>CATOUR010000110.1:0-2853259 GCA_951848785.1 Callosobruchus maculatus | reverse complement strand
ACAATTGCTATTTTATGTAGAACAAAACCAAAAACAGCCCAAAAAACGAAACCAGAACTTGAAGCAAGACAATATGAAATAAAACCAATGTTTTCAATAAAAACAAAGACTGCTTTAGATTACACTATTTCTTGAGTAAGATCTTGTTCAATATCTTGCACAAGACATAGAATGAGAAATAGTTTGATAGAGTATTTAAATCATATTACATTGACATAATTTGTTGTTCAAGAAATAGTTCAGGTTTCTGCGCATAAAGACCGTGTTTGTCCACAGGCAGATTCCAGATGCCAGAATTATCAATGGTGATAACCGAGGTTGATGTTTTATGATGCACAAGACAGGCGGTAAACTGTCAATAATCAATACAGCTGTGTTGTATGGTGGAAACCACAGCATAGTAAACAACCAGCACACCTATATAAAAATTGTTCTCACAAAATTTGATCTTGGGATGATTTATGGATGATCTTACGGCTGTGAAGTTCGGGTAGAGATGCGAAAATGAAAATATCGATACCGGTACCAACTCAATATTTTTTAGCCAAATAGACGCGTTTGGTTCGTACAGAGAATTTTGTGCAATTGATTGCACCCTCGATAATTATATAATTATTTTCGATACCAATACCCTTACTAAAGTATCGATGCCAGCTTGAATCGCTCAAAAAGTATCTAAGACAAAAATACTCGATATTAGTGCAGAAGTACAAGTAACGAAGTATCGTTAGCATCCCAACAAAAAAATCATCCAAAAGTGGGACGCGCGTGTAATTGCCGCCAACCTGAGTTATTGTGCTGGGTGGAAATCTTGTCAAATATCGTCTGCTACACCTGTCCATGCAAGGTAAAGTAGAGAGAAGAATGGAACCAGGCAGAAGGAGAATCTCATGGCTGACCAACTTACGACGCTGGTTGGCGCGACTTCCATTGAACGCTGCAGCTAACAAAGCACGCATAGCTATGATGATAGCCAACATCCGCAACAGATAGGGCCGACGGCCAATTTTCTTTTTATTTTCAGCCTCCCGCAAAGGCTGTAAGCCTATGGCGCTGTAGAAGCTGTGCGAGAGGGTAAGTGTCTGTGAATGTTAGCTTTGAAACGCTGCAGGTTGTAGCTGTTGGAAAACAGATTCCCCGACAGCTGATTCCACAGCGTCAAAGTTCTCCAAAAGAAGGAATGTTTGAGCAGCTCGCAAAGCCTCTCTAGTGTTCCTTGTTCGGACGGCCTTCGGTGTTATTATCTGGGAGAACTCACTCGAACATCTTCCGTGATAGAATCTGTAAAACATGGACAGGTCAGCCACCCTTCTTTGATGATCCAGACTGTCGAGGTTCTTTGTGAGGTTGGGCGTATCGATTAGTCTAATCGATCTCTTCTGGATAGTGTCCAGCAACTTTAGAGAGTGCTTCTGAGGGCAGCCTCATAGACGGAAGTGATACTGCAACGATGGTCGGACCTGTGCCTTATAGAGCAGCAGTAGTTGCTCTGATATATACAGCTTCCTACAGCGGAACAAGACTCCAAGCTTCGGGGATATCGTTTTAGTAATACTGACGACGTGATCGTGCCAAGTCAAGATGTTTTGTTGATGTTGATCCCCAAAAGCTTGACAAAAGGTGTCCTGACTGTTGGGCAACCCTCAATTTCCGAAGTTAGTAAGCCAACGTGGGAGTTCTTTGTCAGTGTTTGTGCCTGAGTTCAACTGTATTTTATTTACTAATCCCCACTCGACTATTGTTCTGATATCTACGTTGAGGCATGTTGGCCAGAAGGTCACCCGTAGACCTATGCTTGAAGAAACCATACTGCTGATCATTATGATATTATTGTTGTCCAGGTATTTCAGAAGCTGTGTGTTAATATACTTAGACATGATGCCGAGAAGAACCACAGATCTATAATTGATGGGATCGGTTTTTTGTTGTCTTTCTTAGGAATGGGTCGTAGGCAGCCAATGTTCCAATGGGTGCAAGCGGCACAGAGTTTAAGGACAATGGCTGGAATTTGGCCAGGATCAGTAGCTTTCTTAGTATTTAGTTTTCGGAGGATGGTTTTCACACTTCGATGTTCAAATTTGACCTCTGCCATTCCCGAGATCATGTTTATGGTGGTGGTCGGAGAACTTCCTTGGAAGTAGAAGTAGAATTGGCTGCGAAAAGCCTCTCTAAGATGTTTGCTTTTTGTATAGGAGTAAAGGCGACGGACTTGACCTCTCTGGTCAAGGGTGGGGGGGTATTGATGAATAGGAAACGTTCTGACTAATAGATACCAGAATGCTCTGGACAAACTAGGACATGAGAGGAGCTTGTTCTTAATTTTTGGTTGTGTTCCTTCTTGCTGCTGTCAATCACGCATTTACAGTGGATTCTGGCGTCGATGAAATTGCGGTGGATTTTTCCTCCATTTTTTGTAATGTTGGTTTTTAGAAGTAACTGCATTTCTACAACGCTGCTTAAACCATGGCTTATCTTTGGAGGGACGCTTGACGACACGTGTGCTATAGGAATTTATATTGTCCAATAAATTGAACCATATCTTGTTCAAGAAAGCAGTTTTAAATGAAAAAAGTAAGTGGATATTAAGAATAGGGGCCAAAGCGAACCGGCGATTAACGAGATGTTTGATGGTGCGAGACCCGACTCAATATAACTTAGGAACGGAAACGTATTATTGCATTTCGCATTTGTATCACGCTTATTAATTTGCAAGATACAAATAATGCCACCCCTAGAAGGCTCAGCCTTGTGGCAGGGTACAGGCGTACGTTAGATAATAATTATTATACCTCACAAACAATTTTTATAGTTTTATAACAACAAACCGCCCGTTTGTCATTTTTCACATGTCCTGATACGAGTAACGAAAGACGAGAGTAGTGAAATACATTTGGGAGTGTAACGAATCGTTATTTTGAGTCCAATAGAGGACTCGTTACTCGGTAACTAATATATACGGTTTGCTACAGCACTATTCGAAAGGCAGCCCTGTACGAATTGGTTTTTTTCTATAGCTGGCGGCAAGGATGTGAGAAAGAAGAGAATTTGGGTCGTAATACCTTTGAGGGTTCGATATTCGGACGGAAAAGCCTGACACTCCTATACATTTGTTGTAGTGGAAACGTTAGCCCATCCTAACGTGTTGCTTTTTCGACAAAAGAAGCTGTTACGAGACGTAATCGTAGAGGATCAGGTCACTACCTGAACCTATGATGGCGACAATACAAATAAAGATACTCTTGACTGTTCAGATAAGTATGATAAGTTAACTTAAGCTCGTCTTTGTCCATATACGTAGCGACAAACCTATGGCAATCTCTGAGTCGACCGTTGCGTAGACACATTATAATTTAGTATTGATGGGCAGCTATCCCTCCCCCCAGCAGGCTATACGTAACCACATGCTACGAGTCCAAACGAACCGAAAAATGCAGCTAGAAGTTGTATAATCAACAGTTGAGAGGAGGTAGTGTGGAGGTGTTAACCTTGCACGTGAGGACATTATATGCGTTGGATCGATAGCCAAATATTCAGGCATATTGGAACATGTTGCTAATGCGTTACACTCAAAGACAATCCCATGCATAAATGATATCAAAAGAATAACGTCTATCATAAAGGATAATCGTAGCAACGGGAAATTCAAAATTATTTTAAGCAGGCTATAACTGCAACCGCCATTAGAACTCATTTACAAGTTCTGCAACATCACTCCAACCACCGGTCTGAGTTTTCGGGAGATTTTTGGAAGCGATCGATTTTTCTTCTTCGTTCAGGTTCCTTGGATATCTTACAACCACATTGGAGAAGCGTTTTGCTGATAAAAATTTGCCTTCATTTGATTGACGTCACTGCATCCCACTGTAATGTTTGAATATGTCACTGCTTGATATTAAATAGAAATCACAAATTTTCTGCCAATACCACCATTTGGAAGCTTTCAATAGTCAAGCCGATCTATGGAATAGCCTGTAGCATCATAAGGGTGTGACAAGAGAAAACTTTAGGGAACTAGATCTTAAGGGAGGCAGACATTATTTTTTCCTGCAACAAAAAATGGAATACTAATTTCCTTAGCACAGCTTTGCACAATAAGTAGCATAAAAGAGATCTTTCTCTAAACTTCTCCGTGTACACGGAGAGATGGTAAATAAAAATGGAAATAAAATTGCAAGTGAATTGCTGAAACGGTTTTGCAAGGAACCTCAAAGATTCCTCCTAATGTAAAAAATAACTGTTTTTCCATAGTAAACGATTCTGTACCGTGCATAATGATTCATAGGATTGAACTGTCAACATTTTGAACAGCAAATAAGAGAAGGTCTTTCAAATAAGAATAACGTCTCCTTTGGACCCCATTCATTATCAAATATTACTGACATTAACTTGTTTGAAAAAAGTGTCAAAAATTTCTGTATGGGGTGGGATCAGACCCCTCAACCCCCCTCCACCCTTCGCTACGCCCTTGATGTTATAATACTCCGGCCTAAACTCTCCCCTAGAGAAAATCATCGCTACGCCCTTGGTCACCCTTAATTTGATAAAGAAGTTAAATTGACTCCTCACAATTGAGGTTTTGAATTAAGAAAAAAAATATTTTTTTGTGATAAATGGAAAGATCATATATAAGTTTTATAACAAAACTGTTTTTGTTTTCTGTTTTTTTGCAATAATTCGAAAGTTATATCAAAATAAAAATGGGTTTTTGAATCGAGTACCGAAAACACGCTGACGGCGATGGCTCCTGAACCCGTGTGACGTCACCATGGCGGTCAGGATGCTCCTTTGACCAACGACGTCCTACTACGATGCTAGATTCTAGATTCCCAGCCAATCGCGAAAATATGTACTGGTAACTAGTGTATATTTGTTGCAAGACAGTCGATGAATGAAGCTTGCAGTTCGAGACGAAGTCTACGATCGAAATAAATATGTTTTTGAATGTTTGAAGTTGAAGTCAGATTACAGATTCAAGTAAGTAAGTACCTAATCAAATATGTTTCGTTGGAAAGGTCTCCTCAATTGAAGGATGTCCTAGTGGTTAGAGCATCCGATAGTGGATCTCAGGGTCTTTGGATCGAAACCCAGGCCTTCCAATTTTTTTTTATTTTTTATCAAAAAGATTATTGATGTGCTTTTTGCACGTGTTACGCACATTTTTTCTACGATCAACATAAATATGTGTTTGAATCAAATTTAGTTAGACATATTACTTGCACTCCACAGTGCTTGTTAAATTTTTATGAAAATTTAATTGTTAAGCTTCATTGTCCAAAGTTAAATAAATAATAATACCAAGTGATAAACAGAATGTAATTACGAGTTTGAGTTACTTTTTTTACTAAGGACATCTTAAATTTAGATAATGGATTCTCACTAGTCATCCCGGAAAGAGACGACTGGATGAGAGGGAAAGTCAAGTTTCCGCCCAATAGTCTCGTATGCTTCACTGACGGATCGCTCTTAAAGGAGTCAGGATCCGGGGGAGCGGGCTTCTGTCTGGAGGGTAAAGAAGTGCGGCGGAGCTTCGCTCTGGGAACCTGCACGACTGTCTTCCAGGCGGAAGTGTATGCGATATTGATGGCGGCATACTCGACGGAAGTCGAAAAGTGTTCTGAACAGAGCATATATATATGCTCTGACAGCCAATCAGCTCTGAAAGCGGTGGCAGCTTCGAGGGCCAGATCAGCTCTGGCACAAGAATGCTCTGCCGCCCTTCAGAAGTTGGCAAGACATAAGAAGGTGACCCTACTGTGGGTCCCCGGACATATTGGTATACCGGGTAACGAGAGAGCGGACCGATTAGCTAGGATAGGGGCCAGCAGCCCCTGCATTGGCCCAGAACCTATGCTGGGAATTAGCAGACGCCAGGTCAATGTGGCCCTGGATAACTGGGCCTACAAGGAACTGGCGAAAGCCTGGTTAGAGAGAGACGACTGCAGGCAAGCCAAAAGATTCATAGCAGGCCCTGATAGGGGCCGAACGCAATGGCTTTTGAGTAAAGGCAGAGAGACGCTCAACCTTCTGGTGGGGGTTCTCACTGGCCATTGCCGGCTGAATGGACATCTGTCACTTATGAGAGTGGTAGGGGACCCCATTTGCTCCAGATGCTGGGAGGAGGACGAGACAGCGTTCCACTTCCTGGGCAGATGTGCAGTTTATCGCAACCTTAGGGTGCAGATATTCGGCACGACGGAGTTTGGGGAGGAGCCACTATATTCAGCGAAATGGTCGGACATACTGACCTTCGTCAGGAGGTCTGGTAGGTTCGACAAGGAGCTTTTTAGGGTGTAGAATTTTAGTGTTTTCAGTGATTGGTTCAGTGGGGTTGGCAAAAAGGGCCAAAGGTGGCCTACTTGCCTGGCTTCGCCTCCCCATCACTACTACTACTACTACTTTTTTTACATTAAAAAACTTAAAAATGAATGGATCGAATGGATGAAGGGATTTTGTTTAATTAAGCCAAAAAAATTAATGGCGATTGATATTGACGGACTCATTTCCACTGATTCAAACATCCAAAAACATACTTATTTCCATCGTCACAGAGTGAGGTCAATTCACACTCCGACATGCATGTATCTCCCTTCATGAATGAGCGTGCATGGATTCAACTTAAAACATAAAATTTGTATGTCGCACATGCATGTCACTTTTTGCCCACACAACAGCGAATATCAACGTAGAAGCATGTATGACATACGTGTATGTCACACAATACATGTATCCCAGCCTATGGCCGCCTCAAGAGGATGTAGAGGGGATCCTCGTGTTGTAATACCGCAGACGCTCTCAGACTGAGCAGAAAGGAACTACGAAAGGTAGTTATATTCACAACTGGCCATTAGACTTTCAGTGTACACCTACAAAAGCTGAGATTGAAGTCGTAAACCTATTATGCAGAGAGTGCGGTGAGGCAGAGGAAACAGCTAAGCATGTTATCTTCGACTGTCCTGTCCTGAGTGAAAGCAGGAACTCCTATATGAATGTAGGCCAGAAGGGAAGACAGGATCCCATTGACTGGGGATGCACAATAAGCCTTAAGGCTGTGCGGCAGCTATTAGGACAATTGAACCCTAACCCCCCACACTAAAAAAAGTTCCAGTATAGGTTGTATTGATTGTTTTCAAGTATTGATGTCGGTATGTAATTGTTATTATTATTTATTTATTACAATTTGATTATTAGTATTATTGTTCTGAATTTACAAGCTATCCAACAGATGTGCCATGTGTGTGGACCAGCAAGAAGCACATTCCATCGCTTCAACTAAACCGCGTAAATCAGAGCAATTAGAGCGCAAAATGATATTCCTCCAGCATGTCGTAAAATTACTGTTGCTTCATTATCCTCGGCGTACATGTATTTCTGGCATGAAGCTATTACAAATACCAGGGATGCCGCTTCCGAGTTAATTAGGGCGGTTTTCATAATAGGAAAGGGCCAAGGCAACGGCCATATCCTCGTTCGAAGGACGAGACCCTTTGAGTGTATCTGTACACAGACATATACATATTATGCGTTTGATGAACTTTATGTGGGATGTGGAAGTTTTCGACCCGAAGGATATTATGATGGAGTTTCGACCCTTACAAGTTTTATTTCGATTAAACATTCAACAGTCGAGTCGTGACGGCGTTTATGCTGGACTCGTCAACAGGCAGGGGAAATTTTGTAATTACGAAGTACCTACTTGGTTGAGAGCTGAGAAGCTTTTTTGACGTTTTAAGATATCTATTGCCATTCTAATTAGCAACCATCAACGAATTCATCATCATCATCATAGTCACAATGTCTTAACAGATATGTTGTGAACTCGTAAAATGCATTAAGTCGAAGCTGGAGTATCGCCGACACGAATATTATCAGTAGTTTTGAGAACTGTAGCTCGCCATCGTTCACGATTTACTGTCAGTTCAGTGGCGCTCTTGATACTCATATCCAGTAACTGTTTCGTCGTATTCACCCAGCGGGGAACGGCCACGGCGCCGCCCACTCGGAGCATGCCCCTGAACTAAAAGTTTCTCCATATTATTGCTTCTGTGTACATGTCCGAAGAATGTAAGCATTCTCGTCGACACAATGGAGGATAGTCTCTTTGGATTACCGAGCTCATCCAGTAAGGAAACGTTAGTTCGATGGGCGGTATAAGGACCTCTCAGCATTGTCCTCCACGTCCACATTTCAAAAGCATTTATGCGAGCTCGATCTGCCTTTTTAACAGTCCAAGTTTCCGAGGCATACAAAAATATGCAGAACACAAGAGACTGATCCAGCAACGAATTAGAATACGTTAGAAAAAGCAATTCCCATGATCTAACAAGCATGTGCGCGTTGACAAGACCCCACTGTTATTTTTTACCATGTGTTCACAAACAGGATGGTATTTTTTTACAGAAAATCGTAAGACTTAAATCTTCTGGAATTGTTTAAAATAGTCTTTTATGAAATGAAAGGTGCTTGCTTACTCCGCAAGAGGGAGAATCATCTCCACCTTTCATTCCATGAAATCCTGGCCGACTAAGGAGTCGTACTTCAGCGGTGGGAGAATCACATTCACCCAACAGCCGACTAGATCTCTCTAGATGACTGAAATACATGGTTCGCAGAGAGATAGATACGGGGGAGTAGTACCCTTCATTTTTCCGATTTTTCTGTGAACCAAACGATTGGAGCCTTTGATGACTTATATACTGTTGAAACCCAAAGTCCGCTTAAAACTATAACATCAAACCGGAAACGATAAACCAAAAGAAAGTTGCTATTTATATTATTCCCCTATCACGCCGTTATCTTCTTCTTTACCTGGTAGCTCTTCGATGTTCGACGGATCTGTCAACCATCAGTTGATGCAACTTTGTCACGTTTAGGGCCGGTTGTACAAATGCGGGTTTAACACGAGCTTTGTTAAGCCTAAGCTTAGCTAAGCTCAGGCTTAAAGTCGACATTCGTTGTACAATCGTCGGCTTAGTTTAACCTGGTTGATAATGAAATTCACTACAGTTGGCATCAATGAAGCAATACGTACTGACATAATCATCTGAATGATTACCCTTTTTGGTTAGGCACTTATGACAGTTTGTGTCAAATTTCGGCAATGACCGTTTCTGTCTCTGTTCTTTCATTTGCTCTCTTTGTTAAATCAGACACAAATCTTTTAAAAAATATGACCTAATAAAGTGACAAGCAACTTGAAGGTTCCTCCTTGACATATGATGTCACTTGTATCAGGTTAGGTTTAAACCTCAGCTAAGCTCGCGTTGAGCTTCGGCTTACGTAAGCTCGTGTTAAGCTTGGAGTGGGGGTTAAGCCAGCATTGTACAACGGACATTTTGCAACTGACGTGGTTTAACGTCGGCTTACCTTAAGCCGAAGCTTAAGCTCGCATTGTACAACCGGGCCTTAGTCAAAAATAGTTGGCTTAAATTTGCTTTAGCGAAAACAGAAATGGGGGTTGTCGATCGACTCAGTTTGACATCCTGATTCAAACGTTCAAACGAGACTACTCTTCTTGACTTCGAAGCTTCGATACCTTCTCCTGCAATATAAGCCCCAGGTCTTTTTTTGGTTTAATTTCCTAAACGTTTCTTCAATCCACGAGTGTCAAAATTCGAGTCAGAACATCAAGTCTAGTCGATTGAAACACCTTTTTACCTCAACCCATCCCTAAGAAAGGCAAAAAATCGATCCCACAAACTATAGACCTGTGGCTCTTCTCAGTATCATGTCTAAGGTTATGGAGATGTCACTAACACACAGATCCTGAAATACCTGGACAATAATAACATCATAAATGATCGCCAGTACGGCTTCCGTAAGCACAGGTCTGCGGGTGACCTTTTGGCTTATGTCCTTCCCTTGTGGAACAGAGCAATTGAAAACCATGGCGAATCCCGTGTTGTTGCGCTTGACATATCGAAAACCTTCGACAGAGTGTGGCATGAGGGACTTCTAGTCAAGATTGCTGCTTATGGACTACCACCTGGCCTGCTCCAGTGGCTGAATAGCTTTTTGAACGACCGATCTCTGTTTGTTGTAGTCGGAGGCTGTTCATCAGACGTATTTTCAACAAACGCCGGTGTTCCTCAGGGATCTGTTTTATCTCCTGCTGTATATCAACGAGCTGCTGGAAATAACATCCAATCCAAACTACAGCTTCGCAGACGACAGTACATTAATATCGTGCATGGAACCAGGCAAGCCACTATCATCCCAGGAGATGGTACGTCGGCGACAGCAGCATGCCTCACAGATCAACGCAGATATCAAAAAAATTGTCGAGTGGGGATCAGTAAATAACGTACAGTTTAACGTACAGAAAACCCAGGCAACAACACTTACAAAGAAGTCTCACATTGGCTTACCAGCAGTGGAAATGGAGGGTCACCCCATAGACGAGTCACCTTCCGTCAAGCTTTTGGGAATCAACATCAACAACAACATGTCCTGGCACGACCACGTCGTCAGTATTGCTAAAACGGCATCCCAGAAGCTTGGAGTTTTGTTCCGCTCTAGGAAGCTGTACACACCAGTAGGGGCACTCTCTAACATAGAAACGTATTTCTATCTACTATCTACTATCAGATCGGGATTGTTCGGGATTTTATCCTGACCTGAAAACATTGACTCTAACAGGAAATTTATAAGGGCTATTCCAATTTACGGCTCTATTACCGACCTAGAACTGTTTTTGCCCCGCCCATTTTACAGTTCTAAAAACGGTGATTGGTTGGTCTGCCAGCGTACCAGCTAATCATCAATTCTATAATCACAAAATGGGCGGGGCATGACGAAAACAGTTCTAGGACGGTAATACAACCGTAGATTGGAATTGCCCTAAAGGCGGGCGATCGTCCGATCTGTCAAAGTGTCAAAATAATCCAAAATGGCTTGTTGTCATGTGAGACGTGTAATTAAAAGTTGTTTGTGTATTTATTTTTTGAGAATTTCTTTATGTGGAGGGTATTTTGAGCATTATTTTGATTAAAACATAATTATACTATAGTATACGTGTCTGGTGGTTGGGTGTGGATCTTGATCTAACCGAGAAAAACTTAGCTTTGACTCGCAAAAATGAATTATCCCAACAACGCAGGAGTTTTGTTTATAGCTGCAATTAAACGAGATGATCTCATAGAATCAAAACTGAAACATCAAAAATTCATCAGCAAGCATTTTATCACAGGTAAGGCCCTCATCGCCTTACAAAGGCAGTCATTTTACTGTTTCGTTTATATATAGTAAATGTGGTTTGTGTTATGCTTATCCTTCAATTTAATTCAGGTAGACCTACAGATTTGGAGATGATTTGGAGGATAAAAACCATCCTGATTGGGTACCATCACAGAACATGAGACACACTGCTCTAAAGGTTTTAAAATGACATGGAGACGTTGAAAGAAAGGAGAGGCTAGAGAAAAGAAGAAAACTGCAAGCTTCTAAGGTCAGTCTTAGTAATAAAATTAGCAGAAAATATTGTCTCATATTGTTCAAACCAAGCTAGGGATTATTTCATACTGGTATATTAAGATATTCATTTCATAGATTTACGGGAATGCTTATGCTTTGGGGTCTGAGCCCTGTGAGGTCTCTCTCTGCAGGCCCATAGCCAGGACTTCACTTCGGGGGGCTCACTAGCTTAATTTTCTGATCTGCGTCAGGGGGGGGGAGGGGTTAAAAACTGGGAGCAGTCAGGTATCACCATTTTTCGCAAGCAAAAAAGGGGGCCAGATAGTTAGGTTTCCATTTCTCAAACTTTGTGGAGGAGCAGTAGAGAAGCATCATCATTACAGCAAAACAAAAGCTTGTATGGCTCCTACCTGCTATGAAATAATTGTTCAGGTGGTGGCCTTTCCTAAGGGCAACCTATTGTGTATTCGAAATATTCAAAGCCTGTTTTTATCTACATACCTCCCAAGCCCCTGGGAGGACTTGAGCTCAATATATTTTTACTGGCTATTATCAAAAAATAAACTATATCAAATATAGAATTATCAAAGGATATGAAAATAATACATGTTTTAAGGGTGTTTATATATTATATTATCAAGGAACTAAACTCAACAAATATTCTTTATAGCCTACTTGGGTGTAAAGGTGAAACGTAAAAATGATTTCTTCTTTAAACTCTGAGTGAAAACTTTATGCATCATAATACATAAATAGTAGTACATAAATTCAACTGTTTTAGAATTTTCTTATTTTTATCAACACCAAAAGATGCAAATTAGTACATCTAGCTTTTCATTGATGTATCACTAGTTAATAATACCATTAGACATATTTGTTATTATTGTTTATTTGTCAATTATTTTAATGAGCACCACTTATTATAACTTAGATAGTTGATACCTAGAAACCCCAAAATTTTTGTTTAAATTTGTTTCGTTCCCTTGAATATTTTACCCAGTAAATAATATTGAGATGGTTTTTTCTAAGCTTGTAGCCCAGTAATTTTAGCATAAAAGTTTGAACGCTTAGAAATATATAAATCACTAAGATAATTTGTAACCTTCGCCCCCCCTGACTACGTGCTTGGCTCTCTGTCTCGTATTCTTGTATAGAAGGCTATTATTTATAAATGTAAAAGACTATTAAATGGTTTTATATTTGTATTAGTTACTGGAAAATGGTGAGAAAAAGGGAAGGGGTCTAAAAGTTACTAATTATATTTCTAGAAAAAACTCAAAGCTGTGACAGTGTGGCGGACAGTGTTGAACCAACTGAAGAGTAGGGTGAGCAAGCAAAGTGGAGTTTCTTCACAGACTGACATGGCAATGAAGGAATTGATAAAACGATTTGAAAGACTTGGTAAAGCAAAAAAATGCAGACCTAGAAGAGAAAGTGGAAAATTCATTACTTGGCCTTATTGGTGCAGATGAAGTGAAATGGAAATATTATACAGGTTTTTCATATTATATAATATAGTGAATTGTATAATTTTCCAAAATGTTAAAGATTTTGTTATTTCTAGCAGTACAACTACCATCTTCATTTGCCTTTACTAATACTAATGCTTATTAAATTGAAACTGGATGTGGATTTTAAGGATCTTGAAAATATTATTCACTTATTATATAACAAATTTGTTATTTTAATAAGGTGGCCAGGCCATTCTACTTTAAAATTAATGTCCTCAAATGCTTCAGGGAAGTTTTTCATGATAAAACAACTGTCATTATAAATTTTTATAGGTATTTACTGAAAAACTGAACAGACTTGTTGGTCAAATTATAAACATCACCAGACAATAAATTAAATTTAGATAGCATCAAGCCAGGTGACATTGTTCTGGCAGATATGGGATTTTTAATCAGCAATATTTTGAGCATGTATAGGGCAAAACTTGTCATTCCAGCATTCACAAAGGGAAAAAATCAACTGCTTCCAATAGAAATCAAGGAGACTAGGCAAACTGATCATGTACGAATACATGTTCAAAGGGTTATCAGTCTTCAAAAAATAAGGTTAGAATATTTAGGGGTACTATTCCAATCAGTATGTCGAAAATAGGTAGTAGGTCTGAAACGTTTAGCACGCTTGATAAAATTGTCATTGTCTCTTGTGTACTCATAAATTTAGGCCTTCCTATTATTCCATTATAAAAATCTTTGTAGAATTCTGGAAACAAGTCTATAAATGTAATTTTAAGTAAATTCATTGAAAACTTGTTTTTTGTTGTGATCTGGATAGCTTTTAGTGCACTATATTTAAAAACAACAATTTTGCAGATGACATCGCCATCCTGTGTAGTGCTAAGGCATAATAAAAATACGAGTAATTTAAAAAAATATTATTTATTAACCCTGTTCATGCCATTTTAAAATACCTACATCAATATTAATTTGGTACCAGTAGGTGATATTTTGTCAATAACAAGGAAAAAGATATTTTTTTATAATCTGCAAACACATGTATTTGTTATTATTACGTTATCTATATTATTAATTTATTTGTAATATTAATGAATAAGTTTTATTAATATAAAAAAATAAATCGATAAAAGTCAATGGAGTTTTAATAATCTTATTGTATAACTGAAAATATAAAAAATATAATGTTTGATTGACAATACTGATGGTGCTATGAGCAACTCAATAGTAATTAAATGGTCATAGTACTGGGAGTAATCATTTTGACATTATATATAAGCCATCTAGTAAATTATTAAGGCAATATTATCAGATACATGCTGCAAAAATATATCTGAATGACAAACATAACAAGCTGTCATTGAATAAACAGAAAAAAAGATTCATATTCATTATATTTAAAAGTTGCAAAAAAAAATTACCAAATTTGGGCTCACTAAATATAGTTTCAAATATAATAACTAAGGAATCTAGTGCAGTAAAAAGCCTAATAACCCAAATGTAAAGATCACTTTTCCTACCTTGATAAAACACTTAAAGGGGTCATATCAAAATTTTGATCAATGACAGGAATTTTATGTACGAAATAATTGTGAATACACGTTGTACTTGTATGATATCAATTATTGTTTTTAAAATTTGTTTTCATTTTTATACATTCGACTTGCAGTTATAACAGTACCATGGAAAATTAGTGGTATCTTCTAGGTCTGCGCATTCAAAATGAAACCATTCTACACAACATTCATCTCCATCATATCTAATGATTGGCACCAAACTACAAATACTATATGTCTATAACTGTATACCCCTCTAAGCGCCTTCTTTTTTGCCTACCTAATAATGCAGGCATTATAACTTCTTTATGAAACTTCATGCCAATTTTTTTTATTTTTCTCCCAGAATTTAAAATCAGGTAAAATTCTATTTCTGAAAAAAGATCAGACGACACAGTCACAATAGTTTGTATTTGATACAGAAATTTTCATTTGGCACTGGTAATATAGCCACCACCTTCTTCTATTAGTCATGGTGATTTCATTTTTGGAAAAGTTTTATATGCAAAATATCACTAATGTGCAATAGATATGGACATGTTAGCAATTTTATAAGAATGGCACATTGCCTTTTGTGCATTTTCTAACTGTTCATGGAGTTGTCACGGGCGGAAGAACGAAATCTACTTCAAATACCTACCTATTTCAGAGGATGATATGAAATGCCAAACACCCATTTTCTATTCCTAATCCAGCTTCTAAATACAATTTCAGACTGAGTAAAGATAAAGAAGCATGTTGGTGTTTGGAAGACACGTTGGAGCTTTTCATGAGGAGTTACAGTTTGCTGATAATATAATTTTGTAGGTACTTGCAATGTTAGATTTTCTGAGTGTCTGGAGGAATAATTTCAGCATAGGTGCTAATAATAGCTTATCTTTCATCCATGAGCAAGACAGTACTCACTAGTTCAATAGAGGAAGTATGTGATTTGGAACCACTGCCGCTTCAGTGGTTGCTTGCGTTGAGGCTGCAAGGACAAGATGCCTGAATGTTGAAAGATATTACGGACCAAATTATTCAACAAAAAAATTCCAAGAAATTAAAATTGATTTAAAAATTTCGCGTGTTTAAAAAAGAAATCAAAACATTTATACAAAACAATAAAAAAAAATTCATTATTTAAATTTATACCGATTTCTGTATATTTTTCCGAAACACTACTCCTTGGCCACTTCATTCACTAGTTCCTTAAAGGTTAGTAGGTGTAGTTAATGTATAATAGTAATTTTGTTTCTGTATTTTAATTTAGGTTACATACTTAATATTCTGTACATGATATGTGGGATTGAGCAATACACTATTACGAAACAGACTTTCAAGCCTAATGTGATAGCTGTATTAGTTCAATCCCCACTTGACCCACAGATTTATATAATATTCACTTATACATATTATTACATGACATTATTTTGTATAGAATATTATTCTAAATTGTGATTGTATTTGTAAGGAACAATGTACAATAAACAAACAAAAAAAAAATAATTTCTGAACAAGAGGTGATCCATAAATGTAACTTATTCTGACTGAAAACTACATTCAGTGCTATGATAAGAAACACTAATAGATGATCATTTGCTATTGAAATTTCCAAAGTATTGAAAGGAGCATGTCCAATAATACATAATTTGGCAGATAGACAAACTTACAGACGATTTTTCAAAGAAAGCAATTTATTAACTTTACCTGGACCTTAATAAGTGTATATTATTTCTTATAAAACAATTTCAAAATTATGTCAATTATCCTATTCATTTTTGTCATACACAGAGAAAGTTCCTTTATTCTATGCTATTCTAGCATGAAATTATACTACCAACTGCCTAATGAGATAAAAATTATTTCTAACGTAACACATTTCAGCTTTTGATTATTCAAAGACTTATGTGATATGAAACCATATGCTAAAGAGAATCTTTCTAGATACAATTGTTTGTATAGTCCAGTGTGCTTTATTTTATCTATGCCTATTAGTTTAGAAACTCCTTCAATGGCCTATTTAAAATTTGTAATTATACAATTATTTTGAAATTCATCTGTCTATCCAATGAAATTACAAATTAACTGCTAAAAAAAGTGAAATACGAGATTACAGTAAAAGATTAGTGAATGACATATTATATTTTGGAAACATACTTGATGATTATAAATTCTAGAATATACTTGATGATTTGAATCTTATAATCCAAAATATAAGGAGTGATGCATCAGCAAGGCATATTTTATTGCTGAGGTACTGATACTTCTTTGAATTCGTTAACAATGGTTTTATAACAGTCATGTGTTAGAAATTAATGTCTCATTGTTAATTTTTCAACCAAATGCAGAGAATTAGTGTTTCCGTTGTGAATCAGCAATCTAACAAACATTCTGGTCATACTTACCTTTGCAAACAAATTAAAGAAAGGAAACATTTATTTATTTATTTATTTATTTATAGTTTACATTACAAACACCAAAAGGTAGTTACATGTAATGGTTAAAAAAAAGAAAAACACACAAACTTGTAACAGACACCACTACTAAATTAAACCTACACTAAGAAAAATGAGCGGCAACATTTACTTCAAACTGATTTTAATTCTTTTATAGTTGTGTTAAATATATCTATTGAAGTGGTTGAAGAAATTTGATTGCATATTCTTAACATTTTGTTTATTGGTGAGGTGCTGGATTTATCAATGTTAAACATTTCATAATTTAAATTCCTAAGGCTTATTTTAGGAACATTGATGTTTATATATTTAACTAGATCACAGTCCTTATATTTAGAGCTATTAATCAGATGGAAAATAAATATCACAGCCTGTTTGTCTCTTCTTGCTAATAGACTCTTGAAGCCAAAGCTAGTAAGTTGGCTTTTATATGAGACCATATGGGGATAACAGTTATTTTTCCTAGCATAGAGATATCTTAGGAATTTCTTTTGTACTTTTTCAATATGGTCAATATGTGTAACTGCTGCGGGCATCCAAATTTCTGCAGCATACTCTAGGTGTGGTCTCACTAGTGTGTGGTAGAGTCTTATGACTGTTTCTAGTGCAAAAGATTTACTATTCCTAATGATAAAGCCCAAATTTTTATAGGCATTGTTAACGATTTGGATGTAATGGGAATTGAATCTCATATCCCTCTGAAAGATAACTCCTAGGTCTTTGATTTCCATATTTCGTTCCAGAGCTACCTCATTGATGTTGTAGATGTGCTCAATTGCATTGGTTTTCCGCGTAAAGGTCATAACACTACATTTTTTGACGTTTACTGGCATTTTGTTGTCTTTGAGCCAGCAAATTATGGTCTTTATGTCTTCCTGCAGTAAAAGACAGTCCTGGGGAGAGGTTATTGTTTTAAAAAATTTAAAATCATCTGCAAAAAGCAGTCCAATTGAATGAGACAGGCAGTCAGGGAGAGGGTTGATAAATATGGTGAATAAGAGTGGACCCAATATGCTACCCTGGGGTACTCCTGAAGTAGCCACATACCTGTTCGAAGTAACACTACCTATCTTGACTATGAGACTCCAGTCCAACAGATAAGATTTTAAGAATAGAAATGTAGAGTATGTTACACCCATGGAAACCAACCGATCCAGTAGCAGCCCATGATCGACCTTGTCAAAGGCTTTCTCACAGTCTGTGAATATTACATCCAACTGCTTTTTATTGTTTATGGCTTCAGAGGCATGCTCTGACAGTACACAGAGGTTAGATACAGTTGTTCTCTCAGCAACAAAACCATGTTGGAATTTAGATATCTTGGGCTGCAATGTTCTGGTTAAGTAGGCGCTTAAGACTAATTCAAAAATTTTAGCTATTACGTTGATGAGACTTATTGGCCTGTAATTTTTAATTTCATTTACGTTGCCATTTTTATGAATCGGAATAACTAAGGCTGTTTTGAGACCATGAGGAACCTGCATCCTTGAAATGGACAAATTAAAGAGGTGCAATAGAGGCTTGACTAGGAATTCAGCAAGACCTTTGTAGATGTAGGCGGGTATATTATCAGTCCCTGTTGACTTCTTGGATTTCAATTTTTTGATGGCATTGAGAACATCGTGCTCGGATATTAAGGGCAGTTCAACGCAAGGTGTATCAGCTGCCGCCCTGTAAGGGCTGGGATTTTCTGACACTTGAAAAACTGAATGAAAAAATTGGGCAAAGGCATTTGCAATATCCGTTGGATTCCTGTATACTGAGCCATCAAACTTCAATTCCTGAGGTAACCCACGCGATCTGGATTTGGAACGTATAAAATGCCAAAAGGAGCTTGGGTCGTGGTTGATGTTAGCTTCGACATTTAGCTTATATAATTTGTGTTCATTGTTAATTTGAAGTTTTATATTTTTCCTAAGTTCATTATACAAGTCCTTCTGCAGGGGATTTGCTTTATTTTTTAGTATTAATCTGTGTAGGTAGTTCTTATTCCTTATTTTACGCACTAAGTCAAGAGAGTACCAGCGAGGGTATTTTAGTTTATGAGAATTTTTATTCACTTCGTACTTAGGTATTGCTAAATCAAGGATTGAATTCATCTTCTCATAAAACAGATCAAGGCAATCGTTGACATTATCACAATTATAGAGATCAGACCAATTGTGAGCTTTCGTTAACTGATATAGTAACATAAAGTTACCTTTTCGGTAATCATACGAATATTGTTTCTTTATGACTTCTTTCTCTATCGTTGCTTCTTTCAGATTGATATGAAATTCAATTGCAGGGTGATAATGGTCTTCTGCCACAAGTGCAGCGTCAGCCTTACGAATATCCAGTAACTTATAGTTTGACATGATTAAATCCAGACATCGACCCATAAAATTTTTAACGACATTGTGTTGAACTAAATTATTGAAATTCAGAAACTCATTTAATAAAATACTCTTATCATTATCACAATTCATAAAAGCAGGTAAATTAAAATCTCCAAAAATGAGCAAATTGTTATCACTGTTTAAAATATTTTCAAATTGGTTAAAATAACTAATGTACATATCTAACTTAGAATTCGGTTGAAAATATACTACAGACACATAAAAAGTGATTTTCTTACATATTAACTTCACAATAACACATTCCACGTCACTATTTTCAGTATCTAAAATTTCGTAAGCCATTTTTTTATTGAACGCTAAGATGACTCCTCCACCGCGAGTAGCTAGGTTTTTCCTATCTTTTCGAACAACCTCATATCTATCATCAAATAGTTCAGTCGAATGAATTCCCTCACACAACCATGTTTCCGTAAGACCAATTACATCATACTCCTCTGATAACAGGTTTTCATAAAAAGTTCCAATCTTTGTTCGCAGGCCCCTGACATTTTGATAGTAAAAGTTGCAGTAGAGTAATTTTGTTGGGATAAAGTGGGGGTTACCCGAGGAACTGCTTTCTCTAAAAAAGAATTTGATTGTTGTTGCACTATAGGATTGATGATTGGGCTAACGTTAACATTGCTGTTCTCGCCTTGAATCACATTTTTTATACCATATCTTTCATAGTACAATTTAAAGTCGAATCTTCTTAGCGGATGCCAACTGGCCAAAATGTTGGGTTATAGAACATGTCTTTGTATTTGAAATCAGCTACTAATATGAAACTGTTAAAATTTGTATCATTAGAAAGAACTTTTTTGACAATGAACTCTTCATCTATTTTACCTGACTTGTTCTTAACGTAGGACAGTACATCTTCTTCCTTTGAGTCAAGAGATACCTTATGTAGATAGACATAAACCTTAGGTGCTACACCGCGAAAAGTGCCGTTAGATTCTGACTGACCAACATTTCTTTGGCGGGTTCCTTTGTGACTTCTCCTCCTCCCCTGCACTGTTTCCCACCGTCCGTCTTCGTTTTCAGGATGATTATGCTGGTGGTTCGGAGCTTTTTCTTCTACTTGTGTGCGATTTTTGTTTACAGCCATAGTAGTGTGGACCCTATTCGCTAATGTTGTGGTGGCAGAGGACTGTTGTAGCCTGTAATTTGTACCAGGTACTGGGGATGGAGAGCTTTCACCAGATATCATAGCTGCAGCTGCTCTCTGTTTTGTGATTCTGTCCTCAAAATTTGAGAACATATCTGTGATGTCCTTCTTTAACTGCTTATACAGGCTATTGTAGATATTTTTGCTACAATAAGGATCAATGTGAGATTTCTTATCACCGGGGTCTTCACATGTTGTCGTTGTCATTCCTCGTACGGATTCCAGTTCTTTTTTAAGATTTCGTAGTTCCTTACTTAATACATCATTGTCTGCAGTGAGAGTCTCGATAGTTACCAACATTTGTTTTTTAGTTTTCTCACATTCACCGAGCTTGTTTTTCAATGCAATCATATTGTTCTCATCAGTTTCCAACTTGGATGTTAAGTTAGAGTTAATACGTAAAAGCTCGGAGTTCTCTCTGTTCAGTTTGTCGATAGCATTGCATTGTTCACTTATTGTTATGTTAAAACTCCTTTCGCTATCAAATACTTCATCCTCGATGTCCGTAGTTTGTCGACGCAATCTAGTAATGTAATCGTCCTTTTCTCTTGACTGCTTCACTAATGCATCTATTTCGGCTTCATATTTTGCTAGTTTTTCTTCTGTTTCTGATTTAAGGTTTTCTAATTGAGAATAGTAGAGACTGTTTTCATTGTAGATGCGATTTATCTTTTCTTCCTCGGTTTTCTTGATTTTTTCGCATTTTTCTGAGCAAAAGATGGTATTTTTCTTTTCCAGTTCAACCACATTCTTTTTTCTTTCGAGACAACTTTTATGAAACATAGAGTAGCACTCAATGCAAACAATGCATGAGAGCTCCTTCTTGCAGCATCGGAATTGGTTATCCATTTCACTGTTAGTCACTTGTTCATATTTTCGTACTAATTTAGCTTGTTTACGTACTACGCCACTGGTACCAATGCTGATGGGCCGGGTACACGGGAGTTTTTGCACTGAGTTCTTTAGACTGTTTTTGTAGCAATTGAGGTATAATTATTCGATTAATCACTTCAATAATGCACAAACTCGGCACTGTACATTGCCATTGGGCACGGAAACGTTTACAGCACCAACATTTGACTATTTGGAAGCAAATTTAGAATTTTATTCGGATTACTTCTTATGGAATTCTTGCTTTTGTCGAGAGCACACATAACATGTCTGTTATGTTATTTATGGCCGAACAATTATCAAATTTATCAATAACTTTTAATTATAATAAAGCTATCCAATTTGAATGTGATATTTCACTTTTTGTGGGTTTCCCACACCTATCCAAAGCAAAATCCATTTGAGCTTCACTTTGGAAGCTCTACTCTACATATGAAAATATTGTTGTGTAAAATCAAAAGCTAAAAAGTTACTACATTTATTTATGAGCAAATAATTAGGGCATTAGTTGAATCATATTGCACAGATAAAAATTATTCTTTTCTTTCTTCTACTTTGATGTATCTTCATTATTTTCTGTCTCATAAGATTACAATGTCATATTCATACATTATGTACTGCCAATGGCAAAAACTAGTTTTATTTTCTCCATGGTGTAGGTATGTAGTTTGTATTACACACTAGATGAATATAGGTATTATTAAAACAAAATTCGATTTTTTTTTAAGATAAAGGTTTCAAAATTATACCTGTCAGAGGTAATAGATACATACACATTCTTTCAACTCGTAAACTCATGAAGATCTTTAAATGCCAGACCAGAAAAACATTGATATAACATCACTGCTTTTAATATGTTAGAAATAAAAAATAACAAATTGTTTAATTTTTCCTTCATTTCTTCTAGCTCCCTATAATAATTTTAGGCTTCTGTACCTCCATGGTATTTAAAGGCAGCGCATGTTGGGATATGCTATAGCTTTTGGAAGGGTTGATTGCTAGCCATTATACTTCCATACTTCTTAAGTTATGAGCTCGGTTATGAGTCTTTCATGAAGCTGTCTCCTGTAAATAATGAGATTTAAGAAACAGTTTATACAGAGTCTGAATCGCTACAGTATACACATAATTTGTAACCAGTACCTCGTATTTTTAAATTTTTTATTCATACAACATACAAAATATTTCCTCATGTCTGCCTCTTAGGCTTAGATAATATCAAAAAAGATTAATTAGCAGATGCTTTCTACTAACTTGCAAATAAAATAGTTCAATTTCCTAGGCGTTTTTGTGCCCGTACTTCATAGATTTATGTTCAAAATGGTTGGTCCATTTTTTTATATCCCTGTCCTTGAAATAGCAAGAACAAGAGAATAAATCGAATGTTCTATTTGTTTCCCTGAAAAAATACTATTTTATTAAATCATCAGCGACAAAAGTCAAGGAAGTAGATTCATGAATCAACCCAAACAATTAAATAACCTATTTTTATCTCTTAATTAGAACCGACGTGAGGAATAACAGACAGGGCAATACAACCAAGGTTCAACAATATATAATAATAATTAATATTCGATTACTTACCGAAGTAAGGAAATATCCATTTTTCCTTTCCGTTTCATCTTTGGACAAAACAAAGAATCTACACCATTATTTTTCACAGTAATGCTTGCAATTGAGAGCATAAGGCATCACCGTATTGTAAAATATGATTTTCTCTTCTTGAATATTTTTAAACAAATCAATTAATGCGCTTATTTGAAAGTATCTCAATTTTCAAAAACCTCTGTAATGACATGACCCATTGGCTTACATCTGCCGAACAGATGTTTGTCATTTGTCAGCTCAGCTCACAAGTCACAGAGACACAGAAGATGACGTTAGGGACAGCAGTCCTAATTTCAAAAATTTATTCCACCAACCCAAAACTAATTAAAAAACTATAAAAATCCCCACCGTCGGAATTTGGTGAGGCCGAAATAAGTTGAGCCGTCGAAATGAATTAAAGTAGACCCTCATTATTCATTTTAATAATTTTAAATAACAATAAACAAACAAAATCTAACTAATCAAACATCAATCAGATATATCAAGTTGAAAACATTGACACATGTGCATCCACTTTATTTTCGATCCATGCACAAAACAGAATTCGCCGGCAGACATAAAACAACATATGCTTCTAACAATTATTTTCCATCCATGCTCACAGGCTGGGCTGAGTCAAATGTTTTCAGTAGGGTAGTACACATAACCCGAAACTGCCCGATCGTCATGGTTGCCATGGTAATAGAAACACGTTTCTATTTCTTATCTTAGAGAGTACCAATACAGAGCAACTATTGCTGCTCTACAAGGCACAGATCCGACCATCGCTGGAGTATTGCTTCCATGTGTGGGGGTGTTCTCCGAAGCACTCTCTAAGGCTTCTGGACACCATCCATAAGAGATAAATTAGACTAATCGATACGCCTAACCTCACAAAGTACCTCCATAGCCTGGACCATCGAAGAAGGGTGGCTGACCTGTCCCTGTTCTACAGATTCTATCAGGGAAGATGTTCGAGTGAGCTCTCCCAGGTAATAACAACAAAGGTCGTCCAAACGAGGAACACTAGAGAGGCTCTGCGAGCTCATCCCTACCAGGTCGAGGTCCCCACTCCACGAACCAGTCTCCTCCAGCATTCCTTCTTTTGGGGAACTTCGAAGCTGTGGAACGAGCTGCTGGGGAATTTGTTTCCCGCCGGCTACAACCTGCAGCGTTTCAGATCTAACGTGCACCGACACTTATCCTCTTGCAGCGCTTCTACAGCGGCATAGGCTATTAGCCTTTGCGGGAGGCTGACCATAAAAGAAAAAAAACCGATTCGGTTATGTTATGTTGGGCAAGGTATTGAAATTTCCTAATTTCAAAGATTTTCATCCTTGGTCTAGGAGTGGTCGAGTTCGACTCAGGACCTCAAGCCGAGACAAGTAACACCCATTTGACCTCGACAATTTAACAGGTTTGGTTAAGTTAGTTTAGGTTATGAAACTTCAATATGCCGTAGTTTTTCACCAGAATGTTTTCTCGGTCTGGGAGTGACCTCGTTCGACTCAGGACGTCAAACTGAGTCACTAGACACCGTTATCAACCTCCATTTCAGTTTACCGTTTATACCACATTTTACTTAACCACCGCCCAAATAAATTGTTCATGTGGCACCTTCTGTGGTAGCTTAGTTTTGACCGGGTTAATTACCGCTTTTTTCAACATCTCATATAATAACAAATACATTGTATTAGTGTCTTTCTTCGGAGCAATAGTCTATTTTGGGATCTACTCACTACTTTTTTAGTCATTTTTTCTATAACTGCAATATATACTCAAACGAGATTTGATATTTACATTACTGACCAGTGTATAAGGGAAATATAATGATTTGAGCCGAAGACGATCAGGCAACATGGCCAAATAATTCTGTACCACTTTACACCATCATCAAGCTGCCGCTGAATCACTACCTTTAGGTTGGTCAAACAAACAAAATCTTTGTTTACTTGTTCTAGCCTCTTCGAATTCGTTGGCAATTATGAACAAAAAGTTTAGCAGAACTAGTATAGAATTACAAATTAAAGCAACCTGAAGTAATAGCCTTGAGCATGTTTTCAAACAGGTAATGTTATATCCCGGGTTACGCAATGAAAATTAATTCGATGAAATAAGCGACATGCCAGACCTCGGTGAAGAATATTTATTTAATTTGATTTCAGGCTCCTTTCGCTCGTTGCGACTTTTACAACCGTAGGCATCACAAAACACCATATTATAATGAACAGTCTGAAGATTTTTAAAAGCGATATAAGTCCGCAACATACTCGAAGGTCCAATGTTTGGTTCCTAACCTAAAAATGGCGTCTATCTATTTGCTGTCACACTTTCTGCGCCAGGCTGTCAAAATGAGATTGTTTGCTTCCTCTCGTTCATCCTCTATTGTTGCCATTCTGTTATCTTCGATACACACAGACAAAAATACTGTTGCGTTTCCAATTAATTGTTAGTATTTGGATGTTTTTCCATCGCTTTAAATACATTTACAGTTGTTTCAAATCCATGTTATTGAAAGAATTCAATCCTTATATTAGAAGTAATCACAGGTACACCAATAAATTCAAAATAATTTTATATTCGTTCTAACGATATCTATAATCCTTCTAATAGGTACCAGTATTTACATATAATGCAATCAAAACATCCTTTCGTTTTCTAAATTTACCCTATGTTTCATTTAAGCAAAGCATAGAATCTATTCAATGTACAAAAATTACTACTGCAACACCAGTTCGTGATAATTCATCTTATAAAAATTAATTTTGTTTCAATGGCCCTTGTCGTTCGCTGAACTGTAGTCAGTATTCGGCGGGACTGATGTCCCGTAAGAATAAAGAACAGGGGGATGATCTCAGTGTTACTATCGCCGCGAACCCGCCAACATGGACGAGGTTGTTCCGTTATGTTGATTCGGTGTTAGCCGTGTTGTGTCATCTCGTATTTTGCGTATTGTATCAGCAATTGTGTGATTTAAATGTGTCCAGTCATATGTATATTAAATGGAGGACCTACTGAGGAATTGGGACTTAGAAGAGCTAACACCCACATTTGAATGTAGGTATTTAGATTAGTCAGTTATATTTCCAGTAATAATGCAAAAATTGGTGCAGGCTTATGTCTAATTCTTATATCATGCTTCTTATAACTTCATACAAAAACACACAATTAAACATCCAAACGAATCAATCAGCTGTCCTCGCAATAAAATCTGTTGGTCCAAGGAAAAGGAAGTAGTTTAGAATCAATTATCAAACACAGATTCGATTCAACGACAGGCTGCGATTGAATCATTCATTGGAATCCAATGACATCTTGTAGTTGAATCGACAATACGTAATAATTCGCTACCAACTATACACTTCCCATTGGATAAAACATCGCTGTATTTGAAGAATATTGAGTGTAACGTCCCATTGAATCCAAGCGTAAGTCTCTGACAGAACGACAGATTTTTCTGTGTGCAGGTAGTACAACGGCTGTATATAGTGGCGGCTCGTGGAGTTTGATCAAGAGGAGAAGTGGGGCTGCTACGGAAATCCTGCAGCTACGAGGTCGAGGTTTTGTGTTCCTTACACACGCCGACAGCTCCCGAACAAAACCAAGCGAGTATGACGTCAGAGTATTAGTTTTCAGCAAGTCTACGGTCGAAACAAATATATTTTTGAATGTTTGAAGTTAGGTCACAAATTCCAGTAATAAAGTATCTAATCAAATATGTTTCGCTGAGGCAATTTTCTCAGCGCCAAATGGCTAAGCACCAGCCTTCCATCCTACAATGTCCGGGTTCGATCCAACGGCTTGACAACTTGCTTGCTGCTTACACTGCTTGCTACACACATTTTCCCATGACGAAATAAATATGTTTTTGAGTCATATTTTATTTAATTTTTGAATTATAGCAAAAAAATACTTTTGTTATATATATTATGACATAATGATCTTTCCACTTATCACAAAAAAATTTGTATAAATCCAGTTATGATATAATTAATAATTACACACCAAACACCGTTATATACATAATGATAGTGATGAATTGTACATTTTTTCCGCCATTTTTGTACTGTTGTATCATAATGACAACGATGGATTATAAATTTCTGGCGATATTATTTTTGAGTATTGGTTGAACTATTATAACGGAACGATAATGATGAATTATTATTGTACGTCTTAGGTGAGTAAGAGTAAATAGTTCTATGCTCATTTTCAATCAGATACAGTTCTGTGATGCTATTTGTTTGCTTTTTGACTTCAATAAAGTAGAGAGTCCTTGGAGACTGGTTGCCTTAGTTTGTTTAATTATTGCCAGAGGGGATTGTTTTTTGAAAACAGGAAGAGTACAGTCACCAAATTTTACACAATGCATGTATGAGTCTTTTTCAAGAATATTTGCAGGTATGTTGTCTTTTGAGTTTGTATTATTAACTAATGTGGTCTGGCTACAATATTTAAAGTGTTTGCCAACGTATACTATACATCCGGGTTTTTAAGACGACTTTATATGGCGTTGGGTCTCTGATTTACGTCTACTCTAGGTATTAGGTCCTGAGGGATTGCAGGAGTGGGGAGCAGAGACAACTCTGTCTTATTTAGGTGTATCTATTTCAACCTTTACTGATCCTCTTTATTTATATACGATATTTATTTTATGGTTGTAGAAACTTAGGTGACTGGCCCGGGATGACCTAATCACTTACCGAAGGTGGAAGTGGGTTTGACTCACGTGTCACGAACTATACGGTTTTCTCTAACCAGCCCTTTTATATGTCGTTTATTGTTTATATTTATTTATTGATCTATTTATGTGCTTAGATACCATGCTTGATATGCTGCTATGGTGCTATGTTTGCGATGCTATGCTTATATTTTAGATACCCTATTCCATTTACATCCTTTATTTACTCCTTTATGTGTTATATTTATTTATTTATATATACTGATATTTTACATTTTCCACATCCTATCCATATTTCTCTCCCTGACGTTGAACAGAGACCTAGCTCACCATGTATTCTTATTTTTATTTATCATTTAGACTGTGAATGTTTATAACCATTTATTTGTTATACGAATATCAATAACAAGAGCCAGTTTACCACTATTATTAACAACTTTTTGAATCGTATATTTCAACATGTCCATATAAATAATTCACCAGTAAAATCTATGAAATACAAAGCACTCATGATTTGATAAATACAAGAATCAAGTAATAAAACCATACCATAAACACTCAGCACTCATGATTAATGAATACAAAACAAATGTTAGGAAACAAGTAATAAAAAAAACAATATCATAACATTTCTGATTTGATTTCATTCTCTCTGAGTTGGTACACATGCATGCTAAAAGAATCTGGTTTCACGGGCACACCTTCACACATACAACATTGGGTTCTAAATTCCACCACCAGACGTCTTGATCACTTTGGCTATTTCTAAATATGGTATCGGTTTTGACAGTCACCTGTTGCTCACTACAGTATTGGCTGCACACTATTACACCATAATGACTATGATGGTTATAATTTTGGGGACATTATCTCAGCGTCGGCCATAATGATAATGTTGCTTTATCGACCCTAATTAAGTTATACAGCGATTACCAAATCACTTTTGAACAGGTAAACAGACAGCGTGAATTATTTTCCGCAACTCACGGTCCAGCCACCAGCTGTATTCTGTAAAAATTCGCGACAGCGGTCGCTGTGCAGATGCCGAGCAACAGCGACATGACAAGACCGTCAAAAAATCTATTACCTAACGCTGTCGCTTGCTGGTCGTCTTCTGTCATAAAACTGCAATGTTTGTTGACAGTTCTAGCAGATTGCAGGACATGTTATTCTCCGTCACGATGGCTTCGTTCATGGCCGACTCTACATTAGGCCGGAGCCTTAGATGTGGCAACGTGGCTTAGCTGTCAAACAGGGGTCCGGTCACCGTAAATTGTTTTATAGTTTCAGAATAATAATTATTACATTTTATGTGTATTAAGGGTTCATCTCGGTTGATAAATTAAGAAAAATACTTTAGAACTACTACTACTAATACCACTTACATCTGATGTCTGGTTCATCGTAGTCAAACACTACAAAATAAAAATAAACGCAACCTGTTTCCTGCTGCCACTTCCACTTCCACTTAAATGAACACTCAATCTATTTTGTAAATTTTGACTTGAGCTAGAAAAGTTCACTACTAGGTCACTTTGAAGCCATTCTTGCTGGTCTTGATTCCCTTTCACTATCAAATCTTTTCGTAGGTATGCCCAGATGCATGCCCAGATGAGTTCTGTTAACTGTCTTTTTCTGTGATATTTGGGAGGTCCAGAAAACATTGTAGGTCCCACATTGCGCTTTAAAGTAGGTCTTATCCTTTGAAATGTTTGTAAATTATTGTCTTTATTCTTATAAATATAACCAGCCCTTACGAGGAATACCGTTCACCCACTTCTGTTTATGTCCTTTATTGGAAGCTCAATTGTTAGTGCAACTTTGTACTACACATTTTGCAGGCATGTTTTATCTTTATAGTTTCGTTTGTGCAGGTAAATAATTAGAAACACATTAACAATCACCTTCCAATCTTATTTTTCACTCTGGAAGGTTATGTTTGGTATGTTCTTTATTGGAAGCACAATTGCTAGTGGAACCTGGTACTACACACTTTGCAGGCATCTTTTTATCTTTATAGTTTCGTTTGAGCAGGTAAATAATTAGAAACACATTAAAAATCACCTTCCAATCTTCTTTTTTGCTCTGGAATATTACACTAATGACTTAACAACAAATAAAAGCTCGGCCCCCGATTCAGTTTTGCCATACTTCAATGCTCCGGCCTAGTGAGTGGAGTCGGCCATGCTTCGTTGCATAAACAAAATTTACGTTTGACATCAGGTATTGCGCGATTTTCGCTTGTCGCTTGTCATCTGCAAGGTACGCAATAAGGCTGCGGGAGTTAATAACACCGCCTACTGGATACCAGAACTTAATCTCTTGGAAATATAAAGATGGCTAATTCTAACTGTTTAGTTTTCATTTTCGTTCGTAATTATGGTTCATTTATAATGGTACTATTAATTGCTTCGGTCGTATTTAACTCGCGGTAATGGTAATAACTAACTTGTTGATTCACAGCACGCGTTTGAGTCTCGTGTTACAAACTTCACCTTCTTGAGTTATTAGTTTGTTCTGATCATAGCACATCGATGGATTGTAAATTTCCAACGAATTCGAATAGGTTAGAAGAAGTGACCAAGGTTTTTGTTTGTCCTCACAATCCTAAAGCGGCAGCTTGGTAATGCTGGCGTACTGACGGCTGAATCGCCGTATGCTCTTTGTATATCGCGACGAGATATCAGGTAAAGAACCCTAAAAATAACAGCACTACTGTGGTGGAATAATATAAATAGCAACTTTGTTTTGGTTGATCATTTCGGGTTAATTGTTACAGTTTTGAGTGAGCTTTGGCTTCAAGCAGTGAATAAGTGTTAAGAACTATTTTAAACAATTCAACAACATTTAAATCCTGCGGATTTCTGTAAAAAATAACATCGTGTTTGTGAACACAGTAAATAATCTTGGGATCACTCACGTGCCTGTTACAGCATGGGCGTTGCTTTTTCTAACCTATTCGAATTCATTGTAAATTTCTGGCGACGTTATTTTTGAGCATCGACTGTACACTGTTGTACCCTACCCGGGGATATAACGCCTGGCAGGGGATTTCCCTGCTTGTGTTCACTGATGGAATGGGACATGCCAGCATCTCTGGGATATTTGGCTGGAAGCTGGGGCAATGTCGAAGCTGAAAGCCGGCAGATAGACGAACATACACAGGGTGTGTAGCTGATCTCATAGCTGCTGGCAGACGCAAATGAAGTTGCCTTCATCGACCCTACCGGTGCAGCTTCCTGTCAGTTTGCTCATTAAACTGGCCCACAAAGGTGGCTTTGATGTGCACGCGTTCAACCGGACACACACACGGATGGGCCAGCGACTGGAAGGAATTCACTTTCATTAAGGCAGTGGCGGCTTGTAGAGTAGTGCCACAGTTGCATGGCACTAGCAGCAGGTGCTCGTATAAAGTATACTAAAATTTTTAATATGCTCGCAAAATGGGTTGAGGTTATTGTATGTGTTGCGTTCAATAGACAAATTCGGGCAAATCCCGAAAACATATACATATATACAAAACTAGTTTTGAGCAAAGAATATTTCCCAGACCCGAAAAATTAATTTTATTCAGTTTTTGAGCATTACAAAATGAGCAGAGCTAATTTTGCGCAATTTGAGGTGCACAGAGCTAGTTTTGGGAGTTCTCTGAATGGCCAGCAGCAGTTAGTTCCACTTCTTTTACACCCTCTCGACCCATTTAAAAATTAGGGTTATGTTTGTGTTACTGTCTTTAGATATTTACCTCTATAAAAATGCAAGCCGAATTTGACTCTCAATTGAGTTTCCTAACGATTTCAAATATTTTTCCCGGACTATATCGACATGAACCGCTCAATCACTGACTGCTATTGATACGGCGACCGTCGATTAAATCTCGGTACATTGCGATTCTTGTATGGTAACTGAGTTTAGTCTTTATGTGAAGTAAATTAATTATGAACAGTAAATACGATACGCGGTACTCAAAACCAGTTACAAAGTTTGTAGCAGTTTCTGAAAACTAATGGCGGAGCGCTGCAACAATGCGGTAACCCAGTTTAATTGCAAAGTTAGTTGGCACGAGCAGTGCCTGAATTCATTCTCCATGTTTCTGATACGGTTGGATGGATTCGCATTCACATAACGTTCGCCCTTCATAATTATTCGATTGTAGTTTGATTTTTTCACAAATAGTTGATATATATGCGACCCTTTCGGATCAGCAGTCACAAGCATACAATGTTTCAATAATAGCGCAATGGGTTGTATTGGAAGCCTTGTTTGACTGGTATAATAACATGTAATTTTAAAACGAACAGATTTAAAGTTACCTACATATGAACAGGGAGAGGGGTAAAAAGGTTAATGTGTCACAAAAGGTAGTAATAAAAAAAAACGAATTAGAAGGTTTGAAGATACGTAGGCATTAACGATAATATTCAAATTTGTTTGTTAATATTATGAGTCGTGCATAACAGATTTCTGATTCAAAAGCTATCAGTTGTCAGTTGCCATTATTAATAGAGGATAGTGGATATGATCATAATTTCATAATTCGTGCTGGTTGCGTCATCAAAATGCAAATTCATAATAATTTATTCCCAACACTGCGAAAAAAATAGATACGCTTCATGCGGCAGGATTAAGACAATAATATACGAACCGATTTTCCATAATTTGTGTATAAAGTCTATAATGATCGGGCCCTCTATATTGACGAATGCACTCCTCTAGTCTCGTGATCTGCGTCGGTACTCTCTAACTTAAGAGATAGAAACACGTTTCTATCACCATGACGACCATGACGATCGGGCAGTTTCGGGTGCCTATTACGTGTTTACTACTACAGCATAATAAACAACCAGCACAGTAACTCAAGTTGGCGGAAATTACACGCGCATCCCCACTTTTAGATGATTTTTTGTAGGGATGCTAACGATACTTCGATACTTCTGCACTAATATCGAGTATTTTTATCATCAATACTTTTTGAGGCATTCCAAGCTGGTATCGATACTTTAGTATTGGTATCGAAAATAATTATATAATTATTGAGGGGTGTAATCTGTTGCACAAAATGCTCTGTACGAACCAAACGCGCCTATGAGGCTAAAAAATATCGAGTTGGTACCGGTATCGATATTTTTATTTTCGCATCTCCACCCAAACTTCACAGCCGTAAAATCATCCATAAATCCTCCCAAGATCAAATTTTGTGGGAACCATTTTTATACAGGAAATCCTCAGAGATATTATGCTGGTTGTTTGTAATGCTGTGCTACTACGCTGTCACGGCACGCTGTCATGTTTACGAGGCCACCCGATCCCATAGTACATAGTGCACAGAAACGCGTTTCTAAGTTACAGAGTACCGGCGCTGGTTGTTAATAAACTCTTAGAGGTACACCCTCTCAAGCTGCCCTCACAGCATGTTCCAGTTCGTCCAGCGTGGCCGGAGGTTTGGGTAATTCGGTAAAATTGGGATAAATCGTGAATGTAGCGACCCATCCAAACCCATACTTTTGAATTGGGTGGTCGTGGATTCCAGCGGAGCACCCTGACCTCAGCCTTCTGTAGGAACCTCATGAACCCTCTTACAAATGAGGACGCACATTATTTTGCTGGAAGAAACCTTATTCGATGCCTCGGACATATAGAACTGCAAATGTTTCTAATACCTCATTCACGTAACGTTGGGTCGTCACGAATCACAGGTAAAAGCAACTTTGCTTTTGAATGCAATGGTACTCGAAACCATCAAGCCAATAGAACCGTTTACATAGCGCTCTACACCAAACTGGAGATCACGTCGTCCTCCTCGCAGTCGTCTAATGCGTTGGCGTTCGTTGTGTGCCCCCAGAAAAAACCTGGACGTTGGAAATGGCCGTTGGATGCCTTTCAGCATTCCATTGTCGGTTTTTTTGGCACCTATCTAACCTTTGACGGCGATAATTTGCAGTGAGGGGTAGGTACTAGACGTGGCCGATCTAATCTTGAGCCCATTTCACGTAATCTGTGGTACATCGTGCGGATTTGAAGGGGTCTATCTGTAGCTGCATATCAAACGTCACCAACAACTCGATCGTATTCTGTCTCGAAAGGCCAGTAGTCGCTGATGGCGATGTTTCGGTATGTAGTTATCTTACGTGCTCCAAAGCCTCTAGCTCGCTGTATTCGCCCTTCCTCGATCCAAGAGCGTCATGCTGGTACAACTGTAGCCACTCTACGCCCCATGGTTACAGAAATCGCTGTAAAAGAAGGACCATGTTCTCGTTGGCCTACAATCCGACCCCATTCAAAGGGGGTTAATTGCACACAACAGCCTAGCCGCTTGCCACATTTGTAATAGAAATCACATGCATAAAGCTTTTTGGAGGTGCATTGTATAGGTAAATAGCTGTGCACAAATGTTTAATCCGAATATTCCCTTGTTCTAGATGTTAACTTGGCGGTAGTATATAAAGGGTTGGTAAGATGTTTGTTTATTGAGGTTTTGAAAAAAATTGCAAATAAAAAAACTCAAATATACCAAAAACCGCATGAGAGAGAACAGACGCAAATGGTTGCTCCTTAGGTTTAAACATTAATTGTTGCAGAGTTTTGGGGTAAGCTCCTGTAATAGCTGCTGCTGGCTGCTGGTCTAAGAATCTTAATTAAAAATAAAACTTATTTAAATCGCTAAATACAAAATTGTAAGCTGTACGATCACAAACGTTGAAAAAACTGATGAGTTGAGCAGAATCTCTAAACTCCAAATACAAAAGTAGTAGTAGTTGTAGTAGTAGTAGTAACCTTTATTAAAATATACAAAATATACATTTCAATAGGCGGAGTTCAGCATCACCAAATTGCAAAAATTTAGCTTGCTGGTCGTCCACTCAACCTTACCTATCCTAAACTTAAGCTAACAAATAAAAGAAAAGAAGAAAATCATAGAAAGAAAAGATTACATCCTTGTTCATGTTGATTTTGAACTACAGAGTAATGGCAATTCTATTTCAAAGTGCGTAGGTATCTATTAAATATTTATATTTTTTCTTGAAAGACGTTACAGATAAGTGTCTGATATTTTGTGGAACCTGGTTGTATAATTTGTAAATACAATACGTGAAAGATCTTTGATAAATTGCAGTTCTGTGGCGAGGAGCTGAAATAAGGCCATCACTTTTCAAATTTAATCTTATAGTATGTGTTTGAGCCCTATAAATTATTTTTTCATGTAGGTAAACTGGAGTCTTGTACTTATGTACTATGATTTTATGGAACAGAACTAGACAATGGAGCAAACGTCGGTCTCTCATTTTCAGCCAGCCTATTTACCAAACGCACACAAGCATTTTGAGTTGATTGGATTCTATTGGAGTCACGTATGAAATACATGCATTACACTACATCGCAGTGGTTAAAATTTGATACAATAAGGCAATCGCACAATGATTGCTTGGTTTTTTATTCAATATTTTTCTTTGCGAATAGAGAACCATGAGCTTACTAAAAGCTTTTGCGATGGATTTATTTATATGGCCGTTAAATCTCAAAGACGTGTCCAACTCAAAACCTAGATTTTTTGCTGATTCCACTAATCGCAGCGGATCTCCATTGATATTAATAGAAAAGTTTTGAACAACACTCTGCCTAGATTTTTCTCTCCCTAACAGCATCACGGAACACTTCTGCGGATTTAGTTCTAAACAGTGGGCTTGGAAACTATCCTTAAATTGTTTAAGTATGATATTTATTAATTAAGAGAAAAAACAAAAAGAAGAAATGGAGAAATTACACAACGTTCAACAGTTCAACAGAAACAACTTTTTTGAGGCTGATGTTCACTATGGGCGAGTTCAACACATGTTCGGATATTGGCCGTTCCTAAAGTCGAAGGTACCATTAGGCAGAAAGGAAATACGTTTTCAATACACAATTATATTCTGGGAAGGTGAAAGTTTATAGCATTCTTTTCATGAAGTGCAGTCTACAGAATGTAAGCAAGGCAAGGTTTCATACATAATTATTTCAATTAATCTATTACAAAACAAAATATATTTCAATACCTTGTTGAAAAAATACGTATTACTGAATCCCGCCATCATACACTTTAGAAAGTAATCACCCTTCATTGTGAATCTATATGGAGGTATGTATTTTTTCAAAGCAGCTATAAACATATTAGTGTAGCACTCTCAGAATTGAAGTCGAAATCAAGAATTACGGCGCTGCGAATTTAAAAATATGGTGGATGCTCCTGTCATTAAGGGAAATGTACACATTTTTCACACTGACAAGATTCCTTTTCGGAGACACCTTACCGATCCAGCTGTATGTCGTTAACTAATGTTTTTCAAAATTCCGGCAAAATCTCATTATTATATAGTGTTTATGTGTGAACATCTGATATTGAAAACGTGGTTCAATAGAATCGAAATCCAATGTGGCAGATCCATTCTTAATTTATACCAAATACCACCTACTCAATGCATAAATCTGAGGCTAATAAGCAAATCACTTCCCATTCCATACGCGATTCTTATTTATCAACTATGTGGTACAGGGTTTTGACGTTCGTTTGTGATTATCTTATGCTAAAAAAATTCGTCATTTACGAAAAACCAAATCGATATCATGAGGAATTATTCGGATTTGTTATAGAGAAATCAACCATTGAAGTTTTGTTGTAAAGATAATTGAAACATGTGTGACGTACCACACAATCTGAATTTATTACCTATTTTATAGCAAAAGATGGAGTCGGCTATTTAGTAAGATTACGCAGACACGCCTTTGTTATTTTTTAATTCAATTCCGCGACTGTCTATGTCAACAATAAGAAGTCCATTAGTTACAAATATTATACCTCGGTCGCTAAAGCGAAATTACAACTTTCTAACTATTATAGATAAAATATAATTTAAACATATTATAACATAATCATAATCATTCCTTAAAAGTGTATAGGTACGATGTGCAGACAAGCAAGCAAATATGCGGAATACTTTTTATACGTAATAATATTTTTTGCGAATAAATAAGTACGAGTAAATACTTTCATTGAAAAAAATTACTTACCTGAAGGACGGAAGAATGACGGTCTCGTACTCTTCATTGGTCGACTCCTGAATCAGGTAAATGACTGGTTGCAAGACGGCTGCCAAGACCTCCTGTGACCTCATTTCTTGCTGCAACGATGGCCACACGTGCTGGTACCATAGTTTCTGTAAGAAATATTGAAGTATATGCACTAAAACTGGCACCATAGAGGAAAAAATGTGTCCAAAATTTGTCAGCTGTCATCTATCTACCGATTGATAAGAACGGAGCAGAAGAACGTGTTTCTTCTAGAAAACTGCGCCTGATTTGCGTCAAACGCTGAGACGGTCATAGTGCCCTGAAGATGTTCTGTGTGATCGTGGACGAAAACCTGGCGTTCAACATACATGAGACGCAGATTATATCGGGAAGTGAAGAACTCTATAAATTAATTTTCTGAATTAAAATGGATTGTCATCTTTTTAAATGATTTGTAAATGTTCTAAAGCACATTATTATTAGCTGTCTTTGAAACTTCCAGTGATTTTTTGTAATTCATTTCCCACCTGGCGCCAGTTGCATCTTGTTCTATAAACAAGATTTCCATTTGTTTGCTCATCTCCCATTTGACTCAATTTTTGCCTCTATGATCTCATTGGTATCGTTTTATCCGACTCTTCTCCATATTTCCGCGTATTGAAGATGTTTGAATATTGTCGCACATTATTTTACGATTTTTTCTATACTCTCAGTTTTATCCATTGTACTGTCATTTCTCCGATTAGCTCCAGTTTTCCTGGATGTTATTTCATTTTCCTAATGTTTTGTTGTTTTTCCAGCTTTCTCATAGTTATCCTGGTTTCCGATTATTCCTATAGATTTCTGCCGTTTTTTGTGATGTTTCCAAATTTTCCCGCAGTTTTATTACTTTTCACAGTTCTTGATTTTTTCAAATATGTGCTCGTATTTTATGATTTGTCCTGATTTTTTTCTATTATCGCCGTTTTTCTTGATTTTTATATGTTTTACCAAATATTACCAATTTCTGCTGATATTTCCCGATTTTTCAAAATTTATACGATTATCGCCGTTTTTCTTGATTTTTATGTTTTACCAAATATTACCAATTTCGGGTGATATTTCCCGATTTTTCAAAATTTATACGATATACCCAATAGATTACATATATGCGTGGCAGGCAAATGTTATATTCATATTGGTAATTATAAAGAAGGAGGATAATAGTTATAAGATACATCCGCTACTAAAACTGCTGAAGCTACAAAACTAAGACGTACGACCACGTAAGTCGTAGAAGATTTGGGTTGGATTCATTTGGATCGCCACTACAAACATTAATTTGTTGATAACTCGTAAGATTCTTAAGAGTAAAATTTTAGGCCTAGTACACAGCATAGTAAACAACCAGCACAATAACTCAAGTTGGCGGAAATTACACGCGCATCCCCACTTTTGGATGATTTTTTGTAGGGATGGTAATGGTAACTCGATACTTGTACTTCTGCACCAATATCGACTATTTTTATCTTAGATCCTTGTGTTCTGTTGAAGCTTTGTTACAGTTTTTCGGCCCCCCAATATAGGAACATCATTGTGTTAGAAGCCAACAGTGAAGGTTCAGGTGGGGATTATCTCTGAGCTTTTCTTCTGGATATTTATTTCTGATTGAAAAGACCAGAAATAACCTCTGGCGGGAATCGAATCTCGAGCCCTCAGCTTTACCCACTGAGTTAGCTACCGCTGATTTGTCCATATGGCCTAGTCGACAGCTAGCCAGCTAGCCTTATGTTCTGCAATTCTTGTGTTTATTGATGGCTTCCTTGTTCCTATGTATACACTCCCACATGTGCATGGTATGCGATAAACCCCCGGTGTTGTGAGTGGGTCTCTTTTGACCTTCATCGTTCTCAAAGATTCCTGTATCTTTCTTGTGAGCTTGTAGATGGTCTTGACATTCACTTTCGTAACATTTTTCCTATTCTGTCTGTTACTTCAGGCACATAGGGTAGAAAAGATTTTGCTATCGGTTTAGGTTGTGGATTTGCCCTATTCCTTCTCGATGTTCTTGTTATTCCCTTTTCTGTGTAACAGCTTGCCTTAAGAGCATTCTTTAGATGTTCCAGTTCGTTGTCGAGTTCCTCTGGTTCGCACACTTTTTTAGCCCGTTCTGTCAAAGTTCTAATAATTCCGTACTTCTGAGATGGGTGATGGTTTGATTCTTCATGTAAGTACCGGTCAGTATGAGTTGGTTTTCTATATACCTTATGTCCTAATGTTACCCCTTTTCTTGTTAGAAAAACATCAAGGAAGGCGAGTTTTTTGTTTTCTTCTACCTGCATGGTGAACTTGATGTTTTCATGCACGCTATTCAGGTGATCTATAAATTCTTCTAGCTTTTCTCTTCCGTGATTCCAAATGACGAACGTATCGTCCAAGTATCTGGGCCATATCTTGGGCTTGTATTGAGCGCTTTTCAAAGCTGCCTATTCGACCTTCTCCATTAAAAAGTTCGCCACTACCGGGCTTAGAGGGCTTGCCATGGTTACACCTTTAATTTGTACGTACATTTTGGTGTCCCAGAAGAAGTAGGTTGTTGTTAACACGTGCCTGAAAAGGTTTGTAACGTCTTCTAGAAATATTTTCTTGATGTGTTCAATTGCTTCGTTTAATGGCACCTTTGTGAATAATGATACAACGGCAAAGCTGACCAGCATGTCGGATTCTTCCCTTCCTTGATGTGCGAGTCGGTTTTTCCAACGTATGGCTGTAATAATGTAGTTAAGTGTTCTGCTAATTCGTAAGTAGGCGAACCTATTGCGCTTACGATCGGGCGAGGTGGAACTTTGGGCTTGTGGATTTTTGACAACCCATAAAGCCTAGGAGTCAGTGCTTCACTTTTGCATACCTTCTTTTTTTGGTTTCTTCGTCAAGACTTGAATTCTTCACCATGGTTTTAGTTTTTCTTAATATGGTCTTGGTCTGGTCTTTTGCTAGAGTGCGGTAGATGCCTGGATATAGCAATGCTTTTATTTTATTTTTGTAGTCTTCGGTGTCCATCACCAATGTGGCGTTGCCTTTATCCGCAGGCAGAACAGTGACACTTGTGTCCCTATTGATGTCCTTTAATGCTTTTTACTCCTTCGCATTCAGATTACTTTTTGGCAGTTTGGCTTTTTTAATAATTCTTGCTGATTCTGTCCGGATTTCCTCTGCTTTTTTCTCAGGTAGAGATCGTATAGCCGATTCCAAGTTAGCAATAATCCATTCAGTTGGTAATTCTTTTGGTGTAATTGCAAAGTTGCCTCCTTTCGCCAAAACAGATATTTCATCTTCAGACAGGTTACGTTTGCTTCTGTTGACTACTATACTTTTGGTGACCAGTCCGGGTGTGGATTTCTTGTTACTTGCCAGTCTCTCAAACTTTTCCTTCTGGATGTTTGTGTATTTTTCTCGTTCATTTTCCATGATTTCATCCCAGTCGGTTCTGTGAAGTTCTGTGCTTAACCGGTAGTGGATGTTCAACAATTTCTTCCTAATTCTGTCTAGAACAGATCTGGCATTATGAATTCGTTCTCTTAGCAGTGCTCATTCAGCACGTTCGAATGTTCTCCTGGATTGTTCAGATTTTATTACTCGTCTTATGTGTAAAGCTTTGGGTATGATACCCGACGAGTGAGTGATTCCTTCATCCCTGCACCGTGACAAGAATACCAAAGAGGCTACAAAATGTGCCTTCTTCTTCCGCAGATGTTCCACCTGACGGTATAGTAGTTCAGTTGAGTTCAGTTCTAGTTGAGATAAGATTAAGAGATATTGTATTGAGTTGTGAAGTAAAACGGTGAAAGTTACGTCCAGTTTGATTCTTGGGTGAAGAAAAAGAAGCCGTCGTGACAACATATGAATAAATATGTACACGCTATAATAACTGTGAAGGTCGCCTGGCCATGAGATGTCAAACTCTAATTCGACGGTGTCCAGTATTTATTTGAGAAAAGTGAGGTTAAGCTGTCAATAATTCGTTATGATTATGTATTTAAGTCGAAATATTAATTACTTCGATCGTAGATAAGATAGAGATATTCAACTCTTGGTAATGGCAATAACTCACTTGTTGCGTGACCTATTACAGTCATTACCGCATCTTTGAATAATATAGTATAATTATTATAAAAAATATAATAAAACTGCTTCAAAGTGGGTCATATGCTTTTGTACATTTTTGTTACGATTTGTAACAGCATAATAGATGGTTCTTCCAATAGTAAACAACCTCGTCTATCGCCGCATTACATTTTATCAAAAGACTGTGAGGCATCTTGTATACGGTATAAATGCGGTAATTCCCTTTTGACCCACATATATAATATGTGATCCTCTTTCTATGCAGCCCGACCCACGTCTCCCGCCTTCGCCCATACACGTAGAAAGGAAACGATCTTCTATCCCTCGATACAAGCGCTGAATGAATGAATTTATATTGTCGTCGTTGTCGGTCGCAAAAAGCATCTCAGACCGGATCCTCTCAGAGCTATTACGGCTTAGAGCAGTGTGTCGAATAAGAATCAGCCGAGGCTCTGTCGGCCTCTTATAAAATATGCCTCGATATTGCTTCCGGCATTCACACAGGAATCTCCGGGGATGATACGCTTCCAAATGAGGTCCTTCACAAAGGTATTTCGATATAGTCAAGACAGACAAGCAATAAAAATGCGTTAGTTGGACTACGACCATTATAAAACTAACTGTACCATGTGAAACTATCGATTTCGTCTCTGGTTGCATAGAAATTTGTTTACACTCGTTGCCTAGTGATCGAGAAGTGTTCGATGCGCTTACGCGATCCGGAAGGTGATACAGTGACGTACTATTGTGTCTGTGTGTTAATAGATTTATATTGTCGTCATTGTCGGTCGCAAAAAGCATCTCAGGCCGGATCCCCTCAGTGTCATTACTGCTTAAAGCAGTACCTATGTCGAATAAGACTCAGCCGAGGCTTTGTCGGCCTCTTATAAAATATGCCTCGATATTGCTTCCGGCATCCACGCAGGAATCTCCGGAGATGATACGCTTCCAAATGAGGTCCTTCCCAAAAGTATTTCGATATAGCCAAGACAGACAAGCAATAAAAATGTGTAGGTTGGATTACAACCATTATAAAACTAAATGTACGACGTGAATTTATCTATTTCGCCTCTGGTTGCGTAGAAATTTGTTTGCACTCGTTGCCTAGTGACTGAGAAGTGTTTGATGCGCTTACGCGATCGGTAAGGTGACACAGTGACGTACCGTTGTGCCTGTGTGTTAATGAATGAATATTGTAATTGTTGGCGGTCGCAAAAAGCAGCTTAGACTGGATCCTCTCAGAGCCATTAATCAGCCGAGGCTTTGTCGGCCTCTTATAAAATGTGCCTCGATATTGCTTCAGGGATTCACGCAGAAATCTCTGGGGATAATACGCTTCCAAATGGGGTCATTCCGAAAAATATTCCAATATAGCCAAAATAGACAAGCAATAAAAATGTGTAAGTTGGACGAGGACCAGTATAAAACTAACTGTACCACGGGAAACTATCGATTTCGCCTCTGGTTGCATAAAAATTTATTTACACTCATTGCCTAGCGACTGGGAAGTGTTGGATGCGCTCACGCCATCGGAAAGGTGACACGTACCATTATGTCTGAGTGTTAATGAATGAATAAATTTATATTGTCATCGTTGTTGGTCGCAAAAAGCGTCTCAGGCCGGATCCTCTCAGAGCCATTACGGCTTAAAGCAGTGTGTCGAATAAAAATCAGCCGAGACTTTATCGGTCTCCTATAAAATATGCATCGATATTGCTTCCGGGATTCACGTAGGAATCTCCGGAGATAATACGCTTCCAAATGAGGTCCTTCTCAAAAGTATTTCGACGTAGCCAAGATAGACAAGCAATGAAAATGTGTAGGTTGGACCACGACCATTATAAAACTAACTGTACCACGTGAAACTAGCGATTTCCTCTCTGGTTGCATAGAAATGTGTTTACACTCGTTGCCTAGCGACTGGGAAGTGTTCGGTGCGCTTACGCAATCGGGAAGGTGACACAGTGACGTACTATTGTGTCTGTGTGTTAATGAATAGATATTGTCGTCATTGTCGGTCGCAAAAATCATCTCAGGCCGGATCCTCTCAGAGCCATTACGGCTTAAAGGAGTGTGTCGCATAAGAATATAAGCTGAGGCTTTATCGGCCTCTTATAAAATATGCCTCAATATTGGTTTCGGGATTCACGCAGGAATCTCCGGAGAGGATACGCCTCCAAATGAGGTCCTTCCGAAAAATTTTCCAATGCAGCCAAAATAGACAAGCAATAAAAATGTGGAAGTTGGACCACAGACATTATAAAACTAACTGCACCACGTGAAACTATCGATTTCCTCTCTGGTTGCATAGAAATGTGTGCTAACGAATAAATAAATTTATATTGTCGTCGTTGCCGGTCGCAAAAATCATATCAGGCCGGATCCCCTCAGAGCCATTACGGCTTAAAGCAGTATGTCAAATAAGACTCAGCCGAGGCTTTGTCGGCCTTTTCTGATATATGCCTCGATGTTGCTTCCGGGATTCGCGCGACAATCTCTGGGGATGATACGCTTTCAAATGAGGTCCTTCCCGAAAGTATTTCGATATAATCTAGATAGACAAGCAAAAAAATGTGTAAGTTGGACCGCGACCATTACAAAAATGGGCCAACCACTTTAGAACCCTTGTTAGCGGTAATTGGTTGACTTGTCATAATTAGCTCATTGTTATGAGCTCAGAAGGCATTGCTTAATAAACGCCAAGGGTAGATTTAACGTCTGTGATTGACACTTACTTTTAAGGGAAAGGTATTAATTTACTTATGTGGACAGTTAAATGTTGGGTTCTTTACTGTTTCAATGTATTGAATTATTCATTTGTGTTCAAAAATCATTGCAACAATTCATTTCTTAGAACTGATTCTCCAATAATCAACGATGACGATTACTAATCAAATATTTTGCTGTGTACTCAAATTTAGACAAATCATCAGGTACGACCGACATTTGCTATTAGTTGAGTAAAAAAATTAATAAGATACCACTAATCCTTCAATTGTTCGTTAAAAAATCGTGATGTAACGTCTAACCTAAGTCTGGATAAAATGGCCGTTTTTGCTTTAATTTTGCCCCTGAGAGTTCTAGAAGTATTCCCCACGTTTATGTATGTCCTCTAAGCACAATGTGACTGTTAGGTCAGGTTAATAGTGAGTGGGGTGATTATGCCTCCTTCCACTGCAAGCCTATTGTGTCTATTTTGGCTTGGACCTAGTTTGCCATACAATCCGCACCTTTTGACGAAGGCGATGGTCATGATGGCTGAAACTTCGTTGAAGCCAGTAGGTTTTAGATGGGTGAATCCGAAGGTTTGAAATCTAGCTCTTTCTAGTACTGGAAAGAAACACAATATGTGTTCCGCTGCTTCGTCCTCCACATAGCTGAACCGACAGTCCAACGTTTGTTCCAGACCTATGGTCCACAAGTGTTTTCTCAAATGACAATATCCTATGAATTTGTGGTTCTTGGGCTTTTAGGCCGGCGTCGTTTAGCGTTAAGGCTTGACGTTTCGCCACCACGAGTGGATGGCATCTTCAGCAGCTATTTTACTTCTGTATTTATATCTGTTAACGGTGACGTGGCGTAACCAGGTAGCGTTGGTAGTCCCGCCCCCTTGAGATATAGCAGTGTGTTCGGGTCCTTTAGAATGGGTACCCATGTCCGGTAGACTTTCTGTATTTCTTCTTTTCTATTGAAATTACTGTGGTGTTTTTGTATCTCGATGGCTTCTCTGTGAAGTCTGGCATAGTACGAAGACGTTGCGGCAAGAACCTGAGTTTCTTCAAACTTGATCCTATGGCCTCCTTCCAAATTGTCACTCGATTCGCACCTATGGAATCCACCTTGCCAGAACTCTATATCTTCTTGAACAAATTTTTTAACATTGTTAGAATTTCGCGTTTGTTTCTGTATTTTTTTTGGCAGTTTGTGCAGTTTCTGGTCGACCTGTATGAGACTCACTTTGCACTGATTTACAACCGTCTATAAAGTTCTTATGCCACCCAAACTTTACATAGTAATAAAGTATTATTTGGATATGCAATTTTGCACAATTATTTCAAAAGTCTAAGTAGGCGTTTAGCCAACCGACACAACATTTTATGGGATATATTTGCTCCACATTTCAGTAACAAACAGTAAATGTTAAATTAAAGCCTACTTGAGTGAAAGTACCTTATCGTTATCAAGATTTACCTTGGGTATAAAAGGCAGCGACTCCTTGAGCGTGTTTCTGTAGAAGTGCGCCTTTTGCGTGGGGTCCTTCATGTTGATCACGTCCAGGAACTGCAATGCGTGTACGGCGGGGTCACTGCAACAAAAAAAATGTCAGGAAATATAAACAGTTCCAGGGTCAAGCGAATGACGCAATTGCGAGGGAGAACTAGGGAGTGAAAGGGGGCTATGACGACAATCTTTTTCGTGGGACGCATCAGATAGGCTCTAGCGCTGTTGCTTTCTAAATACAAATCAGGTGGGTGGTAGGTAGAAGGGGTGAGGGGGTGGCTGCTGCAGCGCACCTGTTGGAATAAACTGTAGCTAAAACCATGTGCGTCGCAAATAAGAGCGTTTTACTGAAAGAGCTAGTATAATTGTTTAGTTAGGAAATTGAGTCGAAGAGATTGACTCACAACTGTCCGTATTATTCCAACGTTTTTATTTTTCTGCTGTAGTATAATTTTCATTATGAACAAAGTGCTTTAAAGGCAACTATAAAAGTCGCAAGCACCCGGTGTAAAAAGCACAGTCTCCAATATTGAGTTGTCTGCGATAGTTCTATTTTAATAGATTGTACAGTTTCTTCTTATTGGGCAGGAAGAAACATTGTTGTAATACTAAATGAGAACATTTCCTTGCGAGACTGTAATTATTAAACAGAAAGAGAGCGAAATAGGAACAGAGAAAAGATAGAGAGAGACAGAGGGGGAGGGAGTGACAGACAGACAGATAGACAGACAGACAGAAAGACAGAAAGAGACACAGAAACAGAGGCTTAGACAGAGACAGAGTGAGTGAGAGAGAGAGAGAGAGAGAGACAGATAGAGCGTAGCATCATACAGAACCTCAGAGTAACAACTGAACATAGAGGTAGTAAACAACTAATTCTAATAAGCCAACATCTTTTCTTACGTTGTCATATCGACCACCAGATACGGCAATCATAATTGTTTACTATCGTCTTAATTATACAGTATCCAGAAATATTCCATTCTACGTTAAAAAAGACGGTATTTTGATAGTTCAGAAATTATTACAGCAAAATCAATAGATATGTTGACCTCTACTGCGTTACTGCATGTTTCTTCATCATTAACGCAAATTCTGTCTTACATACATTTTGAGGAGTCGGCAACCCCTATGTAATTTTCCTGCAATTTGTTTACGATAACCTCCGACTATCAAACGTTTGTTTTGTTTGTGCGTCTTTTATGCTTGGTCAGTAAAATCGAATTCGCTATTTATTGGTAACTGTAGTGAAGCTTTACGTACTTGCTGTGCTATATTCGAGTGTAGCTTAACAGTTTTTCGAGATGAGACAGTGCAGAGCATTGGAAGAATTTTCAGGTTAGTTGGCAATGTTTGGTTCTGAAGTGTCAAAAGATGATGGCTTTGAGCACGCCATGCTGAAGTGGTTTGTTTACTACCTCTATGTTCAGTTATTACTCTGAGGTTATTCCTAAGTTGATACTTTTTTAGCTGTATATACATAGAAGTCGATAAAATAAATAAATTTCCTGAAAGTTGTTTTCAAATAATGTTAGGATTTACCAATTTAAACTTAACAGTGATAAGAAGAAAGTAACTACTGCACTATCTAACATGTACAATGCCTAATCGGTAGGACAAATATCTAAGCAAAAAACAGACTAGGTATATCTTTATACTCCTCGTGTGGGGGCGGGTTAGAATATCTCCCATCGTATATCCTGCGTGTCGTAAAAGGCGACTAAAGGAACCGAACTACTGTCGGTATAAGCAGTAACCTCTTCTCAACCAACAGCTTTGGGTGGACGAGTTGAGAAGAGTCAGGACACCCTCTTGTCCTTGGGGTGAGAAATTGCCCCTAAAGGCGGATGAACCAGTAGGTACCATCTGGTCAACGGCATGAGGATGCAGAAAGCAAATGGGAGACTACTGCATTAAAGACCTTAAAGATATCTGAAGAGAAACTCCTAAAAGGAGTAAATGCATTTTACGAGTTCACAACATGTCTGTTAAGACATTGTGGCTATGATGATGATGATATCTTTATACACAAGCTCAGATTTATTTTTTATGTTGCTATATCTCGCTTATATTTCAGATTTCGGAAAAAGATTTAAAAAAAGTAAAAACCTAGGAATCACCTTGTGTAAATCTGTTTGCGCTTGTGCCTACGCAAAGCCTAACAGTTTTTTGTTAAACATACGCACAATCCAAGCAAACTTATGATCGTGAAAGTTTGCTAGCCCTTGTTCAATAAATGAAAGCTTGGTTGCATTTTATCGTCAATCGTAATCATTGACCTCCATGATAGGCCCATAGGACGCAATCTCTCGTGAAAGACGAGACAATAATCTGACGTTGCAAATAGCAGTCAAATGTTAGCCTCTTCACTTTTTGCCATTGTACAGAACGCAAATACAGATTCACGCCCCGTGTCTGTGGGCAATGAGGCTTACTTCTGTACCTCGATGGCTCAAAAGGCTGAAAGCCTCCTTTTTCTGTTGGATTTACCCGAGATTTTGCGTCTAATTTAACGCCGTAAAGGCATCGCCGCAGTCAGCGCAGAAAAAGGAGGATAACGTGAAGAGGAATTACCTCCATTTTGTAGACGCGACGGATAAACTGCCGTGTATATACCTGTTTCTCTTTAGTATTACAGCAGCTATTCACTACCACCTCGATTGTTTTTTTGCTGATTGGGCGAGACAATAAGATGCAACGGAGCTATCATTTAACGTAAAAAGGCTAGTCATGTTTGGAGGTCACTGTGTAGCATTACATTGTTAGCCCTCATACCATCTCATTTTACGTAATGAAAAGCTGTTTGCCTTTAGCATTACATTATTATCAGTCATTTGCTAATATCCTAGCTCTTAACGTACCCAAGTCATTCATTTACTTCCCACACTGATAGTGGAGGGATGTACTGTTATCGTAAAAGAATTAGATTTTGAGATAAAGCGCTTTTTGGAAGTTTTATGATATCTACATAACAAAAATCCACCACACTCATGTCCGTCGGTGATGTCGGTCTGTTGTCTTTATAGCCTCGTAATCTTAGTAACAGCCGCATGTTGTATTGTAATGAAATTCGGTTAGAGATGTGCTGTGGGGTTATAGTAGGCAATACTTATAACTTTGGAAATTAGTGCATAGGTGGCGAATTAGTAAAAAAAATAAGTAATTTCAAAAATTCTGCGAAAGACAGACCTAGTGGCATAAGCACCCTTTTCTGCGGGCGGGTGGGCGATGATTTGATTGCAAAGGGATCTCAGACTATAGCTTCACGCTATAGGCAAATAATAAACTGGAAAGTACTGAGTCAATCAACTTAACTTGATTTTTTTATCAAATTGTGTAATTGTGGAAGTTATGTGTGTTAAATTTTATGACAAGTGGATAAAGTGAGGGGATACGTGTATTGAATAGAATCTAAAGTACTTTGAAGGATTGTTGTTAAAGATTTTTATATACATATTTTATTGTTATCATCATCATAGTCACAATGTGTTAACATACATGTTGTGAGCTCATAAAATGCATTAAGTCGGACCTAGAGTATTGTCGACACGAATATTATTAGTAGTTTTGAGAACTGTTAGTTCGGTGGCGCTCTTGATACTCATTTCCAGCAACTGTTTCGTCGTATCCACCCAGCGTGTAGGGCAACGGCCACGGCGTCGCCCACTCGTTATACTATTGTTAATTTCTAATACATCGTCATGGCAACTATCACTTCTGAGTCAATCGACTTGCGTACCTACGCAACTGATATAAAACCGAGAATTATTACCAGCTTGACACGCTCGAGCTCATGTTTTATGCAGGCGAAATTTTTCCGTCATTCGGATTGTGGAAATTCATTGGGTTTACCATAAAAACGGAATCAGTGGGAGCGGCGTGTGGAGCGTGATTTGATACCAATACATCTACCCGTAATTTACAGCTATTTTGATGCACGAATATCCCTATTTTAGACTAATCTAGTTAGAATCCGAGCCTGCTCTGTAAATATCGAGTAAATATTGAACGCAACTTTCATAATGAAATGCAGAGCTCGTGATAGGCTTTACCTTTTATTTTCAATGCGTATGCAAAAAATAAACTACCATACGGCGCTGTAATCATGCATTTAATTGTGCAACTATTGTAAAATCATGCTTTTCACGCCGGGCACTTTCAGTCCAAATTATGTTAATAAATAACCTTTATTGGCCACAGAAAACAAAGAAAATATAGGGCAAGTTAAAATGTACATGAAATATAATAAAATTACAATATAATGTTCAATATGGATGCAACCAGTTGTCACATAGGAAGCTTTAGAAACATGCAAATATAAATAAAATACTAACGATAAAATTAGGCAGAAACACCACTATGGCACTTACAGATCTTACAGTCCTATACGATTGTAAGCCACATATTCATTTATAGAATAAAAACAGTGATCTAATAAGAGTTTTTTTTACTTCAAACTTAAATTTATCGTATGGGTTGATTGATCTTATACTCGATGGAAGTTTATTGAATAATACAACACAATTATAGAATGAAGAGTGCTTGAAATGAGTTGGTGACTTCTTACCCTTAATTTATAAAAAAATACAACAGATCAATAATGGGTGGGCTCTCCATGTTGACGAATGCACTCCTCTAGCCTACGCGGCATGCTCATAATCTGGTTGTAAATAAACTCTAGAAGCTGCCCTCATAGCATGTTCCAGTTCGTCCAGCTTGGTCGGAGGATTGGGAAAATCGCCTATGTATCGACCCATCCAATCCCATACTTTTTCAATTACGCGACAAATCGGGTGATCCTGGAGGACAGGGGAGCTTCCTGTAGGAACCTTATAGATACACTTGCACTATGATGCCGTGCATTATCTTCGAGACCTTGGACATATGGAACTGCAATTGGTTCTAACACCTCATTGACATTCACAAGTAATGCAATGGCACTCCAAACCATCAAATCCATAGGACGGTGTACATGGCGCTCAACAGCAAACTGCAGATCACGCCTTTCACCCCGTCATCGTCTTACGCGTTCGCGTCCATTATTTGCCTTCAGACAAAACCTGAACTCGTCGGAGAAGGCCGTCTGATGCCACTCAGCATACCATTGTCGGCACCAGTCTAACCGTTGGCGACGATGAGTTGCAGTAAGTGGAAGCACTAGATATCCGAAGCCCATTTCACTCAATCGGTGGTTCACCGTGCGGATTCGAATGGGCTTCCCTATAGCTGCATACCAAGCGTCAGCAGCAGCTCGCAGCTCAAGTGCATCCGTTCTGTAGTTCTTCTAAGTGCTGCAGAATCTCCAACTCGCTGCATTCACCCTTCTGCGATCCATGCGCGCTATGCTGCTACAGCTGCAGCCACGCTACGCCCCATGGTTACAGCAATTGCTCTGAAAGAAGCACCACGTTATAGCTGGCCTGTAATCAGACCCCGTTCAAAGGGGCTTAACTGCGTAAACTGGGGCTGTCGCCTTCTAGGGGCATCTTTACACAACCACTTCATCTCTTTTACTCAACCAGATGGTCTCTCGCCATATCTGCAACAGCTATCATCGTTTTTGAATCGACAAAAAAACATGCCTTGTTTTTACACGTCTAGAGTTTTTAGAAATGCCATGTAGGTAAATAGCGTCTGAATGAACAAAAATGTTACATATGTACTGCCAATCTGTGTACAAATTTTCAATACAAATATCCTTTCTTTTCTAGGTGTTCAGATTGCACTTGCGAGTAGCATATATATCTACAACCCTCTCTGGCCTTAACATCAAATTTAATATTAGTCTTGGAATTCGCTTTTGAGCAACAAATGTTCTTTCAAAATCTCTAGGCAATATTCTAGCGAACCGGTTGACAAAAGGGCTGCCGAAATCAATATTGTATGACCCGAGCATCTTTGGGTCTTGCCCCCAGAGCTATGACAAGACTATTGAGAGAGCGCACTCACAAAGCTTTTAACGCCGGGTAGGATGACACTTCGGGTTGCTGCGAAATGGACGATAATGTGCAAGAGGCAGCTTCACTTGCACTTCCTCATAATCTAATTATTATGCACCTCATTTTCACCAGAAAACAGATTTACAGAACATTTTCATTTGACGAGTAAGCCTGAGCACTGTGGACAGTCACTTCACCTCGTATCTTCGATCCTTCCACACTCTCATGCATTTTTTTTATAGTCAGCCTCAGCCTACCGCAAAGGCTGAAAGCATACGGCGCTGTAGAAGCGCTGCCAGAGGATAAGCGTCGGAATACGGTAGATTTGAAATGCTGCAGGTTGTAGCCGCCAGGAAACAAATTTCCCGACAGCTCATTTCACAGCGTCGAAGTTCTCTACAAGAAGGAATGGTTCGGGAAGTAGGGACCCTGACCTGGTAAGAACGAGCTCGCAACGCCTCTCCAGTGTCTCTCGTTCGGGCGGCCATCGGTGTTGTTATCTGGGAGACCTCATTCGAATAACTTCCGTGATAGAATATGTAAAATAGGGACAGGTCGACCACCCTTCTTCGATGTTCGAGACAGTGGAGTTCCTTTGTGAGGTTAGGCGTAATGATTAGTCTAGTTGCTCTCTTCTGGATAGTGTCCAGAAGCTCTAGAGAGTGCTTCGGAGCGCATCCCCACACATGAAAGCTATAGTCCAACGATGGTCGCACCTGTGGCTTGTAGAGCACCGGTAGTCACTCTGGTGTATACAGCTTCCTACAGCGGAACAAAATTCCAAGCTTCTGGGATGCCGGTTTAGCAATACTGACGACGTGGTTGTGCCAGGACATGGATATTGATCCCTAAGAGCTTAACGTAAGGTGACTCGACTATTGGGTGTTAGCCTCCATTTCCAGGGTTGGTAAGCCAACGTGAGACTTCTTTGTCAGTACTGTTGCCGGAGTTTTCTGTACATTAAACTGTACTTTATTTACTTATCCCCACTCGGCAATTGTTTTGACATCTACGTTGATCTGTGCGGCATGTTTCTGTCGCCGACATACCGTCTCCTGGGATGATAGTGACTTGCCTGGTTCCATGCACGATATTAATGTACTGTCGTCTGCGTAGCTGTAGATTGGTTTGGATGTTGCTTCCAGCAGCTCGTTGATGTACAACATAAACTGCGCAGGGGTTAGGACAGATCCCTCAGGAACACAGACGTTATTGGAAAATTTGTCTGACGAATAGCTTTCGACTAAAAAAAACAGAGATCGGACGTTCAAAAAGCTATTCAGCCACTGACACAGGCCAGGTGGTAGTCCATACGCAGCAAGCTTGACCAGAAGCCCCTCAAGCCTCCATCGAAGGCTTTCGATATGTCAAGTGCAACAACACGGGATTTGCCATTTTTTTTCAGTTACTCTGTTCCACAAGTGAGTTACGTAGGCCAGGAGGTCACTCGTAGACCTTTGCTTACGGAAGCTATACTGGCAAACATTTATGATGTTATTGTTGTTCAGGTATTTCAGAAGCTATGTGTTAATGATTCCATAACCGTAGACATGATGCTGAGAAGAGCCACAGGTCTATAATTGGTGGGATCGGTTTTTGTTGCTTTCTTAGGAATGGGTTTTACGCAGCCAATCTTCCATGCAGCGGGTAACACGCCTCGCTGATAGGATAGTTTGAAAAGCTTGCAAAGAATAGGTGCATGCTCAGCGGCACAGCGTTTAAGGACAATGGCTGGAATTTGGTCAGAACCAGTAGCTTTCTTTGTGTTTAGTTTTTGGAGGTTGCTTCTTACATCTCGATGTTGAAATTTGGCCTCTGCCATTCTCGAGATCACGTTTATGGTGGCGGTCGTAGGACTTTGTTGGAAGTCTACAGTAAAATTGGCTGAGAAAAGACTCCGTAAGATGTCTGTTTTTTTTTTAGGAGTAGAAGCGATGTATTTGTCCTCTCTGGTCAAGCGTGGGACTGACGAATAGAAAAAGTTCTGTCTTGACTAACTTTAGGCGACTTCGCGAGTAGTGTGGCTGTGGCTATGGAATAATATAGATACCATTCTGAAAACACCATCTATGTGTCTGCCTACAAACTTTTCAGCTCAACAGTTATAAAGAAAAGTCTTCCGAACCATAAGTTTACACAGCAACAGTGATAAGTCAGTTAGCTCCCACACTATATTCAAATTATAACTACAACGACTAAATCTACCCCTGGGTAATTCTCAAGTTCAACGATGCTTGTGGTGTTATATATACCCTCAACCCTCATGAAATATTAGACCTACCGGAACATCTAAGTAAGTTTAGTGTTTGTGCTGGTCAGAGAAGGCAACAAAACAGTGCTGACAGCAGTACATTATTTATTCACGTCTAAGTAATTGTATAGGAGGTAGTTAGATACTTCGCCACAATTTTCGTATGCCTGATATTATACATGGTGTCCCATAACTATTGCGATAAAATGATAGGGGTTGTAGAGGCTGTCAAAATGTTCCCTTACAAACCCCTGTCTAGAAATATGCCGTCTGAGCACTACAGCCAGTTTGCTAGAAGTTGAGAAAACAGAAGAAGAACAAGGACTTCACCGGTTGTAGAATGTTCGTCCAGTACATTTTAACGGTATGTAGCCAGTTAGTTAATGAAATGTTTATATTTTTGTGGTGACAATGAAAAGAACACTTCATAGAGACTAACACCAATTTAGGTAAGGGTTCGTTTTAGCGAAACCCGAAACGGGCGTTGAGATTGGTGTCAATCGACGCGGATTAACGCCCTGAGTCTAACGATACCACTCCCAGACTGAGGAAACGCTCCAGTGAAAACAACAGCACTTTGAAGATTCCAAGCCTAACCTAACTTAACCAAACTAGTTGAATTGTTGAAGCTGAAATGGGTTCTAATCGACTCGGATTGAAGGCCTGAGACGAACTAGACCATTACCAGCGCGAGAAAACATTTTAGTGAAAGTCTACGCTACTTTGAAATCCAAAAATTCCAATAGGTTACCTAATATAAAGAAAGCAAATCTGTTGAGGTAAAAAAGTGTCTCTAGCGACTCAATCTGATATCTTGACTTAAATTGTACCAAATCTAGACTGTACAACCGTTTATTTTGATTCTCAATTGGAAGTTAATCAAAATAAGTTCCTTTACCCCCGCATGCTATGGAAAAAACCTAACAGGTGAGAATCCTACTGGGGAAACTTGTGTTGCTTAGACTATTCAAAATATTCAGAAACAGTGACGTCTGGGGGGGGCCTAAAAGCTTGAATGAGTGACTTCTTGGTGGAGCCTGGTTGTTCATTAGAGCCGTGTGCTGGATAGGGGTCTTGGAAGCATTCAATTTTAACGTATCCAGTTTGATTCTCCGGGGTCCACCTTGTATGCTGACAGTTATTCGCCTTCAACATTCTTTTACCTCGTATCTACAATGTGACAAAATATCAGGAACTCTCAGGAAACGTAACATTGCTTCAATGTTACCGACACATAAAGAATCAAATTCCTCTAGCTTCAGAAGGTGTGTACGGAATAGGGTGTTCTTGTGGGAAGGAATGAATGAATGAAAGAGGGAGAGAGGCTTTCTAGTGGCTGGAACCAGCAGTGCATAGGCCTACCAAGAAGCCCTTTTGCACATCTCCTTACCCTGGTTCCCAAGACCAGCCCTCATCGCAAAGGTGAAGATGGCCTGGGGTCCTGCTCATCAGGTTCAAGAAGCCTTGAACCGAGTATAGTCTGCCTGTGATACCCAAGGGCTTCACAACGACATAGAATGTGCGCCGAGGATTCTTCCTCCTCGCCACAGCGTGCACACGTCGGATCACTTGCCACCCCTATCACATACAAATGACGTTTGAAGGTGTTATGGCCGGATAGCAGGCCGACAAGTAACCTTAGTCGGCTTCTGTCCAGTGAGAGACAGAAGTGCCTCACCTTAGCCAGAGGTCCTGAGATAAGTCCTCTAGCTTGACGGAGATGTTCAGAGATTCCTCTCCATCTGATAAGATGCTGATTTTGCAACCACACCTCTGTTTTACTTCTAATGGTACCTACTGCCAGCCCCACAGCCTACTCAGGACCCCGGAAGTTATTCCTCGCCCCTCGCCTTGCGAGCGCGCCCGTCATTTCATTACCACTAACTCCAGCACCCACATAAGTTACACCTGATGTCTTACCGAAATGTCATCCAAGACCTTTCTACATTGCAGAACGAGCCTTGATGTAAACCTACAAGCACTTGATGCTTTTAATGCTGCCTGGCTGTCAGAGCAGATGGTGGTCCGCCTTCTTGGCCACTGAATTTCGTAAATACGAAAGACATAAGCTAAAATCGCATATATCTCGGCTTGAAATATCGTGGTGTTCCCCCAAGAGAGGGAAAGTATACATTGAACAGGTTACACAGGTAGGACCGTTGGTACCAGTTCAAATGAACATGGACGGCATACTACACTTCGAAACCCGATAGGATCTGCTGTTGCAGAGTATCATACTGTCACAAGTCATAAAATTATATCCGAAAATACAAAACATAATTGCGAGACCCCCTATACTTCTCAAAGGGAATTTCAAATGTACAAATAGTATTAATAGGGATTATGGTCATGTTGGTCTTTTTTTTCTAAAGCTAGTTTTGCCTCACTATTTTTTAGCAGCCTGTTTGTACAATGTACATGTTGTATGTTGTATAGGCACTTATACTGCTATATTCTCAATAATACAATGTACTAAAAACGCCGATAGCGGGTAAACTACTTAGCGCATTTTTTCGTCTGTAAGAAGCTATAAAATCATCCACCTGCCTAAAGAAAATTGAAAAGTAAAAAAAAAACGCATTTTAACGTACCTGAAGTATTTGATAAGCGTTAACAGTTGTGCGGTAGGTCGTTGTCTAGTGTCCCTACTTAGAAGTCGCATGGTAGCTTCCTGGAGAGGGACTGGTATTCTAGGCATTATGTTGTGCACTTGGTCTTCTAGCTGAAAAAAAAACAATAATTATAACATAACTTCTCTGTCACAGCGCTTTTGGTGCTCATTTGGTGGTAGCCGTACGACGTTGGGCTGATTTGACAGGCTGATTCTGGCCCAATGGGAGGGAATTCTGCACCTTCCTTAGCACACCTGTCGGTTCTCTCATTACTACCCACTCCTGTGTGACTGGGCACCCAAGATAATGTTACCTTGCTGGTCTTCGCCAGTGTCTTTACGGTGTTATGGCAGTCTCACAATATTTTTTGAAGCATAGTGGTTACTTGCCAAGGCCATCAGAGCCGTTTGGCTGTCTGTGTTTACATAGATAGTCTTTTTGCTGTATCCTATATAAATGCATATTCTGCCGCATTCCAAAATTGCGGCCAGTTATGCTTGGAAAACGGAAGCCGTTCTACCTTGGCGGATACTTACGTTCCACCAAGGCCTACCACCGTATATGCCTAGTCCTGTACCGAATAAATTTTTGGAGCCATCAGTGTACCAGGCAGTGGCGGTTCCTCCTTAAGGCGCAATGCCGCGCGCCTCCCTCAGCAAGAGCGGGAAAAAGGATTTTTAGTGGGTCTGTATGCAGTGCAAGTACTTATTTCTAGCTATAATCGGTTGCACGATCTGTAGGTAGCACACAATAATACTACTCTACTAGACTATAAAAATATTTCTCGACTGGACTATATAAATACGCTAGCAGCACCCTCTGTGCTCAGATAACCAGTGTCACGTCACGTGATTGACAAATGTCAAAGACCGTCTAGCGCCAAAACCAGCCAAAACAGCGCTCCCTGTTTGGTCAATCGCACGTTATTAGCGCTCCTATTGGTCAATCACACGTTATTAGCGCTCCTATTGGTCAATCACAAATCACATCTTTGAAAATGACCAATGAAAACCTAGCAGTTACAGGTGATAGGTGATCAGTCATCTTCTGTTATTCTAGTCGGTACGTATTCGGCGATCCGACGATTTTAACCTATTTAACATGTCGGGTGAGCGCGTTGATTGTTATAAACTTTGGCCAACTTTCTCTGAAATAGAAATAAAGCAAATGGGACGGCCGTTGCCCGATTTGAATTTAAAGCAAGAGAGCGAAAAAGGTCGGAGAACAGAAGTTTTGTTCGGCGTTTTTCAAAAGAAATATAATATAATAAAAATAGTTGGATTTGCGGATGTGAAGTGACAAACTTATTATACTGTTTTCCGTGTATTTTGTGTTACAACCCTGCATCTGCAGCACCAGGAGCTAAGTTCTGGGCCCGAACTGGGATATATGATTTGCACCATCTGCCAGAAAAGGTAAGAAAGCATGAATCATCAAAAGACCACATGAGTGCATGCACCATGCTCGGCTTTCTTGGAAAGGCAAATATTCTTACGCAACTCGATTCATCTTATCAACAAAATATAATTCGTTTCAACGAAAAAGTGCGAGAAAATCGCTACATTCTGAAACGGCTCATTTCGTGTGTTAAGTTTTGCAGTGCCTTTGAGCTGGCCTTAAGGGGTCATGATGAGAGTCCACAATCTTTGAATAAGGGGATATCTAGAGAACTAATTGATTTTTCTGCAAAGCTTGATATTACATTACGACAACATCTTCAGAACGCTACCGTTTTTAAGGGAACATCTAAAGCTATCCAGAATGATATTTTAGACTGCATGTTGGCTTGTTGCAAAGATGAAATTAGTACTCGGGTTAAAAAACCCGATTTGTTGGCCATCCAGTGTGATAAAACTACAGACATTACAAATTGGTGTCAGATGGTTTTAATATGCTACTCTCGACTGGACTTCAGACACGTGAGTGGAGCTATGAATTTTCTTTCCTTGATGTTGCAAAGTGATCTTACGGCCGTTTTTCCTGAAACGATAAACTTGCTAAAAATCATACTGACAACTCCAATGACAACGGCAGAGGCGCAGCGTTGTTTTTCAACACTAAAAAGAGTGAAATCTTTTTTACGAAATACTATGGACAATGACATATTAAACGCATTGGCAATGATGAGTATCAATAGAAGTTTGGTGGAAGACATTTTGAGGATAAAGTGATGGAGATGTTTATTTGTATGAAGGATCGTCGAGCGGACTTTGTTTTAAGAAATAACCTGTGGTGATTATAGTTTAGTGATAGGTAAAAGACTCTTAAAACATAACTTTTGGTGATACTAGTTGGGAAAACGTGATTAGGAACAACTGTTTGTGAAAACCGAAAACTCTTATTACATGCAGAGTATAGTTGCCCGCCTCAACAAACTCAGGTAAGATTTTCATATAACGAGCTTTTTCACTTTAAATTTTGTGCGCCCCCTTTGAAAAATTGAGGAACCGCCACTGGTACCAGGTGATACCATCCGACCTTGTATGGGATCTCGGTGTCCACGACTCTTGACGGCAAATCATTCGATATGATATATAGATATATTATTCAAAACTGTCATCCGTAATCTCGTCCACTAAACCAGCCCTTTTAACGTTCGCGTTAAATTAATCAATGTGAAAAACGCCACGTAGGCTGATTTGTGGAGACACTTATTTGATTTCCATCTTGGCCTAAAAGCCCGAAAGTAAGAGCTCCGTGAGAATCCAGTGCAAATCAGGTGGGTGGTTTAGTCTGCGAAGACCCATTCAACCTGGCAGGCAGCCTGCTTTGTGTTGTCCTCCTTTTTCGTCATTCGGAGCCTGTAGCATAATAGGAGAGCCTACGAAAATAATCCCATTATAGAGCGCTCTGCCACCGACATCGGTAGAAAAAAAATCCAAGGGCGTACGCCAAGGTTTTGCTTTCCTGGGTTCTTATCCAATTAGTTGAATGTTGTCTAAAACGAAAAAGGGCTGCGGTCCAAACAGTATCGTATTCAATTACTGAAAACTGCATTAACCCTTGGCTATTTAAATTCGTACCAGAAAATGTCGGAAAAAGTCGGCAGCCGACGGGACTCAAACCTACGACCCCCAGATTGGTACCCGGTGCTCTCACCAGTTGAGCTACGGTCGCCCTGTCAGTTCAACTTAGTCTGCCGACGACTCTCCCACGCCATCTTCTGGTACCACCAGCGGACCACATGTGTGACATCAAGTGATCTGATGGGTCGGTATTGATCTCCGATCGCATTCGATCTAGATGTCAGTCGTCCGAGCTAGCACAGATATTTCTGTGTACGGGGGTGCTGTATTGTTTTTATTTTCCGACATGACATCTTCTGGTATGAATTTAAATTGAGAAATCAGCATGCGGATGTATTCTACTCGTACATAATTGTGGCCCACCTTGCCATTTTGATATCCCATACAAAATAGCACTGAATAATAGTTTTTGTATATTGGTTCAAAATGATTGACGTTTGTTTACACATAGTCAATTTTTTATCCAAATAATGTTTTATAATAATATCTGCATTTATTCCCCAACAGCAAGTAACCATATACAGGACAAATAGTAATAACAACAAAATATAAGGAATAATAATAACCACAACTGCACCAGCTGGGCCTGGACGAGGGGTTACACAAAGTATTCCAAAAGTCTGTCATCCTGAGGACCTGTAGTATTGTGAGATCCTTCCTAAATTCAGACCACTAATAGTTCAGGTGTTGACTTGGCACAGCCCGTCACCATTTGTTGCTACCGCTATCATGCGAGATGAACTTAGTTACTACCATTTATGTAGAATAAAAGTGTGGGTACTAATCACAACAGTAAGTAATCATATAAATGACAAATACCCATAACAACAATAAAGAATGATAATAAAAATTACTACCATTTATTAAGAATGAAATTATGATTTCAAATCACAAAAAAAAACAATAACAAACGTAATTCCTTTAAAGGTACGCGCACATAAATCGGCATCGGATGGACGGGACGGATGGAACGGCCGGTACGGTACGGATTTTTCATTAGGGTATCGCACACATTAAATTTGATCGGAATCGACAGAACAATTATTGGAAGGCAGTTGCAAATATGTTTTTAAACGGTGACGCGTTAGCGATTGTTGTGGAAGAAGTAAATTTTCAAAAATGTAGAAAGCGTAGACGGGTGTGGGTTCATGAAGTATGTCAGAGAAGGGCAGTTTTTGGGGAATACGTTTAAAATAGTCTTTTAACACTTATGCACTATTAAACACTTATGCACTGTTCAAACACACAATTAAACGACCAACCAAAACAAAGTTGCTATTTTTATCAGGCCACTATTTATAATAGTGCTGTTATTTTTAGGGTTTTTTACCTACTATCTCGTCCCGGGTATACGAAGGGTATACGGGTTTATCAGCGATTCAGCGGTCAGTGTGACAACATTACGAAGCTGCCGCTTTAGGATTGTGGAGACAAACAAAATCCTTGTTTACCGCACATGAATTTACGGGTGTATTTATCACAGATTTTTTTGGGCTATTGTGCACTCAAATGTGACATTACGCCTAGACGTCAATCTGGGGGCAAATATTCTCACTTCTGCCAATAGTTCAGGACGTTTTTAAGTTTTTTTAACTATATTAATTTTTATTTTTTTATTTAACTTTATCAGTCAAGCGTGTTTTTTTTCTTGTTTCTTTAAACCGTATTTATCATTACTCTATGCAATGAAGATGCACAACTGCTTTTGATCAACATTCATACCATAATCCATTACTGTATAAACGATAACTAAGGCTATCAACAAACTCTAAGCCGTCAATGTTTAGTCCGATTTATTAATTACAAGAGTTACAAACTCACAAACATACAGGTGAAGCTTGTAGACCGCCGGCTAATCAGGTTACAGTTTAGGTGGATGCAGTTTTTCTTGTTTGTGAGTTTTTTAATATCGGGTGATCTTTCGAAATTATTTTGACACATTTTGGTTATTGTAAGAAGTTGCGTAACAATAGGGTTGCCTAGAAATCAGAAATATGTTATTTCAGTTTCATAGAAAGGTATTCTACTCCTTCCCAAAATCAACCAAAAAGTCTTCTTGGATGGTTTTCATATTGCCTTCAAGCCTGAGATAAATCAAAGAGATAGTTTTGTGGCAAATAATTGTGTAAGGGTCACATGCGACTTCGACGCGTATATGAAAAACAAAAATTTGTTTTTTGTACTACCTTTTTTGACAAAAATAACTGGTCAGAATCATCATTTTCTCATTTTGAGTTTAAACTTGTGTATTTTTAATATAAGAAATTTTAAAAATATCACATGTGATATGAAGAAAAAATGAAGTCAAGTTGATTGACTCAGTACTTCCCACACATTACGGTGATACCAGTTCATTATTGTCCCATAGCATGAAGCTTTAGTCTGAGATCCCCTTGCAACCAAATCATCGCCAGACCCCTCCCCCTCCCAAATCATCTTATGCAGTTAGGTATTTCCTTCACAGTTCAGTGGACAGCCTGTTCCCATTACTACAAATTTTTCAGTTTTACAATCCACTCCACCACCCACCCCCTTCCAACCACTCGAATTTCACCTCCCCTCAAAAAAGTGGAAAATGATCCGAGATCCCGAAAAACGAAGTTTGATGTTTTTTTACCATTAGTTTTTTTATTATTGCAGTGCCACCACTTTGTATATACATCAGAAAATTGTAAGTCCCTAGATTTCTGTAATATGCAAGGAAACGGAACGAACACTTCAAAAAATGTATTATGCCGCTAGGTTTTTCTTTCACAGGCAATGGACAGTCTATTATACATACAACAAATATTTCTTTCCTACAACCGCCCACCCCCAACCACCCTTATGTCATCTCCACCCAAAAAAAGGTAGAAGATTACGAGAAGCCTCCGAAAACATCTAAAAATGAAGTTTCAGCTGTTTCCATATTTGTCTGCCACTGACACGGTTTCCAACAACCATACGCGTTTGCCATCCTCACCATGGTAATAATCCTGTGTCGTCATACTCATATGTACACAGAAAAATCTAAGTCCCTTAGTTTCAGTAATAGGCAAGGCAATGTTCGGATGGACCTAAAAAAGTTATTTATGTCGCTAGATCTTCCTTCACAGGTCACTGGACAACCTATTATGAAAACAACACATTTTTCAGTTTTTCAACCCCCCACCCCCAACCACTCCAATTTCACCCCCACCCGAAAAAACGTAGAAAATGGTCAGGAGCTGTTTTTATATTGCGTCGTCACTGGCACGATTTATAAAAACCATACCCATTTTCCATGCTCGTCACAGTAGTAATACTGTGCGTAATATTTCATTAGAATTAATTCAACAGTTTCCTCGTTACATAATACAGAACGATCTAAAGCAATACTCGTATGTTTACACAAGAAAAAAAGTCCTTTGGTTTCTGTAATAGGCAAGGCGTGGCTCGGATGGACCTAAAAAAAGTTATTTGTGTCGCTAGGTATTTCTTCGCAGGTCAGTGGTCAATTTTATAACCCCCCCCCTCCCGACCACCCCAAATTTCACCCCACCAAAAAAAGTAGAAAATGATCAGGACCACCTAAAGCTCCTAAAAACGAAGTTTGAGGAATATTTGAATTTTTTTATTTTTTGCTAATTACCATACACCGATTTTCAAAATTATAGCAGAATTACCTACTACGAGCATAGTGCTGCCCAAATTTCATCGCAATCCATTGAGCGGTTACTGAGATTACGAGGCTAGAATAACGCGTACAGACAGACAGACAGACCTACAGACAGACCTACAGACAGACCGACGGAAATGAGTGACGTGGATTATCGTTATGTAGACCTAATAAAACGCCCAAAAAACGTATTATCTCAAAATCGAAAATTTTCGCGATCACAATACTCCCCTCACCTATCGGTGTGGGGAGTAGAAAATAAACTGTAAATTAAGTGTAACCTACAAATAAAGGCATAAAAATCACGTTCGCATGAGTTTGTCTTTTAAAACAACCATTTTGCTTTAATAATTTTATTAGATTTTTGTGGCCAAAAATATCACAAGGTGAACTAGTAAGAAATTATTTTCTATAACACTATTTGTCGAAGTAAAAAATGAGCTACATATATAGCCTGCGCGACTAACCTATTCACTCGAATACCCGCGGCTAACGGAAGGTTAAAAGGTTTTCTACCAAATGGCCTTTAAAATATACTGTAAACTCTATTTATTCATATACTAGAACTAAGAACCTTCAAGCCACAAACGTTTATGAAAGCAAAACATTCAAAGGCTGAAATCTGCGAAAAATATGTAGAACGCCTATGATTGATATCTTTGAAAATTCTCCCTGGTTTCGTCCCACTGCTCAGGGTTGGAAAGATATTAAAATTCCCAACAGCGAGGGATAAGCGGCTGCCGTACCTCGACGTTATTAAAAAATATACGCGGAAAAGGGGCGCGCGCCGAATCAGCCTGTGCAAACAGGGGTTGCCAACGAACAAGTGACCCCTTCACCGGATTTGGTAGCTTTGATGGCATAATTTGGTGAATTTCAGATTTACAACACAACGCACTTTGTAGGCAGAATACCATATATAGTGATGGGCGGTAGGTAATATGGCTGGGTAAATAAAATTGGTATAGGTGTACCTGGTATACAGGGTTATTCACGTTATTCGACACGGAGCATTATGGCTAAAGTATTTGATAAAAAAGAAAATAATAACTTGGGATGGATAGAGACCCATAAAGGCTATATTCTAAAAATATTTTCATGTTATACAGGGTGTCCCAAAAGCACGAAATGTATCAAAGTTATGTTTTTTCAAATGGAACACCCCGTATATTATTGCATACTCAGATTCTTTGTTGAATTCTATTGTGACTTTATGTATCCTATATGGGACTTAAAGCGAACCGCTTAGGTGTAAATCACCATTTTAGGTATAAGTAGATATCAGAAAAAAAATTGAATATCGCAGAGATTATAAAATTTGGAAGGTTGTAACTTTGCCGTATTACTTAGCATAAGATGCGTCAGCTTTGGTGAGACTATCAAATTTAAACTACGTTTATGCTTGGAGACATCGGTCGATTAATTAAGGCAAGTTCGATCAGCGATAAATAATTTTTTTATACGGTTAAACGTAGAATTTTATAACCTTTCTAATGATATCAGATTGCTAATATCAATCTCTGGTAGTTTTCATTTAATTTTAAATTTTTAAACAAAACGGCGTTTTTCAATTTGCCTACCTATTAGCAACGTAGCAGGCCAAGAAATATGAACAAAAACCTATTCAGGTAAAAGAAAACAACTAACTTAGCTGAAAAATACACAGGAACTAGACTAAAGGGACAAGATTATAAAAATTACTCACAACAAACAAAGTCTAACCAGAAGCAACGGCGGTAACATATATTTGGTCAAAGAGAAGCTGAAGTATGGCAGAAATGGATTTTTTCACGGCCTACTAGCTACTGCAATGTACTAGAGATTGGCAATTTCAAAAAACCATTAAAAATTTTGAAATAAAATATGAACTACAAGAGAATGTTGTAAGCAGTTTATTATTTTCAAAATAAAATTTCACATTTAATGATATAAAAACGTATTATCTCAAAATCGAAAATTTTCGCGATCACAATACTCCCCTCACCTATCGGTGTGGGAAGTAAAAAGTATGTAATTCTGTCAAAACTCAAGTCAAAGGTACCTCTAACTGGAGTTCTGAAAATTCTTCAGTACCTATTAGCAAAGTCGCAGAAAATGAAGAATGAATTAAAATTTGTTCAAATTATAAAACATAACTTAAATGGCAGAAAATTTAAATCTGATTTGTCAGTATTCCTTTTTTACAATATTGCTACTAGATATTGAAAAATAGAAGGGCTCCAGTCAGAGGTATCGACTTCGACGCAAATAAGTACTTTTTTACACCATTACATGTGATTGATAGTTGCGTGCTGGAGCAACTACAGTCGCTGGTTGTTTCTGTTTCATATCAGGGTTTTTGATTGTTTTGAAAATTTTTAACCTCTAGTAAATTGCGGTAGCCAGTAGACTGTAAAAAATATCTATTACTGCCATACTCCAGCTTCTCTTTGACCTTAGAGATGTTATCGCAGTTGTTTCTGGGAGAGTTGATTTGTTGTAAGGAATTTTTATAATCTTGTCCCTTTCGTCTAGTTAGTGTGTATTTTTCAGCTAAGTTGGTTGTTTTCTTCTACCTGAACAGGTTTTTGTTTATATTTCATGGCCTGCTACGTTGCTTATAGGTAGGAAAATTGAAAATCGCCGATTTGTTTGAAAATTTAGAATTAAATGAAAACTACCAGGGACTGATATCCACAACCTTATATCATTAGAAAGGCTACCAAATTCTACGTTTAACCGTATAAAAAAATTAGGCATTCCCATTTGAAAAAATCAAGTATGTATGATACGTAAAGTCACACTAGAATTCAACAAGGAATCTGAATATGCAATAATATACGGCGTGTTCCATTTAAAAAACATAACATTTAGTGTTTTTGGGACACCCTGTATAACATGAATATGTTTTTAAAATGTAGCTTTTATGGGTCTCTATCCATCCGAAGTTATTATTTTCTTTTTCATCAATACTTTAGCCATAATGCTCCGTGTCGAATAACGGGAATGACCCTGTATAAGATAGGATACAATGTACAATACAATTACAATTTTGTGCCTCTGAGGTTGTGAGGTGGGGTTTGTATTATAACTACCGAGACTAATTCCAAGTATAAGGATCTGGTTAAATTGTGGCATCTAAGCAGGCGCGTACACAAGGTTTCCGTTTGAGGGGCGGGTTTAAAAAACGAGATATCTGTTATAATTGCAAAATAAACAAAAAGCAAAATAGCACATATATGAACAGACAGTTATCAGTGCATACCGGTCAGTCGATACAGGTCCACATCCAGCCAACTAAACAAAAGCTGCCAACAAAACAGCAACACACTGAAACTGAAAGTTTTCGAAAACAAAAATAAATTGTCAACTGCTGTCTACATATACCTGTAGACAAGAATAATTAGTCAACTTCGTCGCCCCCGATGGAAAACGTAGCTTGCTCAAAATTGCGAATCGAGTTTTCTATCATTAAACCAAAAAAAGAAAAACTTTTTTGGGTTAGACCCAGCCTAAAGAACAGACACAAAAGCTATATTGGGGAATTAATGGAAGGCTTACGAAAAGGTAATGTCGGTAATGTTGGTATTAGTAGAGAAATGCAATCTAGCTTTAAAAAGTGTATAAGAACGTATAGGACTGATAATGAAATTATAATACAAATCATCGGACCCTCTGAATAAGCGTCACAAAATATTCCTAATTCCTTTATGGCGTCTGCCCTTTTATAGCGACTATATAATCAGATTACATAAAAAACTAACTTCTGTATAAAGTTCAGTTAATTTGCACGTATTTTCGACACTTTATTTTATTTTTTCACACAACATAGTCCGTAGCCCACATCAACGGGAAAACTGAACCAGGGATTTATTTTATCTTCCTCTGGTTGAGCCCGTATCAGACCAATAGAGTTTCCAGAAACGCGGACAAAACTCAACACTTTGACATTTTCCGACCAGCCACATGAAAATGAAAAGTTGCCGAAAACACCAACAAAGCAATATATTTGCCTGAGTGTTTTGGTTTTGTTGCCGAAAGGTTGGGAAAATTGAGTTGCTGTTTTATTTTTGTTTTGTTGGTTTCATGAAATGAAGAATTGTATTGTCCTGATTTTTTTCCTCCAGTATCTACACTATATGCTTTTCTTCGTACTGCCGATAGGCTAGAGGTTCAAGCTGACGCACATATATAAGCGTGTTTTCGCGCTAGCAATGTTATTTAATATTTCGCTGTGATTTGCTAATACTTAGTTACCAATACTTAATTAGATATTATTATCTACATTGATATTTTCTACTGAAATTTTTTGAAATTTCCGGGGGGGGCTTTATCCTGATAACCCCTCTCAGGTACGCACCTGCATCTAAGTAATCATAAAGCTACGCTTAAATAGAAGATGTTTATAATATTAAATCCAGGCCAAATAATTTGATCGGTTTATTCTTGCGTATTTTGATTTCATTATAATAGTATCATTACGGATGTTTTGCAATACAGCTTTAAATTTTTTTTAGGTACATTCTAAAATACATCTACTTTCAATAAATACACGTCTGACCTTTCCATTCTCCGAAATCACTATTTAAACTAACTTTGCAAGTGTTGCCTAAGAATTAAACCAGAAGGTCATCATCAGTAGAAAACCGCATCCATCTTAGCTTCACATGCAGAGACTAAGCTAAGTCGCAGGAAGAAAGGTCTGGATTGTAGGGAGGTTGCGCGAGAAGTTTTAGTCCTGTTCTGGTAAAATATTCGGCACATGCTTTGGTGCGGTGAGCTGGAGCATTATGGGAATAGAGTAATCAGGTGTCCATTCTTCACAATTCACAACAAACTTTATTTTTGAGCCTCGGTGCGCTCGTAATAATAGTACATCCAGATCTCGTCATCTAGCACAATGTTGTTAACATACTGAGATTGTCAAGAATTGAATCGTCGCATAGTACAGTTCTACGATGTATGGAGGGGAGTGTATAATAGACTAAATAGAAAGTTGATTGTAAGGGGACGCTAGGCTTTTTATATCCGAGATATACACACACGTTATACTCAAAGTTAGGATAGGAAGATTAGATCAATGCTAAGTGAAGTATTTTAATACGAAGGAAGTTTGTGGCCAAAAAATTTTTTTTTAGAAATGAAAGTCTTCAAAAATTAGAAAAATTGTTAATTGAAAATTCTTACCCCATTGAATTCATCAATTCATTACTTTTTAATTATTATGAAAGACCCAGCATCAGTTTGCAACATAGTAATTCTAATGATATCAGGATAGACTCAAATGCCTCTTCTAATCACACATTACCAGCGACCACCTTATGAGACAACGCCCAAAATAATGATAACCAGGATGGTGTTGTAGTCCTTTATAAAACATTACCTTATGTAGATAATCTCACACCTAGATTAATCAATATATTCAAGAATCACAACATTAAAATTGCATTGACAAATGTTATTACAGTTTCCAAACTTTTTTCAAAATCAAAAACCCCTGTTAAATTGTTAGATAAATCCAATGTTGTTTACAAGATTCCTTGTGGTTTGTGGTGAGTGTAATAAGTCATATATAGGACAAACATCAAGATATTTGCAAGGTAGGATTAATTCACATAAAAGTGATATCAATCGTAATATAACTAACTGTGGTTTAACACAACATGCCATTGATACAGGCCACACAGTACCTTGGAGCAATGCTAAGATCTTGGATGTTGAAACTATTTTAAAAGAACTTTTCTGGAAGTGGTACATATTAAAAATACCCCTAACAATTTAAATAAGAAGCCTGACATTGATGGTTTGAGCTGCATTTACTCTTATATCTTAAATATGGAGAGGGAAAGGTTTGCCGGGGTTCCGTCACGACCTTAATAGTCGTGTTGGAGTCACGACAGATTTTTTCTTCTTTACATATTTTCCACTAAGATTTTCATTATCCTGTTTTAGGCCACCGTGTATTCACGTTTTACAACTGAGATCTTGGCTCTCTAGTGTCTTTTGACTTTTCAGGTTTTTGTTTTCTCACAGTTGGTATTGTTTCAACTGTCAATATAATTAATATTAATATTTCATATGTGATCCAGTCTCTTTTTTCCAGTCTCTCTATTTTCAAAACTTTGGCCACAACCCCAAGATTTTCTCATCTAAATTAAAGTATTTTATATCCTCTATTTAAGCCTAAAATGTTCCTAAATTCTGATCTCTATCTGATTATTTTAATTATATTGTAGTGTCAGATCTAACCTACTAACTGAAGTATCATGTGGTTGGTTTAAACCTTTACTTGAGTAGTATAATGTTCGAGTTAATGCTATCTTCATAAACTAATGTATTTGCAAGTGAAGTACAAGTAATTGTACATCTACAACTGAAGTATATCGTAAGCTCAATTCTAACTTAATTTGCTTATAATAGTCATCAAATTTAATCTCTTATCCCTATAGTTTCCATTTTCCCGTGTGGGGGCGGGTTAGAATATCTCCCATCGTATATCCTGCGTGTCGTAAAAGGCGACTAAAAGGAACCGAACTACTGTCGGTATAAGTAGTAACCTCTTCTCAACCAACAGCTTTGGGTGGACGAGTTGAGAAGACCCAGGACACCTTCTTGTCCTTGGGGTGAGAAATTGCCCCTAAAGGTGGATGAACCAGTAGATATAATCTGGTCAACGGCTAGAGGATGCAGAAAGCAAATGAGAAACTACTGCATTAAAGATCTTAAAGATATCCCAAGAGAAACTCGTAAGATGAGTAAATGCATTTTACGAGTTCACAACGTATCTGTTAAGACATTGTGACTATGATGATGATAGTTTCCAGAACATTTCTTGGCTAAAAGTGCACTAAGCATTTATGTATATACATACACACTTACACGGTAATGCCTGATGTCAAATCAGCCTTATTTCAAGCAATCCATTTCTAAAACTACCATCCTGTCGCTGCACTAGCCATTATGATGGCTGGCATTGATAATGACTAGAGACTTTTGACGTATAACAAGGTATATACACTACGTATGAGCTTGTGGATATTTAACCTAATAATCAATAATTTCCATACTTTCCTAAAAACCCTGAAAAGAGGTGCATTAAGCATTTATGTATATACATACTCACTTACACAGTAATGCCTGATGTCAAATCAGCCTTATTTCAAGCAATCCATTTCTAAAACTACAATCCAATCGCTGCACTAGCCATTATGATACCTGAACTGTCACTGGACACAAAATTGATACCCCTAATAACTTCTGCAGTTATGATAAAACGTACGTAGACTCTAAATTACTTGCATTTAAAGGATTTCGGGCTTGAATGGCAGTTGTTTCGAAACATTAATTACAGTAATTAGAGCTAAATTGCATTTTTTTCTTTTTTAGCGCTGATGCTGCTCGTGCACTATAGCCGACTCGTCAAGAGGGCTGATACGGTGAGGGCAGAATTGAAATCACATTGCGGTAGAAAATCTACACTGCACCAAAATAGCATAAGACACCAGTAATTGAACACTTAAAGTCGGTTTTACCGGTTCCTGGTAAGTTTCGGATAGCCTATCTGTCAGACAATGCCATATAAGTAATATAGGTTATCCGACAGATAGGCAATCAAATCTTATCAAGGACTGGTCCAAAACCTACGAAATAGACAAAATTATGACTGAAGGAGGTCATTCTGTTTTACGACTTCCACCGTATCACCTCGACTTAAATCCAATTGAATTAGTATAGGCATGCCTAAAGCAAAATGTGGCAGAAAAAACGTGGATTTCAATTTTATACTGTTAGAAAAATATTGTGATGAGTTTTTTCCACATTTTCGCAAGAAGCGTTTAAAAAATGTAAACATGCGATTTCCTACGGCGTTGTTTTACTGAAAAAGAACCATTTCTGAATGTGATTGTGGAGAATCTAATAATAAACTTTCAGGAAGATAGTGACAGTGATGATGCAGAGTTTATACAAAATCTAATTTCAGATTCGGAAAGTGATTCAAAGTGAAAGTGAACTTTTAGAACTGTAGAAATTTTAAGGTTACCTAATAATTATTTATTGAGGACCTTACTTAACGAAGCAAATCCTAAGTTTAACTGTTTACTTGAGTGTACGCGCGTATACTGTCTGTGTTTCTATTTCTTTTCCGGCGAATGCGTTCTCACTCTTTCGGGTGCGCAACCGGCGAAATTCTCAAGTTTCTTCCTATATTTGTCGAGTTGTACACCGGCACCGTTCGAATTAGCGTTTGATGCTTCATAGCCACCTTTGTAGTTATTATAGCGTGTATTTGATCTCATGCATTTTCAAGAGACCATTATTGATATGTAGTAGACATTTGTTTATAGGTAGTTATCATGTAGTGTAGGCGCTAGAGGTAGTTGAGTATGCAAAATCCGAGTACCGGCAACTATGACCGGATTCTTATACCTGAGACCCTAAGTAATAACAAAACACATCTTGCCACCAGATGATATGGTCCCTTCCCCCTCCCGGCAAATGCCCCTCTCCTCCCAGACAGTAGACTCAGAGCAATGACTCCTAGTTTTAGTGTCCAGAAAGAAACCGGATGACGCTTGGTATTTGGGTTCTAGAGGTAGTTTGGAAACTTTTTTGTCATTGCACCATAGCCTCAAAATGAGAGGGATCGGAGATAGAGGGGGAGGGGGCGTTGAACGTGAAAAAAAAAATCGTTAAGTACACCTACCCAGGTAATGTTCCAAAAAATCGCCACCCGAAATCTACGGGAGGTTTGCTCGTACCGATTATTTTAAAATGAAAATAAAAAAAAATCACGACGAAACCAGTCGGAATTTTATGGATAGTTCTTTGCTTTTCTGTAGATAACACAAAAAATACTCATTCGTTTCTGCTCAGTTAAAAAATCGTTAAAAATTTATTAAAATTGTTTGAAACGAATGACGTTTTTATACATAGTTTTGGGAGGTCCAACCATAACAAGTATCAATATTATCCGTTTTTATTCCCTTTAACCGCAATTTTCAACCTTTAGAGGGGGTAAAATTTGTCATTGCACCATAACCCCAAAATGGGAGGGATCGGAAATAGAGGGACAGTGTCAAACCGTAAAAGAATCGTTAAGTAGCCAAATGTTCCAAGAAATCGTCATCCGAAATCTACGGGCGGTTTGCGCGTACCGATTTTTTTTTAAATGAAAATAAAGAAATCGTGACGAAACCGGTCGGAACTTGATGGAATTTCTTTCTGTAGATATCACAAAAAATACTGTCATGTGTGTCTGCTGGACAGTTTATGAGAAATTTGAGCTTAGAGTTCGATTTTTAACGTCATTTTCGTTAAAAATCGTTAAAAATTACTTATACTGTTTAAAACCGATGACTTTTCTTATACATCTTCTTGGGAGGCCAATTTCATCCTTCTTTATTATGTTACTTCCATTTTCCAATCGCTATAGGGTGTGACATTATTGAACGCCTTCTGAAAGGATACGGACGGCGCCGGCGTTTTCATAATTTTACCCCACCTAGAGGTTGAAAATTGTGGTTAAAGGTAATAAAAACGGACAGAATTGATACATGTTATGGTTGGACCTCCCAAAAATATGTATAAAAAACGTCATCCGTTTTAAACAATTTTAAGAATTTTTTAACGATTTTTAACGAAAATGACGTGAAAAATCGAAATTTATAACCTTGACGTAAATAATGAGTAATTGAAATGGTTGGAAATAGTTTGCACATATTTATTTTCAAAAAAAAGTATCTGCTGATGAACTTAAATATAAACTAATAAGTGTCTCACAATATAGGTTTTGATTTCAATTTGTTGAAAGTGATATGCACATCAGATGCTTTGCATTTGCATTTACTAAAGGCTACAGTACAAACATTTATATGGAAAAAATTCTCACCAAACACAATTACCACCTACTAATTATTGTTGATTTGGGTATGAAAAGATGGATGGTGACTTACGTCCACGACAAACGACGAAGCCGGCTTTACCGGAGTCATTAACTACACCCTGTAAATGTACTGCAAATTGTCGAACAATGTCTTGTAGTTGTAAAAAAAACAGATTTATATTGTATTTCATTATGTAAATGTATCAATAACGAATGTCAAAATAAAAATGAATAATTGTTGGAATGTTTATGTATAACTGATATATTTTTATTAATTAAAAGAATTGTTACTTTCATTTTCATTTTTTTTATTATTTAAGAATCTGTCCTGACTCTGCCATTATATACCAAACTATGAATTATTACGATAAAATTCATAAAAAATATTTTCTCTTATGTACTCAATACATTAGCTTTTCGAATAAGTGTAGAGGGGATAAAAAAAATGGACCAAAAACTTCACCAGCAAGATCCACTTTCTTAATTTTTAACCAGTTCTTTACCCAAATCCGTTGCCAAAATGCGGTACTCGGATTTTGCATACTCAACTACCTCTAGCGCTCGCTCTAATGGTTAAAAGCAGTTTGGTAGTCGCTGTATAATTATTATGGAACTGGATAAATACCCAATTGCAGCGACAATTTTGAGATGCTTAAATTGTCTACAAGATGAAACATGTTGTACTGAAAGTACCTGCTAGAATTCTAATAACTTTTTGTAATATAACATAACACATTAATGAGTTCACGTTTTTAAACGTCTGTTTTATGAGATAACTAACGGACGGGAGGAAAATACCTGTTGCTAATCCTCATTAGCAACAGTTGCAAACTGTTGATGGGGCTGAGGGAATCTCGTTAGCTCAGCAAAACGTGAATTTTTCATCCGGGCGATGTTCCGGGTTCCGGGCGGGCCACGGTGACGGTGCAGTTCAGTTCAGTTCGACTACATCCCCCTCCTTCCTCTCTCCTCACACTCCGGGTGAAAATAGGTCAGCTGCTTCATTCTCAAGGGGTTTATATAAACTTTGCCGCAACTCGGTGCCTTCCGGAACTATTCCCGATAAAATTCGAGCGCGAGTACGAGGGCCGTTTTTGCCTTCAATTATTTAATATCAGCAATCTTAGCATTCTATCGGCCTGAAGATTATTTATTACATTATGCCAGGCTAATAAATCATACAAGGCGTTCCTTCGAAGTGGCTGTATTCAGTGCTTTTCCTTAATGTCCCCCCCTTCTTTTTGAACGGGTCAATTAAAAGGATTGAAACTTGGGATAATTAAATTGGTGCATAAATACTATATTTTGAAGTGAAATTGACAAATGGCAATTGACAGATGGCTCGGCGCCATCTTGAAAAAAAAATCAATTCGAAATGGGGGGGCCTTGTGACATCCTCTTGGAGCTCCTGACGGATACTTCACAACCCTAGAATATGGGGTCAATATCTTTATCTCCTACAAAATGGCGGCAAAATGTACAGTACTTTTCTTTAATGTCCCCCCCTTTTATCCTTTGAACGGGTCAACTCAAACAACTGAAACTTGAAATAATGAAATTAATGCATGAATACTATATCCTGGAGTAAAATTGATAGATGACACTTTCAATATGGCGGCACAACGCCGTCTTGGAAAAAAATGTGAAAGGGGGTCCTGTGACACACCTTTTTGAAGCTACTGACGAATACTTCACAACCCTGGAATATGAAGTCAATATGTTCATCTCCTAGAAAATGGCGGGAAAATGTACAGTAGTTTTCTTTAATGTCCCCACCCCTCCCTTTTATCTTTTGAACGGGTCAACTCAAACAATTAAAACTTGAAATAATGAAACTGATGCATGAATACTATATTTTGGAGTAAAATTGACAGATGAGAAAAAAAAATCTTCTTGGAAAAAAATTTGACACATATTTTTAAAGCTCCTGACGAATACATCACAATCCTAGAATATTAAGTTAATATTGTAATATGTATATATAGTATGTATATAGAATTGCTTATTTGTATTGTTGTTGATGTTTCTTTCAAAATGTTAGGTTAGATTTTTGATGTGTAAACGTCATCGAATCATCTGGAATTTTCTGGACTGACAGATCGGCATACTCTAATGTCATTTGAATGTCTCGAATCTTCTAGATGGTTCGATAAAGTATATAAGGCGCCACGAGTAGCGTGGCAGTAGTTCAGTTGAGTTGAGTTGTAGCTGAGATGAAGTATTGTATTGAGTTGTGAAGTAAAACAGTGAAAGTTACGTCCAGTTTGATTCGTTGGTGTGAATAAAAAGAGGCCGTCGTGACAATATCTTCATCTCCTACAAAATGGCGGAATATTTAATGATTACTTGAGGCAATCACGTTAATATCGATACACCTATAGGAATATTTGTTTCTCACTACCTGTCAATTGACAATCCGACGATAAGGTAACAAAGAAAACTGTTATAAATGATTTACCCCGAACCTTTCACGGGCTAAAATAAAAACCTATTTACCGAAGATATTTTACTACTACCCTATTTATTTAATTAACGAAATTACTCTTTACACATTTGTTTTGATTACTTTTTTAGTTATTTTATTAATGGATTGGCTTTTGTACACATCTACCTATCGGTATAAAAATGGAAGGATTACTATACTCACATACACTCAGGCCGCTATAATGTCCCAGAGTGACGTCTAGTCTGAGAATGCCAACAACAACTGAATAGGCTGACAGAACACAACAAAGAAGTAGATACAGCTGTAGCTGGTCTTGAAAAGGCAGATGAGCTTGCAAGAAAGGAATTATCTACCTTGAACATTGGCACACTGCCTGCTTTTGAGATGCCTGAAAGCACATATCACAAGAAATATTGGCCAATGATGTCTAGTTGTTAGCATGACAAGGCATTCATTGAAGGCCCATGCCCGAAAATCTCTTATGGATTGCTTTTTTGAACAAGAATCAGCTTTGAATAACAATTGGTCTCCTTACAGGAGGTTTTGGCCTACAGGAACTACTGAAGAAAACGGGACAATGGGATGGAGACCTCGACTGCAGGCAATGCAGGAGAGGCGCCAGGGTTATGTTTTCATATGCTACGGAGAGCCAGATCACAAGAGACAACTCTTTGGAAACCTAAGCTGGAACCAGTGGACAGTAGAGTATAAATTAATAGCAGAACTGCTGGAATGGGCACTGCAGAGATAAGAAGTATATATATAAGCCTGAAGGCTGCAGTATTAACTCAGACAGTGTCTTTTAATTTTTTTGTTTTTTGCAAATACACGCAAAATATTGGAGTAGTATAAATGAGATTTATTATACTTATAGTGCATAATAATGGACTTTCTGCTTATAGTCTTAAAAACTCCAGAGGCATACATTCGGGTCTAATATGGGAGTGCTTCACCGTAATTTCTACTCTACTATACAAGAAATACATTTTGGTTACATTTTTAAAACGTACAAAGTATTTTACACGGAAATGATAAATCTGGTTACAAGCAATAAGTAATAGCTGAGCTACCGCATGCCCGTGTGGGGCGGGTTAGAATATCTCCCATCGTATATCCTGCGTGTCGTAAAAGGCGACTAAAAGGAACACCGAACTACTGTCGGTATAAGCAGTAACCTCTTCTCAACCAACAGCTTTGGGTGGACGAGTTGAGAAGAGTCAGGACACCTTCTTGTCCTTGGGGTGAGAAATTGCCCCTAAAGGCGGATGAACCAGTAGAAACCATCTGGTCAACGGCAAGTGGATGCAGAAAGCAAATGAGAAACTACTGCATTAAAGATCTTAAAGATATCCCAAGAGAAACTCCTAAAATGTGTAAATGCATTTTCCGCGTTCACAACATGTCTGGTAAGACATTGTGACTATGATGATGATGAGCTACCGCAAGTTGTACCTGAAAGCTATCTTTCTGGTTGTAGCAAAAACTGACAACACCTTACTCCATAACTAAGTGACGGGAATAGTTATTTTATTATAAATACAGAACATCGAAGAATTTTTCGACCCTTCATTCCATCCCGTGCAGACCTTTTCATTAAAACGTGCTTTTTTCCGACTTGTCAGATATTTTTAATATCAAAGTCACAGCTGCCCATTATCTGACAAATTGGAAAGAAAATCCGAAGTCTTTGCTACTCCGCCCCATCCCCTAATGAATAATTCCTTAGAAGGTAATTTAAAAAAACCTAAAACAAATTACATTTTCCCGTAATCAGCGCAATCGACGCAAAGTTTAGAGACATAATAAGAGTTTCAAGCGACAGGACAGGATTTAGGGCTTGTAAATTCCCGTGTGTTGTTTTTGTTACTTTTTTCTTAACGGATCTAAAGAAAAAACAATTTTATCCATAATTACAATAAAGGGTTCGCCTTAAAAGAAAGCAGCATGCTGCTAAGCTCCAGAAGTGAGTCAAATATTGCTGAATTTTTTTTTCAAATAAATTTCAAAAATGTGGATGTTTTTACATCCTGCGCCGATAGGTGAGAAGAGAGTATTGTGATTGCGAGAATTTTGAGATAATACACTGTTTGGGCGTTTTGTGATGCCTACACAACGAAAATTCAAATCACTCATTTCCGTCGGTCTGTGTATCTGTCTGACTGTATGTCTGTTCGCGTTTTTCTAGCCTCGTAATCTCAGTAACCGCTGTAGCGATATGCCGCGAGGTCTTATGATAAGTAATGCTGCTATAATTTTGAAAATCGGGGCATGAGTGGCGGAGTAATTGGAAAAAACAAAAAAAAATTAAATGTTCCTCCAGTTTCGATTTTGAATCTTCTGATGTAGACATACTAATATTGCTTGAGAGTTTAGTTCTTGTGAAATTTTGACACAGCATCACCACCATGGCGAGGATGGAAAATGCGTATTGTTTTTAGTAATCGTGTCAGTGGCGGAGCATCAGTAGTCAAAAACTAAAAATATAACAACAGCTCAAACTTCGTTTTTATTCGTTTCAGGGGTTCCTGACCATTTTCTAATTTTTTTTGGGTGCGGAAAAATTGGGGTGGTTGTGGGATGGACGGATGCAGAACTAAAAAATGTGTTGTATTCATCATAGGCTGTCCATTGACATGTGAAAGAAAGACCTAGTAGTATAACACCCTTTTTTAGGGTCGGGGTTGACGGCGAAGAAATCTGTAAACAACCAAAAATTATCGGACCTCTCCAAACTTCGTTTTTAGGCATTTCAGGGATTCCTGGACCTTGTTTATTTTTTGAGGGACGTGAAATCGGGGTGGTGGGGCGCATCGGAGGTTTGAAAACTCAAACATTTTTTGTATTCATTGCGATGAAGGAAATTGACTTTGGTGATGTCGTGTGCTTTTTAGACCTATGCGAATGCTAGCTTTGAATTTTATATGTGTAAAATAACTTGATACATATATGTACATATTATAATCTTATAACATGTAACTTGGAAACAACGAACGTGATTATGCTGTAAATGTGTCACCTTATTACTACCGTGGAGGAAACGGTAACAATGTTTTGTTATTGGACCTCTTGCCAGTGGCGGAGGAAGAGTGATGGAAATGTATAGGGATAGAGGATCTTCAATCCTTTTCAGCACCGATAATGCGTGGGAAGTACTGAGTCAAGACGCTTGACACCATTTTTTTGGGTTATTGTGAGCATAATAGTTCCTCAATTGCTATTTTCCCTGAACATAAAATCAATCAGAAGGCTTACTCTAGTCTCCGCCCTCTTCTCATAAAATCTAGGAAATTTTCAACTTTGAAGCATTACAGTGTGGAAGTATAGGCTTAAGCCGGGTACTCGTTGGTGAACTGCAACTATAACTGGAATCGTAACTGTATCAAGATCATCGTGACATAGCAGCTTATGCTTCTCGCGAACCTCTCTGTCTGCAGTGTTCACACAGAGCTCGTGTTGCAATGTCAATTCCAAGAGGAATCGTTATCAGTGCTGCATTTATTAAAAAAATGTTGGGCCATAAATTCATTGAATTTCGAACATTATAATATCCATTTCATAGGTCCCAGGATTCAAAAAAATACAAATTCTCAAAATTATACCTACTCGTAGGTTGCATTGCACTCGCTAGTGCTCGCGTGAGGCATTTCTCACTCATACCGAATTTTTACTCTTAATCTGGTTCGCGAATTTGCTGTTCTAGTGACAGAGCATGTTGTAGCTTTCAATTCAAGTAGTTGACGTTACTCACCAATTCCAACTGTCTGCTGTATACTGAGGTCGAATTGTTAGCTTGGATCAGTGGCTTGCCTTTATTGAAGATGGCACATATCACCATTCCCAATGAAAACATGTCGCTCAAAAGACTGCACACGGAGTCCATCTGCGCCTCGGGAGCTGCAAATTAAAAAATAAACATTTTAGATGCCTACAGTAGACTCTCGATTTTCCGAGCTATCGTGGGATGCACCATAGCTAGGAGAATAAATTAATAAATACTTGGCTAGCTAGGTACACAAAAAAAATTACAACAAAATGAAATGCTTAGGTACGTACGCTGGTGTCTTAAGTCACAAAGGTACAGATGATAGAATTTGTCTGAATGTTTTGAAAGTAGGAATCTCTTCTCTTCATTACATCAAGCGAATCATTGGAGTGATGGATCTCATGATAAAACAAGGTTTTTTGGAGGACTGTAGTGTTTACAGAAACAGAACAATTTAATGCCCTCCCTAACTATATTTGTAAACGGGAAAATTGGCACCATCTGTTAAAATAAATAATAGCCAAAATCTGGTTCTATTTTTAGATGAATTTTTTATTACAGTTAGTACATTTAGCTGATTTTTGTTATTATAGTATATTTCATCGATTTATTGAAATACCTGTTGTTCTAATATTTGTGTTCCTTCATCAGTCATAATATGCTTATCATGAATGTCTAACTTTATTGTACCTCATTAATTAAAATATTTCTAATCTTTATGTTTCTCTTGATAACACCGGTGTCTCATAGATTTTTTATCTTTGTTTTACTTTAGTGTCAGCGGCATCGACTGTTGTGGCCAATAGCCTCGTGTTCTTCGCGGCGCCACTCTAGTAACGGCACTGTCAATAAGAACAGTGAGGTGATTGAAAAAATCATGACGTAAGTTGAACCCGGGATCTTTCGGTCAACCCACCCCCTTAATTAATCTACTAATTTCTCAAAGTACAAAAGGAATCCAAAGTTAACCGTTTAACCTAAGCCGACGTAGCTCATTCTTCGCAAAGTTACAGCCTTCTGAGTCTTATAATCGCTGCGATATTCAATATTTTCCTGATATCTACTTATACCTAAAATGGTGATTTGCGCCTAAATGGTTCATTTAAAGTTCTAGGTGGTATACATGAGGTCACACTAGAATTCACCAAGGACTCCAAATATTAAATAATATACAAGAGGTTCTGTTTACAAAAATTTAAGTATGATATGAATCACGCTGTATAAACGTCAACATTTAAGTTAGATTTCTTTTCGTTGTAGCCCTCAAGGCTCCCTACCATGATCAAGTGACAGATCTCCGAAATAGTTTTCGGTAAGCCCACTAGTTTCCGTCCACGTACTGTTGCCCACCCTGTAGAGCTCTTGCTGAGATGGAAATATAATAACGAGGGATTCTCCTGGTAAGTACATATTTTAATGATCATATTATTTAATTGGAAAGATCCAGCGATCGGAAAATTAAGATTCTACCATTGTACGATTTTAATGTATTTTCTAGCGTGAAAAAAATTGTACCAGTAGATTGCTTCGGTAAATCCCCCTCAATGATAATATCTGATATTCTTGCCAATTTTCAATGTTTAAAAACTAATTTGAAGAATTTGGTGGTTTTTAAATTTATAAAAATCTTATTAATATTGAAAACTGAAACTTTTGAAAATGAAAATATCAACATTTTGAAATTTTTGTAATTTCAGTACCCTAGTATAAAGATTTTATTCTATTTTAGCGTGAATTTTCTTCTTCTTTTATCTCCAAATCCCTACACTAATGTCTAAGTCCCTCCTCCCATTAAGTTTGTAATTTTACTTCCCACACTGATAGGTGAGGGGAGTATTATGATTTTTCGATTTTGAGATAATACGCTTTCTGGGCATATTATGATGTCTACATAACGAAAATCCACGTCACTCATTTCCGTCGGTATGTCTGTCTGTCGGTCTGTTGGCGTTTTTCTAGCCTCGTATTCTCAGTAACCGCTGCATGAATTGTGATGAAATTTGGACAGCGATATGCTGATTGCAGTTTCTATATTTTTGAAAATCGCTGCATAGGCGGCGTAGCAAAAGACAAAAAATTTCAAATATTCTTTAAACTCTGCCTTTAGGCGTTTTAGGCGTTCCTTATCATTTTCTACTCTCTTTGGGTGGGGGTGAAATTGGGGTGGTTGAGGGTGCGGCGGAGGGTTGTAAAACTGAAAAATTTGTTGTATTCATAATAGTCTGAACTAATGGTCCCTGGGCTATGCATCCTGCGCTGTCCTCACTCCTAATCCCTCCTTATAAGTGCCAACCCTGTGACGCGGTCTCAGTCTCTCGGAACACGCCGAACAGGTGACATCAGCTCCCGACGATGCCGACCAGTCGTGTTGGCAAAACGTCAAACAGCGAAGCGCGCCGACGCCAAGGCGGCGGACCGTATCGATACCGGCCGAACAGCCCAAGAACCAACAGATTATCGGATCATGGCCGCGAAAGTCGTACAGAATACATTCATAATAGGTTTTCCACTAACCTGTGAAACAAAGACCTAGCATCACAATGCACTTTTTTAGGTCCATCCGAACATTGGCTTGCCTATTATAGAAACCAAGGCACTTTTCTGATGTATGTATGCATACGATTCTTGCTTCTGATCGTTCTGTATTGTGTAACGTGGAAACTATTGGATTGATTTTAATGAAATTTTTACGCAGTATTACTACCATGGCGAGGATGGAAAACGTGTATGGTTTCTAGAAACAGGGTCAGTGGCGGTTTCTGATCATTTTCTACCTTTTTTTTCGTGGGGGTGAAATTGAGGTGGTTGGGTGGTGGGGAAGGGGTCGTAAAACTCAAAAATTTGTTGTATTCATAATAGGCTATCCATTCACCTGTAAAGGAAAAAACCTAGCGGCATAACACACTTTTTTGGTCAGGCGGGCGATGATTTGGTTGCAAGAGGATCTCACACTACGGCTTCATGCTATGGAGAAATAATAACTGGTATCACCGTATACTGTGGTAAGTACTGAGTCGATCAACTTGACTTCATTTTTCATGAGATCGTAACTGCATGTGAAAGGTAATCGCAAAAAATATCCAACGATGGTTTTGTTATCTATTTTTTCAAAGTTCAACGTGTTAAAAATTCATACACTGGTGTATTCTGTATGTATATTTTACAAGTCTAATAGTGCATGTACTGCCACGCCTGTGCTTTTATAGAAATTACAGGACTCGCTCATTACTTATTAATAACAGTGTATTATATTGTATCAGCCCTGCATGAATGTTAATGGGTCCTACTACAATCAATTTAATAATTCATACTGTGGGCTAGTGATACTTTTAAATATTTTAGATTTTCATATATTATATGCATCAAGTGGTATGACTCAGTGCATTTCTGGCTTCTGATTTTGACACCATTTGACTTCCCTCACCGATACGTGAGAAGAGTATTGTAATCGCGAAAATTTACGTTTTTGATATAACACATCTTTTGGGCGTTTGATAATATCTACATATCGAAAATCCACGTCACTCGTTTCCGTCGGTCTGTCTGTCAGTTGATCTGTCTGTCGGCGTTTTTTTAGCGTCGTAATCTCAGTAATCACTGAATGGATTGTGATTTAATTTAGGCAGCGATATGCTGTGTGGTCAAAGTAGGTAATGCTGTTATAGTTTTGAAAATCGGTGCATGGGCGGCGGAGTAATTAGCAAAAAACAAAAAAAATCATACATTCCTCATGCTTTGTTTTAATCGGTTTTATGAATTCCTGATCATTTTCTCAACTTGGAGGTGAAATTGGGGTGGGGGGGTTCTGAAATTGAAAAACTTTATAGTACTCATAATAGGCCCATTGACCTGCTGAGGGAAGGCATAGCGGCGTAATATACTTTTTAGGTGCATCCGAATATTGCCTTGCCGATTACAGAAACCAAGGACTTAGAATTTTCTGATATATACGAGTATTGCTTTAGATCGTTTTGTATGGTCTGGAAATTATTGAATAAATTTTAATGAAATTTTTACACAGAATTATTACTGTGTCGAGGGTGAAAATGCTTATGCTTTTGGGAAATCATATCAGTGGCAGCGCAGCAATAATAAAAAAAAGCAAAAAATATAAAAACAGCTCAAACTTCGTTTTTAAATCTTTCAGGGGTTCTGATGATTTTCTAATTTTGTTTGGGTGAGGGTGAAATTGGTGTAGTTGAGGGGTGGGGGGTTGTAAAACTCGAAAACTTAATACTACTTTTTTGAGAATGGTACAAGGGTAGAGGAACTACAAACTTTTTATTAGTACCGATAATTTGTGGGGCGTACTGAGTCCAGAGTCTTGAAGTTATACGGCTTACGGCTCTCGTGGCCAAAATTCGATGATCTAGTTGTCCTTAGATTGATGTTCGGCCGACGTCGGTATGCTCCGCCGTCTTGACGTTTGACCGACACGAGTGGATGGCATCCTCATAAGTTGTTACCAGTTTGGCGACTCCCGAGAAGCTAATGTCATACTCTTGCCAAACTGATTAGAAGGCATGTTATAAGGTATAAATTTCGTAGCCAAATTACAACACTGATTTTTTTTACCTCATAAGTTCACTGTCCTCGGCCTTATCCTATCTACTTATAGTCCATTTGTATTAAAACTCGATAGAAGAAAAATTGAAAGAACCATAAATGCCAATAAAGGATCTCAAGTATCGGGTCTCTAATAGGCGCGCGCTCACAAACGAATCCCCCCCTTCCCCCTATACGGCCTTAACTTCCGCAAGGCAAATCCTCAATTTGCGGTTGTTTTCGCTTTTTATTCGTGCTCCCCATCATATTTTTATAAGCGGGCCTCAGTTTACATTCCATTAAAATCAGGGAGCCCCAAACCATCGTAATTACGAATTTCACAGAGCTTTCAATTTTGTATGATTATTACCGAGAGTTCTCGTCAAATTGTATTTACAGACGACGAGCGATGCAAATAATCAACCGAGAAATTTGGAAACATGTTTTGACTTCATCTTTTCGGGGAAAACGAACGGACACTCATTATTTTTTCACAGATACCCGGAATGGGGTTTTTGGGAAATTCATGAAGCACATGAAAAATATAATATATGGTTGCTGATTTCCGAATAATATAGCACAAAGCGCAAAAGCTTCCTTCCTATCGTACTACACAGAAAAAAATACGGTTGCGTTTTCAAATAATTGTTAGTATTTGTTTTTTTCCATCGCTTTAAATATATTTACAGTTGTTTCAAATCCATGTCATTGAAAGAATTCAATCCTTATATTCGAAGTAATCACAGGTTCGCCAATAAATTCAAAATAGTTTTATATTCGTCCTAATGGTATCTGTAATCCTTCTAATACTAGTATTGATATATAATGCAATCAAAGCATCCATTTGTTTTAGAAATTTACCCTGCTTCATTTAAGCAAAGCATACAATCTATTCGATGTACAAAAATTATTCCTGCAACAGCAGTTCGTGATAATTCATCCGATAAAAATTAATTTTCCTTAAAAAGATAACTATTACATGAACAATAACCCATGCTTTCAAAACATTGTCTAAGTTAGAGAAATTGGTAAGTAGTATTTGTATTCATATATAGAATTCAATGGCCCTTGTTGTTCGCTGAACTATAATCAGTGTTCGGCGGTACTGATGTCCCGATTCAGTGAACGTAAAAAGGAAGAAGATGAGGGTTATCTCAGTGTTATGCGTTATCTGCGCCAACATGGACGAGGTTTTTCGGTAACGGGTTGTTTCGTTGTGTTGATTCGTTGTTTGCCCTGTTTGTGTCATCTCGTAGTTTTGCGTATTGCAGCGGCAATTGTGTAATTTAAATGTGGTCAGTTATATAGTATATTAAATGGAGGAGACCTAATGAGAAATTGGGGCTTAGAACATCTAATACCCACATTTGAATGTAGGTATTTAGATCAGTCAGACAGTTATATTTCAGGTAAAAATGCAACAACTGGTGCAGGTCCAATTCTTATACCATGCTCCTTATAACCTCATACAACATTATTAAACATCCAAACGAAACGATCAGCTATCCTCGCAATAAAATGTGTTGGTCCAAATAAAAGAAAGTAGTTTAGAATCAATTATAAAACACAGGTTCGATTCAACGACAGGCTGCGATTGAATCATTCATTAGAATCCAATAACATCTTGTAGTTGAATCGACACTTTGGATAAAACATCGCTGTATTTGAGGAATGCTGGATGTAACGTCCAATTGAATCAAAGTGTAAGTCTTTGACAAAACGATAGATGTTTCTGTGTGTAATTTTTTCATTCATTATGGATGTAAGCTTATTTTAAAAATTAGTGTTAACTATTTAGTCCGATTGTCTTTAAAAGCGTGTTTTTTTAGTTTTATAAATTATATTTATTTCTAATTTTTCAGTTAACTTTAGCACTAAACGGGGCATTTTAGTTTTTTTCAGAACTGTCGACTTTCCTAAATAAATGCGCAAAAGTGTCAACCCCCCATACCCAGTAGCGGATTTAGAGGGGAGCGTACGCCCCCCCCTTAGAGCTCTAAGGAAGCATATTATATTTATATACAATATGTTCCGCCATCATGTCGACAAACTTTGAGGTACCTATCAAAATACAATTAAAGTTATCGAGAAAAATGCGAAAAAAAGGGGTCAACCTTTTAATTAATTTTTTATTATATTTTCAATTTCTGTATCACGACTTCATGGGTTCGCGCAGTTGTAACGCCATTGCCATTAGTTGATACGATCAGTCATTCCCCTATAAAATGAGTCCAAAAAAGTCGTGAAACGCTCTATAAATAATGAAGATATGGCGTTACAACTGCGTGAACACATGGCGCTGTGATACAGAAGGCATAATACGAAAAGGACTATTCTGTCGAAAATTATAGTGCTACATACACGACTTGCATGTGGTTAGATAGGCACCAATGCGGCCTTTTTCAAATTATTTGCAAGTAACCGAAACAAGTGCATTACAAAAAAAATTTTATCAGTTTGGTGAATTTTTTACCCTTAGAAATTGTCGGATATTGTTTTCTTGCCTTATTTGATATTCCCAATCATTCTCTTATTAAAAGAGTCCAAAAAGTCGTGAATCGGTCGATTAATAATCAAGCTATGGCGTTACAACTGCGCGAACCCATGAAGTCGTGATACAGAAATTGAAAAATGTAATAAAAAATTAATTAAAAGGTTGACCCCTTTTTCGCATTTTTTCTCGATAACTTTAATTGTATTTTCATACCTAAAAGTTTGTCGACATGCTGGCTGAACACATATGTATTATTAAAAGAATACCAAAAGTTAAGTTTTTTTTGCTCTTCATACCGCGACAACACTGGTCCGCCTCCCCCCCTAGACCTGTAATGGAAACACGGAATATTTATGTAATAGCAAAAGTTGGTTTGAGAGCTTTTTTTCTCTTTAGAAAATTATCGCGCCGTCCGCCCCACCCTCTAGAAGATATCCTAAATCCGCCCCTGCCCAAACCACGCCTCTAACTGTTGGATATCTGTCAACTCTACGTATAGAACATGTTGGTACTAAATCACAGAGAATCCTACAGAACTAAAATATAGAAGGGGTCCGTTCCATCTACAACATTTCGAATATAATTAAGAAAGAATTAAAAAACTTTTTAGATCATATCAGTACTGACATGTGTCTTACAGAGCAGCTAAAATGTGATTTTTAGAAACACTGATTTTAAAAAGAAAGTGTAATTTCGATTTACACAAAAACTGGTGAGGATTTGAAAAAAGCTTAACAGCAGAAATATTTTTTAAGAGCGTAATTCTAAAATCGGAAAATATATAGGGTGCTCCATTTGAAATAGAAAAGTTACATTGATTCAGGCACAACGAGCCACCGTGTAGATATATACAAAATTGTAATATAATTAAAATATAACTCACCTCAAACAACTTTATGTTCTACCTCATAATTATAGTTTCTGAGATAAGGTAGTGTGTTATCTCACGTGCCCCACCCTATACATATATTCTTACAGAATATACATACAGGATGTCCCTCGACGATTAAGACAAGCAGTATATCGGAACTGGGCAGTAGTAGCGAATTATAACTTTGGGGGTGTAAATTAGAGCAAATATAGTATATTTTCTTATTATTGTGTCACCCAATGAGGTATTTGTTTTTGGTCACGTGACGTCCGATTCAAATTTTTTAATGGGACACCCTGTATATTTGTGACTTTTTGTGTTTCTCCCGATAAATCAATTTCAACAAACTAGCACGGAGTCTAAAGTGATTTATTCAAGAGCTACAGGTAGTTAAAGGACTGTACCACTACCATTATGAAACACTGGCAAAGTATTTAACTGTAGGGGTACATGTTATAATCAATGGTAGTGGTACCCTCCTTTAAGTACCTGTAGCTCTTGAATTAGTCACTTTAGACCCCAAGTGTGCTACTTTGTTGGAATTGTTCTCTCTCATTTAAAGTCGATGGCACTTACCCACCCACCCAGAGGTATCGCGAACAGTATCCTTCTTGACAAATTCGACCTAAATGGTTTAAGATTTCGAAGAGATTTTGCTGGGCTGCTGTTTCATTACAAATTGCTCAATGGTCTAATTGATTGTTCGGAGCTTTTAGAACAGGTCAATTTCTTTGTACCTAGGATTTAGACTCGTCAACATCAGTTATTCTATTGTAGCACTCCAAGAACTAATGCGTTGTGAAGTCGCCAGTTTACTCTACATGCACCAATTTCAATAACATCAGTTGTTTATGTGATATTCACACGTATTCTAGGCATGAATTGGAAATTGCAGCCATACAGGCACTTAATTCAAATTAGTTTGGTATCAAATTTTTCATGTGATTTTTTTTGTATGTATTATATTGTGTAAATTGCTCTGTAAAGGGTCTTTGTACTGTTGGGCAATAAAAGCTTTATCATTATTATTGTTTCAACGGGAGGAACACAAAACGTCACAAATATACAGGGTGTCCCATTAAAATCTTTGAATCGGACGTCACGTGGTTAAACACAAATATTTCTTTGGGTGATACAATGACAAGAAAAGATACCATATTTGCTCTAATTTAAACCCTCAAAATTATAACTCTCTACTACTGCCCAGTTGCGATATATTGCTTGTCTTCATCGTCGTGGGACACCCTGTATATAATACAGAAAGCCATGGGATGGAAGCTAGTTTAAGAGAGCAGTTGGCTAAGTTTCAAAGAACGGTTCAAGGAAATCGCCCCTGATCCAAGCGAATCCTGCGTACTTTTTTGTTCTGAGCCTCCAGATTACGAATCTCAATTTCAGCAAGATTAGGCGTCAGTAAATTTCCGCAAATTGCACCTGTTCTGTCTCGTTATACCCGGCGACTCGGCTGTGGCTTCATAATAATGATAACCGGGCTGCATAACTCGACTCAGTTTCCGAAACAAATACACTGAATCGCCGATTAATCTTACTTAGCAACTTCCCACAATGAACTTATATTAAAAGTTAAACGAGACCTCGAGACCTCGGTTGCCGTACCTACCATAGACGTTTATGGGAATCCCAACTAACCGGGGCAAAGTTTCGGAAACTTTATACCTAACTGGATGTAATTATAATAATCTTATCCCTTTATATTCCTGTTTGGGCTTTTTAGTTTTAGGGTGTAGCAAACTTTTATATGGTGAATGGAAATATTCAAATCTAGCTTTTTCAATACTACTTTAAGATGTCTAATGACTTCTTTTAAATAGTCCACAATAATAAAGTAAAACAGTATTTATAGAGCAATAGGAGAAAAATGACTGAGTGTTTTACACATAATGATAGTAGTAGGGATGGAGAGACAAAGACAGCAAGTAGGCCACTTTTGACCCTTATTGTCGATCTCACAGAAACAACACTAAACATCCTCATGGTGCCCTTGAGAACTCCCCCTTTCTCGAACCTACTAAACCTCCTGATGAATCTCAGAACATCGGACCAGTTTACTCAGTATAGTGCCTCCTCTTCAAACTTCGTCGCGCCATATATATCTTTCATGGACATCTATGCACATTAGGTCTTTTATCATTTGCATAATTGTTAAAGGTCTACTTAGCAGCAGTGAGTTATGAAAACCCCTGTCAAAGGGTCAAACGTCTCGCTGCCTTTGGTCAAATGCCATAGGGGTTTAGTTAATCCTGCCTATACATTTTTTTGCTTGCCTGCAATCATTCCTCTCTAACTAAGCTTCATTCAGTTCACTGTAAGCCCACTCGTCCAATATTGACCTGTTCAGGACCGGTGCAGTAGCTACTGGCCTCTATCCTGGCCAGGAAATCGACCCCTTCGTAGCCCGATTCACCATGCCCCAGGACCCACATTCTTGTGGTCTGCTAGTTTCTGGAGCGAAGTAAAATATTTCTTGGCCAGAACTGATCTAGTTCTCGGAGACTTTTGTCAGAGCCGCTAGACTGTAAGACCATGACGCATATCAAACTCTGGAGCTGAAGTCCAATCTCGCCCTTCATCCAATCACTCCTTTCGTGGATGGTTAATGAGAATATGTTGTCCACGCTTAAGGTATCTTTTTCCACCCACCCTCAATGATGATCAAGCCCAGGTTGCCCCTCTTTTTATCCAGAGCAGCAATATGTGTTCTTATCATGGTATCCCAGTGTTGCCAGGTCAAAATTCAAAAATTCACTAGATGACATTTAAAAAAAATCACTAGGATTTCTCCTAGATTAGATTTCCTTTGCTGCTTCTGCTGCCGAAATACATATTTAGTAACATCTTAGTACATAATTATGTAAAAATCAACTCAAACTATATGTCCTAATAGCACAAAATCTAAAATATCGGATGCTCAGGGTCTTCAACTTTATGAAAAATTATTTTTTCTGTGAAAACGAAATCAGACGTCGCAGAGTCAATCTAAGTACGCCATTTGATTTTGCGGAAAATTTTCCATGGGATAAAGTGGAATATATTGAGAAAACATATCAAAATGGGGGTTCGGAGGTTGTGCTCTAAAATCTAAGAAAGTCGAAAGGATTGCCGAAATAAAAAAGTCAAAAAAGTCGCGCGCTGACTCCGAAACTGGCCTCTATTCCAAGTTTCTGTCCTATTTGAGAAAAATAAAAAATTGCAGATGTGCGTGGTCTTCAAGTTCATGAAAAATGATTTGTTTCTGGAGACCCGATCTGCGCACGCCGTTCGATTCTGCGAAAAATTTTATATGGACTGGAAAATATTGAGAAGACGTGTCAAAATAGGGGTTGAGATAAAACTGTTGTAAAAGACAATTATTATAAAATTCCTCATAGTGCGCCACTGGAGCCGTGCCTCATCCGAATTCAACGTAAGTCCCCGTAAATTTCGAACAGCGTGCAATTAGGAGTTCTCGCAGAGGAAGCAGTCTGTGCCTCTACGTTCCGTTTTGCCTCTACTTTTTATTATATTCCCAGTTATGTTTTTATTGTCTGCCTCGAATTATGACGCAATCTTCTCTTTCCCTCTCTTCCTTTCTACTGTCTCGAAAATAATAGAAATTTAAAGAAATAGGGAAAAATATTTTTATTTTGCTTTCACCTTCTTTAATGCTTATTACAGAGTGGAAAATTACTAAATTTAATTGAATTTGTGTCAATAAAAATTAGCTTTAAGTCAGATGCTAAATTGTGATTTGTAGGGAATAGTGGAAAGAATTTATTTACTTCCCACATCGATAGGAGAAGGGAGTACTGTGATCGCGAAAATTATCGGTTTTAACATAATACGTTTTTGGTCGTTTTATGATTTCTACATGACGAAAAACCAAGTCACTCATTTCCATAGCCTGTCGCTCGGTCTGTCTGTCGGTCTGACTGTCTGTTGGCGTTCTTTTAGCCACAGCATAGTAAACAATCAGCACAATATCTCAGGTTGGCGGCAATTATACGCGCATCCCCCCCCCTTTTGGACGATTTTTTGTAAAGATGCTAACGATACTTCGATACTTGTACTTCTGATGCACTAATATCGAGTATTTTTATCTTAAATACTTTTTGAGCGATTCCAAGCTGGTATCGCTATTTTTGTATCTAAAATAACTATATAATTATTGAGGGGTGTATACAATTGCCAAACATTCTCTGTACGAAACAAATGCGCCTACATGGCTAAAAAATATCGAATTGGTACCGGTATCGATATTTTCGTTTTCGCATCTCTACCCAGACTTCACACCCGTAAAATCATGCCAAGGTCAAATTCTGTGGGAACCATTTTTATATGGGAAATTGGGAAATCCTCAGAGATATTATGCTGTTTGTTTTCTATGCTGTGCTTTTAGCCTCGTAATCTCAGTAACTGCTGCCTGGATTGTGATCAATTTTGGGTAGCGATATGATGTGGGGTTGTAGTATGTAATGCTGGTATGGGCGGCGGAGTAATTAGCAAAAAACAAATATATTCCTCAATTCTCGTTTTCAGGCGTTTTAGGGATTCCTGATCATTTTCTACTTCTTTGGGTCGGGGTGAGATTTGGGGTGTTTGGGGGGTGGGGGTTGTAGAACTGAAAAAAATGTGTTGTATTCTTAATAGGCTGTCCACCGTCCGGCATAATACACTTTTTTAGGGCAATCCGAACATTGCCTTGCCTATTGCAGAAACCAAGGGACTTAATTCTCTGATGTATACATACGAGTATTGCGTTAGATCGTTCTGTATTGTGTAACGTTGAATACTATTGAATTGATTTTAATGATATTTTGACACAGTATTACTACTGTGACGAAGATGGAAAACGTGTATGATTTTTGGAAATTGTGTCAGTGGCGGAGCAGCAATAATTGAAAAACTATAAATATAAAAGTAGCTCAACCTACATTATTAGGCGTTTTAGAGGTTCCTGATCATTTTCCACTTTTTGGCTGCGGAAGCGAAATCAAGGTGCTTGAGGGGCGGGGGATTGCAAATCTGAATAATTATTTGTATTCATAATGGACTACCCATTGACCTGTGAAAGAAAAACCTAGCGCTATAACACACTTTTTTGCGAGCGGGTGGGAGACGATTTGGTTACAAGTGGATCTCAGACTATAGCTTCATGTTGTGGTAAAATAATGAACTAATATCACCATAATGTTTGAAAAGTACGGAGTCAATCAACTTGACTTCATTTTTATGTGTTGATGTGTTGAACATGAAATTGTCCACTTTATTAAGAATGACCGTCCCCAATCTGTTAATTCCCTGCCTAGAATTGCTATTATTTAGACCAAAAAGGGCTAAGGCTAGACAGCCATCCGCGATGATCGGATTAAATCAATTACCCAAGGCAGTAATCAGTTTCCTCAAGGTCTCCAGCCCGTGGCGCAGCTTTCAACCCCTTTATTACGCAATCAGCCGTTATAATATTTCAGCGGCCGCAGTCGTCGTTCTCGACACGAAACCCTCACCCCCACCCCACCCTTTTCTCCGCACCCCCGGACCTACGTCGCCTGTCATTAACCCCGTCAGGTATTTTTACCGGCCGCCCTGCCCTAGCACTTAACGAAAATAAGGAGCCGGATTGAAATAGACTAAAAAGGGTGCATTTATAGTGCTGTAACGTAAGAGGTAAGGTAAGAGGTATGAAAATAAACCTGTGGAATCATATGAGAGTGGTTATAGTCGTAACGTAAGAAGTAACGCAAGACGTAAGAAATTCATTTCTAAAATGACGGGACATGAAATTAGAAGCGATTTCGGGTGGAAATCGGCCAGGATCGCTAGACATCGTGCATAAAACACGCGGGAATTTAGAAATATGCTCGAGAAATACTGCTTACCTCGGAAATAAACCAAATTCATTTTTCTTACGGCATCGGGTGAATTCCGGTGAATTCGGCCATGGTCGCCAAAATGAATGCAATCGCCATAGGCTGGAGTTGGACATGTGATCAAAGATTTGAATCACCGACGGGTGATTTGAACCGACTTTTGCAAAAAAACGTTTGCACACCAAGGCGTGCAGGTCAGGACAAGTCGTGCAGGACCGGCCTATACATTTTTATATGAACAAGGAAAGGAATGGTTACACCAGGCAGACTATGCACTTGAGAGGCTGTTTCACAGCTAGAACATGATTTGCAGTATTAGAAAATATTTTCCCTAAAAAATACATGGAACCAACATAGTCCCACAATATTGTAGTCATGATTTTGCTGAGGTTTTTTATATTCTGTGTACATGAAGAGGATTGTGAGGAGTTCCTCCTTCCCTACATGAAGAGGATTGTGAGGAGTTCCTCCTTCCCTAATGATGTAGAGCTATAAGTACTCCATTGATATGAGTATATATGTAGATATAAAAGCTCATTCCGCCTAACAAAATGCAGAGCCCTTAGTACAGTTTTAGTATGATGCTATACTTTTTACTATGCAACCGTTAACTGATTATGTATAATGGAATCATATACATTTTTCTAAAGTGTGAAAATACTGCAGTCAGCCCAACTTAATAGTGAACTAATAAGTTAGTTGTTGCTGAATAGCACGTATTATCAAAAGTATAAGTATTATGTATCAGAAATCGATTTTTTGTCAATAACTCACCTGCACTGCATGCTTGTTCACATTCAATTTTGCCAGAGTAACTTATATTTGAATCAACCCAACAACTACACAGTTTGCTTTTGGGTTTATGGTGTAGTGAACATATTTTGGGCATATCTCTTGCACAATAATATGGTAAAGTGTCAAAACATCATTGCAGTCAAGTAAGCATGTTCAAGATTGTAAGAATATCATATATGAACAATGCTATAACTTCATAGGTAGGACTTCAAAGTGACTGTTCAGGAAGGTCTGGAAACCTTACTCAGGCCATCGCAAAAGTTTTATAGACACAGACGTTTTTAGGATTCTCCCATATGTTAATGTTTTCCTACAAGTTGTAACATATATAACAGGCCACTTGTTTCCAATTCAGCTGTTCAAGAATAACTTGCCAGCTGCACCTCACACTTTAAAGTCTTGACATACTCTATAAAAGTTGTATGCTCTGTTACAATTAATAATGTAATGTAATGTGTATGCTATCATGAATATGGAATATGTGTTCATTTGAGAGCATTATGTGGTTCTAAAGCTGACAAACAGGGATATGTATTTTATTGAATTTCTTCAGAGATAATCCAGGGTGTATCAATAAATCATCAGCTACACTGTACACTTGTTCAAATGCAATATTGCCACTACAAAATACTTAAACCAACTCAACAACTACACAATTTTGTTTTGAGTGTTAGCTATCATCTTTGTAATTTGAAAACTTATCATATAGCTAAGCAATATGCTTACTTCATAGGTATGACTTCAAAGCGAGTGTTCTGAATGGGTTGAAAACCCACAGCAAAACTTTTATGGACAGAAACATTTTAGGATTCTCCCATATGTTACTTTCACTTGTTTCTGATTCAGCTTTTCAAGAATAGCTTTACAAAATTGCCAGCTGCATCTCACAGTTCAAAATTTTGACATACCTTTTGTAGCTGTGTGCTATTACAGTTAAATGAGTGTTTGTTCATTTAAAAGTTGTATGGTGTTATGAATATGGCATATTTGATCATTTGAGAGCATTATGTGGTTCTAAATTTGACAAACAGGGATATGTATGTTATGGCATCTGTTCAAAGATAAATGAATCTCAAAGTTGGCTCTGTAGCGACAGCAACCAACTAGTTATTTTATTGTAAATGTTAAGAAATAGATAAGTAAATTTTAGGCTCTGTAGCAACAGCAACCAAGTGTTTTTGGTCAACATTCACTCATTCACTAGCACATCACAGCCTTGTGAAGGAATTCCAAGCTGCCCCAGGCCAACCTCTATAACAATACCCAAGTTTGACTAGAATATTTTCAATAGTTTCCTATTGCCTCTGTTCTGAGTCACAATATTTTAATATTTTCATGACATTGCAAAAACAATAGTTTTAGAAATGGTAGTTTTGACCTGTTTATTATAAAACTAAAAGGTTTGTCATACAGAGAAGGATACATACTTGGTTTACAAACAAATACATTTGGGCCAAATACTCTTAAAAAAATCACATCACAATGTGTACAAAGTCCTTTATAAACAGTCACAACTCGAATTGTATATTCTATTTCTATTTGTTTTAAGTCACTGTCCTCACATTTTACACTGACGGACAGCGATAGATATGTAGACTTTCTACTTGAGAAGAAATATATCCACAATTGCCTATTTTGTAATTTTATTGGAAAACTGCCCCACTAATTTCACATATATCTTTGACACACAACCACAACCTGCTTTAACATTCCAGGTATGTGTATGCGTCAATTTCTTCTATGGAGTACACTTGATTAAACAAAGTACATCACTACATCCTATAAACAGCTGCACTGTCCACTAAATATACAGGGCACGCCTCACGAGGGACAGTCATTCAAAATTGTTGGACTAGATATTGCAGCCCTATGACTCCTATGAGACATGTATAGCTCTTCGAAATATACACTAGTCAGCACCCATTGCCACCTGTAAAAAGCGGTTTTCTTTAGAATCCAGAAATTCATTGTATTTCAGACTATAGCGCCTTACCTCTATCCAAAACCCCTATGCACTGGTACCGTATTGATCGTCAGGCCTTCAACAAAGTTCCAGTAGTAAACAAGTTACAATAAACAATCAGAGATAACTTTAAACAATTAACAATTTTCCCCTGGGGTCATTGACATTCGACATAACCATAAAAATAAAAAAAAACAAAACAACAATCATAAAACATCTCTCCAAGAAGAAGCTTAAAACATATAGCCCCATCTATTAGTCACATACCAAACTTGGCTACCCTTGTTATCTGTCTGTCACTTAAGCCGCAAGCCGCTTACGGCACTATAGCATACCCACTTTTTTCTTATTCTTACGTCTTACGTTACCTCTTACCTTACCGCACTATAAATGCTAGATCACGGCCTACTTACCAGTGGCATCGTAGTTTTTAACACATTCAATCCTATTTACCTATTGTAATGTATTCTGTACTAGATGGCCCTGTCGTACACTTAATTTACTACAGAATAAATTAAAACAAAGAAACTTTTATTTAAAGGTTCTAAAAAAATGTCCTTTAGAGTGTTAGCTATCAACTTATAGGCTCATTATACCCAGTTTATATGATCATAAAAGCTTGTCGCCGTTTAAAAACCCATTTCAATAAAATTATAAAAGTATAATTTTTATTTGGTAAACAGAACAGGATCGCTTAAAATGTTACAACATTTTGTTGGGGAACCCTGTTTTTTTTCTTTTTTATGGTCAGTCTACCGCAAAGGATGATAATCTATGGCGCTGTAGAAGCGCTGCGAGAGGATAAGTGTCGGTATACATTATATTTGAAACGCTGAAGGTTGTAGCCGTCGGAAAACAAATGGAATGGAACTAACAAAGATAACATCATTGATGCAATGGTGAAGAGTGATAGACATTGGAAGTACATTCTTTTAATGGTCAGCCTTCCGCAAAAGCTGAAAGCCTATGGCGCTGTAGAAGCGCTGCAAGAAGATAAGTGTCTGTGCACGTTAGATTTGAAAAGCTGCAGGCTGTAGCCATCGAGAAACAAATTCCCCGGCAGCTCATTTCACAGCGTCGAAGTTCTCCAAAAGAAGGAATGCTGGAGGGAGACTGGTTCGAGGACTTGGGCCCTCGTCCTGCTAAGGATGAACTCGCAGAGCTTCCCTAGTGTTCCTTGTTCGGACGGCCTTTGGTGTTGTTCAGACGTCACTAGAATATCTTCTGTGATAGAATCTGTAAAACAGGGATAGGTCAGCGACCCTTCTTCGATGTTACCAGGCAGTGGACGTTCTTTGTAAGGTTAGCCGTATCGATTAGTCTAATTGCTCTCTCCTGGATAGTGCCCAAAAAATTCATGGTCATCACTAGATTAAATATTAATACTGTAAGAATAGAAATAGAAAATCAGGACGTAGAAAGAGTAAACCGATTCAAATATTTGGGATGCTGGCTAAATGATAAATGGAATCCTGATAAAGAGATTAGAAGCAGAATCAAAATAGCCAGAAATACTTTTTTCAAAATGAAAACGATACTCTGCAACCGAGATTTAAGTTTGGCTACTCGATGGCGAGCAACAAAATGCTATGTACTGTCCACATTATTATACGGAGTTGAGGGATGGACATTAAAAGCTCGGACTATGTCACATTTGGACTCTTTCGAGATGTGGCTATACAGACCCATATTAAGGATATCATGGACCGAGCGGGAAACAAACATTAGGGTACTAGAGAGAATGAGTAAAGAACAGACACTTTTAACCACAATAAAACGAAAAAGCAGCATATCTTGACCATATTTTTAGAAATAGTAAGTACAAGTTGTTACAACTGATCGTTGAGGGAAAGATCGAAGGACGACAAGGGATCGAGCGAAGAAAGTTCTCCAGACTTCGGAACTTACGCCAGTTTAATATAAGAGAGGCCTGCACAATCATTCGTTTAGCTCAAGACAGAGAAGATTTCCAAATGATGGTCGCCAACCTCCGCTGAGGAGATGGTACTAAAAGAAGAAGGATAGTTCCCAGAAGCTTTAGAGAGTGCTTTGGAGCGCATCACCACACATGGGAGCAATACTCCAACGATGGTTGGATATGTGCCTGGTAGAGCAGAGTAGTTGTTCTGGTGCATACAGCTTCCTACAGCGGAACAAAACTCCAAGCGTCTGGGATGTCGTTTTAGCAATATTGAAGACATGGTCGTGTCAGGACATGTTATTGTTGATGTTGATCTCCAAAAGCTTGCCGAAAGGTGACTCGACTATTGGGTGACCCTCCATTTCCACCGTTGGCAAGTCAACGTGAGCATTCTTTGTCAGTGTTGTTGTCTGAGCTTTCTATACGTTAAACTGTACTTTATTTACTAATCCCCACTCGACAATTGTTTTGATATCTACGTTGATCTGTGAGCCATGTTCCTGTCGCCGACGTACTGTCTCCTGGGACGATAGTGGTTTGCCTGGTTCCATGCACTATATCAATGTACTGTCGCCTGCGAAGCTGTAGATTGGATTGGATGTTATTTCCAGCAGCCCGGCTGCGTAGGCCACTTATATTGTATCGTGCCGCCATCGTGATGCTTTGAGGCACTGGCGTCGTTCTGGAAAGCTTCTGGAAGAGTGTATTCGAGAATCACGTCTACGCAGGAGACAGGGCCGGACTGGCACACTGCCCCCTCCTTAAGGCCGTTTCGTCCCCGAAACGTTCATGTCTGAATGGACACAGAACGCCCTTCTTGCAGCCATAAGTTTGGTAAAAGAAGCAGGCCACGGTTCTGTGTTCTGTCGGTCCTCTCGGGTTCCAGCTGCAGACCAGAATTTCGATTCGCGTGAACCTGAAGAGGACTACTAGCATATTTCGGATGATCCGCCAATCCAGGCCGTCTCGTCCGCAAGCTAGCTTAGAAATCGCCAGTATCAAAACAATTGCGGTTAGCAGCTTCTCTCTGAGGTTCAGGAGTGGTTCCTTTACAGTCCGGTACGTTGGTTTCTGATGGGACTTGTCCGACTCGTCCACCCCATCTCTTCAGATCGTCCACTTGGCCAAACAAACGTTGGAATTCACTGGCAATCCCTCGGGACACCCGAAGATCTCTTGCGACACACTGAGCCAACGCGTACTCATCCGGAACCGTGAACAAATCTCGATGTTCCTCACGAGTCACGCAAAACCTAGCCTTCGCTGTACACGTGTGAGTGGCCATGAAATCCTTGAAGTTTAGTCCTGGGTGGAGTTGCTCAAGTTGTCTAACTTGCGCCTCCGCATTATCTCCAGCAAATGGAGCCAACCTGTTGAAGTGTACGACTCTGCGTTTTCCACCGTTGGCCTTCTTGATTCGATAGATTACGTCGTTGATCTTCTTGACGACCTCATACGGGCCCTCCCAGGAACTCTGGTGCTTCGGAGACAAGCCACGGCATTTCTGAGGGTTGTACAGCCAGACCAGGTCTCCGGATTGGTATGGTTTCGCTGGACCCTACGTCGTACGTCATCTTCATGCGATCGCTTGCAGTGCGAATATTATGCCGAACTTTCTCATGGGCCTCGTCCATTCTCCTGCGAAGGTTGCCAACGTAATCTTCGCCCGTACATCGCGTTGATGTACAGCAGAAACAGTGTAGGGGATAGAACAGATACCTGAGGAACATCGGCATTCACTGAAAATACATCTGATGAATAGCGTTCGACTACAACAAACAGAGATTGGCGAAAGACGAAACCTTGCACAGCGTATTTTGGTCTACGTCCCTGCGAATCGTGCGGTCCAGTTATCGACATTAATCGAAATGGATGACTTCTGGCTATCCATTCGACGACAAACAGACCAACCAACCCCTCGATATTTCAAGCATTGTGCCAACATGCCATTACCAAATTTACTCGGAAACCAATAGGAAGTCAATATTTTATCTTTAATCATGATACATCCATATAACTATTTGGATAAGGTTGATTAAAGACCGGTCGGGTAAGGTCGTAAGGCAGCAATATAATCCTTTATTTGTTGATATTTTTTCTTTCCAGCATTTTGGAGCTTTCAAAGTAACATCATCCACCCGTATACGTTTCTTTACTTACTTTTCTTCGTGGTACTCGTTACTTACTATTGGCTATGAGAGCATATCAGGGAAGAGAGTGGAAGGTACTTTAGGAGAAGACTTTATAGCTCATTTCCAACAAAAAAAAGTTATATAAAATAGGGTTAGATTCTCCATTGTTTCAAAGATATTTAATTTATTTCATTATTTGATTTCCAGCGACTTCGGTGGATATTTGCAAATTTACGTCCGCCTGATGTTATGTAGCAAAATACTGAATACACAGTATGGAGAAGCATCATAGCAATTTTCATCAAACGGTACTTTCGTGGCGCTGTAGTGTCATCTGGGTGACAGAAGAAGTGAAGACGTAAACGAGCCTGGAACCGTGAGTAGTGTCAGTTATTTTTGTCATCCACTACTTTCCTCAGTGCGTTGGGTTGACTAAGCCCATGTACACTACCGTCCAAAAGTTTGGAAGCAGTAAGGAATTTTATAAAGAAAAGATAACGTATCTAATCTAGGGATTTATTTCAATGAAGTACTTTTTAAATCATAAACTAATATGCTCTTCACCAATTTTGTCATTGGTTTGAATAGTCACAAAAGTCTGAATTGCATTTTGCTTTCATCAAAATCACCTTTCTTTTTAATCACTTCTAAACAAATTTTTGGCTTCCTTCTTACTAATTTATCGACATATTCTATGCTCAAAATTTTTTCATTCTTTTTGACGGTATACCCATAGTTACGTAGCGCTAGTTGGAGAACGGTTTTCCACCCTCCTGTCGAGCTCGTCCCACACCAGCTCGATTGGAGACAAATCTGGTAATTGAGCCCGCCATTTCATGATTTGTGTTACTTTTTCTCGTTCTTTTCGTATTGAAATTCTTGGCACAATTCCTATGTGTGTTTGGGGTCGTTATCCTGTTGAAAAGTGAAGTTTGTGTCAATAAAATCCAGCCAAAACGGTATAGCATTCTCCCGAAAAATCTTCAAATAGCCTTCCTTGTTCATTGTTCCATCTATTTTTATCAGACTACCAGGTTTACTGCCAAAACATTCCCAAACCATTACGTTACCACCACCGTGCTTGACACTTGGCATAGTGCACGCTTCCAAAGCCCTCTCGTCCTTTGAGCAGCGCACGAATACTCATCTATTGGATCCGAATATTTGAAATTTAGATTTATCTGTCCTAAGAACCCTATGCCACTGCTCGATCGCCCAGTTTCGGTGTGTGCTAGCCCAGTTTAGTCTAGCCTTCTTATGTTTGGCCATTAATTTGGGTTTTTTAGCCGCTACACATCCTCTTAGTCCTGCAGACAATTATCGTCTTTTAACGGTGGTAGTTGATACTGGCGTTTATCGTGTCTCATTTAACGCAGCAGTGATTTGTGGAGCAGTTAGGTGTCGGTTTCTTTTAGACAACAGTATAATGAAGTTGTCCTCTTGACGTGTTGTGATTTTTGGTCCTCTAGTCCTTTGGCCTATCCTCAACTTTTCCAGTTTCTCTTTTCCTTACAAGGCTACAATGTTACACCTTTACACGAAATGCCGAGCGTTTCTGCAATTTGCCGCTCGCTGAATCCTTCCCCACTAAGAGTACAGATAGCATTTCGCTGTTTTATAGTAAGCTGTCTTTTGTTAGGTTATATTTGCAACAGACTTGTTCTCAAATAGGGAAATGTGACTGCTTCCAAACCTTAGTGTGGGTTCTTCCAAACTTTTAGACGGTAGTGTAGGTATCTGTATGTAACAGGTTTCTGGTATGAACCAGTGGCTACAGAGTCAGAGTTGCTAACACCTAAAATACATGGGAGCTTGCACAAATTTTATGTAGATCTCGTTCTCCAATTGTAGAGAACTAAAATTTACGCCGGTCGGTATACAGTAATGTAAAAATGTGTAAACTCTTCAAAGACAAAAAAGGCTTCGATTCAAAATAGGGAATTGATACAATGATAAGGTTAGGTTTAACTTAACTTTACAATCAACTGCATGCATAATTCACAAAACAAAGCTTTCTTTCACAGAGCCTTCCGTTCATGTGACACAGCCAAGCATTGCATCCCACAGGGCATCCCCTTGAAAGAAGACAAGTCACAAAACAGTTGTATGTTGCATGAAAATTAGGTCAATACCGCAATTTGGGACCTGGCGAGGCAACAATGCACTGAAATATACATATTAGGACGTTATATTATTACAAAAGTGTCGTTGACTTACATATCAGAATCAGAATTTATGTTTAAAACGCTGTTAATTAATGCTTCTTGTTCAAAAGCTTCATGTATTGAACTGTCAAATTGTTAAATTTCTTCGTTCCCGCTGAAATCTAACTTTCCAACAAATGGTTTTTGAATACCTCGCAACACAAATGAAAATGTTTTATCTTTTTAGTACAGTGCATGGCTAGACTGCTAAAATTGTCAAATACCTACAACGCTTCCAACTCATATCTCCTGAAATTTTACAATCCCTTATTTTATACAAGTCAATAGGAAATTAATAATAAACGAATTTGGATCTATTAGGTAAAATAAACTCACCGACCTTCTGCAGTTCCACTGAAAACCGTGTATGCACGTGTATGAACCAGTAAATTTAGAGCGTTGTCGGTGAAAACAGGGTATAGTCTCATCAAATATTTAGCCAGCTGTCCGTGTATATTGACATCACATTTTACACGATGCCGCATTTGCTAGAGTTTGGTAAGCAAGGACTACAGTGAATTTTTGTGAAGAAATGCTCTAGTTCACTCTGCCTTTAAAAATACTGTTCAATCACTAAATTTTCTTGGTAACCTTTGCAGAGGTCTGAAAGGTATCTGCAATAACTTCAATACATAAGAGTGACTAAATTTAGACACAGTATTATCACCGCAGCAAGGATGAAAAATGCGTATGGTTTTCAAAAATCGTGTCAGTGGCGGCGCAGCAATAATAAAAAACAAAAAAAAATGGAGTCAAGTTGATTGACTCAGTACCTACTTCCCACACATAACAGTTGCAACCAAATCGTCGCCCGCCTGTCGTCAAAAGACATCCAACACAAAAACCTCTCCGTAGGAACTAAAACAACACAATTCAGCTTCAACTGGCTGAAACGAAACAACCAGGAATCCCCAAATTGCTTAAAAACGAAGTTTGAGCTATTTTTATATTTTTAGTTTTTTTATTATTCCTGCGCGGCTACTGACACTATTTTTCCAAAACATACGCTTTTTCCATCCTCGCTGCGATAATAATACTGTGTCAAAATTTCATTAAAATATAGAACGATCTAAACAATAATCGTATGGATACATCACAAATTCTAAGTCCCTTGGTTCCTATTATAAAGCAAAGCAATGTTCGGATGGACCTAAAAAAAGTGTATTATGCCGCTAGGTCTTTCATTCACAGGCCATTGGACAGCCCATTATGAATACAACAAATTTTTCAGTTTTACAACCCCCCACCCTCCAACGACCCCAAATTCACCCCCACCCACAAAAAAAAAGTAGAAAATGATCGGGAACCCCGAAAACGCCTAAAAACGAAGTTTGAGGAATATTTGAAATTTTTCGTTTTTTGCTAATTACTCCACCCCCTGTATAACGATTTCCAAAATTATTAGAACATTACTTACTACGACACCAGAGCATATCGCTGCCCAAATTTCATCACAATCCATGCAGCGGTTACTGAGATTACGACGTTAGAAAAACGCCAACAGACAGACCGACAGACAGACCGACAGACAGACAGACCGACGGAAATGAGTGACGTGGATTTTCGTTATGTAGACATCATAACACGCCCAAAAAGTGCATTATCTCAAAATCGAAAATTTTCGCGGTCACAATACTCCCCTCACCTATCGGTGTGGGAAGTAAAATATAAAAATAGCTCAAACTTCGTTTTTAAGCAATTTGGGGGTTCCTGATTGTTTCGGTTTCTTCCAGTTGAAGCTGAATTGTGTCATTTTAGTTCCTACGGAGAGATTTATTCATTTTCTTCATGGTCATATTTTCAGTACACATATTATATCAAAATTAACTGTCAAAAATCGGGTACAGCTAAACAATTTTGCTAACGGATAATATATCCCCGTCTTAACTGTACTCATTGTTGTTATACAGAGAACCTAATAGTAACAAAGTATCATATTTAGTTGTTCAGCAACCGTTTTACTCGTCTTTATATCTATCTAAAACGTTTTCTTGATAAAACCCGGTATCTGACACGATACATATCGACAAACTTTACGGATTAAAGGCCGAATGTTGGTCAGTGGAATTCGGATAGATGTCTCTATCTGAGCGGATTTTCCATCTCCATCCTAGTGGAAAACCAATGGCCGAGTTCGCTAGTGAAATGGAAAAGACGAATTTGAAGGGTTACTGGATGGAGCTTATCGGCATTGGCCTGATAGATAAACGGACAATGTAATGGATATATCAGGAAATAGCTGGTTGATTAAATGAATAGACTAGCATTATGGAGCTGGCAACAACAGTTTCCCTGATATGACTTCTAAATACAGGGCCGGCGCAAAAGACGGATGTTTGAAATCTCCAGTACTTTTCCCACATCAGGCCGAGAGAGGTGGTAAGGGTACCATTCGACTCGTGAGTTTCTATCATCGTGTTGAGAACCTCGTTTTCACGTTTGACAGTTTTGTGCGAAATAATGCGTACAGGGTGAGTTTCGTCGCCTCTTCAATAATATACACCTCAGATATCATAAAAAATATAAAAGTCAAGGCGAGAATGTTGAGGAACTATAAGAAAACTAAGCGTTTGCACTTTCTTCAGGTATACAAAATACTGAGGTCACTTATAAAAACCATGATTTCCTCTGCTTACCAGGCTTATATAGAAAATGTTCAAATTTCCATCAATATCGACACTAAGAACTTCTGGTCTTTTATATGAAACTAGCTGACCCGACAGACGCTGTCCTGTCTTAGCTATTAATATTGAAATTGAACTTAAATCTGCAATAAATAATAATTACCTATCTGAAGAGCACAGCGTTCATTGAAATACTTTTTGATATCCAACATGTTTTGTTTCGTTTTCGGGCCCATAAATAAATAATGATGATTTTGTTAACACGGAACAGGCTAAATGACCCTGTGGAAAACATGCATTATCAAGATTGATCCCACAAATGTTCAACGACTGTCCTTGCTATTTAGTTATCGTCATGCAAATGCAAGCCTCACTGAAAATTGCAATCCCTTAAAGTCGAATGGCATGTTGCTTAAAATCATAGGGATGCGTGGAATCAAGACGTCTTCGCTTTTGTACTCCCCTGTATTTTTAATCAATTTTACGTTTTTTCTATGAACGTATTTCCGACCCAAATTCAAGTAGAAAAGTTCACTTAAACATGTGCCTAAAGTCTGGTCTTCAAGATACATGGTGTCGAATATTGGAAAATACAGAATGTATGCCACTGACCGTAAAAAAATAAATATTGTTTTTCAGACGAAACAGATGAAAATACAACTTTTCTGTCTTTTGATGTCTCTTCGTATCCCACTTTGTTTTGGAGGAAAAAAATAAAAACCACTTCATAGCCCGTCGAAAAAGCGTAGCTATGAAATGAAGTGGTTTTTATTTATTTGTTCCAAAACAAAGTGAGATACGAAGTGACATTTAAAGAAAAGAGAAGGTATTTTTATCTGTTTAATCTGAAAAACAGCATTTAATTTCTTCAAAGTTAGAGCCGTACATCTTTTAATCGTGGGATTGCCTCCCGACCCCCGACACGCCACTGGAAAGGATAGTTATCTTCTAGTCAGTGGCGACTTCTTCTTCTTAATGCAGTGAAAGACTACAGATTAAAAAAAACGTCTCATTAATGTTTAAGTCTTTGATAAAAAAACAATTTCATTTCCAATCTTTCACACCCTGTATCTTGAAATCCAGAATCTTCAAGCTACATGTCGATCCATTGTTTATTCAGGGTGACTTCACATTATTATGGACATTCAGATGGGACATGAAGCCTTAATATGCTCAATTTTCAAGATACAGGGTGTCAATGTTTTCTTTTATTTTGGTTTTATCTCAATTATTCCACAATAAAATGGCACAGCGTATCTAAAATTATGTATCGGTAATTCAACCACGGCTTTGCTAACATGAATAGAGGCGTCACCTACGGCACATCGAACTCTTTTAAATTAAGGAAATTTTTTTCCGTTTTGGAGCATCAACCTGAATATTAAAAACATCGTTTCCCCAATATATGTTACGAAAAAAAGGTATACTTTGTTTAAGTCCCTAGAGGTAACAGTTTTCGATATAACCTTTAACTATAATATCCAAGGCAGCCCAATTACTTGTAAAATGTGATCAAAGAATTATCGGTTTTCTGGCACGAATTAATATTAGGTAGATCAAAACATTTCAAATATATCTAGTTTTTAAAATAGGTGGTGTTGAAATTTGAGAATACTTCGTAAATGGTATTTAAAACTATGAGCCTAAGCCTGATATTTATTCGTGCGGAAATACCGATAATTCTTTTGATCGCAATTTATAATTCAGTCGCATTGAACATTTCAATGAAGATTATCTCGAAAACAGTTACCTCTAGAGACTCAAACAAATAATACCTTTTTCATGTAAAACATATTGAGGATTCTTTTGATACATTGATGCAGCAAACCGGAAAAGAGGTTTGATAATTTAAATCCGTTCAATGTCCCTTGGGTGGCGTCCTCTACTCATGATAGCAAAACGATGGTTGAATTTGGATTTTTCACCTTAAAAAACCCCCGATACGTAATTTTATATCGTTGTGCCATTTTATCCCGAAAGAATTGAGAAAAAACGAAAATAAAAGAAAACATTTTGACACCCTGTATCTTGAAAATAAAACATTGTAAGGCTTCATGTTCCTATCTCAACGTTCATAGAAGTCTGGGGTCTATCACCTGTCAAGCGTTGTCGATCGATTATACGGACACTCTGTATGAGCTTTTTTTATTTGAATTTGAGTCATAAATATGCCTTTGGAATTACTGTCTATCAATAACTAGCACTCTGTATACGCATTTGTCATTATTTATACGACGCACAATTGACGTTTAAACATCTGACACCTAACCGGTATTTTTGACAGCAACGTCATACATGACAACAATAACAAACAAATCACTAACACTACACACCCTTCGTAGTTGTCAAGTTTTCCCACATTTTTTCAAATTTTCTAATGTTCTAAATAATTTTCCTTAGATTTCTTCGCGTAAGAACCTTCTACGAAGTGATAGCCGACTTATAAAAAAAAGATGGATGAAATTGGTAAAGCCGTTCTCACGTGATGCCGTGACCAAGGGAAAAAGGGACTCATTTTTATATATAGAGATAAGAAAAATGTTTCAAGATTACCAGGCACTATGTGTCACGATAATAGTGTTATAAATTGTGCACAGGAAATTGTAAACACTTTTGCTTCGTTCTTTAAATCTGTTTTTAGTCAACCTAGTCATATTCCAGTCAATGTCAATGTAGACTCAAATCAGGATGTGATATCATTACCTAACATTTCTGAAAATGATGTATTTAAAGTGCTAAAAAATCTAAAAGACAAATTTACTACTGGACCTGATGGAATTCCATCCTTTCTTATCAAAGATTGTGCCGGTGTTCTTGCATTCCCCTTAACCCTTATTATCTTCAATTTGGCATTGAAGTATCTCAAATTCCCTACTGCTTGGAAATTAGCTAAGATTTTACCGGTATTTAAAGATGGCGACAAGACCATGATAAAAAACTATAGACCAATTTCCATCCTGTCTATTTTTGCAAAAGTGTTTGAAGTCATTGTTTGTCAACATATTTATCCACTAGTTTGTAATCAGATTTCTCCTGCTCAGCATGGATTTTTTAAACACAGATCAACCATACAGTAGTTACAGAATACATGACCAATCATCTCGATAATCAAGATCAAGTAGACGTGATATATATGGATTTTACCAAGGCATTTGATAGGATGGACCATCAAGTTTTAATAAGCAAACTTCAGAATTTCGGTTTCAATACAGCATTCATCACATTCTTTGAATCTTACTTACACTGCAGATTGCAATATGTTCATTGTTTTGGATATAAATCTGAAAAATATGTACACTGCTGTATCCGGCGTCCCGCAGGGATCCAAGCTGGGCCCGCTTTTGTTTCTGCTGTTTATCAATAACCTGTCTCTTCTTCTTACGTGCAATAATTTATTATATGCGGATGATTGGAGAACGTTCACTCATGTTAACGATGTTCAGGACTGCTTTTTGTTGCAACAAAATATAGATATAATCAGCAAATGGTGTTCAGAAAATGGTTTATACTTGAATGCATCCATATGTAAAATTGTAACTTATTCTAGGAAGAAACAAAACCTTCTTTTTGACTACAGGATTTCTAGTGTTATAGTTGTCAGGGATAGGCTAATCAGAGACTTAGGTGTTTGGTTTGATGAGAGGCTGAATTTTAGTGAACATGTTAATGTGAAAATAGCTGAAGCTAGCAGATTCTATGGCTTCATTGTCAGGAATTGTAAGTCATTTAATAACATTGATGTATTAAAGGCACTGTACTTTTCATATGTCCGTTCGAGACTAGAGTATGCATCAATTGTATGGAAGCTATTTTATAGTTATCAAATATAAGACCTGGAAAAGGTGCAGAGACGGTTTTTAAAATATTTAAGTCTTAAGAGTGATGGAGTGTATCCTAAGAGAGGTATCAGTGAAAAACTGTTATGTTCTAGGTGTTAATGTGTCGGATTTAAATTTGAGGAGAATGTTATTTTCATTAGGTTTTTTGTATAAGCTGTTGCATAATACGGTAGATTCCATGGAGTTGTTGTCACAAATTAATTTTCACGCCCCAGCTGTTTCACTGCGTTCTACCGCATTTTTCAAGATAAAACGTTTGAACACTAATTTAGGTTTGAACTCTCCGGTGACGTATATGATGGAAAACTTCAATCTCATATCAAGATTTTGTGACATCAACCACGATTCGCTGTCCGAAATTTTAGGTAAAGCTTCTGAAATATATTCTTGTTATTATTAATCAGAATCGATCTGTTCAAGCACTGCGTACCCATGATGTACTGATCAACAAAATACCAGAAGCTCCACAAACGGTTCGAAACCCTGAAAATGTGGAACGCGTCCGACAAGCCCTTCGTTACTGTCTGACCCGATCTGCTGGACATCATGCTGTTGAACTACACCTCAGTGAACGTTTCCATAATTTCAAATGGTAACAAACCCACGAGTCGAACGGTACCTCCCCCACCTCTCTCCCTGATAGAGGAAGAGTACTAGCCAATTAAAAAACGTCCGTCCTGTACATATCAAAAGAGTTGTTATAGGTACATTATTATTATTATTTAGCATAATAAAGTAGGCTGTTGCTGTACAAACGAAGGCCACCCTTGAAAGTGGCAGCTTGTATAAGGGTATCGGTTCATAATTTAGTGCCGAAAATATTTATTGTTCACATTCAATTTTGACACTTAGTTTTTCGTAACAGATCCACTAGCGATTCTGTAACACATTGGCCTCGTCTAGTTTTACGCGCCTCCAATGTCTGTGTTACCTTGATCTGCTTAGCGTCCATAGTATCCACAATTATCTCGTTTCTGTGATCTGTTATGGATTTTATAACTCATCTTTTACTTCCCACACCGATAGGTAATACGTTTTTCGGGCGTTTTGTGATGTCTACATAAGGAAAATCCTCGCCACTCATTTCCGTCGGTTTGTCTCTCTGTCGGTCTGTGTGTCTGTCTGTTGGCATTTTTCTAGCCTCGTAGTCTCAGTAACCGCTGCATGGATTGTGATGAAATTTGGGTAGCGATATACTGTGGGATCGTAGTAGGTAATGCTTCTATAATTTTTATAATAAACAAAAAATTTCAGATATTCCTCAAATGTCGTTTTAGTCATTTAATGGGTTTCTGATCATTTTCTACTTTTTTTTTGGTGTGGGTGGAACTATGGCGCTTGGACGGTGGGGGGATGTACAACTAAAAAAAATGTTGTACTTATAATGGGCTGTTCACTGACCTACGAAAGAAAGACCTAGCGGCATAATACAATTTTTTAGGTCCATCCGAACATAGACTTGCCTATTACAGAAACATATACATATGATTATTGCTTCTGATCGTTCTATATTGTGTAACTTGAAAACAATTAGATTAATAATAATTTCAATGAATTTTTTAAACTGTATTATTACCGTGGCGAGGATGGAAAACGTTTATGCTTCTTAGAAATCGTGTCAGTGGGGGTACCCTGTCAAAATACATCTATGTTATCCGAAATTTAAAAACTGATATATCGGAATGTACTCTTCTATTTCTATACATACTTTCGGAGCAAAATGATCTATGCGTTGATTCATTGGGGCCAATTTTTTCATACGTCAAGAGTCTTTGGCACCCAAAAAAATGCATCAGGTACATGTATCGCTTAAGATGCACTGATCCATATAAGCCAGCCTGCATTGACAATAAGATAATAACACTACCTAGCTGTTAAATTTGCTTAGGTCATGTGGAAAGAATCAAGGATGAACATAATGTCTATGGTAACTTACACCAACATAATACTCGGTACATGAATAACCTTGGTCTGCCCGTCTGCAGAAAACAAGATTTGGCCCTAACTACTATGGCAACATAAACACGAGGTAGCATCAGTACGAGTGTGGGGACCCACACAATTCTTAAAAAGTATCTTCTTAGGATGAACCTTAGTGTCTTTGATCGAATCTTGAGCAATGTCTTAGATATCTTAGCCATGGGTTAGGAGCCTCTTAAGAGCGTCTCCAGTACCTTGGAGGCCCCCTTGTCTTCATTATCTTGATGAAGGTGAACGTATTCAGCAATATCGCTGTTCCTTCAATTTTCGTAAATGTAAATTTTCAAGTTTTGTATTTTTTTCAAACTGCTGCGCACAAATGTGTTAAATTAATTCGTTATATCTCGTCACCTTTTGATATTGTACAAGTTTATTTCAACCAGCTATTACTGTCTCCATTACCATTCATAAACGTATTTTACTTTTGGTCATTTGCATTCAGTTTAGTAAATATTGAAACTTCATACATTTGTTTATTTTCCCCCAGTACTTCTTGCAGTACAGTCGTTACACTCATGTCCGCTAAAAAGTGAAGCTGTTGCATTTCTAAGACTATACATCGTGTCGATTAATTTATTCGTTGATTTTTGAGCAGACAGTCGCCCTACATTGTGTTCGATCAAATCAAATATAGTGAGGGTTGTGAAACTTTACTGATGCCTTTATACTTCGGACATGGGAAAAGTTACCCATGCCTGAATGTGAAAATAGGACAGGGTCTTGCTCACACCTTTTCCTCATGTTAAACGTCTGACGCTAGCCGGATGAGTTGTGACGGGTTTACATCTGATTTATTTTCAGTCGACAATGGCGTTACACATTCACACAATTCATATGGCTCAGCGGCAAACAATGCCGGCCTCAACATTGAGCACAGTATCTACATGCGCGGTCACCACTTAGACGGGCGACCGAGGAAGGATTGGGTGGGGCGACCCCCGTCGAACCATCTGCATTTGGGGAGATCTGACCATTCCAATGAGCCCAAGCATCGTCTTCTCTCTGGGAGTTAAAATAATAAGTTTTTTATTCACTTACTTTTTGTATCCTGACCATTGCTATCCAATATTTTATAATAAAATCCTGGGATACGGTCAATGATATGATATTTAAAAAAATATATTTAATTTTCAACGTTTCAACGCTAAAAGTGCATCATCTTCAGGACGTGAATGGTATATAGGTTATACTACAGCAGTCTCAAATATTTTTGTCGGATGGTGTTGGCAACTTGATTCTTACGGAGAATCAATCGATAAGAATCAAGTTGCCTACACCATCCGGCAAAAATATTTGAGACTGCTGTGGTATAATTTATATACCATCCACACCCTGATGATGACGCACTTTTAGCGTCGAAACGTCGAAAATTGTATATATTTTTTTAAATATATCATTTACCGTATCCTAGGATTTTACTACAAAATAAGCCTTAAGGCATCAGTCCATATGGCTCCCAGGAGGAAAATTGGAACCAACGATGCCAATTGACGCTTCTCTTTTTTTTCTATATTCAGTGACTTTAACTATCAGTATTTAGGATCCACACTGAACAGTAAATGGGACTGCGATGTAGAAGTAAGAGCACGGGTTATGCGAAAACTAGATTTCTTAAACTAAAGAACTTTCTTCTAGCACGAAGTCTTCCGTTGGCTCTGCGGCTTCGGGTAGCGAAGTGCTATGTTTGGCCCATATTACTTTACGGAGCAGAAACGTGGTCTCTTAAAGTACTAATATTGGACCGCATAGAAGCACTGGAAATGTGGACACTCCGGAAACTCCTTCGCGTTCCCTGGATTGCACATAAAACCAACGAAGAAGTACTGAGAATCGCTGGCGTAAACAGAGAACTTCTTGAGATTGTCAAACATCGAAAAATATCTTACCTTGGTCATATCCTTAGAGGTACCAGATACTCGATACCCAAATTGATACTGCAAGGTAAGATAGAAGGCCAACGAGGTCCGGGGAGGAAACAGCACTCTTGGCTTCGAAATATAAGAGAAAATGGCACCCTACATATGATGTGAGAAGAATACGAGGGTTAATTGTTAACCCTCCAATTAACCCATCAAAAACAGAGTATGTAGTGGTGGGAAGTGAAGGACGACATATAGAATTAAGAGGCACGCAAATTAAAAACGTTGATAGTTGCAAATTTCTGGGTGTACGAATAACAAAAGATGGCCATAATACAAAGAAAATAGCAACTAGAATGGCACAAGGTAATACAGCAATACGCCAACTGAACAGTATACTCTGGAATAATCACATCACTCGGAACACAAAAATTAGAATATATAAAAATATCATTGAAAGTATTGCTACGTATGGCTCAGAGCTTTGGGTAATAAACAAAAAAGACGCATCCAAAATAAAAGCTATGAAAATGAATTGTTGGCGCAGATGCTAACTAGGAGGGACATGGTAAGAAATGTTGAAATTAGAGAGCAAATGGTCATAGATATTGACATCCTGGAAACTATAGAATGTAAAATGTTGAAATGGTATGGCCACGTCGAAAGGATGAATGATCAACGATGGCGAAAGCGACTGTTACAGTGGACCCCCACTAATCGCAGAAAAAGAGTTAGACCAAGAAAGTTATGGAAGAAAGAAGTAAACTGTGCAATGGTGGATAGAGGACTACAAGCGCGCGACTGGAATGATCGCAAGCATTGGAAGCTAGGATGCGAGAAGCGGCGACAGAAGAAGAAGAACTATCAGTAACTGAACATGCAAACACACGCAAAATCTCAGCTGTGATACTATTTTTAGACTATCCGTATAACGGCCGTACTTCATCCACGAAATAAAATAGCGCTCTGTTTAGCCGAACCATATTTCAAAACTTATAATTTATACATCACGGAAGTTGGGCAAATCGATACTTGGGCACGTCATCCATTTTCCCCGGTGAGTGTTTCCATAAGAACTTTGACGGGTTGGGGCGTTTTATTCAGTTTTATGAGGTGCAGGGCGTCCCTTCATTTTTTATTCATGCATGCACTGCTTGATGCTTTGAATATATTTGGGTAAATAGGTCGCCTGTCCTTGATTTGTGATGCTATATTTTTCGAATATTCACTACATTGGGTAGCAACGTTGAATTTTATTGGTGGTGTGATTAGTAAGTTTTGCCGAATATTTCAGCCCAACTGTGATACAGCATCTGCCAAAAAGTAAGCTAAACTGAAACCACCTGAACCACGCAGTTACAATGTAACTTAGTAAAAACACTCCATGTGTACTTTTCGTAGCCTGCATAAAATGTATCCTAAAATGCAGCCGTAGTGGTGTGAAATGAATATAGACAATGACAATAGATACACTCACCCATATAATCTAAATTAGGTTGCACCATCTTTGATAGTCTCGTAGTCCAAGGTTGGCACGGGATTGGCTCCACTCCATCTACATCATTCACATGTTCTGTAAAAAAAATTATATTAGTTAGACACTTTAAATGAATTGTAATCTATAAAACGTCCTTTAGTGCTAAGACAAACGTTCAAACAAACTTTCACAAATTTATTTCTTTATTTTTTCAGTCGCTACTAGATATTCTCCGTACGAACTAAGTGTCAAAATATCATCAATGAGCTGCACGACTGTCTTCAGGCCAAAATATACGCCATATTGAATAGTGAACTAAACGATCCATACATATACATAATATGTATTCATATTCTGATAGCCCAGCAATTTTAAAAGCGGTAAGATCTCCGAGGACTATATCGGTTGTAGCCCAGGAATGATCTGCTGCTATTCAAAAACTAGTAGACCACAAGAATGTCACTCTGCTGTGGGATCCTGGACACTGGTGTGTCGGTCAGTGAGAGGGCCAATCGTCTGGTCAGAATAAGAGCCAATAACTACTACACCGGCCCTGAAGCCATGCTAGCAATTGGAAGGCACTAGGTCAATGTGGCCTTGGACAAGCGAGCTTGCATCGAACTGACGAAGGCTTGATCAGGAAGGGAGAGAGCGAGAAAGAGAGCCGTATGTTATGACCTTTGAACAAGGGCAGAAAGACGCTTAACCTTTTAGTAGCGAGCCATTCTAGGATGAGCACTCAAGAAAGTGGTAAAAGATCCCATCCTATCTTCTCCTGATGCTGGGAAGAAGACAATTTATTTGCGTATGTGCTGTGAATTGCAACAACAGGGTTCAGATATATGGCACGACGGGGTTTGAAGAGGAGTAACCATACTCACTGAACTGGTGAACGTTTTGACATTTATCATTAGGTGAGGTAGCTTCGACAGGAGGCCGTGTGGAGTTTTAGTGTTGGTCCTGTGGGATCGGCAATAAATGTCAAAGGGGCCTACTGCTCTTGAACAAGCGTACTCAGGCCGCAACGTGAGAAGCGTCTCCTCTGAACCACCCCTCTGCCGGAATCATCATATTGACTTCTCTTCAAGTTGGGGACTATCTTTTTTACATACCGTCTCTTGCGCCGCCTTGTGTCTTCGTCCTACGTCTCACTTTCCCTCCTAAGAGGGGGTTAGGAGTTCAAGCTTGGATCTTCTCTCTGTTCTTCCTGTGCTGAGTTCTGCATCATCCGCTCTTGCTGTTTTTTACTGGAGATAATCACGCCAATGAGTTTCTGGGCCGCTTTCCAGAATTGACTTCATTAGTTCGGCTGACGCTACTTCTTCCAAGTCCATATTCCTTCTTGAAGTTGACCACCTTGCCTTCTTTTAGTATAGCGTTTAAAAGCAACATGCCTCCTTATGAATTGGGGCAAGTCGTAGTCTACCTCACATTGGGTGCAGTTAATCCAAGATTGTATGTTTGGGACTGGTCGTTTTGTCCACTGTGTGATGTTCTCAGTTGCGTTCCATTCCCCCTGCCACTCTCTCGGGGATTTATTCCGCTTTTCGTGTGTGGTTTCATCTGTGTTTCCGTCGGTTCTATCATAGTCTTGGCCTTTCTTCGACAAGCATGTCTAATGGCACTACCTTGCTGATAACCAGCGCCTTCATCAAGATGGCTCTGTAGCCGCTTGTTACTCGCAGTAGCATCTTTCTTTGTACCCGAAGGATGGCCTACTTTCTCACTACTACTACATCACTACTGCTTCTACCACTAGCAATTATTGTTCCAAGTTTTTCAACTTTGTAAAGTGTAGAATCAATACTGTTTATTTGTAGCAGGCGACAGAAAGGTTCTGCCAGTGCGCCATTTGGTACCCGAAGGTAACGGCAAACCAAAGAAAATCGCTGCTGAACAGCAGCAGATTTCTTGGTGCGACGCCACGGCGCTTGCTGTTCAGCAGCGATTTTCTTTGGTTTGGCGTTACCTTCGGGTACCAGGTGGCGCACCGGCAGAACCTTTATGTCGCCTGCTACAACATGCTTCACATGTCTGGTAGACATGAAAGAATTGATGCTCTCTATTTCCTTCAATCGATCTATGGCACACTGATGATCGCTAATAAGCGTGAAACAGCTGTCTGCGTACTGGTGGATTGACGGAGGTATAGAGCAACCCTCGTATATCGGCTTTCATATGCAGCAGCATATAGAACCCGCGCTCTCTGGTGGCCAAGCGGACGCGCCGTGGCGTCCCACCAAGAAATCTGCTGCTGTTCAGCAGCAATTTTCTTTGGTTTGCCGTTACCTTCGTGTACCAGATGACGCACCGGCAGAACCTTTCTGTCGCCTGCTACAACATGCTTCACATGTCTGGTAGACATGAAAGAATTGATGCTCTCTATGTCCGTCAATCGACCTATGGCGCACTGATGATCGCTAATAAGCGTGAAACAGCTGTGTGCGCACTGGTGGATTGACGGAGGTATAGAGCAACCCTCGTAAGACTGTTTATTTGTTTTGCGTTCCGCACATTTTTTTCACGAACAAAGCGAAAGGCTTCTTTCCGTTTATCCTCGCGACATTTTTCTCCGTATAATAAAATGTCTGAGCTTCTCGTATAACACAATTTTGTAGAGCGTGTACCGTTAAACGGTGTGTTAGGTTGAGAATGGACAGAGACAACTTTTAAAAAGGAAGCAAGTGCGGAAGCAGGGTGTTAAAGCGCTAAAAACGACCCGTCCTCCCTTATTATTATTGTATAAAACGGGCTCCCTTTAGGAAGTAACCGGGTACTTTTACCGTGTCTTTTATAAACGGACTTGGTCTTTTTTGTTTTTTTGTGGCACTAGAAATTTTCCATTCAGCTTTAAACAACATATCTAAAAACGTATCATGAATTATCAGAGGAAACCTTTCAGAAGACTGATCACTAGGCGATCTAAGCTAAATCGGAATGGAAAAGGAATATTTGAGATATAAACAAGGACTCGAAATCTCCTCGCCTAGGGGCTGATGAGGCATTTCATTTTCGTACATAAAAGGACCACAGCAAGGAAGTGTATATAGATATGGAGACAAAGTAATCATTACACCTACTAGTCGACAATAAATTCTAACAAGAGTTTTTCAAAAAGTTTATAAAGCAAAAATTATATCAGACCTTTAAAGCGAGAGTAGAGAGAGTGTATATTAAATGCAGCAGAGAGACCAGTCTTCCGTGAATTTGAATACAGATTACTTCAGTGGATGCATCGAAAGATGATATGATTAAGGTCTCTCTGTTAACGTTACAGTTGATCAGTTTGGAAAGAACTAAATTCAATCTATGAATGAATGATAGAGGGATAGAGGCTTTCTGGTGGCTAGAGCCACCAGTGCATAGGCCTACCGACGGGCCCTTTTGCACCTCTCCTTACCCTAGTTCCCAAGTCCAGCCCTCATCGCAAAGGTGAAGATGTTCGTGAGTCCTGCCGACCTTATATCCTCAGGTTCAGGAACCTTTGAAACGAGTACAGTCTGCCTGTGATACCCAAGGGCTTCACAGCGACATATAATGTGTACCGAGGATTCTTCCTCCTCGCCACAGAGTGTAAACATCGGATCACTTGCCACCCCCATCACATACAAATGACGTTTGAAGGTGTTATGGCCGGATAGCAGGCCGACAAGTAACCTTAGTCGGCTTCTGTCCAGTGAGAGACAGAACCGCGCCACCTTAGCCAGAGGTCCTGAAATAAGTTCTCTAGCTTGACGGAGATGTCCAGAGATTCCTCTCCATCTGATAAGATGCTAACTTTGCACAACGACATATAATGTGTACCGAGGATTCTTCATCTTCGCCACAGAGTGTAAACATCGGATCACTTGCCACCCCCATCACATACAAATGACGTTTGAAGGTGTTATGGCAGGATAGCAGGCCGACAAGTAACCTTAGTCGGCTTCTGTCCAGTGAGAGACAGAACCGCGCCACCTTAGCCAGAGGTCCTGAAATAAGTTCTCTAGCTTGACGGAAATGTCCAGAGATTCCTCTCCATCTGATAAGATGCTAACTTTGCAACCATACCTCTATTTTCCTTCTAATGGTACCTACTGCGAGCCCCAAAGCCGGCTCAGGACCCAGAGAGTTATTCCTCGACCCTCGCCTTCTCGCCTTGCGGGCGCGTCCGCCATTTCATTACCACTAACTCCAGCATGACTCTGCACCCACATGAGTGACACATGATGTCTTGCCAAAATGTCATCCAAAACCTTTCTACATTGCAGAATGAGTCTACCTACAAGCACCTAATGCTTTTAATCCTGCCTAGCTGTCAGAGCAGATAGTGATGTGCCTGTTCTAATCCCCTGAATTTCGCGAATACGATAGGCACAAGCTAAAATCGCATATATCTCTGCTTGGGTTCCAATCTAGCTAAGAGAGGAACGAGCCATGATCCAGATTTATGTGTATGATTCAGGTTATATATTTCCTTGGAATATTAAAATTATTATGCCAGTGTCGTGCTGCAGGTGTACTCTTCAATCGATGTTGTGGCTTGTAGGAGATCAGTTCCGTGGACAATACCCAAGTTAGCCAATTCATCCGCCTCTTATTGAAGACCAGGCTGCTATGTCCTTTGATCCAGAATATTTCAATGACTACGTTTCCAAGGTTAGCAAATCCAAGCCTTTTTTATTCGATCTTCTATAAAAGCGCGTTGTTAAACTATTATTTATTTACATTAAATTTTTGGATATCAGATAAAACCACCATATTTTTTTATTCAACTATTGCTGTGCGATGAGAACTTCCAAGAAGTCTGTAAAGGGTATACACAGAGCAAATAGTTACGATTCATTATGCTTTACTGGTTCATCCATAAAACTGCGTATGCTGCACCTCAATAGTCTTTTCCAAAGTGCAGTGACGTTGTTTGACAGCTATGTCAGGAAACAGGTTTGTTGTTTTTTTTACTATATTGGAATGAAAATCGAACTGTTAACTGTTATTGAACTTCAATTCAAATTTCGCTACAAAAGCTAGAGTTATTTCAGATACTTGGTTATACTGTTAAGTAACAAGTATGAATTGCTTACCCGTGAATTCGAGTCCCGCTAACTTCCATGTACCCCTTTTAGTAACTAGAATACTCGCAGGGCAAACATTCCGATGCAACACGTGACCAGAGTAATGCAGGAAAGACAACGCCTCTGTGATCTGCAATACAAATAGAATAGAACAATAGATACAGCGGAAAGACAGGTTTTACGCAGCTGTATTTGAAGTTTCTACTACGCTATATATTCTCTGTTTGAATTTGTGGATGATTCATAACCTATACAGCTTTTAAAGCGTGAAATATTTAAAGGAAATATATGTATATGTTACACTCAATAGCCGAACTCGGGAAATGCCCGAAAAAAAATACGCAGAACTAGTTCTGAGCAAGGAATATTTCCCAAACCCGAAATATTAGTTTTATACGGCTATTGAGCATTACCAAATAGGCAGAACTAGTTTTGCGCAACTTGAAATGCACATAACTAGTTCTGTGGTACGAAATGACAACCAAAGTGAACATTCGTTATGCATTGTATGTCAAAAACCAGCAAAAACCTATCGTTTAGGTTAGGTTAGGTTTCTTTGCCAACGCTCCTGCAATATAAGTACGAATCGTGAAAACGCAAAAAAAGGTTTGGAAGCACAAGCCAGTTTGATGATCACACAATCAAATAAACATTTAAACCAGCCCCAGCTCGCGATTTATTATTTATTGGTTTTCTTTAATTTATGTTTAACTTCCCCAACTTTATATTTATTTGAGTTCGTCGCTGGCGCTGATTAAATGGAAGAAGCAGAATTTGTGCTTGTTATTCAGAAAATATACAGAACTAGTCCTAGGCATTTCAAGTTGCGCAAAACTAGTTCTGTGTATTTCAAGATGCGCAAAACTAGTTCTGCCTATTTTTTTCGGGCATTGCCCGAATTCCGGGTATTGGGCGTAACATATACGCACAACCACAGTTTAACTAGACCTTTTGACGTCAACCGCCGATTATAAAATAGATTGTTTTCGCTAACCACTAGTTTTCTTTTAATCAGTAGTTTAGTTTTTCGTTTTACTCCTTAGATATTTAGCAGCGTATACAAATTTGTTTACATTAAAATTAGTCAAATTATATTCCTACCGTCCGCGATACCAACCTGCAATATCCCGTATTTGTACTCCATGTCGAGAAAGTTGTACTCCCTAGGAAAGGCGTTAGGGGGTAGCTGTCGAGCAGGTTGCTGACCTGCCTGTTGGCCAGGCTGACCAGGATTCATCTGGGCCTGCGCTTGTGCTTCTTGAAAGGCTAGGATATTGGCCAGACTCGCAAAGACCTGGAGAAAAAGCATAATTTGTAGTTTTGTATAAATTGTAAAATTGTAGATTTCTGTCGCAGTTTTAGAGATATTATGGCAAAAAACAACTGACGCCTTATTATACTATGCATATACAGGGTGTCACTGATTTTCCTTGACATGTGATATTCGTGTAACAAAAAAAAAAGTTCAAACGGAAACTGAGTGGAATTTTCGAATGTACTATAAGTTCTACAATAACATGCTTTCCAACAATTTTTTTCTGTACGTCAAGCCTTGAAACTCACCGCCAACTTTTCTTTTTAAATAGCACCCCATAAGTTTTCATAAGTTTTCGTACATTAATGATATCCCTATTGTTTAAAATCTTGTGATAGCTTTGATTTTATACGCAAACTTATTTTTTCCGTGATACATTAAGCATAATATATAAAATAAGAATTTGTGTGACGCAAAAGATAGAAAGATAAAAAGAAAACTAAGTAGATTTTAAAAAATATTTGATAGATACCTTTAAAAACAAATACCTTATTTGTCCTTTTTATTACGAAAATGTTACGCTTCAAAAAAATCCTTATTTTATTTGTCTTATGCTTATGAAATTGGGAAAAAATTGGTTTGCGTATAAATTAAAGGCACTAAAAGATTTCAAATAAAATAAAGACCTTATTTATGTAGAAAAAACTGTGGGGTGATATTTGAAAAACACTTGAGGGTGAGTTTTAGGGGATGAAATACAAAAAAAATATTTCGAAAGCATGGTACGATAGGCCATTCAGTACCCTGAAAAAGCTACTTAGTTTTCTTTTTAACTGTTTTTCTTACGAAAATATTATGCCTCAAACAAATCCTTATTGTATTTACCTTATGTTTATGATTATGACTAGAAAAAAATAGGTTTGTGTATAAAATCGAAGATACTACAAGACTTTAAATGAAATAAGAACTTAATTTGTGTAGGAAAAACTATTGAGTGTTATTTGAAAAGAAAAGTTGTGGGTGAGTTATAAGGCTTAAAGTACAAAAAAAATGTTTTGTATGCATAGTATGATAGACACGATAGCACTTCCAAAAATTTCACTCAGTTTTGGTTGAACTCTTTTTTGTTTCGAGAATATCACGTCTCAAGGAAATTCAGGGACACACTGTATAGTATTCTTAGCATTTAGGATCCCAAGGATCCCATCTCAACCTAGTGAGAAAGGTGGTAATGCAGCTCAGAGGGATGGCCCTCAACCTGACGATGGAAGGCCAGCGCTCCTCCAGGATGGATGCTCGCGTTGATAAGACAGTTGGCTAATCATCTTCCTATTCACATCCCTTGCACACTCCTTCTTCTCTCTTCTTCTTCCTCTTCTTCTTCTTCTTCCTCTTCTTTTTCTTCTTCACCATTTTCCATTACGAGTTCGTCGTTTTTGCCCTCCACAACTCTCTTATGTTCCAATCCCCTACTCTCAGGTTTCTATCTATCAAAACACGTATAATGTAGTTCTCCCATCTTAGTGTCAGTCGTCATTCGTTGGACATGACCATACCATTGCAGTGCTCTGTTTTCTAGTTTTCTTGTTATTGAGCATGACTTGAAGGCATCTTCTCCTGTAGACTAATTCTACCGTTCTTATTTTGTTCCTTATTGTTGTTGTAATTGATTATTGTTCTGCTTCATATAGGGTAATATTCTGATTATATTTTTAAATATTCTTTTTTTGTTTTCTTCAATGAGAGTGTTATTCCATATCAGTGCATGAAGTGCTTTTGTGGCTTGTTTTTCTTGAGTTATTTTTGTCTGTATAGGGATGTATCACTTAACCTCATATTGCACAAGTGTTTCTTTGGCTAACAGTGTCCTCCTCACTGGGGGGCTAAGGAGTTCTTTAGCAGTTGAGCAGCCAGAAGTATCATACCACGCGGCCTTGAAAGTTTTGTGGATGCGCTCTCTCAACAAATCATTGCTTTTGGACTATAACAGCCTATAGTATTATAGTCTTTGGTAGTTATTCCTTTTCTCATCGTACGGGAATTTGAACATCGTAGTTACAATTTTTTTATATTGACGAATTTTTATTTTATATTAAAATAATGAATAGAATTATCACGGACGAATGTCTACTTCCTCAGAGAGGTAAACTTAATGAGAAAAATATGAATAAGTGTGTAGGGTCGACTGAAGACCCACTACCTTCAAATCTATGCCTGTATGTCATATGATAAATCCACTTACAGGTTCCGTGGCAAAGGCCAGAGTCTGGGCGCATTCCTCAATGGAGTGGAGCACGTGCAGCACTTTGGGGTGTCTGAACCTCTCTAGTTGCTTGACACTGCCCCGCAGTATCTCGGTCACCGTTCCTTTTCGCTTCGGCTTGTGCAATTTCTCAGCGATCCGTTTCTCGAATATGAATACCGAACACTCCTGGAACATAAATAATATAATTTAATGATAAGAAACGATTATGAATTTTTGAGTCATGATTATATAAATCAGCAAACACTCGTTACACAACTATTTATACAGAGTCAGTCTTAAGTATGAAACGCCTCAATTATCTCGAAAATGGTTTGCATTTTTATCAATTTTTGTGTATGGGAGGTTTGCAACACGGCCGATCTTAAGATGATACTTAGAATGTTGTCGTATCTTCCGTGTTCCCCGGAAATATAATGAACCCTGTATATTTTTGACTTTTTGAAAATATTGATTATATTTTGTATACTATTTCCTGTACATCAACGTCATAATTTTGGAGTTACAACTACTACTGTAAACGCCCAAGTTAGAATAATTATAAGTCGGATATTATTGTAAGTGTAACTTTGACGTTTCAATAAATATTTGGCAAAGAATAATAATAAATAAATAAAAAATTATAATCATGAAAAATAATGCGTATTTTCCAGGAATTTTAAAAATTAAATAATATACAGGGGGATCAATTTGAAATAACAGAGTTCATTATATTTTCAGAAAAATGGAAGATACGACAACAATGTAAATACTTCCATAAGATTGCCCGCATTGCAGAAACTTCATATCCCAAAATTCATGAAGATCATGCAAACCATATCAGAGATAGGCGTTCCATACTTGAAACTCACTCTGTGTATGTCATAAATGTCTATAATATACAGGGTGTTTCGTAAGTTGGGCCTTTTTTCATACAGCGGATAGTACTCGCTAAAACGTTTTTTTCCCAGTAACAAATAAATGAAATATTCTGAGAAAACAAGATACTGACCGCTAAAGAAATCCTCAATTCTAAGTCTGTCTCTGCTCCCTGGGTAATGAGATGACTATGTATTGTCATATCACAACAAAGCAGCGCCACGCGTCAGCGGTGCCTGTGAGAAAACAAGCAGTTCGTCATACGTCGCGCTGCTGTCTCATAATGTTCGAGGGTGCTTGACGATCGGACTTTAAAAACAACAACAATGGTGCTAGCTTATAACAGTAATGAACTGGTGGACATGATTTTAATGTATGGTGAGAGTGGTCAAAATGCCGTTGCGGTTTCGCTGGTGTATGACGATCGTTTTCCTAACCATACCCACTGTGCACCTCGTCCATCCACATCGTGGTGGACACGCTGGATGACCCTGACAACCTTGTATGGTCCAGATTGAAGAAGACATCGTAAATCGTACTTTAACCTGTAAGACGCCTGCGACAGGACCGCACTTACAACTTCGTAGCAACCAAATAGTGAGTACTTGCTTGACATTTTTTTTACTGTTTTGCTGCTAGTTCACCGTGCATTAGCTTTGCCGTTTCAAGAGCCGTTGCTTCTAAAGAGGAAAGTCCCAACTTTTAGAACGCCCTGTATATTTCAAGCTATTTCTAATATCGGAGCATTTTTCCAGCAACTCTGGCAATTGACTAAACGTGTTCATAGCAAATCATGAATTTCTCTAATGTTCGCTACTAAAAGCTTGAATAACTGACTTGTTCGCAAAGGCTAATTATTCATTAGAACCGGGTACTTGCTAGGACACTTCCCGTTTGATACAATACAGAACTGGATCTTGGAAGCATTTTACCACAGCTGACTACGCTCTGCGGTCCAGCTCGACCACAGAGATCGGTGTATTGCGCATGATCCCCAAGTACAAAGTACTGTCATCCGTAAAACTGTGGGTCGATACTGCAGTGCTAAAAAGTATATACGGAACCACTGCGTTGATATCATGGAAGAGGAAAAGTTATCTACCACGAAAGAGGTGCCCAGGAAGACTCAAGAAACGTAGAAATGAATTACTTTTGCTGTTACTTGACCCAATAATTACAATTTTTTGGAAACAATATTATGATTAAAACCACTTCGTTGGAACTGTAACACTTGAATAACTGGTACAGAGGTTAGTTATAGATTTTATATTTGAACAGCTGTGTTTTTAGTTATCAGTCAATGAATTACCATTTACAATAGCACCGTTATTTTCTGTACTGTTTATACAACTGCTGCCACCTCGAAGGGCTTGTATGAGGTATTGGCGTATTGAAATTGCGGTACACAAAAATTTCGCCAGCCTAGGAGCTGCATCTCATTGATTTATTGTTGCACTATTTCCTGATTTATGTCCCCTTTACTCTCCTTGCGTTCGTCTTCATAGATCAATACTAATACTGCACTCTCCTTGGGTGTTCACCAAAGATTAAGAATCTTTCATGCACCAAATTTTGACTTAATTAAAAGCATTAAGGACGGTCGTGCACGAGAGTTGCTGGTAGATGAAATTAATTTTTTTTCTGTTTTAATAAGTTTAATCACACAGGTTGGTATCTACCCTCAATTCAAAACTTCTTATCGACGATCATTTTAAAAAGTTATTAACGACTTAAAATCACAATTTTAACACGAGTCCTTCTGACAGATTAGCCTCTTTTGTATTTAAAAGTAACATAACATATTTCAAGGATAGATATAAATAAATAATATTAAACAATATTCTTTGGCATATTTGTATTATTGCATCAAAACAATAGGTTTGACGGCCGTTTGACTTAGTTATTAATTACACAGGCCTGCGTTTAAATAATATTTTGTAAAATGTGAATTGGATTTTTCAACTGAAATTGAGTATTTCAGTGGTGCTGATTTCAAATCTGTTTCTGGTTTCACGTAGGGTTTTTAAACAAAATAGTAAAACGGTACAAATAGTAAAAATATAATAACGAAACCGCGGAGATGGTAAAAAATAATATACATTAATCCTTCATTATCTTGGAAAATCTTTTTCTTTTTTCAGAAAAGCTTCGGTTGGCTGTTTTTCTTGCATATTCTGCGACGGATGGTCCCTTTTAAGAATCCAGTAATAGTCAGCCATCATTTTAACATCCCAGCGCCCTTGATATCGCCATTCCATCTCTTTTATGTCTTGTTGGAAGCGCTCCCCTTGATCTTTACTAACATCACCAAGGTTATCCGGAAAATAGTCCAAATTAGCATGTAGATAATGAACTTTAATGCTCATGTTACAGCCTATTTTTTTAGATTTGTTCAACATATTTTCAACAATACTTTTAAATTCCGGGTCTTTGTAGTTTCCTGGAAACTTATTTACAACTTTTTCAAAAGCCGTCTATGCTTCTTTTTCGTTTTTGTGCATAACCATGTCGAATTCATTACTTTTCATCAACCTTCTTATTTATGTTCCAACAAAGATGCCTTCTTTTGGTTTAGCATCAGAAAGACCCGGAAATATTCTACACAAATACTCATAACAACCACCATTTTTGTCTAGAGCTTTAACATATTGTTTCACCAGTCCCAATTTTATATGTAGGGGGGGTAGTAAAATTTTTTAGGGGTCAACTAGGCTTTCCCGAATCACGTATTTGGAGCCAGGAGTTAAATTTTTTTTCTTAGTGTCCAGCTTTTTTTGGTCCAGTGGTCATCTCTTGCTCTGCTGTCCCACTCACATAGAAAACATGGGTATTTTGTGTATCCAGATTGTTGACATAAAAGGAATGCTAACATTTTAAGGTCCCCGCATAAGACCAGTTGTGTTGCTTATCCTCAATAGCAGTTCTTCAAGATTTTCGTAATTTTCTTTGAGCTGAGTAGAATAACCAACAGGAACAAACGCATATAAATTACTATTGTGAAGTAAAACGGCTTTGAGGCTTCTCTTCGAAGAGTCTATGAAAAGTCTTCACTCGGTAGTATTATATTCAGGAGCACCAAGGTGAATAACCAACACTGATATGTTTTGACAATACACAAGTGAACCAGCTGCGGCGAAACAGTCAAGAAATTCAGCTCACGATTTCTATACTAATAAAATGTAGTACCTGGAGCAAGTAATTTTTTTCTCTTAACCTGGATCCTAAAATCTCAAAAAGATCTTCTGGAAGTCCTAAATTTCTGACTAAGTCGTTTAGTTCCATTTGAGAAAATAGCTGCGGTTCATGGCCTCCTGAGGCGGTTAGCTCAAAAATGCCAATCTCTGAATCTGTTGAAGGTTCAGATTCGACGGACTGGAAAACTTTCGGTGGAATAGGTACAAGTATATCAGGACCATGTGGAACTGGTCTTATTGCCGAAGGAACATTGGGATACTTGAGATACTTTAGAGATTTTGTGTTATGACCTTTAGTATCACAAAGACAAAAATAGCAGTTGTCGACATGATTTTTGGGTTCTCTCCAGACCATTGGTACACCAAACGGTAGGGCTTTTCTTGTCCTTTAAACTCGCAAACTTTGCAGATAACGTGTGGTGTCCAAACTTTATCTTGATCTCAAAGTTTTACTTTAAAATAAGCAAAATATGCATTTTTTATGAAATCAGTCATCTTTCCCTTAAAATTTTTCACTATGAACTGTGCACAAATATAACAAAAGTCATCAGGTCTATTTTTACAACACCTAGTAGAGATTTTGCACAATGAAAAGGAAAAGTATACAACAAAACGCCGATAGGCTACGGTGGACAACGCCCGAGAAAACGCTTGTTTCAATGCGACATCGATATAATATTGCATGCCTTAACCTAAATAAAACGAGTCTCGGAGAATCCCCACCAATATTTTAGTAAGGACTGGTAAATCCCGCACCCAATCGTTTAATAAACCAGGGGATTTAACGCGTCTCAACGTTTCGAACAATAAAAAGCAATTTTATTAAAATTTTTCTGCAGTTTTCAGAAATAATAACTTGATACTGGTTTACAAAAAAAGTGTACGTGATAGAGTAAAAATGGGGTTATTTAAGCTAAATGTAAGTCCCAGTTAGGCGAAAAAAATGAAAATGACTTAGTCACAAATTTTTCGCAGGCCTGTGTTATTTTAGTCGTGGTAGTTAAAACTATTTTGAAATTGAGACACCATACTTTAAACTGACAACAGCGCGCTGTTTTACGAACTCAAACTATCTCTGTTCGCAAAATGCCATTGTGGCAGTGAGTAAGTCGGTCGGGTAGGCTGCTTTGTTGATTATCGTTTGTGTGTTATATTTTGATCTATCTGAGAACCATTGAAGTCTACACTGAAAAATGTGGTGTTAAGAAATTGATTGAGTAATTACAATCGAGTCAAAATAATAACTAATTTAGGATAACTGATATTTTTGTATAAAAATATAATATAAAATTATTTATAAATAATTATTGAAAGATTATTTTTATTGCAACTTTTATAAAGTCCCGAATAAATTTAATAGAACGCGAACACTCATTTGACCCTAGCGTAGTGAATGAATGTCCTTAAAACCGTTCATATATCTATTTCACAAACTTATTGGAGCAGCCTATATACTCGCAGACAGACATCAATACAGCGAGGCTAGTGAGACCCAGTTAGAGGTAATCAACGATGTGGGTCTTATTGCAATGCAACGAGCCTTGGCGCACGAAATGCACACAAGAGGCAGAAGCAGAAGCCTTATTGCGGTAACGGCAGCTATTGGTTATTGTAATAATTGATCACTGTATTGTGTCTGACTATCCTCTTAGGAAGGTCTCTGTCACGTTGCGATGACAATTATTATATAGAACTTTACCATGAGAAAAACATCGTTGAAATTCAACATGCTCGGCTGGCCCATAATTAAAATAACATCTGTTGAAATAAATTTTCTTTTCCAATGTGCCGGCTAGCGTTTGGCAAACATGTTGTCAAACATTTCGTAACCTGATAAATGGTATAAAGGTGGGGAAAATATCAGTAAATTGTTCAGAGAGATAACAGCTAGATTCAGCTTCGACGTTGCCCAAAATTTCTTTAAGATGAATCTTGCATAGATTTTCTAAGCCACAAATGCGTTGGTTTAACTGATTAAAGAAGCCATCTAAGTGAAAATGAGCCTCATCTATGAAAATGATTTAATCCATCCCAATTAAGTTATACAGCTATTACTATAAACTACTTTTGAACAGCTAATAGCACTATAAACACACAGCGTGAAATATTTTTCATAACTCATGGTCCAGCCGTGGGTTATGAACACCGCCTACGTCAAACGCTAATTTGAACGGTGGCAGTATTTATTTTAGTAACAGAAGTGAGGTGAAGTTGTCAATATAGTGTATTGAAATCGTACAATTCATAGCTTCGGTCGTAGTATAGTATGCAAATCGCGGTAATATGATAACACTCAGCTCGTGGGTTATTACAATCACTACTGCTCGTTGAACAATATACTAGTATCCACACCTATTGAGTTAGACACCAATACTGATAACTTGGAAATGCATAATATGATAAATATACGCTATAATAACTTCAAAGGTGGCTATGAAGCGTCAAATGATAATTCGGATGGCATACAGTAGGCCTTTACGGAAACTATGATCCGGTTAACCCGATCAGTTAGATCACTGATCCTGACGTCCGGGAAGTGATCTGGGATCGGTCAGCAATAGGGTAGTTCACCCTTGTACACTAAGTGATTGCGATCGGATGATTCAGATCAGTAGCTGCTTTACTTTACCATCTGTTTTTTTATTGTTAAACCAACTTTTTCGTTATTCGATGTCCGTTAAATTCGTGGAATCATAAATCCCACTTGATAGCTCTTTGACATATAACTGATCTATCCGGATCCAGATCAGTGTTTCCGTAAAGGCCTAGTATTTATTTTGGTGACAGAAGAGTGGTCAAGTTGTCAATAGTTTATAATTATTATGTATTTAAATCTTACTTTGATTGCTTTGGCCGTAGATATAGTGTTCAGCTCGCGGTAATGTTAATAACACACCTATTGATTTACTTTAACTGCGTGATTTATTACCATCATTACTGCTCCTAGAACAGTTATACTATTATTCATTTCCTCATATATCCAACTGATGCACTTCTCTTCGCTGAACACTGTTGACAAAAGTTGTTGAGTCAATTGGACCTTGTAGGCGTGAAGATGCAAATTGTTCTACAGAAAGACGAATCAACGTCTCTCGACTTTTGGTCATGAGCTCGTGTTGTTAGTTTCACATCACTAACTGAATCAATGATATTCGAATTTATCGATTATTCCTTTCATATCAGATAAATGAAAACCCTTCTATCGACCGAATTTTTCCTATACTGGCTATCGAACGTTCACTGTTTTGATAACTAGAATCAGGATGGGTCCGTTGCGTCGTGTAAGAGTCTCCTCAAACTAACGTGGGACTGCGGGAACGGGAACCAGATTCCGCGGGACATAATAGGCAGTTTTCGTTACTTACAAAGTGATGTTCCGTTTAACGCTATTTGACAACTTTGACATTTGCATTTTGTTTTACGTATATCGTAACCGCTAAATGCCGGTATTGTACGGACGATAGTCATAGCGATTAACGAAGCGACACGCATGCGCAGCACGAATAAAAACTGATCATAACCTGTTTTGGTTTTGACAGTGACACTGGTTTTCACTTTTGAGTAGATCTGCAACAATTATAATCTATCGTTTTACAAAAATGCTTCCAAATAGTTGAAAATAAGGTTAGGGGGCATCTTACAGTGGTGTCTTGCTCCGAAAACTATTTATTTATCTGTCAAATAGCGGTTCTGACAACGTATTTGTTAACCGAAGCAGTAAGATTAATTAAGAACAACGAAAACTACCTAATTCCTTTACGGGAAATACAAGTATACACACCGTTGCGACAGCATCGCAGCCGTGCCGCGAAACCATTGCGGTTCGCAGCATGCATTCTCGCACTGTTCCCGCGTGTCATTCCTAGCAGCTAAACCGAGCTAACCTCACTTATTTTAAGTACACGTGTGAAAGGTCGTAACGTCGCCAGCGTTATCACGTGTCTTCCAGACATTAAGCGAGGGTGAAAATCGCACAATATTTGCTGTCAAACGTGAATTTCGTACTATGCAACGACGTCATTGTGACGGACAACAACATATAACATACAATTTTGACTGCCCTGTTGCTGTCATATCGCTGTCGCACGGCATCTGCTCAGCCACCGTTGTCGCGAATCTTTACATAATAAGGCTGCGTATCATTTTTGGCGTATGAGTGTGAATGCACAAGATAGTTCCGCTTTCCGCATTTTCTACGCTTGTTCCGTTCCCGCAGTCCCGCATTATTGGTTTGAGGAAACCTTAATGCTCCATGTTTCTTAAGCTCGTTTAACTATATCAACTTTCCTTCTGTCACGTTATAGCGACGTATATTTATGGCTCAAATATGGCGGGCAATTCAAATCTAGTGTTCATATTGAAATTCCCTTCAGCTATCGTCAAACGTCTCCAAAACGTATCATCTATATATATATATATATATATATATATATATATATATATATATATATATATATATATATATATATATATACATCATTATAACAAACCTGAGCCAATTGGAAATTGACCATATACTGAGCCACCTACTTAGAGATGTGCTAGATAAATAATAGTTTTATTTTCATCTCCAGATATATTGTGTTGTATCTAAAAACCGTAATATACATAAGAAATTATTTAAAATAAATATTTTTGAAAATGCTTATATATTCATATTTATAGTACATACCTGAGCCATGCATACATTTAATACCATTGTGAGCCTTTGATATACAAGTTTATGTAAATTATCGAATCTTCCTGAGCCAAGCAATGTTGCCAAGATTACAGCTGGGTTTAGGCTCAGAATAGTTAGCAATCAAATATATACAAATAACACGCCCACTTGACCTTGACTGGGTGGAATTATTACTCCTGATGTACTGTGTGAGGCTTTCCCGGCCACCGTCGAGTGAATTTGTGGTTCTTGGGTTGTTAAGCCGGCGTCGTTTAGCGTTAAGGCTTGACGTTTCGCCACCACGAGTGGATGGCATATTCAGAATCTATTTCACTTTGGCGACTTCCAAAATACTGTAATTTGGATTTTGGATACTGTAATTTGTATTGGTCAATATGGTGAAGTCATTCTCACGTGATGCCGTGACCAAGGGAAAAGGGATTCATTTTTATTCAGGGTGTTAATTAAGTATGTTAACAAACTTTAACCACGAATAGTACTCTGAAAAATAGAAAGAAAATGTCATATGAACGTGGGTCCGTAAATGCTTCCTAAGGGAGCTACGCTCCTTTGCATGGGGCACCCTGAAGACGGTTTTCCCTCGATATTCTCGAAACCATTCATAACAAAATTACGAAATTAGGTACGATGGGTAAACTTTTGACGCTGAATCTGATTCTGAATTCAGAATTTCATAATTTTAATCAGAGGCGTATCATACGGGAGGAGTTAGGGGTAAAAATAACCCGATTTTCTAAATGGTAATTTTTTGACATTTTGATTTTAGAATATGGTGTTTCAGAGTTTGTTGTCAAGTAGAAGTGTACTGATATTCAGCTGGTGGCGGTCACTTCCACTTTAAGAAAACATTCTCTATTTGTCTTAGTATTTTATTTCTTATTTGTTCAAACTCTTATTAAATAATGTTACTTTAAAAATAATACCTAAATGTTTTGTAATAACTCTAAACTGAATAAACTGACAGTTCTTAAGTTGTTTATCAATTATTTCAATTGTTTTTCACAGCACACTTATTAAATAAATGAACATTTATTTATTTACAATAGCCTGCATCGATTCAATGCTTTGCATTTTTCTCGAAAATGGTTAGCCCTATCGAGATGTACCAAAAAACCATTTGTACGTAGAAATCTCTGAAATGTCTGTCTGTTGGCGTTTTTCTAGCCTCCTAATCTCAGTAACCGCTACATGGATTGTGATGAAATTTGGGCAGCGTTATGCTGTGGGGTCGTAGTAGGTAATGTTTCCATAATTTTGAAAATCGTTATACGGGGGGCGGAGTAATTAGCAAAAAACGAAAAATTTCAAATACGCCTCAAACTTCGTTTTTAGGCGTTTTAGGGGTTCCTGATCATTTTCTACTTTTTTTTGGGTGGGGGTGAATTTGGGGTGATTGGGGGGTGGGGGGTTGTAATACTGAAAAATTTGTTGTATTCACAATGGGCTCTCTAATGACCTGTAAATGAAAGACCTAGCGCCATAATACAACTTTTTAGGTCCATCCAAAGATTGCCTTCCTTATAATAGAAACCAAGGGACTTGGAATAATTTGTGATGTATACAGGGTGGGCCAATAGTGCGTGGGCGGAGGATTGTGGGCTTACTAAAAAATATTTCAAAAATCTGTCACTTGATCATGGTAGGGGCCCTTGAGGGCTATAACGTAAAAATGTTTTCACTTAAATTTTGATGTTTATACAGGGTGATTCATATCAAACTTACATTTTTTTAAATGGAACTCCCTATATATTATTGCATATTTGGATTCCTTGGTCAATTTTAGTGTGACTTTATGTATCACACATGGAACTTTAAAGAAACCGTTTAGGCGCAAATCACCATTTTTGGTATAAGTAGGTATCAGAAAAAATTGAATATCGCAGCCATTATAAAACTTAGAAGGCCGTGACTTTGCGGTACAACTAAGCATGAAATGCGTTACCTTAGGTCAGACAGCTAAAATTGAATTCTCTTTGTACTTGGAGAAATCAGTAGATTAATTAAGGAAACTTCAATCACATATAACTTGATTTTTTCAAATGGCAATGCCTATTTTGGTTCAAAAAATCGAATGTAATATTTCATTACCTTTCTAACGATATAGCATACTCGATACCAATCTTTTTTAGTTTTCATTTTATTTCAAATTTTCAGTCAAATCGGTGTTTTTCAATTTTCCTGCATGCAAGCAACCTAGCAGGCCATGAAAAATAAACAAAAGCTCGTTAATATGGAAGAAACCAACTAACTTAGTAGAAAGATGCAAACTAACTAGAGCAACGGGGCAAGATTATGAAAATTTCTTACAACATATTAGCTCTAACCAGAAACAATAGCGGTAACAAGAACGCTCATTTTTCACAGCCTACTAGCTATTAGTCAATTTCCAACGTCAGTAGAAAAATATTTAATCAAAGGAAAACTACTAGTGATTGTTGCTGGCAGTATAATATCTATGTCTTCTGAATAAATCTCCACATTTAATGCTATAAAAAAGTAGCCATTTCCGTAAGTCAAAAGTAATGATACCTCTAACTGGAACCCTTCAAATTCTTCAGTAGGTACTTCTACTTATTAGCAAAATCGCAGAAAATGAAACTTGAATTGCAGTCTGTTTGAATTGTAAAACATAATTTAGTTTGCAGAAAACTACATGAAATAAACGCAATTACAACATAGCGTAATTAAAAAATTCTAGCAATTATTTCAATAGATGTTCAGAATGTTCCAGTTGGAGATTTCACTTTAGACTTAACTAAACGGAAGTGGCTAATCTTTTCATCCCATTAGATATGAAATTCTAAACATGTTAGACTGTAAGCAAAAATCGCTGGTAGTTTTCCTTTTGTTTCAAAATTTTTAATCGTTTTGGAAAGTTGTCAGCTCTAGTAGACCTCGATAGCTAGCAGGCTGTGAAAAACAAAATACTTCTGTCATAGCCCAGCTACTTATTTACATTAGATATCTTGGGGCTGTTGTATCCGGTTAGAGCTAATACGTTGCAAGGAATTTTCATAATCTTGCCTCGTTGCTCAAGTTAGTTTGCATCTTTCTACTAAGTTAGTTGGTTTCTTCCATATTAACGACCTTCTGTTTATTTTTCATGGCCTGCTAGGTTGCTTGCACGCAGGAAAATTGAAAAACACCGATTTGACTGAAAATTTGAAATAAAATGAAAACCAAAAAAGATTGATATCGAGAATGCTATATCGTTAGAAAGGTGATCAAACTTTACATTCGATTTTTTAAACCAAAATAGGCATTGCCATTTGAAAAAATCAAGTTATCTGTGATTGAAGTTTCCTTAATTAATCTACTGATTTCTCCAAGTACAAAAAGAATTCAATTTTAGCCGTCTTACTTAAGGTGACGCATTTCATGCTTAGTTGTACCGCAAAGTCACGGCCTTCTAAGTTTCATAATCGCTGCGATATTCAATTTTTTTCTGATACCTACTTATACCAAAAAATGGTGATTTGCGCCTAAACGGTTCGTTTAAAGTTCCATATGTGATACATAAAGTCACACTAAAATTGACCAAGGAATCCAAATATGCAATAATATATAGTGGGTTCCATTTAAAAAAATGTATTTTTGATATGAATCACCCTGTATAAACGTCAAAATTTGAGTGAAAGTATTTTTACGTCATAGCCCTCAAGGGTCCCTACCATGATCAAGTGAGAGATTTTTGAAATATTTTTTATTAAGCCCACAATTCTCCGTCCACGCACTATTGGCCCACCCTGTATATCCGAGTGTTGTTTTAGTTTTAGATCGTTCTTTATTGCATAACGCCAAAATTACCGAATGGATTTTAATTAAATTTTGACACAGTATTACTGCCACGGCAAGGATGGAAAACGCGCATGTTTTGGAAAAATCGTGTCAGTGGCGGCGCAGCAACAATAAAAAAACTAAAAATGTAAAAATAGCTCAAACTTTGTTTTTCGGCGTTTTAGGGGTTTCTGATCATTTTTTACTTTTTTTGGGTGGGGGTGAAATTGGGGTGGTTAGTGGGTGGGGGGTTGTAAAACTCAAAAATTTATTCCATTTATAACAGTGTCCATTGACCTGTGAAAGAAATACCTAGCGGCATAATAGACGTTTGTTAGGTCCATCCGAACATTGCCTTGGCTATTACAGAAATCAAGGGATTTGGTATTGGTAGGGGTAGGTATTGATTTAGGTCGTTCTGAATTTAGTAACAAAGAAATTATGGAATTAATTTTAATGAAATTTAGACACAGTATTATTACCGCGGCGAGGATGAAAAATGCGTATGGTTTTCAAAAATCGTGTCAGTGGCGGCGCAGCAATAATAAAAAAACTAAAAATATAAAAATAGCTCAAACTTCGTTTTTAAGCAATTTGGGGGTTCCTGATCGTTTCGTTTCGTCCAGTTGGGGCTGAATTGTGTCGCCTACGGAGAGATTTAGGAAACTATTTACTAGTTTTTGTGTTGGATGTTTTTTGACGACAGGCGGGCGATGATTTGGTTGCAACTGTTATGTGTGGGAAGTACTGAGTCAATCAACTTGACTCCATTTTTTTTGTTTAACAATTGCTAATCTCAACCAATCAGATTCCACAGAAGCGGAACATTTGATCACTGGATTATTTGATAATGATATAATGATGACAAGAAATTAGGGTTTTGAATTGAATACATTTTTTAGTGATACATGGAAATAACATTTAAGTTTTATAACAAAACTATTTTTGTTTTTTTCACAATAATTCAAAAGTTATTTCAAAATAAAAATGGGCTTTTGTATCCAGTACCGAAAACACGCCCAAAGCTCCCGAACCCACGTGTCGTCAAGTATGGTTCATTGATCCGTTCTGCAGAGGGTCACATGACGTAGTGGTAAAATTTGATTCAAAAACATATTCATGTCGATGGTACAAAACAGAATGTGTGTAACATGAGTGAAAAGCATATCAATATATTTTTTGGTTAAAAAAAAATAAAAAAAAGTTGCAAGCGTGTGTTTCGAGCCAACACCCGCTTGAACACAGCAATTTGCTGCATAACACTATACCACTACGCCACCCGACCCACCACTGCTGAGCGGATCGCTTCAACGAAACATATTGACTTCACATGGGTTCGGGAGCCATCGGAGTGTTTTCGGTACTGGACTGAAAAGCCCATTTTTGTTTTGTTACAACTTTTTAATTATTGCGAAAAAAAGAAAACGAAAATAGTTTTGATACAAAACTTATATATGATATGATCAAAAGTGACATCCAGCTTTGACGTTTGTTCCCAATATTAATAAAATGCTATTGGATGATATTTATTAACTTATCTCTCGATACCCAATAGAAAGCTAAATGTGAAAATAAGCGCGGTAAAAAGAAAATAACTGTGATACCCATATATCCCTAATGAGAATCACTCGGAGGTGACGTCATGCGCACAGCAGGCGAAAAACCGGACAGCGGAGCATCTAGCCCTGATAAAATAGCATGGACCTGATGATCGGTGTTGCCAAATCCTCTGGCTCATGTTTATAACAATTTCCGGTATATACTTGTATATAAATTATGAAATCGCAGCGCCATTTGTGGAAATTCTGTGAACTATATTTCCTAGCAATGGTATTAACCTGAGCCACCACATTATGACGTTTATTACCTTTCTGACATTAGAGCACGGAACATGTTTTCGTTATTTACAATCTGTGACATTTGATCTACCAAAGCTTTGTCTGAAATTGACTGTAGTAGGCCAAATGTACCGAGAAACAAAGGCAAACGGACCTGAGCCGTCTATATGGCTCACATCCGTCGAAGTGGCTCAGGTTAATACGCTCAAGTTCCTATTAGTGGATCAGGTTAGTATCAAAGAGGAAAATATATATATATATATATATATATATATATATATATATATATATATATATATATATATATATATATATATATATATATATATATATATATATATATATATATATATATATAAGACAAAACAAAAACAAAAAGTGTGCAACCCGGGCTCCGACACACCGGGCTGCTGTTCCATTTCCCAGCGACTACTCCTCACACCGTGAGGTGAGCAATCACTGGGTCCGCGAATCGTGCGTCCTAAGCAGACGAAGGGACCCATGGATGACTGCCTTCTGCATTCTGGCGGCTAAGATGTGCGCCGCCGCACGGCACACCGGCATTTTGCGCAGTGCAGAGAGCAGCGTATCCCTCATACCACCTAGGGATCCAATGACCATTACTAGCAGACTCACAGTGTAGTCCGGCCAGAGCCTGCGAAGTTGTCCGAGGAGCTCCTGATACTTGGTCCGCTTTTCCTCCTCCTTAGAGACGATGTTCCCCTCGGCAGGCGCCGAGAACTCGATAACGAACATCGTCTTTTGTTGGTAGTCGAGGAGGACTATGTCGGGCTTATTTGCATGTATAAGCTCGAGCGTGGAGAATGAGTAGTTCCAGTAAATTCGGCACCTCTCGTTCTCCACAACGGACTCAATGTCCCCTGGAGCATACGGCAGCACCGGTGTCTCATCTATACCGTATGAGTGCCTTAAATGGTAGTATAGCACTCGTAGAGCCGCGTTGTGCCGATAGACGTAGGCTGTGCCAGCGTACACCTTACACGCCGACAAGAGGTGCGTAAGGGTCTCTGGCGCCTGCAGGCAGGCTCTACAGCGGATATCGGGCACATCCATACCCATAATCCGGCTACGGTATACTAAGGTGTTGAAGACACCGTCTTGGCAAGCCATTATAGAGCTCTCAGTCTCCGACTTCAACCCATTAGACCTTAGGAAGGAGAAGGTCAACTGCTCAGATAAACCATGCTCTTCTAGATGTTTGTAGAAGATTCCGTGCATTGGTTTATCTTTGTGAAGTCTTAAAAGCAATTGGACTTCAGCAGTTTTAATCCGGGTTTTTAATTGTGCGGGAGCAAGTTCCGTAACGGACTGCTGACACCTCCGCGTGAAGTCGAGCGTGAGACTAAGTTCTTCGGCTGCCCGTGTTGCTGCTCTAAAAAGGAAGGCTCCTTTACCCGCAATCTCGTGCTCTCGCACAAAGCGGATCAGGGGATCGGTGCTCGTCGTAACATAGCAGGCAGTGGCCAGTACTACTCTGTTGTGCAGACGCTCCAAACTCAATAGTCCACGCCCTCCCAGGTGTCGCGGGAGGTATATTCGCGGGACAGAGGATCTAGGATGTAGACTTCCCTCCATATTCATCCTTTTGCGGGTCTTTATGTCGATTTGTCGCAGCTCTTCCACTTTCCAGTGGATAGCACCAAAGCTGTATAACAACAATGGGACCGCAAGCATGTTTGTGGCAGCGACTTTGTTTTTGCCGGACAGTTCTGACGACCAGATCTGCCGGAGTCGGTGCAAATACTTGCGGCGGAGACACTCTTTGACCAATTCTGCCTCTTGGATGTGACGCTGCGCCACTCCAAGGTAGGTATAAGTATCTCCGGCATGCAGTTGTCGCAAGATGCTCCCATCAACGAGCTGCTCCTCATCTTCACTATCTCCGCAACGTCCTCTTTTGTGAGATGAACCATGGCACATTTGTCTATCCCGAACTCCATACCAATAGCTTGACTGTAATCCTGCACTACCCTCAGCGACTGCTCTAAATCGCGTTGTCCGGAGGCATAGAGTTTCAGGTCATCCATGTAAAATAAGTGGGTGACCTTGTGCCTCCGGTAATTGGGCTTGCCACAGCTGTATCCCTTAGTATTTTTCAGCGCTATGGACAAAGGCAGTAGCGAGATGCAGAAGAGCAAGGGACTCAAGGAGTCTCCTTGGAAGACCCCTCTTTTAAATGATACCAACTCTGTCCGAACCCTGGTTTCACCCGATGTTATAGTGAACCGAGTCTTCCAGAGCGGCATCAGTTGTTTGATGCATCCCACTATTTGATCATCTACCGAAAGACATTCCAACAGCCGCACAATCAGTTCATGAGACGTAGTGTCGAATGCCTTCCGATAGTCGATCCAGGCCATAGAAAGGTTTCGCAGGTACTGCACGGAGTCCTGTGTGACACAGCGGTCAATCAGCAGGTTATCCCTGCAGCCAGCTACTCCTTTCTTAGACCCTCTTTGTTCATATACGCTGAGAAATACGGGATTTACAGCTTGAAGGATACGCATGTACAAGATTCTGGTGAAGAGCTTGTAACATGCGTTCAGACATGTTATTGGCCTGTAGTTTTTAGGATCAGACAAATCTCCGGTCTTCGGGAGAAGCACGGTTCGACCCTCGACAAACCAAGCCGGAATTGGCTGCTCCTGATTTAGCCACGAGTTAAAAACTCTAGCTAAATGCCGGTGGCAACTGGGAAACTTTTTCAACCAGTAGGTGTTTATGCCATCCGGGCCAGGAGCTGCGAAATTTTTTGCGCCTCGTAAGGCACCAAGAATTTCTTCCGTGTTTATCGGGTGACGCAGTACATTCAAGTTTGGAGTCCTCCTACAAACGGACTCGAACTGCGTCAAGGCCGGAGTGTCTGCTTGGAGAGGTTTGGGCTGTTCGTAAATGCCCCTCCAGAAAGTCTCCACGCGATCAGCAGTTGGCGGCTGCTCTATAACTGGTGGTCGCTGTTGGAAGAGACGAGCAGGCTTTTCGGAAAACATTCTGTTTTCCTCCAAACCTCTCGCCCGCGTCACCAATGATCGTTTAGCAGCGATTAGCGTCCGTATTCTGTCAAGACAATGCTGCTTGACAACAACCAGTACCGCTTGACTGAGCGTGTGATGGTCGCGCCTTAGCTCTCGGGCTATCTGGCGCACGCGGCGCGTAAAAGTCCTACCGGCCGCTCTATATTCCATCACACACTGGATACGGGATGCTTCTTGGCGAGCCAACTGGATTTTCGCTTCCATCTGGCGCACCCGCCTCTGTGCTCTCTCGACAGGAGAGTCTCTCACTCTCCCCTGTCCAGCCAGCCTCAGAGCCGCAGCGTAAATTTCGCAATTGATGCTCCAAATGTCAGAGACCTCCGATAGACGTTCACTCAACGCCTCATCCTCTCTCTTTAAATCTGCCAGCTTGAAGGACCTCTTGTTGTTATGCAAGGCCCTTCGGTCACTGAAATCTCCAGGTGAGACGGCTTCGTCGATTTCCCTCTCAGCGGGCCTCATCGGCGACCTTTCAGCCTGGTTAACAGGCCTTTCAGTCGCCGGAGGGGCAGGCTGAGCTGGAGCACGAACGTATCCCTGCCCCCGAAGGTAAAATACCTGGTTCCGCAAGCTCTGGGAGGTAATTGTGCTATGCTCTGGATGCATTTCACACCACCTCCCATGCATGCGGGCCATGTATCCCCTACGGCGCGGGCTACTGCTCTCGTAGCAGCTCAGCAGGTCATCCTTCAGTTCCGTCGTCCACCTAAAACAGTCCATGTCGTTGCGTGTGTCGTCGTCAGGGCGATCCGAGGCACCGCCACCTTGCCCAGAGCCGGCTTCCGATACCGGCCTGGTGTGGGTGCTCTTCTTCTGGGGCGGTCGAACCAGAAGGTAGGGCCCGTCCGGTGGTTAGCCTTAGGGCCCCCAGCCGACATTTCGGAGGCAGCCGACCACATTGCCTCCTAGGGATGACCTGTACAGGTTGCCGGCCGGCTTTCATCCCTGGCTTGGGTTATCCCCGCAGTGTCGCCACGCACCGAATAGCCGTTTGATGTTGGTCGGCTTCCTGGGGGCGCATTTTATACCTACTGCCAGGTTTGCTATCAGCCGCCCCTAACCTGGGGTCAGACGCTGTCGGGAAGCCGTCCTTAACATAGGTGCAGCCGCTTCCTCACTATGGTGGTTCATACGCCTGCTTTCACAGCCGGTGACCACCATAGGCCCTTTTAAGGCAAGGACTACCAATCTTTTAGTCGCCTCTTACGACAGGCAGATTAAACCCTGGGAACATTCTAAACCCGGACCCAGACGGGTATATATATATATATATATATATATGTATATATATATATATATATATATATATATAGGCGGGTGCTTATACGACTAGTGTCGTTTCCCGCTCCTCGACTTAAACGTATCATCTCTGATTCGATATTTGCAGCTGCTTTGAATAAAAATTCCGATGTAGTACTTTGAAACTTGCGTATAAGTTTCATAGAGTTTGTGAAAGCTTTTAACAATGTGAATAGATAGAAACTATAGGATATTATTAAAAAACGGAGGTCTCCGAAACAATTAAAAAGAGCGATAAAAATTTTGTACGCGGACAACAGAACTGTGATAGATATAGGGGGAAAATTAACTCGAGAAATATCAGTAAATAAGGGAGTTACACAAGGCTGTTGTATTTCACCAACACTATTTAACATAATATAGACGCCATTATACAAGAGTTGGAAACGGAATGCTCTAAAGGTATACATCTTTACCAAAATAACACCCTAAACTGTATTTTAAACGCCGATGACCTAGTTCTTTTAGCCGAAACAGAAGACGATCTACAGAGAAAAGTCTACACCCTACAAAGAATCTGTCAACAACACGACATGAAAATATCGACAAACAAAACTAAAACCGTGGCGTTCTCAGGCAAATATCCAGTTCGGAGAAAGATTGTCGTAAACGGTGAAGTACTGGAACAGGTAAAACACTTCAAATACTTAGGCTGCGATATATCTTATGAGAGAGGCAAAGATATAGATGAAAAGTTCAATATATTCTCGAATATTTGCGGAACTCTCAGCAAAGCATTAAAAAATAAAACAAGGAAAGATATTTGAATGAAATTTTACAAGACGATAGCTGTTCCAACCCTCTTATACGGTAGTGAAACATGGACAACAACAAAAAAAAGAAGAAAATAGGATACAAACACAAGAAACGAAATTTCCTAAAAAGAGCGAAAAGGTTGCATAAAATTAGACACATTAAGAAATAGAGATACACGAGCGGAATTAAACCTCTTCGATATAAACGAAAAAATGAAGTCAAGTTGATTGACTCAGTACTTCCCAGACATTGCTGTGATACCCGTTTATTAGCTCCCGTAGCATGAAGCTTTAGTCCGAGATCCCCTTACAGCCTAATCATCGGCAGCCTCCCCCCCTAAAATTGTCTCATGCCTTATGTCTTTCCTTCACAGGTCGATGGACAGCCTATTATCAATACTACAGACTTTTCAGTTTTACAACCCCCCACCTCCCATCCACCCCAATTTCACCCCCACATAAGAAACAGTTAGGAAATGATCAGAAACCCCTAAAGCATCTAAAAAAGAAGTTTGAGCTATTTTCATATTTTTATTTTTTAGATTATTGCTACGCTGCCACTGACACGATTTCTAACAACCATACGCGTTTTCCATCCTTACCACGGTAGTAATACTGTGTCAAAATTTCATTAGAATCAATTTAATAGTTTCCACGTTACCCGCCACCCCAATTTCACCCCCACCCAAAAAAACGCAGAAAATGATCAGGAGCCTCTAAAATGCTTAAAAATGAAGTTTGAGCTGTTTCTATATTTTTAGTTTTTTAATTATTCCTGCGCCGCCACTGGCACGATTTATAAAAATACGCGTTTTCCATTCACGTCACGGTGGTGATACTGTGTCAAAATACCCTTACAATCAATTCAACAGTTTCCTCGTTACACAATATAGAACGATCTATGATCGTATGTTTACACCAGAAAAAAAAAGTCCTTTGGTTTCTGTAATATGCAAGGCAATGTTCGGATGGACCTAAAAAACTTACTTATGTCACTAGGTCTTCCTTCACAGATCAGTGGACAGTCTATCATGAAAGCAACAAATTTTTCAATTTTACAACCCCCTACCCCCCCACCACCCCAATTTTACCCCGCCCAAAAAAAAGTAGAAAATGGTCAGGAACCCCTAAAACGCCTAAAAACGAAGTTTGAGCAATATTATTTTTTTTTGTTTTTTTGCTAATTACTCCGCCGCTCTTGTACCAATTTTCAAAATTATGGGAGCATTATCTACAACGACCCCACAGCATAGCGCTGCCCAAATTTCATCACAATCCATATAGCGGTTACTGAGACTACGAGGGTAGAAAAACGCCAACAGACAGACCGACAGACAGACCGACGGAAATGAGTGACGTGGATTTTCGTTATGCAGACATCATAAAACGTACAAAAAGCGTATTATCTCAAAATCGAAAATTTTCGCGACCACAATATCGGTGTGGGAAGTAAAAATAAAAGAAAATAAAGCTAAATGGAAAGAACATGTAGAACGAATGCATGAAAGTAGGATTCCAGCCAGAGCCAGATTTTATCAATGCTAAGGCCGAGAAAAAGATGGGTATCGTAACAGGCAAAGTGCCTAAAACCTGAAGTGGAGAGGAATAAATACTAATGATATGTTACCTTTCCGTTCAGAGATATGCAAATAACCCAACACATACCTTGCTAATCAGACACTGATAAGCTGGTATACATTACGATGTTACCCATCATGGGCTGAATAGAATGTAGTATGATGACAGAAGACGATTGTCTGAACGTCATAATGTCGTATCTCAGTTTCAGCTCACAAGAGTCAGCTGTCTTTGTCTGAGCAACAAGGCAACAGGCTTTCTGATTTCGATGGAGCAATAGATCGAATGAAGAGGTGAGAGCGCGCATAGGCGTAGATACTGCTGGGTCCCAAGTCATAATGTATGAATGAAATGGACTAGTATCATGGGTTTGAAAACACGGATTAAGTAATTATAACTTTTTAATGTATACAAAAATAGGTGTCATGATACATTTCGTTACTCTCTGCATAATTTTGTTTACTAGTAATTCCATCTTAAAGTTAAAAAAACATGAATTCAAATTTAACGCCATACGTCAGCAGTACATTGTTGCCTTGTCAATTCCTAAATCACGGTATTGACCATGGCCGACTCTACACTAGGCCGGAGCCTTAGATGAGGCAACATGGCTTAGCTGTCAAATAGTGGCCCTATAGTTTCAGAATAATTATTACATTTTATATGTATTGGAGTTCATCTCGGTTAATAAATTAAGAAAAATACTTTTTAGAACTACTACTACTAATACCACTTACATCTGATGTCTGTTTCATCACAGTCAGACACTACAAAATAAAAATAAACGCAACCTGTTTCCTCTGCCACTTCCACTTCCACTTAAATGAACACTCAATTTACTTTGTAAATTATCACTTGAGCTAGAAAAATTCACTATTAGGTCACTGTGAAGCCATTCTTGCTGGTCTTGATTTCCCTTTCACTATCAAATCCTTTCGTAGGTATGCCCCAGGCCATGCCCAGATAAGTTCTATTAACTGTATTTTTCTGTGATATTTGGGAGATCCAGAAAACATTATAGGTACCACATTGTGCTTTAAAATAGGTCTTATCCTTTGAAATGTTTGTCGATTATTGTCTTTATCCTTATAAATATAACCAGCCCTTCCGAGGAATACCTTTCACCCACTTCTGTTTATGTCCCTTATCGGACGCACAATTGCTAGTGCAACCTGGTACTACACACTTTGCAGGCATCTTTTTATCTTTATGGTTTCATTTGTGCAGGTAAATAAGTAGAAACCCATTCAAAATCACCTTGCAACGTTCTTTTTAATCTGGAATAAGGTTATGTTGGGCCATGGTTTGGTAGTCCTCTACTCATGCCTCTACTGGGCTGCAACCTGGTACTAAACGCTTTGCAGGCATCTTTTTATCTTTATAGTTTCGTTTGTGCAGGTAAATAAGTAGAAACCCATTAAAAATCACCTTGCAACGTTCTTTTTAATCTGGAATAAGGTGATGTTGGGCCATGGTTTGGTAGTCCTCTACTGGGCTGCAACCTGGTACTACACGCTTTGCAGGCATCTTGTTATCTTTATAGTTTCGTTTGTGCAGGTAAATAATTAGAAACAAATTAATAATCACCTTCCAACCATATTTTCTGCACCTGGAAGAATACACATGACATAACAACAAATGAAAACACGACCTGATCTCCAACGTTGCCATATTTCAATGCTCCGGCCTAGTGAGTAGAGACGGCCATGTATTGACCCAATTTTCATAAAACAAACTACTGTTTTATGATTTGTTTTCCATCAAGGGGATGCCCTGTGGGTTTCATCTTTTGGCTGTCACGTGAACAAAGGTTCTGTGAGAGGGAGCTTTGTTTTGTGAATTACGTAGCTGGTTGTCAAGTGAATTTAAACCTGACCCTAAAATTTTATAAATTTAATTTCCTGTCTGGAATCGGGGCTTTTTTGTCTTTAGTTAATGTGCCGTAAATGATCGATTCCGAGAATTTGAAATGTTCACAGATTTTCGCATTAGTGGATACGAAATAGTGTAAATGTGCAATTGGTAAAGGATATATATCTAAAGGACGTGTAAATATTCCTATTGCAAAGATATAATTTTGATGTGGTTTATTGCCGCAAATGTTATTACATATTTTTCTCAGTTTTCACGTCTTTCATCTGTGTATTGAAGAACTGAACATTATTTACACATGTAGTCGTTCACCGTATCCGTGTCAGGCTTATAGGCAGATCGTCTGAATCCGCCTTAGTGAATCCACTATCTAGTTTACTTATCCTTGTTGGTCGTGAGAAACTAACTCAAAAAAATCGATTTGAAATACTGATAAAGAATACTCTATAATAAAAAGGGAAACAAATGACGTGCAAAATGTCACTGATGAGTGACGGCAGTGACGGGACAGATTGACGGATCACGACCCTTAACCTATATCACAGTTATCGAAAAACATCGATAAAACGGGAACACAGGATAATGTACGTACTACGTGACCATCGTCAATTGACCAGCGCGGCATGAGGAAGGGTCGCACAAAGTATACATTATTTGATGTTTTCTTTATATAAGTAATAACATAAATAAATAATAAAACAAGTCCTTAAAGATGGAAATAGGATAGAATTATTAAGAGCTATGACAATATCCCATAGTACGTACGATATTTGTTCAGGTAGAATGGCAACACGTCACGGTCCTAGACGGGTTAAAATATTTTCCTCATTTTCTTGGCTTCGCGGAAAAATATCAGAAGCAGGACCTTTATTATTGTTTATCTATTGTTCTAACCCTTCATATAAGCCAAGTTCTACAAATTTACTTTACTTTGAACTAATTTGAAATTCCTTCATTCTGCCATATATTCCCTGTCCAACACGTTAGACTTATCTATACCGACTTCTAATAGGTTGCCCTGCATAACATTCATCACAGCTTATTTCATATATTTCACCCTTCAAGTTTGTTAATCTTGTCCTTTGGGTTGCCTATTTAAGTTTCCGACTAGTCTAATATATCATTCTCAATCCCAAACGATTCATCAGCTGTGGCAGAGACAGAGACAGATTGATAGAGACAGATTGACAGTTTCAGTACTAAAACCTGGAAAGCATTTTCATCAGACTGTGTTGGTTATTATCATGTCAAAAAATAGCTGTTCTGGAAATATTTAAATTTAAAACTTTTGACAACATTCCTAAAATGTACCTTTTTGGCAAACTCCTTATACAGACACTTCACTTGGTGTGGCGTATTCGCATAGTGGCATTGCTGTATTTATCCAAATATGTGATATAGTCACAAATATCACAAAAATATGCCTTCGTTCATTAATAATATTCATCTTATCTGATTCCTTTGATGTGTGATCAAAAACCGACAACGGGATGGAAACGCGTATTGGTCTATTTGCATTATTTGCGCAAACAAGGCGAATAACAAAAATAGGTTCTCCACACATTGGCCTTTTTTAGTACCTAAATAACACAAATATACACAAACCCGCCAAGTGAAGTGTCGAAATTAGGTCAGTGGCGTAACTTTAAATTCGGAGCCCCCCCCCGCAAGACACTGCCCGGGGCCCCCCTCGAAATTTTCCGAGATTTCTCTTATCATATTATGTAACTATATATACAGGGTGAGTCCTGAGCTGGAAGTCAGAAGAAGTTAAATTAAACAACTTTTTTAAATAATTTTTTTCCGAAAACTGAAGAATAAGCGAGATACAGAATCAAAAATTAAGTCTAGACTGTTTATGTTTGGGTAGTTGTGTGCTCGAATTTCAGTCTTATCATCTGGCATTTATATCAGTCAATTAATCTACTAGTCAGTTCATAGTAGTTATAGTTCTAAATATATAAATCCTAAAAGTGGCGTTCATAATAATGTGCCGCTTTTAGGATTTACCAATTTAAAATAAACAAAGATAAGATAAGTCTAGATTTACATTCTTTATTCTGTATCTCGCTCATTTTCACTTTTCTGAAAATAGTTATTTGAAAAAGTAGTTCCAAGCTTTCGGCAATGTTTGTTGCCATCTTTAGTGCTTTGTCGTTGAGGTTTGCTCGCAACAAAAGCAATGTGGACATACTTTCAATAATGCAATCCTCAAATAAATTAAACCTCAGAATAAGTTTGGCTAATTAAGCTCGGTGTCTTTCACAACACGGGTCACACAAACAACTAACACATCAGTATAAAATAAAGACTAAACAACGACCTTTGTTCTCCCGAAATCACCCGTAAAAAATTACAAAATTCGTGGTATGAAAACACACATATTTCGATTTATTTTTTTCTCTAGACGGTTATTCAGTTTGTATTCTAACCTTTCTGTTTGTTATTTGTGTCACCTGTGTTGTGGCAGACACTGAGTTAAATTAGCCAAACAAGTTTTTGACATACTCTGTCTTGCCGTATTTTTCCATTTACTGCGGATAAGTGTGTCGATATTTTTAGGGTTTAGCTTAAAATACAATACCGTCCCGCTTTTTCAATGGTATGTATCATGGGGTACATAGGTTGACGTTGACGTATTATCTGTAGAACATACTAACACATAAGGGAAATGATCTTTTATTTTAGTACTTAGTACTTCTTCGCTGCACAAACGATGGCGCTTAAGAACCCTGGGTCTCCAAGACTACTGGGCCCCCAAAAGCACGAGGCACCTCCGCAGCTGCGGGCCCTGCGGGTCCTTAGTTATGCCACTGAATTAGGTATAAAAAGCAATGTACTGGGCTTCAAAGCATCGCCGTGCCTAACCTTCACGTCCTTTCCCCTCTATCTCTAACTCAACACCGTCACTGACTACTACTAATCTTATGATTGGATAAAGAGAAAGAGGTAGAAATATTTCTGAGCGTTCTCATAATAAGACGAAATTAATTTGGTCGGATTTTCCCCGTAATTTCCATTGTTAAATATAAAACGAAACCCTACGTTTTATTAAATCCTGGTCCCTCTCGACTGTTTTATTAGAGAATTTTCGCGTTTCAACAAGTCCCAACTTTAATCTTCTATAAAAGAGAGTGCAGTTCCAATGGTATTATTACCTTGTTGGATTATGCTCAAGGTTCTTGTAGATTTCAATGATTGTTGACTTTGTAATGAAACTGAGAATGGAACATTCACAGATCCGAGAAAAGTTCTTTGTTGAAAGGAAGTAGCAATAGTCGTAATGAGCAGGTGAAGCCAGGCAAGTAGACCATCTTTTATCCTTTTTGCAGACCCCAAACTAAAACCCTCATGGTCTCCTGGTCAAGGCCAATACATGTACCAGTTTACTAAAACTAGAATAATTTGAGATTGCGATACACAGTACATTATGACCAGTAAGTCAATCAAAGTTTCGACTCCTTACCAGCTGATGGCGTCATCTTCTACTTTCATGAGTAATAAATGTCTGCTCAGCAATTAGTGGCCTGTCAGAGGTATCATTACTTTTGGCTTACTGCTATGAATACTTTTTTATGGCATTAAATGTGAACATTTATTCTGAAGATATAGAAATTCTACTGCCGGCAACAATCGCTGGTTGTTTTGCTTTCATTTAATTTTATTTTACTGACCTTAGAAGTTTGCCTATAGCTAGCAGGCTGTGAAAAATAAGCGTTCTTGTTCCCGCAGTTGTTTTTGGTTAGAACTGATATGTTGTAAGGAATTTTTATAATCTTGCCTCATTACTCTAGTTTGTTTGCATCTTTCTGCTTGGTTAGAACTGACATGTTGTAAGGAATTTTTATAATCTTGCCTCATTACTCTAGTTTGTTTGCATCTTTCTGCTAAGTTAGTTTCTGGCATCTGAACGAGTTTTTGTTTATTTTTCATGGCCTTGTTAGGTTGCTTATAGGTTGGAAAATTGAAACACCGATTTGCATGAAAATTTGCAATGAAATAAAAATATACTCGTAGTCTTTCTACATTGTTGGAAAAGTTATCAGATTTTACGTTTGATGGTATAAAAAAATCATGCATTCCCATTCGAAATAATCAAGTTACCTACGATTGAAATGTCCTTAACAAATCTACTGATTTCTCCAGGATCAGAAAGAATTCAAAGTTGACCGTCTGACCTATGATGACGCGTTTCATGCTTAGTCGCACCGCAAAGTCACAGATTTCTAAGTTTTATAATCGCTCCGATATTCAATTTTCTTCTAATACCTACTTATATCAAAAATAGTGATTTGCACTAAACGGTCCGTTTAAAGTTCCATATATGATAAATAGAGTCACACTAAAATTCACCAAGGAATCCAAATATGCAATAATATTATATAAGGGGGTTCTATTCAAACAAATGTGAGTTTGACATGAATCGCCCTAGATAGACGTCAAAATTTTAGTCAAAATACTTATAATACTACTACGGTTATAGCGCTCAAGGCCCCCTACCATGATCAGGTGACAGATTTTTGAAATACGTTTTGGTAACCCCACAATCCTCCGTCCACTTACTGGCCCACCCTGTATACAGGGGTTATTCACGTTATTCGACACGGAGCATTATGGCTAAAGTACTCGATGAAAAAGAAAATAATAATTTCGGATAGATAGAGACCCATAAAGGCTACATTTTAAAAATATTTTCATGGTACACAGGGTGTCCCAAAAACACGAAATGTATCAAAGTTGTCGTTTTTAATGGAACACCCCGTATATAATTGCATATTCAGATTCCTTGGTGAATTCTAATGTGACTTTATGTATTATATATGAGATTGATATTCACAACCTTAGGTATATCATTAGAAAGGTTATCAAATTCTACATTTAACCGTATAAAAAAAATTAGGCATTCCCATTTGAAAAAATCAAGTTATCGCTGATCGATGTTTTCTTAATTAATCGATCGATTTCTCCAAGCATAAACGTAATTTAAATTTGACGGTTTCATCAAAGCTGACCCATTTTATTCTTAGTAATACGGCAAAGTCACAGCCTTCCAAATTTTATAATTTCTGCGATATTCAATTTTTTCCTGATATCTACTTATACCGAAAATGGTGATTTACACCTAAACGGTTCGCTTTAAGTCCCATGTTTGATACATAAAGCACTGGAATTCACCAAGGAATCTGAATATGCAATAATATACGGGGTGTACCATTTAAAAAAAACATAACTTTGATACATCTCGTGTTTTTGGGACACCCTGTGTAATATGAAGATATTTTTAAAATGTAGCATTTATGGGTCTCTATCCTTCCGAAATTATTATTTTCTTTTTTATCAAATACTTTAGCCACAATGTTGCGTGTCGAATAACGTGAATAACCCTGTATATAGTAGGAAATTAACCTCCCAAGAAAAAAAATTATCGGCGGTGGCAACTATAAATACAGTCCTAGACATTAGCAACTGAGCCACTCACCGGTTATATCGGCGTTTGATTTCGGAGCTTTTAAGGCTCTAATTTCTACTTTCGGGAAATTCTGTTGGGGGGTAGTCGTTAGTCAGCTGTTCATTTCAACGGATGTGGATCAGTGAAGCGTTGTAAATTATACTTAATTTGTTTGGTTGCTGCACAGTGTAGACCTCTCTTAACGTCAGACACATCTGGAAATTGGGTCTTCGTAAATAACCATTCATTTCATCCAGCAAGGCGGTAGTCGGTAAGCTGTTGCTTTCCCCGGGCTCATCTCTTCATTTCATTTGACAGCTCTCCTAATAATACGGCTCATTTAAGGAACGATGAAAGGTGGGGAGAGCGGGGAGCGCTAATTTGCAATTTTCTGTATTGTGATATCTCTGGAAAAGGCTATTTCAGTGCCGGCCAGGTCGCTGAATGCCTCATTGCCCACCTTAATGACGCCGTATCGCTAATTCTCGAGTTGCGCTTAATTTGAGCTCGGCACGTTTTATGCCACTCACTGTCACGGATGAACTCAGGTTGTCTAGACATTGCATTAAGTTAGATTAGATAGAGGACAAAGCTTTGCACTTTCATCCATTAATCTGGTAAGAGCTTTGGACGGCACCTTTTGGTTTCTTGGAAACTGTCGTTATGATGAAATATTTTGTGATTATGTACGGAGTAAAATTGTCTAAAATCTACTTCTATTAAGTTAAACGGCGATTACCAAATTACTTTTGAACAAGTGATACCACCTATAAACGAACAGCGTGAATTATTTTTCATATCAATGTCTTAACAGACATGTTGTGAACTCGTAAAATGCATTAAGTCGGAGCTAGAGTATTGCCGACACGAATATTGTCAATAGATTTGAGAACTGTAGCTCGCCATCGTTAGCGATTTACCGTCAGGTCAGTGGCGCTCTTGATACTTATATCCAGCAACTGTTTCGTCGTATCCACCCAGCGTGTAGGAGGACGGCCACGGCGCGGCCCACTCGGGGCATGACCCTGAACTACAAGTTTATCCATATTATCGCTTCTGTGTATAAGTCCAAAGAATGTAAGCATTCTCGTCGACACAATGGAGGATAGTCTCTTTGGATTACCGAGCTCATCCAGTATGGAAACGTTAGTTCGATGGGCGTTATAAGAGTCTCTCTCAGCAATCTCCTCCACGTCCATATTTCAAAAGCATCTATGCGAGCTCGATCTCCCTTTTAGGAGTCCAAGTTTCCGAGGCATACAAAAATATGGAGAACACAAGAGACTGAACCAGCGACATTTTGGTAGCTTTAGTGATGTTATGGTCACGCCACATTTCAGTAAGCTTTGTCATGGCCACATGTGTCTATTGAATGCGCCGTCAAATCTCAATTTTCACAGCTATGCGAATTGTCGATCAAAGAACCGAGGTAAACCAAAATTTGCACTACTTCTATACTAGATAGCAATGCTGAACTCTTGGAAATTCATATCATTGAGTACACGCTATAATAACTACAAAGCTAGACAGTAAACGTGAAATGCTAGTTTGAACCGTGTACAGTATTGATTTTTTAGTGACGACAATAATAATAATACTACTATAACACTGTGCTCTTGTCCAGATCACGTAGTTCATGCATACATTCACATCCAATCACAACAGGAAAAAATAAACGCCTGGACGCAGAAAGCACTCCAGGGCAAACATAGATACAGCGTCACAAGACCTCATTAATGAAAAGTAGTCATACACCTGGCTGCAGGATAACCAGCTGATCCCAGAAACGGAGTATTTCATGCTTGCTACCCAGGACCAAGTGGTGGCGACACGAAGCTACAAAAAATACCTGAATAAAGCTCCATCCATTACAGACAATAATTGCAGCAAATGTCACCAATAAAATGAAACAATAGATCACATAACAAGCGAGTGCAAATCTCTCGCCGGTACCGAATACACATCCAGATATAACTGTGCAGCTAAAGTCATACACCAAGCGCTAGCCACAACAAACAAACTAATAGAAAACGCAGATCCATATTACAATAAATTGCACTCCACGTCAGTACTCGAAAACAATCAATACAAACTATACTGGAATGTTGAACTATACACAGACGAGACTATCTCATAAAGGCAGGCTAAGTTACCTATCTGATAGATATCTCTATTCTCAATGATATGAATTTCCAAAACACCTACGCTGGGAAGATATCTAAATATACTGATATTGCCATAGACATAAAACTACTCTGGAAGCAAGGCAAAGTTACTATTGTCCCCCTCATCATGCCAGTCTCAGGACTTACACCAAACACGCTTGCACCACATCTAAAACAGTCAGCACTGGACGGAAGGTTACATAAAATATTCTGTAATCCTGAAGACCTTTAATATTATACAATCCTTCCTAAATTCAGGTCTATACTAGTTCAGCTGTTGACTCCGTCAACATTTGTTGCTACCGCAATCATGCGAGAGATTTATTTATCGCATGGCTCACAAATCACATTCAAGATATGAATAAGAAACAAAAAAACATCATTTTCACAAACAAACATCCAAATTTTTAATATATTCGATTGATCCGTTGGTCAGGTTCAAGAAGTCTTCTGCTTGGCCAGCATACAGTCTTAAAGGACATTCTTCGATAATGTGCTGGACAGTTTGTCTCTCGGCTGCACAGTCACAACTTGCCGAAGGCGCTTTACCCCATTTTTTCATCATATCTGCGCATCTCCCATGTCTGGTCCTTATTCTGTTGGCACGAGACCATGTTTTAGGTGGCAGTTCGAACCCTATTGGTTTTGTGCTGATGCACTGTAGGTTCCGAGCATGTACTGGAGCGGTTGCGTTCCACTGGCTCTTCCATTGATCAGAAATGGAGAAACCATCATGCATTAACTGTTCAGCCATTTTGTAGGGGGGATCTCTGGATCGGAGCCTGTTAATGTTAAGGCCCTCGGAATAGTCATGAATGGGAAGTGATTCGTTTTTCCTAATTTTTTCGTATTGTAGAAGAAGAGCGTTTTTTCTGCGTAGTTGTGGCAGGGGGATATGGCTTAAAACGGGAAGCCAGTAGGCAGGAGTGCTGGTTATCGTGCCTGTTATGATTCGCATGGTGCGGTTTATCTCAACATCAACTTTCGCTGTATGGCGGCTGTTCAGCCACACCGGTGAGCAGTACTCTGCTGCTGAGTATACCAAGCCCAGAGCTGATATACGCAGTGTAAAAGCTGAAGATCCCCAGGTGGTTCCACAGAGCTTTTGTAATATATTATTTCGTGTTCTCAGCTTAGCTAGCGGTATTTAGTATATGTTGCTTGTAGCTCAGAGTCCTGTCCAGAGTGACTCCTAGGTACTTTGGGAACTTGCTATGCTTTAAGACGGTATTTTCGAGATGGACGTTTAGTTCTCTATTCGCCAGTCTGTTATTGAGGTGGAAACAGGTTACTTCCGTCTTGTTTGGGTTTGGCTGGAGCCTCCAGTCACGAAAGTATTTTACTAACTTATTGAGGTCATTTGTAAGAGTTTTTTTTGCGAGAGAAACTTCTGGATAATAATAATGAAGGCCTTAAGTCAACTAATACAGGCAAGGTTTAGGGTTAGTTACCTACTCTTTGGTTTAGGTACATGTCTACTCTTTCACCTAACATCTTACTAGCCAGCAGAAAAAAACAGTGACATTATCATGATATAAACGTCATTATGGTGTTATGTGTAAAGTACATAAAAGTGTATATAAAAAAGTAGTTTATCTAACACTCATATTTATCTGGGTAACAGAAAAAAATGATGATCGATTGGAACTGGGACTAAAGGTGTTGCTAATGGTATACTATAACTGCTGCCGCTGTCTACATATATGAGTTGTTTTTTAGTATCATTTTGAAAGCATAATTTTCAATATTCTTTATGTGAGTATCCAAAGCGTTTCAGCATTTTATACAAATTTTTTTTGAAATAATGAGGATTGTGTTTAGGAATATAATATTTAAAGTTGTGTTATTTATTATATTAACATTGTGCGTTGTTCCTCCAGGAATAAATTTCTGTAAAACATATATTGGTCTAGGAAAATGCAGTATTCTTAAACGAAAGCTAAAAGATAATAAGAGTACAATAAATTCCTCAATTTTGAGCTATTTGAGATCACAAATGCACCTTGAGACGTGATCGTACTTTCGCAAGCTTTTCGTGAACCTACAACAATTATTCAAAAATGTATCCTATTTGCAGTGTAGACGTCCAAGTCCATTAAAATTCAATAAAAGTTAACTTCTCTTTAACAGATGCGAATTTAAGAATAATTCTTATTGATATTGACTTCACATTCCGAAGCCTAAGTGCGATTTGTTTTATTTGTTTTTCATCCTGGTCTCCTGTGCAAAATCCCGAAATGGAGTTTAGGTGATTATAAGCCTTCCTCTGCTTCTCAAATCAAAGAAAATCAGGGATCAAAATAATGATTTCGCTTACGTTCAGAACGTAAAAGGAACACGTATTTATAGAAGCAAACAGTACTATATCCCATAAATTTACAAACGAAATTCATTTGCCAGAGTCGTTGCTCACAGCCTAATCTAATTATATCGGAAGTTAATTACGATGAAGGGCCGCGAAAGAGGAATGCAGCGCAGTTTCCCGCTCATTAAAACTGGCCAATTAATATCCCCGATGCGGTACTGGAACATTTGCCAACGTGAAAAGGAATACAAGGCTTTTAAATGGATCCCTTTGGAACTTTGTTTCAGCCGTTCATCTATTTTAATTGGTTTGTTCTCATACCAAATTACTGATTTCGAGTGTGAAATGTCGAGTATGCAAACATCAGCTGTTGGTTACCTCACAAAGTACAGGGGTCGGCATAAGTGACTTCCCGCTATACCGAGTGTCCCAGAATGTCCTTGACACGTGATATCTTCGTAACGAAAAACGGTTCAAGCAAGAACTGAGTGGTACTTTTGAAGGTACTATAGGGTCTATCATACCATGCATTCAAAACATTTTTTTTGTACGTCAACCCCTAAATCTTACCCCCAACTTTTTTTTTCAAATAGCATCCCATAGGTTTTCCTACATAAATGATATCCCCATTTTATTCAAAATCTTGTGGTACCTTTAATTTTATATACAAACTTATTTTTTCCATAAAATCATAAGCATAAGACAAATGAAATGATAATTTATTTGACCCTTGATATTTTTTTAACAAAAACGGATAAAAAAGAAAAGTAAGTAGGTTTTTCAAGGGTAGTGAATGACCTATCATTCCTTGCTTATGAACCATGTTTTTGTTACTTAAACCCCTGGAATCTACCCCTAGCTTGTTCTTTCAAATTTCGATCCACAATTTTTCCTGGAAAAATGAATTCTTTACTTGAATTTAATTATCGTAGTGCTTTACTTTTTATGCTCCTACTGCAATTTATCTTTAATTTTTTTCGTTTAATCCATGGAATGGTAAGCGTAAATTAATTAAAACACATGTATGGAAAATATTTTTTTATTATCATGAATCAACTAATAAAAAAAACTGACAACAAAACTAAGTGCAAAAACGTGAAAAAGTTTCGTGGTTACATCAGGCCGTGCCAAAAAATTGCAGTAGGGGCATAAAAAGTAAGGCACTGTAATAATTAAATTCAAGTAAAGAATTTATTTTTCCAGGCAAAATTGTGGATTGAAATTTGAAAGAACTAGCTAGGGGCTAGAGGTGAAAACACTGCTTCGCGACGATTTTGAAAAAGTAGCGTCGTTTTGGCGAGTGATATATAAAAAAGGCTTCAAATGGTTTATGTAGAGAATAAAAATAAAATACTGCATAGTTTTTGTCTTTGTCGACAAATAGCGCCGCTGTCATATAAGTTTTATCGAAAAAAAGTTCAAATGATATAAGGAGACAACAAAGTTCTTCACAATTTAATGTGCGATCAATAGTTTCCATTCTACAGTTAGGGATTGGATTATATATACTTTCATCAACATCGTTACCCTACTACAGATATTAAACAATCGTTAAGTCTCACAAAATTGTTTTGGTCGCAAAAGTTCGGCAAAAAATGAAATTTGGTGAGATAGTAGGCATATATTAGTTCCCTGAATGTTGTGACAGATCAAGGTTACGCTAGAAGAGCACCTCAGGTTCGTGAATCCAAGGGGTTATGTGAGAAGTGAAATGTATCATATATTTGTTTCACCTTTTAACAAATTGTTTTAAATTATAAATACGTATACATAAGTAAAGTATAAAAATCAACAAAATATATATTTGTTCACCTTTAAATAAATTGTTTTAAATTATAAATATATATAAGCATAGAAATAAAGTATAAAAATCAGTAAAACCACACCAAACGAATTCACAATCTATCGGTAGCAACAAACAAGTTATATAATGAACGTTTATTCCCAAATTAGAAAACCACTAACAGCTAAATGATAAAGGAAAACGTGTCTTAAAAAAAACAGATGAATACGGCAGCCTCCCTGCTACCACCCCCGTGGGATTGTGGACACATCAGCGCCTCAGCGTCAGCTTGGATTGCGGACAGCGTCTCATCGACAGCTGTCTCTTGTATTTAGTACAGTAGCCCCTTTTGCCAAGAAAAAGCTGATAAAAGCTCTGATCTGTACCTCAAAATCCAAACTAAGAAAGAACTATGCGAAGACTTAGAACATGACATCTGGGGTGAAGGGTACAAGTTGGTCACCACAAGAATGATCAAGCAACCGTCACCGTGTCGACTAACGACAGAAGGGTAGAGATAGTGAGAGAGCTCTTCCCAAGTGTTTCAGAAGCTTGGGAGACGGACAGCACCGAAAAGAATCCGGAGATCTTTACGGTGAAAGAGATTAAGGCGGCTGCGGGGAAGATGAAAGATGGTAAAGCTCCTGGGCCAGATGGTGTCCCTCCGGAGGCCATTATGGTGATAGCATCTACAGCACCACAGCTGCTATTAGGTCTATTCAACCACATTCTGAGTACGCAAACCGTACCAAAGGCGTGGAAAACGGCAAACGTGGTATTGCTTAGCAAGATCGGAAAACCGCCAGAGCTTTCCTCTTCATACAGGCCAATTTGCCTGCTAGATACCATCGGAAAGCTGTACGAAATCCTGATAAGGCAGAGGCTCGAGAAAGAGATCGAAAAGGCAGGAGGATTCTCGCCATGCCAATTCGGTTTCCGCTCGGGGAGCTCCACCATCGATGCCCTGGAAACGGTAACGAGGATTGCGGAAGATGCCAAGAAGAAATGGTGTGCGTTGGTGATGCTGGATGTCCGCAAATGCTTTTAATAAAGCTGAAGATTTAAAAATACCTAAGGAATCTTATAAGCAGCTACCTAGACTACAGATCAATTTGCATTACCGGAACCGAAATCTCTATGACAACAGGGGTGTCTCAAGGATCTGCTTTAGGGCCGTTACTCTGGAATATGCTGTATGATAGGGTGCTGCAGCTTTCGCTGCCCAGCGACGTAAAGACGGTAGCATACGCCGACGACCTGGCACTAGTTACATGGCAAATGAACAGGCAGAGCTGGTTCATAAAGCCAATGCATCGCTGTGCAAGATCGACAGGTGGATGTGCGATCACAAACTTAAGTTGGCTCCTGAGAAAACAGAGGCAGTTATAATGCGCGGCTCAAGGAGCAAGAGAGCTAACGTGGTCTTCCAACTAAAGGGGGTTCAGGTCCCACCAAGCAACTCCATATTGTACCTCGGAGTCACACTGGATAACGAGAGGTGTTATGGAGAACACCTTAAACGAGTAGTGACAAAGGCTGAGAGGAAGGCGGCAATACTGTCGCCACTGATGCCAAATGTAGGAGGGCCCAGTAGCAACAAAAGGGCACTACTGTGCCAGGTGGTACAGTTGGTCGTCCTATACGGAGCTCCTGTGGGGTGTATTGCCACGAAAAAGAAAAGGTATCAGAAGGTCTTAGACAGCTTGCAAAGAAAGTCTCTGCTGAGGGTGGTCAGTGCTTATCGCACGGTATCTACAAGATTCTTGCAAGTTATAACGTCGATACCACCTTTATACTTGCTGGCCGAAGAGAGGACACTGATCCGCCATGGTCAAGCCGGCAATGCGATGAGCCGCGCTGAGGCTAAAAGGCTGACAGCAAGTAAGTGGCAAAGCATATGGAACGAGACCACTGATGTCAGGCGGTGGATGAAACGACTAATACCGTCGATAAAAGAACGGGCGGAATGCAGTCATCGGCAGACGCCCAATTTCCTAACGCAGGCACTGTCTGGGCACGGGCCTCTTCGAGTGCATAGGAAACGGATAGGACGGGTGATGGACGAAAGATGTTTGCACTGCGAGGCGGAAGATACGGCTGAGCATGCCCTGTTTCTGTGCGATCGATGGGGGCGTACAGACAAGAGGCAAGTCAAAAACTGGATGAGGAGCTGACCCCAGAGACTATGGTCCTGCTGATGTTGTCCATCGTAGAGGCATGGAATATCATACATGAGATGGTCAACAAAATACTCTCTGTAAAGGAGAAAGAGGAGTGGCTTCGAGGATAAGTGAGGATTGGAAGTTATTCATAAATGTGTTTTAAGCATTACCTCATCTTGCACTGCGAAGAATATCGTTCACGATGATGCCCGGTGCAGATGGAGATATAACATCAGAGGTAAGGAAGAGGGAACGGGTTTTAGCCGGTCGGGCCGTGATGATATGTCGGATCGACGTGGTTGCGTCCATTGGACATGTGATCAGAGGACTCAAGCTGGTTCAACGTCGGGCGGGCAGACACTCTCTCACACTTCCGAGTGTGTGAGTGTTTTCTGTCCTTGCGATCAAGCCGATTTCCTAAACCCGCTATAATAATAAAAAAGCCCCTTTTGCTACTGCCCCCGAGGATTGTTGTTAAGTCGCCAAAACAGGAAGTGAGCCTCGGCGGTCAAAATGGCTGACTACTGCGTGGCGTCGTGAGCAGAAGAACCCAGAAGCGGGAAACCAGGCTGCAAGCATTATAGCTCGTTTAATATCGCCCAATTCAGAGCAAAACCCCATCCCCTTTGTTTAGCCACCCCAAGAAAGGAAAAGTTACCTAGGTTCAGCAACTGCTATATGTTAAGCCAGGTCCCAGGTATGGTCACTAGTCACTAGACAGCCAGCTCGGTGGTGGATGGTCGGTTGATCAATCGGAAACTGAGGCTAGTCCCCGTTATGTGAACAAAAGAAGACAATCTGTCTCCACCGAAAACCGTTGGATTCAAAGCGTCCAACGCTCGCCAACGAGTCATCAAATGGACCAGTCGATGTGGTCTTCCAGCGTTGGGAAACGCCAGCCGCTGCTAGACAAATTATAGGCTTGGGGACAAGTCTGCCGTTACATAGCTCCACTAAATTATAAATAAATAAAGAGCGTCAGCGATATTATTTCTTTATAATTTGCGGAAAAGGAAAAAATGGTAGGATATCAATTCATTGCAACTCCACCAAAAAAGGTTCAAATGATTTATGGAGAGAACAAAATAACCCCCTCCACGCTCGACTATGAATCACATTTGTTACATAATTATCTAAAGCATGAAATCATCCCGCAGAGATAGAGGAACACATAACAGAATCCCTATCAAGATTAAATGATTATTACAGTTCAAATCAACTCCGCCCAAATCCAGCGAAAACGCAGGCATGCCTATTCCGCCTCAATAACCGACAGGCGAGAAGGGAACTGCAAATAGAGCGGAATGCAGTCAGATTGCAACGTTGCCCAAACCCAGTCTATCTAGGTGTTACATTAGACCGCTCCCTGGCGTTCAGAAAACATATCGACAAAACCAAGGTCAAAGTCAACACCAGAAACGGCATTCTCCGGACACTGACTAGTGCTCGATGGGGGGCAGACCCTAACGTCCTGCGCTCCTCGGCCCTTGCACTGTGCTACTTCGCAGCCGAGTATGCATCCCCCGTGTGGGAGAGATCATAACATGCCCAAAGACTGGACCCTGTCCTGAATGACACGTGTAGATTAATAACCGGATGCCTAAAACCCACTAACCTTGATCAGCTTTACATGCTAGCCGGAATAGCACCACCGCAAATACGTAGGGAAACCCTAGCCATCGCCGAGCGAAGCAGACAATGTGGAGACACCAGGCAACCTCTGTACCAATATATACCGGCAGCGGCCAGACTGAAATCAAGGCGAGGCTTTATGCAAACTACACAGCCCCTCACAGCCTCTAAAACTGCTACCAAGGAGGCAAAATGGGAACAGCGCCTAGCAGTCAACAATATCCCAACCTGGAATACAAAAGAAAAACTTCCTGGAGGCTCAGACTTAGACTGGGGCACCTGGAAAATCCTCAACCGACTCCGGTACCAAATGGGGAGATCCAAGAATAACCTCCTGAAATGGGAATCCGTGGAAGAGGAAACGTGTGAATGTGAAGAATCCCAGACAATGGAGTACCTTCTAGCGTGTCAATGTCTACAAGCCCCATGTACCATCCGAGACCTTTGGACGTGCAATGAAAATTCTGTGAAATGCGCCAGACACTGGAGTGATATATGAACATTTATACTTATATTCACAACATATTGTCATAATATTTATTTTTATCTATGGAATTTCTAGTTACAAGTTGTAGTTCAGACACAATTAAATAAATAAATAAAATCCCGTTGTAACTTCACAAAAAGATACGTTCATTAGTCGTTTGCGTTTTTTATTCCGTTTTACTCGTACAAATCGGGGAACTGACTTATGCCGACCCCTGTATTACGAAAGAGGTAAGGAGAGCCTCAGCTTAAGGACAGAGATGAGTCTTTGCTAATCGTCTATTTATCTAAAATCTAGAAAAATGTTGCTTCACTAAATGCAAAATTCCAAATTCATCTCATACCTGCGGATACTATCTGTAACAATTAATCATGTGTCATTGGGACCAGTCTGCATAGGATGAAACTTCTTAATTTAAAGTTTTTAATTAAATGGCGGACGCGCTCGCAAGGCGAGGATCGAGGAATGATTTCCTGGATCTTGAGCCAGCTGTGGATCATTAGAAGGAAAATAGAAGGGTGGTTGCAAAGTCAACATCCTATGAGATGGAGAGGAATTTCTAGACGTCTCCGTCAAACCAAAGGGGGGACTGTTCTGTCTCTCACTGGACAGCAGCCGGCTAAGGTTACCTGTGGGCCTGCTATCTGGCCATAACACCTTCAGAGGTGATATGTATGTGATGGGGGAGGCAAGCGACCCTACGTGTATACGCTGTGGCGAGGAGGAAGCACAGGTGTATACAAGGGGGTAACAGGGGTAATTACTCCTCCCATTTTCGAAAAAAAAACTCAATTCAACTTTGACTTATTTTATTTATCGATATCGATAGCCAGTGCTAATCTAACATTTTGACATTGATCATTATAACCACAAAACACAGTCACACACAAAAGTACAAAAGTCAAAAGAATAAAAGTTAGGCTAGATTACTAATTCACTTTGTAGGGATGGTCTTGAATTAGATTCTATCTTTGGATTCATTCATAATGGGATGCGCCGAAATAAAATGATGGCTTCGATTAGTTGCGTATCTCGGTCACAAACAGGATGAACTGTTTCAAATATGTTTAAGTATCAATAAATTGAGTCGCATTGTTAAAGAATTCAGATCATCTCTAGTCGAATGCGCAGTTGAATCTCACTGACCTACGCTGTAGCAGTATCGATTGTCGATATCGATAAGATATCTGTGACGTGAGCCCTTGTTTTAAGTCACGTGGAAAAATTTGAATATATTCTTATTTTATCTTGCAAATATCTTCTTTTGGCCGTCAGTAAAATCATGTTCTTTGTTTCCTACTGCTTTTTGATATGGTTTTCTTTACGCTATGTATACTCCCGAGGGGATTTCACGACCTCTGCAAGTACCCTATTATCGCACTGAAAAAAAAATCTTTTTTGCAGTAACTAAATTACAAAAGGGTTTGTTTTGCATTAAATCTAATCTAATATATTCCCGTTGCTACATAATCAGTTGAAGGTCCTATATAATGTGGTAGCTTGTCACAAACATTTACGTAACTCATTAATTACCTGTTTTGAAAATTGCATCGATTAGAAAAGCTAAAACGCTAATTAAAGAAAATGAAGTACGTGTTGTGGTTACTAGGGTACCTGACTGTTGAGTGTTCATGATCGTTTAATTTTGTATGCTGTGCCAATAAAATGTTCACGGATGATACGTATTATATATACACATTATTTTTGTATTCCGTAAAATTAAAATTGATTAATGAATCAATAGATTTTTTATTTCATCTCCCTAAAATACCTGATACTCCACTGTTTCACTTGCTATTTATATCTTTTTTTTTATTTTAATACTATTAACATTTTCCTTTTCTCTGACATCAACGTCCTTTACGAAGGTATTACAAAAAATGGTGAAGGCACACACAACTTCATGCCCCACTACCACCCCAAGACTGAGGTCTAGATACGCCCCTGGGAGGAAGAGTTCTCCGCAAACATTCTATGTCGCTGTGAAGCCTGGGCTTGGGAACTAGGGTAAGGAGAGCTGGATAAGGGCCCGCTTGTAGGCCCATGTCCATGCCTCTCTCCTTCTTTCATTCATTCATTCTTAATTTAAGACAGACGACCGAAAATTGTTTTCAGAGATTGCGAACGCGCTAGTGAGCAAGACGCCATGCCGGAGAGGCAAACAAGCGATCAAGTACAGGTTTTTATGTGACACCGATTTTCTGATATTGTGTTTCTAACGAGGTACTAAACACACAAGCTAGTCGTCTTCAAGTCACGGATAATGAATCAAAAATTCTAACACATATATCTTGAAAGACAGTGTTCGGATAGGTCTGTAATTTATAAAATATCACTAATATCGTATTTTTACGCATCATGATTTATTAAGACAAAAGGCACGTGGGATGAAGAAAATATTTAGGCATTGATTGAAAATTATAAAAACCTGCCTGTAATATGGAATCAAAAACTAAAGACTATTATTAGAAACAAAAAAAAAAGATGCTCAGACAGAAATTGGTTCGGTCTTGAACTGAAATAGCCACTCTGCAATGGGTATTTTTATTTGAATCCTGGGACCAGTTAAATTAATCAATCTGTTGCGCATAAATTTTTTGTAATGATCACTATTATGTTTAAAATGTGAACCTGCAAATAACGAAGATGCACCTCATTCTATAGCACTGATGAGTTTTTTTTTTTTTGTATCGCCATTATAGTTTGTGAATCTAAAGTTGTGTCTTTATACCTATTCTATGTTATACATCTATAAGTTTAATGTTTTTATGCAATTTTGTGTATAGTCAATAATTTGTATTACATGATCAATAAATTTATTATTACTACTACTACTACCCAGTGTATATACCGAGTGTGAGAATTCCAATATACCGGGAATTTACCCATCACTGACCACTGATGATCATACAAAAGAAACAACTCGACTAGTCAAATAAAATTTGAATGCAACTTACCCTGCCATCACTTTTCCTATAGGCGTCATGTATTCTCCACACAAGCTCTGGGCCGGCACTTGCCACTTGTTTACCTAAGGAGAAACAAAAACATCCATTTAGAGACCCTTCACGAACAAAAATATTTCTATTGAGGTTTTAGCTGAGAGGCATTTTAACAGGATTTCCTTCATGCCTACGTACGGGGAGGTGTGATTTTATAGTCGGCTCATTGCTTTTTTAATGTTTTGATATCCAGACCACATACCACAAATGAAAAAAGAAGAAGTCAAGTAGATTGGCTGAGTAGTTGCATCGCACAGACAGACAGAGATAAAAGAAAATCCAAAGTTTCTAACGCGCAGGAGCTTTAAATATGTTGTTCAGATTTTTTCGTTTTTCTTTGGGAATCCAAGGATCGTCTGACTATTTCTTTTATATACTGATAGATCACTATATAGAAATAAAAATTAAAACACTGAGTCTATGATCATTGCAGGTACGCCCAAAAACGATTATAAACCCGAAAAATTGAATAAAAGAAGTTTATGATGTATCTCAACACCAAAAATATTCACACCAGTTCCTAGAAGCCTTCAAATCTTGCAAAATGCTTAAGAACCTCTAAGAATCATTAAATTGTCTATTTTTTTCATTATTATCAACTTTGCTACCCAAAAGGGTGATTGTTAAAAACCACTAGTTTATGGTAAACTATTACTCTTGTGCAGAGTCTGACAAGTGCAGCGGACAAAGCATTTCCATAAGGTAGCTAACCTGGTAACTATTTTTTTATAACTAAGCAACCACGAAGTTACCGGAGCACAGCGGCTACTATAAAGTTAGGTTAGGGGAAGTGGCGCGGAACTTGGAAAGGCCAACACTCGGTAAATACATCTGCTAGCAGTATGTTCCTATAAGAACCACCGCCTTGGGATGAGATGTAGTAGAATAGTTGGCAGTGGCACGTTAAAGCTGGGTCACAAGTAAGTCGAATCGCTCTTCTGTGAACTGCGTCAAGTACGGACAGGGCAGAAGGGCCAGCAGCTCCCCATATATATAATTATTGCTCAAAGTCTTATCCGGGCTTGGCATATCAACGTAAGGAGATTGGATGGTGAAAAGTACTTTCGGGTTCTGAATAGGTAACCGAGCTTTGTTCCGACAGCTGTTTCAATTCACGAAAGCTGTTAATTCGGGATCAAGTTTCATCTAATGTTGACTCCTTAAAGACTGAATGAGTGACTTCTTTACATACCTGATTGTTCGTTAAAACCGAATGCTGAATTTGGTACGTCTTGTTTGATAAGTACTAGGTCTTTTATCATATTCTTGAATCCTCAAGCGACAATGGTCTTCAGATCCCCTGACTGTGAAACAGTTGCTGCCAGCCTTCGGCAGGCCACCTCAACCACAGAGATTGGTCTATTGTGCATGATGCCTGAAACACTTTTATCCGCAAAACCGTGGATCAGATTTTCGGTACTAAAGAATAGATCACTGATCTTGTGAGTGAAGCAGAAACAATGGAAATGGAAGAGAGGAATCAAAGCAAGAAGGTTTTCTGGTAACAAGAGCCATCAGTGGATAGGCCTACAAGTCGGACCTCTCCCCACTCTAGTTCCTAATTCCAGCCCTCATCGCAAACATCACGATGGCCTTGGTTCCTGCCCCTCCTATATTTTCAGGTTCAAGAACCCTTGTGACATCCCTTCCTCTCCGCAAGTGCGTATACACGTCGGGTCGCTAGTCAGCTCAATCACATACAAGTACCGTTTGAAGCTATTATGGCCAGGAGGCAGGGCCACAAGTAACCTTAGCCGGCTTGTCTCCAATGAGAGACAAAACCGCCCCACCGTGGCCAGACGTTCTAAAATAAGCTCTCTAGCTTGACGGAGATGTCCAGAGATTCCTCTCCATCTTATAAGATGTTAATTTTGCACCCACACCTCTGTTTTCTTCCTAATGGTACCAGCTGCTAGCTCCAGAGCTATCTCAGGACCCAGGAAATTATTTTTCATTACTGTAAACTCCAGCATGACTCGGCACCCAAATAAGTGATACTTGATCTCTTGCCGAAATGACATCGGAGAACTTTCTACATTTTAGATCGAGACATGACGTTACTCTATAAGCACTTGTTACTTTTAGTGCTTTCTAACTCTCGGAGCAGATAGAAATCCGCCTTCTAGGCTCCTAAATTTAATGAAAACCAGAGGCACAAGCTAAACTCGCTTGGAATATCGTACTGTATCCTCGAAAGCTAACAAGCCGCAAAGTCTAACCGGAAGGCCTTAAGACGAAAGCTTGTTTAGGAGAGATGTATGCTGTAGTTGGTCGAATATCTGGGTGAGGTAAAAAACGTAATATAAGGTCTGTTTTTACAGAGAATCACAAACCAGTCAGAGCCAATCAGTATTCCCCATTGCAGTTGTCAAACTATTTCTGACTAGTACTGGCCAATCAAATTGACGCTGACTAGCTGTGATTGCTGTAAAAACAGACCTATAAAATCATCGAATCCAATTAAGGTAGGATACCCACAAAACCTGAAAAAAGCTGCATAGGTAATGTTTTCTAGCATTCATTTCTTCCTTATAAAAGGGTGGCTGTTTGAAGGTAGAACTATAATATGATATCCAAAAAAAAAATCGGGGAACTAGGCCTGTAACGGAAAATCATCTGGTCCACAGAACAAAGAACAACGGCCGAGCAGAACTTAGGGAGCTCAAAAGAACAACTGGCCACCAGGTCGTGGAATGTCAGATGAAAATCTAATACAAAATCACATACATCATCTGAAATCACTGGAGAACTGGTTTCTTTAAATAGGAATCACCTTTGCATAACATTTCGTCTCCTTTCAGGAATGCTTAAAGGAATTGGGGCTAAGCGATGGAGACCTCGACTGCAGATGATATGGGTGAGGAACAGAGTCAGCCTTTCCTGTGCTCTGTGAGTGCTAGATCGCAGAAGACTGAAATACTTTTGAGAAGTCTAGGCTACCACCAATAGACCTTAACTGTAGAATATGAAAGTTATAATACAATACGCCTTAAGGCTATATTAACGGGAACAATTTTGACAGGCGATTTCTAGGGGAAAAATTGAGTCAATTTGATTGACTTAGTACTTCTCACACATAATAATGATACGATTTTATTATTTCTCCACTGCATGAAGCTATAGTAGCCAAATCATCGCCCACCCACCCGCAAAAAAACATCCAACGCAAAAACTCTTGTAAATAGTTTCTTGCGTCTCCCTCTGTAGGAAGTAGGTGTGAGAGATTTCATCTTAAATGACGGCACTGGCTCTATGTACAGGTTTTATTTTAAATACAAGGAACTGTAGAATATGTACAACGTGATGTTACATTATAAAAATTAACTGTTTCGCACGGCGGCTAGTGCAGAAGTCCCCGGTTCCGCTTGTCGTCGGGTGGACGATCCTAGACGTAGCTCCTCCCTCGATCCAGTGGCGTAACAAAGGGTAACACGGAACATGCCCCCGGCCTTGGAAGAGTCAGCTGACAACAGGTAAAGGGCAAAGTCTGGCGAGTGCCCTAATTATGCTTCCATCTGAAGTGCGCAGAGAAGCGACCCTGGAGACGCCATCCTTTCCAGGAATTAGTCGTTCAACGCGTCCTAGACGCCATTTTGTTGGAGGCAAGTTGTCATCTTTAACTAAGACTAACTGACCTACTTCTAGTCGGCCATGATTCTGCTTCCAACGCTGTCTTTGTTGTAGTTCGCTAATATATTCGTGGCTCCACCGTACCCAGAAATGTTCGTATAATTTCAACAGCAACTGATAGTTGGATAAACGGTTCTCTGGTATGCTGGACACTGAAGGCTCCGGCACTGATACGGCTTGTCTTCCAATGAGGAAGTGTGAGGGTGTAAGAGGGGTTAAATCATCAGGGCTAGCACTCATGGGAGAAAGAGGTCGGGAATTGAGTACCGCCTCTATGCGGATAAGCAATGTTTGAAAATCGAAGATGATTTAAGCTCTTGACGCCCGCTTCCCAAATGCCCCCAAAATGAGGCGAATTAGTGGGTATGAAATGCCACGTAATGTTCTCATTAGCAGTTGCTTCGCAAATATTTGATGAATTATTGCGTAAGAATTCACCCATTTCCCTCAGTTCCTTATTAGCCTTAATAAAATTCGTTCCATTATCGGAATACACAACAGACGGTTTACCTCGTCGGCTAGTGTAACGATGAAAAGCCTGAAGAAAATCAGCACTGGACAGAGACAATACGAGCTCTAAGTGGACAGCACGAGTGACAAAACATATAAATAACGCTACCCAACATTTCAGTGGTTTACAACCGCGTTCGCGTTTATCTTTCATCATAAAAGGTCCGGCATAATCAACACCGATTGTTGAGAATGGCAAACTTGGCCGAACGCGAGATTCGGGTAAGTCACCCATAATGGGCTGAATCTTTTGCTCATTATGTCTGGCGCATGTTACGCAATTTCTAACAATTTTCCGGGCAAAGTTTCTTCCAGAAATTGGCCAAAAGGTATCTCTAATGTGCGATAAGAGCAACTGAGGTCCTGCGTGTAACAACAGTATGTGCTCATATTCGAAAATAAGTTTAGTCAATCGATGACTAGGCGATAGTAAGATTGGGTACTTCTTTGAATAAGGAAAGTCTGAATTGGTAAGTCTACCACCAACGCGCAGAATTCCTTGATCATCCATGAAAGGGTGTAAACTTAAAATTTTGCTATTAGTAGGTAACTCACGTTTCGCCTTTAATGTCTGATAATCATCAGGAAATGATTCTTGCTGAGAAAATGTGATAAGTCGTGTCAAGCTAGTATTGAGTTCGCTTGCTGTTAACGGGGCTACATTTTTGGATTTAGATCTACAATTTGCAATAAATCGTAAAACAAATGCAAATGATCGTTTTAACTTCGTAAGACTCGAAAATCTGTCAAATGGAAAATAGGTCTGTGGATTCGTGGATAACATACAGATTTTTCTCTTCTCGGGTAGTTCAACCGAAGAAATTGGCATTGTTGGCCACTCGTCGGGATTAGTCAACCAAGTTGGACCGTGAAACCATAAATCTGAATTAAGTAATCGTTTAGGACTAAGTCCTCGTGAGACTATATCTGCAGGATTGTCAAATGTGGGCACATGCCTCCATTCCACAGTCTCAGTCAACCTCTGAATTTCGGCTACGCGATTTGAGACGAATGGTTTTAATAGATTTGGAGATGTACGTAGCCAACCGAGTACAATTGTCGAATCAGACCAACAGTAAACATTATCAAATTTAATCTCAAGGGAATTTATGGCTTTAGACATTAGCTGAGCTAAGACTAAGGCTGCACATAATTCAAGGCGCGGCATTGTTAACGATTTAAGAGGTGCCACCTTTGATTTGGCGCATAATAGGTTCGAGGCTTTATCTCCATTTGCGTTTTTTGACACAACATAGACGCATGCTCCGTAGCTAGTTTCGGAGGCATCAGCAAAACCGTGTAATGATATTTGGGTATAAGTGTCACAGGTAACTTTTCGTTTAATTACCAAATCGTTTAATTGATCTAAATCATTTGAAAATTCTAACCAAGATGTCAGAACATTGTCGGGTAAGGGTTGATCCCATGTAAGGTTTTCTGACCACAATTTTTGCAATAGTATTTTTGCGGTTATGATGCACGGACTGACAAGGCCTAACGGATCAAAAATCGTCGAAATTCTAGAAAGAATAATGCGTTTTGTCATTCGAACAGAATTACTGTTATTTACGTTTATTTTATAGGTTAAAATGTCTTGATCACATTTCCAGAAAAGACCTAAAGTTTTTGTTTCGTGATCCTTATTCGCTGAAAATTCAACAATGTTCGAAGTATGTTCAAAGTCAATATCGTTTAATACATTTTTGTCATTGGACTTCCATTTGCGCAATTCAAACCCCCGTTGCAGTAAGATTTGCGTAATATGGGTTATTATATACCTGGCTTCTTGCTCAGTGTCGACACACGTCAATAAGTCATCGACATACATATCATTTCGGATAATTTTCGCTATATCTGGATGTTCAACTTCGCATTCATGAGCAAGTTGATGCAAACAACGTATCGCTAAAAATGATGCTGCTGTGGTCCCATACGTGACGGTGTTTAGTTGGAATGTTTTGAGCTCTTCGTTTGGGTTGGAACGCCAAACGATTTTCTGTAAGTTACGTTGATTAGGGTTAATCAAAACTTGTCTATACATCATTTTAATGTCACTAGAAAGGACAATAGAACGCATACGAAATCTAAGAATAATGCTTAAAAGATCTTGTTGAATAATAGGACCTGTCATTTGCAAATCGTTCAAAGATAAACCAGTAGTAGTTGGTGAAGACGCATTAAAAACAACTCGTAATTTAGTTGTGCAACTTGACTCTTTTAACACCCTGTGGTGCGGCATAAAATATTCTATCTCATCACTATCATCTGTGACTTCTGTCATGTGTCCCAATTTTTGATATTGGCTTAAGAAATCTGTATATAACTCTCGAAAAGTTTCATTAGACATTAACCTTCTTTCTAATAATGTAAACCGCTTGACTGCGATGTCACGCGACTCGCCAAGCTTTGTCGGTGAATCTTTAAAGGGAAGTGATACTACGTATCTACCTTCTTCCGATATCGTTAAGTTTTCTAAAAAATGTTCCTCGCATAATTTTTCCTCAACAGACCACGGCTTTTTAGTTTCTACTTCTTCTACTTCCCAAAATTTTGCTAATTGATCTTGGACCGAAATATTTTTAGTTAAATTGCAATGAGTTTTATTTACTGGTATGTCCATTGCTCCAGCAACTACCCAACCTAACCGGGTGTTCTGTAATACAGGCAAATGAGCGCCTAAAGTAATTCGCCCAATACTTAAGAGTTCCCAAAAAGCATTTGCACCAATCAGAATGTCAATAGATTGAGGCGTGTCAAAATCTGGGTCCGCCAACTCAATATTGACAGGAATGTTTAAATGTGACGTATCAATCGGACTATCGGGTATGTTAGCCGTAATTTTGTCCAAAACAAAACAGGAAAGTGTGAAAGAATAAGAACCAACTATCGATCTTAATTTCACCTCGCATTTATAGTTCGCATAAGTCAATTTATCATCTATACCGGAAACTGCTAATTTATGTTTAGTTTTAACTAATTTTAATTTATCGCATAGGCTTGTTGTAATAAAACTGGATTGTGATCCACAATCTAATAATGCTCGTGCATTTACGTACTGTTCAGCGTTGGTGCTACTACGAGCTTCCACCTTCGCTGTGGATAAGACACCGTTTTTGGCAGTTGCCAATGTGCATTGACTAGTATCTATATTAACTTGGCTTAAGGCTTCTAAATTTTCTTGAATGTCAGGAGTATTGTTTTGATCTACACTGACAGCTGAATTGGCAGCCGTCTCTCTCGGACAATGCAACATCGTGTTATGTTTAAGATTACATATCTTGCAACCTGACCACCTACAGTCACTGGATATATGATTTCTTTTAAGACAATTCAGGCATACCTTTAATGATTTAGCTTTAACGACTCTATCTTTTGTAGCCATGTTATGAAAGTCAGGACAGTAGAATAGTGTATGGTCACCATTACAGAGATAACATGCATATCTTGCCTTAGTATTTTGATTAGAGGTCGTACCTTCATTCTGAGTTACAAATGTTCTTGAGTAGTTTCTAGGTTTAGAGTGTTTTTGCGTATCGTAATTCGTTTTAGGAACAGTATTTTTTCTTTCATTGTTTGGATCAAAGTTTGATTCAAAGGTTTCTAGTAAGTTTGCACGTTTTTTAAGGCATTCCGTGAAATCATTCAGTGTAATATTAGTGTAATTCGATTTATACTTCTGCCACTCACTGGCCGTAGCTTTATCCAACTTACCTTTGAGAATGTAAATCAAAAGTGTATCCCACTTTTCTGTGGTTTCACCGAGTCTTTTTAGATTATTTAAATGTGTCAAATAATTTTCGTAAAAATTACGAATTTTACTAGAAGTCGCATTACCAGTAATTTCCAAACTGCAAATAGCTTTTAAGTGATTCTGCACTAATAATTCTGTATTATTGAATCTATCGCATAACGTGGACCATGCAATGACGTAATTGTCTGATGTAAAATCAAAAGACTGGATTACTGATTGCGCTGTGCCAGCAATCGACGCACGCAAGTAATGATATTTCTGTATATTATTTATATTCGCATTACTATGAATCATGGATTCAAATATATCCCTAAATTCCATCCAATTTTCGTAAGATCCGTCAAATTTAGGAAGTTTTATTTCGGGTAACTTAATACCTTCTAACCCTACCGCCTTACTACCAAGTACTCGATCACCAGAAGATGATCTACGTTCATCGTTATCAAATTCAAAATTCTGCAATAAACATTTAGCTCTTGCTAACACTCCATAGAATCTATCTTCAAACTCTTTACGCTCTGTATATTGCTCATCGAAATTATGCTTCACACTCAATAGTGCATTGAACTTCATCGAAACCCGATAGCAATGTTTCGGCGTTACTTATACGTTGCTCCAACTCGAGTACTTTTACCCTGTCCCTCGTATCATCGTCCAGGCTTTCAAACTCGCGAAGGTATTTATCAAAAAGCGTCAATTTAGATTTAAATGTAGCACGTCTTTTTACTAAGACTCTAAGTGAACCCTGTGATTCAGTCATCGTATTAAATGTATCAATAAATCAAATCCCTTATGAAATATTTCGTATAAATCTGCTATATAGCAATCAACAATAATAATCGTATTATCTATGTAATGGTTTACGCATGAATCAAATCTTGTCTAAGATATTCCGTATAAAATGTGCATTAGAGCATTCACAAATATGTATCGTATTAAAGAGTGAGTTTACGTATAAATCAAGTATCGTGTAAAATGTGCCTTAGAGCAATCAAGAAAATAATGTATCGTATTCGTATTATGCAATGAATTAACGTATAGTCAAAATCTCGTATAAAATGGGCTTTAGAGCATTACCATTTAACCAAATTATGAGTCGTATTATCGTATTATATGCAATAAGTTTAGATATGAATCAAAACTATAAAAACGCTTTAGAGCAATTAACAAAACATGAATCGCATTATGCCATAAGTTTACGTATCAAATCAAACTAGTATAATATGCGCTTTAGAGTACACATAAAATAGTTCAAATCATCAAATCAAATAAATGAATCATTTACGCATTATTATATTAACTGTATCCGCATTAGAAGCAATATTCAATATAGGAAAGAAAAAGGAAAGAAATAGAACGGACTGACCTCACACTTGGTGTCTGCCGGTTGACCCAGTAACCCAACTCGGTACTGTATGACTATCAGCGGGTGTGCGGCTGTTCCGTCGTAACTTGACTGGGCCGCTGCAACTGCTACCTGCTGTTGAATCTTGTCTACGGCGATAAAGGAATTTCGTCTTCTTCTCGTAATTAAATCTTCGCATTAATTTGCTTCATAATTACTTCATTCGGCTTCGGAAGGACCATGTGAGAGATTTCATCTTAAATGACGGCACTGGCTCTATGTACAGGTTTTATTTTAAATACAAGGAACTGTAGAATATGTACAACGTGATGTTACATTATAAAAATTAACTGTTTCGCACGGCGGCTAGTGCAGAAGTCCCCGGTTCCGCTTGTCGTCGGGTGGACGATCCTAGACGTAGCTCCTCCCTCGATCCAGTGGCGTAACAAAGGGTAACACGGAACAGTAGGACACCACAGTATTTTCTGCATACTTCAACTGGACAATGCGAAACGATCAGGAGTCTCCAAAACGTCTAAAAACGAAGTTTGAGCTATTTTATATTTTTAGTTTTTTTATTATTGCTGCGCCGCCACTGACACGATTTTTCAGAAACAGACGCGTTATCTTTTCTCGTCACGGCAGAAAATTCTGTGTCAAAATTTCATCAAAAACAATGCAATAATTTTCGCTCTACACAATACACATATTGGTTTCTGTAATAAGCAAGCCAATGTTCAGATGGACTTAAAAAAGTGTAATATGCCGCTAGGTATTTCTTCCACAGGTCAATGGACAAACTATTATGAATACAACAAATTTTTCAGTTTTACAACATCCACCCCCCAACCGCCCCAAATTCACCCCTACCAAAAAAAGCAGAAAATGACCAGGAACTTCTAAAGCGCCTAAAAACAAAGTATGAGCTGTTTTTATATTTTTGGTGTTTTTATTATTGCTGCGCCACCACTATTTTTCCAAAAGATACGCGTTCTCCATCCTCGCCGCGGTAGTAATACTGTATAAAAATTTCATGAAAATCAAGTCAATAGGTTACGCGTTACGCAATATAGAACGATCTAAAGCAATACTCGTATGTATACATCACAAATTCTAAGTCCCTTGCTTTCTATAATAAGCAAGGCAATGTTCGTATGGACTTAAAAAAGTATATTATGCCGCTAAGTTTTTCATTCACAGGTCAATGGACAGCCCATTTTGAATACAACAAATTTTTCAGTTTTACAACCCCCCCACCCCCAACCACCCCAAATTCACCCCCACCCAAAAAAGTAGAAAATGATCAGGAACCCCTAAAACGCCTAAAAACGAAGTTTGAGTAATATTTGAAGAATTTTGTTTTTTGCTAATTACTTCGCCCCAGGTACAACGATTTTCAAAATTATAGGAACATTACCTACTACGACCCTACAGCATATCGCTACCAAAATTTCATCACAATCCATGTAGGGGTTACTGAGATTACGACGTTAGAAAAACGCTAACAGACAGACAGACCGACAGACAGACAGACAGACAGACAGACAGACAGACAGACCGAGAGACAGGCAGACAGACAGACAGACAGACCGACAGACAGACAGGACGACGGAAATGAGTGACGTGGATTTTCGTTATGTAGACATCATGAAACACCCAAAAAGCGTATTATCTCGAAATCGAAAATTTTCGGTGTGGGAAGTAAAAACCCAGAGGTAGTTTTTCTTAACGACGCTCATGAGTCCTCATGACGCTCTTAATATAGCGGGATGTCCACCTACGTGCCACGCTTGGACTGACTTGTGTATCGAGGCATAAACCCTTAAAAAATAACGTTTCTTCGAAACGGAAAAGAAAACATTGTAAAGAAATAGACTCGTGTCCAATTATCGGGACGTCAAGAAATCCGTAATATAACGACCGTGTATTTTCGTGACATGTCGTTCACTGGCGAATATGACGTGGGATTATTTTGGGAATTCACCTCATTAGGCTTTACTGGCTTTCATCTTTTATGCCAGATGGTCGACCAATTCGTTTTAGAATGGAATTTATTATTGATTGCTGCTTATTTTGCTTTGCTTAGCATCCCAAAACACTTTTCTGCTCCTCAAATTGCAGGACTTGAGAATATCGGGCAGTGGCGTAACTAAGGGCCCACAGGGCCCGCAGCTGCGGGGGGGGCCCGTGGTTTTGGGGGCCCCGTAGTCTTGGAGGCCCACGGTCCTCAAGCGGTATCATTTGCGCAACAAAAAAGTATTAAATAAAAAGGTCGCTTTCCTTGTATGCTAGTATTTTTTAAAATAGTACCTATGAACCCCATGATACATACCTATCATTGAAAAAGAGGGATAGTATTGTATTTTTAACTAAACCCCAAAGATCGGCGCAGTATCTGCAGTAAATGGAAAAATAAGGCATAACAGCATACGTCAAACATTTTTGGCTAATTTAACTCGGTGTTCACCACAACACAGGTCAGACAAACAACCAACATATAGGTGTAAATGAGGGTGTAAAATAAAAAATAAACAAACTTCTTCAAAAAAAAAATTAGATCAAGAAACCTGTATTTTCAAACCACGAATTTTGTAATTTTTCGGGTGATTTAAACATGTAAAGGTCATTGTATAGTTTGTATTTTACACATATGTGTGTGTTGTTTGTGTGGCCTGTATTGTGGAAGAGGGAGTTAAATTAGCCAAACACATTTGGCTAAATAACTTTTCCTTTGAAATGAAACAGAAGATGGTCCCCGAGGCAGTCAATCTATCAACTAAGGTTTTTCATTCAATTATTTATTATTATTTATATTTAGACAGCTTCACGTGATATCTTATATCGTGGAACCATCCTCAATTTGAATAAGTGGAGGAAGAACACTGAAAATACCCTGATTAAAACTATCAGGCGTCACTATCTCCTCTACAGGAAGAAGTACTGAAGATATACGCAACAGAATTGGATAAGGGAGAAATGTCATCCATCAACTAAACTCAGTACCTTGGAGCAAAAATATTAGTGCCAAGAAAAAAGCTATGATCCATAAAACAGTAAACAAAAAAAATCGGCAAAAACTCCTTTCTCTTGAAATGGATTTCTGGCGAAGAGGCGCAAGAATATCTATGCTAGATCGTATCAGAAATGATAGGATACGAGAAATCATGAAGGTGGAGCAAACTATAATTGATACTGTTGAACAAAAACAACTAATACGGTTTTTTTGTCTTTAATATACATATACAGGGTGCGCCCTAAGTTGATACTTTTTTTAACTGTCTATAGAAGTTGTTGATATAAACCAGTTTATCAAATGTTTTTTCAGAAAACTGCAAAATAAGCGAGATCCAAAATAAAAATTGCAAATCTAGGTTTGCGTATCAAGACGTACCTACCTAGTGTATTTATGTTTTTTTTGCTCGGATTTTTCTCTTATTGATTAGTCAGGTCCTGTCAGATAGTGCAATAGTCACTTTCTGTTTAACTTTGTTAATTTTAAATTGATAATTCCTAAAAGCGGCAGATTATTATAAACGTAACTTTTAGGATTTACCAATTTAGAATGAACTACAATAAACTGAAAGTGACTAGTGCACTAATTGACAGGTACCTAATGATAAGACAAAAATTCGAGCAAGAAAATAAACATAAAGAGACTAGTTATGTCTTAATACACAAGCCCAGACCAAGGTAGTCCAGACCAGGGTAGTCCATAGTCCAGACTCAATTTTTTTTATACTGTATCTTGCTTATTTTTCAGTTTTTGGATAAAAGTTATTTGAAAAGTCGTTTATTTAAAAAATAATCAACTTAGGACTCACCCTGTATATATAAAAATATATTATGAAAAAAGAAGCCTTGGAAAGTTTCTTGCGGGGTGGGGGGGGGGGGGGGGGGCGTTAAGATATCTTGCGGGGGGGGGGGGGCGAATGTGAAGTTACACTACTGATATTGGGTCTATATCCCTTTGTCATTATGTTGGCTGGTGATTCGAAGATTTCGAAAAATGGTGGATGTGCTGTTTGATATATGACCTTCTCAAACTTGCTGCATGACGCCTCTCTTTGAGCAAACAGGAAAATTGCGTCAATTAGTTTGACTCAGTACTTCTAGATATGTAGTTCTTCAGAATATAATGGTCTGTCAGGCCGTTGTCATTATTTTGAGGTGATTTGAAAATTTGGAAAAATTGCGAAATACTGTCTGGTATAGGACATAAATCATCAAACTTGTTGCAACTTGTTGAGGTCCCTCTTTTTGTAAACAGAAAAAATGCATTAAGTAGTTACGCTCGGGACTTTTATAAGGGCAAATCTTTAGAATATCTGGTCAGTCAGGCATTTGTCATTATCTTGAGTGATATGAAGACTTGGAAAAATGGTGAGTCTATTCTATAATACTTTATAATATATGTTATAGATTATCCAACTTGTTGCATGATGACGCACGACGCCCCTCTTTGTGCAAACAGAAATATTGCGTCAAGTAATTTGACTCGGTACTTCTAAAGTTCGAGTTCTCCAGAATAATGTGGTCTGTCAAGCCTTTGACTTGACTTGACTGTGAAGATTTCTAAAAATGGTGAATGTATCTGAAATAGAACGTAGCTGAAAAGTTATCTGATTCAAGTACCTCTAAAATTATAGTTCTTCAGAATTTAAGTATGTATATGTATACATATACACAGTCATACGACTGTCAGGCTTTTGAGGAATAGTGAATTTACTGTGATAAAGGACATAGATTATAATCAACCCTGTTGCATGACGCCTTTTTTGTGCAAACAGAAATATTTCGTCACGTAATTCGACTCACACCTCTCAAATTGTAGTTCTCCGGAACATGTTGTCATTTTTTTAGTCAGCCTCACGCAAAGACTGGAAGCCTATGGCGCTGTAGAAGCACTAGGAGAGGATAGGTGTCTGTGCACGTTAGATTCGAAACGCTGTAAGTTGTAGCCGTCGGGAAACAAATTCCCGGGCAGTTCATTCCAGAGCGTCCAAGTCCTCCAAAAAAAGGCATGCTGAAGGAGGAGGAGGAGCTCACTCGAACATCTTCCGTGATAGAATGTGATAGAATCTTTAAAAAAAGCACAGTTCAGCCACCCTTCTTCGATGGTCTGGGCTATGGGGGTCCTTTTTGAGGTCAGGCGTATCTATTAGTCTAATTACTGTCTTCTCGATAGTGTCCAGAAGCTTTAGGACTGGTTAGTTTTTAGAGGATGCTTTTTAAATCTCGATCTTAAAATTTGACCTCTGCCATTCTCAAGTTCACGTTTATGGTGGTGGTCGAAGTACTTTCTTGGAACTTTGCAGTAGAATCCTCTGCGAAAAGCCTCCCCAAGATGTCTGCTTTTTGTTTAGGAGTAGAAGCGATGGACTTGTCCTCTCTGGTCAAGGGTGGTATTGATGAATAGGAACAGTTCTGACTAATAACTTTAGCTACAGACCAGAATGTTCTAAATGAAATAGAAGATGAGAGGAGCTTGTTCTTATTTTTTTTGGTTGAGCTCATCCCTGCTGCCGTCATTCACGCGTTTACAGTGACTTGTGGCGTCGATAAAACAGCGGTGGTTCTCTGCATTTGGATTTTTCCTCCATTCTTTGTACTGTTGGTTTTTAGAGATAACTGCATCTCTAAAACACTGACTAAACCACGCTTGGCGACATGTGGAATATAGGTTTTCATGCCCGATATTAACATTCCGGTTATTTCTTGGACGCAAGGTGATGGGTCTCGTGACTTGAAGCAGACTTCGTTCCAGGAAAAGGACTGGTAGTAGTCTCTTAGGTCCCGGCGAGGCTTTGTATGGTGATCTAGAGGGTGCATTCAGCATAGCGTTGAAACGATGTTGTGGTCAGACGATATTAATGGAGCGGTTAGGGCCTGTTCACATCTCCACGTCATGACGTCGTCAACGTGGAACGGTGCAGTATCGTCTCACGGTGCGTTGTCATAACGTACCAATTTACGTTACTGTATCCGAAAAATGCAGTTCACGACACCTCATTGTTCACGTCACGGCGCCTTGTAAAATTTCGATATATTCTTCACTAACGTACATGAAAAATAGCAGTCTCGTTCTAGATATGAACCGCACAATACGTATTCTACTTCTGCTATTGTTAAAAAATCGGAGAGAGAGGCTGAAAAAAATATGTGAAAAGACAATATTGGGTGCACCCTTACCTTTTAATGATGTATAGTGATGGGCATCATTTTACTAGAAAATTTGAGGCATTGAAAACATGTGACCACAACCTTTACAGTTATTTTCGACTGTCTGCATCAACTTTTGGAGACCTATTAACAAAAATTACAATGCTGATAAAAAATTAACTGAGCGAGTGCATCGTAACCAATAGAACTAGCCACACGTCGGCGACGACGTTACACGTGGCGTTCCACGGCACCGTTGCCGTACCGTCACTAGCACGTCGTGGCAACGCACCCTGCTGCGACACCGCACCGTTCTACGTTGACGTCGTGGTGACGTGGAGATGTGGACAGGCCCATACTTTCACTGTGCAAATTGTTGAGGTATTTGTGATATATAGGACCAGCAGACTAGTAAAATCGCCTTGTTGGTTCTTTGACTATCTGCCCCAAGCCGCAGCTAATAGTAAAGGCTTCAGCTTCACGTCCCTCGTCGTCCGTTTTATTTGGGTGTTTGAGCCAGTATGAGTTGTGAATGTTGAAGTCACCCTATCTCTGAATTAGGGTGACCTGGTTGCAGCTCGTCCATAGTGGCTGCAAGCTTTTTGAAGAGATCTTTGCAATTGTTACTACTTGACGGCCTATAGATGCCGCATACGATTTTGGAGTGATTTTGGAAGGATATTTTAAGCCACATGACGTCAAATCCTTCCAGTTCGAGCTCTTCTTCTCGATAACAAGGAAGCCCAGATTTAACGTACACGCATATGTCAAGCCTACGTCTAAATCGGGTGTATGAGTCATATTTGATGTATCCAAAGTAGTTAGTTAAAGAGCCGACTTGAGTTTCCGTAAGTCATTATTTTGAGGTGGTTTCAAAAATTTGCAAAAAAGGTGGATGTAATTTATGATATATGACAAATTATTATTCAGCTTGTTGCAGGACGCCTCTCTTTGTGCAAACAGAAAGTTTATTCAAAATATCTGGTCTGCCAGGCCTTTGTTATCTTGGAAGGAAAATTGAAGATTTTAAAAAATAGTGAATGCGCTCGACTGTCCCAGGGATAAACACAGTTGTATGAAAAAAAATATATTCTGAGAAATTGGGTGAGAAAGTTCCTTCCTCATAACAATCACTATTAAGTTTGTACTTATATTAATTTGAGTGAAATAAAAGAGTGATGCCTTGATTTAGTTATATTAGAGCACTAATATGAATGGGCTTCAAAGAGTGCTTAGAAGAAATGCATAAACTGTGTTTTGATCCTAATAATGTTTTAGATAATAAATATAATCAACGAAGGCAGTAAGTACATACTGTGTTTTTACTATGTCACATGTATGCATTCATTGAAAGTTAATAACAGCATTAACACAGTAAAACACCAGAATGTTTATTCTAAATACACATTTATTGCTCAGGTAATCTCACAGGCAGTTACAAAACATATAATCACCTTTATAATAATTTTAATAATGGTGCAGAAAACAAAAACTGATGACAGTGATGACGAGAGTAACAGTGTATAAAAAAAAGTTTTTGATAAATTAATACATATTACGAAACAATAAGTTCTAAACTAAAAGTTCACAAAAATTAAATCCTAACCGCTGGCTAGCCTGATTTCTATTCTACCTGACTATTCAGATCACCCGATTGCTCATTTTCAACATTTAGCCAAAACGCATGATGATCAATTTTTTTCATTTTAGGTATTAGATCCATGACTATAGTAGATTTTTCCTCTGAATTTATGTCGCGGTAAGCACCTTCAATTGTCTATTTTGTCCAAGTTAGCCTCTCAAAAATGAAAAATAAGACTGGCACAAAACTACCGCTTAAGCCGCCAAAACGAACTAAAACCCTACTAAAACAAATGTCAAAACACAGCATCTACAATGGCCGATACAAAATGATGATACCAGATTGGTTGGGGCATTTACTGTGTAACATCTAGCTGGCACGCAGATATTGTGTTTTGGAATTTTGATAATTGTTGTTATGTAGATACTGGGTTTTGTCAGTCAAAATCTCCGTTATTTCGGTATATATTAAAGTTTTGACTGTTTAAATAGATAGATCATGGCCCAGTATGTACAAATTCATCAAAACCTCAATATACAGGGTGGGCCAATAGTGCGTGGACGGAGGATTGTGGGCTTACTAAAAAATATTTCAAAAATCTGTCACATGATCATGGTAGGGACCCTTGAGGGCTATGACGTAAAAATATTTTCACTTAAATTTTGGCATTTATACAGGGTGATTCATATCAAACTTACATTTTTTTTAATGGAACCCCCCATATATTATTGCATATTTGAATTCCTTGGTTAATTCTAGTGTGACTTTATGTATTACACATGGAACTTTAAACAAACCGTTTGGGCGCAAATCGCAATTTTTGGTATAAGTAGGTATCAGAAAAAAATTGAATATCGCAGCGATTATAAAGCTTAGAAGGCCGTGACTTTGCGGTACGAGTAAGCATGAAATGCGTCACCTTGGGTCAGACGGCTAAATTTGAATTCTTTTTGCACTTGGAGAAATCAGTAGATTGATTAAGGAAACTTCAATTACACATAACTTGATTTTTTCAAATGGGAATGCCTATTTTGGTTTGAAGAATCAAATGTAAAATTTAATTACCTTTCTAACGATATAGCATTCTCGATATCAGTCTTTTTTGGTTTTCATTTTATTTCAAATTTGCAGTCCAATCGGTGTTTTTCAATTTTCCTGCATGCAAGCAACCTAGCAGGCCATGAAAAATGAACAAAATCTCGTTAATATGGAAGAAACCAACAAACTTAGTAGAAGGATGCAAACTAACTAGAGCAACGAGGCAAGATTATGAAAATTCCTTACAACATATTGGCTCTAACCGGATATAACATCCGCAAGATATCTAGTGTCAATGAGTAGCTGGGCTATGACAGAAGTGTTTGTTTTACACAGCCTACTAGCTATTGAGGTCTACCAGAGTTTGTCAACCTTCCAAAACGATTAAAGATTTTGAAACAAAAGAAAAACTACCAGCGATTTTTGCTTACAGTCTAACATGTTTAGAATAAAATTTCACATTTAATGGGATAAAAAAATTAGTCATTTCCATTTAGTTAAGTCAAAAGTGAAGATATCTCCAACTGGAGCATTCTAAACATCTATTGAAATAATTGCTAGAATTTTTTAATTACGCTATGTTGTAATTGTCTTTATTTCGTGTAGTTTTCTGCAAACTAAATTATGTTTTACAATTCAAACACACTGCAATTCAAGTTTCATTTTCCGCTGTTTTGCTAATAAGTAGAAGCACCTACTGAAGAATTTGAAGGGTTGCAGTCAAAGGTATCATTACTTTTGACTTACGGAAATGGCTGCTTTTTATAGCATCAAATGTGGAAATTTATTCAGAAGACATAGATATTCTACTGCCAGCAACAATCACTAGTAGTTTTCCTTTGGTTGAATATTTTTTTACTGACTTTGGAAATTGGCTAATCGCTAGTAGGCTGTGGAAAATGAGCGTTCTTGTTACCGCTATTGTGTCTGGTTAGAGCTAATATGTTGTAAGGAATTTTCATAATCTTGCCTCGTTGCTCTAGTTATTTTGCATATTTTTATTGGGTTAGTTGGTTTCTCCCATATTAACGAGATTTTGTTCATTTTTCATGGCCTGCTAGGTTGCTTGCATGCAGGAAAATTGAAAAACACCGATTTGACTGAAAATTTGAAATAAAATGAAAACTAAAAAATATTGATATGGGAAATGCTATATTCTTAGAAAGGTAATAAAATTTCACATTTGATTCTTTAAATTAAAATAGGCATTCCCATTTGAAAAAATCAAGTTATCTGTGATTGAAGTTTCCGTAATCGATCTACTGATTACTCCAAGTACAGAAAGAATTCAATTTTAGCCATCTGATTTAAGGTGACGCATTTCATGCTTAGTCGTGTCGCAGCCTTCTAAGTTTTATAATCGCTGCGATGTTCAATTTTTTTCTGATACCTACTTATACCAAAAATGGTGATTTGCGCCTAAACGGTTCGTTTAAAATTCCATGTGTGATACATACTAGAATTGATCAGGGAATCCAAATGTGCAATAATATATAGGGTGTTCCATCCAAAAAAATGTAAGTTTGATATGAATCACCCTGTATAAACGTCAAAATTTGAGTGAAAATATTTTTACGTTATAGCCCTCAAGGGTCCCTACCATGATCAAGTGACAGATTTTTGAAATATTTGTTATTAAGCCTACAATCCTCCATCCACGCACTATTGGCCCACCCTGTATAAAAGAATGCATATACCGTGTGTTTCCTTGGGACAGTCGCGTTGTTTGATATAGGTAATCAAACTTTTTGTGAAGCAAAAAATTACGTCTATTAGATTAAATGAATATTCAGCAGACGGATATGAGCCGCGAGAGTTTTCTTGTTGGCATGCAAATAAAAAAAATCACTCCAGTACATGTATCTTACGAGATGACCCAGACAGAGTCGTTCTTACCGATTTCGAAGAATTGTCCGATAGGGTTGGTCTCCAGGGGCACTTGAGCGCTGCTGCCGCTGCTGCTCTTGAATTTGGAGAACATCGCCGTGGCCGGCATCCGGGAGGGGGTGAACGGGGCAGCGGGGGTGGCGCGGGGGCGGGCGCCTCGCCGTCAGCACATTTTCGCTTCTAACGGTTGATTGGTGGGGGCAGCCGAGGCGATTTCCTCGGTCTCTATTGGCTGAGTCACATGGTGGACACACGAGCGATTGGTTAGTCACGTTCCACGGTGGTCTGAAATAAGAGAAAGTTCGTTTAACCGAGACCTATAGGAAGCCGCGTTGCAATATTCAAATACAGGGTGTCTTTTGAAAATGTTTTCCATCAAAAGCCGAGACATGTCAAAAGGCTTGTCAAGGGATAACTTTTTAAGCAAAAACGACTTCCCCCCTTGAACCTTCTGCCCCATGTGTCATCCCCTCAAAAATTTTAAATGACAAGGGTATCGATTTATTTATCTATTTATCGTATGGCTCACAAATCACACTCAAGATATAAATAAGAAACAAAAAAAATAGATGTAAATATAAATAGAGTACATGTAGTGTAGATTACCAGATACATAGTCATTATATTCACAAACAGACATCCAAATTTTTGATATATTCGATTGTTCCGTTGGTCAGGCTCAAGAAGTCTACTGATTGGCCTGCATACAGTCTTATGGTAGGTGTCCACTGGAGAGTTACTCACGACAGCTACTCTCGATAGCTGATCTCAGTTGCTTGTACATTTGAGAGTACTTTAACGACTTTTTACTCTCAGAAAGCTCTACGAGAGGAACTCGCTGAGAGTTATAGCAACAGTGCTCTCAAAACCATGTCCACAGCAAATGAATTCCTACGCGTTGAGATAAATATTTGCAGAATATGGATGTTGAAAAACTTGCGGCTGCTATCGTTTGTTACAAAATTCTACTTAAGAGGAAGAAAAGACAAATAGCGAAAAGGAAGTGCTGGATCAAACCTTGGATTCGGCGTAGAGTAGAGTTAGGTGCATGCTCTACACTCGTAAGGGAGCTGTAAATCGAGGATGCACAACAGTTTCGCAATTTTGTCCGTATGAATGCAGTGCAGCTTCAACATTTGAGTCGTCTAGTTTCAAAAAATCTAAACCCAATGTTCAAATAAATTGAACTAGTAGCGTCATCTTATTGCGGGAGGCCTCAGTAATGCTTTAGAACATAATATATCTTTCAAAAAAATCTAAATCCTGGTCTAAATCAATGTAGATTCTTAAGGTTGAAAACAAAATCCACTAAATTCATGGGAGAATGAGATTCAAATACCCCTAAATCCATTCGATAACAAAAACCTCTTAATCCATATTAGCATTTACATGTGAACCATGATCCTTGAGAACAAATCCCACTACATCCAGGATAGGACGATAAATAAGTTTTCTGCTGCTTGCATAACAGCCGTACTATCTATAAATTAACTCACATATTTAACCTAACCTATAATTTAATTTATATACAGGGTGTCCCACGACGATTAAGACAAGCAATATATCGGCAATGGGCAGTAGCAGCGAATTATAATTTTGGGGGTTTTCTTATTACTATCTCACCCAATAAGGTATTTATTTTTGATCACGTGACGTCCGATTCAAAGTTTTAAATGGGACACCCTGTATATTTGCGACTTTTTATGTTCCTACCGATAAAACAATTCCAACAAACTAGACACTTGGGGTCTAAAGTGACTAATTCCTTCCTTTAAGTACCTGTAGCTCTTGATTAAATCACTTTAGACCTTTAGTGTTGTTAGTTTGTTGGAATTGTTTTATTGGGAAGAACACAAAAAGTCACAAATATACAGGGTATCCCATTACAATTTATGAATCGGACTTCACGTGACCACCGATTGGGTGACACAATAATAAGAAAAGACACTATATTTTTTATATTTATTTTTTCAGTTTTATGACTTAATATCAGTTTTCATCTTATTATGTATATTCCTAAATCCAACTGCACAAAATATGCCATGAAATACAGTCATATCATGTAAATTTCGGAGCAAATCCCTCCAAATCCAAATGTATTTCCAAAAACAGCTAAATCCGAAAGGCTTTTCAAGTAAAACTATTAAAGTAGGATTTTTGCCCAAAAGACCTTTTAAAGCACTATGTTACTGTCTATCAATATTTATAGTTACAACTACTATTATTGTTTTTTGAGACTAACAGCAAATTTTCGCGTTTCCTTAAAAATATGCTTAGAAGGATTTAGTGACTTTTGGAACTAAGCGACTCATTTAATAGACCAAGTTGGACCATCAGTAGCGAAAAGAGATACGAAGATGCGAGAAGCTATTTCCGTCTACGAAAGCATAATGGTCACATTACGATTTTTAGCGTCAGGTATTATAAAAAAATAGCTGCCGTGTGTGAATATACTTTACAAATGCTTATATTTTGCAGGAGATTCCTATAGCAGTTTGCAATATTTATTTCGGATACCTGCTTGTATACCATAAGCAAAATAGGCCATTCTTTCTTTCCTTCCATCTTGCGAGCACTCTCACAATACGAATTTCATTCAAATTATGATAGTTGCTCTTAGATTACAGAGAATCACGCCGTCCACTTGCGAGCAGGTCTCAACTTGTCCGCTCTCTGAGAGTGCATCAGTGCTGTTGGAAAGTAGCTCGCGAAATTGTGTCCATCTGCGAGAATTACTCTCGAGAGCGACTCTCGAGAGTTTTTCTCTCAAATGGACAGCTGCCTTTAAAGGACATTCTTCGGTAGTGTGTCTCTCGGCTCCACAGTCACAACTTGCCGAAGGCGCTTTACCCCATTTTTTCATCATATCTGCGCATCTCCCATGTCTGGTTCTTATTCTGTTGGCACGACACCATGTTTTACGTGGCAGTTCGAACCCAATTGTACCACTGGCTCTTCCATTGGTCAGAAATGGAGAAACCATCATGCATTAACCATTTTGTAGGGGGATCTCTGGATCGGAGTCTGTTATTGTCAAGGCCCTCGGAATAGTCATGAATGGGAAGTGATTCGTTTTTCCTAATTTTTTCGTACTGTAGAAGAAGAGCATTTTTCCTGCGTAGTTGTGGCGGGGAGATATGGCTTAAAACGGGAAGCCAGTAGGGTATCGAGTAATAGCTTGTTTCAAAGGTATGTCGATGACGTTAGTTTTTCAAAATCGGTCGATTCGTTTTCGAAAAAAAAATCATTTATGTATCTTAATTTGTTCGATATGAAACAAAAAACACACGAAAAGATCACTTTTTATTGCAATGAGTGTCCAAAATTTGCTTTTGGATCAATTATCTTACTGTCAGTGAGCTAGTTTTATGCTCTTTTCATAACCGGAAACCGCATCTTTCTGTATTGGTTACCTTCTGAGATATTAACATCTTTTGTGAAGTCTCACAAATTTACAATTTTCTAAAGATTGAAGAATAACTCCGAAAATAGGCTTCTTAGACATAAACTAGACTAGACATAAACAGAATAATATACAAGATCTTCTATTTGAAATGAAAAAGCTGATGCGAACTTCCGGAATATCCAGATGTCCGCCATCTTTGGAGTTATTTTCTGCAAGTAGATAATTTTAAAAGAACAGTTTTTTATTCGGAACATTTTTTTCTAATTTTAACGGTATGGCTGCTAGAAAGCACCGCGCGCTTATTGGACCACCCTGTATATACGCACTACTTTCAGTGATAGTAGTCCTATCATCTATAATCATCTCTTGTCCAACTCCTTCCACTCTGCCCATGCACCCTCCACTGTGATTCAGATTTTCTCCCCTTTTTTCTTCTCGGCCTCTTGACGAGATCACATATTGTTCATTACGACACGTTACATTTGTATAATTTATATAACGAAGACATGAGCATAAATTGCTAAACAGATTAATTGCTGGTTTTCCAAAATTACAAGGATATCGCCCTTCTTGGAGTATTTCTACTTCTTGAAGGACTTCTACTTATTGGTGGATTTCTAGTTTTTGGAAGAATTCTAGTTTTTGAAGTGCTTCTAGTTCTTGGACGACTTCAAATTCTGGAAGACTTTTACTTCTTGGAGTACTTCTACTTGTACATGGATTGCTTCCAGTATCCTTCTAGGTGGACCTCTTTCAGTTCTGACGTAGGACTTCCAGTTCTTGAAGTAACATTTTGGTGAAATTTTTCAGTATTGACTGCTTACAATACATTTCTTGATGAAGCCTTCTTTATAAAGTGGAGCCAGAATGTATAGCCTCAGAGGATAAGTTTTTTGTCAGCATATTAATTCTTTTAGAAATCAATTATGATGTAATTCTATTGAACCGACCTCCTGCATTTCATTCCTCAACCACAACAAACTGACCTTGGCATCCGATCACTTACCATCTGAGTTTCGTTTCTACAGATAGTTATATTATGGCTCCTGTTACCACGTAAATAATGGAACAGGTACCTAGTCAGTTCGGTGCATGGAATACTCAGAAAAAACGTTGATGTGAAAAACGACTGCTTCTTCATTGATTTCAATTAATATTTAAAATATTAGAAAGAGGTGTATATATAGAACTTGATCTTTTTCAGTTCTATCCTTTTCCGTCATCTAATATTATCATATTGTGTTTAGATAGCTTAGCGTCAAGCGTTGAAACTATAAGGAAGACTGAGATTATAACGCCACATGCAACCAAGTACAATTCCGAGGGTTTTGTGATTTTCAACGAAAACGGTGAAGTGGGAAAGCTGTGTACAGAGAACATCAACAGAAGTCTTCCTGCGAATCAAGCAATTGCTGTCCTACATTCTGTGGCATCTTCCCTTTGTAAAACGTTGACGTACCACTAAGTTTAGTTGTACATCATTTGTTTCTCTTCCTTTCCAGTCCATAAGATTATCATCATTCTCATGCTGTATGTTCTATGCTTTTCGTGCAGCGGATGTAGTACTAGTCGACTAGAGCTGCTGCCTAAAATCCTATGAGCTTTGTTTCAAAATAGCTCCCTGCCTATCTCTTATGAAATATGGGTTCAGGTCAATAGCTTAAAATATAAGTCTAGAAAAAATTCTCTGTGAAAACAAAGTTATTATCTTACGAGATATTGACATGAAAAGGTTGCGACCCATAAAATAGTAGATGCTCCTTCACCATTTTTTTGAACTAATTTATACATTTTAATAATTGGTGAAGGAGCTTACTAGTTTCTATGGGATTGTCGCAATACTGGTACTAAAGTTATTGAATATAGGTCTCTAAGTGCCTGTGAAGACTAGTAGTCTGGATGACAATTGAGCAACATCGTTTCTGAAAGGCTTTCAATATTCTACTCTTTTCTGAAATTGACCAGTAGCTTAAAAAATTGAGTCAAGTTGATTGGCTCAGTACTTCCCACACATTACTGTGATACCAGTTTATTATTTTCCCATAGCATGAAGCTTTAGACTGAGCTCCCCTTGCAACCAAATCATCGGCAGCCCCCCTACCTAAAATTGTCTTATGCCTCATGTCTTTTTTTCACAGGCCAATGGACAGCCTATTATCAATACTACAGACTTCTAAGTTTTAAAATCCCTCACCCCCCAACCACACCAATTTCATCCCCACCCAAGAAAAAGGTAGATAGCTTCTAGGATGCTAAACTGTAACTGCAATGTTTAGCATCCTAGAAGCTTACAGATCACATTTTGTGTCATGTACGATTCCTCTTGAATTTCATTCATTTAATTGTACCATTATGAGACAATACAAATATTTCCACCTTGAAAGCTACGGATTGTATGAGGTATTGGCATTGACATCTTGAAAATATACAATGAAATTTAGCAAACCTATCTTCACTGCAAGCCCTCTTTTAACTGCTAACGTATGTTGCAAAGGTTTTGAGAAGTTTTCCAAAAAATTTAAAAAATATCTCACAATAATGTATTCACAATATTTTTTAATATAAAAATGTTATTAAGGTACTGCTAATGGGCCATGATCTTCCACGGCTCGCAATTTTCTCTTCACATTCGTCATTAGGTTTTGGACCGATTCTAAATCAATTTCTCTGATCTTAAGCATTATTCTTATTTTTAACTGCTGTTCGTTTTGAGCTTCCCAGCCATTATTATAAGCTTTGGCACTCAGTTGAGCCCAAAAAGTTTCGATGGGTCTTGCTAGAGGAAGATTGGGAGAGTTGTCGTTTCGTGGTACAAAAGGTATTCTGTGTTATTCTAGCCTGTTTCTCATACGCAAAGCATAATAACTAGAAGCCAGATGTGGCCAAAACATTATGTTCTCATTAGCATGGCGGGTATTAATAAAATTGAGTAGTTTAGGCAAACATCTTTGAGTATAGACTTCTGCGGTAACCGCTTCGGACCTAACTCGTCCAACGTACGGCTGTGAAATACCGTTGTCTGATGTAGCGCACCACAATACACACTTTGTTTTCAAACTACTACATAGTCTTTTGTATAAAAACCATCATTACCTTTGATTTCTAAGTTCGAAAATGTGGAACACTTTTCATCCTCAAGAATAATTTTTATGTTGCCAGCAAAATGAGTCCGACGTAAATTGCGACAGCATTGAGGAATTCTTCCTAATTTATAATAAATGCTTTGGACATTTTCTTTTTTTCGGAATTTTAAGCTATTTCTCTTCAGTTCTCTACAGATTGTGCTAGCATTGACGTGAAAGATGCGTCCAAGTTTTCGTGTTGAAGTTCCAACTCGATGTTCACTTCTCTTGACAATTCTTTGAACTGTAGCAGCATTCAAGCTCTTGGACGTCCACTTTTTGGTAAATTTATATAAGGAATACCTTCTTCACATTCACGGGTCGCTCCATAAATTGTGGCAACACAAATATTTTGATCTTGATATAGGCGAACTATTTCTTTTTTTTTTTCAAGTCGTCCAACTAGACTGTTAGGCTACGGCCAAGCTTGCGACCGGGTCGCGGCGACAGAAACGTTGCGACCCGGTCGCTGTGTTGTACATTCTTTACACATGGCCACGCTTATAAATCTGCGACAGCGTTTTTCAACTTCAACTCAAAACCAAACTATGGATAATAATGATCTCATGTTAGCAGTCATTGTCTTGAGGTATTTAAGAAAAAACGAAGTGAAAAAATATTGTATCTACACGTCAGAGACACTTTGGTTGAGTTCTTCATTACCCCTGCATGTAGCGTAGCTTGGCAGTATGACAAGACATATGGTTTTTAGATATGTACGTAGTTGGATTATACTTAAAGCACTTATTTAAACATTTATATTTTCCGTATCTTCTGTAGGATAACTCAATGTGGCAATGTCGATTTCGATGAATTTTGCTGGGAGGTCAAAAAAATTAGCCCAGCAGCTAACTATTTTCCAATGACTTAATCGTGTTACATCGTCAACTTTGACTTTTTTAGTTTTTGTGTTTCATATCTAAAAACTACAGTCATAATATTCAGCACGCCCGTACCTGGGCCAGGATGAATCCCGAAAAAAGAAATCGCACTTAGGGTTTCAGAATGTGAAGCGATATCAAAAAGGAACTATTCTGAAATTCCCATTTGTTATAGAGAAATCAACATTTGAAGTTTGGTTGTAAAGATAACTGAAACGTGTGTGGCCTACCTTATTTCACTGACACCTTCAGGAATTCGTTGCAGAAACGGAGAAGGTCGGATTAAGCTGACGGGTATTTTGATTTTTTTGGTCGACTGTTTACAGCAAATATCATATGTTGTATTACTTTTACGGTACGATTATGATAAAGGGGCCCAAACATCAACCATTCCGCGATCTAATTAAGGGAATTTCAACTTTTTTAATACTAAGCATAAACGTATAATTTAATCATATTATCTCATAAGTCGAAGCCAGAAATCATCCCTTGAACTTTCGGGATTCGTCCTGGGAAACGAAAGACAGTATGTATTTAGATTTAAAATAAATATTATAATCGCATCAAGAAATGGTTCGAAAATAAAATGTGTGAACAAATATTTGCTTAACTTTTTTGTTTTTATCTGTATTAATGAGTTTGCCCCAGTCTGGCAGTATAGTACTGGTTACTTCTATCCAAAATTTTCTGTTTATTCCTAACCGTGTATACTTTGAACTTTGTATTACACAGCGCCGGCCTTGTTTGAATTCTATTTATAAATAATCCGGAGTAAAACATGTTCACTTCCTTTTTCATGCCGATCGTAAAGAGACTGAAAATATGGTTTACGTGCTTTTTCCAACATCGACAGCCAAGTGTGGAAAGCAAATATGGCCACCTGCATAAGAAACTATGGAGAGCGTATTTGTCGCGGCGTTCCGAAAATGCTCATAGAGGCGTTTTCAAAATCAGTCGCTGTCGCTGGTCGCTAGCATGGCCGCCTACATAACAATCAATGGAACACATCACTGCGACCAGGTAGCAACGTTTCTGTCGCCGCGACCAGGTCGCAAGCTTGGCCTTAGCCTAAATACTCTTCCGAATATCTAATTTGTACGACAGTTTGACAACTTATATCATAACCAAAATAGTTTTGTTGTTACGTTTAGGTGTTGACTGGACCCTTGGTAAAGGTCGCTGAATTATTTCCAACAGTGAAACTACCTCCCAAGCTTTGAAGAAATTCTCAAAACTTTTGCAACATACGTTATAGTTCTTCATGACTTTCAATCGATCTATCTCGGCTTGCAGCATGCATTCGTCTTGAAAGAACTTGGCGATATCATCGTTTTGAACTGAGCATTTGGATGTGACGTTAAGACTATTTTGACATATGATTGGATGTTTTAAAAAAACCACCACGCTACGAGAAATACTCATCTCTGTGAAAGAAGAGCTTCATTCGAAACGGTAAAGGTCGCAGTTAGTTAAATACGCAAGATGAATTTCACTTTGTAAAAGAACGCCCGCTCGATGAGAACGGTTCAAACGGGGCTTTTATCCGTCGAAAGTCATCAAACGGCCAATTAAGGTAGCTGGCTGTCTACCAGGAGCACACAGCTCAGCGGACGGAAAGAATTTACATAATTTTCTGAGCCGTTACACTCACAACGCTTTCGAAATAGAGATGAGAGACACTGCCCTTATTGTTGCACGGTAGAACAACACTAACAAATGCCTCCTACGATAGCACTGACGATAAATAAGGGCTATTCACGAATAAAATAGACATTCATATAGTCTTGCTGGCACCGTTAGATAACCAGACGACACGAGGCGCGTTTTATTAGATGACATTAGATCTTTCTAAGATAAACTCTGAAATAATACATAATTATTAGTGCTTAACTCTTAACCTCGGACGTACCGTAAATGACACGTATACTCGGACGTGTCGCCTCAGAGACGATCAACATTATCAGCATCAAATTGTTGTAAAATGGTGGTTTAGTACATTCGTAATATTATGTGTGAATTGCTGTATGATAATGATAACTAGATATGCATTTAAAAATTTCAGAGCTAGCCACGTAGCTTATGTAAGCTAACTATGTAGTTACTGTGTTTACAGACGTAGGCATAATTCTGGTGAAAAATGGGTTAAATTCTTTTTTGACTTAATAAAGCTAATATTCAGATTATACCTATTCATTTGCTACCATATCATTGTATACAAATGGATTTGCGAAGAAAATAAAAAAATGTTTGCTCTGCATGGTATAAAACAGTAAAAGAGTAAACTTGGACGCGTCGTCTCATCGACTACTCGCAGTGACAATCTCTTGATAACTAATGCCATTCTGAACAAACGCCGGTGTTTTTATGTCGACTGTATGCCATACAGTCCTACTTAGATTAGATGAAGTAGCAACGTTGTGCATGAAGCGGTATTCCATTTATGGCAGTATTTTAGTATCGCCTCGTCTGACAGACGACGCGTCCGAGGTTAAGGGTTAAGTAGCGTCTATACCATCGAATGACGACATGACTAACCCTCCGTTACTAACCCACGGTCTATGAGACCATCAGCACGCAAAACAGTCGGTAACTATAGATCTTTCCCGAACCTAAGGCGGACCGGCGCAGTAGCTTCGTGTAATAGTGTCTTGTGTTCAGTGTTGACGTGGCATCGAAAGTGAATATACGTTTTTCGTGTTAGGAGCAAAACCGGTCTCTTGGACCAAGGTTAGTAAACTTGCGATTTTTTTTAAATGAGGTATTACTATTTTCTCTAGTTTTTAGCACACTAAATAAAAAAAAAATTACAGCATACTTATCATGGCAAAAGAAGATTATGAAAGGGAACAGGAGAGGCTTATGAAACTAAGGGCTGAGTTGGAAGAGGAGGAGTTAGAGGAGTAAATACAACTGGACGGCGATGACGAGAGCCTCGCTGCTGACGAGTTGGAGACTCAAGATCACAATACTGATTCTGAGAAAGATATTGAGGAGAATGTTTCTGATGAATATATTGATGAAAATGGCCATAGAATCCCATATTTTGTTGGAAAAGACAAAACCACCCGGTGGAATAAACATTGTTCTTCTCGAACAGCAGTATGCCTAGGTTTCGGCAAAAACTTTCAGATTGTTGTTCATTATTAGCCATATTTACATTTGTTTTTACTTTGGAAGTGCATCAAAGATTATGTTTTTTGTTATTTTAATTAGTATAAAATTTTCCTCGACTCTTTTATGTATTTGAGAGGGGAAATTGAACGATTTCTTTATTTTTTTCCTGTTTACTGATTTGTTTATTTATTTGCTTAGTACCCATGTAGTATGAGAGATATTATAAAAACTAATAACACAGAGTTTTATTTCTCCCCAAAAATAATAAATCGCAATATATTTATATTTGCACAAATTATAGGTCTCAGAGACCAAGGTTAGTAAAGATGGGATTTTCTATCAGGTTAATACAGGAGGGTTAATAAGTACATAATGAGTATAATGAGTCTTCTAGTGCTTTAAATTAGATCTGGCAACGTAACATACGCGCTTCCTTACTACGACGTCACTACTGTCACTACGATATCCATTAATAAAAATTCGTGTTGTTATTGTTGTGCGATATTTTGTGTTTTTGTGATTTTTGCGCATGTTTCCTAGCTGTTTTGCTGTTAAATACGGTGCACAGCTGTTACCTGTGTAAAATACCTAGCCGCCATTTTCCCCTCCTCAATCTTTTCTGCCCCTTCACCCACAGGCAATGTTGTGCGAAGATATTCAAAATGGAGGAACGATGCGGCGGCATAGGGAAAATAAACTCGAAGGACCTGCGACACTTTATACTACGAATAACTAAGAGGTGAGGTTACCTTGCTCAGCTACCAGTTGAAGATGGGGAGGCCTCCCTGATGTATCCTGATGGCACGAATAGGCACTACACGATAAAGAAAATGTTCAATAGGTCAAATGCGGAAATGCGGAAAATGCGGAGACGGAATGCTTCTTCTCTCGACAGTCACTCACGTTCTTACAACTCCTCGTGTGAGTTCGTCCTTGGTACTGTCCTCTATGCGCTGTTGCCACTTTTCCTCCTCGCTTTTCTCCGTATAAAGTGTCACGAAAAGGAAAAGAGGTGCGGAAAATAATAAACGGAAAATTAAAGGAAAGCGGCGCAAACATCCCCCTCCACTTGAAGGGTTCCTTCAAAGAGAACCAATGAAGGAAATGCAAATAGAAGTAAACATTAATGCGGATTAAACTAATAAATTGCGTTAAGACATTTAACACTCTAATATGAACTAAAACTATACTAAATTAATTGATTACTTGTAATTACTAAGAGAGTCTCTATTGGTTAGGTAACGGGCAAAGCCGTACAACCGGACGCACGTACGAACCAGACGCTGTCCTTACTTTCGCAACTCTCACGATGCCATCTTTGGCTGGAAAAACCTCTTCGATAACCCCTAAAGGCCACTGAAGGGGCGGCGTGTTATTTGAAACAATTACTACGCTTCCCACTGATACGGGATGTGACGTAGTATTCCATTTTTCTCTGGTTTGTAGCGTATGCAAATATTCTGCCTTCCATCGTGTCCAGAAGGACTGAAGCAGTTTGTCAATCAAATTGTGGCGTTGAAGTAAGTGAAGCCTGTCTTCATTAATGTCAGGCGCGGGAAGGTATTTAAGCGGAGTAAAATTTAAAAAATGTGCGGGCGTTAATGCTAGCGGTTCAGATGGATCTGGGGATAAAGTTCTACAAAGAGGACGTGAATTAAGAACTGATTCGATTTGCGCAAGCAAAGTGGTCATTTCTTCAAAAGTTAATATTTGCTCCCCAATTACGCGAAATAAGTGCGTTTTGATACTCTTAATGTTGGCTTCCCAACTTCCTCCAAAATGTGGAGCCGCGGGTGGATTAAAGTGAAAATTTATGCGGTTTTCAGCAAGAACTTCAGCGAATTGAGTCTTGTGATAAGAACTACTTAAAAATTCGTGAATTTCATCTAAATGTCTCTTAGCACCAACAAAATTAGTTCCATTGTCACAATACAAATGCGCTACTGGACCACGGCGACACAGGAAGCGTTTCAATGCAGATAAAAAACAAGGTGTACTTAAGTCAGATGCTAACTCAATATGTACCGCTTTTGTCGTTAAACACACAAATAAACAAATATAAGCCTTTTGCGTGCGAATACCACGACCACGAGTTGGCGTTACTTTAAGCGGTCCTGCAAAATCTGTACCTGTATGCAAAAATGGTTTTACTGAAGGAGTTACTTGAAAAGCCTTATGGTCTGACATCTCTGGATGCTCTGACCGCGGACGTAATCGAAAACACGAATTACACTTATGAACTCTATGTCGTATACAATTGCGAGCGGAAAATATCCAATATTTTTGTCGTAGTACAGACATTAATAAATTTGGGCCAGCGTGACAATAAAGTTTATGATAATAATCAACAATCAAATCTATGATGTGATCCTTACGCGGTAATACGATCGGGTGCTTATGTCCAAAACTCAAATTTGAATATTTCAAACGACCTCCAACGTGGATTATTCCATCCTCTAAAAACGGTTGTAATCTCTGAAATGCGGTAGAACATGGTTTGTTAGATAGTAAATTTGAAATCTCGCGTTTAAAGTAATAGCGTTGCAAGCAGCAGATAATTTTTAACTCTGCAAAATCTAAATCAGATGCGGTAATATATTTGCGATGCGGTAGACTTTTGATAAAGCGATAAACATAAACTACAATGCGCAGTAGTTTAGACCATGAAGACGTGCGTTCTGCGACTTCTAGCAGAAGTGGCTTTTCCGATGGCCCTGTGACAGCCAGAGTATTAGTTTTTTCCTCAGGGGGTTTAGATATTGTTGCGGGATCAAATGTCCTTATGGGCCACTTGTCTGGACTTAACTCTGACCACGGCGGACCATTAAACCAAAGCGGATGGTCAATTATTTGTGCAGGTGTTAGACCTCTCGACAGGCAATCTGCCGGGTTCTCAGAACCTGATATATGGCGAAAATATTGCGGCGAACAAAGCGAATGTATTTTTGAAACTCTGTTAGCTACAAATGTACTCCATCTGTGAGGCGATGAACGGATCCAACAAAGGGTCACTGTAGAGTCTGAGAATGCGTAAATATCTTTGATTGTATGACGCGAGTTACATGTATCATAAACTAAACGTAATAATTCCGACAGTAAAAGAGCGGCGCACAGCTCGAGCCTAGCTAATGAAACAGTTTTTGTGGGTGAAACCCTGGATTTGGAACATAACAAATACATCTTGTTGGTATTATTGTTACTTACAGAAAAATAAACTACTGCTCCATAAGCCTTTTCACTTGCGTCTGCGAAACCAACAAGATTTACAACACTAGCTTGAAATATACCTACGTGACGCGGTATTTGAATTGAGTTTAATAAATGAAGTTCACTGCAAAATTCTTTCCATAATTTCAAAATACAATCCGGTGGTGTGTCATCCCAATCACAATTAGCAAGCCATATTTCCTTGATTAATAGCTTAGCGTATAAAATTACCGGACCTATAAAACCCATTAAATCCCAAAATCTCGCAACATAGGATAGTAAAGTGCGCTTAGTACAATAATCCCATTGTGGTGTAGCAACTCTAAACATGAATTTATCTTCAATGGGTGACCAAAGGATTCCTAAAATCTTTTGGCTTGCGGTTTTGTCAAATTCTACTATCGCGGAAAACCTATGTGTCTCAGGGATTGACTTCAAAACTTTTTCTGAATTACTATTCCATTTAACAAGGTCAAATTGAGCGGCTTTAAGTAACTGAATGACCTCCTTTGCGGTTTCTGTAGCTGCGTCTTCATCACTGATGCTGTAAGCAAAATCGTCCATATACAAAGCAGATTCTAAAGCTCTTTTTGCAGAAGGAAAGTTATGTCCTTCATCAATACAAACTTGCCTTACGGTTCACATTGCATGATACGGGCTTGATTTTATTCCAAAACATACACGATTGAACTGATAAACGGTGAGCGGATCATGTGGAGTAAAGCGGTAAAGTATTTGTTGATACACGCGATCTTCTTTCCTAACGCCAATACATAAAAACATTTGTCTAATGTCAGCTGAGAGCGCGATGCGGAATAAACGAAAATTCAATATAATTTCAAATAAATTTCCTTGTAAATTTTCACCAGAATAGAGAATATCATTGAGAGAGATAGACGTGCTGGTCTTTGCGCTTGCGTCTAAAACCACCCTTAACTTAGAAGTAATCTTATCTTCACGAATAACTCCATGATGCGGTATAAAGTATTGCGGAAAATCCAAATTTTGCGATAATAATGGTGCGGGTGCTAGATATCCGTTATCCAAGTACTCACGTATGACGTCGTCATATGCCTTCTTCAATTCCGGAGATGCTAAAAGTTTGCGCTCTAGACACAAATAACGTTTCTTGGCGAGACTATAAGAGTCACCTAATAATGAGGGATCTTTCTTAAATGGCAATGTCACAACGTATCTGCCATCACTATCACGAAATTTTGTATTCGTATATATTTCTTCACAAGCAATGTCTTCGGGATCCTTTATGTTGGATCCAGGGACTTGCTCTAACTCCCAAAACCTTTTGACAAGATCGTGAGTTTCAAAATCAGTACAACAATGCGCCAAAGTGCTAAAATTTGCTAATTTCGCGGGTGCCGAACCAAGAACTACGTATCCAAAGACGGTCTCTATGGCATGCGGTAAGCCTGAAGGGCCTTCAATCTTGCGTGGCAATAAAAGATGCGGAAATAGCGATGCGCCGATTAACAGATCAATTTGGCCTGGCTCTGCATAATTTTCGTCAGAGAGAGGTATTCCGTTGAGGTACTGAAGTGCAGAAGTATCTACATATGCTGTCGGCAAATTTTCAGTTATTTGATTCACCACTAATGTAGATAGATCATAATAAATGCTACTATTAAAACGCGAAAATATTCTTAAGTTTAGCAAAGAGTTTACAGAATTTTGCAAACCACCTATGCCCTTAACAACAACGGCAGTATCATTGCTAACTGGCCTTAAGCCCAATCTTTTGATGCAACTCATTGTAATAAAATTGCTTTGCGACGCACTGTCTAAAAGACAACGCACTAGCTGCGCTTTACCATTACAGTCATATACAACAACTCTGGCAGTCGCGAGAAGTACCGTCGTAATCGAACTATTTTTACGCGCGCTGAATTCATTCATACTACTGCAGAGCGTAACATCTCCCCGTTGCTGTACTGTTTGCTGTGGGGTCCAAATTGGAGCTGAGCTACGCTGCGATGCCGATGCTAAGCTAGAAGCGGTAGTAGTGGGGGTTATTACCGGTGCTGAATGCGCAGTGGTACAATGAGTCTCGAATTCGAAATTCGCGGGTTGTATTGCGGAAGCTGAAGCTACAGAAGCGACTCTCGTACTCTGTTGCTGAATGTGATGCTGCGGCGTTGTCACGTTGCTTTCAAAATGCAGTAAAGTGTGATGGTTTCTATTACATTTTTTACAACACGATTTTGACTGACAAAATGAGGTTTTATGCCTGATACTTAAACAATTATTACAAAAATTATTATCGCGTATAAACTTGTGCCTATCATGCGGTGTCAAACTTCGAAAACCAACACAATTGTATAAGTGTTCATGCGATGACGTCATATTATCACATAATGCGCATTTAAAGTTATAATTTGGGCGGTAAGATACCTGACCGGAGTAGTTTGCGGTAGTAGTATTGTAAGAATGCGTTTGCTTGGGAAGTTTTGGAGCATCTATGCGAGTTTTGTTACTTGGGAATGACCTACCATTGGAACTTCTCTGAAGTATTTTAGCTTGATCTCGTAGAAATGACAATAGCTGATCGAACTCGGGGATTGAGGAACCTCTATGTTCCATTTCAAATGCGCGTAACGTCTCACTATCAAGCCTTTTTAATGCGATATGCAAGAAAACGAAATCTAACAAATTAGTTATATCAAGATTCTTCAGTGCAGACACCGAAGAAGCTAATTTCTCGTGAAGTCTCTCAATATTTTCTGCGGTGGCCGTAACTATTGGTTTAAGATCAAAAATGTTGTCTAAATATGCTGCAGCCTGTAAACGTTTATCTTGATATTTTGCCTCAAGGGTTTTGAAAATGATTGCGTAATTGGACTCACCTGGAGTTAAACCAGAAAATACTGATTTGGCCTTTCCTGTCAGTTTCACAATTAAATAATACAACCTTTCAGAATCAGTTAGCGACTTATTGTTATGGATATTAGACTTAAAACTGGCATAAAATAATGGCCAATTGCTTAAATCCCCATTAAACTCGGGTATTTCCATTGCGGGCAAGTTAGGTTTATTAGGCCTAAGTTCAGACTGCGAAACATTGGTGCGTGGTTTATTTTCGGCTAAAAGGCTGGCCTGGCGCTTTATGCGACAAAACAAATCTTCAAATGCTAACCATGCGTTATGATTAATGGTAGATTCGGGATCAATAATCAAGTTTAATGCATTTATATCCTCAATAGTTTGAAGATAGCCTTCTCTAATAGTATCTAAGGACTCTATACTAGCAAGGAAATTTTCAATGGCGGCTTCATTCTTTAGGGTTCTTGTGCTATTATAGATCATCTGAACACGCTCGAAGTAAGCCTGTTTTCGCGACTCCAATATAAGGAGTTTCTGTTCGTTTGCGTTCTGGGACATGATGAAGTGATATTCTTACGTACAAGTTACTATGGCAACTGCTATAATCTCTATTTAAACGAAAAGGAATGCGGTTGGCTCGTAAATGCGTCTGTGGTTGTGTTGTACCAAAAAATAAAAATAAAAGAAAATGTAACAGAAATTATCGTTAAATGTATAACTATGTACTAATATGTGCTGATTCAATAAATCTGGCTCGATTAGGACCAAAAAATGGTTGTGCGAAGATATTCAAAATGGAGGAACGATGCGGCGGTATAGGGAAAATAAACTCGAAGGACCTGCGACACTTTATACTACGAATAACTAAGAGGTGAGGTTACCTTGCTCAGCTACCAGTTGAAGATGGGGAGGCCTCCCTGATGTATCCTGATGGCACGAATAGGCACTACACGATAAAGAAAATGTTCAATAGGTCAAATGCGGAAATGCGGAAAATGCGGAGACGGAATGCTTCTTCTCTCGACAGTCACTCACGTTCTTACAACTCCTCGTGTGAGTTCGTCCTTGGTACTGTCCTCTATGCGCTGTTGCCACTTTTCCTCCTCGCTTTTCTCCGTATAAAGTGTCACGAAAAGGAAAAGAGGTGCGGAAAATAATAAACGGAAAATTAAAGGAAAGCGGCGCAAACACGAAAGTTACCAACCATGTTGGAATAGCGCTGAGATGAAAGGTACTGGACTTTGTAAACCATTTTTATCACAAAGTTTTAATTACGTTAGACGTACAACTTTAGAGCATTCAAGATCGCTGATCATGAAACTGTGGCCTAATTTTGACGGGCCAAGATGGAGGATAAAATGTGATGGCAAAAACGACCAACTCAGATTTAGTTTGGGTATTCTGATTTTGATTCTGAAGTCCAGTTCACACTAACAAAATTTGGTTAAATATTTGTTATATTTATGTATTTTTCTAATGCAGATGTTTTCCTATCCACTATTTGGTGAGGAGATTCTCAAACATTTCACCACTTTCTATGTCTTATTTTGAGGTGGTCCCATTTTACGATAAGCAAACAAGAGAGTTAATTGCTCAAACAAATGTCAAATGTACTTGTCGCCATTCAGACCATTTAGAGAATTGTTACCAAAATTACATTTACTAAGGGTGGGTTGTACAATACAAGCTTAAGCTTCGGTTTAAGGTAAACCGCCGTTAAATCGCGGAAGTTAAAAGACGTCCATTGTACAACGCATCCCACTTCAAGCTTAACACGGGCTTAGCGTAAACCGATGAATCATACAGTTTAAACCGAGCTTAACTTTGATTTATATACAATCGATATGTCATTCTAATAGTTTATATTTTATATTCAAAGCATTTGTGTCTAATTTAACAAAAAAAGTAAATAATAAAAGAACAGAGACAGAAACGGCCATTGCCCAAATTTGACAGAAACCGTCCCAAGACACAAACCAGAAAAGGTTATTTTTTTAGAGAATTATTACATTATGCGTTGCTCCATTAGTGCCAACTGTAGTTAATTTTATTGCGAACTGTTGTTGTTTAACTAAATGTCTATTTAACTAAATTTTACAATGGATGTTAACTTTAAGCCTAAGCTAAGCTTAAGTTTAATAAATCTTAAGTTAAACCGGAATTTGTATACAAACGCAGACAGAACGGCCGTAAGTAATTCATTTGATTATTACTACATCCTATATTGATCAGATATTTTGATACTTGTCAGATCATAAGTGACTTTCTATATTGATTTTCAATCCGTGTTAATTGTCAATCCGTGTTCACAGAAAAAGATACTGTTCTGTGATGCTTTTGGTTGTTGTGTTTGGTCACTGGAATAAAGTAGTGGGTTGTGGGATTCGTTGCCATAGTTTTGTTGATAGTTTGTTTATGAATTACAAGCGGGGGATCGTTTTTGAAAAACGTAACAAGCGGGAGACCAAATTTTACACAAGGCATTTTGGAGTCTTTTCCACGAATATTTGCAGGTATGTTATCTTTTGAGTTTGTATTATTAACTAATGTGGTCTGGCTACTATTTTTGGAGTGTTTTACAAGGTATATACTATATATCCGAGCTTTTAAGACGACTTTATATGGTGTTGGGTCTCTGATTTACAGACGTAAAGAGTAGACCTCTAGGTATTGGTGAACAGAGGCAACTCTGTCTTATTTATCTGTATCTATTCCAACCTTTACTGATTCTCTTTATATACAGGGTGGGCCAATAGTGCGTGGATGGAGGATTGTGGGCTTACTAAAAAATATTTCAAAAATCTGTTACTTGATCATGGTAGGGACCCTTGAGGGCTATAACGTAAAAATATTTTCACTTAAATTTTGACGTTTATACAGGGTAATTCATATGAAACTTACATTTTTTTGAATGGAACACCCTATATATTATTGCATATTTCGATTCCTTGGTCAATTCTAGTGTGACTTTATGTATCACACATGGAACTTTAAACGAACCGTTTCGGCGCAAATCACCATTTTTGGTATAAGTGTGTATCAGAAAAAAATTGAATATCGCAGCGATTATTGAACTTAGAAGGCCGTGACTTTGCGGTACGACTAAGCATGAAATGCGTCACCTAAGGTCAGACGGCTAAATTTGAATTCTTTTTGTACTTGCAGAAATCGGTAGATTAATTAAGGAAACTTCAATCACAGATAACTTGATTTTTTCAAATGGGAATGCCTATTTTGGTTTAAAGAATCAAATGTAAAATTTGATTACCTTTCTAACGATATAGCATTCTTGATATCAATCTTCCTTGGTTTTCATTTTATTTCAAATTTTGAAGTCAAATTGGTGTTTTTCAATTTTCCTGCGTGCAAGCAACCTAGCAGGCCATGAAAAATAAATAAAAGCTCGTTAATATGGAAGAAACCAACTAACTTAGTAGAAAGATGCGATTTAACCAGAGCAACGAGGCAAGATTATGAAAATTCCTTACAACATATTAGCTCTAATCGGATACAGCAGCGGCAAGATATCCAATGTCAATGAGTAACTGGGTACGACAGAAGTGTTTGTTTTTCACAGCCTACTAGCTATTGAGGTCTACTAGAGCTTGGTAACTTTCCAAAACGATTAAAATTTTTGAAACAAAAGGAAAACTGCCAGCGATTTTTGCTTACAGTCTAACATGTTTAGAATGAAATTTCACATTTCATGGGATAAAAAAAATAGTCATTTCCGTTTATTTAAGTCAAAAGTGAAGATATCTCCAACTGGAGCATTCTGAACATCCATTGAAATAATTGTTAGAATTTTTTAATTACGCTATGTTATAATTGTGATTATTTCATGTAGTTTTCTGCAAACTAAATTATGTTTTACAATTCAAACAGACTGCAAATCAAGTTTCCGCGATTTTGCTAATAAGTAGAAGTACCTACTGAAGAATTTGAAGGGTTCCTGTCAGAGGTACCATTACTTTTGACTAACCGAAATGGCTACTTTTTTATAGCATTAAATGTGAAAATTTATTCAGAAGACATAGATGTTCTATTGCCAGCAACAATCACTGGTAGTTTTTCTTTGATTAAATATTTTTTTACTGACTTTGGAAATTGGATAATAGCTAGTAGGCTGTGAAAAATGAGCGTTATTGTTACCGCTATTGTTTCTGGTTAGAGCTAATATATTGGAAGGAATTTTCATAATCTTGCCTCGTTGCTCTAGTTAGTTTGCATCTTTCTACTAAGTTAGTTGCTTTCTTCCATATTACCGAGCTTTTGTTTATTTTGCATGGCCTGCTAGGTTGCTTGCATGCAGGAAAATTGAAAAACACCGATTTGACTGAAAATTTGAAATAAAATGAAAACCAAAAAAGATTGATATCAAGAATGCCATATCGTTAAAAAGGTAATCAAATTTTACATTTGATTCTTTAAACCAAAATAGGCATTCCCATTTGAAAAAATCAAGTTATCTGTGATTGAAGTTTCCTTAATTTATCCTCTGATTTCTCCAAGTACAAAAAGAATTCAAATTTAGCCGTCTGACCTAAGATGACGCATTTCATGCTTAGTCGTACGGCAAAGTCAAGACCTTCTAGGTTTTATAATCGCTGCGATATTCAATTTTTTTCTGATACCTAATTATACCAAAAATGGTGATTTACGCCTAAACGGTTCGTTTAAAGCTCCATGTATGATACATAAAGTCACACTAGAACTGACCAAGGAATCCAAATATGCAATAATATATAGGGGGTTCTATTCAAAAAAATGTATGTTTGATATGAATCACCCTGTATAAACGTCAAAATTTCAGTGAAAATATTTTTGCGCTATAGCCCTCAAGGGTCCCTGCCATGATCAAGTGACAGATTTTTGAAATATTTTTTAGTAAACCCACAATCCTCCGTCCACGCACTATTGGCCCACCCTGTATATACGATATTTATTTTATGGTTGTGTTATGGAAACCACGGTGACTGTTCCCGTAACTAAATACCCAATCGCTTACCCAGAGTGGAAGTGGGGAATGATTCTACCACGCGTTCACACGTACCATACGTTTCCTCTAACCAGCCCTTTTATGTTGATTATTGTTTATATTTATTTATTGATCTATTTATATGCTTATATACCATGCTTGCTATACTATGCTTACATTTTAGATATCCAATTACATCCTTTATTTACTCCTTTATATGGTTGGTTATATTTATTTATCCATATATGCTGATATTTTACATTTTTCCACATTCTATCCATTTTTCTCTCCCTGGCGTTGAACAGAGACCTAGCCCACCATGTATTATTATTATTAATTATTTAGACTGTGAATGTTTATAACCATTTCTTTATTATACAAATATCGATAACAGGAGCCAGTTTACCATTATTATTAAGACATTTTTGAATCATCTATTTCAACATATCAATATAAATATTACACCAGTAAAATATATGAAATACAAAGCACTCATGATTTGATAAATACAAGAATCAAGTAATAAAATAATAACATAAACACTCAGCACTCATGATTAATGAATACAAAACAAATGTTAAGAAACAAATAATAAAAAAACCATATCACAACATTTCTGTGTTTTGATTTCATTCTGAGTTGGTACACATACATGCTAAAAGAATTTGTTTACCATGGGCACACATACAACATTGGGTTCTAAATTCCACCACTAGACATCTTGATCAGTTTGGCTATTTCTAAATTTGGTATCGGTTTTGACAGTGACCAGTTGCTCACTACACAGCGTATGTTGTATTATTGAATAAACTACGGGAGATTCGTAATTCCTTCCAGTCGCTAAATAGCGAAGCGTAGCTGATAATCGTTCATGAGGTGATATAACAGACCTCAGTATTGTGTCCTGCTTCTGAATTACTGGAGTTACTATATCAAGCAGCATACGATAACTAGCTTCATCCATCCTTAAATAGTTTCTTCAATCATCCGGTTGTAATCGTAATTCGTCCAGTAAATTTATATGTGTGAAAATTTGTCGTTTTGAAAGCCATTCATTCACCCACTTTGTGCGAGTCCGCCGTTGTTTGATTTTGTTTCTCTTTTTTTCACAATGTACGCATGTACGCCACCGACATCAAAATTAACTCGTCTTCACCTCTCATCGTTCGTAATCAAACTAAATGTCTGACACTCAAACAGCCTTGTTTGTGGACAACAGCGTACTTACCGTCATGCTTAGTTTGTGTTTCGCATACTAGTTTGACAGTCCTGTATGTCACACATGTATGCCGGTTTATGGCCGCCTTTAGAAACATGAATGAGCTACAGTCAGAACGTTACTAAAAAAGTTTTTAGATCAATAATTTTCTTCAATAGCTAGTAGAGTGTGATGTATAAGAGAGTCAACAGCAAAAGTTTCAGGATCTATTTTTTCCCAGCAGGTAATAATAGATATACAAATAAATATCTAAACCAATTACTTTGAAAAACTTCACAGGTGCATGCGTTAGTAATATTTTATCAACTAATAAATGTTGTCTTATCCACCAGTAATGAGTTAAGATGCTGTGGAATTCAGCAGACGTTCTAATAGATACCTCTTCTCAAGTCTATGCTTATAAGCTTTCACCCCTATTGTTCCATCAATCTTTTCCCACCACATTAAGGACATCTATGTATTTTACAATATCCTAAAAACACTGCACTGGTCATTCAGCTCCCTCAACCCGTAGAGGCAGTTTCACAAACAAAGCAGCTTTACAGAAATGTAACCGATATCTGAAATTACCGTAAGTAGGTTTGTTAGTATTATTTTCCTTGTCTCAGTAAATTTAATTCTTTTATATTCATTTTCAATAAACGAAAATAAAACCACTAAGTTTATGTTTAAAAGTTTTATATATACATTTATAGTTAGTTATATTTCTACTTTACACATACAATAATTATTTTTATTTCATTTTTTTGTGTTTTTTTTATTTTTATTCTTATTTTTATTATATATAGATTATTTCCTATTCATTTATAGACACCTGAAGATGGTTTAGATTAAAATAAACCGAAACGTAGTGAAGGAAGGTTATAGTTTCAATCGTTGACCGAAACCCATGAAAAACAACCATACCTCTTCTCAAGCTCATATCCTCCACAAGATCTCTAGGAAAATATTTCGCTTAGCTTCTGCCACTTGTCATTCTCCACATTAGAAAAAGGCTTGATCCTTAAAAAAACAGCACAGTCAATTCGCCTAACGAACAATTTTTTTTTCAAATCCAACACCATACTTCCGCTAACTATATTAGCATCCTCAAAGGGAGAGATCACACACTGTATGTTATGATTACTCCATCAAGGGATACAGTGTTACATTATACTGTCCTTACTTATTTACAGCAGCCCCTCTATATTGCTATTTAAGCTTCACTTTGTAGCTTTTCAAGCAAAAAAGACGAACCCGATAGGGAATATCTAACCGTTCTACCCACCTCTATACGAGAGTGTGGCAGCATGTCGGTTGCCAGGTAGACGTAGGTAATTTCTCCTCCTCCACTCCAATTTCTTCCACTGTAACTTTCAAATTAACCCGTAATCGGTTACCAAACCTTCTCCCGCCTACGTCATTCGGTCGTACCAAGAAGCCATTTACTCAGATTGCTAGATCTCGGGTCCATTAGTGTGTCTCCAGATTGCCAACGTATGCAATGCTAGAAGAGCCGAGGTAAGATATTGCTTCTTATTAGATATTAGTTTGGAGTGGGACATATATTATGGATATGACAGAAATTTAGTAATATGAGACTGGACGATATTTATGGGGTGTTTTCGATCAGTAAACGGTGAATGAAGAATGTTTCAATAAGACTCTAATTGTTTTTCATGTTTGACAGTCGTTATGAGACACTATTTTGATGTAACAGATCGGAAGATTAGTAGAAGATCCGAATATAGACGACCTTCACCGAACTGGTTAATGGATGAAAAGCATTTTATATTGAATTTTTTATGTTAAGAAACATATCGCGGGTGGGTTGGCTGAAAAATTTCAGTCCAGGATATGATTAATTAAATATTGAAAAATCAATTTTTTTAAACATTTCACTGGTTTGGTTAATAGACAAATCACATACCAATCCAAAGTATGAAGCCCATAGAATGTACAAACGTTAGGTTGGCTACGTTTTTCCCGTCCCAACTACAGGGTAGGCAGGTATAAACAGGTAAATCAATAATAGTAATTTGCGGGGGGTGGGTTGGCCCAGTGGTTAGGGTCGAGGGCTCGTGACCGGAAGGTCCCGGGTTCGATTCTCATTAGAGGCGGAAATTTATTTCTGGTTTTTTCAACCAAAAATAAATATCCATAAAAAAAAGCTCAGTGAGAATCCCCACCTGAGCATTCACTGTTGGCTTCTAATTAACAGTGCTGTTCCTAAGTGGCGCCGGGAAACAGTAACAAAGCCTACACAGAACACGAGGCTAATGACCAAAAGTAGTCGATGCCGATGACACAGAAGTAAAAAAAAATAGTAATTTGCACTGGTGTGGTTAATGCATGAAACTTATATCAAAATAAAGATAATTTTATTACAAACACGTCGTAGGGTTGTCTGCAAAAAATCAGTCTGGAATTCCGGTTGTCGAATTTTAAAGATAAAAATATTGCTGCCAGTGAATACGTGCGCCAGAGAGGTCCGAGCGAACTATCCCGTGTATTAGCAAAGTGCGCGTGTCATGTGTCCGTGAAATTGCATCATTGCATTCAAGCAGTTTGCCTTATTCTTCTGAATTGAAAAAGCGTGCTACTACTATACTGATTGTTGTTATTTATAAACATTAAATTGTGATAAAAAATGGCTAAAAAGTGTTTTCTATGCAACTAGGACGATGATGTTCTTGATTTTAACGATGAAACGTATAAAAACTGTTCGTTAAAATTAAATTTTCGTAAAAAAAATTTAAATACAGTCGCGTTGAGTTAACCAATGCATCACTCGATTTTGTACGTTATCATACCACGTGATACAGAAAAGTGACTGCTCTGGGTGAAAAATATAATGAAGAGTTTAATAACTTTCTTGGTGAGAATACAGTAAGTGCATAATAACTTAACCTTCAAAACTATCTTAGTAAATACATCTTTTAAATTTTTTTAATTGTGAATTAATGACATGGAAGATTCGTAAATTTATACATTTTTTAATATGTTTCATTCAAATAAATAATTTCAATTACACGGACACATGGCATGCGCACTCCCTTTTATTCAATGGCCGAGCTACACGCAGCTGCTAGCTGCGTCCTTTTTTAATACACGGGATAGTTCGCTCGGACCTCTTTGGCGCACGTATTCACTGGCAGCAATATTTTGATCTTTAAAACTTGACAACCGGAATTCCAGACTGATTTTTTGCAGACATCCCTATATCGACGTGTTTGTAATAAAATTGTCTTTATTTTGATATAAGTTTCATGCATTAACCACACCGTTGCAAATTACTATTATTGATTTACCTGTTTATACCTGCCTACCCTATAGTTGGGACGGGAAAAACGTAGCCAACCTAACGTTTGCATATTCTATGGGCTTCATACTTTGGATTGGTATGTGATTTGTCTATTAACCAAACCAGTGAAATGTTTAAAAAAATTGATTTTTCAATATTTAGTTAATCATATCCTGGACTGAAATTTTTCAGCCAACCCACTCGCGATGTTTTTTAACATATTAAATTTATTATAAAATGCTTTTCATCCATTAACCAGTTCGGTGAAGGTCGTTTTATACTCGGATCTTAGACTATATGGGAGACAGTGATGGGAGAAGGAGATACTAAGCACACGACAAGGCAGCACGTCATTATCAAAATGTTGAAAGTTTGAATGCCACCTCTCGAGAAGCAAACACCGAGCAGGAGACAGAAGGGAGAATCATTGAAAGATGATAAAACCCTAGGTAAAGCATTCCACTCGGAAAATACGCTTCTGTATGTCAAACAGTATGACGTAGTAGGATGGAGGACAGTAGGATGAGGTGTATGTCATTCTGCACTGCGCAAGAGTAAACAATGAGCGAACGTTCAAATACAAAAACATCGCTATACCTACAGATCGGCAGGCCATATTCAGCCCCAAAGTGACGCACGGAAAAAAATACTGTTGCGTTTCCAATTAATTGTTAGTATTTGGATGTTTTTCCATCGCTTTAAATATATATACAGTTGTCAAATCCATGTCATTGAAATAATTCGATCCTTATATTCGAAGTAATCACAGGTACGCCAATACATTCAAAATAATTTTATATTCGTTCTAACAATAAGTATAATCTTTCTAATATAAGTATTGACATATAACGCAATCAAAACATCCTTTTGTTTCCGAAATTTACCCTATGTTTCATTTAAGCAAAGCATACAATCTATTCAATGTACAAAAATTGTTAATGCAACAGCAGTTCGTAATATTTCATCTGAGAAAAATTAATTTTGTTTCAATGGCCCTTGTCGTTCGCCTAACTATAATCAGTATTCGGCGGGACTGATATCCCGATTCAAGGAACGTAAAAATAAAGAACAGGCGGATTATCTCCGTGTTACTATCGCCGCGAACCCGCCAACATGGACGAGGTTGTTGCGTTGTGTTGTTTCGGTGTTAGCCGTGTTGTGTCATCTCGTGGTTTTGCGTATTGCATCAGCAATTGTGTGATTTAAATGTGTCCAGTTATATATTAAATGGAGGATCTACTGAGAAATTGGGACTTAGAAGAGCTAACACCCACATTTGAATGTAGGTATTTAGATTAGTCAGACAGTTATATTTCAGGTAATAATACAACAACTGGTGAAGGCTTATGTCTAATTCTTAACTTGTAACTTCATAAAAAATCACACAATTAAACATCCAAACGAATCAATCTGCTGTCCTCGCAATAAAATCTGTTGGTCCAAGGAAAAGAAAGTTTATAATCAATTACCAAACACAGATCCGATTCAACGACAGGCTGCGATTGAATTATTCATTGGAATCCAATGACATCTTGTAGTCGAATCGACAATACGATATAATTTATTATCAACTACACACTTCCTATTGGATAAAATATAGCTGTATTTGAGGAATGCTGAGTGTAACGTCCCATTGAATCCAGGGGTAAGTCTTTGACAGAATGACAGATTTTTCTACGTGCGTCTGCACTAATCTGGAAATGCCAGCAAGAGCTGGGTAGGCTGGTGGAAAACAAAGAAGTAGCATTGGAACATCTGTGGTGCCAGGATCTCAGGTAGCTGGCAATAAATAGGCGCATATGAGCTTACAAAAAAATGATCATCTACCTCCATCTACATTGACGGAGACCTAGATTGGCGTTAGCCAGAAACACAGTTAGGCGTCAGGTCAAGGGATGATGAAACTCCAGCACAAGAAACATTGGGACTTGAAGTCTGGCTGCAGCTATTGGAAGCAATTCATTAAAGGTCCATGCCCAGATATAGCTGAAGGACTGCTATTTTAATAGCAATGAGCTTCTAATAACAACCAACAACAGTGTGGTATTGTGGGCTACAGGAACACTTGAAGAGAATAGGGCTCTTGGATGGAGACCTAAACTGTATATAGTTTAAGAGAGGGACAGAGTCAGCCTTTCATATGCTCGATGATTGTGAAGTGCTAGATTTTTGGCTAGCCCCGGCTAAAATCAACGGTGTTCAACTAAGTACCAGGAAAGCCAAAAAATTGTGTGAACTATTGAGGTTTTGAATAATTTCTTTTTTGTCATAAATCGAAAGAGCATATATAAGCTTTATAACAAAACAATTTTTGTTTTATTTTTAAGTACCTGTAGCTCTTGAGCTAATCACTTTAGACCGCAAGTGTGCTAGTTCGTCGGAATCGCTTTATCAGGAGAAACACAAAAAGTCACAAATATACACGGTGCCCCATTAAAAATTTTGAATCGGACGTCACGTGACCAAAAACAAATACCTCATATATACCACACAATAATAAGAAGAGATACTATATTTGCTCTAGTTTACACCCCCAGAATTATAATTCGCTACTACTGCCCAGTTCTGATATATTGCTTGTCTTAATCATCGTGGGCACCCTGTATATGATCTTTCCATTTATCACAAAAAACGTTTTTTTCCTGAATTCAAAACCTCAATGCAGGACTTTAGACTTGGACTGCTGGCACGGGCACACTGTTGCACGGGGTAATCCCTACTTAGCAAATAGGAGCTTTGTTATATAAAAGCGACTCATAGTCATAAGACTCAGGTTTCGCTCAACATGTAATGAAGCATGTCGTCCAGTTTCACAAAATATAATATTCCATCAATTTTTAAATGTATAAATTTAATAATTTTACTATACAAAACATAGATGCGTATGTTTAAGACCAGTTTCTACAAGAACAATCTTCTCTAAATGACTACAAATCATTTAGCTTCTCGAAACTAGCTCGCAGATTATAATCTAACTGTTGATACACATGCAAACGAGGATGTAAAACTTCTCGTTCACAAATATCACTTCATGCCTGACGTGATTCTACGGAGTCTGACATGACGCGGTGTTTCTACGTCTACGTATTTAGCTTCACTTCGTATTTCGCGTCAACTGGTTAAAAATTCAACACGCGTGTCCATCGTATACCAGGGAGCTCGAGAACCCTACATGAAAAAATGATTCAACAAGTTTTCTCAATTCTATATTTTATGTTTCGAACAAGAAAGTATAAGGTTGGTTCCTTTCTTGTTGGTTGAGCACAAAAGGAAAACCTTATACCTGTTAAATTCTCTGAAAGCATTTGGGCAGTGGCATAATTTGCAAGGTTTGTGTATCCACTTACGGAAAGGAAAACATTTCTTGGAAGATAATCATCATGAAAAATGTATTCTTGTTGATTTGTAGATTTCACGCTGAGGTCTTTTAGTTATTTAATTTTGTTGTTTGGTGTTACATTGGAGATGCCTTGAAGACTCACCAATATAAGCATTTGCCACCCATTTTGTGCTTAAAACGTTTTGAATTAATACTTTCATTTGATTGTTTGTGTGACCCAGAATTGATCTTAGCGTTTGTGATGTACTAAAGACTATTCTGATTCCATATCTTTTACAAGTATTTTTTAATCTTTCAGATAATCCATTTACATATGGCATATTTATGAACCATGCTCTTATAGATGGGTAGCTGTCTTAGAGCTATAGTTTGTGAAGCTATGGCCCAAACGTAAGTAAAGTTTATCTCAAATATATGTAGCTTCTATTTGAGGGCCAGTGAAACAATATGGTAGCCTTACAGAGTTGCACCTTCCTTGGTACTGCAATTATAATTGTATGGTATCTGTGCCAAACTGTCAAGAATATCAGGTTCTTTCCTGATACAAAGACAAGTTCAGAACAGTTTGCTTAGCTGTTTACGCCCACGAAGTTTATCTAACCCTCTGCCAAACACCCTGTATATTGACTGAAGCATTTCATAATCTCGATGCAAGCAGCTCAATATTCTGGTCTTCTTGGAACAAGCATCTAATGGTATCTGTATAAGTACTCGGCAATTTTACATTATATAGTATTTTTCCAAATTCGTGTTGAAAATTTTCAATCACCACAGAATAGAAACAATATGTACCTTGACTTTTTAACTAGAAGAATATGTTCTGTCTGCCGGTCTGCCATTGTTTATATTATTGCATTTAGAACTACCTTACTAAATATATTGCAAAGGACAAACTTGGTACTTACATACGAACATCTGTATGAGGTGCTCACAGCGACAACTGCGCAACAATTCCTTTATATGACATACAAACACGTAAAATAGTGATTGATTTACAAATGACTATAAGACGTGTGGCGACCTGTCAATATGCACGAACCAAGACTAACATATTCTCGATGGTACTCCACAATTCTCAAGCTGTTTGTATTCTTGATCGAGGTTATAGGAGCTCATTTGGAAAATATGACATCCTTACTAAAACCACAGCATAGTAAACAACCAGCACAGTAACTCAGGTTGGCAGTAATTACACGCGCATCCCTCCTTTTGGATGATTTTTTGTAGGGATGCTAACGATACTTCGATACTTTTGCACTAATATCGAGTGTTTTTGTCATCGATACTTTTTAAGCATTTCAAGCTGGTATCGATACTTTTGTATCGATACCAGCTAAAATAATTATATAATTATTGAGGAGTGTAATCAGTTACACAAAATGCTCTGTACGAACCAAACGCGCCTATTTGGCTAAAAAATATCGAGTTGGTACCGTATCGATATTTTCATTTTCGCATCTCTACCCAAACTTCACATCCGTAAAATCATCCCAAGGTCAAATTCTGTGGGAACCACTTTTATATTGGCGATTCCAATTACCGATGAGGGCGCTGGCGTTTGTAAACAAATATGGAGGATAGCAGGTATCCTGCACGCTGTGACACGCTTTTGGAGAAAATGCGTGGCAATGAATGTTTTTATTATAGTCTTTTTTGGAGTGGCAACCATAAACACTACAGTTTGTATTAAACTTGCTAGCCTTTATTGATTTGAAGCCTGATGTAGATGCCATATTCTTGACAATAGCTTATGAAGAAGGTCCGAAGAAATATTCTAACACACTATATACCAATTAACAAAGCACAAACTCAAAAACACGACTGAACGAAGAAACATAAACGGCATATAAACAGTTAATGGCACGTTAATTGTGTGCCGTCCGAAATTCGAGTACCTGCTTTGTCAGTGTAGATTTTTGCCGCTAGAGGTCTCATCAATTTTTGGAATTGCCAATAGGAAATCCTCAGAGATATTCTGCTTGTTGTTTACTATGCTGTGCTAAAACTTTGTGAAAGACTTGATCAAAGAGTACTGAAATTTGAGTTGGTCAGAGCATATTTCTTTATTGAAATCAAAAATGTTTTACTCTTGGTTCAAATTAACCATAATTTCCTCATCAAGTAAATTTTCTCAGACCAAGGCCATGTCTTCTTGTCTGAATATTTATCAGAATTCTTGAAATGAGAATTTTTTTTATAAGTCTATACAGTTAGTACCCAAAGAAGTATAAATAGACAGATGATCTAGATTTACACGCCATACGACACACAAAACAACCTTACATCTCATCTTGCATCCTTTCGTGACTGCTATACTTCGCCGCCTATTTGATTAGGAAGTAAATATGATAATGGAACAGACCTTCTTAATATCAGATGGCCCAGCTTCGCTGTTGCCCCTAAGGGACACCCGACAAGGCAACTTGCGACGTACACCAGCTGAAAGGAACATTTCTTTGAAGCCATTCTCATCCTTTATATACCCAGAATTACCTACAGCACGTTATCTGTGACGTCGTTTGAAGCTACCCCGGTTTTCCGGTGCCCGCAGGCCGGACTAAGGCTTCTCCCAAATGTCCCCCCCCCACCCATCCTCTCCTTCCTCTTGCTGCTCCTGCTATCACCTTCTATTGCTTGATACGTCCCGGAAGTTTCAGTATACCGGATGCCCCAGAATAATTATCAGGAAGTAACTTCAAAGATGTTTTCTTTTTGATTTATGTTATTGGCTCTGATCTGAGATCAACTGGCCAGTTCGATTTTGGATGGACATCTACATATTTTTTCTTAATAATATGAACATTGTTTTATATTAGTTATAGTTGAAAGTCACAGTGTTATTTTCAGTTTTTGTGCGCAAAAGTTATGGCTACGCCAAATAGGGGTTATCAAACAAACCGCACATTCTATTCCGCAGCATCTCTCTAATCCTAACGAAATTAATGCATATTTTTCAAATCTTCCAAAAGTTAACAAGACGCCATCACAATTAAACTTGTTGAATAAATATTATGATTATGTCCCAAACAACCTTTTTTCATTCACACCAGTATCTCCTCAATCCATTATACAATATATTAAAAACATTAAGTCCGAGGCATCAGGACATGATGGTATGTCAAAGAAAATGCTGCAGATATTTGTAGACCATCTGCTTGATCATATTACTCACATCATAAATTGTTGCTTGGTCGATGGTGTATTTCCAGACTTATGGAAAATTTCTAAAATCATACCAATTCCTAAAGTAGCGGCAGTAGAGAGTTTGTCTGGGTTGAGACCCATTAGTATATTACCAATTCTCTCCAAAATACTAGAAATGGCAATAAAACATCAAATTTCGGAATTTGTACTATCTAATAATATTATCCCACCAATTCAATCCGGTTTCCGAGCCCAACATGATACGACAACGGCTTTAGCATGTATCACTGATGACCTTTTCACATCTGTTGATAAAGGTAATATCACATGTTTGATTCTGCTAGATTACAGCAAAGCCTTTGATACATTAGAGCATAGTATTTTGTTTATGAAATTGAAGTACTTTGGGTTTGAAGACAGTGCTGTCAAATTAATTAAAAACTTTTTAACTAACAGGTATCAGTATGTGTCCATAAATAATACTGTTTCCGACAAAAAAGAGATCAATCTGGGAGTACCACAAGGGTCTATCTTAGGCCCTTTGTTGTTTTCTATATATATTTCAGATTTCTGTAGTTATATAAGGAATTGTAAAATACACCATTATGCCGACGACACTCAATTATATTACAGTTTTGAAATTGACAGCACCTTGGATTCCTTCAAATTAATCAACGAAGAATTAAATATACTCTATAACGTATCCACCGCCCATAATTTAAGCCTAAATGCAAGCAAATCAAAAGCAATACTTTTTGGTTCCAAACAAAAAAGAGCTGAAGCTGAAAGGGCTTGTAATATAACCATTAATGGCGTGCCACTGCCGATAGTTAGGGAAGTCAAAAATTTAGGGTTGTGGATTGACTGTGAGCTCCGCTTCAGCACGCATGTAAACAAACTTTGTGCCTTGGCTTACAGCATGCTCAAGCAGATGTATCCACAGCGTAATGTATTGAGCAGTAGTTTAAAGGTTCAGTTATGCGATGCGCTGATTATATCACGTTTATCCTATTGTGACAGCATATACGGATTAGCGCTCCTAAAGAGCGATGTCGTAAAACTGCAGAGAGTACAGAATTCATGTCTCCGCTTTTCTTATGGAATTAGGAAGTTTGATCACTTAAGCCATATTTATAAACAAAAACACAAACTTAGGTTGGATAAACTGAGAAGGATGCACTTCTTATCATTAGTCCATAAGGTACTCATAAACGAGAAGCCTAAATACCTTTTGAATAAACTGACCAAGTACGAAAATATAAATTCATTACCTACTAGGAACAGACGACTGCTTGTCATACCTCGTCATAAAACATCTGCATATAAGAGAAGCTTCTCGTTTAATGCTGCTAAGCTTTACAACACGCTCCCTAATGAATATTACGATTGTTCCATAATAAATTTCAAAAAGAAGTTAAAGGGCAGGCTACTATCAGAAATGTGATGTTCCATTGATGCCGACTGTGTCTGCCCTCCCTCTGTGTCACGCTAATTCTTTTTTCATTACTTCAGTACATTGTATTGTATGCTCTGCTATGATTTGTTATTGTTATAATTATTTTGGAATTGTCTTGAGTGAAAATGGTTCTACATAATTACATATTTAAAAATGACTCACCTAACTTACCTTATAATTTTTGTAATATCAATATATAAATGTCAAATATTTTCTATTATATTTATGTGTACTGGATTCTTGGAATGGTTGTCACGCTAATTATTATTTTTTTTTTCATTACTTCAGTACTTTATTATATTTTATGCTATGCTTTGTTATTATTATTATTTTGGTAGTGTTTAGAGTGCAACTGGTTACACATAATGAAATAGTTAAAAATGAAATTCATTTTTATGATGTCATTTTATAAATGAAAAAAAAAAAAAAAAAAAAAAGAAAAATTTTATTTTATTTTTTTTTTTTTCTTATATGTGTACTGAGTTCTTGTAATGATTATTTACTTCAAATATCAGGCTCGTAACCGTTAGTAATGTTTATATAGTTTCTTAATTATCTGGTATTGTTGGTTGGAATAACATTGTAGTTAGATTATATTTATGATAGCATGTGGTAAATATACTTTTGGTTTCTCTGGGTTGAGTTGAAAAATACCCTTAGGGTAACACTCCACCTTTTCGATTTCGCCTATTTGTTTGAATATGTATTGTAATATTGAGTGCTGATTTTGTTACATGTTACTTACCTACTGATGTTTTGTTTATGGCCAGAATCGAATAAAGACCCGTTATTATTATTATATTATTATTATATAATAGTTTGTATGCACAGTTGTTTTCACTAGCTAGTATAGAGATCATATTAGCAGGTAACGGAATACAGTTTGACAATCTCTGATACAGGTCTGTTACCTCATTACTGATCAATTGGCATTCTAATATACAGTGTTGAGCAGTACCAATCTCTCCACACCTGCAGTGAGGGTCATCGTCTAGCCCTATTCTAGTTTTGTGTTTAGGGCCTTAGAAATGACCACGCCTCAATCTGAAAAGTGTCCTCACAAGTGGTCTATTCGTTTCTCTCTTAAACCAGGGTTCTGTTCTTATGCTCTGCTGGATCTGTCTGTATATCATTCCGGATGGATGTCTCGGAAGACCTAACTGTAAATTAGACATTGTTTTAAGCCCTGCTTCAAAAAGCATCCATAGAGATAGTTTGAATTGCAGCAGATATCTATCACAGTTAAGTCACTTTTTAAACTAATACGATGATGTATCAGGACATAACGAGACTGGAGCTATAGTGTAACAATGAAATACTTCAAAAGGTCTGTTTCGGACTTCCATTGTCTATATAATTTTAGATTACATCGTTTCGATAGATCTGGTATCTTGAATCATCTTCAGGTAAACTGTCGAACATGTTACTTTCATTGCCATTTATTCTCGCCTAGCTGACGTGTCATTTTTCGTGGCTTGTTCTAGTTGGCTGGTGCGCGTTCTGCTGAGTGCGTCAGTGACGTCGCTTCTTGCTGACGATGACGTGGTCATTCGATGGTCATTGAGTCCCACGTTTGTGTCCAATTTATTTTGTTTTATAAAAGAGAAGTTTCTAATTAAAATGGAAAAATTCTTTTGTCTTTTTGAATCTACCAGCGGCGCACCCAAAAAAAGTCCTGGGTAAGAAAAGGGGGCAATTATGTAACTCGTATTGTGTTTCTTATATTCCAAATATGAGCTAAATACGTAAAAAATTGAGAGAGTTATTAAGAAAAGACTAAAAATCATTGGAATTTCAACACCCTGTAGATCGATAACGAAGAGTTTGCGGACCTATGTTTATTTGAATTTTCAGTTATAAAAAAACAAAGAATATCCTCCTTTCGTTTGTACATGATATTTGGGAACATCCTGTATAGCTACTCTTTTTTTAATAAAAAGAGTTTATTATTATCCTCTTGTCTTTCCATGCGGAGATATATGGCTGATAACTGTACAATGTGACATAATCTCTTTTAATTTTGAAACATTCCCGTGAAAATCCTCAGACAATGAATCGTTTCTGCGAAAGTTCAATAAGGGGATTAACCCTTTATTAACACAAACAATAACCTGGGAAACGAAGGTTTGATAATAATTCATTCAGTATCCAGAGCTCGTTAATTTATTTTAATGTTATCTTCGCAACCCTGGGCATTGAAAATTGTATTTTCTCCCTCGGCGCTCAAATAGGGTCAACAGGGCATATAATATGTGTGGGGAGAATTGTTTGCGATAACGGTTGAATAAAAGACGTAGCATGTAGAAATATAACAAACATCGACACTCTAACCCCCGCTTCTAACACTGACTTTCTTGCTCGGTATGTATTGCGAAGAACCATCGCTGGCCGAATATAGCGAGGCTCTTGAAAAATAACAGTTATACAGGGTTGGGCATAAAAACCAAGTATTTTTGGTTTGAGTAGTACTCATATACTAGAAAAGGGAGGAGCGCGCGGTTTATTACAATCTATTCCTTGACTCAAACCATTTCACTTTCTTACTTGCCACTTGCCATCATGGAGCGGTAGACATTAGAACAACGCGTGGCATTATGGTGTGGCATCATTGGCCCATATTTTTTGGAGAAAATGGGGTCACCGCTACAGTAACATCTGAACGTTACATTCATATGGTGAATACGTTTTTCATACCTGAATTGCAAAGAAGAGGCGTGGATATAAAAGATCTGTGGTTCCAGCAACATGAGGCCACGGCACACACCGCCAGTGCATCCATGGCTGTTCTTCGCCACCTGTTTCCAAATCGTTCAGTTTCGAGGTTTGGTGGCATTTCATGACCTCCTCGGTCTCCCGACTTATCAATTTGTGACTTTTTCTTGGCGGTAAGTTTTCGTGAACGGCTGCATCATATGCCAGATGTAATTTTTGCACTTAGATATTTCAAAATGGTATATTATCAGCTATGTTCTACTACCAATATTTTTTTAGAGTAAAAACTAATAATTTTATGATTATTTCAAAAACACTTGGTTCTTATGCCCCACCCTGTATTAAGCATTGTGCAAGAACTCCGTACACTGAATATGATCTATTATTAATCATCATACAAGAAGTGACGTGAACGTTGCAATCGTTAGTTCTGTATCTGTAGAGTGGGTAGGATGAATACTCAGTCCCACTGCACTTAGACCACAACTGGCCCAAAGTGCATCCTGCCAGGGAGTTGTTTTCTCAGGTCATGGTGCAGCCTGCCAATTTTTGGAAGATGGGCAAGACGCTAGGGACGCTCCCTTAATATGTGTGCAGGTGTAGGTCAAGATTCGCCTAACGCATACTCACTAATAGAAGATAACTCTGGGCACTCACATTTGACGTGCTCCAGTAGACCAAGGATGAAGTATGGATTATCTTGCCGTTTGTTGTTTGTTGTGGTCAACCGATTACAAATAAGCTTGCTTTGGAGGTTATAAAAATATGGATTTTGACATTGACATCTAAAGCTTAACCACTGGCTTTAATGGACTAGTATCACGAGGTTAAGAACAATGATTTAATTATTACGACCGCTTAGTGCATACAAAAATAAACGTTCTGCTGCATTTCGTTACTTTCTATATCATTTTGTTTTTTAGTAATTCCATTCTAAAGTTTAAAGAAAGGAATTCAAATTCAGCCAATCAGTGCCAACCGCGCGAATTATCAACAGTGCATTGTTGCCAAGAACAGCTCCGACTCGCAAAACATTTACATTTCACATAAACATGTTATTTGCTATCCCAAGTGTTATAAATATTTTGAAACTCACTTCTTAGCTTTCACATTTCTCATTTCCGTATTGAAGAACTGCATATTATCCCCATAAAAGTCGTTCACCATAGCCATATCAACTTTAGGCAGGTTATCTGAATCGGCTTTTGCGAATCCACTATCGATTTTACTCATACTTTTGGTTATGTTATGATAAAATAACTTGAAACCTAGTAAAATGGAATAAAAGGATATCCTGTACAAATAAACGCAAGTTGGGCTGACAAAACAGGATTCCAGTTCTCAAATGAAAAAACTAAATATATAATATTCAGTAAAGGAAGACCAAATGTAAGCAGCATATCGCTACACCTAAACAATAGACCCTTAACAAAAGTGAACCACGTTAAGTTTCTAGGCTTAATACTAGATTCGAAATTAAAATGGAACCTGCACATAAAAAACATTATCACCTCATGCCAAAACGGACTGAACCTAATAAAAACCTTGGCAAATAAAAAATGGGGAAGCGACACGATTTCCATACTAAGAATCTACAACGCATTCATTAGAAGCAAAATTGACTATGGTGCTATATGTTATGACAACGCAAGTAAAAGTCTCCTGAACAAACTAGACGTCCTACAAAATACAGCAATCAGGACTGCACTTGGATTGCTGCGAACCAGCCCTATAGAGAGCATGCAGGTCTTAGCTAACGAGCTTCCGTTAAATCTACGAAGAAAATACCTATCTTTATGTTATGCTGCCAAAACTTCAACCTTCCCTGAAAACCCAGCCTTCGATGTAATATTCCATAACAACCGATCAACTTTGAACCAGGATACCAGGTACATGCAGTTCTCGGAGAGAATCAGGCACAGCAATTTCAACCTGGACTTACTGCGTGAAACCCTTCGGTGCTGTCTGGATTTCCCCCCTTGGACCACACCGCAAGTATCCATCGACACTTCCTTGAGTGCATATCCAAAACTAGATACAAATCACCAGCTTATAAAATGCAGGTATACCGAAATCATTGAACGAAACCACGGTGCTCAAGTAATTTTCACTGACGCTTCAAAATCTATAGGAGAAGTCGGCTGTGCTGCAGTTAGCCATAATATCAACAGATGTGTCAGAATCCCTCACTACTGCAGTGTATACACAGGCGAGATAACAGCCATCAAAACGGCACTTACTATCGCAGAAGACTACTCGACATCGAATATTCTGGTGGCAACGGACTCGTTGAGTGCACTTTATGGTTTAAAACAACTATACCCAAAAAATCCAATTATCTGCGAAATCAAGAAAACTCTTCTAAATCTTAGCAAATCAGGAAAAACGGTAACATTTTTATGGGTGCCCTCTCACATAGGAATCGCAGGAAATGAGGAAGCTGACAGAGCAGCGGCGAGAGCGGTGACCGATACTAACGTCATAACCGATAACCATGTACCCTACTCCGATATCAAACTCCTCATCAAACATCACATCCGATACCGATGGCAGCAGAAATGGGATCGCAGTAGTAGTAAACTTCACGAAGTCATACCACAAGTTGCTACTACCTTGAAGCTTCCTGCTAACAGAAGAGACCAGGTGACAATTTCGAGACTGCGTATTGGTCACACACTTCTGACACACCAGCATCTATTTAACAACGCAGAACCACCAACCTGTTCCACGTGCAACACCTCGTTGACAATCAAGCACATCCTCCTTGAATGCCCCAGCTACGAACCTGCAAGACGAGCCAACCACCTTCAGCATAGTTTACAAGATTTACTAACTTCAAATATTGATAGCCTTCTAAAATTTATAAGAGACATTAACCTTTATTTTTCAATATGATACCTGTGCAATATTACAATTGACAATTATTGTATTTTTGAGTTGTGCCGTCCACCGCTAATAACCCTGCGTGGTTGATGCGGTTATATGTTAATAAAAAAAAAAACGCAAACAAATAATAATAACTTTAAGATTGTTGAAAATTACAGTCAAAGCCCAATGGAATTTGGAAATGACAATGACCGAATGACGATTGATTGACAGGATTGACGGATCAGGAACCTTAACTTAGCTTTCGGAAGGGCTGTTCCAAATTATGGTTCTATCACTATCCTAGAACTGTTTTCATCATGCCCCGCCCATTTTACAGTTCTAAAAACGGTGATTGGTTGGTCCACCAGCGTCCCAACCAATCATCGATTCCAGAATCACAAAATGGGCGGGCATGATGAAAATAGTTCTAGGATGGTGATAGAACCGTAATTTGGAACAGCCCTGGAATTTTGGATCACGGGACATTAAAACCACAAAACATATCAGACGGGAACAGAAGACTAGATAGATGAGCCCGCCCGCGTACAGCTCCGGCATTTCGCGCGCCATCAGAATGCGGCAACACAGCACACATATCTGTCTTTTGATTGGCTGTTCGCCTATAGGGCAGTGACGTCACTGCCCTAGGAGAATTCAAATATTTTCCTTATTTTCACGGCTTTCCTGTCCCCAAAAAAATCGGAGAAAAAAATGAGATGCTTTTTATGACGTACTCTATCATATGCAACCAGAAATAAAATTCATGATACTAGTCCATTGTAAAGCAGAGCTGCCCGACAACTGGTGGTTAACTTCCATCTTTCGGTTAAGTGACTACCAGAGGTTACCAATAATTGTGAAACTGAGCCTTGGTAAACGCTGCGGAACGCTGATATACTTTGTTATGCGGTCTCTTTTCTCTGCGATAGTTACTTTTGTATCTACGGATAAACAAGTGCTTCAATCTCAAATACTTTAGTTCTATTAGAACGTATTAGAACAATTATCTTAATCTTTTCCCTTTTCTCTCTTTTCAAAACGAAAATAAACAAACAATTCCGAAAATATTCCCATCATAATCTACCTAAAATAATTAACTTCTCTTCACGAAAATCAAGTTGTTCACAAACTAAATTTTCTAGTAGTTCTATTACTGACAACATATTTACTCGTTTGGATTTGTCTGCTTTGTAGCTTCCTCATTGGTTTTAAAATTAAATTATGAAATTGAAGTTTAAGGAAAATGAATCGGCGTTGAACTCGAATTTCAGAGAATCTAGTTAGATGTCTTATTCTGTTATACCAGAAAATGAAGTCAAGTTGATTGACTCAGTATTTTCCACACATTACGGTGATACCAGTTTATTATTTTCCCATGGCGCATGCAGCTATAGTCTGAGATACCCCTATTGCAAACAAATCATCGCCCACCTGCTAGGTCTTTCTTTGACAGGTGAATGGACAGACTATTCTGAATACAACAAATTTTTATTTTTTACAATCCCGCATCTCCGAACTGATCCAATTTCATCCCCACCCAAAAAAAAGTAGAATATGATCTAAAGAAGTGTTATATGCCGCTAGGTCCGTCTTTACACTTCAATGAGCAGAATATCATGAATACAACAATTTTTTTAGTTTTACAACCCCACACTCTTAACTATCCCAATTTTACCCTCACCAACAACAATTATTAGAAAACGACCAGGAGTTTGAGCAGCTTTTACGTTTTAAGTTTTTAATTATTGCTGCGCCTCCAGTGGCACGATTTCTAAAAACCATACGCGTTCTCCATCCTCGCCACGGTAATAATGCTGTGTCAAAGTTCCATTAAAATCAAATGACTCATTTCCGTGTTACACAACACAGAAAGATCTTAAGCAATACTCATAATGATGTATATATCATAAAGTCCCTTGGCTTCTGTAATACCCAATGCTATGTTCGGATGAACCTAATAAAGTATATTATGCCGCTAGGTCCTACTTTGTCAGGTCAGTGGACAGCCTATTATGACTACAACAAATTTTTGAGCTTTACAACCCTCTACCCCCCAAACACCTTAATTTAACCCCCACCTAAAAAGTAGGAATTGTCCAGGAACCCCTAAAACGCCTAAAAACGAAGTTTGAGGAATGCCATGCACCGTTTTTTAAAAGTATAGCAGCGTTACCTACTACGGCCCCACAACATATCACTACCTAAATTTCATCACAATCCATGCAGTGGTTATTGAGATTCCGGGGATAGGAAAACACCAAAAGATAGACAGACAGACCGATGAACGTGGATTTCCATTATCATAAAACGCCCAAAAGGCGTATTGTCTCAAAATCGAAAATTTTCGCGATCACTACTATCGGTGTTACTTAAGACAGATATTATTGAAAAAGCCAGAGAGCATTATTTTCCCGTTTTTATCTGCTTTGTGGACTACTCTAAGGCGTTTGATAACGTAAAATGGCCTAAACTGTGGGAAATCCTTATCTCCATGGGAGTCCCTTGCCACTTAGTATTTCTCATACAGCAACTCTATATGAGTCTAGCTCAGTTCGTGTAAGAATTGATGGTAACCTGTCTGGTCAAACAGTAACCAGAAAAGGAGTTCGTCAGGGATGCGTATTATCTCCGATGTTATTTAACATTTACTCTGAATTTGTGATGAGACAGGTATTGGACAACTAGAATGGCGGTATAACTATTGGCAGAAGCAAAATATCGAACTTAAGATTTGCTGACGATACAACCCTTATTGCTGCTTCTCACGAAGAACGTTTTAGAACAACACAGTGCAGCATATGGTCTTGGTATTAACTACAACAAGACCAAGGTTATTATCGTAGATAGAGAGCATGACAATCATCGAGAAATAAAGTCAATAGGCCATTGTGAGGTAGTTCAAAGTTTTGTGTACCTCGGTTCTTTGATCGACAATTCAGGTAGCTGTGAGAATGAGATTCGACGGCGCATTAAACAGGCACGGGTGGCCATGACAAAACTTACTAAAATATGGCGTGACCATAACATCACTAAAGCTACCAAAATGTCACTGGTTCAGTCTCTTCTATTCCCCATATTTTTGTATGCCTCGGAAACTTGGACTGTTAAAAAGGCAGATTGAGCTCGCATAGATGCTTTTGAAATGTGGACGTAGAGGAGAATGCTGAGAATTCCTTATACCGCCCATCGAACTAATGTTTCCATATTGGATGAGCTCGGTAATCCAAAGAGATTATTCTCCATTGTGTCGATGAGAATGCTTACATTCTTCGGACATATTCACAGAAGCGATAATATGGAGAAATTTGTAGTTCAGGGTCACGCCCCGAGTGGGGGGCGCCGTGGCCGTTCCCCTACACCCTGGGTGGATACGACGAAACAGTTGCTAGATATGAGTATCAAGAGCGCCACTGAACTGACAGTAAATCGTGAACGATGGCGAGCTACAGTTCTCAAAACTATTGATAGTATTCGTGTCGGCAATACTCTAGCTCCGTCTTAATGCATTTTACGAGTTCACAACATGTCTGTCAAGACATTGTGAGTACGATGATGATGATGATGATGATGACTATCGGTGTGGGAAGTAAAAGTAATGTGGTTCTTCATGAAAACCGTCATTAACTGCTTCGATAAATTGAGTTAATTTTAATTTCTTCATTTCCTTTTTCCGGGTGTGAGTATCTGTGCTTCGACATGATGCGATATTAATTTTTCGACTGGCTGTGCTGTACGTACGTCATTTCAGTGGAGAATCCGATGAAAACCATTTCCGGGCAGTTTTGGAATAATAGTTGTCACTCGTATTCTCAACTCGGCATCACATGGAAATCAATACGTACAGATTCGCTTTAAATGAAGGGCACCGGAGAACTTTTGCAATATGGCGCAACAAAAACTCGCAAGATGTTGCGCATGTTGAGACATGCTTCTACGTGCATAGTGGCCGCCGCGCCAAGTCAATGAGATCAGCTATTCAATTATCAGTGAAAAGTATTTGTGATGGCATGGCTGTTACGAAATCAGATAAGGGCAGTTCTGCATTATTATTTCGTGGCCTAAACATAGACCATCTCTTTGAAGTAACGACCCGTGCGTTAGGCGATGCTCGTCCACGTCTTAAGCGGCCCACAGACTCACAGAATCCTCAGAGGAAGAACTGCACAGTCCTGGCCTGAAGGCCCTTGCACTTTGGCCTGAATACACCCTGCTTCACAGACGCTCAGGAAACCTTTCTGTTCAGTTCAGTTCTAGCAAGCATGGCATCAAAGGAGGGCCTGCACAGGCGATCGAATGGTTTTTTAATTCCACATCCGGTGGTTTGTACAGTCCGGCGAACCCCCGCATACGCTCCGATAATCCTTGAGACCAGGACTGTGCAGGTTTTCCTCTGAGGATTTTCGGAGCGTCTGTGGGCCGCTTTACAACGATATTCAGGTGGTGGTCCTAAAGGGAAATTTCGCACTGCGGACGATGCTGAATGTCAGTTAATGGAGAAAAACGATATAACTGCTGTTGATAAAATCCGATAACCCTTGAGGCCAGCACTGTGCAGGTTTTCCTCTGAGGATTTCCGGAGCGTCTGTGGGCCGCTTTACAACGATATTCAGGTGGTGTATAAAATTCCAAAAGGGAAATTTCGCACTGCGGACGATGCTGAATGTCAGTTAATGGAGAAAAACGATATTACTGCTGTTAAGAAAATATTTATTTGACGAGGATAGGCGAGATATATGCCATTAGATAGAGGTTACTTTAGGCCTAAGGCCCGTATTTATAGTCCCGACCTTGAGGCTCCCTTGAGGAAGCCTTAGCCAAGGACGCCTTGGAATGTTCTAATTTATAGTCGTTCCTCAAGGCCTCCTTAGCCAAGGAAGAGGAAAATCTGGCAACGTTGCAAAGAAACCAGAGAAATAGCAAAATCCACTGTCAGTAGTGTCATTTTCTGTATGCACTGTCGATAATTATAAATTTGGAAACATTTATTTAAAAAATATGGAGAAATTGAAATCTGAGGCATTTACAACAAATAATGGACTGCAACAAGGAGGAGCTATCAGTCCTTTGATATTTATAACGTTTATGGATGAAGGGAAGTACACAGAACTGTGAAACCTGTATAGGATTTGCTGTATATATTTGATATCGAAATTTGGAAAAGGGAAAGAATTTCGGAATGTGCATTTGCAGATGATGCAGCGACACGATAGTAGCCAACAGCGAGAAAGATATGCAACATTTATTCACAAATTGGAATCAAGTTTTAAAGAGAAATGAAAAAAGACCAAAGGGGTCAGTGCTATCAGCTTATCTGCAGAAGGAAAAGAGGTGCAAATACAACAAGTTGATTATTATTTTGAATATCTGGGTGTAGCATTAGAACAATCAGGGAGCCAACAACTGGAAATAAACTAGGTTATTCAAGAAACCAACATATCACTACCTGAAAAATCGTTTTCTAGGACATAGGGAAATAAGCAGGTAGACAAAGAGGTCAATTTATAGAGCGATTTATAGGCCAGTCCTGACTTACTATTGTGAATCGTGGATATTTAGAGCATGGAGTAAAAGCAAGTTAAAAGTAATAGAAATGAAATACTTTAGGAAGGTTAAAGGTGTTACCAGAAGAGAAAAAATCAAAAACAGTGTAATTAGAAAAGAGTTGGGAGCTGGAGGCATTAGAAAAATGTATAGAAGAGCGACAGGAAGAATTTTGGAAAAAAAGATAAAATACATGGACCAAAGTGAAAAGAATGCACTGCAAGAGATTAAAAAGAACACAAGTTGATTTATGTGCAATAATTTGTTGTTTTTATATGAACTGTAACTTTTGACACACTCTACATCAGACTATGTAAAAGAGTTTCTGATTATATATATATATTTAAAAAGTGGAAAATAAAAAAGTTTTTGCAAAATTGTTCTATTAACTTTACACTTTTTTACAGATTTTAATAACTTTTTTCTATCACAAGCAATTGGTACAAAATTAATATATTTGCAAATGAAGTTTCTTATGGAAAAGTCACTGCAGCTGAAATATGTGTGATAAGAAATATTTCAAGTGTTACACATTAAACAGCTATTAGATGAAAGTTTTTGACACAATAAATTTGTCCAGTTTCACTACAAAGTAAAAGCAATGGTAAAATTGTTTAATACAGCAGCTCTGTGCCTTGATAAAATATTTTTTTGTGTGAATAGTGTACTTGCCTTTAATAACCGTTACAGTTTATCCCTAATATATTCCAGGAGCTCATGCAAACTATTATTTAACTTCTTCATTTTCTTTCCATCCAAATAAAAATACTTTATAAGTTGGAGCATTTATTCTAACCACATAGTGTTTATTATACATGTTTTGTTTATGATACAATGTGCCGAAGGTCAAGTTATGAGTTTCAACACCTAGGAGCAATTGTAAAATAGTATTTTGTAGGCCAAATAGGTTAAATTCACCCATGCCAGTGCTCTGCGATGAACATTTTATAACTTCATACATCACTGCACGGTCAATGTGCCATGACCGCAATATTTGTAGTTTAGCTGCTCCCATTATACTGCATCAAGCACTCTAAAAAGTGGACACAATATCAGTCATGAATACTTTTAGAGAAACTAAACTTAGATTTAATTTAATCACCTCAAAAAAAATCATAAATACATTTTCTGTATATTACTAAAAATAAGACATACTAGTACTCCTTCCCCAAATTTGTCCACTACGATAACAGTAGTCAGATCAAAATCATAAATGTTCAAAACATGGGTCACATCTATAGCTACTATATTGTTTCCAAACTAGCATAGTTCATTTGAAATTCTGACATAACAAATCAGACAAAAATATATACTATACAACTTATGCTAGTATAAACCATCCTTCACCTCCATACCTTGTTGTTTATAATACAATAATATATCATAATTATTATTATTTTTTGTCTTCTTTCTGTGTCATCGGCATCGACTGCTCTGGTCATTAGCCTCGTGTTCTGTGTAGGCTTTGTTACTGTTTCCCGCAGCCACTCTATTATTATTTCTATCTTGCTTACACTGACTTACTCATAAATGGGCTTATGTAACATCATTATTCTGTTTAACTCCTTGTTGACATGTCAATAGGACATGATGTTTTAATACTTTGGATATCTTTTCTCCTTGTTGAACCTTCACAATTTAGATTATCTGAATCTAAGATCCTGAAATAAAAAATTAATTTAGAAACTGTTATTTAATACTGGTGAACAGCTTGAAAGTAGGTACTTGCCTTGAAGGTGGAACCCCCAATGCAAGTTTAGGTGCCACTATCGATTTATTCATTTGTGGGAGTGTATATGTTGCATGATCGTAGTGTGTTTTAATACAAATCTCTAATCACTTTTCTCCTTCAATTACCATTATCATACTGGTAGTTTCAGTATTTCAGTATGTTTGCATGAACATTGAACACTTTTGGTTTGGGCTTTGGAGAAAACATTATTTATTATTATAAACAGCGCACCATACACCTACTATCTCTCATGGATATACCAAAAAATCAAGTCAAAACTCTGGAAAATAATTCAAAACACTATTTTTTGGTGAATACAAAACAATATTTTTCACATATTTTTAATTAACATAATATAACCTTACTCTTAAATGTCAAACGAAGGTAAGGAACACATAAGGAAGGTCTAAGGAAGAGCCAAGGGAGCTCCCATGCTACCTTAGGCTCAAGGAGCACTTGGGGAAGACTTGAGGAAGCCTCAGCGACTATAAATTGGATTTTGTCGCTAAGGAAGACTCAAGCATCAAGGCGACCTTGAGTCTCCCTCAAGGAAGGTTTATAAATACGGGCCTAAATGCACCAAACTCACCTAAACAGCAGATGACACAATGTGTAACTTCGTACCAGAAGATGCTAAATAATTTTGATAAATGACAATCTCGATATGTGTACAACATAGTGACAGATGACGAGATTTGTCTGTACTACTACGATGTGTCGACCAACGTTCAAAACAAAGTTTGGGTCTTTGATGGTAAGAACACAACCGTAGCTGTCGCAAAGTCCCTATCTATTAAAAGGAAAATGATAGCTGTGTTTTTGATATCTAGTGGGGTTGTGTAACGTGTCGTTTGTCGACTGGTAAACTACCTCCAGAATTAAAGGATAATTTACATACTCAAACCAAGAAGGATTACGAACTTCTGGAGAACTACCGCCCCAACGTGCTAATCAGCGTCTGTCTCAAACTCCTTGAGCCATTAGTCTTGATGATAATAGGTTCAAAATTAGAACAGCATATACCAGTTGAGCAGGCGGGTTTTATACCGAATCGTAGTTGCTGTGATCATGTTCTCAGCGTTATATCTATTATTGAAAGCAGATACCAACGCTGCCTTAAGACCGCCTTGATGTTCGTAAACCTGACACGGTCTAAAGAGAAGGGCTCTTATACAAACTGTACCGTATCATACCCTGCAAAATAGTAGGCATCATAATAAACTATATGCTTTCATCCAGGTCATTCCAGGTTGTCATGAGCTATGATACCAGCAAAGTGAGTCATTTAAATAACGGATTACCTCACTAGCTGACGATCTTTCAATCCTGGGATCATACTTCAGAATGTGGAAGCTAAAGCTAAGTATTAGAAAAACAATACCATCGTGTTTTCACCTTCACAATAAAATCGCATTCAGAGAGTTAAAGATTTACCCTAACGGCACCTCGGTACCCTATAATTCCATACCCAAATACGTAGGTGTCACACTGGATAGGACACTGTCATTTAAAAAACATATTCAGTCCATCGCAGCCTAAGTAAACAGCAGAAATAACACCTCGCAAAAATTATGTGGAACCTCATGAGGTGCCTCCGCTTCTACGCTCCGTACGCCCTGAGCCTCTGTTTCTCTGAGCCAGTGTGGCTAAGCAGGCCAAATACTATACCGATAGACGCAGATGCCCAGTTAAGCTCTTCTATGAGAACTATTACGGAATGCATCACGGCAACCCTAACTTACTGGCTACCAACGCTTAGCCAAACAGCTCCACCACTCATCTGTCAAGAAAATCCCCCTCTAAAAGAATCGTCGCATGGAGTGTGCGCTGATTCGTTGTTTAAATGGAACAAGCGCGAATCCCCACGATGCGACTGTGGAGCGGAACGCTAAACTGTTAGACATATAATACAAGAATGTGACCTTAGAGCATATCCGGGCAACAACAATGACTTCCTCCATACCAAACCGTCTGTCTTAACTGTTTTACTATTTTATGACTTTTTGTATGTAGTATACTGAACATTACCTGGCTAAAGACATTGGATTTATGAAAAGCCTGCGTCCAAGGTGATGAATGGACACCTAGTTCCTCCATCGCGATAATTGCTCCAGCTCACCGCGCCAAAGCTCGTGCCAAATAATTAAATATGACAGGACTGACATTTCACGTGCACCCTGACCTTGCTCCCTGTGACTTTGCGCGCTGTTTCCGGATATGAAAATGAAAAAAAGGGAGGCAGCTGTTTAGTTATTAGGACTTTCTGCAAGCTTGGGACCACGAGTGTGCTCTAATCCCTAGTGACACTAGTTAGGAGATGTATTGAATATAGAGGAAATAATGAAATAGATAAAGTATTCCTAGTACCCTTTCTATATACGGTTGCAATACTTTTTAATCATGTGTTGTAATGTCTTTAGAAAATAATGACAATTATTTGTACTCCCCATCATATCAAAAGTGGGATATGCTTTTAGCCTTTGTGAGACCTATAAAAATATATAATTGGATGTAAAACCTAAATGCTGAAAATAAATCCATTACACAAACAAGATGAAAACGGAATTCTAAACAGCCTGTGGATATCGCAGTCAGTTGCAGCTGCATTTTTCTGGTCAGTGCAACAAGAAAAATGCTTGAGTGAACGGTTGGCCTTTACAGGCCATGCAACGCTTAGAAATTTTAATTGACCGTTTGTACGATGCAAATTGGAAAACGATCAGAACTACGGAGAGAAAAGTGGACGAAAGGGCGGTCATAGTTGAGAACGAATTGCGCTAGCGAATGAGATAGTCTTTTTAGCAGGCAATTGTTGGTCGTTCGTGCTCGATCTCAGGACCGTCTGAAAGATTTTTCTTGCGAGGAAGACGCTGTAGATTTGGCCCGTTGATATAACATAGATGTCTGCCAAGTGCTACTATATTTGGTTGGCGGCATTTACCAAGTGAAGGATCCTCTAAGGCTTTCGCAGCTACGGTCGGATGAACTGCTCATTGTTAGTCACCTCAGAAGCTGTTACCTGTTCGGCGACTCCTAAGATAATGAGGCCGGGTCAGCGGTGTTCGCACTTAAACCTACCTCGGATCAGGAAGTTGGTTAACAGAAATAAACAAAAGCTGTATCCTGGAACATTGTCATTCAAAATTGAATTCTTGTAAAACTTTATAGTTTGAAAAATGCCCATAGAGGTGAAAAAAACCGTAATTGAGGGTTGTCTCAAATATAGTGAAAAGATCGTAGGCTAACACGATAAACGCTGATTTTCAAATTCAACTTTATTATTGAATATCGTTGCCTTCGGGGTACGATATAATTATTACAGCGATTATTCAGTTTTTTGATACCATCATATTGTTTAAGCTCAAATAAGACCTCATTTACTGCAATTTTTTCTTTGATCCTAAATTTATTTCCAGCGAGCATGCTTTTGAAGTCAGCACACAGAAAAAGTCACTGGGCGCCAGATCTGGTGAATACCATGGATTGAATAAATTCGTAGCCTAATTCATGTCATCGATATCAAGTTTTAGTTTTCCTTTCGTAGATAATAAACAGATGAATATGTAATACCATGCGCATCCCAGAACGTTGATTGCATAACCTTGCCAGCGTCTTTCCACATTTAGTGTAGTGCAGTGATGGAGCCAATTTTCATCCATTTTAATATATAACAACAATAATTATTATTATTTTTTTTATATTTTAAACATAGATATAGGACAGTGAATACCAAGAGGAATCTCAAGAGGGAGTTCATACGAAGTGCTCTTCGATCCACTCAACCCTTATACAAAATCTAGATTTTTTATGGTGAAAGCATAAACTTACAACTAACATTAAATCTAAACTCTTTTATTTATTTACTTATTTATTTATTCTTCCAAGATCAAAATCCATAAATATAGGGCAAGTCAAAATGCAAGTAAAGAATAAAAGAACTAAATAAACGAGCACGACACTAAAAAAACTACGACTAAGTTGGGTCATCTATAGAGGCAACTTATGAGTGTATTCTCAATTAAAGCTGTTTAGAATTTATTGAGGTTATTCACTAAACTTTTAAAAGCTGATCATTCATATTTAAATTTATACTCTGTTACCTGATACTTTAAACTATCAGCCGTGTCAACAGCGAATAGCTAGTGATAATCAAAAGTACCTCAGATTGAGTCTTGACGTATCAATTTTAAGCTTTAAAGGAATGCAGGGCTGCACTGAGTGCAAGTACTACTAATCTACTTATGACGAGAATTGACACTTGGTGACGTTTTCGTCTATACTATGAGGTCTCTATGGTTATTTTACATTTTCTCGGAAAATCGGCGTTTCTTTCAGTATATCACTCTGGCTGGTCAGAATGATGATGATTACGCTTTAAATGAGGTAAGAATATTACTAATACGGTCTTGATCGCAGGATTGCCAATCAACACTACTAGTAGAAAATTAAATTTGAGATACAATTCTTCGTCATTTGATACAATAGACGTCAAGCCAGTTTAAAGTATCAGGTATCAGAGTATGTTAGATTATGAAAACAGTTCATCAGTTTATTGCTAATTGTGAGCACACTCGGTACCCACTTTTCACATAGCTTTCGCACTCGTTTTCGCATGTCAAAACATTCATGTGCACACCAACAGGTCCCACGTTCCTAACCACGACAGTGCTGCTGCAATTTTTAAGATCTCATCAGGTGGACCTGGGTGAAGCCCGGTATCAGGCTTATAAAAGCTTATAAAAGCATTAAACCAACATTGACCTGTGAAAGAAAGACTTAGCGCCATAATACACTTTTTTTAGATCTGTCCGAACATTGCCTTGCCTACTACAGAAACCAGGATCTAGAATTTTCTGATGTCGAGTATTGCCTTAGATCGTTCTGTATTGTGTAACTTGAGAACTGATAAATTGATTTTAATGAAATTTTGAGACAGTATTATTACCCTGGTGAGGATGAAAAATGCGTATGATTTTTAGAAATGGTGTCAGTGGCGACGCAAAAAAACTAAAAATATAAATACAGCTCAAATTTGGTCTTTAGGTGTTTTAGGTGTGTAACGAAATTTTTGTTAATTTCGTTACACGTCGTCTGTGACTCCTTTATAGATTAATTCTTCCAGAATGGTATTCTAGTGACAGGTGGATATCTGTTCCTCCCGTATGCGTTACCGTTACGCTATTGGAAGAACCCCTTTTCCGCGCCTATGGATACCGGTAGTACGCCTGGAATTTATTGTTTGGCCTGTACGTATGTCTTATATGCAATAAGACTCACATGTGTGCGCAATGTGGGTTGCCTACCTGCGGGGAAATTTTAACTTGTTACTATGTTGTTGTCTATAGAATTTAGACTTGCAAAGTTTTAGTTTCATTCTCTTAGTGCATTTTTCGTTCCCTATTATGAGTTTATTTTGTTAACAATAGTAATTCTGTCCCGAGTTGCAATTAAGACTATAGTTACTTTTTGAGAATCTGGGTTGGTAGAAAAAGTCACTGGTGAGTGACAGTTACTTTCTAGAAGTTTCCAATTTTTTTGTGACTTCCGATGTAAGGTGATAAATTAGCTCGCTGACGACTTCAGGCTCTCTCTCTTGGTCTGCTCTTTCGTCTGAATCTTTCTACAGCAGCAACAGGTCTGTTCTGTCCTTTTGGCCTTCCGCCATCTTGTATTTTTCCATGAATTAGATTCTCTGAGTTATTTGTCGTGGAGGTTAACTTTGAAGTTTATTCACTCTCTTTTCGCGAGATTTTTATTTGAAGTACCTAACACGGCAATTATTTGTGGAATTCCGCTATTTCGACATTTTGTTCGACCGCCATTGTTTCGTAGTGATTTCGTATTTTTGCTAGCATACCGTTGATGCCGTTGATATCGAACCTTTAGTATCTAGAACCGATATCATTGATTTAGTTTCGTTTTCTAGTTAGGTTGTGAATACCATACTGTGGTATATCTGTGTTTTCAGTTCAAGTGTGTGCATCTGCTTCCCGGGGGAACTGAACTCGTGCTGATGTCGATCTGAGGGAAAATCAAAGAGGAGGGGTCAGGGCCAAAGGAACCTGAAGAGGCTGGAAGTCATCAGAGGGGACCCTCTGAAGGAGCGGTTAGAAGGAGCCCACAAGCCGACCCAGGAGGAGAAGACAACCTCGTTGAGCAAGCCACGTTGTATCGCTCACTTACAGCAGTCCCCTTTTACCACTGTAAATTAGTCACTATTCACCATTCATATAATTTATATTTTAGCAACCAATATACTTGTTACTGTTTAATTCTCTTTTGAATTTTTTTTCTGCTCCCATCCCTTCAGTGTTTCTGGAGAGGTTGGGCAATTTCACTAGCTTCCTTGGAGTTTGGAGGTGAAAACTCCTGGCGCCCTTTTCTTGAAGTTTTTTGAGCCTTTAGAGTAATCTCGTGTTAAAAGTTAGTGATTTTGCCTGACATCTCTTATAAGAGGAAAAGAATAAGTTGCCAAGGATCCACAACCCACCGTAAGTAAACTGAGCAGCCCAAAGGCACCGCAGTTTTAGCCAGCTTTGGGGTCTTGACTTAGTTGGGACTTTCAACCTAGCTTTACACAATTTGGCGCCCAACGTGGGGCACGATTTGGCGATTTGTTCTTTTCTTTCTTCGAAGCCTGAAGAGAGGTGTAGAGTGAACTTTTGAAGTGAGTTGACTAGAGTCAGTTTTTTATAGTTTGCCTTTATTCAAAATTTTATTGAATTTTGCTGCAGTTATTTTGCCAATATTTCGAATAACTATTGATCTTTTGAATTTATTTTGATATTTTGACATTTAGATTTTCTCCTGATAGTATCACCTTTGAGAACTATTTATTGCGTTCAAGACTTTATCTTGCCTACATTTTTGAATATATCTTGATTATTGATTTTTATTGATTGCCTACATTTTGAGTATTTTTGACTTATTGAATATTCTCTGATTATTACCCATTTATCTTGCTGATTTTAAGTATTTGTGAGTTATTGAATATTTTTGATTATTGACCATTTATCTTATTGACTGCTGTGAGCAGTATATCTTTTGTCGACTTTTGATTACTGATTGATTTAGATTTTGATTCCCAAAATGGACGCAGGTCATTTATTGAGTGCAGAACTAGACTATGAACTCCGTGTGAGAGGTATACAACCATCTGGTAGTATGGATGACAAACGAAAGGTACTGAGAGGGTTGTTCAGTCAAGAACGAGCTCACAGATCTTTCATTGAGTCATTTATAGTTCAGCCTCATGATGACGATGTTGATGCAATCAAAACGTCATTGACCGATTTAGAGCAAAAGATAGCAGCCTTTGTCAGTGCTACTGGTAGTTCTGAACACAAGAGGCTTGTATCTCGTTTGACCCATGTTTCTGGTAGGATCAATCGCTTAAGAACCGATGATGAAAGTCAGGAAGCCATGAAGCAACGTTTGCTTCTGCTTCTTTTAAAATTGGAAGCTGAGCTAGATGAAAAGGTTGCACCTGCAACTAGCACTCCAGTGGAGAGAATGCCTCCAGCTCCAATTTTCTCAAACCCCAAGCCTGTGTTACCATATAAGTGGAATTTGTGTTTTAAAGGGACTTCAAATGAGTCCGTTGTCTCCTTTTTAGAAAAGGTTGAGTCCATGAGACTATCCCGCTGTGTACAGAAAAATGAACTATTTCTTTCAGCTGGTGATCTATTCAAGGATAAAGCTTGGATTTGGTTTAATGTTAATAGATCTAGGTTTTCAGACTGGGACAGTTTGGTTGCTAAGTTGAAGGAAGATTTCTTGCCTTATCAGTATCAGGAGGACCTGATGCAGGAGATCAATCATAGAACTCAAGGTTCTGATGAACGAGTCTCTTTATATATTTGTGCTATGGAGGGATTATTTAACCGTCTCCCTGAAAAACCTGATGAGAAGACCATAGTCAACAAAATCAGGCGCAATCTCTTGCCATTTTACGTAGCCCAACTAGCTCTTCATGACATCAATACAGTGTCAGAGCTGACAACTCTGTGCAAAAAGCTAGAGGAGTCTAGAAGTTGGTCCAATAGGTATAAACCTCCTATTCCTAGTAACTCTAGTTTCTTAGAACCAGACTTAGCCTGCCCTTCAACATCTAGGGGTTATCCCAGAGAAAACAGAAGGATATTTAACAGTAAGTCCTTGGGTGTTTCTTCTATATCTAAGGACGAGTGTTGGAATTGTCATCAAACTGGACATAGGTATTCCAAATGTTCAAGTCCTAGAACAAGATTTTGTTTTGGTTGTGGATCACAAGGAGTGATCAAGCCCAGGTGTCATAGGTGTTCGAGAAACTGTAGGACTGGACGACGCAGCCACCCCAATTCAAGGTCCAGTGCAGACCGAAGCTCCGACTCAGTCGCCTTCAAACAGACGAAAAAAGTCCCAGAAAGGAGAGCAAAAGCAGAAGTAGAGTTTGTTTCTCCTGTAGAGAATCCGAACCCTTGTACCTTATTGGAAGACCCATGTAAGAAGGTCTGTCCCATGTTTGTGTCCAAACCTGGTGATGAAAGACCATATCTAGAAGTCCAAATCTTAGGTGAGACTTTTATAGCTCTTGCTGATTCTGGCAGCAGTGTTTCAATTTTGGGAAACTCTGGTTTTGCCTTGCTTGAAAAATGGAATGTGAATCTTTCTTTAGATTATTCTCTGCAAGTGACAACTGCAGATGGTGTTCCACAAGCTACTATTGGAAAATTTACTGTACCCATCACTCTTGGTAACATGACAAGGGATGTACAAATTTGGGTAATTCCGTCTATTAATTATAGTCTTGTTTTGGGTATTGATTTCTTAAAAGCTTTCAGAGTTCATGCCAATTTCCCAGATAATCAGTATCAGATGTCAGTTTGTGTGGTGAACACTATTTGTCCTGCTGAAAATCTGAATTCCCAACAGAAGGCCAAACTTTCAAAAGTGATTGACCTATTTAAGTCGATTGGCCCTACTGACAGAATAGGAAGAACTCACCTTCTGACCCATCACATTGATACTGGTCAAGCCAAACCAATTAGGCAAAGACAATACCCTTTATCACCAGCAATGCAGAAACATCTTGACAAGGAAATCGATCAGATGTTAAAGCAGGGTCTTATTCAGAGATCAAATTCCGAGTGGTGTAGTCCACTTTGGCTTGTGAAAAAAGCTTCTGGAGAGTATAGAATCTGTTTTGACGGACGCAAGCTTAACTCTGTGACTTGTAAAGATGCATATCCTATGCCCCTCATTGACTCAGTGATTAATAAGTTGAGAGATGCTAGATTCTTGTCATCAATTGACTTAAAATCTGCATTCTTTCAAATCCCTTTAGATGAGAAATCAAGGCCGAAAACTGCTTTTGCTGTTAGAGGACGAGGACTTTTTGAATTTTGTGTCATGCCCTTTGGTTTATCATGTTCCGCTCAGAGCATGTGTCGTTTGATGGACATGGTTATTGGTCCAGCATTAGAACCTTATGTTTTCTATTACCTTGATGACATTGTAATTGCTACACCAGATTTTGATTTGCATTTAGACATTTTGAGAAAACTTTTTGAAAGATTGAAACAGGCTGGTCTTACAGTTAACTTTGAAAAATGTGAATTTTGCAGACCGTCATTGAGATTTCTTGGTTTTGTTGTTGATGAGAAAGGTCTTCGTACAGATGAATCTAAAGTATCTGCTATTGTTGATTATCCAGTCCCTAAGACCACCACCCAAGTTAGACGTTTGATCGGTTTAGTTGGCTACTACCGACGCTTTCTAAAAAATTTTGCCTCAATCTGTAGTCCCATTTCTGACCTTTTGAAAGGACGAAAAAAGGGTCAAAGCATTGAATGGACAGAGGAAGCTGATCGTGCATTTGCTCAGATCAAGGAGAGCCTAACAACTGCTCCAGTCCTAGCTTCACCTGACTTTTCAAAGCCTTTTATTTTATATTGTGATGCTTCAGATACCGGAGTTGGTTCTGTATTATATCAGGAAACTGATGGCATAGAGCATCCTATAGCCTATGCTAGTAAAACCCTGAATAAGTGTCAGAGGAAGTATACCGTTACCGAAAAAGAGCTGTACAGCATTATTGTTGCCATTGAAAAGTTTAGGGGATACATTGAGGGCACACATTTTACTGTAATAACTGATCATGCTTCACTGATTTGGTTAAACAATATGAATAATCCTAGTGGCAGACTAGCCCGTTGGGCAGTTAAGCTTTCTCAGTTTGATTTTACAATAGTCCATAGAAAAGGATCCCAGAATGTAGTAGCTGATGCCTTATCTCGATCAGTAGCAGTTCTTAACTTAGATACAGTAAAACTTGATGGGTGGTACACTAAAATGATTCAGAACGTCCAAGAAAAGCCTGATGATTATCCTTCTTATAAGGTAGAAAATGGCATTTTGTATAAACATATATTTAGTAGAGATCCTTTAGTGAGTAATTTAACAGACTGGAAGATTGTGGTGCCTCGAGCACATCGTAAAGAAGTAACTAAAATGTATCATGATGATGAGACCGCTGCTCATTTAGGTATTTCTAAGACCATTTCTCGTATATCAGAACTGTATTATTGGCCATTTCTTCATAAAGATGTATACAGATATATTAAGAATTGTAAGACTTGTGCTAGTTGTAAAGTTTCTAATCTGCCTAAAGCAGGTTTAATGGGCTCATATAAAAACATTAATTTTCCGTTTCAATTGGTCAGTTGTGATCTTTTAGGTCCTTATCCTAGATCTAAAAGTGGGAATCAATATCTTTTTGTGGTCATAGATTGGTTTACCAAATTCACTTTAGTTCAGCCCCTTCATAAAGCTACAGTCCAGCACATTAATAGGTTTTTAGAGAATAATGTTTTCCTTATATTTGGTGTGCCTCAAATTATAGTATGTGACAATGGACCTCAGTTTAGGAGTAAAGATTTCAAAAACCTTATGGAGGAATATAAAGTTCAGAAAATATGGTATAATGCCAGGTATCATGCACAAATTAACCATACAGAGCGTCAAAATAGAGTTATTATCACAGCCATTAGGTCATATATTAAGGAAGATCAGAAAACTTGGGATCAGTCTATTTTCAAAATTGCTCAGGGTTTGCGTTTAGCAAAATATGATGTGACTGGGTATTCCCCAGCTTTCTTAACTTTCGCTAGAAATGTTCCTGTTTCAGGAGACTACTTTGGAAAGATTTCTGATAATGCCAGGAACATTGTTGAAATTTCTGACAAGAACGCCAGGTTAGATGATGTTCAGGGGATGACGGAAATTTTTTCGAAGGTTCGAGAACGAATCAAAAAGGCTTACCTTCGCAATGCTGAAACTTATAACCTAAGGCGTAGGCCCGCCCAATTTTCTGAGGGTGAAAAGGTTTGGAAGGTTAATTATGTGTTATCTAAGGCCGCTGATCATTTTAACGCTAAATTGTCCCCCAAATATGTTCCTTGTATTGTTAATAAGGTTTTGTCCCCTTTGGTATATAATTTGGTGGACAAGTATGGTAACGACTTGGGCAACTGGCATGTCAAGGATCTTAAAAAGGATGATACAGGACTGGATTCTGATGATGATCCAGATCCAGTTCCAGACTTGGAACCAGCCTCTGAACTAGAGTCTGAAGCCAGTGATGATGGGGGTTAATTGCCGCGTCTTTAAGGACATTGCCCTGCTGATAGGGGCTGGCATGGTATGTTTGTGGGGAAAAAAAGGTACTTCTTTCTGCTCAAGCATCAGTGCCTGAGGAATGCTACAGCACCGGAAAATTACCGGGTGGGAGTACAAGTCTTCCGACAGGCTACTTATGGACGAAACAACATCTTTGTCTAATCACCTTAGGTGATTTACGTCCAAACAGCATGGCTGATAGCATCAGTATGCAAGAGTGTCGTTAGGGATTATTGTTGTCTGGTACTTATGGTTATTTTTTATATATGACATATAGATTTGGTTTAGGTTCTTTGTTGTAGATATGACTGGTCATAGCGTGAAATGTGACTTGTCATTTTGCTGTGACAACTTATGTTTGATATAGTTCATTACTATTTGGTTTCTTTTTCCCTGATGACTCATTTGCTTATTTGAGTGCATTCACCAATTTTGTGGTTTGTATATTAGTTCCCGGATTTGACATTTTAGTTATTAGGTATAGTGTCCTGAATGTGAATAGGCACTTTTGTTTTTTTTTGGCCATTTTTGCAGTGGGTGCTGGTGAGTTCCGAAGCAACAGCTTTCAGTAGCGATGGGCTCTGGAAGGATAAGTGTTGGGGGGTGACAGTCGGTAGTCAATGTTCTCACTGGAGACTTGGCGCATGCTTGCTGTCACTACTGCATTCTATCTCAGCTCCTTTGTCCAGGTTGGAGCGGAAGATTGCCAGCAACATTGTTGGACTGAGACCACGTCATTGTCTGTGGAGACAGGTTTTGGTTAGTACCCTACAGACTCTCTTTAAACCTGTTCTCTTTTTAGTCTGGTGGATACTATAATTCACTTACTTGTAGTCAAACTACAAGAGTTTTTTTTTCTTTTTTTTGCTGTCATGATCTTGAAACCAAAGAACCCTTGGCTGGTGCGTTGTTCCCGTCGAGTCCCTGCGCCAATAGACGACTGGTGGCAAGGTGGAACCAAGCCTTCGGCGCTGATTTAAGATCTTTTAGCGAAATGGTTTGTTCCAATTGGGTAGTGACTCGAGGGTGGCGACTCTCCTCCCCTGGTCTATTTGACTGGAGAGATCTGCTGTGGTATTTAGGTTAGGATATTTTAGGTTATTTTTGGTTAATATTATTGACATTCTCACCTTAGTTGTACTTGGGTTAGTGTCGGTTGTCATAATGCTTATGTATAACCTTTGCAAGGTTTGTCAGTCATTTTCTTTTGTGCTCGTACTGTGGTATTCTCTAATTTCAGGTTGATTAGTACCTTCCTCTGTAGTTTAGCATCAGTTAGTTTGAAAATTCTCGAATGGCTTCTCGAATTTTTCCTGGTGGGAGGGATGTGTAACGAAATTTTTGTTAATTTCGTTACACGTCGTCTGTGACTCCTTTATAGATTAATTCTTCCAGAATGGTATTCTAGTGACAGGTGGATATCTGTTCCTCCCGTATGCGTTACCGTTACGCTATTGGAAGAACCCCTTTTCCGCGCCTATGGATACCGGTAGTACGCCTGGAATTTATTCTTTGGCCTGTACGTATGTCTTATATGCAATAAATTTTAACTTGTTAACTTGTTACTATGTTGTTGTCTATAGAATTTAGACTTGCAAAGTTTTAGTTTCATTCTCCTAGTGCATTTTTCGTTCCCTATTATGAGTTTATTTTGTTAACAATAGTAATTCTGTCCCGAGTTGCAATTAAGACTATAGTTACTTTTTGAGAATCTGGGTTGGTAGAAAAAGTCACTGGTGAGTGACAGTTACTTTCTAGAAGTTTCCAATTTTATTGTGACTTCCGATGTAAGGTGATAAATTAGCTCGCTGACGACTTCAGGCTCTCTCTCTTGGTCTGCTCTTTCGTCTGAATCTTTCTACAGCAGCAACAGGTCTGTTCTGTCCTTATGGCCTTCCGCCATCTTGTATTTTTCCATGAATTAGATTCTCTGAGTTATTTGTCGTGGAGGTTAACTTTGAAGTTTATTCACTCTCTTTTCTCGAGATTTTTATTTGAAGTACCTAACACGGCAATTATTTGTGGAATTCCGCTATTTCGACATTTTGTTTGACCGCCATTGTTTCGTAGTGATTTCGTATTTTTGCTAGCATACCGTTGATGCCGTTGATATCGAACCTTTAGTATCTAGAACCGATATCATTGATTTAGTTTCGTTTTCTAGTTAGGTTGTGAATACCATACTGTGGTATATATGTGTTTTCAGTTCAAGTGTGTGCATCTGCTTCCCGGGGGAACTGAACTCGTGCTGATGTCGATCTGAGGGAAAATCAAAGAGTAGGGGTCAGGGCCAAAGGAACCTGAAGAGGCTGCCAGTCATCAGAGGGGACCCTCTGAAGGAGCGGTTAGAAGGAGCCCACAAGCCGACCCAGGAGGAGAAGACAACCTCGTTGAGCAAGCCAGGTTGTATCGCTCACTTACAGCAGTCCCCTTTTACCACTGTAAATTAGTCACTATTCACCATTCATATAATTTATATTTTAGCAACCAATATACTTGTTACTGTTTAATTCTCTTTTGAATTTTTTTTCTGCTCCCATCCCTTCAGTGTTTCTGGAGAGGTTGGGCAATTTCACTAACTTCCTTGGAGTTTGGAGGTGAAAACTCCTGGCGCCCTTTTCTTGAAGTTTTTTGAGCCTTTAGAGTAATCTCGTGTTAAAAGTTAGTGATTTTGCCTGACATCTCTTATAAGAGGAAAAGAATAAGTTGCCAAGGATCCACAACCCACCGTAAGTAAACTGAGCAGCCAAAGGCACCCCAGTTTTAGCCAGCTTTGGGGTCTTGACTTAGTTGGGACTTTCAATCTAGCTTTACAGGTGTTCCTGACCATTTTCTATTTTTTTGGTTGAGGGTGGCTTAGAATTTTTTGATGTAGATATATGCATATGAGTATTGCCTTATTGTATTGCCTTATTGCTTTATTGTGTAACTGAGGAACGATCGAATTGATTTTAATGTATCAAAGGCGGCGCAGCAATGGTCAAAAACCTAAAAATATAAAAACATCTCATACTCCATGTTTAGGTATTTTAGGAATTCCTGATGAATTTATATAATTTTTGTAAAACTGAAAAATTTTTTGTAATCATAACAGGCTGTGATCTCAGATTATAGCTTCATGCTATGGAAAAATAATAAACTGGTATCACTCTGATGTGTGGCAAGTACTGAGTGAATCAACTGATGGGCTTCATATTTTCTAATAATACCCCCCCCCCCCCAATACGAAATTCTGGCTACGTCAGAAACTTCTTTTTTAATTTTACATTAGAAACTTAAGAAGATATATGATTGGAATAATTATCTTCTCTCAACGAGCATTTGTTTCCAAATTAATACTCAAATTAAACGAAATGACGTTATTATCTCTCACCACTTGCCAGACGATGCGCCATTTCTCCGTACCACACTCGCTGCTTATGGTTGAAAAGGCAAAGTTCTAGCAAATTACCCTTGGTTACGAGGCTCTGCATATCTAGCAACAGGCGTGATTGAACTTGTGATGGCGTCGGGGTATTTTTAGAATCCTCCCACACCGTGCGACGGTACAGATCTAGCAGCTTTATATCTAGCAGCTTTATTTTCTGGAATAAGCTCTCAGATACGCGGACCTGTGTATATACAGCGCTCTAGCTGGCTGTGCCAGTGGGCGGCTTGCTTTGAGATTAATCTCCATCCTGATTTTTTTTGCTAAATTATAAATGGGATTTTGCCGAGCCTCGCTCGCTCGCTATTTTGTCGCTTTGACGAAATATGGAATCGAAGCTCTGTTTCGGACTTTTTTCGTCGACGCGACGTTCTGCTTTGATCCATTACGCAGATCTACGAATAATGTGATTGGGGTTTGTATCTGAGCAACAGTAGGTAATTTATTCTGGCAAATTGATTATAAGTCGAGACCGGATTTATGTTTTTACATGATTTCACATTTATAGAGCAGCTCATTTGTCTGGGAGACGGTTAGCATGATTTTTATGAATTTTGGGGTAGGAGGGTTTTGCAATACGGCCATTCCTGTAATGACATTTACAATGTTGTTAGATCTATCATTTTTTCGCAAATATAATAAAGTTGGTTATTTGAAATAGATCATCCTGCATATTTCTTCATTTTTGAAATCCATGAAAAATACTCATTATTTTCTGTAGAATGTTTCCTATACCTAAACCACAGCATAAAGAGTAAACCAGCAGTGTAACTCTTCAAATTGATGCGAGAAACATGCACAAACCTTTTTGGCTACTTCCCCCGATGCGTTCCCGATGCAGAGCGATAGGTCAGTCTCAGTATACGCTTTGCCGTTGACGAGTGTACATCGTAAACTTCAGGACCGTATTGAGTTGTTTTATTGTGCGTTTGCCGGTGTTATTATGGATGTGATGGAATGAGGTATGCATCGTTGTTCAGCTTCGCTCTGTAGAAACACGTCAAGAAACTGTAGATTTAGCTTTTTTATGTTTCCGTCAGACGTTGAAAGGTATGTAGGAATTGCTTTAGTGAAAATAATGTATTTAATATTATTTCATCCAATATTGGTTGTTTGATTGTTTACTGTGCTTTTTAATTGTGTATAAAAAGAAACATTCTCAGTTCTTAAACATGCGTTTAAGTTTAAAATGGTATTATACATTTGTAAGTTTTGTTTTATATTTAATAATATGCACATATGGATATTTTATTGATATTAGAATGCTGGGATAAGGTCATTCATCCATCAAAAGCATATGATATTTTATTATCTAACGATTTGCAGTTTAAGCTATTGTCATCCATGTTAGAACTTCCCACTAAATTATATTTTAAAGCTATACGCCAGGATACGCCTGTATTATACAATAAAAAATATTAATAGGAATTTTAAAGTACCTAATCGAAATAGGAAATTGATTGTATGGAAAAACGAGTAAAAAAATGTAAATCGTTTAAATTGTAAATGTCCGTTATAGGCACGAATTTTGCTGGTTATAAAATCAAAATATGTGCTAACATTACAGCAATTTTGTGATTTTATCATTCAGTATTTACTTACTAATTATAAATTATATTATGTGTATTATATTATATCGAAATTGTATAAATAAAGACTGTTATTTTTGGAGAAATCTGAAATACCATCACTAATGATTTCTTTCCTGTCCTTTTTTGACCTAGAATTTCATTATTTGCCGATTCCATAATTCGAAAAGAGGCATTCCGAAATTCATACCTTGCACAATGGGGCTTTTCTGTGCTATTACCTGAATAGATTATTTCTGCCCAATCTTTTAATAGTTGTCTTTTAAACGAAATGCCGACCATTGTTCCCGAGCGTGCATATAATTATCACTACAGGATTTTTAAGGATATAATATCCTCGCTCAGGTCCTGTTCCAATCGCTTCTCTAACGCGACTTGAACGCGACGCTGACGTTCGAAGTGAGACCCGCAAGATTCAAGGTCATCAAAATGTCGTGAAAGATTCGGCTTGAGTTTCGCTGCTGGTTTACTCTTTATGCTGTGCCTAAACCTCAAAAATTTCGGAGTTACAACTAAATTTATATTACATTCGCCCAAGTTAAAATAGCTAAATAAGATGGCCATGATTACTGTTGAGCAGTCCGGTATATTGCAGAATATACTGCGAAGTTTCAAGCATGTGGCTTGTTGTATTGAAGTAAATGGGCATTTTGAGCATCTGCTGTACAACCGCCTTCGTGTTATTTGAACTTAATGTCTTATATTAGCTCGTAAATTTAGGTATAACTCCGAAATTTTGAGGTGTAGGTATAGGAAACATTTTACAAAAAATGATCAGTACTTTTCAGGGATTTCAAAAGGGAAGAAATATACAGGTTGATCTATTTGAAACAACAAATTTTATTTAGGAGAAAGGGGTAGATGTTACGACATTGTAAATTCCATCAAAATATTAGCCGTATTGCCAAACTCCGCTACCCCAAAATTCATAAAAATCGTGCAAGCCGTTTCTGAGATAATTGGGGCGTTCCATACTCGAGACTCACTCTGTGTATAACATACTATTTTGGATTAGTATGTAACGGTTCACCCGTTTTCAAAATTAATTTTATATTACTTACTTGGTTACTATACACAAATAGTTTATAACTTCCATTTTTAGCAACTATTTCCTAACTATACTGGTAACGTTTTCATAACTGTTCGCTTCTAACTTCTTCCTTTTCCATCTCTATTTCTTTCAGCTGGAAATATTATTATATATTATATAATCTGCGCACAAACTTTGGGACAATCTAATGAGTGGGGGGTATGCTCTCGCTCTCTACCAAGGTTTCCTTTTGTATCGAAACACATACCTCTTCCCTTTGCATATCTGAACTCGAATAGTGAACACAAAATAGCTATGCCTCTGTAACACAATCTTTTGTGTGTGTGCAATACGTTGTAGCCGAGGTAAGGAATTTATATTCCCAATGCAAAAACATAATGATTTGATTGCTATGGTTTCGCATATTTGTATTGCTTCTGCTTTTATTTCACAGCTATGTGTAGGAGTGTGATTTTTCCGATTTGTAATTTGATTTCCATGAACATGTGATGGCGAACATTTTAATCCTTAAATGTCATGTCAATCATACACTGTATATTTTTTTAATTATCTAACAAAACAGTCGCTGAACATCATTCCTTGTTTCTATCCATATATTTTTGTTCTAAAATACCTTATTTTGTGTGTATTTTATATTTCACATTCTTTTTTTATAACATCCCTTACGTAAAGATGCCTAGCAGTCAGATTTGCTAATAAAGATGAAAAGATCTGTTGGACATTAATTTGTGTGATTTCGTTTTACGAGGGGTGAGAAAAAGGTTGTAGATTTTCGAACATATTTTATATATACTTTTTTTAATCACTACTATATATCCCAAAAGATCCGGTAGGACTGTAAATGAATTTATGAATTTTTTTTAACTATTGTTCTATCTGTTCGCCCTTGTAAACATATGTAATTTTTTTTTAATCTTTACCATGTGAACATATGAAAGATGTCTGCTTTTTGCTTTTTAATATGCCCATGCTACTTTATAGATTGGTTTCTGAAGTATATGAACGCAATTTATCAAAATGTAAGAACGCATGAAGATCCAGACTTCAGAAACAGATCGTGAAGTCCTGTGAAGTTCTCTACAAGGTGCTAATAGCAGCTGTAACTCATTCACAGGAAACCACCCTTCTTTGGGGTTTCATGAACACTTCTTTGGAGGGGCACCACCTTCTTTGAAGGGGCACCACACTTCTTTGAAGGGGCACCACACTTCTTTGGAAGGGCACCACCCTTCTTTGGAGGGGCACCACACTTCTTTAAATATAAGTAAATGTAAAGTAGTTACATTCACACGTAAGCAACAACAAATCCTATATCCTTATTTTCTTTCTGGAACTGAACTCCTTAGATATGATACCGTCTGTGATTTGGGTGTGACTTTTGACAGTAGGCTGAGCTTTGATCATCATATAAGTCAAATTGTTTCTGGTGCTAATAGATCTTTAGGCTTTATAATAAGAAATTGTAAGTTCATTTATGACGTAGTGGCATTGAAATCTCTATATTTTGCTTATGTCCGATCCAAATTAGAGTACGCATCGCAGGTATGGAGTCCTTATTACACATGTTATGTCAACCTCATTGACCATATCCAAAAAAGATTTTTAAAATATTTGGTATTTAAAAGCGATGGAGTTTATCCTCCGAGGGGGTCAGACTACACGTTACTTTTGGAAAGATTTCAAATGTTATCACTCTCAGAAAGAAGAAAGCATAGTTCTGTGATTTTTCTGTACAAACTATTACATGGAAAGGTTATTTCGCCAGATCTGTTGTCACAGCTCAATTTTTTAGTTCCTAGACTGAGCTCCTGAAACAATGTTTTATTTTTTTGTAGCCGTGCGAACACCAACTTGATATTGAAATCGCCTGTGCCGGTGATGTGTATGAATTACAATAGTATCTGTAGTGTTTGTGATTTATTTACATGTTCATTGGTGGAACTTAAACGCATTTTAGAACAGTACTTAAAGTAATATGTTATTTTTTTTATTTTTTAGTTAGGAGCAATATCACCTTCATAGTTTTGTAAATTATTAGGATTCAGTATACTTGTGTTATATTTTGGTTTGTCCTGTAAATGGAAACTTATTTCTGTTGGGCAATAAATGCTATATTATTATTATTATTTTTCAAAAAACAAAAAGTGCAGCCCGGGCTCCGACACACCGAGCTGCTGTTCCATTACCCAATGACTACTCCTCACACCGTGAGGTGAGCAATCATTGGGTCCGCGAATCGTGCGCCCTAAGTGGACGAAGGGACCCAAGGATGACTGCCTTCTGCATTCTGGCGGCTAAGATGTGCGCCGCCGCACGGCACACCGGTATTTTGCGCAGTGCAGAGAGCAGCGTATTCCTCATTCCACCTAGGGATCCAATGACCATAACCAGCAGACTTACAGTGTAGTCTGGCCAGAACCTGCAAAGTTGTCCGAGCAACTCCTGATATTTGGTCCGCTTTTCCTCCTCCTTAGAGACGATGTTCACTTCGGCAGGCGCCGAAAACTCAATAACGAACATCGTCTTCTGTTGGTGGTCGAGAAGGACTATATCGGGCTTGTTTGCCTGTACAAGCTCGAGCGTGGGGAACGAGTAGTTCCAGTAAATCCGGCATCTCTCGTTCTCCACAACGGACTCTATATCCCCTGGAGCGCATGGCAGCACCGGTGTCTCATCGATACCGTATGAGTGCCTTAAATGAGCGGATCAGGGGATCGGTGCTGTTCGTTACATAGCAGGCAGTGGCCAGTACTACTCTGTTGTGCAGACGCTCCAAACTCAATAGTCCACGCCCTCCCAGGTGTCGCGGGAGGTATATTCGCGGGACAGAGGACTTAGTATGCAGGCTTCTCTCCATATTCATCCTTTTGCGGGTCTTCATGTCGATTTCCTTCAGCTCGTTCACTTTCCAGTGTATAGCACCAAAGGTGTATAATAACAATGGGACCGCAAGCATGTTCGTGGCAGCGACTTTGTTCTTGCCGGACAGTTCTGACGACCAGATCTGCCGGAGTCGGTGCAAATACTTGCGGCGGAGACACTCTTTAACCAATGTTGCCTCTTGGACATGACGCTGCGCCACTCCAAGGTAGGTATAAGTGTCTCCGGCATGCAGTTGTCGCAAGATGCTGCCATCAACGAGCTGTTCCTCATCTCCACTATCTCCGCTTCGTCCTTTCTTGAGATGAACCAATGCACATTTGTCTGTCCCGAACTCCATTCCGATAGCATGACTGTACTCCTGCACCACCCTCAGCGATTGTTGTAGTTCGCGTTGGCCGGAGGCATAAAGTTTTAGGTCATCCATATAAAACAGATGGGTGACCTTGTGCCTCCGGTTATTGGGCGTGCCACAGCTGTATCCTTTAGTATTTCTCAGCGCTATGGACAGAGGCAAAAGTGAGATGCAAAAGAGCAAGGGACTCAAGGAGTCTCCTTGGAAGACACCTCTTTTCAATGACACCAACTCTGTCTGAACCCGAGTTTCACCTGATGTTATGGTGAACCTGGTTTTCCAGAGTGGCATCAGTTGTTTGATGCACCCCACTATCTGATTATCCACCGAAAGACATTCCAACAGCCGCAAAATGAGCTCATGAGACGTGCTGTCGAATGCCTTGCGATAGTCAATCCAGGCCATAGAAAGGTTTCGCTTGTACTGCACAGAGTCCTGCGTGACACATCGGTCAATCAACAGGTTCTCCTTGCAGCCAGCTACTCCTTTCTTTGACCCTCTCTGTTCATACACGTCGAGAAATACAGGATTCACAGCTTGAAGGATACGCATGTACAAGATTCTGGTGAAGAGCTTGTAACACGCGTTCAGACATGTCATTGGCCTGTAGTTTTTGGGATCAGACAAATCTCCGGTCTTCGGGAGAAGCATGGTTCGACCCTCGACAAACCAAGCTGGAATTGGCTGCTCCTGATTTAGCCACGAGTTAAAAACTCTAGCTAAATGCCGGTGGCAACTGGGGAATTTTTTCCACCAGTAGGTGTTTATGCCATCCGGGCCAGGAGCTGCGAAATTCTTTGCGCCTCGTAAGGCGTCAAGAATTTCTTCCGTGTTTATCGGGTGACGCAGTACATTCAAGTTAGGAGTCCTCCTACAAACGGACTCAAACTGCGCCAAGGCCGGAGTGTCTGCTGAGAGAGGTTTGGGTTGTTCGTAAATGTCCCTCCAAAAGGCCTCCACGCGATCAGCAGTTGGCGGCTGCTCTATGGCTGGAGGCGGCTGTTGGAAAAGGCGAGAAGGTCTTTCGTAGAACATTCTGTTCTGCTCCAGACCTCTCGCCCGCGCCACCAACGATCGTTTAGCAGCGATTAGCATCCGTATCCTGTCAAGACAGTGTTGCTTGACAACAACCAGTACCGCTTGACTGAGTGTATGATGGTCGCGCCTCAACCCGTAGGCTTCTGGCGCACTCGGCGCGTAAAAGGCTTCCCAGCCGCTCTATATTCCATCACACACTGGATACGGGATGCTTCCTGGCGAGCCAACTGGATTTTCGCTTCCATTTGGCGCACCCGTCTCTGTGCTCTCTCAACAGGAGAGTCTCTCACTCTCCCCTGTCTAGCTAGCCTCAGAGCCGCAGCGTAAATTTCGCAATTGATGCTCCAAATGTCAGAGTCCTCCGATAGACGTTCACCCACAACCTCATCCTCTCTCTTCAAATCTGCCAGCTTCAAGGACCTTCCGTTGTTATGCAAGGCCCTTCGGTCTCTGAAATCCCCAGGTGAGACGACTTGGTCGATTTCCCTCTCAGCGGGCCTTACCGGTGAACTTTCAGCCTGGTTAACAGGCCTTCCGTCCGCCGAAGGGGCAGGCTGAGCTGGAGCACGAACATATCCCTGCCTCCGGAGGTAAGATACATAATCTCGCAAATTCTGAGAGGTAAGCGTGCTATGCTCTGGGTGGATTTCACACCACCTCTCATACATGCGGGACATGTATCCCCTACGGCGCGGGCCACTGCTCTCGTAGCAGCTCAGTAGGTCATCCTTGAGCTCCGTCGTCCACCTAAAACGGTCCATGTCATTGCGGGGGTCGTCAACAGGGCGATTCGATTATTATTATTATTATTATTATTATTATTATTATTATTTAGAGGGGCACCACCCTTCTGGAGGGGCACCACACTTCTTTGGAGGGGCACCACACTTTTTCGGGGTGTCACCATCAAGACCACTGGAGCATCACTACTTCTCCGGGGTATCACCCTTCTTTGGGGTGCCACCAGCACTTCTCCGGATAATCATACTTCTTTGGGATGCCATCACCACACTTCTTTTGGGCACCACTTTCTCTTGGAAGGGCACTGCGAGAACTACTCCCTGGACTTCGCTCCGAAGCCAAGTTCTTGTTTTTGAAAAAAATAGATAAAATATACATAATGTACTGCATTCATATATACTGAAATAAATCTTTATTAAACCATTGTTGTCCTGTTGTCCACAGGCCCTTTCTTATACAATCTGATTGAGCTGCTGGTTGCTATGGGCAATATGTTGGTTGGTGGCTCATCACCAAGCTGCGCTTTTATTGTTACAATTAACATAAAAACATGATAATCCATACTTGCGCGCCTCATACATACAGGGTGTTCATTTGAAAGCTTCCCACCGCGGATTTATCTAAATCCACTGGTTAAAAGAAAAAACGCCGAGATACGTAAAGATTGGTCAAAGGGCTCAGCATTTAAACTAAAAACTACCTCCCCCTCTCGTGCCCTGTGCCCCCCAAAGTCATCTCCTTAAAAATTTTAAGTGACAAAGGGTGTCGAGTAATAGTCCTTTATTTTTGTTTTCGAGAAAATTAGAAAAATCTTCATGCAGATTAATTTGTTCGACATAAATCAAAAACACACGAAAATATCACTTTTTATTGCAATAGGTGTTCAAAATGTTGCCCGTTGTTGGCCAAATAATGATGTAAGCGATGGTGAAATTTTTGAGGGGCAGTGTAAAAGCAGTGGGAATGGGGAATGATCCTAATTTATGGTCCCCAAAATTAATGTCCTCGGCGAACTACCGTTACGTTTAACCTTTAATAATACTTTTTTTGATAGCATACTTTTTATTAACTTTCATAATAGAGAATCAATCTTCAATCCGATTAAACTGTTGTATTTGTCAATGAATTCCCTCAAAATGATGTATAACAAGTATGGTGGTCTCATTTGACATTTTGAGGTAGGGGTTGCTGGGGGTGATAGGGTTGATGGCACAATACTGACGTACTCGGTGGAAGAGTTCCGCCTCGAAATAAAAATGTTTTTATATTATATCAGAGAAAAAGGTGGGTGGCAAATTTTAGCTGGGACACACTGTATAGTCACTTTCGCAGAATTAGGACGAACATATCTATATTACCCGCTTGTATCCTGTATGTATATTTCAATAAGTAAACGTTGGCGGGCTTCATTAGCAAGCACGGCTGGCTAATAAAGAGCTCGCCAAGCTGAGCCAGAGCACACGGCACGTGTCTTCTCGCCTCGAATTGTCGGCATACAACCCCTGAATTTATTGGTATTTCACCCCCGCCCCCACCCCATTCCGTCCTCTTACCGACATAGCCGTGGGCATCACGAGTTGCGATTATGCTACAAAGTGTCTCGTACGAGGATAGTTCCATAAGTACCATAAGTAGAGATGGCGATAGTTGTTTGAAAAAGATCACTGTAAAGCTTGATACATATGCACACGACATCCGACGATACGATGGTACGAAACTGTTCCTATTGGTTGAAATATTCAAAGTGATGTCCATTCAAAATATTTCAGCCAAAAGGAACAGTTTCGTACCATCGTATCGTCGGATGTCGTTTGCATCTGAATTAAGCTTAAAGCATCAAGTTTGAAGACTCGTTGACATTGTTTTGTATCCATAAGGCTCCATCAGTACTGAACGTTTCCAGTAAATTTGTGAAAATGCAGAAAATTAGCCGCTTGCTTAGAGTAGATATCAAAAGAATATTCAAAGTAGGTGTTTTCCTGGAGAGGGGGGGACTCAGAAGAGGACTAGCGATATTTTGGGGCGCGTGGTTACGCACCTGACGAGCTGCCAAGACGAGCACGAATTAGCAGACTTAGTAGGTTTTATAATTATGAACGAAACATGGATCCGTCACTTCCAAAAGGACAGTCAACACAGTGGACTAAAATGGAATAGACTAAAAAGGGAGACCGGTTCCAAAGGTGGTTAAGACTACTTCATCTGTAAAGCGTATGAAATTTCTATAAGAACAGCTTGAACTTCAGGAGATATTTTGTAGGGTTGTGATTTTTTTCGAATGATCTAATTGACCGTTCAAAGCTTTTGAAATAGATTTATTTTTTTGTGTCTACGATTGAGACACGTCAACATCAATTATTCTGTTATGTCACTCATTGGACTATTGTGTCACTAATATATCGTATCTGCACTAATTATAAAAATCTCCACAAGTATACGAGGAATGAGTTGGAATGGCCAATTTGCATTATGTTCAAGATAGATTTAGTATCATATCATACTTAATAATTTTTTTTACTTTAAATTTGATGTTTATTCATGCCAAAGTTACATTTTTTCGAATATAACCTTCTGTGTGTTATAGCATTTTTGGATTCCTTGGTCAACTCTAGTGCGAGTTTATGTATCACACATAATGCCTAGTTCTTTATACAAACAAATAAATATGAAATTTTAAAACCTTTCTAACTATATAAGGCTTTCAATATTAATCTCTTGTAATTTTCATTGTATTTTAAATTTTCAGTCAAATCCGTATTTTCAATTTTTCTATCTATAAGCCCTAAGCCTTAGTAGGCCATGAAAAATAAACAACCACGTTTTCATATGGAAGAAACTTAACAGGAAGATGCAAACGGACTACAGTAATAAGACAAAATTATAGTAATTCATTACAACATATCAGCTCTATAACCAGAATAATGTTGTATAGAAGATTTAAGGTCAAATAGAAGCTGGAGTGTGACATAAATGGTTATTTTTCATAGCCTACTAGCACCTAACGCATTACCTTTTGCGAACGATAACTGAAATGCCTTTATATTGCCTGCAAGTAAATTTAATTGAAAATCGAAATCGAATTGTAGTAGTGAAAGAGATCCGATAACAGTCATATGTTGCATGCGGAAATGGCAGGATAGAACGACGCAATTCTACGTGTGTCTATCAACACTATCAACAGAAAGCGATCATCACGTCAATTCCAGCGTGTTTACAAACCGCATTCGCGTACGTATACAGCTGCAGTGTAGCGCCAAACACAATTATACTCCGGGGGTTCCCCCAACGATTCGCTATCCAGTGCAATATAGCAGATTAAGGCCCTATTTCAGAAACATTCCATACTAGAAACAAAGGAACGGAATTGTTTGAAATTTGTTCACCGCGCACATAGCACATTGCTTACTCAAGAAATTTCGAAAAGTGGCGTAGTTCTGATATTTTCTTGGAGATAACAGAAATTCTTGAGGTACCAGATTTCCACACATTCCATTAACTCAATTTTACTCCTATACCTGGAGCCACTATCTGTAATGAATAATCAAACTGTTCTTATTTTCATGCTTACATCCGCATGTGGATTTCTCAGTTTAAATTCGTAGCAGAAAATGTCGGAGAATGTCGGCGGTCGACGGGACTCGAACCCACGACCTCCAGATTGGTACTCCGGCGCTCTCACCAGTTGGGCTACGGTCGACCTGTCAACTAAAATCCGAAAGTTTTTCTCGTCGGCGGGAGGCCCAGTTCCCGCGTAGTCTTAGACGACGCTAGAAAAATGAAGTTTCCATTTTATAAAAAACTATGCAGGGTGAGATTTTAGTACCGGCTCGGTCGATAACTCCACTACTGTAGAGGATGCGAAAAAAGTTGTACATAGAAGTTGTAGCCACGGATATGCTCCATGTTCAGGCAATATTTTGATTTATACACGGCGATCCATAACTACGTGGTGATGCAAACATATATTTTTTTTGAATGACACACCCTATATATTATCCTATTTTTAGATTCTACTAATAATTTCTCTTCTCACAATATAAGGTATTATAACATTATACAGAATATTGCAAAAGTTATGACCATTTTTATATCCTAATCGCTGTCAAACCAACGTGCTGTATATCAAAAAGTAACGAATCAAAAATTATTTTTTTTACATGGAAAGATTAAAAGTATCCTTTAGCTTGAAAATCGGCTATAAAAAACCAGCAACGCATATTCGTATACAGGATGATGTAGAATGCAAAATCTAGATTTTCTCTCTTTTTTCAAATGTAACCCCCAATATTTTATTATACCAACGAAATGCTTTTAATATGCTCTTTCATCTTTGTATAGCACTTGTTGTACCTACGTTCATCAGTTTCCGAGATATTTTGATGTTTCGGTAAATTTAAAATATAGCTTCTATTTGTGTACTGAAATTTATTTATTTTGAGAAAGTACTATCGAATTTGTTTTTTATTTAACGAACAACTAAATTATAAGGTCATGATAGTATTTGATAAAGTCAAAACCCTAAATCATCGAGATAATAAAGTCAAGTATGCCGAGGAAACAATTTTGTAGGCGTGATGCATAATTATCAAGCAGATTTATCAGGTAGGTTTTGAAAAATTAACAGTTTTTATAACCTGCTCATTCCATACTGTGTGAAAAACGAGCTTTAAAAAATAATTTGTCTATTGAGGATATTTAGAAGAATCCTTGAGAAATTGCCTACTTGCCTCTAGAATATATTAACTATGAACAGCAATATCCAGAACGGAGGCACTCTAAAACTAAAGCGTTTGAAAGATTGATGAATCGTTTTATTTGGACTGTGTCGTTTAATATTTCATGGCCTACCTGATAGATCTGCTTGATAATTATGCATGACGTCTATAAAATTGTTTCCTCAGCACACTTGACCTATAATATCTCGTTAATTCATGTTTTGACTTGGTCAAGTACTATTATGGCCTTATATTTTAGTTGTTTTTTAAGCAAAAATAAAATTTGATAGTATTTTCTCAAAAAAAAAATTCTAGTTAACAAATTGGAGGTATATTTAAAATTTGTAGAAAAATCGAAATATCTCAGAAACTAATGAATGCGGCCATAACAAGTGCTATACAAAGATGAAAAAGCATATTAAAAGCAATTGTTTGGTATAATAAAATATTGGGGGTTACGTTTAAAAAAAAAGGGATAAAATCTAGATTTTGCATTCCACATCACCCTGTATACGAATGTGCGTCGCGAGCTTTTTTATAGCCGATTTTAAAACTAGAGGATATTATTGTTTATCCGTGTAAAAAATGATTTTTGATTCATCACTTTTTGATATACAGTACGTTCATTTGACAGCGATTTGGATATAAAAATAGTCATAACTTTTGAAATACCCTGTATAATGTAACTATGCCCGATATTGGAAGAACGGAAATCATTAGTAGAATTTGAATATGGAATAATATATAGGGTATCTCATTAAGTAACTGCATGTTTTCATCACCACGTAGTTATAGATCACCCTGCATAAATCTAAATATTTCCTGAGAAAGGAGCATATCCGTGTCTATAACCTTATGTGCAACTTTTTTCGCTATCTCCTACAGTAGTGGAGTTATCGACCGAGCCGGTACTAAAAACTCACCCTGTACATTTCGCTGAAGCTACTAACATGGTTAACGGGTTAAATAAATCGCTTTGACCATGGTTACACTATGTAGTGTAGAGTAATTGATTGTTCACCATCCAATTGCTAATAATAGTCTGTATTATCCAGGTAGGTATACACTAAATATATGCATCAGTTTCCATTAATGGAGTACAATCGATAGTTTCTAGCTTGAAAGGCAGAACATGGCCATGCATATGCTCCCTGTGCATTGTCTCAGCTAGGCAGTATTGTGTTTCCTTCGCGGAAACACTCCAGCAACGTTCGAGTCACTTTTGACTTTCCCCGTTGTGAAAATTTGCGTTGATAGAAGCGTTCTGTTCGGCGAAGCCTTCAACACAGTATATCCAATTTGGATATGCTGTGCCTTCAATGAGATTCAGATAATCTTCTATGAAAGGCTCATGGTATACCGAAAATGGGTTAGTCGTTACGCAGATCTACAAGTATAGTCGGGTCTGACTGTCACAACGACGTCACTAGAGACAACTGAATGTATGGTATAGTAGGAGTAAAGATAGGGAAGACAAGCCAGAAAGGTATACCCCCTGTGACCTTTTTGTGAACCTCACAGATCCGATACTAAAAACCCTCATGGGCTAGCGGAATACTCCTAATTGTCGGACCTACCGATAGAACTAACCAGTTTACTAAGAATAATTATACCTTTTTAAACTCCATCGTGTTAAATATCTGAACTTCTTAACCCTGATGTTACGATACGCAACACATCTGCCCAGGAAGTGAAACGAAGTTTTATCTTCATCTTCTCCCCAATATCTTTCATCAGTGATAACGTTTGTCACATCTCGTCAAAATTTCAAGTACAAAATGTTTACACATGGGCAAATATGGAAAATTATAGCCTCCTATACTGCTGCAGCTTCAGTCATGGTCCAGGTGTATAGTCTACGAAGAAGGACAAAAGAAATAACACCATAAAAAGAGGTTAACCAAACCAGCTACAGATAAGGTGATACGTTAAACTAATTAAGTGTATATACCTAGAAACTTGTAGTGTATGCCTATTCGTATATACTTCATAGAAGGCATAGCCTTCGAGGTGACACTATTCTGTATTTCATTACAAAATGAATAATAAAAAAGATGCCTACTCAGTCGACAGTGACCTGTCGGAACCTCTATGAAATGGTTGAGCGTTTCTCTGCTAGCATGGCGTACGGCTGTTGTCAAGGCCTTCTATAAACCTTGCCTGCAATCATCTCTCTTCAACCAAGCTTTTGCCAGTTCTTTGTAAGCACGTTTCTCCATGGCAACATTGACACGGCGTGCATTGATCTAGCGCGGCCCATACAGGAACTGTATGGCCCTTATCCTGGCTAGACGATCCACTGTCTCGTTGCCTGGCTTACTAATGGGTCCGAGGACCTACAGTAGAGTTACATTCTTATGGTGTGCTAGTTTCTGAAGAGTAACAGAACCCTAAGCCCTGAGTCTGATCTAGCCCTCAGAGATTCCACGATCATCAGAGATGCTTCACTATCACTGAAAGGTAGAGGAGAGCTGAAAAGCGTTGCGCTAGAAATCCCTGCACGACTGTCTTCTGAGCAGAAATAGAGTTGACCAGTGTACCACTCCTAGCTCATAATTTAAGAGTCATGGATATGAAAAGATTCTGTGGTGCTATTTGATAGTAGTTTTTTTATTATAGAGGGCATGATCGCAAGAGCAGAAGCACTCACACACCCGAAGGAGTGTGAGAGAGTCTGCTCGTCTGACATTGAACCAGCTTGAGTCCGCTGATCACATCTCCCACGGACGCAAACGCGTCCATCCGACATGCCACCGCAGCTCGACCGACTAAAACTCGTTCCCTCTTCTTGCATCTGCTCTATCTCCATCTGCACCGGGCATCATCGTGAACGATATTCTTCGCAGTGCGAGATAAAATGGTGATTATACCATTTAGGAATAACTTCTTATCTTCATCTAATCTTGTGATTGTTTCTCCTTCTCCTCTGCAGAGAGTATTTTGTTTACTATCTCATGTGTAGCGTTCCATGTCTCTACGCTAACAACATCAGTGGGACCATAGTCTCTGGGGCTAGCTCACCCTCCAGTTTTTGACTTGCCTTCTATCTGCATGCCCCCCATCTGCCGCACAGAAACAGGGCATGCTCGGCCGTGTCTACACCTGGCAGTGCAGATATCTCTCGTCCATCACCCGTCCTATCCTTTGCCTACACACCCGAAAAGGGCCATGCCCAGACAATGCCTGCATTAGGAAATAGGACGTCTGTCGATGACTGTATTCCGCCCATTCTTTTATCAACGGTAGCTATTAGTCGTTTCGTCGACCGTACGACATTAGTGGTCTCGTTCCATAGGCTTTACCAATTACTTGCTGTCAGTTTTTTAGCTTCAGGGCGGCATATCGCACTGTCTGCTTGACCATGGTGGATCAGTATCCTCTCTTCAGCCAGCAAACATAAGTGATATTGCCGTTATAGCTTGCAAGGCTATCTGATAGTAGTAGTGGTGATAGCGAGGCGATGCCAGGTAATGCCATACTGTCCTACCTAGAGCTGATACAGAACAATTTCAACGGGAGCAGAACATGCCGTGCAGAACAGGATTACTTCCCATCCACCTCCTAACTGTGGTTTTGAATTAAGAAAAAAGTACTTTTTTGTGATAAATGGAAAGATCATACATAAGTTTTATAACAAAACTGTTTTTGTTTTCTTTTTTTCGCAATGATTCAAAAGTTATATCAAAATAAAAATCGAGTACCGAAAACACGCCGACGGCTCCCGAACCCGTGTGATGTCACCATGACGGTAAGGATGCTCCTTTGACCAACGACATCCTACTCCGATACTAGATTCTAAATTCCCAGCCAATCGCGAAAATACGTACTGCTAAACAGGTAACTAGTGTATATTTGTTGCACCATAGTCGATAAATGAAGTTTGCAGTTCGAGACGAAGTCTACGATTGAAATAAATATGTTTTTGAATGTTTGATGTTGAAGTCAGGTTACAGATTCCTGTAAGTAAGTATCTATTCAAAGGTTTTTTTAATTTTTTTTTTCAGAAAACAAAAACAGTTTTGTTATAAAATTTATATATGATCTTTTCATTTATGATAAAAAATGTTTATATTCAAAACCTCAATTGACGAATGGGGTAGGCTACATAGAAGAGCAGCCAGTAAGGAAGTGTAGTGAAAGAAGAAGAAGAAGGGGCCACAGATATGAGGATGTGGCAGTAGGAGTGGTCAACTGACACTGGAAAATCAGTATCGACAAATCTAACTATATCTTCCTGACCGTAGACTAAATTTCGATTATTTTATTTGTAGTTTTCGGCCACTTCTCGAAAAATAAAATCACCTTTTCCCACTCGATATATACATATATTAAAATATCATCCTCAGTGGAGTCTTGTAATGTAAAACTATGAAGGATGGTACGAATCGTAAAAGGCAAAACAAAAAATAAAGAATGACAAAATAAAAATACTTACAATGTGGTATTATAATAATGTATAACATTAACATAACTGTAAAACGTGTATATATGAAACGGTCCCCATGGTGGGGGACAAATAAAATGTCAGAGCGTCAAAGACGCTTGTAAGACTGTAGGCACACGAAAACAAATTATTATTATACAATACTTATATATTAATGGTGGATAACATATAGATCAGCGTTGAATGGCAAGAGTGATAGACATGGGAAGTATATTTTTTTATGGTCAGCCTCCCGCAAAAGCTGAAAGCCTATGGCGCTGTAGAAGCGCTGCGAGAGGATAAGTGTCTGTGCACGTTAGATCTGAAAACCTGCAGGTTGTAGCCGTCGGGAAACAAATTCCCCGACAGCCCATTCCACAGCGTCGAAGTTCTCCAAGAGAAAGAATGCTGGAGGAGACTGGTTCGTGGAGTAGGGACCTCACCTGGTAAGGATGAGATCGCATGGCCTCTCTAGTATTCCTCGTTCGGACGGCTTTTTGTATTATTATCTGGAATCGCTCATTCGAACGCGATAGAATCTGTAAAACAGGGACAGGTCAGCCACATTTCTTCGATGTTCAAGACTGTGGAGGTCCTTTGTCAGGTTAGGTTTAATTGCTGTGTTCTGGATGGTGTCCATCAGAAGCTTTAGAGAATGCTTCAGAGCGCATGCTTACACAGGGGAGCAAGACTCAACGATGGTCGGATCTGTGCTTTGCAGAGCAGCAGTAGTTGCTCTGATGTATACAGTTTCTTACAGCCGAATGAAACTTCAAGCTTCTGGGATGCCGTTTTAGCAATACCGACGACGTGGTCGTGCCAGGACATGTTATTGAATATGTTGATACCCAAAAGCTTGACGGAAGCTGATTCAACTATTGGGTGATCCTCCATTCGCACATTTGGTAAGACAACGTGAGCCTTCTTTGTCAGTGTTGCTGCCTGAGCTTTCTGTACGTTAAACTGTACTTTATTTACTAATCCCTACTCGACAATTGTTTTGGTATCTACGTTCATCTGTGAGACATGACGCGGTCTTCTGGGATGATATGTGACCTAAGTGACAGTGACAAAAAATAGAAGTAAGAGATAATTTGAGGAAAAGTTAGATAAAGAGAGAACAATGGTCACCAAGGCCAGAATTATCCCTGTACCCAGAGCGTGAAGAGTTAGCTGAGCTCCATGTGAATTCATCATCCTTCCCCCCTTACCAAAAAAAAACCTAGATAGCCAGGCTTGTAAATATTATCAAAGCGCCCTAAGTACTGTCCTGCGAGCATACACCCCATCGATCTGACTGGCGGTTATGAGGTTCCATTCTGAGGCGGCCACCAGATAATAAAATTCTTTGGAAAAACTTTATTAACCCCCATGAATTCGGTTGGCAGCAACACGCTCTTTTTTATGGGATCGATAAAAGATGAATTTTTATAGCAGGAGCGGGCACGCCGACACCAGTCACATTTTTGCGACACCTGATGCGCGCAGATACGCGTAAAAAGCCTGCTCGGGGCACGCAACGGCTGAATAAAATATGCGAATCTGAATTTCTCAGGTTCAGTAATAATTCAGTACCTAATCTCTTTCTTTCAAAAGCAGAGACGACTCGATTAACTCGGCTATCCTCATACAGTTTGGTTTGGGTTAAAGAGTAGCAATTTCATTCATCCATCCGAAACTAATCACAGACGACGTCGTTTCGCTTTTATTAAAGCTCGTCAGTGTGATTTAGGTCTCAGACGAATAAATGAATCACACTGACGAGCTTTAATCAAACCGAAACGACGTCGTTTGTGATTGGTTTCGGATGAATGAATGAGATTGCTACTCTTTAATTGAGTTAAGTTGCTTTTTAGCACAAACCGAATGTCGGGAGTGTTAAATGAGTGTTCCACAAAAAAGAGTCTGTTTGTTGTCATATTCGCAGGTTCCTATACCTGAAGCTTTTAAACGGGTCTCATAAACAGTGCTCGGTTCCTCAGATTAAACGCTCAGGTACCGGCTTTGGTAGATAGATGGCGAACCAATACAGTACTGCTTTCCAATATCTATATGTTGCTACTACTAGCTTGGTTTGAGTATCTCCACAGGCATTGTAACTACAAAAGTATTCACTTCTGGATAAAGCCTTCGTCTAATGTGCGTTAAACGTCAAGCTTCTCCAAGCTAATGAAATTCTGAAAAACTAAAATAATCTAAATCAGTGTCCACCTGCATGATACCTGAAAATCCCAGTTTATTGGTAATCATTCACCTTACCAGTCCGCCAATCGTCCTTACCTCTCCCGTGGACGACATTCTAAAAATAATGACTTTTATACAGGGTGTCCGATAAAGGCGTGATATATCAAACTTATGTTTTTTTTACTTAAATGTATATTATTGCATAATGTAGAAAAATATAAATATAGAAAAAATTCAATATCGCAGCTATTATAAAAATTAGAAGGTTGTGACTGTCATATTACCTAGCATGAAATGTGTCGGCTTGGATTAAACGGTAAAATTTGTACTATTTTTGTTCTTGGAGAAATCGGTTGAGTAAATAAGGAAAGTTCAATGACAAATATGTTGATTTTTTTAAATCTGAATGCCTATGAAAGGAAAACTACCAACAAATGTTGCTAGCAGTTTAATATCCATAGAATAAAATTTCGCATCTAATGATTTCCGTCAAGTCAAAAGTAACGATACCCCTGACTGGAGCTCTGCAAATTCTTCAGTACCGAATAGCGAGATCGCAGAAAATGAAGAATAAATTAAAATCTGTTCAAATTATAAAATAAAATTTACCTAGCAGAAAATTAAAATCTGATTTGTCAGTATTCTTTTTCACGATCTTGCTAATAGATACTTGAAGGATTCTAGTCAGAGTCCTCACAACTTTTGATTTTGATGGAAATTACTAACCTTTTATAGCATTATGTGTGGAATCTTATTCTGAAGATATAAAGCAGCCATTAACGTCGCTCGCTGGTAACTTTCCTTTCATTTTAATATGTTTAATGGTTATGGAAACTGTCAATCTCTAGGATATTGAAGTGGCTATCTACTATCCATTTCTGTCGTTGTCCAGCTCCTCCTTGACCTTAGGTATGTTACTGCTTCTGTTTGTGGTTAAATTTGATTTGTTGTAAGTAATTTTTATAGACTTGTCTCTTTACTCGATTTCGTTTGTATCTTCCTACTAAGTTAGTTGTTTTCTTCTATTTGGATAGGTTTTTGTTTATATTTCATAGCCTGCTAGGTTGCTGATAGGTAGTAAAGTTTAGAAAGACCCATTTGACCGAAAATTTGAAATCAAATCAAACGTCTAGAGACTGATATCCAAAACCTTATATATCATTAGAAAGGCTATCAAAATGTACATTCGATCGTATAAAAAAAATGATAAAATCAACTTATCTGTGATAATTTCTCCAAGTGCAAAAATAATACAGATTTAACCAACGACGTCATACTGATAGACTACGCTTTGTATACCGAATGTTTGTAAGCGTTTCTGGCGGTGCGACGGAAGGGGGGAACATCAGCTGTATTGACATAGACACACCCGACGTTGCCAGTTGTGCATTAGGGCATGCTTGGTGCATGCAGCAATGTTTGTAAAATATAAAAATGGCGTTAATTCTTGACAGAATTGCAAAATTAAACGTGTTTTACAAAAGAGTATCTTCAGAGTACTTTTTCTGTTACAGATAAGCAAGCCACAATCATATTTTTACTTTTTTACAACATACGTTCCATACATTTTTCCGAAAATTCATTCCAAATGATTGTCAACTTGGCATGCTGCGATGTATCCTGTAAACAATGACGTCGTTGCTTGTAAATATTCCGTTGACATTCCCAATGTTTGGAATGCCTTGGATGCGTAGTCTATCAGTATGACGTCGTTGGATTTAACCTTCAAACCAAAACTGCCGCAATTCATGCTTAGTCGCGTTCGTGGCAAAGTCGTAGCCTTCTAAGTTTTACTGATATATACTAAACAGTTCATTTTAGGTCCCTTGTGTGATATATAATGTCACTCTAAAATTGACGCAGGAATCTACATATGTGATAATATACAAGGTGATCCATTCTAAAAAATATAACTTTTATATATTATGTCACGCTTTCATCAGATACCCTGTATGAAAATCATTATTTTTAAAATAGTCCACTTCCACCTACATGCATACATATAATAATAATAATAATAACCGTCTTTTATTAATGATAAATAACACAATGAATAAAAAAGTGCAAAAGAACAATATGGCGGAGTCTAGCTACAAGCTATTCTACTCAACCATATATCGTAGTTAGTTTTCTTAGAAGAGGTATCGTCTGGTCATAAGAGTCAGAGGCATTGAGTTTGCATCCTGTATATATAAGTAAATGTTATGGGTGATAAGAAAGACAAAGTATGGGATGAAGTAGGATTTGAGCTACATCTTCTGCTGTTAAAATCAAAAGAACTCTCCATCTGATGAACTATCGTAAAAGGTGGTCAGACTAGAATGCAAAGTGCTGTATCTCGGAAATTAAAACATAAAACATATTATTACTGAAGTGGCTGGAAGAAGACCCCGGAAAATATTTTCAAATTTCCAAGCCGCGATTTCAACAAACTTGGTTTTATTGGAGAAAACATTTATTGTTCCATCATACCCATCTTATCTATGATATGCTTAATTCCTAGTGATTTTGTTAGAGCGCATTTTTTTCATATAATAACCGAAAAACTGCAAAATTCTCAAAAAAATCAAATGCAGTGATTTTTTTCGTAAGGGTGTAATTTTATTTATGGCCAGCCTCCCGCAAAGGCTGAAAGCCTATGGCACTGTAGAAACGCTGTGAGAGGATAAGTATTGGTGCGCGTTAGATTTGAAAAGCTGCAGGTTGTAGCCGTCGGGAAACAAATTCCTCGGCAACTCATTCTGCAACATCGAAGTTCTCCAAAAGAAAGGATGCTGGAGGAGATTGGTTAGGGGAGTTGGGACCTCGACCTGGTAAGGATGAGCTGGCAGAGTCTCTCTAGTATTCCTCGTTCGGAAGGCTTTTGGTGTCATTATCTGGGAGAGCTCTCTCGAACATCTTCCGTGACAGAATATGTAAAACAGGAACAGGTCAGCCACTCTTCTTCGATGTTTCAGGCTGTGGAGGTCCTTTGTGAGGTTAGGCGTATCGATTAGTCTAATTGCTCTCTTCTAGATCGTGTCCAAAATCTTTAGAGTGTGCTTCCGAACGCATCCCCATACATGGTAGCAATACTCCAACGATGGTCAGACCTGTACCTTGTAGAGCAGAAGTAGTTGCTCTGGTGTATTGAGCTTCCTACAGCGGAACAAAACTCCAAGCTTCTGGGTTGCAATTCTAGCTTGACGGAAAGTGACTCGACTATTAGGTGATCGTCCATTACCATAGTTGGTAAGCCAACGTGAGTCTTCTTTGTCAGTGCTGTTGCCTGAGTTTTCTGTACGTTAAACTGTACTTTACTTACTAATCCCCAGTCGACAATTGTTTTGACATCTACGTTGATCTGTGAGGCATAGTGCCGTCGCCGACGTACTGTCTCCTGGGATGATAGTGGCTTGCCGGGTTCCATGCACTATATTAATGTACTGTAATCTGCGAAGCTGTAAATTGGATTGGATGTTTCTTCCAGCAGCTTGAAAGTACGTCTCTACGGGACAGCCTTCGACTACATCACAGATCGATCGTTCAAGAAGCTATTCAGCCACTGGCGCAGACCAGCTGGTAGTCCATAATTAGCAAGGTTGACCAACAGTTCCTACCCTATCAAACTCTATCGAAGGCTTTTGATATATCAAGTGCAACAACACGGGATTCGCCCTGATTTTTTATTGCTCTGTTCCACAAGTGGGTGACGTAGGCCAGGAGGTCACCCGTAGACCCATGCTTATACGGAAGCCGTACTGGCGATCATTTGTGATGTTATTGTTATCCAGGCCAAACGATACCTAAATAGGCTAGCCACAAGAGGACATACTTCATGAACATGAACTACCCCTATACTTGCGCACAGGGTGAACTTTCAGTGAGTGGTTCAATATTTATTTGTCAATTTATAATGTATATGACAAATAAGGAGCAGACTTTCAAATTGCATTTTGTCCATTATTATAAGTTCTCAGGAGAAGCAAAAAACCAGTACAGAAAAACCAAATTATAGAGAAAAAAAAGATTTGGGATAATAATATGGGGTATGTGGAACTCGATCAAAAAATTTGGTACAAGAAAGTTGAAAAGCAACGTGGAAAAATTAAAAAACTGTGGGACATAATGTAGCTTGTTTGTCTCTAGTAAACATAATGCAGTTGGTTTATCACCACCGGACTACTTTATAAAATATAATTTGAGTTTCATTGTTAAGTAGCAAAGACAAATATTTGGAAAATACTTTTTGGAAAATATTTGCAGCTTATTAGAACGAAACAACAAAATACAATAGTAGTATAATAATATGTGTAGACGATTATTATTTTCTTTTAAATGAAATCATTTTGATCGTTCTCAGCGCATTCAAAAACAAGTTTCATATATACTAGTATGCCATAGTTTTTTCACGTATTACAGCTATCATTTCAGCTCCCAAATATGTCGTACAATATACGAAAATAAAATCCCAATCAAAATGCATTTTGTCCATGGACTTAAACCAGTTTGATTGTCTAGATATGATTTTCTACCGACTAGCACGGAGACTAAAATGCATTTTGTCTGTCTTGTTGTTCATAAAGAGTATTTGATTATAGGAATACAGCGCTACCTCTATCTCAAATATGGAAAATTTAGACAAAATGCATTTTGAAAGTCTGCTCATCAAATAAAGTATGGTATAAACAAGAAGTTAAAGTGTACCCCCTTCCAGCACCCTTATTTCACGCCTTTTGACGTTACGGGAAATTTAAAACAACTACAGCAAGTTTCGCAAAGGAACATTGTGACACGATAACGCACGAAGAGCCCGCCAGATGGTATGTGAGTAGAGTGTCGAGGGTGGAAACTTTGCTACTCTGCACCGTAAAGTTCACCGTACGTCGGGTAGCTGCCGAGACCATAAAATTTTGCGAGCTGCTCTCTCCAAGGAAACGAGTTTGTAAAGTGTAACTTTCTTGAAGTGAAACAGCAGGAAGGTATGGTGGTGCGATCTCTTTGAAATGCTTCTTATCAGAGATCTTGTGGGTAATTGTTGCTGGGTGATACCGCTCTCGAATGCACATACAATTTAGGAGAACAATGTTAAGTGCTGTTCGTTTAATTAAGTACGTAGGTAAGCTTTATTGGCCAAAAGGACACAGATGAGTGTATACGGCACGTCAGCGTACAAAGAAAAAGGTTAATAAAGTACATATAACAGGAATATAAAAAATAGGGTATACACATGAACATTTAGAGTAATCAGATCAGCAGGTATCATAATTTTTAGATTTACGTACACACACAATACATATACATTTTAAAATGTCAATATAAATGCAAATGAGAGAGTTCGCACATAGTTTCTAAAAACGCATTTAGTGTGTAGTAACCACAGTTTACTAGGAAAGACTCCACTTGTTACTTAAAACTTTTATAATGAGTTATGTCGCGTAGCTTGTGCGAAAGCTCGTTATATAAGACAACACAGTTGTAGTAGGGTGAACGTTTAAAACAAGTAGAGCCGTGACACTGGTAGCCATTAGATAAGCGTTTCTGGTATTATAGCTGTGATTAAAGCCCAAGGTGTTAGAATTATTATTTTGTTTCACGAACGTAACACATTTTGAGATATAAATGCAAATAACAGTGAGGATTTTATGTGCTTTTAGAATATCCTTAGGAGTAGGGCATAAGCTTTTCCAGGTTTCCGTATGGTTGTAGATAGAACCCGGATCAGATGCGTTATTGTGTTAAGTCTGCTTTAAAAGGCGTGACATCCAACTCTTTTTGAGTTGGTAATTTGTGAAACTTATTCAGGAAAGTCGACAGTTTTAATTATTATTTATGTTATAATGGTAATGATTATGGTATGAATATTGATCAAAATAGTTGTTAATCTTCATTACATAGAGTATTTATAGATACAGTTTAAAGAAACAAAAAACACGCTTTAATCACAAATATGTCTAAAAAATCAAAAATAAATATAGTTTAGAAACACTAAAGCAGACACTTTTAAAGAACTTGACTTTGATTTGAAGAAATATTTCATTGAAAAAAAGTATTTCAAAACCCTTAGAGAAGTTACACAGAATGGAAATTCTCTATGTTTTTCGATCCTAGTTGAAACGTCATTTATTAAACAGGACAAATTTTTCCGACCTTTGGAAATCTATACTGTTAAATAATAGCATTATACATTTTAATTTAAACTGGTACAGCAATGTGCAAGGATCAATAATGAACGATCCTACAGAAACAAGAGGATCGCAATACTTACAGACAGTCAGGCTACACTTAGGGCACTAGAAGCGCCCAAAGTTACGTCTGCTCTAGTCTGGGAATGCTCACAGGAACTGGGAAGACTGGCAGAACACAACAAAGTAACTTTGGAGTGGGTGCCTGGACACTCAGGTATAAGAGGCAATGAAAGAGCGGACCCTATACATTGGAGCAGAACCTGCCCTGGGGGTGCCTAAAAGCACAATCAGACACCAGGTGGGAGAATGGGTGAAACATTAGCACAAGGAGCAGTGGAACTTGTTGCCAGGATGTGTTCATGGAAAAACATTCATTAAAGCTCCATGCAAGAAGATAGCTGAAACACTGCTCTCCTTGAGTAGACATCAGCTCCGAATAACGACGGGTCTCCTCACAGGACATTGTGGCCTGAAGGAACACCTGAATAAAATGGGACTCTACAATGGAGACCTCAACTGCAGATTGTGTGGAAGAGGAACCGAGTCAGCCCTACATGTGCTCTGTGAGTGCGAAGCGCTAGATCACAAGAAACAACAGCTCTTTGGGAAGACCAAGCTAGAACCAATGGAGTACGGCTCAGCACCAGGACCAGTAGGTAAACTGCATAAACTTATGCAGGGATCCAGATTGCTGGAGTGGATACTGTAAAAGAGAGGAGCAATAATACAATAGGCCTTAAGGCTTAAGTATTGACGGGGACAGCAATGTCGGACGGCTCCTGGAAAAAAAAAACTGGTACAGCAAGGACTATAGCATAATCTTTGACCTTGAATACCTGATGTTCCGTAAAATATTCAATAAAGATGCTTGTGCTGTACTGCATTAGAGTCTGTGGCAGAGTTTGCCGTATGTGCAGAGCTTGGTTCAAAAACTGATAAGAAAAAAGTGCAAATCCTTCGACTATTGCTTGGCCACTCTCTATCTGTTTATCCCCTCTCAGCACGCTTTTAGTTATGCGAGTTTCTTCTTGCACAAATGCCCAAAAGCTTTTCAGATTAGAAGATGAGCTATACCAGACCTAATTTAGCTTTAACTTTCCTTCGAATGCTACTGAAGTGAGAATAGTTGTAGGACCCCTCCCCAGATCTTTTATGAAATGCTCTAAAATGATCCTTCAGTTGGATATAATAAATTATCTGTGAGGTAAACCAGCAGGTATATTTCCTTTTATTATCCCTACACGCACTGATCCAAAATATAGTATAACTTAGAAGTAGAAGGCCTCAGCCATAGTTTCCACATCCGCTGCAATGTCCAAGAAAGTCCGGCCACTATTTAAGAACTGGTACATCGGTCCATAGGCGTCCGTCCGTTGGTCCTTTGGCTTCGGCCCGTCGGTCCGTTGGCGTAGGGACGACTATTTCTTTCGGTGGAGCTCAAAAACAGGGGGTTCTTGACCAACAGTTAGATTACTGTTCACTTTGGTGTTTGGGTCGCCCAAATGTCTACCCATTCAACTGCAGGGTTAAAACCGCCAGACTCAAGTTGGGAAGCTGATATAATTGGTAGTTTTCTGGACCGTAATCTGCGCTAGGAGAGATCAGGTATATCTTTGTGGATTGGCAGTGAGGGATTTGTTTTTGTTTTGTTATGTTCTTTCAGGAGGACATTTTCTCGGTGGATAGGGTTGATTTGACCATGGCCGACTCTACACTAGGCCGGAGCCTTAGATGTGGCAACGTCGCTTAGCTGTCAAATAGTGGGCCAGTTACCGTGGACCGAATGACGGGCATTCCGCGGAAAATTTAAATTGTTTTATAGTTTCAGAATAATTACTACATTTTATATGTATTAGAGTTCATCTCGGTTGATAAATTAAGAAAAATACTTTTTAGAAAAATAAGAATGGTGAAAAATGCCAGTAGTACCTATCAGTACAAAAATGTGCATGTATTTAGATGTAGAGATTTTCCCTTCTGTTGGACATTTCTTATGTCCATTAGATTTCCTCTTTTTAGTTTTGTTAGTCTGTATTTCGTCTTGAACTGTTTTTAATTATTAATAAAAATATTTGCTACATTAACAACATTAATTCAAGCAGAATTTCATCAGTTTGGGGTTGATTACATGAACAAATGTATCTAAAACAAACTCATCTATATGTATATTGATGTATTCTTTTGCAATTTTCATTAAAATGCTTTGTGCAATTGCCCAAAAACTCACTTTTATACCTATTGGCCGGAAATCAAAATTTTAACAATACCTATTGTGAATAAGGACTGTAATTTGAGCTGTATACTCTGATGAAAGGGTTACACCTACCAACTTTAAGCTGTATGTATTTAATATACCTATCAAATAATTTTGCCCTTCATGGTCTACCTATAATTTTTGTAATGACACGAACGTTTATACAGGCTGATATTTCGTCAATTTGTAAAACAATGTACTTCTCCGAGATTAATCATATTTTCTGTCAGGTGCAATATTTAAAGAACTGCAAAGCTTTGAGGAATATTTACGATTTTGGAAAAATTACCAACCTATTCTCTCTCACAAAATTGTAAACTTTCTTTGGCTGGACATAAAAAAGGTTTTAACATTAAATCAACAGAAAACCTATTTGAAAATAATGTGCCAAAATATTTTCTATTTGAGACCAACAGGATATTCTTAATGACAGTGGTAAAATCTAACTCAAATCACCAACAAGTTATTATTTATTGATTTAAAGGAATGTCTATATTCATTGTTACTAGTACCACCTACATCTGATGTCTGGTTCATCATAGTCAAACACTACAAAATAAAAATAAACGCAACCTGTTTCCTGCAGCCACTTCCACTTAAATGTACACTCAATTTACGTTGTAAATTTTCACTTAAGCTAGAAAAATTCACTTGCTGGTCTTGATTCCCCTTCACTATCAAATCTTTTCGTAGATGTGCCCAGATGTGATCTATTAGAACTGTATTTTTGTGTGATATTTCGGAGGTCCAGAAAACATTGTAGGTACCACATTGTGCTTTAAAATAGGTTTTATTCTTGAAAATATTTGTAAATGATTGTCTTTGTTCTTATAAATATAACCAGCCCTTACGAGGAATACCTTCCACCCACTTCTGTTTGAAATGCTCTTGAGGAAAATTGAACACCCTTTATTGGAAGCACAATTGCTAGTGCAACCTGGTACTACACACTTTGCAGGCATCTTCTTATATTTATAGTTTCGTTTGTGCAGGTAAATAATTAGAAACACATTAAAAATCACCTTGCACTCTTCTTTTTTACTCTGGAAGGTTACACTAATGACTTAAAATTCAAAACAAATAAAAGCTCGGCCCAGCTCGGCCCGCTATTCAGTGTTGCCATATTTCAATGCTCCGGCCTAGTCATTAGAGTCGGCCATGATTTGACGCATCCCGTAATAGTTTTTAGAAAAGAGTTTAACTGGGCGTCTATCAGTTTAGTATGAGGGCTGTTTAGCCACACTGGCGAGCAAAACGCCACGCTCCTCGACTGTTGCACACGTTCGCTGTAGTGCTGCTTATTTTCCTGATTTTTACATGGTTATTCAAATTCAAAATTAGCGTAAGTTCCTATATTGTAGTTCTTTAACTTCATTTGTATCCACTGCAATTTGTGTAACTATCAAACATATACCAGTATATCAAAATACGGTAATATGTGTAATGGAATTCGAAGAATTTCTTAAATCGCTACAAAAACGCTAATAGATAGCAGATACGATAAAGGAATTTCTAGTTGAGATCGTTATTTTTGTAGGCAGTGGCGTGCCACATTTATATTCCTTACAATAATGGAATGCAATAAAAATAATATCGTAAAATTTGAATGCTGCAAGAATAAGGAATTCGTAAATTATATATGTATTGTATGTAATAAGGTATACCATAAGAGCTGCAGCAATAGGAAAAAAGACTTGGTGCTATTGGATAAGCACATGATTTACTGTGGGAGGACGTGTGCATTAAAACAGGATGAGAGAGAAGAAGAAATTGTTTTACTACGATAGGAGATGGAGGAACTTCAGAAAGAGAACGTGGATAAAGAAAAATATATTGATTCACTGAGAAAAAAGAGTTCTGCTTTTGAGGAAGACGTCATTGACATTGAAACCAGTTATAGAGATGAAATACAGTCAAATCAGACAGTGATTAGTAACTTGAACGTTATGCTTGACGAAAAGGACAGACCTATAGCATCAATGAATGAAGAGCTCCAGGAGCTAAAGCTCAGCAACGAAGTCTTACACGACGAAATTTCTAAATTGAAGAATATTATTGAAGCTAAAAGGTTTAAGTGTGATAAGCGCCTGAACTTCAGGAAAACCAGTACCAATGAAGATAGCAGTAACCAAACTGATGGAGAACCTACCAGTCTAAATACAGATTCACAGTGTAATTCTCTACACAGGGAGGCCAGCTGCACATCAAAAATTGCGACTTGCGCACCGGATGTAGTGAATAAAAACACGTCAAAGCCTATTGTCAAAGGGATGTCAACAGAGCAAACCTTAGCCATCCAGGAGTCGGAAGCAGTCCATCTTCCACTGCCAGTTGATGCAAGTGATCTAGCGGATGTTTTAAATTCTTCAGGCCCAGAGGAAAATTCGTCTTTTGCGGACCCACCTTCCAGCCCTAATAGTGCAAGGTGTTGTGTCTCATCTGCTCAAAGTGATGAAAGTGCTGCGTTTGTGAGTCATGACTTTAATCACCGTACTGTCAAAAAATCTCAAGTTATAATAATAGGTGACGAGCATGCGAAAAACTGCTCTGCAATGTTAAATTCTTATGTTGACTTAAACGATGTCATTATTCGAGGTATTGTTAAGCCTGGAGTAGATTTTTATGACCTAGTTAAACCGCTGTTTCATCACTCGTTGTATTTAGGAAAGGATGACTATATTGTAGTTATGATTAATACTTTTAATGTGTCCAACCACAGAACTCTACTAAAGGCCCTTCAACTGTTACTTCCATTGGGAAAAGTAACAAACATTGTAATTATGTCTAAGCTTCACCATTGGTTAGATATTACTATTGAGAACACTATTCACAGTGAAATTCAAAGTTTTGTTAGACGTAACAGGAATACTTCAATTAACTTCTTTCAAAATGTTAAGCAAAAGAACTTGACCTTAAAGTACTTCTGTCAGGAGTTTTTATGTAGTAAGCCCACATTAAGAAAGTGGAATAGAAATATTGTTTTGCAAATGATCCGCCCGATTGATAACGACAACTTTCAAAAGTTTTTTCGTGTCTCAAGTCCAGGGTCCATTAACACAGTGTAAATTATCAGTGCATAGAGATGACTCTCAGCGTATTGCCTATCCAGAATGTACTAGTAACTGCCCATCAATCTTTCAAAATTTACGTATATGTCATCTTAATATATGTAGTCTACGCAACAAAATTGAAGAACTTGATATACTTCTTCATTCTCTGGAGTACCCTGAGGTTGTATGCCTAACAGAGAGTTGGTTATTTAGTCATGAAGTTGAAACAATAACCTTGTCACATTATTGTCTGGCTGGTTTTTACTGTAGAACCACAGTGAAAGGTGGTGGTGTGGTAATATTTGTCCGTTCACATATTCAGTGGACAGAAGTTATTTGTAGTATTCCTAAACTGGAAAAGGTGTTCGAATATTCATTAATTAATATTAAGTGGCATCAAACTAGTGTGATAATTGGTTGCTTATACAGATCTCCTAATTCTGATGTTAATACCTTCATTTACAGTCTCGATAAGCTCTTACAAAATCACTTAAAGACTAATAAAATAACTATTTGTGGGGACTTTAACATGAGCTTTGATCCGCTGAACTTGGATCCATCAGCAGGGAAACTAGTTACAATTCTCAAATCGTTCAATCTTCACCAGCAGATATGGGATCACACACGAGTTACTAATAACTCCAAATCGACCATCGATAACATTTTTTCCAATATGCCCACTACAGTAGCTAATGTTATATACTGTAATTTATCAGACCATTATCTTCAACTTACAAGCTACAAGATGGAAAATAGTTGTCCTCTATCGGATATTGTTTATTATAGTAGACGTAATGTTAGCAAACAACAAGATGTTGAAATGTTTAGGTTGCTATTTCAAGAACTAGACTGGTCATTTCTTTCTGATTTTAGCTTAGATCTTAACTGTAAGTTTGATAAGTTTCATGACAGTTTTATGTGCATCTTTGACAGATGCTTTCCTCTTGAGATAATCAAACGCAGGCCCAATAAACATTCTAAGAGCAAAAATACTTGGATAACTAGAGAAATGATCGATGAAAGTAAATTTTTAAGAGAACTATATGTCGCTACAAAAACGAACCATGACACGGAATTAGTCACACGTTATAAACTGTTAATTAAAGATCACAAAAGAAAATTATTGGAAATCAAAAGAGCCCATTATGACCAGAAACTTGCCAGCGCAGGTAATAAATGTAAAGTAGCTTGGAATATCATTAAAGAAAATACTAAGTCGACTAATAATCTGCTTCCTGCAGTGATGAAGGATAACGCAGGGAATGTTTTCCCGACATCATCTACGGAGGCGGCTGATGCTTTCAATAATTACTTTATCAACTCGATATTAGATCTGACCAAATCTATGACTATCAGCACCCAACATATATAGATGCCCTTCAGTCATAATACCATGTTTTTGAGTCCTGTCACAGAAGAAGAAACTTTAATCGCGTTAAAGCATATTTCAGTTAAAAATTCTGACGGTTTTGATGAAATACCGTGTTCCTTCTTAAACAAAATTTTAGACTTAATTGTAATGCCCCTCACGGCATTAATAAACTTATCTTTCTATGAAGGCGTGTTCCCCTCAAAGCTTAAGTTTTCGGTTGTAATTCCGGTTCATAAAAAAGATAACAAGGACATTATAGCCAACTACAGGGGTATTTCAGTGCTATCTGTTTTCTCTAAACTCTTCGAAAAGATCTTTTACGATAAATTGACAGACTTTGTTAGTAAGTACAATATTATTAACAGACAACAATTTGGACTTCAAAAGGGTTTATCCACAAGGAACGCAGTATTATCTCTATGTAAATTTATTTTTAGCTGCTTTGAAAAACGAGAAAAGGTAGCTTGTATTTTCATCGACCTGAGTCGAGCTTTTGATACTGTGGACCACGATCTTTTAATTTATAAATTATGTCAATATGGAATCAGAGGTATTCCTTTAAAATGGATAGAAAGCTACCTTAGTGATAGGAAACAAAGGGTCTTAACTAATAATGGGAGTAGTAAATTTTCGTCTGGAATTAAGCCTGTCTCTACAGGTGTGCCTCAAGGTAGTGTTTTGGGCCCTTTGTTGTTCTTACTATTTGTCAATGATGCACCAACTAGAATGAATCAGCATTTCATCACCTTAATCGCAGATGATACCACAGTAGCTGTTAATAACAAAGACCATATTATGCAGCTAACTAACGAACTTTCTGATACATCTGGTCTCATGGAAGAATACTGTAAAATGAATGGGTTAGTACTTAATGAATTGAAAACAACAGTGATGCAATTTTATATATACTCTGTTACCTGATACTTTAAACTGGCTTGAAGTCTATTTGATAGGTATCAGCTGACGAAGAAGTGCCTCTCAAATTTAATTTTTTACTAGTGGTGTTGATTGGCAATCCTGCGATCAGGACCGTATTAGTAATATTCTTACTGAATATCTTATTGCCAAAAAGGAATTACTATTTTTGTAAACAAGAAATTGCTTCAATATCCAGAACTTCGCAGCAAAAATGGTTGATAAAAAGAAATAGATTATTTTATTGATTTGTATATTGTTAGAGTCTATCAATAGCATATTTAGCAAAAAGGACGATTCAATTAATAGCTTATTGTCTCACTAGTGGGATATTTATTGGTTAAAACGTACAACGTTCAGTTGAAGAAGAGTATAAAGTAAGTATATGGAGTAAAATTAATATAATAAGGTAGAGTTTAACTCATTAGCTTGCGTCAAAATGTTTATAATTAATCTACTAATTATTTGGTACTTCAGTAATATTTGGTTCTAATTCAGGAAATTGAACCTGTGTAAACTCTCTGAAATAGCTCCATACATTTTTTAATATTTGCATAGCCGTTGCGCGTTGCTCTTCAACGTTTTATTTTTATTCAATTGCTGTAAACATAAATTTTAGGAACTCAGTGTGCTTGTGTACGGTTAAGCTAGAAATGCTATTATCTCCATTCTTACCTCATTTAAAGCCATGCTGATATGATGAAAGAAACGCCGGATTTTCCCAGAAAATGTAAAATAAACATATACCTTAGAGCATAGACGAAAACGTCACCAAGTGTCAATTACTCGTCATTAGCAGGACTTGCAGTCAGTACAGCCCTGTATTCCTTCAAAGCTTAAAATTGAAAGGTCAAGACTCAATTTGGGGTATTTTTAGTTATCACTAGCCGAACAGCTGTTCGCTGTTGACACGGCTGACAGTTTAAAGTATCGGGTAACAGGGTATACGAGATACAGATTGTGATATTAACTTACAAATTCATGGTAGTAAGGTCAATGAGGTACATGTTGTAAATTTCCTGGGGATTCTGATGGATTCAAGGCTCACTTGGAAGGGTCATATTGATAAGCTTGTTAACAAGATATCCAAGCATTGCTTCGTCATATGGAGATTAAGGCAGTTTGTGAGCATGGATACACTTAAAATGTACTATTTTGCTCATACACAGTCTTCCTTAAATTACTGTATTATGTGCTGGGGTGGTAATTCGTATATGACCGAACTGCTACTAGTGCAAAAGAGAGTACTTCGCACAACAGCAAGCAAACGTCATGCAGAGAATTATATAAAGCCTTTCGTATTCATACGGTTTTTTCACTGTATATCTTTAACTGTGTGTGTTATGTAAAAAAAAATTTTGGAAGTTACGTATCGCGCTGTCATACCAATGTAGAGAGTGGTTATAACCTTAGAAATACTTACTGCTTGCGCCCTCCGCAACACAATCTGTCCCGATCGGCAAAGGGCCCTCTTATAATGCCCATTAAGTTATTCAATATACTGCCAGTAGGTATCAGAACCACTCAGTATTATCATAGCTTCCAACGAACCGTGAAGAATCTTTTATTAGAAAATCCATTTTATAGCATTGATGAATATTTGTCATCTGCTTTGTGAAATAATATGTAATATGTATTGTATACCTATATCTCGCTTTTAACCTGTGCGTTCTTATTTATGTTAGTGTTCTTTGTTTTGTTTTTTTAATCTGACTGATGCTTAAAACCTATTTATTCATAGGCTGTGATATATAAATGAAATGTATACTGCTTACATTACTTATAATTATTTGTATTTTTTTCTGATGATTTGACAATAAGCCGATACCTGTAAGGTCGAATGGCAATAAAGATTATTCTATTCTATTCTATTCTATTCAAAATTCTGCCGCCGCTGTATAGAGATATCATTGCGCGCAACATCCACAAATTGATCACGTAAGAACGGATCTAGTAACCTATTATGCACCGAAACAATCTACGCAATGTCATGCTGAAGTTATTCAACTTGCTGATGGTGTATCAAAGCAACGGAAGCCCTAACGCAAAGTGATATCTGGTGGAATAAGCTGAGGCGGTCCCCATCCAGGCAACATTTAGACACAGTCACGTTTGCGGCGGAGGGGTGTGGGAGGAAAAGGAGTGGAGAAACGAGGGGGGAGTGCCGTCAGCAACTAGTGTGTGTGCGGGGCTCGGCTCTCACGTCACCCTAGACCGAAATTACTGTACGGAAGGATCGTGCGGAAAATACGTGACAACACATCCCACGGGCACAGGCAGATGTATTAAGCCAGTAGGAGGTTTATTCGTTTGCATGTACCGGGTATTTCTTCATACTTCGCCACCCCTTCTTGTTTTTATTAGACGAAATATGAAAGTCGACTCTCAAATTATGCAGTTGGCATAGAAGCGCGCTTATCTGGTTAGGTGAAGCGAATGCGCCTTTGCGCTCCGCCATGAGGTTTGCTGCTTTTTAGCAGCTACTTCCTTAGGTTTGCCGTTACCTCCGGGTACCAGATGGAGCCGCCTGTTTTTCGTATAAACTTGCCCTTTCTTAAATGGGACACCCTGTATATTATGTAGCGGAAAGAAATATATTTTTTTCAAATATATAGGGTTCGTTCACCTTATTTTGAAAGATTTTTAAAATGTTTAACTTCAAAGTTTCTAAAATGTGGAAGTAAACCTCAATCACTATAGCCATGTCATTCTGACATTTTGCCGAGATGAAAAGCATCGCTTTGCTTACAAGTGCAAATAGCTTCCAGTTTTATTGCAAAAAATGCCGTTATATTATTATAATAAAACTAAGACTTGAAGTTGTTTTCTGTTTATCTGAAAATGCTTCTTAATGGCACAGGTTCCCCAAATAATACCCTATGCTCTCTTCTTGTTTGAGATTTTTATAAAATAAACGTATAGTTCTTGGTTCTTGATTTTTATTATAATAATTTAATGGCATTTTTACAATAAAACTGGAAGTTATTTGCACTTGTAAAGCAAGCGAGCTTTTTAACTGGGCAAAATGTCAGAATGACACAAAAAAATTATCGCATTATCACAGTGGAAAAAAACATGCTCTGCTCAGTTTTAAACTAAGTTAAGGGTCTAGGGTATAGTGCACGGAATTAAGAATCTAAGAAAATATGTATTCCAGTGTTAGCGAGGAGGCGTGGGCGTCTGTTCTCTTGTCCAACGTGTGTGTGCGTGTCTAAAATAAGGGGAGATAAGTCCAAAAATCCAAAGTAAGGTCAAAAGGTCCAAAATTAAGGTCCAAAGGTCACCATAACAATGAATTTTGCATTTTGAAGCTCCTAACGTTACCCTTAAACTTACACTAAAGATTCAAAAAGCAAATTGAAGAAGAAAGCTTGCGCTTTGTCAGTGTTTTGGCCTTTCTTTGATATCGTGTTAAATTACAGATATTTGAAGAATATATGATTTTGCATTGCGAGTTTGTTTACACACTAAGACGCTTTTTGGAAAAAATTGCTCTTAGATGTCATTCGTTAAGGTCTTAACCATCACCTTCTGAAATACTGGGTAAGTAGTTTGGAAAACAAGTGAGTTCTGTTGGAAATAGGAATCCGTGTTTTACTTGGCAAATATATATGTATATCTGTGTGTATCCAGGCCCCTTAACCTAACATTTAAATGGAAAACCTAACGTGGAGTCCTATTAGATTTTTGATAGATATCAACATTATAAAATGTACAATAAAAACCATTCAAACCACCTAACATTATTGTTAAAGGATCCAAATGGAAAATGTGTGACAATAAAGAAATTAACACAAGTCAAAAAAATATTCAAGCTGACAATAATTTCACTCGGTTGTGTATTTATAAATGATGACCACACTTTTATTGCACATTTAATGCCGTTTCGCCACTCTTCATGGGTTACTAAGTGCACCCGATCTGTAACAAGATCTTGTTCAAATATCTACCCGAATACTTCACCCGGAGCTGGCAAATCCGTTACTGTATCCGGATCTGTAAGCAAGCTTTCCCGGAAACCTCACCGGAAGAGCTGTGCGCCGTCAGCGTATTCTGCCACTAATGTCGGTTGTACGTGAGGATAATGCCAAGCAACAGGATAAAAATAGGTTCATTCAGGATAGAAAGTTGTGGCTGGGGCCCTGATTTACATACTCCCCAAGAAATACGGAGTAACTAAACTTGAAACTTTATGCTATGTAGTAATAATGGAACGTATGAAAGCTATTCTTCTTCTTACTTGGTAAGCGGAGCAAGCACGAACGAGGTTAATTTTTCAAGCCATCATCATCATCATCTCTCGGGTGACCATATCTTTCATAGACCATTTCCGGACACAAGGGACTTACCGACTTACGGGGGGGGGGGGGAGACAGAGCGATCGCTCACGAGCGGGCGTGGTTTGATTTTTACCTGTTTACAAAAAGGGTGCCTTCATGGCACCGGTCACTTGTGCGCCGAAAAAAAATTAAGCTTGGTTATTCCTAATGACCACATCCCTTTTATTCTTGCGAACTTTCATCTTCTTTTTACGACTTGCGGTAGCTTACAGTTACTTCTTAGATTACTTAAATGGCTATTCGGCTTCTGTAGGTATATAAAACGACCCTTAATGAAAATATTTCAGTGGTCCTTAGTTGCTGTTTATGAGTATTGTTTGTGTTCTACTTTTTCATCATGGAGACTATGTTAAGTGTGAAAGGGAAGAAATTAATAGTCCTTGAAGAGTATACGTTCCGAAGAGATAAAGAAGCCACACGTGGTGTAGCCTACAGATGCTTTAGAAGAGGATGCATAGCATCTTTGCTGATGGATTAATCGGAAGAGATTGTTCTTAAAAGAAATAGTGAGTACAACCATATTGCTTCCACAAAACAAGCTGTGAAGGTAAATTTCTCGGACTTTTTTTTACATCGTCAAGAAGTCGATCAAATTTGTGACAAATTAGAACACGTTCTGATTAATTATTATTATTATTTATTTTGTAATGTAATACAAAATTGCGCCACCTCGAAGGCCATGCCTTGTGTGAGGTATAGGCGAATAGCTATATGTTATACTACAATTTGCTAGGTATATACACTCAATACTCAATTTGTCCAATATATCACCTTATCTGCAGCTAGTGTGGTTAACCTTTTGTGTTATTTCATTCACCCTTCTTCGTAAACCATAGACATGGACCACAACTGAAGCTGCAGCTGTATAGTATAGCATCTATTATAGTAATCAGATTAACTTATTATGTTGAGAACAAAATTTCGCATTTAATGATACAAAAAAGTAATTTATCTCTGCCAAGTCAAAAGTAACGATACCTCTGACTGGAATTCTACAAATTCTTCAGTAACTATTAGCAAGATCGCAAAAAATGACGAATGAATTAAAATCGGTTAAAATGATAAGACATAAGTCTACCTCGCCGCTCCGCGTGCTGGTGTCCACATACCTGCCAGGCCATCCAAAATATTTTGGGGGCTTCTGACCAGTGGGATTAGGACCAAACTGACCGCGGCGCGCTAGTGTCCTATGGCCGGAGGCAGTAGACTGTCAGGGAGTTGAGAGAGTAAAGAGAGAGAGGCGACTTCAGGCGGTAGTGTTTGAGTTTATTTTGATGTACATATTGCGCCAACTATTATTTTCGATTTGGGCTCAAATTTCGGCCGCTTTGGTAATTTTCATAATTCCGTCCGGACACGAAATTAAGCTCCAAATTACCGGATATTTCCGGACGAATGATCACCCTGATCATCGCTTGCGGTTCTAAGAATTTGCTAAAATGCTAGATGTATTTCTGGCGAAACACCCGCCTTGGTTATGCGAAGTAGTTCAAAGTAGTGGTGTTATTATTGAAAACATCAATCTTATTTTATGGGTGTTGCACGCTACTTCTTGCTACTAGGTTCCAGCATCAGATTTCTAACGGTTTGAAATCGTTTGAGTATGCGCAATGATGAAATCATGTTCTTCAGTTGAAAGTAATTCTTATCCCAGTTTTTTAGTAGAAAATGTATCTTACGAATAAATTAATGCAAGAGTTTTTTAACTCAAAGAGAGAGAATCTCTCACGACCTGGGAGAAGAGAGTCTTTGCATTTGGCGCCCAAGTAGAGGCTTGCGGTGTGAGCAGGAATATGGCAGCAGTGACAGGGGATTCTGGATCAAATTGTAAGAGTTCCTTTATACAATCTACGCAGTAGTAGTCTTCGACGTAGAGTTCAGGGATAGCTGATGAACCGCTGGTGCAGCGAGCAGCCACGGATGGTGGACCGGACAGCCGGTGTGACGCGCTGCACGGGGTACATGAATGACTGTACCGAATATAGATAAAGAAACGGTAGACTGTGACATGGCGAAAGTGGTAGAGAAGATCGGCGGTAAGGATTTTCGAATAAGTTGTAAAGGTACGTCTGGGGTACTAGACTAACTTTGGGAAAGTAATAGGGATAAACACATGTTGTTAGTGGACTCTTATTACTAACACAGTATTAAGGTTATGTTTAGAGTAAGTCTATATTTTTAGTTTAGTTTAAGGTTTTGATGATGTCTAATAAAAGGAAATCTGCGAAAATGAGTGAAAATAATAGCGCAAATTCTGAATTACAAACTATCGTTCAAATTATGGCAAATAATATATCAGATATAATACGATGATTTTGTTGTAAGAGTTTGGGGATAATATACTATTCAAAGTCAGTGAGTTGATTCACCACTGCATTAACCTTGCTTACGACCTGAGAGAAGAGATTCTTTGCACAACGAAAGGGCTTGTTAACAGTAACTCGAAAAATAATGTGACGTCATTCTAAATCCAATATGGCGGACCATACAAGGTGGCGATATAGTTATGTTTTGTGCACTTCTACAGTATGAGTATATAATAAAAGGGCTTGCCGAGAATAAGTAAAAAAATATTTTGACATACCTCACCCTTAATACAATACGGCGGAATTTTGAAGTTTTTATGCTTTCCTATAGTATGGAGAATATAAATGTAGGTTAAGAACTAAGGAGTAAACAATAAATTAAAACAAAAAAACTTTTTAATAGAAGCTTTTATTTAAATGTTCTAAAAAGAGGAAAATAAAATGTGTCTTTAAAATGTTAACTATCAACTTATAGCCTCATTTTACATAATTTATATGAACATAAAAGCTTGTCGCGCGATATACTTTTATAAATGAACTAGTACCTATTTAATTGACCAACTTGGTCTACTAAGTTCAATTGTGTAACAATTTCAGTTCAATTAAATACTTATAGGTATACTTACATAAACCTCGCGACAAGCTTTCATGATCTTATAAATTATATATAATGAGGCTATAAGTTGATAGCTAACATTTAAAAGGAAGAGTTTATTTTCCTTTTTTAGATCATTTAAATAAAATCTTTTTGTAAGTTTTTTTTTGTTTTAGTTTATTTCAGTCAATCCTTCAACAATACAATCCTCTGTCGACTGGATCAACAAGCGCAAGGGGAGTGAAAAAGGCCGTTTCGGTTAAGTTTATCGCTATTGTTATTGTAATGGTGGCATTAACCGAGGTAGAACGTTTTGCTATGGATGTTGCTGTCGGCAATGTTTCATTAAGTTTCCATTAGTCTCCAGTGCCGGCAGCGCCTAGCCTAGCCCAAACCATGCCTCGCACTAACAACATTACACAGCTCCACGACTTCGAATTATTTAGAGACCTCGGAAATTAGCCGCTGCTCACCAGTGTATACTTTCATACATAAAGGAGGAGAGAGGAGATGGAATTGGATCTGGTCTGGATGCACCATATCAAGCATGATGCGATTCAACTAAGCTACTAATCGGGTGTGATTTACTTGCCATCATAATGCTTTGCCGTGATATCAGCTCATCCAGTTTTAAGTGGCCTGGATACACACATTTATACATACGTATTTGCATGTAGGAATTAATTTACTGCCACACTTAAAGCTCATAAGAGGATTCGATTTGCCCTCAGAAGAAGAGCTGGAACACTTCGAAAGAAGCAAGCTGTCTATAAGAACACCAACAGAAGCCGCTAGCAGGACATCGGAAATATCAGAGAGGGACTCAATTGCCGAAATGTTGCGAAACATGAAGGGAGAACTGAAATCCGAGATTTCGGCTATGAAAACGGATATAAGAGAAGACATAAAGGACACGAGGAATGAAGTGAAGGAAATGACAGAACTTAGAGCAGAAATTCAAGCCGTGAAAAAAGCCTCATATACACAAAAAGACGAACTAACAAATAAAATAAGGGTACTCGAAGCTGAAATTGAGAGGTCTGAAAAAGGCAAAATCAGGAACAACCTAGTTATAACTGGAGTTGATGTGGAAACAGATGATAATGAAATATTGAAAGTTAAGATCAAACACACAATAGAACATAAGATAGGGGTGAAAGCATCCAGTAACGTTCGCAGAATCGCCGAGAAAAAATACTCAATGGAGCTGCTTAAATGGGACAGAAAAATGGAATTTCTTAAGGTAAAAGAAAGTTGAAGGGTAGAGACATTTTCATAGACATCGAGCATACAAAAAAAAGACAGGGATGTTGCGAAGGAAGAAAAGGACAGCTTGTCAAAGTCAGATTCCAAAAACTAATACTGAATGGAAGAACCTTGACATGGAATCAAGAAGAGAACAAACTTATGCCAAAAAACTAAAGCCAGGTTAAAACAGAGGAGACAGTAGGCTAACGACAAGGCTATCAAACAGGACAAATGAGAAGGATCAAGGAGAAAATCTCAACACAGATATAGGAATGGAACAGAATTAAGGGGAAACTCTCGGGTGCAGGAGACTGATGACCTCCTCACCTTAAACAAGCAAGAATAATACCAGATGGGTGGGACTAAGTAGGGTAAATGTGAAAAAACCTCGTCTTCTTTACAGCAGAGCGATTCAGAGTTGACTACTTGAAATATATAGGCAGTATAGTTTATAACACAGGTGGACAGATCAAGGTATTTAAAAGCGTCTCCTCAAAGCAAGAGGGATAGTTGGCAATCTACCCCATACTCAATCAGGACATGACAGACATGGAGAGAGATAAAGCGGTTGCGAAGAATAGATGAGACTTGCGTCAGCTTGTAGAGGCCCGATGTTCCTTAATGGAATGATGGGGCTATGTATGTATTTGCCATGTAAAACACGAATTCGCAAGTACACGCACAACTCGCTTGTTTTTCAAACTACATACATAAAGTTTCAGAAAGTGATAGTTAAGACCTAACTGAGAGACAAATTAGAGCAATTTTTTCAAAAAAGTTTATTAGTGTGCAAAATTATGCATTCTTCAAATTTAACAACCAGAGACGATATCAAAACTAGGTCACCGAAGAGACCTAGCGCAAGCTTTATTCTTCAATATACTTTTTGAATCATTAGTGTAAGTGTAAAGGTAGCGTCATACTTACAGCGGGCCACCGGTCGGTCGCGCTGGGCTCCCCTCGATGCGAAATCGTGTTCACGGGGGTTGGCCGTCAGCAATATCGCAAAGCGACCTTCTAATTTACCTTCCCTCACTATGTTTTAAAGACGCATACTTGATAAAGCGATTACACGAAAATACGTATTTTCTTGGATCTTCATGTTCGCGCGTTATACCCTAGCCCCTTAAGGATAGTATTCTGTAACCACGAACGTAAAAACTAATTTTCAATTAATAATGCAAATAATCTTGCAAATACTTACTTGCAATAAGAACATCGGTTATCGCTCTGAGAATATTTACTTGATAAGGAACTTATGGTTATTTGAAACAAGAAAATATATTTTTGACTTCAATACTCATCCTAAACTCTTATTCTAATTATATGACCAAGAATATCATTTTCTTCATAACTAACATTTCGATAATCTTCGATCAAGTATTTAATAAAGACTCAAGCAGCATGATATTTTCCAACTGAACCTCTTTTATTTCGATCAAGAATATAAACAGCTTGCTCTTGCTCTTCATTAAGTATATTATAGTCTTGATTCAAAACATATATATATAAGACAAAACAAAAACAAAAAAGGTGCAACCCGGGCTCCGACACACCGGGCTGCTGTTCCATTCCCCAGCGACTACTCCTCACACCGTGAGGTGAGCAATCACTGGGTCCGCGTATCGTGCGTCCTAAGCAGACGAAGGGACCCATGGATGACTGCCTTCTGCATTCTGGCGGCTAAGATGTGCGCCGCCGCACGGCACACCGGCATTTTGCGCAGCGCAGAGAGCAGCGCATCCCTCATACCACCTAGGGATCCAATGACCATTACTAGCAGACTCACAGTGTAGTCCGGCCAGAGCCTGCGAAGTTGTCCGAGGAGCTCCTGATACTTGGTCCGCTTTTCCTCCTCCTTAGAGACGATGTTCCCCTCGGCAGGTGCCGAGAACTCGATAACGAACATCGCCTTTTGTTGGTAGTCGAGGAGGACTATGTCGGGCTTATTTGCATGTATAAGCTCGAGCGTGGAGAATGAGTAGTTCCAGTAAATTCGACACCTCTCGTTCTCCACAATGGACTCAATGTCCCCTGGAGCGTATGGCAGCACCGGTGTCTCATCTATACCGTATGAGTGCCTTAAATGGTAGTATAGCACTCGTAGAGCCGCGTTGTGCCGATAGACGTAGGCTGTGCCAGCGTACACCTTACACGCCGACAAGAGGTGCGTAAGTGTCTCTGGCGCCTGCAGGCAGGCTCTACAGCGGATATCGGGCACATCCATACCCATAATCCGGCTACGGTATACTAAGGTGTTGAAGACACCGTCTTGGCAAGCCATTATAGAGCTCTCAGTCTCCGACTTCAACCCATTAGACCTTACGAAGGAGAAGGTCAACTGCTCAGATAAACCATGCTCTTCTAGATGCTTGTAGAAGATTCCGTGCATTGGTTTATCTTTGTGAAGTCTTAAAAGCAATTGGACTTCAGCAGTTTTAATCCGGGTTTTTAATTGTGCGGGAGCAAGTTCCGTAACGGACTGCTGACACCTCCGCGTGAAGTCGAGCGTGAGACTAAGTTCTTCGGCTGCCCGTGTTGCTGCTTTAAAAAGGAAGGCTCCTTTACCCGCAATCTCGTGCTCTCGCACAAAGCGGATCAGGGGATCGGTGCTCGTCGTAACATAGCAGGCAGTGGCCAGTACTACTCTGTTGTGCAGATGCTCCAAACTCAATAGTCCACGCCCTCCCAGGTGTCGCGGGAGGTATATTCGCGGGACAGAGGATCTAGGATGTAGACTTCCCTCCATATTCATCCTTTTGCGGGTCTTTATGTCGATTTGTCGCAGCTCTTCCACGTTCCAGTGGATAGCACCAAAGCTGTATAGCAACAATGGGACCGCAAGCATGTTTGTGGCAGCGACTTTGTTTTTGCCGGACAGTTCTGACGACCAGATCTGCCGGAGTCGGTGCAAATACTTGCGGCGGAGACACTCTTTGACCAATTCTGCCTCTTGGATGTGACGCTGCGCCACTCCAAGGTAGGTATAGGTATCTCCGGCATGCAGTTGTCGCAAGATGCTCCCATCAACGAGCTGCTCCTCATCTTCACTATCTCCGCAACGTCCTCTTTTGAGATGAACCATGGCACATTTGTCTATCCCGAACTCCATACCAATAGCTTGACTGTAATCCTGCACTACCCTCAGCGACTGCTCTAAATCGCGTTGTCCGGAGGCATAGAGTTTCAGGTCATCCATGTAAAATAAGTGGGTGACCTTGTGCCTCCGGTAATTGGGCTTGCCACAACTGTATCCCTTAGTATTTTTCAGCGCTATGGACAAAGGCAGTAGCGAGATGCAGAAGAGCAAGGGACTCAAGGAGTCTCCTTGGAAGACCCCTCTTTTAAATGATACCAACTCTGTTCGAACCCTGGTTTCACCCGATGTTATAGTGAACCGAGTCTTCCAGAGCGGCATCAGTTGTTTGATGCATCCCACTATTTGATCATCTACCGAAAGACATTCCAACAGCCGCACAATCAGTTCATGAGACGTAGTGTCGAATGCCTTCCGATAGTCGATCCAGGCCATAGAAAGGTTTCGCAGGTAATGCACGGAGTCCTGTGTGACACAGCGGTCAATCAACAGGTTATCCCTGCAGCCAGCTACTCCTTTCTTAGACCCTCTTTGTTCATATACGCTGAGAAATACGGGATTTACAGCTTGAAGGATACGCATGTACAAGATTCTGGTGAAGAGCTTGTAACATGCGTTCAGACATGTTATTGGCCTGTAGTTTTTAGGATCAGACAAATCTCCGGTCTTCGGGAGAAGCACGGTTCGACCCTCGACAAACCAAGCCGGAATTGGCTGCTCCTGATTTAGCCACGAGTTTAAAACTCTAGCTAAATGCCGGTGGCAACTGGGAAACTTTTTCAACCAGTAGGTGTTTATGCCATCCGGGCCAGGAGCTGCGAAATTCTTTGCGCCTCGTAAGGCACCAAGAATTTCTTCCGTGTTTATCGGGTGACGCAGTACATTCAGGTTTGGAGTCCTCCTACAAACGGACTCGAACTGCGCCAAGGCCGGAGTGTCTGCTTGGAGAGGTTTGGGGTGTTCGTAAATGCCCCTCCAGAAAGTCTCCACGCGATCAGCAGTTGGCGGCTGCTCTATGACTGGTGGTCGCTGTTGGAAGAGACGAGCAGGCTTTTCGGAAAACAATCTGTTTTCCTCCAAACCTCTCGCCCGCGTCACCAGTGATCGTTTAGCAGCGATTAGCGTCCGTATCCTGTCAAGACAATGCTGCTTGACAACAACCAGTACCGCTTGACTGAGCGTGTGATGGTCGCGCCTTAGCTCTCGGGCTATCTGGCGTACGCGGCGCGTAAAAGGCCTACCAGCCGCTCTATATTCCATCACACACTGGATACGGGATGCTTCTTGGCGAGCCAACTGGATTTTCGCTTCCATCTGGCGCACCCGCCGCTGTGCTCTCTCGACAGGAGAGTCTCTCACTCTCCCCTGTCCAGCCAGCCTCAGAATGTTCCCAGGGTTTAATCTGCCTGTCGTAAGAGGCGACTAAAAGATTGGTAGTCCTTGCCTTAAAAGGGCCTATGGTGGTCACCGGCTGTGAAAGCAGGCGTATGAACCACCATAGTGAGGAAGCGGCTGCACCTATGTTAAGGACGGCTTCCCGACAGCGTCTGACCCCAGGTTAGGGGCGGCTGATAGCAAACCTGGCAGTAGGTATAAAATGCGCCCCCAGGAAGCCGACCAACATCAAACGGCTATTCGGTGCGTGGCGACACTGTGGGGATAACCCAAGCCAGGGATGAAAGCCGGCCGGCAACCTGTACAGGTCATCCCTAGGAGGCAATGTGGTCGGCTGCCTCCGAAATGTCGGCTGGGGGCCCTAAGGCTAACCACCGGACGGGCCCGACCTTCTGGTTCGACCGCCCCAGAAGAAGAGCACCCACACCAGGCCGGTATCGGAAGCCGGCTCTGGGCAAGGTGGCGGTGCCTCGGATCGCCCTGACGACGACACACGCAACGACATGGACCGTTTTAGGTGGACGACGGAACTGAAGGATGACCTGCTGAGCTGCTACGAGAGCAGTAGCCCGCGCCGTAGGGGATACATGTCCCGCATGCATGGGAGGTGGTGTGAAATGCATCCAGAGCATAGCACAATTACCTCCCAGAGCTTGCGGAACCAGGTATTTTACCTTCGGGGGCAGGGATACGTTCGTGCTCCAGCTCAGCCTGCCCCTCCGGCGACTGAAAGGCCTGTTAACCAGGCTGAAAGGTCGCCGATGAGGCCCGCTGAGAGGGAAATCGACGAAGCCGTCTCACCTGGAGATTTCAGTGACCGAAGGGCCTTGCATAACAACAAGAGGTCCTTCAAGCTGGCAGATTTAAAGAGAGAGGATGAGGCGTTGAGTGAACGTCTATCGGAGGTCTCTGACATTTGGAGCATCAATTGCGAAATTTACGCTGCGCCTCTGAGGCTGGCTGGACAGGGGAGAGTGAGAGACTCTCCTGTCGAGAGAGCACAGAGGCGGGTGCGCCAGATGGAAGCGAAAATCCAGTTGGCTCGCCAAGAAGCATCCCGTATCCAGTGTGTGATGGAATATAGAGCGGCCGGTAGGCCTTTTACGCGCCGCGTGCGCCAGATAGCCCGAGAGCTAAGGCGCGACCATCACACGCTCAGTCAAGCGGTACTGGTTGTTGTCAAGCAGCATTGTCTTGACAGGATACGGACGCTAATCGCTGCTAAACGATCACTGGTGACGCGGGCGAGAGGTTTGGAGGAAAACAGATTGTTTTCCGAAAAGCCTGCTCGTCTCTTCCAACAGCGACCACCAGTCATAGAGCAGCCGCCAACTGCTGATCGCGTGGAGACTTTCTGGAGGGGCATTTACGAACACCCCAAACCTCTCCAAGCAGACACTCCGGCCTTGGCGCAGTTCGAGTCCGTTTGTAGGAGGACTCCAAACCTGAATGTACTGCGTCACCCGATAAACGCGGAAGAAATTCTTGGTGCCTTACGAGGCGCAAAGAATTTCGCAGCTCCTGGCCCGGATGGCATAAACACCTACTGGTTGAAAAAGTTTCCCAGTTGCCACCGGCATTTAGCTAGAGTTTTTAACTCGTGGCTAAATCAGGAGCAGCCAATTCCGGCTTGGTTTGTCGAGGGTCGAACCGTGCTTCTCCCGAAGACCGGAGATTTGTCTGATCCTAAAAACTACAGGCCAATAACATGTCTGAACGCATGTTACAAGCTCTTCACCAGAATCTTCTACATGCGTATCCTTCAAGCTGTAAATCCCGTATTTCTCAGCGTATATGAACAAAGAGGGTCTAAGAAAGGAGTAGCTGGCTGCAGGGATAACCTGTTGATTGACCGCTGTGTCACACAGGACTCCGTGCATTACCTGCGAAACCTTTCTATGGCCTGGATCGACTATCGGAAGGCATTCGACACTACGTCTCATGAACTGATTGTGCGGCTGTTGGAATGTCTTTCGGTAGATGATCAAATAGTGGGATGCATCAAACAACTGATGCCGCTCTGGAAGACTCGGTTCACTATAACATCGGGTGAAACCAGGGTTCGAACAGAGTTGGTATCATTTAAAAGAGGGGTCTTCCAAGGAGACTCCTTGAGTCCCTTGCTCTTTTGCATCTCGCTACTGCCTTTGTCCATAGCGCTGAAAAATACTAAGGGATACAGCTGTGGCAAGCCCAATTACCGGAGGCACAAGGTCACCCACTTATTTTACATGGATGACCTGAAACTCTATGCCTCCGGACAACGCGATTTAGAGCAGTCGCTGAGGGTAGTGCAGGATTACAGTCAAGCTATTGGTATGGAGTTCGGGATAGACAAATGTGCCATGGTTCATCTCAAAAGAGGACGTTGCGGAGATAGTGAAGATGAGGAGCAGCTCGCTGATGGGAGCATCTTGCGACAACTGCATGCCGGAGATACCTATACCTACCTTGGAGTGGCGCAGCGTCACATCCAAGAGGCAGAATTGGTCAAAGAGTGTCTCCGCCGCAAGTATTTGCACCGACTCCGGCAGATCTGGTCGTCAGAACTGTCCGGCAAAAACAAAGTCGCTGCCACAAACATGCTTGCGGTCCCATTGTTGCTATACAGCTTTGGTGCTGTCCACTGGAACGTGGAAGAGCTGCGACAAATCGACATAAAGACCCGCAAAAGGATGAATATGGAGGGAAGTCTACATCCTAGATCCTCTGTCCCGCGAATATACCTCCCGCGACACCTGGGAGGGCGTGGACTATTGAGTTTGGAGCATCTGCACAACAGAGTAGTACTGGCCACTGCCTGCTATGTTACGACGAGCACCGATCCCCTGATCCGCTTTGTGCGAGAGCACGAGATTGCGGGTAAAGGAGCCTTCCTTTTTAAAGCAGCAACACGGGCAGCCGAAGAACTTAGTCTCACGCTCGACTTCACGCGGAGGTGTCAGCAGTCCGTTACGGAACTTGCTCCCGCACAATTAAAAACCCGGATTAAAACTGCTGAAGTCCAATTGCTTTTAAGACTTCACAAAGATAAACCAATGCACGGAATCTTCTACAAACATCTAGAAGAGCATGGTTTATCTGAGCAGTTGACCTTCTCCTTCCTAAGGTCTAATGGGTTGAAGTCGGAGACTGAGAGCTCTATAATGGCTTGCCAAGACGGTGTCTTCAACACCTTAGTATACCGTAGCCGGATTATGGGTATGGATGTGCCCGATATCCGCTGTAGAGCCTGCCTGCAGGCGCCAGAGACCCTTACGCACCTCTTGTCGGCGTGTAAGGTGTACGCTGGCACAGCCTACGTCTATCGGCACAACGCGGCTCTACGAGTGCTATACTACCATTTAAGGCACTCATACGGTATAGATGAGACACCGGTGCTGCCATACGCTCCAGGGGACATTGAGTCCGTTGTGGAGAACGAGAGGTGCCGAATTTACTGGAACTACTCATTCTCCACGCTCGAGCTTATACATGCAAATAAGCCCGACATAGTCCTCCTCGACTACCAACAAAAGACTATGTTCGTTATCGAGTTCTCGGCACCCGCCGAGGGGAACATCGTCTCTAAGGAGGAGGAAAAGCGGACCAAGTATCAGGAGCTCCTCGGACAACTTCGCAGGCTCTGGCCGGACTACACTGTGAGTCTGCTAGTAATGGTCATTGGATCCCTAGGTGGTATGAGGGATACGCTGCTCTCTGCACTGCGCAAAATGCCGGTGTGCCGTGCGGCGGCGCACATCTTAGCCGCCAGAATGCAGAAGGCAGTCATCCATGGGTCCCTTCGTCTGCTTAGGACGCACGATACGCGGACCCAGTGATTGCTCACCTCACGGTGTGAGGAGTAGTCGCTGGGGAATGGAACAGCAGCCCGGTGTGTCGGAGCCCGGGTTGCACCTTTTTTGTTTTTGTTTTGTTTATATATATATATATATATATATATATATATATATATACAGGGTGAGTCCTATGTTGATGCTTTTTTTAACTGTGTAGATGGTTAAAATGAACTTTATCAAATTACTGTTTGCTGAAAACTTAAAAATTGGTGAGATGTCCAATCAAAAGGGTAAATTTAAGTTTGTGTATCGAGACGTACCTAGCCTGCTTATGTTTAGTCTTTTATTCGAATTTTTGTCTTATCGATCAGGCGTTGTACCTGTCAATACCTGTCAATTACTGCACTAGTTACTTTCAGTTTCCATGGGTCCCTTCGTATACTTAGTACGCACGATTCGTGGGCCCACTGATTGCTCACCTCACGGTGTGAGGAGCAGTCATTCGGTGATGGAACAGCAACCCACCGTGTCGGAGCCCTTGCACCTTTATTGCTGTTTAACTTGCGTCACCTACGACACATTTAAATCTTCAAAGATTTTTTCGAGTTGGGTACATCAATGTGAGTATCAAAAAGATTCCTCAATATGTTTTACGTGAAAAATATATAGTTTAAGTCCCTAAAGGTAACCGTTTTCGAGATAACCTTCATTGAAATTTCCAATGCGACTGGATTATCGGTATAAACGTGAAAATTTGAGTGACAATATTTTAATGTTATAGCCCTCAAGGGTCAAGGGATCAAGTGACAGATTTCTAAAATATGTTTTAGTAAGCCCACAATCTTCCGTCCACTCACTATTGATCCACCCTATATACCTACCTATATAGTTGTGCGATATTTTTATATTTTCAGTAAATATCATATTTACGAACTCTGCACTTTAAGGACGTCAAAAAATTTCTAGTCAAGGTTCAAGGACAGAACCAATTATTAATTTAAAATGAAATATAGCAGAACGTCATGTATAATTACGTTGGTATATACACACACACGGATTGCATACCCGTAAATACACGAACAGTGGATCCTATTAGCTGAACATGTTGATTTTGCGATCAATTCATAATTAAATTTTGCGTTGGCTTCCATTTTAAATGCCTTTTCTCTGAGCGTGTGCGTTGCGTATGGACAGTTGGATTTTTTAAAATAGATGTGGGACGGTTATGCGACGTAATAATCCTGGTCAATATGAAATGTCAAAATGAATTCAAATAACCGTGAAACTAAAAGTCCCTGGACTGACAGATAATGCCTTTAGGGAAACAGTGGTCTGAATCCGGATCGATCAGTATAATGTCAAACAGCTGTCAAGTGGGATTTATGATTCCACAAAAAACAGGTGGTTAAGAAAAACAGCTACTGATCTGAATCATCCGATCGCGATCAATTACCGTATAAGAGTAAACTGACCCTATTTCTGACTGATAACTGTCCGAACGTCAGGATGAATGATCCATGTGATCGGGTTAACCCGATCATAGTTTCTATAGTTTGAATGCTGTGGGCACATTGTCCACAAAAAGGTAAAGGAATTATCAGGTAAACAAGGACAGACACAAAGATGGAAATATTATCGCAGACATAACAAATAAGCTGAAGCGGTGGGAAGAATATATACAAGACCTCTTTACAGATACAAGGCAACAGAATCTGGTGCAAACCGGCGAATTAGGACCAGAAATAACTAACGACGAAGTCATGAATGCTATAAAGAACATGAAAAACAAATCCTGGACCTGGTCAGATACTATCAGAAATCGTTAAACTCATTGATCGAGAAAATATATGGACCATAACAAATCTCCTTAAGGGTCTAGGGTATAGCGCGCGAAATTGAGAATCAAAGAAAAGACGTATTCCCGTGTTAGCGAGGAGGCGTAGCCACCTGTTCCCTTTCTCAAGTATGTGTGTCTAAGATGAGGGCAGATAAGTCCAAAAATCCAAAGGTAAGGTCAAAAGGTCCAAAATAAGATCCAGTTTCGCATTTCCAAGCTCCTGAAGTTACTTTTGAACTTACGGTAATGACTTAAAGAGCAAATTGAAGAAGAAAGCTTGCGCATGAGCAACTATTTAGCCTTTTTTTGATATCGTGTTTGGTTTTTAAATTACAGGCATTTATAGAATGTATGATTTTGCATTGCGAGTTTTTTTGTACATTAAAAAACTTTTTTGAGAAAATCCAAAATAGTTGTCATTCATTAAGGTCTTAACTATCGCCTTCTGGAATATTATATATGTAGTTTGAAAATAGAGTGTGTTATGCGAGAAATTGAGAGTTCGTGTTTTACATGGCAAATACTTATGTAATGTGTGTATCCAGGCCCCTTGATGCTGTTTATAGAACGGGCATAATCACAAAAGAATGGCTTCTGTCAACACTTGTAGCCATCCCGAAAAAGCCAAACGCAAGGGAGTGCAGCGATCATCGAACCATAAATCTCGTGTGTCACATCCTGAAGATATTTCTTGAAATAATTCATAAACGTGTGAATAATAAGCTTGAAGAAGATATCAGTGAAAGCCCTTTTGGGTTCAGAAATGCATTGGGGACACGGGAAGCTTTATTTGTCCTAAATATTTTAATACAGAGGTGTCTAGATGTGAACCAAAAACTTTTCGTATCTTTGATTACAACTAAGCATTTAATCGTGTAAGACAGGACAAGCTTATGGCAATGCTGAGTGAAAAGCGTATTGATTTCAACGACATGTGAATCATCAGCAACCTATATTATAATCAAAGAGCTGTTTTTAGAGAGTCGAGACGAGATAACGATCAAAAGAGGAGGAAGAAAAGGATGTGTACTCTCTCCGATTCTTTTCAACCTCTATTCAGAGAAAATTATGCAAGAGGCTATATCTGAAGAAACTGCGGGAATAAAGGTTAACGGTGAAACAATAAACAACATTCATTTTGGATGGAACAAAGGATAATGAACAAGGTCGTAAAAAAAGGTGAAGAAGCAGGTCTTTCACTCAACAGCAAAAAGACAAAATTCATGATAATCAGCGAGACATATGTTCAGTGAAGGTTGTATGTTCGTAAGGAGGCAGTGGAGAAAGTAAGAGAGTATAAATACCTGGGTACCATTTTGACTAAGACTGAAGGACACTCTCGAGAAATAAGATCTAGAATAGGTCAAGCTAGAGCTGCATTCACAAATATGCGGAGAGTATTGTGCTCTAGAGATCGAAATATTAAACTTAAGATCAGATTAGCCAGATGTTACGATTTCTCGATCCTTCTCTATGGGATGGAGTGGTGGACAACGAACAAAGTTGATCTCAGAAGACTTGAGGCTTTCGAGATGTGGGTGTGTAGACGCATACTCAGAATTTCTTGGACAGAAATCACAAATTCTGAAACCTTAAGGCGTATGAATAAAAAAACAAAAACAGTAGAAACTGTCAAAATGGGGAAACCTGGGTCACGTTATCCGTGGATAGAGATACCACATTCTGCAACTGATAATACAAGGAAACAGAAGTGCGGGGAAAAGACGCAATTCATGGCTGAAAAACTTGGGAGAATGGTATCATTGTACATCCATAGAATTATTCCGAGCAGCCGCATCTAAAGCAAGAATCGCCATAATGATATCCAACCGTCTTAGAGGAGACCGCTCTTAAAGAAGAAGAAGAAGAAGAAGAAGAAGAAGCTGGGGGTTTGTGTCTATATAGAGAGTGCATTTTATCTTATGACTATCTACTGCGCTCTGCCATACGTGAGATTTCTGGCTTGATTTCTGGGGGAGCTATTCCTCACAGGTGTCTTCAGGATAGGGTCCAGTCTGTTAGCATTAGTGTTACGAATAACACTGCTCCTCGCATTCACTTTTCTACGTGTTTTTATAGGAGATAGTCCCATCTAAGGTAAGACCCAGATGAACTGGATCTGGGCAGTGCTATCAATGGGAAATCGTTGAAGAGTCCTTGTTCATCACACCACTTGTTCACGTTTATGGGACACCCTGTATGTTAAGTAAGAAATGTAGGGAACATCATGTAAAAGCCGAGAGGGTCCAGCTCATTCGCTCGGGTGAGTTTCTCGCAGGCGCTTCCGCTTTGTGAATCAAAACTTTCACCGGTCTGAAGCGCCCGCTCTTGTATGCATTTCACTCTTCGCTGTATGCTGGTGACAAGCCGTCGACAAGTTCGACGAAAAGATAAATTCCGTGTATACGAACCCTGATATGTACTTACCTTTATATATACCCTTTCAGAATTGAAAAGGTTTTCATGGAAGTTCTCTCGCTCGTTCTCTCGGGGCTCGCTTTTAGAACACATGAATATATGTACGCTGAACCGTGGTTTTGGATGCGACGATGGAATAATAATAAATTGATGTTTTTAGATTATATGCTAATATTTGAGAAAAGGTTTAAGTTAGTGTGTGGCCATCGTAAATTAACCAGCGCGGCATGAGGTAAAGGGAGCGGGAGGTTCCCTCAGGTAGCGATCGTCATTATCACGTCGAGGCCAAAAAGGGATAGAAAACTTAAGTAAAACAGGGACATTAAGGGCCGGATGTAGAGTGCAAGCTTAAGCTTTGGTTTAAGGTCATCATCATCATAGTCACAATGTCTTAACAGACATGTTGTGAACTCGTAAAATGCATTACTCATTTTACGAGTTTCTCTTGGGACATCTTAAAGATCTTTAATGCAGTAGTTTCCCATTTGCTTTTTGCATCCTCATGCCGTTGACCAGATGTATCTACCGGTTCATCCGCCTTTAGGGACAATTTCTCATCCCAAGGACAAGAAGGTGCCCTGACTCTTGTCAATTCGTCCACCCAAAGCTGTTGGTTGAGAAGAGGTTACTGCTTATACCGACTGTAGTTCGGTTCCTTTTAGTCGCCTTTTACGACACGCAGGATATATGATGGGAGATATTCTAACCCGCTCCCACACGAGGTTCGGTTTAAGGTAAGCCGATGTTCAACCACGTAAGTTGAAAAACGTTCGTTGTACAATGCTGGCTTGGCCCCCCACTCCAGCTTAACACGAGCTTACGTAAGCCGAAGCTTAACCTGAGCTTAGCTGAGGTTTAAACCTAACCTGATACAAATGTCATGTGTGTTACTAGGTTATATTTTTTGAAATATGTGTGTCTAATTCAACAAAGAGAGCAAATAAGAAAAGAACAGGGACAGAAACGGCCGTTGCCTGAATTTGACACAAACTGTCGGAAATGACTAACCAAAAAAGGTAATTTTTCAGATGATTATCACAGTACGTGTTGCTTCATTGGTGCCCCCTGTAGTGAATTTAATTATCAACCAGGTTTAACTAAGCCGCCGATTGTACAACGGGTGTCGATCTTAAGCCCGAGCTTAGCTAAGCTTAAGTTTAACAAAGCTCGTCTTAAACCCTCAATTGTGCAACCAGCCCTAAATATCGTCTGCTGCGATTATTCAATCCCGATCCTGGACCGTCTTTATGTGAGAAATATAAATTGTTGTTGCCGGTTGTGAAGTTATAAGTTTTGCGAAATAGATAAATAGGACATTTAGTGAATATAAACTATTTGCCGGTTCCTTTGTATATAAAATAGACCAAAACGTAAAAAAAGAAAATAGGATTAATAATTAAGAGCTATATCAACCAAAGTCTTTCCGCTGGTCAATATACGATGGCCACAAATAAGTTCGGAGAAACAATATTATATTTCAATGCGCTACTGTCAATCTATATAATGAAAATTAGGTTGAGATAGAAACTTTTTGTTCATTTTTAGTTAGTTAGAAATATAGGTAGATATAGGTAATTTATTTGTTTTGCGCAAGAATGCTTACAGTCGTCAGTTTTTTTTATGGTCGGCCTCCCGCAAAAGCCTATGGCGTTGTAGAAGCGCTGCGAGAGGATAGGTGTCGGTGCATGTTAGATTTGAAATGCTTCGGGTTGAAGCCGCCGGAAAACAAATTCCCCGGCAGCTCATTCCACAGCGTCAAGGTACTCCAAAAGAAAGAATGCTGAAGGAGACTGGTGTGGGGAGTAGGGACCTCGGCCTGGTAAGGATGAGCTCGCAAAGCCTCTCTAGTGTTCCTCGTTCGGACGTCTTATGGTGTTGTTATCTGGGAAAGCTCACTCGAACATCTTCCGTGATAGAATCTGTAAAATAGAGGCAGATCAGCCACCCTTCTTCGATGTACCAGGCCTGTGCAGGTCCTTTATGAGGTAAGGCATATCGATTAGTCTAATTGCTCTCTTCTGGATAGGTGTCGCGAAAGTCTTACATAATACAGGATTACAGGAATGGAACAGCCAAATATAACGTAATTCACAGTTTTAGACAATAATGCTTACATGCGACGAAATTCAGTTTTATCACTACGACCCTGAGTTGAATTCTCAAAATAAGGATATAATAATAATAATAATAATAATAATAATAATTTTTATTCACAGCATACAGAAAAAAAAACAAGTAATATTACAAAATGCAATTCGTATGTGCTGCAAAAAGGACTGAAAACATTCACTGAATGATCAAAGTTCAGCCCTGGATTCGTTATAGAAATATTTTGTTGCCTGATGGGCTATTAATATCTATTTTCAAATTTGCTGCGGAAAGTATATCGATATCTCGTAAATAATAATAATAATACATCATCGTCTATCATTCCTCAAAACGATAGGTACTATAAATACTATAAATAAATATAAATAAATAAAGGAGGGAAATGATGGCAAAGTCTAGTTTATTGCTATTTGACCTGAATTGAAAGAAAGAAAAAACGAAGCAATATGCCACCTCGTTGTTCTGCTTAACTAACTAGGTGATTACCACCTGTACATAATATTATTATTTATAACAAAAGGCATATCCGGTGTATGTGTGTGCTTAGTTTTAATATAGGCATCCCAAACCACAGAAGGCCAAAACTGTTAAAAACGCTGGTAAAGTGATGCAACTAATTTCTTTTTACCATGGTTTTACGAGCCTTACAAGTATTGTTAGTGAGCCTTACAAGTATTGTTAGTGAGTTTGTGGGTTTGTAACTCTTCTTTAGTTTAGGAGGTCGGACCAGAAATTGAACTGCCATTTTGCCGTGAAAACAATTTTGATGGCTGTCGGACCAGCGGTCATGTCCGCTGACTAAGAGATGGCGCAAACACCTTAAGGTTTGTTAATATTATACAGAGGCATAGTGACGAGAACTTAAAAGTCGTGACATCCTACTGTTTTAGGCCCAGTTTCACAATCATTGGTAACCCCTAGTAGTCACTTGACCGACAGATGGAAGTCAACCTTTATTTTTAAGTTGGCGCCACGGATTGACCTCAGAGCACCGCCATAATGGTGTTCCGTGAATAAAAGCTAACCCTTTGACAAAGAAACCTAACCTTTCTTTTCATATTTCTGATTTATGTCATTACAGAGTATAATCAAAATCCATCGACGTCTTAGACGTCAATATCGAAATCTATGTTTTTATAACCTCCAGAGCTGCCATCGATTGACCACAATAAGATAACCCATACCGCATCCTTGGGATAACATAACTACTGGTTGACTAGAGCTTTTGACGTATACCGTCGATTATGAAATGGATTATTTTCGCTAACCACTAGTTTTCTTTTAACCACTAGTTAACTAACGACTGTGAAACTGGGCCTTAGAGTTGCTACTTTTGTGAAATTTATTCAGAAAAGTCGACAGCTTTCATTATTGTTAATGTAGTAATGTTAATGGTCATGCTATAAATATTGACAAAAAACAATTATTCGTCTTCGTGGTAATGGACGTGTCGCATAGAAATGTTCATCCATTGTGCCTATTGATTGATGGCCGTATACAAAGGGATATCCAGCAAATAACTAGACTATACTATAATATGACAGCGTAAAGCTGAGGCGACATGCTACGCGATTCGAATTGCCACAAAGTGCATTTCGGTGCGATTTTTATTCACCGTAGTCCCATCTGTCACGTCGCACCAGTTTTCAAATGGCGTGTCATGATGCGCGAATCGATTCCTGTGCGGCGCAGTTTGAAATATGACGTTGTCATCGCATTTCCGACGACGACATCGCGCAAATAAAACCTACACTTTTTCCTATATTGATTGGAAATGCTTTAATCTCGTTCCGTGCGCCATTTACGTGCCGTCTGTTTCAGTACGGTCGCTGTGGATGTTTATAAATGTTTTCAGGAATCTTGGCGAGCATCATCGATTTTATTCGAGGAAGGTCCAGAATTACTTTCCAAATAGGTAGGGAGAGGTTGCAGAATGGTCGCCTACAGACTGCTGTCACCTGGCAGACAGGAGAAAAAATATAGTCAAGTTGATTGACTCAGTACTTTCCACACATTCCGATGCTACCAGTTTTATTATTTTCCCATAGCATGGAGCTATAGTCTAGATCCCCTTGCAATCAGATCATCGCTCGCCCGACCTCAAAAAAAGTATGTTATTCTACTGTGTACTTCTTTCACAGGTCAATGGACAATCTATCATGATTATAACAAATTTGTGAGTTTTACAACCCCTCACCCCCGAACCACCTCAATTTCACACCCAGCCAAAAAAAAATTAAAAATGATCAGGAACTCCTAAAACGTCTATAAACGAAGTTCGAGGTGTTTCTACGTTTTTATTTTTTTTTTATTGCCGCACGGCCAAAAAATTTCCAAAAACCATACGCGTCTTCCATACCCGTCACTCTGATAAATCTATGTCAAAATGTCATTAAAGTCAATTCAAAAGTTTCCACGTTACACAATACAGAACGATCTAAAGTAATACTCGTATGTATTTTGTATACATCAGAAAATTCCCTTGGTTTCTGTAATCGGCAAGGCAATGTTGGGATGGTCCTAAAAAAGTGGGATGGAAACCGCTAGGTCTTTCCTTCACAGGACAATGGACAGCCTATCATGAGTAAAAAGAAATCAGTTTTACAACCCTCCTACCCCTCAACCACCCCAATTTCACCCCCACCCATAAAAAGTAGAAAATGATCAGGAACGCCTAAAAACACCTTAAAACGAGGCTTGAGCTGTTTTCATATTTTTAGTCTTTTTGATATTGCTGCGCCGCCACTGAGACGATTTCTAAAAATCATACGCGTTTTCGATCCTCGCCAAAGTAGTAGTACTGTGCCAATATTTCAATAGCATCAATTCAGTAGTTTCACATTATAAAACACAGAACGATCTAGAGCAATACTCATATGTGTATGCATCGGAAGTCCCATGGTTCTTGTAATAGGCAAGGCAATGTTCAGATGGACCTGAAAAAGTGTATTATACAGCTTTTTCTCAGGTTAATGGACAGCCTATTATGAATATAACAAATTTTTCAGGTTTACAACCCCCCACCCCCCTACCACCCCAATTTCACCCTCACCCAAAAAAAAGTAGAAAATGATCAGGAACACCTAAAACGCCTAAAAACGAAGTTTAAAGAATATTTGAAATTTTTCGTTTTTTGCTAATTACTCTGCCGCTCGTGCACCGATTTCCAAAATTGTAGCGACATTACCTACTACCACCCCACACCATATCGCTACCCAAATTTGATCAAAATCTATGCAGCGCTTACTGAGAATAGGAGGCTAGAAGAACGCCAACAGACACACAGATAGACAGACAGACCGACAGACGGACCGACAGACAGACCGATAGACAGACTGTCAGATAGACCGACAGATAGGCCGACAGACAGACTGACAGACAGACCGACAAACAGACCGACGGAAATGAGTGGCGTGGATTTTCGTTATGTAGACATCATAAAACGCCCAAAAAGTAGATTATCTCAAAATCGAAAATTTTCGCGATTACAATACACACCTATCGGTGTGGGAAGTAAAAAGAACTAGGACCAGACATAACTGGTATTATGAGTGAAATTATAAATCACCATATACTGGGAATGGTGTCAGACTCTGTGGTTTCCCAAGCGCACACGGAGAGATGTTACTATAACTTTCTCTTCGATTTTTGAAAATGTTGCGGTTGGCGCTCGAGGTCGTAAACTGGGATAATGCATAGTAGGTCTTGTAATATTTCTGTATGTGGTCCCTAAGATTAGGACTACCATATCTGATGGAACATAAAATATGTATAGATGCTGGATTACATAAATATAATTCTGGAAATGATACCTTGTAATATGATGCCGTCCTTATTGTATGGATCACTGGTGTGATGGCCATGTGTAAAGAGGGAGACAATCAAAGCAAAGCAAATGAAAGTCAACGCTTGGCTTGTGTTAGTATAAAAAGTGCAGCACGCATGACTCCGTTGAGTGCGCTAGAAGCACTGCTGAACCTCCCTCCACTCGACTCGGTAGTTCAAGGGGAGGCAAGGGCGTCTGCGTTCCGATTGTGGAGTCAAGGCTGTTGATCCTTTGTGAATCCTGGCAGGGGACACTGCCATCCTCTCGGAACAGCAAAGGGATGACCCTATCCTATCCTCCTATGAGAGTTGGCCGGTCTGGTACACGGACGGCTCGCTTACCGACAAAGGCTCCGGTGCTGGGGTCTATGGGCCAAAGACAAAGCTCTCCCTCTCTCTTGGGGGATTCGCTACGGTATTCCAAGCAGAGATATATGCGATTTTAGCTTATGTCTATCGTATTCATGAAATTCAGGGGACTGGCAGGCAGATCACTACCTGCTCTGACAGCTAGGCAGCATTAAGTGCTTGAGGTTCAAGTTCAAGACTCATTCTGCAATGTAGAAAGGTTTTAGATGACATTTCTGCAAGACATCAGGTGCCACTTATGTGGGTGCCGAGTCATGCTGGAGTCGGTGGCAATGAAAGGGTGGACGCGCTCGCAAGGTGAGGGTCGAGGAATAACTTCCTGGGTCCTGAGTCAGCTTTGTGGCTGGCAGTAGGTACAATTAGAAGGAAAACAGAGGTGTGATTGCAAAATCAGTCTCTTATGAGATAGAGAGGAATCTCTGGAGACCTCCGTCAAGCTATAAACTTATTTTAGGCCCTCTGGCCAAGGTGGGGAAATTATGTCTCTCACTGGATAGAAGCCTGCTAAGGTTACTTGTCGGCCTGCTAGCCGGCTATAACACATTCAAACGTCACTTGCGTGTCCTTGGCACACATTCTATGTCGCTGTAAAGCCATTGGGTATCACAGGCAGAGTATACCTACTCGGTTAAAGGGTTCTTGAACCTGTACATATAAGACGGGCAGGGCCCAAGGCCATCCTCACCTTTGCGATGAGGGCTGGACTTGGGAACTAGGATAAGGAGAGGTGCAAAAGGGGCCATTTTTAGGCCTATGCACTGGTGGTTCTGATCACCAGAAAGCCTCTATCCCCAATTCATTCATTCATGCATTTGATTATTCAAATTACAGTTTGGATATTTCAACTCACTCTTTGGAATTCACATTTGACTGTTGGAAATTACATGTGATGTTTTAGAACGATCAACTAACTATTTGAAACTCCAAATGACGAATTGTAGGTTTAACATAACCATTTTTAATTATAACTTAACTCTTTGAAAACTAGTATTGTGAAAGGTGTAGTTTGTACAGTCTCCCTGCTGGTATTTGTAATCTAAATTGAAACAGGATAAAAACCCATCCGGCTCACACATCAAAGGGAAACCTGTCCATGCACGTCTCAGTTTATACACATAAGGTTAAATATTAAAATTATTTTCAAATGTATAAGTATTTTTCATGAAAGTTGCATGCCGCGGATATCCTAAGAATGGAACGAGGAAAGTTTCTAAACAAGATGGAAAAATTATTCTGTTCTTTTTTTAATCTACTTGCGGCGCACCGCAAGAAAGGACAGGGTATTATCTGAAAAAATGTAGATTTTGGCAACCGTTTGACATGTGCAATTATGTTTAACTACTATTGCGTATTTTATATTCCAAATTTGAGATAAATACATCAAAAGTTGAGTGTTATTAAGAAAAAACTGAAAAAATATTGAAACTTCAACGACCTTCATTTGAAATTTTAGTCCTTAAAAACATCAAAGAATTTCTCTTCGTTTGTATATGACATTTAGGAACAGGTTGTTTAAAAGAGGAGTTCATCCACCATTTTCAAAAAGGAAGATTTTCACGGCACATCCACCATTTTTAACATGAATCATTGGAGATACCGAGAACGTATCAAACAACTTGATCTGTCAGGCAAAGCAAACAGCAAACCCCAGGACATCCTGACCATCAATGTATTTGTACTCTCGACTGCCTCATTGTGAACATACAAACTTCCCTGTACAACTGTTGTTTGAAATTTGTAGGCAAGGTAGATGTTTCAAAAGGTCTGTTTCAGACTTCCATTGTCTATATAATTTTAGATTACAACGTTTCGATTGATATAGTATCTTCAATCGACTTCAGGTAAACAGTTTATTGTATAATAACAGTTTACCTGAAGACGATTGAAGATACCATATCAATCGAAACGTTGTAATCTAAAATTGTATAGACAATGGAACTCCGAAACAGACGTTTTCAAACTTCCCTGTACATTTTTGATATTAAGTGTAACACTTGTTTCTTCCATCATTATTTGTAGGTCTGCTACTCTGGGCTATTACGAAGGTATCATCGGCAAAATGGATGCTTGAACAAGACCAGGGTTGGGCAAAACAACTAAACCCGCCTTGTAGCTTATCTCAGGATATTTAGTAACGCAGGCTCCAAAGAAAACAATATATTAGTGGAAAACACTCGGTACAAACACTGAAATGTTGTTCTAGAAACTAGATGTTAAACTTGAACCATACTATCGGTCATTGCCTGTTTCCGACGGAGGAACGAGAATGACTGACTCATTCGCACAACTCTTTCTTTTTGCGCACTTTATACCCTTTTTCACAACACCGCTTTATGTTGTTTATGATTTCACACGTTTATACCTTTTTTCCCACTGTTCCTTCAAGCATAGCCTCTTGCATAATTTTTGCTAAATAAAGGCTGAAAGCTCATCTATCTTTGTATAACCAGCTTTACCTGAGTGTCCTACCATCCACTCCATTGTTACCTGTAACGTAAGAACATATAATTTATGAAGTATCTAGTTAGTACCAAGAATACGTGGGAGGCATTGAATCAAGTTATTTGACGCTTTCGCTTATTTTCTCGTAGCTGGGCATTATTGAGCTGGTGAACAAAATCCCTACGTCGGCGTCGTCTACTATATTTTTTACAAGGTCGCAATTTCAGTTGTATAAACTTCAATTTCCAGCGAGCGAGAGCAAACTTAGTTGCTTATTACGGGAACAACTTAATAAAATGAGGGCAGCAGAGCAACGGCGATCTAATTAAAATCCTAATGCAACGCCAGCTCGATTATTATTCTTGCAAATATGCAGAATATGCGTGGTTTCCTTTTAGTCCGATGTTCTTTCAATGTGTTAATTTCATATTTTTGCGCCTCGTAATACTGCGCAGTAGCCATTTTCAGAACAGAAATTAAATTCAGTGATGTGTGATGTTTCATAATGGCTAGAGATGAGGCAAACGGTCGCTACCCACCAGGATGCCTTATATTGCTACTAAATTGTAGGTATGAGAATACATGATAATAGCAAATGTAATTTCAAGGTACAAAAAAAGTTACACTATTATATTCTGCATCATTGAACAATACAGTACCTCCCTTTTAATTTTTTGAATGGGTCAACTCAAAAAATTGAAACTTGGAATGATGAAATTGATGCATGAATACTATATTTTCGAGTAAAATTGACAGATGAAAATTTCACGATGGCAGCTCGGCGACATCATGAAAAAAATCAAATTAAAAGGGGGGTCTTGTGACACATCTTTTGAAGTTTCTGGCCAATACCTCATAACCCCAGATTATAAAAGTCAATATCTTCACCTACTACAAAATGGCAGAATATTTAATAAATTGCCTGAATATATTGTTACAAAAACATCATTGTATTGTTTAAACATGTCTTTATTATCTAAACTAACATACAATTGATTCCTTAACATAATAATTGCCTGAATACATCGTCACAACCACAGCATAGTAAACAACCAGCATAATATCTCTGAGGATTTCCTATATAAAAATGGTTCCCACAAAATTTGACCTTGGGAGGATTTATGGATGATTTCACGGCTGTGAAGGTTGGGTAGAGATGCGAAAATGAAAATATCAATACCGGTACCAACTCGATATTTTCTAGCCTCATAGGCGCGTTTGGTTCATACAGAGAATTTTGTGCAATTGATTACACCCCTCAATAATTATATACCAATACACCTACAAAAGTATCGATACCAGCCTGGAATCGCTCAAAAAGTATCTAAGATAAAAATAGTCGATATTAGTGCGGAAGTACAAGTATCGAAGTACCGTTACCATCCCTACAAAAAAAATCATCCAAAAGTGGAGATGCGCGTGTAATTTCCGCCAACTTGAGTTATTGTGCTGGGTATTTACTATGCTGTGGTCACAACAACATAATTGTATTATAAACATGTTGTTTTATCTAAATAAAGAAATAGAATCCTTAACATAAATTTAAATTCTCATGTTGTAGGAGGTGAAGATACTGAGTTCATCTTGGGTCCTGAAGGATTTGTGAAGAGCTTCGAAAAGATGTGTCACAAGACCCCCCTTTCAATTTGATTTTTTTTTTCAAGATGGCACCGAGTCAAAGGAATCTAGATTTTTTTCACACAAGATGTGATATGATAGCCTTATCTTTAGTGTATTTTCGGTCAAGTAGGCATTGACTCAACATTTGAAGTTTGTTTGTTGTTTGGCATACACAGTGAAAAGTAGACCAAAGATATGCGATAAAGTTTTGTCTTTGGTTACGTAAAATACAGATAGAAACGTTTGGAATGATTAAAAGTGTATATCCAGAGGATAGTTTGTCACAATGTGGAGTGTTGGTGGAGGAATTTAAAGACCGTTGTGAATCAGTTGAAGATGAACCTCGCGGCGAACGACAAACTGCGCCAACTGCCACAAAAATTGCAGATTTTAACTTCTTTTAAATTTTCGCAAGATGATTTAAGAGAAAAATATTGTACCGAGTCATTAATACCACGATTCTTGACAACCTGCGGTGCTACATACTTCAGGTGCCATCCGACAGAATGTGAGGAGTGCCATTCACAAGGTCTAGGATGCTTTGCGCCGATCCTTTTGCGAGTCGCCATTTTGGTTTAGATTTGTTCTGATTGCAACAGCGGCGGTACGGATGGCTATCTGAGTTTCATGTTTAACGAGACGTAGCGATAGTGGTAGCATCATTAATAAAAGATCTGTCGTTCGAGCTGTTTCGCGTTTTGCTACGGCCTTTTGAATAGTTTGTAGTCATTTTCAACATATTTTCGTCTGCTGTTTAGTCGTAGTATTTTGTCTAGGGCTAAGTATACAAAATATGGATATGAAAGCAGGAAAACTGAAAGTTGGACATGTTTGTGCTACAACGAGCTGCTCTTTGAAAAGCTACTCTAATAAAAATTAAAGGTTTATTTATGTTCCCTAAAAATCCCACAAGGTAAGAATTAATATTTATTAATACAGATGGGGTAACGACAATAGGGTACTTGCAGAGGTCGCGAAATCGTCTCGGGAGTATAAATAGCGTAAAGAAAACCATATCAAGAAGCAGTAGGAAACAAAGAACATGATTTTACTGACGGCCAAAAAAAGATATTTGCAAAATAAAATAAGGATATATTCAAATTTTTCCACGTGACTTAAAACAAAGGCTGACGTCACAACTGCAAACTAGAGATGATATGAATTCTTTAACAGTGCGACTCAATTTATTGATACTTTATTTATTTACTACATATTTGAAACAGGCAATTTACCCACTAGCATTTTCGTTGCAATACATTTTTATATCTGATAGGTATCACAGTTCATCCTGTTTGTGACCGAGATTCGCAACTAATCGAAGCCATCATTTTATTTCGGCGCATCCCATTATGAATGAATCCAAAGATAGAATCTAATTCAAGCCCATCCCTACAAAGTGAATTAGTAATCTAGCCTAACTTTTATTCTTTTGACTTTTGTACTTTTGTGTGTGACTGTGTTTTGTGGTTATAATCATCAATGTCTAAATGTTAGTTTAGCACTGGCTATCGATATCGAATATTAATACTTTACATCCCATCACTATAGGATATCACTGACGTCAGAGGTTGTTTGCGCAGCATTTTCCGGCATTTGAAATAATTTTTGGAATATCTCTCACATATTAATTTCTATATACGCCACTGAAGCATGGTATTTTCGACTGTCCCTGCTTAAATGAAAGCAGGAACTCTTATTTGAATATAGGCCAGAAGGTAAGACAGCAGACAGAAGACAAGACAATGCATCTCAAGGTTCGCAAAGAAGGATGGGGCTCCTTTTGATCCATCTGACGTTATGGCTGAGCGGCAACCATTAGAGTAAAGTAACTAAATCCTAGCCCCTTCACTACTAAAAAAGTCGTTAATGTCTCCAATTTTTGTGGCAGTTAGCTCAGCTCGTGGTCGACCGGGACAAGGTTCATCTTCAACTGATTTACAACAGTTTTTAAGCTTCATCTGAACATGTAATTTTATTTTAATTTAGTTGAAAAAAATCTTGGGGTTGTGGCCAAAATTTTGAAAAAAGAGACTGGGTTACTGCATAGAGGAGACTCTGGTACTAACAGCCAAGCTTTCAGCAATGCTTATTGCCATCTTTAGGGCTTTTTACGTAGTTAGAAGAAAAAAAGAAATTTAGTTTCAAAATATATAATAATTGTTTTAAAAAGATATACTCACAACGTTGAGGTTTGCCAATTTAAAAACAGCAATTGCATTGAGTGCAAACGACTTCTTAATGCAGCTGTAATAATCGTCACAATTTTTCCATAAGATTTTTAAAAAACTATACTATCATGGCGTCTTCCACTAACAGGTCAGGAAACAACATATAATTTTAAATTACAAACACGCAGAAACGACCTTTACATGTTTAAATTTTAAACCCGAAGGTATTATGTAATTCGTGGTTTGAAGACACACATTGTATGATCTAGATTTTCTTAAATAAAGACCTTCTTGGTCTAACAGGTCATAAAATGGCCGTTACTTTGTGAAATGTGGAGACAGAAAGCAGCAAGGGAAAACGATTGACATATGAAATATTAATATTAATTATACTGACAGTTGAGCAAATACCAACTGTGAGAAAACAAAAACCTGAAAGGTCAAAAAACACTAAACAACCAAGATCATAGTTGTAAAACGTGAATACATGGTGGCCTAATACAGGATAATAAAAATCGTAGTGAAGAATATATAAAAAAGAAAAAATCTGTCGTGACTCCAACACGACTATTAAGGTCGTGACGGAACCCCGGCAAACCTTTCCCTCTCCATATTTAAGATATAAGAGTAAATGCAGCTCAAACCATCAATGTCAGACTTCTTCTTTAAATTATTAGGGGTGTTTTTAATATGTACCATTTCCAGAAGTTGAAATAATAAGAATTAGGATAAGGCTATATGATTTGAAGTTATAATCGTAAGCCATTTGGGAAGAAATCCAAGAAAAGTTCTTTTAAAATAGTTAGATTCAACATCCAAGATCTTAGCATTGCTCAAAGATACTGTGTGGCCTGTATCAATGGCATGTTATGTTAAACCACAGCTAGTTATATTACGATTGATATCACTTTTATGTGAATTAATCCTACCTTGCAAATATCTTGATGTTTGTCCTATATATGACTTATTATACTCACCACAAGGAATCTTATAAACAACATTGGATTTATTCAACAATCTGACAGGGGTTTTTAATTTTGAAAAAAGGTTGGAAACTGTAATAACATTTGTCAAGGCAATTTTAATGTTGTGATTCTTGAATATATTAATTAATCTAGGTGTGAGATTGTCTACATAAGGTAATGTTTTATAAAGAACTACAACACCATCCTGGTTATCATTATTTTGGGGGTTATCTGTTAGGGTGGTCGCTGGTAATGTGTGATTAGAAGCGGCATTTGAATCTATCCTGATATCATTAGTATTGTTTTGTTGCAACCTAATGCTAGATCTTTCATTATAATTAAAAAGTAATAAATTAAGGAATTTGTTTTATTTTAATTGACTTTATTATATTCTACTTCATACTTCAATTAAAATAAAGGATACAAGCTGGATTCCTATTGCCTTTAAGTTAGTTTGCTAAAAAGCCAAAAAAAAAGTACACACGCCGCAGTACAATACTGCTAGGAATCGATATTGACAAAGTATCCTCCTACAAACTGACATTGTTTCAATTCGAGGAAAAAGTTGAAATCAGGAGAGTGGCTCGTCCTAATTGCTATAATGTGCATTGAAGTGCAGAATAGCGTAAAGCTTTCTACTACCGGAATGTAGCTTTGTATTTTGAAGCAATTTCCATGCTGAGAGAAATGAAGCCAGCAAAACTTTACAAAGTGAGATAAATTATCTGCTAAAATAGCTTGTCTGGGTTTTCCTCTCAGCACTACATCTGCAACACAACACAGGGACATAAAGCTAGTATGTTTTTCATTTTTTGACATACTTTCATTCGTTTCGTATATGAGTAGATATACAGGGTCAGTTTTAGTACCGGATCGGCCCATAACTCTACTACTGTAGAAGATGGCGAAAAAAGTTGTGCAGAAAAGTTGTAGGCAAGGATGTGCTTCTTGCTTATAAAACATTTTGATTTATACAGGGTGATTCATAACTACGTGGTGATGTAAGCATGCATTTTTTAAATGAGACACGCTATATATTATACCACATCTAGATTTTACTAGTAATCCCCGTTTCAACAATGTGAGGTATTATAACATTATATAGGGTATTTCGAAAGTTATATCCAAATGGCTGTCAAATGAACTTGCTGTATATGTATCTGCTGGTAAAGTGCTGCACTTGGTTTTTTTTTTCATAAATGTGGACTTCACATTGCACCTAGAGGACATAGAGTAACAGGAAATACTATTCTACTGCACTTAAAGGACCCTTAAAGGCAAAATTGAAGCAAAAATAGCCACCTCATCAAAACTTCTGTTGAATGCTGCATTACGACAATGCTCTAGCTCACATCACCGATGTGTCAACGAACAATTGAAGAATGGCGGGTGGTAGTTATTAAACACTCCACTCCTCTCCCGACCTTGCTCCATGTGTTTTTTCCTGCAGTCATATTATTAGCATATCATATTTTATTTGTCATATATACAATGATTTGACAAATTAATAAAAATAAAATAAGTCCTTTTCTCGACTAACTTCAATCAGATCCTAACTCCTTACTGGACTGCCACTCCAGTTGTTTCTTGAAGAGAAAGATTTGAGTTCGATTAATGTACTAAACAGGCTGCCAAAAAATGATTTCTCTGCGATTTATGATAAGTGGATAAAATAATGGCATGTGTATGGAGAGTAATTTGAAGGATGGTTGTTGAAGATTTTCAAATAAATGTTTCATTGTTATGTTATAGCACTAGTTCCGTTATTGTTTGACATATCCTTGTTATGTATACAGGGTGGGCCAATAGTGCGTGGACGGAGGATTTTGGGTTTACTAAAACATATTTCAAAAATCTGTTATTTGATCATGGTAGGGACCCTTGAGGGCTATAACGTAAAAATATGTTCACTTAAATTCTGATGTTTATACAGGGTGATTCATATCAAACTTACATTTTTTTGAATGGAACCCCCTATATATTACTGCATATTTGGATTCCTTGATCAATTCTATGTGACTTTATGTATCACACATGGAACTTCAAACGAACCGTTTAGGCGCAAATCACCATTTTTGGTGTAAGTAGGTATCAGAAAAAAATTGAATATCGCAGCGATTATAAAACTTAGAAGGCCGTGACTTTGCGGTGCGACTAAGCATGAAATGCGTCACCTAAGGTCAGACGGCTAAATTTGAATTCTTTTTGTACTTGCAGATATCGGTAGATTAATTAAGGAAATTTCAATCACAGATAACTTGATTTTTTCAAATGGGAATGCCTATTTTGGTTTAGAGAACCAAATGTAAAATTTTATTACCTTTCTAACGATATAGTATTCTTGATATCAATCTTTCTTTGTTTTCATTTTATTTCAAATTTTCAGTCAAATCGGTGTTTTTCAATTTTCCTGCGTGCAAGCACCCTAGCAGGCCATGAAAAATAAACATTAGTATGGAAGAAACCAACAAACTTAGTAGAAAGATGCAAACTAACTAGAGCAACGAGGCAAGATTATGAGAATTCCTTACAACATATTAGCTCTAACCGGATACAGCAGCGGCAAGATATTTAATGTCAATGAGTAGCTGCGGTACGACAGAAGTGTTTGTTTTTCACAGCCTACTAGCTGTTGGGGTCTACTAGAGCTTGGCAACTTTCCAAAACGATAAAAAATTGTTAAACAAAAGGAAAACTACCAGCGATTTTTGCTTACAGTCTAACATGTTTAGAATGAAATTTCACATTTAATGGGATAAAAAATTAGTCATTTCCGTTTAGTTAAGTCAAAAGTGAAGATATCTCCAACTGGAGCATTCTGAACATTTATTGAAATAATTGCTAGAATTTTTTAATTACGCTATGTTGTAATTGTGATTATTTCATGTAGTTTTTTGCAAACTAAATTATCTTTTACAATTCAAACAGACTGCAAATCAAGTTTCAATTTCCGCGATTTTGCTGATAAGTAGAAGTACCTGCTGAAGAATTTGAAGTGTTCCTGTCAGAGGTACCATTACCTTTGACTTACGGAGATGGCTATCTTTTTATGGCATTAAATGTGAAAATTTATTCAGAAGACATAGATATTCTACTGCCAGCAACAATCACTAGTAGTTTTCCTTTGATCAAATAGTTTTTTACGGACTTTGGAAATTGGCTAATACCTAGTAGGCTGTGAAAAATGAGCGTTCTTGTTACCCAAGGACGTTAAAACAATAGGGGGACGCAGCTATTTACATTTCGCGTTGAAGCCGCATAGTCACATTCTAAGCGCATTGCAAAGTTGCCAAAATAGGCATTTTTCTAAGTAAAACTAAGAAAACAAGCAAGCTTATGAACAAAAAATATCATATTCAATATAATAATATAATATATTTATGAACAGTGGATTGATGTAGTGATTTTTTTTATATGCAAAACGTTAGGATCAAAGTCTGATTTCGCTTTTTTGCAATATGTATTTGATAGTGTGAAGAAATTTTCATATGTCAACACGGCAACGCCGCTTGGCTCTCATTGCTAGTTGCCATGGAGTTTCTGCGGTTGCCAAACTGGGCAAATTTCTAAGGAGATTTACGGTCAAATTTGCCCCAAACATCCCGTCATTAAACGAAGAGGTTATGTTGATCCACCCACGCGAAAAGGTGCGAGAAATTCTCGCTATTCCACCGGCAACCCTGTGCTGCGCATTACCGACTGAGCGGCGCACGCGGATCGTCAACGGGTGTGAATTTCAATTGTATTTGAAATTCCTGAGAATAGTTAAACAGACCGTATCTTATTCGAAGTCGAATCTATTTTGTGCTCGAGTATAAATTGTTCTGTTGTGAATTCCAACATTTCAAATTTTAGATAATCGTAACACAGGTAGGTATCTATTTTGGGTTTGGGTATAAATTTTTCTGGTGTGTTGAGTGTGTTTCAGTGCTCAATTACCTGATAGGCCCCAAAAACAGGCTGACGATCCGATAATAGTCATGGGTAGACGCTGCTACATATGCAAAAAATGGGATTATCGGAACCCTAACTTGACCTTTTACAGGTAAGTGTATTCATACATTCCTATGTGCTACCTGCTGGGGTACATTTGAAAATAACAGTATACAGTATATATGGGATCATCTTTCAAATAAGGTATCTATAAACAGTAAAGTTGGGCTTCATATTTTTAGAAATTACTTTAAACACCTAGATTGCTCCTATTGTCATGTAGGAATACTTTAAGCATTGACTTTAAGGTATGTTTACATTTATTGGGCTGGTACTGCATTATATAATTATATTATTTATGTCATATTATTTTACCTAGATAATTTGAAAGTGATTTCGAATATCACATATTATACACAACTGTACCTACATATAAACACACCTAGCCTGAGTGTTACTTTCATATTCTTAAACACCTCATCCAGTTTGCTACTGTTGTTATAGGTATAGGAATATTTTTAATCTGTGCATGTTAAAATTTATTGGACTGGTACTGCTTTATATATATTTATGTCATATTATTTTACCTACACAACTGTATATAGTACTTAATATAAACAAACCTAGCTTGAAGTGTTACTTTCATATTTAACAAAATAAAATAAATTAAAGTACCTATCATTTTTTTGAGCTTTTTTATAATTAATAATATTTTTCAGTATTCCCAAAGATATTGTTCTAAGGAGGAAGTGGTTTGAGGCAATGGGAGTGACTGAAACAGACCTACCACAATCAAAAGAAGTCTGCGCAGAACATTTTACCAATGATGACTTTGAAACGACACTATCAGGAAAGAAGCGGTTGAAAAAGAATGTGGTGCCTACTTTGTGTACTAAGGGAGGAGATAAAGTGTAAGTAGCTATATATAAATAATAAGACTTTAACATTTGGTAGGATTTAGAATATGATATAGTAACAAAAAATATAATTTAATCAACTTAGTTACATTCTAAGAAGCATGTTTTTCCTATATCTTTGTTATGTTGGAAATAATCCAAGAAAATCCATTATATCTGTGAGCACAGTCTTTTAGTCTGATGATTCTAAATAATGGTGTCAAAGTGGATAGGCTGCTGAACTGTACACTTTATGGCTCTAATTCAGGAAAATTAATTGGAGTTATGAAATGCTACAATAATATGTCATCTAGGTGCATGTGAAACTTTTTTCAGTGTCAAGGGTACATTTGCTGAGACAAGTTGCAAAACTTGTAATGTAATGTAATATTTCTTTGAGGTTTGAAGGAATAGCGAGTAAATAACTTGACTCACCTAGTTGATGAATTGGATACTGAGGTGTAATTGTTTTAGAGCAAAAGATAAAATAGGTACAATAGTGTTTAGCAAAAAATAATGTTAGCCCTGAATTGATAAGGTGTTGAAGGACCTTAACTGTCATTACTCTTACTAGTTATTTTAAGATGATCTTATTTAGTTTTTAGCATCATATACGAAGTATAAATTATAGGCTGTTCTATTTTCAAGGGAAATATATATGCAATATATTTTGTGTTACATATAAATACTCCAATGTTCTCAATCCTCAACAGTTTTTGCTCAGGAAACAGCTTTCAGAAATTTTTTTTCAGAGCATAAAGTGAGCAATTTATATTTTGAATACAATAAAATAAATAAATAAAATAATGTACAAAAATAATTAATACAATTAATAATTTTTTACTGTTTAACAGTAATATCACTTATTTTGTTCCAAATTTTCATCCCTAAATTATTTTATGTGTATAGTTTTTTAATCATTTCGCAAAACAGTATTTTGTGTTTCATATCACTTGTATCTCAATTTTTTGAGACTTTGTTACTCGTAAATTAATCTGACCACTGTTTAAATGGGCAATATCACAAACAGACTGTTTTGTCTATTGTTTTATAATGTTATAATTATATAATTTATAGTTATAATGATCATCATAATTTCATTTCTTATATATAGAGACCATCCTTTGAAGGTAGCCAACAAATGTAATACCGGTGCTTCTCAAGAAGCTAGTGGTACTGAATACTGCTTTTTCAAGGAGTCTTTGCTGTGTGCCTGTATTTGCTCTGATTTGTAACTTTAGCATGAACTTAGCATCATACCAAGAATAAATTACATAGGCTGTTATTTATATATTTAATATACATACAATATATTTTTTATTAGATATATATACTTACATGTCATTCACAGATTTGCTCAGTAAACAGCTTGCAGAGATACATTTTTTCGGAGCATAAAGAATGCAATTATATTTTGAAAACAATGTTTCTTGAAAAGTTAATGTGAAAAAATGTACAAAGGCAGTTACATACAATTAATAGCCTTACACTGTTTTGTGATAATGTTACCTAATCAATATTTTGTTCTAATTTCCATCACTAAATTATTTTACTGTGTAGTATTTTTTGAACATATTGTCTTGTTGTTCATCACTAGTATCTTTATTTTTGGAAATATTTTTACTTTCAAATTCTTCTGTCTCCATGGTCAAATGGATACTATCACATAATAGAATATTTTATCTGTAATCGTTTTTTGAACATATTGCTAAACAGTATTTTGTCGTTCATCACTGGTATCTTTATTTTTGCAAATATTTTTACTTTTAAATTCTTCTGTCCTGTCTCCATGGTAAAAATGGATACTATCACAAATAGAATGTTTTATCTATAATTGTTTTATCAAGTCATAATTATGTAATTATATTATAATTTTATTATGATTTAATTAAATTTTTAGGTGCCACTACCCCTTGAAGGAAGCTTATTTCTTATCTGCTGCTGGTGCTTCTCAAGAAGCGATCTGTGGTGAACCAGCTCCTAAGAGGTATTTTTTTAATTATAGTTGTATTAAACATATAATTATTCAAGTTGTTAGCACAATATGGCTTTTTGAGGGTTTTTTTTTTGGTGTTACATTGTATACAACAAGAAAGTCCATTTTCCGTTACTTTGTCTTTTTGTGTGCTTTTAGTCATTCAGATTTTTTGCTTAATAATTTGATAAAAAAATAACAAAGTTCATTATTTCTGAAGTCCATGATTATTATATGATAATAAATACTACTTTGCATAAAGAGTCTTTCAGAACATGTAATATTGGGGTGGGGTATTTTTTTGTAAAAACATAAGATCATACAAAAAAATTAATGTTGAAAGACTTTCACAACTAAAGGCATCCACGATGCTGAACTTGAAATTTTTCAAAAATCCTTACAGAGATGCTCAATATAGTCGCCATATACAGATACAATTTTACTTTACAACCACTTATTGTAATTTACTATATACACTGAGTTAGAAGAAATATAAAAGTTCTACATCCACTGCGTCAGTTTTCTGCCTTGCTGTGGCAGCTGTCAAAAAACTTCTTTAACAAATATAAAGTTTATGAAATTATACGTTCATTCATTATGGGATAAATTCCAGAATATATCAAATTCGTGTTTTTTAAAAATGTCAATAATCTAAAATTTTATTTCAAATTCCGATGACCTACCTGTTCCTAATTTTTGTAATGCAATACTTAACTGTACTTAACAGAGTGCTTACCAAAACACAGATATTTTTATTTATCCTAAACATATAATTTGAACATATTATTACATAAGACGGTGCTAGCCATCATTCCTGAAAAACTTCAGGAGTCGTTCTGGGACACGGTGTATATATTACCTACATAATATCCATAATTTTGTACAAAGTCAATCTATTTCGCTTCTTTTTTTTAACTAGTTTATTATTATGTCGCTGATTAGGTTGAGGAAGACGTCTATTTTGAATGAAGCAGATGAAGAACTTGGTAAAGAAAACCTGAGCGTTTTTGGTATCACTCCAACTAGATCAGACTTGGTAACAATAACATCATCACAAAGTTCATCCCACAACACAGCTGTAGCAATTTACTCTGAATCAGAAAAAATTCTACAGTCCCAGGGATCTGAGTCATCAACTACTGCTACTGCATCTGAAACAGAAGATATTCTGCTAAGAACAGTAGGGGAAAGAATTTTGAAAAAGGATAATGTTATTGGTCCTAAGTCGATCTTTCGAGGAAAACTTTCTTTGATTACCAACTCAAGACCATTGATATCAAAGCGACAGGTAAAAACTCCCAGGAATAAAATAAAAAGCCTCCAACAGAGTGTTAGAAGACTTAAGAAAAGGACAAATGATTTGCAATCAGTGATAGATATTTTGAGGAAGAAAGCATTAATTACAGAAAATGCAGAAGTAGCTATGAAGGTAAAGTATTTGTTATTGAGTGATATTATAACTTGGCTTATTTATTTACCTAACGATAATTTGAAATTCCCTCTCCCATGACTACCACTGTTTTTTTCATATATTTATCATATCTGGTTTTATAACTAGTAGATGACCAGTACATTGGGATTTAATGTACATGCATTCTATATTGGTATTGACTGGGGCTCCAGCTTATCTAAAATTTGATTCACATTATTCAAATAATTTTTTTATCAATGCTGTGAACAGATAGTTGACATTTCAACAGATTTGTTGAAACAAGCTGTTGCTTGAGGTGGAAATGCGTCACGTTGATTCACAAAAATATACCCTAAACGATTTGTTTTCAGTGAAATAACCCAGGACATAGATATTTTTAATCACGGACGGTAGCGAGAAAAACTGAAATTTCTTAGGGTAGATAAACAAGTCAAAAAAATATAAATAGGATTCGCTAATAAATAATATTTTACTACGCTATTTGCGATACTTTTAAATTCAGTTTCAATTAAAAATAAATTTATGGTCGATAGCTTTCCTAATCTCAAAACTCTCAGGGTAATTTCCATTGTTATTCGGTATAGACCTCATCCATACTCATTACACGTGACCCTTTTGATAGTATCCACACTAAAATCATTCATAATATATTAGGGAATAACAATAGTCGTCTATACTTGGCTACCATCACGAATAAAACGTAACGTTGCCAACCATAGTAGCCAATAAAAAGTAGCCCTATCTACGATTTGCTATTCTGACATAACCTACTTCTAACAGAAGACATAACTCATGTTAATGTTGGAAACAAATATAAATATAACCATTTTTTTTTCAGGCGTCGCTTTCTGGAGCTGCTGGAGATGTAGTGAATAGATTATTAAGAGGATCCAGCAAGCAACAATACCCTCCAGCACTAAGGTCTTTTGCGTTGACGCTACACTTTTACTCGCCAAAGGCTTATAGTTTTGTTAGGAAGTTTTTTAACAACTCTCTTCCGCACCCAGTCACTATATCGAAGTGGTATAGAAACATTGATGGCTCCCCAGGCTGGTGTGAGGAAGCGTTAAATGCTTTAAAAATTAAGGCGCAAGACGACGATAGAAAAATACTGTGTAATCTGGTTTTTGATGAGATGTCCATCCGAAAACAGGTTGAGTGGGACGGAAGGAAATTTCACGGTTATGTAGACTTTGGCACCAATATAGATAGTGATTTGCTTCCAGAAGCGAAGGAAGTACTATGCTTCATGCTTGTCTGTATCAATGGAAGTTGGAAAATACCTGTAGGATATTTCTTACTAGATGGTTTAAGTGCTTCAGAAAAAGCTACTCTATTAACGAGTTGTTTAACATTTTTAAATGAAAGTGGTGTAGTTGTGACGTCCATTACTTTTGATGGGACGCCAACAAATTTTAGTATGGTTTCATCGATGGGGGCAAAATTCAGCGATCCTTCCACAATAAGGCCTTTCTTCTATCACCCTATAACTGCGGCAAAGGTATTAATTTTTCCTGATGCGTGCCATATGATAAAGTTGGTAAGAAATTGTTTTGGTTCTTTAAAAAATCTAGAAGATCCAGATGGGAAACAAATTAGCTGGTCATATATAGATAAGCTTGTTGATTTGCAGTACGAAGAACAGCTACATCTTGCAACCAAAGTAAAAATGAGGCACCTTCATTGGACCAAGGAAAAAATGAAAGTTAGACTAGCTACACAAATATTAAGTAAAAGTGTATCAGATGCTCTAAATTATTTGTGTACGGATTTAAAGCATCACGCGTTCAGGGACGCCGAGCCCACTGCAAACTTTATTAAATTGTTTAACGATTTATTTGATATATTTAACTCAAAAAATCGATTAGCTAAATATAAGTACAAGAGACCGCTATCTCAACATAATAAAGCAGAAACTTATGACTATTTGGAAAGAATTCGTTCTTATATTCTAAATCTAAAAATAGGTAATGAACCTGTAACACAATGTCCGCGAAAAACAGGTTTTGTAGGATTTTTAATATGCATTGAAAGTTTAAAGTATATGTATAATGAGTATGTAGAGGAGAAAAATTACTTAAAATACATACTGACGTACAAACTGTCGCAAGATCACCTTGAACTTTTCTTTGGAGCTATTCGCAGTCGAGGTGGACATAATAATAATCCTTCAGCCAAGCAGTTCCAGGCGGCTTTCAAAAAGTTAATTGTACATTCCCAAATAAGGGCAGGGGATACTGGTAATATAATAAATTTAGATGCAACTTCCATATTGTTTTGCAGTAGTTCTAGTATTACGAGAAATGATGATTGCGATGACTTGCAAAATACTCCTGAATCATTGGAGTATGAAACTAAAATCAGGGAGGAGATGATGAATTCTCAATATCTGACAGCACGCTCATGGGATTTAACAGATTATAGTAAAGATGTAGTGGGTTATATAGCTGGATTTGTAGTAAAGCAGGTAAAAAAAGTCGTAACATGCTCAAAATGCATATCTCTGATTCAAAGTGATGAACCACTTTCAATGCTACAGAAACGGAAGGAGTACAGTTGTCTAACCAAAGCTTCCTCAGTTGTAATTGACGTTTGCAAAGCAGCTGAAAAGTGTTTTAGATTCATTCATAAAACAACCAATATATTTAATAAGAACGTGATGACCAACTTATTGATGTTATTAATTACAAATACAATGCGTAATATCCCTATGCAGGTTTATGATGGTTTTGGAGATCATTTTTATGACGAGGATCCCTTAACAGGTCATGCTACAACAATAATTAAATTAATACTTAAAAAGTATTTCACACTGAGGATCCACTATGAATGTATGAAAAATCTGGATAATAAAACGATTAGAGTACGCTCGTCATTAACCAAAATCATTCATTTTAAGAACCAATGATATTTAGACGCTTTTAAATAATGAAAGGTGTTGCGGGAAATCAGTATAGTAATCAACTTGATTTTTTTATATGGAACCGCAGTCTTTCTAACCTCGTTTATGTTCCATCATTGATCTCTATTTAAACCTAAGATATTGCCGGGATCCGTTACGAGGTAGCCAAATTATAATTTATTTTCAATTATTTTCTGGATTTGCAAGGTCACAAGGAATACGTCCAAATTAATACAGGGTGACCTTTTAGTACCGGATCGGCATTACTATAAAAAATAGCGAAAAACGTTGTATATAAAAGTTGTAGCTAAGGATATGCTCCTTGCCCGAAAAATATTTTTAATTATACACGGTGTTCCATAACTACGTCGTGATGCAAACATACATTTTTTTTAAATGAGACACCCTATATATTATTCCGTATTTAGATTGCACTAATAATCCTCCTTCTTAGAATGTAAAGCATTGTAACATTATGTAAAGTTATGACCATTTTCATATCCAAATCGCTGTCATGAACGTACTGTATATCAAAAAGTAATGAACCAAAAATTATTTTTTTCACATGGAAAGATAAAAAATATCCTCTAGTTTTAAAATCGGCTATAAAAAAAGCCCATGATGCATATTCGTATACGGGGTGATGTAGAATGCTAAATCTAGATTTTCTCTTTTTTTAAATGTAACTCCCAATATTTTATTACACCAAAGAATTGCTTTTAATATGCTCTTTCATATTTGTGCAGCACTTGTTATACCTACATCCATCAGTTTCTGAGGTATTTCGATTTTTCTGCAAATTTCAAATTTACCTCCTATTTGTGTACTGACAGTTATTCATTTTGAGGCAGTGCTATCGAATTTATTTTTTGTTTAACGAACAACTAAGTTATAAGGTCCCAATAGTATTTGATAAAGTCAAAACCCTGAATTATCGAGATAATAAAGTCAAGTATACTGAGAAAACAATTTTGTAGATGTGATGCATAATTATCAAAGCAGATTTATCAGGTAGGCTTTGAAATAATGCCAGTTTTCATAACCTGCTCAATAATTTCATACTGTGTGAACAGCTTTAAATATGAATTTTTCCACTGAAGGACAAATAGAGGATATTTATTGGAACCTTTGACAAATTGTCCACCTGCCTCTAGAACATATCAACTAACAACAGCAATATCCAGAACGGAGGCAACCTAAGACTGATGCATTTGAAAGACTGAAGAATCGTTTTATTCGAATTGTGTGGATTAATATTTTATAGCCTACCTGATAGTTCTGCTTGATAATTATGCATGACGTTTATAAAATTGTTTCCTCGGCATAATTGACTAATTATTATCTCGATAATTCCGTGTTTTGACTAGATAAAATACTATCATGGCCTTGTAGTTTAGTTGTTCGTTAAGTAGAAATAAAATCCCATAATATTTTCTAAAAATTATGGAATTTCAGTACACAAATAGGAGGTATATTTGAAATTTGTAGAAAAATCGAAATATCTCAGAAACTAATGAATGCAGCCATAACAAGTGCTATACAAAGATGAAAGAGCATATTAAAAGCAATTCTTTGGTATAATAAAATATTTAGAGGTTACATTTTAAAAAAAGAGAAAATCTAGATTTTGCATTCTACATCACCCTGTATACGAATATGCGTCGTCTGCTTTTTTTCTAGCCGAATTTAAAACTAGATAATATTTTTTATCTTTCCATGTGAAAAAAATAATTTTCGATTCATTACTTTTTGACATACAGTACGTTCATCTGACAGTGATTTGGATATAAAAATGGTAATAACTTTCGAAATACCCTGTATAATGATACAATACATTATATTTTTAAAAGGGGGATTATTAGAATCTAAATATGGAATAATATAGGGTGTCTCATTAAAAAAAATGTATGTTTACATCACCACGTAAAAATATTTTCTGAGCAAGGAGCATATATCCTTAGCTACAACTTTTATACACAACTTTTTTTGCTATCTTTTACAGTAGTGGAGTTATCGACCGACCCGGTACTAAAAACTCACCCTGTATATTCCTTTAACTTTTCTCAATAATAATACTCGTATTGTACAAGTAGTTACCTAAATGCTAAGTGAATATTATTTGGATGTGTGTCTACAGGGTGTTTTCGTGATAATGTTAAGTTATAGTAATTTGAAAGTCATTTTACTTTTGTTTTTAAATGTAACACGGTATGTTTTATTTAGTAGTATCTACTAAAACCCTATCTCGCCTTGTAATATTTTTTCGAATTTGCGGTGTTGCCAAATTATTATTTTTCCATAATATCAAGAAACATATTTCCGATTTTCCTTAAAAGAACGCACGGTATATTTTATTTAACAATGAAAGTACTACCTATAGTAATAGTTTACGGCGTGATCAAGTTTAGCGGCGTCCCTTAAATTTGTATATCGATTGCCTAGCGGCAACACCACGTATCAAACAAAATGGATATTTTTCAGGAAACACAAAAAACTGTCTAAACGGTTCAAATGGACTTGTATTGCATTTTTTTTTGAGATATGTTACATTTTACAGTTCAAAGTATATATAATGTCGCCCCTGATGATGTAATGTTATTGTTTACTAAACTTTTGTTTGATAAGGGGAATTTCAAAGTAACCGATGGTTGATACTAGGTATTGTTTCTAAAAGTGATGAAAAATAAATTCAGTAAGAAACAAGTTCGAGACACTCTAATTCAAGAAATATAGGATTTATACAAACAAAACATTTTTGCAGTAAGGATAAGGTTAAAATAAAAAAATCAAAAACATATTTCTGACTTAAAGGTATAAAAAGTATATCAAAGGCACCTTAGACATACTATTCAAAACTATCTATTCGTGTGGTAAGCTATCATAATAATCCTGTGTTTCTTTCGTTAGGGTGGTTTTCATGTCCTGCAGGTGGTCATACTTTACTTTTGAAATCTTCCGACGATTTTGATACAATCTTTTAGGTGAGTAATTCAGATCAACTTCTCTGGATCGTTGAGGCATAACAGACAGTTCATCTTCAAAATTCAATTTGAATCGTATTTGACCATCGGCTTCATAATTTAGCACTCTAATGTTTGTGACTGTGGGGTCATTTGTTGTCCTCCCAGGACGGATACTTTTGTATCGTAACATATTACTATCATCATAGTTTTTGAAAAATTGATGCTCCAAGTATTCGGCGTCATAAGGAAATGGCCTTAGTCTTGCATTTTTTGTAATATTTACATACTCAAATGGAAGTGAAATGTTCCTGTTGTTTAGTTTCCTTTCAATGACACTATGCACTGAATCACACTCCATCTGTGAGTGTCCTGGTTCCAAATACTTTTGGGTGATACTTATATTGTTCTTATTAGAATAGTTGCACAATGCATTGGCCAAAATATTGTTTCTATTTTGATAAGGGCATCCGTCACTCCACAAAATGATTGGCTTGCCATCGACACAATGTTTTTCTATATGGTGGATTATTATTGAAGTAAAAACTGAAGCCACCAAGTCGCCTCCTGATTCATTCCACCAGTAATTTGTACACTGGTGGGTCCCTAAATTGTAGATAGTGAAGTTGTGAACTTTTAGTCTCGTTTTGAAATAAAACTTATTTGCATTGTTGACCGGGCATAGCTTAACTGCTTGGACGTCCATTACAAATACATGTTTCTTTTGAGATTCTGCATCCTTTTTGTCGGAATCTTTTTCGGATCTTGCCCTATTTTTTAATTTTATATGTTCATCGTATACTTTTTGATCAACGTTGCCAGCACTATATGACACGCATGTATTACATTGATCCTTTTTTGGACAAAACAGTGCAAGGTTCATTTCCTCAAATATTTCAGAGAACACAAAGGAGCTCAGAGCAACTTTTCCATTTTCGTCACAATGTTTTTTGTATACTCTGTACAAATTAGATTTTGACCCGAAATCCGCCTCCAAATATAACTTTTTTGTATCTTTCCGACAATAATGTGCTGGCATTTTTGGTAGCCTATTTAGAAATAATTTCAAAAATTCTTTTTGCTCAGTCGTTCTAAGTTTTCGTTCTCCTTGGAAACTATTCTTTCGTTTTATATTGTTCATAACCTCTCTAGAGCTGTGCATTCCGTGAACGGCAGTTGAACACCATTGATGAATCATCCACTCTTTTAACCCAAGTGTAGATAAGAACATTTGTTTGCACACTTGTTTAGTATCTCCGTTGACTTTTAAAAAATAGTCATACGTGAACGATCTTTTCGAATCCCCTGGAACGAATCTTCGTGAAACTGGCTTTTTATGCATCAAACTAGTCACATATATTTTTTTTTGGTCCCAGTCCAAGTCTTTCCAAAATTTTTGAAAAATAATTTCCCTTTGCTCTGGAAGAATTGTATCACAAAATCGATTTTTATACTTTATACATTTTCTGGAAATGCAAGTTGGTCCAATCCTTTTACATTCTCTCATGGTATTATGGAACACTTTTCCATCTGGCCCTCGAGAGTACCCCAAATACTCTTCTCCTCGCATTCTTTTCGATCTTGATTTTGATCTATCCCACTCGCTTTCATCGCATTTTCTTCTCCTTGTTCGTTTTTCTTTCTCTATCGGAGGAATTTGATTTTCTATATTATTTTCTTCATCATCTGTTACTGCATCTTCTTCATTCGGCTGATATAGTCTGGATCATTGGCATCAAAACTACGAGAATCATTAACGATAACAATTGTAGAGTTACTTGCAGCAATTATTCCAGTTTCAACAGTATCATGTTCATTATTCTTAATAGTTGCCGAAACTATTTCATTATCTTCATATTCAACTACGTATACAGGAGCACAGGATTCATTAGCTGTAGCTACTTCTGGATCATTCATAGCAAGCAGTGCAGTAGTATCTGTTAGAGTAGTAATGCTAGATTGAATTGTGGAAACAGCTTCATCGCCAGCAACATTGTGGAGCTGTTCATCCTCTGACATCTCGATCGAATTTAATACCCTGGCTGTTTCACTACCATCAAGAAGAAGTAAAGGTTTCGCTAGGGCCATTTCTAGCATTTGTCGACTCCTTTTACCGACTGTAGCAGGTACACGAGAAGGCAGATTCATTGTCTCTGGAAAAATACGCTAACGTTAGTATGAAAGTCGTCAACAATAAGGGTGCATTTATAGTGCTGTAACGTAAGAGGTAAGGTAAGAGGTATGAAAATAAACCTGTGGAATCAGATGAGAGTGTTTATAGTCGTAACGTTTCTTCTTACGTTACGACTATAAACACTCTCATCTGATTCCATAGGTTTATTTTCTTACGTCTTACGTTACCTCTTACCTTACCGCACTATAAATGCTACTTAAATCTCAAAATTAGCAATAAGTACGATGAACATGTGTAATTTCTGGAGCTTATCATGCTGTTACAACCTACAATTGCTGATCGATATATAGAAACAGATACGTGAAAACTGCCTCACTTTCGTTTGCTTCTACAGGCTTAATACAATTACAGACGCAACAAAATAATTATTCAAAATTGCTTCTTACATTCACTAAGCGAAACGATAGCAAAAGCATTAGTACAATTTTATGGATTTTTTTGATCTTAGTTCAATCAGAATGAAAGTAAGAAACAATTGCAATAACAGGTATCGATACTAAGAAATTTAGTCCATTCACCAAAATGCACGCAATAACACGTATCAAACAATTCTGATGTTTACTCGATGTTCTGCTGAATAATGTATGACATAATATCAATCCTAGACCCAAAATGCAACTATAGTATCTTTAGCTAACTTACCTGATAGATAAACACCTTGGCGGCTCACTAAATAAAATAAAAAGCTCAAAATGAAGGGAGCAGGCGTGCATTCACAAAAGTCGCTTTGTTGATACTGGGTATTGCATCAGTTATACCTCATACGTGGTATTACCAATAGTCTCATAAATAGGAATCCTTTATGAATAGATTTTAATGGACCGCCTTATTTCGTGCGTTACCGCTAGATGGACCCGCCGACACAAGAAACCAATTTTTCATATTTTTGATGATACGTGGTATTGCCACTAGGCCATCGATATATATCTTAAGTTATGGATCAAATGAAGTGAGAAGGTGATAGAGGAGCCTATTTTCTGTCAGAATGTGATAAACAGATTACCTGTGTCTGATGTGCGTTAAACGCCGAGGTGTCGTCCACAATTGCGCCTGTAACCTGTATACAGAGTGATTGGTAATTCGGAGCATACCTTTGAGGAGGTGATAGTAGAAGTGTAAGCTAATAAATTGATCATATAATCCCATGTCCAATTCCTAATAGTCTACGACATAAATTTAATATTAGTATTAAAATGCAAAACTGATCCTGACCAAACAAATCCTAATTGTCGGATTACAAGACTAAAAGAAAGTGACATGTATCCAAACATTTCGCAAGAGTCTCAAAATTAGTAAATGTATTTAAGAAAAGTTACCAAAAATATAAATGTATCTTTGCAGTAAAGACATGCCCATCAGTTAGCCATTGGTACTATAAACTTCGTGTAAGAAAGAAATGTTAACCGCTAAGAGTGTCTATTATGAGCAATTGTTCAATTTTTTACTATGCATGTCTTTACAGTTTGACTGGAAAGGGATTGCAATTTCTATAAAAAACTGTGAACAATTCAGTAGAAAAGAAGAAAATTCAATCATGTTTCAGCTAAATATGCTACTCCTAGGTGACTGAAAATGGGCAGTACGCGTCAATATATGATTACCATAATTCCTTGCATAAATTAATAATAACTTAGGAGGTAAGATATATATTGGAGACAAATTATGCATCTCTCGTCATATTCATAACAAAACTATAAGAGTCATGTCTGTAATATCAGCCTACCACAGCGTACAACTTCAATTTTTAAACATGAATGTTCATGTACTTATATAAGGTTCATATGATAACCTTTACGACACCCTTGACAGTGGTTTTAAGGTCGTCTTTATAATAATTCGGAATTAAATTCTAATTTTAATACTGATACTTATTATTACTGTACTATACCATTATCTACTCGTATATTGTTTTTTGTTTAGAGATTTAAGGGGTGATTGTAGTAACGACATAAGCTAATATTCGCCTCATTATAGTATCAATGGAAGAAGGAAAATCTGCTTTATTCAGTAAACTACCGCCGGCATTACCATTTACAGCAGTTTCGAGGCGACATCTTTATAATAATTCAAAATTAAATTAGAGAAATTCGTTCCCACTCAACATCACTGTTTCAATGTTTCATACTGATATTAATTATTACTATAGTGTACCATTATTTATATTACGTATTTAATATTTATTTTTTGAAGTTTTTAGAGATTCAAGAAATTGAGTGTAAAAGCTGTAAGTTAAACTTTGAGACATGAATGGTACGTTGATAGTAGAAGAAGAAGCTTTATTCAGTAAATCATCGGAGGCACCACCATCTTGTCTACTGGTCTAAGGAAGTGTCTTTAAAATAATTAAATATTTTATTTGAGCAATTTCATCCCACTGAATAACACTAATGTTTCATACTAATATTTATTAACAATAATATACCATTATTCAAATTACGTATTTAGATGTTTACTTTATCTTTTTTGTTTTTAAGGATCCAAGCTAAACTTCGCCACATGAATTCTATATACTATGATAATGTCAGTAGAAGCAGAAGAAGAAGCTTTATTCAGTAAATCATAGAAGGCAACACCATTGCCAATAGTCCTAAGGGAAGGTCTTTATTGTAATAATTAAATACTAAATTCGATACTTTTTTCCAGTCAACAACATTACTTGATTTCGATGTTTCATACTGATATTTATTATTATTATAATGTACCATTATTCATATTACGGATTTGATAATAACCTTTTTTGTTTTTTGATTTTAGCGATCCAAGGAGTTGAGTGGAAAAATTGTATAACCCAAACTTCGCCACATGAATTCTATATACTATGATATGTCAGTAGCAGTAGAAGAAGCTTTATTCAGTAAATCATAGAAGGCAACACCATTGCCAATAGTCCTAAGGGAAGGTCTTTATTGTAATAATTAAATACTAAATTCGATATTTTTTTTCCAGTCAACAACATTACTTGATTTCGATGTTTCATATTGATATTTATTATTATTATAATGTACCATTATTCATATTACGGATTTGATAATAACCTTTTTTGTTTTTTGATTTTAGCGATCCAAGGAGTTGAGTGGAAAAATTGTATAACCCAAACTTCGCCACAGGAATTCTATATACTATGATATGTCAGTAGCAGAAGAAGAAGAAGCTTTATTCAGTAAATCATAGAAGGCAACACCATTGCCAATAGTTTTAAGGGAAGGTCTTTGTAATAATTAATTACTAAATTCGATAAATTTTTTTCCACTTAACGACATTACCTACTTGATTTCGAGGTTTCATGTTGATATTTATTATTATTAAAATGTACCATTATTTATATTACGAATTTGGTAATAAACTTTTTTGTTTTTTGATTAGCTCTCCAATTAAGGAGATGAGTGGAAAAACTGTATAATCTAAACTTCGCCACATGTATTCTATATACTATGATAATATGTCGGTAGAACAAGAGGAAGCTTTATTCAGTGAATCATAGAAGGCAACACCATTGCCAATAGTTTTAAGGGAAGGTCTTTGTAATAATTAAATACTAAATTCGATATTTTTTTCCCAGTCAACAACATTACTTGATTTCGATGTTTCATATTGATATTTATTATTATTATAATGTACCATTATTCATATTACGGATTTGATAATAACCTTTTTTGTTTTTTGATTTTAGCGATCCAAGGAGTTGAGTGGAAAAATTGTATAACCCAAACTTCGCCACATGAATTCTATATACTATGATAATATGTCAGTAGAAAAAGAAGAAGCTTTATTCAGTAAAACATAGAAGGCAACACCATTACCAATAGTCCTAAGGGAAGGTCTTTGTAATAATTAAATACTAAATTCGATATTTTTTTCCAGTCAACAACATTACTTGATTTCGATGTTTCATATTGATATTTATTATTATTATAATGTACCATTATTCATATTACGGATTTGATAATAACCTTTTTTGTTTTTTGATTTTAGCGATCCAAGGAGTTGAGTGGAAAAATTGTATAACCCAAACTTCGCCACATGAATTCTATATACTATGATAATATGTCAGTAGAAAAAGAAGAAGCTTTATTCAGTAAAACATAGAAGGCAACACCATTACCAATAGTCCTAAGGGAAGGTCTTTGTAATAATTAAATACTAAATTCGATATTTTTTTCCAGTCAACAACATTACTTGATTTCGATGTTTCATATTGATATTTATTATTATTATAATGTACCATTATTCATATTACGGATTTGATAATAACCTTTTTTGTTTTTTGATTTTAGCGATCCAAGGAGTTGAGTGGAAAAATTGTATAACCCAAACTTCGCCACATGAATTCTATATACTATGATATGTCAGTAGCAGTAGAAGAAGCTTTATTCAGTAAATCATAGAAGGCAACACCATTGCCAATAGTCCTAAGGGAAGGTCTTTATTGTAATAATTAAATACTAAATTCGATATTTTTTTTCCAGTCAACAACATTACTTGATTTCGATGTTTCATATTGATATTTATTATTATTATAATGTACCATTATTCATATTACGGATTTGATAATAACCTTTTTTGTTTTTTGATTTTAGCGATCCAAGGAGTTGAGTGGAAAAATTGTATAACCCAAACTTCGCCACAGGAATTCTATATACTATGATATGTCAGTAGCAGAAGAAGAAGAAGCTTTATTCAGTAAATCATAGAAGGCAACACCATTGCCAATAGTTTTAAGGGAAGGTCTTTGTAATAATTAATTACTAAATTCGATAAATTTTTTTCCACTTAACGACATTACCTACTTGATTTCGAGGTTTCATGTTGATATTTATTATTATTAAAATGTACCATTATTTATATTACGAATTTGGTAATAAACTTTTTTGTTTTTTGATTAGCTCTCCAATTAAGGAGATGAGTGGAAAAACTGTATAATCTAAACTTCGCCACATGTATTCTATATACTATGATAATATGTCGGTAGAACAAGAGGAAGCTTTATTCAGTGAATCATAGAAGGCAACACCATTGCCAATAGTTTTAAGGGAAGGTCTTTGTAATAATTAAATACTAAATTCGATATTTTTTTCCCAGTCAACAACATTACTTGATTTCGATGTTTCATATTGATATTTATTATTATTATAATGTACCATTATTCATATTACGGATTTGATAATAACCTTTTTTGTTTTTTGATTTTAGCGATCCAAGGAGTTGAGTGGAAAAATTGTATAACCCAAACTTCGCCACATGAATTCTATATACTATGATAATATGTCAGTAGAAAAAGAAGAAGCTTTATTCAGTAAAACATAGAAGGCAACACCATTACCAATAGTCCTAAGGGAAGGTCTTTGTAATAATTAAATACTAAATTCGATATTTTTTTCCCAGTCAACAACATTACTTGATTTCGATGTTTCATATTGATATTTATTATTATTATAATGTACCATTATTCATATTACGGATTTGATAATAACCTTTTTTGTTTTTTGATTTTAGCGATCCAAGGAGTTGAGTGGAAAAATTGTATAACCCAAACTTCGCCACATGAATTCTATATACTATGATAATATGTCAGTAGAAGAAGAAGAAGCTTTATTCAGTAAAACATAGAAGGCAACACCATTACCACTAGTCCTAAGGGAAGGTCTTTGTAATAATTAAATACTAAATTCGATATTTTTTTCCCAGTCAACAACATTACTTGATTTCGATGTTTCATATTGATATTTATTATTATTATAATGTACCATTATTCATATTACGAATTTGATAATAAACTTTTTTGATTTTAGCGATCCAAGGAGTTGAGTGGAAAAATTGTATAAACCAAACTTAGCCACATGAATTCTATATACTATGATAATATGTCAGTAGAAGAAGAAGAAGCTTTATTCAGTAAAACATAGAAGGCAACACCATTACCAATAGTCCTAAGGGAAGGTCTTTATTGTAATAATTAAATACTAAATTCGATATTTTTTTCCAGTCAACAACATTACTTGATTTCGATGTTTCATATTGATATTTATTATTATTATAATGTACCATTATTCATATTACGGATTTGATAATAACCTTTTTTGTTTTTTGATTTTAGCGATCCAAGGAGTTGAGTGGAAAAATTGTATAACCCAAACTTCGCCACATGAATTCTATATACTATGATAATATGTCAGTAGAAGAAGAAGAAGCTTTATTCAGTAAAACATAGAAGGCAACACCATTACCAATAGTTTAAAGGGAAGGTCTTTTAATTACTAAATTCGATAAATTTTTTTCCAGTTAACGACATTACCTACTTGATGTCGATGTTTCGTATTGATATTTATTATTATTAAAATGTACCATTATTTATATTACGAATTTGATAATAAACTTTTTTGTTTTTTGATTTTAGCGATCCAAGGAGTTGAGTGGAAAAATTGTATAACCCAAACTTAGCCACATGAATTCTATATACTATGATAATATGTCAGTAGAAGAAGAAGAAGCTTTATTCAGTAAAACATAGAAGGCAACACCATTACCAATAGTCCTAAGGGAAGGTCTTTATTGTAATAATTAAATACTAAATTCGATATTTTTTTCCAGTCAACAACATTACTTGATTTCGATGTTTCATATTGATATTTATTATTATTATAATGTACCATTATTCATATTACGGATTTGATAATAACCTTTTTTGTTTTTTGATTTTAGCGATCCAAGGAGTTGAGTGGAAAAATTGTATAACCCAAACTTCGCCACATGAATTCTATATACTATGATAATATGTCAGTAGAAGAAGAAGAAGCTTTATTCAGTAAAACATAGAAGGCAACACCATTACCAATAGTTTAAAGGGAAGGTCTTTTAATTACTAAATTCGATAAATTTTTTTCCAGTTAACGACATTACCTACTTGATGTCGATGTTTCGTATTGATATTTATCATTATTAAAATGTACCATTATTTATATTACGAATTTGATAATAAACTTTTTTGTTTTTTGATTTTAGCGATCCAAGGAGTTGAGTGGAAAAATTGTATAACCCAAACTTCGCCACAGGAATTCTATATACTCTGATATGTCAGTAGAAGAAGAAGAATAAGCTTTATTCAGTAAATCATAGAAGGCAACACCATTGCCAATAGTTTTAAGGGAAGGTCTTTGTAATAATTAATTACTAAATTCGATAAATTTTTTTCCACTTAACGACATTACCTACTTGATTTCGAGGTTTCATGTTGATATTTATTATTATTAAAATGTACCATTATTTATATTACGAATTTGGTAATAAACTTTTTTGTTTTTTGATTAGCGCTCCAATTAAGGAGATGAGTGGAAAAACTGTATAATCTAAACTTCGCCACATGTATTCTATATACTATGATAATATGTCGGTAGAACAAGAAGAAGCTTTATTCAGTGAATCATAGAAGGCAACACCATTGCCAATAGTTTTAAGGGAAGGTCTTTGTAATAATTAAATACTAAATTCCATAAACTTTTTTCCAGTTAACAACATTACCTACTTGATTTCCATGTTTCATATTAATATTTATTATTATTATTATTTTTATGTACCATTATTTATATTACGAATTTGACAATAAACTGTTTTGGTTTTTGATTCCAGCGATCCAAGGAGTTGAATGGAAAAACTGTATAACCTAAACTTCGGCACATGCTATCTATATACTATGATAATGTCAGTAGAAGAAGAAGAAGAAGCTTTATTCAGTAAATCATAGAAGGCAACACCATTGCCAGTAGTCATAAGGCAAGGTCTTTATAATAATTGAATACTAAATTCGATCTATTTCTTTCCAGTAACAGCACTACTTAATTTGATGTTGCATACTGATATTTATTATTACTATAGTGTGCCATTATTTATGTTCCGTATTTGATGTTTAATTTTTTGCTGTGCCTCTAGGAATCCAAGGGGTTGAGTGTAAAAGCTATATGATGAACTAAGTAGTACTAGTACTACGAGTAGAAGCAGTTTTATTTAGTAAATCATCAATCCGGCACATTGCAATTTTTCGTCGTTCAACAACACTTAATAGATTCGGTGATTTATACTGATATTTCTAATTATTACCATAGTCCTGTACCGTTGTTTATAATAATCGTTTTTAATGTTGGTATACTGCAAAAAGGTGACCAAGTCAAAAAACTAGTTCCTCGTAAATGGCTGTTGAAAGTAATCATAATTTAAGTAACAAATCACTGAACATGTTTTTTAGAAAACATAGAAATCATAAATGTTCATTTTATTATTCTTGAAATAAGGAACATAAACATAATCACATTTAGATCTAGAATACTGAATCAGATCTAGTTTGGTTGAGTTGATCATTTTACCTGCTACTTTATTAGACATATTAGACTTAGTTGAAACGAGCTGTTAACCAAACTGGCAAAAATATTTGAGTATTGACTTGGATAAAATCATTTGTCGTCGTTTGGTACCAAAAACGTCAAATCGTCGATTTTTTGACTTATCACTTTTTGCAGTACATCGACGTATGATGTATTTGATGTTGAATTTTTATATTTCTTTTTTGTTTTGTTTTTAGTGATCCAAGCAGTCGAGTGTAAGAGCTATGTAGGCTATAAACTTCCCAACATATATCCTACTGTGATAACTGTAACCATTGATTAACACATTTATAACTGTGACTACTAGAAGAATATATATGCTTTGAAGAGTAAATAATGGTAGGATGACAAAGAATGGAGCACGAGCTAATTATGTAATTTAAATTAATATACATACGACGTTATATGTTGCAAAAATTAAAATGAAATTTAAAATATACATATACATTAAAAATACTTAATAAATAGGTGTTTTTAAGTAAGAGAAACATTTTTTATTACTATATTGGTTATACATGACATGTGTGTAAACGAATATTAATTTGTGTACAAATATGAATAAAATAATTTTTGCCACAGTTACTATTTTTTTATGTGAAGGCTGTCGATATACTTGAAAAAATCGATAATTGGGAAGTTTGATTTTGATGAAAATTTTAAAGTTTATAGAAAAAACACATAATTGTTCACTGCCTGTCTGCTACTTTAGAAGTTTCTACACTTAATTTGACGTGATTTAATAAGATAGTGACTTCCAATTTACCTACTGATTTTCGAGCCACTAATATTTTTCTTTGAAATTAGTTGTAGTCATTTTCTTTGCCAAAAATAATGTTTAAACCACTGCAAACGGAGCACATGCAATGCATAGGTGCTTATGTATTTTTATCAATACAGTTTTATTACAATAAAAATTAGTTCATGATAGTCTAATTACTTTTGACCATGACAGAGTATGGCTTTATAGAAATTTTATCTGTAAACGTGATCTAGCACTATATTATATTTTTTTATTATTTTAAATGAAAATACGACTCAAGCGTACCTAGCTAACATATTTCGGATGCTACTAATGGTTGTATGACTTAAATTATTCTTTTTCGAATAACAATGACGAATTTGATTTCTAATGTCTTTATAACCTCAAAAAATACCAAAACAGTATACTCCTGATGTCATTATAAGTAGTTGTTTGAAGTATAAGTACAAAACTTAAGATATATATGGATACAATTCCACTTATGGTGATCTATTATTTTTTGTTGTGATACCCCAGAAAAATGCACTGCACTGCATTTTGACAACTTCAACAATTTCACCGAAAACAAAAGAAAGCGCAGATGTAAATGTTTTGACTTCACCATTAATACAGGATAGACTGTGACATGCTGCGTCCCCCTATTGTTTTAACGTCCTTGTTGTTACCGCTATTGTTTCTGGTTAGAGCTAATATGTTGTAAGGAATTTTCATAATCTTGCCTCGTTGCTCTATTTAGTTTGCATCTTTCTACTAAGTTAGTTGCCTTCTTCCATACTAACGAGCTTTTGTTTATTTTTCATGGCCTGCTAGGTTGCTTGCATGCAGGAAAATTGAAAAACACCGATTTGACTGAAAATTTGAAATAAAATGAAAACCAAAAAAGATTGATATCAAGAATGCGATATCGTTAGAAAGGTAATCAAATTTTACATTTTATTCTTTAAACCAAAATAGGCATTCCTATTTGAAAAAATCAAGTTATCTGTGATTGAAGTTTCTTTAATTTATCTTCTGATTTCTCCAAGTACAAAAAGAATTCAAATTTAGACGCCTGACCTAAGATGACGCATTTCATGCTTAGTCGTACCGCAAAGTCAAGGCCGTCTAGGTTTAATAATCGCTGCGATATTCAATTTTTTTCTGATACCTACTTTATACCAAAAATGGTGATTTGCGCCTAAACGGTTCATTTAAAGTTCCATGTGTGATACATAAAGTCACACTAGAATTGATCAAGGAATCCAAATATACAATAATATATAGAGGGTTCCATTCAAAAAAATGTAGGTATAAACGTCAAAATTTAAGTGAAAATATTTTTATGTTATAGCCCTCAAGGGCCCCTACCATGATCAAGTGACAGATTTTTGAAATATTTTTTAGTAAACTCACAATCCTCCGTCCACGCACTATTGGCCCACCCTGTATATCGATCTAACCTGGGTGGAGTACATTCACCATTTCTAAGAAAGGCAAGATGTGTTCACGGCCCATTCACCATTTTTTACACAATTGATTAGATACAGCGAACATAAATATCAACAAACGAAATACAAAAGATGATTTTTCAAGTTACTGTTGAAATTAAGTATATTAAAAGACAAGAGCAAAAATAAAGCATATGCTTATTACTTCCCACATCGTAGCTATTCTAATCAATGATTTTAAATTTTCATCAAGTTTCATAATCCTAACATTTATTTATAACTGAGTAGATATGCAGGCAAAGCCTAAATACCAGAATACCGTGGCTGCTATGAAGATGATAGATTACGGGAAGTTTGTTAACGCGGGCTTTGAAGAGGCCAACATTTGTAGGCTCAATAAATACACCAGGTAGCCCGCTCCAACCCCTGAACATCCTAGAAATGAAGGGGCGATCGTACGATTCTGTTCTTGATGTATAAAGTACGACCGTCTTGGAATTATATGTAGCACTCCAGCGGATGCATCTAATAGGCTCGGTGAGCAGTGGAGTTATAGAGCATAGCTCAAAGGAGTAGACGCCGTTTTAATACTGGTAGAAACTTCAGAGGTCATCAACCGCATGCCGGTAAGAAAGCGGCTGGAGGTGGCGTATTAAGGCCTGGTCACCGACAGTCGAATTGCTCTTTTCTGGGTGCAGTGATAGTGACAGGGTAGTAGGGCGCAGCAGGTCCCCAGATATGTAAGCAATACTCCAATACTATTCAAAATTATAAAATTATTAAAAAATTAATTTAGTTCTTCAACATTTTTATTAAAAATTTTATATTTTTCAAAATATTTACGAAAAGAAATTTTCTGGATTTTCGAGTTTTTCAGAATCTTCAAAAATTTGTTTATTTAGAATTTGTTTCAGAATGTTAAAAATTTCGAAAATTTGAGAATCCAGAAGAGAGTCCTGGAGCCCGTATCTTTTTTGCTGATGCTGAAGTGAATGAAGTTCAAAAATAGTACCAGAGGCGTTTATTCTCATTACTGTTTCTATTCATTGATTTATTATTTTAATAAATCTGTAACATTAACCCAGTGGCTGTAGCAACTTTACAATTATCTTGAAGTTTCCAATTTCTGCTATAGATACAACAGCGACAGAAATTCAATGAACCTGACAAAATTCAATTCTGTCTGTAGAATTGATAATAAGAAAAAATTCATAAACAAGGATCATGAAACAATCGTGGCGTGCTTTAATTGACAATTTTGTTCTCATTTTACTTTTAGAAGTAACTAGAAACACCAACGAAAATAGTTTATTTCCTTATTGAGTTCTTTTTCCAAGCTATACATCAGTGTGCTTTGAGCTACGTACAACAAGCCGAATCGATGAAAATGTCAGTCATGCTCGTGATTCATTGAATTCTGACCACACTGCTAGATAAGTAGAAGGTTAAGGAATAGGATCCTCTGTGCTGTGTAAGCCACACTTCTCAGCGCGTCTGTGAGTTCTCGGCGAGACACAATGTGGCAACGTTGCGCAGTTACCCTATAATACTGATCTCCCTCCCTCCCTCCCTTTTTTCCGAGAATTAAGAATTAACTCAAAGGAAACCGTTTTGACAGCATTTAAGATGTCCAAAAAGCTGTGAGTTTCCCGTCAAAGCCCTCTAATGGGCATACCAGGCATCGGAAACCTAGTGTGAAAAATGTTTAGATCCTTCTTCTTTTTCTTCTTCTCCGGTATTTTCCCCTAGGTCTCTATCTATCATGGCATGTTAAATGTAAGTCTCCCATTTTAGTGCCGATCGTCCACCACGTCTCCTCCCTGGAGGCTTCCATTCCAATATTCGTTTTGGCCACCTGTGTTCTGGCATTCTCTGGACGTGACCATATCATTGCAGTGTTCTGATTTCTAATGTTTTTGTTATTGAACAATCTATTCCCATTCTTTCCCATATCTCTGCAGGTCTTATTTTGTCAGTTCCTGTGACTTGCAGGCATCTACTCATGTAACATGTCTAACTCGACCGTCGTCATTTTGTTCCTTACTGTTGTTGTCATCGACCATACCTCTGCTCCATATAGGGTAATTATATTTACAGATATCCTTTTTATGTTTTCTTTAGTGATAGTGTTATTCCATGACAGTCCATGAAGTTCTTTTGTGGCTTCTTTTCGTTGAGCTATTTTGGACTGTATCTCTTTTAAACACGTGCCATCTCGGTTTACGAGTTTACATGCTAAAGGTGATAACTTTCACGAACATAAACACTCTGTACAAATATATCTAATAATTTCTTGAAAAAAAAATGCGTCATGGCTTTGGGACACTCCTGTATATGTGATCCAATTAATTGAGCACTAATTCTGTTCATTCTGGCACGGAGCTTGACACAAATTTATTGAATCATTGTACTGTCAACGGTTTTTAATACGTATGGAGATTCTTAGTTACATCGGTCGCCTAAAAATACATAAAATTAACTTCTAAAGATATCGTTATACAGTGTGTTTCATAAGTTGGGACTTTTTTTCATACAGCGGATAGTACTCGCCAAAACGTGTGTTTTTTCTCAGTAATATATAAACGAAATATTTAGAGAAAACAAGATACTGACCGCTAAAGAAATCTTCAATGCTAAGTCCGTCCCTGCTCCCTGGGCAGTGAGATGGCCATGTATTGTCATATCAGAACAAAACAGCGCCACGAGTTTGTGGTACTTGTGAGAAAACAATCAGTTCGTCATACTTCGGTCATACGTCACGTTGCTGTCGCATAGTGTTCGAGGGTGCTTGACGATCGGACTTCGAAAACTACAACAATGGTGCATGCTTATAACAATAATGAACTGATGAACTTGATTTTAATGTACGGTGAGTGTGGTCAAAATTCCGCTGCGGCTTCGCGAGTGTATGTCGATCGTTTCCCTAACCGTACTCACCCTGCACCTCGTCGATTTGTCTCGCTCGTGCATAGAGCTAGAGACACAGGATGTCTGAATCCACATCGTGGTGGACACGCTGGAAGAACTCGACAACATCGTATGGTCCAAATTGAAGAAGACATCGTAAATCGTACTTTTACCTGTAAGACGACTGCGACAGGACCGTACTTACAGCTTCCGTAGCAACCAAATAGTGAGTACTAGCTTGAAACTTTTTTACAGTTTTGCTGCTGTTTCACCGTGCATTAGCTTCGCCGTTTCAAGGGCCGTTGCTTCTAGAGAGGAAAGTCCCAACTTTTGGAATACCCTGTATATTTTCAAGTCATGGTAAGGAGAAGAGTGTCAAAAACCTCAACAACCTCAAATCTTAGTCCGCGACAATGAACCAGCCTCAAAAAATGGTTTTTTACGTTGTTGTTTTCATACAGCACTTAATTTGTTGATCCATCTCGGCTTTCACAAGATAATGGCGTGTATAAGGTAAACAGCGGGGGCCCTACGGGGAATACAGAGTAAAGCTATGAATAATTGAATACAGAACGGTTCGTACAAAACATAATTCAAAAGCGCTTCCTCCTTCCGTGATGAATGCTTTCAAGCGCCAGAGAGAGCTCTTCAAATATTATTATTTTCGTAACCGGTCGGCGATCTCAAAGAACCGATTCAAGCTACTTGGGCAGCTACATAAGAAAATAAATAAGCCTTATGGAAAACTTCATTAAATTCCAAGGGTACAAAACACGGGAAAATAGTAAGTTCATCTCGCCACGCTGCTCGACGTTCATATTGCCAAACAAAATACCGTGTATTATATCTACAGTCGCCGTTGTAATAACAGAGTCGTAAGTGTGGAACGCCGCAATTATCTGTGAAACGATTTCCATGGATTTTGGAGTAATGTTTGCAAGATGTTAGAGTTGCACGCACCGCTCCTTGCGGCGATTGGTGGTCCTACCCAGTAAAAAACCTCTGCATGCTGCCTCTTCTCCACACAGCAACGGAACTACGTAAGCATTACTTCGTTGCTGCGGGTGTCTGGTCAATAAGCAGTCTTAATATTATTTTCTGCGGATGTCAGGTCATCTTGCTCACTCTGGTCTGTCCTGCATACTATTACGTTTAGTCAACATGATGCTCTTTGCCATATCCTGAATGGCCAACCAGTTGTCTTGAGATGTTAGCATGGTGTTGATTAAGTTCGCTGGGGTAACAGTCAGGCCTACCGTGGAATTGCACTTTTGTCTGTGCGTAGCCCATCGCGTGCATGTAAAGAAAGTGTGGCCCGCGCCATCTACTGTGTTGCAAACTTCACAGTTAGGATCGTCTATAATGTGGTACTTATGCAGATAGAAGTTGAAGCAGCCATGTCCAGGTAGGATCTGGGTAAGGGTAAAGTCGACATCCCCATGCTGTCGGACATCTCTGATAAGGGTCCTTGTCCATTGACTGGTAGCACCAGTATTCCAGCGTTGCTGCCATTCCGCGTAGAGATCCTCTCTGGCCCTTTTGTCTACGCCCTCGAATACCTTGGCTCACTCCAGCGCTAACAAGTCTATTGGAGGAAGACAGGAAATCACAGCGACCGCATCTGTAGATACTGTGCGATATCCACTGCAGATTCTGATCGCGGTCCTCCGGAAAACTGTCTCCAATTTCTTTCTGTTACAGGCTTTGGTTATGACAGAAGCCCAAATCGGGTCTCCATATAAAGCGAGGGAGCTAGCCACAGAGCTCAAAACTCTACTCGTACTCGATTTCGGCCCATTCACGTTTGGCATTGGTCTAGCCAGCATAGATACTATCTTGTGGGTTATTTCGGCGGTCTTGCGAATATGGTCACAGAAGGCTAACTTGGAATCCAGCCACACACCAAGGTATTTGGTGGAAGGTTTAGGGTCAATTATACTATCCTGGACTTTAAAGGAGATCCTACTCATCTTCTGGTGGTTAGCAGTACCGCCTGAGTCTTGTTTGCGGCCAAAGATGGAGATTTTCCCTGCAGCCAGAAGTGTATACTGTCTAAAGCCCAGTGTGCTTCCCGCATTATGTCTTCCTCGCCTCTGCCGACAACTATAACAGCCAGATCATCGGCGTAGGCCACTGTGGTATGGATTTATCCTTTTCTACAATGATAAACTACAAAATAAGTATTTTTGCTATCAAAATCATAACCGTTCTTTTCTCATTGCCGCACAGTGGTTTGGACCTGGCAATACCGCACGTAATCATATTGTACCGTAAGCTTCCGTAACTAACGTACAACTTTATCGGTTTTTCGCCGATTTGGTTATTTCGGGAGAACTGCGCATGTCACAAATAGCCGATAATGTGTAATAACGTCAGGAACGGACGTCCAAAAACTCTCTATTCAACTGATTATGTAACAATGGGAATATATTAGATATGCATCACTGTAATAATGCAAAACTAACCCTTTTGTAATTTAGTTACTGCAAAAAAGGTTTTTTTCAGTGCGACAACTGCTTAAATAAATAAGTCAAATAAAATAAGTCAAAGTTGATTCGAGTTTTTTTTTTCGAAAATCCCCCTTGTATACGCCTGTGAGACGAATGCCTCTTGGCGTACTGACAGTAAATCGACGCCAATAAAAGTTTCATCCAGTCGTCAATGTTTCGCTACGAATACTGCGGTAAAAAAAACCTTAGTGAGGGAGGGGGCGCGATGAGAATAGGGTACTTGCAGAAAAAAATATTATGTCATTTACGCGTTCCTTAGAGCCTAGTAAACATGACAAAATCACTTGTTTGGTTTTCTGGAATCGGCTGTGAGAGATATTCCAAAAATTTTTTCAAATGCCGGAAAATCCCGCGCAAACAACCTCTGACGTCAGTAATATCGTATAGTGATGGGATGTAAAGTATTGATATTCGATATCGATAGCCAGTGCTAACCTAACATTTTGACATTGATCATTATAACCACAAAACACAGTCACACACAAAAGTACAAAAGTCAAAAGAATAAAAGTTAGGCTAGATTACTAATTCACTTTGTAGGGATGGGCTTGAATTAGATTCTATCTTTGGATTCATTCATAATGGGATGAGCCGAAATAAAATGATGGCTTCGATTAGTTGCGAATCTCGGTCACAAACAGGATGAACTGTGACATCTATCAGATATAAAAATGTATTGCAACGAAAATGCTAGCGGGTTAATTGCCTGTTTCAAATATATTTAAGTATCAATAAATTGAGTCGCATTGTTAAAGAATTCAGATCATCTCTAGTCGAATGCGCAGTTGGATCTTACTGACCTGCGCTGAAGCATTATCGATTGTCGATATCGATAAGATATTTGTGACGTCAGCCCTTGTTTTAAGTCACGTGGAAAAATTTGAATATATCCTTATTTTATTTTGCAAATATCTTTTTTTGTCCGTCAGTAAAATCATGTTTTTTGTTTCCTACTGCTTCTTGATATGGTTTTCTTTACGCTTTGTATACTCTCGAGGCGATTTCACGACCTCTGCAAGTACCTTATTGTAGATTCGAAATTGGTTCACAAATATCGAAAGGTCAAGAAACGCTGTACTTAGGAGATGCCTACCGAACCTTTCCTGTCGTTGTAAATAAACAAAATACGTGTGAGGCACCTTTGGAAAGTGGAAAAGTCCATTTCCATTTGACCGAGCGTAGGACGAGATGTTATTTTTACAGTAGACGTCAAGGATTTGCCGTAGACGACGAGAACGGATAAAAATGGAAAAGGTACACACGCCAGTAAACACAAAGGCAAGCATAGACATACGTACACACAGGTGCTGTCGACAGTGTCGACACACCCTACACAAATATTTGCTGGAATCGGGATCAGGGTGAGCTGCTCGATCTGATACGCAATTCCTAATATTTCCTTCGAATTACCAGATAAAATAAGGTCTGCCATGATGACGCGACATGAAATCTCTCGTCAAATTTCATACGTACTTATACCAAAAGGAACAAGCCACGAACAACATCCTACAAAATAGAAATAAAACAGAATGCTGAGCCAAATGGAGACACAACGAAACTAACAAATTATCGGCCTATATCCCTTATCAATTATTTTGCCAAGCTATTTGAACAAGTCATCAAAAAAAGATTAAGCATAAGCATGGAAAAGCATAAAATAATAACGGAGAGCCAGTTTGGTTTCACGAAAAATCAAAGCACTGAAGATGCGATCCTAAAGCTAATGGAACCTATAGTTGATGGCTTAGATAAGTAAAAAAAGTGTGCAGCTGTGTTTCTGGACTTGACTTTTGATACAATATGTCATCAAAAGTTATGAGTAAAGTTATCTAACTATGGTATCAATGGTGTAGCTCTGAATCTATTAAAAGATTACCTAACAGATAGGATCATCATCATAGTCACAATGTCTTAACAGACATGTTGTGAACTCGTGAAATGCATTTACACATTTTACGAGTTTCTCTTGGGATATCTTTAAGATCTTTAATGCAGTAGTTTCCCATTTGCTTTCTGCATCCTCATGCCGTTAACCAGATGGTATCTACTGGTTCATCCGCCTTTAGGGGCAATTTCTCACCCCAAGGACAAGAAGGTGTCCTGACTCTTCTCAACTCGTCCACCCGAAGCTGTTGGTTGAGAAGAGGTCACTGCTTATACCGACAGTAGTTCGGTGTTCCTTTTAGTCGCCTTTTACGACACGCAGGATATACGATGGGAAATATTCTAACCCGCCCCCATACGGGGCAACAGATAGGGTACAATGCATCAAAATAGGAGATAAAGTCAGCTCAAAGAACATCATAAAAGCTGGAGTACCGCAAGGTATCGTTTTGGGGCCAATACTATTTTCAATCTACATGAACAGCATAACAAACATAACGAACTTTGAAGGTAAATTAATATGTTACGCAGATGATACGGCAGTTATTATTATAGGATCTGATTGGGAGGAAGTGCACAAGAGCTTAGAAGCATGTCTAGTAAAACTTAAACAATGGTTGGATGCAAATTTACTCAAGCTAAACGTAAGCAAGACCAAATACATGCTTTTTTCACCAGCTGTAGCGAACCAACCTAATATGAGCATTAGATTACATACTAGTTCTTGTAAGCGAAGTTATTGTAACTGCGAAATATTGCAAAAAGAGGCTACCATTAAATATTTGGGTATCAATATTTATCAACGCATTAGGTGGATAGATCATATCAGTTATGTAAATAAGCGTGTGAGGGTTTTAATAACTTAAATTTTACAGTCTTAGGGATATATGTTCAAGAAAAGTTTTAATCATGATGTATAATGCACTTGTGGTTTCCGTTTTAAAATACTGTATCACGATCTGGGGAGGAGCTTTCACAACAACATTGCAAAATCTACAAAGAGCCCAAAACACTTTAATAAAAATTACTTTTAATAAACACAAACTATTTCCCACAGATTTACTTTACAAAGAAACTAAATTTTTCAGTATAAAGTTTATGTATATCAGTTTCTCACAAAAATCTACCTCAAGCAAAGAACCTTCAAGAAATTAAGCACAGTATCTAGAGCAGCAACTAATTTAAATCTGAGCATTGATATTTAAAAAAAACACTTACACAAAAAACTTTTTTTTATCATGGATCTAAGTTCTTCAACGTACTCTCAGCAGATCGAAAACGTGTAAATAAATTTAAGCAATCTAAATACAAGGTTAAGGAATTCATAACTGTGAATCAAGATAAGTTTGGTTCTTAAAAGATTGTCTCAGCGGCACCCGTCTCCAGCCTTGTCTTCCCCACTATATTTCGTTATTTAGTTAATTATATTATTTTTTTTTATGATCAGCCTCCCGCAAAGGCCGAAAGCCTACGGCGCTATAGAAGCGCTGCGAGAGGACAAGTGTCGGTTCACGTTAGATTTGAAACGCTGCAGGTTGTAGCCGTCGGGAAACAAATTCCCCGGCAGCTGATTCCACAGCGTCGAAGTTCTCCAAAAGAAGGAATGCTGGAGGAGACTGGTTCGGGGAGTAAGGACCTCGACCTGGTAAGGATGAGCTCGCAGAGCTTCTCTAGTGTTCCTGGTTCGGACAGCCTTTGGTGTTATTATCTGGGAGAGCTCACTCGAACATCTTCCATGATAGAATCTGTAAAAGAGGGACAGGTCAGCCACCCTCCTTCGATGTTCCAGGCTGTGGAGGTCCCTTGTGAGGCTAGGCGCATCGATTAATCTAGCTGCTCTTTTCTGGATAGTGTCCAGAAGCTTTAGAGAGTGTTTCGGAGCGCATCCCCACACATGGGAGCAATACTCCAGCGATGGTCGGATCTGTGCCTTGTAGAGCAGCAGCAGTTACTCTGGTGTATACAACTTCCTAGAGCGGAACAAGACTCCAAGCTTCTGGGATGCCGTTTTAGCAATACTGACGACGTGGTCGTGCCAGGACATGTTATTGTTGATGTTGATCCCCAAAAGCTTGACGGAAGGTGATTCGACTATGGGGTGGCCCTCCATTTCCACGGTTGGTAAGCCATCGTGAGACTTCTTTGTAAGTGTTGTTGCCTGAGTTTTTTGTACGTTGAACTGTACTTTATTTGCTAATCCCCACTCGACAATTGTTTTGATATCTGCGTTGATCTGTGAGGCATGCTGCAGGCGCCGACGTACCGTCTCCTGGGATGATAGTGGCTTGCCTGGTTCCATGCACGACACTAATGTACTGTCATCTGCGAAGCTGTAGATTGGATTGGATGTTATTTCCAACAGCTCGTTGATGTACAGTAGAAACAGTGTAGGGGATAGGACAGATCCCTGAGGAACACCTGCGTTTATTGAAAATACGTCTGATGAACAGCCCTCGACTACAACAAACAGAGATCGGTCGTTCAAAAAGCTATTCAGCCACTGGCGCAGGCCAGGTGGTAGTCCATAAGCAGCAAGCTTGACCAGAAGTCCCTCATGCCACACTCTGTCGAAAGCTTTCGATATGTCAAGTGCAACAACACGGGATTCGCCATGATTTTCTATTGCTTTGTTCCACAAGTGAGTGACGTAGGCAAGGAGGTCACCTGTAGACCTGTGCTTACGGAAGCCATACTGGCGATCATTTATGATGTTATTGTTGTCCAGGTATTTCAGGAGCTGTGCGTTAATGACAGTCTCCATAACCTTGGACATGATGCTGAGAAGAGCCACAGGTCTATAATTGGTGGGATCAGTTTTTTTGCCTTTCTTAGGGATGGGTTGTACGCAGCCAATCTTCCATGAAGCGGGAAACATGCCTCGTTGATACGAAAGTTTGAAGAGCTTGCAAAGAATAGGTGCAAGCTCAGCGGCACAGCGTTTAAGGACAATGGCTGGAATTTGGTCAGGACCAGTAGCTTTATTCGTGTTCAGTTTTTGGAGGATGTTTTTAACATCTCGATGTTGAAATTTGACCTCTGCCATTCTCGAGTTCACGCTTATAGTGGTGGTCGGAGTACTACCTTGAAAGTCTACAGTAGAATTGGCTGCGAAGAGTTTCCCCAAGATGTCTGCTTTTTCTTTAGGAGCAGAAGCGATGGACTTGTCCTCTCTGGTCAAGGGTGGTATTGACGAATAGGAAAAGTTCTGACTAACAGCCTTAGCTACAGACCAGAATGTTCTGGACGAACTAGGACATGAGAGGAGCTTGTCCTTAATTTTTTGGTTGTGTTCCTCCTTGCTGCTGTCAATCACGCGTTTACAATGATTTCTGGCGTCGATAAAACTGCGGTGGTTCTCGGCATTTGGATTTTTCCTCCATTCTTTGTAATGTTGGTTTTTAATGGTAACTGCATCTCTACAACGCTGATTGAACCATGGCTTGTTTTTGGAGGGATGCTTGACGACATGAGGGATATAGGCTTCCATGCCGGATATTAATACCTCGGTTATTTCTTGGGCGCAAGCTGATGGGTCTCGTGACTTGAAGCAGACGTCGTTCCAGGGAAAGGACTGGTAATATTCCCTTAGGTCGTCCCACTTTGCTGATCCGTAATGCCAGACCCGGCGAGGCTGTGTACTGTGGAGATCTGGAGAATGCATTCTGCATAGCGTTGAGATGGTGTTATTAAATATATTTACAAAAAATATATTATGATTTAAAAAAAATGTGACAAATGCCACTTGCATATACACAGATGGCTCCAAAACAAGAGAGGGCGCTGGATGTGGTGCGTAGTCCAGTTCTCTGATCCTGAGAACAAAGTAGCTTATGGGTAGAAATGTCAGGGTCGTTCAAACAGAGCTGGCTGGCATATCGATAGCTGCTAAGGAACTAATCAGGAGAGATGTATCTGACAAAACTGTAATAGTCTGCACCGACAACAGACAAACATTTCTAACCCTGAAAAGACCTCGGGTCTCATCGGGGCTAGAAATGGAATGCCACCAAGCTTAAAAAAAACAATATTGTCCTGAGGTGGGTTAAAGGCACAGCAACAACCAAGGTAACCGTACAGCGGATGGTCTAGCCAGGAAGGCTGCTGCCCAAAGAATTTTAGGGGCATGTGACATTTCTGTAACGTCGACAACCACTATTCCTGAATAGTCAAACAACACTCCCATGCCCAAATGGTAAAACGATAGGAAGAACTACAAAGATGCCGATTTGTCAAAGAAACCCTTACAGGCTTCGGCGTACCAATATCCAAGAGGTATTTGGCAATGACCAGGTCAAACCTACGTCTCATAGTAGGATTCCTGACTGCCATTGCTGCCATTGTCAACTCAGTCCACCTAAGTGACACAGCGATTTGTAGAATTTGTAAAAGCGAAGACGAAACTGTGGAACATTTACACCTGCTCATATACAGGGTGAGTTTTTAGTACCGGCCTGGTCGATAACTCCACTACTGTAGAAGATAGCGAAAAAGGTTGTACATAAAAGCTGTAGCCACGGATATGCTTCTTGCTCAGAAAATATTCAGATTTATACAGGGTGGTTCACAACTACGTGGTTATGCAAACATGCACTTTTTTAGTTAGACACCCTATATATGATTACTTATTCAAATTATACTAATGATTTCCGTCCTGCCAATATAGGGTATTATTACATTATACAGGGTATTTCAAAAGTTATAACCATTCTTATATCCAAATCGCTGTCAAACCAACGTACTGTATATCAAAAAGTATTGAATCAAACATTATTTTTTTACACGGAAAAATTAAAAATATCCTCTAGTTTTATAACCGGCTATAAAGAAGCCCGCGACGCATATTCGTATACAGGGTGATGCAGAATGCAAAATCCAGATTTTCTATTATTTTTTTAAATGTAACCCCCAATATTTTATTATACCAAAGAATTGCTTTTAATGTCCTCTTTCATCTTTGCGTAGCACTTGTTGTAGCTACGTCCATCAGTTTCCGAGATATTTCGATTTTTCGGTAAATTTAAAATATAGCTTCTATTTGTGTACTGAAATTTATTTATTTTGAGAAAGTACTATCGAATTTGTTTATTATTTTACAAACAATCAAATTATAAGGTCATGATAGTATTTGATGAAGTCAATACCCTAAATAATCGAGATAATAAAGTCAAGTATGCTGAGGAAGGCGTGATGCATAATTATCAAGCAGATTTATCAGGTAGGCTTCGAAAAATTGACAGTTTTCATAAGCTGCTTAATAATTCCGTACTGTATGAAAAACCAGCTTTTAGAAATTAATATTTCCGTTGAGGGTATTTAGGTGAATCTTTGAGAAATTGCCTACTTGCCTCTAGAATATATCAACTAAGAACAGCAATATCCAGAACGGAGGCACTCTAAAACTAATGCGTTTGAAGGATTGAAGAATCGTTTTATTTGGACTGTGTCGTTTAATATTTCATAGCCTACCTGATATATCGGCTTGATAATTATACATGACGTCTATAAAATTGTTTCCTCAGCACACTTGACCTATATTATCTCGTTAGTTCAGTGTTTTGACTGGATCAAGTACTATTATGGCCTAATATTTCAGTTTTTTGTTAAGCAAAAATAAAATTTGATAGTATTTTCTCAAAATAAATAAATTTTGGTAAACAAATAGAAGGTATATTTAGAATTTGTAGAGAAATCGAAATATCTCAGAAACTATACAGTCATAACAAGTGCTATGCAAAGATGAAAGAGCATATTTGAAGCAATTCTTTGGTATAATAAAATATTGTGGGTTACATTTAAAAAAAGAGTGAAAATCTAGATTTTGCATTCTACATCACCCTGTATAGGAATATGCGTTGCGGCTTTTTCTATAGCCGGTTTTGAAGCTAAAGGATATTTTTCATCCATCTGTGTTAAAAAAATGATTTTTGATTCATTACTTTTTGATATACGGTACGTTCGTTTGACACCGATTTGGATATAAGAATGGTAATAACTTTTGAAATACCCTGTATAATGTAACAATGCTTTATATTGGAAGAACGGAAATCATTAGTAGAATTTGAATAAGGAATAATATATAGGGTGTCTGATTTAAACAAATGCATGTTTGCATCACCACGTAGTTATGGATCACCCTGGATGAATCTAAATACTTTCCAAGCAAGGAGCCAACCTTTGTATACAACTTTTTTCGCTATCTTCTACAGTAGTGGAGGTATCGACCGAGCCGGTACTAAAAACTCACCCTGTATATGAGTTGCCCCAAACGACTTGTCCACCTTCCTCAAATTGGCAGCATGGACGATCGCCTGAAATAACTCTCTGGAAGGATGCACATGGGCCAATTGTGGCCTAAGTCCAGTGAGACTACTCACCCTCCCCTCTACAGATACAGAAGACGCGAACAACGATATTTCAGCAAGGCGAGACTTGGGGTCAGTTTCACCACATAGTCAGTGTTCACCACCTCCTGACAAGTGTCATATAGCCTAACCGTAAGTTTTTGTCACTTTCTTACTTATGTCAAGTGACAAAGAGAAACTAATTATGTAGATAAGCTATCTGACACTTATCAGGAGGTGGTCAAACTGGCCCTAAATAGCAAGGAAATTAACATATTCGTCAGTTCTCAGCTGAAGACGATTGCAGAAAGTAAATCAATCGAAAATTTGTGATACTCAACAATGTTAAGGCTGAATGTCACGGTCCTATTTTACATCTTAAATATTAGACAAAAAAAATAGACAAGGAAGAGGATGGCTGCGCATTCGCTTTATAGACATGGAAGTTCCAAATAGACGTCTGAGACATCTACCTCATTTAGGAATTTCAAACAACGGTTATTCATGTAATTGTGACTAACATACCTCCTTTGCTAATTTGCGTAGGAAGTAATTAATAAAAACATTTTCACCTGGTTCTCCATGGCAAATATTTTTGCCGTGCATTTTCTCCTACGTCATTCTAAAATTACTGTTTGCGCTTGGGCTCGTTTATTAAAATTTATACGTTACCTAAGCCCCTATCTCAATTAAAATCCCTTCTGTTGGCAGAGAAGCCGTTGTTGGTCGAAGTTGTATCTGCGAAAATGAAACTTCAGACATACCTACTGAGGGACGCCCTTTCCCTTTTTCTTTATACATTTTCATGCTGTGTTCAGTCACAATTAACGATATCTTGCTTTATATTTATCTTTCGCATTCCGGTATTTGTCTTTGTATTTGAGGGTTCGCTGGAATTTACGCACAAATAACGAACGTATATGGAGACATTTGAAGCTTTTTATTAGATGAAATTCATCATCATCATAGTCACAATGTCTTAACAGACATGTTGTGAACTCGTAAAATGCATTAAGTCGGAGCTAGAGTATTGCCGACACGAATATTATCAATAGTTTAGAGAACTGTAGCTCGCCATGGTTCGCGATTTACTGTCAGTTCAGTGGCGCTCTTGATACTCATATCTAGCAACTGCTTCGTCATATCCACCCAGCGTGTAGGGGAACGGCCACGGCGCCGCCCACTCGGGGCGTGACCCTGAACTACAAGTTTCTCCATATTATCGCTTCTGTGAATATGTCCGAGGAATGTAAGCATTCTCATCGACACAATGGAGGATAGTCTCTTTGGATTACCGAGCTCATCCAGTATGGAAACATTAATTCGATGGGCGGTACAAGGAATTCTTAGCATTCTCCCCCACGTCCACATTTCAAAAATATCTATGCGAGCTCGATCTGCCTTTTTAACAATCCAAGTTTCCGAGGCATACAAAAATATGGGTAACACAAGAGACTGAACCAGTGACATTTTGGTAGCTTCAGTGATGTTATGGGCACGCCATATTCTAGTAAGCCCTGTCATGGCCACCCGTGCCTGTTGAATGCGCCGTCGAATCTCATTCTCACAGCTACCTAAATTGTCGATCAAAGAACCGAGCTACACAAAACTTTGAACTACCTCACAACGGCCTATTGACTTTATTTCTCGATGATTGTCATGCTCTCTATCTACGATAATAACCTTGGTCTTGTTGTAGTTAATACCAAGACCATATGCTGCACTGTGTTGTTCTACAACGTTCAATAGAGCTACTAGTTCTTCCTGAGAAGCAGCAATAAGGGTTGTATCGTCAGCAAATCTTAAGTTAGATATTTTGCTTCCGCCAATAGTTATACCGCCATTTCAGTTGTCCAATACCTGTCTCATCAGAAATTCAGAGTAAATGTTAAATAACATCGGAGATAATACGCATCCCTGACGAACTCATTTTCTGGTTCCTGTTTGACCAGACAGGTTACTATTAATTCTTACACGAGCTGAGCTAGACTCATAGAGTTGATGTATGAGAAATACTAAGTGGTAAGGGACTCCCATGGAGATAAGGATTTCCCACAGTTTACGCCACTTTACGTTATCAAACGCCTTAGAATAGTCCACAAAGCAGACAAAAACGGGAAAATAATGCTCTCTGGCTTTTTCAATAATCTGTCTTAAGTTTAAGATCTGCTCACGCGTACCGCGTCCTTTTAGGAAACCTGCCTGCGCCTGAGAAATTTCCCAGCCAATAAAACCCTCCAAACGAGACTATAAAATATATAGATGAAATTAGATATTCCTTTATCCGGATTAGCTATCAGTCTTCGCCACTTCTGCTAAATAAGGTCTATTGAAGCTCCCCAATAAGTGCACCTATAGTCTGATCCTCTGATAACACTCCATAGCTTCGATAAAGGATTGCCTGTAAAGATTAAGCTTTGATACCACCTGTCTATCTTGCAATGCAGATTTCAGCTCCATTTTATCAGAGAACTATTTTAATATAATTAGTACTCAATATTTGTTTCTTTATATAGCATAGAACAGAGTTATCAGTTTCGTAAAAATCAAGCGCTAGTTCAGTCGAAGAATGGAAGTAAGATAATCGTGTATTGTAGTATAGAAAAGAACTTTTAATGTAACTGAGTATTCGTCTTATCCTTTAGTGGACACCAGGACAGACCTATAAGTCAGGGTGCTACCAGAAAGTGCCGGAAAAACCAACTGCCAGCGGGATTTGAACCTGCGCCTCCGGAATTCTAGTCCCGAGGTCGGTTTTTTCCGGCATTCTTTTTTTTCGGCATTTTCTGGTAGCACCTTGATTTGAGAGCCCGATGTGCGGGCAATAGCATGAAACATGGTATAAGACCTATAAGTGTTGGTAATCTAAAATAAAACAAATTCAAGAATGAGCAGATGTTTCATATTATACCTAGAAAGTAGCAATATAAATTCTAATGATACCTAAGAAGCCAACTTGAAACTTTGACCTCGAATCTCAGCGGAGATACAATGTCCTCCACGTATATATTTTTTGCCATATGCCACGAAGATGACATGCCCTGGGGTATTTCACCCAAGCAGAACTTTCGCGACAGTTCCATACAAGTTTTTACAGGCTATTATTCCTCTGAGAGCCACTCGTTTTTACTTTTAAACTTAAAATTAAAGAAAGCTTACGCGATTACGGAAATCTTTTTTTGCGTGCATTAAGCTGAATTTACACCTATACGATTTCCGACGATACGATGTTACGAAATTGTTCCTATTGGTTCAAATATTCAAAATGAATTAGCGCCAATCTCAATAATTTCAACTTTTATACGACGATCGGACGAGTTGAAAATATTTTAACTTTTTCTCCGATACCGTATGAAATTTGACGGCTAACAATTTTCATGAATTTGTATTTAAAAAATGGTAACTCAGCGAGCGCGGTACGTGAATTCAATAAATGTTTTACTTTTATCCCTCTTATAGATGAAAATCAAGAAAATAGCAATAAAGCGAAGATTTTCGGTTCGAGACAGTTTTGGAAACAGGAATAAGCAAGGAGCATACCATAAGCTGTTGTAGGATATGAAGCTAATTGAGACAGAAAAATATTTCAATTATTTACGGATGTCAAATGATACATTTAAATCTTTACTTAAAATCATTGGTCTGCGTCTGAGTAGAACTTATTGCAAGCCTATTTGCTCCAACTTTGATGTATTGAAGTACAGTAAAATATACCTGGATCTTGGATCATCAAAACATCGTCAGTCATCAAAGATATCCTCCATTGGTTAACTATTCGTTCCTATACAGATATTCTTAATTTATATACCAAATCACATATCTACAAATTTAAATTGACTTGACAGCACCTCGGCAACTGGATTGGTACCAACTATGTAGATCCAAGTTCCCCAAATTTGTAATCAAATTTCATATGAAAAAATAGGATTCATGTGAATGGTTATATTTAGATTATACGATAGAATCAGAAGCTTTAGAGGTTTGTACTAAAAATTGGTACAACTGTCGATTTTGCTGAATGACCCGTATGGCAAATCTGATTTGCACCAGATATACCGAAATAGACTCCAGATAGACAGACGTCTGTGCCCGTTCTTTGAGCCTCGTAATCTCAGTAACCGCTACATGGATTGTGATGAAATTTGGGTTCCAGTATGCTATGGGGTCTTAGTAGGTAAAGCTGGCGATGAAGTAATTAGCAAAAAACTAGAAATTTTAAATATTCCTCAAACTTCGTTTGTAGGCGTTTTAGGAGTTTTTGAGCATTTTTCACTTTTTTAGGTGAGGTTGAAATTGGGGTGGTTAGGTTGTGGGTCCATCTGGACATTGCCTTGCCTAGTATAGAAACCAAGAGTTAGAATTTTCTGATGTATATGTGTTACGGTTAAAGTGTTTACTTGGATAGTTTATACACTAGCTGGATATTATACAAACTATCCAAATGTCTGGTTATTTTGATGGAAAATCATATTTTTACTAAAATAGCTAAGAATATTGGTTGGTTTGTAAACTATCCAGCTAGTTTATAAACTATACAAGATATGCCGCTAAAGTGAAATACCACAAAGATATCACACATATTAACCAGTGTTCCTGGTCAGTTTACGAACTATCCACATCATTTGGATAAAGTAATCACCTAATATCTCTAGTAATACATAATAACTCGTTGGTTAGTATGTAAATTAACCAACATTAGTTGGTTAGTATGTAAACTAACTAATTTTCTTTGGTCAATTTAACAGAAAAGTGAGGTTAGGTTTGTGGCAAGTGCAAGTGTGACGTGCTGGTATTGTTTACTATCGTGCCTTGTAAAATTTGTTTCTAGTTACCAAAATGGATCAGCAACATCAATTTGAAAAGTTACCATTAGAATGTTACGAGAAAAAGTCCCAAAATTCAAAATTAATGAATGACAGTGATAATAATGTACTTCTGTAACATATAAAGAGAAGAACAAGGACCTAACACTAATAACAAGAATGACTATCATCCCCTAAATACTTTAATCAATGCTATCACGTAATGAATACTTATGATGTACAGAGAATCGAATCGAATAGCGATTGTATGTTTTATCTATGAATAAAATTTACTTTTGACTAAAAATTATTGTCATAACCTAAAATAACCAAAGAGGCTTGGTTAGTTTACATTCTAACCAACGAGTTGGTTATTATGTAGTACTAGAGATATTAGGTGCATAATTTATCCAAATGATGTGGATAGTTTGTAAACTGACTGGAAACACTGGTTAATATGTGTGATATCTTTGTGGTATTATACTTTAGCGGCATATCTTGGTTAGTTTATAAACTAGCTGGATAGTATACAAACCAACCAACATTCATAGCTATTTTAGTAGAAATATGATTTTCTATCAAAATAACCAGACATTTGGATAGTTTGTATAATATCCAGCTAGTATATAAACTATCAAAGTAAACACTTTTAGCCGTAACATATACATACGAGCATTGCCTTAGATCGTTCTGTATTGAGTAACGTGGAAACTATGAAATTGATTTCACTGAAACTTTGCCACAGTATAACTACCGTGCGAAGGATGAAACACGCGTTGGCCTTTATGAATCGTGTCAGTGGCGGCGCAGCAACAATAAAAAACTGAAAATATAAAAACAGCTCAAACTTCGTTCCTGGGTGTTTTACGGTTTCCCGATCATTCTCTTTTTTTTTTGGTGGGGGTGAAATTGGGATGGTTGGGGGGTGGAGGATTGCAAAACTAAAAAAGGTTTTTTATGCATAATAGGCTTTCTATTGACCTACGAAAGAAGGACCTAGCGACATAATACACTTTTTCAGGTCCATATTACAGAAACCAAGGGACATCGATTTTTTTATAAACCACCCCCTAACTTTGAGGCGCTATAGAATAGAAACTATTGATCGCACACAAACAATATAAAGACCAAAATTGTAAAGAATGTAATTCTCTCCATATATTATTTGTACTTATTTTAGGTAGCACTTACCACAACGGCGTTATTTGTCGAAAAATGTCACGAAACAGTTTTCACCCCCTCTTTTCTCACCTTCAGGCGGCTACACGGGTCGCAAATTGAACCTTATTTTAATTAAGCAAAGCCGAGGTAGTACCATTTTCACTAAAAGTATGCACAAATAAGATATTTTTTGCAACATCTATCGGTAGTAGATACCGGTGTGTTTCTGAAAGACGGAATTTTTTTAAACCAAATGCGTGAGTTCAGGCAGCTGCAGATAATGAATAAATGAGAAAATATCATTCTTTCGGGGAAATTAAAATGCTATACGACTTTCTATAAAGCTCTTCGTCTTAATCTGAGCATGAAATTCTGATTTTAGTGAAATTCACAAACCAACCCCTAACCTTGGCGCACTGTAGGACGGAAACTATCAGTCGCACACAAAAAACGTGAAGACCAAAATTATGCAGCATTTTGTTCTCTCCATAAACCATTTGGAGCTTTTTTCGATATTGCTCACCGAAACAACGCTATTTTTCGAAAATCGTCGCTAAGCAGAGTTTTCAACCGACCCCCCTCCCCCCTTCGAGCGGCAACCACCCGACGTCACAAACTTAGGTGTAGGTTCAGGGGACCAAAGTCTACCATTTCATCAATTTTTTTCTTTCCGACCTTTTGCTATCAAAAAGCCCCTACCGCTCACAGGCGTATACAAGGGGGGGTAACAGGGGTAATTATCCCCCCCCAAGATTTTCGAAAAAAAAACTCGATTCAACTTTGACTGATTTATTTAAGCAACTGTCGCACTGAAAAAAATATTTTTTTTGCAGTAACTAAAATACAAAAAGGTTTGTTTTGCATTATTACAATGATGCATATCTAATATATTTCCATTGTTACATAATCAGTTGAAGAGAGGGTTTTTGGACCTCCGTTTCCTGACTTTATTGCACGGTATCGGGTATTTGTGGCATGCGCAATTCTCCCGAAGTAACTGAATCGGCGAATAACTGATAAAGTAATACGTTAGCTACGGAAGTTTACGGTACGATATGCTAACGTGCGGTATTGACAAGTCCAAACCACTATGCGGCAATCAGAAAAGAACCGTGATGATTTTGATAGCAACAATACTTATTTTATAGTTTATCATTGTACAAAACAATCAGGTTTTCTTCCGTCAATTTTATTTGACAGTATTATCCAATAAAAGCAACAGGTGGTGTCTCCGGCAACAGCGTGTGATCATCACAGGACTGAACCATGGTAGTGAAATGAACTGTCATGCTTCGGGGATCCTTCATAACCTATTTTTTATTTTACTTGTGATGTAATATATTTTCTGCTTGTGGTTTTTACTTGTTGCATGTAACATTTCTTGGACATTTCCGACCAAATCGATCATAATGTGAGGTTAAGTTAGAATCAAATAGGTCCAATAATTGTTAATGTCAATTGTCGAATAACGCAATGATACACGTCGCTATTCGAAACACGCTGCGCATGCTCAGAATAATCTTTTACGGATAGCGTCGTCCCAATTTTTAGTGGCTCTCCTTTAGACCTCTCTAATGTCCTATACAACGTGGTGGCTTGTCACAGAAGTTTACCTAACTCATTAATTATCTGTTTTGAAAATTGCACCGACTAGAAAAGTTAAAACACTAATTAAAAAAATAGAGTACGTATTTGGCTATTAGGGTCCCGTACCTGACTGGTGAGTGTTCATGATCATTTAATTTTGTATGTTGTGCCAATAAAATGTTCACGGATGATATACGTATTATATATTATTTGTATTCCGTAAAATCAAAATTGATTAATGCAGCAATAGATTTTTCATTTCATCCCTCTAAAATACCTGATACGCCACTGTTTCGCTTGCTGTTTATATCTTCTTTTTTATTTTAACACTATTAACATTTTCCTTTTCTCTTGCATCAACGTCCTGCACGAAGGTATTACAAAAAATGGTGAAAGCACACACAACTTCATGCCCCGCTACAACCCCCCCAAGACTGAGGTCTGGATACGCCCCTGCTACCGCCTACCGACAAAAGTGGCTGTCTAAGAAGTTTGTTAATTTATCTGTGATATTACATGAAAGAAAATCTGCTGAAGCTCCGATTAGCATGATTACGAACATACACATTAATGAAACTGCCGCTTGTAATTCTCGCACAGTAAAATAATTTGGCCAATTCGACGGTACAGAATCGCTTGAAACTCCGGCGCAAAAGTTTCATCTGGGAGTTGCGGGGGCCATACGCCATGTTGCTGCGTGTGTATCTGAAGCTTGGCCAATTAGCCGTTTGACTGTTAATTGTTAGGTGGTATCTGCGTCAGAAAATCCGCTTTTAATTACTGCGTCGCATCATCACAAAAACTTTCGACGATTCGCGTAAGTTTAATGGGGATTATGCAACACGTGCGGGGCATGGCAAGGATTATCCTTCGGGATTGCAAAAGTGGATGATGTACAGGGTGTCCCAGTTTGGGCACTTTTACGGGCTACCTCGGTTATTTTTGAAGATTTAGAGTTGCGGTTTTCGCGACGGTGTGCTAATTTTTTTGTGAAACTAAAGATGCCGTCAACAAAATTATAATGGCCCTCTTGTTTTTTGGGAAACAGGGTGAAATCGAAAACTATCGACTTTGGGACCACCCTCGCATCTCGGTTGTCTTTTATGTTAGTGGTAAATTAGAAAAAGATCTTATAGAATTTTTTTCTGTAGAATCCAGTGGTGTAGTTTGATTTTTTCTTACTCTATCCATTTTTCAGTTATGAAGCAAACATATATTTTTTTAAATGGAACACCCTGTATATTATTTTTGAAGTCAATCGGAAATAATTCAATCTTTTAAAAAATATATATTAGTATTAAGTTATTTTGAAAATTACGCTCAAAATATGATTTTTACAATATTTACTTTATCTGTAGGCCATGGTTAATCAACTATAAATAATAAGCATCTAAGCAGTTATTACTCTACAAGAGACTTCCTACTCAAATTCGAGAAAACAGAATCAAAATCCATCTTTTTAAGTAATAATCTCTCATTAAAATGGTAAATATTGAATTATTATAATATTGAGTAGATAATGGGCTATGACAGCTATTAAAAACAAAAAAGCAAATCTGTAAAGAACTTGCGAGACTGTCAGCTTTTAATTATATTTTTATTAAATATAGCTTTGTTTTTTCTGTATTTTCATTTTAATCATTCTCAATTTTCTATAATAATGGCAGCTTAGATACCCAGAGAGACAGCAACCGTTTTGAGATATATTTGCTCGTCTAAAAATAAATATAGTTAGGTACGGATCCTTTATTCAACCACTTCCTAAAACTCATTTCAAGGAGAATAGGGAGCAAAGAGAAACAAACGTATTAGGTTACATAGAAGCAAAGCATTCATCATCTTGTAAGCACAAAGAAGAAGCTGTAGGGGTACAAAAATCAACTGCAGAAATAATTCTAGAAAAATACAATTACCATCCATACACGTTTAGATACTTCAACATTTGCATTTAATCGCCATAACACGAAGGAGACCAATAATTCTTTTAAAAGCCATTAAAAGAATAAGAAATTGTGCCAGATTTGCATTCGAGAAAATAGTCTCAAACTTGAACCAACATCTCTAAAAGCTCCTCGATGCTTTTAGTTTTTATTTTGATTCAAATCCAAATTTAATAGTGTGTTTTCTTCTAGGTTCACGACTGCCTCGTCCTGGTGTTGCTTTAGCTCCACGACGGTTGCTTGCATAACGGCTGCCTGGTTATCTAAGCTGGTTCTCATTTCGGCTGTTTGTTCGATGCTGTTTCTCATATCTGCCTTCATTCCTTGTATCATAGCCATCAATGCACTCATGTTGGACGCCATAGCTCTGGTTACAGGCATTGACTGACGCTGTACTCACTTCTTAACTCCTTTTCCTGATTTGATTCGATGGATAATCGCACACTTCCGACACCAATTGTCACGACGGCCTCTTTTTCTTCACCCAGGGAATCAAACTCGACGTAACTTTCACCGTTTTACTTCAGAACTTAATACAATGTCATCTGGGTGTCTGGAATCTTCTAGATGGTTCGATGAAGTATATAAGGCACCACGAGTAGCGTGGCAGGAGTCAGTTGAGTTGAGATCTAGTTGAGATAAGGTTAAGAGACATTGTATAAGTTCTGAAGTAAAACGGTGAAAGTTACGTCGAGTTTGATTCCCTGGGTGAAGGAAAAGAGGCCGTCGTGACAATTGGCGTCGGAAGTGTGGGATTATCCATCGAATCAAAGCAGGAAAAGGAGTTAAGAAGTGAGTACAGCGTCAGTCAATGCCTGTAACCAGAGCTATGGCGTCCGACATGAGTGCATTGATGGCTATGATACAAGAAATGAAGGCAGATATGAGAAACAGCATCGAACAAACAGCCGAAATGAGAACCAGCTTAGATAACCAGGCAGCCGTTATGCAAGCAACCGTCGTGGAGCTAAAGCAACATCAGGACGAGGCAGTCGTGAACCTAGAAGAAAAACTCAAGCAACACCAGGACGAGGCAGTCGTGAACCTAGAAGAAAAACTCAAGCAACATCAAGATGAGGTAGTCGCAGGTTTGAAGAGTGACTTGAAAAGTGGACAGGAGCTGGTAATGACCAGATTGGAGGAGCAGAGGCAAGCCGTAAGTCAGGCGTTAGAAAATCAAGATCAGCGTATTAGTGCTATAGAGACATCGCAAAAGATCGTTGAGGAACAGCTGCAGCAAGTGAAGGATCAAGTGAAGGAAATCGTGAGAGACGAAGTGCGAGAACTTAGTGGAGGTGAGCGTGAACAACTACAGCAGGTGAAAGATCAGGTCAAGGAAATGATCAGAGAGGAGCTGCGAGAACTTAGTGCAGGTGAGCGTAGTTTAACAGCTGCAGCACCCGCTTTTTCTGATAGACACAGTGGCGTAGTAGCAAAGCCCTATCCGTACAACGGCAAAACGTCCTGGGACATTTACTATATGCAATTTGAAAATATCGCTCGTATGAATAACTGGTCAAATGAAGAAAAAGCTTGTGTGCTTACATCCATGCTAAGAGACTCTGCCGCAGCTATTTTGGAAAATCTCTGCGCATCAGACCTACGTGACTATGATAAGATAACATCTGCACTAAAGTTACGCTTTGGAGATGCACACTTAACAGAGCTGTTGCATGGCCAGTTGCATAACCGGACACAACAAGCTAAGGAAGATTTAACCACATTTGCATACGAAGTCCAAAGCTTAGCTAAACGAGCATTCGTCAGCAGTCCCATCGAGACACAGGAATACGTCGCTGCTCGTCAGTTTGTCGAAGGAATTGCAGACCTTGACGTCCAGAGAATCGTAAGACTATCCAGTCCCAGAACCTTACAAGACGCTTTGGTCAAGGCTCTAGAAATTGAAGCTGCCACAAAAGCTACGAGAATGACACGGAGGGTGCGATCTTTAGAACAAGATGATGAAGTAGAAGTCAGGGCAACAGCGTTCACTCCAAGAAGAAGAGGTGGTACCTTCCGAAGAAACCCAGTTCGCACAAATCTAGAAGGACCTGAGAAGTTTACGTGCTGGAAATGTGGGCAGAAGGGGCACCTTCGAGTAGGCTGTCGCATGCAGGTGGCAGAGAAGTCAAGGGAGGCTAGTACTAATACTGATAATGAGTCGGAAAAACTAGAGCCGGCCAGTTTTAGGGGGCAAAAACTGGCTGGCCATCATGACGAAAGCCCCATGGTCATCGAAATTGAAGTTAATAAAATTGAGAAGAGTCCAGTAGTTGAAGGTTACATAGAAAATATACCATGCAAGATGTTAGTCGATACCGGAGCAAATGTGACTATAATAAGCCCTAACATATACCAAGAAATTCGAAGGAAGTTGCCAAGCAGAACCACGCAAACGGATAGAATGTTGCTGAAGACCGCTAATGGAGACCGTATACCAGTACTGGGTGTTGAAGAATTAGAGATTCGCATTGGCAGTTTCGGTAAGAAGCATCCCATTTTAGTAGCTTCAGTCACAAATGATTGCATCCTTGGTGCTGAGTTTCCGCAGAGCTCTGGCTGCGTAATAAACTTCACTGGTAATACCTTAAGCATTGGGGATTCAGAAGAGATTTCATTTAGCTGCCGAGCTGTTCATCTAGAGGAAATGAACGTTATGGCACCAAGGAATTTTACAATTCCACCACAGAAAGAGATTGTTATACCCATATATGCACATAAGGCACTTGAACATAACCTTACCCCATGCGTTTTTGAACCAGATCCTACGCTAGGTTGGAATAAACCTATTTTATTAGCCAGAACAATAACGGATTCTTCAAATATGTTAATAAGGGCCGTGAATGTATCCAGGAATTCAATACAAATTAAGAAAGGTACGCCACTGGGTAGACTAGAACCAGTAGCATGGATACGGAGGCTAGATGGCGCGGAAGAAGAAGATGATAGTGACTTCACCCAAATCTCAGATAGTCTTCAAGATTTGTATGATAGAAGCTGTGAGCATTTGCGACCCGAACAGCAGCGGAAGGTCCTGAAGCTACTAAGAGAATTTCATTCCATTTTCGCTAAAAATAATGATGACCTAGGGCGAACCCATCTGGTACGTCATAAAATTAATGTAGGAGATGCCCAGCCAGTCAAGCAGCCCCCAAGAAGAACTCCATTATCTAGGATTGATGAAGTACAGAATATGGTAAAAGATATGCAGAAACGAGGAGTAATCGAGCCATCATCTAGCCCTTGGGCCTCTCCGATAGTCCTTGTTAGGAAGAAGGACGGATCAACGAGGTTTTGTGTGGATTACAGGCGGCTCAACGATTTGACCAAAAAGGATTCATATCCTTTACCAAGAATTGACGACACTTTGGATGCAGTTGGAAATTCTTCATGGTTCTCCACCTCGGACCTGCAAAGTGGGTACTGGCAGGTTGAAATGGATGAAAAAGATAAAGAGAAAACGGCATTTACATCGTGTGCTGGGCTATGGCAGTTTACAGTAATGCCTTTCGGTCTATGCAATGCACCCAGTACCTTCGAAAGATTAATGGATGTTGTACTACAAGGTTTATCTTGGAAGACAGCACTGATATATCTCGATGACGTTATTGTGTTTGGAAAGGATTTTGAAGAAGAGCTACTCCGACTAAGACAAGTTTTCCAGCGGCTTAAGGAAGCGAACTTGAAGCTAAACCCTAAGAAATGCCATCTTTTCAAAAGGGAAGTAAAATACCTCGGACATCTCTTAACCAAAGACGGAATCCGGACGGATCCAGAGAAGGTGCAGGCTGTGAAGGAATGGAAAGTACCGTCCAACACTCATGAGGTACGAAGCTTTTTGGGACTGTGCAGTTATTATCGCAGATTTGTGAAAGATTTCTCTACCATCGCCAAACCATTATTTGCCTTAACTGAAAATGGTAATAAGTTTTATTGGGACTCCATCTGCCAAGAAGCCTTCGACACATTAAAAACGGCTTTGACCTCCTCACCGATACTAGCTCATCCTACAAGGGAAGGAACTTTCTACTTGGACACAGATGCTAGCCAATATGCTGTTGGAGCTGTCTTATCTCAAGAACAAGATGGCATCGAAAAGGTAATTGGATACTACAGTAAAACTTTGCACAAAGCGCAGAAAAACTGGTGTGTGACACGAAAAGAGTTGTACAGTGTGGTGAAAGGGATCGGAAATTTCCACCACTTATTGTACGGAAGAAGATTTGTCGTGAGAACCGATCATTCAGCTTTGCAGTGGTTAATGAAGTTCAAGAATCCAGAAGGCCAGCTTGCTCGTTGGATTGAATTCCTCCAAAGCTATGACTTTGAAATTCGTCATCGTCCAGGAAAGCAACACGGAAATGCCGATTCTACGCAGGCCCTGTGATGAAGACTGTAAGCACTGCTCGAAAGAAGAGAAACAACGAGAATTCGACATAAACACATTAAGAATAGAAGCATTTGAATTGGAAGGAACCAAGATTTCACTAGAAACCTTCAAGCAAGCTCAGTCACAAGACGTGAGCTAGGGTTGGTTATTCATTCGCTATTAAATGGAAACAAGCCTAGTCAACAGGAAATAAGTGCTATGAGTCCCATCACTAAAGCCTACCTAGCACAATGGGACTCACTAAAGGTAAGGGGTAACCTCCTGTATCGAATCTGGGAGGATACTGATGGCAGACATGCTAAAGAAAAACTTGTAATACCAAGGAAATTACGGAAAGCAATTATGGAACAACTACATGATAGTAGCAGTGGGGGTCACTTTGGCATCAGGAAGACCCTGGAAAGAATCAAGGAGAGATTTTACTGGGTTGGCTGTCGCGAAGATGTTGAAAATTACTGTTCCACGTGCGATGTCTGCAACTCAAGAAAAGGTCCAAGTATTCGTCAACGATCACGCATGCAGCAGTACAACGTTGGATCGCCGTTTGAGAGAATCGCCATAGACATTTTGGGTCCTTTGCCGGAAACCAGCCTTGGGAACAAGTATCTGCTTGTTGTAATGGATTATTTCTCTAAATGGCCAGAAGCAATTCCTGTGCCCAATCAAGAAGCAGGCACAGTGGCACAGGCTCTTTTAGAACACGTGGTGTCCAGATTCGGAGTTCCTAATGAACTACATTCAGACCAGGGACGAAGCTTTGAATCGGAAGTCTTCATACAGCTGATGAGAAAACTCGGAATTCGGAAGACTAGAACAACTGCTCTTCATCCGCAGTCCGACGGTATGGTGGAACGCTTCAACAAGACAATCCTAGATTACCTATCAAAATTCGTTAACGAACATCAGTCTGATTGGGATACGAAGATTCCTCTGGGAATGTTGGCCTACAGATCAGCGGTGAACGAGTCAACTCGGTTGAGCCCAGCAAAGATAATTTTTGGTCGAGAACTGCGGCTGCCTTTGGACTTAGCTCTTGGTCCACCCCCAGAAACGGAACGCCGTCTTCCATGCGAATGGGTGAGCGAGCTTCAGGAAACGCTCTGGGATATCCATGAGTCTGCTAGAGGAAACATCCAGTCTGCCAGCGACAGAATGAAAGCCAGATACGATCTGAAAGCAAATAGCCCAAAGTTCGTCGAAGGTGATCTGGTATGGTTCTACAATCCACGACGGAGAAGGGGTAGATGTCCGAAGCTACAACGCCATTGGGAGGGACCCTACGTGGTGATGAAGCGCCTCAACGACGTAGTCTACAGGATACGTATGGGTAGTGGAAAACCGAAGGTCGTCCATAGCGATCGCCTGTGGCCATACAAGGATCGAAGCGAACTGTTCGTCGAGGACGCCGAACGCTAAGGGGGGAAGAGTGTAACATCCTGTATATTACATTGCTTATTTGGATTTGTTAATGACTATAATGACTAATGTCCATTAGTCATTGGACCCCTTGGTGGTTATATAACCAGGGCATCTTCTGAAGAGAGCGGGATCTGGGAGTTCCATTAAGTCTCGTAGCCGTAAGGGACTGCGAGATACTAGTGTCAAGTACATGAGGATTTCAAATAAGCAATGTAATATACAGGATGTTACAATATTCTTCAGATATAATATTGTTTGGTTTTAAGTAATGTAATACAATAAGTAATATTTACTGAATATTATCACAAATAGTAGTTCATAGCGTATAAAATACAATTAAATAATTGAGTTTAAAAGTATTGAGTATCTAGTATCTTAATAATTGTTTACCCGGATATTGTTTTCAATAGATTAGTCATGGCCTACTGCTTAAAATAAAGTAAAAAATGAAATTTTGAGCTTAGTTTTCAAAACAACGTAATACTAATATACAGGGTGTCCAGTTAGTGGGTAATTCTTCGATATCTCGCAAAGTATACCCGATAGAAGGAAATGTCAAATACAAAAGTTATTTGGTTACTTAAGGCGCATATTCTAAAAAAGGAAAAAAGGAAAAGTTTCATGAACCCGCCTTTAGTGTTGTTTTTGTCTAATTACACTAATTAACGAATACTAATATATATATATATATATATATATATATATATATATATATATATATATATATATATAGTTGGCTCGCCAAGAAGCATCCCGTATCCAGTGTGTGATGGAATATAGAGCGGCCGGTAGGCCTTTTACGCGCCGCGTGCGCCAGATAGCCCGAGAGCTAAGGCGCGACCATCACACGCTCAGTCAAGCGGTACTGGTTGTTGTCAAGCAGCATTGTCTTGACAGGATACGGACGCTAATCGCTGCTAAACGATCACTGGTGACGCGGGCGAGAGGCTTGGAGGAAAACAGAATGTTTTCCGAAAAGCCTGCTCGTCTCTTCCAACAGCGACCACCAGTTATAGAGCAGCCGCCAACTGCTGATCGCGTGGAGACTTTCTGGAGGGGCATTTACGAACAGCCCAAACCTCTCCAAGCAGACACTCCGGCCTTGGCGCAGTTCGAGTCCGTTTGTAGGAGGACTCCAAACTTGAATGTACTGCGTCACCCGATAAACACGGAAGAAATTCTTGGTGCCTTACGAGGCGCACAGAATTTCGCAGCTCCTGGCCCGGATGGCATAAACACCTACTGGTTGAAAAAGTTTCCCAGTTGCCACCGGCATTTAGCTAGAGTTTTTAACTCGTGGCTAAATCAGGAGCAGCCAATTCCGGCTTGGTTTGTCGAGGGTCGAACCGTGCTTCTCCCGAAGACCGGAGATTTGTCTGATCCTAAAAACTACAGGCCAATAACATGTCTGAACGCATGTTACAAGCTCTTCACCAGAATCTTGTACCTGCGTATCCTTCAAGCTGTAAATCCCGTATTTCTCAGCGTATATGAACAAAGAGGGTCTAAGAAAGGAGTAGCTGGCTGCAGGGATAACCTGTTGATTGACCGCTGTGTCACACAGGACTCCGTGCAGTACCTGCGAAACCTTTCTATGGCCTGGATCGACTATCGGAAGGCATTCGACACTACGTCTCATGAACTGATTGTGCGGCTGTTGGAATGTCTTTCGGTAGATGATCAAATAGTGGGATGCATCAAACAACTGATGCCGCTCTGGAAGACTCGGTTCACTATAACATCGGGTGAAACCAGGGTTCGGACAGAGTTGGTATCATTTAAAAGAGGGGTCTTCCAAGGAGACTCCTTGAGTCCCTTGCTCTTCTGCATCTCGCTACTGCCTTTGTCCATAGCGCTGAAAAATACTAAGGGATACAGCTGTGGCAAGCCCAATTACCGGAGGCACAAGGTCACCCACTTATTTTACATGGATGACCTGAAACTCTATGCCTCCGGACAACGCGATTTAGAACAGTCGCTGAGGGTAGTGCAGGATTACAGTCAAGCTATTGGTATGGAGTTCGGGATAGACAAATGTGCCATGGTTCATCTCAAAAGAGGACGTTGCGGAGAGAGTGAAGATGAGGAGCAGCTCGTTGATGGGAGCATCTTGCGACAACTGCATGCCGGAGATACTTATACCTACCTTGGAGTGGCGCAGCGTCACATCCAAGAGGCAGAATTGGTCAAAGAGTGTCTCCGCCGCAAGTATTTGCACCGACTCCGGCAGATCTGGTCGTCAGAACTGTCCGGCAAAAACAAAGTCGCTGCCACAAACATGCTTGCGGTCCCATTGTTGTTATACAGCTTTGGTGCTATCCACTGGAAAGTGGAAGAGCTGCGACAAATCGACATAAAGACCCGCAAAAGGATGAATATGGAGGGAAGTCTACATCCTAGATCCTCTGTCCCGCGAATATACCTCCCGCGACACCTGGGAGGGCGTGGACTATTGAGTTTGGAGCGTCTGCACAACAGAGTAGTACTGGCCACTGCCTGCTATGTTACGACGAGCACCGATCCCCTGATCCGCTTTGTGCGAGAGCACGAGATTGCGGGTAAAGGAGCCTTCCTTTTTAGAGCAGCAACACGGGCAGCCGAAGAACTTAGTCTCACGCTCGACTTCACGCGGAGGTGTCAGCAGTCCGTTACGGAACTTGCTCCCGCACAATTAAAAACCCGGATTAAATCTGCTGAAGTCCAATTGCTTTTAAGACTTCACAAAGATAAACCAATGCACGGAATCTTCTACAAACATCTAGAAGAGCATGGTTTATCTGAGCAGTTGACCTTCTCCTTCCTAAGGTCTAATGGGTTGAAGTCGGAGACTGAGAGCTCTATAATGGCTTGCCAAGACGGTGTCTTCAACACCTTAGTATACCGTAGCCGGATTATGGGTATGGATGTGCCCGATATCCGCTGTAGAGCCTGCCTGCAGGCGCCAGAGACCCTTACGCACCTCTTGTCGGCGTGTAAGGTGTACGCTGGCACAGCCTACGTCTCTCGGCACAACGCGGCTCTACGAGTGCTATACTACCATTTAAGGCACTCATACGGTATAGATGAGACACCGGTGCTGCCGTATGCTCCAGGGGACATTGAGTCCGTTGTGGAGAACGAGAGGTGCCGAATTTACTGGAACTACTCATTCTCCACGCTCGAGCTTATACATGCAAATAAGCCCGACATAGTCCTCCTCGACTACCAACAAAAGACGATGTTCGTTATCGAGTTCTCGGCGCCTGCCGAGGGGAACATCGTCTCTAAGGAGGAGGAAAAGCGGACCAAGTATCAGGAGCTCCTCGGACAACTTCGCAGGCTCTGGCCGGACTACACTGTGAGTCTGCTAGTAATGGTCATTGGATCCCTAGGTGGTATGAGGGATACGCTGCTCTCTGCACTGCGCAAAATGCCGGTGTGCCGTGCGGCGGCGCACATCTTAGCCGCCAGAATGCAGAAGGCAGTCATCCATGGGTCCCTTCGTCTGCTTAGGACGCACGATTCGCGGACCCAGTGATTGCTCACCTCACGGTGTGAGGAGTAGTCGCTGGGAAATGGAACAGCAGCCCGGTGTGTCGGAGCCCGGGTTGCACCTTATTTGTTTTTGTTTCGTTTATATATATATATATATATATATATATATATATATATAAATAAATTAAAATAAAAAAACTAAAAATAAAATTTAAATTAAAATAAATTGTATACAGCTAATCAATTAATTAATGTTTTAAATAAGTGTAGCTCAGATACGACCAATGAAAATTAAAAATAAACATCCCTCCCAGACGGAAGGCTTTATAGGCCCTTCTTGCTGAAAATTACACTTTTGATCTTTGTTACGTATTTTGGCCCAAGGTCTATAAGTGCTGACGCTGCGCCTCTGACCTGATCTCAGCTTTTCGGGAGTCACCGGACTGGTAACACTTGTGAGGATTCCAGCCACTCATGATGGCGTTGAGCGTCTAGACGCCGGCAGAACTGCCCAAGAACTAATAGTTCTGAGATTTGTCGTTTCTCGTTTAGCTGGAGTGTTTGTTCTAAGTTGTTTGAATGAGAAGGTTCTGTAGAGCGTAAAGCTGTTGTTCATATGGATTTATAGCTCTCTATTTGCCTTTTTGTTATTGAGAACTGGTTGGCATTGTATAGCAACAGATTGCATTGCGCGGAAGCCATTAACATGGAAAATTCGTGATAATCAACAACAATAAATAATAATGAGTCCAGGAAATGAATTTATACGGCTGTATGATTCTGGATAGTTATATATCGATCATAAAAAAGGCATAATCGGATATCCCCAAAGCGCGGATCTGTATTTCGGACACCGGACGCAGTCATTAACTTGCTGATTGGATCACGTCCACTTGGCGAAGCATACCGAAAAAAAGTCATGCATTGCGTCCCCGTCTGTAGGCTAGTTCATCACATATTTATGGCCATATCTTTTTTACTTCCCACACCGATAGGTGAGGGGAGAATTGTGATCGCGAACATTTTCGATTTTGAGATTATACGATTTTTGGGCGTTTTATGATGTCATAACGAAAATCCACGTCACTCATTTCCGTCGGTCTGTCTGTCTGTCTGTCTGTCTGTCTGTCGGTCCATCTGTCTGTCTGTTTGTCTGTCGCATTCTTCTACCCTCGTAATCTCAGTAACCGCTGCATGGATTGTGATGAAATTTGGGCAGAGTTATGCTGTGGGGTCGTAGTAGGTAATGTTCCTATAATTTTGAAAATTGTTATACGGGGGGTGGAGTAACTAGCAAAAAACGAAAAACTTCAAATATGCCTCAAACTTCGTTTTTAGGCGTTTTAGGGATTCCTGATCATTTTCTACTTTTTCTTGGATGGGGGTGAATTTGGGGTGGTTGGCGGGTGGGGGGTTGTAATACTGAAAAATTTGTTGTATTCGTAATGGGCTGTCCATTGATATGTGAGTAAAAAACCTAGCGGCATGATACACTTTTTTAGATCCACCCGAACGTTGCATGTTTATTATAGAAACCACGGGACTTAGAATTTGTGATGTATACATACGAGTATTGTTTTAGATCGTTCGATATCGCGTAACGCGAAAATTGTTCAATTGATTTCAATGAAATTTTGACATAGGATTACTTCCAAGGCGAGGACGGAAAACGCGTATGTTTTGGAACAATCGGGTCAGTGGTGGCGCGGCAATAATAAAAAAACTAAAAATATAAAAATAGCTCAAACTCTGTTTTTAGGCATTTTAGGGGTTTCTGATCATTTTCTACGTTTTCTTGGGTGATGTTGGTGGGTTGGGGATTCTCAAACTGAAAAATTTGTTGTACTCATAATGGGTTGTCCATTGATCTTAGAATGAAAAACCTAGCAGCATAATACACTTTTTACGTACATCCGAACATTGCCTTGCTTATTATAAAAACCAAGGGACTTGACACAGTATTACTACCGCAGCGAGGATGGAAAACGCGTATATTTTGGAAAAACAGTGTCAGTGGCGGCGCAGCAATAACAAAAAACTGAAAATATGACAACCGCTCAAACTTTGTTTTTAAGCGTTTTACGGGTTCCCGATAATTTTAAATTTTTTTATTTGGGTGGGGTGAAATCGGGGCGGTTGGGGGGGTGGAGGGTAGTAAAACTGAAAAATTTGCTGTATTCATAGTAGTCCGTCTATTGACCTGTAGAAGAAATACCTAGCGGCATATTACACTTTTTTAGGTCCATCCGAACATTGGCTTGCCTATTACAGAAACCAATTTTGTAATCTTACATACGAGTTTTGCTTTATTTCGTTCTATGTATATTGCGTGAAGCGAAAAATATTGAATTGATGTTAATAAAATTTTGACGCAGAATTTATTACCGCTGCGGGGATGGAAAGCGACTCTGTTTTTGAAAAACCAAAAATATAAAATCAGCTCAAATTTCGTTTTTATACGGGTTAGAGGCTCTTGATTGTTTCGCATCGTCCATCAGTTCAAGCATGCAAAAAAAAACTGTGGCGCCCTAATTCCTAAGGAGGGAGGCGCAAGAAAGATTTATGAGGGTTTTGGTGTTGGATGTTGTTTTTGCGGGCGGATGGGCGATAATTTAGTTGCAAGGGGATTTTGGACTATAGCTTCGTGCAATGGGGAATAATAAAATGGTATCATCATTATGTGTGGGAAGTACTGAGTCAATCAACTTGACTCCATTTTTTTACTTCATTTTATCTTGAACAGGACGTTCTTGGTGGACGAAAAGGTGGATCACCACTCTAATCCGTGTTCTGTATTGGAAAAAAGGGACTCTTCCAACATCGCAGCACTTAGGTTCACTGCACCGCTTGTACAGGGTGGCCTACTAAGAATGGACACCGACAATATCTCGGTAACCGTTAATCATATAGCTTCGAGCAAAAAGTACTATTAGGTGACTTTGAGTTACTTTTTGTAGGATATTAAGTCATCTTCAGGCAATTGGGTGTGCCAGCTTCCTGTCTGAATGACCTTATCCTACAAAAAGTAACTCAAGTTCATCACAGTAGGTCAAAATCTTTTACAAACTGATTGGCGTAGGATCATTTGACATAAAGAGTTAGATGAAAGCAGGTTATTTAGAATCGCTAACAACTTTGGAGAAGGTAGTGACGAAAAATTGGGCTACAGCAAACAGGAAGCTGGCATACCAACTTGCCTGAGAATGACTTAATATAAGTCGAAACGTCGCACATAGAAAAACAAGGAGTTTTTGTGGAATGACCTTATCCTACAAAAAGTAACTCAAGTTCATCGCAGTAGGTCAAAATCTTTCACAAACTGTTAGGTAGATCGGCGAAGAGAAATCGGTGGAAATTATTTTCAAGTCTCGCCAGTAGCCGCTAGAGGGCATAACCTTACGATCAGTCAGAAGAAAAGGCTTTTTCTCAAAAAATATGCTAAAGTTATATTATGAATTCTACCACATGTTGATTTGATAATCTTCGATTTGTTTTATTTTTTTGATAAACGTTTTTGCTCTATCTTCTAACGTGTAGTGGTGGGGTAACGTCAAAGAATTTACTATTTAAATGACAACAACGGAATTAAACAAGCTAGGTATGGTTTTAAAGAGCTGTTCTTACCTAGTAATCTGTTACATAAAAATTAATCAAGTTGATCTTGACTTAGTAGCTAGAAGGCAGTATTTGACATCATAATTATTAGGCATTATTACTAAAACTTTAAATAGTTATGCTATATATCTTTTAACATAGATACTCAGTGCATGATTCAACTTCCTAGATTTTTCAACCCGGAGATATCAATGAAATAAGTATTATGACAAGTGTTCTGTGAGTTGCAAAAATAATAAGTGCCTTATAGAGATATGTCACAACGCATTAGTTATCATTAGATAGAGTTGTCAATAATTCGTAATTACTATGTACTTCAGTCGTACTATCAATTGTTTCGGTCTTAGATAAACTCGCGGTAATGGTGATAACTCACGTGTTGATTTAAAGCACTCGCCTACGGCTCGTGTTGCAAACTTCAACGCGTGAGTTATTACCATCATTACCCTATCGTTGAACAATATACTATTATTTGTTAACTTGGTTCTTATACCATGTTATTTTGCTTTATTTTGCTGTTTTTATGATATATTAACATTGATTTTTGTCACTACTTTTACTTGTTATTGCACTTTGTGATTAGCTCAAATAATAATAGAAATATTAATCAATTTCATACTGTTATCTATTTTTGTTTGTGCCTTTTAAAAGTTCCGTTATTATTAAAATTGGATACAGCACTTATTGGCACCTACTGCGCCTCCTGGTGGTTATTTTAGAAACTCAAAATATAATTTCTAGTGGTTTTGCTTTAGTATTATCTGTAGAATACTGAAACGCTGTGACGAAGGCTATATTATATTATATCTGTAGGGCACCAATTGTTTCTGAAATTCACAGCACACTTGTCAAAATAATTGTTTTATTGATATCTTCGGTTTGGAGAAAGCTACGAAATTGAATCTTACGCTGACTTTCTAATAATATCGTCCTCGCTATTCATATTTGTTAAACGAGATGTAGCATACTATTTAAAATTTTCTTAATAATGTGTAATAATTATTACAAATAGTCAATTTACTTAATAATAGTTTTTGCTCTAAATTATATGATTAACGGTTAGCGAATATTGCCGGCATCCATTCTTACTACGCCACCCAGTATAATTATCCTCCCCAGGATCCTTACGACTGAGTTTGTCAGCTACCCCAGCCTAGTGAGGAAGGTGGTGATGCAGCTCAGCGGCCAGCGTCCCCTCCAGAACGAATTCTCGTATTAATAAGACAGCGGAATTGTTTAAAATAGTCTTTTAACTTTTGCACTGTTAAAACCCAAAATTTACTCAAAACTATAACAATAAACCCGAAACGATCAACCAAAACAAGGTTGCTATTTATATTATTCCACTATTCATGCAATTATTTTTAGAGTTCTTTACCTGCTATCTCGAAGAGGGGGTAGGAATAAAACGGTATACGGGTTTATCAGCGGTCAGTATGCTATAGATACCATCATCAAGCTGCCGCTGAATCACTACTTTGGATTGTTTACTTCTTCTAACCTAGTCGAATTCGTTGGTGCCGACAAGTTATTTCTGGGAATCCCTGACAGTCAATGCCGATGCCTTGGTGCATACATTTGGTTCAAGCAGAACGATCATTTTCAAAACTAAAACTATTAAAAAGTTTTGCAAGATCGACAATGGGTAAATCGCGCCTAAGTTCTTTGGGATTAATTTCTATAGAAAATGAATGGGCAGAAGGCATAGACTTACACCAAATAGTAAATACATTTGTGGCTATACATACAAAAAAATAGTTTTTCTTCTTTACATGAAATGCAACTCAAGACATAATAATAAAAAGCCTAGAGTTATGGTGTTTATTTGTTTATTTTTGTTACATTCTTATGTATTATAAATGTTTTATTTGATTATTTTTTATTTTGTTATAGTTTTGTGTTGTGTGTTAGTAATGTTTATTAAATATATTTATATCTCAAATTCTGTAATTTTCTAAACCTAAAACTCGTAGTGGCCAGATAATATAGATGGAGTTTGTTACATTAATGTGATTAATCGATGTATGTATGTATATTGTACCTAAGGTCTACGAATTATTATTCTTCAAAAACTCGAACGAGAAAAATATAAAGTTGAGGTCACACAATTATTTTTTCTATCTATAAACTGATTTGAAATATTATTTTTTTATATAGAGGGGCCCCGTAAAAGAGATTGCGGGGGGGACCCCGAAGACCTTGGCACGCTACTGCAGTTGGTCAGCTAGAAGTATCATCTTAAGCTGCCGTTTACAATGTATATGTTATAAGTAAATATTCCAATAATTTGCCACAGAAAGTAATCTCTTTCAGTTTCTCTAGAGTCGCCAAATTTGGTAAAATTACAAAATAAATCATTAAAAATATTGTTGTAAAACGTATAATGGTTTTACATTACAATCTAGTAATATTACAAGTAAATTATGTGAAATTAGATATCTTACAAAACAGTTTTACAAAATATATATGTAAAAACCAATATGATATCGTTAAAATTGTATAAAATCGCATAATAATTTTACAAATTATCATGTTGTATCACAGCCAAATGTTGTGATATTACAAAAACGCGTTTTTGTGATTTTACAATAGTAGAAAATTGCTAAATTAAATTACAAATCTGATTTGTAATATTACTAACAAAATCGGTGGCACTAAATAACCTACGATTTTGTTAGTAATTTTACAAAACAATTTGTAGGGTGAATAGTTAACAGCTTCTGACGATGTCAGACACTCGTGTTGGCGAAATGTCGAGCAGCGAAATCGACACCGGTCAACAGTGAACCTTACAATTTTGTGCTTATAAATACCTGATATGAGGAAAGATACATGATTATAGGGTAGGGCTTTGCAACCCTCTCTCAAAAAATAATCTGCCTGTACAACAAATAATCCCTTCCCAGCTTTTCTCTGCAGAGAGATACAGAGAGAATTTACGTGAAGAGCGCCGGCAAAATTAAACCAAACACAAACTCAATCCTGCCGGTACTCGGGAAACGAAGAAACGTAATCATCCTCCCCACTCGAAAGTTTCCCTCCTCTGATTCGGTCTTCGAGTTGGAGTTATACAAAATACGACAGCGCCTGGATGGTTGAGAGAGGCTGACTGCCGTTAGTGATGGGACATTCCTTCTTCATAGTCACACGATTACTGTTTTTAACTATTCTGTTCCTATAATCATTGAGACATCACTTGTTTACTATTTTCGATAATAATCGTTAGTTAAGGGGCCTGGGTATACACAGTTATGTACATATGTATTTGCCATGTTAAAACACGGATTCCCATTTCGAACAGAACTCACGTGTTTTTCAAGTTACGTACACAGTATTTCGGAATGTGATAGTTAAGGTCTTAATGAATGACTATTTCCGATTTTCTCAAAAAAGTTTTTTAGTGTGCAAAAAAAATTCGCAATGCAAAATCATACATTCTTCAAATGTCTCTAATTTAATAACCAAATACGGTATCAAAAAAAGGCCAAATAGGTGAGCTCAAGCTTTCTTCTTCATCTTGCTTTTTGAATCATTACTGTGAGTGGTTACAATTCGATCCATAAAGTAATTGTAGCCAATTGTGAAGGACCAACTAAATTGGCAAATAACCGCAGATGACTCACGAGACTTGAAAGTTAATCATGCATCGGTTGACTCACCCCTTGTTGGTTGGCGTCGGATGTCTTCCCCAGCTGGGTACTGCGTTGCTCTATCCAGATTCCTAGTTAGCTGAGCGATGTAAGGCTGTGGTCGCCCTTATCGGAGGTACCCGCTACACACGGGGTGACGGATATCACGCACACACCGTTCACCTCGGTAGTTGAAGTACGACTCTCTCTTTCTTCCGCGTCAACCGTCAGACTTCAAACTCGCAAGTCAAAACGCGGGAGATTCGAATATACAAAATTTTTTAAATGGTAAATACCAATCGTAACCATTTTCCGCCCACCAAAAAATATAAAAAAAAAAAAATATTTTTTCCAATCATAGTAATTCCTATATTACCCACAAAAGAAAATTAGTGGAATTATCCCACCCATAACACAACACGAAAAGAAAAAAAAAACAAATTATCATATACAAGCAAATCATGGCCTATTGTGCCGGCAAAGGGCACAGTTTCAATAAAGGACGGTCTAACAGCCCTTTACTCGTTTTAACTTGGGCGACTCTCGAAATGTTTCCCGTACCGGGATATAACTTAATAATCCTGCCTAATGGCCACTGTAAAGGACGGGTATTTTCATCCTTGAGAAGAACCAACTGGCCGACCGAGGGAGGATTATGTGGTGTATTCCACTTATGTCGTTGCTGAAGGGTGTGGAGGTACTCCATATGCCAGCGCCGCCAAAAATGTTGCTGCATCTGTTGCACTAACTGCCACCTGTTCAACCGACTATGTTTCACACACAACAAATCTTCGTCAGGCGGAGCATTCAGGGGGTCTAATGTCAAGAAATGACCCGGAGCCAAGCTGCCTACATCGTTAGGATCAGAACTCAAACTACACAAGGGTCTCGAATTTAACATTGCCTCAATTTGGATTAAAGTGGTGCTCAATTCCTCATAAGTCAACACTTGAGCACCTATCACCCGCCGCAAGTGAGTTTTCACAGATTTCACTCCGGACTCCCATATACCTCCAAAGGAAGGACTAGCTGGAGGATTAAAATGCCACTTAATTTGCAAGGCTTCAGAAGCTTTAGCACCCAATAACTGTAAAGTTTTATAAGCACCAACAAAATTCGTACCTTGATCACTATAAATATCACTGCAACGTCCTCGCCGCCCTATAAAACGCCTAAGTGCTGCAAGAACAGCTTCACTGGTTAGATCTGACACAACTTCTAAATGTATTGCTTTAGTAGCCATACACACGAAAAGACACACATACACCTTTTGAGAACTAATGCCTCGTCTTTTACCTAAAGACATCCTCAAAGGACCAAAAAGGTCTACGCCACTATGGGAAAAAGGTTTGACTTCCGAAATTCTAACGGAAGGTAAATCACTCATTATGGGGACCACTGGAGGAGGCTTAACTCTAAAGCATTTTATGCAACGAGATAACACTGAAGCTATAGCCCGTTTGGCAGATAGTATCCAATATCTCTGCCTTAACAGATAATGCAAAGTTTGTGGTCCAGGATGACAACTCCTATTGTGCACACTTTGGATAATGAGATAAGTCAATCGATGCTTCCTAGGGAGCAGAATTGGATGCTTCCGATCATAGCTTAGACTAGACTGTCTCAAGCGACCGCCCACCCTCAGGACACCCTGGGAATCAATGAAAGGAGCTAACTTCTGTATAGCTTTGGGACAGACCTCCGCTCGACGAACTTTCCGCAGTTCATTATCCAATTCAACTCTTTGCACGTCTTTGACCAGAACCACCATAGCCTCATACAATTCAGCCTCGGATAAATTACCTATCTCACGCGGGTAACCCCTTTTTCGACACAAACAATTTTTACGAAATCTCAAACAATAAGCAACAACACGCTCAATTTTGCGTAAGGAAGAATATCTATTCAACAATTCTGAAACAATACTAGAGCCGTGAATAGTAATACAAACAACCTTTGCTTCTTCTTGTACATCTGTACAGGAAGGCTCACCTACACAAGTTACAGGCCAATCATCCCGAGGAAGCTTAAGCCAAGTGGGCCCCTCCCACCACAAGGGTTGTTCTAGAAATTGCCGAGGAAAAGTCCCCCTAGAAGCACAGTCACTAGGATTCTCTTTCCCAACCACATGATACCATGAATCAGGAGCTACCTTCTCCTGGATTATAGCTACACGATTGGCTACAAAGCTCCGCCACCTATGCGGAGAAGATTTGACCCACGTCACAACTACCTTCGAATCCGTCCAAGCACAAACATTATCTATTTTCTGTGTTACCATTATATGGGATACACAATCAATCAGCTCTGCGGCTAATAAGGCTGCACACAATTCCAGTCGTGGAATCGACAGTCTTTTCAAAGGCGCCACTCGAGTTTTGGCACACACCAAATGTACAGAAATACTGTTCTCCGTGGAAACCTGTCTCAGATAAACTACAGCTGCATACGACTTCTCCGAAGCATCGCAAAAAGCATGAATTTCTGTAAACTTTGCCTCTATATGAAGTATATGTCTAGGAATTTTCAACGAAGATAGCTCAGGTAACTCAGCCACAAAAGTTTTCCACTGGTTTGCAACTTCCAGCGGTGGCTCATCATCCCAACCTATCCCTAAAGCCCACAATTGCTGAAGTATTTGCTTGGGAACAATGATTACTGGAGCTAAGAATCCTAGAGGATCATACAGTCTTGCTATTTCTGACAAAATATTCCTCTTTGTACAGGACCGTATCTGAGGATGTACAGAATAAGAAAAACAATCCGTAGTGGGACACCACTGCAAACCCAACACTTTTATTCCAAGAGAATCCTTATCAAATACAAGTGGCTGCTGATGAACCTCAGGTACCTGAGCAAGTACTTCAGAACAATTACTTGCCCATTTCCTCAGTTCAAACTTTCCCAACGCCAATAATTCAATCAACTGGTTTTGAGTATCCAAGGCAATTTCCTTGGAGTTTGCTACTCCAATGGCGTCATCAACATAACAGAAATTCTCCAAAATATTTACAGCTAACGGAAACCTTTCACCCTCATCCCTACACAGTTGCAGCAACGTCCTAATCGCTAGAAAAGGACTAGACGTTACTCCATAGGTAACGGTCTTCAACTGATATTTCCTTATAGGCTCGTCACCGTTAGGTCTCCACAAAATAGTTTGATAACTAGTGTGAGACTCCTCAACTAAAATCTGTCGATACATTTGCCGTATATCCGCGGTAAACACATACAAATACAACCTGAAAGATAACAATATTGAGACGATATCATTTTGTAACTTGGGACCTGCTAGAAGAACATCATTCAAGGACTTTCCATTGGTAGTTTTAGCTGAAGCATCAAAGACAGTCCGAAGCTTTATTTCACCATTCGCATTCCTTTTCACCACCGCATGATGAGGAATGTAATACTCACTATTAGACCCCACTTGGTTCCCAACTTCAGACATGTGGCCTTGCTCCAAATAGTCAGCCATAAAATCACAATATGCTTCATGTAAGACGGAATCACGACGAAAACGTCCTTCCAACAGCTTAAATCTATGTAAAGCCTGTGAATAGGAATCACCCAGAACTGGGGGGAATTCAGAAAAGGGAAGCTTCACCACATATCTTCCTGAGTCCATACGCCAACAAGATGACGTAAAGAATTCCTCAGCCTGCTGTTCCTCTTCAGACAATGCGACACACTTAGGGATACTTTCAATTTCCCAAAATTTTTTCAATGTACAATCCAATTCCCCCACAGAAGTTAGAAAATTCAGCACACTATTAGTGGAAACACCACCCAACTTGCCCATTAACACCCACCCAAATACGGTGTTAATAGCATGTGGCCCACCATTCTGTCCTCTCACATAACCGGAACGTAAGATCTCACCAAATACTTCTACCCCTAGAAGCAGATCAATTTCCATTTCATCATGTGCAGCCAAAGGCTCTGCGAGGCAAAGATTTTCTAAATACTTCCACTTCTGAACAACAGCAGGAATTTGAGGTACCTTCTCACAAATCTGAGGTATCACAATAGCTTCCAAATTGAAGCTAGGATACGGTTTGCTGTAGGGAAAGATAACACAAGAGACTTTTCCCGAACTCACATTCGATGACATTCCATTAATGCCAACAACAGGGGTTGAATACTCCTTACGAGTAAGATTCAACCTTCTCACACAAGATTCACTAATAAAATTGGCTTGACTAGCAGAATCTAACAAAACACGACATTTGGTGGATCTACCCTCAGAATCCAATATTGAGACTAGTGCAGTAGCAAGCAACATTCTAGGCTGCACAGACAACTTACTTGCCATGACTTGAACATGACTCTCAGATTCATTAGAGGTACTACCACTGACATCACAATCTGTCACTTTAGTGTCCGGAAAATGCAATAGTACATGGTGTTTTCCACCACAAACCCCACAAAGTTCTTTTGATTTACATTTATTTACTAGATGAGTAGCTCCCAAACAATTAAAACACATTCTAGTCCGCTTGACAAAGGCATGCCTCTTACGACATTCTGCCTGCAAGAATCTATCACATTTGATCAACGAATGTGGTGAACCCTTGCAAAAATTACACTTTTCCTGTGTTAATGTGCCAGTCGAAAAACTAAGTGTCTGCCTTCCCTTGGGATTAGCAGGACTATTATTCTTTCTAAACCCACCACTAGCATTAGACACATTACTCCCTTGATATGCAGAAGTAAGGGATGTATTTTCCAGAGCTCGACAGGTTTTCTCAACAAATCCAAAAAGCATGTCAAACCCCGGAACATTATTCCCATTATGTTCTAGTTCAAATCGCGTTTTAAGGGAAGAAGGTAATTTCTGCAACAATAAATTGAATTTGGTAAAATCCCATAGGTTCAAGTTACTCATCTCTAAAGCCACCAAATTTTCAGAAAATATTGACAACAATTTTCGAAGTTCAACTGCAGAATCATGCCTAGAGGGAGAAGCATTATAAATTGAAAACCAATAATTGCTCAATAAAACACGTTCATTCTGATATCGACTCATTAATGCATTATAGGCTATTTCATAATTATCCTCAGTAATGGGCACATTCCTTACTATTAGACCTGCCTCTTTTTCTAAATAAGAAATCAAGAACTGAAACTTTTCTATTTTTGACAGCGAATTATTTCTATGAATAAGAGTATTGAATAAGTCGATGAACGTAGGCCACCTTGTAAGGTCACCATCAAACTTCGGTATTTCAATTTTGGGAAGCCTCAAACAATTTTCTCTTACGACCACTGCAGATGTTTCATGCTCACTACGAGCCATCATCTCATCAGAAAGATCTTTATGAATGCCCCTTATTGAATATCTCATATCATCAAACATTGTATGAACTGCTTCCTCCTCCTCTAAGGCAGACTCATCTACCAAGGCTATTATTTCATATTGCAAATTCTCAAACCTCGTTACATACCCATCCAGCTCTCCATACCTGAGAAAAAACTCCGTCCGATACTCGCCATTATCACGAGCCTTCTTGGCCGCCTCAAGAACATTTTTAATAGATTTTAAAACTAGCGCGCGTTGCCGTTGCAACTTCACAACATTTGCATTAGGCATGTTCAGGTATCAGGTAACGATTCAATGTAAACACAAGACCAAAATAATCAAATTTAGAATCAATCTGCTAGTAAACACAACTTCTTTACACAAACAATACGGCAACCACACACAAATCACAAAATTTTCAGTTGTTATTCTTTTTCGAAATCTCCGTCGACTACACCAAATGTCGAAACGCCGGTTTTCGAACCCCCAACCGAATGTAACCAACTGAATCAAAACAACTTTTGCGCTCACGCAATTCGCAAAATGTCAATTTCAAATGCCCAGAAAACTCCCCAGATATGTATTACCAACACAATACACCAAAAGTTGCTTGTTTTCGAATATAACCAATTTTTACAAACAGCGCGCAACACTAACAAATTCCGATGTCACAAAAAAACTCCGTTTTTTGTCAAGGATACGTACCAATTTAGATTTTACGTAGACTATTTTACTATAGCGCGATTTATTTATCCGTGCTCGGAGGGCCAAAAAAATGGTTACAATTCGATCCATAAAGTAATTGTAGCCAATTGTGAAGGACCAACTAAATTGGCAAATAACCGCAGATGACTCACGAGACTTGAAAGTTAATCATGCATCGGTTGACTCACCCCTTGTTGGTTGGCGTCGGATGTCTTCCCCAGCTGGGTACTGCGTTGCTCTATCCAGATTCCTAGTTAGCTGAGCGATGTAAGGCTGTGGTCGCCCTTATCGGAGGTACCCGCTACACACGGGGTGACGGATATCACGCACACACCGTTCACCTCGGTAGTTGAAGTACGACTCTCTCTTTCTTCCGCGTCAACCGTCAGACTTCAAACTCGCAAGTCAAAACGCGGGAGATTCGAATATACAAAATTTTTTAAATGGTAAATACCAATCGTAACCAGTGAGTTTAAAGGTAATGTCAGGAGCTTGGAAATGCGAAATTCATTTTTATGGTGACCTTTGGACCTTACCTTTGGATTCTTTGACTTATCTCCCCTCATCCTAGACACTCACACTGGAGAAAGGGAAAAGGCGGCCACGCCTCCTCACTATCACAGGAATGCGTCTTTTCTTGGATTCTCAATTTCGCCCTTATTGGAGTAAAGTGGCCCCACAAAAAAAAATTGAACAGGGCTAAATCAGGCGACCTTGCCAGCCATGGTATGGCACCCCAAGTACAAATAAGCTGTTTAGAAAAAGTTGTTCTCAAGAATTCCTGATCTACCCGTGCATTATGCGGACAACATTTACATTCAATAAGCATCTGCAAATATATTTCCCCATTTAAGTTGCCATTAACAAAAGGTCCTAAATTAGTATCGCCTAAAATACCGTCCCAAATATTTACTTTTTGTGGATATTGCGTTCTTAGTGACACACCTAAATATTTATTTTTCCATGTCCAATATCTGACGACTGAATGGTTGTGATGACTATGGAGAGAAAATGGTGATTCATCTGTAAACAGAATATGTTTAGTGAAGTCCTCGTTTGAATCAATTTTCGCTATCATGATATCACAAAACTTCATGCGCCTGATATAATCACCTAGGAAAGTTTCCTGTGCTGTTTTCAACTTGTAGGATTCATATCGATGCTTTTAAAAAATTGTCTTACTGTGCGGTCCGGAATATCAAATTCTAGGGAAATTTGGATGCTGGATGTAGGCTCACTTGTTTCTACAAATGCAGACACATTTACATCCCTCTCGAATCTTTCTTCAGGGACAGGACGGGCTTCTGGTTGCCCGTGGTAGCATTTACCGCATTGGTTAATGCATCCCGTTTGCTCAAACCGATGAAAAATATTCAAAATTGTTCGAAAAGGGGAAGCCTCCACAGGAGAGTGTAACACGTAAGCCTCCACAGGAGAGTGTAACACATAAAACACATAAGCCTCCACAGGAGGGTCTACATAGAACAGAAGCCTCCGCCTACAATTGGCAGCTGCACAGGAGAGCCGATACCTGAGTTACCTCCACAGGAGGGTTTTTGTTGCCTCCACCTGAGGGCTTTCTGCATTCACGGAAGGGCTTTATGCCTCCACAGGAGGGATTTTTCTTCTTTTTATTTATTTATATGGTTATATAGCACATATGAAGAAAGGTCATAAAAAAGTATCTTCTTCTATCCTGTCTTCACAGGAGGGCGTTATTGCCTCCACAGGACGGCTTTTCCTTCTTCTTCTATCCTGCCTTCACAGTAGGGCGTTTTGCCTCCACAGGAGGGCTTTGGGAAATCTCTCCACAGGAGAAATTCCGCAGTGATTGGTGATCCTATCATCTACTGGTATAAAAAAATGATTGTTCCACAGGAATATCGTCGTCCACTCCTTCGTTGCTAACATAATATCCGTGCTGTGGGTCAATCGCTTAAGCCGCCATTTTGCCGCTTGTTTCCACCATCCCTTCTGCAGTTTCTTCACGTTTCAGCGTAAATATCGCGGTTCATCCTCACTTGAGCTATTCGTATCTGAGGATCTAGATATTTGTTATCGTTTTTTTATCGTAAATCGATGTCGGCCCAGAAAATAACTTGGAGCCTACAGTAAAATCACTGGAACGCAAATACGTGTGTGGCTTACAAATGCACAAAGACGAGTAATGACGTTCGTGGTGCTGTGGTCATGGAGCATAGGTGCAGAGAGGAGCAGAGAGCCGCTTCAGGTTTAGCTTTAAAATTTGTTGCGACATCATGCGGGAAGTTGGGGTACTACAACGTGATAATCTTCGGACGAGACGCTTCGTATAATTAAGATCGAACATCACTTACCGGTAAGTTCGTTTGATCATTGAATTTTTGGCTAAATTATTAATTAGTGATTGCTAGAATTTATAGTTTATCTAAAGGCATCCTCATAGTCGAATGAGTCCCTTTAGGTCTGGTTGTTCAATAGAAGATCACCAAGAGATTAGAGCTAAACCGAGATTAGCAAAAAATCTGTTTTTCAATCATCAGGCTCAGTTGTTCAATCCATGATGACCAATAGATTACAGCTAAACTGGGATTAGCAAAAAATTTCCGTTTTAAAATTTAATCCACAGTTAAGTAAACCTGGTTTACAAAATCTGTGGCTTAAGACCAGATTCACCACCTCCTGATGAGTGTCAAATAGCCTAACCGTAATTTTTTGTCACTTTCTTGCTTATGTTAAACGACAAAGACGAAATATGTGGATAAGCTATCTGACACTTATCAGGAGGCTGGCGAAACCGGCCCTAATCTTCTATTGAAAAACCAGCCCTTACTGTATCTCATAGTTGCACATCACTAGTTGCCTCATTTCAACGATGTTTAAATAGCGCGGACATAGCAGAAGGGCAGAAGCACTGCAGTCTACGATTTGCTTCTGTTTATCTGATCGGAAAACTTACTTGAGTACACAGTACAATCTTGAAAATTATGCAGAGTGTTTCCTAAGTAATTTAAGATACTCAAGAGGAAGAGCCGATTTGTATGTGCGGGGTGTTAATATTTAAAAACGTAATTTGTAGCTTTGCTGTACTAAATACTTCAACTGAAGGCACGTCCTAAACCTCTTAGCGTTTAAAGCAGTGGTTCCTAACCTGGGGCTAATTACCCCCGCAGGGGTAAATCAGCTATTTTACAGGGGTAACGAGGAACCTAATAATTAGAAACACAAAATAAAGAAATACAGAAAAAAGTTACACAGCACTGCGCAATATCAGCGCATTTTGGCTCAAAGCAGGTGCCAAATATCCTGTTTTAGCTGACAGAGCTTTAAACCTGATAATACATTTGCCACCACCTTTAGATGTGAGGGTAGTTTTTCTATTTATTAACGCTCAAAACAAAGGCCAGAAATCGTCTCAATGTGGAACATGACTTGAGATGCGCTTTAAGTGAAGCTAAACTTGTGAATGCAAAACAATACCAACCTTCACATTAAGACAATATTCATTAGTTTTTTTATGTTATTTAATTAATTTCACTACTAGTCAGTGTAACTGGGTATTATAAATCCATATTTATACATATAAATTAGTTAAAATTGGAAGGCTGTTGTGCAAATTATGATAAATAAAGATGGTTGTATTTTGTTTGTACTGTTTGTTTGATACATCTTAAAGGGGGGTAGAATCAGTTTTCCTCATAGGTCATAGAGGTAATAATATTGAAAAGGTTATGAACCACTGGTTTAAAGTAACTTGTGCAGAATAATTATTGTTTGATAATGTTTGTAAACATGGTGTATCATCATACATGGATGTAGACAACAATCCACTGCAATTGTTGTTGTAGGTCACTGTCCTCGATAAGGTCCTCCCGGGAAGCTATCTATAAAAGGGTAATTGTGTTGCAATTAGCAATACTGTTATTGATTTGTGAATCTTAAATGATATCATCGAGCTATCTGGGCACAAACAGCCGTCGATAATTAATAGTTTAATATTTTATGAAGTGCATTCCTGGTGGAAGCATCTACTCGCTCTCTCCAACCCTTACAGCCGCTTGCCAGTCAATAAATAGTTGAAAACGTATTATCTGCGTTCCGCGCCGCTTCAAACAGCCCTTGCCTCGTCATTTGGAAGTGAAGACGCCGAAATAAGGAAACGTGTATTTAAGTCTACTGGGCGTAACCTTTTCTTAAATTTTGATGATTCATCATTGACAAGTATAAAATGTAGAAGAATATAAACAGCTTTGCAGAAAAAAATCAAACGTGCCGTTAAACGTCATGCTAAACAGCGTTGGTGCTGCATTGATCAAATACGATAAAAAATAAACCTCTGTTTAGTTTGATTTCAGATGGAGCCACAAGTTTTTTGTGTCGAGCACATTGTCTTACGGATGTAAGTGTAATTTTTTTGAATAGAGCCTCATTTTTTTCCTATGAAGCCTCAAACGTTTTACGTCCAGCCACATTTTATTCTTGATGAAGCTGCTAGTGCTTTGAATGGAGCCACACATTAATTCTGTTGGAGCTACAAGCGATTTGAATGAAGCCGCATTTCTTTCTTATAAAGCCTCAAACATGTTGCATGCATGGGACCACATTTTCTTTTTGTTGGAACCGCAATCTAATTGACTAGAGCGATTTTTCCTTTCTGACGGGGCCGTCAACCTTTTGAATGAAGCCACGTTTTGTCAGATAGATTTTTTTACATAGAGCCATTTTTCTGATGGATTATCTTGGAGTTCTTTCTCCGTCTCACCTTTCTGTCTAAAGTCTCGAAAATAAGTAGCTTTTACTTCCCGCACCGATAGGTGAGGGGATTATTGTGATTGCGAAAATTTTCGATTTTAGGATAATACACTTTCTGGGCGTTTTATGATGTCTACATAACGAAAATCCACTTCACTCATTTCCGTCGGTATGTCTGTTGGTCTGTCGGTATGCGTTTTTCTAGCCACGTAATCTCAGTCACTGCATGGGTTGTGATGAAATTAGGGCAGCGATATGCTGTGGAGTCGTAGTAGGTAATGTTCCTATAATTTTGAAAATCGTTGCATGGGCGGCGGGGTAATTAGCAAAAAAGCAAAAATTTTAAATATTCCTCAAAATTTGTTTTAGGCGTTTTAGGGGTTCCTGATCATTTTCTGCTTTTTTGTGTGGGGGTGAAATTGCGGTGGTTGGGGAGTGGCGGGTGTAAAACTTAAAAATTTGTTGTATTCATAATAGGCTGTCCGCTAACCTATGAAATAAAGACCTAGCGTCACAATACACACTTTAGGTCCATTCGAACATTACCTTGCCTATGACAGAAACCAAGGGAATTTTCTGATGTATACATATGCGAGTATTGCTCATGATCATTCTGCATTGTGTAACTAGGAAGTATTATTACCGCTGCGAAAATGTTTATGGATTTTAGAAATCGTACCAGTGGCGGTGTAGCAATAATAAAAAAACTAAAAATATAAAAACAGCTCGAACTTCGTTTTTAGGCGTTTTAGGGGTTACTGATCATTTTCTACTTCTCTTTGGGTGGGTGTGAAATTGGGGTGGTTGGTGGGTGGGATGGTCGTAAAACTCAAAACTCTATTGTATTCATAATAGGCTATCCAATGACCTGTGAAAAAATGATCTAGAGTCATAATATACTTTTTTAGGTCCATTCGGACATTGTCTTGGCTATCACAGAAACCAAGGGAATTAAAATTTTCTGACTATTGCTCGTTCTGTATTGGGTAATGTGAAAACTTTTGGATTGATTTGAATGAAATGAAATAATACTGTGGTATTATTACCATGTGAGGATGGAAAACATTTATTGATTTCAGAAATCTTGCCAGTGGCGGCGCAGCAATAGTAAAGAAACTAATAATATAGAAACAGCTCAAACTTCGTTTTTAGGCGTTTTAGGGGTTTCGTGATGATTTTCTACTTTTTTGGGTGGGAGTAAAATTGGGGTAGTTGGGGGAGGGAGGGTCATAAAATTCAATTTTTTGTATTCATAATAGGCTGTCCATTGGTAGCTTCATGCTATGGGAAGTACTGAGTCAATCAACTTGTCTCCATTTTTTGTATGTAATGTAAAATCATGTTATGTAGAAACATTATTTTTGTATAATTGAACCTGTTCATCCTATCACACCTCACACAGCAAATTATTTAGCAACAATAGTTTCTTGAAATCCTCCGATTGACAGCTTTTGTGTGCTAGAATAATGTAACTGTCTTGCCATTAGTTCTGTCAAGTTAGATATAGCTACCGCCTACCTGTCTAAGTATCTGCGCCACCCGCCTGCTCGGCACCACTGTGAAAACACAAACAGAGTACCAGGCACTGTTCGAAGGTACTTCCCCGCGACGCGCGAGTACCTCGGTCCGCGATGGCGCCGGCGGCGGTCGGTCGGTCGGTCGGTCAGTCGGTCTCACACTATCGCCGTGTCGCGCGCGTTCGTGTCGCTCGTGGCCGCAGCAGCAACTGCACCACCAACCAGCGAACGCCGCCTCGGTGTCTGTCTGTGTGTGTGTGTATGCGCGTCCGTCGTCCGACCGTTCCGTGCTCACCTGTTGCCTGCCTGACGCTCGCCGGGCTCGACAACGGCGGCGTCGCGGCGACGGCGTCTCCACGCACCGCGCCTGTCTGCCCAGATTCGCGCGATTCACTCTCCGTCGCCGGAGTGCCCTCTGCGGATGGTGCCCTCATCATCATAGTCACAATGTCTTAGCAGACATGTTGTGAACTCGTAAAATGCATTAAGTCGGAGCTAGAGTATTGCCGACACGAATATTATCAATAGTTTTGAGAACTGTAGCTCGCCATTGTTCGCGATTTACTGTCAATTCAGTGGCGCTCTTGAGACTCATATCTAGCAACTGTTTCATCGTATCCACCCAGCGTGTAGGGGAACGGCCACGGCGCCGCCCACTCGGGGCGTGACCCTGAACTACAAATTTCTCCATATTATCGCTTCTGTGAATATGTCCGAAGAATGTCAGCATTCTCGTCGGCACAATGGAGGATAGTCTCTTTGGATTACCGAGCTCATCCAATATGGAAACATTAGTTCGATGGGCGGTATAAGGAATTCTCAGCATTTTCCTCCACGTCCACATTTCAAAAGCATCTATGCGAGCTCGATCTGCCTTTTTAACAATCCAAGTTTCCGAGGCATACAAAAATATGGAGAACACAAAAGACTGAACCAGTGACATTTCGGTAGCTTTAGTGATGTTATGGTCACGCCATATTTTAGTAAGCTTTCTCATGGCCACCAGCCGGACCGATATCCATACACCTGAAATGCTCTATGACAGCTAAAATAATAATATTCTTTCCATAGCAAACAGACAAGTTGCATAAAGGAATAGTAAAAATGGAGTCAAGTTGATTGACGCAGTACTTCCCACACATAATGATGACACCATTTTATTATTTCCCATTGCATGCAGCTATAGTCTAAAATGCCCTTGCAACTAAATTATCGCCCATCCGCCCGCAAAAACAACATCCAACACAAAAACCCTCGTAAATAGTTTCTTGCGTCTCCCTCCTTCTTAGGAACTAGGGCGCTACAGTTTTTTTTGCATGCTTGAGCTGGACGGTGCGAAACGATCAAAAGCCTCCAACTCGTCTAAAAACGAAGTTTGAGCTGATTTTATGTTTTTGGTTTTTTGATTATTGCTGCGCCGCCACTGACACGGTTTTTCAAAAACAAAGACGCTTTCCATTCTCGCAGCGGTCATAAATTCAATCATTTTCGCTTTACGCAATATACATAGAACGACATAAAGCAAAACTTGTATGTACAGATCACAAAATTGGTTTCCGTAATAGGCAAGCCAATGTTCGGATGGGCCTAAAAAAGTATAATATGCCGCTAGGTATTTCTACTACAGGTCAACAGGCGGACTATTATGAATACAACAAATTTTTCAGTTTCACTACCCCCCACCTCAACCGCCCCAATTTCACCTTGACCAAAAAAATTTGAAAATGATCAGGAACCCGTAAAACGCCTAAAAACAAAGTTTGAGCTGTTTCATGTTTTTAGTTTTTTTATTATTGCTGCGCCGCCACTGACACTATTTTTCCAAAACATACGCGTTTTCCATCCCCGCTGCGGTAGTAATGTTGTGTCAAAATTTAATTTAAGTCAATTCAATAATTTTCGCGTTACGCAATATAAACGATCTGAAACAATACTCGTATGTATACATCACAAATTCTAAGTCGCTTGGCCTTTATAATAATGTTCGGATGTACGTAAACGTAATCAAATTGATTACATTTTAGTTCGTACATGGTCATCTATTAGCCTTCGTAAGACTCTACCAGGTTCTGACAGAGCTTTTTCGGGATGCCTCTATAACGGATATGTCAAATTTAAACGATATGTGGCTATCATTCAAAAATGTGCTCTTACATGCTGCCCAGATAAGTCAACCAAAGAGTAGCATTCAACCAAAACAACAATGGATTAGTAGACACACATTGTCTGTTATTGAGGCACTTAGAAGCCTTAAGATCTCAGGTCTTGATTCAAATACAAAGCAAAACGCATATGGACAGCTCTCACGCGAGATTCAGAGACTATGCCGAAGAGATAAGAACTCTTATATACAGCAGTTGTGAGAGGAAATAGAGATGCATGCCAATACAAATCATCCGAAAGAGATTTTTTTAAGGTCAAATGCCTCAGTTGAGATTTTAAACCCAAATCTTGGGCTGTTAAAAATCCCGAGGGACAGCTAATTACCAACTTGCATGAGGTTACTGAGGTATGGCCAGGCACGTATCCAGGATTTGGTTTTGGGGGGGGTTCAGATTATGCGTATCACTTGGTTGACCTTTCGGGGGGGGGGTCCATATTAGAGTTGCCACCTTAAATCCTTAAATTTGTGAGGGGGGGGGTGCAAATTTGTGGATTCCATTTTTTTCATTTATAACGTTTCGGAGGGGGTTCGGACCCCCTGGACCCCCCCCCTAAATACGTGCCTGGGTTTGGCGAAATTATTGCGAAAACCTGTACCATGAGGATGGCCCTCAGGCCCTCTCATTGGATTTTGAGTATGAACCTGATATTCCTTTGTTTGAAGTGGAACATGCCCTCAACAAGTTAAAAACTAGTAGAGCTACAGGCATCGATGCTATTTCTGCCGAAAGATTAAAATGCTTGGGTGAAGACGGCATCTCTCTTTTACATGATATTTGTAAGAGGGTCTGGTCCTCCGGTATTTGGCCAGATGAATGGTGCACATCCTTTTTTGTTCCGCTTCATAAGAAAGGATCTCCAACAAATCCAGACAGTTATCGCCTACTTTCGTTAATCTCTCATGCAAGCAAGGTTCTACGATATATCTTGTTTAGAGAGTTTTATTGGCTGGCAAATTTCTCAGGCGCAGGCAGGTTTCGTAAAAGGACACGGTACGCGTGAGCAGATCTTAAACTTAAGACAGATTATTGAAAAAGCCAGAGAGCATTATTTTCCCGTTTTTATCTGCTTTGTGGACTATTCTAAGGCATTTGATAACGTAAAGTGGCCTAAACTGTGGGAAATCCTTATCTCTATGTGGGTCCCTTACCACTTAGTATTTCTCATACAGCAACTCTATGAGTCTAGCTCAGCTCGTGTAAGAATTGATGATAACATTTACTCTGAATTTGTGATGAGTCAAGTATTGTGTAATGTATTGTATTACGGCCCTGTCATTCTCCTGTGCGCATTAGCATTAGTAACATTTCCTATTGGCTGATCAGTGGGAAATCATGATCCATTCGATACACACATGGAGATCTGTACTCTGTAATCGGTATGTCTATGTCGGGAAATATAAGATGTATTCTAGTAGTGACCAGTGAATACTTATTTCGCCATCCATCCTCACCAGTACATTACATGGCGACGAGGATTTAAAAGAACCTTGCCTGGAAGCAACAGTTTTGTGTGTAGTGCTGTGAAAAGGAAGATAGTGCTGAACCAAGATGGCGTTTGTTAATACCGGACCAACACTCACGTTTTCACCAAAAGAAAATGAATGGAGTGTTTTTATTAAAAGGCTTGAGCAATATTTTGTTGTACATTCAGTGGAAGATGAAGCCACAAAACGAGCTAATTTGCTATATAGCCTATCAGAGGAAGCATATATTCTATTGGTGAACCTATGTATGCCACAAAAGCCTGAGGAAACCTCTTATAAAGAAATTATCAGCTTATTGACTGACTATTATGGCAAAACAGCAGTCGTGTGGGTGGAAAGAAAGAAATTCTACGATGCCACGAAATCAGATAATGAGTCTGCCTTAGAGTGGAGTGTAAGATTAAGAGGTTTAGCTCTGCATTGTAATTTTGGCGAACAGCTGAATTCAAAATTGGTAGACATTTTCATTACACAGTTCAATCCAGGAAAAGTGCGTACCGAGTTATTCAGCCTGAGTGAAAACGTTAATTTTAATCAGGCCATTGAAAAAGCTAAAATTGCCGAAGCTACCCTAGTGTTGAAGGAAGTGTCCACTGAAGTTAAAACCGAACCAAGTGATGCTGAGGTATTAACTCTACCAAGATTTGAAACCCATAAATCATTTCCGGCTGGGTCGTCTGAGACCGCCTGCCGGCTACCTGCCTCAGTCGTGGAACGTCAAGCAACGGGCGTGGTTCGCACACCAGTAGCGGCGATAGATTCCTCGGTATTTTATAGGCGTAAAATAAAAAACTCTTGATCTCTTCGTTTTGACTGTTGAATATTCACTGTTCGTCATGGGCAATCTTGGGAAGAATAAAATATTGTCAAACCAGACGAAAGAAGTGGTGTATAATGTATTCCTATTTATTGTAAATTTAAGGAGTGACCGTGACACCCGTACAAACATGGGAGAAGTAAAAGCGGAGGTTTCCCGAGCTACAGGAGTCTCAGTTGCGAGTATTACTAGAATTGTGAGAGAAGCTAAAGAAGCTGAAGAACATGGAACCAATGCGTTCATGGGAGAGGTACGCAATAGTCGCAAACGAAAATGCCCAGTAACCGCAGTTCAAAATGAAAATTTTGCTATCAGCGATATAAGAAACATAATTTATAACTTCCATTTGACAAAGTGCTGCCGTGTAACGCTTGAATCTCTCAGGAAAGATTAGAAGAAGATTTCAACTGGAAAGGATGCAGAGCCTCACTATGGAAAATCGTTAAAAAACTGGGATTCAAGTGGGGCAAATCAGTGAACGAAAGGCATTTGCTGATAGAAAAATCCAGTATACGGCAACTACGGATATCTTACCTTAAGAAGGTGAAATATTTTCGTGACCAAGGTCGACCTATCGTGTATTTAGATGAATCCTACATTCACAGTAGCCACACCTCATCAAAAGCTTGGCATGATAGTAGCAGTTCTGGTCTATTTTCTAAGGTGTCGAAAGGTAAAAGGCTAGTCATGGTACATGCAGGAAGTTCAGCAGGTTTTGTAAACAACGCTCTACTGATATTCAAATCTGGATGCAAAACTGGTGACTACCATGATGACATGAACAGCACCAATTATGAACAATGGCTGAAGGAATATCTGATCCCTAATTTGCCACCAAATTCTGTCATAGTTAGTGATAATGCTCCGTATCATAACATAAAAGTAGACCCAGCGCCAAACAGCAATTCAAAAAAAATAGACATGGTACAATGGTTAACCAGGAAAAATATACAATTTTCACCATGTATGTTGAAACCAGAATTATACGAGCTGATTAAAGAACATAAGCAGCAGTTTGTGCAATACAAATTTGACATGCTCCTGAGTAGCTATGGGCATACAGTTCTGCGGTTGCCTCCATATCACCCGGATCTAAATCCAATTGAATTGATCTGGGCTACTGTTAAACATAACGTTGCACAAAGAAACGTCACTTTCGATTTGGAGGATGTCAAGAAGATAGCAGAAGAAGAGTTTGCCAAGATAACACCTGAGGACTGGCAAAAGAGATGTAATCACGTAATGGACATAGAATGCAAATATTTAGAGAAGGAACGTGTGATTGATAATCACTCAGAAGAATTTATAATCAACTTAACGGACACGGATAGTGATTCTGACTTAGATTTTAATGAAAGTAGCGAGGATGATGAACACCAATAGTTTTATTGGTTTATTTGAAAGTACTTTTGCACACAAAATTAGAGGTGAGTCTACTTTTACTGTCTCAACATATGAATTATTATGAATACATCTCACAATTATGATTAAATATTTTCTGTTTAGGATTTACAAGTCAAGCTTACAAATTTCTAGCTTTTTTGTCCCCCGTGAAAACATGTAAACAAATCTTATATCTCTGTCCACAACTCTACCAACAGTGCTAATTGGTAATATGGTGTCACTTTTTCATATAGTAGTGTTTGTGTAGTGTAGTGTAGTGTAGTGTAGTGTAGTGTAGTGTAGTGTAGTGTAGTGAGTGTAGTGTAGTGTAGTGAGTGTAGTGTAGTGTAGTGTACTAAGCCACTGATAACTGTAGAGTACGGAGACTATCCGGACAACCACCTGACAGATCGATAAGTCAATTAATCTATCGACTGCGCGGTGCGAGTCACGGCTGGATTCAACCCTACATGTAGTGATACTGATAATTTCAGGTAAAAGAATCGCCGTTCATCGTTTATCATTTGATGCCCTTTTATTGGTGACTTAACACGGTTTAGCGGTTATTCAACGAACTTAAATTGATGGGATTATTAAGTTTGTCACATACCATTCTGACATTCTCACCTTACCCAGACTGAGGAAATATTTACAAATAAATATTCTGAGTCGCCCCTGCTTTGCCGTTTAAGGGTGTTCGGTTTTTGTGGCTTTTTTACGTTGCTCGCAAAAAATGTAAACATACTCGTATGTTTCTGACTTGTATAAATACCTATTAGTTTATAGCACCGCATAAAACTGGTAGACACGCCACTGATTTTGACCCGGGCGTGTACTAGGGCAGCCATACTTCTCTTTTTATTGCCCAGCTATTTGCTTATTGGTAGGCAGACGGCCATCGTACCTGTCAAACCTTTTTTTGGCTGGATCTCGGTACAGTAAACGGATAATATATTCCTTGTCGAGGGGAAATTCAAATTTTGGCGCCTCATATTCTCAGCGTGGGAACCGTCGTGGAATGACGACAGCACCATCGGCAGGGGCGACAGCGCAGGCGCAGACCCATGCGCCACCGGCAAGTCAGCGGCACCCGGGCCCGGGAGGAGTATACAGGAGTAGGGGAAACAGCCAGTCCGCGCAACAGACTCAATCAGCTGTGTTTACAAACACAAACAGTTGTTACCGGTGCGGTAAGAATCACAAAGCCGAGGTATGTCCATACAAGGATTACGTTTGTAACTTTTGTCATATCAGAGGCCATCTGAGTGCGGTATGTAAGAAAACACAACAGTCCAAACGTATAAACTATTTGCTCAATGATGAGGCCGATTGTTCAGCTCCTGTATTAAATATTTCCACTTCAGGTAACAGTAAAGATACACCATTGTATATTGACGTACTTGTTGAAGGAATCACATTTAAATTTCAATTGGACAGCGGTTCAGCTGTGAGTATAATGCCTCATTATATTTATGGACATTATTTTACGAATTTGCCTTTGACAACAACAAACGTAACCCTAGTAAATTTCAACGGTGATAAGGTATTCCCTGCGGGATCAGTATCATTGAACGTAAGGTTTAATGATAAAAACAATCAGCTGGATTTTTTTGTTGTTGACGGTGATAGTCCTCTATTGTTGGGACGTAATTTTATCAGAGAATATAATTTAGGGTTTATAGAAATGAATTATGTTACTGTTAATACCACGGAAGAAATTTTTGACGAATTTCCAACTGTTTTCTCTGATAGGTTGGGGTGTTTTAATAAATGTAAAATTTCAATAAGAATGAAACCTGATGCAGTACCTAAACTTCTTAAACCTAGACCGCTACCATTTGCCATTAAAGAAAAAGTCGAACATGAATTAGATAGGATGCAAGCTAGTGGTGTAATATCACCGGTAGATTTCTCTGAGTGGGGGACACCTATTGTGCCGATTTTAAAAGGGGATGGTAGTATTCGGATTTGTGGTGATTATAAGATAACCGTTAATCCTTACGTGCTAGTAGATCAATTTCCTCTACCTAGGATTGACGATTTGTTTTATAAACTAAAGGGCGGCAAGCGTTTTTCGAAAATTGATCTTTCATCTGCATATAATCAAATGGTATTAGATGAGACATCAAAGCATTACACTACCATTTCAACACACAAGGGGTTGTTTGTCTATAACCGCCTGCCGTTTGGGGTGAACTGTGCGCCGGCTCAGTTTCAAAGGATTATGGAGCAATTGTTCAACAAGATGCCTAATGTATGCGTATTTTTGGATGATATACTGATAACTGGTACCACGGAAAGTAATCATCTTGAAAATTTACGCACTGTTTTGAAATGTTTATCTGATTGTGGTTTAACTGTTAAGAAAAACAAGTGTACTTTTTTTGCAAAGTCAATATCATACTTAGGGTTTATCATCGATGAATATGGGTTGCATAAAAGTACAGATAGAGTAACAGCCATAAATAATATACCAGTGCCCAGCAATGTTACACAGTTGAAATCCTTCCTCGGTAGCATTACATATTATAATCGTTTTATAAGGAATTTGCCTGACATATTACACCCATTGTATAAGCTTTTAAAGAAAAACACTGTTTGGGATTGGAATGCTGCTTGTCAAAAGTCATTTGAGTACATTAAAAGTGCACTAATTTCAGAGGATGTCCTGGTTCATTATGACCCAGATTTGCCTGTAACCTTGACTGTCGACAGCTCTGACTACGGTATAGGTGCAGTTTTGTCTCATGTATTCGAGAATGGTGTTGAAAAACCTATTTGCTACGCATCAAGAACCTTGTTAAAAAATGAAATGTCTTACTCTGCCTTAGATAAGGAAGCTACTGCCATAGTTTGGGGAATTAAGAGATTCTATCAATATTTATGGGGGAAAAGGTTTACTATAGTAACAGACAATAAGGCATTAATTTCGATATTTGGGCCTAAAAGAGGTATTCCTGTTATGGCTGCTAACAGGCTGCAGCGATATGCACATTTTCTGAGTGGGTTTTCGTTCGATATCAAACACGTATCAACTACTCAGAATGTTGCTGATTTTTTAAGTAGATTACCTATGGAAGACGATAAATCAGTAGAACTGAACGATTTTTCAGTTCATGTAAATTACTTAGCTAACTCCGCTGCGGAGGGTCTTCCAATTGATGTTGACAAAATTAAACATTATACAAAATTAGATTCTGTGTTATGTAAAGTTTTAAATTTCATATATACTGAGTGGCCTCGTAATGCGGATCCAGAGTTGAAGCCATATTTTGTCCGGAAAAATGAATTGCATGTGGAAGATAATGTTATACTGTGGGGACATAGAGTAGTTGTACCCATTCAATTAAGGGAGCCGCTGTTAAATGAGTTGCATAGCACACATCTAGGTATCGTCAAAATGAAACTGTTAGCTAGGTCATACTTTTGGTGGCCATCACTAAACAGTGATATTGAAAAGGTCAGCAAAAATTGTGAGGCATGTCAGCGGGTACAGGCAAATCCGCCTAAAGCGCCATTGGACAATTGGCCAGTGCCGGATGGCGTTTGGTCGAGAATACACATAGATTTTTTTGAGCTGTCAAAGAATAAATTCTTTCTCATTGTAGTTGATGCATTTTCAAAGTGGTTAGAGATATTTCCAATGACTTCTATCACCACGGATATGACTATTACCAAATTACGCGAAATATTCGCTAGATATGGCCTACCAAAATTAATTGTTAGCGATAATGGTGCACAATTAACTTCACATGAATTCAGTCAGTTTACAAAGGCAAATGGTATCAAGCATATTACAATTCCACCCTATGAAGCTCATTGTAATGGAGCAGCGGAAAACAGTGTTAAAACTGCAAAAAGCTTTCTTAAGAAAGATTGTAATTTCAAAAACGTTAATTTGTCGTTGTCACAATTTCTTATGACGTATCGTAACACTCCTCATTGTTCTACGGGGTTTTCTCCAGCTAAAGTATTTCTTGGCAGGTCATTAAGAACACGGTTGGACCTCTTAAGACCTCAAAATGAAAAAGAAAATTGTGAACAGGTGAACAACAAAGAAGTAACTGAAAATATATCTTTATCACAAAATAGAAACAAAAAATACTTTAGAGGGCGAAGAATAATTGAGTTTGAAGTAGAACAGTTTGTTTTTGCTAAATATTATCGGAACACCCAAATATCGTGGTGTAAGGCTAAGGTAGTTAAAATATTAGGCAAAAATGTATACGTAGTTAAACCGTTAGATTCCGATGTTACATGGAAGAGACACACTAACCAACTCAGACCATATTGTCAAAATAGTTATGTTTATAATAGCATAAATGATGTGTCTAGTGGACAAAGTAGTAGTAATAGCAACCGTGCTAGTGTATCGTCTGTAAACGATAGTGTCAGTGATGAAAGTTTTGTTGACGCTGGGGACGATGAAGATAGTGTTGTGGGTGAGCAAAATATAGTTAGTGAATCAGAATCATCTGATTCCCTTAGAGATCGACCTCAACGTATGCGCAAACAACCTGATAGGTTTAGATTTTAAATTTAGTATATTATTGTCTAAAGCTGGATATGTAGATTTTTTTATTTTCCCTATTTTTTGATTTTGTCGCTAATTTTTTTTTTCCGGGGGAGACAGAAGATGTAATGTATTGTATTACGGCCCTGTCATTCTCCTGTGCGCATTAGCATTAGTAACATTTCCTATTGGCTGATCAGTGGGAAATCATGATCCATTCGATACACACATGGAGATCTGTACTCTGTAATCGGTATGTCTATGTCGGGAAATATAAGATGTATTCTAGTAGTGACCAGTGAATACTTATTTCGCCATCCATCCTCACCAGTACATTACATATTGGACAACTGGAATGACGGTATAACTATTGGCGGAAGCAAAATATCTAACTCAAGGTTTGCTGACGATACAACCCTTATTGCTGCTTCTCAGGAAGAACTAGTAGCTCTATTGAACGTTTTAGAACAACACAAAGCAGCATATGGTCTTGATATTAACTACAACAAGACCAAGGTTGTGATCGTAGATAGAGAGCATGACAATCATCGAAAAATAAAGTCAATAGGCCGTTGTGAGGTAGTTCAAAGTTTTGTGTACCTCGGTTCTTTGATCGACAATTCAGGTAGCTGTGAGAATGAGACTCGACGGCGCATTCAACAGGCACGGGTGGCCATGACATAGCTTGTCACTAGTTTAGTATCTTGTGTTCTCTATATTTTTGTATGCCTCGGAAACTTGGACTGTTAAAAAGGTAGATCGAGCTCGCTTAGATGCTTTTGAAATGTGGACGTGGAGGAGAATGCTGAGAATTCCTTATACCGCCCATCGAACTAATGTTTCCATACTGGATGAGCTCGGTAATTCAAAGAGACTATCCTCCATTGTGTCGACGAGAATGCTTACATTCTTCGGACATATTCACAGAAGCGATGATATGGAGAAACCTGTAGTTCAGGGTCACGCCCCGAGTGGGCGGTGCCGTGGCCGTTCCCCTACACGCTGGGTGGATACGACGAAACAGTTGCTAGATATGAGTATCAAGAGCGCCACTGAACTGACAGTAAATCGCGAATGATGGCGAGCTACAGTTCTCAAAACTATTGATAATGTTCGTGTCGGCAATACTCTAGCTCCGACTTAATGCATTTTACGAGTTCACAACATGTCTGTTAAGACATTGTGGCTATGACGATGATGATTCTCAGTAACCGCTGCATGGATTGTGAGGAAATTTGGGCACCGATATGCTGTGGGTACCTACTAGGAGGTAATGCTGCTACAATTTTGAAAATTGGTGCAGGGGAGCGGAGTAATTAGAAAAAAGCAAAAAAAAAATTCCCCAAACTTCGTTTTTAGGCGTTTTAGGGGTTCCTGATCATTTTCTACTTTTTTTTGGGTGGGGGTGAAATTGGGGTGGTTGCGGGGTGGGAGGTTGTAAAACTCAAAAATGTGTTGTATTCATAATAGGCTGTCCATTGGCCTGTGAAAGAAAGACCTAGCGGCATAATACACTTTTTTAAGTCTATCCTTACCTATTACAGAAACCAAGGGACTTCTGAATTTTTCTGATGTATACATACAGGTATTGCTTTACATCGTTCTGTATTGTGTAACCTGAAATTGATTTCAATGAAAATTCGACGCTATAAAATTACCATCGCAATGATTGAAAATGCGTATGACTTTTATAAATCGTGTCAGTAGCGGCCCAGCATGATTTGTTTGCAAGGGGATCTCAAACCCTAGCTTATTGCAATATAAAAATAATAAAATTATATCAGCATTATGTGTGGAAGTACTGAGTCAGTCAACTTGACTCCATTTTTTCCTAATGTTGTCGTATCTTTAGATGCGTCTAAAGGCATGAAGCTACATTTTAATTAGAGCTTGAACGAGATCAAAGGCAGCGTGATTATGCAAAGATGTTACTGAGGACGTGTCGTGTCCCTGAATTCGTTTTCGCCCGGTGACCGGCCAGGACGTAAAACAGGGGTGAGGGGGAAGTGGGATCCCAGTGATCACCTGGCATACCTGAAAGTAGGTCATGTGGCCGCGACGGGCTACACAGCTGAATCATCCCCCCCCATCCTTACCCCCTTGCCACCATTTCGCTTCCCTTATTTATTTTGGTACTGTCGATGAGGAACGAAAATCATTAAAAAAATAGAGTCGAGTTGAACTGCATTATGAGATAGCTTCGTAGATTTTATTAATAAACTAGGTTTACTCCAGCAGAATGTTGGAAATGATTAAAATACTACAATGCATCTCAAGGGCAATTTGCTGCTTCAGCAAACCAATGATTGGGACGTTTTACAGCTGTTGGTCTTTCCATCAAGCTTTCAACGATGTCACAGACATTTTGCCATTCACTTAAATTACTCGATGATTTATGTCAAGCATTTCTGGTATTAACCTACAAAATCTGGGACATTTCAAAACTGTATTTCTGTGCATTTTGTTTTACGTCAACAACAAATCCATGCTTTTAATGATGGATTTAGTTTGTGGTCAAATTTGCCAATTTTGAAACAGAAATTTGTCGTCAAATAAGTCTATGGATCTCTTCATGATTGATGCATTTAGAACCTGCTCTAACTTGTGGACAAGTTTGATGTTAAATTCGGAACAATGTCTTAAACAATAAAATTTCTATATCTAATACAGGTAAACTCTTCTTCAAACTATTTTTTATTCTGATTTTTGTTGAAGAAATTGAACTAAAGCTTGTTCATGAAGTAGTGCAGTCTTAAAAATATATTTTAAATGACACGAAATAATACCACACATATGTGACAATTTACTGATTATACACGCAACGTTTAGGTCATGGATGTGACTGACAGAATAATAACGACGTATGACAGAAATGACAACTTGATAGTTTCTGTCAACAAGAATTTGACATAACTGAGATACTATGGTACTAATGCACAGGACCTAATACGCCATATAACTCTGACGTCACTTCTGTCAATGTCAGCGTTTAATATCCAAACAGAAAGAGCTGAAGCTTTCTAAGTCATGCTAAAATATAAAAATAATCAATAAAAACTGAGAAACATGCTAAATTCTGCAACAAACCTTGGAAAAATGAAGAATTTAAGTTAGAATGGCAATAACAGGCCTCAGTAAACGCAAAACCCTTAAACCCTCCTTATTGATGATAGATCAGCGTAAGAAATTACTAAAGTACAAAAAACCAACAAGCAAGTTTTTCAAATAATATTTGAGCATATTATGCTAAATATCATATACAATAACTATATACAATATATACAATAACTGACCAACCACAAACAAATTGCGTTCTGTGACTGCGCATTGAATTACTGCACATCAGAATCTTTTGCTGGGTACAGTTGAAAACTAAGGTTATGAAAATTGGATATTTTTAGTTTGTATATGATTTGCATCTTTTTGTCTTTTGTCGAATGACAACCTTGTTCGAAAAATCGAAAACAAGCACAAATCCTCCAAATAAAAAAAAACAACAATAAATATCAATAAAGCTTGACGTTTCGCCACCACTAGTGGATGGCATCTTCAGAAGCTATTTTATTTCGGCGACTTCCAAAATACTCAGTATTGAACAGTGGTATTGAAGATGAAGATGACATCCACTCGTGGTGGCGAAACGTCAAGCTTTAACGCTAAACGACGCAGGCCTAAAAACCCAAGAACCACAAATTCATTGGACGATGGCCGCGAAAGCCTTACACAGAAATTTAGAGATTATGTGCAGAATGTTAAGATGAGAACCATGCGTTGGAGTGGCTTATTGACAGCACGACAATGACTGACAGAAACGATAACTGTCAACAAACAAATGACATGACTTTTTTTATGGTCGGCCTCCCGCAAAGGCTTAAAGCCTATGGCGCTGTAGAAGCGCTGCGAGAGGATACGTATCGGTTCACGTTAGATTTGAAACGATGCAGGTTGTAGCCGTCGGGAAACAAGTTCCCCGGCAGCTGATTCCACAGCGTCGAAATTTTCCAAAAGAAGGAATGCTGGAGGAGACTAGTTCGGGGAGTAAGGACCTCGACCTGGTAAGGATGAGCTCGCAGAGCTTCTCTAGTTTTCCTAGTTCGGACGGCCTGTGGTGTTATTATCTGAGAGAGCACAATTGAACATCTTCCGTGATAGAATCTGTAAAACAGGGATAGGTCAGCCACCCTCATTCGATGTTCCAGGCTGTGCAGGTCCTTTGTGAGGTTAGGCGTATCGATTAGTCTAATCGCTCTTTTCTGGATAGTGTCCAGAAGCTTTAAAGAGTGCTTCGGAGCATCCCCACACATGGGAGCAGTACTCCAGCGATGGTCGGATCTGTGCCTTGTAGAGCAGCAGCAGTTGCTCTGGTGTATACAACTTCCTACAGCGGAACAAAACTCCAAGCTTCTGGGATGGCGTTTTAGCAATACTGACGACGTGGTCGTGCCAGGACATGTTATTGTTGATATTGATTCCCAAAAGCTTGACAGAAGGTGATTCGACTATGGGGTGACCCTCTATTTCCACGGTTGGTAAGCCATCGTGAGACTTCTTTGTAAGTGTTGTTGCCTAAGTTTTTTGTACGTTGAACTGTACTTGATTTGCTAATCCCCACTCGACAATTGTTTTGATATCAGCGTTGATCTGTGAGGCATGCTGCTGTCGCTGACGTACCGTCTCCTGGGATGATAGTGGCTTGCCTGGTTCCATGCACGACGAAGCTGTAGATTGGATTGGATGTTATTTCCAGCAGCTCGTTGATGTACAGCAGAAACAGTGTAGGGGAAAGGACAGATCCCTGAGGAACACCGGCGTTTATTGAAAATACGTCTGATGAACAGCCCTCGACTACAAGAAACAGAGATCGGTCGTTCAAAAAGCTATTCAGCCACTGGCGCAGGCCAGGTGGTAGTCCATAAGCAGCAAGCTTGACCACAAGTCCGTCATGCCATACTCTGTCGAAAGCTTTCGATATATCAAGTGCAACAACACGGGATTCGCCATGATTGTCTATTGCCCTGTTCCACAAGTGAGTGACGTAGGCAAGGAGGTCACCTGTAGACCTGTGCTTATGGAAGCTATACTGGCGATCATTTATGATGTTATTGTTGTCCAGGTATTTCAGGAGCTGTGTGTTAATGACAGTCTCCATAACCTTAGACATGATGCTGAGAAGAGCCACAGGTCTATAATTGGTGGGATCAGTTTTTTTGCCTTTCTTAGGGATGGGTTGTACGCAGCCAATCTTCCACGAAGCGGGAAACACGCCTCGTTGGTACGAAAGTTTGGAAAGCTTGCAAAGAATAGGTGCAAGCTCAGCGGCACACCGTTTAAGGACAATGGCTGGAATTTGGTCAGGACCATTAGCTTTATTGGTGTTCAGTTTTTGGAGGATGCTTTTTACATCTCGATGTTGAAATTTGACCTCTGCCATTCTCGAGTTCACGCTTATGGTGGTGGTCGGAGTACTTCCTTGAAAGTCTACAGTAGAATTGGCTGCGAAGAGCTTCCCCAAGATGTCTGCTTTTTCTTTAGGAGGAGAAGCGATGGATTTGTCCTCTCTGGTCAAGGGTGATATTGACGAATAGGAAAAGTTCTGACTAACAGCCTTGGCTACAGACCAGAATGTTCTGGACGAACTAGGACATGAGAGGAGCTTGTTTTTAATTTTTTGGTTGTGTTCCTCCTTGCTGCTGTCAATCACGCGCTTACAGTGATTTCTGGCGTCGATAAAACTGCGGTGGCTCTGAGCATTTGGATTTTTCCTCCATTCTCTGTAATGTTGGTTTTTAGAGGTAACTGCATCTCTGCAACGCTGATTGAACCATGGCTTGTTTTTGGAGGGATGCTTCACGACATGAGGAATATAGGCTTCTATGCCGGATATTAATACCTCTGTTATTTCTTGGGCGCAAGCTAATGGGTCTCGTGACTTGAAGCAGACGTCGTTCCAGGGAAAGGACTGGTAGTATTCCCTTAGGTCGTCCCACTTTGCTGATCCGTAATGCCAGATCTGACGAGGTTTTGCATGGTAGAGATCTGGAGAATGCATTCTGCATAGCGTCGAGACGGTATTGTGGTCAGACGATCCCAGTGGGGCGGTTACTTTCACTGTGTAGGCCGTTGGAGTAGTTGTGAGATATAGGTCCAACAGACTAGCAAAATCTCCGTGGCGGCTGGGAATCCTTGTTGGTTCTTTGACTATCTGCTCCAAGCCGCAGCTGATAGCGAAGACTTCAGCTTCACATCTCTCGTCGTCCGTTTTGTTTGAGCGTTTCAACCAGTATGAGTTGTGAACGTTGAGGTCACCCAGAAAGACTATCTCTGAATGAGGGTGGTCTGATTGCAGCGCGTCCACAGTGGCCGAAAGCTTCTCGAAGAGCTCTTTGCAGTTGTTACTGCTTGGTGGCCTATATATGCAGCATATAAATTTGGAATGTCCTATATCTATAAAAAAATATTTGATCGTTGCATACAAGGAGAATAACTTATAATTTCCATTTTCACGATAACTTTTTTGTCAAACATTTGGGATGGCATTTGAGATCGTGACATATACCCTTAATATTTGTAACAAAATCTGTCTTTGCATAGCAAGAGATTGACCAAACTTCATCCCTTGTTTACAATTATCTCTTGTCAGATTTCTTGTCCAATATGTAGAACGAAAAGATTGACATTGCCATATGACCTTAATAGCACAGCGTTCGAATCGAGAAGCAACAAGCAACAACTAGCAACGCGTCGAAGTTCATGAGCACGCAACGTGGGGGATGCGGGACATTCGGTGGTAGTTAGAAGGGCGGTGGAAGGGGTGGGGGTGGAAGAGCAGAGTAGAGAGAGCGACAGGTTGTTGTATCGATTCGGTAGAGCGACCGACGCGACGCTGCGTATGCGACAGACACATACCAACCACCTCTGCCTGCCGTACACTCGGAAAAATGCCGACGAGTAGATTAACTTGGTACACTTTTAAAATATTTATGATTTAGTGCAATAAAAATCAGGCGCGTACCTGGGGGGGGTTATCGGGTTAACCCCCCCCCTCCCGAAATCTAAAAAAAAATTGCAATAAAAAATATCAGCGGTTAAGACGCCGTCACGCTTTCAATACAGATTGATTAAGTATTAGTAACTAAGTATCACCATATCACAGCGAAATATTAAACAACATTGCTAGCCTGAAAACGCACACAATCATGTGCGTAAGCATGAACCTCCTCTAGCCTAGCGGCAGTACGAACAAAAACTTATAGTCTAGATACTGGAAGAAAAAATCATAACAACACATGCATTGCTACTCTGATTTTTCATTTCACCAAACCAATAAAACAAAAAACAGCAACAACTTTTGGCAACAAAACCAAAACGTTCAGGCAAATGTTTTGCTTTGTTGGTGTTTTCAACTACTTACCATTTTCATGTGGCCAGCCGGAAAATGTCAAAGTGTTGATGTTTTACCCGCGCTTCTGGTCTGACGATGTGTACGGGCTCAGCTAGAGAAAGATGAAATAAATCCCTGGTTCAGTTTGCCCCGTTGATTTGTGCTACGGAGTATGTCGTGAGAAAAAAATAAAATAGACTGTTGAAAATATGTGCAAATGCATTTAACTTTATACAGAAGTTAGGTTTTTATGTAATCTGGTTGTACAATTGCTATAAAAGCTCACACGCCGCGCCGTGAAGGAGTTAGGAATATTTTGTGATGCTTTTTCAGATGAGAGTCCGATCTATTGTATTGTAATTTCATTATCAGTGCTATTCGTTCTTATACAGGGTTTAAAGCTAGGTCGCATTTCTTTACTAATATCGGCATTACAGACATCACCTTTTCGTAAATCTTGTAATAATTCCTCAATATAGCTTTTGTGTCGGTTCTTTTTTGGCTGGGTCTAACTCAAGAAAGTTTTTCGTCTTTTTGGTCAATAAATAGAAAACACGTTTCGCAACTTTGAGCAGGCTACGTTTTCTACCGACGGCCTCAAAGTTGACTAATTGTTGCCTAGATAATATGTGGACAGTCTGTTTTTGTTTTCGAAAACTTAAAATTTTGTTGTGTTGCTGTTTTGTTGGCAGTTTTTGTTTTGTTGGCTGGATATGGACCTCTATCGACTGACCAGTTTAGCACTGATCAATTCATATACAGGGTGGCCAATCGGGTGACGATAATAATTTTTTTTTAGATAGCCCGTACCGAGACCTATCCAAAACACCCCCATATATGTGTACCGATTATTGATAGTTTTCGAGTTTTTTTTTGAAAACTTAGAGATTTTCCAGTTTTTCCAAGAAATCGTCAAAAACAAAAACAAGAATACTTTTTGGCTTTTATTTTTTTCTGCAATTATACTCAGTATTAAGCCTATTTTAATATTCAATAAAGAGAACCTGTACATCCGAACAATAATTAAGTACATTTTGGGGCCAAAGTTTGAAATCTCTGTTTTTAGTCAGGAGACCAAAACCTTCAAAATAAGATTAAAAATACTTATGCCTAGTTCTGGAGCTTCAAACTAATCTTAAAAACTTTGCAAGACATTGCACTTTCGAAATAATAATGAAAAAGTAGCACTTATGGGGACATTTTGCGGCGTACGTGAGTGTTAAATGCAAAAAGGTGATAATTCACGAATTTTCACAATGATTTAAAAAACTATTATTTTGCTTTGTTATGACAAATTAACGAAAAAAAACTCGTAGCGACTAATAAACCCGATAATCATTGATGTTTTGATGAGTTTTAATAAAAAAACTAATACCCAAATTGTGATTTTTGAAGTGTTTTTACTATGTACTATTAGACTTCTGCTAAATTAATTTGTATGGAAAGTTAACAAAGGAAAGGAATAATAAACAATAATCTGACTTCCAATTTCATGGCAGAATTACCTGGAAAGCGATGGAGTAGCATACGCCATCCCTTTCTTTCAGAGTAGCTTTTTGCGAGCTCATGCCGGCGAAGCGCAGTTGTGTTAATTTTCGGTAATAGGCAAGGCAATGTTCGGATGAACCTAAAAAGGTGATTTATATCGCTAGGTCTTCCTTGACAGGTCAGTAGACAGCCTATCATGAATACAACAAGTTTGTCAACCCCCCACCCCCCAAACACCCAAATTCCACCCCCACCCAAAAAAACGCAGAAAATGATCAAGAACCTGTAAAACGCCTAAAAACGAAGTTTGAGGAATATTTGAAATTACCTACTAAGACCCCACAGCATATTGCTGCCCAAATTTCATCACAGTCCATGCAGCGGTTACTGAGATTACGAGGCTGGAAAAATGCGTACAGACAGACAGACCGACAGCCAGACCGACAGACAGAACGACGGAAATGAGTGACGCGGATTTTCGTTATGTAGACATTATAAAGCGCCCAAAAAACCTATTATCTCAAAATCGAAAATTTTCACGACCACAATCCTCCCCTCACCTATAGGTGAGGGAAGTAAAAGGGATGGCGTATGCTACGATAACGCTTCCCAGGTAATTCCGCCATGGAATTAAAGGTCAGATTGTTGTTTTATTATTCTTTTCCTTTGTTAACTTTCCATACAACTTGATTTAGCAGAAATTCAAAAGCCCACAGCAAAAAGCACAGGTATTAATTTTTTTTATTAAAAGTGATTAAAACATCAATAATTATCATGTTTATTAGTTGTTATGAGTTTTTTTTCTTTAATTTGTCATAATAAAGTAAAATAATAGTTTTTTAAATCATTTTGGAAATTCGTGAATTATCACCTTTTTACCTTTAATAGTCACGTACGGCGCAAAATGCCAAAATAAGTGCTATTTTTTCATTATTATTTCGAAAGTGCAATGTCTTGCAGAGTTTTTAAGATTAGATTGGAGCTCCAGAACCAGGCATAAGTATTTTTAATTTTATTTTGAAGGTTTTGGTCTCCTGACTATAAACAGAGATTTCAATCTTTGGGCCCAAAATGTACTTAATTATTGTTCGAATGTACAGGTTCTCTTTATTGGATATTAAAATAGGATTAATATTGAGTATAATTGCGGAAAAAAATAAAAGCCAAAAATTATTTTTGTTTTTGTTTTTGATAATTTCTTGGAAAAACTGGGAAATCTCTAAGTTTTCAAAAAAAAATCATAACTCGAAAACTATCAATAATCGGTACACATACATGGGGGTGTTTTGGACAGGTCTCGGTACGGGCTATCTAAAAAAAAATTATTATCGTCACCCGATTGGCCACCCTGTATGTGCTTTTTGTTTATTCTGCGATTATAACAGATATCTCGTTTTAGCTCTCACTGACTCACTGAAGCTTATGCAGAGCCTCTGTCTGTCCGTCCGTCCGTCTGTCCGTGTACAAAAGATTCTGAATCAGCATGAAAAAACTAGTCCGGGAAAAATCCGGTGTTGTCAATATCGCTTCCGGTTTAACAAAAACTGAATCAAATTACGACAGGTAACTGACGACGTATTATGTACGGTGTATTGATATTCCTGAAGCACAAGCAGCATAGCCGAGCGGTTAAGACGCTAGGCACCAGTCCAAAAGGGCGTGAGTTCGAATCTCACCGCGGTCAACAACTTTCTATTTCTTTTTTTTAAGATTGAATTTTAAATTTGTTGGTTACTAGTCCGGGAAAAATCCGGTTTTGTCAATATAATAAAAAATTAAATTTTTATAACAACAAATTCCATAGTGTGAACGCCGTTTGAATTTACTCGAGTAAATTATTTCCTACTTTTTTTTAAAAACCCCCCCAAACGAAAATCCTGTGTACTCGCCTGATAAAAATAGGCGGGATTTAAAACGTTGAGGCAAAAGGATAGCACTCCGGACGGAACGATTGCCTGGTTAGGAAAATTGGTGCCTATTTGGCCCCGACAGTGATTGAACGAAATGAAACAAAACAGGGATAGTAGTTGGCACATTTCTCATAAATGTAATAATATTAAGCAGACTAAAAGGCTTGCCTCCAAAATAAATGATTTCTTAAAATCTGATAATATTACCCCAACCTTCTGCAGCATAAGCGAAACAGTGAAGCACGATGTGCGGCATATCATCATCATCATAGTCACAATGTCTTAACAGACATGTTGTGAACTCGTAAAATGCATTTACTCATTTTATGAGTTTCTCTTGGGATATCTTTAAGATCTTTAATGCAGTAGTTTCCCATTTGCTTTCTGCATCTTCATGCCGTTGACTAGATGGTATCTACTGGTTCATCCGCCTTTAGGGGCAATTTCTCACCCCAAGGGCAAGAAGGTGTCCTGACTCGTCTCAACTCGTCCACCCAAAGCTGTTGGTTGAGAAGAGGTTACTGCTTATACCGACAGTAGTTCGGTTCCTTTTAGTCGCCTTTTACGACACGCAGGATATACGATGGGAGATATTCTGACCCGCCCCCTCACGTGGTGTGGCATATCAGAGCATCCTAAAATATGACGGTAAATATAAGAAAATTGTTAAGGAGGAAAGTGATTATGTATTTGGTACTCAGAGAACCAAGACGTATTAACGAAAATCATTAATATACGCGGGAAACTAGTTCTACTAGGGTGCCAACGACTACAATATATGAAACACTCTATTTAAGTGGTTGGTTCTGGAGAGGCAAAAACTGTGTTTTTAAATGAGTTACAAATTTTGTATTCTTGATATATTTTGGTTAAATGGAAGTAATCATTTATAAAACAAATTAAAAAATCTTTAGAATGTAGGTATGCCAATTACTAAGTTGACACCATGCCAGTAATTATCAAAAATATATGCCAATAACTGTATGTTCTATTACGGAGAAATAAAGTATAGATAGGTGTAGAGTTTATATAAAGAAATTACTATAATAAAGAGGTAACTGACCCTTCAAAAAGCAATTTAAGACATTGCAAATAGGTAAGTCGATGAAAAGTGTCTCTCTAAGACATACAACATTACTAAGTATATACTTCAGGGTCCCACGTGGCTGCGCGGTGAACAGCGTCTGCCTTCGATAGTGGGGCAGCAGCAGCCTTGTGCGCGATTGGCGCTTGGGTGGTTGACTGAATTGCACCAGGGAGACAACAGTTTGGACTGGCGGTCGGTGTCGCCCACACAAGCGCTAAGCGAAGCATCTTACGCGGCCGGCACATTGGATGATCGACCGGAGGGCCCGGACAGGAGACCCCCAGGATGATGATGGTATCATTCCAACGGTTCTGGCCGTGCCCGTCCCCCCTCTGGGAAGTTATAGCACAATAAGCCTTAAAGGCTTAAGTGCTGACGGCTCCCACAGGAAAAAAAAGTATATACTTCAGTTTAGGCTCATTGAAAAGCATAGTAAAGTTTCATATGGACCTTGTACCTTTTCCGATCTGAACAGTAAATGAAGAAAATCTGTCGATGAAGTGGATGCCAGACAGTGGCCGCAAGGGTTTCCCTCAAAGAAAGCAAGACAGCAAATTAACGTGAACAATTTTCTTGATGAAAACCAGAGACCAAAGCAATTTGCTAACAATACATCCAGTAGATGGAAGGTTCAGTACCTTCGTCAAACGCTATCGGAAAGGATGTAAGGGATGATTTAACAAAGTTGGCTGCTATTACCAACGATCCACCGAGGGTATTCAACAGCGACATACTCCAGAACAAAAGCCCTACTAGGACCAAAAGGATCACGTAACATCTATGAGGTAGACAAATCGACTACAGGTTGTGAATCGTATATGTACATCTACGTACAAAACCTATAAATTGGTCAACTACTGGCGACGTCGGGCAGTGCATCCTACGAGTTATGAACTACACATACATGCATTGTGAACATAACCTGCAAAAAGCGTGTTTGCTGATGTTTTGAGTTTGTACTAAGTGAGATATGCATATGCCTAAAACCAGCAGAAATTATTTAGATATATTTGTACTTTATGTAGAAACAAAGCAAACATAATAAAATAGTGCAAGATTTGATATTTTTACACACTGCCACACATCACATTTGACATAGATTTTTTTAGTTTTTTGAATCCTGACCATCGGTAAATATTAATATTCAGCAACAAAATCTTGGGATATGGTCAAATATTATATTTAAATAAATATATAATTTTTAGGACTATTCCACATTTAAATGTACCTACATCATCCTCAGGTATGGACCGGTGTAGCTAAAATTAAAATGGAAATTCTAGAGATTAATTAACATTTCATACGTGAGGGATCGGAATAGGTCGAACACGAAGAAAACAAGATAATTAATTGGTCTCTTAACTAAAAAAGTAACTATACTGCATTCACTGAAGAAAAGGAGTAAAAAATTATTTCAAACCCATATATTGGGGCTTTACTCGGATAAATCGAACTTAATTTTTCTGTTTATAATAACATCACTGCTCTCAGTATGCAGTTTTGTAGACGGTGTGCATATAGTCCTTAACCATACAGTAAAAATTTACATATATTGTGCATGGTTACTCCGTTTGTTCGGTGGATGAGGTATAGTACCAAAGTTTACGGAACACAAGTTGGATCATTCCGCAAAAATATCAAAACGGCCTGCCCCTTGCTCCGTCTCCCCGGTACACCGGTAGCAGTGTACCGACGTCAGCCGGGAGATACGGGACGGCGCAAAGTAGAGGTTCAACGTGTTTAACGCGAAGTGTATACAGTGTCTCAAAAATATTGGATTTTGTTATCTCGGATTTGTTTGCAGGAAATGGATAATCCTTTTAGAAGTTTGAGAGTAATCAATTTCGCGAGAAGAAATATTACCAATCAATTTAAATTAACGGATGGAGAATGACAATCAGATCCATCCTTATTTTGTGGTAAACCTTAAAATGTAAGGGATATAGATATAGGGTGTCCCACGACGATTAAGACAACAAATATGTCGGAACTGGGCGGTAGTAGAGAATTATAATTTTGCGCATGTAAATTAGAGCAGATGTTGTGTCTTCTTTTGTTATTGTACTACCCAATGAGGTATTTGTTTTTGGTCACGTGACATTTGATTCAAAATTATTAATGGGACACCCTGTATATTTGTGCCTGTGTTCCTCCCGATAAAACGATTCCAACAAACTAGCACACTTTGGGCCTAAAGTCAAAGGCTACAGGTACTTAAAGGATTGTATCACGCTAAAAGCATACGGGTTCGTATATACTATACCATGAATTTATTAACTGTGATCTCAAAAATAAGCCAAGTAAACAATACATCGAGGTAAGAATACTACAGCACCTTTTAACCATCAGTTTTTACTCATCTACGAAATAGCTACAATATGTGAAATCATTTGATTTTCATTAGTTACAGTTTTACTAGGCTTTATTTTCGATATCCATTTATGTAACTGAGTGCAAAATAAACGTTATATTTGTATTTGTATGCCTAAGGGCCGGTTTCTCAATGTCCAGTTAAATATTTATCTGGAAGATAACGGTTATCTGTCAGATAAATTGTTTAAACAATTGAAGGTTGAACTTACGAATCTACGTAAATCTTATCTGACAGTTGTATCCATAGAAACGCTACCTGGTAGCTACCTATCTGACACTTTTAACTGGACATTAAGAAACCGGACCTAAATCGGCCGTCAATACATAGCTTTTCAATGACCCTTGTATATACGTACAACACAGGCGTTAGCAAGTCCCCGCTAAACGACCCTCGTACTTGAGCAAAAACCAACGCAAAAACTAACTGGCGCATGCGGCGGCGGCATCGCTTTCATGTGAGTTCTTCAAAGTGCCGACGAAGAGTGATCCAACTTATATCTATTCCGTAAACTTTGCTATTACCTACCTGCTTCGTGGGCCCAGAACCGACAAATGGACTTATAATATAGCGAGGCAAATAATATCTACAGAAGAGGAACGAAAAGAACTTCAGCACAGGCAGACATTCACGGAAACGACCCGTGGCATTTATACTGAACCTAAATGAGAAGGAATAGGTTTACTGCTAGGGCTGTGTAGGAAAGACTTGAAATTGTAAGTGAAACTATACACTGGTTGCTGCAGAGAGAAACTTGCCAGAGGCCTCCAGGTGCAGGCTGTCTTTACAGGATGGCGAAACTGTTTTATACTGCGCCTGGCTGTAAATGTAGTGGGAATGTGTATAGCAAAATTCCACGACAGTTTTCCCAGAGATGATGATGGATTTTTGTTCACTCCGTAGCTGCAGTTGTAAACCAAAACAGTTCCCTCCTAGGCCACTCAAATAATGGCAATATTGTGTTCCAAATCGCAACATGACTGGGGGATGCAGGACATCGCAAATTCTAGGGGCAAACCAAATCGATTACACTAAATTAATCTAATTGAATTGTTTCACGTTATCGGTAACTTCCGAAATTGATTTATTCGGGTTTTAATTGGTTTGGATGCGGAGCTGTACTGTGCTAGCTATAAATCTACACACCGTTGGGTAGACAGCGTGACGACAACTGCACTAACCGAGTAGACCATCAACAATCAACACAATCAATTATCATGCCTATGGATACTCTCCTCAAATAGAACCCTATTTTATGACTTGGTCCATACAACCACATTGCAAAGACATTACACACTTTTTTGTGCAAGATTTGGTTCAGTTTCTTGAACAATACAAATTGGTTAGTATCATACATCAAATTGTTTCAAGAGCATAAATTGAATTATAAATTGAGGGGAAAATAGAACATGCTGTATTTTCATACAATTTCTAGGCAACCTTGGTGCAGAATACACTCTGAAACAGATAATGACACAAAACACGGTTTGACAGCTAACCCTACCTACAGTGGTATGGAATAATATGGAATAATATGGAATAATAACAAATATTGCAAAAACCACAACATACAAACTCAAAAACAGCTTTTTTGGTTGTTTATATTTTGCTTCTTTGTTTTGTGCATCACAGAACATTAGTCTATACGATGTGGTTGACGGCATTGACAATACTGACATCTGAAACCTGACTGTTGACAAACTCGATCTCTATACACAGAATTATGAACTATTACTTGAGCAATAAATTGTAACATGGGTACAATGCTCATTCAAACTGTGTTTCATTCAAATTCTTATTGGAAAAAATTAAACCAAACATTATGAAGTTGTGTAATGTATTCCATTCTTTAAGATACATGAAAGCTGATTGGCCTTGTATTTAATATATTACTGTCCAATTGTCCAAGAATGGTCCACTGGATGTATACCACAATCATTAGGCCTAGGTATGCTAACGTATGACGCCATTGCCTGGATACCCAAGTTTTTGGAGGCGACAGCGATTGATAAATTATATAAAATACAACCTATGGTATAACAGGAGTCCACACCGACTGCTGCTATGGAAATAATAATTGGCATTACTCTAGATATTTGCACCAAAGAGCTTGCGTTACTGTCAGTGCTACAGTTCTGCATTTATACCCCCAAAATTATAATTCTCTACTACTACCCTGTTCCGATATATTGCTTGTCTTAATCGTCGTGGGAAACCCTGTATTTTGAGGTACCCTAGTTATTAGTTTTCGCTGCAAAGAACTTGACAGATGTTGTCCATGGCAGCTATTGTGATTATTTCATCCCTGTATGTTAATGTTTTTAAAAAGTTTCCCTAATCTTTTTTGCCCTAACTCCAGAAGGACCGGCTGTTATTGAACTTGGCGACTCAATAACTGCTTCCTTTTCGTCGATTAAAAGTTTGCTCACACGATTTGAAAAAACCCAACCCTTTTACAGAGGATCTGAAAGGCAGAAAGACGCGAAAAGTCTATAATTGCCCGCAATAGCGCGGTAAATCACGAGCCAACTGCACAGAAATAGAACAATGGCGTACAGTGACTCGGAAATGGTTGTTTTGAACAAAGCAGAGAACAATGGCGATAATATTGGCATGGCGATCAGTTGTGGTTGCAATCCGCAATTAATTATAATCAACGATGGCGAATATAACGGCGGCGTTCGGATGATAACAGTTGTTATTGCCCTGCCTCTGTCACGTGATTGGCCTGACCATGGCCACCTAGGCTGCCGATCACGATGCGACGTTGTTTCGATGGCTATCTACAATTCCCAGCGCCTCCTAATGGGGTCGTGCAAGAAACATGGCTGTCTTTTCTGGACGATAAATTTTTAGTAGTCGGTTGCTAGATAAAATATCATTCAGGGAAATTGTAATAGGTTCCCATATTCTTGGTTTTGTGCTTTTCATCAGGATACAGTGGTTTTCTTTAATGCCCCCCCCCCCTCTTCATGTTTTGAACGGGTCAACTCAAAAAAATGAAACCTGGGACAATGAAACTGATGCATGAATACTATATTTTTGGGTAAGACTGACAGATAAAACTTTCAAGATGGTGACTGAAAAAATTAAATTGAAAAAGGGGTCTTGTGACACAACTTTTTGAAGATCCTGACGAATTATCCACAACCCTAGAATATAAAATCAGTATCCTCACCTACTACAAAATGGCGGGACATTTAATAATTACCTGAAACAAACATTAATATCGATACATCTAAAAATATTTGTCTAAAATTTGAAGTCAAAAGTAGAAATTTGAAAGAGAATATAAAGTTTATGATAAGGATTCATTTTTTTTAATGTAGATAAAACAACCTGTTTATAATACAAATGATGTTACTGTAACTACGTATTCATGCAATTATTACATATGCCGCCAGTATGTAATGTGAAGATCTTATATTCTAAGGTTGTGAAGTATTCGTTAGAAGCTTTAAAAAAATGTTTCACAAGACCTCCCCTGTCTATGAGTATCTTTTGTCTAATATGGCGCTCAGTCGCCATCTTGAAAGTTTCATCTGACAATTTTACTCTAATAGCATTTTCGAGTTATTGCCCTATCACTGCACTCATAGGAACTGAGTGTAAATATTATGTTCGTCTTACATTTGAGTGCAAAACTAGTCTGGTTTTTTGTTTTCGACTTATCCGCTTAATTGCACTTGAGTGCAAATTATCGCCACGGACTCTCTGAGCTCGTGGAGATTTCAGTGCATTTTTGACGTATTAATTATAATCTATTTTATTTGTCAAAGGAAATAATTTTTTGAATCAAGAACTGGGTAGTGGGGTAGTATACATAGTATAGTATGGATGCTAGGATAGGTTACGGAAGGTACAGGAAGTGTAGATGAAAGAACTGCAAACATCGTCATCTTCAGAAATTGAAGCAAATCTAGTTAAATTGCAAACAACGGCTGCGTGTGTCCCAAAAATACGAGTGTTTGTTGAAGATGTTGTTCTGAAACTGACGGAAGAAGAGACAAGATATACATAAGTATTTACCGATATAGAAATATATTCATTTTTAGTGGGCAAACCCTAGGCTGATGCAATAGCGATATTGCACAAAATGCTGTTAAGTTTTATGTCGATAAATCAATAAATAATTGAACAAGGCAGATTCAAACTATTCAAATTCCAGAACCGCCACAGAAATTGAGCTCTCGGGATGCAAAATGACATCAAACTGTCATCTGTTGGCTGACAGAACAGTTACTTCAATTGCACGGAAATTTGGTGTATGTTCGACTTACCAGTTCAGATTTATTGCACTTCTGTGCATCAGTCGAGTTTTCAATGTGCACTGCAGTGCAATCGTGGTTAAAATCAGTGCCAAGTTTGAGTTTTTTTAATTGACCCGTTCAAAAAATAAAAGGGGGCAATAAAGAAAAGCACTGTATATAGTGCTGTAGATAAATATGGCTGAATTCAGTGAATTTGATTTGCCCAGAAATTCGTGTCATCTGGTTTATTGACAGGGGCGTTTTGTTGGGCAACGTCAACAACGTTCACGTTACTTCGTGTACGATGAATAATAGAAACCTACAAAACATATGATATTTATTGCACGAAATGCGCACACAGGGCTTATTTCTCAAGAACCCCATATATCCAGCAGCCGATAGTCTCGCGCGATACGTAAGCCTGTACTTCTACCTTGTATCCGTTCTATGAGTATCATAAACGTTCGACTGAGGGAGCTCAGAGGAAATTCCTTAAGTATGTATGTTACAAAATTGATGGTATAGATCCACAACAAGGATTTTCTCATAGCATCCTGTTATCTAGGTAGGTTTAATGTTCAGTCTTTAGATTTAAGGAGAAAATGTACAACAATTGTATTCTTATACAAAGTACTGCAGAATATGATATACAGGGTGTCCCACGACGATTAAGACAAGCAATATATAGGAACTGGGCAGTAGTAGGGAAGTATAATTTTGGGGGTCTGAATTAGAGCAAATATAGTATCTTTTCTTATTATTGTGTCATCCAATGAGGTTTTGTTTTTGATCACGTGACGTCCGATTCAAAAATTTTAATGGGACACCCTGTATATTTGTGACTTTTTGTGTTCCTCCCCATTAAACAACTCCAACAAACTAGCACACTTGGGGTCTAAAGTGATTAATTCAAGAGCTACAGGTACTTAAAGGATGGTACTACTACCATTGATTATAACATGTGCCCCTACAGTTAAACTCTTATTTGCTATTGTTTCAGAATGGTAGTGGTACAGTCCTTTAAGTATATGTAGCTCTTGAATTAATCGCTTAGGCCCCAAGTGTGCTAGTTTGTTGAAATTGTTTTATCGGGAGGAACACAAAAATTCACAAATATACAGGGTATTCCATTAAAAATTTTGAATCGTCACGTTACCAAAAGCAAATACCTCATTGGATGACACAATAATAAGAAAAGATACTATATTTGCTCTGATTTACACCCTCAATGTTATAATTCGCTACTACTGCCCAGTTCCGATATATTGCTGGTCTTAATCGTCGTGGGACACCCTGTATTTCTTATACCGTCAGTGAGGTCTCGTACTACTAGAACTTTTTACGGTGATACGAGTGATGACCAATTTGTACCTGAAGACTCAGTTTTTTGTTATATGTAATAATTTCAATTTAATTTGCAATTTCTGTGATATAAATGCCGATCGCAGATCACGGAAATAGCCTAACAGTGTCTGTGGAATTCTTTAATATTATTTGTTAACTCTTATTACTCTTTATCTCGCTTGTAGTTGAGTATTTTCATTTTTTCTAGCTGATTGCTTGCGATTGCTGTAGCAGTGTTTTTTGCATTTTTCTCTCTTTCTCATATGCTTTTTCAATATTTTCCATGTTATGCACATTTATTATCATATTTTTTTAATTCTTTATCATATTCTTGAATTTGAGTTATTCTCTTATAATTGGTTGTAAAGCTGTTATTATTACTATTTTATACAGGCAGCTGAGCTAACATTTGTCAAGATTTGCTGAAGAGTGCCATCAGAGGGTGACAGAGAAAGGCAGTATTGAGGGTGGAGCTTAGAGTGACTTTCTTATTATTTTAATGGGCTGTGCTCTAACGCAACTAGTGCCCAAAATTCTGTATGATTCCAGAATATAATAAATCGCTTAACAAATAATAAATAATCAGGATATGGCATTGGACTCGCGCGTAATAATTAATGAAAGGGTTGACCTTCTTTTAGCATTTCTTCTTCTCAGTATCTCAAAATTCGTTGACATAATCATGGGACCTATTTTATATTCCAGACTGCCAGCAACAATAGTATAGTTTTTCTTTCATTCCATTTTTTTTATCATTTTAAAAATGTGTCAACCTCTAGTTAATTCAGTAGCTAGTAAGCTGTGAAAAATAAACATTTCTTTTGTTTCTAGTTGAAGCTGATACGTTGTAAGGAATTTTTATGTCATCTCGTTTCTCTAGTTCGTTTGAACCTTCCTGCTAAGTTAGTTATTTTCTTCCATCTGAAGAAATGTTATGTTTATTTTTCACGGTCTGATAAATTTTAAATTTTACATTTGATTGTATATAGAAATGACTTTCCCATTTGAAAAAATAAAGTTATCTCTGAATTAAGTAGAAAAAGAATTCAAATTTAACGGTCTAACCTAAGCTGTTTAGTTACACTGCAAAGCCTTCTAATTTTTATAATTGCAGCGATATTGATATTTTTTCGATATTTCCTTTTTGCAAAAATGCACTACAATAATTGCTCAAGGAATTTTATTATTTATTTATTTATTTATCGTTTATTTCCAACAGGTTGAACTCAATTACAGGAAATGCAAAAACTAAACAATAAGATATAAAAGTGTGTGAAATAAAGGTGCTCAGTATTAATTCAGCTCGGATTTATAGTGGCTGATAATAATTGACTCACAGCTGTCATTATAAATATCACAATGTTTACAAATGGAGTTGAATAACGAACACATAACATTTAAAGGAGATTTTAACATAATGTTTGTATGATAGGGGTTACAATAAAAAAGAGGTGGATGGCAGTTACCTAACCTTGGAACACAAATGTTAACTTGTCCCAAAAGATAAGGACAATCAGTTGTGCCATTCAATAGTCCATATAAAAATAATAACGCAAAAGCATTCCGTCTTGTCGATAACCTATCAATGCTAAACATTTCCAGCAGTGTACTATGACAGAATCCTCTGAGCGGGTAAACACCAGTACATTTCATGAAAAAATATTTTAAAGCTTTCCGATGAATGGCTTAAGCTATATCAGTTGAGTTTTAGTAAATAGGAGACCAGATTAGGGTTCCGTATTCTAACTTGCTTCTAACAAAAAAAAAATATAGTGTCTTCAAGCTATTGACATTAGAGAATCCATTCCAATTTTTAATACAAAATCCAAGCAATCCTGATTCAGAAGATGTAATATGATTTATGTGCTCGGTAAATGTCAATTTACTATCAAATATTACTCCAAGATCTTTGGAAGAGGAACATCTTTCTATAATCTGGCCGTTGATGTTATAATCACTGTAAATCAAATAGTTTGACTTTCTCGTAAAAGACACCACTTTACATTTAGATATATTAATAGTGAGAAAATTATTCGAACACCACGAGGAAATTAACGTCAAATTATTTTGCAATACGGCACAATCACAAAACGATTTTATTGATGTGAATATCTTGAGATCGTCTGCAAAAAACAGATGCAGGCATTTAATTTCGAAAGACAAGTCGTTGATGAAGATTTAAAATAACAATGGTCCGAGACTGGAGCCTTGAGGCACTCCAGATATGGCTTCATAGTAACTTGACCTAAATCCACCGTATTCCACATATAGCTTTCTTCCACGGAGATATGACTTCATAAGCGATGAGAGCGATTCAGATAGACCCACTGCTCTGAGCTTATCCAGAAGCACGAAGTGATCAACCGGATCAAATGCCTTCTGGATATCAGTGTAGCTGACATCCACTTGCCCCTGCGAATCTAGCACTTCAGACATGTATTGAGTGATCGAAGTCATGTTGGTAAAGGCCTGGTCAAACAGAGAACGCGGCGGTCCGGCGTTCCCTAACAATACAATGGAACGCCGAACGCCGCGTTCTAGACCGCCGCGTTACAGCGTTCCATTGTATTGTTAGAGAACGCCGGACCGCCGCGTTCTCTGTTTGACCGGGCCTTTATAGTGGATCTATTGCTCATGAAACCATGCTGATTCATTGATATCATACCCTTGACAGACCAATAGATAGTTTCGTAAACAATGATTTCGAACAACTTTCCAAAGTTCCATATATCTGGATATTTTCCTGTTGTCAGTATTAGGTTGAATAATTGAGTTAGTGGCTTGCTCTACGACATACCGGATAGCGCGCACAAGCCATGAGTCCCAGTTTACGTGATCCTCCTCAATTTCGACGCGTATTAGATTTCGCGGCTGTCCAACGCTTCAGGCTTCCATGCCGGTATTAGGCGGCCGTGATAGCATAAGTAAAAGGAGAAGTGAGGGCGGAAGCATCCCCGCATCCTGGTATCGGCTGCCAACGTGTCCCACCCCACCCTCACCCCCTCTGCTTGCTTTCCCCCAACCGGAAACCCTCCGTGACCCGTGACCCACCAGTTGCATCTCCGCTGACGCCACCGCCATGCCGCGCCACCTCCTGCCGGCTGACAGGCGGCAAAACTAGGTTACGGTCAACCTGGCGCCAGAGGCGTCACCACGAAACGTATCATTTGGTGCGTATTGTGGAAAATACAATATTAAACAGCGTTTATATAATATTATATTTGCTGATACAGTAGAAAGTAAATCTTATCCCATAGTCTAAGATCCGAATATAGAACGACCTTCACCGAACTAGTTAATGGATGAAAAGCATTTTATATTAAATGTTAAAAAACATATCGCGAGTGAGTTGGCTGAAAAATTTCAGTCCAGGATATGATTAATTAAATATTGAAAAATTAATTATTTCAAACATTTCACTGGTTTGGTTAATAGACAAATCACATACCAATCGAAAGTATGCATCCCATAGAATATGCAAACGTGAGGTTGGCAACGTTTTTCCCGTCCCAACTCTAGGGTAGACAGGTATAAACAGGTAAATCAATAATAGTAATTTGCACCGGTGTGGTTAATGCATGAAACTTATATCAAAATAAAGATAATTTTATTGCAAACACGTCGATATAGGGTTGTCTGCAAAAAATCAGTCTGGAATTCCGCTTGTCGAATTTTAAGAGAGAGGTCGCGTGTATTAACAAAGGACGCAGCAAAGCAGCTGCGCGTAGCTCGGCCATTGGATGAAAGAGAGTGCGCATGTCATGTGTCCGTGAAATTGAAATGATTCATTTGAACAAAACGTAATCGAAAACGTATAAATTTATGAATCTTCCATGTCATTATTTCACAATTAAAAAAATTTAAAAGATATATTTACTAAGATAGTTTTGAAGGTTAAATTATTATGCACTTACCGTATTCTCACCAAGAAAGTTATTAAACTCTTCATTATATTTTTTACCCAAAGCAGTCACTTTTTTGTAGCACGTGGTATGATAACCTACAAAATCGAGTAATGGATTGGTTAACTCAACGCCACTGTATTTAAAATTTTTCTTTTTACAAAAATTTAATTTCAACGAACAGTTTTTATACGTTTCATCGTTAAAATCAAAAACATCATCGTCCGAATTGCATAGAAAACACTTTTTAGCCATTTTTATCACAATTCAATGTTTATAAATAACAGCAATCAGTATAGTAGTAGTAGCACGCTTTTTCAATTCAGAAGAATGAGGCAAACTGTTCCAATACAATGATGGATTTACGAGTGTATCGCTATCCTTTGTTAATACACGGGATAGTTCGCTCGGACTTCTCTGGCGCACGTATTCACTGGCAGCAATATTTTGATCTTTACAATTCGACAACCGGAATTCTAGACTGATTTTTTGCAGACAACCCTATATCGACGTGTTTGCAATAATATTATCTTTATTTTGATATAAGTTTCATGCATTAACCACACCGGTGCAAATTACTATTATTGATTTTTTTTTATACCTGCCTACCCTATAGTTGGGATGGGACAAACGTACCCAACCTAACGTTTGCATATTCTATGGGGTTCATACTTTCGATTGGTATGTGATTTGTCTGTTAACCAACCAGTGAAACGTTTAAAAAAAATTAATTTTTCAATATTTAATTAATCATATCCTGGACTGAAATTTTTCAGCCAACCCACTCGCGATATGTTTTTAACATATTAAATTTAATACAAAGTGCTTTTCATCCATTAACCAGTTCGGTGAAGGCCGCTCTATATTCGGATCTTCTACTACCAGTTTTTTTATACTATTTCGTAGAAAAGGTTTTTCGGACTTTTGGATGAAAATAGTGCAGAAGTTTTTTTACTCAAAAAGCCGACGTTTCGGCGTTTCCTTCTTCAGGGCTAAAATTCATATCAAGGCGAACATGTATGAATATTTATATACCGGGTGTCCCAGATTTTCCTTGACACGTGATATTCACGTAACAAAAATAAGTTCAAACAAAAACTGAGTGTTTTTTTTGAAACTACTATAGGTACTATCATACCATTAGACCTTTTATTTACTTCAAGCCTCAAATTTCAATCCCAACTTATTTTTAAAAATAGCACCAAATAGTTTTTCCTATCCAAATTAAGTGCTTATTGTATCTAAAGTCTTGTAGTAACTTTGATTTTATATACAAACCTATTTTGTTCGTAAATCTTAATCATAAAAAATAAAAAAGGATTTGTTTGAGGCGTTATATTTTCATAGGGAAAACAGATAAAAAAAGAAAACTAAGTGGGCCTTTTAGAGGTACCGAATGACCTATCATACCATGCTTTCAAAAAAAAAATTAACCTTGTATTGACTTTGATTTCTTATACAAGCCAATTTTTTGTGCTAAAGTCGTCAATACAACGCAAATAAAATAAGTATTTGTTTGAAACGTATTATTTTCGTAATGAAGAACGATGAAAAATAATTTCTTCTGAAAGCACGGTATGATAGATCATTTAGTACCCTTAAAAACCCACCCTATTGTGCCTATGATTTTACGAAAAAATAAGTTTGCGTGTAATATCAAAGGCACCACAAGCTTTTAAATAAAATAGGCACATTATTCATGTAGGAAAACCTATAGGGTGCTATATTAAAACAAAAATTTGGGGCTGCGTTTTCGGGGATGACGCACAAAATAAGGTTGTGAATGCATGGTATGATAGACCCTATGATACCTTCAGAATTCCAGCTCAGTTCTGGGTTGAATCGTTTCTCGTTGCAAAAATATCACGTGTCAAGGAAATTCAGGGACACCCGGTATATTATATTTTAATTATATATATGTTCGTCTTCATATGAATTTTAGCCCTGAAGAACGCGTAAAATAAACGCCGAAACGTCGCTTTTTTGAGCAAAAACCACTGCAGTATTTTTATTCCAAAATTCGAAGAACCTTGTCTCTGAAATATTATTTGCTGAGATATATACAGGATGTTCATTTGAAAATTTTCCATAATTTGTCGACAATCGCTGATTAAACGAAAAAACGCTGAGACACGTCTAAAGATTTGTCAAGGAGGACAACATTTTAACCAAAAACTACTGTACCCCCTTGTACCTTCTGCTCCCCAGGGTCATCCGGTTGAAAATTTTAATGACAAGGGGTATCGAGTAATAGACTACTTTTGAAGGTATGTCGAGATCCTTTATTTTGACGTTTGATTTTTTGAAATCAATCAGTTCGTTTTCGAGAAAATTAGAAAAATCTCTACGTATCTTAATATGTTCCAGGTGTCGTGAAAAGTATATTCGCAGGACAAAGATTGTAATCTTCTCTCCACATTCATCCTTTTACAGATCTTTGTGCCGATTTGTTGTAGCTCGTCATTGTCCATAGGATTATTATTATTTCTTTTTAACAAAAAGGTGCAGCCCGAACCCAGTGACTATTCCTCACACCGTGGGGTGGGTAGTCAGTGGGTCCATGAATCGTGCGCTCTCAGTAGACAAATGAACCTAAGGACTTCTGCATTCTGGCGGCTAAGATGTGCGCCACCGCCACAAATTGAGATACATAAAGATTTTTCTAATTTTCTCTAACACGAATTGACCGATTTTGAAAAATCAAACGTCAAACTGAAGGACTTTGACATACCTTTGAAAAAAGTTATTACTAGATATTCCTTGCCATTTAAAATTTTTAAGGGGGCCCGAGGGTGCAAAGGCATAAAAAGTTGTCCCCCTTGACAACATTTTGAGGTGTCTCGGCGTTTTTTCTTTTAATCAGTGGTTTTCGATAAATTCGTGATGGGAAGTTTTCAAATGAACGCCCTGTATATACAACAATATTCCATACATAATATTATGTCATCCATGTAGAGATGATTGACTTTGTGTTGATTTACTTTCTGGTGTCTGAAACCACAGTTTGTGCTGACCTGACCTGACATCGTTAAGTGTGTTGGAGAGCGGATTTAGACAGAGGCAGAACCATATAGGGTACGGTTGTTCATATTGAACCAAATTTTGAAAAATTCTCCGTACATGTACAACCTTCAGGAATATTTTGAGTAGCATAAATTATGTTTATATTTGTTAACAAGAAGAGCAAAGTTAAGATGGTGTTCATTTTAGGCAACCCAGGTGTCTCAAATTATACTCATGGTCTCTTGAATTGAACATGCCCTTAGATCTTGATGAAGTAGGGTTAATACTTCCAGGAAAACAAATTGAACAGAACCAGTGTCTGTTTAAGAAAAGCTGGTAAGTACCAAAACATTTTTTTTTATAATAACTGCCAACAAAATGTGTAAGAATATTCTGTACTGCAAGAGATGAGTACTTGAATATTTTCCTTTTTGGTTAAGCACCAACACATTTCAAATGAAACCAAGTGTGGCAGTGCAGGCACTGCATCATTTCAACTTGGCATTCAGTCTTGCGTTCAGTACCTACAGAACCACGAAAGTTTAGGTTCAGGAACGTTAGAAATTTAGAATGGCCTTAATTGAGCCCGGGTTCAGTTAGAAGTTTCTTAAGTGGTTCAATATGAACACCTAACTCCAAAATCAAAATTAACCCCATATATAAATAAGTCTTTGACAATGCTATTGTTAGGTAGCGCTATAAAACACTGCTATCTTATAAACACATTAGCCAAGTTCATAAAATATTACATTGCGCGTGGTCGAAATCATCAACACTTCACAGAAAATCTGTATTACGTTGTCCTAATCTAAAAATCAATTGAGTCGCAAGAAAGTTCAAAGGTGCGGTGTCGAATACCCGATGGCAACATAGCCAAGTTTCACGGGAAGTAACAAAAACGGCAAAGGTTCATTTTGAGAGACAGTTCCGTATGGACAACCGCACCCTATAGTGAACTGAGGAAGATACCGCGTCGTATGTGTAGCTCATCCGTTTGGATATGGCCATCCTGAGTTTGAAGGTGAATGTTTATTCGCCATGGTTCCATGGTACTTGTAAGAAACTGATGAAATCCTGGGTCGATTTCATACATATATTTCAAGAATTTTCGTTAGCTAACTATGGGGTACAGAGTCTTATTATTTTATATAATTTACTTTTTGCACTTAGTAAATCCAGGTACGGCGATGCGCTCCTGGCACCGCAGGCTTTCCCGGATCCGCCGAATGTGGGTCATGATCACTGCAATCTGTTATTCCGCGCTGGTCTGGTCGGTAGGTAGGCGGGAAGGTGGGCCCCTGATGGTGCGGGAAGGTAGCGGGACGCCGCCGCCGCGCGGGGAGGCGTCGGCGTGATGACGCGCGCTGGGTCGCGGGCGGCAGTGCGCTCGATGCAATTTCGGGACGACGCACACGGCCAGCGGCAAGCGGCCCCGACCTAGCCACGCGTACTACGCAAACCGCCCCCAATGCCATCCCTAAACCTGCCTCCCTATCTCGCTACTCTAATACCTACGTGGCCTTGTCTGAGCGATACACTACGCACAATGGTCGCTTTTATAATTTGCCGTTGCACGGCATGGCACGATAATGTTGTACGTCGTGCCGTGGCGTGGAATACCGCTGCGGTATGAACCGTCGGAAAAACTTTTATAATTCCACGATAAAATCGTTTCAGTCTGCTCCAGTCAGTGATCAGTCATGGGCAAACGGCAGTTACTCCTTATTTATTTGTTGTATTTTAAACGTAAAAAGAGACAAACCACAAGGAGGTATTGGAGACACCCGTTACTAAAAGTAAAACACCTTGAAGGGTCCTACTACTCTCTTTTTGAGAAACTCAAAAAATATCCAGAGAAGTTTTTCAATTACTTCCGGACGTCAATGAAAAGTTTTGATTATTTTCGGTCACTACAATTCAGTTTTTAAGTTCAGATATAGATTTATTCCAAATACAGGGCCTAGCTTCAACGAGTGCCAACAAAGTTATTATATCGTATTTAAACATTTTGTTTGTCACAATACAGGCATACTTGTTGCAAACACGCTTCTCCCGCTCGGCGGCACGATAGGGAGCTAAGACAGCTACGACGGCACGGCATAACGTTGACATTCACGGCAATGCCGTTACCGTCGACGGTAAATTAAAAGCATCGCCATATTATAATCCTCTACATTTTGCTCTCTCTCTACCGTAACGATAAAAACCTGCCGTACCGTGCCGTGTGACGGCAAATTATAAAAGCGACCAATGTCTTGGGGCCGCTTTAGTCCAATCGTTACATCGTAAAAAGAGGCTTTTGACAGCAAAAGGTCGGAAAGAAATGAAATTTGGTGGGATGCTAGACCTTAGCGCCCCATACGCGAGCGGATAATTCGTCATATCCAATGCATGGCGACTAAAATTCGTACAGACTTTTTTTTATGGTCAGCCTCCCGCAAAGGCTAAAAGCCTATGGCGCTGTAGAAGCGCTGTGAGAGGATAAGTGTCGGTGCACGTTAGATTTGAAACGCTGCAGGTTGTAGCCGGTAGGAAATAAATTCCCTGGCAGCTCGTTCCACAGCGTCGAAGTTCTCCAAAAGAAGGAATGCTGGAGGACACTGGTTCGTGGAGTAGGGACCTCGACCTGGTAAGGATGAGCTCGCAGAGCCTCTCTAGTGTTTCTCGTTCGTACGGCCTTTGCTGTTATTACCTGGGAGAGCTCATTCGAACATCTTCCATGATAGAATCTGTAGGACAGGGACAAGCCAGCCACCCTTCTTCGATGTTCCAGGCTGTGGAGGTCCTTTATGAGGTTAGGCGTATCCACTAGTCTAATTGCGCTCTTCTGGATAGTGTCTAGAAGCCTTAGAGAGTGCTCGGAGCGCATCCCCACACATGGGAGCAATACTCCAGCGATGGTCGGATCTGTGCCTTGTAGAACAACAATACTTGCTCTGGTGTGTACAGCTTCCTACAGCGGAACAAAACACCAAGCTTCTGGGATGCCGTTTTAGCAATACTGACGACGTGATCGTGCCAGGACATGATGTTGTTGATGTTCATCCCCAAAAGCTTGACGGAAGGTGACTCGTCTATGAGGTGACCCTCCGTTTCCACTGTTGGTAAGCCAACATGAGACTTCTTTGTAAGTGTTGTTGCCCGAGTTTTCTGTACGTTGAACTGTACTTCATTTACTAATCCCCACTCGACAATTGTTTTGATATCTGCGTTAATCTGTGAGGCATGCTGCTATCGCCGACGTACCGTTTCCTGGGATGATAGTGGCTTGCCTGGTTCCATGCACGATATTAATATACTGTCGTCTGCGAAGCTGTAGATTGGGTTGGATGTTATTTCCAGCAGCTCGTTGATGTACAGCAGGAACAGTGTAGGGGATAGGGCAGATCCCTGAGGAACACCCGCGTTTATTGAAAATACGTCTGATGAACAGCCTTCGACTACAAACAGCGATCGGTAGTTCAAAAAGCTATTCATCACTGGCGCAGGTCAGATGGTAGTCCATAAGCAGCAAGCTTGACTAGAAGTCCCTCATGCCACACTCTGTCAAAGGTTTTCGATATGTCAAGTGCAACAACACGGGATTCGCCATGGTTTTCAAGATCTCCGCCCGTCAGTGGTTAACCACGAGCCAGGGATGGCGCGATAAGAGTTTCGCACATATTTTTTGCCGGTCTTGACTTGTGCTCCAATCTGCCGTTAGTGTGCGCGCAGGATCGCGCGAACATTGTATAAAAATAGGTACTGTTTGTTTGTTTACATCATAACTGACTGGACAAAGGAAATTTTAAGCAACTATTTATCGAATTATATAGGAGTCATACTTGTTTATGGCAAATTAAAGCTAAAGAATATACGAACAAGAACTTGAAAAAGCGGGCATACGATGAGTTGGTAGCCCTTTATAAGCCCCACTTTCCGAATGCTGATCGTGCTTTTGTAACAAAAAAAACAAAATATTCGAGCTGCATTCCGGAAAGAGGCAAATAAAGTGAAAGGCTCTAAAAGAAGTGGCACCGCTTCCGAAGACGTATATGTACCTACACTTTTGTGGTGAACATTTGGACAGTCCGCATTCAGATCTCTTGGCGAGCCAGAACATATCTGTCTAAAATTTAAGATTGAAGTGCACTAACGAATGAATTTGATACGTCGAATCATTCACGAAGACCTGACTCGCGTGCTTGGTATTTTGGTTAGTGTACGATGAAAGATTTGGTTTGTCCGATCTGGATCTGGCGAATCAAATCTTCATATCCGATGTGTACAAGTAATCCGCTCGTGTATGGGGCGCTATTGGTCCCCTTAACCTATACCTAAGTTTGCGACCTCAGGGGGTTGCCGCTCGAGGGGTGGGGGCATGAAGGCTCTGCTTCGCGATCGGTAGTAGGTAGCGATGTCGTCCTAAATATCTTAATTTTTTTGGGGCACAAATGTGTTATTTAAAAAATTGAAGATAATAGTGGTATGGAAAATGTTATTCTCTTAGGAGAAAAAGTGTTACAGAACTTTTTGATAGCGTTCTTCGACTTAATACGCGATAAAATTCTGATTTCAGTAACAATCACAAACCACTCCCTAATTTTGGGGCACTGTCGAATGGAAACTATTCGTCGCACACGAAAAATGTAACGACCAAAATTCTGAAGAATTTTATTGTCTCCATATATCATTGGAACTTTTCTCGATAGCACACACCACAATGGCGCTATTTGTCAAAATGCGTCACAAAACACTGAAACGAAAGATCGGATAATTGTTCCTTCCTTGACTATCTCTCGTGATGGGACTGGCAGGAACGGTTTCTTCCTAAGACTCACGCCGCGCGCCCCTCCTCAGCCAAAGGCAAAAAAGTATTTTTAATAGGTCTGTATGCAATGCAAGTACCTATTTCTAGCAAGTGAAAAATTTTGGTCTCGCATGCAACCATTTACCTGATTTGTAGTCGGCACACTTGCGCATAGTCGCAGAATCTCAGCAGGCTTACTACGAGCGCTCCTATTGGTCAATCGGCTATAGAGAGAGAAATAATGTCGGTAGCTTTGTTCTGCGCCTCTAGTAGAGTAGAAGCATGGAAAGAAAACAGTTCAATCGTTTAAAGCAGTTAAGGTTTTTTCGTTATGGTGGATGAGCTACGTAAAAGAGGGCACATATTCACCACAAGACACACCCTGTATCTAGACGTCTATTAAAAGAGGTCACACATTCACCACAATTCACACCCTGTGTCTAAGCGTCTATTTTCAAAGAAGGCCATCAATATATTTATTTTTTTGGCCTTGACCAGTCTGAGTTACTGATGATTTTTGCTGAATGGAACAAGTTTGGTAAGACATGGAAAGAAAACGGTACTAACCATTTACAGCAGTTAACGCAGTTTTTTTCAAGTTATGGTGGATGACCTAGCTACAAAAGGTCACACAATCACCACAATGCACATCATGTGTCTAAACGTCTATTCTCAAAGAAGGCCATCAATATATTTATTTTTTTGGCCTTGACCAGTGTGAGTTACTGATTATTTTTGCCGAAAGGAACAAATTTTTGTCACACATGGAAAGAAGCGGTTCAACCATTTACAGCAGTTAACGCAGTGTTTTTCAAGTTATGGTGGATGAGCTAGCTAAAAAAGGTCACACATTCACCACAATGCACATCCTGTGCTTAAACTTCTATTTTCGAAGAAGGCCATCAATATATTTATTTTTTTGGCCTTGACCAGTGTGAGTTACTGATCATTTTTGCTGAATGGAACAAATTTTTGCCACACATGGAAAGAAGCGGTTCAACCATTTACAGCAGTTAACGCAGTGTTTGTCAAACTATGGTGGATGAATCACACGTTCACTACAATGCACACCCTGTGTCTAAACGTCTATTTTCGAAGAAGTCCATCAATGTATTTATTTTCTTGGCCTTGACCAGTGTGAGTTACTGACGATTCTTGCTGAATGGAACAAGTTTACAGCGGTTAACACAGCGTTTTTTAAATGATGGTGGATGAGCTACCTGAAAAGGGTCATATATGTATTCACCACAATGCACATCCTGTCTAAACGTCTATTTTCAAAGAAGGCCATCAATATATTTATTTTTTTGGCCTTGACCAGTGTGAGTTACTGATCATTTTTGCCGAATGGAACAAATTTTTGTCACACATGGAAAGAAGCGGTTCAACCATTTACAGCAGTTAACGCAGTTATGGTAGATGAGCTACCTAAAAGAGCTCACACGTTCACTACAATGCACACCCTGTGACTAAACGTCTATTTTCAAAGAAGTCGATCGATATATTTATTTTCTTGGCCTTGACCAGTGTGAGTTACTGATGATTTTTGCTGAATGGAACAAGTTTGGTAAGGCATGGAGGGATAACGATCCAACCGTTTACAGCGGTTAACACAGCGTTTTATCAAATTATGGTGGATGAGCTACGTAAAAGTACCTCTTTGTGTTACCTACACATTGGCCGCAATACACACCCTGTGTCTAGACGTCTATTGAAAGGGGTCACTGATTCATCAAAATACACACCCTGTGTCTAGACGTGTATTTTCAATGAAGGCCATGAATATTTTTGTGGCTTTGGCCAGTGTGAATTGCTGATCATCTTTTCTGAATGGAACAAATTCTGTCAGACATGGAAAGAAAACGGTACTAACCATTTACAGCAGTTAACGCAGTGTTTTTTACGTTATGGTGGATGAGCTACCTAAAAAGGGTCATACATTCACCACAATGCACATCCTATGTCTAAACGTCTATTTTCAAAGAAATCCATCAATATATTTATTTTTTGGCCTTGACCAGTGTGAGTTACTGGTCATTTTTGCCGAATGGACAAATTTTTGTCACACATGGAAAGAAACGGTTCAAGCATTTACTGTAGTTAACGCAATGTTTTTTGAAGTTATGGTGGATGAGCTACCTCAAATAGATCCCACATTCACCAAAATACACACCATTTGTCTAGACGTGTATTTCCAAGGAAGGCCAGGAATATATTTTTTTGGCCTTGACCACTGTGAGTTGCTGATCCTTCTTCCCGAATGGAACAATTTTTTGTCAGACATGGAAAGAAACGGTTCAAGCATTTACTGTAGTTAAAGCAACGTTTTTTGAAGTTATGGTGGATGAGCTACCTCAAATAGATCCCACATTCACTAAAATACACACCCTTTGTTTAGACGTGTATTTTCAAAGAAGGGCAGGAATATATTTTTTTGGCCTTGGCCACTGTGAGTTGCTGATCCTTCTTCCTGAATGGAACAATTTTTTGTCAGACATGGAAAGAAACGGTTCAAGCAATTACTGTTGTAGTTGACGCAATGTTTTGTGAAGCTATGGTGGATGAGCTATCTCAAATAGATCCCACATTCACCAAAATACACACCCTTTGTCTAGACGTGTATTTCCAAGGAAGGGCAGGAATATAGTTTTTGGCCTTGACCACTGTGAGTTGCTGATCCTTCTTCCTGAATGGAACACTTTTTTGTCAGACATGGAAAGAAACGGTTCAAGCAATTACTGTTGCAGTTGACGCAATGTTTTGTGAAACTATGGTGGATGAGCTACCTCAAATAGATCCCACATTCACCAAAATACACACCCTTTGTCTAGACGTGTATTTCCAAGGAAGGGCAGAAATATAGTTTTTGGCCTTGACCACTGTGAGTTGCTGATCCTTCTTCCTGAATGGAACAATTTTTTGTCAGACATGGAAAGAAACGGTTCAAGCAATTACTGTTGTAGTTAACGCAATGTTTTTTGAAGTTATGGTGGATGAGCTACCTCAAATACAGGGTGAGTTTTTAGTACCGGCTCGGTCGATAACTCCATTACTATAGAAGATAGCGAAAAAAGTTGTATATAAAAGTTGTAGCCACGGATATGCTACTTGCTCAGAAAATAATCAGATTTATACAGGGTGATCCATAAGTACGTGGTGATGCAAGCATGCATTTTTTTAAATGAGACACCCTATATATTATTCCAAATTCAAATTCTACTAATAATTTCCGTTATTCTGGAATAAGGTATTGTCACATTATACAGGGTATTTCAAAAGTTATGGCCATTTTTATATCCAAATCACGGTCAAATGAACGTACTGTATATCAAAAAGTAATTAATCAAACATTTTACATAATAAGTTTATAAATATCCTCCAGTTTTAAAAGCCGCTATAAAAGAAACCCGTGACGCATATTTGTATACAGGGTGATGTAGAATGCAAAGTCTAGATTTTCTCTCTTTTTTTAAATGTGACCCCCCTATATTTTATTATACCAAAGAATTTCTTTTAATATGCTCTTTCATCTTTGTATAGCACTTGTTATGCCTGCATGCATCAGTTTCTGAGATATTTCGATTTTTCTACAAATTTTAAATATACTTTCTGTTTGTTTACCTAAATTTATTTATTTTGAGAAAATACTATCAATTTTTGTTTTTGCTCAACAAACAATTAAAATATAAGGCCATACTAATACTTAATCAAGTCAAAACACTCAATTAACGATATAATATAAGTCAAGTGTGCTGAGGAAACAATTTTATAGACGTCATGCATAATTATCACCAAAATACACACCCTTTCTCTAGACGTGTAATTTCAAGGAAGGGCAGGAATATATTTTTTTGGCCTTGACCACTGTGAGTTGCTGATCCTTCTTCCTGAATGGAACACTTTTTTGTCAGACATAGAAAGAAGATTGTTCAAGCAATTACTGTTGTAGTTAACGCAATGTTTTTTGAAGTTTTGATGGATGAGCTACCTTAAATAGATCCCATACTCACCAAAATACACACCCTTTGTCTAGATGTGTATTTTCAAAGAAGGGCAGAAATATATTTTTTGCCCTTGACCACTGTGAGTCGCTGATCCTTATTCCTGAATGGAACAAATGTTTGTCAGACATGGAAAGAAAACGTTTCAGCCATTTACAGCAGTGCCGCAATGTTTTTTAAAAATTATGGTGGATGAGCTATCCAATAGATCAAACATATTCACCACGCTACAGAGGCGTCTGGCACCTCAGGGTTGTTCACTCTTACGGACTGACCTTGAGTACTACTTTTAATTCCTCCAAACTGTTGGACACCACAGGCATCATATTTGTACAGATTACTATTTTATATCGCGTATAACCGGATACCTGCGAATATGGTACAATAAGCATTTGCATACATGGATTTTTTAGTTATCACTATCTTGTATATAGGTGAGTCGAGAGGAACGCACTAAACTCTAGGAATGAGTTATGTGCACGGAAATAATGTAAAAAGCTCATGTGTTCTTATCCGATTCTCATTTGTTTTCAAGTTATGGCGTAATAAAAAATGTTCATCTATCTTTCCACTTGTATCTGAATTTTATCATAATTGAAGTATGCCATGTTCGAGACTCAAAGTATTTGATGACTCTGATATTTTGATGAATTTTCAGTGTACAGTCACAATATTGAACGTTTATGTGATTCATCATCATAGTCATAATGTCTTAACAGACATGTTGTGAACTCGTAAAATGCATTAAGTCGCAGCTAGAGTATTGCCGACACGTATATTATCAATAGTTTTGAGAACTGTAGCTCGCCATCGTTCGCGATTTACTGTCAATTCAGTGGCGCTCTTGATACTCATATCTAGCAACTGTTTCGTAGTATCCACCCAGCGTGTAGGGGAACGGCCACGGCGCCGCCCACTCGGGGCGTGACCCTGAACTACAAGTTTCTCCATATTATCGCTTCTGTGAATATGTCCTAAGAATGTAACCATTCTCGTCGACACAATGGAGGATAGTCTCTTTGGATTACCGAGCTCATCCAGTATGGAAACATTAGTTCGATGGGCGGTATAAGGAATTCTCAGCATTCTCCTCCACGTCCACATTTCAAAAGCATCTATGCAAGCTCGATCTGCCTTTTTAATAGTCCAAGTTTCCGAGGCATACAAACCGGTGGGTGGCTCAGTGGGTAGAGCCTAGGACTCGTGACCGCAAGGTCCCGGGTTCGAATCTCGCCAGAGGCAGAAATTTATTTTCTGATTTTTCAATCAGAAGTAAATTTCCATAAACCTCGGCGAGATTCCCCACCTGACCATTCACTGTTGGGTTCTAATTAAAAGTGCTGTTCCTAAAGTGGCGCTGGGAAACAGTAACAAAGCCTACACAGAACACAAATACACCAGGCTAATGATGGCCAAAAAGAGGGAAATGAGTATGTGTGTGTGTGTGTGTGTTATGTGGGGTCGGCAAAAAGGGTCAAAGGTGGCCTACTTGCCTGGCTTCGCCTCCCCACCACTACTACTACTACTACTTCCGAGGCATACAAAAATATGGAGAACGCAAGAGACTGAACCAGCGACATTTTTGTAGCTTTAGTGATGTTATGGTCACGCCATATTTTAGTAAGCTTTGTCATGGCCACCCGTGCCTGTTAAATGCGCCGTCGAATCTCATTTTCACAGCTACCCGAATTGTCGTCAAAGAACCGAGGTACACAAAACTTTGCACTACTTCACAACGGCCTATTGACTTTATTTGTCGATGATTATCATGCTCTCTATCTACGATCATAATCTTGGTCTTATTGTAGTTAATACCAAGACCATACGCTGCATTATGTTGTTTTAAGATGTTTAATAGAGCTACTAGTTCTTCCTGAGAAACTGCAATAAAGGTTGTATCGTCAGCAAATCTTAAGTTAGATATTTTGCTTCCGCCAATAGTTATACTGCCATTCCAGTTGTCCAATACATGTCTCATCACAAATTCAGAGTACCTAAATGTAAAATAACATCGGAAATAATACACATCCCTGACGAACTCCTTTTCTGGTGGCAGTTTGACCAGACAGGTTACCATCAATTCTTACACGAGCCGAATTAGACTCGTAGAGTTGCTGTATGAGAGACACTAGGTGATAAGGAACTCCCATAGAGATGAGGATTTCCCACAGTTTAGGCCACTTTACGTTATCAAACGCCTTAGAAAAGCAGATAAAAAATGGAAAATAATGCTCTCTGGCTTTTTCAATAATTTGTCTTAAGTTTAAATCTGTTCACGCGTACCGCGTCCGTTCACGAAACCTGCCTGCTCCTGAGAAATTTGCCAGCCAATGAAACCCTCCAAACGAGATTGTAAAATATATAGTAGAACCTTACTTGCATGAGAGACTAGGCGATAATTGTCTGGGTTTGTTGGAGATCCCTTTTTATGAGGTGGAACAAAAATTGATGTGCCTCATTCATCTGGCCAAACACCGGAGGACCAGACACTCTTACAAATATTGTGTAAAAGAGAGATGCCGTCGTCACCCAAGAATTTTAACGTTTCGGCCGAAATATGTGTTGCAAAAATCCAGATATACGTAATGCTACAATTCGACGAGTTAAGAATGCTGCAGCCCATATAAATAAGAAAGAAATGAATCAATTGGGAGAGCTACAAGCGATCTTCGCAAATGAGGCAGTAAATGCCAAATGCCAAATTCCATCTTGATATCTGACGTACAAACTTCTGTTATTCTGAGTAATTCTCTCATTTGCACTTCTGTGGCGGCATATAGTTTTATATCATCCATGTAGAGATGATTGATTTTGTGTTGATTTGCTTTCCGGTGCCTGATGGTGAATCCACAGTTTGAGCTGTTAAGTGTGTTGGAAAGCGGATTGAGACAGAGACAGAACCATAGTGAACTGAGAGAGTCACCCTGCCCTGAAAGATACACGACGTATATGTAGCACATCCGTTTGGATATGGCCGTCCTGAGTTTGAAGTTGTATATTTGTTCGCCATGTCTCCATCGTGCTTGTAAGAAACTGACGAAGTCCTGGGTTGATTTTATATATATGAAGAGTTTTCGTTAGCCAGCTATGGGGTACAGAATCGAAAGCCTTTTTATAGTCGATGAAACAGGTATGAAGGTTCCGGTGTTCTTTTCTGGTTTGCTCCATGATCACACTATCAATTATAAGTTGTTTCTTGCATCCTTGGCTTTGTTTTCTACATTATTTTTGTTCTTCAGTCAGGATGTTGTTTTCCGCGAGGTGTTGTTCAATTCTTCTGCATATTATTGCGGTGATGATCTTGTACAAGGTGGGAAGACAAGTGATTGGGCTTATTGGGATTATTATTATTATTATCACTGACCTTGCTTCTAATTCTCTTTGTTGCCGTTCTAGTACTACTATTCTATCATTGGCTTCGTCCAGATCAGCTGCTACAGCATCCCTTTCAGATTCAGCTGCCGCTAGTCAGCGTTCTAATTCACGGTTTTTCGTAGTAAGGAGATCTAATTCACAGCGTAGACCGTCAACGCTGCTCATATGTTCCTGAGAGAAAAAAGGTTTCAAGTCAATCATTAAGTCCGACAAAATACTCATGCTTGACAATGTAATAATGAAGTAACTATACAATTCTTAGGCCCGATTTTATCAACACAGGCATTTTAACAAAGGCTTTGATCAATCAGAGCAGCCCATTCAAGAACATGCATCTGTCAAAGTTCACTGAAAACTATTGATTTCTCTTGAAGTTTACTTCAAAATGGTGAAAAAGGACATGCTTTATATATAATCGACCATTATAAACCCTCTAGTATCTTTTCTACTCTGATTTTCCATCCTAAATTGGTGAAAACTTGTATTTTCCTGTTTAGCAACGAGTTTAGCAATTGCTAATCTCAACCAATCTCAAAAAAAAAATATTGATGACAAGAAATTCAAAATTACTGCATTATTTTGATAAAACAATAATTTACAATCGATAATAATTATAAATACCTACAATATACCTTCATATTGTAGTGAACAAGGGTAAAATATAATTTCATTGCATTTCACAAACTGGACACACAAGATTTAACAAGTGTGGATTACTGGTCGCCTATCCTTCTTAACAGCAAAGCTTTCCTCAACTAGAAACCTTTCGTATAGTCAGAAAGTGAATGAGGTGCTTAATATAATTTTGAGGGAAAGGGGGGAACCAGTAGGGGGATTTTTATTCATATGCATGCCTTACAATGTGTTTCTGCGCTACGGTGCCTTTTACGCAGTGCCTTTACAATCTTTACATCCCCTGTGAATATTTCTATAAGACGGTCTATAACAAATATGCATCCAGTCTATAATCAATCTGACTACAATTGCAATTGGTAATTATACAATAATTATAAGGTAAACATTAAATGTAGCATTAATTTGCAAACTAATCGCTTTGTTCTGATTTTCTGCTATGATTTTGATCCATGAATTCTAAAATATTTTTGATAAAAGTCAGTGACGGTATTTTTGAACATTTTTCAAAAAAATGCTATGATTAAGAAAATGTTAATGTGTGAGATTTGTTTATTCCTTATTAGTTATAACATGAAAAAAGAAATGAGAATCGGATAAGAACATATGAGCTTTTTACCATTATTTTCACGTGTATACTACACTCCTAGAGTTTGGTGCGTCCCTCCCGACTCACCCTGTATATACCGTGTAATTTTGAAAATTCTGAACGTTTCTCTATTTTGCTGATCTTTTTATTAAGTTTAAATGTTCCTTTTCTCGACCAATCCACAGTGGCTGCTCATGGTTTTATTAAATGGGAGCACACAAAATTTAAAATAAAAAGATGTTATACGAAAGTACTACCGATTTTGCTAAGGCTGTATCACAGACGACCTTTCATTCAAATAAACCTCTCCATCACTTTATCCTCAAAATGCTCGATGACTTGCACAAAGCTTTTGTCAATGCTCATCATTGCCAATGCGTTTAATCCCACACTGTTCATAGTATTTCATAAAAAGGAAATAACTCTTTTCAGTGTTGAGGAACAATGCTCTCGTCTGCCGTTGTTATTGGAGGGTATGATTTTTAGCAATTTTATTGTTTCAGGAAAAACGTCCGAAATAGCATTTTTTTAACATCAAAGATAGAAAATGTAACGCTCCAACCACCAATACCGGTCGATAGTAAATGACCATTTTAGTCCAAAATATTTAAAGGAAAATCCTTTGAGAATTTTTCAAATGATTCTGTTACATTTAACAAAAAAAGCAAAACACCATCCAATGAGGTGTTCCCTGGAGGTCGACCATCCAAGTACTAACCGCGCTTGGCGCTGCTTAGCTTCACCTATCACTATCGCGGCGGCTTCGGCGAGGAAAATCGAAATACGTCGATTTGTGTGAAAATTTAAAATTAAATGAAAACTACCAGAGATTGATATTCGCAACCTTATATCATTAGAAAGGTTATCAAATTCTACGTTTAACCGTATAAAAGAACTAGGCATTCCCATTTGAAAAAATCAAGTTATCGCTGATCGAAGTTTCCTTAATTAATCGACCGATTTCTCCAAGCATAAACGTAATTCAAATTTGACAGTCTCATCAAAGCTGACCCATTTTATGCTTAGTAATACGGCAAAATCACAGCCTTCCAAATTTTATAATCTCTGCGATATTCAATTTTTTCCTGATATCTACTTATACAGAAAATGGTGATTTACACCTAAACGGTTTGCTTTAAGTCCCATGTATGATGCATAAAGTCACACTAGAATTCACCAAGGAATATAAATATGCAATAATATACGGGGTGTTCTATTTAAAAAAAAACAACTTTGACACATTTCGTGTTTTTGAGACACCCTGTATAAGATGAAAATATTTTTATAATGTAGCCTTTATTTTCTTGTTTATCAAATACTTTAGCCATAATGTTCCGTGTCGAAAAACGTGAATAACCCTGTATATTCTAATTTTCTTGAAAATAAATCCACCGATTTTAAAATATCAAACGTCAAAATAAAGTACTTCGGGATACCTTTAAAACAAGATATTACCCCCTGTCATTTAAAATTTTACGGGGATGGTCCTGACTGGGAGAAGGTACAAGGGTTCGAAGTAATTTTTTGCTGAAAAGTTGTCCCCCTTGACAAATCTTTGAAAGTGTCTCGGCGTTTTTTCTTTTGGTCAGCGTAACAAGTGCAAAAAGCACATCAATAAATTGTTTGATAAAAAAAAAAGTTGGAAGGCCTGGATTTCGATCCAAAGACCCACAGATTTACTATCGGGCACTCTAGCCACTAGGCCATCCGGCAATTGAGGATATCTTTTCAACGAAACATATTTGATTAGGTAGGTACTTACTGGAATCTGTAATCTGACTTCAAACATTCAAAAACATATTTATTTCGATCGTAGACTTCGTCTCGAGCTGCAAACTTCATTCATCGTCTATGTTGCAACAAATATACACTAGTAACCATTAAGTATTTTCACGATTGGCTGGTAATCTAGAATCTAGTATCGTACTGGACGTCGTTGGCCAAAGGAGCATCCTGACCGCCCTGGTGACGTCACACGGGTTCGGAAGCCGTCGGCGCATTTTCGGTACTGGATTCACAAAGCCATTTTTATTTTGATATAATTCTCGCGGAGAAAAAGAAACCAAAAACAGTTTTGTTATAAAACTTATATATGATCTTTCCATTTATCATAAAAAAAATGGTTTTTCTCTTAATTCAAAACCTCAATTTCGGGGTGGGAAGTTTTCAAATGAACACCCTGTATAAAGGCCACATACTTTAACGCAACAAGCAGACAATAAAATTGTTTTAGCTACCTCAATCTGAATGAAACGTAAACAAATAACTACCGCTTTCATCCATCCGGATTACAGCGAGACTTCATTTAAAAATCAAAATTTTTTCTACAAACAACTGAAATCCTTCTGTGTGTTTAACGCTAGCTGGTTCTTACTACTGCTAAATCAACTTCATTCTTCATTAAGACCCAATTAAAGAGTGACAGCTAACCGCAAAAGAGTCGCTTGTTTTATCTTCGTGAAAGGGGAAGAGAAAGGCGTCAGAAGTATACAAAACGGAACTCCATCTTGGTACAAGGAAACTGTCGGCGACTGACACAAAAGCCATTGTTCGCTTTGTGCAGGGCCCCTACCTTCGTAAGGATAATGCAGCGTTTATGCTCCCACTCAAACTCAATTTGGAAAAAGATACTACCGCAGTTTTGGGTTTAAGAATAACGAACGAAAGTGATTAAATTAAATAATAGGGTGATGATCTGTAGTTGATATTCAGTCGGATCCACCTATATGGACCTCCCTAAGTGCCAAAGTAAAAGCTGTATAGTTTATTTACAAGGCATTGGCCCTAAATTTCTTTTCAGTGAAAATTCTTTTGGGGTCAGCAAATAGGAAAAAGTCAATGTGGGGCAGACTAGGATTGTACTGTGAATGGGAAAGAAATTTGTAGTCTTACGTTAACTTAATTACAACATACTTTTTCAAGTTTCATGTTTTTTTTTATTACATTCTTTAAACGCTCGAATAACGATACGCAATAACTGCAGTTGAATGTCTGGCAGACACGTAGCCAGGGAGGAGGCCCTGGAACCGCCACCCTGCTCCACCCAGAAAATTTGAAAAATCATTAGGTTCAGTTGATGAAATACCTACACATTTTGAACTTGTCCACAATCATTAGAGTAGAGGTCTTTATCAGAAAAAAATCTAGTACCGAAAACTGAAAGCAAGAAAAGAAGACTCAGTCGCCTATTTGATGCCAAATTCATTGTAAAGCATGATAATGTTTTCATACCTGTTTCATTTCATTGCATATATACTGAGTCAATTCAGTCAATGCACTTGACGCCATTTTTAGACACTAGTGTGTCTGTTTGGTATAACAAAGAACAGAGTCCATCTTACTCTTACTTAGGGCCGGTTGTACAATGCAAGCTTAAGCTTCGGTTTAAGGTAAGCCGACGTTAAGCCACGTCAGCTGCAAAACGTCCGTTGTACAATGCTGGCTTAGCCCCCCACTCCGAGCTTAACACGAGCTTATGTAAGCCGAAGCTTAACACGAGCTTAGCTGAGGTTTAAACCTAACCTGATACAAGTGACATGATATGTCAACGAGGAACCGTCAAATTGCTTGTCACTTTATTAGGTCATATTTTTTGAAAGATTTGTGTCTAATTTAACAAAGAGAACAAACGAAAGAACAGAGACAGAAACGGTCGTTGTCGAAATTTGACACAAACTGTCATAAGTGCCTAACCAAAAAAGGTAATTTTTTGATGGTTGTGTCAGTACGTATTGCTTCATTGATGCCAACTGTAGTGAATTTCATTATCAACCAAGTTTAACTAAGCCGACGATTGTACAACGGGTGTCGACTTTAAGCCTGAGCTTAGCTAAGCTTAGGTTTAACAAAGCTCGTGTTAAACCCGCATTTCTACAACTGGCCCTTAGCCTTTTATCTAGTTCTAAAGTAAAAAAGTGCAAGTTCTAAAATTCAGGATCTGGGTTGGTTTCAGCCCAGTATTAAAAGTAAAACTCAAAAACTTTCATCACATTTTTAATATCCAACAGATAAATAATTATTTATCCAGAAATATTCTGCAAATAACAAGTGATCGTTGATATACTGCCTATATATTTATATTACATAAATACTCCTCAATTATAGTATAGTGGCATATAATAAGTACATATGTAAATTTATACATATATGTATAGTTTATAGACAGAAAAATTCATACAGTTTGTTGATAAATATACAGTCTATTACTACCAAAAAAATACAGAGAAGAAATGAGATTTGCTATTGACCTAGCTTTTACATAGACTCAACAGTTACTAGTTGCAAAACTATGTTTCACATGAATGTAACTTAAAAAAATTCCATTGAAGAAATATGCAAACGAAATACTGATTAGCTTATACAAAGAGACTAGAGAGACAAGTTTACATATACATGTTGCGCAACCCAAAATATTTAAATAACTATAACACAGGTAATTATTTTATTGTACTTCAAATAGAATGCTTCGAAAAACAATTCTGAATCCATATCACCAAGGAATAACAGTTTATAACCGATTTTGCTACAATCACTCCACAATGTGATAGTTTCCACTATAAAATTAATTTAAACTATTAACCAAATCAATTAATATATTCAATAATATGGCATTATATGCGAAATTTAAGTACGTGCAAGTGGAATGCTTAAAATTAAATTTACATGTATAATGCAAAACATGAGATCAAAACGTTGAAAAGCCTATTTTGGAGCGATATTTCAACCAGACTTCACTAACTTATTTAACCTTTCTATTTCGGAGCCGAGGGTATCGACGTTTTCCTAAAAATGGAAAGTTCATTTAAAGACAATAAAGTGACATAGCCATCAAACAATTTATATTTAAATTCTATATTGTACAGCTCTAAAAATGAATTTCCCATAGCTTTTTAAGAGAAATGACGCAAGACGCAATAATGTTGTTAGTGTAAAATTTAGGATTTACTGTTATTATTATTTGTTTATGTAAGCGTTTTCAAATTAAAATTGTTTGATTAAGGCCTCAAATATTGTTATAGATTTCGATCATGATGAAATTAGTGTTTGAGGATAAACTACGGTCTTTTTCACTTTTTTTTTTCTCTCTTTTACCGAATCATTGCCTATAGCCTTGAACGCGCTGGGTCGGATGGTACGGTACGAACGGTACGCACGGGATTTTTCAAAAATGTTTAGCATTGATTTGCCTATGAGTGCGCGCACTGGGTCGTCACTGTCGGAACAGGACCATCCGCACCTTCCGCCGTCTGATAAAATCCCGAAAGAAAGATTTCTAGGCATCCCGACCGTCCCGACCGGCCGTACCGATGACTCATCAGCCCCTTCGGCGCGAGCCTGCACGTGCTACAGACATTCCGCCGTTTCAATACTGGTTGCAAAGCGAGCATGGATGTTCCCAAATTAATTACGGTGATGCTCTAATCTCTTGCGATTTATTCTATGAATCCAAAATCTCGGTTTTCCTAGAGTTCTTGACCTTTCTTCTTCTTCTTCTTCCTCTTCTTCTTCTGCTTCCAACATTAGACTTACAATTATTTCTTCTTCACTCAACATATCGTTTTGGTTTTAACAATACATAGCAGCACAAAACCTATTACGAGACTGCTTGTCCCTATATTGTCCGACCTTCCATCCGTCCGTCCGTTCCGTCCGTATCGACCGATCCAGTGAGCCCAACTTAAAAAAAGTGCCGAAGGTGCTTACCGTTCGTACCGTTCCGTCCGACCCAGTGCGCGCTTAGCTTAATTCTTCCGATATAATTTTAATAAAACTTGACGCAATCGCTGGACTGGTGCTGGCTAATGATGTCTATAAAATACCGAAACTCACCTTAAGCGTTATGTTTTTCAGCAAAGTGTCCTCCAGTACAGCTTGCAGCTTTCTGTTTATATCTAATGATAATTCGAGGGTTAGGTTATTATCTGCGATACGAGAACTGTACAAGGAAGCCATGATTCCATTCAATTTCGCTAGCTTCGCCTATATATAAACAAACAAAAATACAGTCTTTATCATTGTCGTCATAGTGACTGAATGAGGAAGTTTCCATTTTTCAAATTTTATTTAATCAGATAGTCCTAAAGAGTTAGAGAACAATGGCGAAAAAATTTTGTAATTATCTCCATTAATAGAAAAGTTATAGTCCTCCAAAGTTTGAATTGCCGTATCCTCCGTGCGAAGCCGCTGTGACGTCACACGTCACACGACACAACGCAAGCCTGTGTATGCCCTGTCGAGGATGCTGCTCCCGCAAGCCACCGCGCCACCGCCGGCCTCCTCGTTCATGTGCAGTTTACTGGTACTCGTATTATTAGAATATGTCTAGCAGACCGAGAAACTATAAATATTGCATTGTACTCAGGTGTACTATCACCACCATAAAAACACCGAACAAATATTTCAATGGATAGCCTATTATGAATACAAAAAATTGAGTTTTATGACCCCCCACCCCCCAACTACCCCAATTTCACCCCCACCCAAAAAAGTAGAAAATGATCACGAAATCCCTAAAACGCCTAAAAACGAAGTTTGAGCTGTTTCTATATTTTTAGTTTTTCTATTATTGCTGCGCTGCCGCTGACACGATTTTCAAAAATTATAAAGATTTTCCATCCTCGCAGCGGTAGTAATACTGTGTGAAAATTTAATTGAAATCAATCTAATAGTTTCCTAGTTACACCATACAGAATGATCAGAAGCAATACTCTCGCATGTATACATCAGAAAAAAGTCCCTTGGTTTCCGTAATAGCCAAGGTAATGTTACCTAAAAAAGTGTATTATGACGCTAGGCCTTTCTTTCACAGGTTAGTGGACGGCCTGTTATGAATACAATAATTTTGCAGTTTTACAACCCCCCACCCCCAACCACCCCAATATCACCTCTATACCCAAAAAAGTAGAAAATGATCAGGAACCTCTAAAACGCCTAAAAACAAAGTTTGAGGAATATTTAAATTTTTTGGTTTTTTGCTAATTACTCCACCGCCCATGCACCGATTTTCAAACTGAAAGGCACATTACCTACTACTACTCCCCCCCCCCCCCCCCCCAGCATATCGCTGCCCAAATTTCATAACAATCCATGCAGCGGTTACTGAGATTACGTGGCTACGAAAACGCGTACAGACAGACCGACAGACGGATAGACTGACGGAAATGAGTTGTGTGGATTTCCGTTATGTAGTTCATAATTATGTCGAGATCCACTTTAGGAAGATTACTAGAATCACCACGAACGTAACCTTCCTCCATACTTCTAAAATATACTGGCATCTGCCCGTTACAACAAACACTCCGCCGTTCCACTAAAGTCTAAATGTCGCACACCGTACAGCGCAGCGTATGCATAGCGGAGTCCCGGCTCCCAACTGTGGCTGCAGCGAACGATTCATGTGATGTGACGTCATTCGACAATTCACCGCCGCGGTCGCTTTACGCAAATATAAAATTGAATAACTCTGCCGTTTTTTGGAATATTCAGATGATTTTTTCGACATTCTTCAAGTGAAGAAATAGACTATCAGATAATAATGAATTTTCCAAATTTTATTTTTTAGGAAACTTCTCCATTGCGTTTATTTAATAGTCTGAGAAGCCAGGTGGCGCCCAACTGTCTCATTTTCGGAAAAATTGCATTCTCTGAGTACGTTCACTTGCTAAAAGATGTCGACAGACTTGCTAAAATAACCAGCTCACCAGCTGGCTACCAAACTACAAATGTCTCGCAAGCATTGCAGATAAACATGCGATGAAAATACAGTAGGATCGTCTTCTGGCGTGAAGTCTTGCATGCGCAAGAGATTGTCATTATAATCAGCTGTTGCCGCTGACCAAAATTTTCTTGTATCTTGCAGACTTAGGCTGCGGTTATAGTGAATGCGTACTCGTACGACCATCGAGTCGTACGAGAAAGGCATGGTCGTCAGAGTACGCACGTGTATGCACGACCGATTTTTAGAATCAAACTAGTTTGTTCGTTCGTCCGGACCACGTACGACTCATACATTGATGATGGATGTCGAAAAATTGAGTTTGGGAGTTTTTGAACACAAGGTACACATAAAGATTACCACAATCGAGATATCGTTCGTAAGATATAGGTATCTCTGGAAAAGGAAATGATCGAAAAAAGTAAAGGTCCGTTCAAACAGAGGGCGTTCTAGAACGCGGCGGTCCGGCGTTCTCTAATGCCGCGTTAACGCATTCCGTTGTTTGTACCAAACAGGCCTGTTTGACGGGTTGAGCAATAGCGTTACGCGAATTTTTGACAAGATATTTAGTGATTCAAACATAGATGAACTCGAGGCCCGATCAAACACAGTGCATTCTAGAACGCCGTAACGCCGCGTCCTAGAACGCCGCGTTACAGCGTTTCATTGTATTGTTAGAGAACACCGGAACGCCGCGTTCTAGGACGCCCTCTGTTTGACCGGGCCTCAAGTAAAGTAAGTCCCATCTATTATCTGGTCAACGGTTCTGAAGCTACGGTGTATCGGTAAGAGGAGTATAGTTGTAAAAAACATGGCCGATTTCATTCATAAAATAGCCATGGGCGGGCGGATTTTACGTGAATACTCCAGGGATACTTTGGCTATGAAGCGTCTTTCCTTTTGTATAAATGTTCATTTTTAAATAAGATAATAACAATAATAACGATGAAAAACAGTGTACCACCTAACAAGCTGACAAGACAATAAACTCGACAAAACAGATATTTAAATAGCTTGGGACAATCTGCAGAAAGATTATGAACACGACATACAAAACGTCACTGGTACTTCGATATTTCCAGACAGATAGAGAGAGAGAGAGAGAGAGAGAGAGAGAGAGAGACAGGAACATGAAGTTGGTGGCGGGGCGGCCAATAGCAAGATTTAATCTCCATGGCAACGGCATGGTAGCAGATCCTCAACCAATAAGGTTCCATGACAAGACGTTGGATGACAAGATTCGTGAGTTGTTACCTTCACCTGAAGTTGATGATATCTTCAGAAAATAAGTACATTTTATAACAGGCAGATTAATAAATATCGGTTATTAAATGAAAATATATTAACAAATATATAAAAATATCAGTTATTAAATAAAAATACATACAACATGCTATATTAAAGTAGCTATAAAAATATCTTAAATTGCTGTTACCGTTAATTTTGCTTTTTTTATAAATAAACTTGGCAACATGAAACCGTTTTGTCCGCATTCCTTTTGTAGCTCCAGATCCGCTGGTCAGATAATATATAACATTTGTTTACAAAGTGAGAAGGTCCTCCAAAAAATGCCTACTAGAGATCATAATCGCACGGCCCGCGGACTATCGAAAAAAAATTGTAATAATGTTAGTTTTTATTATGTCTTTTTCGACGTCAAGCTGTGTGGCCTTTTTACGGAACTTCTTACTAGGTAAACAACTGTTCTATCGATGGGAAAAACAGTAGAAAATTATTTTCCGATAAATATTCGTCGTCGTCGGCCATGCTCTCTGATATAAACTAGTCGCAACTGAACGCATGCAAACTAACCGCCCAACTCGTAGGACCACGGACGTCCGTTTTTTGTACGACTCGATGGTCTTACGAGTACGCATCCACTATAACCGCAGTCCTACACACAAAGTGGACTTAAACTATAGAGGACACTACAGCCTACAGTGCAAAACAAATATCGTCTGAGATGTGCAGATATACCAGAGCAAAACTTACCAAAATTTCGAAGACTAAATGATCGGAAAGGGTGAAACATAAAGAAAACAGAGTAAGTTAGAGAACTAGGCTGAATACAAGCTATTTATAACTACATGTGGGTAATTCCTGGATAACTTGAAATGTTTTCAGAAATACAGTTGTTCTTAGTAATGCTGGTCAAAACAGTATTAGCAGCATATTTTTTGCACTATGATAGAAGCCTTGGGTAATAGAACAATTTTTTCTGAAAATTACGAAAATTGTAACATTTTTTATTTACCATAGACAGCATGCTAAGACTTAAATAGAAGAAACAACATATGGAATATCAAATATTTTTAAAAACCCGATTATAAATGAATTAAAAAAAATATTATTTCAAGTTATCCTGAAAACACCCGTGTATCAGTACCAACCTTATTATTATCCATTGAGTTGGATGACATGGTGCCAGTTTGCTCTCTCAAAATATAATTTTGGAGCAACTTAGATTTCTTCTGCAGCTCTGAGACCAAGGTGTTGACATGCTCTTCTAAAAAGTCAATCTTTTCCGATTTTTTTGCGCTTATCCTTTGTAGTTTCACTATGTGTTCAATAAGAGTTTGTTTATCTATACCCACATCTGCTGGTACTACCTTAAATACAAAAAAGAAACTTTCAAATCTTATTTATTTGATAATGTTAGTTAGAAGTGAAAGAAAATAACCAGTTTCAAGCAATACAAAGAGGAAATTAGTGGTTTGAAGGTTTATCAACATATTTTTTGAGAATTGTGGTTTACTTACTTTAACTTGTTCAGGTTCAGTTGTACTTTCTCTTTCATTCACATTCGTACTAGAGTTTGAACTACTCTGACTTACAGTATCAGCATTTTCAAAATCCTTTAGTTTCCTCCTACAACACTGCAGTTCTTTATTCACCTCCTGGAATGAAGAAATATGCTTGATTAACGTACAAAATTTAATATCAACTATCCATACCCTCAAGGACATTTCATATTTTCTTTTCACTAACAAGATTTCACCCTTCAAATCCATAATTTCTTGACTATAGCTCTCACACAATGTCCTTTTCTCTTCTAATTCTGAAGACATAGAACTTATTTCTTCTGCATGTTTGCTCCTTTCTTCTGACAATTTGCTGGATAACATGTTAGCTTTGGTTTCTTGTTCTTTTATTTGTCTTTTCAGCACAGCTTGTTCACATGTCAATTGTTGAACCTGTAATGTTTCACACATAAATATCAAGGCTTCTAATTTTACGAAACACTGTACATACTTTTGATTCCATAGAAGTGAATTCAGACTGGAGTCGAACGTTTTTATCAGTCAGTTGCTGGGTGAACAACAGTAGTTCTGCTTCCCTAACTCTACAAGACTCCATGTCACTTTCTAGATCTGAATTTCTCTGTTTCAGCAGTGTTACCTGTTCATTACAAGCCGCTAGCTGATCTTGCTCACTGAAAGAAATTTTAATCGGTAGATGTATTATCTCTAGACATACTGACTTTAATTTCTCTTGAAAAACTTAAAAAAAATCGCTGGTTAATCAAATTTATACATCTCTGTATGCCAGCCAATTCTACTGTAGCCTTCCAAGGAAGTACTCCGTCCACCACCGTAAACGTGAACTCGAGAATAGCAGAGGTCAAATTTCAACATCAAGATGTAAAAAGCGTCATCTAAAAACTAAACAGAAAAAAGCTACTAGTCCTGACCAAATTGCAGTCATTGTCCTTAAAAGCTGTGCCACTGAGCTTGCACCTATTCTTTGCAAGCTCTTCAATTCTTCAAAATATCGCATCAGCGAGGCGTGTTTCCCGCTGCATGGAAGATTGGCTGCATACAACCGTTCCTAAGAAAGGCAAATAACCGATCCCATCAACTATAAACCTGTGGCTCTTCTCAGCATCATGTCTGAGGTTATGGAAACTGTCATTAATACACAGCTCCTGAAATACCTGGACAACGATAACATCATATATGATCACCAGTATGGCTTCAGTAAGCATAGGTCTATGGGTGACCTCCTGGCCTATGTCAATCACTTGTGAAACGCAGCAATTGAAAATCATGGCGAATTCTGTGTTTTTTGCACTTAACATCTCGAAAGCTTTTGACACAGTGTGGCATGTGAGACTTCTGGCCAAGCTTGCTGCTTATGGACTACCACCCGGCCTGCGCCAGTGGCTGAATAACTCTCTGAAAGACTGATTACAGTTTGTTGTACTCGAAGGCTGTTCATCAGACGTATTTTCAATAAACGCCAGTGTTGGGATCTATCCTATGCCTTACTCTGTTTCTGCTGTACGAGGTGCTGGACATAACATCCAATCCAATCTACAGCTTCGCAGACGACAGTACAATTAATATTGTGCATGGAACCAGACAAGCCACTATCATCCCAGGAGACGGTACGTTGGCGACAACAATTTGCCTCACAGCGTAGATATCAAAACGTTTATCGAGTGGGGATTAGCACATAAACTACTACGAAAACTCGGGCAACAACACTGACAAAGAAGTCACGTCACGTTGGCTTAACAAGACACAGATCTGGCCATCGTTGGAGCATTGCTCCCTTGTGTGGGGATGCGCCCCGAAGCACTCTCTAAAGCTTATGGACACTAAGAGAGCAATTAGACTACTCGAGGTATTGTATATAACAATACTTGAATAAAGCCTTTTATTATATTATTATTATTATTATTATATACCTAACCTTAGAAAGGACCTCAACAGCCTGGAACATTGAAGAAGGGTGGCTGCTGGCTGACCTGTTTTACAGATTCTATCACAGAAGATGTTCAGGTGAGCTCTCCCAGATAATAACACCAAAGTCCGTCCGAACGAGGAACACTAGAGAGGCTCTGCAAGCTCATGCTCACCAGGTCGAGGTCCCTACTATGCGAACCAGTCTCCTCTAGCATTCCTTCTTTTGGAGAACTTTCATGCTGTGGAATGAGCCGCCAGGGTTCCCGACGGCTACAACATGAAGCGTTTCAAATCTAACGTGCACAGACACCTATTCTCTTGCAGCGCTTCTACAGCACCATAGGCTTTCAGCCTCTGCAGGAGGCTGACCATAAAAAAACGTTTTTAGCAAATGAGCAACTTTTCATTTATTTCTTTTTAATTACTACTCACTGTTTCAACTGTAACTTCAACTGTTCCAAGTGAACATTTTTAGCTTGTAAATCTATAACATCCTGTTTTTGTCTATCTGTATACCCCCTCAGTTCACTTAATTTTTGTTCTGTCTCTAGCCTTTCTCTTTCCAGCTGTTGCACTTTCAATGAAAGCTTATTGTTCTCCTCCAGCATTTCTTTTTGTTTATCTTGGAGCCTCTGAAAATCACACTGAAGTGATTTGAGTTGATCTTCTTTATCAGTCTTTTCATGTCTTAGTAAGATCAGCTGAGCTTGCTGTTCTTGAACTTGTTGGTCTGAAATAAAACTTAAGTTTTATGGTACATTCACATAACAAGAATCATAGATGCTGAAGTGCTTTGCATCTAGTATGTTTGCAGTAAAAGAATCAGAAAAACTGATTTTTGTATATCTGCAAATACATATAGGTACCTATACATGAATGGAATATAAAATACATACAGGGTTATTCACGTAATTCGACACGGAGCATTATGGCTAAAGTATTTGATAAAAAAGAAAATAAAAATTTCGGATGGATAGAGACCCATAAAGGCTACATTTTAAAAATATTTTCATGTTATACAGGGTGTCCCAAAATCACGAAATGTATCAAAGTTATATTTTTTTAAATGGAACACCCCGTATATTATTGCATATTCAGATTCCTTGATGAATTCTATTGTGACTCTATGTATCATACATGGGACTTAAAGCGAACCGTTTAGGTGTAAATCACCATTTTCGGTATAAGTAGATATCAGGAAAGAATTGAATATCGCAGAGATTATAGAATTTGGAAGGCTGTGACTTTGCCGCATTACTAAGCATGAAATGCGTCAGCTTTGATGAGACTGTCAAATTTAAATTACGTTTATGCTTGGAGAAATCGGTCGATGAATTAAGGAAACTTCGATCAGCGATAACTTGATTTTTTCAAATGGGAATGCCTAATTTTTTTTATACGGTTAAACGTAGAATTTGATAAGGTTTCTAATGATATAAGGTTGTGAATATCAATCTCTCGTAGTTTTCATTTAATTTTAAATTTTCGAACAAATCGGCGATTTTCAATTTTCCTACCTATAAGCAACGTAGCAGGCCATGAAATATAAACAAAAATCTGTTCAGCTTGAAGAAAACAACTAACTTAGCTGAAAAATACACACGAACTAGACTAAAGGGAGAAGATTATAAAAATTACTCACAACAAACAAAGTCTAACCAGAAACAACGGCGGTAACATATCTTTGGTCAAAGAGAAGCTGGAGTATGGCAGAAATGGATTTTTTCACGGCCTACTGGCTACTGCAATGTACTAGAGATTGGCAATTTCCAAAACCATTAAAAATTTTGAAATAAAGTAAGAGATACTAGAGAATGTTGTAAGCAGTTTATTATTTTCAATAAAATTACACATTTAATGATATAAAAAAGTATGCAATTCTGTCAAAACTCAAGTCAAAAGTACCTCTGACTGGAGTTTTGAAAATTCTTCAGTACTTCTTCAGTTCAGAAAAGGAAGAATGAATTAAAATTTGTTCAAATTATAAAACATAACTTGAATGGCAGACAATTTAAATCTGATTTGTCAGTATTCCTTTTTTGCAATATTGCTAATATAATAGATATTGAAAAATAGAAGGGCTCCAGTCAGAGGTATCGACTTCGACGCAAATTAGTACTTTTTTACACCAATACATATGATTGATAGTTGCGTGCTGGAGCAACAGTCGCTGGTTGTTTCTGTTTCATATGAGAGTTTTTGATTGCCTTGGAAATTTGTAACCTCTAGTAAATTGCGGTAGCCAGTAGACAGTAAAAATATCTATTACTGCCATACTCCAGCTTCTCTTTGACCTTAGAGGTGTTATCGCAGTTGTTTCTGGGAGAGTTGATTTGTTGTTTTTATAATCTTGTCCCTTTAGTCTAGTTAGTGTGTATTTTTCAGCTAAGTTAGTTGTTTTCTTCTAGCTGAACAGATTTTTGTTTATATTGCATGGCCTGCTACGTTGCTTATAGGTAGGAAAATTGAAAATCGCCGCATTGTTCGAAAATTTAAAATTAAATGAAAACTACGAGAGATTGATATTCACAACCTTATATCATTAGAAACCATATCAAATTCTACGTTTAACCGTATAAAAAAAATTAGGCATTCCCGTTTGAAAAAATCAAGTTATCGCTGATCGAAGTTTCCTTAATTCATCGACCGATTTCTCCAAGCATAAACGTAATTTAAATTTGACAGTCTCATCAAAGCTGATGCATTTTATGCTTAGTAATACGGCAAAGTCACAGCCTTCCAAATTTTGTAATCTCTGCGATATTCAATTTTTTCCTGATATCTACTTATACCGAAAATGGTGATTTACACCTAAACGGTTCGCTTTAGGTCCCATGTATGATACATAAAGTCACACTAGAATTCACTAAGGAATCTGAATATGTAATAATATACGGGGTGTTCCAATTGAAAAACCATAACTTTGATACATTTCGTGTTTTTGGGACACCCTGTATAACATGAAAATATTTTTAAAATGTAGCGTTTATGGGTCTCTATCCATCCGAAATTATTATGTTCTTTTTTATCAAATACTTTAGCCATAATGCTCCGTGTCGAATAACGTGAATAACCCTGTATATCTCTCCCTCAGAGTAATAATTCTTCTATTACTCTGAGATCTCTCCAAATAATGATTGTATGAAAACATTTTATATAAAAGTTGTTTGAGATTGTATTTATCACAATATTTCAGTAGCAGTATTCAGTAGTTTTTGTTCCAGAATACAAATGAGCAACGAAAAATGAACGATTTTTTTAAATACCAATGTAACCTTTCATTAGGCTCATTTGGCAGAGTTTTTTCTCTTCTCAAAGACATAACATCTTAGTACCCCAATACAAGGAAATGTTTTAAAAATGAAAATCTTTGTTACGGTTATTACATCAATAACACTAATCTTCAATCTACTATGTATCTATCTTACATCTTATATCAAAATACAACAAATGAGCATGTATCTTACATATTAACCCTTGAAGACAAAACAAAATTAACAATGAAGTGGTTTTCAACCAACACAATGGCGGTACAAAACTTTACAAGAATGCCCAGAAATTCATTTCATACTTTTTTGTGATAAGTTAGACCCCCTTAATACCTTAATCAATGGTTAGACTTACTTACCTTGCAATTAGTGGTGGACATTTTGAAGATTTTTAACACCTATTGTGATGAAAACTGTTACATTGCTCATTTTGTTTTGTCTTCAAGGAATTAGTTTGAAGCATCCTGTTGTAAAATATATACTACACCTTCTCCAGCTGTAGTTTCTAAAGCGCCATGTGATAATTCAAAACGGTCATGTTAATTTACCAACTCCTCAATTGTAAATTCAAAGTGACAGATATAAATTATACCTAACAGTTTAAAATTACAAGTGACGAGTTGGAAAATTAACTTGACTGTTTTGAATTATCTCTTGATGCTTTAGAAACTACAGCTAGAAAAGGTGTAGAATAATGTTATTGATGAATGAGACATAATAAAGTTTTTATTTTCTCTTGTATTTGGATACTAACATGTTATGTTATTGAAAGAAGAACAAAAAATCTCTATCAAATGACCCTAATGAAAGGGTACATAGCTATTTAAAGAAAATTGATTGCTTTTCATTACTAATTTGTATTGAGAAAAAAAACAACTGAATACTGCCATATTGCAAAAAATACAGTATTCAATAACATTTATATAAGAAATACTATATTCCATACCTAATGGGCATGCTGTATATTTGTAAATTTGTATCTGTATATATTTGTATATTTTCTCATGTTTATGCCAAAGGTAATTAAGAAATGCCTGAGTATCAGCACTGGATTGAGGTTTCATGGGGCCTGGGGCTATTATAGTTTAGGGGCCCTTTATATTATATAACATAATAATAAATAGTAATAACAACATAATATAGCCCTCGCAGGGCCCCACTAAACCACGGGGCCTGGGGCTCCAGCCCCTTTAGCCCCATGGTTAATCCGGCCGTGCTGAGTATAATTAATGTACCCAGGTATATCATACAGCAACAACCTCAAATAATCTTAAAAGTGCCAATACATTGACATAATTAAATTTTAAAAGGGATGAAAGGGAATGCCGAGTTAAAATGATGCTTCTATATGAAATACCAGATGAAAAACTTTTAAATTGGTAGATAAATTACACTGGGTAGAAATACTTAAAATGTGTGGAAAACATATACACCACAAACCTAAAGTATGAGCACGATTTTCTTCAGAACTGCGAAAAGTTCTTATGGAATCTTGTGCATCCTTCTTAACTCTCTCTATTTGGCTTTGAATTTCTTGTAATTTTGAATTCAGAGTTTCAACTTTAGCTTGACTCTCCTACAAGAATTAAATCAGTTACACGGAATATTCAGTGTGGTTTATAATTTCTTTTAAAAGATGATTTGTTTAACCTTGTGTGCATCCATTTCATTCTTCAAGTTGTTCTGCGACCATTTCAGTTTTGTCTTCAAAGCCTGCAGATCAGCCTTTGTATTTTCCAGTTCTTGCTGTGACGTTTTCAGCTCATAACACTTATTGTCTAACATCTGGCACAATCTGCTTTTTTCTGACATCATTGTCTGGTATTTATGCTGCAAAATTTCATTTTCTTTTGCAGCTTCCTTTAGCTTTTTCTCTGCGGCTTCTTTATGCTGTTTTTCAATCAGTATGTTTTTCTCCCCTATTGCATATCTAATAACCATGGCCTCCTTTTCTTTCACAGCTGCTTCTTTTCGCTCCACAGCCTAGGTAAATTATTGAAGATATAAGAAAATAGAGCTTATGTTCAGGTTGAAAATGGAGAAAAGGACTTTATATCTCTTTGATATACACAATTAAATAAATAAAATAAATAAATATAAATAAAATAATAAAAGTGTCATGATTTTATGGAAACAAAGCTGCTAAGAGCTTAAAGTACAAGGAAAACCTAGAGCTAAATGTTTTTTGGCACTGAAAGGTAAAGTTGATGCTTAAATAAATAAGGGAGAATGTTATATTGCAACCAAAATCAACATTATTCTTTCTTCTAAAAATATCATACTTACTATGTCTAACTTATCATTCAAATCCTTTACAACCTGCTCAAGATATATTCGAGTTTCCTCAAGATATTTTATGCGGGAAGCATTCTCCTCAATCATTTTTTGCTGGTAAGCTATCGTTTCACTGAGTTTTGTGTCTGCCGAACTTGCTGATGACTCATTTTCTTCTGTATCAGTTGTAGAAATATCTGTATCGCTTATACTTGCTGTTGATTTTGAAGACTGTTTCCCAATAGTTTTGAGCCCATTTACTGTGATATCATTCATACTAGCTGTGGACTTTAAGAATTGATCCTCGTTATCAATTTTATGTTGATTTTCTGAGGTGTTGTCTATATTTGGTGCTATTTCTGGAAAGGTTTCTTTTGAACTATTATTGGTATCGTCATTTTCTATTAGATCAGAACTAACTTCAACTGTTTTTGAGGAAGATACTTCTTTAATTTTTCCATCTGTAGTGATACTACAGATTGTTTCATTTGATGATTCTTGATTTGAAAGTGACTTTTCGACGAACATATGGGGCTCATCCTCATTAAAATTTCCAGACATAGTAATAAACCTATTTGTCCACCTATGACTTTAAATCATAGCAAACCATATAAGTTATCAATTTTCACGCACTCTCCAATAGTCCTTGACATTCAGTTATACATTTTAAAGTGAATTTTTTGCATTCCAAACTGAAGTTTGCATTTTTTAACTTGTTTTGAAAATACAAAATAAAACTATTGTCACTTGTCACAGTGACATTTCAGTCAACTGTCACAACATGATTACAGAACCAGGAACCACGGCAAAGACCACGGCTCAACAAACAATCAGCTATCTTACTCGTCTAACATGGTAGCATGCCCGACTTTACTCACTAGGCCGGAGCATTGAAATATGGCTCACTGAATCGGGGGCTGAGCTTTTATTTGTTGTTAAGTCACTATAGTAACCTTCCAGAGTGAAAAATAAGATTGGAGGGTGATTTTTAATGTGTTTCTAATTATTTACCTGCATAAACGAAACTATAAAGATAACAAGATGTCTGCAAAGTGTGTAGTACCAGGTTGCACTGCAATTGTGCTTCGACCGAACATAACCTTCCAGAGTAAACAAGAAGAATGGAAGGCGATTTTTAATGTGTTTCTAATTATTTACCTGCACAAACGAAACTATAAAGATAAAAGGATGCTTACAAAGTGAGTAGTACCAGGTTGCACTAGCAATTGTGCTTCCATGCTTCCAATAAAGGACATAAACAGAAGTGGGTGAACGGTATTCCTCGTTTGAGCTGGTTATATTTATAAGAATAAAGACAATACTTTACAAATATTTCAAAGAATAAGAGCTATTTTGAAGCACAATGTGGTACCTACAATGTTTTCTGGACCTCCTAAATATCACAGAAAAAACAGTTAATAGAACTCATCTGGGCATACCTACAAAAAAATTTGGTAGTGAAAGGGAATCAAGACCAGCAAGAACGGCTTTACAGTGACCTAATAGTGAATTTTTCTAGCTCAAGTGACAATTTACAAAGTAAATTGAGTGTTCATTTAAGTGGAAGTGGCAGTAGGAAACAGATTCCGTTTATTGTTACTTTGTAGTGTTTGACTACGATGAACCAGACATCAGATGTCAGTGGTATTAGTAGTAGTTGTTCTGAAAAGTATTTTTCTTAATTTATTAACCGAGATGAACTCTGATACATATAAAATGTAATAATTATTTTGAAACTATAGGCCCGCTATTTGACAGCTACGCCACGTTGCCACATCTAAGGCTCCGGCCTAGTGTAGAGTCGGCCACGAACTATCTCAAAATGGCGTCGCTGATGTCAGATAAAGATTTTTAGGTTGGGTTAGGTCATGGCCGACTCTACACTAGGCCGGAGCCTTAGATGTGGCAATGTGGCTTAGCTGTCAAATAGTGGCCCTATAGTTTCAGAATAATTATTACATTTTATATGTATTAGAGTTCATCTCGGTTAATAAATTAAGAAAAATACTTTTTAGAACTACTACTACTAATACCACTTACATCTGATGTCTGTTTCATCACAGTCAGACACTACAAAATAAAAATAAACGCAACCTGTTTCCTGCCGCCACTTCCAATTCCACTTAAATGAACACTCAATTTACTTTGTAAATTATCACTTGAGCTAGAAAAATTCACTATTAGGCCACTGTGAAGCCATTCTTGCTGGTCTTGATTTCCCTTTCACTATCAAATGCTTTCGTAGGTATGCCCCAGGCCATGCCCAGATGAGTTCTATTAACTGTATTTTTCTGTGATATTTGGGAGGTCCAGAAAACATTATAGGTACCACATTGTGCTTTAAAATAGGTCTTATCCTTTGAAATGTTTGTCAATTATTGTCTTTATCCTTATAAGTATAACCAGCCCTTCCGAGGAATACCTTTCACCCACTTCTGTTTATGTTCCTTATCGGACGCACAATTGCTAGTGCAACCTGGTTCTACACACTTTGCAGGCATCTTTTTATCTTTATAGTTTCATTTGTGCAGGTAAATAAGTAGAAACCCATTCAAAATCACCTTGCAACGTTCTTTTTAATCTGGAATAAGGTTATGTTGGGCCATGGTTTGGTAGTCCTCTACTGGGCTGCAACCTGGTACTACACGCTTTGCAGGCATCTTGTTATCTTTATAGTTTCGTTTGTGCAGGTAAATAATTAGAAAAGAACTAATAATCACCTTACAACCATATTTTCTGCACCTGGAAGAATACACATGACATAACAACAAATGAAAACGCGGCCTGATCTCCAACGTTGCCATATTTCAATTCTCAGGCCTAGTGAGTAGAGACGGCCATGGTTAGGTGTCAAGTTTTGTGGGTGTCAATACTGTCAATGTCAAATGGGTGTCAAGGCAAGACTGTCAAGAGTGTCAAGGAGACAAGGGCCTGTCAAACTGCAAAATAGTGGAATGCTAGAATATTTATAAACAATTAAATACCATTAAATGAGTTCAGGCACCGTCAGAAAATGGCTCTAAGTAATATCTTGCTCATAAGCCAAATAGCTGGATATGTGATTGCTTTTATTTTGGCTCTCTGTGTGATGGTTCCGATGAGTTTGCATCAGGATGACTTTAGGTACAGAATAAGAATTTTGTTGTGGATAGTTTTTATTTCTCTCCTAACTATGAAGGGTAATATTTCAACTCTAAGCTGGTGTTAATGTGCTATGGCTATGTGCACTGCAGATGTGCTCATCTGAACATCATCATCTTCTCAACATCAATAGATTTTTTTTAACATTTTCATAGTAACAAAAAGTATAGCGCCCTTCTCCATGCCTGCTATTATAAAGTGATTTGCTTGCATGCAGTGATCTCCCTCTAACCAAGCTTTTATCAGTTTTTTGTGATCTAAAGGCAGGTTCTCACGATTCAGTTTCACTGAATCAGTTTGACTGATTCAGTAATACTGAAAAGATAATGAATATTAGAACACCTTTTCAGTAAAACTGATCAGTGGGTTTGTGCTTTCAGTCAAACTGAAAGCCAGTCCTACTTTTCATTCATTTTGGCTGAGTCAATATTGAAAGATGAATGCAACCATTACTTACCTTGACCTTACATTGACCTGGCACCAACTTGAACAGGCAACAGAGTGACATTCTTATGGCAAGTTAATTTCTTAAGGGTAACTGAACATTACTCACGTTTATACATATACATAATACATTGAATCAGCAAAGAGGCATAGCTATGAATCTCACCGGAGGAGTATAAGTGTCAGAGCATCATAAGCCACTAAAAACATACCTCAAAAAAAATACTTCACTCATCTATAGTAGCTTAAAGTACATAATTCAATTCATCATGTTTTATATTTTGTTAGTAATTGTAAAGAAAGTTTTGATCCTTTGTTTACAGTATACTTTACTAAAATACTTTCTTAATTCAATGAATGTATGCTATCACTCACCATTATTCCCCTTTCTTTAAACAGGTTGTCTTCACTAAACAATTACTGCATGGCATGGCGTCACCTTAGAGTTACACTGTTGTATGTAACATTTCTTCCAGTTTCAAGTTTTCAACTTTATAGTGGTTTATTTACTCCAGATTATGATTCCACAGACTTACAATGTTCTATCTCAGATCACAAAAGGTGATTTGAGATAGAACCCATTAATAGACTGTGGGTGTCATTTACATACACATGAATCATGTAAATGTTCTTTGTTGGCATGGATTTGGATGCCTTTTTCATGATTTTTGAAAAAATATATGTATACTGATTTCTAAAACTAGCAGTGTTGATGAGGAGAAGAAGTCAGGCTAGCAGGTCTCATTTTACTTTTTTGCTGCCCCCCAGAACTAACATTAAAAGCCCTCATGGCCTGCTGGAAAACTCCTATTCATCAAACTTACCACACCAAACTGTGTCAAGTCAAATATCTAAACCCTCAGCATATCTACTCAGGAAGGAACAGATGTATTCCTTTTCCACTTTCACAAGTGACTAATCTCTACTTAACCAGCAAAATGGTCTACAGGAACCTTTCTTCTTGCATTCAATAACCAAGCATTCATGTGTGCATTGTGAGCCCCCTCATCGAGGGAAATGTTTAACTGACATCTAATAATTTCCAGCATGGGTTCAGTAGTTCAGTGTAGGAGTTATTGGCCCCTATCCTAATCAGGTGACCTGCACTCTTGTAACCTGGTAAACCAATGTGTCAAAGGACTTATAAGAGGGACACATTCTTGTGACATAAAACTATTTCAAGAATCAGAAAAAAATTGGCTGTTTTTAATATGCATAAGAATTATATTGCAATTCACCTGTTAATAGCAGTATTTTCTAACATAAAAGTAATCAAATACTAAAGTTTTTTAGGAAATCACTTTATGTTATGGCTGCAGGTGACCAATTTTAAGTAACACAATAAGGCTGTGCAGGCACCAACTTAACCAACTTACCACACTTATATAACAATTTTGATTTTCAGAGGTCATTGTTTACTCTTTTCTACTGGACAGTGGCAGGAAGCTGATGGACAGTTATTAGTATCATGGGCATCTCAATGTTATTGTAATTTCACAATTACTGTGGGAGCCATGTTAGCATTGGTGTCAGTTATCCAAATTTATAGGTAGGTTTTGGCCTTTAATATTTGGCTTGGAATACATTCTGGTAGATCATGATATACTTTTGGAGTTGTTCTAGAGGTAGTTTAGCAACATGCATTGTTAGGTGGGGGCTTGGGGGAGTTTAGCCCCCCAAGAATGAAATTAGCCCCCCCCCAAAATGTAAAAATTATTCATTCTGTTAAGTTTATTATATCCAGGGTAGGGACTTGAGTCCCCCCCCCCCCCCCAGATCCAGCGACAGACTCAGGCCCCCCCAGATTCAGGAACCTAACTACACCTATGGACTACTGTTAAAAGAATAGACAAGAACTGAAGAACTTGATTCTAGATTCTAGCACATCAAAATAACTTCAGAGGCATGAACATTTATTAAAGAATGAAATATATTCTTGATCATAACATTAAGCAACATATCTTCTTAACAGCAGTGATAGCACATGAGATGTTCTGCATTAAAAGTACCCTCAAAAATATTCAAACAAAAAAGTATCACCTACTGGATATACCTATATCATCAGAGTAATAGTCCTCCTCAAGCCTGTACCCTATCAAATCAAAACAAGAGAAAGTAGGTATACTAAAAAAGACCACGATCAGTAGCACTCAATAACATGCTGAAAACAAAAGGAAATATAAAGCAACTGAGCACACAAATAGGAGCAACAGCATCGATAAGGGGAGGGGCTAATGGGGGTAATAACTCACTCCCCCCCCCCCCACCCCCAGATAGTAATCCACAATAAACATTATATAATGCCATAAAAATCTAACACTTGCTACTGAGGTATACATAAATATGTTGCCAACTTGGCTTAATATAGGTAAACGTTTTCAAAATTTTCTACCAAACAAATATATTTCTGTTCTTAGAATTGCCTAATTCTCAAAGAAAGATTTAAATTCGTATTACTGAATTAACTATATGCTATAAAATAGTCTCCAATCTCTAGTGATTAAACTCAAGCATAACAAGAGAAAGTATGTTGTCTCATCTCAGTAGAGTGAATATCCAAGGTGCTTGCCAAACATCTTCAAACATAACATTATACAGGGTTGGGATAAAGTATGGAACCAAGCAAATAACTTTGGAACGGAAAGAGTGATATTGCTGAAAATTTGCAGGCAAGTGTAGTGACATCTAATGCATCTGAAGACATTATGTTAGCTATTAATGTACTTCCGGTTTACCAACCAAATTCGTCCGTGGCGGTCTGCGGTCTTCCCGTTTGAAGTAATTTTTTTGTATTTTTTTTTTTAGTCACCGTCAAACGTGTTATAGGACCCCTGTCGGGACGTAAATCAATAAAAGTTGACACACTTCTTTGTGAGTTCTCACGCGATCCCCAAAACCGACTTTGAATGACCGGCATTTTAAACACCTGAAATGATAAAGAAGCTTTGTCTTTCCCGTTTTTACAGAAAGTAATGCTAAACCCACTATGAACGTATTCGGAAAAAAAAGATGAACTAAAATCTGCAAAAATATACAGGGTGTCCCATTTAAATTAAAAAAGTTGACGGTACTTCCGGTTAAACCGGAAGTACATTAATAGCTAATATAATGTCTTCGGATGCACTAGACGTCACTACACTTGCCTGCAAATTTTCAGCAATATCACTCTTTCCGTTCCAAAGTTATTTGCTTGGTTCCATACTTTATCCCAACCCTGTATATGTCTTTACAGGTTGTCACGACACCTATACAAGGGCACAGATAGCAGTTTCCTTTCTGCCTTCATTGATGTTGTGTCTGGTTTGTTGCTATGTGGGATAACAATAATAGCAGCTCTAATGACTACTCTTGGATTCATGGCTTGGTGCCAAACCATGACACAAAGATTTCCATCGTAAGTAATAGCATCATTTTATGGTTATTTCTAGGTCTGTATTCAGGTCATTGGGATATATAAAATGAATAAAATGGATCAAAGTCTAATTCTATAAAAATAGTCTGATTAAACAGGTTATCAAATATATTTTGATTTGCTCTATAAACCAGGCCTCCTTAGTTTGTATAGGTTCCCTGTTTTGAATTGTTTGTTGAATAGTAATTTCTGGTTATTGTTTTGGGGAACTCACCTCCCCCTTGTGATTTATGTGATACACATAAGGGAAGTTAGGGAAGTACTGAGTCAAACAGCCATTTTTTCATTCAGTTAATTCAATGTGTTTATTTGAGTAACTCAGATCTTTGTTGCAAATATTAATGCATATTGAAACCTGAAACTGATACTGTTTGGGCAAGAAATATATCTGTCTATTTTTTCAGATGTGATATCGCAGCAGGACAAGACATAGATCATTCAGACCAAATAAAGACAGATAACTTCTATGTGCATTTAGGCACTGCACAATTTGCTGTTTGGGGCTCGTTTGCTACTTGGGTGGGACTCTCTGTTTGTGCTTTGCTGAAGCTTTGCCGCTACCACCAGCTGGAAAATATAAGGGTTTCAATGTATAGGTAAGATCATATCTCTTTTACAACTTAGGAAACATATTCCAAGAACTACAAGTAGTTACATATTTTTAGTATCCAATTTATACATTGTATTTATACACCACCAAGAAGATAAATTCCAAGAGATGAGTAATACAGTTTCAATTACCATGATTATAATCCAAATTAACTTATACTCAGGCTGTACTAACATATTACTTAATAGCTAGAAACAGGTCCATGAATTATACTAAGCCTCGAGCAAAACATAGAATTAAGCATGCATTCTAAGTAAAACAAAAACACCTATAGTACTGAACACTATTTTTCAAGGAATAATTGAAAGGTTCTCATAAGTACATTTAATATACACTGATGGCTCTAAAACGGTATAGGTGTATGTTGGATATTCCGTGGTAATGGGCAAAGTTCATGGATTTACTTCTGTCTTTGAAGCAGAATAAGTTTGCTCAAATGGCGGCGACGTTAAAAATTGTAATAATTACCCCTACAGTAAAATAACTTTGGTAGTGTTTCATAAAGGTAGGGGTACAGTCCTTTAAGTACCTGTAGCTTTTGAATCAATCACTTTAGACCCCAAGTGTGCTAGTTTGTTGGAATTGCTTTATCGGGAGGAACACAAAAAGTCACAAATACACAAGGTGTCCCATTAAAAATTTTGAATCGGACGTCACGTGACCAAAAACAAATACCTCAGGGGTGACACAATAATAAGAAAAGATACTATATTTGTTCTAATTTATACCCCCAAAATTATAATTCGCTACTACTGCCCAGTTCCGATATATTACTTGTCTAAGGGCCAGTTTTTCAATGTCCAGTTAAATATTTATCTGGAAGTTAACGGTGATCTGCAGATACATTGTTTAAACAGTTGAATGTTAAACTTTCGAATTCACGTGAATCTTATCTGACAGTTGTATCCATAGACACGCTAAATGGCACACCATACATTAACAAAGACTTTTGTAATGATTAACAAAGACTTTTGTTAATGTACGGTGCTGGCAGCTACCTATCTGACACTTTTAACTGGACATTGAGAAACCGGACCTTAATCGTCGTGGGACACCCTGTATATACCAAAATATATTATGTTGTTCGAAGAAAATTTCATCGTGGTTCAGAGGAAGGGGTAGCTAGTGAATCCCCTTCCTAAATGACTACGAGCCGCCACTGACATCTACTACTATAAACGATCTGCTCTTACATAAGAGTTAAGTCCCGCGTTAACTCGTAAACACATTATTTTACCAAGAAGGTTGGAACTTGTCAATGCCTATAGCAGGTTTTTTTAAGTGACAAGATGACTTCAAACATTTTCTTCATCGAATTCAAATATACAAAAATAATTATTTAAGTAGTCCCTATCAGTGGTATAATGAAATTTCTTCTTTGGCAGTCTTTATAATCGTCAGCTAGTCTCTGTATATATGTTCTCTGAGTATCTGTTCAATTGATTGTATTCTAAAGTCTTGTTTTTTTTAGAGAGAGGCAGCGTTTGATTAATGAAAACGCAGATTCACCTGGTAGCAGTCTGGGTCGAGAATCAAATGCAAGCACATCAACTGCACCTGTAGCCCCAGAGTGATTGGTACATCGAGTATTAAGGTGATTTTCCATTATGATATATTCTCACGGGTGACCACCCGGCATAAGCGACTTCTGGGAACTAGACAGACCACAACAAATTCAAATTATTTGTCCCGAAAAGCCTGGGCGAAAAATTCTGTAGCGTCTATGACGAAGGCCTCGTGGTGGTTAACAAGTCGATCGGCGGTACGCGTGACATTTAGGTTATGCTTACTATGCCTTTAGTTATGATAGCACATAAACACCCAAAACATTTCCTAAACTCGCCATGTCTACTCTGAAAAAGTATATCTTTCAAGACCTACTAATTTGTCTGGAATTTTATCAATCATCCATATCGCAGTAATTCTTAAAATGCGGATATTTTCAGTTTGCAACACAGATTTTACTTCGATCAGCTTAGGACATAGTAAACAAATGTTGTGAGCTACTTTTAGCTTACACTTATACATTGAAAATGTAGTTTGCTTACCGTTATTGACTACATACAGAAGATTAAGGCTAACTCCTACTTCTCACTTAATGCTTGTAATTCTGAGTGAGTTTATGTTCACAGCCACATCTCAGTCTAAATTTCTCATATATTCTTGGCCAATTTTTACACCAAACGTACTTGAAACCGTTACTCTTGAGTTCTCTGGTATTTTTGAAGTTTTCTCTTATTGCCATGGATAAGTCTTCCTTTATATAAATATATAGGTGTTGCCGTTTCGCAATTTTGGGTGTTTAGCGCAATCTTTTTTCTAGCACCTGGTTCCTTTTCCCAGCAGTTATGAATTGCACTACCAAAACAACTGTTTTTTTTTTAGATGTGGACAGAACAAGAGACTATTGCTATCCTTATCTTCGTCTAATTTTGCTAATACCTTTTTAATGTTAGCTTGAGTGCCTATCTATTGACTCTATTTAGTCTTTTCTGTTCTTTCTTCAGATTCTTATTTTCCTCCTTCATATACTCCAAGGTTTTCTGTAATGATTCCCATTATTACTCCATTAAATGTGACTGCACTTCCAGCTCGTGAAACTTGAGAGTTTTAGTTACTAGGATTCTTCGTATAGTCACTTATCAATGGTTTCATATCCACTGCACAGCTGCCACATACGCACTTTTGTTCATTTAAACTTTTCTCAAATGCAAGGAATTTTTCACTTGTAAGCCCGGAACACTTTGTGGAACCAATTACCACATCTTATTAGCCCTTTAAAGTCGACTCTGCACGTTTGGTGGACAAATTCGAGACAATCTGTTCAATAAACAATCAGCCAAAACACGTGCGGTACAGGTGATAGGTGGATTTTTGGCCGAAAAATTATCTTCAGTGGATGAATGTTTGGATAAATGGCTAATGTTTAACAAGCAAAACTGACGTGGGACATCACCAACCCACACTATTTTCAACAGTGAACACCGCGTGTCCACAGAAAGTTACTGTTTGGTGATGATTTTCGGCTGGCGGTGTTATTGGTCCGTAATTCTCCGCAAACGACATTGGTGAGGCTATCGCTATAGTCTCCGGCAAGCGCTACAGAACCATGATAACAAATTTCTTTTGGTCAAAGTTGAACGACATATTGTGGTTCCAGCCAACGAATTCGAATTTCCAGCAGGATGTCGCTACCTGCCGCCACGTTGGAAGACTTTTTCTTGTGGGATTTTCTGATGCCACATCGGTTAAATTCAACCTGATTTATGATGTAGTCATTGAAACTGGGGCCACTCGGATCCGTGCCACCGTGAAAGTCCCGGTGGATATTTGATCGATGTACTGTGGCCAACGTAAATTGCCAAAAGAATGCAAAGAATGCGGTGAGAGAAGTAAGGACGTTGCCATAACTCTTAATAATTTCAGCTTATTTCCTTATTTTACGACTTGTTTTATTTTATATACAGGGTTATTCACGTTATTCGACACGGAGCATTATGGCTAAAGTATTTGATAAAAAAGAAAATAATAATTTCGGATGTGTAGAGACCCATAAAGACTACATTCTAAAAATATTTTCATGTTATACAGGGTGTCCCAAAAACACGAAATGTATCAAAGTTATGTTTTTTTAAATGGAACACCTCGTATATTATTGCATATTCTGATTCCTTAGTAAATTCTAGTGTGACTTTGTGTATCATACATGGGACTTAAAGCGAACCGCTTAGGTGTAATAAATCACCATTTCCGGTATAAGTAGATATCAGGAAAAAATTGAATATCGCAGAGATTATAAAATTTGGAAGGCTGTGACTTTGCCGTCTTACTAAACATAAAATGCGTCAGCTTTGATGAGACTGTCAAATTTAAATTACGTTTATGCTTGGAGATATCGGTCGATTAATTGAGGGAAACTTCGATTAGCGATAACTTGATTTTTTCAAATGGGAATGCCTAATTTTTTTATACGGTTAAACGTAGAATTTGATAACCTTTCTAATGATATAAGGTTGTGAATATCAATCTCTGGTAGTTTTCATTTAATTTTAAATTTTCAAACAAATAGGCGTTTTTCAATTTTCCTACCTATAAGCAACGTAGCAGGCCATGAAATATAACAAAAACATGTTATTTCAGATGGAAGAAAACAAGTAACTTAGAAAAAAGATACAGACGAAATAGAATAAAGAGACAGAATGATAAAAATTCCTTACAACAAATCAACTCTCCCAGAAACAACTGCGATAACATCTCTAAGGTCAAAGAGAAGCTGGAGTATGGCAGTAATAGATATTTTTTACAGTCTACTGGCTACCGCAATTTACTAGAGGTTAAAAATTTCCAAGACAATTAAAAACCCTGATATGAAACAGAAACAACCAGCGACTGTTGCTCCAGCACGCTTTGTCAATCATATGTAATGGTGTAAAAAAGTAGTAATTTGCATCGAAGTGGATACCCCTGACTGGAGCCCTTCTATTTTTCACTATCTATTAGCAATTTTGCAAAAAAAGGAATACTGACAAATCAGATTTAAATTTTCTGCCATTTAAGTAATGTTTTATAATTTGAGCAAATTTTAATTCATTCTTCATTTTCTGCGATCTTGCTAATAGGTACTGAATCATTAAATGTGAAATTTTATTATGAAAATAATAAACTGCCTAAAACATTGTCTAGTAGTTTTCGCTTCATTTCAAAATTTTTAATGGTTTTGGAAATTGCCAATCTCTAGTACATTGCCGTAGCTAGTAGGCCGTGAAAAAATCTATTTCTGCCATACTCCAGCTTCTCTTTGACCCAAGATATATTACCGCCGTTGTTTCTGGTTAAACTTTGTTTGTTGTGAGTAATTTTTATAATCTTCTCCCTTTAGTCTAGTTCGTGTGTATTTTTCTGCTAAGTTAGTTGTTTTCTTCTACCTGAACAGGTTTTTGTTTATATTTCATGGCCTGCTACGTTGCTTATAGGTAGGAAAATTGAAAAATGCCGATTTGTTTGGAAATTTAATATTAAATGAAAACTACCAGAGATTGATATTCACAACCTTATATCATTAGAAAGGTTATCAAATTTTACGTTAAACTGTATAAAAAAAATTAGGCATTCCCATTTAAAAAAAATCAAGTTATCGCTGATCGAAGTTTCCTTAATTAATCGACGGATTTCTCAAAGCATAAACGTAATTTAAATTTGACAGTCTCATCAAAGCTGACGCATTTTATGTTTAGTAATACGGCAAAGTCACAGCCTTCGAAATTTTATAATCTCTGCGATATTCAATTTTTTCTTGATATCTACTTATACCGAAGATGTTGATTTACACCTAAACGGTTCGCTTTAAGTCCCATGTATGATACATAAGGCCACACTAGAATTCACCAAGGAATCTGAATATGCAATAATATTTCCATTTAAAAAAAAACAAGTTTGATACCTACATTTCGTGTTTTTGGGACATCCTGTATAACATGATAATATTTTTAAAATGTAGTCTTTATGGGTATCCATCCGAAATTATTATTATCTTTTTTATCAAATACTTTAGCCATAATGCTCCGTGTCGAATAAAGTGAATAACCCTGTATTAAGGAAACGGCAAATAATTTATATTCACTTAATACCCCTTAATTATAATCGGCAACAGCAGATTGTATTCCCCACCTTAAAGACGGTCTAGCACCGGGATTGGATAACCGCATCAGACGATATTTAATGTCTCTGTCATACTTGTGTTTTCTGTCCCTTTTTAAACTCGATATGATAATGACGATCGCTACCTGAGGGAGCCTTCCGGCCCTTCCTTATTCCGCAATGTTCAATTTACGATGGTCACACGGTAATATTACACACCTAATGACACATATCCTCTTTTCAGATAAAAACAATCTTTGATACCTTACACTCAGGTTCTTTTATTCAGTTTCAACATAGACCCTTATTGAAGAACCCTATATTTATGAGTAAATACTAACAGACTTTATAAAAGACCTTAAATTTTCCATGTTCTCTTCCAGGTATCCATACCTAGTGATATGCGCAATAATCCACATCTCCTTCCTGTTACATCAGGCGGTGTACCAGTTTATAGGCGTTATTCCTTAATGTGATTGATTTATAGATAAGCCAGATTATATTTATTTTACTCATTCATGTTTTAACTATTATATGGAATTTTAGAACTGTTTAATGTATTCCAATTAATATACATAAAATATTCCCTGTCATTAAAACTAAAATAATGTTTTGATATTTATTTCATAAAATACAATTAGACAGACGTATAAAAATTATGCGATAGCACAATTTTAATATCTCTTGTTATATTATTTACTTGTACCTTGAATTATGTACTGTATAATAATAACATAAATAATGAAAATACTGGTAGGCAAATTTAGTATGTATATGAAAACTTTCACCTTTTCACCTGCCTCGTCAACCGATTTGTTGAAAAAAATATTATATACAAGCAAATAAGTCCTCCACGAGCGCCAACGGAATACAATGTTCATTGTCGAGTCTCTAAGAAGGAGGAAAAGCTGACCAAATATCAGGAGCTCCTCGGATAACTTAGCAGGCTCTGGTCGGATACATTGTAAGTCTGCTAGTAATGGTCATTGGATTCCTAGGTGGTCTGAGGGATACGTTGCCTGGTGTGGCGTGCAGCGCCGCACATATTAGCCGCCAAAATGCAGAAGGCATCACCGATCACTTCGTCTCCTTAGGATGTAAAATTCGCAGACCCAGTGATTGCTCACCTCAGGGTGTGAAGAGTAGCCATTGCGTAATGGAGCCGATTCCAATGGGAGGCCGAAGAGGGGGATTTATAAGGTTTTGAAGAGAAGAATTTTGAATCCAGTTGCAACAAACTAAATATCAATTTTAATGCAAAATACAATTATTCACTTACACGACTGTCTTTGTTCCCTCAGTTTACCATGGTTTTTATAAGAATTTAATATATAGAGCAATCAAGTCCAAGCAACTATCCAAAAGGATATGACGTGGAGGCAGGGGCGCCGACTCCGTGGGTGCTCGGGTGCTCCAGCACCCAGGAGAGGTAAATAGTGGGTGCCGAGCACCCACGACTATGTATCTAAAATAATTTTCATTCTCGGCTTCAGTCTTTCGAATCTCTGTTTATCTAAAAATTACTGATAGAAATTCTTGGTCGCACTGAAACTTTGAATGCCACATTACAGAAGACATCTCTGCATCTGCAAAAATCCGTTGATAATATTAATACATTAGTCAAGGAAGTTATATCGTCCCAAAGAACTGACGAAAATTTTGAAAAAGTCTGGAAGTCTGCTGTAGATTTAGCTGGTATTTTGGAATTGGATGAAGCTAAAACTCCAAAAATATGGATAATATCTAAAAGGATAGACGACTCTACAAGCGAACCACACGAATTTTCTAATGCAGCTGACTTTTATCAAAAAATGTATTTTGAAGTGTAGTAAAGTCGCAGGTAGTATTGAACAGCGCTTTGCTAAAGATACCATGATACACTTGAGCAACATGGAACTATTTCTTACTCAGAAAAATAATGATACAAGCAGCAATTATGTGGAAAACTTTTATGGAGATGACTTTGATATATGGATCGTTTGACTCTTCATCTAAATATGCTTTTAGATATTGCGCAAACAAAAAATTACAAATTCAATAGTGTGGGGGATGTTGTTTCATTTGTAAATACTCATTGCGCATCTACCAAAGATATGATATACCTGAAGTCATCAAATTATTAAAAATCATTTTAACTATTCCAATATCGACATGTACCGCCGAAAGGCTAAATAATAATATGGTAGTGCATGTAAACAGAGAAATAGCAGTAGGTAAGGCAAGGTAAGCCTAATACTGATATAAATCACTAAAAATATAGGTAGCTCTGTCATTAAACAGGCGGAGCACCCACAGGAATTTTCAAAACCCGGCGCCCCTGCGTGGAGGTTTATTAATAATTTGCATTTTAAGTGTAACATAGTTTATTCAAATTTCAAAGCATTACTTAATTACTGCTTACAGATAAATCATTTAAACTACCTTCCTGAACTTTTTTAGGGAAATGTGGTATAGTATCTGTTTGTTACCTCTGAGAGGTACAGATATAAAGCGATTCTACAAAATATGTCAGGCTTAGTGAAGGAATTTACAAAACTGACTTGTTTGTTTCAATTAATAAACATCAATTGTCTCAAGGTATGTTTTTACAACCGCATGTTGTGTCGACTGAACTATTACAGTCATGCAAAAGGAGAGGCGCGTTTCATAAAGGCGTCATCTGACGTCTTGTTTAGAACTTATTAAAAATCTTCAGATTTCAATAATGCAATAATGTTATTTATACAAAACTGAAAGTAGTGGAGCAAAGCAATTTATATCTTCAGCCAACAGAATTTTACCCTAACTGCAACCAAAAAAGTTGAACGGAATCACAGTACTGTTATAAAGTGTAACGCTGGACGTGATGTCAATCAGTGTTAGATGTACGAGGGTTGCTCTATATCTCCATCAATCCACCAGCACGCAGTCAGCTGTTTCACGCTTATTAACGATCATCAGTGCGCCATAGGTCGACTGACGAAGATAGAGAGCATCAGAATTTTCATGTCTATCAGACATGTAAAGCATGTGAGAGTAGGCGGCAGAAAAGATCTGCCTGTGCGCCATCTAGTACTCGAAGGTAACGGCAAACCAAAGGAAGTTACCGCTAAAAAGCAGCAAACTTCTTGGCGGAACGCAAAGGCGCATTCGCTTCACCTAACCAGATAGTAGGGACGCTTCTATGCTAACTCTCTTCTCTCTCTTTTCTATAAGAGTCGATGTACGAGGGTTGATCTATATCCCCGTCAATCCACAGGCGCATCAGGCAGATCTTTTCTGCCGCCTACTCTCACATGCTTTACATGTCTGATAAGACTTGAAAATTATGATGCTCTCTCCGCCAGTCGACCTATGGCGCACTGATGATCGCTTATAAGCGTGAAACAGCTGTCTGCGTACTGGTGGATTGACGGAGATATAGAGCGACCCTCGTATATCGACTCTCATATGCAGTTGGCATAGAAGCGCGCCTATCTGGTTAGGTGAAGTGAGTGCGCCTTGCGTTCCGCCAAGTTTGCTAAGCAGCTTTAGCGGTGACTTCCTTTGGTTTGCCGTTACCTCCGGGTACCAGATGGCGCACAGGCATCTTTTCTGCCGCCTACTCTCAGTGTTGGATGTGTTTCAAACAGAAAGGAAATCATGCGCATCTATGGTTCCTCAAATATCTTTTCTGTTTGAACTTCAATCCACATAGCTCACAGCCGTACGGTTTTTCGTCTGAATGTGTCAATTTATGTCTCTTTAACTCGTATTTTATCCTAAACGGCCTCCCGCACACATCACACGGAAACGGTTTCTCACCAGTATGTTTCGTGATATGAACCAATAGAGGAGGTTTCGTATGAAACTTTAAATCACAGAAAGAGCATTTGAATGGAAAATTATCTGTGTGAGAACGGCCGTGAACGAATAAGGACGCCTTCTGCTTGAAGGATTTCCCGCACAGATCACAAACATAAGGACGCTCGTTAGTGTGGATGCGCCGATGTTCATCGACGTTTCTGCGAGACGCAAAGCTCCTTCCACACAAATCACATGCAAAGTTTTTGATTTTTTGATGGGTTTCTTTCAGATGCCGAAGTAAACCTTGGGTTACTCTGAAGCTTTTGCCACACGTTTCACATCTATGTGGTCTCTCCCCGGTGTGGATTCTAGTGTGCCAAATGTAGGTATATGGCGAGTGTAAGCACCTTCCGCATTCTTTACAATTATAGTACACTTTGCCATCAACTTCCAGCTTAGCTGATGTGATTAATTCCTGATCTATCTTCGTACGCCGCTGTTTTCCTTTCTTGGAACTACTCTTTTCGCTTTCGTTCTTGGGGTGAACAACATCGTTGTGCGAATGCATTTCCTCTTGAGTAATAAACACCATTTGACAAGTCTGGCAGCCATAACAAGGTGGTTGTGTCTCTTTTTCTTCTTCTTCTTCATCATCTGCAGAAATATCCTCTTTGTCTTCGAATATTTCAACTAATTCACTGTTCCCTACGATTACAGATATGTCGGGCTCTTTCAGGTCTGTGAAACTTTCGAGGTGAGAGGTGATTTCTTGACACGATGCTGGTGCTGTTTCTTGGCACGTATTTTCGGCGCTCCCGTTCTCCGAACATTCATTTTTCTCGACTGTCATCAAGTTTTTCCTGTTAACAAAATACAGAATTAGAATATTACTTTTAATATGAATATTACATCTTTTTGGATGTCATCTATACACAGTGTTTGGCAGAGGTTTAGCCAAACTCTGTGGTCGTACTGATAAGCTGTTTCAAAGATATTTTATTAATAAACCTGTGCCCTAAACATCCCTGATTCTTTTATATCATTGCTTTTGTAATATTTTTAAGGATTTACAAAAATTGACATTTTTCCTTCCCTACTTATTTATTACATGATTCTTGAACTAATTTTTTGGGTATTCTTTGGTCTGCAGATTATCATTTTTCAGGCGAAGTAATAATTAGTCACAAAACTACCGAAATAATTAGTTGTGAGCTGACCTTGCTTTCAAATATGTACTGGGGAGGTTAATTTTAACTTGATGTAAAAAATAAATAATAATAATAATAAATGACTTTATTATAACAAATAGTTATAAAAGGCGAAGTCTAGGCAAAGCCTACTCAACGTAACTAATCTACTAGCTAACTTACTAACTAATTACAATACGTGTGTATTTGGTATAAAATAAATGCGATAAATCAAGTACTTTTAAAAACTTCTCTACTTATCACTGTTTACAATGAGTATCAACTCTACAGATCAAAAGCACACAAATAATAAGTTTAAGAAACATTTTAAAAAAATACAAATGTGAAAACACATTTTTATAAATTTTTGAAAATATGACTCAAGCAACAGTATTCAGTCTTTCCAAAACAAGCAGGACATGCTATCAATTGCGTTTTACGGAATAACCCAGCGAAAGGGGAGCAGGAATTTTTATGTGTGTGGTGTAGCCATTGAACAAATTTTGGAAAACTCGAGGGAAAACTATAAAGCTTGCTTCAGTACTTTCAGAGTTAAACAAAGGTCACAGATTAATAGACAGACAGGCCGAGCGAGATTGACATGAATTTTAGTGATGTAGATGTAATAATACATCCAAATATTACTCAAATTCAAAGTACAATATTTCCCTACTCTATTAATTTATTTTATATAGCCTTTGGGGATTACTCGATCCATTGGTACTGGCAGAACTGTTTTACACTTTTTCTTGAACCAACATTATACTTATTTAGAGAACTTTGTTTGCATGGTTACTCACATGGAGCAAAGTTAAAATGTAAATAAATCTAGGTGTATATTTTAATACAAGATTTCTATGAAAAAGGAAACTCAAAGTTGTAAGCATATTTTTTGTATCAATGAATATTAATATGAATAATGGATGAAGGATTTATAAAAATCAATAGAGTGGGTTTTTAAATGAAACTCTAAGTACCAGACAATAGCATATTTTTTGAATTATATGATAACTACATATTTTTTCCTCAATATATTAGGTTAGGAATAAGATATTAGCATACAGTTTTTGCTAGCAAATATAGGTATCATTTTGCTAAATTTTTAGGAAAAAAGTTACATTATTGCATTTGATTTTTAAGCAAATTTTGCTGTTTTTAGTTATTATTTAACAAATAAGGTCTAATGGTATCACAAGGAATCAGACATATAGGTTTAAGATGCATTTGATGGAACAATAAATGTTTTTTCCAAAAAGACACAAGTTTGCTGAAATCATTTAGGAGTTATACCTGTTTTTACTTTCGAAAACATTGAATTATTCCCCACCACTTTTTCTCCAGTAAATCCTAGCTTCAATAGGCACATCTTTACTAGGTGAATTTCAGTGAAAAATCACTTTGAATATTTAAGGTGTAAGTTAGCCAAAAAAATGCTTTTATTGTATATTATTCTACTGTCATTGGTTCTTAGTAGAATACTTATGCGCATTTTAAAAGTATTTCAACATTAACCAAAAATTACTTTTCAATTCTAACAAAGGTCTTTTCAATAGGGATTGCATCCATACAATTTTCCAAATTTGTTAAAATTAGTTTTCAACACTCAAAAAAACATTTTTTCCCAATTTTTTTCAAAATGGATCAGCTGTGATATGACTAGGGTTCTTTAAAAAGCTCATATCACATATTGTCATATTATTTGGTGCACCTTTTGAGATCCCTGTGCTTGCACAAGCAGCTATGCTAAGGGGGGCACCCCCACCCGCAGTCGCCATTGAACATTTAATATTGAACCCAACACGTAGCCGCCTGTTTACACGACAGGGATTTACTTCATTAGCATATTGTAAAGTAGCCATTTGTTTTTAACATGATTAATTATATTTTGAATCAAATGCTGCTATGCCTATAACTGTAAAATGAACTGAAATATATAGGGGTTATGATCATAACATCCATAACTTAGCATAAATGCTTTTATAATATGGTATAGTTCCAAACAATTTTGAGTTGCTCTTACATTTTTACCTTATTTTGCGCTCGAATTGACACAAAAAACTGGAAAGTTTGATTCTGTAGAATATTAATCATATAATCATGACAAACGTAAGGCACCCTCTGCTGCCAAGAGGATAGAAACATAGAAAGATTCCTCATTCTGATGCAAATTACATAAATTTCATGAGGATTACAACAAGATTGCATTTAGGTTCTGAAAGATTTCAGACCAATTTCAGATGATTACAAAATGATTACATATTATTTCAGATGATTGCAATAGGCTTACATATTATTTCAGATGTGACTACAAGATTTCAATGTAATTTCACCTGATTACAATGAACTTGTACACTGATTTCAGACCGTGGTTTGCCATTAGTAGTAACTATTTTATGTAAAATTCCAAAAGACATCTGTCTTGAATAGCCAAGGGTGTGAATGTAGTAGCTCCAGTTAAAAAGATATATTTTGTACATTTGATCAGCTTAATGAAGATATGGATAATTTTTCATGAATATCAATTTCTTAAACATAAAATTAATTTTATTACTACATTCAACCAATGGAAAATATCCATCAGCTATAAATAAAAGAACATATTTATAGTAGATGAAAGTTAACATACAGAGTATGACTTTCCCCAACCTAATTGGTATAAATGGATATCAATGTCAACCCAATTAGTTTCAATTAATTTTAACATTATACTGTAAAAATTTCATGATCCCAACAACAAAATTAAAAATATGGTGATACCTGCCAGGATTTTGTTTATTGGTGTCTTCACTACTGATAAAAGGGTACTCAGTTTCATTCATAGTGAGCAACATAAAACTCTTGAGTCTTTGGTCTGCCTCTTCACTGGCCAAAACCAACTCATGCCAGGCCAACACAACTGAAGCACAGTGCCAACAACATTGCAGTGGTAGGAGATCTGCTTTGTTTACTTTTATAGGCAAATACATGTTAATTTTTCTAGCCAGTTCATTATGAACACCTTCATCACTGAATATCCCTAACATTTTATCACTTTTGTTCCCACATATTCTGCAAATTAGGTTTATTTCTACTAGCTCTCTTGTATCCTTTGTATTCAGTTCAATGAATATTGCTCGCTTTTCAATTGCTTCATTCATGGTGATCGCTATGCTACAGTTACAGGAGTTGTTGTTTATTTGTTACTGCTGTGTTTAAGCTGGTTTAAGCTATATGGTTATAGATACTTTACATGCATACTTTGTTCTTAAGTAGTCTTAAGCGGCCTTTGATCCCTGAATGTCCTCCTGAAGCAGTATTCCACTAGTTAAACGAAATTGTAAACAAAAACCACACTTTTAACTAGAAATCGTATCGTTTTTCGGAGGGCTTAGCGTAGTCAGGGAAAATATGTTTAGACTGGCCTGGCATAGGTATCCAAAAATGTCCACGCGATTTAAACTTTACAACTTCGAGCACAAATTTATAGTTGTAATCGTAGATATATAACCTAAAAGTTGGAATGCCAATGTTATGTATGGTATGGTTGATAGTTGTTCTTGTATCTTGTTGTAATGTTTGAAAGTTTCAATGTTTGTAATTGTAATAAAACATGTAATCAACTAATTTGTCAGCTGTCAGATTAGAGGTTAGGGTTAGACCACAGACCATAAAACAGACAGATTCCATACAGCACAAAACGGGCCCACAAAACAATCAGAATCACATCACAAAATAGGTAAGCTTAAAGCTTAATTCAGATGCACACGACATCCGACGATACGGTGGTAAATGGTACGAACTTAGACAAGGAAAGAGAGAGGACGGAACCCGCGACTGACATTTCTGATACCAAATGGCACCAAAGCGCTATTCCCAGTGGCGTAACTAATGGGATTAACGTTCTGGTTGAGCTATTTGTAGAAATAATCTTTTTCAAATAAAATTTAATGAAATATTGTTATTCAGGGTTTCTATATGGCCAATTTCGCCATCCACAATTAAAACTTAAGTGACTAACATTACCGTAACCGTGATTTTCATTCGACTGCTGTTTTGTGGCCAATAATATATAAAAATTGATAATGTATATATTTTATTCAGTCATGAACATGTTATGTTCATTTGCAGTATATGACTGATGGAAGACACGATTATACTTCTACCCAGAAAGAAAAAAACTGCTTGTAGTTTGTAGTAAATCAATTTTTTATTATTAAAGAACACATAATACCTATAGTATATTTATATTTATTGACATTATGTTTATATATAAAATACTGTCTATTACATACTGTAAACAGAAGCAGCAATAAAACATTTTTGTTATTATAGATTAGCTTACGAGATTGAGGAATTTGATGCCTTCAATCTCGGAGTCCCCATATGCAGTAAAAAAATCTACTTGCTGTTACGCTGTTACTTGCTGTTTGTAGTGTGTAATGAAGAGCAGTATTTTTAATTACTCCAACGAGGCTTTTTTATACATAACTTCTTTTTGCGACGGTGGCAATAATTAATGAAAAAGCTGGGGGGTTAAACATAAAAATTATCTCAGACATGAAATAAAGTAAGTTTTGGGCTAGAAATACAAAGGTCCTTTGATCTTATCCAAAATCAAAACATTTACAAAATTAGAAAATGACTCCTAGATTAGCTAGTAGTAAATAAAAACGAACAATTCATTCAATATAGGTGAGGTCCTATAACTTACATAGAAATTACAACTCTATTTTATCACTTAACCCCTTGCTTCCAGTAAGTTCTAATTTATTGCAGTTATGTATTTACTTATGGGGAAGTTTGGGTGAAACTCAGTATTGTGTGCTTCAACAAAAATAATTTTTTTGTAGGAACGTGGCATTTCGCTTGCTCCTACAATTGATGGCAGTCAATATTACAGTCACGAAGGTCAAAAACTACCAATATTTTACTGCCCTTTAAACAGAATCATTTTTGTTAATTGGCTCCGAACTGGATTGTCCTGTTGTGATCGAGATTTTACAATAAAATGGATTCTGATATTTAAGTATTTTGTGCATACAGCTTTTATTAAAAAATATATATGATTTACATCATTTTCTAATACGTGACGTTCTAAGCAGCTGAAAATAGGGGTGCCTAGAAAACTTGATATTATTTTGCTTATCAGCAAAGGTACAAAATGTTTGGTGTGAATACAATTTTCATTAACTCTCAGAAAATGTTCCGATTTCAAACATATCTTGATAACATCATTTGATGGGTAAGTCAGACCGCCGCGCCGTGGCTTTTAAATTCAATTAGGGAATTGAGAAACCGATCTCTAGTACCAATCAATGCTGTGACACATGTTTCACATTTTATTGTTTTTTGTAATTGGTGCGAAACATAACCAGCAATATATTGCACAATTTGGGATGAACATTCACTTATCACAGGTGCATTCATGATGTAGTCATGATCCTTCCAAATAGTTTCTAGATCATCAGAAGGCTCATTTATGTCTATTAAACTATGGTTAGATAAACTACTATTAATTACATCTTCAGACCTTACATTTTTTGTAGAACTACTTAGAATAGGGATTTGATCTAATGGAATACAGTTACCCATACCGCCCTCTCTAATTTCTGCTCGAACCAGAAGCCTTTTGTAAGCAGCTAGAAACTGTCGAGCGGTTGGGTTATTATTCCAGCCACCTCTTGATCTAATTGACGAAAAGAATAATTCTAAATGATCTTGACTAATCTTATACAACGGAAGGTACAGTAATGTTTTTCTCTCAGAAACAAGTTCTTTGTACAATCCTAAAGAACTTGATAATGAAATTATTAATCCAATAAACCCAGTTTTTCTGTTAGACATGATTACTTGCTCATTATTAGATAATTTCAACTTTGAAAGATAAAAAATTGCACTATTGATAAATTCCGCAGATCGATCTATATTTTTTTGACATAATGCTTTTTTATAACCTGGTGCTACTAGGGTTCTGCTGTTTAAAATATCGAAAATGCTATTTACAATTCTAATAAATTTAACTGTTGCCTGACTACCTTTAAAATCCTCAAGATTCAGCTTTTTTTCGCAATACTCAATAGCATCGGCTACTGATGCACTAAGTAACTGAACTGCAAGCCGAACCTTCATTTTTTGTTTGAAAAAAATAATATGAGCGCGACGTAACTTATTCCCTAAATGTAAGCCCTCGCTAGTTTGCAGCTTCTCTAGAAGCGCTATGTATTTCCATTGAATAAAATTGTTATCACAATCAATTAGGATTTTCTTTTCACCAAATGCATTGCGAACAAGTTTTATCATATGACATGGATCATAAAAAATATATACATTGTGATCTGTAACTCTGAAACTTGTCTGTATATTTGAAATGTTAAATAAGAATCCAAAGTTATGACACATAGCGGTATTAGATGGAGCACCATCGAATGTGATTGACATAACTTTGGCTCCCGTATCTTCAATCAGATGGATGCATTGAGATACAATTGAATGTTTTTGACTGCCATTCAAAGAATCTGTAAGAAAGTAACCGACAGGTAATTTCCAAGTTCCATTGATGCAAACCAACATTATAACAAAAGCTTCTTTGGCTAAAGCATTAGAGTCATCGTTTAAATTTGTACCACAGTTCACATAACCATGGAATTTTTTTCCATCCCATTCTAAATGTTTCCGTATGGCTATTTCATCGATAATTAATGAACAAATTATTGGTCTGTCAGATGATTGAACCTTATTTCTTAAGGTATTTATTGATCCCTTGGTAAAACCAGGCTCAGCATCCACATTCTGAAACCATTTAGCAATAGTTTTGCTATGCGGGAGACAAGTGTCAAAAACATCTCTCACATAGTTGTATGCCTTTGGTGAAAAAAAATTTAATGTCAGGGCAAATTTCCTAAGTTCAGGTGAATATTGAACATTTCTCCCCATTTTTCTGTTCAATATTTCTATGTTAACCTTGCTCATATTTTGAACTAAAACTAAATTTTCTTGAGATAGTAAATTTTGTCGCTCTAATTCCTCAGCAATTATTTTTAAAGAGGCTACTTTTTTGTGTGCTCTTTTCAGTGACTGACCAAGGGCACGGATTTTTTTCGTTTTTTCCTTATTCTTATCTTTTTGCAGCAGCAGTTCTCTTCTAAGTTTCTTTTTCCGGGGAGAGTCGTCCTGTGCAGCCAGAGCTGAGGTTGATGGCGATGGTTCTGGATGAACATCACGTTCACGGGGTCTTTTTCTTTCTTTTGCCTAAAATAACAGAGCTGTATATTAGACAATGTTTGAAACATTATTTCCGAAAGAAAGACAGAACAAATTAATTTATGATTTAAGTAGATGTGAATGAGTGACTGAATCTTATAGGAAAAGTGACAGTAACATTTTGTTTTGATTTCGTATCGAGTAAACACACCTAAATATAGTTGTTTAATAATGTAACTGTAACACAAGAAATTATTACATTTTTGAGGTTAGCTGCCTTTTGATTTTCATAGCTATCAATTTTTAAATGGTTATTCAGCCATTCGTAATCGTATTTCTCCTTACTTTATTGCACTGTTTATTTTGGAAACGTCATCACTAATACTCAAATATAAAACCAAATTTGAGACCATAAATATAGAATATAGGCATAAGGCATAAGAATGATTTTAAATTAATATCACACCCAAATCATAACTCATTAATGATCCAATTATATACAATGGAGTGAAGATTTATAACAAACTTCCTCCTCACAGGTTTTAGTGAATATCCCAAAAGTTTTGTTTGTTATTATATAGCTTTGTCAATAAGAATCTTGTAAATTCTTAGACTATAAAGTATATCGATCTATCTATCCATCTATCCAACTATCCATCTATCCATCTATCCATCTATCCATCTATCCATCTATCCATCTATCCATCTATCCATCTATCCATCTATCATAATCCTAGAATGTTTATTATTTTAATATTGATTAAGCGTAGACAATGTAAGCTAGGAATTATAACTTACAATTTTTGGACGTAAGTATTCCGGAAGCTCGTCAAATATGGTGGGGACTGCTCCTTTCAGAAGATATACTTTTTGATTTGTTTGATGAAGGAAATTCTGTTCAAAATGCTTAGAACAAAGCCTATCGTTGCTTGTAGGCTTCCAACCTTCGATCCTCATATTTTTGATCCATAAATCATGTCTAGGAAGATCTTTAGGAAACCTGTCGAGGAAGAAAGAAAATTAATTTTATTATTCATACAACTACAAATAAAGGCCACCCTTGAAATGCACACCTTGTACAAGGGTATTGGTATATTATATATTACAATGCAGTCATAATATTTCTATTCAAAATGTAAGCTATAATAGATACGCCACTGGAAAACTGATTGTATTTGAACCAAAAAATCCCTTAAAAACATAATTTTTAGACTTTACGTGCTCAAAAACATTATGATTCGCATGTTAGTGGTACATTCCAAATTATATTTCGGATACACATATATCTTTGAACTAGATATCGAGATATTTGCATGAATTTCGGATACACCAAAAAAATAAGATCATAAATTTACCTGTGAAAAGTGATTCCTGGCTCCTTCCTGCTGCTGTGGCTTTTACAACGGTAAGCTGCACACCCCACCATTACGCTCACCACAATATTTCACAATTATTGGTCTTAAAAACGTTAAATATCGCAAAAAACACCACCTTGACACTACCGTCAGTTTTCCACCAGCATTTTGACAGCTATTCATTTTCGGTATCAGCTAATCCATATAGCATCAAATGGGCGTGCGGTATCCCCTCTCTTTCCTTATCTAAGGGTACGAAACTGTTCCTATTGGTTGAAATATTCAGAATGATGTCAAATCAAAATATTTCAACAAATAGGAACAGTTTCGTACCGTCGGATGTCGTGTGCATCTGAATCACAGAGTTAACATCTCTAGAGGGAATGTAAACAACAAAATTCACAGGTCGCTGACAGCCAACATGTAACGGAAATCTTGACAGCTTGAGGGCATTACCAGTGGCGTACGACTTTATATTAAAATTGGATGTTCATTAATAGATTCAATTATTACTGTGATGTTACAAACTGATACAATAAGTTGTATTAGTATTTAGCTATTTTTAGAGAGTTACTCTTATTATAATGCTCGGATGGACCTAAAAAGGTAAATTATGACCCTACGTCTTTCTTTCACAGATCAATAGACCGCCTATTATGAGTACAAAAAAAAATGTTCTGTTTTACAACCCCTACCCCCAACCACTCCAAATTCCCCCCACCCAAATAAAGTTGAAAATATCAGGACCCCCTAAATTGCATAAGGTCAAATCGCTTGATGTGACCCTGATGTCAAAGTCAGGTTACCATAAAGAGTATCATAGTACAGGGTGAGTCAAGCTTAAAGCCTCGGACTCTTGCGACCAAACGGCAAACGATACCACTTCTGAGAAAATCTGCTATGCGAGTATATGCACTACTTTTTGATAATGTCTAATATATAAAAGCGTGACATGTAAAAGTTACGTTTTTTAAATGGAACACCCTCTACATTATTATATATTTAGATTTCTGAGTCAATTCTAGTGCGACTTCATATGTATCACACAGAAAAAAATGAATATCGCAGCGATTATAGCACTTAAAGGGCTGTAACTTCGCCGTGTCACCAAGCATGAAATGCTTCAGCTTAGGCTAGACGGTCAGGTTTGAATTACATTTGTACTTGGAGAAATCGGTAAACTAAATAAGGAAACTTCAATCAGTGGTAACCTGATTTTTTCAAATGGTAATGCTTAATTTTACTTCCCACACCAACAGGTGAGGGGAGTATTGTGAACGCGAAAATTTTCGATTTTGAGATAAAACGTTTTTGGGCGTTTTATGATATCTACATAACGAAGATCGACGTCACTCATTTCCGTCGGTCTGTCTGTCGGTCTGTCTGCCTGTACGCGTTTTGCTAGCCTCGTAATCTCAGTAACCGCTGCATGGATTGTGATGAAATTTGGGCACCAATGTGTTGTGGGGTCATAGTAGGTATAATGCTGCTATACTTGGGGCATAGTACAGTACCTTAAGCGCCTGAAAGGCAAAAACCTCGGAATACGTAAACTGTCCATGAATAATGTAAAACCTGTTCAATTGCATTCTTAATATGGTATATTACAAAGCTTACTATACTTAAAATTTGTCGCTTTTTATTTTATATAGAATAAATAAATGTAAATAAAAAAATGAAGTCTCGAATGAAGTCAAGTTGAGTGACTCAGTACTTCCCACAGCTTACGGTGATACCAGTTTAGCATGAAGCTATAGTCTGACCGGGACCGTCGAGAGCTACCGGGGCCGATCAAGCCTGATGGTGATGCGTGTGACGTGAGACGTCACACTAGACGCCGCACGTATCTGTACGGATTAATAGAGAAATTCCGGCGCTACAAGCATTTTCTTGAAATACTAAGAAAACGGTCAAATATACAAAAGTAGTGTATAGGAGTAAATTTATAGGAAATTGAATTTGTGATGAATGGAGCCAGTTAATATCTATTTAGCTAGAATCATTTGGACGTGAGAAGGTTAAAAGTTGGACTTAAACGCACCCAAATGATATAAAATTATCTATTATTCACAAAATGATATACATAGTGATATTATAGCTGTCATAATTGCATTAGCAGTAGCAGCAAAAGAGGAGCTGTAGTATACAGGGTGTGCCAGAATTTTTCTTGACACGTGATATTATTCTCCTAACAAAAAGTTCAAACGAAAACTGAGTGGAATTTTTGAAAGTACTATAGGATCGTCATGTTATGCTTTCAAAACATTTTTTCTTTGTAATTCAATCGTTAGAACTCCCCCCAACTTTTTTTTCATGTAGCAATCGATAGTGCTATACACAAAAAGTCTTTTATTTTATTTAAAATCCTATAGCAGCTTTCATTTTATACACAAAACCTATTTTTTTCGTAATCACTATGTAAATAAAATAAGGATTTGTTTGAGGCTTAATATTTATTTATAAGAAAACAGATAAAAATGAAAAGTAAGTGGGCGTTTCAAGGGTACTGAAGGACATATAGGACATATACTTTGAAAATAAATGTTTGTACTTGAACCCCTAAAATTCACCCCCAAAATTATTTTTCAAATAGCTGTCCACAGCTTTTCTTACATAAATGAGGTCATTGTTTGTAGTGCCTTTGATTTAATACACAGTGGCGTGCCAAAAGAGCCCGCAGGGCCCGCGGTGCGGGGGGCCTCGGGAGTCCGGGGGGCCTCCGCTCAGCCTCGACTTAGACTACCTCGAACAAGCGTTGTACATAGTAATAACTATAAATACATATACTTAATTTTGTAGCGATGGAATTATTATCTTCCAAAATTAAATTAAATATATTTTGCCATATTTTCCCTTTTCAGGACTTATTTTAGGGCAAAATTTGACAACACGACAACGTAGTCGAACGTAGAATTCAAAACGGCAAGAATAAGTGCAGCGTTACACTGACGCGACGCGTATCTGTGCCTACGAATTCGAATAGGTTATAGAAAAATGCTCCAACAGGCATGTGTGTGCCCCCAAGACCCCGTTGTTATTATCCACAAACACGACGTTATTTTTCACAGAAATCCGCAGTATTTAAATCTTACGGAATTGTTTAAAATGGTCTTATAAATGATGCACTGTTAAAATCCTAAATTTACTCAAAATTATAAACAATATGCCCGAAACGATCAACCAAAACAAGGTTGCTATTTATATTATTCCACTATTCATGCTATTATTTTTAGAGCTCTTTACCTGCTCCTGCTATCTCGAAGAGGGTGTAGGAATAAAGGGTATACGGGTTTATCAGCGGTCAGTATGCGTTAAATACCATCATCAAGCTGCCGCTCAATCACTACTTTGGATTGTTTACTTCTTCTAACCTATTCGAATTCGTTGGTGCCGATAAGTTATTTCTGGGAATCCCAGACAGTCGATGCCGATACATTGGCGCTTACGTTCGGCTCAAGCAGAGCGTTCATTTTCAAAGCTAAAACTAATAAAAAGTTTTGCAAGATCAACAACGGGTAAATCGTATAAAGTTCTTTGGCATTAATTTCTATAGAAAATCAATGGGCAGAGGCATAGACTAAACAGTTGATACATTTGTTGCTTTACATACAAAAAAGTAGTTTTTTTCTTTACATGACATGCAAGTCAAATCATAATGATAAAAATTTTAGAGTTAAGGTGTTTTATTTGTTTTTTTTTCATTTTGTTATAGTGTTGTGTTGTGTGTTAGTTATGTCTACTAAATATAGTTATATCTGAAATTCTGTAGTTTTCTAAACCTAAAACTCATAGGAGCCACATAATATAGATGGAGTTTGTTACATTAATGTGATCAATCGATCTATTGACCTAAGGTCTATGAATTCTTATTCTTCAAAAGCAAGAGAAAAAAATATAAAATTCAGGTCACACCAAATTTTTTTCTATCTATAAACCGATTTGAAATATTATTTTTTTATATAGAGGGGGGGTCCCGTGAAAAAAATTGCGGGGGCTCACGAGGACCTTGGCACGCTACTGTTAATACACAAAACAGTTTTTTTTGTAAAGTCAAAGCATCAGATAAATTAAATAAGGGTTTATTCAGGCGTAATATTTTCGCAATAAAAAATGATAAAAAGACATTTGTTTTCGAAAGCATGTATGATAGGTCATTCAGTACGCTTAAAAACCCCTTAGTTTCTCTTTTCATCAGTTTTTCATGTCAAACAAATTCTTATTTTATTTATATTATGCTTATGATTTTACGAAAAAAATAGCTTTGCGTATAAAATCAAAGCACCAAAAGATTTTAAATAAAATAGGAATATCATTTATGTAGGAAACTTATGAGGTGCTATTTAAAAACAAAAAGTTGGGGGCAATTTTTCGGGGTTGACGTGCCAAAAAAAAAATGTTTTGAATACATGAGCTTTACAGTAATTATTGTTAAGCAGTATTTTACAAAATTTGTGAAGACAATTTAATCTTAGCTCGAAGAACTATTTTAGTCGTACCATCGAACCCTATAGCAGTATCAGTAAGAATTACAAATCTCCCTTCGAAGTGTTTGGTGCCTATTACAGAAGAATTCTTTATCGTGAAGATATCTCGATGTATAGCGCGTAACCACAGATTCCGTTTTATTACATCTTTTGGAAATTACAACACAGGTTTGCGCTCTGTATCTATATAATTACTATTGCAGAAGGGTGTACAGCAACTATAGACGGTATTCTTGGCTAGATACACGTAAAACCCAAAAATTTAATGAGAAATGCCTGTGGGTATTGGACGATTACAAACACGACCGGACGGTCGCTCGGCGCTTCGCGTGACGTAAACGCTGTGGTGGGGATACACCATCAGGCTCGGTAGCGCTCGACGGTCCCGGTCTGACGTCCACTTGCAACCAAATCATCACCAGACCACCCCCCCCCCCAAAAAAAACTGTGTTATGCCGCTAGGTCTTTCCTTCATAGGTCAATGAATAGCCTATATATTATCAATACAACAATTTTTTCAGTTTTAAAACCCTCCACCTCCAATTTTTTTTGTTTTTTAATTATTGCAGTGCCACCACTGACACGACTTCTAAAAACCATATGCTTTTTCCATCCTCCCCAAGGTAATAATACTGTGTCGAAATTTCATTAAAATCAATTCGGTCATTTCCAGGTTACACAACACAGAACGATCTAAGGCAATATTCGTATATTTGTACATAAGAAAATGAAGTCCCTTGGTTTCTGTAACGGGCAAGGAAACGTTAGGTAGGAAAGGAAAGAAAGGAGAAATGTATTCTGCCGCAAGGTCTTTCTTTCATAGGTAATTGACAGTCTGTTATGCATACAACAAATTTTTCCCTTTTGCAACCCAATTTCACCCCACCCAAAAAAGGTAAAAAATAATCAGGAACCACTAAAACACTTATAAAGGAAGTTTGAGCTGTTTTCATATTTTCAGTTTTTTGATTATTGCTGACGCGATTTCTAACAACCATACACGTTTTCCATCCTCATCACTGTAATAATGTTGTGTCAAAATTTCAATAGAATCAATAATTTAAGAATTTCCACGTTATAAAATACAAAACGATCCAAAGCAATAAATACTCGTATGCACACAGAAAATTCTAAATCCCTTAGTTTCGGTAATAGGTAAGGCAATGTTCGGATGCACCTAAAAAGGTGTTTTAAGTCGCTAGTCTTGGATTCATAATAGGCTCTCCACATGTCAGTGGACAGCCTATTATGAATACAAGAAATTTTTCAGTTTTTGAACCCCCTCACCCCAAACCACCCGAATTTCACCCCCACGAAAGAAACGTAGAAAATGATCAGGAACCTCTAAAATGCTTACAAACTAAGTTTGAGCTGTTTTTATATTTTTAGCTTTTTTTTTTTTTTACTACTTTGGTCATTAGCCTCGTGTTCTGTGTAGGCTTTGTTACTGTTTCCCGGCGCCACTTAGGAACAGCACTGTTAATTAGAAGCCAACAGTGAATGCTCAGGTGGGGATTATTTTTAGCTTTTTTTATTATTTCTGCGCCGCCACTGATAAAAACCATATGCATTTTCCATCCTCGCCACGGTAGTAATACTGTGTTAAAATTTCATTGAAATCAATTGAAATGTTTCCTGGTTACACAATAAAGAACGATCTAAAGCAATACGCTCGTATGTTAACCAGAAAAAAAGTCCTGTGATTTCTATATTAGGCAAAGCAATGTTCGGATGGACCAAAAAAAGTTATTTATGTCGCTAGGTCTTTCTTCACAGGTCAGTGGACAGTCTATTATGAATGCAACAAATTTTTCATAACCCCACTCCCCAACCACCCCCAATTTCACCGCACCCAAAGTAAAGTAGAAAATGATCAGGAACACCTAAAACGCCTAAAGACGAAGTTTAAGGAATATATCTTCTGGTATTTGCTAATTACTCTGCCGCCCCTGTACCGATTTTCAAAATTATAGCAGCTTTACCTACTATGACCCCACAACATATTGCTGCCTGAATTTCATCACAATCCATGCAGCGGTTACTGAGATTACGAGGCTAGAAAAACGCGTACAGACAGACCGACAGAAATGAGTGACATGGATTTTTGTTATGTAGACATCATAACACGCCCAAAAAGCGTATTATCTCAAAATCGAAAATTCTCGCGATAACAATACTCCCTTTACCAGTTGGTGTGGGAAGTAAAAGGGCGAAGGTCGTTTAGTACGGTTACGCTAACACGTCATTGTTTAATGTTTTTGACAATTGTTAACCTCAGCAAGCATGTGGTTGTGACGTAGTGACAGTTTTGAAAGATTTATACACCATAACCTATATGGTTTGGATAGTTCTTTCTCAAATTCAGTTGTTGCCTTTTTTTTCTCTACTTCAATGATTCTGGTCAGAGATCAACAGGCTAGATCATTTCGCCCAATCCATCTATAAAGAGGTGAAACTTTAAACTATATTAGATATAGGACAGTTGAATATAAATCCTACACACAGAAACATCTGTCGTTCTGTCAAAGACTTACGCTCGGATTCAATGGAACGTTACACTCAGCATTCCTCAAATACAGCGACGTTTTATCCAATGGGAAGTGTATAATTCGTAACGAATTATATCGTATTGTCGATTCAACTACAAGATGTCATTGGATTCCAATGAGTAATTCAATCGCAACCTGTCGTTGAATCGAATCTGTGTTTGGTAATTGATTCTAATCTACTTTCTTTTCCTCGGACCAACAGATTTTATTACGAGGACAGCTGATTGTTCGTTTGGATGTTTAATTGTGTGATTTTGTATGAAGTTGTAAGGAGCATGATATAATCTAAATACCTACATTCAAAAGTGGGTGTTAGCTCTTCTAAGTCTCAATTTCTCAGTAGGTCCTCCACTTAATATATAACTGGACACATTTAAATCACACAATTGCTGATGCAATACGCAAAACCACGAGATGTCACAACACGGCTAACACCGAAACAACACAACGGAACAACCGTCCATGTTGGCGGGTTCGCGGCGATAGTAACACTAAGATAATCCCCTTGATCTTTATTCTTATCTTCATTAAACTGGGACATCAGTTCCGCCGAATACTGATTATAGTTCAGCAAACGACAAGAGCCATTGAAACAAAATTAATTTTTATCAGCTGAATTATCACGAACTGCTGTTGCAGTAATCATTTTTGTACATTAAATAGATTGTAGGCCTTGCTTAAATGAAGCTTGGGGTAAATTTCGAAAACAAAAGGATGTTTTGATTACATTATATGTCATTACTGGTATCAGAAGGATTATACATATCGTTAGAACGAATATAAAATTATTTTGAATTTATTGGCGTACCTGTGATTACTTCGAATATAAAGATTGAATTCTTTCAATGACGTGGATTTGAAACAACTGTAAATATATTTAAAGCGATGGAAAAACATCCAAATACTAACAATTAATTGGAAACGCAACAGTATTTTTTCTGTGTAGCTATGAAATAGTAGTTAGTATTTTAATTTCTAAAATATTTGGTCTTTTTTACTGCACATTTTGATGTAGTTGTTGCTTTTATTTTCGAGATTTATTTATCTCATACCATCAATTGGACCTAGATATAACCGAAAGATCACACGGTAATTCAGGACCAAGCAGGAAAACGTCATACTGACAGGGTTTGTAGATAGCCGTTTCGCTAAAACGTATTGCTTCTGAACCTAATCTAATAATGTTCAAAAGAAAATCCGATGAAAAAGATAAACGTGAAAAGACTCCGGATGAACATGAACAAACCAAACTTGAGGATAAGCAATCCGCGGTACAAAATAAAGTTGCTGATAAAGTACCGGGGAAAGAGAAGAGACTCCGCATACGAAAACGTAAGTAAGTCTGTATAGACGTGGTGCTTGAGCAACATATACGTATTTCTAAATAAAAATTGTTTGAAAAACTGACCGGCTTGTAGTTGCGACCCTATGATCGTCAATGCTATAAAATCCACCTTGAAGGATATTTAGAGAAATCGTTCTTGCTGAGGAGCGCGCGGTTTTTCAATGTTTGTCAAACCAAGGGATTTTTCTCTTGGCATCAGTAGTTCTGTATCAGTCTGTGAAGGTCCAGTTACGCAGATACCTCACACGGTCAGGGAATAATAAGGGAAGGAAAAGAAAGGAAGGAAGATAACCAGCAAAGAGGTGGACGTGTGTTGGTTGGAGGGTGCAGCTTGACACACTCAATTTTGTGGATATATCCAAATGGTTAATTTTGTGGTTCGTTGTTGAAGAAACCATATTTTGGCTGTTTTGCAAATTGGATGACTTGATTCTGATCTCAGTGCGATCCGCAGCCTTCTGTGCTTGCGAACCTGTTATACTTTTTGTTCTCTTAATCGCGAAACAGAGGGTCACTGTGGAATTCCTCTTGACTATAATGACAATACCCGCGACCTCCAGATGGTACACCGGCACTCTCGCCAGGTCAGGTACAGCCGCCACACCTCCTCGAAGGCACCGACTAGCAGGGCTTCTTCTAACGGGCACCTGAGCACAAAAGTGTAGTTGGAAACATAATTTGGGTAGTTGAATACTCAAAATTGGGTAGTAGGTTTTTATGTTTTTCACCCACAAGATATGGTCAAATTCATAATGGAGGTGCCCATTCGCCTGTATTTAAATTTAATCTAAGAATTGGTGCGCTTAAATGAATTATCAATCATGATTTGTGATCATGTGTTATCAGCTCTTTGATAGCCTGTAAGTAAAAGAAGTCGAATGGGTAGTTGACAAAAATCCTTAGAATAAGTCCTGCCGACCAGATAAGCAAAATCATCCTGTCAGCTAGGCACGTAGCCGGACATGTCCCCTCTCCCCACCGAAAGATACAAAGTATCTTAGTGATTTATATATATTTCTAAACTGTTGAAGCCTTTATGCTACGAGCTTAAAAGAAACCGTCTCAATAAAGTTTGGAGGTGATCAACTATTGGGTAAAATATTCAAGGGATCGAAACAAATTTAAACAAAGATGTTAGGGTTTCTAGGTATCCACTATCTCCAAGAGTTGCTCGTATGTAGATAGAAAGAGGCTTTGAATATTTCGAATACTCAACAAGTTCCTCCTGTGCTCTAGGTAGGGCCGTCACCTTTTCGGCTTTTCCATAGAGGGTAGGAGCCACAACACTTTTTTTGTTGTGATGGTGACGCTTCTTAACTGCTTTTCCAGGACGTTTGAGAAACGGAAACCTAACCACCCCCCTTGTTTGCTCGCCAAAAATGGTGACACCTAACGACGTCTTTCTCCTGATCTCCTGATACCCAAGACGTCCTTCGGTAGGACTCGTTGGTGATACCTGACTGCACCTGGTTTCTACCCCCCTGCATGTCAGATGATTAATTAAGCTATTAGTTAACCCCCTCCCCCCAAGAGAAATCCTGGCGGCGGGCCTGCCATCAGGCGTCAATTCTTTAGTTCTCTTCTGCTACCTTCTGGTACGACCAATGGCCTGCATCTTTGACATCTATAAAAATGCCATTACGAAAAGTACGCACAACCAACCATTGGCAAAACTCAAAGCAAGTTGAGCTGTCAGTCGCAAAAGAATTACAAGTGTGCGCGCGTTTTTCAAATTGGAAACTTCTGTGAACACACTGATTAGTAGTTTACCGGCCGGAAAATTTAGTTTAAAGGCGTCCAACTCATTTGTCGCCAATAAGGACCTTCTTGGAGTGATTGCTGCTAGGCTTGGGCGAGTGCTCAAGGTATCTATCAAACAAGAGTTTGTTTGATAGATACCTTGGAAGCTTTGAATTTACCATTCTCTCTTGACTGTCTTGAGTGTTGATTCAAATCCGTTGATAGAGAAGCAGCCGCTGCCAGCTTAGTCCGTTATACCAAAACCACAAAGATCGATTCATGATGTCTGCATGCAAAGTATTGCCATCCGTAAAACTATGAATCGGGTATTTAGTGCTAAAAGCATATCATTGATTGATGTGAAGCAACCGTCACACGTCATACTCAATTTTTATGTATTTATGTACCGTACTTTAATGAGAGGGTCAGTTAGAATATTAAATTGTATTTTTTTTCAGCAAAATGGATCACACGAAGTATGGCTGAAGAGCTCAGCCGAGAAGATATATTGAGAGCAACTTGTTTCGAATTTCTCATTTACCTTACTTTTGTGATTTGCGTTTGTATATGTGAGTATAATATTCAGATATAACTTAGTACTTTTAGTACACGCACTTGCTTTGGCCAGGAGCTTGGTATTTTACCAAACCTTCCGGTATTGCTATGTTGTATTCAGGGGTCAGTACGGAAGTATGAAATCTTCGGTACTTTGCAAATGCCCATATGTATCACAAATTAACTTTTTGGTTTGCCAAAGCAAAACGCTGTTAACGCTAGCCGATTGTTAGCCATTACCGTCGTTGCGTGAATAAATTAAAGGTGTGAGGCTTAGTTCAGATGACGCGCGTAGGACTTCGTACAACTTTTATATAGAGTGAAACTAGGCAATCAAGTGTCAGTGTATTTGTTGTTATTAACGAGAATGGATGTAGGAGAAGCTTTTTGTGTTTAGTTAACATATAGAAGAAGGAAACGACGTAGGAGGGAAAGGACACACTGGTTTCACCCAATTTTAAGGAATACACTTTCTACAAGTTTATACGTTACCAGCCTGCGAAATAACGAACCTAAATTTTTTAACTACTTCAGGAGTGAAGTTGACAAAGTACTTTGTAAATGAAGGAAAACTAGAATGGCAGGATAGAATTATCTGAATTGCTGTATTAACTGTAAACACCTATTATAAATAAAGCAGTACCAAAAACCTACCTAATATTTTCTTCTTTTCTTCGGTATCATCGGATTTGCAAAACATTAGGACCAGTTCCTCCCAGGCGCTCTTATTTGAATATAATTTGGAATGCATGTCCCAAATCTCACGCCTCTTCTCAATTTCATCAATGAAAACATCTGTGTTGAATTCTTCTGTTTCCATTTCAATAGCATACGTGAGAAATAAATTTTTGCAGAGAGACACCACGTATGTCGACTGAACGCTAGAAAAGACGCGCGCCAACTGAACAGGCAATGCGAGCGTCTAGTATTTCAATACGCGCGTCGCCGCTGACCGGCGCGCGTATTTAGATTCTCTGCGTCTAGTGGCGTCGTACGCGCGTACAATTTGTCGTGCGGGTCCATGTGAACAGCTTGAATTAATAATGTGTATTTTCAAAACGAGCGCCACGTCGACGCGCGTGGTACGCGCGTCATCTGAACTAAGCCTAATAATAAAATACTTCTGTTGAACTGGTATAAGCTATAAAGTGTATTATTAAACCACTCTTATTATGAACGTGGACTATATAAAGAAATTGGTATATGAAATCAAAACAAATAATAGCGCAAGCTTCATTAGGAAACCCATTTTTCTGGTAAACTTTTTTTTAACTGGGAAGAATTATCTAACATAAAAAACTTAAAATGATGTTTCTTATCTGCAGTAAGCATATATTTACATTTGTGGAACAAGCTCACAGGCACGTATTCAGAATTTGGTTTTGGGGGGGGGGGGGTCCAGATTAGAGTTGCCACCTTAAATTTGCTGTCGTCCGGGGGGGGGGGGAGGGGGTGTGCAAAAATTTGTGGATACCATTTTTTAGATGGCACTATATAACGTTTCGCGGGGGGATCCGGATCCCCTGGACCCCCCTCTAAATACGTGCCTACAAGCTCAATATGTAGATATGGCGAACGCGGACCAATGAGCAATGCACTCGATGTAATTTAAGATGTACAATTGTATTTGTTTAATAAATCTATATTTACATTTATGGAGTATTTTCTAACCAGGTTGTATAACCGTGGGTCAATCTTATTTCGTTTGAAAATCTCAATCCGGGAGTAATCCCTTTTTAAGGTGTTTGCCGAAAAACCGAATCCATCTCATTATTAAAGCGTTTCGGGTCAGATCACACTCCAAGCGCGCTTCTTTGCACTCCGCGTAAGGCCGACTTAATAAGTATTGTTTCTATTACTATTTCAGCCGTAATGGGAACTCGGAGCTCCTATAATTACTATCTAGCAAAAAGTCTGTCTGTCCAATTTGTGGAGAAGGATTTCAACACAATAAATGGGTTCACAATTACATTTTCACAAATCTGCAGCGCAACAGATCTATGGATGGTAAATAAGAACGTTACGTATTAATCGTGGATGCAAATTCAGTTCAGGTTGAGTTTCTCAATTAATAATTAATTAATAATAAATACTGTGACCGTAACCTGATGGAATTTTCATCCATCATCCCTATTAAAAATTGAATTATGTCAGTCTTACCCAGGTTCTAAGAAAACGATTGCAACTTTCAATTCTTGCACGATTCTTGTTGCTCCAATGTCAGAAACTTAATATAAAACTTCTTATAGGTTTTAAAGTAATAAATGGCAAGAAGAAGCTTATTTGTTTCGAAAAGACCAAATTTGAACCTAACGAATCTTTTTTCCCCATACGTATGCGTAAACTAGCCATTATTTTTTTGTCTCCCTTTCATACGTATGTATATGTTATGAAATGTGAGTTACTAGGTAAATTATTTTGTATTGTGATTTTTTTTGTATCTACTCACAAGATAAAATTTACGCTCAAATTGAACATTATCGGGTTTTAAAGACATGACGAAATAGTTCGGGTTCAAGTCACTTTCCGATACAATAATTGACCAGTACGGTCCTGCTTCGACCAGTGCGTTTCACTTTCATATAAATGGAGTCACATCTGTTGAAATAAACAGTTTACAAAGGTTTAGTGTAATGCAAAAATATGCGTTACTTCACATCATATGCTTTCGGAGACAGCACCAGGTAAATTGTAGATAGTTTTAATTCAAAAACAAACCGCACAAGATTATTCACTCACAAGGTTACCGAACGATGCTCCGTGAATCAATCTAACCCACGCCACTGCATGGCAGCCAATCAGCTGATCATGCGTACACTGCGCACCTAGTTAACTATGACGTCGCTGTTATCTTCTTACGTGAAATGGACCGTACCTCTGCAATATTTAGACATTTACGGAAACCATGATTGGGTTAACCGGATCACAAGGATCACTAATTCTGACGTTTGGAAAGTGATCTAAGATCAGTAAGAAATAGGGTCAGTTCACTCTTGTATACGGCAAGTGATCGCGTTCGGGTTATTCAGTTCAGTAGGTAGCTGTTTGTCTGAACTATCTGTTTTGTATTATCAAACCAACTTTTTCGTTGTTCGATGTTCGATGAATCCATGAAATCATAGGTATATCCCACTAAACAGCTGATTGACATACATATAACAGATCGATCCGGATCCAGATCATTGTTTCTGTTGCGATATGTATATATGTATATTTATAATAGATTAAGGGCTGTTATGTAGATCATTAAAGGTAACTGGTAACACCCAGTATATTGTATTGCACCAATTCGTAAGGAGGTTACCATTTCGGGGCGTGAGATATTGGAAAATAAGCGTATGTTTGTTTAAACAAGATTGTTTATAAACATAGTGAGTGTGTTAAGTATATCAGTGGGATGTGAGTTAGATATAAGATACATCTGGAGTTTGTAACGAGGTCAGATCAATATACACCAAGTTTCAAGTATGAAGTGGTTTTACTCAGGGCTCCCCTAAGCCTCTAGTTTCGTGCAGTGTGTAACAGAAAGATATATTACACTGTAAAAGCCCATTATGTTCATTGATTAGAGGTGGGCCAAGGCTAGGCGTGATTTTCTTTCGCAGCGATTAGGAAATTATAATCGCCTAAAGCTGAATTTCGCCCAAATACAGTCGATCAAGTAAAATAGAATAAAATATGAAGCACACGCTCACTTGCGTCTAGTTCAAAGCAATTGTTCATGTATTCCGTTGGAACAGCTTACGGGTTAGAAACGAATAGCGTAAGCAATATTGGCTGCATTCGATACAAAATCTAAAGCGCCCTACAGACGTTGATGCATGCTGCGATTCCTGAATCGACTTACAATCAGTTGCATAAGTTTCTACTCAAATCGAAACCTGTTGCGATGTCTGAATCGACTTGATATTTTATGCACGTTTCATGCAAATGCAACACAAGAATAATAGTAGGGTGGAGTTATTTCTTTGCATCGACGCAATATTATACAGGTTGAAACATGCATCACTGCATTAGCGTCACCGACTAGGCGTCATGGCTCACCGACCAAAATGGGATTCCAGAGTCTGCATCGCTGCAAGCCGCAACTGATGCCAAATACGTGATTCAGTACTACATACGCTGCCACTTCCATCATGAAACGTAGAAGTCGATGCCTGCATCGCAGCATGCATGAAAGTCTGTAGGCCGCTTAAGGGTGATCAAAAGCATTTCCACAAAATTCATGCTGATTTTGTACAACTGTCCTTTTTTCCAATTAATCGGTCCAGCAAGACTAGATTAGTGAAGCGCTTCATATTATTGAAACAAAAATAACATATGAAGACAATAGACGGAACCAGCCACTGACTAGTGCGAATGCATTGATGTTGTGTCTGTGTGGTTTATTTTTACTACCAAGTAATCTCATGACAAAAAATTGAAAGTTCTTTATTTCAACAGATGTGGTTTTATTTATTGGTTAAAGAAGCACAATGAAATAATATTGTTGTACAATGCAAGGAGAGGACTTCGTTCGTTGTGAGGAAATGGTGAATGTGGCGTTAATTGCACATCCACCAAATGATAGAATTACACAGGTTGTTTAAGCATAAATAGCACAAACAAAACTAGGTGAAACTAGCCCACAATTTATCGATAAAAAACATTTAAAAATATCTCAAAAAATTTGTTTGCCTTCTATGGACAGTTTAATTTTTTGTTCTTTTTACTTGAAATCACCATAGCTTTTGAAGCATTACGTGCATTTCGTTGAAATAAAAACATTAGTAATGCCCGGGATAATGCCTAAAATATTTGCTGCTTAGCAACTAAAAAGGTCCGGTAAAATAAGTAAGTGATTAATTGACTCGACTAATAGATTCCCAACCAATATCCCGTCTAATAAGAAAATGATAGCATTCTATCTTTAGCACAAGCTTTTCTACATGACGTTAAGTCGAAGCATCTGCTGAGCAGTCGCTCACTGACCATTATTTATTTTGTCATCGTTCAAGCACAGACTTTTTTCTGCAGCATCACTTGAAAAATCACCGGTTTTTTTAAGTTTGATACATAATAATTAAAGTTTCATTCTTACACAAAAATCCATGGATGCTGATTCGAAAATGTCTGCGAACAGAGGTTGCCATGATTATTATGTGCGTTTCTCGCCCCAAGTGGACACGCAAGAGCATGCACGCATTGTTACGTGCTGTTATTGTTCTTACTTATAATTTATTAAATATACTTTTTGAGCATAATGACAATTTTTATCGCATGAGGAAGGGCTTATTTTTTATTTAAAAAGTTGTCTACATTTAAATTATTGTTTTAAAATTAATACGTCGTAACATATTATTTAATCATTTTATACAAAATACGACTAACAAATTACTAAATTACCTTACACATGAATAAAACAGTTTTATTGAGGATAAACAAGTGAGAAATAAAATATTTTAAGACACATGACTGAGAGCTGGCAACCATCCTGTACATAATTTTCTTTTAAATGACGTGAAATTGACTACAAAACACATAGTTGCATGTTATCAGCAAATTAATTGCATTAAATTTAATTGCAGTTAATTGCGGCTGATTTCTACAAGTCAACCTATCGTCAAATTTTATCAAAAATATAGATTCCTGCAGGATCGATCAGTGGGATCCTGTACTATAACTTCATGTAGAGAACCTTGTGCTAAAGATAGGACGTTGTCGTTTTTTATTAGACAGGATATTGGATGGCGATCAAAAAAGTATGGTTATGGGTCGTCCTTGAAAATCCAACTTTAGTTCAAAAAAGGTCGAACGTTTCTAAAAATCATTTTTTTAGAGCTCACTTTTCTTGGCTGACTTCTTATTCGCTAAGCAGCATCTATTATTAGACATGATATATGTTTTTGTTTCAACAAAATGCCCGCAATGCTTCAAATATTATGACGATTTTAAATAAAAAGGAAAACAGAATAAACTGCCAACACATCAAACATATTTTTTTAAATTTCTTGAAATAATATTTGGTATATAAGTTGTGGTCTAATTACAGCCAGTTTCATTTGTGCACTTTATGCAGGGACACCCTGTATAATATACCGTATAATTAAAATTAGGCATTGCCATTTGAAAAAGTCCCATATGTGATACATAAAGTTAATTTAGAATTCACCAGGAAGCTTAAATGTGCACTAATATATAGGGTACAGACACCCTGTATAAAAGTTATTATGTTTAAAATGTAGTCCAACTCGACCTACATACACTTGCACAGTTACTTTCCCGAAAACAGATGTCGTTTGGCTACAAAAGTCAGAGGCGTTGAGCTTGACTCAGGACCGGTTTCTCAATGTCGAGTTAAATATTTATCTGCAAGATAACAGCAATTGTCAGATAAATTGTTTAAACAATTGAAGGCTAAACTTACGAAGTCACGTGAATCTTATCTGACAGTTGTATCCATAGCAACGCTATCTGGCAGATACCTATCTGACACTTTAACTGGACATTGAGAAACCGGCCCTCAACCGGTCACTCCGTATAATGACAAATTTGAGCATAAAACTTATTTGATTCTTGTGTACAAACAGACGTCATAAAAAATGCGTTGTTATGCGAAAGAACTATGTGTCATGTGAACTACTTTATAATTCCAGTATTTAGAGAACCATTTTGTTCCAAGCATTTTTTGGGAGCATACCTATGACCGTGAAGACAAAGAGGAATATCAGCATGAAATGAACATTATGTACGAGAATAAGATTTTGGGTGTGCCTCGAATTCGACAGGTAACCACTTTTAGTGGTAGTAGAAATAGGTTTATAGTTTCATAAATAACGGCTGAAATTTTTTTAACTGCACGGGCTTCAATCAGTATAATAAAGTTTGAACCACTTTATTAAAAATACTATTTATTATGCAGAGTGTGTCATTCTCGGGCAACATATTGTATTGCTATATATTTTACTACATTTATTTATGCAAAGTCACATAAAATTTAGAGCACACCCAATATGAATTAATTTAATACAACTATTTTTTGTATACATGTGTCTTAGGTAAGATATCGATCAAAATTTTATAAAATACCAACCATCGAACAAAAGTGAAAAATTAATGATGAGTTGGACCCCCATCATCTTAAGTACTCAGAAGCACTAAACACTAATACGATGGTCGACTTTCTATTGAGGTATCTCATATCAGGCAACTTGTACCTCATACCGAAGTGCCGTTATAGTATGTGGAGGATGTGGCAAACCCAGCAATCTTCTTCCCATATTGTCACAGATATGTTGTGTGGAATGCCGAACAAATCTACTTGATTGTCCACAAAATTGGTTAACGTAATTTTGGCTATATGTGGTCGTGCATTATCTTGTCGGAAAAGGGGGTTGGGGAGCGTCCGAATATAAGAGACAACAACATAAGAACACAACACAGCACACCCTGGATGTAACACATGGCGGTCATGTTGTCCCATGAATACCAAATGTAACCTATTTCCATAAGTAATCACACCACATACCTTAATTGTGACAGTGTGGTGCACATGCCTTTCCACAATAAATTGAGGATCATGCGTGTCCAAGCAGAATCTATTATCTCTGATCTAGATTCATCACTATAAAGATAATGTTATTCCATTCAAGGTCTCAGTTCCACCAAGCCAGTCGATCACTTCGGTGCCTAGAAGTGAGAGATAGAACCTACTAAGGACGGCATAAAGTTATTCCAAACCTTGCGATCCGGCGATAAACAGTTCGCAATAGCGATTGGCCTGCCACACTGAGAGAAAACTTTAATCGCTACAATTAAAATTTTTATCACCGCAATTAAATTTTGCACCAAAATCCGTGACAATTAAACTGTTTAATTGCTGCAATTGAATAGTGAATTCTGTTTAGAATTAATTGTGGTAGTGAGCAATATCAAATCAGTGGTTGTCAGAAAAATGTCACTGTGACTGTAGCTTAGTTTAATAGTTACAATTAAACCACGTCTCCAAGGTTATTCACTTGTTTAATGCCCTCAATGAAACGGATTATTTATTACGGTTATTTATTTGTGGCAATCTTTTTGTCATTGTACTACGGATAATGAATTAAACTGTTATAATGAAAAACTTTAATACCAATACTGATTTTTTTCTTAGTTTAATACGGATAATTCCTATACTCAATTAAATGGATTAAAAAAAGCAAATAGATTCAAAATGATCTTAATACCTGGTAAAATAATTAATTAAAAATCATTATAACAAAAATTAAAATCTTTAGTTTATCATAACAAAAAAGTTATTATTGCACATAAAACGTCTATTACACCTACGAACACATAATGTGATTGGAAATTTGTTACATATTTTGATCTTACAGCTAAGTTACCGGAAATGTACGACTCGTATACTGCAAAGCCATATTTGACCATGTAGGTACCTATTCTGTTCCACACACAAAGACACAAGCACGCATAAAACCATTAACGACTAACTGAAATGTAAAACAACAGTGAAGTGCATCTATCTCTATCGCACTCGCTTGCCCTCGACAAAGAAGAAAAGAGATGCAGCATGGCAAGCATCCCCCACCTCGGGAAACGACCGTTATGCGTATTTCGTGACTTATCACAGCTATAATACCCTTTAACTCTGGCAATTAAGATGTTTAATTGGAAATTGCAGTACTTCAACCAGTTTAATTGTCATTGTAACCTGAAGTGTGTACGATAGGAATACTCATAACGACAGTCGCTGATTTATTTTTATAATAACTCTCGTTAATCATTACTATTAAAATGTTTAATTGAAAGTAGTAGTACTTAAACCAGTTTAATTGTTGCAATAATATGCGTTTTCTGTGGCAAAATCGAAGTATCAGAATTCAGTTTTTAAGGCTGACTATGAAGCTACATTTCAGAAACAGCACGCAACTTTATTATAGGCTATTAAAAATGTACCAGTTAAACACTTTAACAGGGCCGGTTTTCTCAGTGCATGGTTAGCACCCAGTGGTCCGCAATTATTGACCTTGTGGAGATGAAGCGGTACCGTAAAGACAAAAGCCTAAGGTGGCGATCTTCAAGTTTGTTCTTCTAATCCGTTTTGTACCTCAAGCACTTCGTGTATGGACTTCTTGGTCCCATAACCGACAACAAACCATCATCGTATATACACGTCCCCCCCTATCAGACTCGCTCAGCTAATGAAAACGTTCTCGTCATCTCTCTTCGCTTGGTGACAGATTAGAGCTTTTTGCAGCGTTTCTATACGTCGATTGAATGAGAATTGTAGCTGCAGCTCACAAATGTCAAGTACCTACCCTTTTGTGAGAACAGGCGAGGACAAAGAAACCTCTCTATCTATATGGTTGGAAACCTGATCGTTTTTTATCCTAACATAACCAAGTGTGTGCCTAGAAATCCTTTCTCATAAATTCAGTTATACTGGGTGCTGCTTCCTATGTCACTTAGCATCCATCTACAGGGTTGGGATAAGGTATGGAACCAAGCAAATAACTTTGGAACGGAAAGAGTGATATTGCAGAAAATTTGCAGGCAAGTGTAGTGACGTCTAGTGCATCCGAAGACAATATGTTAGCTATTAATGTACTTCCGGTTTAACCGGAAGTACCGTCAACTTTTTTAATTTAAATGGGACACCCTGTATATTTTTTCAGATTTTAATTCATCTTTTTTTTCCGAATACGTCCAAATTGGGTTTAGCATTAGTTTCTGTGAAAACGGGAAAGATAAAGCTTCTTTATCATTTCAGGTGTTTAAAATGCCGGTCATTCAAAGTCGGTTTTGGCGATCGCGTGAGAACTCACAAAGAAGTCTGTCAACTTTTAATGATTTACGTCCCGACCGGGGTTCTATAACACGTTTGACGGTGACTAAAAAAAAAAAATACAAAAAAAGTTACCTCAAACGGGATGACCGCAGACCGCCACGGACGAATTTGTGAGACAAATTTTTTAAGAAACAAATACTAAACCCGCTATGGACGTATTCGGAAAAAAAGATGAATTAAAATCTGCAAAAATATACAGGGTGTCCCATTTAAATTAAAAAAGTTGACGGTACTTCCGGTTAAACCGGAAGTACATTAATAGCTAACATAATGTCTTCGGATGCATTGGATGTCACTACACCTGCCTGCAAATTTTCAGCAATATCACTCTTTCCGAACAAAAGTTATATGCTTGGTTCCACACTTTATCCCAACCCTGTATATTTACCATACCTTTCTGATTTACAACTGCTCAGCTATTCCATTTTGATTAAAATTAAATTGTATTGCTTATACTAAATTTATATATTCTGTATTAAATTATTAGATCATTTTTGTAGCGAGGGGGTTAGAGTTCAGTTGGCCTAATAGTTGCCGCTCAGTTAGTCGAAGATAACACACTTAGCTGTTTCATCTGCCTCACCCGCACCTCATGCATAATGGGTTTGCCACTTTAATCCCCAGCTTTTGCAGGTGTGCTCTGAACGTCCAATGACCAGTTATAAATAAAACACCTTTCGTAATTGCTTCCTACTCAATGTGAGAGTGCCTGCGGTAGTAGAATAAGAGGGACCTTACGGCATCCTGTTCTATCTCGGCGCTTCTGGTACTCATTTGACACCCATCGACTATCCGTCTCATGCTACATGCTGGTTCCGACCCGATGAGAGGGAGTTCTGTGCCTTCCTTGGCACACTTGTCGGCCTTCTCGTTACCGCCCACTCCTATGTGACCAAGCACTCAAGATAATGTTACCTTGTTGGCCTTCGCCAGTGTATTTAGGGAATTATGGCAGTCCCACACTATTGTTGAATGAATGAATGGGCGAGGGCGTCACAGCGACATAGAGGATCGATCCTCTTCGCCACAGGAGGCACATGTCGGGGCGCTTGCCACCTCCATCACACATAAGTGACGTTTGAAGGTGCTATAGCGGGACCTCATATCTAACCTTAGCCGGCTTGTCGAGTGAAGACACTGCGTGGGAAATTAAAAAAAATTACGGTCTTACCTAACCACCCTCGTACTAACGATCCACAATAATTATCCAATTAATTTCCTTATTTGCAAAGATGTAAGATAGAGTGCGTTTGCCCAGATTGAACTGTCTCCCAAACTAAACTTTTGCTGTAAAACTTGGAAATGTTAGCATCGGTTATTCGACACCACACCTTTGAACCTTCTTGCGACTCAGCGAATATTTAGATTAGGACAACGTAATATAGTTGCCCACGCCCAAGGCTTCAAATCCAACTAAAACAATGCAGGTTTGTTCTTTCAATTTTATAATTTTATTTCCTAGATAGCACTGCTTTATAGCGCTACCTAACAATAGCATTGTCAAAAACTTATTTAAATATGGGGTTAATGTTAATTTCAAAGCTAGGTGCTCATATTGAACCACTTGACAAACTTCTAATTGAACCTCGGCTATTTTAAATTTCTAACGCTCCTGAACCTGAATTTTCGTGGTTCTGTACTGAACGCAAGACTGAAGACCAAGTTGAAATAATTCGGTGCCTGCACTGCCACACTTGGTTTCATTAGAAATGTATTGGTATTGGACTAAAAAAGAAAATATTCAAGTGTTCATCTCTTGCAGTACAGAATTTTCTTATACATTATGTTAGCAATTATGTAAAGTGTTGAAGATTTTGACCACGCGCAATGTAATATTTATGAACTTGGCGAAGGCTTCAAATCTAACTAAAACAATGCATCAGGTTTGTTCTTTCAATTTCATAATTGATTTCTTAGATAGCAGTATTTTATAGCGCTACCTAACAATAGCATTGTCAAAAACTTATTTAAATATTTTGGTTAATCTTAATTTTGAGGCTAGGTGCTCATATTGAACCACTTGAGAAAGTTCTAATTGAGCCCCGGTTCAGTTAAGGCCATTTTAAATTTCTAACGCTCCTGAACCTGAATTTTCATGGTTCTGTACTGAACGCAAGACTGAAGACCAAGTAGAAATAATTGAGTGCCTGCACTGCCACACTTGGTTTCATTAGAAATGTGTTGGTGTTGAACCAAAAAGGAAAATATTCAAGTGTTCATCTCTTGCAGTACAGAATTTTCTTACACATTTTTTTAGCAATCATAAAAAAAGTATGTTTCGGTACGTACTAACTTTTCTTAACGAAACATTACTTCAGTTTAGTTTGTTTTCCTGAAAGTATTATCCCTACTTCACCACGATATGAGTGCAGGTTCAACTTAAGAGACCACGAGTTCAATTTTAGCACCTTGTTGCCCAAGATGAACCATCTGCGACACAAAATATTCTACAAGGTTGAGAGATTTGTTTTGTACTACCAATTTATCTTACTTTTTTAATGGCACACATGTACGGACAAGTTTTCAAGATATGGTACAATATGGACAACCGCTCTGTATGTATTGCATTTCATATTTATTTATCCCCCTCTTCGTATCATTGGTGAATACATTATTATTATTATTTAAACCAAAGTTGTTCTGATTGGTTTTATTCTCCTAACAGGTGAAGGTGCGAAATGACTCATGCGAGGTTCATGATTATTTCCGTCGTTACTTCATCACCTGCTATGATACCTACGAGTCTGGCGACAAAGACAAAAATGATTTTGGACCTGGACAGCCAACCGCGTAAGATTTACGAAATAAAGTCAACCATTTTCCAAAAAAAGATATAAATTCTAATGAGAAAACTAGAAATAACATAGATTCATCTTTGTACTCGGAATGGTCTCGGACTATATGGTTCCCCAAGCGCATATAGAGCGATCCTATAATGTCCTTTTCCCAGGCAAGGACGAATGGAGAAGGGACGATTTCATATCACCCTCTGATCTTGCGCTATTTACTGATGGCTCCAAGTCTGAACTGGGGGCAGGAGCGGGAGTAGTGGGTACCAATCCAAGAGTTGAAATTTCAGTCAACCTTGGAAGATATACCACAGTCGTCCAAGCAGAAATGATTGCCATAGAGCTGGGAGTCAGGGAACTAATCAAAAGGCCCCTGACAAACAGATCTATAAAAATCTTTTCAGACAGCCAGGCTGCATTGAAAGCACTGTGCTCCAGTCGGGTTGATTCAAGACTGGTATGGAACTGCATGCACCTCCTCAACAAACTCGGAACGGGAAACAGGGTAACCTTGATTTGGGTTCCGGGTCACAGCGGAGTGGAAGGCAATGTATTGGCCGACGCACGAGCAAAAGGAGGAACTGAATCTGTGTTCATAGGACCAGAACCATTTGCGGGCATTGCAAAAAGCACCGTTAAAAAGACCATCTCAGACTGAGCAGTGAAGAAAGCACTCCTGAACTGGCAAGATACACTCGAAGGCGTTTATAAGATATCCCTCGAGTCAGCCCCCCCGAGGATCATGGAATGTAACAGGTACGACCTCCGCATTCTGGTCGGTCTGCTGACGGGACATGGTCGTCTAAGGTACCATATGCGGAAGATGGGTCTTGAACAAACTTTAAACTGTCGCTTCTGCTACGTGGAGGACGAAACAGTGGAGCATATTCTTTGCTCCTGTCCAGTACTGGATAATGCTAGGTTTCAGTTATTCGGATTTGCCCAAATGGAACCTTATGACTTCAAGGAAGCTTGACCCTTCATGTTGATCGCCTTCGTAAAGAGGTGCGGACTGTACGGTGAACTCTAGAAAAGGTGTGAGCCACAATAGACACAATTGAGTCGCAGTGGAAGGAGGCAGCTCTGCCCTACTCAGTTTCAACCTAACCTAACCTAGATTCGTCTTGTGCCGGGATCCGAATCCAAGATCCTCGTCTTTCTGGAGAAGGGCTATATCACTGAGTTGTATCACTAAGCCACAAAGTGCCATATAGGGATAAATTTATTAGTACTAAAGGAGCTTATGGCCAAGAAGCTAGTAAAGATAAGAAAAGCCTTGGGGTTGTGGCGGAAATTTTGGAAAGAGACTGTGCGTCACTGCACAAAGAAGACTCTGGTGTTAACTGCCAAGTTTTCGGCACTGTTCATTGCCATCTTCGGGGCTTTAACGTTGAGGTTTGCCTATGAAAAACAGCACTGCGTTGAGTCAAGTTGAGTCAGTTCTAATACAAAATCGTCAATTTTCACAAATTTTGGTTAATCTCGGTGTCTTCACAACAAGCAGGTCAGCAACAAATAACAGATAGATGTAAAATACATAATACACAACGGCCTTTACATGTTTCTTAACACGGACACATTTGTATAACAATGAAGCCGCCATTTTGCTCACTGTTGGACCAAGAAGATCTTTTTAAGAACATTTTTAAATCAAAAAATTTGTGTATTTGAGCCACGAATTTTGTAACATTTTCATGTTAAGAAACATGTAAAGCTCGTTATATATTATGATGTATATTACACCTATGTGTTGTTTGCTTGTTGCTGACCTGTTTGTTGTGAAGACACCGAGATTAACCAAAATTTTTGAAAATTGTTTGACGATTTTGTACTAGAACTGGCATTTTAAGTCTTTGATTCAATGCAGTGCTGTATTTCATTAACACACCTCAACGTTAAAGCCCTGAAGATGACAATAAACATTGCAGAAAGCTTGGCAGTTAACACCAGAGTCTCCTTTTATGCAGTGACCCACAGTTTCTTTTTAAATTTATTAGTGTAACACTCGAAAACAATGAAACTGTTCAGAAGCGACAATATAATTTCAAACTTTTATACGCAAGCGCCAAATATGCCTGAAGACCAGCTTATATACGTCGCTTCTTGGCAATTTTGTTATTCTCTGGCAATACTAAACTATTATTTTATTTGATGAACTAGAGGATACTGATGAAGTTTGGGGTGTGATGTAATGTAAACTGTATGATCATAGTGGGTTATGCTGTGGTATACTTTTAGAAATAGTTGCACTGGTGATAATAATAATAATAATAAGGGGTAATAAGGGGGCGAGGGGTTGCTAGATCCTCTCAGTGGCGCCTCCCCAAGGTGGCGGATAGGGGAATGCCTCCCAGATATGGGTGGTACCGGGGAAATGAAATACCCGGGGCGGACCAAAACTAGCACAGTGGAATAGCGTCTGCATCCAGAGGATCGGCTATTCCACAATTAATAGGACACGACGGATCTCCATGTGAGGAGCGGTACTCCGACAGCGTCTGTTCTTCATGTTAGAAGCGGCTGTTTTCATAAACCCCCAGGAAGCCGCCCAACATCAACAGGCTATTCGGTGCGTGGCGACACCGAGGGGTATACCGAAGCCAAAGGATGCAAGTCGGTCGGCAACCTTCACAGGTGCATCCTCTGGAGGCAATTTGGACGGCTGCATCCGGAAATGTCGGCTGCGGGCCCTAAGGCTAACCACCTGATGGGCCCTATCTTCGGGTTCGACCACCTCGAAGGAAAAGCACCCACACCGAGCCGGTTTCGGAAGCCGGCGTTGGGCAAGGTGGCGGTGCTTCGATTTGCCCTGATGACGACCCCCGCAATAACATGGACCGTTTTAGGTGGACGACGGAGCTCAAGGATGACCTGCTGAGCTGCTACGAGAGCAGTAGCCCGCGCCGTAGGGGATACATGTCCCGCATGTATGAGAGGTGGTGTGAAATGCACCCAGAGCATAGCACGCTTACCTCTCAGAATTTGCGAGATTATGTATCGTACCTCCGGAGGCAGGGATATGTTCGTGCTCCAGCTCAGCCTGCCCCTTCGGCGGACGGAAGGCCTGTTAACCAGGCTGAAAGTTCGCCGGTAAGGCCCGCTGAGAGGGAAATCGACCAAGTCGTCTCACCTGGGGATTTCAGGGACCGAAGGGCTTTGCATAACAACGGAAGGTCCTTGAAGCTGGCAGATTTAAAGAGAGAGGATGAGGTTGTTGGTGAACGTCTATCGGAGGCCTCTGACATCTGAAGCATCAATTGCGAAATTTACGCTGCGGCTCTGAGGCTAGCTAGACAGGGGAGAGTGAGAGACTCTCCTGTTGAGAGAGCACAGAGACGGGTGCGCCAAATGGAAGCGAAAATCCAGTTGGCTCGCCAGGAAGCATCCCGTATCCAGTGTGTGATGGAATATAGAGCGGCTGGGAAGCCTTTTACGCGCCGAGTGCGCCAGATAGCCTACGGGTTGAGGCGCGACCATCATACACTCAGTCAAGCGGTACTGGTTGTTGTCAAGCAACACTGTCTTGACAGGATACGGATGCTAATCGCTGCTAAGCGATCGTTGGTGGCGCGGGCGAGAGGTCTGGAGCAGAACAGAATGTTCTGCGAAAGACCTTCTCGCCTTTTCCAACAGCCGCCTCCAGCCATAGAGCAGCCGCCAACTGCTGATCGCGTGGAGGCCTTTTGGAGGGACATTTACGAACAACCCAAACCTCTCTCAGCAGACACTCCGGCCTTGGCGCAGTTCGAGTCCGTTTGTAGGAGGACTCCTAACTTGAATGTACTGCGTCACCCGATAAACACGGAAGAAATTCTTGACGCCTTACGAGGCGCAAAGAATTTCGCAGCTCCTGGCCCGGATGGCATAAACACCTACTGGTGGAAAAAATTCCCCAGTTGCCACCGGCATTTAGCTAGAGTTTTTAACTCGTGGCTAAATCAGGAGCAGCCAATTCCGGCTTGGTTTGTCGAGGGTCGAACCGTGCTTCTCCCGAAGACCGGAGATTTGTCTGATCCCAAAAACTACAGGCCAATAACATGTCTGAACGCGTGTTACAAGCTCTTCACCAGAATCTTGTACATGCGTATCCTTCGAGCTGTGAATCCTGTATTTCTCGACGTGTATGAACAGAGAGGGTCAAAGAAAGGAGTAGCTGGCTGCAAGGAGAACCTGTTGATTGACCGATGTGTCACGCAGGATTCTGTGCAGTACAAGCGAAACCTTTCTATGGCCTGGATTGACTATCGTAAGGCATTCGACAGCACGTCTCATGACCTCATTGTGCGGCTGTTGGAATGTCTTTCGGTGGATAATCATATAGTGGGATGCATCAAACAACTGATGCCGCTCTGGAAGACCCGGTTTACCATAACATCAGGTGAAACTCGGGTTCAGACAGAGTTGGTGTCATTGAAAAGAGGTGTCTTCCAAGGAGACTCCTTGAGTCCCTTGCTCTTTTGCATCTCACTTTTGCCTCTGTCCATAGCGCTGAAAAATACTAAAGGATACAGCTGTGGCACGCCCAATAACCGGAGGCACAAGGTCACCCATCTGTTTTATATGGATGACCTAAAACTTTATGCCTCCGGCCAACGCGAACTACAACAATCGCTGAGGGTGGTGCAGGAGTACAGTCATGCTATCGGAATGGAGTTCGGGACAGACAAATGTGCATTGGTTCATCTCAAGAAAGGACGAAGCGGAGATAGTGGAGATGAGGAACAGCTCGTTGATGGGAGCATCTTGCGACAACTGCATGCCGGAGATACTTATACCTACCTTGGAGTGGCGCAGCGTCATGTCCAAGAGGCAACATTGGTTAAAGAGTGTCTCCGCCGCAAGTATTTGCACCGACTCCGGCAGATCTGGTCGTCAGAACTGTCCGGCAAGAACAAAGTCGCTGCCACAAACATGCTTGCGGTCCCATTGTTATTATACACCTTTGGTGCTATACACTGGAAAGTGAACGAGCTGAAGGAAATCGACACGAAGACCCGCAAAAGGATGAATATGGAGAGAAGCCTGCATCCTAAGTCCTCTGTCCCGCGAATATACCTCCCGCGACACCTGGGAGGGCGTGGACTATTGAGTTTGGAGCGTTTGCACAACAGAGTAGTACTGGCCACTGCCTGCTATGTAACGAACAGCACCGATCCCCTGATCCGCTTTGTGCGAGAGCACGAGAATGCGGGAAAAGGAGCCTTTCTTTTTAGCGCAGCGAAACGAGCAGCCGAGGAGCTCAGCCTCACACTCGACTTCAAGCGGAGGTGTCAGCAGTCCATTACGGAACTTGCTCCCGCAGAATTAAAATCCCACCTTAAAACTGCCGAAGTCGACTTCCTTTTAAGACTTCATAAAGATAAGCCAATGCATGGAATCTTCTACAAACATCTGGAAGAGCATGGCTTGTCTGAGCAGTTGACCTTCTCTTTCCTAAGGTCTAGTGGGTTGAAGTCGGAGACTGAGGGCTTTATAATGGCTTGCCAAGACGGTGTCTTCAACACCTTGGTGTACCGTAAAAGGGTTATGGGTGTAGATATACCCGAATCCCTTTGTAGAGCTTGCCGACAGGCGCCAGAGACGCTTATGCATCTCTTGTCGGCGTGTAAGACGTACGCTGGGACGGCTTACGTCCATCGGCACAACACGGCTCTACGAGTGCTCTACTATCATTTGAGGCACTCATACGGTATCGATGAGACACCGGTGCTGCCATACGCTCCAGGGGATATAGAGTCCGTTGTGGAGAACGAGAGATGCCGGATTTACTGGAACTACTCGTTCCCCACGCTCGAGCTTGTACAGGCAAACAAGCCCGACATAGTCCTTCTCGACCACCAACAGAAGACGATGTTCGTTATTGAGTTTTCGGCGCCTGCCGAGGTGAACATCGTCTCTAAGGAGGAGGAAAAGCGGACCAAATATCAGGAGTTGCTCGGACAACTTCGATGGCTCTGGCCAGACTACACTGTAAGTCTGCTGGTTATGGTCATTGGATCCCTAGGTGGAATGAGGAATACGCTGCTCTCTGCACTGCGCAAAATACCGGTGTGCCGTGCGGCGGCGCACATCTTAGCCGCCAGAATGCAGAAGGCAGTCATCCTTGGGTCCCTTCGTCTACTTAGGGCGCACGATTCGCGGACCCAGTGATTGCTCACCTCACGGTGTGAGGAGTAGCCATTGGGTAATGGAACAGCAGCCCGGTGTGTCGGAGCCCGGGCTGCACTTTTTTGTTTTAAAAAATAATAATAATAATTGCTTTATTGCCCAACAGATTAGACCATTTACAGGACAATTACAATGTAAGTTACAGTTAGAAATGTTTGCCGAAGAGAAAAAAAGAATTATAAAAGCTACATAAAACATCAATAGAACATAATAATATTATACTAATTATACAATTATCAAAGAAAGTTAAACAAAAAGATGTATATAAATATCTTTAGTTAAGATGCACCGATGCTGTATTGATGAAATTTTTAACAGAGGAAGCAAATATGTCAACATGCTTAGATATCTTGTTGTAGTTGCTGCACATAGCATATACCGGTGATTTAACAAGTATGTTTGCATTTGCTCTATCACAACTGAAATACAAACTACCTCTAGAATTTAGTCGTGGTACATTGAAATTAATTTGACTCAAAATGTCTATGCAATCTATAAAGTTGTGTAACAATTTATATAAAAATGCAAGAGGTGATGAAGTAATTAGCAAATAAATATAGTTTATGAAAACAAAAAGAGTGATTTTAAAGCACTAAAACGTGAAAAACAGTTCTTAATACAAAGTTAAAATGATAATGAAAAAAATACTAGTATTATTGTGAAAAAAGCGTGGGACGCTTTGTGCCATATTTTTCGGAATTTGAGCAACCCATATTATATTAAGGATCACCTATCGGCGTGGGAAGTAAAAGAGGATAAAAAGTTGGTTGACTAACATATCTATACAAACCTTCAGAAATTATATTCAGCATTAGAATGGGTATAATTTTTCACAGTTTAGGAACTGAATATGATTCATATCTGGAAAGCATGAATACTGTCTAAAAAACAGCATGTACATACATATATATATTTATTTATTTGACTGCTTATATTTGTATACTTGAGTATAAACGTATCGGTTAGAATGTATTTTTTACTCCCGATGCAAAAAAAGTGGGAACCTTATAAGGCCCTAACGTTCGCCGTATGGGCCTGCTAGCAATCTAAATTTCTAGTATGTACCTACATACAAATTTGGTTAAAAATCGTAAGAGATCTGAGTAATCCTGAAAATGCTAATTGCTCAAAACCAATTACCGCGATTTATTCAAATTTTAAGAGTCATTAACACTTGGCCTGCAGTGTATATGAACAAATCACTCAAAACCACAGACTACAGATTAGTCGATGCCCAAAACAAATCTATCCCATTTCAGAAAGCTCATTGAGCTCATTCATAAACTGTAGTTTGCATACTTTTGTATTGGTGGCGCTTTTATGAGTGTCCTCATGGCGCGCAAGTGTTCAATGCATGGCTGGCTGTAACCATTTTTGATCCTGCAGCTTAATATTTTTTGGCACAAAAACGTGGTTTTCGTTTTCTTAAAACTTGAATCTATGCTAATGTGGATCCAGATTTTAGAATAAGTTTACAATTATTAAAAAACGCCACATTTGGCAATTTTTTAATAATTATCTATTAGGAAATTTCAAAAAGATACGTCGATATTTGCCAAAACTATCCTTTTTCTTCACGCTCATGTTTTTTTCAGTTCAATACTCTCAAAATTAATAGTGAAAAATGGTTACAGCTGAACCGTTGCAAACAGCTCTCATGTACGTACTATAACCCCCTCTGAACTGCCAATACGAGGTCTTTTCGCATGTCTGGCAATCGTCTTGATTATTGTGGGCCTTGTTGGTGCCTCGGCAAATGTAATGTCTTTCATACCTTGAGTATGTATGACTGACCGATTATTAAAAAGACATAAACGACTGACTACTCTGATTCGTTGAGCCATTTGCCACTCAAAAATAGGTACTTTATTTTGTCCCATGCTGTGGAAAACGAAGAATGTAACTCTGAGCTTCTCCCGAAGTTAGGGACAGTCTGTGAATCATAACTGCTCGATATTGCACAATTCTAAGAAAATATATATAGTTTTATTATATGTATATCGGTTGAGTAGCGTAGCCGTTTAGGCTAGACTTCGCCATTTGTTCTATACATACTATGTATTAGTTCAATAAAGACACTATTATTATTATGCATGTCTTATTTTTTCTCGCATGGTTGCGGTAGTAACAAGTATTGACGGGCTGTGCCAAGTCAATACCTGACCTATTATTATTCTGAATTCAGGAAGGACCGTACAATGCTACAGGTCTTGAGGATCACAGACTTTTGGAAGGTTTTATGTAACTTTTCATCAAGGCCCAATTGTTGCAGGTGTGGCGTAAATGTATTTGGAGTAAGGCCTGAGACCGACATAATGAGAGGGACAATGACAACTTTGTTTTGTTTCCATAGTCGTTTTATTTCTATGGCGAGGTCGGTGTATTTAGATATCTTCCCAGCGTAGGTGTTTTGGATGTTCATATCATTGGGAATCGCAATATCTATTAAGTAGGTCACTTTGTCTGTCTTTGACTGGAATACTATATCTGGCCTGTTTGCTGGGATGGTTTTATCCGTATGTATTTCAATGTCCCAGTATAGTTTGAATTGATTGTTCTCTAGTACTGAGGTCGGTGTGTAGTTATAATATGGATCTGTGTTTTCAATTAGCTTGTTTGTTGTGGCTAGTGCTTGGTGTATGACTTTGGCTGCAGAGTTATGTCTGGCTGTATACTCAGTTCCAGCGAGAGTTTTGCATCCACTAGTTATGTGTTCTATTGTTTCCTTCTTTTGGTGGCATTTTCTGCAATTGTCATCAGAGATGGATGGATCTTTCATTATGTACTTCCTGTAATTTCGTGTCGCAATCACTTGGTCCTGGATAGCAAGCATAAAGCCTTCCGTTTCCGGAAAGAGCTGGCCATCCTGCAGCCAGGTGTATGACTGCTTTTCATTAATGTGGTCTCGTGAAACACGGTATCTATGTTTGCCGTGGAGTGCCTTCTGCGACCAGGTGTTTATTTTTTCTTGTTGTGCTTGTGTGCGTCTGCTGCGTGGTCTGGACAAGAAAGGGCGAGTGGTGTGTAGTTTTTGTCTGCTTTTACTATTGCTTTATGCAAGTTTGTTTGTTTACTGTGGGAAAAATGTCTGAGTGATTTTATTTGTTTTGCATAAGTGACTGTATATCTATAATTCCTATTTATGTTTAAAACAAAAAAGTGCAGCCCGGGCTCCGACACACCGGGCTGCTGTTCCATTACCCAATGACTACTACTCACACCGTGAGGTGAGCAATCACTGGGTCCGCGAATCGTGCGCCCTAAGTAGACGAAGGGACCCAAGGATGACTGCCTTCTGCATTCTGGCGGCTAAGATGTGCGCCGCCGCACGGCACACCGGTATTTTGCGCAGTGCAGAGAGCAGCGTATTCCTCATTCCACCTAGGGATCCAATGACCATAACCAGCAGACTTACAGTGTAGTCTGGCCAGAGCCTGCGAAGTTGTCCGAGCAACTCCTGATATTTGGTCCGCTTTTCCTCCTCCTTAGAGACGATGTTCACCTCGGCAGGCGCCGAAAACTCAATAACGAACATCGTCTTCTGTTGGTGGTCGAGAAGGACTATGTCGGGCTTGTTTGCCTGTACAAGCTCGAGCGTGGGGAACGAGTAGTTCCAGTAAATCCGGCATCTCTCGTTCTCCACAACGGACTCCATATCCCCTGGAGCGTATGGCAGCACCGGTGTCTCATCGATACCGTATGAGTGCCTCAAATGATAGTAGAGCACTCGTAGAGCCGCGTTGTGCCGATGGACGTAAGCCGTCCCAGCGTACGTCTTACACGCCGACAAGAGATGCATAAGCGTCTCTGGCGCCTGTCGGCAGGCTCTACAAAGGGTGTCGGGTACATCTACACCCATAACCCTTTTACGGTACACCAAGGTGTTGAAGACACCGTCTTGGCAAGCCATTATAAAGCCCTCAGTCTCCGACTTCAACCCACTAGACCTTAGGAAAGAGAAGGTCAACTGCTCAGACAAGCCATGCTCTTCCAGATGTTTGTAGAAGATTCCATGCATTGGCTTATCTTTATGAAGTCTTAAAAGGAAGTCGACTTCGGCAGTTTTAAGGTGGGATTTTAATTCTGCGGGAGCAAGTTCCGTAATGGACTGCTGACACCTCCGCTTGAAGTCGAGTGTGAGGCTGAGTTCCTCGGCTGCTCGTTTCGCTGCGCTAAAAAGAAAGGCTCCTTTTCCCGCATTCTCGTGCTCTCGCACAAAGCGGATCAGGGGATCGGTGCTGTTCGTTACATAGCAGGCAGTGCCAGTACTACTCTGTTGTGCAGACGCTCCAAACTCAATAGTCCACGCCCTCCCAGGTGTCGCGGGAGGTATATTCGCGGGACAGAGGACTTAGGATGCAGGCTTCTCTCCATATTCATCCTTTTGCGGGTCTTCGTGTCGATTTCCTTCAGCTCGTTCACTTTCCAGTGTATAGCACCGAAGGTGTATATAATAACAATGGGACCGCAAGCATGTTTGTGGCAGCGACTTTGTTCTTGCCGGACAGTTCTGACGACCAGATCTGCCGGAGTCGGTGCAAATACTTGCGGCGGAGACACTCTTTGACCAATTCTGCCTCTTGGACATGACGTTGCGCCACTCCAAGGTAGGTATAGGTATCTCCGGCATGCAGTTGTCGCAAGATGCTCCCATCAACGAGCTGTTCCTCATCTCCACTATCTCCGCTTCGTCCTTTCTTGAGATGAACCAATGCACATTTGTCTGTCCCGAACTCCATTCCGATAGCATGACTGTACTGCACCACCCTCAGCGATTGTTGTAGTTCGCGTTGGCCGGAGGCATAAAGTTTTAGGTCATCCATATAAAACAGATGGGTGACCTTGTGCCTCCGGTTATTGGGCGTGCCACAGCTGTATCCTTTAGTATTTCTCAGCGCTATGGACAGAGGCAAAAGTGAGATGCAAAAGAGCAAGGGACTCAAGGAGTCTCCTTGGAAGACACCTCTTTTCAATGACACCAACTCTGTCTGAACCCGGGTTTCACCTGATATTATAGTGAACCGGGTCTTCCAGAGTGGCATCAGTTGTTTGATGCATCCCACTATCTGATTATCCACCGAAAGGCATTCCAACAGCCGCACAATGGGCTCATGAGACGTGCCGTCGAATGCCTTGCGATAGTCAATCCAGGCCATAGAAAGGTTTCGCTTGTACTGCACGGAGTCCTGCGTGACACATCGGTCAATCAACAAGTTCTCCTTGCAGCCAGCTACTCCTTTCTTTGACCCTCTCTCTGTTCATACACGTCGAGAAATACAGGATTCACAGCTTGAAGGAGACGCATGTACAAGATTCTGGTGAAGAGCTTGTAACATGCGTTCAGACATGTTATTGGCCTGTAGTTTTTGGGATCAGACAAATCTCCGGTCTTCGGGAGAAGCACGGTTCGACCCTCGACAAACCAAGCCGGAATTGGCTGCTCCTGATTTAGCCACGAGTTAAAAACTCTAGCTAAATGCCGGTGGCAACTGGGGAATTTTTTCCACCAGTAGGTGTTTATGCCATCCGGGCCAGGAGCTGCGAAATTCTTTGCGCCTCGTAAGGCGCAAAGAATTTCTTCCGTGTTTATCGGGTGACGCAGTACATTCAAGTTAGGAGTCCTCCTACAAACGGACTCGAACTGCGCATGGCCGGAGTGTCTGCTGAGAGAGGTTTGCGCTGTTCGTAAATGTCCCTCCAAAAGGCCTCCACGCGATCAGCAGTTGGCGGCTGCTCTATGGCTGGAGGCGGCTGTTGGAAAAGGCGAGAAGGTCTTTCGTAGAACATTCTGTTCTGTTCCAGACCTCTCGCCCGCGCCACCAACGATCGCTTAGCAGCGATTAGCATCCGTATCCTGTCAAGACAGTGTTGCTTGACAACAACCAGTACCGCTTGACTGAGTGTATGATGGTCGCGCCTCAACCCGTAGGCTATCTGGCGCACTCGGCGCGTAAATGGCTTCCCAGCCGCTCTATATTCCATCACACACTGGATACGGGATGCTTCCTGGCGAGCCAACTGGATTTTCGCTTCCATTTGGCGCACCTGTCTCTGTGCTCTCTCAACAGGAGAGTCTCTCACTCTCCCCTGTCTAGCTAGCCTCGGAGCCGCAGCGTAAATTTCGCAATTGATGCTCCAAATGTCAGAGGCCTCCGATAGACGTTCATCAACAACCTCATCCTCTCTCTTTAAATCTGCCAGCTTCAAGGACCTTCCGTTGTTATGCAAGGCCCTTCGGTCTCTGAAATCCCCAGGTGAGACGACTTGGTCGATTTCCCTCTCAGCGAGCCTTACCGGCGAACTTTCAGCCTGGTTAACAGGCCTTCCGTCCGCCGGAGGGGCAGGCTGAGCTGGAGCACGAACATATCCCTGCCTCCGGAGGTACGATACATAATCTCGCAAATTCTGAGAGGTAAGCGTGCTATGCTCTGGGTGCATTTCACACCACCTCTCATACATGCGGGACATGTATCCCCTACGGCGCGGGCTACTGCTCTCGTAGCACCTCAGCAGGTCATCCTTGAGCTCCGTCGTCCACCTAAAACGGTCCATGTCATTGCGGGGGCCGTCATCAGGGCAAATCGAAGCACCGCCACCTTGCCCAACGCCGGCTTCCGAAAACGGCTCGGTGTGGGTGCTTTTCCTTCGAGGTGGTCGAACCCGAAGATAGGGCCCGTCAGGTGGTTAGCCTTAAGGCCCGCAGCCGACATTTCCGGAGGCAGCCGTCCAAATTGCCTCCAGAGGATGGACCTGTGAAGGTTGCCGACCGACTTACATCCTTTGGCTTCGGTATACCCCTCGGTGTCGCCACGCACCGAATAGCCTGTTGATGTTGGGCGGCTTCCTGGGGGTTTATGAAAACAGCCGCTTCTAACATGAAGAACAGACGCTGTCGGAGTACCGCTCCTCACATGGAGATCCGTCGTGTCCTATTAATTGTGGAATAGCCGATCCTCTGGATGCAGACGCTATTCCACTGTGCTAGTTTTGGTCCGCCCCGGGTATTTCATTTCCCCGGTACCACCCATATCTGGGAGGCATTCCCCTATCCGCCACCTTGGGGAGGCGCCACTGAGAGGATCTAGCAACCCCTCCTATTATTATTCTGATTTTCAAGTTTCTCTCGCATGACTGCGGTAGCAACAAATGTTGACGGGCTGTGCCAAGTCAACACCTGAACTATTACTGATCGGAATTTAAGAAAGATCGTACTATATTACAGGTCTTAAGGATTACAGACTTTTGGAATGTTTTGTGTAACTTTTCGTCCAGGCCTAGCTGGTGCAGGTGTGGTGTGAATGTGTTAGGTGTAAGGCCTGATACCGACATAATTAGGGGGACAATAACGACTTTGTCTTGTTTCCAGAGCCGTTTTACTTCTATGGCAAGGTCTGTGTATTTAGATATCTTCCCAGCGTAGGTGGTTTTAACATTCGTATCATTAGGGATAGCAATATCTATTAAATAGGTAACTTTGTCTGCCTTCGACTGAAAAACTATATCTGGTCTATTGGCTGGGATAGTTTTATCTGTGTGTATTTCGACGTCCCAGTATAGTTTGTACCGATCGTTTTCGAGTACTGATGTCGGAGTGTAATTGTAGTATGGATCTGTGTTGTCTATCATTTTGTTTACTGTGGCTAGTGCTTGGTGTATGATCTTGGCCGCAGAGTTATGTCTGGCTGTGTATTCGGTACCGGCAAGAGTTTTGCACCCGCTTGTTATGTGATCTATTGTTTCTTTCTGTTGGTGACATTTTCTGCAGTTATCTTCTGTTATGGATGGATCTTTAATTATGTATTTCTTGTAGTTTCTTGTCGCAATAACTTGGTCCTGGATAGCAAGCATAAATCCTTCAGTTTCTGGAAAGAGCTGGCCATCCTGCAGCCAGGTGTATGACTGTTTTTCGTTTATGTGGTCTTGCGTAATACGGTATCTATGCTTGCCATGGAGTGGTTTCTGCGACCAGGTGTTTATTTTTTCTTGTTGCGATTGTGTAGGATTGTGTGTGTCTGCGGCGTGGTCAGGACATGATAGGTTGAGTGGTGTATAGTTTTTGTCTGCTTTTACTATTGCTCGATGTAAATTTGTTTGTTTGTTTTGGAAGAAATGTCTGAGTATCTTTATCTGTCTTCTGCGAAGCGACTGTATATCTATAATCCCTCTGCCTCCTTGTTTTCTGTCTATGGTGAGCCTTTCTTTGCATGCGTTTGGATGTGACATTCGGTGTTTCGTGAGTTCTGTCCGTATGAGGATGTGGATGTTTTCTATATCAGTGTGTGACCACTTGATGATGCCGAAGGAGTATGTGAGAACTGGTATCGCAAATGTGTTAATGGCTTTTGTAAGGTTTCTAGAATTCAATTTGGTTTTTAGTAGCTTAATAAGGCGATCTCTGAACTCTTGGGTTAGTTGTGCCTTGACTTTTGTGTGGTCTATTTTAACGTTCTGATTGAAGCCCAGGTACTTGTATGTTTCGTCCTTGTCCATGTTATTTAGTGTTTGGCCAGTAACTGTTTCCTGTTCGGGGTGGTCCTTCCATTGGCCTTTGTTGATGTGGAGGACCTTGCATTTACTCATTCCGAATTCCATTTTGACGTCTGACGAGCAAACTTCTGTTATTCTGATTAACTCCCTCAGTTGTACTTTATTGGCGGCATATAGTTTTATATCATCCATGTAGAGGAGATGATTGATTTTGTGTTGATTTAGTCTCTCATGTCTTACGTTGAAACCGCAGTTTGTGTTGTTAAGTGCGTTGGAGAGTGGATTCAGACAGAGACAGAACCACAGTGCACTGAGAGAGTCACCCTGGAAGATGCCGCGTCTTATGTGTAGCTCATCTGTCTTGATATAGCCGTCCTGGGTTTTGAGATGTATGTTGGTTCGCCATGTCTCCATGGTTCTTGTAAGAAACTGACGTAGCCCCGGGTTGATTTTATATATTTGAAGAGTTTTCGCCAGCCAGCTATGGGGTACAGAGTCGAAAGCTTTTTTATAGTCGATGAAACAGGTGTGAAGGTTCCTATGTTCTTTTCTGGTTTGCTCCATGATCACACTATCAATTATAAGTTGTTCCTTGCAACCTTGGCTTTGCTTTCGACATCCTTTTTGTTCTTCAGTCAGGATGTTGTTTTGCGTGAGGTGTTGCTCAATTCTCCTACATATTGTTGCGGTGATGATCTTGTACAAGGTGGGCAGGCAAGTGGTTGGACGATAGTTGGCAGGGTTCTTGGTGTCTGCGTTTTTGGGTTTTATGTACGTTATTCCTTGCGTGAGGAATTTGGGAAGCCTATTCGGTTGGAGTATGACTTTATTGATTTGGTCCGTAAGCATTTCGTATGTTGCACTGAATTGCTTGTACCAAAAATTTTGCACATTATCCACGCCTGGGCACTTCCAATTATGGGTATGCTTTATGGTCTCAGCTATTTCCTCTGGAGTAAGGATAACGTCTCTCTGCTCCACTATATGTTGATGTTTTTCCTCTTCTTGTCTGATCCATGGAGCGTTTTCATTATGTGTTTTGGGTTCTGACCATAGGCTTCCCCAAAACTCAGTTAACTTTTGCTTACTAGGAGGTTCTATTGCTGTTATCTGGTTGTCGGCTGTTATTTTTTGGTAAAACTGTTTTTCACTTTTCTGAAAAAGATTGTTGGCATCCTTTCTGGCATTAGACTCGTTGTACCTACGGAGTCTAGCAGCATAGACTGCGAGCTTCTGTTTAAGGGTATCAGCTATTTCTGGTATTGTCTGTTGTGGTGACTTGGATTTCAGTATATTAATTGTTGTCTGTACGCGCTTTGAGCGGTTGTTATTGTTGGTGTATTGCGCGAGGTGTGCCAGATCCTTTCTGATTGTGCTGATTTTATTTTCAATTCTTATTTGCCATTTAGGTTTAGATCTTTCAGTTGTGCGGGCTATAGATCGTTTTGGGAGTTTTTGGCCGTTGAGTGTGAGTGTGGTTGCTGCGGCAGCATATATAACAGTATGGATGCCTCTAGGTCACTGTCTTTGGTTAAGAATTGTGGTATTATGTTGTCATTTATTGTGTGTAGTATTTGTAGAGTGTTGTTTTTAAAAATTAGTCTGGGCAGGGGATCTCGCAATGTAGGATTAGTGCCACACCATTTGTTGTACTGTGTGTTCATCACATGTTCGGCAGATTGTGTGATGGCAGGTGGTAAAGTAATGTTTTGGCTTTGTGTGGCTGTGGAAGGTAAGTTAGTGCATGCTGTTTCTGGTGTATCTGGTGTATGATCATCTTCTAGATCCAATTCTAAGTGTATGCTGGTGTTATTGATCGTGCCTGTGTTTGGAGGTTGATTATTTCGGGTACGAATGGCATGCCGTTCTGTGATTGATTCAGTAGCTAACGAATCATTAGGTTGGGCAGCGGTATCTGGTATATGTTGTGTGTGCTCATGTTCTGGATTTGTCTCTGAGTGTATGCTACTGTTGTCGATTGTGGTTTTGTTTGAGGTCTGCGGGTGATTCGGATGGGCATTTATTTCACTGGATACAAGAATCTTTATAGCTTGTAGTTCTTCGGGTGTAAGGCGGTTGTTTTTTGTTATGACTCGTTTTTGGTCAATGAGTCGCTGTTCAGTTACACGCTCTGCGAGGTGTGGGTATTGTGCTATAAATAACCTGTGCAGCTCATGTCTGTAGCCTGTAGAGATGGTTTCTAGTCTTGTGGCGGTGTAGTAACAGTGCATTACATGTTTATTGATTTCAGTTGTCCATTGTAAGCGCTGTCTCGGTTTACCAGCTTTGGTGGTTGCCGGCTGTGCTGGCAAAACATCCGCAGCTGGGTTGTGATCTCTGGGCTGTTCTGTTTGGGTTTCAGGTTCGGGTGAGTTTAATCGACGTACCCTAGGCCGTCGTTGGTTATTTTTAGAAGTAACTTTATGCATCGTGTTCCCACGAGTAGGGACGATCTAAATGTCGCTCTCCCGGGTGACGCCCATTCCAGGAGAGAAGGAACTTATATTTACTCCGAAGTTGGCCCAAGGTGCTCCGGAGGATTTGCGACTTTACTGTCGGGTTTTGTTGAGGCTTTCTCCTCACGGGCCGGCCGGTTAAGGCAAGCCCCCCGGTTGCTTACCCCTCACGACGTTCCCCAGCCACGCCTTGCTGAAGTCGTTGAAGTGTTGGGCGCAATAACGGTGTGTGACAGAAAGGCCGGCGCTCAGCCCTCTGTGGCATATTTTCCCGGGTTTGCCAAACCCCTATCTGACCGAAGTCAGGATAGCTTGGGGAAAGGAGCTGGGTGCTAGGTAGAGTAAGTGAGATCTACCGAGCGCCCAGCTTCCTGGGTGTGCTAGCCTTGGTTGAAGTGACTTTTTGACCACGAACCCTGCTGGTGTCCACCGAAATAGCTCGCCTGTCAAAAAGTCACTTTCTAAGCCCCCAAACGAACGTCAACGTTCTAGCACCCGATGGGGGTCGGAGTACCGCTCCTCACATGGAGATCCGTCGTGTCCTATTAATTGTGGAATAGCCGATCCTCTGGATGCAGACGCTATTCCACTGTGCTAGTTTTGGTCCGCCCCGGGTATTTCATTTCCCCGGTGCCACCCATATCTGGGAGGCATTCCCCTATCCGCCACCTTGGGGAGGCGCCACTGAGAGGATCTAGCAACCCCTCCTATTATTATTATTATTATTATTATTATTATTATTATTATATGTTTTATTTATTTCCTTTAGATGGACCTACAGTTCTGCAAAAGAAACGAAAAGCTTGTGGTACTGGGGTCAAGTGTCTACATATGGGGGAGACGGATTTTATGTTGATTTGCTGAGGGATCGTAATGGAACCAGACAGATTATTCAAGATTTAAAAGAGAATATGTGGATACAAAGAGGCACTAGGGCAATCTTTATAGATTTTACCGTGTATAATGCTAACATGAATTTATTTGCAGGTATTTAAAGTTTCCTCATAATTACAAATAAAAGCGACAATTCCACTAACCCTAAGATATAATAGCAGTTTTTGATTTAGTTTTCATCAACTTGAGGACATCTGATTGCTTTTTATCTTTATAAATGTGGTGATAGTGCCAATAAAAGAAGTACCTTATTTTTGTAATTATAAAGGTTTTTCCATTACCCTGGAAAATAACCTTGGCAATATTCTGACCTACTACCTATTAAGCTTAAAATTTGATAACCTGTAGTTGGAGAATTACTAACTTGATTGTAATGAGCTTTGTGCACTACATTACTATTATGACCTAGATGTGAGGATTGCATAGCTTTTTAGAATCCTGAGAGTGGGTATGAAATAGCCATCAAAAGACGAAAACCCGAAAATTTCCTTTTGTGTTTTATAACCTGTAACTTGACTATATTAAGCAAATTGATTCTATTTTGATGGTGTAGACACCAGAACATCTTCTGTACCTATGTGAATGCATATTGATAAAGAGCAGATGCAAAAATTCTAATTTTTAATAAATCTTTGATATAATTTTTTATAATGGGAAATGGGAAATGCCCGTTATGAGGGGATCTGGTATTACTTATCATTATAACCGATAGGTGAGGAGAGTATTGTGATCATTAAAATTTTCGATTTCGAGATAATACGCTTTCTGGGCGTTTCATGATATTTGCATAACGAAAATCATGCCACTCATTTTCGTCGGTCCGTCTGTCGGTCTGTCTGTAACGGTAATGATTGAATGAAATTCTGACACAGTATTACTACCGTGGTCAAGATGGAAAATGCGTATGGCTCTTAGAAATTGTGTCAGTAGCGACGTAGCCATAAACACTAATTTTTAGACGCTCACTAAATAGTACGAATTTTAGCTACTTGACTTAACACGTGTAAATGCGCATTAACCTAACGGTTCGTTAAAATCGTAACCGATTTCGATTAATTTATGTGCTAAATGAAATTGTTATTAACCTACAAAAACGTTTTTTCAGTTTGCAAATTTGTATTTGAGTTACCTCCAGTTGGTGGTGTACTGACAAAGGCGGAAATCCACAGTATGAAATTGCTGAGATTTTTGAAGAAATGGGACTACATTGTTTTGTGGTGTGAGCTAGCCTCCTACGTCCTTATGTTGTACTATTTATCAGAAGAAATTAGAGAGATGATCCATTTTAAACTGCACTATATATTAAAGTTTTGGAATTACGTCGATATTTCAATTATCGGGGTAGGTATCCTATCACTGAGGGAAAACTTTAATCGCTACGATTAAAATTTTAATCTCCGCAATTAACCCTTAACTACTAACGTGCCGTCTGTGAGACGGTTAGAAATTGTTAGCATATTACTAGATATCCCTGCCTGATTTCGGCTCTACGCGTCTATCTACCTTAAGGGGCCTGGATACATACATTTATATGTATATACGTATTTGCCATGTAAAACACGGACTCATAATTTCTCGCATAACTCACTCTATTTTCAAACTACATATATAATATTTCAGAAGGCGGTAGCTAAGGCCTTAGTGAATGACAACTATTTTCAATTTTCTCAAAAAAGTTTTTTAGTGTGCAAAAAAACTCGCTATGCAAAATCATACATTCTATAAATACCTGTAATTTAACAACTAAACACGATATCAAAAAAAGGCTAAATAGTTGCACAAGCGCAAGCTTTCTTCTTCAATTTGCTCTTTAAGTCATTACTGTAAGTTTAAAAGTAACGTCAGAAGCTTGGAAATGCGAAATTCATTTTTATGGTGACCTTCGGACCTTTTGACCTTACCTTTGGATTTTTGGACTTATCTCCCCTCATCTTAGACACACACACACACACTGGAGAAAGGGAACAGGCGGCCACGTCTCCTCGCCAACACGGGAACACGTCTTTTCTTGGATTTTCAATTTCGCGCGCTATACCCTAGACCCGTAGTAGTTAGTCAGATGTGCGAGTAATAACATTTGGGCTCTCTTTATGAGGAACTTATTTAACGATACAGTACCGATAGCGTCTCAGAGACAGCTCGTTAGTGTTAATGTAACTTTTTGGAAAAATATAAACATAGATATTCGTCCCAGTACTCCAACGAGGGTTCGTTTTGAGGATAGTAATTTTGAAGAGCAGCTTTTAAAGTGGTACGAAGAAGCTGGCAGGATGACGAATAGGACGATATCCAAATTTTGCGATATAACGTGACAGTACTTTCTAGGTATCTCAGAAAATATTACTAAAAGAAAATCAAAATTATTGGAAAAACTCAAGAATTGCTGCATATTCCCATCAAACAGGAAAATAAGAACTAGAGGGTTTAGAATGCATCAAAAAAATGAAAATTATGCAGAAAAAATGTATGTGAATTTGGCGCACGTGAATTTAATAATTGCAATAAGGTGGAAATTAATTGTTATGTTTTGTTTTTAGTATTTGTTTCTATTTTCTCTAGCGGTATTCGCAAATGCAATTTTTCCTGTTAATATATGAATTAAAATTAACTTGCATGACTTAGGCCCGGTTTCATAATCATTCACTAATGCGTTGATTAGCAAATATACCTATAAACTTAATCATTCCATTAAAGTGATGCGCGTTTCATAATGCATTTGGAAACGCCAATTAACTAAAATGCAATAAAATGTGGTTGGTACACCTGAAAGAAGGTTTTATGCCACATTTTGTGCCGTTTGAACTACATTATGGCATTTCGCTTAACCTACAATTGGCGATTCCAATTACCGATGAGGGCGCTGGCGTTTGTAAACAAATATGGAGGATAGCAGGTATCCTGCACGCTGTGACACGCTTTTGGAGGAAATTCGTGGCGATGTATGCTTTTATCATAGTCTTTTTTGGAGTGGCAACCACAAACACTACTGTTTGTATTAAACTTGCTAGCCTTTCTTGATTTGAAGCCTGATGTAGATGCCATATTCTTGACAATAGCGTATGAAGAAGGTCCGAAGGAATATTCTAACACACTATATACCAATTAACAAAGCACAAACTTGAAAACACGACTGAACGAAGAAACATAAACGGCATATAAACGGTTAATGGCATGTTAATTGTGTGCCGTCCAAAATTCGAGTACCTGCTTTGTCAGTGTAGATTTTTGCCGCTAGAGGTCTCATCGATTTTTGGAATTGCCAATAGTGAATATGTCAGATTGTGACATAAGTCTACGTCTTTGCAATTGCAATTCTATTAAAGCATTATTACTCATGTTAGGAAGGTATGGAATCAAAGCCAAAAAAAGCAAAACGTGCGCGTGATAGGAACTTTACTAAAGAAGAGGAGCTGCTACTCACTCGTACAGTAGCAATATTCAAAAGCATTATAGAATGCAAATCTACAGATAAAGTGAACAATCAGGAGAAGGTATAGGCACCTGAGTGAGGATATAATACAGTCGTCTGCAAATACATATAGAGATGAATAAAGAAAGTATTACGCATACCTACTTGCTTTTAATTTTGCTCAAAAGCAGCTATGAATAGATGTAATCTGTCTTATTTTATAAACACCGATAAAAGTGAACATCCACTGGCAACTCAACATAATGAAATTCTGATATGCTGCTTTAACTGGCCGAGAGCGAGCCATTAAGTTATTGGACAATTATGTCATTTTAATCTGTCATTTAGCGATTATGAAAACCATTTATTTCCTAATGCTCGAATTAAGCATAATGGGTGAATTAGGTTTGATTATGAAACCGGGCCTTATTAAACTCAAAATATGTTTGTACCTTGTTTAAATGAAGTTTTTTTAGTAACTACTTAACAGAAATGCCATGTTAGTAGTTAAGGGTTGAATTTTGCATCAAAATACGTGACAATTAAACTGTTTAATTGCTACAATTGATTAGTGAATTCTGTTTAGTATTAATTGTGATAGCGAGCAATATCACATTAGTGACTGTCAGAAAAATGTCACTGTGACTGTAGCTTAGTTTAATAGTTACAATTAAACCACGTCTCCAAGGTTTTATTAACTTGTTTAATACCCTCAATTAAACAGGATTATTTACTACGATTACCTTATTTATTTGTGACATTCTTTTTTCACTGTACGATACAGATAATAAATTAAACTGCTATAGTGAAACATTTTAATACCAATACTGATTTTTTTTTTAATTGAATACGGGTAATTCCTATCCTCAATTACAGGGATTAAAAAAAGCAAATAGGTTCAAACTAATCTTTATTCCTGGTAAAATAATTAATAATCATTATAACAAAAATTAAAATCTTGAGTTTATCATAACAAAAAAGTTATTATTGCACCTAAAACGTCTATTCCACCTACCAACACATAATGTCATTGGGAAATTGTTAGATATTTTGATCTTACAGCAAAGTTACTGGAAATTTACGACTCGTGTACTCCAAAGCCATGTTTAACCATGTAGGTATCTATTCTGTTCCACACACAAGGACACAAGCACGCATAAAATGCACAATGAACATGATGAACACAAAATAGTAGGTATATGATATTAAAACCGAACAGCGAATGCACCTCATACCTGTAACCGTGCTGTAACCACTAACGACTAACTGAAACGATGTAAAACAACAGTGAAGAGCATCTATCTCTACCGCACTCGCTTGCCCTCTAGAAGAAAAGAGATTGGAAGGTCCCCTACCTCGGAGAACGATCATTATGCGTATTTCGTGACTTATCATAGCTGTAATATCCTTTAACTGTTGCAATTAAAATGTTTAATTTAATTGGAAATTGCAGTACTGCAACCAGTTCAATTGTCATTGTAACCCGAAGCGCCTACGGTAGGAATACTCATAACGACAGTTACTGATTTATTTTTATAGTAACTCTCGTTAATTATTAAAATGTTTAATTGGAAGTAGTAGTACTTAAACCAGTTTAAATGTTACAATAATATGTGCTTTCTGTGATAAAATCAAAGTATTAGAATTCAATTTTTATGACTGACTATTAAGCTACATTTCAGAAACAGCATGCAACTTTAATATAGGCTATTAAAAATGTACCAGTTGGTTTTCTCGCAGTGTAAATAATGAAAATATCAGCACTTTCAACATCGTTACGTATGTAACGATTGTAAGAGTAATTATGGCAACTTCTCAATAACTCATCAGGAAACCATTTTTGAAAATAACGTTAAATACAAGTACGAAGTCTGACGTCAGATCAAGCTCTGTAAGACTCTTTCTCGCCGAAAACCCTACGGAAACTTGGAAAGAGCAAAACCTTTGACGAACGGCTATCAATATCGGGAAAATCAATGATTTATTCACACCCGATTTGGTAACATGAACTCACCTTGATCTCAAGTTCATATGGAAAATAAAAGTTCATGCTCACCCCAGATTCACATGCATTTCCATTTGAAAAATACAAAAATTGATACTGACATGAACATAAAAGTTATGGACTAAGTCAATTCTAAGGTCATCCATATCTTTTCTTCACCCTATATAAGATACGATACAGCGAGAATAAGTGTGAACCTAGACCCACATAAAAAAAGCTTAGACGTAGATAGTGTGTTTTCATTCAAGTATACCATATATTCCTATATAACAATACAAATAAATAATAGTCTTAACCCTTCGTTAGTCACGTGGGCTAATCGTAGACCTTACCTATTCTGTATGCGCCAACGCTTGAGCAACATGTAGCGCTTATGTCTGCTTCATTACCTTTTGAAGTTCACTTGAACAGATCTGCTCCTAACAAGTACATGTAAAAATTATTAGCTTCAAAATACGATTTGGCTACAATCGTAGACCGCGTTAGCGCGGAGGTAGTTTATCCAACAATATTTGTGATTTTTTCCAGAAAAGGGTAATTTTCCAAAACTGATATATTTCGTTATGGCAGGAAGTGGCGTAACTACAGGGTTTTCTAGGGGATTGAAAACATCCCCCAGATATAAGAAATAATATATTATTTCAGTTTCCTTGAAAGGTATTCTACCCTTTTTCAAAATCCACCAGGAAGTCTTGTTGAATGTTGTTCATATTGCTTTAGAGTCAAATACAGACCAACAATAGTTTTGCCTGGAATACGCATAAGTGTTTATAAGACAAACTATCTTTAAGAACATGCGTTAAACTACAAAATGGTGGTTATTAAATTTTGGAAAATTTATTAATTTCTAGGTTCTTCCAATTAGTACCACTAATATTTTTAGCTACTTTGCTAGCATAAACTAGGTACTCGACAACTATTATCAGAATGAGAATGAATCACGGTAACTTTCCATCTCATTTGTACAAGTTAGGCTAACTACCTAACATTGGCCCATATTGACATAGTATAATTTTTTTCGTTTAAAATTTGTCTGTGCTAAATTTCCAGATATGAAATAAATAATTGTGTAAACTCAATAGCAAAAAAGTGATTTGTTTGTCAGCACATAATTAGGATTATTGTTAAATGATGTTGGAAAATCATTTCTTAATGATTTATTTAAGTACAAAGATCGAGTCTTGTGTAATATTCTGCATGCAGAATTATTGTATCTTCTGTCTTATAGCATTGCAAAAAAGCTCCGTGGAATAAATAATTTGAATATTGTTCCAAAGTTTACGGAATACATATTTCCGTAAACTTTGATTGTTCGAACTATTTAATGAACCTTATGTACGAAAAAGCCCAACTTTAAGTGTAACCAAAGTTTACGGAATACATATAAGTTGGATCACTCCGCAAAAATATCAAAACAGCCTGCCCCTTGCCCCGTCTCCCCGGTCCACCGGTAGCAGTGTACCGATGTCAGCCGGGAGATACGGGGCGGCGCAAAGTAGTGGTTGAACGTGTGTAACGCGAAGTGTATACAGTGTCTCAAAAATATCGGATTTTGTTATCTCGGATTTGTTTGCAGGAAATGGATAATATTTTCAGAAGCTTGATTTTATCAATTAAATTTATTAACGGATGGAAAATGACAATCAGCTCCATCCTTATTTTGTGGTAAACCTTGAAATATAAAGGATATAAATACATCTGTTAAAGGTAAAGGTAAAGGTTAAATGTAGGCGTAGGGATGTGGCGACCCCATCGCCCAGAGATGATGGTACACCTTGCACCGCCGACGGTGCATCATGCACTATTATCTCTGCAATCAGCCACAGGGGGGAGAAGTGGAGTCACTTAGCTTCGCCCGCGGTGCAATCACCCCCACATCGGAATATTTCCTGGAAACTAGAAATAGGTTCCCGGAAATAGGCGGCGCCAAATGGCCTCATGGTTCATGTTCCGTCGCTGGGCCGATGTTCCCGGTTTCTCATAAGTGACAAATTGGATTAATTAGAAGTAAAAAATGCTCAATGGCTCTTCCAGGATCAAAAGATTCCGGAGGTAAAATACCTGGCCGTTCGGATCTCCGGGTGCCAGGTGGTCCGGGGGGAACATTAAGCGAAGTTAGTTTAAAGAATTGTGCTGCCACTCCTCATCAGGCTAACAACAGAAGCCGTCCTTCGCAGCAACTTCGCACTGACGACAGGCCCGAAGGCCAGAGAAACTTTTTTAGGGCCGACTTTACAAATATACGAGGTCTTGCCTCCAACATAAACCCTGTCCATCAACACCTTCAGGCAGAGAAGCCACACATTCTGGCTCTTACGGAAACTCAAGTCGGCTCTTCAACAATGGATAACTGCTTCAGATATCCCGGATATGACTTATACACCCGATTTAGACGTAGGTTTGGCGTATGCGTGTACGTTAAATCTGGGCTTTCTTGTCATCGAGAAGAAGAGCTCGAACTGGAAGGATTTGACATCATATGGCTCAAAATATCCTTCCAAAATCATTCAAAGTTTATATGCTGCATTTATAGGCCACCAAGCAATAACAACTGCAAAGAGCTCTTCGAGAAGCTTTCGGCCACTGTGGACGCGCTGCAATCAGATCACCCTCATTCAGAGATAGTCTTTCTGGGTGACTTCAACGTTCACAACTCCTACTGGCTCAAACACTCAAACAAAACGGACGACGAGGGACGTGAAGCTGAAGCCTTCGCTATTAGCTGCGGCTTGGAGCAGATAGTCACAGAACCAACAAGGATCCCCAGCCGCCACGGAGATTTTGCTAGTCTGTTGGACCTATATCTAACAACTACTCCAACAATCTACACAGTGAAAGTAACTGCTCCACTGGGATCGTCTGACCATAACACCGTCTCAACGCTATGCAGAATGCATTCTCCAGATCTCCACCATGCAAAGCCTCGCCGGGTCTGGCATTACGGATCAGCAAAGTGTGATGACCTAAGAGAATACTATCAGTCCTTTCCCTGGAACGACGTCTGCTTCAAGTCACGAGACCCATCAGCTTGCGCCCAAGAAATAACAGAGGTATTAATATCTGGCATGGAAGCCTATATTCCTCATGTCGTCAAGAATCCCTCCAAAAACAAGCCATGGTTCAATCAGCGCTGTAGAGATGCAGTTTCCTCTAAAAACCACCATTACAAAGAATGGAGGAAAAATCCAAATGCCGAGAACCACCGCAGTTTTATCGACGCCAGAAATCACTGCAAACGCGTGATTGACAGCAGCAAGGAGGAACACAGCCAAAAAATTAAGAACAAGCTCCTCTCATGTCCTAGTTCGTCCAGAACATTCTGGTCTGTAGCTAAGGCTGTTAGTCAGAACTTTTCCTATTCGTCAATACCTCCTTTGACCAGAGAGGACAAGTCCATCGCTTCTGCTCCTAAAGAAAAAGCAGACATCTTTGGGAAGCTCTTCGCAGCCAATTCTACTGTAGACTTTCAAGGAAGTACTCCGACCACCACCATAAGCGTGAACTCAAGAATGGCAGAAGTCAAATTTCAACATCGAGATGTAAAAAGCATTCTCCAAAAACTGAACACCAATAAAGCTACTGGTCCTGACCAAATTCCAGCCATTGTCCTTAAACGCTGTGCCGCTGAGCTTGCACCTATTCTTTGCAAGCTCTTCAAACTTTCGTATCAACGAGGCGTGTTTCCCGATTCGTGGAAAATTGGCTGCGTGCAACCTATCCCTAAGAAAGGCAAAAAAACTGATCCCACCAACTATAGACCTGTGGCTCTTCTCAGCATCATGTCTAAGGTTATGGAGACTGTCATTAACACACAGCTCCTGAAATACCTGGACAACAATGACATCATAAATGATCGCCAGTATGGCTTCCGCAAGCACAGGTCTACAGGTGACCTCCTTGCCTACGTCACTCACTTGTGGAATAGAGCAATAGAAAAACATGGCGAATCCCGTGTTGTTGCACTTGACATATCGAAAGCCTTCGACAGAGTGTGGCATGACGGACTTCTGACCAAACTTGCTGCTTATGGACTACCACCTGGCCTGCGCCAGTGGCTGAATAGCTTTTTGAACGATCGATCCCTGTTTGTTGTAGTCGAGGGCTGTTCATCAGACGTATTTTCAATAAACGCCGGGGTTCCTCAGGGATCTGTCCTATCCCCTACACTGTTTCTGCTGTACATCAATGAGCTGCTGGAAATAACATCCAATCCAATCTACAGCTTCGCAGATGACAGTACATTAGTGTCGTGCATGGAACCAGGCAAGCCACTGTCATCCCAGGAGACGGTACGTCGGCGACAGCAGCATGCCTCACAGATCAACGCAGATATCAAAACAATTGTCGAGTGGGGATTAGCAAATAAAGTACAGCTCAACGTACAAAAAACTCAGGCAACAACACTTACAAAGAAGTCTCACGATGGCTTACCAACCGTGGAAATGGAGGGTCACCCCATAGTCGAATCACCTTCCGTCAAGCTCTTGGGAATCAACATCAACAATAACATGTCCTGGCACGATCACGTCGTCAGTATTGCTAAAACGGCATCCCAGAAGCTTGGAGTTTTGTTCCGCTGTAGGAAGTTGTATACACCAGAGCAACTGCTGCTGCTCTACAAGGCACAGATACGACCATCGCTGGAGTATTGCTCCCATGTATGGGGATGTGCTCCGAAGCACTCTCTAAAGCTTCTGGACACTATCCAGAAAAGAGCAATTAGATTAATCGATACGCCTAACCTCACAAAGGACCTCCACAGCCTGGAACATCGAAGGAGGGTGGCTGACCTATGTCTGTTTTACAGATTCTATCACGGAAGATGTTCGAGTGAGCTCTCCCAGATAATAACACCAAAGGCCGTCCGTACCAGGAATACTAGAGAAGCTCTGCGAGCTCATCCTTACCAGGTCGAGGTCCTTACTCCCCGAACCAGTCTCCTCCAGCATTCCTTCTTTTGGAGAACTTCGACGCTGTGGAATCAGCTGCCGGGGAATTTGTTTCCCGACGGCTACAACCTGCAGCGTTTCAAATCTAACGTGAACAGACATTTGTCCTCTCGCAGCGCTTCTACAGCGCCATAGGCTTTCAGCCTTTGCGGGAGGCCGACCATAAAAAAAAAAAAAAATGTTTTACGACGACTAGGACACGCAATAGGTCGGAACTGGGCAGTAGTAGAGAATTATATATCCAATGACGTATTTGTTTTTGGTCACGTGACGTCCGATTCAACATTATTAATGGGACACCCTGTACATTTGTGCCTTTCTGTGTTCCACCCGATAAAACAATTCCAACAAACCAGCACACGTCTAAAGTGATTAATTCGAGGCCTACAGGCCTACAGGTACTTAAAGGGTTGTATCACGCTAAAAGCGTATAGTGAGACAAAATATTCATTCGGTGGTCTTACCATACCACCTACAAACATTCTGAATTATATTTTAGAGCTCGGAAATATTTTTATTGATAACTTTAACAATTTAGTTTCTACAGTAGCAAGTGGAATTACACTGAAAAGCAAAATGTCAATAATATTTATTCACATCCATGAGCATTTCAACATCATTATCTTTTAAAATTGTACATACGAGTTCCTATATATTATACCATAAATTTTATAAGCTGTGGTCTCAAAAATGTGCCAAATCAACAAAACATTAAGGTAAAAATACTTCAGCACCTTCGAACCAATTTTTACGTATCTACGAAACAGCTGCAATATGTGAAATCATTTGAGATTCATTAGTAATAGTTTTACTTTACTTTAGTTACCTAGTGTATTAGCAAAATAAACGTTATATTTGTATTTGTATGTCTAAATCGGCTGTCAATACATAGTTTTTCAATGATCCTCGTATATACGTAAAACCCTGGCGTTAGCAAGTCCCCGCTAAAAGACCCTCGTACTTGGGCAAAAACCAACGCAAAAACTCACTGGCGCGTGCGGCCGCGGCATCGCTTTGATGTGAGATCTTCAAAGTGCCGACGGAGAGTGATCCAACTTATATTTATTCCGTAAACTTTGGTGTAACATTAGAATTCTAGGTTTGTTTGTGCAAATGTTATTGTGAAATTATGTTTTATTACTTTTTGTGTTTTTTTTGCAATTTGCTAAGCAATAAGCACACATTTTTCAGAAATCTAAAAACTGCCATTCTTAAGCTTAGGGCATCTTCTTAAGGATAGTTTGTCTTAAAAAGATGTACACTTTTTACTGAAGACCATTTTAAGGGGGTCATTTCTACCTTTTATTTGTTTATAACTTTTAGTTGCAAAAAAAAACTCACGCAGCAAACAGTTAAGGTTTTGTTGATGTAGGAACATAATATGATCCAAGCACCTTGCCAGTTTGTTGGATGAATGAGTGTCACGAGAAAAAGTTTATTTGCCTGGAGTAATAACAATAGATCAGTAAACAAAGTGCGCCATTAACACAGATCTCATAAAATAAACATCGCATGTTAACACACAAACAAAATAGCATATCGCTGTGTCTGCCCCTCCGTAGCGTGAACATTCGGAACACTTGCTCGCTAGGCAACAAACTACAGCGTAACTAAAGCCACAGTCAGTGGCGTCACTTGGTTCGCACATTCTACTACTACTACTACTATTCTTATAATTATGCTGGTCTACTGTATCTCTATAAATAGTTTTGAAATACTCTGCAAATGCAATTATAAGAGAAAACACGATAGTTAATGAAAAAACCTTCTGTGTCCATTATAGTGTGCGATAGCTGGAGGAACAATGTCTTTACTGGAATACATGGAGGTGCCACGCGCCATGAAGGCTCTGAATGAGAATCCTGATCAATACGCTAATGTAGAATATTTGGCGTTCATCAACACGTCTAAAAGTAACTTATTCGCTATAATGCTTTTCCTGGTTATCATGAAAGCGTTCAAATATCTAAATTTCAATAGGACGATGGGACAGCTGAACAGTACTCTGAAACAGGTAAGAAAAAGGTATAACTTAGCTGTTAAAATTCTTTAAGCTATTGAACATTCTAAGATTTAAACCTAAAGTTCTTAAACACCGTTTGCTGTAAGAGGCGTGGGTATCACAATTATACATATTTATGTATTTGCCATATTAAGGGCCGGTTGTACAAAGCAAGCCTAAGCTTCGGCTTAAGGTAAGCCGACGTTAAACTACGCCAGTTGCAAAACGCCCGTTGTACAATGCTGGCTTAGCCCCCACTCCAAGCTTAACAGGAGCTTACTTAAGCCGAAACTCAACGCGAGCTTAGCTGAGGTCAAACCTAACCTGATACAAATGACATAATGTGTCAAGGAGGAACCTTCAAATTGCTTTTCACTCTATTAGGTTATATTTTTTGAAGGATTTTGTGTCTAATTTAACAAAGAGAGCAAATAAAAGAACAGAGACAGAAACGGCCGTTGTCCGAATTTGGCACAAACAGGCTCAAGTGACTAACCAGAAAAGGTAGTTTTTCAGAATGATGATTATGTCAGTACGTATTGCTTCATTGGTGCCAACCATAGTGAATTTCATTATCAACCAGGTTTGACTAAGCTGACGATTGTACAACGGATGTCGACTTTAAGCCTGAGCTTAGCTAAGCTTAGGTTTAAAAAGCTTGTGTTAAACCCGCATTTGTACTACCGGCCCTAAGACACGGATTCCCATTTCGAACAGAACTCACTTGTTTTTCAAACTACAAACACAGTATTTCAGAAGGTGATAGTTAAGACCTTAACGAATGACAACTATTTGCGATTTTCTCAAAAACGTTTTTTAGTGTGCAAAAAAACTCGCAATGCAAAATCATACATTCTTCAAATGTCTGTAATTTAACAACCAAATACGATATCAAAAAAAGCCAGATAGGTGACAAAGCGCAAGCTTTCTTCTTCAATTTGCTTTTTGAATCATTACTGTAAGTTTAAAATTAACGCCAGGAGTCTGTAAATGTGAAATTCATTTTTATGGTGACGTTTGGACCTTACCTTTGGACCTTTTGACCTTACCTTCGGATTTTTGGACTTACCTTCCCGCATCTTAGACACAGCAGGATCGACAAAGTGTCGAATTATTTTCAACGGCTGGACTGTAGCATGAATATAAAGCACTACATTTCAAAAAGCACGTGACTTGAAAATTAGGATTCACCCTAATAGATATTTTTATTATAAATTTTTAAGTAAGTCTTTGGTTTTTTTGCAGAACTGACTTTTTAGTTTTGATGACATTTTTGTCAAAGGGACAGCTAGTTGCTAGTTTTCAACCTCAAGACATGTAAGTTACATCACACAGCTATAAAAATAGCTGTCTTGAATTTCAAAAAAAAAGAACATGTTCCCACTCTCGATGAATTCTCCAAATTCATATATTAGACAAATGATTTGCAGGAGTTAGACAATATGAAAATTGCTTTATTTCTATCCTGCGCTGCGGTGAGAAGTTGCCATCTTTTTGAAAACCACACAAGCGATAATTGTAAGAATTATTTTTTACATTCTCGTTTTAGTGCTCAAAGGACGTAATAGGCTTCTCCCTGATGTTCTTCATCGTCTTTTTTGCCTTTTCCGAACTGGGATACCTACTGTTTGGAAGTGCCGTAGAAAACTTCAGTAGTTTTGGCCTGGCTATGTTTACTTTATTGAGAACCATCCTTGGGGACTTTAATTATGACGAACTTGAAAGAGCAGATAGAGTGCTAGCTCCTATATACTTCTTGTCGTATATTTTTCTGGTATTCTTTGTATTAATGGTAAGATATATTCTTTTGTATTTTTTCAATGAAATTTTGTATTGTGATTGATTTAACTAAATCTAGAATCACAGGTCTCTAGAAGATGTTATGCAGAAACCAATATTGAATTCATTATATTTCACTTCTCCACCAACTTATTTTTTGGAACAGTGGAGTACTAAATGTCTATAATTAAATGAAATTTAAAAATTGTGATCTATATCATATTTGCATCCTGCTCTGCTATGAAACTGAATTTATATTCTATTATTTTATGAATTTGGGAGATAACAAAAGTGTCAACCATCCTTTGAAACAGTATAAAATAGGCATGCAAATTTAGTTTTGGTTGTATCCGTCATAATTCGCGCGTTCTCGTTGATATCTCGCTGAACACTCACAAATTTCAGATACTTCCAAATACGAGGTAATCGATAATTTTAATACAAATCTTGTTTTTGATGGTAAAAGGTGTACTCAAAAGTTAGCAAGGAATCCCTCATATGGAGAAAGGAACTGAGTAGTAATGGGCCAAACAGTTGATTGTGTGTTTATTATAAGCATTTGAAATTTTGAATAATTTCCCATAAAAAATAAATACATTTTATTAATGTGCCCAACCATGAGCAAACAGCCTGCTCAATGCTCTCCAACAATAAGAGCTCTGCATAAGGAGCTACCATCGACAGAAAACTCTTCTTCGAACATCAACAACATCTCCTCTGCTGCTAAATTTAAAACATTATTCACAAGTTTTGCACTTTGGCGAAGCAACATTGATGACTTGGCCCGCCACTCTCCGATCATCAGCATTAGGACAGGTATACTCTGAGCTGCTAAACACTGAAATATTAAATAATCAGTCGGCATACAAAAATTATCCAATTTTAAACTGAACCAAACAATCAGACTCATGATAGGGACCATTAAGTCTCCTCAAATTTGCTGGCTAACGATACTCTGAATTGTGCACAATATTTGCTTCAATACACCTATGCAGCTCATACTCTTTAATAAAAAAAAGCATCCACAGAATCCTTTCTAGACACATATCTCTTAGAAGTGCGAAACAGCTACATCTAACTGGCTATAACCTTGTCAACTCTTGGAGAAACGAATGGATAGACATATCGCTAGAAAAATTTCACGTAGTTTTGATATACTATTAAAACCACCTGGCATTAGTGTTCTCGTGAAAACATCTATAAGCCTCAACAAGACTCAAACAGTTCGTGGTAGATATGCTTCTTTTTTCAAGTGGGGTAAAGTTTTGTCATGAGGTGCTATGTCCTCAGGGCCTATAATGAAATTCGTTGTTGCTTAAAGGTCGATTCCCATTGAAGCAACGTCATACAGCAATCCGAAATTTCTTGTAAGTTTAAGATTGAGAAGAAAATTAGAAAAAAATTTATATCTCGAAAACTGCAAAAAATTGCATACTTCTAGGATTTCAGCTTGACACTATTTTTGGTATAATACCCAAAATAAGTTGAAAAAACCAAAAATAGTTAAAAAAAGCATATAGTCATCTGAATTGTTCTTTCTGTGGTGATATTTTCTGTAGTGTTTTCTCCACTAATCTTGGATGCCATTCGTTGGTGCTTATTCTACAATGCTCAAATTTCATATTGACTTATAATATTTCAGAACATGTTCTTGGCTATAATCAATGACACATACAATGACGTAAAAACGGAAATAGCCATCGCTCCCGATGAGATGCAGATGACTGAATTTTTACGCAACAACTTGTATAAGCTGCTACGAAAAATAGGAGTCAAGAAAAATATTGATACGACCGCCACCAAAAGTGAAATCAATGCTACTGTTAGGCAGATCAGAGCAGTGTTATTGAAGTAAGTTTTAAGTCATGCGGAGAAAAGCATATTGAAATGTTTGGAATTATCAGTGTTTTTTAACCTCAAATTCCTCAACAATGGAAACTTTCAAGTATCACGCCAATCTTCAAAGCCGGAAAATTTTCTGAACTAAATAATTATAGACCTATATCTGTCATAAATAATACCGCAAAAATTTTTAAACAATCTATCAAGATAAGATTAACAGAGTTTCTAAATCAAAATAAGGTAATAACTGAAAAACAGTTTGGGTTTATAAAGCAATCAAATACTGAAAATGCCATAATGAACTTTATAAATACTATGGTAGAGACTTTGGATAAATCAGAAAAGAGCTTAGCCATCTTTCTTGACCTGGCTAAGGCCTTCGACACGGTTGACCACAAATTATTACTTGGAAAACTTAATAATTATGGCATTCGGGGAGTTGCTTTAGAGTTGATGACCAATTATTTATCGCACAGAATTCAAAGAGTACAAATAGGAAACACTTTTAGTTCAGAATTGGTAATACAAATAGGGGTACCCCAGGGTACAGTTCTAGGACCTATTCTTTTCTTAATATATATTAATGGTATCACTAAAATAAACAATCTTTTAGGTCATATAATATGCTATGCAGATGTGCTATTATTTTTAGAGGTCCTTCTTGGGAAATTGTGAAGTCAACTGCTGAATCTGCATACCTATCAATAAAACTAAATTTATAACATTTTCACCTACAATTACAGGTCAACCAAAACAGATTGATATCAAATTACACGAACCATCTTGTGACGATACCAAACAGTGTGATTTTAGCCAATGATTAACTTATTTAGCATAATAAAAAGAATATCACTTAGATATTTAGGAATCATGATAGATTAACATTTGAAATGGGGGATCATATTAACTATGTCTCCAAACGTTTGAGAAGTCTAATGCATAAGTCTCGGCATAAGTTTTATGAATTACGTGACATCCTATCAAGAAAAAATTTAATGATTCTGTATACAGCCCTGCATTCCTGTTTGGAGTGCAGCCTTCAAATCAACAATTTCATCGCTACAAGTTGCTCCAAATATATAATACTTAAGATAATCTTGGAAAAAAACAAACTTTACCCAACTAAACAACTATTCAATGAATCTAAATTACTAAATGTACATTTTCTATATGTTTACAGCTGTTTAAATAGAATGTTTCATGATCAAAATAAATTTACCATCACTTATATGAGAGATACCCGGTCGAAAATTAACCTTGAATTTAAAACAGAATTTACTCATAAAACTTTTACACAACACTCCTTCACATATTACGGACCCAAATTATTCAACAAACTTCAAAACAATCAAGAAAAATTTAACAGTTTAATTTTCACCGATTTCTGTATATTTTTCGGGAACACTGGCACCTGGCCGTGAGTGCTGCGGTCAGAACTAGAACTGCGGCCATAAATATACAGAGTGTTTTATGACGTGTGGAAGATACTTTAGGAGAAGACTGTGCCGCTCTTTCAAACAAAAAAAGTCATATAAAGTAAGGCCCGATTTTCAACTGTTTCAGAGCTATTTAATTTTCTTGCATTATCTGACTTCCAGCGATTTCAGCGCAGGGTTGGTAAATTTACTATACTATATACACAGTGTGTACTAAAGTTCAAAGTCAAATCTTTTAGAAGGTCAATGCCACATCTGGACGTAAAATTTTCTGTGCTTTCCATGTTCGGTGTCAAAAGTAGGGGTTTCCATTTGAGACAATCAACTTGATCTTGAAATGACCTTCAAGGTTCAGGTCATGTTTATTATCAATTTCACCTTAGGATAGCCAGGAAAATTTCCTTCGACTTTTGTCTTGGCCATTTTTTGGTTCTACCCCTACTTCCCAGGTTATTCATTTCATATCATTCCGTTTCCGGGATTTTTGATCACCCTGTATAAAAATCGCCTCTTTGTGAGGTCATATCCCATTTATTTTTCGAAGGACCTGAATGATACCACGTAATGTATATTTCCATAGTTTTGGCTCAAACTATCATTTTTAGGAAAAGAGCATTGTTATACAATTCAAAATCCTCATTCAACCAGGTATGGTTGAATTTTCTCTTTCTCTAGTTATTTGTAATTAACAACACTGCTAATTAAAGTGAATAAGAAATTGCGTTTTTTAGCCACCAATAAACAACAAACACTCATACTATCAATTATTGCAGATGTGGCTTTAACTTCCTCGAGATTGAAATGTTTTTTGCAAGATATGGCGTCAATCCAATGGCTGATGTAAAAGTGAATGATGTCGAAGATTTGATACGTGACCTGGAAATAGGTGTAGGTGGGTATTCGTATAAAATTTATTCGTTTTAACGATGTCGGACAATATAGATACACTTTCTTGATCAATGGAACATCATGGACAAGAGGAAATTCAATTCCGCGTGTGTACTGCTCAAGAAGTTGCTGTATAAGTTTCTCATGGTGTAGGCCTGTCCAATGGCTAATAATATGAATAATGGAATGAAAGGTGCTTGCTTACTCTGCAAGAAGGAGATAATTCCAATCATTTGGTTCACAGAAAAATCGGAAAAAAGAAGGGTACCGGCTGGATTCGAACCAGCGTCTCCGGCATTCTAGGCCGACGCGATACCAACTACACTACGGTCCCCCGTGATGTAGCCGATATACAGCGCCGACGACAAGGTATCGACCCCGCCGACATTCATCACACCCCGTATCTCTCTGCGAACCATGTGTTTGAGTCATCCAGAGAGATCTCGTCGGCTGTTGGGTGAGTGTGAATCTCCCACCGCCATTTGCACGACAGCTCTCTTTCTTACTGAAGTACGACTCCTCAGTCGGCCAGGATTTCATGGAATGAAAGGTGCTTGCTTACTCCGCAAGAAAGAGATAATTCCAATCATTTGGTTCACGGATTCACACTTGCCCAACATCATACTAGATCTCTCTGGATGACTGAAATACATGGTTCGCAGAGAGATACGGGGTGTGATGAGTGTCGGCGGGGTCGATACCTTGTCGTCGGCGCTGTATGTCGGCTACATCACGAGGGACCGTAGTGTAGTTGGTATCGCGTCGGCCTAGAGTGCCGGAGACGCTGGTTCGAACCCAGCCGGTACCCTTCATTTTTCCGATTTTTCTGTGAACCAAATGGTTGGAATATGAATAATGTTTCCGTCATAACCCTTGTTTCCTTGTATGGTACCTGTTATGGTCATTTCGGTTAAGTAATTTCTGTTATTTCTAAAGCAAGTGCCTAAGATAAGCTGTCTTGCGAACTTTAATAATAGACAGCGATTCTCTTTTTTGAGAAACTTCCTGTAAGCGCAAGTCTTAGATGCCTCTATTCTATTAATTGATTTATGAGACCGTTTCACGCCTACAGATTCGATTCTGATGTGTTCTATTCAATTCTTACTTCTTTCAGGGCGGCTATACAGTACAGCGCGAAAAAAATTGGCTGTCCTAAAAGGGTTAATGTCGGGATCAGAACTGAGATTATTCGTTTAATCTAATCGAAACGAGGATGTTAGTTGTGATGGAGTAGAGAACATTTTAGAATTGAATTTAATTATACTTGGTTAAATATTTCACCGAGAGGGTGAACAATTAGTTTTAGAAATGAGTTGAACAAAAACGACATTTTAAAGGACTAGCTGCTATCTACAGTATTTGTAATTTGATCAAATCTCCATGAACCGTTTTAAATTCTATTGCCTACGAACCACCGACTACGAACCTAAGGATAATAATCAGCGGGAAATCAGCTCAGATGCTGCAACCAGGGCAACAACAAAATTACAGATATATATTGGATAAAATTGAGCATCAATTTAATGTGTCCTGTTATAATTAGTAAAGTAGTGATAATGATCATAACATAGAGGAAAATTATAAATTTTATGTACCCATATAACAAACAGTAGTGTGCTACAACAAAAATAAAAGAAGGAAACTCTGCAGTCTTACTTTTTAGGAAAGTTCACAATAAGCAACACACACTGTGTCAAAGTTGATTATTTAAAAGTAAGTCTTTCGCCGCCTTTTTGAAATGCACATTTGACAAGCATTTGATAGAATAGGGAATTGCATTATAAATCTTGGCTGCTATATATCTAAAAGACTTAGTAAGTGCAGTTGTCCTATATCTGGCAATATCCAAAGTATGATCTACAAATCTGAGCTTAGCATCATGTAACTGATGATGTAGAGACAGCTTCTTGGTTAGATATGCAGAGAGGTTGTTGAAGAGTACCGAATGCACCAGGTTAGCCAAGTGAACAGTCCACCTTTGCTTCATATTCAGCCATTTCAGCTTCCTAATATGTGGAGAGATATTTTGCCTGAATGGAACTTCTAAATCGTAGCGTACGCAAGAATTCTGTACTTTCTGAATTCTATAGGCTTCACTCTGTGTTAAGCAAGGGCCGTACATATGGTCAGCATACTCTACATACAGCGCTAAAATATGGAATAGACCGTCCTCAATTTGTCTTGAAACCTTGTTTGCATTTTTTTAACTGAATATGAATAAGTGTTTCATAAATCCATATTCATTTCAGCTGCTGATGATCAGCAAAAAGGCCGTTCTTTAACACCAGAGATTTTGCACAGGTAAGTAATATTAGTTGTCAACACAACACAATCATCAGTTCGTTTGGATCTTATTCGCTATACGTATATACTCACTGTATCTAGTAAATATTCATTATTATCTCAAAACCTTAAAAGCAGCTGCTTTGAATATGGAAGATGCCCGTTTATTCTCTGAAGGAGACATAGCCCAGACACTAGAAGATACGAGTGCTGGCAAAAGTTCTAGGTTTCTATAAAACTCGCACACTCTTTACAATACGTTACAGCGAAGAATATAAGAAAATGCCATATCTTTAATCTATACGGCTAACAAAATCATTTATTGTATCCTTCATGCTGTAGTCATGTAGTCATTCTCTCGCTGTTGAACAAAACATTGACTGTACCTAGTAGCTTCATATATTGGAGAAACCGCTGTCAGTAAAAGTCAGTAAAATTACCAGCCTATAGTATTCACCTTCTGCCACTTACAAAGTGACAGGATGTTTTACAATCGAATTATTAACACGTATTCTAGCATTCTATATATAAATCTTACGCTGTACTTAAACTGCCGTTCAACGGCAGCCTACTAAAATGCCGTTAACAGATGAGACGTCACTGAAGTGACGTATTTGACGGCTTTTTAATCGCTGTACTTTAGCCCACTGAAATGCTGCTAATAGCACATTGGATTTCTTGTAAAAATTGCTATTTTCCACTATCGCTTATATTGTTTTCGACTTGTTTTCTTGTTTGCATTAAAATTGTGACAATTTTTGCTAAATTATGGGAATCTGGATATTATTGGAATTCAATAGGACAAGTTTTCCGACTAGGTTTGAGTAGCTCAATGGACAGACATGTTGTTTGAGCAAGGACTTACTGTATTGAAGTAAGTGGGCTAAAGTACAGCTATTACAAAGCCGTCAAATACGTCACTTCAGTGACGTCACATCTGTTAACGGCATTTTAGTAGGCTGCCGTTGAACGGCAGTTTAAGTACAGCGTAAATCTTAATACTCTATTACAACTAGCATCTCCATTTCAACCTTGTCGATTTTCTTATCCATAGGCAACAAGAGAAGCTGGAGCAACTTGACAAGACACTTGGTGAGCTTGTTGAGCAAGTGAAACTGTTATTAGAGCGTCTTGACCGTATGGAAACTGTTAAAAAAGTGAGAAGAGCTTAAATCTCGGATCGCTTTCATAATGTTAACTTTTCCTTGTAATTCTATGAATCTAGATTTTGGTGTCAAAAAACTCAATAAACCGTTTTCTCGACTTCACTGGAATATTTCTAAAGCGCAACACTTGAGGTCAAAGTTAATATCACCTAGAAAATATGTTTTTAAATACAAAGTCTAAATGAAGCACATTCCCTAACAAATTGTAAGTGCCTACATGATGATATTTTATACCCTGATAATAGAATAATAAAAAAGAAGAACTAACACTGCCTTCACTGGATCAGAGCCAGCAATAGGGATTACAGACCTATTTTCTTAGAAATTGTTGAGAAAGTACACCGTCATTAGGAGATATTGGCAGAGTTATTCAACGCTAAGCCATCCATACTGAATTTGATAAAGTATGTTTCATATAATAATGATAATTTTAAAGTTTGACCTCCATCTCCGATTCATCAAGATTTATCAAGCTTTTTGCCCTATATTTAAGCTCACTACATACAGGGTGAAACAAGCTCAACGCCTCGAACTCTTGTGACCAAACGATACGATTTGTCAGAAAAAAAAACTATGCGGGTGTATGTAGGTCGAGCAGGCACGTATCCAGGATTTTGTGAATTCCATTTTGTAGCATTATACAACGTTTCGGGGGGGGGGGGGGTCCGGACCCCCCTCTAAATACGTGCCTGAGGTCGAGTTGGATTATATATTTCAAAAATAATGACTTATTCAGGATGACCAATAAAAGCGTGACATACAAAGCTACGTTAAATAAAATACGCTGTATATTTCATATTCAGATTCCTTGTTCAACTCTAGGGTAACTTTATGTATCACATATAAGACTTAAAACGAAGCGTTTAGGTGCAAGACACCATTCTTTGGTATAAGTGGATATCAGGAACAAAATGAATATCGCAACGATTATAAAACTTAAAAAGCTGCGACTTTGCCGCACGACTAAGCATAAAATGCGTCAGCTTAGGTTAGACAATCAATTTTAAATGGTTTTGCCGCTTGGAGAAATCGATAGATTAATTCGGGAACTTTCAATCAGAGATAACTTGACTTTTTCAAATGAGAGTCCCAAATGTTTTTATGCGATCTAGTGCATCATTTGATAGACTTTGTGAGGTATGAATATCAATCTCATTTAATTCCAAATTTCCGATAATTTCGGTGTTTGGTAACAATGATTCCGAAACGTTGAGCTTCACTCACCCTGTATATGTTGCTGCTTCATCCCGGAGCTATCAGTCTGTGCTTTTCCATCCTCCAGCTCTTTTTTTAGGCGAGAGTTCTCATTTTTAAAATTCTCCAGCCGCCGTTTCATATTATTGTCAACGTCTCTTGCTTTACACAAATCTTACATTCTCCTTTTTTGCACCATCGAGAGCGTCGCACGAATCTGCATTCAGGTTCTTGTTTTCTGCTTCAAGCTGCGCCAACCTTTCTCACAATTTTGTCTCAGCCTTCTTGACATCGGCCCCTTTGGCTTTAGCAATCGCGTTGTCCAAGTCTTTCTACAGGATGCATACTCAGGCTCCATCTGGTTTATACTCTGTTTGAGCGTTGCATTTTTATCTTTAACTTGGTCGCATTCCTTCTCTGCTTCCTTCAGCCGAACCAAAGTCGTGTCAATCTCTTGATTTCATCCTTTCAAGCAGACACTTTTATGCCGTGCCTTTTGTTAAGCTCTCTTAAGGTTGTCAAGTGTTGAGAAACTTCTTTGTTGAGCTTCCTCAAGGCTTCCTCGTGTTCCTCATCCTTATTCATCAGATTCTTCCTATCCCTTTCAAAATTGCTCTTAATATCCATACATTCCCGTTTCTGAGAGTCCAGCAACTGCTTCAACCCATCTCTGTCAGCTGTATGTTTCCTCAAGTCTACTCAATGCTGTTGTTGAAGGTTAGCAATACTTCCTTTGTTCTTACTCACCAAATTCTTCATGTCTCTAGCAAACTGCTCTTCCATTGAGTTCATCGTATCTACATCCATTTGCATCATATCAACCTGTATGCGGTAGCCTACCATAAGATGTCCCTTTTGCCCACATCTCCAGCACGTAAACTTCTCAGCTCCCTCTAGATTTGTGCGAAACTAGATTTCTCTGGAAGGTACTACCTCTTCTTCCTGGAATGAACGTTGTGGCCCTGACTTCTACTTCATCATCTTGTTCTACAGAGCGCACCCTCGGTGTTTTTCGCGTGACTGTTGTGGCAGCTCAATTTCTAGAGCCTTGACCAAAGCGTCCTGTAAGGTTCTGGGGTTGGATAGTCTTACGTTTTGCTGAACGTCCAGGTCCGCAACGCCTTCGACAAAGTAAGGAGCAGTGTCGTATTCCTGTGTCTCGATGGAACTGTTGACAAATACTCGCTTAGCTAAGCTTTGGACTTCATATGCAAACGTGGTTAGTTCCTCCTTGGCTTGATCCTGTTGGGCAGTAGGCCTTGTAACAGCTCCGATAAGTGTGCGTCTTCAAAACGTAACTTTAGTGCAGATGTTGACATAGTCACGTAAACCTGACGAGCAGAGATTTTCTAAAATAGCTGCTGTAGACTCTCTGAGCATTGGTGTCAGAACGCAAGCTTCTTCTTCAATAGACCAATTATTCATACGTGCGATGTTTTCAAATTGCTGGTAATACATTTCCCATGACGTTTTACCACTGTATGGATAAGGCTTTGCTACTACAGCTTTTAAACAATGCTCACCTGTACTGAGTTCTCGCAGCTCCTCTCTGACGATTTCCTTGACACGACCTTCCACTTGCTGTAGCTGTTCACGCTCATCGCCACTAAGTTCTCGCCTATGGTCTCTATTTCTTTGACATGATATTTCACATGCTGTAGCTGTTTCCCAACGTGCTTTTGTGATGTCTCTATTGCACTAATACGCTGGTCTTGATTTTCTAGTGCCTGGCTTATGGCACCCTTCAAGTCTACGACTGCCTCGTTTTAGTGGTACTTCAACTTTTTTTAAAGGTTCAAGGTCATCTTGGTCAATTCGGCTGCACTCTGTTCTAACTTGTTTCTCATTTCTTGTAGCATAGTCATTTCGGTCACCATAGCTCTGGTTACTGACATTGACTGACGCTGTACTCACTTCTTGATTCCCTTTTTGGCCTGATTCGATGGATAATCCCACACTTCTAACACCAATTGTCACGACGGTGACGGCCGTTTTTTTTCTTAGCTCCAGGAAATCAAACTGCATGCACTTTTTCATGTTTTTAACTCCACAATTGAATACACAATCACTTAACCTTATCTCCACTTAAACTTCTCTCAACTCAACTACTCGCTACGTTACTCGTGGCGCCTTATAGGTATACATATACTTCATCGAACCATCTAAAGAATTCGAGACAATCAGATGACATTCTAGAGCTTATCGACTTCCTTAGGCAGGCACCGCAGGCCAGGATTTGGTTTTGCGGGGTCTAGATTGTGGGTGTCACTTGGTTGACCTTTTGGGGGGGGGGGTCCAGACTAGAGTTGCCACCTTAAATTAACGGGGGAGGGGGTGCAGAAAATGTGTGGGTTCCATCTTTTAAACGGCATTTTATAACGTTTCGGGGGGGGGGGCAAGACCCCCTGGACCTCCCCTAAATACGTGCCTGTCCTTAGGGAAGCAAGGTTATTGTAAGAAATGTAAATAGGTTTGAGCCACAGTAAATAAAAGAGTCGCAGTAAATGGCCGATGTAATTATCTACCCCCTTAAAACTCCTAAAGAATACGGAAAACATTGTGCGATTCTATTTAACATTTCAACAATTAATAATAATATAATGACAATAAATGAAAATAAAATATACAATCAATAAATATTGGTTGGTTAGTAGAATAAAATTTCGAATAATACAACACGATAACAAGAATATATTTTAATAATCATTTGAAGTACAATCTGCAATAACAGATCTATTAAATAAAAGCACACTTCTTCAAATATGAATACTAAAAGAACCTTGAATGTATATGATGCAAGAAGGAGTACTCCTGAGTAATATTTTTTTGCCAGTTACTGATAAATACCAATGTTTATGAGTTCTTTGCAGACAAATTCTATCTGTAGCATTAAAGTTTCCATTTTAACAGTGTGATTATTATCTTATCTTCATGAATCTTGGAGATAACCCATACCCTCACATTTAATTTCTAGTATAATAATATAAAGCTTTTGATAATTTCAAATGAAGTTTGAAGACAGTTCAAAACATTAACTAGGTGGTAAATTGCTTTGTGTCATCAGTTGAATAAATTTTATCATGCATTAACCTTGTTGAACAGCGATCAATATACCAAAACGCCCAAAGGGCATAAAAACTGCAAAAAACTAAATAACAATTAAGCAACATCATGTGTTTCTTTTGTTAGAAACAAGGTACGATTGCTTTAGAGTTAAAACATCATCCTTTGATTTGTGGGATGTCAGAAAAAGTAACAAAGGAATATTCCATCTTGCTAAATAAAACAGCTTATTGTGTCCTGCAAAGAGAAGCTATAGAATTTCAAGGTTTTTAACACGATAATTAAAAAATAACCACATACATTATAAATATTTACCTACGTTTTGCTCCTAAGTACTATTCTTTTTGTTTTGTTTTAAAAATGAACTACAACCAGCGTCAACACATATCTGAATGCGATATAGAAGTATTACTTTACTTAAAAATTTAGATTCAACATTTATACAAAGTGTCAGTTACCAACATAACGACAGCAGGTCGTCTAACTATGAAGTCATAGTTTATCTAAAACTTCATTAGCGAACATTGTTAAACTTTGACACCATGTATATACAAGCAACATTGGCATGGTGCTCATAACTACGAAAACAAGGCTTTAAAAAAAGCAGCACTAAGTGGATTTTTCAAAATAATGTGTATAGTTCAGTACTGCAACAGCAATATGAAAAGTTGGGTCGTAGATGCTTTATGACGGGTTTTCAGAAGAATAGTTTCTAATTCAAAAAACATTTTTTGACATATACGTACTCTATGTTGAATTCTGTGACTATTGATTCATAATTTGATGAAAATTGTATCTGATCAAATACGCAGGGTATAGAAAAAATTATGGTGTACTCTCGGTAGAACTACAACTATACATATTACAACAATGCTGGCATTTAGCTTCAATGAATTGTGCATACATACATACATTCTCCATTCTACTTGTTCATTGTGAATCACCTAACATAATATGTTAGGCCATCCCAACAGAATAAGTACGATGCGGATACTATGAGAGAAATCAAGTACTGTGGATCACAATATGATTTATGTGATAAGAGTACGTTTACCTTAAGTATTTTGAATTATACAAAAGGAAGTAAACATTCAGAGCTGTATGGACTTCAGAATTTAGAGTTCTTAAATGTACACACATTACCGTCATTACGTTATGGAAACTATCTTAAGATATAATGCCGGTTTTCTACTAAACGGACAGTTGAGTTTGTGTTTTGTTTCTGTTTTCAGAAACCCGAAAAGCAAAAACAAAACTGAAACCAACTTTAAACTCTTGTTTTCATCAAGCGGACTATATCATGTTCGAGTTTCGTTTTTGTTTACCGCCCTTTTCCATTAGCACATATTTTTCATTTATCGTCAAGCTGCGTTTTGAAATGCTTTTTTCTCTAAGTTTTGGCTGCTTTGTGCACTTTGTGCTGCGGTACTTGGAAAAAAGTGCTATTATTTGACGCATACACAGATATTGGGTCTGATCGTTGTTATCTAGACGAATAACTACTTGCACAACTGACGAGTGATTTCCAAAATGATGACATGGGACTGAGCTGCATTTCCCATTTTATATTTTTTTGGGAATGTCTATCTCTGACTTTAATAATAATAATTTTAATTAACAAAAAATTGGGAAAAAGCACAAACATTAAAGATTCAATTTCTGTAAAAGATCGAATAGCAGTCATATTCTGGTTTCTTGCCATTGGAGACAGTCATCAAAGCTCAAATTACTTATGCAAAACAAAATAAAGTCTAAAACCCTCAAGAAATGCAACACAACCACTTCCATCAGACACACTCGGGTTTCAAAACATGTCGAAACCATTTGTGGTACCGCCTCCGAGCGGGACCCGAAAAACAAAACTCGAACTGTCGCAAAACACATCAGTCTTCAAAAAGTTTGCGAATTGTCGCAGTTTTGTTCTACTCGACAGGAGTTTGTGTTTTGTTATTGTTTTGTCCGTGTAATGGAAAACCGGCATAATTCATACTGTCGATACAAAACGTTCTGTTGGGACGCTTTTTTGCTTAATGTAGTTGTCGTGTTGTGAACATTCTACCACTATTATATATAAATTATATTATACTATATACATTAAACCTTAATAGTAGGTCTCTCGTTTGTACCAGCCATCTGGATACTTACGCATGCGCCATTTTCTGAACTCGTCGAAGCAAAAGATGAACACCGAAAATGGCAAGGAATAGCACCACCTAAAAATATTTTAATTTTGAATTTATAATATAAGGGGATGCTGCTGAGTCAAAATATAGGTAGGTATTTATTTATTTAAATATTCCAAACAGGTATACAGGACGTTCCTCACAATCCTTTCATTTCCTACACTGTCCTTATGACTATTGTATCGATTTTGAAATATAGTTGTTTTGGACGTTTTACAATGGTTTTATCGATTTTGGGTTATTTTGTAGTATCTAGTAATACTAGGTAATGTTGTTCTATTTTGAAAACCGATGCACAGGCGTCTGAGTTCTTCTTCTTGTCCTAAATACTTACCCACAAGCAAAACATCAATTTTTAGTTAATGTATAACTAAAATCAACCGTTTATTTGAAAAAGAAAATTGGATTTAATAAACAGTGTACTAAAATAAAAATTGTATAACTGCATCACTCAAAACTGCATAGTTGGCCATGGATTCTTTTATTGCTTTTAATAAATTTGACAGACGTTTTTCAGTTTTGCTGTATTTAGCAAGTCGTTTACAAGTTTTGCTGTATTTATTTGAGCTAAAAATTCCTGCTGTTAGTCCTCAAACCATGGCGGCTATGGTTGCGTTGGTTCAAGACGACTTTGCAGTGGCCCCCAACCAAGTACTAACGCTCATGATAATCGCTTTATCATCTTACAAATTCGACGAGATCCTCATGCTACAGCTATAGAAATCGGAAATCGGCTTCATCACGTCCGAAATATCAATGTAAGCGAACGAACCGTTGGACGAAGACTTTGTGAAGCCAATCTTGGTAATCATCACTAACTCTGGCTACAGGTCCAGAGCTTCTTAGACGTCATTGTATAGCGCGACTTCAATTTGCGAGAAATCATGAACACTGGGGTAAAAATGAATGAGGGCGTATTTTGTTTACTGTTAAACCCAGATTCAGCCTGCGGTCTTCAGATGGTCGTGAAACGGGTTGGCGAAGACCACAAACACGTTTTGCAGAGTTGTACATCATTCCAAGAGGGCCTTTAACTGTTGTCAGGTACATTGATGAAATTCTGCAAGATATTGTTGTTTCTTGTGTTGATTTTACTGAATAAATTTTATTTTGATGCATCGTAGTGCCAGACCCCACATTGCGAGAATTAGTCAACAATACGATGTAGACGTTGATGTTTTGGAGTGGCCAGCGTTAAGTCCAGATGCGAATCCAATTGAACATGTTTGCGACATGCTTGGGTGAAGAATACGAAGTCGTGTTCCTATTCCTTTAACCTCAAATGGATTGCAGCATGCTCTTTTAGAGGAATGGGACCTCATTTCTCAAGAAGACATTAGTCATTTTGTTTTAGGTATGCCAAGCAATCATTCGGACACGCAGAGGCAAGATTCGTTATTGAAAACCCCCCGCCCGGTTTTTGATAGCAATGCGTTTCATTTTTCAATAATTTAAGGTCATTTTAGCAAACCAGCAATTTATATTTTTTTGTAGTATTGCAACAAGAGAATTTTTTTCAAATAAATGGTTGATTAATGTTTGAAATTACTTTAAACATGTTTCTATATTCGTGTAAAAGTTATTAAAACAAAATATCAAAAAATAAAAAAAAGGAATTATATATAAAATGTCAAGTGCTCCGTTTTTCGTACCGGTGAGTGTATTTGGTGATTTTTTAAGATAAATTGATTAGCAAACAATGAAAAGTGTTGTTTGAAATGTATAGACAAGGTAGATGTTTCAAAAGGTCTGTTTCGGACTTGCATTGTCTGCATAATTTTAGATTACAACGTTTCGATTGATACGGTATCTTCAATCATATTTAGGTGAACTGTTTACCTGAAGACAATGGAAGTCCGAAACAGACCTTTTGAAATAAAAAATGTATTTTGGGTAATTTTAACTGACTAACTAAATGATCGTCTGCGTTTTTTACTATAAAGTAGATAATAAACTCAGATTCAGTAACGTGGGACAACTCTTATACAGAGTTATACTGAAAGCTGCCTGAAACCGAGGTAGTACTCCCACCATTTTTGTTTACTTGTGGTAGATCTATCTGCTACATAATATTTTTTGTTGATAACACGTCTATCGTAGATAGTTTAAAGTTGTCGTGTATGATACATAAATTGGTCTAATCACTTTGGTGAAAAAATTATTATGCAGCAGATAAAGCAAGACACAGAAATGGTGGGAGTGCAACCTATACCTGCACTAACTCTGGATCAATCAAGGCAGTACCCACGGTCAAGCAACAAGGGGTAAGTGTCAACCGATTCATGACTTGCTTCGATTCGCACGTGTCATTTACGGTCATTTATCAATTTGGTTGGTCCTTCCTAATTAATTATTACTGGCTATAATTATTATATTGATTGAGTTGTAACTACCGGGTGTGATGCACTATTCTTCATAGATGTGATTTTTGAGACTATTTTATAAAAGTATTGCAAAGAAGAGCCACTTAAATTGTAGAGCAGTGTATTAATACTCTACGGCTTCATTAAGAATAGGTGTTAAGGGTCATGTGATAAACAATATTACACTTCAGTCAATACTAGACTTGAAAACTCAATTTTTTGCCTGACAAAGGGAGTTGATAATTGTGAGGATAGCCAGTCAATTATATTTTAGCAATGATTCCATTCAGGCGTAGTCTCCGTACCCATATGAGCGCATGTCGATACATAGCGAACTGAAGAACTCTATTTTACCAGCATAGTTGTTTGCGTAGAAATCTCATGATACAGTTTCTTTCTATGGAACAAGGAGATTTTAGTAAAATGAAATCTATATCTCCAAACATTATGGATGGCGAGAATGTGGGAAGTACAGAGTGGGTATTTTACTCCATTTTTTTGTTATTTCATCAAATAGGTCGGAAGTTAGGGTGGAAAGTCAGCGGATCTACAACTTTCATTCTCTAGAGATATTATGTACCCCTGAAAACTGTAGCCCTCAAGATATCTTATATATTGCAGACTGTATCTTGTGCATGGCTATTTGCCTTCTAACAAAAAAGGTGGCCATCAAACTTCCATCTTGTTTATAGCTCTCAATAATAATATTTGTGCACCTTACTTGCAGTTTGGAAACGTAAACGTGGAAACATAAAAACTATAACTTTTTCAATTTGTTCCACTGGCGCTTCAATACTGATTAAAAAACTAAAAACAAAAACCTTATACATAATATTCAGAGGTCTTGGAGGGCCAACATATTTTTTGAAATTTGGAAATAGAGTGAAATCAGGAGAAACAGGTAAAACATCGTTAACATTGGCAGCTCACCATCTAAACATAACTGGATAAAACTTCAAATAACTCATCCCTGGTATGTAAGACAGCATACATGCGAAGGCAGTCTCCACTATCAAACTGACGTTTAGGACCATGTTACCCATTCCTGAAATATGATATGCACATTAGTAAGCTATGGTATTGTGTATATGCTTGTTACTGAAGGAAATGACAGCTCAAATAGAAGCGGCAAATAAAATAATTTTCTCTTATCATATAAAACAGAAATTTCCTAGCTTAAACAATAATTATGTTTGAAAGACCAGCTTGGACTTACAGTAATAATACTATTTATTTAACATAACTCAGTTTATATTATATTCTAACTATAGTTTGTTTTAGTTATAGAGTAGTGCGTAATTCAGGGTCAAGTTTAAGTATATGTAGGTAATGCTACAATTTCCTTATTTTTTTATGGTCAACCTCCCACAAAGGCTGAAAGCCTTTGGCGCTGTAGAAGCGCTGCGGGAGGATAAGTATCGGTGCTCGTTAGATTTGAAACGCTGCGGGTTGTAGCCTTCGGGAAAAAAATCCTCGGCAGGGGGGCCTGGGGGGTCAGGACGCTCCCTAGATATGTACGTGCCCGTTCGGAATAGATAATATCTGTATGTGTCCCATTACGCTATTGATTTAATCATAATGCCTTAAGCCGCATGTATATTTCAGACATGAATACTTAATCTTTTGAAGTCTGTTAGTAGATATTCTATTCAGACCGCGACAATAGTCGGCGGAAGTATACATCCATTTAGGTATTACTAAAGAGTCACACAAACACGTTTTTTTGTTTGTTTTCAGAGAAAGTAGATTCTTGTGCCCAATCGGAGTAATCTGAGCTTATTTATAATAAGACTTGGTCACATGAGGTATGTGATTGCGAAATCTAAGATCCTCATGTATGTAAAGTCCTGAAGTTTGTACAAACTTACTGAAAATTATAGCTACTTCTTCAAAAAATGTAATATAATTGTATACATTTTTGATTTAGCTCTGTTTGTTTCTTCGTAAAATCAATAATAAACTAGATTTACTTGGATTGAGCTGCAGATCGTGATATACACTGATACTAGTTAGATCTGCGTTAATTTTATATACCACCTAGTCCTCATTAGTTACTGCTACAAGTTATACCACTCACTCCTAAATCGGGATTATAAATCAAGAAAAATATCCAAGGATAGATTTCTGGGGTACTACTGGATGAGCAGATAAAATCTTTGTTGTTACCAACAAGCTGTTGCATACTCATATACGATCGTGATTTATAGTGCCAAAGGCCTTACTTAAGCCCAATGACAAAACTATAGATACTACAAATTGATATTCACCTATTCTGATACCATGTCAATCAAACAATTCAAAGTAGGTGTGATTTAACTAGAAACAATTTACAAACCTATAAGTTTACAGGACGAACAACAAGATTATATGAATCAATCCACTAACCTTGAGTGAATAACGAATTGATTCTGGTTTTGCAAATGATCAAGTCAGCCCACTGGGTAACGACGACTGAGATCATGAAAGCCGTATAGCATGTATATTCAAGTTCTTTCCTATTTTCATAAGTCCACTCTTGACCATACGAGTCCATCAAATCGTTCACCGACTCCGACTCCCATGCATGGCGCAGCCCTAAAAAATGTAAGAATTGAACTATATTATACATATACATTGTTAAAATGAAAAAGTGTGGCATTTTAGTGTGCATTGTAGCTTGTTTGGGTTGAAGTGAACATTTTCGAGACTGATGTAAAGATAAAGGAAGTAAACTTGACGCACTGGAAAATGCTTTAATGAGTATCATGTATGAATTGATTCTCAGAAATCCAGTTGTCCTATTGCATACATTTTCGTATTTTATTCGCTAAAAAGGCGTCAAATCTTCCAAGTTCGGGAACACCACGTCACATTCTCAGGGTTGGAACCGCTATAAATAATGTCAGTTGACTGTGTTAAGGCAACACTGACTGTACTAAAGGCATGTGTAGTCTACACCTTTTCCAGCTGTAGTTTATAAAGCGTCAAGTGATAATTCAAAACCGTCAAGTTAATTTTCCAACTCGTCAATTGCAATTTCAAACTGACAGGTACAAATTACACCTGACAGTTTGAAATTACAAGTTACGAGTTGGAAAATTACCTCGACCGTTTTGAATTTTCACTTGACGCTTTAGAAACTACAGCTGTAAAAGGTGTAGAGCATTTAGACCGAAATGAGGAGGTCGAGTTAGGACGAATGCTCATGCGGATTAATTTTTAACGCCACACTTATGACGAGCGCACCCGGAAAAAAGGCGCGGTGGGTTTACACTCGGTCGATTCATTACCGGTAGAGTACTTTGGTATCGCTATAGCGCTTCGTGTATTATTTTACATAGTTTATTAACAAAGGAAGGACGTAAAGGCCAAATATAGTAACCGAATTTTAAGTCTTGATTTTTCCCGACTCTAATACCTTCAAACTATAGTTATTTTAATCTCTTCAAGATATCTGCCTATTGCCTCTGTAATATTGGAGCACGTGTCATCCTTTTAAATTTTATTGAAGTAAGATTTGTGTTTGGACTTCTGTTAATATTTTTTGATTATACTGTGTTATCACAACTGATGGCACCAAATGAATACAAGCAGAGCAAAATCAATATTGTCAGGCGCCCTTCTAACAAATCTACTACAGATTGACAAATTGTATCAAGATCAGGATATGCATAACCTGTGAATGAGAGTGGCTAATCATCCATCTAGCGCCCATACCAACTTAAATATCTGCATGCCGTTGGTGCCATCAGTTGTGGTAACAAGGTACCTATAAAATCAGTGATTCTTCTTGCGTTTTAAAGCGATATTCAAACAGAACACCCGTCCACACTGAGGGCGTACCTGCCATTCTGGTGGTAACTCAACGAACACTGCGAATAGTGCAATCCACCCAAAATAGTACAATCTTCACGCAAAACAGTATGCAGCGCCCATGGTGCGTTTGACGCATTCAGTCTTCTGTTTCAAGTTAGGATACGCGGACGCACCTTTGATACAGACAATACAGTACGAGTATCATGACGCTTCAGCGTTCAGCTCAGCTTCAAATTTTTTAAGAAGCCATTTTTATTCCAAGTTGTATAAATTGTTGTTTGCAAAGGCGCATAAACAAGTTTCACAAACCTTTGTTTTAAAATAAGTTTATTGAAACATATTGTTCTACAACATTGTTTAATAACACATTGTTTTACAACTTGTTACATAGTCTAAATGCGCCTTAAGGTTCATCCAAATATATTCATATGTTAAATCAAACTGAACTAGAGCAAATAAAAAAGTCAGGTGTTTTGCACTTGAAATTTCTTTCATGGACCATCTAAAGTTTGCTGTGAGCAAGTTTCAAGGTACGCGCACATAAATCGGCATCGGACAGATGGGACGGATGGAACGGCCGGTACGGTACGGATTTTTCATTAGGGTATCGCACATATCTGATCGGAATCGACGGAAGAATTGAAAAGCAGTTGCAAATAATATGTCTTCGAACGCTGACGGGTTGGCGATTGTTCTGGAAGAAGGAAATTTTCACAGATGTAGAAAGTGTAGACGGGTGTGGGTTCATGACGTATGTCAGAGAAGGGCAGTTTTTGGGGAATATGTGCATTAATTTTCGGACTTAATGAATACGAAAAAAGGTTCTTCAGTTACTTCAGAATGACGCGTTTAAAATTCAATTCTCTACTAGAGGCCATAAGAGTAGCCATTACAGAAGGAAAATGTCGATCTCGTCCGCCTATTAAAGCAAAAGAAATATTGATTATATGCTTAAGGTAAGAAGATTCTTGCAAAATGCCGACGGTGCCCTGGCAATCTCCGATCAGCATCGCACATACGTCGGTATTGACACGCATGGCACGCGTCGGCCGGCATTTAATCCTAGTTGCTATATTCTCGCCGGATTTTGAAAATTTAATGCCTACCGTCCGCACATATAGTATGTGCGCTGGTCTATCAAATTTCATAGACAGTGTTTTTCTCCGATCCGTACCGTCCGTCCGATGCAGATTTATGTGCGCGCACCATTAGGCGAAAATATTCGCTAGTAAACCAATATTTAAAAGTACCTTTTTTTGCATATTTAGTATTAGTAATAACATTTTTTGACGTGAATGAAAATCAGTTCTCTTATTTGCCATTAATAGCCATATAATGGGGATGTCGGTCGAAAAGAATCCACAATCTACCCTAGTTTCAAGCTGACCAATTTGAAAAAATTAACAACCTGGTCGCTAAACTTTTTCCATTTAGTACATTACGCAAATTGATAGCAGAGTGAAAGGCGCCATCCTGTAATATTAGGAGCGGTAGGTTATACCATATCAATATTTCTTTTAGAAAAATATATTTTGAAATAGTTTTAATTACAATAAAGCCAGTCCATTAATTGCTTTCTACTGGCCCATCACTAACACCGCATATGTGGACAGATAACTCATTCTATATTAATTTTCGTTAGTAGAAAGTATTTTAACATACGCAGTTTTAATGCTAGGCCAATAAAGAGCGATGAATCAGAAAGATATCGACAGAATAAGTATCAGTAAGTTTCGTTAAAACCAGTTCGCTTTTATGAGCCGATGGCATAGGCGTAGTTAAGTCCCTAAATCTGAGGGGGATTAAGTCCCTGGATCTGGGGGTTCAAGTTCCCGCCCTAGATACAAAGATTCAACAGAACGAATTATTTTAGGATTTTTGGGGGGGCTAATTTCATTCTTGGGGGGCTAAGCCCCCCCCTAGTCCCCACCCAACTACGCCTATGGCCGATGGTCATAAGATGTTAGACAAACCATAATTATTGTAGGTAACTTACCAAACAGTTTGCTAGGATAGAAGCCATTCTCCGCCATGATAGCGAAATATGTGAAGAATCCAGCCAAAGCCTCAATCATGCCTATATGGCCGTAAGCAAAAAAATACAACTTTCTGGTGACAAGCTTGTCTTTTTTAGGGTTTCTTGGTGGTCGACTCATTATATCGCTTTCCGCCTTTTCGTAAGCTAAACTGATGGCTGGCAGCATGTCCGTGAGAAGATCGATACACAAAATGGCCATCACACCTAAAGAAATTTCAGTTAATCACAGCACAGCACATCCACATATCGGTGAAAAAAATGTTCCAGCAGAACATTATTATAATTTCAATCACAAGAAAATTTTTCTCATTTGGTTCAGCGCGATTTACTAATGTAATTTTTTCCTCTATCGCGTTCAAATTTCCTTAGAGTGCACATCTACAATGCTTTGAAGGTCGTTACCTATACACCGTGTCCCAGGACGTATCCCGAAAACTTTAAGGGATGATTTCTGGCAGCGACATATGTTATAATATCTTTGAATGTTTATTCTTAATAGTTCGAAAGATGAAATGACCTTAATTAGATCGCGAAATGGTTAATGTGTGGCCGCCCTTATCATAGTCGTACGTTTCTAAGTCCATGTGGTAGTTGATGTAAACTATCGACAAAAGCATTAAAAACATGCATGTTAGCGTAACCGCACTTAACGACTTTCGCCCTTTTTTGCTGTTTTTTACCCGAAAGTGAATGTCCAATAAGGTGGGCCACCCTCGTTTCAATCATCTTTACAACAAAACTTCAAACGTTGTATTCTCTGTAACAAATACGAATTTAAGAATAATTCCTTTTGATATCGTCTTCACATTCCGAAACCTAACTGCGATTTTTTTTCGGGATACATCCTGGTACACGGTGTATAAATGAACTTGATGTTTTAAATGTGTGTGTAGCTTGTAGTAATAATTAATGAATGTGATTTCCTGTCATTCGGAATCATAATTTATTTTAATACCTTAGCATTCTATTTGACAGTCAAGTGTAATGTATCGAGTTTCTCAATTTGCATTACATTAATGCCCATCATGTTCGACATTTACGGCAAACCAGGACTGGAACGGGACAGATCGAAAGTTAATTAGTTATTAAATATTTCACGAGAGAACAATGCGTTCCGATTGTTAATTATTAATACCAAACTGATAAAAGTTTGAGTGTCAGCATTTGTAAAATCCATCCAATATTCGATCGACAGATGTTTATTTTATAGAGTGAAAGAAACTGAACATGTCATACCTATTGAAACTGTATGCCAGCATTTACGCCAGGAAAATAAGGTAAAAAAACAAAGCCATCTGAGGAATGAGGACGAACAAGCTTAAATTTTGCAGAGACCTTCGTTTTGATGTTTCAATGAAGCACAAAAATATTTCACCCTTGTGCGTTTATGCCGCTCCGTACTACCGGAAGATGGCGGCAATGGAGATGTTAGTTGGCGTGAGATAATCCGAAACTTATCGTGAGCGTTTCACGGGCTGGGTTGCCATGACCGCCATGGCTGAGCTGGTAGAGCGTCGGACTAGATCGCGGGTTCAAATCCAGCTGGCAGTCAGTTCTTTTTTATTTTTTGGTAGCATCTTGATTTGAGAGCCCGACATGCTGCCAATAGCATGAAAATTGGCATTACATTCACCTTCTACACAGAGGTATCTGCCTCGACCTAGTGGCGTCTGGAGTCGAGCGCAGTCGAAGATTAATTCTGACCGAACAGACAGAATCATAAATTTCACTGAGAAGCTGATTGACATATAACTGAACGATCCGGATGCGGATCACTGTTTCCGTAAAGGCTTTATAAAAGCACTTTCCTTAATCTGTTCACACTAGAAAATTAAATTCTCATTATTAAAACCATTGAAAAATTGTTTATTTAAAAAATATATGATTAATAACAAAACAATGTATACTACTCTACTCGTAAGTGAAATCCGAACACTGAGAAAAAAATGAAGTCAAGTTTATTGACTCAGTACTTCCCACACATTTCGCTGATACCAGTTTATTATTTTCCCATAGCATGAAGCTTTAGTCTAAGATCCCTTGCAACCAAATAATCCAATTTCACCCCCACCCAGAAAGACGCAAAAAATGATCAGGAACCTCTAAAACGCTTAAAAACGAAGTTTGAGCTGTTTTTATATTTTTAGTTTTTTTATTATTTCTGCGCTACCACTGGCACGATTTATCAAAACCATACGCGTTTTCCATCTTCGCCATGGTAGTAATGCTGTTTCAAAATTTCATTAAAATCAATTCAACAGTTTCCTCGTTACAACGATCTAACGCAATACTCTCGTATGTTTACATCAGAAAAATTCTAAGTCCTTTGCTTTCTGTAATAGGCAAGGCAATGTTCAGGTGGACCTAAAAAGGTGATTTATGTCGCTAGGTCTTCCTTCACAGGTCAGCGGACAACCTATTATTAATACAGCAAACTTTTCAGTTTTTCAACCCCCCACCCCCCAACCACCCAGATTTCACCCCCACTCAAAAAAACTCAGTAAATGATCAGGAACCTCTAAAACACTTAAAAACGAAGTTTGAGCTGTTTTTATATTTTTAGTTTTTTTATTGTTTCTGCGCCGCCACTGGCACGATTTATAAAAACCATACCCATTTTCCATCCTCGCCACGGTAGTAATACTGTGTCAAAATTTCATTACAATCAATTGAACAGCTTCGTCGTTACATAATATAGAACGATCTAAAGCGATACTCGTATGGATACATCGGAAAAAATTCTAAGTCCTTTAGTTTCTGTAATAGGCATAAGGCGATGTTCGGATAGACCTAAAAAAGTTATTTATGTCGCTAGGTCTTCCTTCACAGGTCAGTGGGTAGTCTATTACGAATACAACAAATTTTTCAATTTTACAACCCCCCACCCCCCAACCACCCCAATTTCACCCCCACCCAAAAAAAAGTAGAAAATGATCAGGGACCCCTAAAACGCCTAAAAACGAAGTTTCAGCAATATTTAATTTTTTTCGTTTTTTACTAATTACTCCGCCGCCTATGCACCGATTTTCAAAATTATAGAAACATTACCTACTACGACCCCACAGCATACCGCTGCCCAAATTTCATCACAATCCATGCAGCGATTACTGAGATTACGAGGGTAGAAGAACGCGACAGACAGACCGACAGACCGACAGACCGACAGACAGACAGACAGACAGACAGACAGACAGACAGACAGACCGACGGAAATGAGTGACGTGGATTTTCGTTATGTGCACATCATAAAACACCCAAAAAGCGTATTATCTCAAAATCGAAAATTTTCGCGATCACAATACTCCCCTCACCTATCGGTGTGGGAAGTAAAAGGGTTGCGGTTGATGAAATGCCGTAGGACTAAATACAATAACAAACGAACGCATCTGCCATAATTAGTTTATAAAAAACACATTAGATCAATAATGGGTTGGACCTCCATGTTGACGAATGCATTCCTCTAGCCTTCGCGGCATGTTCATAATCTGGTCGTTGATAAACTCTAGAGGTACAGTCTCCCAAGCTGCCCTCACAACATGTTCTAGTTCGTTCAGTGTGGTCGGAGGATTAGGTAAATCGCCTATGTATCGACCCATCCAATCCCATACTTTTTCAATTGGCGATCATTCGGGTGATCGCAGAGGCCAGGGGAGTACCCTGATCTCAGCTTTCTGTAGGAACCTCATCGATACTCTTGCAATATGAGGACGATAAGGACGCGCATTATCTTACTGGAAGAAACCCTCTTCGAGGCCTCGGACATATGGAACGGCAATTGGTTCTAACACCTCATTCACATAACGTTGCGCAGTCATTGTGCCACGAATCACAGGTAAAGGTGACTTGCTGTTGAATACAATGTCACTCCAAACCATCAAACCAATAGGACGGTGTACATGGCGCTCAACAGCAAACTGGAGACCACGTCGTTCACCCCGTCGCGTTTTGCGCATTGGCGTCCGTCATGTTCCCCCAGACAAAACCTGGAATCGTCGAAGAAGGCCGTCTGATGCCACTCGGCATGCCATGTCGGTGTCCTTGGAACAAATCTAACCGTTGGCGACGATGATTTTCAATGAGTGGCAGCACTAGATGCGGACGATATGATCCTAAGCCCATTTCACTCAATCTGTGGTACACCGTGCGGATTCGAATGGGCCTCCCTATAGCTGCATACCAAGAATCAGTAACGGCTCGAGTGGATCGCATTCTGTCTCAACAGTCGTAGATGACGATCTTGACGGTCTATAGTTCTTCTACGTGCTCCAGAACCTCTACCTCACTGAATTTGCCATTCTGCGATCCATGCGTACCATAGTGCTACAACTGTAGCCACGCTACACCCCATGGTTGCAGCAATTTCTCTGAAAGAAGCACCACGTTTTCGTTGGCCTACAATCCGACCCCGCAAACTGGGGCTGTCGTCTTCTAGAGGGCATCTTTACACAACCAATTCATCTCTTTTACATAACCAACTGGTTCCCCGCCACACTTGCAACCGATACCATGGTTTTTGAATAGACAAAAATCCGTGCTTTGTTTTTATATGTCTCGAGCTTTGTAGAGCTGCCATGTAGGTAAATAGCGTCTGAATGAACAAAAAGTGTTACATGTGCATTAGAAATAGTACTGCCAAGCTGTGCGAGTAGTACATTATTTTCACGCCAGTTTTGTGATGAACTGCAAAGTGTTTACTGTTAGCTACCTATGGTGCTTCAGAAGATGAAGTGAACCTTGACAAATTTAGATAACCCCAATTTATTAAGGCTACACGACTTAATAGATCTGTTAAAGTATCATCCGTTATTTCGGAATGCTATGCTCCAAAGTTTGCGGTCAATGTCACAGACAGACACAAACATCGAAGACTTCATTGACCTTTAGCCTGAAGAGGTTTTTGCAACAGACATATGACAAGCAGATATGGAGGAAGTGTCTGACGAAGATAATGCGTGTGGATCGAGGTGCTAGTGGTTTGCTAGTGGAAACCGTCGAAGATGAAGAGGCAAACGAACATAAGACGCGTAGTGCTAGGTATCCTAAGTACGAAAAGAAGGATTAATCCTGCTGAGCATACCATGTAAGAAAACGCGTCTTGCAAGTTCTACTTCTACATACTAAGGTCGTGGGGAAAAGATTTTTTTTGTTATTAATTTTTTATTATATATTTTTAATAAATGAAAATTTTTTTAACAATTTTAATATCAATAATAGTAGTGAAAGTTTAATTTTTGAGACTGACAAATCAGTATTCTATCAAGGACATTAATCTATTTTTTAAAATCTAATCAATATGAATACCTAACCTATGTACCATCTTCGCCGCTAATAACCCTGGTTTTTGGGGCGGTTTCTTGTTTAATAAAAAAAAATCAGGAAAAATGAAAAACACAACTTTGGTCGTACCGTGACTTTATCAATAACCCTGTATGTTATAAAATAATCTTAAAATGTAGACCTTAGCTTTATTTACAACTTTTTTTCGATAGTTTCTTTTGTTTCTGCCGTAATAACCGAGATATCAAATTTCGGAGTATAAATTGATCACCCTATATCTTAAAAATGGTTGGTGGTACGAAAAAAAGTATACAAACTATTTTACATAAGTTTTGTTTTAAGTTCTTATGGCGTCAGATATACTGGAAGCGATATTTTCGCGAAAAACTGATTTCATAGTATTTGACCCTGGATATTTCAAGAGGCATAAAGGTGGTAATAGACTATTTTGTGCTTCATTATAACATCAAAATGAAGGTCTGCCAAAATTCAACTTTTTCGAAAAACTTCCCAAAGGAAGTCTTATTTCTCTGGAGTAGCTTGAATAATACGACATTACATGTAGTGGATTTAATCGTGTATGCTGAGTTAAAATAAAACATAAACGTATGGGTCTTCAAGGAGTATCAGTAAGCATTGTTTAATACAAGTCAATAGGTAGTTTTCATTGTTCTTAATTAATCTTACCGCTTCGGTTAACAAATACGTTGTCAGAACCGCTATTTGACAGGTAAATAAATAGCTTTCGGAGCAAGACACCACTGTAAGATGCTCCCTAACCTTATTTTGAGCTACAACTTTGACACCATAACGTCAAAATAGCAGATAGTATTGTAAAGGTTGTCGTTTGAAAGAAAATCATAATTAAATAGTGTTCGCTGTAGTTTGCCCTAAAATGATGGACGAGTTGATTTTATTGGACTCCAGTGATGACTCAGATTTTGAAGATGCAATCTTGTTGGAAGTATTTGACAACAACAACATCGAATACAGAGCCGACCTTTACGGGAGATTCAACTTAGATGTGCTCTCGGAACAGGAGTGTAAAGTGAATTTCGGCTTCAAAAAACGGCATATTCCGAGATTGGTACAAGCTTGACGAATTTAGAAGCATTTTTGTAAAACGACGGATAATAATTGCTGCATCTCTACTCAAAAGTCAAAACCAGTGTCACTGTCAAAACCAAAACAGGTTATGGTCTAATATTTATTCATGCTGCGCATGCGTGTCGCTTCGTTAAGCGCTATGGCTATCGTCCGTACAATACAGGCATTTAGCGGTTACGATATACGTAAAACGAAATGCAAATATCAAAGTTGTCAACTAGCGTTAAACGGAACATCTCTTTGTAAGTAACGAAAACTGCCTATTGATTCCTAAAATGCAATAGTTATTACGTACCTAAAGGCAATGGAATGTTTAAGATCACAAACGCCAGAAAGGGCAGTATTTCCGGCACGTTTGAGGCTAAGGTATACGCGATAGATTTCTTCAGATTGTCGAAGATCTTCCTGCCTTCTTCGACACCGACAATGATTGAGGCAAAGTTGTCGTCCAGCAGGATCATGTCGGCGGATTGTTGGGACACTTCTGAGCCAGATATGCCCATCGCGATACCGATGTCGGCTTTCTTCAAAGCTGGCGCGTCGTTTACGCCGTCACCTGTCACTGCCACTGGAGAAACATTTTGTTATAATAAATCTGTCGAATATAGTTAAGTCATTACCAAATTCTTTTTTATAAATTGTTAAAAGTACAAGAAAGCATCAGTCTGACATTATCGCGAGATTTTCTTCGCAAGAGTTTTGGGGACAAAAACAAAATCTGAACAAGTGCTCATTACCTTGAAAGAGATATGAGCCAAGCATTATTTGCCACACCTTTAATAATCCAATTTTGATATATTATAATATTTATATCTTCGATAGCCTAACTTAGTGTACCTAGGTTTTGGGCCTGTTGTAACCATTCTAAATCAAATTTACAGTTATTACATACTTTTATACAATCTGTTCTTTCATCAACGTCGGAGCCTTTAGGGGGATAAAATATAGATTTTTTTATTGACAAATCACCCCCATAAGTAGCTTTTCTCGCACCGCATTAAAATGGCTGCCATTTTTTTTTTGATCGAAGCATGAGGCTTGTACTATTTCAGCCACAGAGGTCGACACATGTAGACCATAAACTAAAGGTAAACATTTTCCAAATTTTATTTCATAAAAGCCGAAAAAATTGTTAAAGAAAATAATTAGGTAGTTTTTTTAGTTTTTCTACAATCTTAGCTTTTTCAAAAATTCAAGCTGTTAAACTACATTTTTTTATTTCTAAGCGATAACATATGATGTTTTCTAAAAAAAAGTAGCTGTACATCTTAGCCCTAAGTAAAGTAGTTTAGAAACAATGATGGTTTTAATATTATCCTTTATCCGGTAGTTGAGAAGGCAATAAAACAGGGGAAAAAAGAAACAAATGTTACAACCATTGTTCGGAATGCCCTCCTTGGTGATGCAGGAATGCTGTTGCTCTTACTGACACATGATGCATAGAGCGACTGATCATCGCTTTGTCATTCTGTAATTCACGTCCGACTTGAATAAATTTGCAATAAGCTCCTCGCGTGTATATGGCATGTCGCGTCGACATAAACTATTTGTTTCGTTGTATCCTACAAGAAAAATTGGGGTCAAGTCCGGTCAACGCGGTGGCCAACCGATTGTTCCACCGCGTCCAATCCACGGCGAATTGCATTCATTTGAATGGCTTCGTACATTTGCAGCGAATTCTAGTTAAATGTGTGGGCGGGAATGACTGATGATATTTGATTGGTCCACTCATATTGCCAGCCACGATGAGTGGCACTATATTTCTAGAGTTGCAAACTGACTTCCTGGACGCGATTATGGAAATACCACTGGCCGAGCCACTTGCCTATAGGTCAAGGATGATTCTCCAACTGGACGGAGCTCCGGCACACTTCGCTGCAAATGATCGAGGTCATTCAAGTGAACGCTATTCTCCGCGGATTGGACGTGGTGGAACAATCGCTTGGCCATCGCGTTCACCGGACTTGACCCCAATTGATTTTTTCTTGTGAGGTACAATGAAACAAAATACACGCGAGGAGCTTATTAGCCAAATTATTCAACTCGGAAATTAATTACGGAAAGACAAAGCGATGATCAGCTGCTCTACGCAACATATGTCAATAAGAGCAACAGCATGTCTGCAACACCGTGGAGGACATTTCGGACAATGGTTGTAACATTTGTATTTTTCCTAAAATAAATGTAGTAACCACAAAGTTGTAGAGCAATTTTTTTAGAAGACATCATGTACCATCGCTTAGAAATAAGAAACGAGCTGGTTAAAAGCTTAGATTTTTTTGAAAAAGCTATAATTGTAAAACAAAAATGCAAAAAACTACATAATTATTTTCTTTTCATATTTTTTGCGCTTTTATAAAATGAAGTTTGGAAAATGGTTACCATTAGTTTATGGTCTACATATATCGCTATCAGAACAGACTTATTTTGTGGTTCTAAAGCGTCTGCATAGGTAGCTATGGCCAAATTAGTACAACTTTATTATGGTGAGAGAAAAACTACATTTGAGGGGTGATTTGTCGGTAAAAATTTCCGTATTTTATCCCCCTTTCATACTCCGGGAAAATAGCCCTCTTGGAAACAAATATATATAAATAATATAAACCAATGTAGCAGAAGATAATTGGTAGGGAAAACTTGATCACTATCAAAGATAGAATATCAATCCTGATTTCAAGCTTCTTATTCCTACTTATGGGTCTTCTGGTGTAACAATGTTCAATAACAGGATGTTTGTAAGATTTGTTCTATTATTTTAAAATAATTCTGAGAAACGGATCCCATATTACTTCATAAAGATGATATAAGCTATAGTCAGCATAATTCGTAAAAAATGTTTCATTGACTACTCACCAATTTCCCCTAGTCTTTGACACCCTTCAACGATCTGCAGCTTCTGCGTTGGCGACGTTCTGGCGAACACGATTTCTTTGAAGTTATACAGGATGTTGTCTAGCTCCAACTGACTGGCGTCCCTCAAAGCTGTACCATGTATAACGATAGCCCTATTCTTTATGTTCCTCGGAAGAGTCTCCAGAACGTTGATGTTGAATGCTTCTATCACTTGGTCAGATCGTATTATACCCACTGTTTTAGCTATAGCTTTAGCGGTTATCTAAGGGAAAAGTTTTCATAGATTGAGTTATTATTATGGAAAGGTTTTCCAACAATAATAAAAGTAGGAAAGAATTTACTTGACTAAATTCAAACGGCGCTCTCACTGTGGAACCGGAAGCGATATTGACAAAACCAGATTTTTCCCGGACTATGCTTGGCTATCTTTTGTATACGGACAGATAGACAGAGGCTCTGCATAAGCTCTCCTAGTTAGACCAGGGTCGATAATTTTTGAAACCAAAAAAAATTACAGTAGGATGAAACCCATTAGAAAAAGAGGGGAGTATGGTAAGAATGAAAGGAAAAATAAATTGCGGTCGATTCGAGATCGGGAAGTGGGAGGGGGTGAGTTTTTAAGGGTAGAAAATGGTTTATCTTGATTTCTGGCAAAACTGCACGTCCTATGGAAAAAAGTTGAATTGCAAAGTTGTAGGTAATAAAAAGGTCTACAACTTTTGTATTTTCAATTTTTTCACATAACCTCAAAATTTTGGTGAAAAATTCAAAAAACCAAGTTTTTGGTTTTTTATTTTTATCTTTTTCAAACAAAAATAATTTTTTACGAAATTTGGTGAAAACTTACCTTACTATGTCCCAGATACACTGTAATTTATTTGTTTTAAAATATTCATTTTTTCGCCTTATTTTAACTTAATATCAAAAATGCACCCCAATTTTCAATCGAAAATTCTCGCGTCAAAACATCAGCTTTTTTCAAAAAGTTTGGGAGCTTTTTATTCGTTGGAATCTCTATTTTCTGATGGTGTATAAAAATATACATTACTATGGAAAATCTTCTCAGAAAATGCAAAAAACTGATAAAACTCAAATTCGTAATTTTTTTCCTCACTAAGTACAATTTCATCAAAAAAAGTGATTGCTGCAATTTTTTTTAGTTGAAAGGTTTATTAATTAAATTCGAATTACATTCATGTCATAGAAAATTTCAAAAAATATAAATATACATGTAAATCGCACTAGTGAATTTAGATACTGAATTCTGATTACGTTATTCACTATATTTTTTTCGAAAACGTTAATCTTGTCATTTATAAATATCTTATCTGAAATTCCCATTAGTTATTCATTAGTTTTTGTCTCTTTGAAAGCATTCCTTCATCGTTAGATTCGATAAACCTTTCTATCTCTAGTTGATCGTCGAAATCTTCAAGACAACCATCTTCGTCTCCAATATTATTTCCGGTCTGGCTCTCAACTGTATCGTGTATCATAGCGCATTTGAGTTAACGCATTGCGTTGATACAAGGAAGTGCGCCAGCGTTATAGTATCAGCGTATTTAATTTGTCTGCGTTACCCATGACCACTGACTAACGGTTTTACATCTGCTACGAAATAGCAGGTAAGCAGTAAGGCCCAGACACTGCTAAGTCCGTCCCCACTTCTCCATGAAATACCTTACAATAGGCTAACATTTACCGTATGTCACTCAGGTATATAAATTATCTTACAACAGCAATAAATAGGCATCTACAAATATTATTTAAAGAAGATTCTACAACTTTTTCAAAATATTGTAGATGTCTTATTAAATATTAACTTATTTGTTTGTTAATTATAGTAGGATATTCCAATTTGCAATTTTTTTGTTTACCAATGTAACATGAAATCTCACGTTTTTTAAGTAAATAAGTGTAAATTTTAATAAATAGCTCAGAATTGTACATAGTGAGTAAAAAAAATTTCGATTTTGAGTTTTTTTTCAGTTTTTTGCATTTTCTGAGAAGATTTTCTATAGTAATGTATATTTTTTTACACCATCAGAAAATAGAGATTTTAACGAACGAAAGGCTCCCAAAATTTTTGAAAAAAGCTGATATTTTGACGCGAGAATTTTCAATTAAAGATTGGGGTGCATTTTTGATCTTAAGGTCAAATAAGGCGAAAAAATAAATATTTTAAATCAAATAAATTACAGTGTATTTGGGACATTTTAAGGTAAGTTTTCACCAAATTTCGTACAAAAATTATTTTTTTTGAAAAAGATAAAAATAAAAGACCAAAAACTTAGTTTTTTGAATTTTTCACCAAAATTTTGAGGTTATGTGAAAAAATTGAAAACACAAAAGTTGTAGACCTTTTTATTACCTACAACATTGCCATTTAACTTTTTTCCATGGGATGTGTAGTTTTGCCAGAAATCAAGATAAACCATTTTCTACCCTTAAAAACCCACCCCCTCCCACTTCCCGATCTCGAATCGACCGTGATTTATTTTTCCTTTCATTGTTATCATATTCCCCTCTTTTTCTAATGGGTTTCATCCTACTGTAATTTTTTTTCACTTTTTATTATTTTTGAAGGCTTCGGCACTGGTCTAAGTGTACTCTGTATGTCTGATCTAATGGCCACAGATGGGTCGCACGTAAGTACATTCGTGATAAGACTATTATTTCAGAAATCACTAACTTCATTCATTTTACTTTTCGTGTGACTGCAGTCATTACAAATGACAATTCTATACGCCAATAGGTAACATAGTATCTCTGATCACAGTGCTTAGTCAATTTACCCGGCATCTCCTTTTAAATGTTGAAACCCTATATAATTTCATCTAGTATATAAGTTAATGGTAGCATAATAAACATTATAGTAAATCAATAATATGCGCAAATGATCCGGTTTTTAGGATGGTCGTAGACGGTGACATGATGAGAATGTAGGCGGGTAGGTAGTAAGTAATGCAGTTATACTATTGAAAATCGCTATCATAGTATTTAGCAGAAAAAAATTTGTAGAAATGTCCCAAACTGTGTTTCAATTGTGGAAAGTATTACTGCGTCACCGATAATTAAGATTGTCGACTTTTCTTAATAAATTTCACAAAAATACCAACTCCCAAACTGTAGGATGTCACAACTTTTAATAAGCCCTCGTCGCTACGCTGCTGTGTAATATTAACAAACCTTAAGATGTGGTGCGCCACCTCTTGGTCAGTAATGTCACAAGCACTATAATTGCGCAAAATCACAATGAGTCAATTCTGTTTGCATCCACACCGTCGTTGATCTAGTTTCTACCAAAGTGACCAAAGATCACTCTGAGCTGCATGTGAGTGAAAACTGCCTGGTTCGTTAATAAAAAAAATAAACAACATAACTGTTAATTATTTGAGAAATCTAATAAGATATGATTCTATTATTGACGCATCTTATACAGGGTGTCCCACGACGATCAAGACAAGCAATATATCGAAACTGGACAGTAGTAGCGAATTATAATTTGGAAGGTCTAAATTAGAGCAAATATAGTATATTTTCTTATTACTGTGTCACCCAATGAGGTATTTGTTTTTGGTCACGTGACGACCGATTCAAAATTTTTAATGATACACCCTGTATACTACGTCATGGGACACTCTGTATAATAAAAGCGTGTTAATAACAGTAGTAAAAAAGCGTGTTAACAAACGGATACGACCGCTGGTCTGACGGAATTGAGGCCGCCAAAATCATTTTCGCGACAAAGTTGGAGCGTTCAACTTTCAATCCAACCTCTTAATCCAGAGGAGAATTACAAACTCACAAACAAACTTACACACAAACATACAGATCAAGCTAATAAAAGCATGTTAAAAAGGCTGGAAAGTCGCTGTGTAAAGAAACACTGGATGCCAGGCGTTACTAGATGACATTTTATTCTTCTTCTTTCAGTACCATCTTCTCAGCGGAGGTCGGAAGCCATCATTTGGAACTCTTCTCTGTCTTGGGCTAAACGAATGATAGTGCAAGGCCTCTCTGATATTAGACCACTGGCGTAACTTCCGAAGCCAGGAAAACTTTTTTCGCCCGATCCCTCGTCGTCCTTCGATCTTTCCCTCAATGATCAGTTGTAACAACTCGTACTTACTATTTCTAAAAATATGGCCAAAATATGCTGCTTTTTTTCGTTTTATTGTGGTTAAAAGTTCCTGTTCTTTATTCATTCTCTCTAGTACCCTAGTGTTTGTTACCCGCTCGGTCTATGATATCCCTAATATGCGTCTGTATCGCCACATCTCAAAAGAGTCCAAACGTGACATGGTCCGAGCTTTCACATCCCTCAACTCCGTATAATAATATGGACAGTACATAGCATTTTGTTGCTGGCCATCGAGTAGTCAAACTTGAACCTCGGTTGCAGAGCATCGTTTTCATTTTGAAAAAAGTATTTCTGGCTATTTAGATTCTGCTTCTAATCTCTTCATCAGGATCCCATTTGTCATTTAGCCAGTATCCCAAATATTTGAATCTGTTTACTCTTTCTACTCTTTCTACTTTTTATTAGCAAATTGATAATTCATCGATATATCGACATACATACACACGTTATACATAAAACTAAACAAGCATTGTATTTGTTGTACTTATCGTGGTTCTACAACACAACTACAAACTCAACTTTCAGCGGTCTTTGTTGAATTAAGAAGCCTCATTGTAAGTAATTCACGGCCTACTTGTTTAACAATATGTGATTATTTATTAAAAATAGTGTTCTCATGTTCAGGGGTAACTATCAGGATCACGATATTAGGATGCGGAATTTGTAAACTCCAGAACACTTCTTATTATCGAAAATTTGTGAGAAATACTGCTACTTTTTCATGTAACACTGTTGGCTTACCGGGTGATCACCAGTGACCATGAAAACCTTGATACCAGCACTTCTACACTTTTCCACAGCATCCGGCACTTGAGGTCTTGGAGGGTCGACCAGCGACATGAAACCAACAAATCTTAGATCCTTTTTAGGGTAGTTAGGAGGTTCTGCTACAAAGTTGAATTTGGGCGTGAAGCTGGGTTCTAACAGCAGATCTGCAAAGCCCAAAACACGTTCACCCTAAAAAAATATTAATCAAAATTATAATCCTGCAAAACAGTGAGACTTTTGGTCTGTGGCAATGACTGCATATAATCATACTCTGGCAGCTCTAAAAAAGTATACCTTTTGCCACGTAGGTAATAGGCACACTATTTAGCAAATGCCGATGGCGTTTCATGAGTTGTTTTGTCATCTTTATCGAGAAAAAATCTGCTGAGACTCTTCACGTTCACAATACCAGATATCATATAGATACAGTAATGCGATAGTGTAGAGTTATGAAAGCATTCCATCTAAAATAACAAAATTACGCATAAAAGAAGAACGAAGGATGATCGGACCAAATGACCACAGTCTGCAGCTTCAGTAAGAAAGACAGATTAGCTGGAGTATGGCTGGAGTAATCGGTTATGTCAAATTAATGTAAGGTGCATGTCATGATTAGTCATAATTATGCCAATACCCTCATACAAGGTATATTCTTCTAGAGTGGCAATATTTGCACCTGTTACAAATAAATTATAGAATGAAAATGAAGAAATGACGTGAAACATAAAAGTGGTAAATCTGACAACAATATTCATATTAAAAAAATCTCCAGATATTAAATTTTATCAATCCAGCTGTGGCAGTTTTGAACAATCCGACTTTTTACAGACCCGGTATAACCACAAATATTAAGTTCATACGCCTTATCTTCAAAACTGTAGATACTTCATTATAAAGTGTATTCAAATCCGCCGTGCAGTGGCTGTAAACAATAACACGCGCTCGGCGGCTGGCCTGTGGATGTCGGTCGTCGTATTCAAAATAGCAGTCATAAAGAGTAGCATTCATGAATCATATTTTTCCATTACAGCTGTATTGATATGTTTTAGATTTTATATATTATTTTTACCTTAGGAACCTTCATTTTGGGGGTAAAGTTGAGAAGGAGCCAATACTTCAGTCAATTACATCCTCCCTATCGATGAGAATACTTTTCCTTCCTCGTTTCCCAAATACGAAGTTAAGCTTCCTTAATAGCTTATAAAACATGGTCCGCTTAAAGTTGGGCAAGTTATTATCGTCATTCACCTCTTTCAGGACCTTGTCAATAGACGGAAGTTCATTTTGCAAAAAGAACTGATGCACCTTCCTCCTAATTGCACTTTCATCGCCATGGTCCACAAGGTCAATGCAACGTTTGCGATCCTGATTAGTTAAAAGTGCACAAAAGAGTGTCTGGTTCTGTATTCTCGCATCACTTTATAGACACTCCGTTTGCAGATCTCTTCTTAAGTGCAACCTCTTCCACAATATCGTCAGCAGAAGTTGTTAAAGATTTTTTCTGGGTTTCGTGATAATATACGTTTAATATTACCCCCTTAAGCCTCACGTCAAAATGGCTTTTTTTTGAACTCTTCCTTGGTGGACTCAAATCCTGTCTTGTAGCCACATTCATGGATTCATCTGCAGTGTCTGTACTACTAGACATCCTTCAATATCTCCTTCAAGTTATCGAGGAATAACACAGACACAACTAATAGCTATTATAACAACAGTACAACACAGATAACACTAAAATTCGCACAACAACACGGCAGGTATGCGATGATAAAAGAACGATATACGCTATCTTTAACACGACGCGTCGTATACAATGATAAACACACGCAGCAACTGAATAAAATCCAACCCTGTACTCTGTTGAACGACCCAGACGGGCGGCAGAGCGGCAAGCCTCCAAAGTGTTTATTGCCTTTCGGCCAATCGCAATGAATGCCGCCTCACTCGGGCGGCGTGCGTGCTATCCTGTTTGTTTACAATCTTCTGCACCTTGGATTTGAATACGGTATAGCTTACTGGGGATAATTGGTTGTTTCCAATGACAATAAATGCTACGAGCATAAAGAAGAGTCGATAAATAATAGCACACGTATGTTATACAGTTATACAGATGCTCTGCATAGGGAGAAGAAAATTGCAGCAAATAAATACCTTTTCAGCCAGTTGCGTCATGGCTTTATCGCAAATCAGTCTCTGAGTATCTGTCATCGCTTCAGTACCTTTTCCTGTCAATATTTGTGAACACCTGGCTAGGATTCTTTCTGGGGCTCCTTTCATCACCATCAAACATCTATTGTCTTCCATGGCATGGATACTGATCTTAAAAGAATAAAAATATATCACAACAATCCTCAAGTTTGTTACTTTTGCTGGTACAAAACTTACATATGTCGTCATTTTACACAAAAGTAATTATTAATGAAAGGTAACAAGAATGTGAATCATACCTTTAGCTTCTCTTGGAGACTAAAATAATTTTACTACTGTTGATAAGAAGTAGTGACTGATTCAACATGTGTATAGGAAGTACTCTGATAAACAGGCTGACACTTAAGGGCCTGGGGTATAACGCGCGACACTCAGAATCCAAGAAAACACTAATGCTGTTGTTAGCGAGGAGGCGTTGCCGCCTATTTCCTTTCTCCAGTACTGGTACATCTATGTCACAGTATCTGTATCTGTGTAATCTGAACGTAAATAAAACGGTGGTGGGGAATACTTCGATCGGCTGAGCAGAGCTTGGATGTCGAATGAAAAATTTCATAAAAATGCATTTTGCATTTCGAATATCCTGATGTTAGCTTTAAACTTACAGTAATGATTCAGAAAGCACATTGAAGAAGAAAGCTAGCGCTAGGGCAACACACTGATCTTCTTTGGTACCATGTTTGGTTGTTAAATTACAGACATTAGAAGGATATATCATTTTGCATTGCGAGTTTTTTGCACACTAAGAAACTTTTTTGACAAAACCGCTCTGTGTTGCCCTTTATTGAGGTCTTAAATATGACGTTCTAAAATGTAATTGGAAAAACAAGTGAGATCTGTTCGAAATGGGAGTCCGTGTTTTAACATGGCAAATACATATGTATAAAAGTGTGTATCCTGGCCCCTTAAATATACATTTTTGTTAGCTAAGCGTGTTTAGATAATATCGTATTAATGCTAATATAGTCCTATTATGAAGAAACACATTACATAAAAGCATTACAAACTTTTTCCTGATTATTCGTCCTCTGAATGTTAATTAGAACTGAATTAATAATTATATTGGTCTAATACTTTTGGTTCCTGTAAGATATTCTATTGGAACCAAAAATGAACTAAAAGACAAAAATAACATTACCTGGGTTTCCTCCATATACTTTTTAATTCCCCACAAATTAAAAAATACTACCTATATCCTGGGTAGAAAATCGCGTTGGAGTCAAAAGTGAAAACACAAAAAAAATTTATCATGCGAGCTTTCCTAGTATACATCCAAGTTTCTCTAAAAAAATCTTCAGGCAAACAATAAATTGTTTGGTCCAATTTACACTCTATTTAATTATCCAGGAAATGGGGTGTATGACAGAATAAAACTGTTTCTGTTTTCATCTTGTCAGCCTAAAATTTTTCAGGTTTTTAACCCAGTTTGATTTTTTGGGTTTACTGTGTAAGAAAACTTTATATTCTATTTTAGATTTGAGAGGATATCTTTAATAAAGGTACATGGATATACTTCAAGTTCAGTTTGCATTTTTATGCTTCGAATCTCTTACGGTTTCCGAGAACCCAATGGAGACGTCAAATTTGGACGACACGGTATATATTTCAGTGTCGTCGTCAGATAAAGGATACTTAGTATCATGAAAGACTAAAGAGGATAACAATGTGCCAAAAATACCGTCTTTACTTATTCCTATATAAATATCTACTTTTTCATATGTATAGCTATCTTACTTTACCTTTTGACTTCTATTGTTCAAATAGCCACTGATCCAGTTTAGTGCTTTTTCATCAAATCCCATAAATTTTAGTTTAGTTAATAGTCTGCCTACCTATAGTTTCAAAGGCTCGTATCAGGTATAGAAAAATAGTAGCAGGTACTCTCCCATTACCAATACTGAACTACACTAAATACAATCATGATTTTCTTTGAAGCCAGCTTGTTTTTTATTTTTTGGAGGAATATGGCTTCAACTACAATGGCCATTAGCCACTGCAATATACAAATTTATTAATCTGGTGAGAAGGTGTAGAATCCACTGGTCCACATAGGGACCGAATATAAAGCATAGTAGTTGGAAGGGACGAAGCTTGTGTCATATCTTGTGAAAGAGCTTGATTATTTTCAAAAACTTGAAAGCGAGAGAGCTCAGGTACGGTTATAGAAACAATTTTGAAGAGAGTTCGGTACACTAAGCCTGGGCGATTTCTTCGCGAAATTTGAAGCAAACTAGGATGTGGTCAAACTTCAATATGTACTGACATTCTTCCTTCAGTACATGTAAATAAATGATTTGATTTAATATCTTGTCAAGACGTGGATCTGATGCAGCTATACATACTATGTGCCACACATATCGGACATAGAATATTTAAACAACAATTATTAAAGTACATAAGAGCCATCTGATAATCTTTAGACTCACAGTTAACTTCTCTCTATTATTGAGGTTTCTAATATTGGCATTGTATACTGGCGTAGTATACAGGGTGTCCCAGAAGTCAACGTCAAGCCGCAACGGGGTGACAGGATTGGTTGTAACTGTCATGAAAAAAATCAGAAAAAAAATCTATCCCATGCAGTTTGAAAATTATGGGCATTTAAAGAAAACCTAGAAATTTGGTCAAATTATAACAATTTTTCGGTTATTGTGGTTAGCTTTTATTATTTTTGTTCATTTAAACTTTGGAACCGTAACCCTAAATAACATTTCTAGTAGCACAGTCAAAAATAATGACACAATTGCCCCAAGTTTTCTAGAATGAAGACTATTTATTAAACTATAAATTTAAAATTTTCAAAGTTTGCCGACTTTGAAAGATCCTCCTTTGAAAAAATGTACTAAAGTGCCTCGGCAAGTGCCATTAAAAGTTGGCGCATTTAACCACGATTGTAAAATGGTACAATACTTGTTAGATTCATACTAAAAAAAGACGAGTAAAAAAAGGAAAACCTCAAGTAACCCGATTTTTGCTACCCCATTTCACTCAGGTCAAATGTTCTTTATTCGCACAAGCTTCTGGTAGGTTCTTAATTTTACGGCAAAATGATGAAAGAGGTAGATAGTGGATATGTTTGCCATGAGTGAGCAAGACAGATAGTGACGCCACTTTTAACAAAGTCAACAAAAATAAGTAAAATTAATAAAATAATGAAAAATCTTGACCTAGCTTTGTTTAGGTTTATTGGATTAGAAGTCAGATAGGGAAATAACATGTTTTATTACAATAAAAGTTCAAATTGTGTACCATGAGCCTCAATACATGCCCTACATTTTCTTAGAACAGATCTATTTATTAGCCAGGCACATTTAAATGCGAGAAGACGGATCCCAGTATCGCTTTAAAGTAAGCCTGTGGACCGGAATTTTAAACGGCAAAATTGTTGGGCCTATTGAGCTGCCTGAGAATTTGAATGGCACAAATTACCTACATTTTTTACGATAAAATTTACCAACTTTGTTAGAGGGCGTACCACTAAAACGGCCTACAGATGTTGATGTAAGCTGCGATTTCTCAATCGACTCAAGGTTTCATGAAACTTGCATCAGTTGCACAAGTTCCTACTCAAATTGAAACCTGTTGCGATGCCTGAATCGACTATTTCATGCACGTTTCGTGCAACACAAGAATAGTAGGGTGGGCTTATTTTTTTGCATCGACGCAATACTATACACGTTGAAACCTGCATCACTGCATCATCGTCACCGTCTCGGCGACATGGCTCACCGACCATAATAGCATTCCAGAATCTGCATCGCTGCAAGCCGCAACTGATACCAGATTCGTGACTCAGGACCACACACGCTGCTACTTGCGTTATGAAACGTAGAAGTCGAGACCTAAACCTCAGCATGCATCAAAGTCTGTAGACCGCTTAGCAGATCATCGCCACATGAGACATCAACAAGATGGCTGCCCAGCGCATTACGCAGTGCAAGTAAGAGGTTTCCTTGACCAAAAATATCCAGTAGGTGGAGGTGGACATTCAGGTACCATCTCGTGGCCAGCTCGTTCCCCAGACTTAAATCCCCTCGAATTTTTTTATCGGGGTGTTCTCAAAGAAAAAGTTTATTCAAAGCTCATTGAGAGCGTAGCCGAGCTGCGTAAAGGAATTTCTAAAGCTGTTGAGGACAACAACTCTCGAGGATATGCCTGGTTAATAAGTAGATCTTTTTTAAGAAGATGTAGAGCATGTATTGAGGCTGATGGTAAACAATTTGAATATTTATTGCCTGACCTTTATTCCAATAAATCTAAACAAAGCTAGGTCAAGATTTTTCATTATTTTATTAGTTTTACTTATTTTTGTTGACTTTGCTAAAAGTGGCGTCACTACCTGTCTCGCTCACTCATAGCAAATATGTTCATTATCCACCTCTCTCATCATTTTGCCGTAAAATTAAGAACCTACCAGAAGGTGACCTGAGTGAAATGGGTTAGCAATAATCGGGTTACTTGAGGTTTTTATTTTTTTACTCATTTTTTTTAGTACGAAACTAACAAGTATTGTACCATTTTACAATCCTGGTTAAATGCGCCAACTTTTAGTGGCACCTGCCAAGGCACTTTAGTACATTTTATTTAAAGAAGGGCCTTTCAAAGTCGCCAAACTTTGAAAATTTTAAATTCATAGTTTAATAAATAGTCTTCATTGTAGAAAAACTTTGTGTCATTATTTGTTACTGTTCTTCTAGAAATGTTATTTAGGGTTACGGTTCCAAAGTTTAAATGAACAAAAATAATAAAAGTTAACCACAATAACCGAAAAATTGCTATAATTTGACCAAATTTCTAGGTTTTCTTTAAATGCCCATAATTTTCCAACTACATGGGATAGATTTTTTTTCTGATTTTTCTCATGATAGTTACAACCAACCCTGTTACCCCATTGCGGCTTGACGTTGACTTCTGGGACACCCTGTACATAGTATCAACATTAATTTAATTATTTTTTAGTGTTAATTTTATTATTTTGGAATAACCAATTTGTATTTTTTTAGGTATCACTACCTTATTTTGTATTAGGGTAATCCTATTTTGAAATAAAGCTTTTTTTTCTTATCATGTAGACAATGAATTTTAAAGTTGGGCTAAAAATAGATACCTTATCGGATCTCACTAATTGTAGGTTGATATTCGGATCTTGTAATAAAGATTCAATCACAGCATCGATTTTTAATACATTTTCTTTAACTTGAGGCTTATGAAAATGACCTACATATATGTAATTGAAGTCTTACTTGGTACTTGGTGACTGAACTGAAAGGAATCTCGAGCAACTTGGGATGCGCCTGCCTGAAGGGGGTGGAGTTACCATACACCTGACTTATTTCAACAAACTTTAGAATGGCCTCTTCTGATGCGTCTCCTCTAACCATTCGATTTTGAATAGGCTTGCTTTCTTCACCTTGTACGAATTCTGCTCTGTTGCATAACGTGGCACAACGCATCAGAGTTCTAAAAGCTGTAAAATATTCCTTCATTCAATCGTAAATTGCAATCGTTCGGTAACAAGAGCTACTAGGTAGGCAGATTTTTCAGTAAGTCAGTAGAAGCCCATAATTGGACATACAGGGTGAGTTTTTAGTACCGGCTCGGTGAATAACTCCCTTACTGTAGAAGATAGCGAAAAAAGTGGTACATAAAAGTTGTAGCCACGGATATGCTCGTTGCTCAGAAAAGATTTTCATTTATACAGGGTGATCCATAACTACGTAGTGATGGAAATATATACTTTTTTTAAATGAGACACCCTATACACTATCCCATTTTTAGATTCTACCAATAATTTCTCTCCTCACAATATAAGGTATTATAACATTATACAGGGTATTTCAAAAGTTATGAACATTTTTATATCCAAATCGCTGTCAAACGAACGTACTGTACATCAGAAAGTAATGAATCAAAAATTACTTTTTTTACACGGCCCGCGACTCATATTCGTATACAGGGTGATGTAGAATTCAAAATCCAGATTTTCTCTTTTTCTTTAAATGTAACCCCCAATATTTTATTACACCAAAGAATTGCTTTTAATCAGTCTCCGAGATATTTCGATATTTCGGTAAATTTAAAATATAGCTTCTATTCGTGTACTGAAATTTATTTATTTTGAGAAAGTACTATCGAATTTGTTTTTTATTCAACGAACAACTAAATTATAAGGTCATGGTAGTATTTGATGAAGTCAAAACCCTGAATCATCGAGATAAAAAAGTCAAGTATGCTGAGGAAACAATTTTGTAAGCGTGATGCATAATTATCAAGCAGATTTATCAGGCAGGCTTTCAAAAATGGACAGTTGTCATAACATCTCGATAATTCCGGACTGTGTGAAAAACGAGCCTTAAAAATTAATTTTTCCATTGAGGGTATTTAGGAGAATCTTTGAGAAATTGCCTACTTGCCTCTAGAATATATCAACTATGAACAGCAATATCCAAAACGGAGGCACTCTAAAGCTAATGCGTTTGAAAGATTGAAGAATCGTTTTATTAGAACTGTGTCGTTTAATATTTCATAGCCTACCTGATAGATCTGCTTGATAATTTTGCATGACATCTATAAAATTGTTTCCTCAGCACACTTGACCTATAATATCTCGTTAATTCAGTGTTTTGACTTAATCAGGTACTATTATGGCCTTATATTTTAGTTTTTTGTTAAGCAAAAATAAAATTTGATAGTATTTTCTCAAAATAAACAAATTTTAGTTAACAAATAGAAGGTATATTTAAAATTTGTAGAAACATCGAAATATCTCAGAAATGAATGCAGTCATAACAAGTACTATACAGAGATGAAAGAGCAAATTAAAAGCAATCCTTTGGTATAATAAAATATTGGGGGTTACATTTAAAAAAAGAGAGAAAATATAGATTTTGCATTCGACATCACCCTGTATACGAATATGCGACGCGGACTTTTTTATAGCCGATTTTAAAACTAGAGAATATTTTTTATTTATCCGTGTAAAAAATGATTTTTGATTCATCACTTTTTGATATACAGTACGTTCATTTGACAGCGATTTGGATATAAAAATGGTCATAACATTTGAAATACCCTGTATAATGTAACAATACCCTATATTTGAAGAACGGAAATCACTAGTGGAATTTGAATATGGTATAATATATAGGGTGTCTCATTAAAAAAAATGCATGTTTGCATCACCACTTAGTTATGGATCACCCTGTATAAATCTTAATATTTTCTGACCAAGGAGCATATCAGTGGCTACAACTGTTATCTACAACCTTTTTTGCTATCTTCTACAGTAGTGGAGTTATCGACCGAGCCGGTACTAAAAACTCACCCTGTATACAAGACAGAAAAAAGCTCAACCTGAAATATAGTATAGCAATAAATAATGTATTCCAATGTGATGCAACATCCAACCGAAGTGTTGACAAAGTAACCGTTGTTGCTTTAGCTTTGTGTTTGAAGGTTCTCGAAGAGCATTAGAATAGTACTCCACAATTACTGTGTGACCTCTTGGATCAATATGGTTGTTAATAACGCTACATTTAAAAAAAATCACGTGCTTTATTTTACCACACCTTTTAACTGTTTTCCCCCATGTGGGGAGGCGACTAAAAAGAACCGAACTACTGTCGGTATAAACAGTAACCTCTTCTCAACCAACAGCTTTGGGTGGACGAGTTGAGAAGAGTCAGGACACCTTCTTATCCTTGGGGTGAGAAATTGCCCCTAAAGGCAGATGAACCAGTAGATACCATCTGGTCAACGGCATGAGGATGCAGTAAGCAAATGGGAAACTGCTGCATTAAAGATCTTAAAGATATCCCAAGAGAAATGGGTAAATGCATTTTACGAGTTCACAACATGTCTGTTAAGACATTATTGTGACTATGATGATGATTTAACTGTTTTGACCTTCTGCAGTATTTGGCTGCCTTTATCCTTCCTTTGCATACCTTGGATCGTAATCATGAAACTCGATTTGCTTTTTCCTCATAGGTCATAACTTTTGAAAGCCATCTTGCGCGACCTACCACTCTAAATCGACATGAATAACTTTTGAGTAGAATCGAAGGACAAATTAACATTGTCTGAAATTCTTTTTTTGCCAAACTGGCAATTATTATGTGCCAAGTCATTAACTTCTGCAATTTTTGTAGCAGTTCGGTCAGTTTGTGGCCGACCGAGATGAGGTTCATCTTCAACAGTTTTTAAATTTCTTATTACTATTTCATTATGGTGAACTCTTACTTGGATATGCACTTTTGATCGTTTCAAAGTTTCAATTGGTATCTTACCCAAACTACAAAACTTTATCGCATATCTTTTCTACAGTATCGTTTTTTTCGATGGGTATGCAAAAGACTGACATTTCACTAATTAACAACAATAACCGACAAATTAATCTTAAATGAAGGCCTACTTGAGGCAAAGTATAATAATTATATAATGCTGATATATCTTCGTATTGTAACCATGATCGAAGTTGGAACTACTTCTGGACATTACCAATGTCTAGAGAATATTTTTGAGATATAGATTACTATGAGCCGTATTCGTAGACGTCTCTTGAGTAATACTTAAGGTTCTCTCAAGTAATACTCAAAGGATACTTAAGAGACCCTCATGCGTGGCCTTTCTTGGGTATCTGTATCCTAGACAACACCTACGAGACAGCGGGATTCATTTGGCGACGTTGTTATGTTTCAAAAATAAGTCAATTTGTTATGCACAATGCCTACGCACTAACGCGCAACGAACGCGCGGCGCACACATGGCGCGTGTTCGTGGCGCTCAGATTTGTACCCACCTTTAGCAAGCTAGGAAAGTATGGTAGAGCCAATCGTAGGATAAGTTTCAGAAATTACTTAGTTATGTTGTAGTTGTCGTATTACCTTCTGATTTAATGTACTTCTTGGCCTTTTCCTGTTCAGGTGTTTGATCAGCGTCAGTAATGTTTCCTTCGCACCAGAAGTGAGACACGGTCATCTTGTTTTGAGTGAGTGTACCAGTTTTGTCAGAGCAAATGACTGACGTTGAGCCCAGTGTTTCTACCGCCTCCAAGTTCTTTACCAAGCAGTTTTTAGAGGCCATCCGTTTGGCCGTTACCGACAAGCAAACTGTTACTGTGGCCAGAAGACCTGTGGAAAAGAAAATTGATGTTTTATTGACACTTTGTTGTAGTATTAGGTTATGCGATTCGGTTGCAAGTTCAAGACAATTAGTAGGTTTGCACCAGAACCGGATGGGAGCGTAACAAATCTCGAAGTAGTTGACGTAATTAACATAATATGACAATTACCATAAATCTTACTCAAAACTGAGTGTTACATTGGTTTCATGTGCTAAAAAGAGATACTTCAACTTCAGTAATACGTATAAATAAAATTATTTCCTGTGTGGCATCAGAAAATTAAATAAAGTGTACATTTGGACGATTTTTTTATTTACTATTAAAACCACAAAGTTACAAAGTAAAATTAAACCTTAAAACTGTACGTACGGAGGTAAACGCTATTATCTGTTCTACTACTGGCTTTAAAGCTTTGGAAAACTATTATCTAATATGTTGTTTTATGTGTTTGTGGTAAAATATCAGAGAAAAAATGTATGAGTCTCATAAAAGTCTAAACAATTGCTTTAATTTTTGTTTTATATAGTTTTGTTTAAATTTTGAGTTATAATATAAATTTGGCCTGAAAGTTGGGCAGAAGTATAGATATAATTCACTGTTTTAAGTACTTGAGTTTTCCTTCTCATTGGTATCCGATTATATTTAAATCTAATTATGCTACTTGATTAAAAAAAATGTAGTAGGACAGGATGTATTTCATATTTAAATTTAATAGTAATTTTCTAATAATAATAATAATTAATAAACTAAGCACCACCCCATAATTGAAAACAGTGCGATAAAAGATATTCTTATGTAAAGAAGTTTTCATTTTAAAAAAATTTTATGTGAACTAAATTATGTCCTCTACCGGGTTATTCACGTTATTCGATAGGGAGTACGGCTAAAGTATTTTATGAAAAAGAAAATAATAATTTCGGATGGATTAAGGCTACATTTTAAAAACATTTTCATGTTATACAGAGTGCACCCAGAACACGAAACGTATCAAAGTTATATTTGTTAAATGAAACACTCTGTATATTATTCTAGTATGACTTTATGTATCAGTCATGGAACTCAGAGCGAATCGTTTAAATGTAAATCACCATTTTCAGTATAAGTAGATACCAGAAATAAATTGAATGGCGGAGAGATTATAAAATTTAGAAGTCTATGACTTTGCCATATTAATTGCTAACCATGAAATGCATCAGCTTAGGTTAGACAGTCAAATTTGAATTACGTTTCTGCTTGGAGATTCGCTAAGGAAACTTCAATCAGAGAACTTAATTTTTTTCAATTGGGAATACCTAATATTTGGAATGTAAAACTTTATAGCCTTTCTAACGATGTAAGGTTGTAAATATGGTAGTTCTTATTTAATTTCAACTTTTCCATCAAATCGGTGTTTTTAAATTTTCCTACCTATAAGCAACTAGCAGGTCACGAAATATAAATAAAACATATCCAGATGGAAAAAAACAACTAGCTATATATACAGACCGATTAGAGTAAAGATATAAGATTATAAAAATTGCTTACAACAAATCACAGTCTACTGGCTATCTTGTTTCTTCTTTCTGTTCGTCTGCATTTTTGTGTTAAGTTAATCGTTTTCTTCCAGGTAGGAAAATGGAAATGGAAAATTTGAAACTAAATTAAAACTACCAGTGACTGATATTAACAACCTTATATAATTAGAAAGGCGATCAAGTTATACAATTGATGATTTAATCATAGAAACGATAGGCATTTCCATTAAAAAAAAAAAACAAGTTATCTGTGGTTGAAGTTTCCTTGATTAATTGACCGATTTCTCCAAGCAGAACCATAATTCAAAAAAATAATAATAATCTACTTATACCGAGAACGGTGATTTACACCTAAAAGGTTCGCTTTAGGTTTCATGTGTGATACATAAAGTCACACTAAAATTCAACAAGGAATCTGAATAATATGCAAAGTTATACGGGGGTTTCATTTAAAAAATATAACTTTGATACGTTTCGTGTTTTGGGTACACCCTGCATAACATGAAAATACTTTTTTTAATTATAGATTTAATGGGTCTCTACCTATCCGAACTTAAGGCCCGGTCAAGCAGAGGGCGGTCTAGAACGCAGCGTTATGGCGTTCTCTAACAATACAACGGAACGCCGTAACGCAGCGTTGGAGAACGCCGTAACACCGCGTTCTAGAATACCCTCCGTTTGACCGGGCGATTTCTTCTGTGCTTGAATCACTTGACATCTTGACAAAAAATGGCGTAATGCTTTTGATCAACTCGTCAAACAGGCCTGTTTGGTACAAACAACGGAACGCCGTAACGCAGCGTTGGAGAACGCCGTAACACCGCGTTCTAGAATACCCTCTGTTTGACCGGGCGATTTCTTCTGTGCTTGAATCACTTGACATCTTGACAAAAAATGGCGTAATGCTTTTGATCAACCCGTCAAACAGGCCTGTTTGGTACAAACAACGGAATGCGGTAACGCAGCGTTGGAGAACGCCGTAACACCGCGTTCTAGAATACCCTCTGTTTGACCGGGCGATTTCTTCTGTGCTTGAATCACTTGACATCTTGACAAAAAATGGCGTAATGCTTTTGATCAACCCGTCAAACAGGCCTGTTTGGTACAAACAACGGGATGCGGTAACGCAGCGTTGGAGAACGCCGTAACACCGCGTTCTAGAATACCCTCTGTTTGACCGGGCGATTTCTTCTGTGCTTGAATCACTTGACATCTTGACAAAAAATGGCGTAATGCTTTTGATCAACCCGTCAAACAGGCCTGTTTGGTACAAACAACGGGATGCGGTAACGCAGCGTTGGAGAACGCCGTAACACCGCGTTCTAGAATACCCTCTGTTTGACCGGGCGATTTCTTCTGTGCTTGAATCACTTGACATCTTGACAAAAAATGGCGTAATGCTTTTGATCAACTCGTCAAACAGGCCTGTTTGGTACAAACAACGGAACGCCGTAACGCAGCGTTGGAGAACGCCGTAACACCGCGTTCTAGAATACCCTCTGTTTGACCGGGCGATTTCTTCTGTGCTTGAATCACTTGACATCTTGACAAAAAATGGCGTAATGCTTTTGATCAACCCGTCAAACAGGCCTGTTTGGTACAAACAACGGAATGCGGTAACGCAGCGTTGGAGAACGCCGTAACACCGCGTTCTAGAATACCCTCTGTTTGACCGGGCGATTTCTTCTGTGCTTGAATCACTTGACATCTTGACAAAAAATGGCGTAATGCTTTTGATCAACCCGTCAAACAGGCCTGTTTGGTACAAACAACGGGATGCGGTAACGCAGCGTTGGAGAACGCCGTAACACCGCGTTCTAGAATACCCTCTGTTTGACCGGGCGATTTCTTCTGTGCTTGAATCACTTGACATCTTGACAAAAAATGGCGTAATGCTTTTGATCAACCCGTCAAACAGGCCTGTTTGGTACAAACAACGGAATGCGGTAACGCAGCGTTGGAGAACGCCGTAACACCGCGTTCTAGAATACCCTCTGTTTGACCGGGCGATTTCTTCTGTGCTTGAATCACTTGACATCTTGACAAAAAATGGCGTAATGCTTTTGATCAACCCGTCAAACAGGCCTGTTTGGTACAAACAACGGGATGCGGTAACGCAGCGTTGGAGAACGCCGTAACACCGCGTTCTAGAATACCCTCTGTTTGACCGGGCGATTTCTTCTGTGCTTGAATCACTTGACATCTTGACAAAAAATGGCGTAATGCTTTTGATCAACCCGTCAAACAGGCCTGTTTGGTACAAACAACGGAATGCGGTAACGCAGCGTTGGAGAACGCCGTAACACCGCGTTCTAGAATACCCTCTGTTTGACCGGGCGATTTCTTCTGTGCTTGAATCACTTGACATCTTGACAAAAAATGGCGTAATGCTTTTGATCAACCCGTCAAACAGGCCTGTTTGGTACAAACAACGGAATGCGGTAACGCAGCGTTGGAGAACGCCGTAACACCGCGTTCTAGAATACCCTCTGTTTGACCGGGCGATTTCTTCTGTGCTTGAATCACTTGACATCTTGACAAAAAATGGCGTAATGCTTTTGATCAACCCGTCAAACGGGCCTGTTTGGTACAAACAACGGAATGCGGTAACGCAGCGTTGGAGAACGCCGTAACACCGCGTTCTAGCATACCCTCTGTTTGACCGGGCGATTTCTTCTGTGCTTGAATCACTTGACATCTTGACAAAAAATGGCGTAATGCTTTTGATCGACTGGTCAAACAAGCCTGTTTGGTACAAACAACGGAACGCCGTAACGCAGCGTTGGAGAACGCCGTAACACCGCGTTCTAGAATACCCTCTGTTTGACCGGGCGATTTCTTCTGTGCTTGAATCACTTGACATCTTGACAAAAAATGGCGTAATGCTTTTGATCAACCCGTCAAACAGGCCTGTTTGGTACAAACAACGGAATGCGGTAACGCAGCGTTGGAGAACGTCGTAATACCGCGTTCTAGAATACCCTCTGTTTGACCGGGCGATTTCTTCTGTGCTTGAATCACTTGACATCTTGACAAAAAATGTCGTAATGCTTTTGATCAACCCGTCAAACAGGCCTGTTTGGTACAAACAACGGAATGCGGTAACGCAGCGTTGGAGAACGCCGTAACACCGCGTTCTAGAATACCCTCTGTTTGACCGGGCGATTTCTTCTGTGCTTGAATTACTTGACATCTTGACAAAAAATGGCGTAATGCTTTTGATCAACCCGTCAAACAGGCCTGTTTGGTACAAACAACGGAACGCCGTAACGCAGCGTTGGAGTACGCTGTAACACCGCGTTCTAGAATACCCTCTGTTTGACCGGGCGATTTCTTCTGTGCTTGAATCACTTGACATCTTGACAAAAAATGGCGTAATGCTTTTGATCAACCCGTCAAACAGGCCTGTTTGGTACAAACAACGGAATGCGGTAACGCAGCGTTGGAGAACGCCGTAACACCGCGTTCTAGAATACCCTCTGTTTGACCGGGCGATTTCTTCTGTGCTTGAATCACTTGACATCTTGACAAAAAATGTCGTAATGCTTTTGATCAACCCGTCAAACAGGCCTGTTTGGTACAAACAACGGAATGCGGTAACGCAGCGTTGGAGAACGCCGTAACACCGCGTTCTAGAATACCCTCTGTTTGACCGGGCGATTTCTTCTGTGCTTGAATTACTTGACATCTTGACAAAAAATGTCGTAATGCTTTTGATCAACCCGTCAAACAGGCCTGTTTGGTACAAACAACGGAATGCGGTAACGCAGCGTTGGAGAACGCCGTAACACCGCGTTCTAGAATACCCTCTGTTTGACCGGGCGATTTCTTCTGTGCTTGAATTACTTGACATCTTGACAAAAAATGGCGTAATGCTTTTGATCAACCCGTCAAACAGGCCTGTTTGGTACAAACAACGGAATGCGGTAACGCAGCGTTGGAGAACGCCGTAACACCGCGTTCTAGAATACCCTCTGTTTGACCGGGCGATTTCTTCTGTGCTTGAATCACTTGACATCTTGACAAAAAATGGCGTAATGCTTTTGATCAACCCGTCAAACAGGCCTGTTTGGTACAAACAACGGAATGCGGTAACGCAGCGTTGGAGAACGCCGTAACACCGCGTTCTAGAATACCCTCTGTTTGACCGGGCGATTTCTTCTGTGCTTGAATCACTTGACATCTTGACAAAAAATGGCGTAATGCTTTTGATCAACCCGTCAAACAGGCCTGTTTGGTACAAACAACGGAATGCGGTAACGCAGCGTTGGAGAACGCCGTAACGCCGCGCTCTAGAATGCCCTCTGTTTGACCGTGCCTTCATTATTTTCTGTTTTATTCAATACTTTAGCCATAATGCTCCGTGTCGAATAGCCTGAATAACACGGTATAAAGTCCGAACTAAGAACAGCTTTGAATTTCTGGACTCAAAGAACCAGCGAGTTGCTTGCTTGTACTATATTAATTAGTGGTGATGTCGGTAATTTTCTTCCGTCAAATTGACAAGTATTTTAATGGAATGTGGAGATGCGGATTTACGCGACACTAGTGATGCGTAATGACGTAGGTAGGCTTTTGTTATTATTTCTTTTATATCTTACCTTCAGGTACGTTAGCTACAATGATACCGATCAAGAAAAGACAAGCCTCGATCCAGGTGTAGTTCATTCCTAGTGCGGCAGCACCAAATACGAGTCCTAAAAAAATTGCCCATACACTGATGATTTTCATGAAGTGGTGCAGTTCTTTGGCTATTGGCGTTGGATTTGGTTGCAGACGAGCTGTCAAGCCTGCTATCCTCCCCATCACAGTGCGATCGCCTGTCTCACACACTATACCTGAAGAGAGAATGGATTCGTTCAACGTTATTGGTTTTTAAAGGTCTTCAGTAAGTTAATTATACGCAGAATTCCTACATTGATACTAAGACGTTAGAGGATTTATCGTGTATGTAAAGATCAAGATACAGAAAGATCGAGCATAATGTTACTATTATCTCAAATATCCTATGCTTGGCGGGATTCGATAGGACATAATATGCCAGTGTTCGACGGTCTTATAGCTCTGGTTGCCATCAACAATCATCAATTTCTTTGTAATTTTAGAGATAGAGAATCAAAAAGCTAAGTTTAACAAAATTTGACGACGTATGCTTTTAGTCTGGGGTTGGATCCCATCCTAACTGGGAAGTGGTAATTGAAAATACCAGAAATTGATTCAGGGCTGGGTTCTAAGTCAATAGTGTCTTGTAGAATGTCTTCGAAAAATTAATATTTCTCAACTTATTTCTGATTAAAATTTCAGCGTTTGAAAAAAAACCATGTTTGAGTAGGTATATGGGAAAATGTATAACGTTTATGTTATGTTATACGTAGATACTTTGCTCGGAGGCATAACGTGCATCTCCTATCATGTGAAAGGTGAAAAGGAACCTTACATCATATTGGAAGTTGTATGTATGTAAAAAATTCTAATATTAAAATAATTTTATACGGTTTTTGGGCTTTTGACTAACTCAAATATTACCCTTACTGGTTATTCCTATCAATGCATAAAATCAATAAAATAATTCAATTAAAATATTATTATAACTAATAGCAATCAAAATTAATACTTCCCTTCCTTAATTACCAATCTCTAAATAACTTTACAAAGACTTTAAACTAGTCTTTTTTCAAAAAAATACATTTTCTCTATTGTTTAACATTAAAATATATGCCTACACTTGCTTTTAGGTGTCACACTTGAACTTTCTAGCTCTTTGTCCTTATTTTTTCCAAAAATAAAATATTCCAAAATGGCGGTAATAATCCTTCGATTTTAGGATCATCGATCTTCTATCGATTATTAAGGTGGTTCGTCACGTTTTCGTCACGTTTTATAAACGGTTTATATTTCCAGTAATAGCTATTTTTTATTGATGTTATATTGTCATGCCTTCTAAGAGGGTGTATTTCGTTGAATGTATATGGTTTTTTCGAGGATTGTGGGTATTTTTTGTACTAGATTTCTTGAATTTTATTTCAATAATATTTCAAAATATAGCGATACTAGAACTTTCTAATTTTGTTCTTATAATTAGTGACACAATATGTCTCGAATGACGCTAAGTTTTTTTGAAAAACTTGATTTTTCAAAAAGATACTTTGCTTAGTTTTTTAATTTATTTCTTTTTACGCCATTTCTGAGCGTAGCACAACGCAATCTTAGATATTGAATCTAATAAGAAAAACTTTTTTTCGATATCTCTAATAATAACTGAAAGATTGATGAAAAACTATCAAAAAATCGGTTCCGACACGCCTCCCACTGATCCGTCCTCCTTAGAGTGAGACAGAGAACTTTAGGCAGGCCGATAACAAGAAATAACCGGCCTTGTTGCCAAACTGTCAAAGAGAAGGATATTCCACGAAATAGTTACTGGAAACGTGTTTATGAGTTATGAGGATAGGTATTATTTGATAAGCCATACGTTTGTCTACATAATATATTCACATAGCAATGTACGATTGTTTGATTTTTTTTCATTCTTAGATGAATAGCTAAAGCAAATGATACATCGATTCAAAAAATGATACATGAATTAGTTTTAGAATATTATTGTGGCTTCCTAGCAAGTTGAACGGTGCCCCAGGCGAGTTCTTGTTTGAGGGACGTCTCGCGTCGCGTCGCCGCCGCGCGGCGTCGGCAGGCGTATGGCGTGGAGCGGCCGGCGCGGCGGCTTTCGCAAAGCGTTTGATTTGAGGTGACGCCGCGCCGCCAAGAGCGACCCGCCCGTACGTAACCGTGGTGGTTACAAAGCTGCCGCCGCGGACCCCTTTTTTATATGTAGAGGTAGTGCTGTATACCACAGAGATAATTCGATTTTTTGCTTGCAATTTGTAAATGCTGAGACATATATACATTGTCTTCTATTCTTCTCCAGAATATTTATTTAGTTTTCTGGAGACTGTTCTTCAGAGTGTTGTTGTTAGTGGTTTGTCTGCATTTACCCGTAGTTCGCCTTCATTGTTTCATTGTTGCTTCATTTGTTGATCACTTTAGATGTTTTCCTGAAAATTCTCAGGTCACTGTTCAGATTTTTCATTTGTTTTACTATTTGTTCATATTCGAGTGCTGAAAGCTTGAATTTTTTGGCACCTCAGTTGTTGATAATCTTTATGTGTCCTTACTTTACGAAACGTTGTTTTAACTTTTATTACATTTTGATATAGGTATCATCATGAATTGAAGGGTTGTAATCTTTAAATTCTAGCTATTTCAGGTTTGACTTTTTTTCAGGAACATAAATGTACTGCTGAAATTAATAAATCTGATGTCATTCTTGCTCGGGCCACCAGAAGTTGTAGTGCCCGATGCATTTTTCTAAACGCCACATGCATCATAAATGGGATCGAGCATAACGACCGGCTAAACGAATTTTGCGCACCGTATCGCAAATATCTTTATAGGTACTTGATTAAACTCTGAAGAAAAAAAAATAATAAATAATAAATGAATAAAACGTAGGTATACCTAAAGTAAAATGACTGATTCGCTTTTCCAATATATATTTATATTATCATTCAATTTCCAGATTGTATGTAGAGTATTACATCTTTTTTTCAAATAATGTAAATTTCTACAGACTCGCATTATTTGCAAGTATACACGCCGGTAAGGGTGGGGGTACTAAACGCTATCAAAATCGGTCCAGTAGCTAGGCACTGAAATTACGATAATCATAATACATTATAATAGTCCGCTGATGTTTGTCCACATCCACGTCCACAGGTATATCTTCAAATACAATGGTCGAGTGGGCCAGTTTTTTATCATAAGTTCTATGTGAATACAAAAATGGTTGCAACTCGCCCCTCAAGCAACTCTCCCGGCGATCCTAATTATTAATATGCTCCCTACCGAAAAAAAACTAAATATTATTAGAAATCCCATAAAACGCTAAAAAAAGAAATTAGGAGCTGTTCTGGTAATTTTGATTTTCCGACAGAGATGATGCGAGTAGAAAAATGACGGCAGATAGATAGAGGGGCAGACCGACTGAAATCAGTGACATTATTAAATCTTCATTATGGCGTGTAGACTCCACAAAACGTCAAAAAACATAATTATTTCGATACGAAAAATGTTTCGCAATTACAATAACTCATCTCACCTGTGTGATTGAGTGGAAGTAATAAGTAGTAGGTAGGTATACAATAAATATGTTATGCTAATACCAACCGAAGCTAATACCGCAAATCGCAAATGTATTTTGCTCCTACGGCCCATCACCAAGCATCTCAATTCATTTTAGCTCTTTTTTACCTGGCTACATAGGTACATATTTTCAAATTAGGTATTATCATCTTCTTTGACTCATCAGCCAAGCAGCCAGAATTTGCATTTTATAAATTCTTAAAAATACTAGGTACTAATATTCAATTTCATTTTTAACCACATGTCACACCCTGTAAAATGTTTTCAAATCGCTATCGTACATAACCAAAATAACCGTCAACCTTGTATCTGATGAAATTTTCAAACTTCCAGCAAAGACACATACATTGAAAAAATTTATAAATAGTGACAAAATACCAATTATCCGAAAATAAGATACACAAACCCTCCTGTATAATGCCCACTTGCGAAATAATACAACAGTTCCTAAGCCTAGCCCCTTCCCCAATTCAAAGTTCACAGATTACTCATATCGTCATATCCCAAATGATGGAATACGGACGGCCACGTGTGCTGTTGCTTGGCCTTTGAGGGACAAGCCGACGATTTTTTGTTGCCCGCACGGGTGTCGGATCTGTGTCTACAAACGTTATCGGACAAGGGGATCCCGTCGGGTGGTTCTTTGAGCATCTTTGGCAACATTGCTGTCGCGGCCATGGCTCTTTTCTGTATTTCCAGCAGAAACTAGGAGGAGCTTCTATATAAATAATAGTTTTGTACAGACGCTGCCCTCTCGCGGATTTAGCTTACTAGACAACGTGATGAACCACGTTAACACTCCGTCCTTTATTTCGATCCATGTGATCTGTCATGAGTGATAGACGTGTGACAAGTGTCATTGTTTCTGAATGACATTAGTTTTAAAACGACATTTTCACGTGGTTATTTTAAGAAATTAATATCCGATTTTACTACAGATATCTAATTTTAATGTGTTTATTAATGTTTAAAGTCCTTTGTATCAACATTCAATGTTTCGTGACAACGATTTTGTGTTTTACACAAATTGTGCTAGTCTTTGTGAAAACTCTCCCTTCGCCGCAATCTCACTAACTTTGTAAGTATTAACATCCCTTTTTGAGATTGTGACTCATTCCAAATTCTATTGTAGCCCTAAAGATGGAATCATAAGTTTCCGAAAGCTTGGAATAAAGTTGAAAGAGTCCACCTGTGCGTTTAATTGCCGCATTACCAATTATTAACCGTTTATTACCTAACTGGTTTTTGTTTCGGCAATTACTACCCCCCTTCTACTATGTAAATGTATATAGACAAATTTCTGCCATCAAGAGGTCGGTTCTCTGCACCTCCTCTTCCCTATCTGGCAATAACACTGAGTAGGGATAGCATAATTTATCTTTCCCGGCATAACATCACCATGATTTAAGTTTTGAGTATCCACCAGTAGATGCATATTTTTATTTACTGATATTACCTTACATTATAACCGTATATGGCATAGTGTAGCCTGTACGTGGTTTTACTTGCATCACTTTCTAGGTATATGTATGGAGAGGACTGAGAGGAGAAATTTTGAGAAGTAACCTTATGGTAGCAGTTGGTGAGAAACGGGAGGTAACGGTAACCAGCATGTATTCTTATGAGAGCAGGAGACAGAAAGGTTCTGCCGGTGCGCCATCTGGTACCCGAAGATAACGGCAAACCAAAGAAAATCGCTGCTAAACAGCAGCAGACTTGTTGGTGGAACGCCACGGCGAGTCCGCTTGGCCACCAGAGAGCGCGGTTCTATATTCTGCTGCATATGAAAGCCGATATACGAGGCTTGCTCTATATCTCCGTCACCAGTACGCAGACAGCTGTTTCACGCTTATTAGCGATCATCAGTGCGCCATAGGCCGATTGAAGTCTGAAGTCTGCTGCTGTTTAGCAGCGATTTTCTTTGGTTTGCCGTTACCTTCGGGTACCAGATGGCGCACCGGCAGAACCTTTCTGTCGCCTGCTCTCACATGCTTCACATGTCTGGTAGACATGAAAAATCTGATGCTCTCTATTTCCGTCAATCGGCCTATGGCGCACTCATGATCGCTAATAAGCGTGGAACAGCTGTCTGCGTACTGGTGGATTGACAGAGATACAGAGAAACTCTCGTATGCATTCTTATGTCTATAAAGCACTTGATTTGGCCTGAACAGTGTCGCTTCACCCCACATGCTATAGATACATAGGTTACCAACTTTTAGAACGAGGACTATATTGTAGTAGATATTCAGTAGTAGTGGTAGTATATTTTTTAACTAATTAATGAGTACAGTCTTTAGTCTTAATTTTTTACCTTTGGCTGTGCCCTCAACAGCGTTAGTGGAAAAAAAGGCAAAGTTTTTTGTCTCCAATATATCATCACTGGTACATTCTGGGCTCCGGAATTGAGGTTCGGATTCTCCAGTCAGTGCTGAATTATCGACCTGAAATAAAAGCCAAGAATTATAAATCAAAAGTACGATATAAAATAGTGATCAAGTGAAATATGGCTATTCAAGCGTATTTTAATGTTTCAGAGTTATCTATTTAATTTCTGAATGATAACCAAAGATTCAAGATATATTTGAAACCCAACGTATAGGCCAACGGATACAAAATATGCAATGTATTTTGGAAAAACCTGAGAAGTTTCCTAGGTACAATGGAAACTGTGGGGCAATAAATGAAACAGAGAACTGAAAGAAGACGTAGAGCACTTAAGCGTAATTAGGCGGCAATATACACGACAAAAGTTTTCATCGATTTCTTGAGACTTAAATATCAGATTTTCTGCTAAATACCTCCTCTATCTGATAATTATTACAGCGACGCACTGTCAAAAGGTCCTGGCCGATGACATAGGCATGGCCGTAGTCCAAGAACCATGGACCATCAAAGCCAAAGTGATGAGCATGAGCTGCGTAAAGGGTAAGCTCATCTACGACACTAAATGTGATAGGCCTAGAGCCTGCGTCGCGAAAGATAATATTAAAGCATTGGAGATAACGGACCTGTGTTCTAGAGACACCGCTGTGGTAGAAGTACAATTGCAAACAGGTAAGGAGACCATCAGAATCCTGATTGCATCAGTGTACGTGTCATATGACTCTGTGGAAACACCTCTGACCACAGCGATGAGGAGAGTTGTGGAGCACGGAACAAACAAGGGAAGGCACCTTATACTGCGGCTGGATCCAACACCAACAGTAGGGGTGAGTAGTTTTGAAAGTTTTGAATTACATTATAGCTTCAAATCTTTCTGTAGTGAATCAAGGCCGTAAGCCAACATTCCAACAGAGAAGAGGCAATATACTTAGAGAAGAGGTCTTGGACATTACTTTGGCCAGCTGTTGTTGCAGCTAGGAAAATAAATGAGTGGGCGGTGCTAGATGTCGACCTGTATTAATAAGACCCTTCAGGAACCCAGGAGCACATATTGCGTAACATTCCGGAAGGAATTAGTTAACAACCTGAAAACCCTAGACCCAGATTCTGAGCGAGGGGCGGAGGGCATGGCATCTGCAATTTAGAGCGCCATAATAAGCTCCTTCACCGAGTCCTGTCCGGAGACGGTTATAATAACCAATAGGATCTCTTGTTGGTGGAATGCGAAGCTGAAAACTCAAAGCAAAAATATACGAAGACTATATAACCAGTGTAAACAACGGGAAACTGGGATTCCTACAGGAAGGCTCCAATGGTATCGAGACCACACTAAAAAAGGATGGCTTGTACATGAGAGGTGCAGTGCACACAACATCTTTGAGTGCCATTGAAACACTATTGAATCTTCCTCCTTTGGATCTGGTAATTCAAGGAGAAGCTAGAAAAGCTGGGTTCCGTCTCTGGAGTCAGGGTAGCTGGACTTTTATGGATCCAGGCAAAGGACATTCGACGATTCTAGCAGAGTTGCATGAGGATTGTCCTATTTTGTTGGCGAGGAGCGATACAGTTTCTCCTACACATCGCTTCAATCGCAAATTTACGGTGGTGTTTACGTAAAGGGAAGAGTGGGCGTCTAGGGAAAGACAGCTCATCGAAGGAGGAGGACAGGTCTGGTACACAGACGGTCCACTCGCTAGAGAGGGCTCGGCCTCGGGAGTCTACGGACCCCATACAAGACTTTCACTCCCTCTTAGGGTGCACACCACAGTATTCCAGGCTGAGATCTATGCGATATTTGCTTGTGTAAATCGTATTCCGGAAATTGACGGGTTCAGGAGGCGGATTACTATCTGCTCTGACAGTCAGGCAGCTATCGAAGCACTGAGTGCTTGAAAAATAACGTCGGGACTGGTCCTGGAGTGCAGGAGGGCTCTTGACGACATCTCAGCTAAACTCAAGGTATCACTGATGTGGGTACCTGGGCACGCTGGGGTAAAGGGTAACAAAATGGCAGATCATCTGGCCAGGATGGGATCCGTCAACAGTTTTGTGGGCCCGGAACCAGCCTTAGGACTATCTGCAAACTTGATTAGGAAAACAACTGGATGATGGATCCAGAATCAACACTCTCTGAAATGGAACAACATCTCTGGTCATCTCCGTCAAGCTCGGAAACTATTAGCAGCGCCTGCAGAGAGAATAGGACGATTTTGTCTCTCTCTGGATAGGAGTAACTTGCGATTGCTAGTAGGCCTACTAACGGGTCACAACACCTTCAGGCGTCGTCACTTGTTCGTGATGAGGGTGGTCAACGACCCAACGTGCACGTGGTGTGGTGAAGAGGAAGAATCCTCGGCACACATCTTGTGTCGCTGTGAAACCCTGGGTTATCACAGGCAGACTATGCTGGGCTCAAGAACCTTGGAACCAATAGATATAAAACGGATAGGACCTAAGAATGTACTTGCCTTTGCCGAAAGGGCAGGTCTTAGGAACTAGATCGTGTGGCTTATGGACCAGCCACATTCCGTGCTGGATAGCCTCTGGTCCTTATTAATTCACTCATTCAATTAAGAGGTGCAAAAGACATACTAGCGATCTTGCTCAGTGCATAATTTCCGGGCTTTACAGAGATTCAAAATGCTGACACACGAGAAAACCGTGCAGAACGGGAATTCCCAAGCACGAGCTTCTCGAGAGGATTGGGTTTACGCCAAATCGGTGTTCACATATGGGCTATCAAATCCTTTGAACCATCTAAGGTACCTGTGGCTGACGAAATTTTTCCGGCCGTGCTCCAGCAAAGCGCCGATATAATCGCCCCAAAGCTTGTGCTTTTTTTCAGACTAAGCCTGGCCATAGGGATCATTTTGGCGCTCTGAGATATCTCTAAGGTGGTGTGCATTCCAGGACCGGGAAGACGATGCTATGATGGTGTAAAGGCTTACCGTCCGATAAGCCTTATGTCGTTCCTTCTCAATATTATGGAGAAGGCGATAGATAGACACATATGGAGTACGGGAGTAGCCAATAGCCCCTACACCCTAACCAACATGCCTATCAAAGTGGAAACTCATGCGAAATAGCCTTACACAATCTTGTGGGAAGATCAAGCGCAGGCCATTACATACAAAGAGTTAGCACTCTGGACACCGAGGTAGCATTTGATAATACGAACACTGGCTTGATAGTTTCAAAGCTGGAGTCCAGGGGTACTGAAAGGACAATCATGAGGTGGATTGGAAACATGCTAACCAACCGATAGGCAAAAGCATCCCTATGTGGTGTTACACGGGAGGTGAAGGCGCAAAGAGAGTGTCTGCAAGGTGGCGTGCTGTCACCGAGACTACGGAACCTTGTAGTTGACAGCCTCCTAATAACACTAATCGAGGAAGGATGGAGGCCTAATGATATGCTAACGACATTGTAATCCTAATAAGAGGTAAATACATGGGAACCTGCCTGAAACCAATGCAAAAGGCATTATCCCTAGTGGAGAGATGGTGCGTTACAGAGCGACTATTTGTAAATCCCTTGAAAACCATCATGGCACCATTCATGAGACAATGTAGTGTGAAGATCACCAAGGCCCCATTTCTCTTCGGCAAGGAAATAAAGGTTGTCAGAGAGAGTCAAGTTAGATGATAAACTAACTTGGAACAGCCACATAGGGAACATCACGGGCCGATCTCAGATCACATTAATGATGATGAGACAAGCGATTGGATGTACCCAGGGGATGTACTCCTCGATGGTAAACTGGCTGTATACCAGGGTAATCAGACCCACGATGGTGTACAGTGCTATTGTATGGTAGCCAAATGTTCACCAAAGTACAGCTTCTAAAGTGCTCACAAAAGTGCAGTGAGCTGCATCTATGGGCATAGCTGCCATCATGAAGGGTACACCAACAGCAGCATTGGAGGTACTGCTGAACATCGCCCTCTTGACATTCACATAAAGGGAAAGGTAAAAATGGCTGCATATAGAATGCAGTGCCATGACATCTGGTTTTACAACCCTGCCATGAAACACACCACGATACTTGACAACTTGCAGTGCGATATACTTGAGATGCCACCCGACAGAATATCAAGAGTCGTGGACACTGGATTCCATATAAGGTCAACCTAAGTGACAGATCGGAATGGGATCTAGGAGAACCTAGGCATATATCGAATGGTATCACCCGGTATACCGATGGATCCAAAAAATCAGGTACAGGAGAAGGCATATACGGGGGCAGGCCTGGGCGGAACGTAAGTACCCAGGCAATTATTGAATGCGGCAGGATTTGCATAGATAAAGGATACAGCAAAAAAACTATCTATGTAAACACAGACAGCCATGCGGCTATGATAGCCTTGGTGAATAAGCACTATACTACTAAAATAGTCTGCGACTACCATAATACCCTAAAGACACTGACGAAGACCAACTAGTCAACATTATCTTGGGAGCCTAGCCACATAGGAGTGGGTGGTAATGAAAGGATCGACAGGTGTGCACAGAACTTCCTCTCATTGGGCCAGAACCAGCATGTAGTATATCATACAAGATGGTACGGACAGCTGTCACCAGTTGGGTGTCAAATAAACACCAGAACCGCTGGGACAGTAGGTGGGGATTGTTCAGTTTAAAAGAGACGCTGAGGGAACCCTCGTGTTCTAATACTGCAGACGATCTCACACCAAGCACGAATGAACTACGAAAGGTGGTTGGATTTATAACTGGCCATTGGATGTTCAGTGCACACCTGCAAAAGCTGACGATTGCAGTGGCAAACCCATTATGCTGAAAGTGCGGTGAGGCAGAATAAACAGCTAAGCATGTTATCTTCGACTGTCCTGCCTTGAGTGAAAGCAGGAACTCCTGTCTGAATGTAGACTAGGAGGGAAGATAAGAGAGCATAGTCCAATGCATCTCAAAGTTCGCAAAGAAGTTAGGATGGGACTCTGTTCGATCCCTTTGACTGGGCGTTCACAATAACAAACCATCTCGGATACGTGGTGTGCATATCAAACTCCTTCAGATTAGGTAGCATAGGTAATATATTTTCGTTTTGTATTTTTCTGTAATCTGTATATTTAATATTTTCTGATATAAATCAATCGATAAACTGCTGTTACGCCTTCTTGGATAGTATATCACTCAAAGTATATTAGGCTTTCAGTTTTAGGAAGGAAACGTAAACTACATATCTTATTCACATGATGATATAAGGAGTTTCATCAAATGTCATACCATTCATTTAAATGCCATTACCTTAGTTTGTTGTTAAACAGTGAATCTGAGTTATAAATACTTTGATTTGTAGGTACAATACTATCCAAGTCAATTTTGTTTAGGAATTTACTTTTTGCAGTGTAAAATATTTGTATTAAAGTATTGTTATTTTATTCTTTATGTCTGCGACGTATACTGATATTCGCTGTTCTGTTACCTCTTGGATACTCTGCATACAGAGAAGAATTGAGATGAAATGTCTATAGCATCGTAAAAGGTTTGCAGCGGTGAAACTTTGGAAACTAAAACTGCATTGCCAGTTCTGTTCTATAATTACATTTCTGATTCGATCCAGCGAAGTTCAGAAACTCTAAAGTTCACGTACTTCAGCTTTTATAGTAGTTGGAATGTGATATAAACTTGAGTGTTTAGATTATGTCATTACTAAATTTTATTAAGTGTTTGCGACCAAGGCTGCTATCTTAGCAAAGAGTAATCAGATGTTATGATAATAACAGCGTAATAATTTGATTACCTTTCACGACATAGGATTCTCAACATCAATCTTTTTTGGTTTTCATTTTATCTCAAATTTTCAGTCTAATCGGTCTTTTTCAATTTTCCTGCGTGCAAGCAACCTAGCAAGCCATGAAAAATAAACAAAAGCCCGTTAATATGGAAGAAACTGACTAACTTAGTAGAAAGATGCAAACGAACTAGAGCAGCGAGATAAGATCATGAAAATTCCTTACAACATATTAGCTCTAACCAGAAACAATAGTGGTAACAAGAACGCTCATTTTTCACAGCCTACTAGCTATTAGCCAATCTTCAAAGTCAGTAAAAACATATCTAATCAAAGGAAAACCGCTAGTGATTGTTGTTGACAGTAGAACATCTATGTCTCCTGAATAAATTTTCACATTTAATGCCACACAGATCAAAATATCCTTCAAAAATACGTAGATTACCTTGAATCCGTTACTTTCAGTTATCCTTATATCAGCTGGTATCCTGTCTCCAAACTTCATGTCTACTAGATCCCCTGGCACCACATCTTTCGATACGATTGATAAAACTTCGCCCCCTCGTATTACTGTTGCTTTGGGAGGGACCATGTTTGCAAAAGATTCCATAATCTGAAAAAGGTTTTTTTCGGCAAAGATAGGAAAAGTTGTTGAGATAGCTTTTTAGGGCTACTCAACTTATAAGAATATTTAATTTAATTTAGGTATTTGCAAGCTAGGATAGGGACCTGCACCAGCTCTGAACCCATACTAAGAAATAGCAGACGCCACATCACATATTTCAATACGATAGCTAAAATTTTGCTCTCTCGTATAGCTGTTGCATTGGGAGGTACCATGTTTGAAAGATTTTTGTTTTGGTTCCATGGGGTTGACAAAAATGATCAAAGGTGGCCTAATTAATTACATGATCTCACCCCTCAATCGCTTCTGCTACTAATATTACCTACTAACTTTTAGGACAAATATCGCGAATCTTAACTTAAATATTCAATTACGACCAAAGTAGCTACTCACTACAGTGAAACAACTATTTTTTGAGTAATCTCACAAGTTCTGATCATTACTGCAGTGAACGTTCCCTCTTTTTTTAACACCATGCTCTTGTACAACTCACGCAACATTCGTCGAATGACATAACATGACTGTAAGGCTGGTCCCAGGTCATTGATCTTGTGGTCTGAGTTCCGCTTCTACATGCTTCACTTTCTTTGGCACTCAGGAGTTAGTTTCCTTAACATGCAGAGGATGGTCTTCCAATTAATTTTATGGGTGATCATCAGTCTGACTATGTTATCTGCATGAATTTTTCGGTAGGCTCGAATAGGTTTCTTGTCTGTATGTGAGACACCTCTCACATTCGAAGAGTGTATGTCTGGCACTGACTTATGATATAATGTGTTTAAATTGTATGTTTATTCTTAATAGCAAAAAAGTTGAAATTCCCTTAATTAAATCGCGAATTGGTTAATGTGTGGGCCTCTTTATCATCTTCGTACCGTACAAGCAATACATCATATGATATTTGCCGTAAATAAATCGACAAAGACATTCAAAATACCCGTTAGTGTAATTCGACCTTCTCCATTTTTTCAAGCAATTCCCGAAAGTGAAAGTAGGCCACACACGTTTCAGTCATCTTTACAACCAAACTTCAAACGTTGATTTCTCTGAAACAAATGCGAATTTAAGAATAATTCCTTTTGATATCGGCTTCACATTCCGAAACCTATGTGCGATTTCTTTTTTCGGGATTCGTTCTGGGACATGGTGTATATAGTTTCATCATTCCATTAGGAAACATAGGGCCTCTGCAAGCTGATGTTCTTCGCATAACGCTTTTATTTCTCCTCATGTCTTGCCCATTCTTCTTGCCTCGTCTGTAACTGTTCTTCTCCTGGTCACTTCCTATGTGTCTGTTTCCCTGGGGGTTCCAGTCTAACGCCGCTCTAGCTACCGGTTCTTCTGTGCATCTTCGCAGAATATGACTTATCGAATTCTACTTTCTCTGTCTGATCTCCGTCCCTACTTTCTTCAGCGTAGATATCTTCTACAATTCTTCATTCGATATTGTCCTTGGACAAAAAAACCGTACGACGCTCCATGCAGATCTATTAGTGAAAACCTGGAGCTTCTGCTCAATGGCTTTTGTGCATTTTCATGTTTCGCATCCATACAATGACAATGATTTCACGTTACTATTTAAAATGTACAATTTGGTTCTGATTGAGTACGTAATAGATTGCCAAATGATATTCTTGCTTTTAGTAGATGCTGTTGAATATATTGATATGTCCCTCCTCTGTTCCCTACATGTATAGCTGTCCGCAATGGTGGCACTGATCATCGGTAGCTCTTCCTACCCTTTTTAGATAGATGCGAAAGAGGCCATGGGCCGTTAAAGCCTGTGTCTGGAAATAGAAGGTAGTATTGTGCTCGTAGTTCATCCATTCTTCTACTGCAGGTTTCAGTCTTTTTGTCACTAGTCGACCTCCATTGTTTGAGGCCATATCTGCTGCTTCTCTATGATCCGTTGTCCACCGCCTTTTGGCCTAGTCTGTCAGATGTCGGTGTTTCGCCTGTCTTCAGCCAGCCTAGACAAGGACGGTGCGGTACTGGTAACTCTCAGCATTGAATTCCTTCGCAGCTCGTTCAGTTCCTGCTCATTTTTTTCTTTTTAAGTGCCCTGTGCCATACTGGCGCTCCGTAAACGATGGACGATTCCGTTCAGAAGTGCTCTTTTTTCGCTGTTGATCTCACCAATATTCCGTATCAACCTAGAGAGCTGCGTCTGCCTTCTGGATTGACTTCTCAATGTAGTCCGAGAATGACCTCGCGTTGTCTATATTGACTCCCAAGTAACCCACGGATTCACTAGAGACTATACCTCTGCCTCTATGCTGGAAGCTCACCTCTTTCCCCTGTATCCTCGTAGTATCAGTAGCTTCAATATTTTCTGGGGCTAAATCTAGATGACATAGTCATCAATCTTCTGCATGCCCCGGTTTTTGTATGAGAAGGATACCTCGTCCTTGGCTGTGGCAAAGTCTTCTCTTGTCACCTGCTAAGCCTATCGTTCTAATGTTACCGGGTAGCACTACAGGATGTTGTAGTAGGTGGGTGCTAGTGCCGATCCTTGCAGAACCCCAGAAGACATTGGCAGACCTACGTTGAATGTAGATATCGTCCTGGCATTGAGTTATTGCTTACAATATTTCGAAAATATTTCGAGATGTCACGTCTTCACAGTTCACTCATTATAAGGGTAACTAGTGTACATCATTTATCATTGAAATTCTCTATTATTCCTATCACACCTGGTACTCCGACAGACCTTCTCATTTGTCTATTTCATTCTGCAACTTCCGGCGGTATATTATCCGGACCGATTGCCTTCTATGCTTTTTATCTATTCAGTACATCCTTTCTTTCTCCTACGCGCCCTGCCTGGTTCGAAAGAGTTCACGCACAATCGCCACAATGCGTATGCTGGCGGAGTTCCTAACAACTGCTTAGTAACTATGTAGTCCTTTTCTGCGCTATCGCATAGCTTCATCCAGTACTTCTTGACGAGGTAGACGAGGTTTTTCAATTTTTTATCTGATGTTTTATAGGGATCGTGAACCTCTTCTAGGGTTTGCTCTGGCCTTGGTTTCTTTCATTGCATGATTACTAGTTTCCATCATGCTGCAATGCAGTTTCAGAGTTCAACCAAAAGGAGACCCTCGCTGGCCTTGTTCCTCAACTTTCTGTGATTGGCTCTGTGACTTCTAGATTGGAAGATAGATTTTCCTTGAACTTGTCTAGTTCACAGAGTTTATCTCGACTCTTTACTGGCTTCGATGTAGCTTTAGTATTCGTGAGCAATTCTGGCAAATAAGCATTAGTTTTCCGACAAGCTATGATATGTTGTGAAGGTTTTTGCATCTTCAGATATTGAACCCGTAAGCCGATCGAATCACCGCCAGAATTAGCTTACAATGTGAGAAGGTGCCGCCTCTAGCACTGGAACTTATCGAAACCATTTTTATTTCAGTAATTTCGTGAAAGTCGTATTTAAAATCATCATCATATTATGATGTTAACATGATACTTCAGAACATTCTAACCTGTAACTTAAAGACCACTAACTGGGTTGTAATGTAATTTTTAAACCGACGATAAGAACATATACTTTTGCCCTAATATACCTTTCGACATTTCGCCTTTTGAGTTATTTAATTTGCTCAGAACGTATTTACAACTTCGAAAAAAATCTTCAGTGGCGTTCGTTGAATTAAGAAATTTCATGGCAACAATAGATTGTATGCAGATTTGTGTACTAACATTTCATTATTGATAGTGTGCGCAGGTGTGTGTTGAAATTGGAGTGGTGGCAGGGTAATGGAATTGGTAAATTTTTATACAGTATCGATTCTCATCGAACCCTTCTTGTAAATCTTTTGAAGTGAGAGTTGTCCAATTGACAATACAAATACTGTAACTGTAATTAGTTTATGAAGATTGTTTTGGTCTTATCCCCGAGAAGAGACGGGACATGACGAAAAAATTAGCGAGGATGCCATTGACTTTTGATATATTTTAGCAGATTCCATACATCTAGCAGAATACTTTCCTACTTACCTTTTGACTTTTGTGTTCTTGAAAATACATAAAACCGCCAGTGACTATGACTACAACCATCAGCACTATTCCCAGAATTAGGTTGTCTGTATCTGTTTCCTGAGTAGAGAATTTTGTTATGAGAAAGGCTGTGAAACAAAGTCCTGCACCAATCCATAGTAGTAATGAAAATCCTGTAAAAGAAAAAACCGAGTAAGAACAACTCACCATAAACTAAAAACTGTCTCTTAAAAAACACATGTTGGATTTTTTGTTAAAAGGAAGCTTTTGTGCTCTTTCTTATGCGCGAAATCTTGCCTGCCTTAGTCGCTTAAGGTATGAAATTTTCTGGAAAAATGCTCTATACATTACTAATATCGGAAAATGTACTACCCGCTACCCGCCAGCTCAACCTAAAAGGTACTTAGAGAGGAGGTCTGTTAGGTGTTGAAATCCAAACCTTGTAAGTTTGTGGCTTTGATGGGAGTTTCTATTTTTATACAGGCGACAATTTATTCACAAGAAACCAAATTTAAACAAACATACGTTTGGTACCACCATATCTCCGTTGCCAGTGGCTCAAAATTAGTTAGGATACGATTTAACAGCATCGTTTAATAATGGACACACTTATACATACCTGTATGCTAGATAATAATTAACATATTGAATAATATAACATCATCCTTTATCATATTGAATTAATTTTTCGGCATATTGATCAGAGAGCAAGGAACTATGTTGATAAAAGGCAAGACAAAAGTTGATCAAATGGGGTAGATTTCAATAAGGTCTAGAATTTAATAAACAGTTGGACCAATGCAATGAAAGCATCCCATTTTAGCACAAAATGCAGTCAAACTTTTCTCAATATCGTTGATTTCTGTTAAAGTGTACTTCAAAAGGTGAAACGGTTGCAGCCTGTGAGCCACCCAAAGTATTTATGACTCTAATTTTACTATAAATCATAATTCTGTGTAAATATATATTTTATATATTGCATTTAAAAAAAGAATCAACGCAATTGGAATACACAAAATTAATAACATTTAGTAAGTGCCTTTTCTCGTTATCAAATAATGTGCAAATAATTGGTATATTTCAAGTCTTTTTTTTGTAGTGGGGCGGTTAGGCTTAAGTTGGCAGTTGCCCTAATAGTTGCTGCTCAGTCTTAAGGCTTATTGTGCACAAATATTCAAAGTATGCTTTAAAACACTTTTAACAAACATATCATCAACTTAAGATTTTTTATTTTAAAATTATGAAAATATATTTCCATATCATCCTAAAATAAAAAATCCATCAATCAGATCGTCAAATGTTAATAAAATTCACCCTTAACCTCAGATACTTTTCCAGTTAATCTACAATGTCATAATTATGTATCGATATCCAAATGAGGTTTCCAATACCATACGTAAATACAGTCCATTTCACGTAAGAAGATAACAGCGACGTCACTCATTTGATGACGTACCAGCGCAAACAACATTGCTTGCAGTCGGAGGCGTAACAATTATTGATTTCTCAATTCGAATTTGAATAATACTATAATGCAACACATAAGCACGTTTCTTCACAAGATTTGTCTTCAGCGACATTTGACTGAGGTATAAGTAAATCCACAGAAAATCAAAATCAAGCCGTACAACACAACACACAAACGATTCGCAAACCACGTTTCGCAAATCAATTTACCTACGCTACTGCATGTCAGCCGACCAGCTGATTATGCGTACACAGCACATCTATGTAACTATGACGTCACTGCTACCTTCTTACGTCAAATGGGCTGTAGCTATTTAAATTTCATATGAATGTGGTTGTCCCAAAGAAGTAATCTGGCACGCGCTAGAAGTCACATAATTCACACAGTAGCAAAGCAGTTGGCGGAGTATATTTGTATATATGTACATTATACGTTTACATTACTTAATTGCATGTAAATAGATTGTTGAATGAAAATAATTAGGCTTAGGAAAATGAATGGGCCATGAGGTGTTTTATTTCAGGAACAAATAATGGATTTTCAGGCAAATATTTTGCTCATATTGCCATGTTTACACTGCTCCATCTAACTCAAATATTCTTTTATGGTTAGACATAACTTCTTACAAAGGCAAGAACCATGAGTTAACTCTAGAAACCATGCAAGATAATGAGAGCCTATCCATACTAACCGCAAATTGCAATTTCGGTATTTATAGACCTCACGACACAGGAATTCCCGAGAAGGGAAGACGACTACTAAATGATAGCAGTTGTTATCGCTGTCAGCAGTGAGTAGATGCAACAATTCTACAAACACTAAACCCACATAACACTATATGGATATGTACATCCACAGAATGTACATTAAATATTCTAGTTTGGCCATGTTTATTTTGAATATTCATAGGACGTTAAATATACATATGAAAAATGATATACACTAGTGTAATATACTATGTATATTCACGTAGGTATATACATATGTGAATATACATAAGATGTTGGTCTATGTATCATATATACATCTAGTAGTTTACGCCTGTGCGAAGGACAGCTAGTGCCGCCATTGCTGATTTCTAGCCTTTCGTCATAGTTAGCGAGTGTGTGTGTGTGTGTGTGGTTGTCCTGATCACCTGATCGAGTGAAATATTGTGCAGTGTTATTTATCTTCTGGCTACTGAGTACGGATATCACTTGCATCCAGCGTTTGCCGGTAAGTCGTAAGCGGAACAAACCACCTACAAAATTGTATAACCTTGATTTCTTTATGATTTTAGACATTCAACAGGAAAGAGATGACAATCATAGTAACCGATTTTGCCAAGTATTATTATTGTAACTAGAAAACAGTTTAGACGTCGCATTCGAAGCACTGCAAATTTCACCTAACGAGCTTACACACATCTGTGTCTGTAGAGTGGGGAGGGTGAGTAGTTCCACTACACTTATGCCACAACTGACTCATTGTGCATCCCCCCAGGGAGTTTCCTCAGGTCCATCCTGTTAGTGTTAGGAAGGTGGACAAGTCGCAGGGACACCTCCCTTATGCAGACAGGTGTAGGCTAAAACTCGCTGACCACACAATCTCTAATAGAAGATAACTCTGGGAACTCACAGAGAGTTTCGTCTTCGCTTTCACATATTCTACACATCGGTGTGTCACTTAATCCCACAATGGTGAGGTGTTTCCAGAGTTGACAATTCTCCAGTCAGAAATCTTACTAGAGCTTGAGCATATTTAATTTGTTTAGAGTTTGCGCTAATGAGTCTCAGTGATGTTGTACGAGAGTACTCAATCGCACATTTGCGATGGTAATTTTAAGGAATCGGCGCAAATCGAATATGTTCACACACGAAATGGTTGTAAACAGATTTTCAGCCGATCCCGGGTTTTCGGTTCATTTTTGAATTGTTTTCCTGCGAATTGACGTAAAAACGTTTATAATTTTGTACTGGTATCGTCGAAGGAGGAATTTTGGGTTCACCCTATTTTAAGTCAAAGGTCTCATTTGGGTGCCTACCACCGATTAGGCTATATTCCCGAATCAGCTATTCGGTTTTCGGTGACAACACGCGACCGAAAGCACGAAATTGCCGTAGGCGTTTTGCAGGCTCACCACGTGAAAAATTACTGAAACGGTGATTTGATCGCATCGTGTGAACGGGCTGTAAGACAGTGTTTAGTAAGCCAGTGTCTTTCGATGCTTCATCAAGAAAGTCGAGCCCTTCAAATAAATATATTTCGTCATAGTACATTAGTCTAAGTAAGTGCTTGAAGCATAGATAAGAGCAGTATTGCAATAATCTTCTAGTCCAGAGTATGATTTTCTGCTTTCTGAGAACACATAGGCGGATTTGTTTAACATCGTGTTTCAAAAACGGCACAAGAGTTTGAATCGGTCAAAGACAGTCCGGGAACGGGACGTCCAAAAGGCGCAACGAACCAACAAAAAATCTTAGAAATAATGAAATCTCTCATGGAGGGCCGGCAAATTTTCATTCAAAATGCTATCAGCAACACGAAATCTTTATATTTTTCACGTTACCAAACAACGAAAACTTTATCTACATAAAGTTAACTTAGATAAAGAGCTAGGTGATGATGACTATAATAACCAGGCGAAGGGAATTTTGTAATCTAGAAATACAAACGTGTAGTCAAGATATTAGTTTTTCTAGTATAATAGTTTTCCCGACGAAACAACATTTCATGTTAATGGCACTTTAAATCTACAAAATTGGAGCGATTCCAATCCACCTGGATGATTAATGCTCATACCTTAATGCCAGAAAAGACGAACGTTAAGCATAGTTCGAAAAGTGTGATATGTACACATATGTATACATAACTGTGTGTACCCAGGCCCCTTAAGGTAAGATACGATCCCTGGCCAGGAGTGCGTGGCGGTGAGGTAACACCGTCGTTAAACGAGCCTCTATGAAACAGGACGACCAATGATCATCCAAAGTAATTAGTATTGCATCTGTACAGGCGCAGCCGCAGACTTGGACATTCTTTTCCCCATACTCGAAGGACCAATATGGATATCGTCAAAGAAAAACAGTAAGAAACGGAAGAAGAGGAGGAACTGGAGTGTGAAATAGGCTCTTTGAAAGGGACTTCAAAACAAATAATTACAGTCGTGGGAGTATCTTCAGGCCACGACAGTGAAAGGTCTTGCGGGCCGCCAAGGAATCACCGTATCTATTTCTGCAGGCATCGGAGAGATGGAACTGAAGCAAAATAAAAGATTTCAGGACCCAACAGAGGAATCTAAGTGAATGGCTGAGAGGACTTGGAACAGAAGAAAATCCGTTCACGTAAGTGCTTAGACCGAAAAAGAAGCATCGGGGTTAAAAGCTTTAAAGGCTGAAGAATTAACGGGGACAGTTTTATCGGACGGCGTCTTTATTTATTTATATCCGAAAATTCTTTCAATTTTTTGTCAAAAAGTGTTAGTCTTTTTTTCACTTCTTCTAAGTACCTACATCGTTATCGAAATTGTTTTCATGCACGATCACGTCCTGTGAAGACACGGATGCCATTTTGCGTGCCACCATGCCGATATAGTCGGAATGAAAATGGAAGACGACGCTGTTAAAGTTTTGTCACGGGTTTGTTCATCGATTGGCAGACATCTGGTTGTGACGTCTCAAAGCGACTTGTAACAAAATGCCGTAATGTAACACGTTACAATGCGAGCATTCGCTAGTCAGTGCCAGTTCGGTTCGGCTCGACGGGAGTGCCCCACTTGGTTGTCGGTTTTCTTGCAAATCCCTTTGATTGCTACATTACAAGTCATTGCCAGTTTACGTCGCGTTCGTTATGAGCTGCGTCCACATTCAGTGTAAATATTGCCGTTATACAGGGTGTCCCAGAAGTCAACGTCAAGCCGCTACAGGGTGACACGATTGGTTGTAGCTATTATGAGAAATATCAGAAAAAAAATCTATCTCTTGTAGTTTGGAAATTATGGACATTTAAAAAAAAACCTAGAAATTTTCTCAAATTATAACAATTTTTTGGTTATTGTGGTTAACTTTTATTATTTTTGTTCATTTAAACTGTGGAACCGTAACCCTAAATAACATTTCTAGAAGCACAGTCAAAAATAATGAAACAATTGCTCCAAGTTTTCTAGAATGAAGAAAGACTATTTATGAAACTATGAATTTAAAATTTTCAAAGTTTGCCAACTTTGAAAGACCCTCCTTTAAAGAAAATGTTCTAAAGTACCTTGGCAAGTTGGCGCATTGAACCAGGATTGTAAAATGGTACAATACTTGTTAGTTTCATACTAAAAAAAAAAACGTAAAAAAAGGAAAACCTCAAGCAACCCGATTTTTGCTAACCCATTTCACTCATGTCAGATGTTCTTTATTCGCACAAGCTTCTGGTAGGTTCTTAATTTTGCGGCAAAATGATGAGAGAGGTGGATAGTGGACATGTTTGCCATGAGTGAGCAACACAGATAGTGACGCCACTTTCAGCAAAGTCAACAAAAATAAGTAAAATTAATAAAATAATGAAAAATCTTGACCTAGCTTAGTTTAGGTTTAGGTTTTTATTACAATGAAAAATTTCTAGGATTTTTTTAAATGCCCATAATTTGAAAATTGTATGGGATAGATTTTTTCTGATTTTTCTCATGATAGTTACAACCAATCCTGTCACCCCGTAGCGGCTTGACATTGAAAAAATACTAATGCGCGCTAGCTGTTAGTTAGTGGTAATCACGTGGTACTATTAAAAGCAATTATTGTTCATTATTGATATTGATTATCTGTAATCACCCCTCACCTATCGGTGTGGGAAGTAAAACATGTCTCAAACATATCTAATTTTTAAATAGACGGTGGTATTGAAGTTTAAGAATAGTTCGTTAATGGTATGTAAAAATATGAGCCTAGTAATCATTTGTGCGGAAATACCGATAAATAATTTAATCACATGAAGCTTACCTCAAAAACGGTTAGCTCTAGGGATTTAAACAAAGTATACTTTTCTTACGTAAAAAATATTGCAGAAATGTTTTTTTAAATTCACATTGATGCACCAAACCGGAAGAATCTTTTGATAATTTAAATAGACTACGTCCTGGCGCCCTCTGTCTATGATAATAATAATAATAATAATAATAATAATAATAATAATATATAATTCACCCGCAGGAAGCCACCCAACATCAGTAGGCTATCCGGTGCGTGGCGACACCGCAGGGTATACCGAAGCCCAAGGATGTAATCCAGCCGGCAACCTTCACAGGTGCATCCTCAGGAGGCAATTTGGACGGCTGCCTCCGGAAATGTCGTCTGGGGGCCCTAAGGCCAACCACCTGACGGGCCCTATCTTCGGGTTCGACCACCCCGCAAGAAAAGCACCCACACCGAGCCGGTTTCGGAAGCCGGCGTTGGGCAAGGTGGCGGTGCTTCGAATCGCCCTGTTGACGACCCCCGCAATGACATGGACCGTTTTAGGTGGACGACGGAGCTCAAGGATGACCTGCTGAGCTGCTACGAGAGCAGTAGCCCGCGCCGTAGGGGATACATGTCCCGCATGTATGAGAGGTGGTGTGAAATGCACCCAGAGCATAGCACGCTTACCTCTCAGAATCTGCGAGATTATGTATCGTACCTCCGGAGGCAGGGATATGTTCGTGCTCCAGCTCAGCCTGCCCCTTCGGCGGACGGAAGGCCTGTTAACCAGGCTGAAAGTTCGCCGGTAAGGCCCGCTGAGAGGGAAATCGACCAAGTCGTCTCACCTGGGGATTTCAGAGACCGAAGGGCCTTACATAACAACGGAAGGTCCTTGAAGCTGGCAGATTTAAAGAGAGAGGATGAGGTTGTTGGTGAACGTCTATCGGAGGCCTCTGACATTTGGAGCATCAATTGCGAAATTTACGCTGCGGCTCTGAGGCTAGCTAGACAGGGGAGAGTGAGAGACTCTCCTGTTGAGAGAGCACAGAGACGGGTGCGCCAAATGGAAGCGAAAATCCAGTTGGCTCGCCAGGAAGCATCCCGTATCCAGTGTGTGATGGAATATAGAGCGGCTGGGAAGCCTTTTACGCGCCGAGTGCGCCAGATAGCCTACGGGTTGAGGCGCGACCATCATACACTCAGTCAAGCAGTACTGGTTGTTGTCAAGCAACACTGTCTTGACAGGATACGGATGCTAATCGCTGCGAAGCGATCGTTGGTGGCGCGGGCGAGAGGTCTGGAGCAGAACAGAATGTTCTACGAAAGACCTTCTCGCCTTTTCCAACAGCCGCCTCCAGCCATAGAGCAGCCGCCAACTGCTGATCGCGTGGAGGCCTTTTGGAGGGACATTTACGAACAACCCAAACCTCTCTCAGCAGACACTCCGGCCTTGGCGCAGTTCGAGTCCGTTTGTAGGAGGACTCCTAACTTGAATGTACTGCGTCACCCGATAAACACGGAAGAAATTCTTGACGCCTTACGAGGCGCAAAGAATTTCGCAGCTCCTGGCCCGGATGGCATAAACACCTACTGGTGGAAAAAATTCCCCAGTTGCCACCGGCATTTAGCTAGAGTTTTTAACTCGTGGCTAAATCAGGAGCAGCCAATTCCGGCTTGGTTTGTCGAGGGTCGAACCGTGCTTCTCCCGAAGACCGGAGATTTGTCTGATCCCAAAAACTACAGGCCAATAACATGTCTGAACGCGTGTTACAAGCTCTTCACCAGAATCTTGTACATGCGTATCCTTCAAGCTGTGAATCCTGTATTTCTCGACGTGTATGAACAGAGAGGGTCAAAGAAAGGAGTAGCTGGCTGCAAGGAGAACCTGTTGATTGACCGATGTGTCACGCAGGACTCTGTGCAGTACAAGCGAAACCTTTCTATGGCCTGGATTGACTATCGCAAGGCATTCGACAGCACGTCTCATGACCTCATTGTGCGGCTGTTGGAATGTCTTTCGGTGGATAATCAGATAGTGGGATGCATCAAACAACTGATGCCGCTCTGGAAGACCCGGTTTACCATAACATCAGGTGAAACTCGGGTTCAGACAGAGTTGGTGTCATTGAAAAGAGGTGTCTTCCAAGGAGACTCCTTGAGTCCCTTGCTCTTTTGCATCTCACTTTTGCCTCTGTCCATAGCGCTGAGAAATACTAAAGGATACAGCTGTGGCACGCCCAATAACCGGAGGCACAAGGTCACCCATCTGTTTTATATGGATGACCTAAAACTTTATGCCTCCGGCCAACGCGAACTACAACAATCGCTGAGGGTGGTGCAGGAGTACAGTCATGCTATCGGAATGGAGTTCGGGACAGACAAATGTGCATTGGTTCATCTCAAGAAAGGACGAAGCGGAGATAGTGGAGATGAGGAACAGCTCGTTGATGGGAGCATCTTGCGACAACTGCATGCCGGAGATACTTATACCTACCTTGGAGTGGCGCAGCGTCATGTCCAAGAGGCAGCATTGGTTAAAGAGAGTCTCCGCCGCAAGTATTTGCACCGACTCCGGCAGATCTGGTCGTCAGAACTGTCCGGCAAGAACAAAGTCGCTGCCACAAACATGCTTGCGGTACCATTGTTATTATACACCTTTGGTGCTATACACTGGAAAGTGAACGAGCTGAAGGAAATCGACACGAAGACCCGCAAAAGGATGAATATGGAGAGAAGCCTGCATCCTAAGTCCTCTGTCCCGCGAATATACCTCCCGCGACACCTGGGAGGGCGTGGACTATTGAGTTTGGAGCGTCTGCACAACAGAGTAGTACTGGCCACTGCCTGCTATGTAACGAACAGCACCGATCCCCTGATCCGCTTTGTGCGAGAGCACGAGAATGCGGGAAAAGGAGCCTTTCTTTTTAGCGCAGCGAAACGAGCAGCCGAGGAGCTCAGCCTCACACTCGACTTCAAGCGGAGGTGTCAGCAGTCCATTACGGAACTTGCTCCCGCAGAATTAAAATCCCACCTTAAAACTGCCGAAGTCGACTTCCTTTTAAGACTTCATAAAGATAAGCCAATGCATGGAATCTTCTACAAACATCTGGAAGAGCATGGCTTGTCTGAGCAGTTGACCTTCTCTTTCCTAAGGTCTAGTGGGTTGAAGTCGGAGACTGAGGGCTTTATAATGGCTTGCCAAGACGGTGTCTTCAACACCTTGGTGTACCGTAAAAGGGTTATGGGTCTAGATGTACCCGACACCCTTTGTAGAGCTTGCCGACAGGCGCCAGAGACGCTTATGCATCTCTTGTCGGCGTGTAAGACGTACGCTGGGACGGCTTACGTCCATCGGCACAACGCGGCTCTACGAGTGCTCTACTATCATTTGAGGCACTCATACGGTATCGATGAGACACCGGTGCTGCCATACGCTCCAGGGGATATAGAGTCCGTTGTGGAGAACGAGAGATGCCGGATTTACTGGAACTACTCGTTCCCCACGCTCGAGCTTGTACAGGCAAACAAGCCCGACATAGTCCTTCTCGACCACCAACAGAAGACGATGTTCGTTATTGAGTTTTCGGCGCCTGCCGAGGTGAACATCGTCTCTAAGGAGGAGGAAAAGCGGACCAAATATCAGGAGTTGCTCGGACAACTTCGCAGGCTCTGGCCAGACTACACTGTAAGTCTGCTGGTTATGGTCATTGGATCCCTAGGGGGAATGAGGAATACGCTGCTCTCTGCACTGCGCAAAATACCGGTGTGCCGTGCGGCGGCGCACATCTTAGCCGCCAGAATGCAGAAGGCAGTCATCCTTGGGTCCCTTCGTCTACTTAGGGCGCACGATTCGCGGACCCAGTGATTGCTCACCTCACGGTGTGAGGAGTAGTCATTGGGTAATGGAACAGCAGCCCGGTGTGTCGGAGCCCGGGCTGCACTTTTTTGTTTTAAACAAATAATAATAACCCCCATCAGGTGCTAGAACGTTGTCGCTCGTTTGGGGGCTTAGAAAGTGACTTTTTGATGGGCAAGCTATGTCGATTGATGGTTCATCGGAGGCTTTAATACCACCGCGGAGTTGTCATGCCGACAGGGCTCGTGATCAAAAAGTCATTTCAACCAAGGCTAGCACACTCAGGAAGCTTTAGGCTAGGTAGACTTTATATATCCTACCGAGCACAAAGCTCCTTCCCCCAAGCTATCCTGACCTCAGTCAGATAGGGATTTGGCAAAACCGGGGAGAAATGCCACAGAAGACTGAGCGCCGGTCCTTCTGTCACATACCGTTATTGCGCCCCACACTTCAACGACCTCAGCAGGGCGTGGCTGGGGAACGTTGTGAGAGGTACGCAACCGGGGGGCTTGCCTTAACCGGCTGGCCCGCGAGGAGAAAGCCTCAACAAAACCCGACAGTAAAGTCGCAAATCCTCCGGAGCACCTTGGGCCAACTTCGGAGTAAACATAAGTCCCTTCTCTCCTGGAATGGGCGTCACCTGGGAGAGCGACATTTAGATCGTCCCTACTCGTGGGAACACGATGGATAAAGTTAATCTCATAAATAACCCACGACGGCCTAGGGTACGTCGATTAAACTCACCCGAATCTCAAACCCGAACACAACAACCAATAGCACAGAACCCAGCTGCAGATGTTTTGCCGGCACAGCCGGCAACCACCAAAGCTGGCAAACCCCGACAGCGCTTACAGTGGACTACTGAAATGAACAAATTTGTAATGCGCTGTTACTATACCGCTACGAAACTAGAAACCATCTCTACAGGCTACAGACATGAGCTGCACAGGCTATTTATAGCACAATACCCACACCTCGCAGAACGTGTAACTGAACAAAGACTCATTGACCAAAAACGAGTCATAACAAAAAACAACCGCCTTACACCCCAAGAACTACAAGCTGTAAAAAAACTTGTAGCCAACGAAATAAACACTGTCCATCCGATTGATTCGCTTGTTACTGAATCAATCACGGAGACACAAAACACCCATACCCGAAATAACCAGACTACAAACACAGCCACAACCAACAACATTAGCATACAGTCAGAAATAGATTCAGAGCATGAACATACACCAAATACACCTGACATAACATTCACTAACTTACCCGCCACGACCACACAAAGCCAGCAAATTTCTCAACCACCTTCCGTCACACAATCTGCCGAAGCAGTGAACACTGCTCAACCGCCTTCCATCTCGGGCGAACCGGAACAAATGACGAACTCACGAACAACTCAATTTAACAAACGGTGCAACACAACTACACAGAACCAAAACCAAAACATTGCTCGATCACCTTCCATCACACAAACTGCGGAACAGGTGATGAACACACAATTTAACAAATGGTGTGGCACCAATCCTGCACTGCGAGATCCCCTGCCCAGACTAATTTTCAAAAACAACACTCAGCAAATACTACACACAATAAATACTAACCTAATACCACAATTCATAACAAACAACAGTAACCTAGAGGACATCCATACCGTTATATATGCTGCCGCAGCAACAACACTCATAGTTAACGGCCAAAAACTTCAAAAACGTTCTAAAGACCAGAGAAGCAATAGAGCTAAACCTAAATGGCAAATAAGAATAGAAAACAAAATCAGCACGCTCAGAAAGGATCTGGCACACCTCGCGCAATACTCCAACAATAACAACCATCCTTCAAAACACATACAAAGAACAATAAATATACTGAAATCAAAGTCACCACAAAAATCAATACCAGAAATAGCTGATACACTTAAACAAAAACTTGCAGTTTATGCCGCTAGACTCCGCAGATACAACGAATCCAACGACAGAAAGGATGCTAACAATCTATTTCAGAAAAGTGAAAAGCAGTTCTACCAAAAAATAACATCAAACAACCAGATAACAACAATAGAACCTCCAAGCAGACAAGAATTAACTGCATTTTGGAGAAGCCTATGGTCAGAACCCAAAACCCATAATGAAAATGCTCCATGGATCAGACAAGAAGAGACAAAACATCAACACATAACGGAGCAGGGAAACGTTATTCTTACAACTGAGGAAATAGCTGAAACGATAAAACATACTCACAATTGGAAGTGTCCAGGCGTTGATAATGTGCAAAACTTTTGGTACAAACAATTCAGTTCAACATACGAAATGCTCACAGACCAAATCAATAAAGCCATACTCCAACCTAATAGGCTTCCCAAATTCCTCACACAAGGAATAACGTATATAAAACCCAAAAATGCAGATACCAAGAACCCTGCCAACTACCGCCCAATCACTTGTCTCCCCACCTTGTACAAAATTATCACTGCAACAATATGCAGAAGGATTGAACAACACCTAATGCAAAACAACATCCTGACTGAAGAACAAAAAGGATGTAGAAAACACAGCCAGGGTTGTAAGAAACAACTTATAATTGATAGTGTGATCATGGAGCAAACTAGAAAAGAGCATAGGAATCTCCATACCTGTTTCATAGATTACAAAAAAGCATTCGACTCTGTACCCCATAGCTGGCTAATGAAAACACTTCAAATATATAAAATCAACCCAGGACTTCGTCAGTTTCTTAAGAGCACCATGGAAACATGGCGAACAAACATACACCTTCAAACTCACGATGGCCACATTCAAACGGATGAGCTACATATACGACGCGGCATCTTCCAGGGTGACTCTCTTAGTTCACTATGGTTCTGCCTCTGCCTAAATCCGCTCTCCAACACACTTAACAGCACAAACCATGGTTTCAACATCAGACACCATAAAGCAAATCAACACAAAATCAATCATCTCCTGTACATGGATGATATAAAACTATATGCCACCACAGAAGTACAACTGAGAGAATTACTCAAAATAACAGAAGTTTATACATCAGACATCAGGATGGAATTCGGAATGAGTAAATGCAAGGTGCTCCACATCAATAAAGGCCAATGGAAAAACCAACCCGAAAAGGAAGTAGTAACTGGCCAACCACTGGACAACATGGATAAAGACGAAACGTACAAGCACCTGGGCTTCAATCAGAACGTTAAGATAGACCATACACAAGTTAAGGCACAACTAACACAAGAGTTTAAAGACCGCCTCATTAAACTATTAAAAACAAAATTGAATTCTAAAAATCTCACAAAAGCCATTAATACATTTGCGATACCGGTACTCACATACTCCTTTGGCATCATCAAGTGGTCACACACTGACATAGAAAACATCCATATACTTATACGAACAGAACTCACAAAACACAGGATGTCACACCCGAACGCTTGCAAGGAGAGGCTCGCCATAGACAGAAAACTAGGTGGCAGAGGAATTATAGATATACAGTCACTTCGCACAACACAGATACAAACACTAAGACATTTCTTCCACACCAAACAAACTAACTTACATAAAGCAATAGTAAAAGCAGACAAAAACTATACACCACTTAACCTCTCTAGTCCAGATCACGTAGCAGACACATACAATCATATCCAATCACAACAAGAAAAAATAAACACCTGGTCGCAGAAAGCACTGCACGGCAAACATAGATACCGTGTCACCCAAGACCACATTAACCAAAAACAGTCATACGCCTGGTTGCAGGATGGCCAGCTGTTCCCAGAAACGGAGGGTTTCATGCTTGCTATCCAGGACCAAGTGATTGCAACACGAAACTACAAAAAATATATAATTAAAGATCCATCCATAACAGACGATAATTGCAGAAAATGTCAACAACAAAAAGAAACAATAGATCACATAACAAGCGGGTGCAAAACTCTTGCCGGTACCGAATACACAGCCAGACATAACTCTGCGGCCAAGGTCATACACCAAGCATTAGCCACAACAAACAAGTTAATAGAAAACACAGATCCGTATTACAATTACACTCCGACATCAGTACTCGAAAACGATCAATACAAACTATACTGGGACGTTGAAATACATACAGACAAGACTATCCCAGCCAGTAGACCAGATATAGTTTTCCAGTCAAAGGCCGACAAAATTACCTATTTGATAGATATTGCCATTCCCAATGATGTGAATATCCAAAACACCTACGCTGGGAAGATATCTAAATACACGGACCTTGCCATGGAAATAAAACGACTTTGGAAACAAAACAAAGTCACAATTGTCCCCCTCATTATGTCTGTCTCAGGCCTTACACCAAGCACGTTTACACAACACCTTCAACAGTTGGGCCTGGACGAAAAGTTACACAAAGTATTCCAAAAGTCTGTAATCCTAAAGACCTGTAATATTGTACGATCCTTCCTAAATTCCGATCAATAATAGTCCGGGTGTTGACTTGGCACAGCCCGTCAACACTTGTTGCTACCGCAACTATGCGAGAGGAACTTAGAAAGTCAGATAATAATAATAATAATATGGAAGCGAAAATCCAGTTGGCTCGCCAGGAAGCATCCCGTTTCCAGTGTGTGATGGAATATAGAGCGGCTGGGAAGCCTTTTACGCGCCGAGTGCGCCAGATAGCCTACGGGTTGAGGCGCGACCATCATACACTCAGTCAAGCGGTACTGGTTGTTGTCAAGCAACACTGTCTTGACAGGATACGGATGCTAATCGCTGCTAAGCGATCGTTGGTGGCGCGGGCGAGAGGTATGGAGCAGAACAGAATGTTCTACGAAAGACCTTCCCGCCTTTTCCAACGGCCGCCTCCAGCCATAGAGCAGCCGCCAACTGCTGATCGCGTGGAGGCCTTTTGGAGGGACATTTACGAACAACCCAAACCTCTCTCAGCAGACACTCCGGCCTTGGCGCAGTTTGAGTCCATTTGTAGGAGGACTCCTAACTTGAATGTACTGCGTCACCCGATAAACACGGAAGAAATTCTTGACGCCTTACGAGGCGCAAAGGATTTCGCAGCTCCTGGCCCGGACGACATAAACACCTACTGGTGGAAAAAATTCCCCAGTTTCCACCGGCATTTAGCTAGAGTTTTTAACTCGTGGCTAAATCAGGAGCAGCCAATTCCGGCTTGGTTTGTCGAGGGTCGAACCGTGCTTCTCCCGAAGACCGGAGATTTGTCTGATCGCAAAAACTACAGGCCAATAACATGTCTGAACGCGTGTTACAAGCTCTTCACCAGAATCTTGTACATGCGTATCCTTCAAGCTGTGAATCCTGTATTTCTCGACGTGTATGAACAGAGAGGGTCAAAGAAAGGAGTAGCTGGCTGCAAGGAGAACCTGTTGATTGACCGATGTGTCACGCAGGACTCTGTGCAGTACAAGCGAAACCTTTCTATGGCCTGGATTGACTATCGCAAGGCATTCGACAGCACGTCTCATGAGCTCATTGTGCGGCTGTTGGAATGTCTTTCGGTGGATAATCAGATAGTGGGGTGCATCAAACAACTGATGGCACTCTGGAAGACCCGGTTCACCATAACATCAGGTGAAACTCGGGGTCAGACAGAGTTGGTGTCATTGAAAAGAGGTGGCTTCCAAGGAGACTCCTTGAGTCCCTTGCTCTTTTGCATCTCACTTTTGCCTCTGTCCATAGCGCTGAGAAATACTAAAGGATACAGCTGTGGCACGCCCAATAACCGGAGGCACAAGGTCACCCATCTGTTTTATATGGATGACCTAAAACTTTATGCCTCCGGCCAACGCGAACTACAACAATCGCTGAGGGTGGTGCAGGAGTACAGTCATGCTATCGGAATGGAGTTCGGGACAGACAAATGTGCATTGGTTCATCTCAAGAAAGGACGAAGCGGAGATAGTGGAGATGAGGAACAGCTCGTTGATGGGAGCATCTTGCGACAACTGCATGCCGGAGATACTTATACCTACCTTGGAGTGGCGCAGCGTCATGTCCAAGAGGCAACATTGGTTAAAGAGTGTCTCCGCCGCAAGTATTTGCACCGACTCCGGCAGATCTGGTCGTCAGAACTGTCCGGCAAGAACAAAGTCGCTGCCACAAACATGCTTGCGGTCCCATTGTTATTATACACCTTTGGTGCTATACACTGGAAAGTGAACGAGCTGAAGGAAATCGACACGAAGACCCGCAAAAGGATGAATATGGAGAGATGCCTGCATCCTAAGTCCTCTGTCCCGCGAATGTACCTCCCGCGACACCTGGGAGGGCGTGGACTATTGAGTTTGGAGCGTCTGCACAACAGAGTAGTACTGGCCACTGCCTGCTATGTAACGAACAGCACCGATCCCCTGATCCGCCTCGTGCGAGAGCACGAGAATGCGGGAAAAGGAGCCTTTCTTTTTAGCGCAGCGAAACGAGCAGCCGAGGAGCTCAGCCTCACACTCGACTTCAAGCGGAGGTGTCAGCAGTCCATTACGGAACTTGCTCCCGCAGAATTAAAAGCCCACATTAAAACTGCCGAAGTCGACTTCCTCTTAAGACTTCATAAAGATAAGCCAATGCATGGAATCTTCTACAAACATCTAGAAGAGCATGGCTTGTCTGAGCAGTTGACCTTCTCTTTCCTAAGGTCTAGTGGGTTGAAGTCGGAGACTGAGGGCTTTATAATGGCTTGCCAAGACGGTGTCTTCAACACCTTGGTATACCGTAAAAGGGTTATGGGTGTAGATGTACCCGACACCCATTGTAGAGCTTGCCGACAGGCGCCAGAGACGCTTATGCATCTCTTGTCGGCGTGTAAGACGTACGCTGGGACGGCTTACGTCCATCGGCACAACGCGGCTCTACGAGTGCTCTACTATCATTTAAGGCACTCATACGGTATCGATAAGACACCGGTGCTGCCGTACGCTCCAGGGGATATAGAGTCCGTTGTGGAGAACGAGAGATGCCGGATTTACTGGAACTACTCGTTCCCCACGCTCGAGCTTGTACAGGCAAACAAGCCCGACATAGTCCTTCTCGACCACCAACAGAAGACGATGCTCGTTATTGAGTTTTCGGCGCCTGCCGAAGTGAACATCGTCTCTAAGGAGGAGGAAAAGCGGACCAAATATCAGGAGTTGCTCGGACAACTTCGCAGGCTCTGGCCAGACTACACTGTAAGTCTGCTGGTTATGGTCATTGGATCCCTAGGGGGAATGAGGAATACGCTGCTCTCTGCACTGCGCAAAATACCGGTGTGCCGTGCGGCGGCGCACATCTTAGCCGCCAGAATGCAGAAGGCAGTCATCCTTGGGTCCCTTCGTCTACTTAGGGCGCACGATTCGCGGACCCAGTGATTGCTCACCTCACGGTGTGAGGAGTAGTCATTGGGTAATGGAACAGCAGCTCGGTGTGTCGGAGCCCGAGCTGCACTTTTTTGTTTGCATTTATAATAATAATGGCCCCGCGAGGGGTTGCTAGATCCTCTCAGTGGCGCCTCCCCAAGGTGGCGGATAGGCTCCCGCGAGGGGTTGCTAGATCCTCTCAGTGGCGCCTCCCCAAGGTGGCGGATAGGGGAATGCCTCCCAGATATGGGTGGTACCGGGGAAATGAAATACCCGGGGCGGACCAAAACTAGCACAGTGGAATAGCGTCTGCATCCAGAGGATCGGCTATTCCACAATTAATAGGACACGACGGATCTCCATGTGAGGAGCGGTACTCCGACAGCGTCTGTTCTTCATGTTAGAAGCGGCTGTTTTCATAAACCCCCAGGAAGCCGCCCAACATTAAGAGGCTATTCGGTGCGTGGCGACACCGAGGGGTATACCGAAGCCAAAGGATGTAAGTCGGTCGCCAACCTTCACAGGTCCATCCTCTGGAGGCAATTTGGACGGCTGCCTCCGGAAATGTCGGCTGCGGGCCCTAAGGCTAACCACCTGACGGGCCCTATCTTCGGGTTCGACCACCTCGAAGGAAAAGCACCCACACCGAGCCGGTTTCGGAAGCCGGCGTTGGGCAAGGTGGCGGTGCTTCGAATTGCCCTGATGACGACCCCCGCAATGACATGGACCGTTTTAGGTGGACGACGGAGCTCAGGGATGACCTGCTGAGCTGCTACGAGAGCACTAGCCCGCGCCGTAGGGGATACATGTCCCGCATGTATGAGAGGTGGTGTGAAATGCACCCAGAGCATAGCACGCTTACCTCTCAGAATTTGCGAGATTATGTATCGTACCTCCGGAGGCAGGGATATGTTCGTGCTCCAGCTCAGCCTGCCCCTTCGGCGGACGGAAGGCCTGTTAACCAGGCTGAAAGTTCGCCGGTAAGGCCCGCTGAGAGGGAAATCGACCAAGTCGTCTCACCTGGGGATTTCAGAGACCGAAGGGCCTTGCATAATAACGGAAGGTCCTTGAAGCTGGCAGATTTAAAGAGAGAGGATGAGGTTGTTGGTGAACGTCTATCGGAGGCCTCTGACATTTGGAGCATCAATTGCGAGATTTACGCTGCGGCTCTGAGGCTAGCTAGACAGGGGAGAGTGAGAGACTCTCCTGTTGAGAGAGCACAGTGACGGGTGCGCCAAATGGAAGCGAAAATCCAGTTGGCTCGCCAGGAAGCATCCCGTATCCAGTGTGTGATGGAATATAGAGCGGCTGGGAAGCCATTTACGCGCCGAGTGCGCCAGATAGCCTACGGGTTGAGGCGCGACCATCATACACTCAGTCAAGCGGTACTGGTTGTTGTCAAGCAACACTGTCTTGACAGGATACGGATGCTAATCGCTGCTAAGCGATCGTTGGTGGCGCGGGCGAGAGGTCTGGAACAGAACAGAATGTTCTACGAAAGACCTTCTCGCCTTTTCCAACAGCCGCCTCCAGCCATAGAGCAGCCGCCAACTGCTGATCGCGTGGAGGCCTTTTGGAGGGACATTTACGAACAGCCCAAACCTCTCTCAGCAGACACTCCGGCCTTGGCGCAGTTCGAGTCCGTTTGTAGGAGGACTCCTAACTTGAATGTACTGCGTCACCCGATAAACACGGAAGAAATTCTTGACGCCTTACGAGGCGCAAAGAATTTCGCAGCTCCTGGCCCGGATGGCATAAACACCTACTGGTGGAAAAAATTCCCCAGTTGCCACCGGCATTTAGCTAGAGTTTCTAACTCGTGGCTAAATCAGGAGCAGCCAATTCCGTCTTGGTTTGTCGAGGGTCGAACCATGCTTCTCCCGAAGACCGGAGATTTGTCTGATCCCAAAAACTACAGGCCAATAACATGTCTGAACGCATGTTACAAGCTCTTCACCAGAATCTTGTACATGCGTCTCCTTCAAGCTGTGAATCCTGTATTTCTCGACGTGTATGAACAGAGAGGGTCAAAGAAAGGAGTAGCTGGCTGCAAGGAGAACTTGTTGATTGACCGATGTGTCACGCAGGACTCCGTGCAGTACAAGCGAAACCTTTCTATGGCCTGGATTGACTATCGCAAGGCATTCGACAGCACGTCTCATGAGCTCATTGTGCGGCTGTTGGAATGTCTTTCGGTGGATAATCAGATAGTGGGATGCATCAAACAACTGATGCCACTCTGGAAGACCCGGTTCACTATAACATCAGGTGAAACTCGGGTTCAGACGGAGTTGGTGTCATTGAAAAGAGGTGTCTTCCAAGGAGACTCCTTGAGTCCCTTGCTCTTTTGCATCTCACTTTTGCCTCTGTCCATAGCGCTGAGAAATACTAAAGGATACAGCTGCGGCACGCCCAATAACCGGAGGCACAAGGTCACCCATCTGTTTTATATGGATGACCTAAAACTTTATGCCTCCGGCCAACGCGAACTACAACAATCGCTGAGGGTGGTGCAGGAGTACAGTCATGCTATCGGAATGGAGTTCGGGACAGACAAATGTGCATTGGTTCATCTCAAGAAAGGACGAAGCGGAGATAGTGGAGATGAGGAACAGCTCGTTGATGGGAGCATCTTGCGACAACTGCATGCCGGAGATACCTATACCTACCTTGGAGTGGCGCAGCGTCATGTCCAAGAGGCAGAATTGGTCAAAGAGTGTCTCCGCCGCAAGTATTTGCACCGACTCCGGCAGATCTGGTCGTCAGAACTGTCCGGCAAGAACAAAGTCGCTGCCACAAACATGCTTGCGGTCCCATTGTTATTATACACCTTTGGTGCTATACACTGGAAAGTGAACGAGCTGAAGGAAATCGACACGAAGACCCGCAAAAGGATGAATATGGAGAGAAGCCTGCATCCTAAGTCCTCTGTCCCGCGAATATACCTCCCGCGACACCTGGGAGGGCGTGGACTATTGAGTTTGGAGCGTCTGCACAACAGAGTAGTACTGGCCACTGCCTGCTATGTAACGAACAGCACCGATCCCCTGATCCGCTTTGTGCGAGAGCACGAGAATGCGGGTAAAGGAGCCTTTCTTTTTAGCGCAGCGAAACGAGCAGCCGAGGAGCTCAGCCTCACACTCGACTTCAAGCGGAGGTGTCAGCAGTCCATTACGGAACTCGCTCCCGCAGAATTAAAATCCCACATTAAAACTGCCGAAGTCGACTTCCTCTTAAGACTTCATAAAGATAAGCCAATGCATGGAATCTTCTACAAACATCTAGAAGAGCATGGTTTGTCTGAGCAGTTGACCTTCTCTTTCCTAAGGTCTAGTGGGTTGAAGTCGGAGACTGAGGGCTTTATAATGGCTTGCCAAGACGGTGTCTTCAACACCTTGGTGTACCGTAAAAGGGTTATGGGTGTAGATGTACCCGACACCCATTGTAGAGCTTGCCGACAGGCGCCAGAGACGCTTATGCATCTCTTGTCGGCGTGTAAGACGTACGCTGGGACGGCTTACGTCCATCGGCACAACGCGGCTCTACGAGTGCTCTACTATCATTTAAGGCACTCATACGGTATCGATGAGACACCGGTGCTGCCATACGCTCCAGGGGATATAGAGTCCGTTGTGGAGAACGAGAGATGCCGGATTTACTGGAATTACTCGTTCCCCACGCTCGAGCTTGTACAGGCAAACAAGCCCGACATAGTCCTTCTCGACCACCAACAGAAGACGATGTTCGTTATTGAGTTTTCGGCGCCTGCCGAGGTGAACATCGTCTCTAAGGAGGAGGAAAAGCGGACCAAATATCAGGAGTTGCTCGGACAACTTCGCAGGCTCTGGCCAGACTACACTGTAAGTCTGCTGGTTATGGTCATTGGATCCCTAGGTGGAATGAGGAATACGCTGCTCTCTGCACTGCGCAAAATACCGGTATGCCGTGCGGCGGCGCGGATCTTAGCCGCCAGAATGCAGATGGCAGTCATCCTTGGGTCCCTTCGTCTACTTAGGGCGCACGATTTGCGGACCCAGTGATTGCTCACCTCACGGTGTGAGGAGTAGTCATTGGGTAATGGAACAGCAGCCCGGTGTGTCGGAGCCCGGGCTGCACTTTTTGTGTTTGTGAATATAATAATGGCTTTATTATCCAACAGTTTCCCATTTATAGGATAATTATAATAAAACAATATTTGAAAATAGCAACAGAGTTCAAGAGCTAAAGTTTGATAAAAACCAATATATAACTAAAACTATAAGTTCATGTGGACACTAGCCACTCTAATTAATTCACTAAGTGTACAATGAAATAGGTCACATTGTGAACAGATGCTGTTATAATTATTGCACATTTTAAAAATAGGTGATTTTAATGACAAGTTCGTTCGTGCGGTAGGAAGCTTAAAGGTCATATTATTACGTAAAGTGAAATTTGGTACATTGAAGGAGATTTGTCTGAGTAGAGTAGGGCAGTCAATCAAGTCATTTAATAATTTAAACAGAAATATCAAATGTGCGGTATTGCGACGAAGATCTAAAGATTCTACATTCAAACGGCTGCACAAATGACTGTAGTCAAAACCTCTCTCTGGATAAATCCCATCAATTTTGTACGCTAAGAATTTCAGCAGCCTTCTCTGCACTCTCTCAATCATGCCCTTATGGCAGTCATAGAAAGGATACCAAACAATATTTGCATATTCTAGCTTCTGACGTACATAAGTAAAGTACAACAGTTTGATTGCTTTAACACAGTGAAAATTTCTGCAATTTCGGACAATGAAACCATACAATTTCATCGCCTCAGATACCATTTTTGAAATGTGATCGGTGAAGGTTAATTTTTTGTCAAATATTACACCTAGATCCTTGACAGTACTGCATCTTTCTAGTAGCTGACCTTCAATACTATAATTAAATTCGAATGTACTCTTTTTCCTAGTGTAACTTACGATTTTGCATTTCTTTGAATTTAATTGTAATTTATTATTAATACACCACAAGTGAACAAAGTCTAATTGAGACTGCAGCACATAACAATCTTGTAAGCTACTAACTGCAGAGTATAACTTAAGGTCATCTGCGAAACATAGCCTTTCACCATCCACACCCTCACAGAGATCATTTATAAATAGCAAAAAGAGTAGAGGTCCTAAGTTGGAGCCTTGCGGAACTCCGGAAGAGGCTAGATACAATTCTGATTTGAAACCATTGTATGACACAAACTGTTTCCGGTTAGTCAGGTAAGATTTAATGAAGTTAATGGCTCTATTGGAGAGACCATAGCTATGCAATTTATCAATTAAAATACCGTGGTCAATCTTATCAAAGGCCTTTGAGAAGTCGGTGTACAATACATCAACTTGACCGGCGTTATCTAGTATCTCAGATATATACTGAGTCATAACTACAAGATTAGTAACAGCTGATCTATTGCTTACAAAGCCATGTTGGTGGAGTGATAATTGCCTTCTTATTGAAGTATATATACGTTGGTAAATAATTATCTCAAAAACCTTTGAAAATGAGCACAGAATTGAAATTGGCCTATAGTTCTCAATCTGAGATTTGGACCCATTTTTATATATAGGGCATACTTTTGCAGTCTTCCAAATATCTGGAAATTTACCATTTAACAAACACATATTAAATAAAATAGTAAGAGGCGAAACAAAGCACCATGAGCAGTCCCTGACTAAAAAAGATGGAATCATATCCGGGCCAGCTGTCATTTTGTTTTTAAGCTTCCTTATAGCAGAAATTACCTCCTCTTCGTGAATAGGGTAGAAATCAACAATTTCATTATGAGAGTTGCTGAAATGGCCTATCGAATTACTTGAATTATTGGACTGCAGGTAGACACTTTTAAAATAGTCAGCAAATGCATCGACAATTTCTTGTGGACCAGTAAGGTCAGCAGCATTGTAAGACATGTTGCCTGGAATTCTAGAGGTATTATTCTTAGAATGAACATAAGACCAAAACAGTTTTGCATTTTGTGATACTGACATCTGCACATCGTCAAGATAATTATCGTAGGCTACTTTTACAAGATATTTAATTGATGTTCTCAGGCGCTTAAATTCAAGTAAATCTGCAGCATTGCCATATTTTTTAAACTTGGACCTATATTTTGCTTTTAACTTGATATTCCTAATAATAGTACTATCATACCAAGGTGGATATTTATGACTAAAACTTCTATAGATGGGTATATGCTTATCAAAGAGACTATATATTTTATCGTAAATAAGTTCCAAAACTATGTTGACATCAGAAGATATGAATAAGTTAACCCAGTTTACTTCGATGAGCTCGGCATATAGTGCTTGAAAGTTGGCTTTCCTAAAATTGTATACCTTTACATAATTAGTTGACTTGAACTTGAGTTCCTTAGTATAGACATCTAAATTAATATTCAGTGCTGGGTGATGGTTATCTTCAAGTATTAAAGGCAAATCATCGTGAGACACATTGCAGGCAATATTCGAAGCAATAAGATCTAATAATCGGCCAGAATGATTCTTTACATAATTAAATTGCTCAAGGTTACAGAAATCAAAGTAGTTTAAAAGCGTTAGAGTTTTAGCATCATAAATGTTACGATCGACATAGTGTGGCGCATTGAAATCACCAAGAAATACACATTTCTCAATATTTAGGAAATCCAACTGCTCAAGGTTCTCGAAAAAAGATTCAAATTCACTAAATCCCAACTTATCAGGTATATACAAGACTACTACATAAAAGGAAATAAATTATAAGCGACATTTTACAATTAGTAAATCAATAGAAGGGAAGCACATATCAAATGAATCTACATCAACGACCTCAGACTTAATGAAATGCTTAACAGCAAGCAATACACCTCCTCCAGAGTCTTTTTGAATGGTCTGGAATTTTCGATCCTTCCTAAAAACTATATAATCATCCGGAAACAGTTCGTAGCTCCCAACACTATCACTAAGCCATGTCTCACTCAGCGCTACAATGTCAAACTCACAATCACTGATAGAAGAATAAAAAGCGGTTATCTTGCTATTGAGCCCTCGGACGTTCTGGTAGTAGCATTGTATATTCCTTCGACTGCAATTACTGAAGCTGTTGGACACATTTAGTTTAAAGATTTGACAATTTTAGGGGTGCCGTCTATATATTTAATCCTAAATTGCTGTGGACCGTCCGCATTCCTGTTCTGGAGTTCGATCTGCAACCTCTTGTAATGCTCGATCTGCCTCTTAGTCCGGTCGAAAGAAATAGATATACCCTTGTATGCACTGTTCTTCAGATTCTTTGCTTTTCTGATAATATCTAACACCTGAGATTCATCATGAAAAACTAACTTGATGGGCCTGTTTTTGCCCTGGGTAAAACGGCCAAGTCTAAATAATGCCTTGCTTCCAACCTCAATGCCTGGATCAACCACTCTGAGTATCTTGTCAACTTCGGATTTGTCTTTCAGTTGCCTTGCGGCAGCTGTATCTTCTTGGTTAGTTTCAGGTAAGCCGAAAATCACTACATTTATCTTACGAGAGTTTCGTTCATTTAACTCGGCGATTATATCTTCGAACAGAACGTCCGCAGTTGAAGACCTGATGGCATTGTTCTCAGACTTAAGAGTTCTAATGTCCTCTTGCAGTGACAAGATCAAAGCCTTCAGCTCATCTATCTGATTCCCAACATTACGGCAGTTGGCGCATGACCATGAGCAACCCTTGTCCTGATTACTCAGTATATCGGCTTCCACTGCTGTTAGGCCTACGCAGACATGCTTGAAGGTCTTTGTGCAGACAGCACATTTTACCATTAGGTTAGGTTTGAAGGATTTATTGCAACATGCACAAATCAAATTCGAAGGCATTATGGTACGCCACTCTCAGCCACACAGATGTAGTACGAGCAAGTGAACACAGCAGGGTTGTTTATTTTGTTTACGAAGAATGTAATTAAATATTTTAGTGCATTGCCCAACTACAAAGTTATGTACAGCAATGACGAACTGGTTACTTACATGATGTGTACCACTATGATGCACAAATAATTTCGATGATTATCAACTAAAAATTGCGAAAATTTCAGGAGCACTATAACAACTCAGTTTACTCGTTGCCAATGATAGCAAAACCACTGCTAAATTTTGATTTCTCGCCTTGAAATACCCCCGATACGTGATTTTAGATCGTTGGGCTATTTTATTGCGGAATAATTGAGAAAAAACTAAAATAAAAGTAAAATTTGGCACCCCATTATTTATTTATAAATTGAGCATTTTAAGGCTTCGTGTTCCTATCTCAATATTCATAAAAACTTGAGGTCTATCACCTGTCAAGCGTTGTCGGTCGAATATCGGGACACCCTGTATAATACAGAGTAGAGTTCGGTGCATTCCTCCCGAGTCGCCCTGCATACTTAAAAACTGTTTGAAAACGTATCTAGAACACTGTGTCACCGAACATTAACTTACGAGTATATACCTGTGGGATTTTACATAATGAACAAATTAAGAGATGTCTTTGGATTTCTGGTTGATGAATCATGGGTCATTATAAAACTAAATTGCAATGCACTTCGTTGATACTAATTGGCTGGAATCCAAATGCGTTTAGAATACTCCAGAAACTTCGATAATCTTGGGCGGTTGTGTTTGAATGAACAGCATACAGGAAATGTTAAATAATTTTACCTCTTGTAAATTAACTGAGCGGTATTTCAGAATGATTTATCCGTTTTTAATGAAATCACTCCTACTCGACTCATTTGCAAGCAATATTTATAGACGTTTTTGTATGTCTTTTCAATAAAGTTTGATGGTTACTCTGCATGATCTGACCAATTTCCAATAGATGCAAAAGCGTTTATTTCCAGATATTAGGTTAATAAGCATTTTTTAGTAATCGCGCATTTTCCTTGTTTTAAAGTTCTTGTGAACAAACCTATGAATCTAATTTTTAACAGTATCATCGCTAATTCTGAATTGAATACGAAACAAAACCTTCGACCCCAATAGAGAAAACTAGAAATTTAGGTGCGCTAAAGGCTAAAGGTGTACTGCAGGTGACAAGATTAGTTAACACTACCTACAACAAGACAGATAAGAGGCCACTATTTATGTGCAGTATTACTATAAAAATAATGTCGGGCAGTCCAGACAGCATCCTCTAAGCTCAAATTTGGAACGCGGCATCATATAGAATCTATGATTTGATGTTTTGTTGGGACTTTTCCGATAAGCCCAAATTTTTTACACTTTACTTTATCTACATCAAATTCCATAGCCTTTTTGCTAAAGTCTCCTTCATGCAGCAATGTGAGGTATTCTCTGATAAAGGGCGCTAAATTTTAATTGTTATTGTTCTAAGCCATAATGAACATCTATATACTGCAGTGGTTTGGACATATGTTATAACAATTGATCTTATAATGTTCACCTCTTGCTAACCATATGCCAGACAAAGTCAAGGAGATTGATTATTTTTTAAAATTATATTGTGAGATTTGGCACGTCGCATCGTACTGTTATATTTCCTATTTGTTATTTTATTAAGTTTTAATTTTTTCTTCTAGCTAACTTTTTGTTTATACCCCGTAATAATAAACAAAAAAAAGACAAAAATATCCAAACAATGTCGATAATGAATGACAGCAGCAGTTTCGCATAGAAAGCAGTTCTGATCTCTTGATAAGTCCCTCAGGGTGTAATCTCTCACCATTACAAGAAAGTGGTGGAAGATTTTATTGTTGTCTTTGATTCTGCACATCACATATATTGGTTTTTAAGCCTGTCGAAATAGTGCACTATTTTCGTGAACGATCAAATCTAGGTGGTTTTTCAGTTAGTCAGCAATAGCAAGTTGTATAGAGTAGTAAGCTATAATTGCTAAATTGTATTGTAGCGGTCTCTGTGACCTCACATTGGCAATTGTGTACCGCAGATAAATACGGAGGTTTCCGGATCGTATGCATGCTAGTGACCCAATGTGTGAAGAATGGGTCAAAATTATTATGGACCAAGATGATGAAAGCATTACATTTACTGAAAGTGACGATGAGTTGGAAGATTCACCTGTAATAGAAGAAATACATGAAAAAGGCTGAGACGCACACCAAGATAAAACGGAAGATATACAGAGCGAGACTGCAGATGAGATAGTATATTTGCCACTCGAAGAAGAGAAGTTTTACATTGGAAAGAATGAATTTAGTGGTATGAAAGTTCAGGGTCAATATTTACTACAAGATCTGCGTATGGAATATTGGAATGTGAGTTTTATCGTGCTAATTTTTTCAGACATAAGAACCAGACACCAGAAATTGTTAGAACTTGAAAGCATAACATTGTAGTCACTTTAGAATGTGCATTAGACAGAGTTCAGCTGCTAAATTCTCAAAAAAGGATGTTTGTGTTATATCACTGCTCATTTTATACATAGGGTAGTGTAACGGAAGTTTTTGAATAATTTTATATTCTTTTCAACCATCTATGAATACATATTTTTAATATAAAGGTTGCTTTGCCCATAAATATTTAAAATATATAGCTCAGACCGCACACTAGTGGTTATGGAAAATGGTTGCACGTTAGCAGTTAAAGGTTAATGTTAGTAATATCATGCTTTGAATAGGTCTTTTCAATGTAGCGATCGCAGAGTAGAAACTAAAGTAGAGAAATATGAATCGCAAAACTTATGAATTGAGTGTATGCCCATTTTAAGAATATCAGCACTGCTTGTTAAGTTTTACGTTAAGGAGAGTTTCTTATTGAGTGCAAATTCTAAATACTGGATAGATGAGTTGTCGATTATGATGTCCAAACTAACTTTTAGCTATTTGCCAATATCTTTTTAAGATTGAGGCATGATAATGTTGTTAGCATGTGGTTGTAACGTCCACGTAGGTACAAAAGCAGCTAAATATCTTATTCAGATCAGGTGTTAGTGTACCTCAACACCCAACCATCAGCGTATCCAAATTTTCTTGACTGCAGCTCTGACATGTCCGAGATATTTAAACTGAATAGCAAACGAACAGCAGACCGTCATTTAACTCTTGAGGATTTTTCATTCAGATTTATGCGTGTCCAAGAAGGTTATTTGCTGCAACAGTGGGTCTTACGCCATATAAATCAAGAAAAGAAATACTGCAGAAGTTTCAAGATGTCTATGAAAGCCCGCTTCTTATGTGGTTTTTAAAAAAGGACCTGGATGCTATATGGTGCGACTCGGTCGGGAACAAACTTGCTGTATCAAAATTCTTTCCCGAGTAATTGTAGGAACTAAATTGTCTTACTGAAGGGCACTGACATACCTTGTATAAAAAGGCCCTTGCAGGAGTTCAATAGGGTAAATATTATTAGGTGGGACTCCTCCATCTCACAGTGGGGCAGGAGAAGCTCAAATGTGGCACCAAATAGGATACTTTCTATTATTATTTCTTACTATTTTATTTACATCTAGTAGTAATAAAATTATAAAATAAAACACAATTCAAGTATATATTTCTCATTTTCACAAGAAAAAAACATTTATAAATAAAAAATGAAAGACCATATTTCTAGAAACATTGTCAAGAGACTGAAAAATGCTTCCATTTGTACTAATTTACAATCAGAAAATAACTATTTGTCCTTGTCTTAACTGTCAGCTTCACTCATACTGAGATCATCGCCCTCATCATCATCATCATTTTCATCATCATTATTTTCATCTTGGATTGTAGAGCTTCTCTTGGAAGGCGTTGTGTTCTTTCTTAAGTAGTTCTTATTTGCCTGAGATAAGGGGATCAGAACAAAAAATGCGTTGAATATTATATCTTGGTTGATTTGTACTCGACTACATTTCCTTGCGTAATTTTCGTGATATTTTTTAAAATCTTTGTTGTGTGCTTCCTGAGCATGTAATGAATTCATCACGGCATTGTATACTATTTTCAAGAAATCTAGTATATATTCTACATGCCAGCGACCAACGATACATAAATTGTGATTCAAAATGAGATATTTCATCATAACGTTCCTCTTATATCACACAGGTCTCTTCTTTTCAGTAATACAGTATTTTAATTCACTCCTGGAACAAATGACATACAAACCTATACTTTGTAAAAATCAGTTCAAAAATATTCTTTTTTCTAACTTCGAAAAAAATGTTTTTATAAGAAAGGAGTAAAAAAGGGCAAGTACATAGCATGGATTTGTGTTAAATATGAATCACTTATCTAGTGTAATTAAACTTCAAAGCCTGATCTGCTTTGGAACATAACTAAAATTGTCGTTATTTTCGAGAAAAATTGTACAATATACGATTCATCGAACAGTTTAATGCGAGTGACGTTATATAGACTCCACGTATACCTAAGTTACTAACATAATCACAGAAAAATCACCACATACGTGACCATGAAAATTCCATATCGTAGGATGTAACTTTATCACGTATACTTCCTTAAATAATATTTTCAGGCAGATTATAACTGGCACGAAATTGGCACCCGGCTGTAGACTATCAACTGATGCGTTTCGCGACGGTAGGGATAGGGTCGCAGCAAAATTGTTTATGGTATATTGTGCCCTGGTTAGGGACGTTTAAAAATTGCGTAAACTGAGACGTGTATGCTCAATTTCATTTTTCTATTTGTTGCCACGTTTGAAGGTTTTCTGCCCCACTGTGCATCTGTTCGTTCTCCATTGAAAGCTTCCAAAAAAGTATGGCACAGGTACCTTACGCGATAAAAGTGAAACCTATTACTCACCCCCTGTTAATGTTCTAATGAATTTTAGAATTTCTGGATCCTTATGTGACGGAGTTAGGGTGTTTGGCCCCACTTTGTGTAATACTGCAGCTGCTTGCTCTGGCGTTAGACCAGTTTGCTTGTTAGTTCCCAGTTTCCTACACAGGTCATCTGAAAATCAAAAAATTAAAATTCATTGGAGCAGTGTTTCCTACACATAATCTTATTTCATAGCGCGATACCGTTCGCAACTCGCTAAAAAAAGTTTGTGTTCCACGAGACGTAATGTGCTTGCAGAAAAGACTCAAGGCAAAGCTTCAGACATCCCTTTTAGGGCGATATCTGCACTATTGGAAATAAGTAAGACATCAGTACTATTTGATACACTGAAAAACAATAGTGTTAGATAACACCTGCAATATTTAAAAAGAGATCACTGAGAGACTAGCAGCTTACTCCATTCTTGAATATAATTAACCATAAATATAGCAAGACACTTTAGAGAGATGAGAGTATCCGTAATTCCACCTGAAAACAGGCCAGTGACGTCATAGTGACGTAGGTGTGTGGTTTTCGCTCAATCAGTGGATCGGCTGACATCCAGTCAGTAGTGTTAGATTTATTTACGAAACATCTTTTGGTGATCATTTGTGTACGAGTTATCTTGAACGGCTTTTATGTGATTTGACTCAAGGCCAACATCTGTCTAAAGCTATTGGTCTAAAAAGCTACAAAATATTAAACTTCAGTTTTCCACTCCACGCAATCATCCATACGCCAAACTGATGCTAAAATATGATGATTGATATTAAAAATAAACTTGCAGTATACATCAAATGCATGACGCTGCGCTGGCTGGACTCCAACTGTTATGCATTATTTGCAAGCGGGTGAAACTCGTTCAGATGCAACAGGGAGCTGGAACTTGACGTTTTGCCGGTTTGGTATGACATAACAACTGCAAGTATTACACAATTTCTGAAACTTATCCTATATATTCATCGCGCCTCACTGTCCCATCAATAAAACTATCTACATTATGTTGGAAGAACTGTTACTGGTGTTCCGTATACCGTACCTTTATCACTACAAAATCTGCCCAAATAAGGATAATCAGAAACTGGTCGCCGCTCTAGTTATTTCATACTGTATTATCTATTGCACAAAAGTTCAGGAGACTGGTTTTATTCGGTACTTATTTTGCAGTCAGTAAACTTTCGTATTTTCAATTATTCGGTCAGCAGTTCTAAAGAAAAGCTAAATTTAGGCCTCCGATGGGTTGGAGAAGGAAGCGTTAAAATATATAAATACATCATACTTATTTTTCCAGTGATATTTATAGTTTTAGCAGATACAGGTATTCTAGAATCAAAAAACAGTCCAATCTTTGAGTTTATGGTGTGTAACACGTCTGGCAGGTGAAACCTGAAAGACCTGTTGTATTAAACGACTTCTCTTATTCTTATAATTAAGAAGATTTATCAGATTGTGGTTTGCATTACAATAAGTGTTGAAAATACCATCTAGCTAATGTAAAAGATCAATACAGGATTTCCAGCCATGTCTAGAGGTTATCACCGTATCATCTGCAACTTTCCGTACAAACTGGAACAAAATTTACATGGCTTCCGTAAGCACAGGTCTACGGATGACCTCCTGGCCTACGTCACTCACTTGTGGAACACAGCAATTGAAAATCATGACAAATCCAGTGTTGTTGCACTTGACATATCGAAAGCCTTCGATAGAATGTGGCACGAGATACTTTTGGTCAAGCTTGCTACTTATGGACTACAACCTCTGATCTGCACCACTGGCTGAGTAGCTTTTTGAACGACCAATCTCTATTTGTTGTAGTCAAAGGCTGTCCATCAGGCGTATTTTCAATAAACGTCTCGGTGTTCCTCAGTGATCACTGATCAGACCTACACTGTTTCTACATTAATATCGTGCATGGAACTAGGCAAGCCTCTATCATCCCCGGAGACGGTACGACGTCGACAGCAACATGCCTCACAGATCAACGCAGTTATCAAAGCAATGGTCAAGTGGGGTTAGTGAATAAAGTACAGTTTAACGTACAGAAAACTCAGGCAACAGTACTGACAAAGAAGTCTCACGTCGGCTTACCAACTTTGGAAATGGAGGGCCATCCAATAGTCGAGTCATATTCTGTCAAGCTTTTGGGCATCAACATCAACAGTAACATGTCCTGGGACGATCACGTCCTCAGTATTTCTAGAACGGCATCCTAGAAGCGTGGAGTTTTGTTCCGCTGTAGGAAGCTGTATACACCAGAGCAACTACTGCTGCTGTACAAAGTACAGATCCAAACACCACTCTCATGTGTGAAGTTGCACTCCGAAGCACTCTCCAAAGCTTCTGGACAGAAGGGAGCAGTTAGACTAATCGATACGCCTAACCTCAAAGAGGACCTATACAGCCTGGAACATCGAATAAGAGTGGCTGATCTGTCACTGCTTTACAAATTCTATCGCGGAAGACGTTCGAGTGAGCTCTCCCAGAGAATAACACCGAAGGCCGCCCAAATCAGGAACACTAGAGAGACTCTGCGAGCTTATTCTTAACATGTCGAGCTGGAGAATTTTTTTCCCGACAGCTACAACTTGCAGCGTTTCAAATCTAACGTACACAGACGCTTATCCTCTCGCAGCGCTTCTATAGAGCCATAGGTTTTCAGCCTTTGCGGGAAACTAACCATAAAAAAATCCATTCCCGAATATTTAAATTATATTAGGAACATTTTCTCTTGCCTTACCAGGAGAACTATTAACCGACTTTTCAACTGCTTGTCGCGCAATTGGTGTCAAAGTCTTGAAATTTTCTATACGTATAATTGTAACTCCTGAAGCTGAGTTGAAGTTTAGGTACTTGCACTAATTCTAGCCAAATAGGCTACTCTAAATCATCACTGATCCAATTTTAGCTATAAAGTCCTACAGAGCCGTCAAATATTCCGCTCTGTTTATCTTGCCCAGTTCAAAGAATTTCACACGACACTCTAATTGAGATTAATCGTATCGATCCATATGGATAATGTCGCTGTTTTTCTAGGAAAATTCCCCGAGGGATTGACCTATGCGCTGTTCGTGCAGACTGGACTGGGAGACTGGCAGACTTGGGCAGTGGCGTCTAATAAGTGACCTACACGCGTGACTGGCTACATGGAAGTAAAAAATAGAGAAATAAGGAAATATATTGATGAGAAGATTACCTGCGAATATCGCAGCACTTAGGACTTAGTGTTTTAAGGTTTTAACCAACCTAGTAAGGAAGGTGGTAATGCAGCTCAGCATAACTCACGTTCCATAGATCCTGGCTCACTTTGACATCCAGTGTTATTTTACAATCGTATCTTTATGCACACCCCGTGTGGGGACGGGTTAGAATATCTCCCATCGTATATCCTGCGTAAAAGGCGACAAAAAGATACCGAACTACTGTCGGCATAAGCATTAACCTCTTCTCAACCAACAGCTTTGGGTGGACAAGTTGAGAAGAGTCAGGACACCTTCTTGTCCTTGGAGTGAGAAATTGCCCCTAAAGGCGGATGAACCAGTGGATACCATCTGGTAAACGGCATGAGGATGCAGAAAGCAAATGGGAAACTACTGCATTAAAGATCTTAAAGATATCTCAAGAGAAACTCGTAAAATGTGTAAATGCATTTTACTAGTTCACAACATGTCTGTTAAGACATTGTGACTATTATGATGATCTTGATGCACACATCCTCTTTACAGAACTTAACTCCATAGTTAAGTTACTTCTTACTAGGATAGCTAAGACGTCCTTTAAAGGTGAGAAACTAGAAACAATATCTCCCACGTCCCTAAAGGCTTTGCAAGTACATCTTTCCAACAGTGTTGGATTCAATGAATAAAACTCCAAAAGATTTGGATTCCCATAATATTGGTTGCCTTTTCGCCTGTCAGTTTTTAAATTATGTGTGGCATTTCAACAAGCTAACCATTATGTTATTGACGCTGTTTGCATTGACAGGTGCGTGGTAACAACTAACTGCTAAAATGTCGTATGTCAGGTCATAAATGGAAAGTTTCTCCAGTTACTAATTAAATAAGCTAGTAATTTGGAAGTTACAAGTTATACGTCATAGGGTTATGGAAAATATCAAAAACGCACACACACAGTCCACACGAAAAACGAAAAACGAAAAATTATTAGGAGCCCTCGAGACCTGAAAAAAAACCTCTTAACCTCTTCACCTTCCTGGAAGAAACGGAAAGTAATCAAGAACACCTAATATAAGCAACAACGAAGTGCATGCACTGCACTTTGTGTACACAGACCTCACAGTACACTACACGACAAATTTCATCAATTCATATTTTTGTGACGTAGACATCATAGAATGCCCAGAAAACTTTTTACCCAGAAAATGAAGTCAAATTGATTGACTCAGTACAGTAACCACCCCAATTTCACCTACATCCGAAAAAACTAGGAAAATGATCCGGGACCCCTAAAACGCCTAGAAACAATGTTTGTCTGTTTTTGTATTTTTAGTTTTTTGGTTATTGCTGCGCCACCACTGACACGATTTCTAAAAACCATATGTGTTTTTCATCCTCGCCTGTGTCTAAATTTCATTAAAAGCAATTCTGTCATTTCCAATTTACACAATACGGAACGATCTAAAGCCATACTCGTATGTATCTAACTCACAAAATTCCCTTGGTTTCTGTAATAGGGAAGGAAACGTTAGGAAGGACCTAAAAAAGTGTACCATGCAGCTAGGTCTTTCTTTCACAGGTGATGAATGAATAGTAATTATGAATACAACAAATCTTTCAGTTTTTCAACCACCCACCACCCAACCACCCCAATAAGTCCTGTGGTGTCTGTAATAGACAAGGCAATGTCCGGATGGACCTAAAAAGAGCTATTTATGTTGCTAGGTCTTCCTTCACAGGTCAGTGGAGAGTCTATTACGAATACAACAAATTTTTCAATTTTTCAACCCCTCACCCCCCAATCACCCCAAATTTCACCCCCACCAAAAAAAGTATAAAATTATCAGGAACGCCTTAAACGCCTAAAAACGAAGTTTGGGGAATATTTTTTCGTTTTTTGCTAATTACTCCGCCGCCCACTCACCGATTTTCAAGATTATAGCAGCATTACCTACTACGACCCCACAGGATATTGCTGCCCAAATTTCATCAAAATCCATGCTGCAGTTGCTGAGATTACGAGGCTAGAAGAACGCCAACAGACCGACAGACAGGCAGACAGCCCAACCGGCAGACAGATCGACAGACAGACAGACCGACGGAAGTGAGTGACGTGGATTTTCGTTATGTAGGTATCATAAAACGCCCAAAAAGTGTGCTATCTCAAAACAGATCATTTTCGCGACCACAAAACTCCCCTCACCTATCGGTGTGGAAATTGGAAATATATTATTCACGATCAAATTATATAATTCTTCTATCATCACAATGCAATAAGTTGTCAAATGTTTCGTTATCGTATTATTGTCAGAGATAGACCGGTGATACAATAAGCTACGGAATATCATTTTCATGTTGGATTTGACAAAATATACGATTTCCAAACATTGGGTGGATAAATTCTGTAATGACTCTGTACTGACACCACTGGCTTAGGGCGTGATCCTCGTTCTATTTTCTATACGTCCTTCGGAAACATAATTAACCCGCATTTCTTTGCGACTTCATGGTGCGGCATTATAAGCCGTTAGTTTGACGAATGACTGGTCAACAGCAGCATAAGAATATCTTTATACACACAAATTTAGTACCTATTAAAATTGCGCCATGCATTACTTAGGCTGAATAAATCACTTTAATATTAACGCAAACGTAAAAAGTACATTCGTCGCACATTATTAACCTCCAGTGCAAAATATTGCAGGAATATTATTAAATAAGAACTTATTTTAGATTTGATAGTTACAATGATAACAAACTACAAAAGGCATTTGATACTGTCACACATTCTAAACTACTACGAAAATTAGAATCAATAGGTACTCGACGAAAAGTTCTTGCACCGTTTGATAACTATCTCTCAGATAGGTATCCACGATTTTGCATTGGTCAAGAAACAAGTGATGCAAAGATAGTTAGGTTAGGTGTTCCTCAAGGGACTGTTCTCGAAACCACACTGCTTTTAATTTTTATAGATGATCTTCTAGATTACGACAATTATTTAATAATGCAGAACTCTGAATATTAACAAGTCAAAACATGAAATAGAACATATGGAATCTATAAAATACCTTGGTGTTGATATTGACAGATACCTTTTAAAATAAACAAAAAACAAAAAACAAATTGAAAAAAATATAAATTTTATACCTTAGGGAATATTCTAAATAAGAAACTACCAATGATTGTATACAACAGCTTAGTTGATTTTATACAAAGACATGCCATGTATGTGTGGGGATCAGCTTACTCAGGTACCCTTAAAAAGTCCAAGTTTGTAAAAATTATATAATAAGGATCATTTTCAAAATGCAGAGTCGTCAGAGTTTCAAGGATATATTTACAATGGAAGCCATTTTGAATTTCAGAGCTCTTCACATATTTGCCATTCTCTTGTGTTCTCCATATTTTTGTATGCCTCGGAAACTTGGACTGTTAAAAAGGCAGATCGAGCTCGCATAGATGCTTTTGAAATGTGGACGTGGAGGAGAATGCTGAGAGTTCCCTATACCGCCCCAATTAACGTTTCCATACTGGATGAGCTCAGTAATCCAGAGAGACTATCCCCCATTTTGTCGACGAGAATGCTTACATTCTTCGGACATATTCACAGAAGCGATAATATGGAGAAACTTGTAGTTGAGGGTCATGTCTCGAGTGGGTGGAGCCGTGACCGTTCCCCTACACGCTGGGTGGATACGGCGAAACAGTTGCTGGATATGAGTATCAAGAGCGCCACTGAACTGACAGTAAATCGCGAACGGTGGCAAGCTACAGTTCTCAAAATTATTCATAATATTCGTGTCGGCAATAAAGCTCCGACTTAATGCATTTTACGAGTTCACAACAGGTCTGTTAAGACATTGTGACTATGATGATGATGCTCTAGAACAGCTTGTGGACGATCATCCGAAGACTTCCTTAGTGCGACCCCAGGGTCAGTAGCTTACATTGTACTTACAATTGTGTCAAACGTTTGTCTGTAACTGTAAACGCTAAATAAATAGCTCAGCCCAGATTGAAAAGGCAGCTTATAGTAGCGCTTTTGTTTTATATAGCTCATATATGTTCGACCAATCATTTCTGAAGTCGCGAAATTTTTCGATTTATAGCTGATTAACCTTTAGACTAAAAAGGTAATGGCTTCATACTACAAAAATTTGAAATAAAAACTGACTATCAAGACAAACATACCAACGCTAACGTGTAGCTATCAGCAGGGACTGGTTGGTAAACGTATTTGTTTATAATTAGACCCAACATTGATGAAACATCTGTTCAAGCTAGAAATAAACAGAAGCATCAGGTGAAATCACCTTTCACGAGATATGTGTCGGCATATTATCTGATAATATGAAAAATAGGGGGCTTCGCATTCAGCAAACGACGCTGCCATAAATCAATGGGGTATTTTCCAACTTGCTAATATTGCCTGTTTAATGGCTGAAATGGATTGCTTATATCTAATTTGTAATGATAGCAGTGTTTGCTCAATTTTTTTCTGCCCACGTGGAGTAAAGATAGACTTTGAAAATCATCCTTTTGAAAAGAACTCATTTAAATCGCTTAAACCCCCGCCTAAGAAATCAACCAATCAAAAGTGATTTTTATGCCGGATGTAGATAGGATATGACTATTTTAATTTGAATTGAGCGTAGATTCAAGGTTGTCACGTTGTTAATATTTTGCATAGTTTTTCTATAAAGGATGTAAACTTTATCTTATGTTTATTGAGTTGCCCTATTTTTGAAGACTATAAATGTTATATTGCACAGCTATTCGATTTTTTAGTTTACTCTGAGAATGTTTCATAGTTACTTTTCACAATTTTACTCGTCATTCGGCAACACTCGTCTTTAACAGCCTGTCACTAGTGCCATGCATACATAACCTCCCCTGGTGTCACGTAAGTCACAACTATCATGGTATGTCATTTAACCAAGATAGATCATGAAATGATGTAGACAAACATCTGTCAATATCAATACGAAGCGGAGGTTATGTCTGTAGGCGGAGAGAAGGAGGTCATATGACAAAGTAGAGTCACATTCTAAGGATAGCTCCACGAAAGACTTATTACGTCACGCTTAGATTTATTACGTCACAGCTTTGGCGTGAAATTTTATGTTTGAACTTTGCAAGTGCTTTTAAGCCACTTTGCGTTCACAGTGAAAAGTAAAAATATTAGTTACATGGTTTTTGGGGACGTAACATCAATATTCCGTCATAAATTTTTTTCGGAATATACCCCATTGTGGCTATATCCTAAAAAGTGCAACTTCATCTAATCTGAGACTGATAAAACAGCTCACTATTTTTTATTAATTTTGTACAGAATGGCATCGCTTAGGATAACAAGTACCAGGAAAAGGTACTTTCGACTATTGCGGTATATATTACATTCTATGTATCCTCAGAACTTTTTTGCACATGTGTAACGCCACGTTAAGGCTGCGTTTCCACCAGAAATATGCAAGGATGTGTTACGAGGAATGTGTTTTTAACGAACCAGTAGAATCGGTTTTCTACGTATAAATCAAGGAATGTGTGCTAGGAATGTGTCTCGAGAGATGTGCGGTAGAAGTGCGTTACGAGGGATGTGTGCTAGGGATGTGAGCTGTGAATGTAGGCGAGCAAAAGCAAAAATCATCCTCGCAATACTCATCTGCACACTCTTTCACACCTCCGCCACACATCTTCGCACCGCTCATCTTCCTAGCACATCTCTGGTGGAAACACAAACACCGTTTCACAGCTCCGCTACACATCCTCGCTGCGCTCATTTGCCTAGCACATCCTGGGTGGGAACGCAGCCTAAAGGTGGAAACATCTGCGCGCCGCGAACAAGCGAGTGTGTGCGCCGCGCGTTCATTGCGCGTTATGGTGCGTCCACACTTGAGCATTTACCTCGAACAAACAAAACAAGCCGATTGCTCCGTACCAAACACAGCGAGCAAACATTCCGTACTTCGGACCGTTCGATTCGTTCTATTCGTGGTGTTCCCGGCTACAGTCATTGGTTTGAAGTATTGTGCTCTAGAACCATATCAACAACTTCAATAACTGATTCGTCAGATTTAGTTGTGGCTGCAGGCGTTTTTTTATAATTTGCAAGCTATATTGAAGAAAACACAAGGAATGTCTGGATAAGAAAATTTTATAAGAATCGTTCATCTGGCATCGTCCTGCATGAAATGGATTATATCCATATGGAAGATTTCACTAGGATGACATCAATGGACCTGGAAGTGCTATTGAATTTAGTAGGACCTCGAATCTCAAAAGAAAATACGAGATTAAGAAAAGTGATACCAGCTAAAGATAGATTGACTATTACTTCAAGGCTTCTAGCTTCAGGAGATTCCTTTCCACAAAATTGGACATTTTTCATTTTCGTCTGTAAGAGATAGATATTTTTCTTGAACCCAGTTCATACTTAAAATTACCTATGTTATTTTCGCAGAAACAATCAGTAAACACAATACGCCTAAGTCCTTCATAACTGCGAAACTGACGAACAATGAGAACAGACACAAATCTCGTCCACTCTCGACGGCACTCGGAAAACATTCGGCGCGTTCCGTTCTGCTCGGGGAAACATCTATACTAGGCGAATTCGCGCCATTTAGTTTGTTCGTTGTACTCGTTCGGGCTAAAATGCTCAAATGTGGACGCACCATTAGGTGTTCGTTGAAATTTTCCCTTTCGACGAACCTCTTGTGAACCCCGTAGAAAACTAGCGAACAGACTGCGCGCAACCTTACGCGCAAGGCACGCGCGGCGCAAAACGGCGCGCAGATTTGTTTCCACCTTAACGTAATGTTAGGGAACTCAAAAAAGATGTGTGCTCATAAAAGGCTCGTGATTAAGACCTTAAATATCTGGTCGGAAACTTAAAAATTTAGTAGACAGCCCAAAAGATAAACTCCATAGCTGTGGAATGTCTGAAATTAGCTGTAGTGATTGTAATAAATGCTACATAGGATAAACTATGAGTATTTGTTAAAATAGACGTTGTTGTTGTTCTATACTATACAGTTTACAGACATCCGATCATTACGCTGATAGTTGAAAGACATTCTGGCGGACCTTTTTTAACTGGGAATGTACCATTTTGGCTGTAATGAAACTTTGATACCATATTGTTACTACAAAATATCCGAAGGAACATAGAAGTTTCTTGGCTGTGGGTGTTTAAAAAAGATGCGGCAATATTCAAGGGGGTGACTCCTCAGGTCATTCCATGAAAAAAAGTTCATATAAACATATGTCCAAAAATGTATGGTTTCTAAGATACAGGATATTATTTTTTTTATATAACGTTTTTTTTATATCGCCACTTTTTGGAACATACTCTCCCTGGATTCCTGGAAAACGTAACTTTGGCACTAAGACATGCAATGTGGTTTATGCACGATGGCGCATCAGCGCATAGTAGTCGGGTTGCTCGTGAGTTTTTAACTCAAACCTACGGAAACCGCTGGATTGGCCGAGGTGGACCTCACTTATGGCCTGCACGATCCCCGGACGTAAACCCCCTGGATTTTTTTCTGTCGGGCCACCTGAAGTCAACAGTGTACGCTACTCCTGTGGAAAATGTGGAGCACCTGAGAAATCGAATCATTGCTGGCTGTAACTCAATTAGAAATGACCCCGGTGTTTTTGAGAGAGTTAGCCAATCAATGAGGAGAAGACTGGACTCTTATGAATATGCAATAGAATAATTTTTATTTTTTATTCCGCAAACATAGCAAGGTACGAGAAAAATTCAGGAGACAAAAAAGTTGTAGTTGTAGTTGGTTTACCTCAAAGAAATATTAACATTAAATGTGTCAGTAGCGTACATTTTTCCGCTTATAATTGTTATTAAATTGCCACCTCTAACGGCACTGGACATAATTTTTTTGTCTAGTTAGGGCAAAATCACCCCCTTACTACTAAAAATAACGCTACTGAATTTCAACAGAATCGGTTAGAAGATGATAGAATTATTTAAAAAAAAACGTTATTTAAAAAAAATTAACATCCTCTATCTTAGAAACCATACATTTTTGGACATATGTTTATATGAACTTTTTTTCATGGAATGACCTGAGGAGTCACCCCCTTGAATATTGCCGCATCCTTTTTAAACACCCTGTATAATATTCGACATGGCCTCAATTTAGTCAAATGACATGCTTATTACCTACAAGTGCGGATTGCTGTTTTCATAGAAGTTGGTTAGGACATAGTCGTTTCTAGAACATTCTAGTCAAAATATTTCTCGCGATGGTCACAGTTGATGGGAATTTCAATGTTGCTGTCAGACTAATCCAAATGAACTTCCTCTTTGCAACAAGCTGATTAAACGGAGCATAAGAAAACCCTTCGTACAACGAAAAAATTAATAGGAGCAACGGTACGTCCAAGCTGTTGAAATTTACTTTGATTCGTTTCTTCCAGATATAAATCTCGTGAAATATAAATGTGCTCAGAGATGAGAGACTGTACGTCACGCACGGTGGTATTTTTATTTCGCAGACAGCCTAGACTTACTGCCTGACGTCATTTATTGGACACCCACGTGGGTTGGGATCATTATTTTCATGTACCAAGCGTTAGGAGAATACGACGATATTCCAGACAATGGACGTAGGTCACGAAGACTTTAGGTTTTTGTGTAATAATTATAGGTTCTATTCTGAGCGGAAGTGAGAAAAGGTGTGTTCCATGATAGTGCAAGATTTTTAACTTGCTATACGCTATAGCAAGCATCTCAGTTTAGTTGAACAGTAACCTCAGTATATGTGACCATTCTTACGTCTAAAAATGTGCTTTTTAAATTCTGAATTTTGAACTTTTACGCTAGATTAATGTGTTCAAGTTAGAGATAATGCTATTTAAACACTGTTGTGAAAATATTAGTTAAGGTATATCTCCTATTATAGAACCATTACGAGTTAGGAAGACAAGGCACAGGGCTTGAAGTTTCAGGTTTGGCCAAAGATTAAAAAACAAGCTGTAGCGGCAACATGTGCGAGTTTACTAGTTTCACATTCACATGATTCGTGTGTAAGTTCACATAATACACCTGAATCCTGTGAACGAGCTTTCTGTTTGTTTCTTCTTAAACGTGTGATCGAGACTACACCTTGAGACATTTCCAAATAATTGTTACTTTATTTAAGAAAAGCAACCATACAGCATGTTGTATGTATAGCAATTAATTTGATGTAAATGGTTACCTCCACTGACTTTGCAGTAGCCCATCCTCTTCATTCATTTTCTACTACATTATTAATGGTTTGGAGCCCTATTTCAAGAATAGTTTGAAGGATGTTTTCCTGAACGCGTTCAGTATTTACGCAATATTGGAGTAGCATTGGTCCTTAAGGGACCTAATAAAAATAATCCAACGGCGACAAAACGCTACTTTACGTTGGCTACTTAACGTCTCCAAGCTTAATGCTAAAAATGTCGATTGTTTCTCAACTAGTAGGGCAGCTTGTGCAAAGTTTAGCTTGTGTCATTCTGTTGGAACCAAATTTGGTGTAAGTCTTGAGGATCAATAGTGCCACCACTGCAAACCCATACCAAACTCTACCACCTCCTGTGGGTTTTTTGGAACTTCGGAACCCAAATCCTACCATTCTGTTTGTTGATGTCCCCAACCCATCTACAGAACCATACAGAGAAGCAACAGTGCAGCGAATTGTCATTTTGCCTTATTTCCTGAGTAAGTTGCACTTTGCGAGCATCAGCAATTATTATTTGAGCTGTACGAGTACGCACTAGACGAATTGAATAATGTTTTTTGTAAATAATACATAAACAGGCGAGTAGGTATCATGTACTTTCTTCTGACGAAAAAATCGTCGCAATTTCCGCTCACAATCTGCAATAGAGCACTCACTAAGGAAGTATAATTTTAAAAATTGCCAACTTTCCACACTGTCTTTTCCCAAGTTTCTGTGAACTACTCGTGCTTCCTCTAATAGATACGTGAAGTCATCTGGTACTGACATAGTCCCATTTTCGTCTCCGTTTCCTCTACCATTCGTTACACTTGTTCTCTACGCCTGGCTATTTCTACTCTAATTTTCCTTTCCAACATCTTCTTGCATCGGCAGAAGCAGATCACAACTACGCCTATAATACCCAGCAGCAACACTCCAACTGTAAGGGCTTCTCTCGCTACTCCCATGGAATTATCTGTCGTTTGGCCACCACTGTTACCTGCTTAGGCTATGGTAATCTCCTCCTTCGATTGCCCTTTTTCCATTTTGACTCTTATTAATATTCTTTGGGCTTTACCCTGTTTTCCGGCAGGTTATATATGTTTTTCGGCAGGGTCGCCATGTAATATATCACTCCCAATCGATGTGCTATAACTTCCCCCGTACACACTGCTCCAACTGGGGCTTACTGGAGTCCCGAGTAAAACTACTTCATACTCGTAACGTGATGTATATTGATCTTTTATTACAAACTACAAACTACAGATCTATCTTATATCTAACCCATATCCTATTGACCTACTTAGCACAATCTTACCTAAACATAAACATACTTATTTTCCCATGTCTCACGTACGGACTGGTAACCTCCTTTTCAAAGTGGAACAATACCATATACTGGGTGTTATCAGTTCCCTTTATTTTACTAAACTACAACAGAACCCTTAATCCAGCTTAATATAAAGCTCCGTCTCTTGCAACGGAGCTTGACAGTACACATCTGTCGTCTAATGAGAAGTTCTTAAAAAAGATGACAGTTGACCCACCCATTTAGTATAGTCCCAAAAAAAACTCAAACTTTTGTTGGTGTAACCTTTGAAGGTTTCGAATCATTTAAAAGCTTTTTTAGTAGCCGTAACGTTGATATTGCTTTTTTTAGTACAATAAGACCTCATAATTTTCTCAACCACATACCTAATTGGATCAGACGATAATATTTTTTCAGAGTATGTAATGCTATGATGCGCCGCGATCATAATTTTCAAATCGTAGGAAATACTGAGTCAAACAACTTGACTTGATTTCTTGTAGAACATAAGAAATAACAGTGAATGGAGCACGTTATAGTATTGCATATTCACGCATCGTTGGCCTCGTCTGTATATCCAACAGGAGTTCAAAAATAGCGTCGCGTATTCCAGGAATTCTAGGTCGAACGAAGTAATATAAAAATTCACGGAATTTCACTGTGTTCCTATAAAAAATACAGATCAGCGTGCTATGGTTATAAGATTTCGAAACTATGTCAATGCCATCAAACATACGACGGCGCAGAAAACCAGCAACCTCCTCCTTTGGATTGAGAATTGGGAACTTACTATTAGGTACTTGGCTTAAACGCGATTTGAATTAAACCTAAAACCATGGGTAAGGCAATCAATGATTTAACCATTGGAGCACATAAAATCGGACAAAAAAATTGCTGTTGCATAACTTTATATTAGAAATGTATCGATTTTATCAAGAACAAGGTATGAATGTGGACAACGTCAGCATATATATAAAACAACATCCGAAAAAACTTGACCTAAGAGTTCGTCACTGCGCAACCCTGAACACGTATATGCAAGAAAAATAATATCATTCGTAGTAAAAAAAGCATTGCCCTGTTTCCCTACTAATAGTACCTAATAGTACATACTAATGCCGGTCACAGACGTTACCGTTCGTATACCTGCACAGGCTAGCTACGTTTGTGGGACGATCTGGTACGGCGGTGAGATCAGGTTCACCGTAGGGTGGTTCTAAATCCTGTACACTGCACAGGTCAGTCGCCATACACGCTCCGGTCTGCTTACGCAGGCATACAGACATTAACTGTGTTTTGAACACATGTGTTCAAATCAGCTGTAACACGCGGTACTGAAAATTCGACATTAAAAAAAAAACGAAGAAATGTTGGTTAATGTGGTTGTCTCTCTGATTCATCGCGATTTATTGTCAAAACAGTAAAGCCGCAGATTACGGTAAACAATAAATGCCTCGTCGACCTTTGTAGCCCCGTAGCCTTTAGCCACTCTCTGTTTAAAATGATTAACTAGATTTAGTTTGATATGGTTAACATTGATTGACATTTACCCCAGGAAACAACTTCTATCTTCCTGCGCCAACTGGTGATTCTGAAGTCTTAAAGAACGCGTTGCTAATAAATTCAAAATGATGTAGCGGTGTCTTAGGGCCGTACTCATAGTTGTCTCTTGAGTAATACTTAAGGTTCCCTTAAGTAACACTTAAAGGGCACTTAAGGCTCCCTCAAGTGTGACTTCATTTGGCGACACTGTCATACTTCAAATGTGAGTCAATTCGTTGTGTCTATCCCTAAGCGTTTTGATATTTTCTGTTATCTTTTTTTGTTTTGTGACAGTATTTCGTCTTTTGTGCCAGACATTTCTCCGGATGTAACAGAAACTGACATCACCGTACTGCAAAATTAACCTACAAAATCACCTTGACTGCAACGAAAAGTCATGTTGACATTTCGTTACTGGTGGGACTCTTAAGGAGTAAGGGACCGTCAAGTATTAAGGAACCCTTAAGTATTGACTATGAATACGACCCTTAGGAACGCCAATACGAGGGTCTCATTCAAAATGCAACGATATGGAAAACAGTGATTATATTTTGTCCTCAACCATTCTGAGTCACGACTGATGAATTATAATCCAACTTTATGTAGCCAAATTCTTCTACTTTTCTGATTCCTATCCTTTATTGGCTCTCTCATTTTATGTTTTATGAATAGCACAAATGCAGCACTCTAGGAAAAGTGCCTTAATGCTTTGCGGCTCTGAAGGTTAGTACACCAATAACAAAATCTGTTTCTTCGCACTTTTTTTCCTTCAAACATTTTGTAGATATTATTTTTATAAAGGATACATAGGTTGCCGAAACGTCAATAAGGAGTTTACCATTAAACATGTATGGTTTTATCTATGGGCTGTAAACCTAAATGAATCAAAGTAATTTTGATATTCAGAAAATGTAATGTTGTGTGTCAATACGATACAAATAACTAAAAAAAATGTCACGGAAGACTCATTATTGTAGCTCTATATTTTCTAACAGACTGAAGCGGTTTTCATTCACAATAAAAAGGAAATGATTGAATGAAGAGTTTACAATGGTTTTTGGGTTTGGTTGTGACAAACTTGACGAGTTTCTATATGTTTTAATAACGTCTTTGCCTATAGCACCGTGACATAATAAAGTCTATATATTGCATATGGATTACTTGGTCAATTCTATTGTGTCTTTATGGGGCTTAAAATGAACCATTTAGGTGGAAATCACCATTTTTGCATTATTTTGGCAACTTTCGCATACCTCAAATAACCCAAAATGTTTGTCCGACAAAATAGACTAAATCCATGACTTTTAGGTACCTTGAGAAACAAACTCCCCACTACCAAACTTCGCAAGGCCCAACATGTGTCCTACTCCACCCAAATAACAAATACCCCAAGTTTTGACAGTATGGTCATAAACATATTGCTTTTGTATCTCGGTCCAAGTACTGTAACTTGATACTTACCATTATCACCGCATGTCAAATCAGCTTCTTGAAACTACCCAGGAAGTATTGAGTCAAACTACCTTAGCCTATTTTTCAAAGAAGATGGAAAACCGTGTCAGCGCTCCAAAAATTTCCTTGTTCTAAAAAACCCACCGGTCCACGTTTTCAAAAATAACCTTGGCTTGATATATGAGAATTTATCTCATTTTCGATATTCTCAGCTCACATCGAAAATTTAATCTACTCGCAAACCGCTCGGAGTCTGTGGATCTTGAAATAAACTAGTGTTTATGAAGTTGACTTATATAACTCCAAATTACTTTTTGACTGGCATTACTATCGAACATATGTTTTTATGTCGCGTTTTATTAATATTAAGTTCAACACAAGGTTCGCGTAAATTTATATTCGCGTCTAGTAATACTAACTAGGTTTATGTGTGCTGTGTTGAACACCAGTACACCAAAGATGGAGTAAGGTAGATTTACTCAGCGCATTCATCTAAATTATTTTTTAAATTTGTGGCGCGGCAGTTATGAGCAATGTAATAAAACATGGATCACTCAAACGCATTTATTTTTTTCCTATACGCCTAGAATTCTGAATGTTTTTGATTTTTATCACCAAAATTGGCACTTTAATTTTGTCCAAGAACAACTATCGACACGGCATGCATCGAAGGGTGCTTAGGGATTATATTTGGGAACAATATATTCTAAAATTTCCTTATCTCGTAAAATGACCTGAGACTAGAATTAGACGTCAGAACCAGCAATACTCGTTATCTATACATTCAACCACAAAATATAATATAACTGAATGTAATATGAACGCTTCGATTGTAGAAAATAATAGGTTTCTTCACTAAAACTACGCCTCACTGTTTTCGTTATAACATACATAACTGGATCAGAACCAGTATAAGAATAGGCCAACCACCAGAGTCACTGATTCCGCGTTAGAATACACAACGGTTTGTTTACAGTCATTGCCTAGCGTCCGATAAATGTTCAATGCGCTCACTCCATTCAGAAGCTGACACAGTGACGTACCCTTTTGTCTGGGTGTTAACATGCGATGATTGGTTTACAGGCTTTAATTGACGATACACCCAGAACACTGTTTATTGAATGCTCCCCAGTAATTACGCTAGCCAAATGACAAATATCAAAAACATGTCACGTCGCTAGTCGGCCACCCATCGGATTCTCTATGACAAAATTAAGAACAGGAGACCTAAGCTTGAAATTTAATTTATTCTGATATTTATCTACCTTGTATCAAGCCGGGCACGTCCTCGCGCAGATTTGTCGCAGCAGCACTCGCGTTGCCTTCGTAAAAAGTTCTTCGATTTCTGATAGAACCTGCATTTGATTTGCGGTAGACGCCAAGTTTTCATGAATGATAACATGGGAGAAACGAAACTCTACAGTTGTTATAAATTCGGTCGATTATAATTCAAACGTGAAAGATATTGCATTGGACAGAAATCCAACCGCCTCGGTAGAAAGAGCCGTTAATGACCTTATCAAGCATTCTTCTGTCGACAATTTTATTAAAACATCTTTTCTTGCTCACGGTTTCCGTATTTCAAAATTCTATGGCCTTCCAAAAGTCCATAACCCAACAGTTCATTACGCCCTATAGTACTGTCGGCTCTTTAACATAGTTGGTATCTTGCTTCCCTCCTGAAGCCCCTCACTGGTCAATCAAACGCTTTTATTAGGAACTCGACCATTTCTTAGAAAAAAGCACATCAGGCTCAGTTGAGTCGGAGGATATTTTGGTTAGTTTTGATGTCGAGTCCCCTTTCATGATTGTATCCGTTCCAGCCTACCCATACTTGAGAATCTTATAGAAACCCATGACATGGATTCAAACTTGATTAAATTAATCCAGTTTTGTCCTCAAACTACGTTCTTCTTCTACGACGGGGACACGTTTTTGAGCAAACTTCTGGGTTACAGTGATCTCACCTTTGTCGCTTGCAGATATTTTCATGGAAGCACTAAATAATGGCATCTTAAAATCTAAATGCGGGTTTCGATATTTCTAAGGTACTTTCGTAAATTGGCCTCATGGAGGAGCACTTTTCTTTGTTATCTAAATCCATTTCACGTTAAGGTAAACATCACAATGGAATTAGAAAGGGATGTATATCTTCGTTTTTTAGACGTTTTGGTTTCTCGTTTATCAAATGGGCATTTGAGATATTCGGTTTACAAACATACAGATAGGTACCTATCTAAATGGTTTGTCACTCCATCATCCAGCACAAAAGCAATCAGTGATTAACTCACTTGGCATAGAGTCGTTACTCTTTCTGATACCAACTCTCTTAAAACCGAACTTCAGCATGTGAAAACAGTCCTGCTACTCTTCTACTTCTCCGAGATAGTCCGCCCAAGATGGTAGCAATCCACCTTTAAGATTCGCCTTCTTACCAATGTATCTCCACTAAATGTTCAACCATTCACAAATTCTTTCAATATTACAGAGGACCAAATTCCCTTAGCTCCGGGAGGTGGTATCTACCTGCATAATTTCTACGTCATCCACATCTATACCCACTGTAATCCTCTATCTCTTTTGACGATAAGTGTATATACAGTTATACAGGTTAGGTAAGTACTAGGGTTAGTCAGTCGTAGTCTCGTAGTAGTGCCCTGAGGATGTTCCGTGCAATCGTGCACGAAAGCTCAGCGTTTAACGCAAGTCAAACGCACATTCCAAGGTTCATTCAATTTATTTATAGGTTAAATATGCTAAGGATCATTACTATTAACTTTTTAGTCCGTTTAATTATCCTTTCCATTATTTGCTACTTATATTATTGCTCCTAAATAAAGAAGTGGATTCTAATATAACCTACATTTTTTTGTTCAGTCACGCTGAATTTTATTTACTGCACCGATATGTGAGGGGTGTCCCCTCTACTACGAGGATAGCCGATCGTTAGCGATTTTGATTGTTACTAACAATATCGGCCACTATACACAAGTTACAAGTTTTATTGCTTATTAAGTTAGTAGATTCATATTCTTATCAAATAAACTCAATAAAGCAAATGTGGTTAGCTCTCGACGAATGAACAAGGGCCCGTCTTGCTGAATGTTCACGCCGTGATCTAACCATGCCTAAAAAAGCACAATTTACTAAAGAGGTTGGTAACAAGCTAAGGCATAAATATTGTTAGAATAGTATGGACAGTTTGTCTTGCGTACAAACGAAATGTTTGAGCACATGGAAAGGTGTAGCTGAGTACTGAAATATTTAAATCATTTGAAAACAGTAAATGGTATATTTAATATATTTACAGCATGTTGAGGAATCTAAATTTTTGGGAACAAATTTTCTCATTTCGGATTTAAATTTAGATGAAGTTTGGATTTGCTTTAGTCTGGAACCATGGAACCTGGATGACTGGACAAAAAGTCTTGTTAAATGTTTGAGCGACAATACTCATGTTGTTAGCAGATCTCGTTAGACGATTTCTAATACAGGTAAATTTATGCTGATTGAGATACATTTTATTTAATCGTTGTTAAATAAATAGTAATTGCTATACTCGTTGCTATATTTAATCCCAAGGCTCTATCAGCACCTTGGATGTGTAACTGTGGACTGTGGAACGATATCCACCGTCCGAAGGGTTTGCGATGCTGACTAGTGCCGGTAGCAACGGTGGCTGATAGATATTGACATAAGTACTCTATGTTGGGGTATTTCGTAGTGGAAGTATTTCGACAGTGAATATGTGTGGTGATAATGCAGCGTCTGATTCCTGACACAACGTTATACTCGTAGTATTAAACCAGAATAAGGCTGGTAATATTAATTTACAAAAAACTCACCAAGATCTGTTCTATGATGATCGCGCACAACTTCTCTCCTGAACTTCTGAAGACTCGATATAGATATAGTACTACCCTTACTACCAGTACTGCCAGTACTATACGTACTGTATCTACTTGCTATTGATACATCAGATGATCTTCGTCTGTGAGGCTTTTTTCTGCAGAATAGGATCACAGAGAGGATTTTTTGCATAGTTTCACCTTTACAATTTTGGTGTTTATCCACGGTTATTTATAAACTACATTTAATGTAATAGACCGCCGTGAAGTTTGTCCTATAAGTTGTATTTCATTTTTTGCGGATACTTTATATTGCTCGAAAGTTGGAAAAAGAATATAGGAAAACATGACGTTAGTTGATATTTTTGATGACGTACAGTTATCAACGCAAAAGTGAGGTTTCCTAATAAATGACAATTGTTGTATCAGAAGTTGTTGTTCCGACTCCCAAATCCATGATTTAGAAGAAATAAAGCATGGGGAGCAACCCCAACTTTTTTTACTGATTTATTGGAGAAGTGTCACTTTTTAAACGTGTAGTGGACAGATAATTCTTATCAGCTTGAAAACTGCCTATAAATTATACAGCAATGTCCCAACATAAAGTGCACAAACAAATCTGGCTGAAACTGGAGACCACAGTTTATCGACAAAAAATATTAGAAAAGATGTCAAAAAATTTTGTTGACTTAAATTGACAGTTTAGATGTATTTGTTTTTTTTTTATTTCAAATCATCCTAGCATTTGAAGCTGTGTGCATTTCTTTGAGCAAAAAATGTCAGTACTGCCTAATAATAGGTGCTGTTTAGAAAAAAGTCTGCCAAAAAAGTTCGTGAGCTTCAAAAAATATATTTTTAGAAATGTTAGACCGTTTTTATATCCTGTCTAATACAATCTTCTCTCTTTAGCACAAGCTTCTCTAAAATGAGAGTCGAAGCATATGCGTGAGCGTAGCATCGCTCACTGATCATTATAGGTGCTTTTCTATTACATCTGCACTCAGTCAGATCGTTTACAAGATGAGAGGGCTCAGCTCAGTTGGAAAATAGCTCAGATGAGTTAAAGGAACGTGTTTGTGCAGTCAAATGTCATTCCTCGGAATTTTGTGCTATCGTTCTATGATCTATCGATCCTTTCCATAAGCTAGTTTTTAACCTTTTGCGTATATCCTACACCCACAGACTTCGCTTTCTTTACCTTTACTGAATAAAAAGAGGTTGTCCTAGTTGCAACGGCAATGGCATAGTCGAATTGTAAATCGGAAATCACAAACAGACGACTGAAGAGATGAAGTTTTTGGAAGAGATCGTCGCTCACTATACACTATCGACTATCCATACACCACAAAAGACAAAACCCGCTGACATTCAAACTGATCTACCCTTCGAGCTAGTGCAGATGGGCTAGTGGAGGTAAAATATCTCACTTTAGACGTCATGAGAGATGTATCTGACAAGACTGTAGCAATCTGCACTGACAGCAGGCAAGCACTTCTAACCCTGAAAAGACCATAAGGGCTAGCAATGGAGTATGGAATGCCACCATTCTTTAGCCCATGCTTTGGACAAAAAAAATATTGTCCTGAGGTGGGTTAAAGGGCACAACAACAACAAAGGCAACCCTATAGCGGACGGTCTAGCCAGGAAGGCCGCTGACCAAAGAATTTTAGGGCACGAAAGGTCAGTGGATCTATTGTCAGTGACAAAAGGAACGAACATTGAAATTAGTAATGACATCACAAGTGAGAATTATCATATAAAGCATGCAAAAGGAAAGCACCTTATGCGTCATCGCTCAAGTACAGACCCTTTTTCGCACAGACACTCGAATTTAACGTCTTGTAGAAAAGCGACTCTTACAGCCACGCTTCAATCTATTATTGTAATCTCATAAGTGTAGTAAAATATGACTATGTGGGGTATTTCCTTGAAAATCCAAATTTGGTTCAAGAAAAGCTCTGACATTTCTAAAAAAACCCTTTTTTGAAGTGAAATTACTTTTTCTGACGGACTTTTTAGTTCGCTAGGCATTATTATTGTTTTACTTCCCACACCGATCGGTGAGAGGAGTATTGTAATCGCAAAAATTTTCGATTTTGAGATAATATACTTTTTGGGCGTTTTATGATGCCTACATAACGAAAATCCACGTCACTCATTTCCATCGGTCTGTCTGTCGGTCTGTCTGCCTCAGCAATACAGCAATATTAAAAAAAACAAAAATATGAAAACAGCTCAAACTTGGTTTTTAGGCGTTTTAGGGGTTCCTGGTCATTTTCTACTTTTTCTTTGGGTTGGGGTGAAGTTGGCGTGTTTCGGGAGTGGGGGGTTGTAAAACTCAAAAATTTGTTGTATTCATGATTGATTGTCCATTGACCTGTGAAAGAAGTACTTAGTAGTAGAATAAAACACTTTTTTGCGGTCGGGCGAGCGATGATTTGGTTGCACGGGCATCTAGAAGCTATGGCAAATAATTTTTTTCAGATTTATCAAATCATTTTTTTGCCAATTGATTGTGAGCTATTTTTATCCAGTCTCGTGTGTGTACTTTATACTGGGACACCATGTATAGTCTGGATACAGGCTAAATAGAACAAAGTTGAGTAACATCTATAGATACTGTTTGTCATAGCACATACTCATATAAAAGCTTAAAAAATCTTAAACGGTTAGAAGAAATATAAGTTTAAATGAATTGTGTTTAGGATGTCCCATAAAATCTACAGGGTGAGTGTTTAGTATCGGATCGGTCAATAACTCCACTACTGCAGAAGATAGCGAAAAAGTAGTATATAAAAGTTGTAGCCAGGGCTACAGAAAATGTTTCGATTTATACAGGGTGATCCGTAACTACGTGGTGATGCAAACATACATTTTTTCAAATGAGACACCCTATATATTATGCCGTATTCAAATTCTACTAATAATTCGCGTTCTTAAAATTTAAGACATTGTAACATTATACAGGGTATTTCAAAAGCTATGACCATCTTTATATCCAAATCGTTGCCAAATGAACGTACTGTATATTGTAAATCAACTAATCAAATTTATTTCTTGATACGGGAAAATGAAAAATATCCTCTAGTTTTAACACAGGCTGTAAGACAAAGTCGCCGACGCATATTTATACACAGGGTGAGCTAAAATGCAAAAACTAGATTTTCTCTTTTTTTAAATGTAGCTCCTCATATTTTATTATACCAAAAAATGCTTTTAATATGCTCTTTCATATTTGTATATCATTTCATATACTTGCATTCAACAGTTTCTGAGACATTTCAATTTTTCTGAAAATTTTAGATATACCTTCTATTTGTGTACTAATATTTATTTATTTTGAGAAAGTGCTATCTATTTTTATTTATAATTAACGAACAACTAAAATTAAGGCCATGATAGTAGATATTTGATGAAATCAAAACCCTGAATTATCGAGATAATATAAGTCATGTATGCTGAGCTGAACTCAAGATTCGTATGCTAAAATGCTATGTGTTCTCTATCATGTTATATGGTATAGAGGCAGCCACACTAACAGAAACCATGATGAAACGAATAGAAGCTTTTGAAATGTGGCTTTATAGGCGAATATTGAGAATATCGTACCATGTTACCAACGAGGAAGTTTTAAGACAGCTCTCCAAGACGAAAGAACTGGTCACAGAAATTAAAATAAGAATATTACAATACCTGGGCCATATAATGAGAGGTGAAAGATATCAAACTCTCCATGTCATTATGCAAGGAAAAATCGATGGCAAACGCAAGGTAGGAAGAAGACGCACCTCGTGGCTTCGTAACTTGAGGGAGTGGTATAACTGCTCCACAACACAATTATTCAGAGCCGCAGTTAATAAAGTGAAAATTGTCATGATGGTCGCCAACCTTCGTAAGAAGATGGCACCCTAAGAAGAAGAAGATGCTGAGGAACAATTTTATAGACGTGATACATAATGATCGAGCAGATCTATCAGGTAGGCTATGGAACATTAACTGACCCTGTCCGAATAAAACGATTCTTCAGTGTTTCAAATATCTTATATTTTAAGAACGGGAATCATTAGTAGAATCCAAATATGGAATAATATGCGGGGTGTCTCATTTAAAAAAATGTATGTTTACATCATCATGTAGTTATGGATCACCCTGTATACATCCAAATATTTTCTGAGTAAGGTGCATATTCTTGACTACAAATTTTATATATAACTTTTTTCGCTAGGTATCTACTGCGGTAGTGAAGTTATCGACCAATCCAGTACTAAAAACTCACGGTGAGTCACAGTGCACGCGACGCGACGCGACGGTCCGTTACAGCTATACGGTAAAAATGTCAACAAATGGGCATGTATGTGGGTTAATGAGAGTTATAATGTAAGATTATTAATTAATATACAGAGTGTTTCAACAAAATGTATCAAACCTACAGTTTTTTAGGGATGTCCTGTATTTTATTGCATTTTTCATATTGTACGTGAAAATAAAATAAACTTACTACACATTTCGAATATCTATACATATATTGTGGTCTCCGAGTTTTTTGAATTATAACGTCTTGAAACAAAATTATAATTCCATAACAAATGAATTCCTTTATGGTTATGAATACACTGACGTATTTAAAATTATCTAGAAATCAACAGGGCGCTCAAAACGATGAACTCATCCAGGCCGTAATCAAACGCTTATAATGTACTAATGTTAAAAATGGCGCAAGAATAGCTTGACGAAGCATCGTACGTAGCAACTCATACTTTATAGGATGTCGTAGTGAAAAAAAAATGAAAATAGAATGCCCGATAACTGAAAGTATCCTATAATTTTTGTGTTCAACTTTTGTTATACCCCAGTAATCGAAATCGTTGACTCACCCTGTATATATGGTAGGCATAGCATATCATGTTTTCAATGTTGCCGCGGAGCCATGATGCATACAAGACGTAATTTAGTGAAAAGCTGGCGATATGCCATAGATCCCGTCGCCATCACGTCGGTGCAACTTTTTAATTGAAAATTTGTTGGATGGATCTCTGTGTCAATCATCAACGTTGGGAAGGAAACCTGTTTCAAGAAAAGTGCCTTTTCGACATTGGTTGGAACGATGTACTTAAATTTCGTGACTACTACATGAGGGTAATTTGATAAGTCCGCGACTTCTTTATATTCTCGCCCAGTTACTGTAGAGAAAAAATGAATTCCTTTTTTTTATAACTGGGCAAACCGCGTAGGCAGAGCCTAAATACCAGAGTACCGCGGCTGCTGTGAAAGGGTTATGTTGGGGGAAGTTCGTTAACGCGAGATTTGAATGGGGCAGTACCCGCAGGTCCAATAAATACATCTCCTGGCAGTCCATTCCAAGCCTTGGACACCCTGGGAATAAATGTGCGGTTGTACCGCTCGGTTCTTGATGTATGAAGAACGACCACCTTAGGATGAGATGCAGCGGTCGCGCGGGTGCATCTGATAGGAGCGATGAGCGGCGGAACGATAGAGGATAGCTCAGAGGAGCAGATTCCGTTTGAATATCGGTAGAAGAGCGAGAAGTCTCCAACTCTCCAACAGCACGCCGATGAGAAAGTGGCTGGAGATGGCGCGGTAAAGCCGGGTCGCCAATTAGTCGAATGGCCCTTCTCTGGACGGCATCAAGTATAGACAGGGTAGTAGGGGTAGTAGCTCCCCAGACGTGAGAGCAATACTCCAGGCCAGTTCTTATCTGGGCTTTATATAGCGTGAGGAGGTTACATGGTGAGAAGTACTTTCTGGCTCTAAATAGGTACCCAAGCTTTTTACCAGCAGCTGTTGCAATTGACGCAACGAGTTCGTGCCAGATCAGATTTTCTGTAATTTTAACGCCTAACAGCATAAATGAGTGACTCCTTGGCAGAGCCCGGTTGTTTATTAGAACCTGGTGTTGGCTTGGGTACTTCTTGTTTGATAGCGTACAATACTGGGTATTGGACGCATTAAATTTTTCCATATTCTTGAGCCCCCAAACGGTAATGGTATCGTGGTGATTAGGCATTTCTTTTTGAGCAAAAGAAGTTGTTGAAGCCAAATTGAAGGATCATAGATACCATCGAATCTCATCATCGTCAGTTTCGTTGGTTGAAAAGTGTTGTGTTGTGGCCGCATTAGCACAAGTGACGTGTAGGTTGTCCAAAAGAAGTCGTTAGTTAAATATCATAATCCATAGATTGATATTGGATGATCGAAAATTGGATGTTTGAGATGGTCGAAGCTATAGGCACTATAATTTAGCGGATACATTACATTTTTCAAGAATATTCAAACTTGAGGAAGCTGCCTGCCTAACCTTTTACAATTGTTTCACAGCAGTTAGCAGTGAATGGGGAAGTTCAACCGCAATGCAAATAGACTTTTGAATTGTTTGGTTACCGTAAATGAGACATGAGTCCAGCAAACCACGCTAGAGACGAAACAGCAATCGAAACAACGAGTTTCTACGAGTGACTGTGCACCTAAGAAGGCTGATATGGATCTGTCTGCCAACAAAGCCGTGACAACAGTTTTCTGGAATTCATATTCTAACATACTGTATATATAGTGTTGATGTTTTATGAGTTATTGCTGTCAGGTGTGACGTTACTGTCAAAATCATATGTTAGATTTTGGATATGCAAACGTCATCGAAGCATTTGGAGACGGGCGTTCTAGAATGAATCGACTAGTTGTCACCTGGATGTCTCGAAATCTCTAGAAATGGTGACAGATAGCTATATGCGTCTCAGAAAGGATCTCGAAAACTTTAAGGGATGATTTCTGGCACCGATTTATGCTATAATATGTAGCTAAAAAGTTGAAATGCCCTTAATTAGATCGCGAAATAGTTAATGTGTGGCGCCCTTATCATATTCGTACGTCAGCTGAGGTAAACAATCGATAAAAGATTAAAAAAGACCTATTTAGCATAACCGTACTAAACGACCTTGGCCCTAGTATTTTTACCTGAAAGTGAAAGTGAAATAATGTGGGCCACACACGCATCAATCATCTTTACGACAATACTCAAAACGTTGATTTCTCTGTAACAAATGCGAATTTAAAAATCATTTCTTTTGGTATCGACTTTACATTCCGAAACCTAAGTGCGATCTTTTTCCGGGATTCACACCGGGCCTCGGGACACGGTGTAGCTGTAATAAGGCGCCCACAGAGTTAACGTCTCTAGAGGGAGCCTAATTTGAATATTGGCCAGCCAACATCTATAGCGCTATTGCCACTCTTCTTCGTCCGCTTCCAGTTTCTTCAAAATCTGGCAGTTTCCGCAGTTTGAACACAGTATTTAACTGGGTATTTAACTATATATTCCAATATACTTGCAATGTAACTGATTTACGTGAAGATAATTTGTATTGATTTAATCAAATCTCAAAAATGGTAAATTTCATAGCGGAATGTCGCAATAACTTCTAATATGTCATAAATCTAGCAACCTACAATCGGCGTGCCCTTAAGCTGTCATGTGGCTGTCATTGTAGTTGCGGTTATTGCGTGGGTCGAGATTTTTGTGATTTTAGTGTATATTTGACTGACTTTGTGACTATTTGTGGTGTGAATCAAATTATTTATGAACAATATTGTCATAATTGCATGATGAGACAACATAAAAAGTGCACAGTTTGCTGTAATAGCGACGAATCGGTGAACACTTCTTATCATAGGTGAATAGAGGTTTTGTATTAGTTTTCAGTAGCGTAATATATGGGGATAAGTGGGAACAAAAGTAACTTCACTCCAGTTTGAGGAATAATAATGGTTGTTTAATGTATGTTTTGTGCACACATTACATTCATGTCAATCAACATGAATTTTCCAAATTCCATTTTTTAAACTATTTAAGGACGTGAAATGCAAAAATGTATAATATAATAATAATAATAATAATCGTCTTTATTGTTAAGTAATTACAGATGATACACCTTGTATATGTCAGGTGTCTAAATGACTGGCAGCAGAATGGCGAGATTTAGCTAAAAAGCTACTCTTACACCTAACCATTTGCCGCTGTCGATGGAAAAGGAAAGAGCATTGGTATATATAAGAATGAAAAAAAAATATATAGTTATAGATTCCAGAAACTATCGCTTATACATGTATACAAACAGACACAATTATAGAAAAATAAAAATAAAGACAAAGACAAAGATCGGAAGTACGAGTGAGAGCGAGAGAGAGGGAGAGGAGTTTAGTGCAGAAACATGATATGTTTAATATATTTCCTAAAATTAAAAAGTGACATATCTTTTGAAAAAGAATCAATACTATTATACAAAGAAACAGCATTATAGCTAAAGCTTCTTGTAAAGAGCGACGTTGTGTGTCGAGGCATTGTAAGGGTAGAAGCTTTACGAATTGCCCTATCATGCACATTAAACCGGAAAATCAATTTTTCTCTGAGGTATATGGGTATTCCAGATTTTATCAGTTTATGAATGAAAATTAGATAGTGGGATTTAACCAAGTATGGCATCCGAAGCCAGCGGATAATTTTATAGTAGTTTGATACATGGCCAAACTTCCTTAAATTGAAAATGAACCGGGTACAGTGATTTTGAACTACTGATATTCTCTCTCTTGTAGCATAGTCCAAACAAGGGTAGTACACTATGTTGCAATATGCAAAGACTGATATGACAAGGGATTCGCACAGCTTCTTCCTTACCTTGAAGTTCAACAATGATTTATTCGCATACAGCAATCTTAACCGTACATAGCTTTTCTGTAAGAGACTAGAAACATGTCTGCGGAACCTTAGCTTATCAGCTATGAATACCCCAAGGCACTTTATATTCTCAGAATAAGGTAATTGTTCGTTATTCACTTTAAGTATCAAATTTTTTGTGATGGCCTGCCTATTGTTATCACTGCAGAACAACATTGCCGTAGATTTTTTGCTGTTTATGAGCAGGTTACGTCGCTTAGAATATGAGCATAAGCTTTCAATATCACCATTTATCTCTAGCGTAGCCTCATTTACGTTATCATGGTCAAAAAAGTAAAGAAGCTGCGTATCATCAGCATAAGACTGAATCACCGAAAATTTGACAGTAGAGTTCATGTCGGCAACATAAATCAAAAATAATAGTGGGCCCAAAATAGAACCCTGAGGTACCCCTGAAATAATAGATAGTTTATTCGATGTCTTGTTCTCAATCGAAACACACTGGTATCTACCAAAAACATAAGACTGAAAAAAGCTAAGAGCGATGTTGTCCATGCCATAATATTTCAACTTAGTACATATTTACTTACAGAAAATCTATCTATGAGAATTTTATAGAACTGGATATTACCTGATGCAATTATTATATTTTATTGCTGAAGTAAAAATACGATGCAGCCATTCCAACAGGCTACCTTTCAGAACACTGTTAGATATGTTTTGAAAAACACTTCATGGTAATAATAAATTATCAACTGTTACAATGAAATTATAATAAGGGTAACTCTCTAAGTATAGCTAAATACTAATACAACTTATTGGTATCAGTTTGGAACATCACAGTAATAATTGAATCTATGAATGAACATCCAATTTTAATATAAAGCCGCACGCTACTGGTAATGCCCTTAAGCTGTCAAAATTTCCGTTACATGTTGGCTGGTCAGCGACCTGTGCATTTTGTTGTTTACACTCCCTCTATAGATGTTAACTCTGTGAAGGCGCCATTACTGCCGAAGAGGTAGGTATGGTTAAGTGATGTTATGTTTAGTTAAGAAGTAAAAATTTGAGTTTGATTCACTAGGGTAAAGAATGCGGCCTTCGTGACAATATCAATTTCCTTGAAAAGGGTTAAATGACAACAATGTAGGATATAACATACGGCATTGTTTTGCAGCAGTAACGTTCGACTCTGCGACGACAAAAGTGCTTTTACTTCCCACGCCGATATGTGAGGGGAGTATTGTGATCGCGAAAATTTTCGATTTTGAGATAATACGCTTTTTGGGCGTTTTATGATGTCTACATAACGAAAATCCACGTCACTCATTTCCGTCGGTCTTCTAGCCTCCTAATCTCAGCGACCGCATGGATTGCGATGAAATTTGAGCAGCGATATGCTGTGGGGTCGTAGTAGGTAATGTCCCTATAATTTTGACAATCGGTGCTTGGGCGGCGGAGTAATTAGCAAAAAAAAAATTAAATATTGCTCAAACTTTGTTTTGAGGCGTTTTAGGGGTTCCTGTAAACATACGAAAGTATTGCTTTAGATCGTTCTGTATTTTATAATGTGGAAACTACTAAATTGATGTTAATGAAATTTCGGCACAGTATTACTACTTTGGCGAGGATGGCAAACGCGTATGGTTTTTAGAAATCATTTCAGTGGCGGCGCGGCAATAATAAAAAACTAAAAACAGAAAAACACCTTTAACTTCGTTTTTAGACATTTTAGGGGTTCCCGGTCATTTTAGTTTTTTTTTTGCTGAAGTTGGGGTGGCTCGGGGGTGGGGGGTTGTAAAACCCAAAAATTTTTTGTAATCATAATAATAGATTGTCCATTTACCTGTGAAAGAAATACCCAGTAGAATAACACACTTTTTTGCGGTCGGGCGAGTGATGATTTGATTGCAAAGGGATCTAGACTATAGCTTCATGCCATGGGATAATAATAAAAATGGTATCTTCGGAATGTGTGGGAATTACTGAGTCAATCAACTTGACTCAAGAAAGGGATGTACACGAGTCTCTTCATTATACACTCTCCAAGTGTAGCCTCAGACTATTCCTTGTTTCCAAACCGATGAAATGGCTAGGTTATAGGAGATTCGCGTCAAATGAAGAGGAGAAGATGACATCATTGAGGGCCTTGACAAACGTTATTAGTTAGAAGGAATAAAAATTTTGTTTTCACCCTGATACTAAAAGTTCATAAATATGGTGATACAGTTCGTTGTACCAAAATGCTCAACATTTTCTTCTAGAAACCACGAGCAAAGACAAATAAATAGCAATTGAGAAAACAAGTTCGAAGCTCATTATCCAACACTCGTGTTATTTTTAGACATGCAGCTGTTTCATCTTCCTTGCTTATAGCTCTTAAAAGTTTAATTTGACCTCAACAACCATCATTAAGCGAGATAACACCTTTTTCATTAATTATCTCCACAATTAGTTATTAATAAAAGGGTACTTGTGGACCAAATCCTATAGTGTTGAAGGGAACCACGTTTTGACTACTCTTTACTCTCCACGTCGCAGTTGAGGCGTATTGTAATCTCAATAATTTTCACTTTTGAGGTAAGATTCTTGAGCGTTTCATGATGTCACGAACATCACTGTCACTCATTCCCATCGATCATCTGTTGATCTATCCTCTCATACCCTAATTTTGCCTCCTCCAAAAATGTTTGGTACCAAAAAACTATGGAACGAAGTTTCGGCATCTTTATATTTTTTTGTAGTATATCTGAAACGGTTATCAAAATAGTAAAATTTCTTCGCCCCTGATAGGGCTTACAATAAAAGTTTCAAATTAATTAGATGGATACTTTCCCATAATTATAAAGAGCCTAAGAAAATACTGATTTTTTAATTGGTATTCTGACTTTCTATCACTAAACAACTGAATCTTCGTTGCCGTAGTAGTAACCAAGTATAGAACATTTGTAAACTAAGAGCTATGCTTCCCAAAATACGATTTTCTGATAAAGTATAACAAACAGACCGTCAGAACTATGTGATGATTTTAAGCAATGCAGCTGTATATACAGAGTGTTTTAGTAAGACAGTCCTATGAAGCAATAGCGGATTCGTTAAAATAAAACGATGTGATTTAGCTCAACATACATTGTATATCATGTTGCATCGTTTGGCCCCGAGAGTGCTCTGAGTTGAAAGATAATTCTCGGGAATTATTTATTTATTTTATTTTTAACAAGTGTTACATATAGACTTAAACAAGGGCCAAAAGTCCATAGTGTAAATATAAAATACAAAATGACAGACGACATTCATATATAAAATACAAATAGGTACAGGACACAGAAAATCCTCTAAAATACATTGAAGTTTTATCTAAGCTATTATACTGGCTAATATCTTCTGGTGTTGCTTCTAGGATGTCCTGCCATGGGCAGGTAGGGGACATTCGGATGCAACATGTTCCATCGTTCTGGTATAACTCCAAGGCGATTTTATCGAAATTCGGTATGTATCTAGTAGGGTAACAATTTAGATTTCAGACTACTATTGTCATTTCCACGTCATTCGAAAAGTATTGAACTACATCCAACCGCTTAATAAAGTATCTTATATGTTTTGGTCCGTGGCCCGAAGACTTGTAAATTTTTTGTTAAAGTAGTATACTTTCGCAAACTTTCGCTGTATTGGAAAATTCACGTATCCTTCAGAGATAAAGAGTAAGAGGTAAGAGGAAGTAATTAAGTCGTCCCGGTTGTTTTGTGATTATAATAGAAGACTTCAAATTATTTTTCAACTTTTTCACTTCTTCAAGAATCCGCTGTAGCTCCATTACGCCTTACTACGCCACTGTATATATACAGGGTGTTCCAAAAAAGCCAAACCGGTCTCTAGGACAGGTAGAAAACTGAAAAATAATTGGGATTTGCTTGATAAACAAATTTCGTAACGCCACCCGTATTAAAGATACAGGGCGTTGAGGAAAAAAAATTATAAACATTTTCTACGATTTTGCCTAAACTAATGGCAACATTGTAATAAAATTTCTCACGAACATGTTTTGGAAGCTAGTACATCCTATGAATTTATTTTTATACTTGACTCTCATAGAGGGCGCTAGTTACACGGTTCATACCAGGTAGTATTGAACTTTTTTGAGGTTAGATTTATAAATTGGAATTTTAGGTGAACTTGAACATCATTCAATTTTACACCAAAAAGGTTGTACTCTTGGTAAAACTCGATATTGTGTCCATTTTCGGAATATTTTGATTTGAAAATTGGGGAGTAATATCCGATGCGGGTATAAAGTAATGAAAAAGTTATAAATTAAACAACAAACCACAAGAAGAATGTTACAATAAAGAATAAGAACATAACATAAAATACAATTAGAGTAAGTGTTCAAAATGTCCTCCGTTTTCATGAACACACAAGTATATCCTTTTTTTCTAAAGATTTCATTAATCTTCCAAACGGTTGGGGATCAGCTATGAGGTTACTAAAGTGACGTTGAATTCTGTAGCATAGACTTTTCCCTTAAGATACGACCAAACCGTGTCCGTGTAGTCCAAAGGATTAAAATCGTATGATCGAGGAGGCCAATGAATCGCAGCTTCTGCATTTCTACCAATCTACCGATTTGGAAAGTGGTTACTCAACCAATTACGAAACCTTCTATCAAAATGTGGTGGAATTCCATCGCGCATAAAAAATAGAGATCTTCGCTCGTTTAGCGTTAAATCTTCTAATATCTCGAATAAATGGTTGTTTAAAAAATCGAGATATACATCACCATTTAAATTTCCAGGTAGAATGTGGTAACCTATTAATTTGTTACCTTAAGTTGCTACCCAAACATTAACTTTAAATGAATGTTGGTAATGTCATACCCTTTTGATATAATTATGGATTCTCATCACACCAGTAGTGTGCGTTTCTTGTCGCATAAAGGTTGGCTCGTCCATAAAAAGAATATATTTTAGAAAATTTGGATTGAGGGCTGTCCTTTCTTGTAATGTTTGACAAAAAAATACAATTTAGCTGGTAGATGGACGTGGACTTGTCTGTAAATATACGGATGTAGCTGCTGTTCTTTAAGTAACCTCCAAGTTCATGAAGAAGCCGTATTTGTTTGTCTTACCATATTCCTTATGCTAACCGTTGGACCTTGATCAACTAAATGTAAAATAATATTTCCTTTATTGATGGTCTTGTTGTTCCTGGAATCCATTTTTTTGGTCCCACATTTCCATTTTCTCGACAACGTCATTCAACAGCTCCAAATGTATATTTACTTGTTAACTTTCTTCTAGGAAACTTTTCTACATGACGCGTAACAGCTGCGCTAGAGTTTCCTAAACACTCGCCTAAGGTTAGTAACATATCGGTGTATTCAGCATTTCAGTACATTTTGATTAAAAATATCTAATTTTACAAATAACAGTTTCAAGATTCTAATTATTGTTGCGTTATTGTCATAACTATCAATAAATGTCAGTTTTCCATGACAATCTTAGACAAAATCAAGATATACCGATTAGAATGGATTCTTGTGAAACGTTACAGGAAAGAAAAGCCCTCAATCCATTTTTTTAAATGTCTCCGTTTGATGAATGATGTCTCACTTACCTGACAAAAATTGTAATTAATAATAATTGAAGACACAAGTGGATAAATGTGTCATGTAACATTTTTCCAAAAATGTCTATATTTCATTCGTTAAACTTAGAATATGCTTCCATTTCATTCTTAAGTCCCTTTATTATGTTATTTTTACAAATAACGTCGATATTTAGGTGATAAAGGTGTTATGCACAATACTTCTCACTTTTTACAGTGGATAAAGGTGTCAAGGTAAGAAAGAGTATAAATATGGTTGTATGAAAAAATTTTTGAAGACAACGAATGGCATCCAGAGAAAAAAGAAAAACCAATTAGTGATTAGATTAGTTTCAAGTTTTGTGTTTTTTCTTACAATAAAAAACACCAATGTTTGTATACGTAGCTCTTTTTTCCCTATGCTTTTAATACAGGATATGCCAATTTTTCATGTATAAAGGTGTCATGTATATTCAAAGTCCATTTTCCTGTGAAATATAAAACTGTCTCCAAATTAAAAAAAAACAGACGAAGAAAATGCATAACTGAGCTATAAAAGTACTTGAACTATATGCATAAAAAAGTTCCAATCGAAAATCTTTAAATCGATTTTTCTCAGAATAATTATTTTGTGACATGACACCTTTATCCACTTGTGTCTTCAATTAATAACACTACTTCGTACTAACATCGGTTATTACTCCATAATTTTCAAATCAAAATATTCCAAAAACGGTGCACAGTATCTAGTTTTACCAAGAGTACCTTTTTGGTGTGGAATTGAGTGATGTCTAAATTCACCTAAAATTTTAATTTATAAATCTAACCCCAAAACATTTATGTTTAATACTACACTCTATATATACTGACTCTATGAGTCAGGTATAAGAACTAATTCATAGGATTTACTAGCTCCCAAAACATATTCGTGTGAAAATGTATTACAATGTTGCCAGTAGTTTCGGCAAAATCGTAAAACATGTGTCTATTTTTCTTTTCTTCAACGCCCTGTATCTTGAATACGGATGGCGTTGTGAATTTTTTTTTTACTAAGCAAACCCCATTTATTTTTCAGTTGTATACCTATTCTAGAGACGGGGGTCACCTTTTTTTGGACACCCTGTATATACATATAGTTTTGAAAAATCTGTTAGAAGTCTCCTAGAAATTACCTACAGCTAGTGAATCTGATAAATAGCCAACAGGTACTATATTTTTGAAATATGGGAAATACTTACTTAAATCGGTCATGTGACTATCGCTTATAACTTCTTTCCTGAAGTTTTCAAGTCTAGCCAAGGAAATCTCTTTTCTAGAAAGAGATTTCCTCCTCTCAGCTTTCTGCTTGAAGAACGGCATATTGAAGGTAGTATCACAAACTCTAAAATATCACTTTTACCCCAACTACCGGTCACAAGGCGATTTCATCACCGGCCATTTTGGCGTGCGGAAAAAATCACAAAAGCGCGCAGGAAAATGGCTATGAGTAAATGCGAAATCGGAACATTCAGAAATGGCTAAAAATACCCCGGCCTCTCCAACGCGCGTTAGATTCGCGAAAACCGCAGTAAACTGGAACTCCGAATGGAGTGAAGTTTCTGGTGGAACTGAAGCGAAAACAGGGATAGCTTTTCACCGAGAAGCTCCCAACGTGCGATGTTTTCAAGGTTGTAGGACGAATCTGGTTTCAACAGGACTATCGCAAGGATAGTCTCATCGATACATCCTATATTATGCTTTTATCAAGGTATTATTTTCGTCCTTTACCAGGAGCGAGTGAAATGAAATACCCTAGGACTGATGCGCCAATTAAAATTCAGATTAGGCCACTAAAACTTACAATGCGAAGTGTTGAATACATACAGGGTGTTCACTCGAAAACTTCCCACCACGGATTTATCGAAAACCACTGATTAAAATAATAAACGCCGAGTCACGTCGAAAGGTTTGTCAAGGGGGACAACTTTTTAACAAAAAACTACTTCCATCCCTTGTACCCCATGCGTTCCAGGGTCATCCCCCTGAAAAATGTAAATGACAAGGGTATCGAGTAATAGCTTGTTCCGATGTTATGCTGAAGTCCTTTATTTCGGCTTTTGATTTTTTTAAATCGATCGATTCGTTTTCGAAGAAATTAGAAGAACCTATATGCGTCTTAATTTGTTTAGATAGAAAATAAAAAATATGCTTTTTGTCGCAACAACTGTTCAAAATGTTGCCCGTTATTGGCCAAACAATTATATAGGCGCACTTGCAAACGCAGTGCCCAAAATCAATGTGCTCGGCAAACCGCCGTTCCGTTTTGGACCTTTGTTACGAACTGGATATATTGCAAATAAAAAATGTAGTCAAGTTGATTGACTCAGTACTTCCCACACATTCCATTGATACCAGTTATATTAATTTCCCGAACTATTATGAATACAAAGAAATTTCAGTTCTACCTCCCACTCCCCAACCATCCCAATTTCACGCCCACCCAAAAAAAAGTAGAAAATGATCAGGAACCCCTAAAACGCCTAAAAATGAAGTTTGAGCTGTTTTCATGCTTTTTGTTTTTTTAATATTGCTGCGCCGCCACTAAGACGATTTCTAAAAATCAGACGCGTTTTCCATCCACGCCAAAGTAGTAATACCACAGTATATCCATATAATTGGATATACTGTGGTAATACTGTGCCGAAATTTCATTAACATCAATTCAGTAGTTTCCACATTATAAAATACAGAACGATCTAAAGCCATACTCATATGTATACATCGGAAAATTCTCTAAGTCCCTCGGTTCCTCTAATAGACCAGGCAATGTTTGGATGGATCTAAAAAAGTGTATTATACCGCTAGGTCTTTCTCTCTCAGGTCAGTAGACAGCCTATTATGAGTACAACAAAGTTTTCAGCTTTACAACCCCCCACCCCCCAAGCACCCCAATTTCACCCCCACCCAAGAAAAAGTAGAAAATTATCAGGAATCCCTATCGGTGTGGGAAGTAAAAACCGATAGTTTTGGATGAAGCCGCGCAAGTGGAAGTTTTGGATCATTTTGGCTTAAATCTTAATACTTCATTGAGTAAAATTGTGGATGCGACTGATATTTCCTTTGAATCTATACACACAGTTACTAAATTCCGTAAATGTATTCCATTGAAATGAAAGTAGTGCAAAAATTAATCGAATATGATTTCGATATTGTATTTGGATGACCTTCGTCAACGCATCATCTAAAGCTGCCATGATATCCCACAACACGTTTTAACTGTCTGTCAGGAATTTGTGAACACCGCCTATATCAGTGTTTGGCCAATAGTGGGCAGTAAACACTTATTGCAGTAAAAAGTCAATTTTAGTGCTATTTTGTTTTCTATTTGAAGAAATTAAGATACATAAATATTTTTCTAATTTTCTCGAAAAAAAAATCGCCGCTTTTAACAAATCAAAAGGTCAAAATAAAGGACTTCGACATATCTTTGGAACAAGATCTTACTCGATACCCCTTCTCATTTGTAACTTTTAAGGCTATGGTTCTGGGGCGTAGAGGGTACAAGGGGTGAAGTAGTTTTTCGTTAAAAAGTTGTCCCCCTTGACAAATCTTTTGACCTGTCTCGGCGTTTTTTATTTTAATCAGTGGTTTTCGAGAAATCTGTGGTGGGAAGTTTTCAAATGATTCTCATTTTGAATAACTACTGTGAAAATATTTCATTGTTACAGTGGATTAAGGCAGGAAAATATTATATATGTATTCCTGAAACTTTACGGAGTATAAAAGTTTTGGAAATTCTGGATAATGCGAATTTAATGTGGAGGTTATAACAAAGTTGTCTACTCATATCTCAAACTAGGTTATGTTGGTTTTTATTTTTGCTTATCGATACGTTTTTATCGCTAAGCAATTATTGTGACAATTTTTCCAAATGCTCAAGTCATAAGTAATTGTTGATTGTCAAAGGCATCCGTAGGACCTTAGCTCTTATGCCGCACTATCACTGCGCAAGTACCTTAGACCTGGGAGCCCAGAAACGAAGCAACGTCAAAGGAAGAAGGGAAGATGAAGGTAAGGAAAAAAGTAAAGAGCAGATATCGGAACGAATATCGTTTAGAACAGGTGGCGATATGCTTTAATTTTGACTGTATTAAATTCGCGATGTATTTTTTTGTTCACGCAGTGAGCCGTGGTCGTAAGTGCTTGTGAACTTGCTTGATTTTGTAGTATCCCCGAACGCTTGCCTGTTGACAAAAATGTCTGTATCACCGACTATAAACCTGTCTGTATAGTATGTCATTACGGGTCCTGCCCTAGTAAGTCATACATACTCACAAAATAGTATAACGTTGAGCACGCTGTTAGAGTACGTCAGATATAGTGGAGGCGCCCACTCGTTTAGAAAGCTGAACCAAAAATAGCAGCCATTCCATATATGATTCAGGTCATTAGTACATATTACCTAAAATAGAAATGTTTCTTAAAAAAAGTACAAACCATCTTTTATAACAAGAAGCTTAAACTTCAAATTATCTCACGCGTGGATATGATATTTCTGAGCAAAGGTAATATATAAAGTATGTATAGCCTCATGTCGCATGCAAGGATCGTTCCAGAAAGAGAGCCATACCCGTCCGATAAAAATAGATCAACTTTAATGCATCGATTAAGTAAAGTATATATTTTTTTATATATTTAATCACTGTAACTGACGAGAAGGTAATCCCTTATTCTTTTTATAATTGGACAAATACATAGAATGACCATATCTCGAAAGCCCCAAGCATTTTGAAACGATTTGAGCACTGAACAATACCGGAGAGACACCCTGGCAATGGCTGCAATCCATATTTGTCACACTCCCAAAAAAATCCAACTCCAAAAGATGCAATGAATACCGACCGACAATACTTATGTGCCCTTCTTTAAAAGTTTTTTTACGTGTCCTGCACTCCAGACTATGGGGAAAGACTGACCAGAGGCGCATTACTCTCGATACGGGTTCTAATCCAGATATACCAATATCAGCATGTCTTGTAGATTATGAGAAGGCATTTGATAACGTGAGATACGATAAATTAATATATTTGCTCAAACGACTCGGGTTAGATGGCAAGGACATAAGGAATATCCAAAAATTATATTGGAATCGCAAATATGTCAACATCGGATGTACAAATTCTCAAAGGCGTCAGACAAGGATGCATACTGTCGTCATTATTATTCATCTTATACTCCATATTCCAAGAAGCTTTAAAAGGTGCGGAACTGAGAATAAAGATGAATGGTAAGTACATTAATAACATCCGGTATGCTCACGATACAGTGCTCCTAGCTAGCGTTGAGAAAGAATTACAGTACATAGTAGATAGAGTCAATAATGTTAGTCAAAGTTATGGTCTCAAGATAAACATAAAGAAAACAAAATTTATGATCATCACTAGACTAAATATTAATATTATAATAATGTAATATGATGAAGAGATTGAACGCAGAATAAAAATTTCTCCCCTGTCTAGTTAGCCTCACAGCTGCAGCGCAAATTTCGCAATTGATACTCCAAATGTCAGAGAAGGTAACTCGAAACACGAGGAGCAGCTCAGTGGCCAGCTAGGTCCAGCATTTAAAGACCCTTGAAAACTTTTTTTATGTTCACCAGAAAAACGTGTATAAAACTAAATCACGTGATGTTAATGAAGCAGCGGATCATCGTCAACATCTAATTATATACTCACTTATAAAATAATAGTAAATAAAATAAAGACGTGCCAATACCAACACCATATTTTCCTAATTTTTTTGGTAGTCATTTCGAAAATTTTGGATGTACCTTTTTTCGGTTACACCAAATGTTATAGTTTTTATATTATTTTCAACAATGTGCCACAAGTTGCTACTGTATACTGTTTGGATTAGGAGTAACTCTATGGCTTAGTATGGCTTTGTATCATATTTTAAAGACTCAATAACTTGGGATCAGTTAAATTCTGGTACATATAGATCACGTTTGGGTACAATTTAGCTCAGTGGACGGTATCGTTGTTGTACCTACATTGTACAACCGCGATGTATAAACTGCTGAAATGGGAATATGTTTAATACCTTATCAATACTTAAAGCATTAAGCTAATAAATCTATAATGTTTGAGATCCAAAAATTCTCAGCTGATAAAATTATTCAATACCTACGTACGTCAAATCATTTATAGGAAACGTGTCACCCTTTACGCATAAACTTGAATGGCGGTCCAAAAATAAGCTGGCATATACTCAAAAACGAGTAAAGTTCGGAGGTAAGTGAAAACCTTGGTTTTTTCACAGAAAGTAGTTTTTATTTTTTACTCTCTAGTTTTACAGTACCTGTATTCTCTGTACTTGTACCTTGTAGTCTGATCAAATCAAATCAACTCAGCTGATTTTATAGGTCAGTTTTGAAGAAACGTGTTTTGTCGTGTTTCTATCAGCCGTATTATGTAAAAATTCGCGACAGCGGTCACTGAGCAGATGCCGAGCAACAGCGACATGACAGCAACAGGAGCGTCAAAATTGTAGGTTATATGTTGTTGTTCGTCACCATGACGTTGTATAATACGAAATTTACGTTTGACAGCAGATATTGCGCGATTTTCACCCGTCGCTTATCATCTGCAAGATACGTGATAAGGCTGCGGACTGCTCCTTTCAAGAAAAATGTCGATTTTTGGCAAAAAACACAAAATACTATCACGAAACTAAAATTGATAACATAAAACGTTTAAATGCGTGACTAGAAGTTAAAAATTAAATTTTTTTGTGGTGAGGGGGTTAGAGAACAAATAATTGCGAACGTTGGGATGCATTGGACTATGATCTTCTGTCTTCTTTTCTGGCCTACATTCAGATAGGACTTATATTTGATAACTTGCCCTCTGGCAAGTGTTGACTATAAAACAGATGCATAAGGATACACTTAAGTATTACTTGACTGCAGAAAGCTTTTAAGGCCGCGTGGGATAATACTTCTGACTGCTCAACCGCCTAAAGAACTGCTTGGCTAACCTATTAGGGGGTAGCTCAATACTAACAATAATGGGTAGTTATTGCACAGGCCATAGCTCAGTGTATCTTACTAAACACAAAACAATGCGGATCAACCATGTTTTCCATATATTAGCCATTGTCTTTTAGGTATTAGACAGGGTCGAGTCGAAAATACTTCAGGATAAGACATTTGCAACAAAAAAGATTAATATAAAGTAGGGTCCGATTTTCAAGTGTTTCAGAGATAAATTGAATTTTAGAGATTCTCATTGAAATGCAGACCTCCAAACGTAAACCCTAATAGAACAAGATTTTATTGTCGAATTTTGTAATTTTTGGTATTAGTCCTTAGAAAATATGATATCACGTCGTTATCGACTAAAACAAAGTGATCAAGTATCAAACACCCCGCAAGACAGTGTCAAAAGTGGCTTCAAGGAACGTCACAGAAAATGAATTTATCTTAAAAAATCACCAAATAATCAACTGTGCACTTTACGGTGTAAAAATCTGCCCATCTTTATAGTAATCCACTGGTACCACAAACTTGTTGTAAATGTGCTAAACATAGGCAATAAGATTTAATTTCAACTCTAAAAGCGCAATCGATCTCTGAGAATACAAAGTTTCAACAGAGCGTTTGGCAAACATTTGTCACTGGGGGTAGCTGACAGAAAAGATCTGCCTGTACGCCATCTGGCACCCGAAGGTAACGGCAAACCAAAGAAAATCGCTGCTAAACAGCAGCAGACTTCTTGATGGAACGCCACGGCGCATTCGCGTGGCCTGTCCAGAAAAGCGCGCTTCTATATGCTAAAGCATATCAGAGTCGATATACAAGGGTTGCTCTATATCTCCGTCAATCCACCAGTACGCAGACAGCTGTTTCACGCTTATTAGCGATCATCAGTGCGCCATAGGTCAATTGACGGAGACCAGCGCATCCAGAGCAACCCTCGTATATCGATTTGTCATTGGATTTCTAATTTTGAAGTTTTTGCTAGTTACAGAAGAATAAGTTTATTAGGCATTATCAATGTAAAAAATTATACCTACTGACAATATAAGGCAAACAAATTTTTAGCATTCTTTTCAAATTTTTTATTGATAAATTGTGGTCTAATCTCACCCAGTTTCGTTAATGTACTTTATCTAAAGCCACCCAGTATAAATATACTCCCAAGGAGAAGAACTATATAAATTCTGCCTAGCTCTGTGGTGGTAAAAAAGTCACTTATGAATAGAGTAGGTCATAATATGTTTTTAGCTAAATCCATTATAGAACATATAACCCCCTCGGCGCTACGAGTAGACCACCACACCAATAGGTGTACTCCAGTTTTCCAGTGGCGGTGTACCAAAAAAATGTTTTTATGCTCGTTATTGTAGGTACTACATGGAATAATGCATTAAACGTTTATACAATAATATCCATTGATTGCGTTATTCTTTGTCTGGTTGTATATTCTAAGAAAAGTCCTGTTAAATTATAAATAATTATGCGAATGAAAAATGATTTCAGAGGAAGCCTTTTTACAGAGCTTAAGATACACAAAATGTCGGATGCAAGTTTAAAACAAGAGTTTTATGGTTTTTAAGTCTCTACTAGACAGTGATCATTTTAATTATACATGCTTAGACATAAAGTTTGTTTGCACCAAAGTGCACCAAATCATTTTAACACATTTTTATTAGCTGCACCTGTAAGTTTGTCGTTTGGACCCGAGTTTAGCCTAATTTAAATGAACAGATTTAATTTAAACTTTGTATACTTATCAAGAACTCGTGACAGTACAAAAATTTAATAGGTTTGTCTCATTAACCGGATCAGGATCCTTATAAGAATTCAACATAAAAATTGTAAATGTGATAGCAAAGGCGTTTACAAAGGGGGGAACAACAGGGGTAATTACCCCTCCCAAGATTTTCGAAAAAAAAACTAAATTCAACTTTGACTTATTTTATTTGACTTATTTATTTGAGTAATTGTCGCACTGAAAAAAATCTTTTTTGCAGTAACTAAATCACAAAAGGTTTATTTTGCATTATTATAGTGATGCGTATCTAATATATTCCCATTGTTACATAATCAGTTGAATGTCCTATACAACGTGGTAGCTTGTCACAAAAATTTATCTAACTCATTAATTACCTATTTTGAAAATTGCACCGAATAGAAAAGTTGAAACACTAATTAAAAAAAAATGGAGTACATGTTGTGGCTACTATGGTACCTGACTGTTGAGTGTTCATGATCGTTTAATTTTCTATGCTGTGCCAATAACATTTTCACGGATCATACGTATTACATATTATTTGTATTCCGTAAAATTAAAATTGATTAAGGCATCAACAGATTTTTCTATTTCATGTCCCTAACATACCTGATACTCCACTGTTTCACTTGCTGTTTATATCTTTTTTTTTTTATTTCAATACTATTAACATTTTCCTTTTCTCTTGCATCAACGTCCTTCACTCGGTCCTTCATGAAGGCATTACAAAAAATGGTGAAAGCACACACAACTTCATGCCCCGTTACCCCCCCCCCCAAGACTGAGGTCTGGACACGCCCCTGTTTTTCGTTCATTATTATTTTCAGCTTATACTATGACTGATTCATCTCTTCACTTTTTATTGGTATAAAAGCGTGTTTTTTCAGTATTTTTTCAAACTGCATTTATTTAATGAGACACACTGCAAATTATTAGATATTTCGATCTCTCTTAAATTTCAAGTAAAACCTTTGTGCAACATAATGTGCCTAAGTGAACCATTTTCGAGTTTTTGAATTTATAATAATATATCAGATATACTTGCCATATTGACTCTGTATGGAAACAATCGATTAGTGCGTAAAATGTACAAGTAATTGAAAAAAAGTTAAAACAAGAGGCTTTAGGCTTCTATAGTAAGTATTTTAGTAATACTAAGCAGTGGAATAATTTCGTATACAGAGTTGGTATAAAGTCGTGGTGATAAGAAAACGTATTTTTTTACTAAAAACAATGTTAATAATCCATGTAGAGAGCCACTAACTGCAGTCTGCAGTGCATATTTTTGTAGCGACGACGCTCCATCTGAGATTCTGAAGCGCTATCATGACGATCACGGCTCCCCCCTCTTCCACAGTCATTTAATTTTAACCAAACGACCAACTTATAGCGTGAGGCTATCCCAGAACGAACAGCTTTGCTGGGGGCCGCCGTACCTGATACGATACCGTGGTACCAACACCGACGGGTGGTACAGTACCACAATGATCGGCAAGTGGAGCGTGCGCTGTCATTGTATTGTGCCGTGACAAGGCAAACAGTGGCGTGCACTCTGGGAGATTCGTGGATCTGTCGTCTGTGGGTGACTCATCAGGAGATAGGATGCTAACACAGCATACTAGCGAGGAGCAAGTGCAGGTGCTTGGCGCCTCTATACATATATTATAATACCCTTTGGTAATAGGTGGATGGATTTGGATTGGATTTTCAACCCAAAAAAAATCACAGAATTTGTAGCATTTAAGAGATCCAATCAAGTGATTGATGCTTTTCTTTTGGCACAGGTAAAGGGACAATGACCCATAATGGGTTAATAACAGGGTTGCATTAATCTCATACAACACCCAATAGATTACCAGCACAGGCTACTCATGTTAGGCACTTGTATGCTGGTAACAACCCCTATACAGGGTTGGGATAAAGTATGGCACCAAGCAAATAACTTTGGAACGGAAAGAATGATATTGCTGAAAATTTGCAGGCAAGTGCAGTGACATATAATGCATCCGAAGACATTATGTTACCTATTAATTACTTCCGGTTTCACCGGAAGTACCGTCAACTTTTTTAATTTAAATGGGACACCCTGTATATTTTTGCAGATTTTTAAACATGTTTTTTCCGAATACGTCCATAGTGGGCTTAGTATTAGTTTCTGTAAAAAGAAGAAAGATCTTCTTTATCATTTCAGTTGTTTAATATGGCGGTCATTTAGTCTTAATGATGATCGGTTTTGGCAATCGCGTGAGAACTCACAAAGAAGTGTGTCGACTTTCCAATGACTTACATCCCGACAGGGGCCCTATAACACTCAAACGTTTTAATTTAACTGGGAATATTAAAAATTTACCTAAAACGGGAAGGCCGCAGTCCGCCATGGACGAAAATGTGAGACAAAAGAGTTTCATCTTTCCCATTTTTACAAAAACAAATACTAAAACCACTATGGACGTATTCGGAAAAAAATATGTATTAAAATCTGCAAAAATATACAGCGTTTCCCATTTAAATTAAAAAGGTTGACGGCACTTCCGGTTAGACCGGAAGTACATTAATAGCTAACATAATGTCTTCGGATCCATTATGCGTCACTATATCTACCTGCAAATTTTCAGCAATGTCACTCTTTTCGATAGAAGATATTTGCTTGATTCCATACTTCATCCCAACCCTGTATATGTAGCAGACGTACATCAAATTGTCATCATTATCTAGTGATACCTCGTCAAAAGACGTCAGCAGATCAAAAATTGACGAAAAAATGACGTCTACTAAATTACTTCTAACTAACGTATCGAATATTTATCATGGTATTGATGTTTTTTCGAGTTATGTTATCATTCTAGATATTTTGACAGTTTCATGCTCTTAAAATATTGATATATTCCATAGTTTTAGTCTCCTATATTTTATAAAGTCCAGTAGTATGCCGATGTCAATTTTTAACCGTCTCTCAGACAGCGCTTTAATAGTTAGTTAAAGGCGGGTTCTCCCGATTCAGTTTCGCTGAATAACTTTGATTCAGTGATATTGCTCTCACTGTTCAGTTTTAATGAATCATTTTAAATGATTCAGCATTAATAAAAATGACGTTTGTATTCATTTTTTAATACTGATTCAGCCAAAATGAATGAAAAGTAGGACTGGCTTTCACTTTGACTGAAAGTACAAATCCACTGATCAGTTTCAATGAAAATGTATTCTAGCGTTCATTATCTGTTCAGTACCACTGAATCAGTCAAACTGATTCAGCGAAACTGAATTGTGAGAACCAGGACCGTTCTTAGGGGTGCGCACGTTGTGCCAGCACAAAGGCGGCCAAATAAAGAGGCAGCCGCAGGCCGTCTGCAGATATAGTAAAATTTACTTTTTGATTATAAAAATAAAATTAATTGCAATAAACCTGCCGAAGTTAGGTTTCAATCATTTGTTTGTTTGTCTTGCGAGTCGCTAAATTCACACAAATACAGAGATATATATTTTCGCTTCTTGAAAAAACCGCTCAAGGCGGACTCCACGTGGCGAATGGTTCGGCGAAAATGTTTGTTATGTTTCGATAGGGAGCAAATAAAATAGTGGCTCAAAAACCCACATAACAAAAGTATATACAATATACATACAATGAATATCGAATCAATGGATATGTATGTCCATAAATTGACCAATGGATGTCAAATAGACATCAAAGAAATATAAGTTTCATATACGTCTGTTGCGAACTTTCATATCCATAGCATATCCATTGATATGCCAGGTATGAACATGTATCTTCATAACATATACCATGTATATACTTACATGCCAAATGATATACAATATACAATGTAGATGCCAAAGGATATACAATATCCACAAATGGAGCATGAACGTCTAATGGATGTAAAATAGACATAAAAGATATTACATTTCATGTACATGCATAGTCTGTGATAGTTCAATGTAGAGGCAGAAAGCTAAACAAACTTTATACTTTCAGTATGTATTGTTATTAATTTTATTATTAAATAAATTCATTTTCTACAATAAAAATACTTGGCAAAATCGATAACTGTGATTGTCATCTCTTTCCTGTTGAATGGCATGTCTAAATTACAAAGAAATCAAGGTTATAAAATTTGTAGGCGGTTTGTTCTGCTTACGACTTACCGTCAAACGCTGGATGCGAGTGTTATCAGTAGCCAGAAGATAAGTAACATTGCAGAATATTCCACCCGATCAGGTAATCAGGCACAACCAGCACCAGCACACACACCTAACTACGACTAAGGACGCGAACGGCGGAATGGCTAGAAATCAGCAGAGGCGGCACTAGTAGTCCTTCGCACAGGCGTAAACTACTAGATGTATATATGATACTTAGACCAACATCTTGTGTATATTCACATATGAATATACCTACGTGAATATACATAATATATCACACTAGTGTTTATCATTTTTCATATGTACATTTAACGTCCTATGAATATTAAAAATACACATGCTCAAACTGGAATATCTAATGTACATTCTATGGATGTACATATCCATATAGTGTCACGTGGAAATATCAATTGAAAATGAAATTTGTATAGATGAATACGCTACATAAGCTAGAAAAATATTGTTCAAGTAAAAACGAACAGGTTTCTGTTCCATTCTGACCTAAATATGCATGATTTATACTATTTATACTACTACTATACTACTATAAAATATAAAATTCACCAATATTCCTTGTTTCATTTCATTTGTTTTCTATTTATATTTGTTATTAAAATAAGTGATGAGTGTAATATAAATTTTTGTATTTTCTTCAATCATGTTTTATGTTGTATATTGTTTTGTTTAAAATGATCCATTACGTTTTGTTACAAGTTGCAATGTGACTTTTATATGTAGGATCAAGATATTAATTTTGTTCAATGAACAACGGTTTTATTAAAAATGAAGTCAAGTTGATTGACTCAGTACCTCACACGCACATAACCAGTTTATTATTTTCCCATACCATCAAGGATATTATGCCGCTAGGACTTTCTTTCACAGGTCAATAGCTAGCACATTATAAACGAATACAATAAAATTTTCAGTTTTACAACCACTCTAATTACACCCCCAGCCAAGAAAAAGTAGAAAATACTCAGGAACAATTAAAACGACTAAAAAGTTTGAGCTGTTTTTTTTTTTTTTGATTTTGCAGCGTCGACTGCGAGGTCATTAGCTGCATATAGTTGACTGAGCATATGCTCTGAGTGCTATATCTTAAAGCATAGGTTTGTACATTTCAGAAACTCGAAGAGTCTTTTAATCATAATATCATTCGATAGAATTGTATGGAGGTCGTTATTAAGTCGCAGTATTTGCTTTATTCTGTTGTAAAGAGGGCCCGAGATAAGTAGATGTGTAACTGTCAAACGTTCATTACATCGTTCGCATGATGGTCTTTGTCCACCACTTAGGAGGTACGAATGCGTAAGGTAAGTATGACCAATTCGCAGCCTGCATAGCAGTACTTGTTGCTTACGATCGATATCCTTTGGGTAATGCCACTTGTCAACCGTGCCTTTCACTTGTTTCAAGTGTCCATCATATTGGCTCCACTCGGCTTGCCACACGTTTTTCATTATTGCTTTTAAGTTTTGAATAACATCTGAGATAGGGACTGGTATACCTTCATCGATTAAGTCATTTACTGCAGCACCTTTGGCGGCTGCATCCACTCGTTCATTTCCTTGAATACCCACGTGACCAGGTATCCAAATAAGGTGCACTTCTTTAGCTTCAGACTTTAAGGAGATGACCTGCTCAATGATTCTCATGATAGATCCGTCCTGGGTAATATAACTTTTTGCAGCTTGCAATACGCTGAGGGAGTCAGATACTATGACGCACTTACTGTGTGAACAGAATCTAAAATATAACAGTGCTTGCCATATGGCGAAAGCCTCAGCAGAGTATATACTCATGCGTAAATCAAGTGTCCACGAAAACGATTGGTCTCCCACCACAATAGCTGCACCTACACCGCTAGTAGTTTTAGAGCCATCTGTATATATTATCAAATGATTTGGGAGCTTGGATATTTCTCGCTCAAAGGCGGCTAAATATATTGTCTTTGAGGTTTCGTTTCGTGGAAAAGCTGCCAGTTTTAGGTTTATGTTTAACCTTGGCCTAGTCCATGGTTCAGTGCTTGGTGCACAAATCTGCAAGACGTTATCTATTCTAGCCTCATATTTATCTGCGAACTCGATACTCCTTATTCTGACTGGTCTGGTAACAGAGGGTCTTATCGAATAATCATTAATATCACAGTCCCTAAACAGATCTGTATTCAAATGTTGTGAATAGGATTTAATTTTCGCTGCATATTCTAGAGTTCGAAGACTTATTTTGTGGCGGATGGGCATTACGGATGCATCACATAGAATGGATACAGCTGGACTAGTTCGAAATGCCCCTGTAGCTAATCTTATAGCTGTTAGTTGAACTCTCTCTAGTAATTTGAGCTTACTAGGTCTTGCAGATCCGTACACTAGGCTAGCATATAGAATACGGGATTCAATGAGACATCTATAAATGTTTAATAGAATCTCGCGGTCAGCTCCCCAGCGAGTACCAGACAGGCGCCGCATTAAATTGATACTCTTTTTGCAACGAGTTATCAGATATTCGATATGGTCACTCCAGTATAATTTGCTATCAAACATGATGCCCAATAACTTGACAGATTGTTTGATGGCTATAGTTTCACCTTTGAGTGTGAGAAAAGGAGGAGAGTGGGCTGTGCGAAGTCTACAGAAGTGAACACAGCTAGCTTTCGTAGTTGAGAACCGGAAACCGCGTGATTCTGCTAAATTATTGATCCTATCTATTTCTGATTGTAGTTCTTCATGACCTTCATTCAATGATGCGCGGTGTAGGATAGTAAGATCATCAACATAGAGTACTGCGTGGATTGTGGTTGGAATATCTGCAACTAGGAAATTTATTGCGATTGCGAACAGTGCTACACTAAGAACCGACCCTTGGGGGACTCCATTTTGCAAGTTCCTGGCCGAAGATCTTACATCCCTTATCTGCACTTCAAAACCCCTATCACTGAGAAAACTCTGTATAACGGCTGGTAAGTTACCTCTAAAGCCCCATTCATGTAACTGCCTCAGTATACCGAATCTCCACGTCATGTCAAAAGCCTTCTCTATATCGAACATTACTGCCACAGTATGTTCTCGGTTGAAGAAGGAATCCTGTATAACGTTTTCTATATATACCAGTGCATCTTGTGTAGAATGCTTTTGCCGGAAACCAACTTGACTTTTTGAAATAAGGCCAAGGTGTTCAAGAGTCCAAATAAGTCGAAAACTGATCATTTTCTCGAACAGCTTTCCCAAACAACAGGTGAGGGATATTGGGCGGTAGCTACCTGGGAGCGAAGGGTCTTTCCCTTCTTTTAAAACGGGTATTATGATGGCTTTCTTCCATAAATCTGGATAAACTCCTTCATTCCAGGACTTGTTAATTAGTGCCAGTAATCTATATTTAGCTTCAACAGGTAGATGTTGAATCATGCTGTTCGGTATACCATCTGGCCCTGGGGCAGTTTCCTTGCAACCATCGAGCGCATTTTCTAACTCATCGAAAGAGAAAGGGCAATTATACGAAAGTTGATCTGCTGTCCTGAAACATATTCCTTCTCCCTCGGATACCTGTTTTGCAGCTCGAAAAGCCGCGTCATAGTTGATGCTGCTACTAGCCATCTCAAATTGGTCGGCAAATGCGTTGCATATATCGACTGGATTATCTATTACATGTCCATTTAATTTCAGTGCACTAATTGGTTTATTGGGATTTCGACCAGATATTGTAGCAATCTTTCTCCAGATGTCCTTTAGAGGGACATCGTGGCTCATTGACGCTATGTATTCCTGCCATGACTTCTTCTGGGCTTCGTTCATCAACCTTCGTGCCTTAGCTCTAAGCTTCTTGAATGTGATCATATATGACATAGTTGGATTTCGTCGGAAAATATTGAGGGCAGTTTTCTTTTCTCGAATGGCTGCACTAATATTGTCATTCCACCAGGGAAGCGCTCTGTTCGAAGTCGTTCCCGATGTTTGTGGTATTGAAGTACTAGCCGCATTTTTAATCGCATTTGTGAAGGTTTGTAGAGCAGTAATCGTATTATCGTCAGATGTTGGACGCGTAGACATATTTTCTGCAAAAAGCTCCCAATTTGCCTTGCTGGTTAACCATCTTTTATGAGACGGTATAGAATAGCTTTCAATATCAGTGGTAATAACTATTGGAAAGTGGTCGCTAAAGTGCGGGTCATCGAGGGTATTCCATGACAGTCTACAAGATAACTGAGGTGAGCATAAGCTCAAGTCGATAGCTGACGTGCTGGCCGATCGTACATTGAAATGAGTCGGGTTCCCTGTATTGAGTAAAACAATGTTCGAGTCTTCGATGAATTCTTCAATTGTTCGCCCCCGACTATCCAGTCGGGGAGAACCCCATAAAGGAGAATGAGCATTGAAGTCTCCAACCAAAATATAGGGGCGGGGCAGGCAAGATATGAGATGGCGTAACTGACTAATGTGCCAATTGCCATCGGGTAGGTATATGTTGCATATTGTGACTTTTAGGGGTGTTTCTACACTAACAGCTACTGCTTGTAATGTGGTATCGATGTCTAGCCGGGTAGTCAATAGGTGATTTCTCAGCAATATTGCAACACCTCCTTTCGCTCTATGGACTGGCGTAACATCTTTTCTGAATGTAGTATAGCCTCGAAGAGAGAATGCTGAGTCAGGTTTAAAATGGGTTTCTTGTAAGGCTATACAGAAGGGGTTATGTTCTCTCACCATTAAGCGTAATTCATTTATATGTGATACACATCCATTACAATTCCATTGTAGAATACTATTATACATTTATTTTGGATTGTAAAGAAAGTATACCCCATAAAATAGTGAGAGGAATAAATAAGTTAGTGAATAAATTAATAAATAAACAGATAAATAAATAAATAAATAAATAAGTAAACAAATAAATAAATAGGTAAACAAATAAATAAGTAAATAAATTAGTAAATATACAAATATTAACGAAAACGGGTATCACAGTTGGAATATCACAGGTAAGTTTACTTCCGAGATTGGCCCTTCGGCCAACCTTTTTTCTTTTTGGTTGTTGAGGAAGTTCCTTCAGAAGCTTCTTCCTCTGTTGTAGAGTCTCCCTGTTTTTTTTTCGTTTTTCGGATGACATCGAAATATTGGTCGATACCGAATCGGAACGGCATCGTCCGGAAGAATTACCAGCCACAAGTGGGCTTTTAAAGTAGTCATGGTTGGGAGGTCCACTAAGTAAAGAGCTCTTTATTATTTTCTCTATTTCTGGCAACAAGGTAGTTATGACATCTTTAACAATAGATTCTCGGGATGTTGCAGCTGCACTAGCATAAGACACATTGGTTGAAGGTGTATTTAAGGTTACTTTTCTTTTAGCTTCATTATATGATATATTTTCAGTTGCTTTTACTCTTTGTACGGCTGCTTCTATTTTATATCTAGGACAATTTTTATATGCCGCAGAATATTCACCCCCGCAGTTGACGCACTTTTTTGGTTCTGGACATGGAGAATCTTCATGAGGAGGTACACCACATGGACAAAGTTTGTCTTTTTTACAATTAGCTGCAGAATGTCCAAATGCTTGACAATTAAAGCATCTAGTTGGTGCTGGAACATAAGGTCGTACTTTAAGAAGGTGATATGCAAGTTTTATATCATTTGGGAGTTTTGTCTTGTTGAACGTGAACACGTGATTGGGAGTCTCTATGAGCTCACCGTCCTTTTTGGTTTTTAAACGTCTCACAGCTACGACTCCTTGCTCTTTCAACTCTTCACATATTTGATCGACGCTTGAATTGAGAAGATCTCTGCAATACACTACGCCTCTACACAGATTAAGTGTTTTGTGTGGAGAAACGGTGACACTATATATATTGAAAAGTTTAACTTGAAGTAAGCGTTTAGATTGATTGGTGGATTTTGTTTCAACCAGAAGTCCTTCTCTAATTTTTCTCACTGACTTAACTTCTCCTACCAGTCCATACAACGTTTTTGATATTAGAAATGGGTTAATCTTATCAAAATTCTCATCATCTTGGTCTCTTTTAATAAGCAGGAACCGGGGGAAGTCTCCCACCGTCTCCAGGCTTACTGAGGGAATGGTAAGTGCTCCCTCAGCACTATTGGTTTTTTGGAGGACGGAATCCTCCGAAGGTTTATCAGGATTGCGTTTCATTCAAGTCCCACGAGTAGCTAGGGAACATTAGTCACTAACAGCAGAGCCCCGCGTGCTGCCAGAAGGCTATGTAAAACCGGAGGGCGCCAGGTATCCGGAGTACACCGTTCTCGACTCACTAACGCAGAGCCATTCACCCCTCAGCACGGTTCGAATGACACCTTGGGTTGCGGATTTTTTGCCAGGTTTACTCCTGGGGTCTACTCAGACTGACGTAGGATAGAGGCAGCGACAAAGAAGTTGGCGCATAACGCCCTCACTTCATCTCCACCACCAAACTCCGACGTCACCCCGAGCGGACTGGCGAGGGACCTTGGGATTGCCACACCCACATTTTACTTTATCCGCTTCCGTGGAAGGTGACAAAGTAAAGATGCCCTTGAGGGCTTGAGCTGTTTTTATATTTTAGTTTTTTATTATTGCTGCGCCGCCACTGACACGATTTCTAAAAACTATACCAAACTCCATTAAAATCAAACACCCCAATTTCACCCCGACCCAAAAAATGTAGCAGACTAGGTAATGATGACAGACAGCCCAACAGACAGACAGACTGACGGATATTAGAAAACGCCCAAAAAGCGTTATTATCTCAAAATCGAAAATGTTCGCGATCACAATACTTCCCTCACCTACATAGCGTTTATTGTAAATATAAAATAAATAAAATACAATAAACAACAAGTGCTCCAAAAAAGTTAAAAACTTGTGCTTGGGTACAAGGTAATTATTACAAAATAGAAGCAACATATAAGGGTTAATTCCGGAATACTTATATTTAAATATTATGTATAGCTAAAAAAAGTAAAAAGGGCGGCTTTTTTATGTTTGCACAAAGGCGGCTGAGGGGCTAAGAACGGCTCTGGTAAGAACCCGATTTAAGGGTTAACCCAAGGGTTAACCCCTCGTCGAAATAGCTGACACACTAATCCTGGAATATGACGACAAACAGAAGGTACAAATATACTGTGTAAGGCTTTCGCGGCCATCGTCCAATGAATTTGTGATTCTTGGGTTTTTAGGCCGGCGTCATTTAGCGTTAAAGCTTGACGTTTCGCCATCACGAGTGGATGGCATCTTCAGAAGCTGGAAGTCGTCGAAGTGAAATAGCTTCTGAAGATGCCATCCACTCGTGGTGGCGAAACGTCAAGCTTTAACCCTTAACTGGTATGGCGAAAAAAATTACACTCAACGTATGGCGGGGTCTGGTTAGACCTATAGAATTTTTGTGCAAATGAATGACAACTACAGGTATGAATGTAAAAAAAGTTGTACTGTATTCTAATATTGCTGCTATAAAAACAAACAAAAAATCCATTCCAGACATCCGCTTGGGAAAAATATAGGGTACATTTGAAAAGTAGTTGAAGGACAAACCTTCCAATGATAAAAGCTAAAAAGTGTGTTTTTGTATCAAAAATGAACAAGCCTTGTTTAAATATACAAAATCAGTTGGGAAACAAAAGAAAACAAACTTTTTTCAAGAAAATAAAAATTCTCACAGACAAGTTTGGCAACATAGATTTTTAGTCGTTACATCTGCTACAAATGCTTGTTTTTATACAACTACAAATATGTTTATGACATTTGCAACACATGAGTCATTGTTTGTTATCGTTTCGTGGGCAAATATAACACCTTGTACGTTTAGGAGCTCTTCCAATACATCTGTTTTCGTTTTTGTTTTCTTCAGAAATGTTACCAACTCAACAAATAAGAGCTCTCACTTCAATAGTGGGGGCATCAGAAATGTCATCTTCACTAACAAACGAATCAACAATCTGTTGTAACTCTTGTTGAGTCAGAGGTCTTTTATCACTGTTTGGATTAGCCATTTCTTCTCACAAATAAGACATACAAAATTACGTTTAAGGTATGACGGGGTCAATTTTGACCCAAGGGACGTGAATGACCTGACTGGGCGAAAGGTTGACAGCAACTCCAATACGTAGGTGCTTTAATTGTCGTTTTAAGGGAATAGCTAGACGGTGGGGTTGCCAGGTCGTTCTGCTCTTCTGTAATTTCATTAATTATTTCGGCTGGGGTCAGAATTGACCCCGCCATACCACTTAAGGGTTAACGCTAAACGACGCCGGCCTAAAAACCAAAGAACCACAAATTCATTCTTCAGAAGGTACAAATAGAAATATACCCGTGCTCCGTTCATCACCATGAACGCCCTTGTCTCAGCATGGGGTCTAACAGCAGCACGGCGCGAATGTCTCTTCGACGTGGTGGCACCACGGCGTGGCGCGGCGGTACCGTAGCCGGTGCGTATCCGTATGAATGGAACAGGTTTTTTATGGAGCGCCGGTGCCATGGTGCCACGCTCAACAGCTGCCGTCGCCGACGCCAAGGATACCTCCACGAAGGTCTCTTCACGCCCAGCATCCCAAACGGATGACTGTTAGTTCGAAGAAGCCGCGGCTACCATCATTTCCCGTCCCATCTAGCCTACATTATACAGTGACATATCTTATTATTTGTGCAACCTGCTACCTGCACCTTGTACGCGACAAGTGTTTGATGGTATGTATGCATCAATGTTTGTACGTAGAATTTGAAATTATATTCTGCTGCAAGTTCCCGTTACCTGTCCAACTTGCTTGCAGAATGAACACTGCTCTGTTCAACTAAGCTCATTACGTCTTTTTCTCCTTGTCATGCTCCCGCTACTTTCTTGATATCAGTCCAACTGTACTTCCTTGGGAGACATGGATTTAGTTTAATGTTTCAATAATAACAGTCTAGTTTGAGTGATTAACAACATAACATACTACTTTCTGTCTTATTACTTCTCTTCTCACTTTTTAAATTATTTCCTATACCTGCTGTTTCGTATTATCTAATTTGCTGTAAAGACGTTTTTAAGAATTATTGATTATTGTATAAGCTTGGTCTACTTCTGAATATTGGTTTGCAATCGAGATGTATAACCCCCAATGCAAAAAAGTGTTATGCATTCAAAACCAACTCTCCATTATGCTGTATATTACTTCTATTTTTTATTTTTCATGTTTCTATGTGTTGAATGTGTCATAAAGTCATGGTATTATTATTGTATTAAATTGTATACTCGTAGTGCTGTATTTATTTGTACGTACAAATATCGTCACTACAGCATTAGACTATAGGTACTAAAATTTAGTTGCAACAGGTCCCCGTGCATGGTTGTACTGGTCTTCTATATCATCTAAACATAGTAAGTCCAGTCTTCTAGTGCAAGTGAACATCAATGTTTGTAAGAATCCGAGGCTACCATTACCTACCTTTTATAACTTGTGCAACCTGAACATTATACGAGTATGTGACAAATTAATGTTCGATAATATATATGGGTCAATGTGTGTACGTAGATTACATTTCGAAGTCACCTATATTTTCGTCACCGCTCCCATGTTCCCAAATAGAACTAGCGTGTTCCTTCTTTTTGTTTTACCTCTTTTATGCTAGTCCAGTTTACTTTAATTTAAATGGAATTATAAACTGCTAAAAAATTATGCAAAAAATCAAAAGCGTACTGAATTAAATGGACGAAAACCGAATTTTCTAATACATCCAGAGTGCTAATTTAAAAGCTTCCCACCCCGTATTTCTCGAAAATCGCCGACTAAAAGAAAAAACGCCGAGACACGTCAAAACTTTGTCAAGATGAACAACTTTTTAACCAAAAACTACTTTATTCCCTTGTACCCTCTCCCCCCAGGATCGTCCTCTTAAAAATTTGAAATGACAAAGGGTATGGAGTAATACCTTGTTTTAAAGGTATGTCGAAGCACTTTATTTTGACGTTTGATTTTTCAAAATCGGTCGATTTTTTTTCTGGAAAATTAGAATCCTTATGTTTCCTAACTTGTTCAAATAGAATACAAAAACACATGAATTTTATTGCAATAAGTGTCCAAATGTTGCCCGTTATTGGCCAAACAATGATGTAACATGTTGTGGGATATCCTGGCAGCTTTCGATAATGCGCTGACGAAAGTCATCCAAACTGCCCGTCAGGAATTTGAAAATGACCTATATCATTACTTGACCAATAACGGGCAACATTTGAATGCCTATTGCAATAAAAAGTGATATTTTCGTATCTCCTTGTATTTGAACAAGTTAAGATACATACTCGTAAATATTCTAATTTTATCGAAAACGAATCGACCGATTTAAAAAATCAACCGTCAACATAAAGGACTTCGACCTACCTGTGCGAAGTAGTTTTTGGTTAAAAAGTTGTCTCCCTTAACAAATCTTTTAACTTGTCTCGGTGTTTTTTCTTTTAATCAGCGGTTCTCGAGAAATCCGAGGTGGGAGGTTTTCAGATGAAGACCCTGTATAACGTGGGTTACATTAGTGCTTCACTGTTAGAAGTCTAGTCAGATATAAAATATCATCAAATCTATTATTTTTTGTAGTATTTATTACCTTTACTTACTTTTCTATTATGTATTGTGATATAATCTATAAAGACATCGTTGGTATAATGATTTATTTTGTATTGTTTAAGTATTGCCACGAGAGTGTGATCGGTAGTCCAAAAACATCGATTCATCATGTACGATAACTGTATATTATATTAGCTACTATTCCGGTTATTCTCATTAGAGATTATTTGCATTTACATCTCAAAAACTGCATTTGGCTCAACAACCTTTGCCGCCAGACCATGCAAAAAGCGCGTCACTGTTTGGTATCCGTTGTGGTCTGGAGGATATTTTTTTAAGATATATACAGATTGTTCTTTACGACATAATTATGTAGTTTGGTAAAAGTCGTGTCGTTTTCCGAATTGGTGATCAGGTTTTCTGCCACGTTCTTCTTTTAACACCTTTGGTCTTCTGACAGTAGGGTTCTCTGAAGTCCAAGTTTATATCAACAATCCCGCAACTACCGAGGCATTGAAGGTCGAAATTAGACGCTTTATCAATGAACATTGCAAGATATATTGTTTCATGAATAATTTCTGATTGAAGACATAAGTACATACAATATTTTGATACTTTGCTACAGAAAAATATGCTTTACTAAACCTTACAATCTTGCATCTTAACTCAACTTAAATAACGACTTATGAAGTTGTTCTCTAGTAAGCTAAGCACCATTTAATCACCAAACTTTTCCGACCTGAAATGGTATCGGACTTGACTTGTCTCAGGTATTACGATTGACACGTGCTTTTGCATGTTAAAACATAAGATGATAAGAATCCCCAGACAAAACAATAATTGTTTATCTTTCGTATCTTAAACTACCATCAAGAAACTCATGTAAAATGTAAGTTTATAACTATAGATCAAGGTGGCACGTTAGTTGGCGCCTCTATAAGATTTCTAACCATAAAATCCTAAAACAAACATTGGGTGTATTGTAATTCTCCAAAAGATAAGATCTCTAGAAAGCAAATCTAAATACAAGTATGTACTTTGAGAGTCAACAATTTCCAGTACAAGCCAGATTCACATATTAGATAGCAGAAAATGATATATGCAAAGTCTGCAGGAGGTCTCATTTATATCTAAATTTGATGAACATTTTTAATTTTTTATTACAGTTACTTATATTGCTTATGCCTTTTCTCTGTTTAAGGTTTTCAGCAATATACAGGGTGCCCACGACGATTAAGACAAGCAATATGTCGGAACTGGGCTGTAGTAGCGAATTATAATTTTGGGGGTATAAATTAGAGCAAATATAATATCTTTTCTTATTATTGTGTGACCCAGTGAAGTATTTGTTTTTGGTCACGTGACGTCCGATTCAAAAATTTTAATGGGACACCCTGTATATTTGTGTCTTTTTGTGTTCCTCTCGATAAAACAATTCTAACAAACTGGCACACTTGGGGTCTAAAGTGATTGCTTCAAGAGCTACAGGTACTTAAAGGATGGTACCACTACCATTGATTATAACATGTACCCCTACAGTTACATTACTTTGGTAGTGTTTCATAATGGTAGTGGTACAGTCCTTGAAGTACCTGTAGCTCTTGAATTAATCACTTTAGATCCCAAGTATGCTAGTTTGTTGGGATTGTTTTATCGAGAGGAACACAAAAAGTAACAAATATACAGGGTGTCCCATTATACATTTTGAATCTGACGTCACGTGAGCAAAAACAAATACCTTACTGGGTGACACAATAATAAGAAAAGATACTATACTTGCTCTAATTTACACCCCCAAAATGATAATTCGCTACTACTGCCCAGTTCCGATATATTTCTTGTCTTAATCGTCGTGGGACACCCTGTATATTAATTACTTTTAAGTAGAGCGTAGCAATAATAATTATTATATTACTTTGTTATATCACACTCTATTGACGTTTCATTGACCTGTGGCCTTTATTAAAGCACAAAAATTGACAAAAAGGTAATTTAGAACTACTGATATTGTTTAACAGCTGAGTGATGATCTTGGTGTTTCCCCTTTGGTTATACTTATACATCAGTGCCCTCTTCGAACACGTTTGGGAGCCTGAAAACAACATAAATAAATTGTAATCCAGCTAGTCTGTGTACTACACAAGACAGGGGCGTATCTAGAATTCAGTCTTGCGGGGGGGTAGCGGGCATGAAGTTGTGTGTGCTTTCACCATTTTTGTAATACCTTCGTGAAGGACGTTGATGCAAGAGAAAAGGAAAATGTTAACAGCATTAAAATAAAAAAGAAGATATAAACACTAAGCGAAACAGTGGAGTATCAGGTATTTTAGGGAGATGAAATAAAAAATTTATTGATGCATTAATCAATTTTAATTTTACGGAAGACCAATAATATGTAATACCATACTATACCATATATACCATACCTAAATACTTTAATCAATGGTAATACGTATCATCCGTGAACATTTTATTAGCACAGCATACAAAATTAAACGATCATGAACACTCAACAGTCAGGTACCCTAGTAGCAGTAGCTACAATACGTTGTCCATTTTTTAGTGTTTTAGCTTTTCTAATCGGTGAAATTTTCAAAACAGGTAATTCATGAGTTAGGTAAATTTTTGTGACAAGCTATACCACGTTATATAGGCCATTCAACTGATTATGTAACAATGGAAATATATTAGATATGCATCACTGTAGTAATGCAAAATAAACCCTTTTGTAATTTAGTTACTGCAAAAAAGATTTTTTTTCAGTGCGACAATTGCTTAAATAAATAAGTCAAAATAAATCAAAGTTGAATTGAGTTTTTTTTTCGAAAATCTTGGGTGGGGTAATTATCCCTATTGCCCCCCCTTGTATACGCCTGTGACACAAGACGGATAATATCTATAAAGCTGAATCTCGATTGACTCATTATGGTTGTATATACTACAAAAAAAAATTAGTTAATCCTAACCAAAAGATAAGCGATCAGTTTTTCCGTATTTCCTTTTAATATATTGTTGGATCTCGAATGCGATGCGCGATTATCTCGTATTGTAGTTGCAGTCTGTATCACATTATTAACTCATAAGGCATATAATCGTAATATAAAGCGACAATGTATTACTCCCATTTTGGATTTACCAATGATGCAAACGTAACGCTGTCTTCTTTAACAATCCAGAATCACCAAGAATCACCGACATTGGTCCGCAAAAAGCTGTTGTCTAGCACAGCTGTCAAAAAATATCACTTATTCCTACAATTTATCCTCTGTCAATTCCTGCACTTTGATATCTTCGGCACAAGTGGCTGAAACGTCGGTAAAATTTTATCGTTAGTATGTGAGATTTTATCGATGTCATGTAGAAACCAAATTATGTTAGACAATGAAGATCTTCACTTCACCAAGAAACTGACTTTGGAAAAGCACAGCATACAGTGAGCAGAATATCTCAGGTTGGCGGCAATCATACGCGCATCTCGCCATTTTGGGTGAGATTCTGTCAAAAGAGGTATATGTGGAAACCACTGACGCTGTGAGATTTTGTATGCGCGATGATGATAAAGTGTGTGATCTTTAAAATGGATAAACAATGTGCTGGAAATGTGTGTGCTGCTAAACATTGCAGAAATAAGTACCATAATTGCAGCAAAAGTTTTTTGTACATCTTCGAATAATCCCGTAAGGTACCTAGTTACCTACATATAACCTAAAAATAAAATATGTACTCAAAAATGTACGGACACTTAACTAATTTTATATATAAAAGCTGGTCAGCCAGCACGTTTTTGAGCTAAATTTTGTACAGGCCTATTGATGATACTTTATGCCATTTTAAACTGCTTTTTAGAACGTTTTTCTGTATCTTCAGTATCTTTTGGATCAATTTCAATACATTTCAAAACACGATAGCCCTGTGCATATACAAAAACGTACCTACTGATATTCTTCCCTATATTCTTATGAATAAAGTTTCTTTTTCTTAATCACAGTAAAAAGAGGTTCTTCATCTTTTTTGCAAAACATCAAGTTTATATCCCAATCATTTGGTTCACAGAAAAATCGGAAAATTTTCCGGTTTTTCTGTGAGCCAAATGACTGGAATCATCTCACTCTTGCAGAGTAAGCAAGCACCTTTCATTTCATCAAGTTTATGTATTTTCTATTTTATATTATTTGAATAACAACATAAAGAATAACAAACAAATTATTAAATTAACACTACTGTATCGAGTATTTTTGTCATCGATACTTTTTGAACGATTCCAGGCTGGTTCACTCGATTTTGCAGAAAAATGGAAACAACACGAACTGGAACTCTTTTGTAGGCATGTCATGATGCCATTTTAAAATTTCTGATACTAAAAGGTTTTGCGTTGCCTAGGTGTTTTGTGTTCACTATTCTATACCAATCTATGCGCTGTGGATTTTTTTAAAACAGGTGAAATTGTGATATTTGAGGACCCTGAAATGTTTGGCTATCACTACAAATAAGATTGTAATGCAATTTTGACTCTGAGAGACTAATACTCTAGACGCCCAGACTCTAGGGCTTTTTGAAAATTGATTGGATAAGTAAAACTATAAAAAGTGTTCAAACTTGATTGTTGAACGTTTTCGGTCGTTTTCGAGAAACTTGATTATTTTCAGAAACTGGCGAATATTGTAGGTAACTCTTAAATTACTCCTAACAGCGTTTTAATGATATCGTTTGGTTTTGAGCATAGGTAAAACATTTCAGATTTTTGTTCTCTCTCCCAATCACATTCTACTTGTTTATATATTTCAATGTATCATGTTGAATTTCTGTTTATGTTAGGAAGCAATCCCATTTCTATAACGAGACATTAAATTATTAATTATTGAGTTGTTGTGGTTTGTGGTGTTGGAATCTAAATAATATGGTGTTTGCAAGGCGAGAAGGCATTAAGGGCAGCTGCTAGGTTTCACTGAGTAAGAGCTGAAAGTAATCGTCTACAAATATTTCTGAAGGGCATAAAAGTGGTCATACGTTTATTGACAATACACGTATGATATCCACTCTGCGCGGGGACGATGTAGTAGTAGTAGTAGAGGTGGGTTGGCGCAGCCAGGCAAGTAGGCCACCTTTGGCCCTTTTTGCCAACCACACTGAACTGATAGTGTAAAAACTAAATTCCAATCTCCTGAAAAGCTCCTTGCTGAACCTATCAGACCTCTTAACGAAAGTCAATATGTCCGACAATTCTGCTGAATACAGTAACTCCTCTCCGAACTCCGTCGTGCCGAATGTCTGAACCCTAAGATTGCGATACACAGCACATCTGCCCAGGAAGTGGAACACTGTCTTGCCCTCCTCCCAGCATCTGGAGCAGATAGTACCTACTGATAACTCTCATGAGTGACAAATATCTATTCAGCCGACAATGGCCAATGAGAACCCCCCACCAGAAGCTTGAGCGTCTCTCTACGTTTATTCAGAAGTCATAGCGTTCGACCCTTATCAAGGCCCGTTATGAATGTTTTAGCTTCCCTGCAGTCGTCTCTCTCTAACCAGGCTTTCGCCAGTTCCTTGTAGGTCCAGTCGTCTAGGGGCAGGGGCTGCCGGCCTCTATCATAGCTAGTCGGCCCACTCTCTCTTTACCCCGTACATTTGTTTGCTCGGGGACCCACAGAAGGGTCACCTTCTTATGGCTTGCTAGTCTCTGAAGGGCGACAGTGTATTCTTGAGCCAGGACTGTTCTGGCCCTCGGAGCTTTTAGAGCTTCTCGGCTGTAAGGGCATACGTATATGCTCTGTTCAGAACACTGTTCGACTTCTGTCGAGTATGCCACCATCAATGTGGCATACACCTCCGCCTGGACCTGGAAGACAGTCGTGCAGGTCCACAGCGTGATTCGCAGTGAAGCACACCAGACAATGCGACGAAAACTTGACTTTTCTACCATCCAATCGTCCCTGTCCGGGATTGTTAGTAACGAATGTATTATCCTAGGTATCTTTGGCTCTTTTCACCCTGAATGACGATATCGGGATATTATTCTCCGCAAATCACTCTATACTGGTGTGGCCAACCAGTGGTTCTCATGCTGTCCACGTGGAGGGCTATAATATTTTGCTCCCCCTCATGAGGCATAATCTAGCATGTTTTGCATACATTCCTGGTCCAGGGAAAGGCAATTTCACAGCCCATTACCTCGTTCCAAATACTCCCATGAGAGACACGTTTATTTCTAAACTCTATTATCGGGTAGACAAGTCTGAAACAATCTGCATTTTCTATATCACGAGCTTGTCACGCAGTTAGTTTGCTTATACAAAATTAGTCTAGCTTGGATTAAATGTACAAACAAAAAAATCTTCCTTTGTTGAATTTTATATTTCTAATGTGTGGTCAAGTGGTGGTATTAACTTGTGGACCTCCTGCGAAGTGATGTATTTCGTCAGTGCTACAGGTCACTGAGGGTAATATACAGAACTGGTTCATTCTCTGATAAGCGCTGGATATGTTTAACAAATCAAAGATTCCAAGTAATCACAACGTCCATGTTTATATGTCTTATATGGTATTAATCGTTCATGTTTTGAAATAATGCGCTCTGCAGCGAGTAGTTTATGGGTTAATTGACTGTGTTTTTATATACATATATATCGATATATCTCCAAACGGAGATTATAGATAGAGCTGAGTGAGGAGAAAATCCAGTTCTAGCCAACTAAAAATGGAACCAGCACACATACACAAAAATGATATCAAGTTTGTTGGCTAAGTATTTCCCCACACATTATCGGATGCATTTTGGAGTTATTAAATTCCGCACTACACCAATTGTACTTCACAGCTGCGCATACTATCTGTGATATGTAATCAAGTGTTTTTTTTTTAAGTCTGCATCACTTTGATGTAGAATTATAATTCTTAATCAAGCGACACTGAAAATTGTTTTCCAAAATTCCAATTACGTTTGGGAATGGCATCAGCTAACCAAAAAAGTGAGATACGGCACTAGGGAGGTTAATAAACTTGAATATTTATCCGCTTTTATGTGGCAAATTTGTTTACAGTAGCATTATTTACACATATGAGAAAAGTACTGGGGTACTAAGCTACCAATTTACAGGTTATAGGTTTACGGAGTGAAAATAGTTCACGCAGTTATTTTAGAAAGCACTGTTCGGATACGTCTGCAAAATATCCAAAATCGCCACCTCTTTCTTAAGAAAATGCAATCTTTTATGAATACAAAATATTTTTGATTTTTACGGGCAAAAATGTTTCGGAAAACCCTACGGGGAAATAATATATTTAATTTCCTAGAATACAATATGGTTTGGTATGAAAAGAAGAAGAAAAATTGTTATTGTAAGTTTATATTAAATAACAGCAACTATCGGTTCTGGATCATGAAAACTAGCATAACATGGTTTGAGTCTTAACCAAAACAATATGTCAGGTTTTCCTGATAGAAATCATAAGTAGTGATGAACAGGCTCATGTTACGGAAAGATCTTATGGATATTTCACGTAAGTAAGGGTTGTATTACCAGAGGCTTGAGTAACATTACTGTACGGGTAATATTCCGGTTGATAATATTCCGATTGGTAATATTAACCGTTATAATAGTCTCGTAGAGCGGTTTTTCTTTCCACAAACAAAAAACAACTACTGCCTGTTCATTTTGGGGGAAATAGTCAAAAATATGAATCGCCCACACTAACTCATGAAAATGCAATTAAACTCTGACTACAGTGGTTCATCCTTCTGTGAAAATCAGACATTCGATGCCTCTGATGTACTTCAACGCATCCAACTGTTTTATTTTGAGGCCAATTTCTACAGAAAACCTTTGATTTACTTTAAATGTCCTTTTACTCAAGTAAAAAAAAAAGTATTCTATTTGATAGTATTGATGTTCATTTCATTGAATTTATGGTTCCTGGGCTTTTAGGCCGGTGTCACTGAATGTTAAGGCTTGACGTTTCGCCAGCACGAGTGAATGGTATCTTTGGAAGTCGCCGAAGTGAAATAGTAAATAAATGGCGAGATTTAAATTAGCATTTAGACCATAACTAAGTAGGTATATTCTGTTTTAGGAGTCACGCCTTGCATCTATGAATACACTTTTCTTGTGTGGTGTACCACCATGGGCTGCTATTTTCAATTTCCTTTCTGAGTAAGGGAACCAACGCGAAGACGTTATTCTCAGCACCTCCACACATGATGTGTTGATCTGGTCGATGCGTTTATAGTCGCACAAGATACTCGTTCTGCTCGATCCATCGATCGACGATGTGGTCGACACATTACCCACTTTACCTTCTCAAGTAAATCGTGGAGAAATGACGGCAGTCAGAAGCAATGATAAATTCATTGGAAGAACATGAAAAATACAGTCGGGTCCTTAAAAAAATAGTATCCAACTACTAGCATAAACCCGGTGGCAAACGATACAGAGAAATACTAGATTAGGAGGCCCATGTACCTGTCGGTACCTACAGTATGATAAGGTATATTAAGTGCAATGACACGAGACTTTCCATCACATTTCGATCATCTCCACATCATTTCGTGATCTGTTCCTCTGTGCTTACAGAAGTCGTACTAACGACCGTTGGCAATGTTTTTATCCGGGTATTTCATAAGCTTAATTTATTTGATTAAAAAAAGCTAAAAGAGTGTATTTCAACCACATACATTGAAAATATTAATCACGTTGCTCTTATAATATGTATGTAAACGCAAACAATAATTGGATTTATTTCAAAAACAAACATCGTGTTCTCCTCCAGTGATAAAGATGATATCTCTTGAAAGCGGTATAAACCAGTTTCTGGGTCAGTCGTCGAATCTGTTCCGTGTCTTATCAGACCTCTGTGACCATAAAACATGTGAACTGCTTTAAACCAGTTATTATTGACATTTATTCAACTTTCCACATCTCCTTGAAGACTGTGGTATTATTTTGCCCCCTGCAATCAAATACAGGGACAAACTTAGGATAATTTCTTTTATGGTCAGCCTCCCGCAAAGGCTGAAAGGCTATGGCACTGTAGAAGCGCTGTGAGAGGATAAGAAGTGTCTGTGCACGTTAGATTTGAAACGCTGCAGATTGTAGCCGTCGGGAGACAAATTCCCCGGCAGCTCATTCCACAACGTCGAAGTTCTCCTAAAGACGGAATACTGGAGGAGACTGGTTCGTGGAGTAAGGACCTCGACCTGGTAAGGATTAGCTCGTAGAGCCTATCTAGTGTTCCTCGTTCGAACGGCCTTAGGTGTTATTATCTGGGAGTGCTGAGTTAAACATCTTCCGTGATAGAATCGGTGAAATAGGTACCGGTTAGCCATCATTCTTCGATGTTCCAGGCTTTCGAGGTCGTTTGTGAGGTTAGACGTATCGATTAGTCTAATTGCTCTCTTCTGGATAGTGTCCAGAAGCTTTGGAGAGTGCTTCGGAGCGCATCCCCACACATGGAAGCAATACTCCAACGATGGTCGAATCTGTGCCTTGTAGAGCAGCAGTAGTTGCTTCGGTGCATAATGCACGAAGATCGAAGTTGCCATGTTTACAGTAGCCAGTTTGTCACTATAGACGCTCAAACCTAGCTAGTAAACTGTGGGGATGGGATCGGTCGTACTTGGCTAGTTATACTCCGTATATTTGACGTTGTTCAAAATCCATACGTCCCCATGGAATTGTCCAATGGTTTAAAACCTCGAGCCCTTTTGTCAGTTTTTTTTATATAAATTTTACCTTGGCCATAAGCAAAAGAATAAACAATATTGGATTGAATTTTTAGATTTTATTACTATATCAAATTTCGATTGTAAGAAATTAAGTAGCGCGAAATTATAAAATAAAAAAAGAAAGTTCAAATCAACAATGAAAAACTGATGAAAAAGCATATACGCGTGAAGGAAACACCTGATAATAATTATTAATAATAGTGTAAAAGTTTTTCATTGTATTGATTGTATGATTTTAAGTTTACCACAAACATATCTACAAGTATACGTAGGTATGTATGTGGTACATACCTACGTATACTGATAAATTAAACAAGACAGTGGCATTTAGTACGAATCAATTTACTGTTATCAAGCAATTAATAAACGTCGAAATTTTTTGCCCTCGAATTCCCAAAAAAGAAGTAGTTTTTGGAATAGGTAAATGTTTGAAGTGAGTGAATTTTTAGTTGACCCTCCATCTCGACTCTATATCTATTGTGGCTCACACCTATTCATATTTACTCCAATAGGTCCGCCTCCCTAAGGAAGCTAATTAGGTTGTTGAGTGAGGCAATTTTCAGTGTGTCGTTCTAGCACTATTATACAACTTTTATCTGCTTCATCCCATTGCAGAGCATCTATATAGAATATGTTTTACCTTCTTGGCCTTCTTCGAACACAGCCTGCAATCGACGTCGTCTGACAACCCCAGCTTGCTTATGTTGTGGTGCAATCTAGAATGACCACTGTAGGCATTCAAGGTTTTCTCTTCTCACCCCTAGCGGTTAATTATTACCTTCTCATTAAGATCCAGAATGAATATTTTAAATTGGTTCAGTAAAAGGCAATGGCTTCTCTGAATAAGGACCTCCATGTGGAGCTATTGAAATGAATAAAATAACATAATCTCACCCAGTGCCGGCGTACTTTTCATTTCTGTTTCTGTAAAGATATTATGCTTCGTTGTATTACATGCAACTCCAGGTTTGGGTTAATAATAAATTGTTATAATTTTGCCTCCTACTGATGTGATGGACAAATATGATTTACGCCATCCAGATTAAGCAGCTGGAAAATGACTATGCGTTAAGTTGATATATTTTACGACATAATTTATTTTTTGTCCACCTGATGGTGGGATAAAGCGTGCCTTAAAAATAATGTAAAGCAAAATTGTTCAAAATTTGAAAATTACCCTTGTTTCTGTACAAAATAATGAAAGTAGCAAATTCCAGGTAAAGACGGTCCTGCTATAGCATGGCAGTAGTGTATGAGATACATGTCTTATAATTAGATCATTTACAAACAAAAATGATTTGTTTGAAAGCAAAGTATGCATGTATATCTAAAAGTACATAAGCGGAATAAAAAGGGGGTGGATGCGATATGTCACGACGAAATCAGTTATTGATTAAAACCTTAATTTGATAAATTGGCGATATTGAGATACTAGCTTGTCACCTTTGAGTTACCTTGGCCCAGATTCTGAGGTCACCTACATTTGAAGAAATTATGCTTCCAAAGTACATACAGTCAATAATAATTCGCTGGAAAATATTCGAGCACAACAATTTTTTAAAATGGTACCCATGCAACTGGTAAAAACACCTTATCCTCTCGTCTTTGTACGTTTGCGAGAATACAGGTTATAGACATTTTGAGGCTTGTGAGGTGTACGCTAACACGACTTAATCGGCACAATGCCGCTCTATGACTACTATCATTTAAGGCACTCGTACGGCATTGCCATGAGGCGTTGTCGGTTATAATCCTGCCTGACTATCTATCAACAAAAGACTACATCATTATCGAGTTTTCGTAGCCTACGGCTCCAAAGTGGACTGAATAAGATCAGGAGCATAAACAACTTCGAAGGCTTTGGCCTTAATCAGCTAGGTATGGTCATTGGATTTATAGGTGGTTTGGGGATCATAAACACTGCGAACCTTGCCGGTATGCCGTGCAGCCGTGAAAATCTTGGCTGCGAAATTACAGAATGCGGTCATCTTTGGTTCTCTAGGTTACTAAGGACGCACGATTCGTGGACCTCACGGCTTGAATCAGGCGAGTCAGAAGTCGAGTAGCATTACAAACTGCATCAGTCATGTGACTATCTAGTACCATAACAGCTTCAGTACCTCTACACAAACATGGAACTTGTAAATCAAATCATTTGGTTCGCAGCAAAATCGAAAAATGAGGGATACCGGCTGGATTCGAACCAGCATCTCCGGCAATCTAGGTCGACGCGAAACCAACTACACCATGGTTCCCCGTGCCCATCATTTTTCCGATTTTTCTGTGAACCAAATGATTTGAATTTTCTCCCTCTTGCGGAGTAAGCAAGCACCTTTCATTCCATGGAGCTTGTAGTCTTTAAAAATACGAAATCTCGTTATCTTAGTATTTAGTAAACGCATATAGCGCCAGTACATGTACACTAACATGAAGGTTGCAGACTCCAAAAAATGCAAATAATTTCTGAACCAAATACATGGTCCAAAAACAGATTTATGGGAGGATAGTACAAAGAGAAAGCCTGATGAAACGATGTGACATAGATGATGGATTCATTCATTTAATAAATAGGCCCCAGAGACGTATAATGTGAAATGGATTTGACTGATGGTATGACTGTATGCATCAACAACAAACACCTTACTAGCAGCAATGATACCCATTAAATACATGAAATAACGAGAAACAATGAACCATTTACAAGTGACTCTTAACTTCTTACCAATACCTACTACTCCTTATTTACTGTGCTATTTTCGCCGCCACTGTGTTATGATCTGAAACTATATAAAACTGATACAATCCGCTCCTCTTATGTTTGATAGTGCTCGATCATCTCAGAGAGTGCTCTCTTATCTTACCGAATTGAAGTGAAAGGGTTATTCAATATGACGATGGTTTACAGAATGGTGGACGAACCGGGTCTGTGTTACTGCGAGGCACCTTTACAGAGGCTCCAGGACCGCTTCGAGTATTTTAGACCCTTCGAGCCCTTTGAATACTCCGGGAGTATGGAGATACAAGAAGAACTCCCGATTCCTTCTTCGCCAAACAGTGTGCAGGTAAGCTTTTCTTGGTACTGTTTATAAGGGATATCCATAGATAGCGCCCCAACGCCAACGCCTACGAGCTTGGATCGGGAATTCCCAGAATATGAAAAATGATGTTTAATAATTTCTAGAATGTTAAAAATATCTACCGACTATAAGCGACGAGTATGCATGGGCATGGTATTGATGAGACATTTTGTATAATCTCTAACGCAGTATTTATTGAATTCAAGATTTAAATACAACAAAGCGTATTTTAGAAGCACCATTTAAATTTCTCATTAGATCAACTGTAAAGACGACAAGTGATCAGAAGTGGTTAACAATAACAATTAAATATGTTGGATTGCAAACTAAGCTTTTAAAAATTCACTATATATGGGAAGAACTCTTTAATGAAACGAATTGATGGTATTAAAACGGGAAACAATCATATTTACAATTTATCAGCTCCACCAAAAATGTTGTTAGCGTTATGAGCCGATTGAGTGCAACATCATGGCATTAAATTCAAGTATGAGTATAAGAGTTTTCAAAGTAAAGAGCTAGTAAACGCGCAAAATTAAGCTTTATTATATCTTTGTCGGTGTTTCCCATTTGTTGTTACTATGCAAGATTTATTTCCGTATATAAATAAAATCAGTAAAAGTATGAAGTAACGTTTTTATTTTACAAGTTAGATAACTGTTATATCTCTTTCAGATTCTTCAGTTCCATCATACCTCCAAATTCTCTGTTTTCTGTTTCTGAAGTTTTATTTTGTACAAATATCTTGTTTTCTATTTCTCATTAGCAGCATCATAAACTGTTAGAAGTCGCACACAAATTCTCAATCTACGACTTTCTATAACTTCCATCCAAAAAGCATCCACCGCTTCACGACTAAAATAATTTTCCACATTATTTTGGATAATCTCTAACTAGAAATAATAGAAAAGAAGATCCTAATATGGGCCCCGTTTTATATTTTTTTGAATAAGTCTGAAAAATATATCTGGATTAATGGCGAAATTGGCAGGCATGCACCTCAAAGGTTCATTGTCGATGTCTTATAGGACATTTTGTGTTTGAGGTAATAAAAAGCTTCGTATTGAAGAGTATTTGTAAAATTGGTAATTTTTCGATCTAGGGCAGGGTACATGGAATATGGGCCATGAATAAAAATACCTAATATCATTCATGAAATGCAAAATCAAAATTATTTCTCTAATAGAAACACATGCAGAGTAAAATATAAGTAAATCAAAAAATATTATCGACAAAAATTGCAAACATATGAACCCTTCTCTGCATCAGAACATTGCTCATTGCCCACATGCTGCACATCAGACATTGAACCCATAATTCTTCCTTTATATCACACTTGTGGTAGTGACACAGTTATTATTCTATCCCGACCCCAAGCCTTCCTAGCATTTTTGAAGTATATGTTGGTTTTGTTCTAAGCATTGCAACCATCGGGATAAAATTGTAATTAGTATGGGCCATGACTCATATTCTGACGCAGGAGTGCCCCATAATCGAAACAGTCAACGTCTAACAAAACTGCAGATTTAAAATTGCATAGGCTTAGATACACACTCTTTTACAATGCTTGCCTTTATTAATTATATCTGTACTACACAAAGAAGATACATTGAAATACAAAAAGGAAAAATTTCCATCAGATCAGGGAATTTTCAATAACTTTGCAAAACATTTCTACCATCACAGAAATTGAATTCTAACGATAAATTAAGCGTTAACCGAGACTTTGGGAATAGCGCATGTAGGAAGTACACTGCAAGTCGTTAAGAGAAATTTAAGTATAGTAGATTCAAATAATGGCGCCAATCGGATTGTAAAAATATCTAGGTATCCCATATTAACAGCAGGGCCCATATTAGGACCTTCTCCTCTAAGGCCCTTATACATCTGTTTCTTTCAGTGAATCAATGTGATCATCTTCTTATATTTGACAAACTTCAAATACTTCAGATGTCGGGCATTTTTTTCTCCTAGTTTTATCAAAGGTGAAAAATAGTTATTTACGTAATAAGTCCCAGAAGTGATATTTTACGGGATGAGTAGGCAATTTACAGGGCAAGCCGTAGGCGAGTCCTGGAAGTCTCGAGTCTCGTAAAATCACTTTCGGGTAGCGTTACGTACAATATATTTTCTGCAGCCGTCCGAAAAATAGAACTTTCGGTATGATTTATTACTTTCGGTACGACTTGCGTAAAGTTTCACTTTTAATTTAATAAATCATACCGAAAGTTCTATTTTCGTGACGGCTACAGACAAACTTTTTTAAAAGTCCATTTTCAGTCGAATTCCTACTTTCTGTGTTTTCACCTTTTCGTACACTCCATGCACTATCAACTATAAGTATTTCAAACAAAATGAGGTACAGCGCGCAGAAAACATTTGTAACTTCAAGACTTAGCACCATTTGTATACCTTTCCAACTAAATCAATTAGCGTGATTTTATTGTTCTCAGAGTGACAGCGATACCTCAATATCGAGCGTTGAAGTGCCTTCGCAAACCATCCGAGGTCTGAAGGCTTCCCCAGAAGTCGAAACACAGTGCCGATGGAGGTCGTGCGGTCTGAGATTCCCTTCTTTGGACCAGCTAGCCAGCCACGTGGCCAAGGTACACTCTGCTAGTGGAAGAGGTGGTCTATTCTACTGTGGATGGGACGGATGCACCAGGAACGATAAGGGATTCAATGCTAGGTGAGGTATTACAATAATAGAAATCACAACTCAAAGTTAGCTTTGCTTTAACCGCACAGTTGTCTAAAAGCAAACGATAAGAGCCTCCGAACATAAGTCGACGCGTGTCCTCATATAATTATAAAATCCAGGCTGATGATTGGGGGGTGGGTTTGCTCAGTGGTTATAGTCGAGGGCTCGTGACCGGAAGGTCCCGGGTTCGATTCTCGTTAAAGGCCTTTTTCCTTTGTGATGACGTGTTGCAAATATCTGACGACAGCGACGCCATTTTGGGATAGTTTCTTTCGCCCTGACAGGGGCGGAGTAAAAAAAGTGTACAACAGGGCAGAATTAAGAAATAATACGCAACATATGCTGTGTGAAAGGAAGGTAAACATTAAAGATAACATAAAGTTTATGTCATTCTTAATGTTTACCTCCCATAAAATACTAGATTTTCGCTGTGATCTACATTATTTATCTCTATACTCATATTCTATGTACATACATGACCCTGCCGTGCCGCCACTGTTGAAATCTATCTCTCTCTAACCCAAAATATCAATGCGCAAAGAGATCGGCGCAAAGCATCCCCAGACCTTGAGTAAGACAGTTGATTGCTTGTTGAGCGGTTGAGTTGAGTAATATTAACAGCCTCAGTATTATAGCAGGAAGGCGTTCATCATTTGTTTCAGTTTTATATCTATCTTCAGAATGTCAGGTTTCTTTCATTCATTTCAGATACAAAATGCTGGTTCACGTGAGGACACATACCAACGAAAAACCACATAAATGCTTTCAGTGTGAAAAATCATTTTCACGGGCAGAAAACTTGAAAATCCACTCGAGATCTCATAGCGGGGAAAAGCCGTACATCTGTCCAGTGTCTGGTTGCAACAAAGCGTATTCGAATTCCAGTGACCGATTCAAGCATACAAGAACTCATCAGGTGGACAAACCTTATCAATGCAAAGTACCTGGCTGTCCGAAAAGGTAAATGTTTTATTTATTTGTAATATGTGATTAGAAATAACTACTGCGTAACAAATAATGACAACTGATTTTATTTAAATAGATAGTTATAGGAAAGACTCACATAACGTCAAAAAAATGTCTCAAAGTAATAGAGACAATTTTAATTAGTATGGTAAATTTTACTGTTTATAATCATTTATGTGCTTCTTATTGTTGAGTCAGTAATACGCGATGGGTAAAGGGACAAAGGGATAAGTTTTAGAAAATTACATAAAAAAGGGCCCTTGCGAATTTATTTTTATAAGATAACTAACTCTATATAAAATTGCGATTATGTGTTGACATTAAGGTAATATCGATTGTGCTCTAATTTTTTTTATTCTATGTTATAATTAAACGACTTTTGATAAATAACAGAGTAGCGAAAGTATGTTTCTTGAACTAGTATCATTATTTTTTTATTACTGTCTATGTTTCTAAATTTTTTTTACTGTGAAAAATCGAAAAAATGCATATTCGAATCTTTTTACATTTTAATAACCAGTCCGAAAGACAGAGTAACATAATTATGCTGATTCCATGAGCCAAAAGGCAGCAATATTATCTCAGAATACATAGTTATTGAGTTTTTATTTATGGTACCTATATATTCTGCAAACAATATATTCTCTTTTAACATCAGCCAGTGGATTAATAAAGAAAGTCGCGTTTCATTGAAGTTGAAAATATTTGAGACCCTAGACATCCACCCGACTCTAAGCAAGATAAGGGTATTTAACGTCATTTGGGGTCCAAAATCTGAGTTCCCTGACTAGCGTAACAATATGGCCAGTATGGCAACTATTGGTATGACTCGCTACTATTGGCTGGATTACAATCCCGACAATGGGATTTCAAAATGGATTTATTAAGCCACGAACGACATACATTTTGCTGGTATTTGGTATGTTTTAGATGTTGTATCATTCGATATATTGTAATATCGGGATACTAGTCCAGTAGAAATGACGCACCTTGACCAATGCCTAAATAGACTGTAATTATAGTCTAACGCTTGCTTATTTTTCTTGCAGATACACAGACCCCAGTTCCTTAAGGAAACACGTGAAAACATACAAGCATTTCGTGAACGAGCCAAAACCTTCTGAACCAATTCCAGTTACCTCGCAACCTGAACAAGTGCCGAGAGAAGAAATTAACACCCACTCGTACAGCTGTAACAAAATATGCTGTGTAACCAGCGGTAACGCTGCTACAGCTGAATACGGGAACACTCCGTCAGATCTTTTCAGTATAAGTGCTCTCATCAATATGAAGAACGAAGAAACGACGTGGAGTGGCTACATGGCTGAAAAAGAAGCTTCTACTAAGTGGAATGGTTACATGGACCCTTATTTTACAGAAAAACAGTGTAATTCCAAATGGGAGGGTTGTATGAACCCATATATAACCATGGAAAAGGAAAGAACAATGTATGTGGGGTGCGATGTACGACAAGAAGTTATGGATGTAGAGGCACCGTTAGATTTAAGTGTTCATAGAAGAGATTTCTAGTTTTGTTTGCTCATCGCTTTGATTTATATTTTCTAATCGTGTTTTGTGGACAATTGAGGAACATGTAGCTGAAATGATTTGTGGCATAGAGTAGGTATCACATATAACACTAGCTACCGGTTTTTGCATTGGACCCTTTATATGCTTATTTTACAACCAGGGTTGAAAACAGGTCCACATGAAATTTCACATTTATTTGTAGGTTAATGTTGTTTCTGTGAATCCTATTAGGTTCCTCTTAATTTGATCGCCCGCAGTAAAAGTTGTTATGTCAAAAGTACTCACCCTATATTTTACCGAATACTAGTCATATGGATATAATTATTAATATATAATAATATATAGAATGGTGAACGGAACTCAATAGAAGAAAATATATTATAGTTTGTGTAACATAAGACTCGCCTTGCCATATTTCTTGTGATTGTTTGTTTTTGTACTTGATTGAGACTGATTTTATGTTATTATGTTTATATACTTGAAAATAGAGAAATCCACATTATGTACCAGGTATCGTATTCTAATCATCAGGAAATTGTCAAACTTGTCAGCCAAAAGGCCAAAAAATACTTTGCTCGTTATTCTTCCACTGTTACAAGTATTGAAATGAGTGTTATGTTTGGCTAAACAACGGCAGAATAAATTTAAAAAGTTGGATTAATATTTAACCAAATTGTTGGAAAGCAAGTTGTAAGCATCCCCCCCCATATAGATACCTAAAGGTGATAAATTAATTCGATTCATTTTTCAACTAGATCTTTCCTTGACAGAATATAGTAATATTATAAAAGTGAGATAAATGTTCGAATCGTTAGTAGCGTATATTTCTGAACGTCTAGAAGAGAAAAAAAGCCGCAAGTTTAAAACTTTAGTGTCATTAGAGCTGACGAAGTTTTTTCAATACAGCATATTATTTGTTGCAAGTAGATGTTTTCAGTATTAATTGTGTTTGTGAATTGTGTGTTTATTTTATAGAAAATAAAAACTTGTGATAGATTCATATTTATGTATATTTACCAATAAAAAGTTCAAAAAATAATTTACTTTAATTTACAGCATCACCAAACAGTATTCCTTATAATTTGATAGTTGGATACAAGTCCCACAAATATAAAAGCTGATTTAAGAAGAGTTTCAATTGACCTTTCAAAAGCATTTCTGACTTAACTAAAAGCGAAACTCATTACAAACCACTGTATTTTATTTAACAAGCTTGTGTTCAACACTGTAGTACGGTGGAAAAAATTTACCTTCAACGGAGCAGCTTTTATCTAGTATCAATAAAATATAAATCAATCAAATGTGGTCTTTGCAGCAAAAAGAATATATAAAATTAATTGAAACAAGTACATATAAAAGGGAGAAATATATAATACCCTCCTCAACGGAAAACCAATCGATGTATTGGACATAGTATAAAACAAACAAAAAATACATTCAAAAACGATCTTACTTATGAGAGTAAAGTCACAGGAGAAAATCATTCACAGTCACTCTTGTATGCTCAAATTATTTTACAGGTTCATAATAAAAAAAGTACTTTTTTCTAATATTTCGATGGTATTCACACTTGATTTTCTCCTCAAGTCACACTGAAATTAGTAATAATGAGCTTAGTCCTGCACGCAATAATTGAAAACGCTGGCTAATTGTGATTTATTGCACTCAGCTATGGCTCGGCAAAATCTGCTTCATTCCCTCCTGAATTATATTTAGCGCCTGCAAATCGCTCTTGATGATATTGACTAACTGCGCGATTCCGTTATGCTCCATCTTCAGAAGCTGTTTGATCTCCTCTTGAGCCTCGGCGTCTAATCTGTACTGCATGTTGTTCTGTTTTTGCCCACCTTCTATCATTTTTACGTTGGAAAGCAGCTCGTTCAGCTGGCCCTGTAAGAAAAGCCGGATTACTACAAAATTTAAAGTATAACATTTTTACATAATCAAAGAATATGAGAAGAAATGGCTTATGATCAAAATTTCATGTATCAGACATCATATTAATGCATTTATTGGTGCATTTATTCAATAAACGAAGACTTGTGGAAGGCTGCAGAAGCTTCGTTTTCAATCCAGGCGAAAGACAGGACGGATTCAACGCCAAAACTGAATACTCGTACAAGCGAGGGAAATCCAGTGGATTGGATAAATGCCAATAAGTTAGCTAAATTATCGCATGTGTATATATGCCTATACCTCATACAAGCATTGCTTTCGAGGTGGCAATATTTGTAAGTAATTGATACAAATAAGACTTGAGTGGAACGGCGAAGGTGTCTGTTGTAACGGGCAGATCCCAGTATATTTTTGAAGTATGGAGGAATGTTACGTTCACGGTGATTCTAGTAATCCTCCTAAAGTGGATTTCAACATGATTATGGACTTTTACTTCCCACACCGATGGGTGAGGGGACTATTGTGATCATGAAAATTTTCGATTTTGAGATAATACGCTTTTTGGGTGATTTATGATGTCTACATAACGAAAATCCACACAACTCATTTCCGTCGGTCTGTCTGTCTGTCTGTATGCGTTTTTCTAGCCACGTAATCTCAGTAACTGCTGCATGGATTGTGATGAAATCTGTGCAGCGATATGTACATGGGCGGCGGAGTAATTAGTAAAAAAACAAAAATTTTAAATACTCCTCAAACTTTGTTTTTAGGCGTTTTAGAGGTTCCTGATCATATTCTACTTTTTGGGGTGGGGGTGATATCTGGGTAATTGGGGGTGGGGGGTTATAAAACTCAATTTTTTGTATTCATAATAGACTATGGCGGAGGCGGCGGCGGCGGCGCGGTGGCTTGAGGGAGCAGCATCCTCGACAGGGCGCACACAGGCTTGCGTGGTGTCACGTGACGCCGCAGCGGCTTCGCGCGGCGGATACGGCTACTCAAATTTTGAAGGACTATAACTTTTCTATTAATGGAGATAATTACAAAATTTTTCCGCCGTTGTTATCTAACTCTTTAGGACTATCTGATTAACTAAAATTTGAAAAAATGAAAACTTCCTCATTGTGGAAGATAATTGCTGATAAGAATAAGAAGGAAGGAAGCTGGAGACCACACAAATAGATCAGCGTTGAAGGAGATAGATTAGATAAATTTTGATGTGACTTTTTGTACTCAATGCCAATACCTCATACCAGGCCACCTTCGAGGTGGCACTATTTGTATCAATCCGTACAAATAAATGAATGAATGGATGAACGAAATATTCTTCATGGTATTAAATAACGCAACCAGAAAATTTAGTAAAGTGGCTTAGCTTTCCACTTTCTTCTCGGTAATACCATTTTGGAGTCACCACCATCCTAATTTTGCCCACATGCAGAGTGAGTCTCAAGTATAGAACGCCTCAATTATCTCGGAAACGATTTGCACGATTTTCAATACGGCCGATCTTATGATAGTATTTACTATGTTGTCATATCTACAATATTTCTGGAAATATAATAGACTTTGTTATTTCAAATGGATCACCCTGTATCATTCTGCCTTTTTGAAATCCTTGAAAAACACTGATTATTTTTAGAAAACATTTCCTATACGTAAACCTCATAATTTCGGAGCTACAACTAAATTTACATTGCATCTGCCCAAGTTAAAATAACTAAATAAGGGCCTGTCCACAGCTCCGCCTCACAACGTCGTCAACGCAGAACGGTGCGGTGTCGCAGCAGGGTGCGTTGCCACGACGTGCTAGTGACGGTACGGTAACGTCGCCGTGGAACGCCACGTCTAACGTCGTCGCTGACGTGTGGCTAGTTCTATTGGTTACGATGTACTCGCTCAGTTAATGTTTTATTGACACTGTAACTGGAAAATCTCCTATGCCCGGATCCTGAGATTCACCTGCAAAAAGTCTAAAATCTTCATTCGACCTTCGGGACGAAACCTCGTATTCCAGATAATTAGAGTATCCTAATTACAAATCCGGCCGATTTTTCGAGGTTTAATCTCGTTCAACGATAAGTCGATAAGATTCATCCGTTTGAATTAGTTATTAATTATTCATCATGGTCATCATTAATTATTGAGTCATGGTAGTTCAAACTGTTTCAGTAAATAAGGGACCATATTGAAATATGGCAACAGCGCGGTGTTTCACAACTCCACAGGCTTGAGCAGTGTCCGTGGATTAGGTCAGGTTGCTTTGTTGATTATCCTTTGTGTGTTATCTTTTGATTTATCTGAGAACCACTGACGTCTAAGACTAATGCTGAGAAACAGGCTGTTGACAAATTTATCAGGTAATTACAATGGAGTAAAAATAATAACTAATCTCGATTCACTGATTTTTTTAAATAAAAAAGTGTGATTGTAAGATTATTAATATACTTTGCAACTTTTCTAAAGTCTCGAATGAATTTCATAAAAGAATAGCATTTGGCTCTAGCGTAGCAAACGAACATACTTAAAAGCCAATAGAATTTTTGTCACAATCAAGTATCCAGTAGTGGGTGGGTCATGAAATTTTATTACAATTTCCTGCTGTTTCTCAACGTGGAACACCTATTGTTTATAAATTTGATTTAGAACAACTAGTTAGATTTGTAGATTAAACATCATTGAAGCCTACCCTCTTAATATTTCTATAAAAAGAAAATTCAATGTCACCTCCATCAAAACAACAGGTAGACATGTCAATAATTGATTTTTTGTGTGAAGCTCGTGAATATCACCTGCCGTCCGTGATAAAACATTATACAGCAGCCTTACATTTCCTCGGTGAGAAAAAACCAATCAGATGCGGATGAATCAACCAGCGCTGTACTGACGTCACTTCGTTCATTTACATCTGAGAAACGTGCGAATCAACTTCAAATAAATCGCCGCAAAAACCCTGTTCCGAGATACGACACTACCTGCATTTCCTCATTTGCCTGTTAATTTTTTACAGTAGAAACAACCGTGTAGGTAGCTGGGAACATTGCAGATAATCAGAGGTAAGATTATTATTATACACTCGCAAATAAAGTCATTAATATTACGAATAATGATGATATCCGTGAAAAACAATTATCAGTCGGTTTTTAGTTTCTATATGAAAGTGTTGAATGGCTACATCTCAGCATTGGTGTTACTCACAGTATTAATGTGAGTTGCTAAATATATAGTGGAAATTGATTATATGTTTCATGCTAAAAAGTACATGAATGATAAAAACAAATAGTAACATTTAACATTACACTCAAAAACTCAGAAATAAAGGGGGATGTATAAAATTTAAAAATATATAGTATGTATATTCGTATTGGATCATCTATTCTTATATATTCTTCTAACAGTATTTCATTTTCTACTCTAGTTTTGCGTACATTTCACAATCTATATTTTATTTAAATTCGAGAGACATACTTACTCACACTCATCCATCAAATGAAAATTACCTTTCTTATTGGAATGCAAACAATCCTTTGCCTCTTTTCCGATTGCTAAAGGTACGTGAGATTACTAACCGACACGGAAAAAGGAAAGCTTAGCAAGCATGTGGTAAAAAATTAATGAAGAACAACAAAGCTCCAGGACCCGAAACTAGGTAACGGTCTACCTAATCAGTGAGCAAAACTTGAGCACGATAGTAAAACTCTTCAACAATATTTACGACACTGGACATCTACCTAAAGATTGGTTCCGCTCACGTTTGTCGCAATACACAAATCAAATAGTGCAACTTCCTGTATTGATTATCGTCTCATCAGTTTAATGAGCCATTTCCTAAAGCTTTTTTCTTCGAATCCTACATACAACATTAACATCATTTCCAGCTGTAGTTTCTAAAGAATCAAATTACATTTCTAAAGCGTCAATTGTAAATTCAAATAGTCAGGTGAATTTTCTAAAGCCTCAAACAAACAATTGTAAATTCTAATTCGACTACTGTAGTTTTAAATAATCAATTGAATACTCAAAAGCATGAAATCAATTTTTAAAAGAGTCAAATTAAAGCTCTAAGTCATCGATTATTGTAGTTTATAAAATCAATTCGATATTCTAACGTGCGCATAGAGCAAAATAAATACAGTATGGTAAAACGTAACAAAATTACTTCGCATTCCTATCTATTGATTTTTCGAAAGTTATTATGCAAGTCATTCATATCTACACACATGCATAATCTCAATGGCCCGTAAAGACAAGGGGAATTATTTGCAATCCCATTAACTCGGTCCCGAATCTCGAATTGCTTCTGTACATAGATGTTTTGTACTGATAAAACTTTCCACAAATCAGATACACACAGTAATTTCAGTACAGCACTACAGCGCTATAACCTTACCATAAAATTCGAACAGAACGTTTTAAAGCCTTTGTAATTTTACTTATTTACATCCTTTTTTTTATTGGTGCACTTTGAAATTGTAAATAGCATTACCAAAGATGGAAATGGGTAGGAAGGTATTATACCAACAATGTAAAATGGTTATATTCGCTACGCGACATAAAATGGCATCATGTATAATAATATTAGTTTTAAGAAACTAAAAGTCAAAGGCTCATTGGTTCAGTGGGTAACGAACGTCTCTGTGATCCATAGGTCCGGGGATCAGTCCCAAGCTGGACTACTTTTTTTTACTATTACACGGTATAAATTCACTGCCACTCATTCATTTTCCCAAGTATGTTGTTTACTTAACATGATAACTTTATAGGCACTTTTTTGCATACTGCAAAAAGTAAGTAGGTAGCTTACATACAAATAGCCTCAAGCCCACTTGGCAATTCATACCTATGATAATAATAATAATAGCCTTTTATTGCCAAACAGAAAATCCATTAACAGGGCCAACAATACATAACTTAAAAATTAAATATGTAGCATGGAATTCAATATAATGCCAACTGAAAAGAAAATTGCTATAAAACGACGTATAATAAAATTAATAGTCTAAGATCCGAATATAAGACGACCTCCACCGAACTGGGTAATGGATGAAAAGTTTTATATTAAATTTAATATGTTAAAAAACATATCGCGAGTGGGTTGGCTGAAAAATTTCAGTCCAGGATATGATCAATTAAATACTGAAAAATTAATTTTTTTTAAACATTTCACTAGTTTGGTTAATAAACAAATCACATACCAATCGAAATTATGAATCCCATAAAATATGCAAACGTTAGGTTGGCTACGTTTTTCCTGTCCCAACTATAGGGTAGGCAGGTATAAACAAGTAAATCAGTAATAGTAATTTGCACCGGTGTGCGTCCTTTGTTAATACACAGGATAGTTCGCTCGGACCTCTCTGGCGCACGTATTCACTGGCAGCAATATTTTGATCTTTAAAATTCGACAACCGGAATTCCAGACTGATTTTTTGCAGACAACCCTATATCGACATGTTTGCAATAAAATTATCTTTATTTTGATATAAGTTTCACGCATTAACCACACCGGTGCAAATTACTATTATTAATTTACCTGTTTATACCTGCCTACCCTATAGATGGGACGGGATAAACGTAGCCAACCTAATGTTTGCATATTCTATGGGCTTCATACTTACGATTGGAATGTGATTTGTCTATTAACCAAACCAGTGAAATGTTTAAAAAAATTAATTTTTCAATATTTAATTAATCATATCCTGGACTGAAATTTTTCAGCCAACCCACTCGCGATATATTTTTTAACATATTAAATTTAATATAAAATGCTTTTCATCCATTAACCAGTTCGGTGAAGGTCGTCTTATATTCGGATCTTCTACTATAAGCAGAGGTGCTTCAAGTGAAACAAAGTGATACTATTATATAGGTACCATAATGACATAATATTGTTCCAACACGATTTCATGACCATAGAAAAAAAACATGAACTCGAGAGGAAAAAAATTAATTAGGCAAAAAATTCCGCGCTAACACAGATTTGAGTTGATTCAATGTACAATTAAAAATATCACACTCACCACAGAGTTATAGCACTCACACATAACTCTCACAGGAGACTTAATAAACAAGTTGGTATTAGCTCTTTCACAAAAAAATAACATCTTACAACGAGAGTTTAATCTAGGTACAAGAAATTTTATCTGTGCTAACAACCAAGGTGATTCAATGCCGCCATTCAGAAGTTTATAAAGAAATACTATAGAAGCAAGCTTTGTGCGGGAAAATAATGGAAGTTGATTAAATCTAGCTAACAATAAATTATAATCACAACGTTCAGGATAAACAGAATCACACTTAAAAGACAAGTACTTTAAAAACTTTTTCTGAACATAATCTATAATATTGATGTAGCACTGATAGTAAGGACTCCAGAGAGTGGACGCGTACTCAAGTTTGGAACGTACAAATGCAAAATATGATGCTTTTAATGCAGAAATATTTGATATGAGCTTGCAGTTTCTCACAATGAAGCCAAACATTTTATTAGCATCAGCTACTATTTTATAAACACAATAAATTTTCAGATCACCTGCAAATAGTAATTTCTCACTATTCAATTCATCACACAGGTCATTAATAAATAATATGAATAACAATGGACCCAAATTTGACCCTTGATGATGATACCTTCCACCATTTATTGGACAATAGCGGAATTAAAGAATTATAAGATTGAATAAGAGTGCAAGACTTGTAAAATAGTTTAATGAAATTCAATACAAAAACACTTTATTTTGTTTACTTCGATCCTACAAAAAAATGCAAAATGCATATCGGTCAATCTTTTTGTAAAAAAAAATTAAATAAATCTTATGCCCTGGACTTCAACCAACCTCGAACCCGACCATTTTTTATATAGCGCCTTTAACCGTTGCGCTATCATGGCACCAACTAAATCGTTTTGCTACAAATTATATTAGGTTACTTTATTACTGGAATTTGTAATTTACGTAATTTCAAATATGCTGAGGTCGCACTATTTATGTATGTAGTGGCTACAATATCTGACTTAACATAAAAAAATTCTAAAAACGATACCTAGTAATTTATAATTGACGCTTTTGAATATTCAAATGATCTTTAAGGCCGATTCATAAACTCGACGTAGCCGTTGGCGGTTGGAACGTAAATATATTGAAGCGCCTAAGACCATTCATAGGCGCCGTCCGCCGTCGGGTCTGCCGTTGGGCGCGCCATTGGACAAAACTATCTTTCAACCTTCTCAAGTTTTCTGTATTGGTTATTGGTTCTGAGTACGTTCATTTTCACCAGGAAAATTCAAAGATCTTTCACAAAGCCAAAAACACTGATGATATTTTTTTAGTTTGTTATGGTGGAGTTGTGGAAAACGAACGCCACTGATAGGAGATTTAAAGAAGTTGTACCTACACCAGAAAATGTTATTTCTTGTATGACAACTTTCACAAAGATATCTAGAATCATATACCAATACACGCAATATAAAATAAGGTCTATTTGAAAAAACTTTACACCTGTAGCTCAAAAGTTATAGCTCTTAAGAAGTAACTATATGAAGTTTTTTTCTTAAAATGAAGTAAAAAATATTCCCCTTCTATATAGCCATGTCATTATGAAACGCCCTGATATAATTTACGTATTGTTCTCATAGTAATATACAAGTATGGATATATATTTTTAGTTTTGCCGGTTGCACCATTTTTGTTGTTAAAGTCCGATTTAGCACGACAACATTCGAGAGAAGTCAAAAGCACGCTGCTACGTACATCTATGCTCCGCTCCCGTGTAAACAGGTTTTTTATCTAATCGCACAGGGCTTTGAAGAAAAGTCACAACGTAGGAAACACCCTGTATAAATTAGAACCAATGTATTTGTTTTTCTTTTTTTTTGTAGAACATCCGCTTAGTTTCAACAGTATTCATATTCGTTCTTCTTGCATAAGATTTACAAATTCTACCTATTTAGAGACGTAGAAAAATATCATGCATCACGCTTACCTTAAACTGTTTGGGATTGTTGAGCTGGGCATGCATCATCTCGAATCTTCCACGTAGCAATTCTTCTTCAGGTTGAATCGCTATTCCTACTTTTCTTGTACTTTCTTGTTTCACCAATACCTGCAATAAGGAAGTGTTTAAATATCTTACACACATGGTCAGTTTACAATATGCTTGCAATATATGTACACGTAGTTACTACTGCCAGGTGTCACAAAAAAGGGATTAAATTAACTCACTAAGGGCCGGTTGTACAAAAGCGGGTTTAACACGAGCTTTGTTAAGCCTAAGCTTAGCTAAGCTCAGGCTTAAGGTCGGCATCCGTTGTACAATCGTCGGCTTAGTTAAACCTGGTTGATAATGATATTCACTACAGTTGGCATCAATGAAGCAATACGTACTGACATAATCATCTGAAAAATTACCTTTTTTGGTTAGGCACTTATGACAGTTTGTGTCAAATTTCGGCAACACCGTTTCTGTCTCTGTTCCTTCATTTGCTCTCTTTGTAAAATCAGATACAAATCTTTAAAAAAATATGATCTAATAAAGTGACAAGCAATTTGAAGGTTCCTTCTTGACATATCATGTCACTTGTATCAGGTTAGGTTTAAACCTCAGCTAAGCTCGTGTTGAGCTTTGGCTTACGTAAGCTCGTGTTAAGCTTGGAGTTGGGGGTTAAGCCAGCATTGTACAACGGACATTTTGCAACTGACGTGGTTTAGCGTCGGCTTACCTTAAGCAGAAGCTTAAGCTCGCAGTGTACAACCGGGCCTTATAGTCATATTCACAGTCAATACTTAAGGGTCACTTAAAGGCCCGGTCAAACAGAGGGCGTCCTCTCACTCCGCGTTACAGCATTACGTTGTTTGTACCAAACAGGCCTGTTTGACGGGTTGAGCAAAAGCGTTACGCCAATTTTTGTCAAGATGTCTAGTGATTCAAACATAGATGAACTCAAGGCACTGTCAAACAGAGGGCATTCTAGAACGCGGCGTTACGGTGTTCTAGAACGCCGCGTTACAGCGTTCCATTGTAGTGTTAGAGAACGCGGGAACGCCGCGTTCTAGAACGCCCTCTGTTTGACCGTGCCTTTATATACTTGAGAGTCCCTTAAGTAAGGTTTTGTGTTTCGACAGCTACTTGAGGGTCTCTTACGTAGGGCTCCCTTGAATAATACTCAAGTAACGAAATGTCAACATGACAAGGAAACTTAACTATTACTCAAGATACGACTATAAATACGGCCGTAAAAAGTATCGATACATTGAAATGTCTTTGTAGCACGTGTGAATTCTGCTATTGTCTATCATTGTTCTGCATAATCAAATTAGGCCATGGTTATGAGGTATATAACCTCGTAGCATTTAGCAATTTTTTCATAGTTGTCTATAAGAAAATTTCAAAAAATATGTCGACATTTCTCTGTAAGCTGTATTGGAAGGAGGGTGTCCTGCCGTGTTTATCTATAGATAATAGATATTTTTTCAGTACACGAATCTCGAAATCAATAGTTAAATAAAAGCTGAACCATTGCCAGCATTCATACTAAATAGGATCGCAATATTTGAGTTATGTCCGTATGCACCGTAAGTCAGTTGCGCGATTAGTTACGTAAACCTGGATTAGATTATTTGTTCACTATGCACTGCAAACTGACAATTTTGACACTGTCACTGTCAAAACAATCTCGAACACAACCTTGCCGTATCTCCAATCTGAATTAGTTAATCTCTTGACAGCGCATGGCTAGATGGCAAAGATTAGCAAAACGTGATTAGGGAACTAAACGTGTTTTTTGATGATGACTTATCACATCGAAAATAAGAATCAATTAAGATAGAAAATAATCACGTACTTTAGGGGTTAATGGGGTATAGGTGGCATGTATATACACCAAGAATTGATTTTTTTGTTCTTACCCTCAAAATGCGATGCTGCATCTCCAAAAACTTCTGCTTCAACTCGGTGATTTGAGCTATCGAAGACGAATGTTTCGTTTTGAGTTCGGCAATATCTTTATTGACTTTGTCTAGGAAAGCTTGATGGAGCCCTGTTTGATGTTCTTGGTGTAGCATACGTGCTCTAAGATCCGAAAAGCCGTTAATAGGTACCGGAATATATTTCTTAGGATTCGGATTGTCCTGAACAGCTGCTTGCCACATCTGAGCATCAATACCTATTTCGTAAAATAGTGAGAAGTTAATTCAACAGAATTTTCGATTAAATATATAAAAATGCTGATACAATATGATGAACTATATTACTGCATATACGGTGTTTTAGAAAAGCTTCGATCGTTCATTAGATAAGATATCGGAAGAAGTATTAAATCAAGGTTTTAGAGTGACAATTTTAATTAGACAGGGTTGCTCATTAAAATATAGCGCACCAGAGCTTATTTATAATTAATTTTCAGTAAATACTGTATGTAACATAATATGCGTGAATTCAACCGTTTCCGAATTATCGAATTTCTAAGGTGACAAATAAACCGTATTAATAAAGTTTGAAAGCTGTCGAAATAGGTTAATACTGCTAAAGCTGCATTTTTTAAATAAGAGACCCTGTATATTATTAAATAATTTAATTCTTCTTCGAATACTAATCGACAGTGTATACAACACAATATATCTATCTACCTGAATTTAAACGTTTCCGAGTTATTAAGTTTCTAAGATGATAAATAAACCGTATTCATAATGAACAGTTATTTGTATATCTTTCCCAGCAGAAGATTCAAAAGGATAAAATTACATTTCTAAAGCGTCAATTATAAATTCTACCTTGGTGATGTAATATTACATCTGACAGTTTAAATTTACCGTCTTTTTCCGATACTTTCTGGTAAGAATTTTAATCGAGAAATCCACAATTTAACCTCCCCTACATCTCTGAGCCAGCCCGGACGAGCGACATCTATACCTTTTCCAGCTGTAGTTTCTAAAGCGTCAAGTGATAGTTCAAAACGGTCAAGTTAATTTTCCAACTGGTCACTTGTAGTTTCAAACTGTGAGGTGTATTCTATACCTGTCAGTTTGAATTTACAATTGACGAGTTGGAAAATTAACTTGACCGTTTTTTAATTATCACTTGACGCTTTGAAAACTACAGATAAAAAAGGTGTAGATCGAACACAGTCGCAGATTAATACCAGCTCATATGAAGAGAGACAAGGATGGTCAACATCCCCAAACCAGGTAAAAAATGCTACACAGCTGCCAAATCATTTACGCCTATACATCCTTCCCAATGAAGACGTTGGAAAGGATGGTCAGTAGGTATTTTGAAGAAACGGTTTTAAGCAGACGCCCCTTAAACGGGAATCAACATGCTTATAGGAAGGGCAAGTCAACGGATACGGCTCTCCATGTTCTGGTTGAGAAAGTGGAGGAAAATATCACTAGGCGGGAAGTCGCCCTAGCGGTATATTTCGCTATAGAAGGGGCCTTCGATAAGGCTAAAACGGTGACCATCTGCAATGCCTGCAAGCTAGAGGGACATCAGCGACATTGGCGAGCTGGGTGCGGTCTGCGCTGGGGAGTCGGACAGTTCGGGCAATCCTGGGAGACTTCCAGCGGGACATCGAGGTGAGGGGAGATGCCAGCAGGGCAACTGTCTTGTCTCCTCTTCTATGGTGTCTTGTCATGGATAGTCGTTTGGAAAGCCTAGCGCAACAAGACTTCAGGTACAGGCATACGCAGACGATGGTGTGGTAATCGTCTCTAGATGGTTCCTAAGCACGGTCTGTGATGAAGAATGCAGGTAGCTTGTAGGATAATTCAAGGATGGTGTACGGATACAGGACTCTCGGTAAATCCAACCAAAACGGAGCTAGCATTGTTCTGTAGACGGAGCAAGTTTTTAGAGCCCTACATTGTATGGAAGACCTTTAGCACTTTCGCGGGAGGTCAAATACTTGAGGGTGATTCTTGACACGAAGCTGACGTGGAGGTCGTTGTCAGACTTGTGTCAACATGGACAGCGACCTTCAAGCAGCTGCGGTAGGCAGTAGAAAGGACATGGGGATTAAACCACAACATCCTGCAGTGGATATACACTGCCATCATAGGACCCCAAATAGAATACGGCTCGGTGGTCTTGTGGCCTTGTGTGTAAAAATCCACAGTCGCCCAAAGTCTACGGCGGATACAATGGCTTGCCTGCATGGGCGACACGGGTGCAATGAGGACGACTCCAGCTACAACACTGTAGGTCCTGCTAGGATTGCCGACGCTACGGTGACATCCTGGATTAGACGGCGGCAGCGCATCTGACAATGAGGGACTCTGGTAACTGGCAGATAAGGGGAGACGTGGCTGGCCACGCAAAGTTAGCCAAGCTGGCTGAGAAACCATTGCCTGTCTCTGCCTACACGGTGGTCTACCAAGGTTGGATAAATCTTTCACTCTTACCATTTCCAGAATCGAGGAGTGGAAAAGGGGGGAGGTTCAGTTTTCCGAAGAGGCATTGCTATGCTACGTGGACGGCTCTCGTCTAGGTAGGACAGCAGGCGGACTCCGATAATTAGAAAAGTAATATTAGAATCGCCTCATTTCGATTTTAATATTCTTGTACGTAAACGAGTTTCGGAACTCTGATGAATCGGCTTATATTTTAGAAATGTGCTCGTGAAAGTTCGGAAATATCTAGGGATATTTTGTTGCTTATTCAAAAATCATGACAGCTTTGACGGTTTGACATAATTTTATAATTATAACGATTATAATCTATACTAAAAGCTTTCTTAAAATTAAGAAAATGTCAAAATTCGCTGCGTGATAATTATTACAAGAATTAAGAAACGTTGAGGTAAACGGACGGCTGTGGACTTCCTGGCTTCCAGTGCGCATTCCTGAGAGGTGAACAACAGTGGAACAGACGAAGATTAGCGGCGGATTATACCAGAGTGCGGGTACAGCACTGAATTAATAAATGTGCTATATGGTTGAGTGGAAGAGCACTATTGTATGCTTCAATAAAGGCTATTATTATTATTATTTCTTGTGCGTTGCTTGAATTGATTTTGTGTTGAATTCAGTAGTGGATCTATTGTGACTATTGTGAGTGGCTAAGTTTGTTAGTTATTATTTCGGTTGGCGCTCTACATAGTTTATCAGTACCCACCAATGATCTTGACTGACTCTCATTTTTCTTTTGTCCATTGATAAAAATAGGTAGATTAGGAATCAACCAAGGAAAGCACCAAAAGAACGTACGCCAAAGTTTGTTTACGCTACGCGTTAAATGTTAGGTTAAGTATACCACAGGCTGACAGATGCTATCGGGCGAGAAAGTGTAGAGGGCATCTCTCTCTACTAGGATTATTCACTTTAACCCACGTAGGTAAATGGATTTCAATAGCAACCAATTCTCGTTTCGAATCGTTTCTAAGGGTGGCTTACGGGGAAAGAGCGAATCAGAAAACTATATCAGAGTACCAGCTTTTCCATCATGACGTCAGTTTTAGAAATGAAACAATTCTAATATTACTTTTCTATTTATCGGGGTCCGCCTGCAGGCCTCTGGAGCAGGGTTGTATGTGGAAAGTCGAGGAGTACGTGAGAGTTACTCTTTAGATACGCACTCTGAAGCAGAAGTATATGCAATACTTTCTGCTGCACGCAATGACGCGGTGAGAAAGGGCACAGTGCAGAAGCTTTACATCTGCTCTGACAGTCAAGCGGCTTTGAAAGCCATCTGCGGGGTCAGAACTAGGGCACCTCAGATTCAGGAGTACGCGGAGAGACTGGAAGAGCTGGCGAGACTGAAGGAAGTTATCTTGATGTAGGTCCCGGGTCATACGGGCGTTCTTGGTAATAAGGAAGGCGATAGGCTGGCCAGACTCGGCACCGGGAGACCGTTTGTCGGGCCGGACCCCGCAATAGGATTAAGTAGGCAGCAGGTAACGTCAGCCCTCAAAAACTGGGTAAACGATACCATAGATGAACAGTAGAGGCAAAGTGAGGGATGTAAACAGGCCAAGGATTTTATAGCCGGGCTGAAACTTCGTGGGTGTTCTGACGGGGCACTGTAGGTTCAGGCGGCATCTATCACTCTATTAGGAATTGAAGACAACTCCCTATGTATGGGCTGTGAAGAGGCCGATGAAACGGCCTACCACTTCCTTACGGAATGTGAGTGGATAGGCGGGCTGAGATATGAATCTTTGGATCTAATAGACTCCAGCCAAATGAATTAACTCCCTAACGGGGACGATATACTTGCCTTTGTTAGAAGGTCGGGAAGGTTTGGCAGGGAGACAGGTGATGGTGCCTGAGAGGTTATATTTTAATTTATGACCAACCCTGTATAATTAATTTTTAGACTTATTAGTAGCACTTTAAAACTGTTCTTTTAACTTTTTTCTTTAACTTGTATATGTTGCCCCATATTCGATCGTTTCCAAACTATATCAATACGATTTATTTGTCATCTTAGAAACTCATAAACTCGAACTCGAAAACAGTGAAATTTGAGCACAAAATGTTATATGCAGTTTTTGCTTAAAATTTGAATCAGAATTGTATCTAATAATATATGAGGTGTTCCGTGCATGCTTTGGTGCACCGTAATTTTATTTTTAATGCTTAGTATCCTAGAACCCCTATTTAATCTTTTTTACGTACGAGTACGAATTCTGGAAATATAAGTGCCAAATGTAATTTGAAATTCACTGCTTATCCGTCAGAAATAGCATATTTTTTAGACTAGAAGTTATTATTTACCTGGTGCTGGATGCTTCAAATACTCCTCTAACTCTGCCTTGCTTGGGGTGACATACGGCGTGATACTGGTAACCCCAACATTAGTCAAGTGCTGTTTTTGCTGTGGCTGGTTCAAGAATGCAGCCAAGTCAGTAGCTGGTATCTTACGACTAGTGCCAGTCACTCCTTTCTCGGTAACGGTAATCTTTAGTTCAGTCTGAGATTCTGACAGCGCTCTCAATTGGGCTATCTCGATCGTGAGATTGGGCTTGTTGCCTAGGATCCCGGCTATTCCATTCTTCAACATCTCTTGTTGGTTCCTAAAGAGTGAAAAAGAAATGTTTTTATCACATTTATTCGCGAATAAATATGGATTGCTAAAAAACTTTGCCGAAACAAAATGAATGAACGTCGAAGGAAGAATGCCTTGTATAATAGATATAGTTAGATGCTATTATATCAATACATATTTAATTTGACGTTTTTTAGATTCGCTAACCTTATTCCGAATGTTTCGCACGAATGTTTGTACACAGGATGTCCGGTGGCCTTATTATGTAAAAATTTGACAGCGGTCGCTGAGCAGATGCCGAGCAACAGCGACATGACAGCAACAAGACCGTCAACATTGTGGGTTATATATTGCTGTCCGTCACGATGACGTCGTTGCGTAGTACGGAATTTACGTTTGACAGCAGATATTGTGCGATTTTCGCCCGTCGCTTGTCATCTGCAAGATACGTGATAAGGCTGCGGATATTCGACCGACAACGCTTGACAGGTGATAGATCTCACAGTTTTATGAACATTGAGAGAGGAACATGAAGGCTTAAAATACTTAATTTTGAAAGAATTATCGGTATTCTCGAAGGAATGATATTAAATCAAAAAACATGTTACAAACATTACTAATTTTAAAATAGGTGGTGTTGAATTTTAAGAATACTTCGTTAATGGTATTTAAAAATAATGACCGCTATATTCATTCGTGCGGAAATACCGATAACTCAGTTGCATTGGAAATTTCAATGAAGGTTATCTCGAAAACGGTTACCTCTAAGGACTTAAACAAACCTTTTTCACGTAACATATCCAGGTAACAACACTCACATTGATGCACCAAAACGGAAAAAAGTTTTGATAACTTAAACGAGTTCAATGTGCCTTAGGTAGCGCCCTCTATTCATGACAGAAAAACCGTTGTTGAATTTGAATTATTCGCTGTAAAAACCCCCGATACATAATTTTCTATCTCCATGGGAGTCCCTTACCACTTAGTATTTCTCATACAGCAACTCTATGAGTCTAGCTCAGCTCGTGTAAGAATTGATGGTAACCTGTCTGGTCAAACAGCAACCAGAAAAGGAGTTCGTCAGGGATGCGTATTATCTCCAATGTTATTTAACATTTACTCTGAATTTGTGATGAGACAGGTATTGGACAACTGGAATAGCGGTATAACTATTGGCGGAAGCAAAATATCTAACTTAAGATTTGCTGACGATACAACCCTTATTGCTGCTTCTCAGGAAGAACTAGTAACTCTATTGAACGTTTTAGAACAACACAGTGCAGTCTTGGAATTAACTACAACAAGACCAAGGTTATTATCGTAGTTAGAGAGTATGACAGTCATCGAGAAATAAAGTCAATAGGCCGTTGTGAGGTAGTTCAAAGTTTTGTGTACCTCGGTTCTTTGACCGACAATTTAGGTAGCTGTGAGAATGAGATTCGACGGCGCATTCAACAAGCATGGGTGGCCATGACAAAGCTTACTAAAATATGGCGTGACCATAACATCACTAAAGCTACCAAAATGTCACTGGTTCAGTCTCTTGTGTTCTCCATATTTTTGTATGCCTCGGAAACTTGGACTGCTAAAAAGGCAGATCGAGCTCGCATAGATGCTTTTGAAATGTGGACGTGGAGGAGAATGTTGAGAATTCCTTATACGCCCATCGAACTAATGTTTCCATACTGGATGAGCTCGGTAATCCAAAGAGACTATCCTTCATTGTGTCGATGAGAATGCTTACATTCTTCGGACATATTCACAGAAGCGATAATTGGAGAAACTTGTAGTTCAGGGTCACGCCCCGAGTGGGCGGCGCCGTGGCCGTTCCCCTACACGCTGGGTGGATACGACGAAACAGTTACTAGATATGAGTATCAAGAGCGCCACTGAACTAACAGTAAATCGCGAACGATGGCGAGCTACAGTTCTCAAAACTATTGATAATATTCGTGTCGGCAATACTCTGGCTCCGACTTAATACATTTTACGAGTTCACAACATGTCTGTTAAGACATTGTGACTACGATGATGACGTAATTTTAGATCGTTGTGCCATTTTATTGCAGAATAATTGAGAAAAAAAGAAAATAAAAGAACTACTTTACTCCTGTATCTTAAACATTAAGCATTTTATGGGCTCTTCATGTTCATATCTCAATGTTCATAGAAATGTGAGGTATATCATCTGTCGAGCGGTGTCGGTCGAATATCTTTACGCTTCAAGAAAATACAAGACATATTTTTTAGAGAATGAATTATGTTTCCCTCTCAACTTTTGAGCTCAGCGCATAATAAACGCATTCTATTTCTACTAATTTCAAGCAGCTTCTTTCGTCATATAAGAAAAAAGGTTATATTTTTTAAGTTACTGTGTCAGATTTTATATAGTTTACACAACAAGTTAGTTATATGAGTGGTCCCTAAATAACAGTCATATTCCTGCAAAATTTCGTTAACTCGTTTTTTGTTATTGAGAAGATTATAACTACTTTTTTCTCACTGTGATTTGATGTCGATCTAATAACCACTCATGCAAAAGGTGAAACGGAAGTATTTTCATCATCATTGAATATGAGATATTATGGTTATGAATGTCTCGGGAATTACACATTACAAAAAGCTGTATTGATTTTCCTCGGTATACTGCGTCATCTATCTATCTGGCGTCCATCTATCGTATATCTATTGGCCATTTGTCATGTGTGATGAATAATACTCACTTCAACTCTTCAATCTTCTTTCCAAAAATGATCCGCACAACGCCATCTGAATTGTCGTGCTCTGGAATGACGTTGTACCCCATCGCCTTGAACCTATAAAAGGGATTCTGGGGCACGTACTCGACCGCAGGTTGACCTGCAGCGTAATAGCCTTTCCCGCTACCCCAGCACGCCTGCAGCATGTTCCACTTCTTGATGACGTCATCCCTTTCGTCATTGAACAGATTCACGGAATATACGGAGGCTATGGTTTGAGTGGCCAATGATTGAGGAGGGGTTGGACCTGAAACAATAGACGGATACCGTATAATACAGTAAAAGTAGAGTTTCGTAACAACACTTCTCCTATAACGCATCTGTAAAGTGGGTGACACACGTTCGAACTTTAAGTAAGCGGTTTTTAAGTTCGCCAACTTACTCGTCTCGATGTCGGTGGCATACGTGAAGCTGAAATCACTCATTTTCATAATTTTCCTAAATAAACAAAACTTAACAAACGCCAAACACAACAAGCGTTGCGCATCGATGGCCTGCCGAAACAAAGTGTTGGCTCGCAGTACGAGCCGAGACAAGCTACGAACAAGATTTCAAACCAGTTGGATCGCCGGCGGATTGCGCGACGGTTTTAAAGTACGCGTACTGACGGTGACACACAGGCGAAAAAGTCATCGAGCCATAAGTACACGTACTTGCTCGTACGTGTATCACCCCTTTAAAACATAATACTTTTAAAACGATTAAAATTTTTTAAGAAATAAGCTCCCTAGTAATAACACGGCAGATAGACATAACAAAAAGGATCACGAGGCGTCGGTCCTTCGAAATAGGTCCGATAGAGGCGAAACGTTTGAATTTCTAATTGACAAGCCATCGCCACCGATTGCGTGGCACTGTTCCATTGCAGGAGCATTCTGTAGTGCGACGTTCACGTTACTTCCTGTACGAAGATTTATCAAAATCTATACAACACATCATATCTCATGTACGAAGTTCGTCCACACGGCTTAATATAACTGTAATTTTCCAATACCTCCGATATTTCCGGCCGCTGATGGTGTCGCGCGATACTACTTCTACCCTGTATACTGGTTGGGAGCTGAAGGTTGTCTGGATTTGCTGAGGCAGTGTACGATCAGAGAGCTTGCCAGAAAGGCAGCAAGGCCCGGTCAAACAGAGGGCGTTACGGCGTTCTCTAGCGCCGCGTTATCGCATTCCGTTGTTTGTACCAAACAGGCCTGTTTGACGGGTTGAGCAAAAGCGCTACGCGAATTTTTGTCAAGATGTCAAGTGATTCAAACATAGATGAACTCAAGGCCCGGTCAAACAGAGGGCATTCTAGAACGCGACGTTACGGCGTTCTCCAACGCCGCGTTACAGCGTTGCGCTGTATTGTTAGAGAACGCCGTAACGCCGCGTTCTAGAAGGCTCTCTGTTTGACCGGGCCTTTAAAACGGTGGAGGTCAGGGTGACCTTTCTTACTATGTCTATGTCCGGTGGTGGTAGTAATGAGGAGCATCTCCTACTTTCATATTTGTGCAATTTGTCCGACGACAAAAGTGGGTATTTCGTTCTAATAAATAAATAAATAAGAGTGCTTCTTATGGAAAAGGATTTAAAAAAATATAATATACATCGTTGATCGTAAGATAAAACTTAGCATGTATATGCCTTGCTACCTGGCTCTACAGCTGTGAACATCCGCCCAAATCTAATAATCAAAAGTATTTAAAAAAATGTTCTTGAGAATACGTTTTCTGACACGGATGCCATAAGCCACGGTAAATACGGGATCGTCGCAATCTATTACATGCGACGAGCGTTAAAAAATTTAAAAAATTGTTCAAAATGGAAGAAATATTTGCGAGTTAGTGATAATCTGAATATTTGCATTTTATTAATCTAGGTCTTGGACGTGTGACTACCAAAATTTCAATATAATACTATAAAGGAATGAGAAACGTAACATCACTCTCAAAATATTGTTTTATGTAATTATGGCAAATTTGTAAGACAGTCTCGCTAACAGTTGACTGCAATGCAAATTGCAACTGACACGGTTATAAGTGCTTCGCTCTTTCTACAGAATGTGTTTTATAAAATGTAAATCATTTCAAATGTTTTGATTTTCCAAAACAAACGGGAAATGACCTAAAGAAATCAGGTGTTGACGATTAAAAAGAAAAGTGCAAATGCATTAGTACTAAATCAGGTGTTGACGATTAAAAAGAAAAGTGCAAACGCATTAGTACTTCTTTCGAAATATGAAAATCATAGTCTGATGCGGACTATTTTCTATTTGTCAAGCTTACTTCGCAAATCGACATATTTACAACAACTTTTAGCTACACGGGATTCTCTTTGGTCTACACCTAACAAAAATTTGATTCACGAATTTTTGTGCAACAACTGGTGACACCAATGACATGTCGCTACTTTCATTAAGTTTTTTTACAGGGTTAAAATTAAGAGAGAAAACCAATAAAAACGCATAACAGACTAAGTTAAAAAAATTTAGTTCTGTAACCGTCTACGTAAAAGCAGAAAAAATACATACCTCCCAAATGTTGTTCGACTTAATGCATAGAAGTTAAACATTACTGCATTACAAAACTTACCGACTTGTCCGGTGGGCGGTTTCGCAGCTGTTCCAAATCCGGTGCTGCCGAACAGTCCTCCACCACCTGTGCCAAATCCTCCAAAAGTCGAGCCACCGGTGGTACCGAAACTTCCAAAACCTGTAGATTGTGTAGTAGTTGTGCCGAAACTGGAACCGAACGTATTCGAAGTACCAAAAAGGCCGGTACCAAAACCTCCTGTTGTGCCAGTGTTACTTCCAAAAAGACTCGATGTGGTGGTGGGTTGTCCAAACAAAGACGGGGTAGCCCCAGTAGGTGTACAGCCAAATACACTTGGAGTGGTCGTTGTGGTATTACCTAAATCATAAACATAAATCAAAATAGTCACTAACATAGCTTATGTAATTCATTCAGTTGATTTTCCGGGCGAATGTCAGATACATATAAGATGATTTCAAGTTTACTTCAAAATAGCGCTTTTATTGCTATTGGTTGCTTTGTTCATCTTTTAGTAGTTGTACAATTGATGTGCTATGGACCCTATGCTCTTGTCTCTCATTCCAAATTAAAGCTTATATACGAATACTCGCTGCGAATGTAATAGCTGCGACTAAAACTAAAACTGCCCTCATTTGCTGGGCGTGCTATACACAACCTGGATCAATCAAAGGAACATAATACATTGAAATAGGAAAATATCGACATATATTTTACGCTTTTTGGTTGTATACAAGTAGTAGAGGAATTATATTATATTAGTAATAGTAACTACATGCGCTATGATCCGGACATTCTATTGGTCAGTGAACACTGGCTGCGTGCAGAGCAGGCCCCTGTAACAACGTTGGCAAACTATACGCTGGCAAACCATTTCTGCAGAACGGAGTTTGGACATGGAGGTGTAGCAATTTTTACGCGGAGAGACATTATTTACAAGCCCATCAAGAACATAGCACATCTTGTAACAGAACGTATTTGTGAATGTGTCGGGATAAGTGTCAAAGTGAATAAGGAAGCTTGTGCTTTCCTAGTGTTTTATCGTCCTCCCTGTGCGGAGATTAATTTATTTTTTGAAATTTTTAACAACATCTTGTCAGTAGTTGCACAGAATTTTAAATTTATGGTTATTAGTGGGGACATAAATATAGATTGGTTGTCTAGTAGTAAAGATAAACGCACACTGGTCGATATTTTTGACAGCCTTGATTTGAATTATGCTCTACCCCTTGAACCAACACGTGAATTCAATAGTGCAGCATCTGCTTTAGATTATGTGGTTTCAAACCTCCCTAACATAAAGGCTACTAACCTTGATATTCACATATCGGACCATAAAGCGCAAGCCTTTAACATACAAATGGGTCACAATCCACCAATTGAGGATAACCAACCAGTCTATATTTATAGAAGGTTCTTTTCTGACAGTAATATCGCCAATCTGAATTTGTTTCTTTCGGTTACCGACATGAGTGAGTTATATAAATCAGGGAATGTAAATGACTCATGGTCAATTTTTTGGAGGAATTTTCTTTACTGTTTGGACAAAGCTTGTCCCTTAACGAAGACAAAGGTAAACTATTGTAGCATAAAAAACAGTTGGGTGGATAGTGAAATTGTGGAAGAAAGCAACAGAATAAAAGAAAAGTATTGGCTAAGCAAACATACCTCTAATGCTGCTGAAGCATATAAGGAAGCGAAAAAACGCTATTCTGAGTTCATTCATTCAGGAAAAAAAACGTCAGTTCTATCAAAAAAGAATTAGCGATGCTCCAAACATCTCACAGGAGGCTTGGAGTGTCGTTAATACAATAATAGGGAAAACTCCTCAGAAAGCTCGAACTATGCCAAACATCGTATACAACGGAAGTCACCTCAATGACCCATCAGATATAGCTAAAGCGTTTTGTAATTATTTTTCTAATGTAGCAGAAAACACCTTGTTAACACATTTCAACAGTTTAGATGGCGAATGTACAAAGAGTTTAAATACATACAACTCACTATACTTCCAAGAGATAACAACTGATGAGATTTTATTGAAATTGAACGAACTAAGGAACGATGTTTCTAGTGGTCCCGACGGTATACCTCTAAAAGTTTTAAAAAAAGTGTTCAACCTCATAGCACAGCCGCTTTGTTTTATTTTTAATCTTTCCATCCTTGTAGGTCAATTTCCAGATGCCTTGAAGCTGGCCACCGTCATCCCGATACATAAAAAAGGAGAATGCTCCAAAATCGAAAACTACCGTCCTATATACCTGATATCGGGTTTTTCCAAACTCCTGGAAAAGATTGTTGCTGGTAGATTACATAGCTTTATAAAAGAAAACAACATTTTATCTCCATTTCAACATGGCTTTCGTCACAACTACTCAACTAGTACTGCTGTTTTCAGTTTGTTAAATTTCACTTATGACTCTTTAGACAAAGGGAAATACATTGCTATACTTTTCCTCGATTTAACTCGAGCATTTGAGGTTGTCATTGAGAAATTTTTAACTTCCAAGATCAGACAGTTAGGCATACGATCTCCTCTAGATGCATGGATTCAATCATTTGTTTCCCATCGAAAAATCCACGTAAGAATAGCAAATTACTTGTCTAAAACAGAAGAAGTACAGTTTGGAGCACCTCAAGGAAGTGTTTTGTCTCCTTTACTGTTCCTACTTTTCATCAACGATATTGACAATTACAAAGATTGCAGTGAGTTACTTTTAGTATTATATGCTGATGATATGACCGTAGCTTTAAGTTCGGATTCGATTACAGAACTAGAATACAAGACCAATAATTTTCTGCAAAAGTTTCACACATGGGCCTCAAAGAACAAACTCATAGTAAACACCAGCAAGACAAACTTTATGATGATTTCAAATCACCGGGAATCAGAAATTAAAATTTATAACAACTCAGTACAAATAGGAAAAGTAAAGGACACAAAATTCCTGGGCCTTTATATTGACGACAAACTGTTATGGCACAATCATGTCGACTTTGTCGCAAAAAAATTGAACTCAGCTTATTATGCCATCAGAAACCTAAAAAATGTAGTTGAGCGAAGCTATCTACTGCAAGTATATTATGCTCTAGCCTTCCCACATCTCAAGTACCTGACTCAGTATTGGGGTGTGGCATCAGACTGGCAGCGCATTTTTATACTTCAAAAACGGTTAATGAGATTAATTTTCGGACTAGGTCCACTAGAATCATGTCGCAGTCACTTTAAAAGAAACAAAATCCTCACCTTCCCATCTATTATTATATTGGAATCAGTTATGATCATCAAACAAAATATAGATGGTTTTACGTTGAATCGTAATATCCACCAGCGCAACACCAGGAATTGCGGTGCTATTCATATTCCGCAATTTCACCTAAGTACGTATAAAAAAAGTCCTATCTACTTATGCAGTACCATCTATAATAAATTACCTTCGTCAATAAAACAGATACAAAGTATTCCAAAGTTTAAAAACAAAGTGAAAGATCTGTTGATAGAGAATAGTTTTTATAGCCTAGCAGAGTTTTTATAAGAAGCCCCACTAATAACCCACAACATAATTTTGATTTTTAACTTGTTTTAATCCATATTTAGATAGCTTAGTGCATTTTAATTGACCTTTCATATCCTTGTAAATAGGCATCATGAATAAAAGTTACTCTACTCTACTCTACTCTTGAAAGGGAGGAGTTTTATAAAGTACGTACAGATAACCGTTTTGCGTTCGAGTAAAAAATTCTCGTTAAATAAATGTCCAATTTATAGATAATCGCTGGAAGTAAACACTCTTCGTGTGCCAAGAAATTTACCACATATGATTAAGAAATAAAAATTAATAAAAACAAATTTACATTGAAGGAACTTTGCAGCTATACGATAGAACTCTACAATTCTCAATTTTCAACCTGTAGCTAATCAGAAAATGTAGTACAATTTATAGCGTATAATCTTACCAAATAGTCCACCCGCTGCAGGTTGTGTAGTGGCAGTGCTACCAAAGAGTCCAGTACCGGTGCCACTAGCCGGTGTCGAAAATAACGAAGGAGTTGAAGCACTCCCAAACAAACTAGGCTTGGAAGTAAGCGTCTGTGCACCAAACAGGCCTGTTTGCTGCTGTTGGCTGGCAGCGGTAGTACTACCAAAAGCACTACCAAATGTCGGCGTCGCAGCAGCAGATGCAGGCGCGCCAAAAGCAGTTCCGAAGGTCGGAGCAGTTGAGGCAGCTGTAAAGCGATGTAATATATTAGATTCTAAGATTTCATGAAACTCACTCAAAGTTATTGTAAAGCAACATATATACAAAATGCTTCGATAACTTCTACTTCCAATAATGACAAAACATAAAGAAGTCTTAGGTTCGGTGCACACTTGCGACTGTTTACCGTCCGGCGTCGTTGCGGCGCCATTGCGGCACCGCGAGTTTGCCTGCACACTACCTGCGGTCTTGTAACGGCACCGTATGAATCAATGTTGCTTAATACGTCAAAATGAAAATACGTAGAAGAAAGCGTGCGATTTTTGCTTACCTAATGTAGAGAGACATTTTATTTTGAAAAGTAACCGAAGATATTGGGTACATCCGTTTACCGAGTTAAGGCTTACTAGAGGTAGATTTGTTACATCCTTTTCGGATTTGAGAGAACATCCGAATAAATTTTTTAATTACATTCGAATGATCATTGCCTCATTTGATGAACTTTTAGAGGAAATTTTGGATAACATACGATCCAGGATACCAGGATGAGAGTGGAGTTATAGATACTCTCACTCCACTAGAAATGTTAGCCATCACGATCAGGCAAGTTAAGAAAGTATAATCACAGAATAAAAACAATCAGAAATGTACTGTCTTAAAAAGTAGAAATAAGCCGATACTCTATCTTTATAAAAAATCAAATCGGCAAAAAAACTGTCGATCGCCGTCGATTTCCATAACGGGCACATACTCTTCATTAGCTTTTTGATCCATGCGCTCTTGTTTTTCACACGATCGTGGTATATTTCGGAGGCAATATTCCATATTTCTGGATAATTTTTTATGCTGTTTATAAACAGATTCTCTTCACAAGCCGCTAGAATACTTGAATACCTATTCAGATCAACGCGTTATTTATTAATTTACCTATTTGGGGTATTTTACAACATTGGATCAGTCCGCACATTTGCCCTATTGGGTTCTAACACTTTTGAGACTAGCCCATACCTTCTGGGTGAAGACATATGGAGCTATAAGGTACTTCTCGGCATCCAACTATATAAATAGCTCAAATACGACCTGGCGTTTAGCACTGCTTCCATCATGAATGAGAAGCTGCTAGCCCTATCCATGCTTGACGCAATATAGAAAAGAAAAACATCGGTGACTTTGCCGTAATGGGACTCCTCCAGCCGTCTTCTCAACGGCAGGTAGGCTGTTACCCAGCAGTTTTTTAATGGTGCCTCTTCACTCGAGCTCTATTCCATTATTTGAAAACTCTTTGATCCTGCCATGAATGAATGAATGAAAGGGGGAAGAAGCTTTGTGGTGACCAATACCACCAGTGCATGGGCCTACAAACGGGCTCTTATGTGCCTCTCTTTACCCTACTTTCCAAGTTCAGCCCCCATCCCATCTTATATCCTCAGGTTCCAGAACCCTTGAACCTAGAATGGTCTGTCTGTGATACCCAAGGGCTTCACAGCGACATAGAATATGTGCCGAGGACTCTTCTTCCTCGCCACAGCGTGTACACGTCGGATCACTTGCCAGACCTACCACATACAAATTACGTTTGAAGGTGTTATGGCGGATAGTAGGCCAACCTGATCCTGTCATAGTCTAAGGACTGTTGATTGTAATACCAACGCGGTGGTTCTCCATATATCAAAGACTTGATAGTAAGACCGCATTATTATTTCTACATGCCCAAAGCTCATAACGGTTCACCAATTGATGTCTTTATTAAGGCTTTGAACGTTAATGCCTTGAAAACTTGTAAAAAAACATTTCTCTAACCAACCTTCTTAAATCATATGCAATGCGTTGTATTCAGAGTCACAATCGCAGCGCAGCTTTTGCTGAAGCTGCGGTGTGACCGAAGTCTGCTTACACCTACTTTATTAGGTTATACGTTTACCTGGTTGCCCGAAAGAAGTACCAAAGGTGGGAGCTGTGGCCCCCGTTGCTGGTGTTCCGAAACTCGTACCAAACCCAGTTTGCTGTTGAGTACCACTACCAAACGATGATCCGAAACCAAAGCCAGTGGATGCTGTCGTAGTAGCAGTGCCGCCAAAAGATGTTCCAAATCCTGCAGCTATAAAAATGTATAGAATTAATTATTTTGTAGGACTAGTGATTTTACAATTAAACGTCCACAAATTTCTAAGATTAAAATTAGATAAGTTCTGAATGCTTTATCAATGGCATCGTAATATTATATCAAAGCGGTAGTCCTGTAGCACCAGTTTAACAATTACGCAAAAAAACCTAATCAGAGAGGAGTTCTGTTCGAATAAGTTTAGGACGCGTAAAATCTCACTGACAGAAATGCTGAAATAAGTAACGCGTTTCATATGTTCAACGGGCAACGTCACTTTCAAATTCATACTTTTGTTAGCAGCTACCGAAATGAAAGTATTTTGACACTCGTCTTTCAAAATTCCTCCAATCCACCAGCGGACATCTATTCTTAAAATTTCAGCTAGTAAAAACTTTTTTAAATTTTTTTAAAGATTCTTGAAAACGAAGTTAGGCTTTTATTCGGTTTTCATATTTTTTGTTTACTTATTAATCCGCCACTACTGGATCTCTTTTTAAAAATTAAGCAACTCTTTCTTCCTTGCCTCACAATTGATCTGCCATCAAACCTTCGCTAAGCGTTAAAAGTCAAGTTATGAATAAGGATGTGGGGACAGGCAAAAAGGCAGTATATTCTAGGCATGGAAATCAAAATGGACCCCATCATAATTGTCCGTCAAACTCGACATTATAACATATCTCACATCCTTCACGACTTAAGAGTTTCTGAACAGATCAAGAATTTTTTTAGTTAGCAGAAAGTAGGTTTCATTACTGTGATAATATATACAAAACGAAATATTCACTTTGATGCCTTATTATCGCTTTTGTTATGTGGGTATTCTTTTACATATATAGATAAGAAACTAGGTAATCCAGTAAAGTGATGACCTTGGATGAATAATGCAGTAGTATGTAATGTATGCAATATAATTTTATATGATGTAATGTGGTGCAGATAAAAATAATGACTATTGTACTCGCATTATACTATGACCGTATAACCAATTCTAAGTTCAATAAAATTCAATAATCATGTATTATTTAGCCAGGGGTATGTCATAAACAGCTAAACAGAATAACTCAGAAATAAGTATTATTAATAAATTTTAGCTGTCGCTAGTGTAGCTGATCCTACTTATCCAAAAACCGTTTCTAAGTTAGATCAAAATAATAGTAAGTATTCTTATAAAATTCGCAACTTGGTATAAATTGTTTTTTTTTGTAAATCTCTGTTACCGTGCGAAGAATGTATGTTTCCTTTATTAAGACGAATCCTATATCGGAACATTTATACAGTTTACCGTACAATAAAATGTGCAACTAAAACATCAACGCTAAAACATTTTGTTCCGCGAGGTTTATTTTGAATCGTATCTGAGCTACACTTGAATTAGTTGGTTAGTTTTATATTTTTGTTGTCTGTTTCTGTTTCCGCGATAGTAGTAGCACTTCAAAATTTCCTAACTATCAAGTCAATTTCAAGTATGTAAAAATGTAATGATACGTATCAAGTACACAAGAAAAATCAAAGACTGAATGAGAGCAAGTGTGGTTTCCGCTTTCTATCTCAAGAAGGAGGTTTGATCTCCTACAAACGAAATGTAAGCCCTTCTAAAGCCATTTTTTTGCAATTTATCTGCTGTCACTGAATTGATTTCTAAAACTTCTTTTTCGCCGTTGAACAGTTCTAACTTACCGTAACAATAAGGCTAATATTAGAACAGCGTATTCCTAGTTAAAAAAGAAATAAGGCATATTAATTTTATGTTGATCATTCTGCCACCAATGAACCGATTTAAAAAATCTCTAAAGCTTTTTCGACTTATACGAACGACAAACCCACTAAATGCCATTAAGATTAGATTAGTACTTCCCGAGTTACAGAAGAACAAAAATACGAGTATTAGCGGACCGACATCAGATGGATAGATCGGCCGATGAAAATGAGTGACATGATTTTTCGTAATATAGATATCCTAAATGTCTAAAAAACGTATTATCCCAAATAGCACTGCCTCATCCGTCAATTAACCTAGGAGGTATAATGTAAGATATTTTTTCGGAAGCGTTAGCAACATCTATATCATCTACAGAAAACTGGCAAACATTGCAACTCTTATTACTATTACATGAGTGATATTTTTTTTATTTTAACAATCACCAACTGTTTTCCATCAGTGTTATTCTTTTCCGCTCACTGTTGTTTACGTTATAAGCTTGTGTTGTCCTATTGCCTCTTTACTTCCTATGTTTCTAGAGATAAAATTACTAATAATTTATTCCTTTGCAGGCTCAAAAGGATAATTGAGACGCTATGATGCAGACACAACAATATAGTTTGGAAACAAATGAAAACAATGTTACAGAAACAAGTTTTTTAAGTCAACCGAGTTATAGTCAAACCATATCTGAATCTGTTTTGCCTGAAGAATCAACCGTGTCTTCATATGTGGCAGAAACTATGCGAAATCAACCTACCTATGAACAACCGAACCTATACGATACTCAGCAGATATCGTCTTATATAGCGAATGGCTTTTCTCAACTAGTGAGCACGACAGCAGATGCATTATCAAACCTCGCTGGAACATACGCAGAAAATACGGATAGTGAAACAATCTCGAATACGACAAACTCAAGCTTAGAAGGAATTTCACCGGAAATTACTACTGAAAGCGCACAATATTCCGACGCTCTGCAAATGATTTCAAAACTCAGCCCATATTTAAATTACTATGGACAAGCCATCAGCAATGATTCGACTTCAAACACAGGCTTTTCGATTGAACAGGATGCATCGCCGAATTGGAATGATACAAGTACCCCGAGTACTACCTCAGGATCATTAAGTAACACCACAACCGAATCTACAAGCTTTTTCCATCAGATATCAGATAAAATTCAGGAAGCCGGAACCTTTATCGCCAACAAAACAGAATCATTGTTTAACTGTTCCACGATGCCTTGTTATGAGACAGAATCAAGTACTATTGCCTTGAACAACAGAACTTCGTCTAAGCAAGAACAAGATGAAAAGAGTAACCAGTTTATGTATGTGATTATAACTTTGTGTATTTTAGTTGTTATTGGCATTTTGAGTGGAGCCTTTCTGATAAGAAAAATGCGCAACAAAAGAAAAAGCTTTGATGTAACCATGACTAATAAAGTTTATCTCTGATTGTTCATTTTTTTTATTTTATTTGGAATATCTTTCAAAGAAACCACTTCGACTTGGGATCAAAACTACCAAATACAAATACTATTAAATTGTACACATTATAATAGAGACGTAAAAAGACATGCCTGACCCCACAGCAATTTTGGTATGCATAAGAAAGATTTACGAGGTGTATATTAATGTTACCGCCTTCAAAATAATGCCCATTATATGGTATGCACTTGTACCAGCGCTTTTTCAAATCCTCGAAACACCGCTTCAACTCGATCTTTGGGATAGTCTTCAGTTCTTTCTGTCACGCGCATTTAATGTCATATATGCCTGTAAAACAACACCTCTTTAGCAGCCACGTATTTAGGGGGGTCCAGGGGGTCCGGACCCCCCCCCCCCCGAAACGTTATATAATGCTCTCTCAAAAATGGAATCCACAAATTTTTGCATCCCCCACGGGAGCAAATTTAAGGTGGCAACTCTATTCTTGACCCCCCCCCCGAAAGGTCAAGCAAGTGGCACCCATAATCTGGAGCCCCCAAAACCAAATCCTGGATACGTGCCTGCTCTTTAGGTTCTTTTTATTGTCTTCTTTTCTTGTAAAAGTCACACGGAGCTAAATCTGGCGAATATGGGGGCTGGGGCATCTTTGTAGTATCATTTTTGGCCAAAAATTTTGCTGCCATGCATTTCACACCCACTTGCGATCTTTTTACCCATAGCAGACACGCCATAGACCTTTGTAAATGTTTTACACACTTTATTTCATGTTTTACGCAAAATTTAATACAATTTATACATTTCTTTTAACAAACAAAAATCGCCGGCGAGCTCATAAAAACACTTAGAACCTTTTGCGTCTGCCACAGACAAAGTTAAAGTACAGCCGAAAATTTGATTATACTTTAGGATCAGACCAACATAATAAAAATTATTATTGACAATCGGACTCCAAATCGGCAGAATTTAACGATTCCCTTTATTTTCTAGACATACCTTGTATCTAGTAGTAGCATTAAAATAATGATGTACATTGGTAAAGTAACAGAAATAGGTTTTATTTATATTTCTTAAGCGGCCTACAGACATTAATGCCTACTACGATGCAGTCATCGACTTCTAGGTTTCATGATGCAAGTAGCAGCGTGTGTACTGAATCAAGTATTTGGTATCAGTTGCGGCTTGCAATGCAGAGTCTAGAATCCCATTTTGGTCGGTGAGCCAGGACCCAACGTGTATAGTATTGCGTCGATGCAAAGGAATAACACCACCCTACTATTCTTGTGTTGCATGAAACGTGTATAAAATATCAAGTCGGTTCAGGCATCGCAACAGGTTTCGATTTGAGTAGGAACTTATGCAACTGATGCCAGTTTCGTGAAACCTTGAGTCGATTCAGGAATCGTAGCATGCATGAACATTTGTAGGCCGCTTTAGATATTGTGAACAACTAAACCATATCTCTTCTACCAGAAAAAAATATACAGGGTGCCCCTGAATTTCCTTGACACGTGATATTCTCGTAACAAAAGAATGTTCAAACAAAAACTGAGTGGGATGTTTGCAAGTCCTACAGGGTCTATCAAACCATGCTTTCAAAACATTTTTTCTGTACTTCAACCCTTAAAACTCACCCCCAACATTGTTTTTTCAAATAGCATCTAATGGTTTTTCTTACATAAATTAAATCCTTATTTTATTTAAAATCTTGTAGTGCCCGTGATTTTAAACTGAAACCTATTTTTTGTCATAGTCACAAGCATAAAATAAATAAAATAAGGTTTTTTTGTGGCGTAATATCTTCGTAAGAAAAACAGAAAAAAAAACACTATGTGCGCCTCTCATAGATATCGAATGACCTATCATACCAGCCTTTCGAAACATTTCCTTTATACTTCAACCCCCAAAACTTACCCCCTACTTTTTTTCCAAATAGCACCCTACAATTTGTCTTACATTCATGAGGTCATTATTTTATTCAATATCTCGTAGTGCCACTGACTTCATCCACAAACCAATTTATTTCGTAGTCATTAACATAAGATAGGTAAATGAAATGAGCATTTGTTTGAGACGTAATATTTTCGTAATAAAAAAGCATAAAAAAGACATTTGTTTTTTAAAGCATGTCATTTAGGTCATTTAGAACTTTTGAGTACCCAAATGGTTTTATTTTTATCAGTTTTTTTGCGTCAAGCAAATTCTTATTTTATTTATGTTATGCTTACGATTTTACGTAAAAAATAAGTTTGCGTATAAAATCAAAGATACTCCAAGATTTTTAATAATATAAAGACCTCATTTGTGTATAAAACAGTATTTGGTGCTATTTGAAAAACCAAAGATGAGGGTGAGTTTTAAGGGTCGAAGTACAAAAAAAAGATTTTAAGAGCATGGTATAATAGACCCTATAGTACTTTTACAAATTCTACTCAGTTTTCGTTTGAACATTTTGTTTCTACGAAAATATCGTGTGTCAAGGAAATTCAGGGACACCCTGTATATACATAGAAATTTAATATGAGGACAAAGACATGCAAAATAAATCCACAGTTTAATGTACAATAATCATAAGATATATTCTTCTTAAGCTGCGTACACATCTGAGCGCACATGACGAGAACAGACACATATGCGTCCGTGCTGCTACTGAATCTGTATTTTGATGTTTCCTTTTACTTCCCACGCCGATGATAGGTGAGGGGAGTATTGTGATCGCGAAAATTTTCCATTTTGAGAACACGCCTTTTGGGCGTTTACGTAACGAAAATCCACGTCACCCATTTACTTCGGTCTGCCTGCATGGACGACGAAGTAATTAGCAAAAAAAATCAAATATTCCTCGAACTTCGTTTTTAGACGTTTTAGGGTGGGGTGAAATTTGGGGTAGTCGGGGGGTGGGGGGTTGTAAAAGTGAAAATTTTGTTGTATGCATAATAGACTGTCCATTGCATGTGAAAGAAAGACCTAGCGGCATAATACACTATTAAACATTATTAGTGTTTTTATTTCAACAAAATGAGTGCAGTTCTTTAAAAGTGATGATGATTTCATATAAAAATGACAAATAAATTAAACTGTGAATAAGGCAAACACATTTATTTGAGAATTAAAAAAATTGTTAATATATTGTGATTTAGTTTCACATAGTTTCGTTTGTTTTATGCTGGGATACCCTGTATATTTTTAGCAAACTGTGAATACACGCCGCACCGCAAAAAGCAGCGCATTAATGTCAGCGTAAAAAGTAGAATTTCTTTGGAAGGTAGGACCCAGTATATTATGTAGGTCGTTCAGTTGCTGCTTTGCGTTACTGCCCGCTTGAAGTAATTGTCTATGTCGTAGTTGTATTTGTTCGAAACAAAAAGATGAGCTATAACGTAAGTATAAGAACTATCTACACACTCCAGCCTTTCTTGAAGACTGCGCTTTTGACTACTATATCAACCAGATCGTAATTATTGTAACATTTTTGTAATGAGAAATAAAATGCTCAAGCGAAATAATATAATGTAATAACGATCCCAAATTATTTCGAATTTCAATTTATACGTGTGTCTATGTCTTCATGTATCTACATAAACAAAAGACTTGCCATAAAAACTCTTCAGATTTATTTGTCGCTGGTAACATCACTGCTTAATTTCTACACTATTACTTAGACCAACTTAGACTTCGATCCAATTTTAGAAAAAAATACGTTTCTATTCAACACCGTCAAGTTGATTGACTCAGTAATTCACACATTCTTCTTTTTCATAAAAAATAGCGACATTACTTTTAACTCAATAAAATACAATATTATCGTCCCAGAGAATGATGATAATGATGAATGTGGGATCCCTGCCTAACTCTTATCACACAAAACACATCTATTTCACAACGCTGCAAATAATTGTTTATTCATATTCGTTCCTGTAAGATGAAGGAAATGGTGTGTTTATTACTCAACCGTTTAACTCATACATTACATACAGCATAACGTTTCAAAGCTACAAAAAATATTGGAAAACGTATAATGAAGCACTATATTACGTATTATGAAATAATTACACCCAATTCAAGTAACCTAGGTTTGTATGTCTAGTATATAATAAGGATACGCATTGTATGTCAAAAAATTTCATAAAATTTGGATTGTAATAAGCTTTAGGCCTATAATAGGTGAAACTATTATATTTTGAAAATAGGTGAAACAGCGTCGGAGTAATTAGCAAACAAAAAAATCAAATTTCTCAAAAGGAACAAAATAGAGTGGTGGAGAAGGAGATTTAGGGGGTAAATCCAAAAATTTTTGTATTCATAAAAAAGTTTACCTTAAAAGAATGGCATCGGTGATATACTATATTTCGAATATTGCCTTTGACCTGTAACTTGCAAATTACTATCTTGATTGCTTGCTATCCTCACCCCTTCCGTGTATCATTGCAAATAATGCTGGTTTATAAAAAATTACAAAATCAGTGCCGCATAAAAACCTATAGCTGAATGCTTATTGATACCGTTCGCGAAGGTATTTACAAGTTCGAAAAACAATTTTAAATGGTGGTGTAGGCTAGCTCAATAACATCTAATTATTTATTGCACACAGTGTCCAGAGTTGGGGAAACTGAGATGAGGAGAAATGTGGGTATATTAGTAACAGCTATTTTTATTTTGACAGAGAATGTGGAAAAGTGTTGAGTCAAGCTACTTCTCGCGATTTTTTTAACTTGACATCATATACAGGGTAGGTTAAGCTCAACGCCTCGGGCTCTTGTGACCAAACGATATCTCGTTTCAGAAAAATAACTATGCGAGTATATACAGATCATATTGGGCTACATTTTAAAAATAATTACTTTTATACAGGCTGTCTAATAAAAGCGAGACTTATGAAAGTTAAATGTTCTTTTAAATAAAAATACCCTGTATATTATTGCATATTCAGATTCCTCGATCAATTCTAGGGTAACTTTATCTATCACATATCGAACTTAAAACGAACCGTTTAGGCACCATTTTCGGTATAAGTAGATATTAAAAAAAATTGAATATCACAGCGATTATAGAACTTGCAAGGCTGTGACTTTACCGCTTGACTAAGCTTTAAATGCGTCAGCTCAAGTTAGACGAACAAATTTCAACTGTCTTCATACTTTGAGAAATCGTTAGATTGATTAAGGAAACTTCAATTATAGATCATTTGATTTTTTCAAATGGCAATGCCTAATTTTTGTTATACGGTTAAATGCAGAATTTGATAGCTTTTGGAATGATATAAGGCTGTAATATCAGTCTCAAAAATATAAATAAGTTTATTTTTTTGTATTGTTTTATTTTTCAAATATATGTTTTTCTCGTGTTGGAGCTTTTATTTAAATTGACATAAGCAAATCGTGGCACAAACAATATGGTCACTATAAGCGACAAACTATGTACTCGGTATTTAGGTGTTTGGTCTATAAAAATCATTTTTCTTCGTATAATTTTTCCAAAGTTTTTAAAATGTACATAAATGACGATATCTCTTGTTTAAAATTCGTTGCGTGTAAGAAAAGCTCGTAAATAAAAAAAATCTGTTCAAAATGTGAACAAGAAATAATTCGTGTTTTGAGAGAAGCCGATAAATGGGAATAACACGTTTTGTTTTTAGTAACGCTTATCGTCTTTTATTGTTATTCAATATTCCGATTGTTCTGTAAGTCAATTTAAACAAACTTTATGACCAACCATTCCAATAACAGATCGCGAGCAGTAAGACTTGATTTCCGCGAGTTCCCAGGAATTTATTTATAGTGAGAGGTAATAACTAACTTTCGTTTAGGCACCTAGTGTATGTTGATTTTAATATTAAATTTGGTTGTAGTTTCATACGCAGAAAGTTCTTGGTCATATCTTGAAATTTAAGTTCCCTAAGGGCTTTTACACGATTGAATAATTGTTTACAAAATAGATGCAAAATCTAGCAACAGAATCTTTAAATGTTTTTCATCGCACTTTCAGATTTTTAAAGTCTGAAAAACCACACCATTGGACAAAAGTTTTTCGATTCGATTCAGTATTACGTAATTATTGCGTAAAATGTACAGAATTAAAGATTTTATATATTTAGCTTTCATTTTACTTTTTTAATAATTACTTCGCCGGTACTGCAGCTTGTGACAAATATCACACCTTTTCAAAATATTGGAAAAACCACAACTTCCCAAAAATAACTGAATGATGCATTTCTAGCATAAGCAAATCTACCTAGCTTTTTGCAGCTATATATGACAAAATGATGGAGAACACTCCATATCAACGATGATTAAGTGCTTGAAACTTACAAATTCAGCGACCAGAAAGACATTTTTTTCTACTACAATGCAAGCAAAAAAGTCTAATCCCAAATTGACTGTGACCCAATCTGGCGAGAGCACCAAAAGATAGGGCAGGCTTGGAAGGAACTCAAGTTTTTTCCACAATTTCTCCTAGTTTTTTCCTGGATTTGTTTATTTTTATTTCAAGGTTTGATTTGCTAAATAGGCTGCCTAAAGCTAAGGAGTTTCTTCCAAATAATATGAAAATGCTTTGAGATTAGTTACTAAAAAGGTTACTGTTTTATAACTTGTAGAAAAATATTTTTACTGATTTTTTAATGCAAAACTTCATTATACTGTATAAATTGTGGTTCAAACAACCACCCGAGCTGTGCGTTCCAGGCGAAAGTGGCGGATCGTGAAGAAAAAATGGATCGTGAAGAAAAAATGGTGTTTTGCAAAGCGCCTGAGGAAAGTGAGGTTAGCTCGAATAATACATCTTCAGTGTTCACCAGACTTATTTAAAAAAAAAATGGACAAAACTCATAATAAAAAGCACTTTTTAAGAGTTATTGTGTCCTGTTTAGTCAGAAGTTGAGAAAACTGGGCAGAATAGGTATATCAGATGTTTCTGCTGAAAAAAAAAGTAACCTTTGAAAACCGAATATTTGAAATCAAGGGTCTGCGAAAGAAAAACTGAGTTTTACAGCAGACATTAGAAGTTGTTGAATCTAAACTAGACGAAATTGAACAAAGAGATAAAAAGAACAAGTACTTTATTGATGTAACAATTCCGAAGCAAAAGGAGCAAAAGATGACTAATAAATGTAGTGAAAACGATAACAGAATCTGTTCATAAGGAATGTTACAGGCTAATCAAAAAAGAAGAGGGGCCAATATTAGTTAAATAATTCAGGTGTGAAACCATCCCAAGTAGCATTTTGGCAACCACAACCACATGATACACCAAATTTGACGTTAAAGTTAGTGTAGAAATTGGTTATTTATGGAACGTCACACTCTAGACCACCGGACAACATCGTATTAACGTTAAGCATAACTTTAGTTAAACCATGGGTTGTTACGACGTTTACCCGACCAACTAGATGTAGTTAATAATTTGGTAATTGCAATAAGGTTTTAACAACGTTTTAGTGGCAACTGGTGACAACTCTAGTTATATGAAACGTTTTGCCGACGGAGAGCCTACGTTATACGATATAACTGAGCCGTGGGTAATTTTTCAGTTGAACTAAAAACGTTGTCGCGTAGTCTTTTTTGCAACTAACCTATTTTAATCTTATTACGACAACAAGGGCATTAGTATAGAGATTACAAATGATACGAGCCTTCAAATATGCTGCCTCCTCTTACAGGCATAAAAAACGATTCTGTCTTGTGTCGTGAAACAAACTTTACAAGCGCAAGCTCAAATTCTGGGGAAGAACCTAAAGAAGAAGACCCCAATAATGAAAGGGGAGTCAATCCGGAGGCAGCAGATATTACTGAAGTGGAAAATTACTGTCTCAGAAAGCACAGTAAGAAAAAATAATAAAAACCTATGAGTACGTGAACAAGACCAAAGCCACAAAAAAGAATAGGTACCGTTTAACCAAAGCCCTAGGCACATTCCAAATGCCAAAAGACAAAGCTGACATATGACAATTGGCAGCTGCGACAGAGGGTGCGTTTGGAAGAGGAAGTGCGTTCGTCAGTTAACATAGTCAGTTTTTAGTCGAACTTTGGTCGGACAAACAACTCCAGTTGAATTCTGGGTATACATCTGGTTGTCTAGAGGACTATCGTTGAAAGATAGTCGATTTTTTGTTACTTGACTGTCATAGTCGGGTTTATGTGGTTATACGCCGATTACATTTTTACGCCATGTTTGAATGCAATTCTCCTTCGAACCATGGTCGGCCATTAAGACAAAGAGCACATAAACGAACATTATACTGATGATTATAAAGTCGTATTATGTTAGTTGTTTGGAAACAGTTCATAAATATTCCGTTTAGTTTGATTTTCAGTCAATGTAAACGTTAGATATTTTTTATCTAAATTTATTTGTTTAAATCCATTTATTTTTTAATTCTGAGAAACTCGCATCGGATTGAAAGCGCGCGAGTTTTTTAGCATGAAATAATATTATATTTGACAGTAAACTGGGATGCGTTATTGAATTAAGTGTACAAATCGTTAATTTGTGGCAACTTTATTTATAGGATATAGCCTGATCAAACCAACAACACATTTCAATATCAAGATGGTAGTCACAGTTGTCAGAAAGTTTTGTCTAAGTCCCCATTCTGACCAGCAGTATTATTTGGTCAAGATTTACTATTTTTTTAACAATATTGCAACTGTTATCTCCACACTAGAGGGCGCAGGTGTGTAGGCGTTTGAAAGTAAAATCAGCAACGTTTAGGAAACGAGAAACTTCAGCCTCCAGTTAAAAGTTAAACGTCGTGACAACTCAAAAATGATTGACCAAATTGGTGCAAAATGGGGTTGTTACAACGTTGTGTTGGAGTCGGCCGCACAACTTGTGTGTAGTTGCGCAACTTTTCCAAACACGTCGCCACAACGTTAAATTGCTACTTGGGATAGGAGATTCTAACAAAAATCACGTTAACAAAAGGAGACTACTGTTAGAAAATATGGTCCGCAAGGATAGGACAGAAAAATATATATGAACGAGGATTTAACTACTCAAAAAAGGTAGTTATTCAAAGCAGTCCGAGAAAAGAAAAGTGAAATAACATAACTTAACGATTCGTTTAGAGAGACATTGCTCATTATACAAAATAGTCATGTTGTAGAAACAACAGTACAAAGTGCGTACAGAAAAGGTACTGCGATAGATATATTGAGAGTTTGAGTGGTAGAATAGCTATGGAAGCTTGACTCCGCCCATTTATGACTGTGTGCTTTGAAAATAAGAACGTTTACATCCATAATGCGAGTAAACGAGTTCAGGCGGTAGGGGTTTTTGACAGCAAAAGGTCGGAAAGAAAATGAAATTTGGTGGGATGGTAGACATTGGTTCCGAATGTACCCCTATGTTTTGACCCCGGGGAGTTGTCGCTCGAGCCTGTCAAATTTGATGTAAAAAATCCAGATATGACTACTATACAGGAAAGCTAGGACATTATCATAACGACTCAAAAAGACTTGGGTGATAAAAGAGGTCACTGGTGATCAGAATAGCAAACAGGAAATAAAACATATTGTTGATAGGAACAGTTCTAAATTAACTGAAACAACATTAATTGCAAATGAGTTCAATTCTTTAGTGCAATTGGGGTTTTGAATAAAAAAATATACTTATAAAGTATATATTATATACTTTACGATAAATGGAAAAATGATATATAAGTTTTATAGCAAAACTATTTTTGTTTTCTTTTTTTTTGCAATAATTCAAAAACTATATCAAAATAAAAATGGGTTTTCGTTTTTGAAACTTGATTCTAGATTCCCAGCCAATCGTGAAAATAAAATGTAATCAGGGTGAGTTTTTAGTACCGGCTCGGTCGATAACTCCACTACTGTAGAAGATAGCGAAAAAAGTTGTAGACAAAAGTTGTAGCCACGGATATGCTCCTTACCTTACCGCTTCTCAGGAAATTCTGCCATGGAATTGAAAGTCAGATTATTGTTTTATTATTCCTTTCCTTTGTTAACTTTCCATACAACTTAATTTAGCAGAAGTTCAGTAGTACATAGCAAAAACACGTCAAAAATCACAATTTGGGTATTAGTTTTTTTGTTAAAAGTCATTCAAACATCAATGATTATCGGGTTTATTAGTTGTTACGAGTTGTTTTTCTTCAATATGTCATAATAAAGTAGAATAATAGTTTTTTTAATCATTTTGGAAATTCGTGAATTATCACCTTTTTACCTTTAACAGTCACGTACGGCGGAAAATGCCCCTATAAGTGCTATTTTTTCATTATCATTTCGAAAGTGTAATGTTTTGAACAGTTTTTAAGATTAGTGTGGAGCTCCAGAACGAGGCATAAGTATTTTTAATTTTATTTTGACCCTCGTTTTGACCTGACTAAAAACAGTGATTTCAAGCTTTGGGCATAAAATGTATTTAATTATTGGTCGGATGTACATTGTACAGGTTTTCTTTAAAAAAGCATTTTTGTTTTTGTTTTTGACGATTTCTTGAAAACACTGGAAAATCTCTAAAATTTCAAAAAATAAATCAAAGCTCGAAAACTATCAATAATCGCTACGCATACATGGAGGGTGTTTTGGATAGTTCTCGGTACGGGCTATCTAAAAAAAATAATCACCCGATTGGCCACCCTGTATATAATGTGCTACCTTACCAATTTAGAACTGCTGAGTACAAGCAAGTAAAAAGTAAAATCGATATGTGCGTTATAGAAAATAATAGAACAAAAAAAATAAAATTTAGGTCGCTGCATAAAGAAAATGCACTAAAATTGTGAATAATGTTCCTAAGAGGATCATAACGCACTGATAGAATATATTATATTACTGATGTAAGTATTGTAAGTGTGTGCACACACATACCACATACCACAGAATTTGCACACAACGATTATTTTACATTAATTACAAAAATGTATCAACAGTGATAAAATTGTGCAAGAAAGTTGAATGACATCGCAGATATTCATAGATACGTTTCTTCAATATGGTCAGGAAGTTTACTAATCAATGTCATATCCATATTCCAGTTTATCAATGAGTATAACTAACAATTATACACAGGGCGAGTCAAGCTGAACGCCTCACACTCTGGCGAATAAACGATACCTCTTTTCGAAAAAATAACTATTCAAGTGTATAATGTATGTACATATACAGGGTTGGGATAAAGTATGGAACCAAGCAAATAACTTTGGAACGGAAAGAATGATATTGCTGAAAATTTGCAGGCAAGTGTAGTGACGTCTAGTGCATCCAAAGATATTATGTTAGCTATTAATGTACTTCCGGTTTAACCGGAAATACGTCAACTTTTTTAATTTAAATGGGACACCCTGTATATTTTTGCAGATTTTAATACATCTTTTTTTCCAAATACGTCCATAGTGGGTTTAGTATTAGTTTCTGTAAAAACGGGAAAGATAAAGCTTCTTTATCATTTCAGGTATTTAAAATGCCGGTCATTCAAAGTCTGTTTTGGCGATCGCGTGAGAACTCACGAAGAAGTATGTCAACTTTTAATGATTTACGTCCCGACAGGAGTCCTACAACACGTTTGACGGTGACTAAAATACAAAACAAAATACAAAAAAATTACGGGGAGACCGCAGTCCGCCACGGACGATTTGTGAGACAAATAAAAAAGCTTTACCGTTCCCATTTTTACAGAAACAAATACTAAACCCACTATGGACGTATTCGGAAAAAAAGAAAATCTGCAAAAATATACAGGGTGTCCCATTTAAATTAAAAAAGTTGACAGTACTTACGGTTAGACCGGAAGTACATTAATAGCTAACATAAGGTCTTCGGATGCATTATGCGTCATTACATTTACCTGCAATTTTTCAGCAACATCACCCTTTCCGTTTCAAAGATATTTGCTTGGTTCCATACTTTATCCCAACCCTGTATACGTTAAGTTGAACTACTTTCTAAAAACAACGAATTTTATACATGTCCAATAAAAACGCGTCATAATAAAGTAATATACTTTTAAATGAAACACTGTATATTATTGAATATTTGGATTCCTTGATCAATTCTAGTGTAACTATGTATAGCATATGGGACTTGAAACGATCCGTTTAGGCGCAAATCACCATTTTTTTATAAGTAGATATCAGAAAAAAATTGATTATCGCAGCGATTATAGAACTTCGTATGTGACTGTGCAGCATGACTAAGCATGAAATGCATCAGCTTAGGTTAGACGGTCAAATTTAAACTATTTTTGTATTAGGTTAATTAAATAAACTTCAGAGATATCTTGGTACACCTAATCTTTTCTAGGATCAAAAGTAAAATTCGATAGCGTTCCATTTTATAAATATAAAAATATAAACAAAAACCTGTTCAGATGAAAGAAAACAACTACTTAGCAGAGAGATAAAGACTAACTACTGTAAAGAGACAAGATTATAAAAATTCCTTACAACAAATCAACTCTAACCAGAAACAACATATCTTAGGTCAAAGAGACAGATATGTTTATTTTTGCAGCTACTGAAATGTCCTAGATATTGACAAATTTCCAAATGGATTATCTTTTTAAACGAAATGAAAACTACCCTAGATTGTTGCTGGCAGTCTATCTTCATAACGCAATTTCACATTTAATGGTATAAAGGTATTAATTTCTGTCAAGTCAAAAGTAACCATATCTTTAACTGAAACCCTTCATATTCTTCAGTATCTATTACCAAGATTTCAAAAAATGTAAACAGAAAAGACTTTAATTCAGTTTTAAATCCTTTACGAACTTTCTGATAGGTAATAAAGAATTTTAAGGGCTCCAATCAGAGATATCTTTACCGTTGAATTGACGAAAATTACTACTTTTTTATACCATTAAATGAGAAATCTTAATCTGAAGATGTTAGATTGCCAGCACTAATCGTTGGTAGTTTTCCTTTCATTTCAAAATGTTTAATCGTCTGGGAAAATTTTCAATCTGTAGTGCATCTCAATAACTGGTAGACTGTGAAAAATAACCATTTCTGTCATATTACAGCTTCTCATTGACCTCAGATATGTCACCACTGTTGTTTCTGGTTATATCTGATATGATGTAAGGGATCTTTATGGTCTTTCTTTACACTGGTGTTAGATATATTTGGGTAGCAGATACCAGTCATGTTTATGTATTCAGATATGACCAGGGATATAACTGTAATTTAACAGCTATAAAATATGATATGTGGATCACTGATAAATATAAATATCATTTATAGGGTATTGAATGGCCTGAAATGCTCGAAGATACCATGTCCTCGACAACACAAGAACTCACATCTCAAGCAACACCAACCAGCAATTTACCTCCATTGCAATCATCAACTGTTACAGAGTCAATAATGTCAACTATACAAAACACAACTGAAGGAATAACCCAAGTTACAACTCAGCCTGTTATTAAGATTACTGAAATACTAACCAGCACAAAAGGAGCTATGACAACAATAACACCTAAGCAAAATGAGGAAATTTCAGAAACGAATGCTACAATACAAAGCACTCTGCAAAATACAACACATAACTTCATAACCACAACTGAAGTATCCACAAATGTTCGTGAAGCTAGTACTTCTGATATTTCCCAAGAAGTTTCAAGTACTTCAGAATCTATTTTAGGTCAAATCAACAACTTTTTAAGTCATAAATCTAATACGACAGATGGTGATTCAGAGAATGATTTCGAAATCCACAATGATATGACAATCTATATCATTGTAGCAGCTCTATTATTGGTTACATTTCTGTTAATTGTTGGCTTATCTTTACTGTACAAAAAACATAAAAGGTGTCGTAAAGTTCATGAGAGTTACAATGTAAGAGTCTCTGAATTGAATGAATACAGTCCATCGACTATTAAGTCAGATCCTGAAAGCTGCAAAATGTAATTCTGTTTGCTAGACTTCTAAACATACTTTTACAAGAGCATATTTGATTGCATATAGTATCTAAATAAAAATATATCTATTATTGTTGTATCAGGTTTCATCAGAAGGAAATCTGGGGTTCTATTAAAGTCTTACATATTTTCATTAAATAGCCCTAAATTAAAATTTGACAATTTAGAATATACAAGGTGCCATGGATAATATGCACAAACAAAACAGGGTGAAGATAATTTATTGACAAAAAACTTTTAAAAACCTGAAAAATGCGTCCATCTTAAATTGTCTGTTTAAGTTTTTTTCTTCCTTTCATTTCAAATTATTATAATTTTTCAACTACATCATGCATTTTGTGGAAATATAAACAATAGTAATGTCTAAAAAAATTATTATTGCACTGACAAAGGTCTGCCAAAAAAGTAATTGAGCTTAAGTAAATGATTGCTATAAGTATTTAGTTTTTTTTTTAATTAATTTTAACCTTAAAATTAAAATGCCGACATATCCATAGCCAAGCCCACACCTCTTTTGTTCTACTAACTACTTCTACTAATCGTCATCTAAGTCCCGATCAAATAAAAAAAACTGCAATATTATATCTTTAACACAAGCTTTTGCAAACACATTGTTGCACACAGTGGGATTTGATAGTTGGTTCTGAGAGTCATGTCAGCCTCATCTTCAAATTTATTGTTCTTTACACTGAACAACTTGATTGTGGAGTTCAGTCTCAGTATTCATTCTGGCTATTGCTTCATAGTACCCCACAAAACGAAATACAGCAGTGTCAGTTGGGCAAATATGCAGGTTAGCCCACAGCAGCTTATTGGCCAACCCACTGACTGGGATAGATTTCACAAATCTTACAGTTGCAACATAATGAGGTAGCCTCCCTCTACTTATGTTACAGCATTGTACTTTTGTTATTAGACAGGATATTGGATGTGAATCAATAGAACAAGATAGAAAAATATGATTATCAGGATGTTTATTCCTTAGACATTGAAATTCAAGGAAGGAATTTTGAGATTTCTAAAGAACAGTTGATTTACATCTGTAACATCCTTGTAACTGCAATATTTGTGGTTAAGTATAAAACTAGGTGTTAGCTAAACTCTGCCACAGATGTCCATGCTATATATGTAAATGTTGTACATTGTTAATAAAGACAAGCCTATTATTATTACTATTTATTTGAAATTCAATTATCTTTGTTTTTAATTTTTTTATTTACTATCTACTATTAGGCATTATTATTATTTTGTATATTAATAGTACACATATATAATAATGGCAAAGGTATGATTATTTCAAGAAAAAGGACAAAAAATGTCAAACTGTCAATTTGAAGGAAACAATCCCAGATTTTTTTATATTTTATGTTCAATAAATTTTGATCTGGTTTCACCTAGTTTTGTTTGTGCAGAGTTTCGAAGATTTTCTAGGAACACCTGTTTAGAAAATTTGTTTTTGGTACCTAATATATATGGTGTCAGCTTTTTGTTATATAAATATCCTGCAGCTTTGCACATATGGTGATTTATTTATTAGTTAGATTAATTAAAATTTATCTTGCTATTTATCATATTTGCTTGTTGTTGTTATCTTGAGAACTAAATGACTAGACTAGACAAGGTCACTTCATTTTTTTGCAATATATGCTAAGTGTAGGTATGATTAATTTAAGGCCTTTACGGAAACACTGATCTGGATCCGGATAGATCAGTTATATGTCAAACAGCTGTCAAGTGGGATTTATGATTCCATAAATTTAATGGACATCGAACAACGAAAAAGTTGGTTTAACAATAAAAAAACAGATGGTAAAGTAAAGCAGCTACTGATCTGAATCATCCAATCGCAATCACTTACTGTACAAGAGTGAACTACCCTATTTTGACTGATCCCAGATCACTTTCTGAATGTTAGGATCAGTGATCCAACTGATCGGGTTAACCCGATCATAGTTTCCACAAAGGCCTTCAGTAACCTGAAATTGTCAAACAATTATATAGTTATGTAGGTCTGTAAGCAATAATAGTTTTTCATGATACACAAATAATCCTGCTGTATGATTTGTTTCTTGTATGCTAATTTAGGAGCAAAATGAAGTACTATGTTTTGTCTATGGCGTTATCCACATACCAAATAACTCTCAGTTCTTGCGGTGTGAAGAATGATAAGCAAACCCTAGACTCAGATATGTCAAATGCTTTTATCAACATTTATTTTATATATTTTTTGTAAATCTGCTTGTATACATTGTTTATCAAGCTATATATATGTTATGTGTTGCTGAATATAAAGTTAACTATGAACTATGATAGTTAATAGGTATTAAACTTTAATAGCTCCTTAAAATATACAAATTGTGCCTGCATTTTCAGTGCCATTTTTTATCCATTGCAATGTGACTGAATACTTTAAACATGCTCCAAACACAAAATGATAATAAAATATGATAATTTAAATAAAAAAAATATACCTATTAACAAGATTGTCTAACATCTTAATTGTCAATTATGCTTTTTAAGTATTATGTTCTATATGATGAAACTGTTTTAAACACTATTTGTATATATTATATATTTGTTACATCCTACTGAATAAAAACTATTGAAATAAAACTAAATTTTTATAGCCTTTGATAGCGTGAAACTAACTTACGTTTAGCTGCTGTACTACCAAAAGTAGGTTGTGTGGTACTTCCAAATGAGAATGCCATAATCAGGTATTCAAAATAATGTTAGGTACAACAAATAATTTATAATAAAGCACTAAATTTTAAATTGGTTAGAGACTACTGTTTGAAAGGTTTAAATAAACATAACCTAAACTCCTAAACAAATTTGGATCTGTTGACACTGTTGACAGAAGCTTTTCAGGTTCAAATTGAACTGGTAGTTGCCAGATATTCATCGTTTTCTGTTGATCTTGTCGGCTACACACGTTCCGGCACGCCTGTCAGTTCAAACTGAACGGTCTGCCTGAAGACCGGTCGCCTCGCCCCCACACGTTCCGGCAGGCCTGTCAGTTCGAACTGAACAAGGCCGCCTAAAGACCGGTCGCTTCTGATTGGCTGACGGCCCTCCACACGTTCAGGCGAATGTGAAATATATCAGCTGCTATGTTTCCACGGGCTTTTAAAACATTTTGTGTGTAATTTCTCGATATCTGGCAAGGTATACCTGATAGAATAAAATGTCAAGTACAAAGGTTATTTGGTTACTTAAGACGCATATCCTAAAAATATTTTGAAATATATAGGGTGTTGCGGGAAAGTATTGTATAGTGACCAACTTGTTTTTTATATATAGTACTATAACTTTTTTAAATTCTTCTAGTTTCCATCATTGATTTCTATTCAACCCTAAAATATTTTTGGGACCCGTTGCGACGTTACCAAGTTATTATTTATTTTCTATTAATTTCCGGATTTGCAAGGTCGCAAGTAATACGTCCAAATTGATATATTCCTTCACCTTTTCTCAATATTATTATACAGCGAGTTACTTGAATATTAAATGAATATTATTTTGGATGTTATCAGCAATGTGCATCTACAGGGTGGTTTTGGCAGAATATTAAATTACGGCAATTTGATGGTCATTTTACTTTGTTTTTTTAAATGTAACAATGTATGTTTTATTTTAAATCAAAATACCTACGAATAACCTATCTCGCCTTGTAATATTTTTTTCGTGTTTGCGACGTTGCCAAGTATATAAATTATTTTTCCAAATTTTCAAACAAATATCTCCGATTTTTATTAATAGAACACACTGTATATTTTATTTAACATAGAAGTACTCCCTAGTAATGGTCTATAGCGTGAACAAGTTTTAACTGGTGTTCCTAAAATAATAAAACCGTTTTCCTTGCACATACTGCTATTTCGATTACCAGGTCAGTATAAGGTACAGGAATGCTTAAATATCTTCAAAACTTGCACAGCTGGAACGAGAAAATCAATAACTGCAGGTTTTTAAACATGCAGAACTCAAAAATTCTAACAGCAGCGTTACCAGATTTTACCACTTTTACGTAACTCGTCATAATTTTGTTATTTTCAATAGAATCCTCTACTTATCTTTATTGCAATGAATTGCGTATGTCGAATTTAGTAAAGTCTCACAATTTCAAAATTTTGATTCTATCAATTACTGAGATACGGCAACACTGCTTTTTCAGTAAACAGTACCGGAACGCTTGAATATTTCCAAAACTGCCACAGCTGGAGTGCTGAAATTCAATACGTAGGGGTTTTTGAACATACAGAATTCAAGAATGCTAACATCGGCGTTGTCAGATTTTCCAATTTTACGTTTCACGTCATTATTTTGAATGAAATGCCCTATTTATGAAGTCTAACGTAAAAGTGGTAAATCTGACAACACTGATGTTAGCATTTTTGAATTTTGCTGTAAAAAAAAACTCTTCGATATTGATAATTTTCGCTTCAGCGGTGGCAGTTTTGGATATTCAAGCGTTCCGGTAATTTTCGCTGAAAAAGTGGTGTTGCCGTATCTCAGTAATCAATAGAAACAAAATTTTGAAGTTATGAAATCCTACTAAATTCGACATGCGCAATGGACTAGTATCACGAGGTTAAGTACAATGATTTAATTATTATGACCGCTTAGTGCATACAAAAATAAACGTTCTGCTGCATTTCGTTACTTTCTACATCATTTTGTTTTTTAGTAATTCCATTCTAAAGTTTAAAGAAAAGAATTCAAATTCAGCCAATCAGTGCTAACCGCGCGAATTATCAGCAGTGCATTGTTGCCAAGAACAGTCCGACTCGCAAAACATTTACATTTCACAGAAACATGTTATTTGCTATCCCAAGTTATAAATATTTTGAAACTCACTTCTTAGCTTTCATATTTCTCATCTCCGTAATGAATAACTGCATATTATCCACATAAAAGTCGTGCACCATAGCCATATCAACTTTAGGCAGGTTATCTGAATCGGCTTTTGTGAATCCACTATCGATTTTACTCATATTTGTAGGTTTTGTTATGATGAAATAACTTGAAACCTAGTAAAATGGAATAAAAGGATATCTTGCACAAATAAACGCGAACAAATAATAATAACTTTAAGATTGTTGAAAATTACAGCCAAAGCCCAATGGAATTTGGAAATGACAATGACCGAATTGACGGATTGACGGATCAGGAACCTCAACCTAGCTTTCGGAAGGGCTGTTCCAAATTATGGTTCTATCACCGTCCTAGAACTGTTTTCATCATGCCCCGCCCATTTTACGGTAAAAACGGTGATTGGTTGGTCCACCAGCGTACCAACCAATCATCGATTCTAGAATCACAAAATGGGCGGGGCATGATGAAAACAGTTCTAGGCCGGTGATAGAACCGTAATTTGGAACAGCCCAGGAATTTCGGATCACGGGACATTAAAACCACAAAACATATCAGACGGGAACAGAAGACAAGATAGATGAGCCAGCCCGTGTACAGCTCCGGCATTTCGCGCGCCTTCAGAATGCGGCAACACAGCACACATATCTGTCTTTTGATTGGCTGTTTACCTATAGGGCAGTGACGTCACTGCCCTAGGATAATTCAAATATTTTCCTTATTTTCACGGCTTTCCTGTGCCCAAAAAAATCGGAGAAAAAAATGAGATGCTTTTTATGATGTACTCTATCATATGCAACCAGAAATAAAATTCATGATACTAGTCCATTCATTGCAATAAAGATAAGTTGAGGATTTTATTGAAAATAACAAAATTATGACGTGTAACGTAAAAGTGGTAAATCTGGCAACGCTGCTGTTATAATTTTTGAATTCTGCATGCTAGAAAACCTGCAGATATAGATTTTCGCGTTCCAGCTGAGCAAGTTTTGGATTAAGCGTTCGTGTACCTTTTACTGACCTGGTATTCGAAATAGGAAGTATGTGTAAGGAAAACGGTTTTATTACTTTAGGAACACCAGCTAAAACTTGTTCACGCCGTAAACCATTACTAGGGAGTACTTCTGTGTTAAATAAAATATACAGTGTGTTCTATTAATAAAAATCATAGATATTTGTTTGAAAATTTGATAAAATAATTTATAACTTGGCAACGTCGCAAACGCGAAGAAAAATATTACAAAGCGAGATAGGGTGTTAGTAGATATTTCGATTTAGAATAAAACATACATTTAAAAAAACAGAGTAAAATGACCTTCATATTGCCTTAATTTAAAATTCTGCCAAAAACACCCTGTAGATGCGCATTGCTGATAACATCCAAAATAATATTCACTTAATATTTAAGTAACGCGCTGTATAATATTATTGAGAAAAGTTCAAGAAATATATCAATTTGGACGTATTACTTGCGACCTTGCAAATCCGCAAATTATTAGAAAATAAATTATAACTTGGCAACATCGCAGCCAATCCCAAAAATATTTTAGGGTTAAATATAGATCGATGATGGAAACTAGAAAAATTAAAAAAAGTTATGGTTCCATATAAAAAAATCAATTTGATCACTGGCCTACTTTCCCGCAACACTCTGTATATTTCAAAATATTTTTATGTTCGTCTTAACCAAATAACTTTTGTATTTGATATTTTCTTCTATTAGGTATATATTGCGAGATATCGAAGAATTACTCACTATATAGTGGAAACAAATTAGATACGTTTTCAAAACGTTTCCTGTTCAAGGTCGATTCGCTAGTTTTTGGGATCGTATCGAGATCCAAATGTCGTGCCGTCGTGGAAACACCAGCTGTCTGTCCCTTTCTTTTTGAATGGAAAAATGGTAGTGCGTCAGGTCGGCCGGATGGACGAACATATATGTGATTCTTCTCCGGTCGCCTGATCAGTCGTAACTGACAGGTAGACCGGACCATACACACGCTCAGGCGACCGGACGTCAGGCCGGACGGAGGGATGAACATATACGTGATTCTTCTCCGGTCGCCTGAACAGTCTTAACTGACAGGTAGACCGGACCATACACACGCTCAGGCGACCGGACGTCGGCGGACCATTCAGTTCAAACTGACAGGCCTGCCGGAACGTGTGTAGAACTTATAGAATACACTTGAAGGTCACAGGCCACGTAAGAAATACCCACGACGATAAGACAAGCAATATATCGGAACTGGGCACTACTAGCGAATTATAATTTTGGGGGTGTAAAATAGAGCAAATATAGTATCTTTTCTCATTATTGTGTCACCCTAGTGAGCTATTTGTTTTTGATCACGACCAAAAACAAATACCTCATTGGTTGCTACAGTAATAAGAAAGGATACTATATTTGCTCTAATTTACATCCCCAGAATTATAATTCGCTACTACTGCTCAGTTCCGATATATTGCTTGTCTTAATCGTCGTGGGACAACCTGTATATTATTGCTTGGGTTAAACTACAACAACCGCAATACATACGAGTATAGAGCAAATGGGAACAAATCTAACCGAACAATCCAACGCCCACTGATTATAAATACGACGCCTGCATGGCAAGATCGCCGAACCAGCGAGTTTGTGATGATACGTAGGTGGCCAATATGAATGTTACTGGAACAAAGCATCCAATTTTTAAGGGTGGATAAGTTTTTCTTAATCACACTTTGAATATCAATATTGTAGGTACGATTTCTCCTTAAGGCGCAATGCAGCGCGCCCCTCCTCAGTAAAAGACAAAAAAATATTTTTAGTAGTTCTGTTTGCTGAGGAAGTACCGTTTTCTAGTAAATCAACCGGTTGCATCATTTGTAATATTTGTATAACCGAAATCACTTTGCACATGGAAAAGCGCTTGTTGAATTCTGTGATGGTTTCCACCTACTATGAAATAAGCCGCTTAATTCTTCGCGCCGACAATCGGCTCACACGGCGAGCACTCCTACTGGCCAATCGCATGTCAGACGACTGTAGATGAGAAAACAAAAACGAAAGAGATTGGTAGGGATTTCGGCGCAGATTCTCTGCGGTAGCTGTTTCGTTGTCTCGCTATCACTGGAGGTTGTATACCGCGCGTTGCTTGTATACGTGATTAATCTTAGAAACCATAAAACGGATTCTCACATGCATATCGTCTGCTACACCGTTCTGAGATCGCGTTTGAAAATAAATTTTATAATCATCATAATTCAGAACTTGTATGAGTAGCAAAACCGAGCAGCGCCAGCAAAGTGTGAAGCTAAGCAGCACCGAGTGCGGTTAATACTTGGATGAGCGACCGTCCGGGAATACTGTGGAAGGTATTTCGCTTCTTTCTATTTGTAACAGAATCATTTGAAAAATTGTCAAAGGATAATTTTGGATGCTGTATGTTAAGCTTACCAATTTATGTGTAAACGTCGCTTAAAAACAGATCTAGAAGTGATTTACTCTTGACCAGACTTCAGACACGTGAATGGAGCGATGTATTTTCTTTCTTTGATGTCACAATAAAATGATCTTTCGGACGTTTTATCTGAAACTATAGAACTGCTGAAAATCATACCCAGACAGCACAATATATCCCTGGAATATTCTTATTTAATCCAAAATAGATTGAGAATATTCAGAACATTAACAGAATGTTCTATGGATGTTTTTATTGATTTCGTTCCCATGAGGATGTGCTAGGAGTATTATCCCATGAACGTGTCGATAAAAATATTCTGAGAATATTCATAAATTAATATTATCTAAAGAATAATCTTTGAAAGTGCCTTTTGCCGTTGCAGATTAGGTTAGGTTTGAGAATTTTGAGGTTAGCTTCATTCGTCACGGTGGCGGTGGTCGGTGGTGCCTGCTTGTGCTTGTGCATTTTTCTCCTGCGATAATTGGATAGTTATCCGTATCCGTGTTCTGCAACGTGATTTTACTTGTTATTTAGTTTACAACTTTGTCTAGGAGCAACTAGGGTGAGTATAACTATTTTCTTTCTATAAATTATTACCGACTTTCTAGCACCATGTGGTAGGTAGCAACTCTCTGTTCAGTCTAATCTCTATGTTCTAGTCTTACTTGTCGTAGGTACCTACCCTAATTAATATATATAATAATAACCACTAACAAGACATTTGCTATATTTGTGACTATGAATTTTCAATATTTATTCTCTTAGGTGATGCCCACGTTTTGCTCTAAATGTAGGTACTAAAATTGAATAAAATACATTTTGGTGAAAATTTATCATTGTAGCTAATGAAGTGTATTTGAATGTACATCGTATATATGCTTTATAAATTAAACGGGTTTTTTTATTTTGCAGGATAATACGGGGGGACGACTCCGTGCAATGAAGTGTGTTTTTTAATGTGTACATTAAACTTATACAATTATAAATAGAGGTTCCGTTTTATATATTTTTTTTTAATTGATCCCTATAATTAGTGTGTGCCTAAATCAATGCTGCCCAAAACACTGTATGGAAGTTGGATACTAGGTTATATATGCATATTACTCGCGTTAGGTACCTAGGCAGACAACAAGACTTACAAATAAATGAAATGAAGTGATAAAAGGCATTACTTTGTTTCCAACATATATTCTTCAAAGATATACCACGAATCCTCCTACAATATTTGATACATCTTAATAGCAATCGTAGAATATTCTGAGGGAATAACCTATGTATATTTCTTCAAAGATATACCAGGAATCTTCCTACAATGTTCCATACATCTTAATAATAATCGTAGAATATTCTGAGAGAATAACCTATGCACGTTTTTTGGATTCCCATTTTCACATTCCTGGAATGTTCATCAGATATAATATATATTCATGGACTTTTCATGGAATGATACAATGTTCAAAAATGGTGATTCTTAGGATGTTCCTAGAATATATTGTGCTGTCTGGGTACTATAGGCCTTTACGGAAACACTGATCTGGTTCTGGATAGATCAGTTAGGTGTCAAACAGCTGTCAAGTGGGATTTATGACTCCATGAATTTAACGGACATCGAACAACGAAAAAGTTGGTTTAACAATAAAAAACAGATGGTAAAGTAAAGCAGCTACTGATCTGAATCATCCGATCGCAATTCGCAATCACTTACTGTACAAGAGTGAACTACCCTATTTCTGACCGATCCCAGATCACTTTCCGAACGTCAGGATCAGTGATCCAACTGATCGGGTTAAACCGATCATAGTTTCCGTAAAGGCCTCATGTAATAACTCGTGAGGTCATGTCAATGACAACGGCAGAACAAGCGCGGAGCGTTGTTTTTCAACACTGAAAATAGTGAAGTCCTTTTTACGAATACATTATGGGCATTGAGAAATTAAACGCCTTGGCATTGATGAGTATTAGCATTGATTAACGTATTGAATGGTATTAGTGAAGCTTAGGTATCGAGAATTTTGTGGTTAAAGTTAGTCAGACCTGTTGTAGGCAGTGATCAGTGATTAGCTGGAGAAATCGTTTTTTGTGATACACTAGCTGGAAATAATTTCAAGAAATAACTGTGGAAGTCAAAAACTCTTATATTACCCGCCACTTGCATCCTCAATAAACTGGGATATAGAATTTTCATTAAATTTTGTGCTTCCGCACTTCAAAAATTCAGATAATAAGCCGCTACTGTATAATTGCTTTGATACCTTTTATATTAAAATACCGTAATTTAATGCATAATATATTAATAGTTGCTATAATAGTTTGTCGCCTTTTCGGGAAGGGGGTGGAAATGAAGTGTGGTAATAAGATGAAGGACACTTCATATTTTATTTATTCATGCTGTAACCTTATATAAACATTTTATTACAGTGTGTATCACTACCATGGTGGAAACAGAAAAATTTATATAGTTATTGAAAACCTCGCTATATGCGGCGAGTACATAATACTAAAAATCGTTATTTAGCATATTTTTAGCTAGGTTTTTAGGCTATATATGATTTCTTTTATCACCTACACAGTTTTTATTTATTTTATTATTTATTTATAGAGATTAATAGAATTTAAACACCATTAAAACAAAGTATGATAACCTGCAATGTACTTCATTTGTTGATTTTCAGTCCGCCACCACTGACCCGACTTTCAGATGCTTTACAATTTTATCTCGGCTTACAAATGCACAGATATGTTCGTGGGTATTCAAATACAATGCTCAGATAGGTGGTCTAAGGTGCCTGTAAAGTACAGAATATCACCAAGGTGATTTTTTTGGTAATAGAAAGTTCTTTATAAAAACACAAAAAATCTCCTACCCACTCCAATTTCAGCCACTGCCCAAAAAAAGGATAAAAAACTAACAGAAGATCCTGAAACACATAAAAACGTTTTGTAATGAACTGAGAATTATTCTATTCGCTGAACACTCCGCCGTCAATGCACAGATTCTAAAATTATTACGTCCTAAATAAATAAATAAATTTTTAAGCAACAATGTACATCCTGCGCTCTGGCACTCCAATTTTGACTTCCCTTTAACAATTTATTTTTAACAACACTTGGCAATGCCGCTAACCATCTGACATTTACAAGTATTTTGACAGTTTTGACAAATCAAGTCGGCCGAGCCGCTGAGCAAAAGTAGTTGACTACCTTTAGTTCGATTTGTTGAAAAAAAGAGGCATTTTAAATCACTTTGGACCTAAGAAACATCCTTGACGTTGCTTGAGGCATCTATAAAACATTTTCAGCACTTCAACTTACCGGTTTCTTACACTGCCATTGACTTTGAACCGTGTAAGTTTGCGGAATGGCAGAGAGCAATAACAGCGAACTTAGTGATGAGGATATAATTATCAACGATCAGGATGGACTCCCTAATGTTCATCCCAACCTTATCCCAGAAGCTGAAATATCTAGTCCAGAGCAGCACCATTCGGACGACGAGGCGGAGGATTTACCCACTTCACTTATAGTCACCAATATTCATGATTCTGTATTTGCTTCACCTGGTAAGTGATGTTCATCACCTTACAGAAACAAATTTCATTAGGAAATGACAAACTTTCACACACTTCAGAAACTTAAATAAGTCTTCCTGCCCATATGATGTAGCTGCATATTTCTATTAGGTAAAAATTATTTCCATTATTTTGCTCCCAAAAATGTAGACAGTCTTATCCTTATGATCTGGGTAACCCACCACAGCATAGTCACGGCAGCCTGCTGGCATGATGACAAGTTACTTCAAGGTCCTTCAGGGCATTGTGCATTGTGCTGATACCTGGACAGTTTGCCAAGGGATGGCAGTAAATCCATTGCTCCCATTTGACCCCTGGAGAACAAAGTTTATATACCCAGATACTTTTAGTAAAATGTTAGAAGTGTGGAATATAGTAGCGAATCCCAAAAACTTTCAGGGATCATTTCTGGCCAACTTATGTATCAATTTGTTTAAATTATATGTTTATTCTCAATAGCTAAAAAGTTGAAATGTCCTTAATTTAGATTGCAAAATGATTAATGTGTGGCCGCCCTTATCGTAGTTGTTCGTCACTAGGTCATCAGCTGAGGTAAACAATCACCAAAAACATTATAAAAGATGTATTAGCGTAACAATACTAAATGATCTTCACCCTTTTTTGCTGCAAAAATAAGATAGGCCACACACATTTCAATCATCTTCACAACAAAACTTCAAATTCTCTGTAACAAAAGCAATTTAAGAATAATTCCTTTTGATAGCAATCTCACATTCCAAAACCTACATGCAATGTCTTTTTTTGGGATTCGTCCTGGGCCATATAGATGTATACCAATTAGCTCGCAATTAGCAGAAACACGTGTCGCTCGGGTTACTATCCTTTAAATGTTCTGCTCCTCAACCTCTTCCTTTTTTGCGGATTTGCCCCATGATTCTCTACCTCTCTACTTGTTTGTGATCTGCACGACCATCTGTCTTTGGATGTATACCTCTGTGTTTGCTCCTAAAATCTGGTGAATTGCTTCTCCATTTGGTGAAATTGTGGATCTGTGCTTATATATTGGCATAGATAATAATTGTTAAATAAATATTCTCTTTCCATATGGAGCAAAAACTGCTGCTGTTGTTGTTGTATGTCACATAAATACAATATTTTAAATCTTGGTCATATAGGTATTTCAATGCTTGTTTCAGATAAAAAGCGAGAAATGGAAGAACTGTTCCGTAAATATGATTCAGGAGTAACCTTCCAGTGGCTACGCAGTTTTAGAAGACTTCGGGTCAACTTCCAGACAGCCTATGCTGCTGTCAGTGCTAGGATCCAATTGCACCAGTTCAAATTCAATGATTCGGTAGGTGTCAAAGGAGCTCTAATTAAAAGTGTGTACACAATAGTTAATATTATTATTTTTTAACTGATATATTTGGCTGTTGTTGATCTCACATGATAGGTAAGCCTGTACCTATACCTTGCATATAGTATAGAGGCTGAAATTTGGCCAAGATTGCAGTTCAACAGTACCATCAGCAATTGATTGATAGAGCACCTAAAGTGATTCTTCGGTATGTTGTCTTGTCTGTGTCTGTGTTGTCTTTAGCATATCTGTTCTTCACTTCCTTTCTGTCAGAAAATGTCAATCATTGTCTTGGTTTATAAACCCACAATTGCTATAATGTGCCGAATGGTACCCCCACCACCTCTCTCACCCTGATGGGGAGTATTAGCTGAAAGGCTATACTCTTATAAATATTTGTTTACATTATATTTTGATATATATAAACTCATTAGCACAACAAGGCCTTAAAGGCAAAATCAGACTTTATGCTGATGACACAACCCTTCTGTATTCTTCTGCGACACCCGACTCTGTTATCAAATATATTAAATATGATCTCAAACAAATATCCAATTGGTTATGTTCTCATAGGCTTACTTTAAACTTTAAGAAATCTTCGTATATGTGGATAGGAAATAATGTAAAACACAACAAATGTAAAATTAATTTTAATAGCCAATATCTGCAGTACTCAGAAAAAACAATGTTCCTAGGACTTGTCATTGATGAGAAGCTATCCTGGAGTGAGCATATTGAGGAACTTAGGAAAAAAATTGTAGGACCAGTCGGTGTCCTTAGTCGGTTAAGCTATAGTGTACCAAAAGAATTTCTAAGACCTGTATATTTTTCTCTGGTGCACTCACATCTGCAGTATCTAGCAGTTGTTTGGTGTGCGACTTATGAAACACTTTTAAAACCAATTAAGATTCTACAAAATAAGGCTATCAAGAATTTGTATTCCCTTCCTTTGAAGTACTCTAGTGAAAACCTGTATAAAAACTTTAATATTAGATCGCTAAACAGCATATACTTGTATCAAATGAATTTATTTATACACCAAGTATTAAATAATAGACGGCATTCACAACTAGAGTTCAAAACTAGATGCGAAACACACCAGCACCAGACTCGTCACTGCAATGACTTATCGATTCCCCAAGTATGCTCACAAAAGGGAGCTAATTCGATTTTTGTGAAAGGTGCCTCCGAGTATAACAGACTGCCTCACAATTTAAAACTTTTAAACGAAAATTCATTTAAATTATCTCTAAAAAAGGAACTACCAATGTTTATTGAGCAATAAGACCTTCAAACATTAAGACTGACTACATTTCATTTCATTTTATTTGCAAGAAACTTACAAACAATGCCGCCCCTAGAATGCCAAGCCTTGTGGTGGGGTATAGGCGTACATGAGGTAATTATAATATTTCAAATAAATTTTTACAGTTTCATCTTCCAAACTTAGTGATAATTCTAATAAGCACTAACATGTCACCATATCTATAACCGCTTACAGTTTCTTTTTTGGCTTAAGTTTGTTGTATCTCCATATGCTTATTGGACATCCTGCACTGCGTTTCACTTGAGCTAACCAAAGAGGAAACCATATTATAATACTAGTGCTTTTAGAAACTAAAAATTTTGAAGCCTGGTCACACAACAATCTTCAAATATGACATAAATCATGATAATAATGATTGACTTAATATGTGACTTAAGTGTACTTATCTGTGATAATTGTATGTACCTAATTGTATGTGTAAGGACAAACTGTTAAGTGTCAGTGAAGTTTTTAATTTAAGATACTATACATGTACGACTTTCACTGTACCTATATATACATATTTACATATTAGAGACTCAACTACTACATAGAGGTGTCCCTAGGTAACATTTTACGGTGTTTTTGGGATTAATAAATACTTAAAAAAAAAAAAATATTGTATTAAATTGACCATTTGGCCTCATTCATCAAAATCCTTGCGCACAAAGAGCTTGCGCAAAGGATGTTGTGAAAAATCATTACTGGTATACCCTTTATTTCTTTTGGCGGCTTCAATAGCAAGCTCATTTACTGTGTCAAGTTGTGCTGTAACATTGGTAGTAGACTTCAAATAGACCTTCAAATCTTATTATATCTCCATTCTATCCATGTAACTAGGAGGTTAGTTTAGATTTTGTAGAAGAAGCCTATGTTTTTCAGGAACTGGAACAGTTTTCTAATTCAAGTATCTTTTTAGAGTTCAGTTAGTCTAGGTTTGAATGTAGTTGCAGTCAATGGCAAAGGATTTGTTCATGTTACTGGTTATTGTGGTTATTTTGAATCCCACTCACTCTCACAACAGTCTTACTTATTCGACCGCATCACTTTCAGCAGACTAGTATTATATAACAATATATGACTATGAATTTTTTTGATACTTTTGTCAAGATCTAACTGAAATGGCACTCCTTTGCATATTTTGTTTTGTCCAAAGGTGATAACGTGTTACTTCGCTCAACCAGTAACGCCAGTTAAAAACCCCAGTCTTCAGCCGCCTGCACCATACAAGCAGTTTCTTATTTCCCCGCCAGCTTCCCCGCCTTTGGACTGGGAGCCACGACCGGAAGGGGAGCCTATAATCAACCATGACCTATTGGCAGCACTTGCTACGCTTACTCCTGGTGGTAAGTGTAAAAGCGATACCTTGATATAATTATTTTTATTATTGTTACTTATAAAAAAGCATGATTATAGAAGCGGTTCTAATCTGGAACAAATTTTGGGTTTGTTTCTGCGAGGTGTCTTGAAAGTCGCGCACATAATTGCTGGGATGAAAAGAGAAAAATAGTCTGAGCCCAAAAATCCGTGTTTGAAATTTTTTGATTCAGTAGTTAGTGATTTTTTGAAATTGAAACTTCAAAATCCCGTAGCTTTTCACCAGAGCGTTTCCTCTGTCTGAAGTGGTCTCGTTTGACTCAGGACGTCAAACCGAGTCGATTGACACTACTCTCAACCCTCATTTCGGTTTCCGCTAAAACGAAGTCTAGCCCTTTTATTAATTAATTAGTAATAAACTGCTTAATCAAAAAAATCCAAACATGGATTGTTGGGCTCAGAATATTTTTTTGTTTTGATCCCAGCAATTATGTGCGCGACTTTCATATACAGGGTGCCCCACGACGATTAAGACAAGACAACTGGGCAGTAGTAGAGAATTGTTGTAGAGGTTGTAAATTAGAGCAAATGTTGTGTCTTTTCTTGTCATTGTGTTACCCATTGAGGTATTTGTTTTTGGTCTCGTGACGTTCGATTCAAAATTATTAATGGGACACCCTGTATATTTGTGCTTTGCTGTGTTCCTCCCGATAAAACAATTCCAATAAACTAGCACTCTTGGGGTCTAAAGTGATTAATTCAAGAGCTACAGATACTTAAAGTTGTATCACTACCATTGATTATAACATGTACCCCTATAGTTAAATTATTTGCTAGTGTTTCATAATGGTAGTGGTACAATCATTTAAGTAGGTGTAGCTAGTGTAGCTCTTGAATTGATCACTTTAGACTTTAGACCCCAACTGTGCTACTTTCTTGGAAATATATACAGGGACAAATATACAGGGTGTCCCATTGATAATATTGAATCGGACGTCACGTAACCAAAACCAAATAGGTACCTCTTTGGATAACGCAATGACAAGAAAAGACACAACATTTGCTCTAATTTACAGCCCCAAAATTATAATTCTCTACTACTGCCCAGTTCCGATATATTGCTTGTCTTAGTCGTCGTGGGACACCCTGTATAAATAGCCTAGAGACAATATCTATTTTGCTATAGACGTACATCGTACATGCATATAGTCCAGGCGCTAGGGGTTTTTTGACAGCAAAAGGTCGGAAAGAAATGATATTTGGTGGGATGGTAGACATTGGTCCCGCGAACCTACAGTGTAGGTCCTACACCTAAGTTCGTGACCTCGGGGGTTCCGCGTCCGGCCCTTATTTATCGTTAATAGTATGCTAGTTGAGAAAGGCATTCATGCTTACACACAATGTACAGGGTGTTAATTTTTAGTATGTTAACAAACTTTAACCACGAATAGTACACCGAAAACTAGAAAGAAAATGTCATATGAACATGGGTCCGGAAATGCTTCCTAAGGGAGCTACGCTCCTTTGCATGGGGCACCCTGAAGACGGTTTTCCCTCGTTATTCTCGAAACCATTCATAACAAAATTACGAAATTAAGTACGATGGGTAAACTTTTGACGCTGAATCTGATTCTGAATTCAGAATTTCATAATTTTAATCAGAGGCGTATCATACGCGAGGAGTTAATGGGAAAAATAACCCCATTTTCTAAATGGTAATTTTTTTGACATTTTGATTTTAGAAAATGGTATTTCAGAGATTTCTACGTAAAAATGGTCTCTTGGTACATCTCGATAGGGCTAACCGTTTTCGAGAAAAATGCAAATTATTGAATCGATGCAGGCTATTGTAAATAAATAAATGCATTTTTCTCGAAAACGGTTAGCCCTATCGAGATGTACCAAGAGACCATTTTTACGTAGAAATATCTGGAATACCATATTCTAAAATCAAAATGTCAAAAAAATTACCATTTAGAAAATGGGGTTATTTTTACCCTTAACTCCTCCCGTATGATACGCCTCTGATTAAAATTATGAAATTCTGAATTCAGAATCAGATTCAGCGTCAAAAGTTTACCCATCGTACCTAATTTCGTAATTTTGTTATGAATGGTTTCGAGAATATCGAGGGAAAACCGTCTTCAGGGTGCCCCATGCAAAGGAGCGTTGCTTCCTTAGGAAGCATTTCCGGACCCATATTCATATGACATTTTCTTTCTATTTTTCGGAGCACTATACGTGGTTAAGTTTGTTAACATACTTAATTAACACCCTGTATAGAAACTGATGCTCGACGTTTGAAAGAAAATTGTAAGAAAACCGCTCTCAGTACTAAACGAGTTTTTGTGTTTTAAAGAGATTGTCTACATTGTTAAACGAAATGCAGGTACGCACGAATTGCATCCTTCGTCACCCGGCCAACCGTCGATCGTGGTGCATACGGCTTTGGGAGGTGCTGACTCGAAAGGTGCCACTCCCAAGGGCGCCAAACCGAGGTGTATCCAAACAGCATGTCCGGAGAGGAGTTAATCTCAGACTGTATATTTAAATGTATATATATTATGTATACTTCCTACCAGTTACCCTGTGTGATTAGGTGATGTGATAGCAGTTTTGTTGCCCTACCAGTTGCGATCAAACGTGAAATCTTCCTTATAACGGTGTGTTCATGAAACTGTCGCTTTTATTTATGTGTACAATTTAGCACGATTTTGTTGATTGACTTTGACGATGTGAAATGGCTGAAATTACTTTTGCAGCTATAGAATCCTTAATATTTTACTATTTTTATTGGAATATTAGCAAGTTCCAAGAACACCTACCCACCGTTTGATAGCTCTGAGATATAATGCTTTAACTAAATGGCCACAGTTAGCAAATCTACAGCAATGCTTTGTCTGGCCCTCTTATTTTTCTGTCACGTGATAATGCCGTAATTTTATTTTGTACTTGTAAATTCTGATATTGAAATATTGACTATTATTAGGCATTTGAGCTTTTTTGCAGATTTAGCCCAATATGCAGATTAAGCAGCCTTTAAGGTAAACATTCTTACAGGCCTGGTTTATTTTTCAAATTGTAGCTATAGTATACAGCGGAAAAAACACTTTCGGGTTAGTCATATTTTTACGAATTTTTCAGCCAAAATCTGTCCAGTACCTACCATCCTAAGATTTTCAATAAAAAACTGTAACTTCTGACACTTTTATGTGAAAAAATTATCGGTAAATTGCAGCGGGATCTCATACGGTAGTGAGATACAGAATGTATAAAATGTAGATATGTTGCTGTTTCAACAATTCAAAAAATAAAATAAATTAGACCGAGTTTTGATATGCTCTTGCCAAACATGAATTAAGATTATGACCTCATACAAATTTTAATCATCTTTTAACACGTTGTTGGACACAACGGCTATAGCCGTCTGCGGGGAGTGATCGTGATACGCCACGACGGCTATATGAGTCAAAAATTTATCTGCTTGTTACTGACTGTCGGTATAGTTGCCATGTTAAGCAATGTTAGTGCCGTAACGTGAAGCTCGTCATTTCTGAAATTGCCTAATTCTAACCCACTATACGCTATCCCAACTATTCATGTTTTAAGGTGCATGGGTAAAACGGCACGACGGCTATAACCGTCCATAACCTCCAATGTGATGCATTGACCACGCGTATAGCTGCCATACTGCAAGTGTGTTTTTGTTTGATTTTCATGTCTTCAGTGCTGATGCGAGGTAGGTAACCAGATATTTTCATCCTAAACAAATATTCATCGTCCACCTATTATACATATAGAATATATTGTTTCATATCAATACAAAACTCGAAGCACGTGTGAGACATTTTCCAGAGAAACTGCCCCTACCAGAGGATCATAAAATAAAATTATATTTTCTTAGATGCAAACAATGTTTCAGGTCTGGAAAACGTAAAGAAACTAGCTATAGATGCAAGAGTTGTGAAAATAAACCTGCTTTGTGTCCAGACTGCTTTGAAGAGTGGCGTCAAAACATACATTTGTGCCTAAATTCTGTTTTGTTCGGGTATACCTCTGTTTGCTAATAAATTTGATTTTTTGTTTTTATACCGTCTATATTTTGAGAGATGCGTTTTTGTTTATAAATTTGATACAATAAAATGCTGTTTTTGTTTTAGCTTTTGTCTCGAAAATTGTCCTTTCCTTCCCACAAGATGTGTTTTATCATTACACTGATCAGACGGCTATAGCCGAGGTTGCTATTCTAGAACATAAAGTCTGCTGTGATATGACACGACGGATATAGCCGTCTTCTTTTTGTCACCAAAAACCTCACAAATGAAAAAAAGTCAAAAATGAATACCCCTAAAATATTTTGATAACGCAAATCATGTTACAAACGCAAAAAAATGGGAATATAATATATTACGAAGCCTCCCGGCCAGCAATGTGTTAAGTAAAAATCATGCCGCACTTTCCCACTTGAAATATATGTAGGTACTTTCCAATTGATTGGTCTTTTTGACATTTATTGTTTTTTGTCGGGTGTTTCATGTTATCTGTTTGCCTGCCAATTTTTATCTGTAATCTGAAATTATAGCATCAAGAGACCCTTCACGAGGGAATTTTGTCTTAGCTTCACGAAGTTCAGAAAAAAATATACTTATAACTTTAAAATGACTATAGACTTTGTTTGGGCTTTGTTTGGAATTAGTCCAATGCAACACGAATTATTTTATCCCATTTTAGATCTGGAGGCTACAATTTGAAATAAATTTTCTGGGCAAGTGTTTATTGACTGTTTCAGTCTTTGAGTACTGAACTAATTAGTTGTTACATATAGTATGGCTTAGACAAAGCAGAGATTGTGAAGTCCTATTGACATAATTGAAGCACTGAGTAATGGCGGTTTTCCTGAGTACGTTTTTTTATGTAAAAATAGCGTACATAGATAGCTATATTTATTTATTAGTTCTTCTGAGCTACAGGAACCTATAGATTAATTACAGTATGCATTAGGATACGTAAATTTCACCATCATACAAGGGTTCTGATGGAAAATCAAATAACTTAATTTCATATTCAAATACCTACCTTCTACCTCACTATTTACAAAACTCGCACATCTGGTAGGATAGTAACACTGCTCAAAGTGTGGCACGACATCTTGGTTTATCTTTAAGCTGAAGTTCAAATTAAAGGCGCAGTTGATGTGGTATAGAATTGAGAATTAGTAAAAACCCCGAAACTATTGTAATGAAAAAAAATATATATATATATATTGATTTCGTCATATTTATGGTGAATATTTGGCATCGAACAGCCTGTCTATCATACATTCACTGCACGTTAAATTTGGAAATAATTGTATAATATAGAATGCCAGTGTGCTTACAAAACTAAGTAAGATTTGCTTTTTCTTGTCAATTTTCTCAATTTGGCATGTTTATTCGGCTGAAAATTGTTGGCTCTTGTACAGGTTAACTTCCATGCTTTCAAAAGTGTTATCTAGAAAATATGCAGAAAAAGCCAGTGACATAGTTTTCTCCTCGATCCTTAGGTATCTAATAAGATCAAAGCTACTGGTGTAGAATTCACACAATTTTATATTATTTGATCATTTTTCGGTTATAAAACACTATTGACACTTGAATTCAAAAAAACATTTCCAGTGCTGCTCTGAAATAAGATCAACCAATTTTCCTATTACCATAATATGATAGTTATTCGCAACATACAGAGTAAAAAGAATGTCCGTATTCAGATGCAGAAAGATAAAGTACCCTTAGGATTGGTAACAATTAGGAAGAGATTAACAAGGGTTTTATACGTGAATTATCTTCTTGGTTTGTTTATACCAGAATTAATAATAATGTGAAACTATTCATAAAAGCTTAATTTTTTATATTCTCCAGTAAGCGGCATTGAAACTGCTGAAAATAAGCATTGAATTTGTCATCTATATACATCTACGGCCTTATGTTTCGACAAAAAACTTTTTTGTGGAGGTGTCTGCAGCATTATTCTGAGAGTATCTCAAAGTTTAACTATGTATAAAGTAACGCGGAAGATGCGAAAGTTTCAGCATTTAAAGGCATCCTCAATCTATTTAGTTTAATATGCCAAAAAATTTGTGTATGAGAAGAGCAGTATATCGTCCTTTTATCTTGATGTATACACACAGTATTTTTTAAAAGGCATTCTTTTATATATTTAACTGTTAAGTTATTTTGTATTCCTAGTGTTACCAAAACAGAATTTTACTGGCAAGTTGTCAAAATTGATGTTACTTGTCAGGAAAATTGATTAGCAACCACATGACGCAAATAAATTGCAAGCACTGTACAATTTCATAAATATCTATAACGTGTTTTAGCGATGCTGTTATGTTGTCATATAACAAATGAATGTCTGTGTAATACACGTATTGACAATAGTAGCTCTAATTTGCTGATAGGAAATCAAGTTGTGAGACTGGGATACAATTCAACAAAAATTGGATTTCAGCTAACGACTAAATATTTGTGTGCATAATATATTTGCAAAATAAGAGCTAATATTGATTATATGTAATGGACAAAGACTAATCAGTCAGTAATATTGTTTTTAGTTTAATTAAGAAATAATGGTACACTCAAGTCTCTCATATATTGTGAATGCCATTGAGGACATAAAAGACTTATTTATATACAGAACTGCTAACAAAATTGTCAGTTTGCAAAAAATTGTAGGTTTTCCCAAACCCTCTCAGTTCCCTTCCTTAAAAAATAAGGATCCGAAAAATATTAACCTGACAAGTAATAAACTATAGATTTGTTTTGCTGGATTCTGTTCTACAACTTTTAAATTCAAGCCAATTTAACTTGTACGATATATTGATTACGGCTCATCTTACAAACATTTCATTTAATTAAGTTTACAGTTTTTAGTTATCCAGAATCGAACAGATAAATAAAGCTTTATTGTAGATACTTTCAAATACAGATTCGCTGTAGTGGGATAATTAAAAGCAAATATGGAGAGTAGTGCCCAGATACCTGTCTAGTGCATAATATGTCTCTCTAAAAAAAGAAAATGTGTCAAAACTACGTAACCGAGACTGTACTATATTTGTAAAGGTCTGATTTGAACAAAAAAACATACGTTTTATATTTGACTTATTTCAATAGATATATTTATAATTTTACTGTAATGCTCGAATATGTGATTACCTTTGGATACCAAATTTGGTGGTTCTAATGACTTAGCAATACAACATTTAAAATAATCATAGGCTCTTAAGAAATAAGTGGTTTTAATTATAACCTAGTTTTGTCGATAAGTAACACAATTTTTATATTTGATATTTAGACCTGTTAAAAAACTTAGCTTGGAAGTTAGGAAGGAAGAAGCCAAATTTCATCTATCTAAAATATTTTATTGTGATATAGATTTAGTTTACAACTCGTGTCATCGCAGTTTTCATATTATTTTTACGAGTACAGTATGTAGGGTGATCATTTTTGATAATGTCTGATATAACCTAGAAGGCGAAAATGCAACTACAGGTCGTGGCCATGGATACAAAATTATCTAAATTGAAAACTTGAAGCTGGTCCAAACAGTAAATAGGCAGGTTTATCTGTAAATAATGGCCTAAAATGGTAAGCGTTTCACCAAATTGTTTTTATTTAGATGTCTTGTTAGTTGGGAGCGTTATTAGTTCCTTTCTTTCACGCAATGCATGTTAAATTCTCATGAATCGTTCATTATAATTTTGTATTATGGTTATAATCATGATAATTTTTTTTTGATTTCTGAAACTTGTGGTTCTCTTTTTGATTCATCGGGTATTACCGTCAAACCGAATTCTTTGGAATGAAAATCTTCATCGACATTTCAGCTGCCTCTGTGAGATTTGTGAAAGTGCAGAACATATAAATGAATAAATGCTGTAAGACAACGCTCGGTGACTTGCATTCTAGGTTTGAGGTTATTTTCATTGCAGAACCAGAAGATGTTAAATAGAAGTTAACGACCACATTTTGTCCAGATTAATTAAACATTCACTAATGTAAGAAAAAAATTGTTTTTAAACGGAGATGCGTTTCTTGCAATTCAGGTTATTCTTGATTTGTTGTAAAATGTAAAGATCACATTGCATACTTTATTCTTTCGCCATTCATATTGTATCTGTGTTCATGTTGCTTTTCTACCGTTGTCAACTTGTTTGAGTTACTTTGTCATGTAATCCATAGTGTGTGGGAAAACTGACTTGCTGGATTGCTATATAATTTTAATTAGAAGCTTTGTTGAGAAAATTGCCTGAGACAAAGCAGATATTCTCAAATTGACAATGGCAATGCATATCATACATCATGATACAGACTGTGTTGATTGTCATTATTGTCAATACTAGCAGATACCGGAGAAATATATATTTGTTATGTGTAAATGTTAAGATACTCATTTTTTCTGAATCCATGCTGTAAGGATAACAAGTAAATAAGTTCGAAATACTGCTGTTACATTTCGTATGAGTATTTTTCATATATATAGTTTTCAGAACAATATTTTCATGTCATTGTACTATCATAATTACCACATCTAGTGTCTTCTCAAAGTTGGGACTTTCCTCCACAAGCCTTATAGTACTCCTCAAAATAAGTATTCTTCTTGAACATACCCTAGTCGGTCTTGAAGAAGTGGGTACTGGGATTTGTAATCAATCTCAGAGGATGACTAACAGAAAAAAATCAGGTAAACTATCTATTTGTCATCTATTGACTTTGCTCACCTACAATTTGAGGGTAAAAAAAACTAGCTGCTTCAAATGATTACATAATCCAAGCTGCAAAACCGGCCAATACATATCACATTAAAATTTTGCTTAAATACAATTAAAAACTAAACCAAAACTGAAATGGGGATTATGTTGAATATCATATTTCACAAAATTGCAGGAAAATGAATACCACAAAACATGGTCCTAAAATATACCATGCTCCTGCATGTCAAACACAAAAGAAATATATGATGAAATATCTTGTTTGCATTGACAATTGGTAAAGTTACACTCTACATTATCTTGGCCACCTGATGGCCAGTAGCCTTTTAATTACCATAAGGGTGCAAGCACGGAAAACATTTTTTTCTAATTCAAAACACGACCATGGACAGTAATCTTACTTAAATAACCTAAGGCGTAACGATCCAAATACAAATATTTTTTCAGCATCAAATACAACTGTGTGTTTATGCAAGTAAACTTACAACATAAATTAATTATTAAAATACATGAATTCATATATCATATATTTATACATCATCAATACATTAAATATATTCAAACTTAAGTTATATAATATGAATTGTCCAGAATGTTAAATTTTGGAAATCCTAAAATACAAAATACTTGGACAACTGCATCTGAATACCAGACAAACATTTCTTTTAGAAACAAATCATATTTTATCTTTTAGTATGTTGTATTTTTACTAATTAGGACCATAAAATTTGGGAAGAGCTTGGAAAATATCCATGGCCTTAGCGGAGTTGTTTCTTTATTTCATTGTTTTCCCGAAAATATTGATCGTGCTCCCATAGCTTTCTTAGTACATCCTTTTCCGTCGTTCTGAACATTAGTTTGGTCACTTCGACTGTTAGTTTGTAAAAAGAAAAAGTCCCAACTTCGGGAACATCTTGTTCTTTGATCAGTATGGAACAGCTTGCGGAAGGATTTTATTTTCCTCCCCCCTTTATAATGAATGTATTCCCATATACTCTACGAGAGATCTGGCAAATGTCAGTATTTATTAATCTCCACTGTTAACTTTCAGTTAGTTAGATTTGTATGTACATTTAGTTTACTGAGAGGGGGGTTAAGTTATACCTCGGTCTTACTGATCGTCGGTGGTTATACCACGGAGATTATAAGATGTATAGGAACAACTGTGGCCTGAAATGGTCTGTTGTATCAAATTAAGATATTGTTGATCTCAAAAGAAATATATTTTGGCAGTATGTTATTGGCTATCTGCAAGCCTGACGTAATTTTGAAACTTCAATGGGAATTAAAAGGTCTGCCTCAGTTATATTATTCACTAAAAACAAAAAATGTTTTCAGGAAATAATAAATTGCAAAGAATAATAATTGTAACATTCAAATTTCTATGTATCCATCGTAGAATATATAACCCATTAATCACTATTGTCCAAATTTCAAATAAATTATTATTAAAACAGCATAGAAGGAAAACACTAGCTATTAGTTCGCTAAACCTCAAGTTGCTTACTATAATAATTATATTTATTAACTTAACTTTGGTAAATTTGGTAAGTGACATTATCGATGAATTTTGTGAGTCATATAAAAGTGTTTCTTCTGATGCTGTTGGCAATTTTTACCAATTATCATCAAATGGATGTGGTTCCCTATTTTTTATTATTAATACAATAATCTCGAAAATTTTGGTTTTTAGTAAGTGCAATAAGCTATTTCAAAGTACTTAACACTTACTTAGTTTTAATGTCATACACGTTTTTTTTAATATTTTCATGGGATGATGGGGCAATAAAATTCATGTTTTGTTACAGCATTACAATATCACTTTGAATTTCAGTGAAAACAGTTAAGCTATAACTTATTTGTTGGAACTATACGTGTTATCCTTCTTTGCTTGTATTAACCCTTTCAGGACGGTTGACGTAATTGTACTGCACCCAAGGAGTACATTCACGGCCGGTTGCCGTTCTTCTACGTCTTCATGTAAAATGGCTTCACAGCTGCCGTTCACATTTTCATGTTTCTTTACAGACCTGCTGCCGTATCTGTACAACAGCTTTCCGTTCACACATAGCCGGGCGCCGTAAATGTACGTCTGATATATCTGAAATACACGACTGCCAGCGTACAAGTACGGCAGTCGTTCTACGCTGCAACGCGCCGTTGCCTGATGCCGTCCTACACCAGTACAGCGCTAAAAAGTTGGTCGTCCTGAAGTGGTTAATGCTGTTGAAATATTTATTTCTGGTACCAAGCGAACTTAAATATCATCATCGTAAAGGGGACGCTATTTTTTGTCGGTAGTCTCAAAACCTAAAAACAGGAAAATTTCACATACTTATTAAGTTCATGTATCAGTATGAGCGAGCCACGATGATATTAGATTAAAGTAGAGCCCAGAGATATACCATTTGTGTACGTTTTGCGCTATATAAAAACTGCATACCATCTATTAGTACAGTTCATCATTTGGAATAGATATAGTTTTGATAATATTCAATGGTTACCATTATTTTACTTTCGTACCCGTAACCAATTCATGGGATGTGCTTTTAATCAATTTTCCAACAAAACGTAACCTTTTAGAATGGTGAAAATGAAACACTAAGTTGTATTTGAATGTAAATCTGACGGATGACGTTCACTATGTATATTTTGACTGAACTATGATAAGACCGACACATTCCAGGATTATTAGCGACTTCATCGATGAAGAGGACCGGACTTAGTCAAATTGTTTAGGCAGGTATTGCTACCGTTATTGATAGCAACGCCAATCTGCTTTTCTGTCTGAATCGGACGTTTTTTTCGGAAGTGTGACAGCTAGAGTATGTTTCGGCCTTGGGAAGATAATGGGATTTCACAGCGATGTGAATTACCCTGCAGCAGTGAAGCTACGTCGGCGGTTTGTCATTACGGTGGTGAAAGTAGTGACTATAATACGGACACTGATAATGAATTTGAACAGAGGGAGGTAGAGGTAGACCAATTAAAACCTCACAAAAGGTCACATCTTAGCGCAGATGCAAAACAAATAGTACTAAATGATAATGAACTAACGAAGGATCCGGAGAATGAAAATAAGGGGAATATGATCAAAAATACGTCAATTCTAACACACGTTCCATATCCAACAGTATGTGAAATTTTGAGAAAGGGGCCACAAAAGAGGAAGCGTAGGTTTGATGCTGGTGTTTCAAAAGAAGTAGATCCCACGATCACAAAATTATTGAGGAATATTGTGTACGAAAAGTACAAAATTAATGAACTACCCACAATCGAATCCGTTCAAAGACAATTGACTAGAATGGGGTAACAGTATCCAAGGAGTACATTGCAGCGATGGATTAGGAAGATTGGGTTTAGGTACAGAACTGTGAACAAACGAATGGCTATAATGGAAAGTGCAAGGATTGTGGGATGGCGGCACGATTACTTGCATAAGATAGAGCAATACCGGAACGAGGGGAGGTCAGTGTACTACCTCGACGAGACCTGGTATGATACCCAGGATACCGCTAAAAAGGGATGGACCGGCGTTACAAAGAAGTGTTAGCTAAAAGGCGTTCCACCTTACACTGCGGATCATCTGACGGCTAGGTCGAAAACGCACTCAAATTATGCGGAATGAAAATTGAAGATTGCAATATTGACTACCACAAAAACATGGACTCGGGAATATTTGAGCAATGGTTTGAGTATACCCTTATTCCCAATTTAAAGCCATTTAGCGTCATTGTAATGGACAACGCAAGCTATCACTCGAGACAAGGGTACAAAATTCCGAATTCAACGTTATCGAAGGCGGAAATACAAGATTTTCTCATAAAACAGGATTTGTACTCTGAAGAAACTTACAAAAAAAACTGAATTATTGGAAGTCCTCCACACTGAACAGTTTGAGAAACAATATGTCATAGAAAGCATAGCTAAAAAGTATGGTCATGATGTCTTAAGGTTGCCTCCCTATTTTTCCATTTTCAGTCCTATAGAATTAATTTGGGGACAACTAAAACAACGAATCGAACGTTAAAATTGAGCGTAGAAAGGAATAATTTACCATATGGTTTATACGGTTATATTGAAATGTCTCTACCATATATTTATTAACAGATAATAAAGTTTCAAACATCTTGTTCAACCAACTGATGTATGAGCACTTCATTGGATGGAATGAACATTTTCGTTGTTGCCCACTCCAACGAATTCGAATGCCCAGTCCGACCCCGTTCCCTTTCTCTGTCGGTACTTTTTGCGGAGATCTTCACTTTGTAAACAAATGGTATATCTCTGGGCTTTACTATACATATCTGAATGTAGAGGAAATTCATTGTTAATATTTTTGTAATGACATTAACATCAAAATACCGCCTAATAGTAGCCTTGGATATCAGAAAAAATGAAAAATCGTTACTGTTACCTGTTTTCAAAATTATTCAGTCGTTAACTACAACGAATAGTTTCTATCTTGTTGTTCAAAAGTATACCTGAAATGTCAGTGTTTATACATATTATGTGTAAAGAAAAATTCATGAATGAATTTGAAATGTCAAAACTTATAAATGTAAATATATTATAAAGTTTTATCGTTAACTAGAGTTTCACATATTTTCCCAGTTATACCCAAATTGATAAAAAGTTTTTTTACATAAGACCGATCAATCTTAGCGGGTTACAGGGCGTCCCCCGACGATTAAGACAAGCAACTCGACAAGCAACATATCGGAACTGGGCAGTAGTAGAGAATGATAATTTTGGGGATGTAAATTAGAGCAAATGTTGTATCTTTTCGTATCATTGTCTTACCCAATAAGGTATTTGTTTTTGGTCCCGTGACGTTCGATTCAAAATTATTAATGGGACACCCTGTATATTTGTGCCTTTCTTTCTTCTTTCCTTCCGATAAAGCAATTCCAACAAACTAGCACATTTGGGGTCTAAAGTGATTAATTCAAGTGCTACAGATACCAGTGGGGGCTCGTCCAATGACGCAGGTGAAGCGCTGCTTCACCTCTCATTTCCAGGCTTAACATTTTCCATCTAGAAAATTTCTAAGAAAAAGAATTACACCGTTCGCTTCCATGAAATTACATTATGATATATTTGATCATTATAATGTTATTATTTTATAGCGCAGTGAGAACCCTTCTACAACCCGTAACGCGCTATCTGGCTTATCTTGCTGTAAAGCAGTCCGAATGCCCGAATAGTCGTGCGTGAAGCAGGTTCCTCGCATCGTTTTAGCTGCATCACGTAAACAAATTCAGATTGGGCGGTTACCATGGTAACGGCACGAGGCACAGCGCGCTGTCGATTCCCTACATATGCCAAGTGAAGCAAATTTTCATTCTGCGTACATTACCGATATTGTCTTACCGGGATTCGGATATTGTTTCTGTGCGGTGTGTATCTGTTTTCATTATTCTCACAATGTTTCCTGAGTATGATGTAATTTGTGTTTTACTGGAAAAACCGTTTTCGGGGTGGAATGACGATGACAAAAAAGACTTTTTAAACTCTGAAAAGCCCTCCCCCATATTAAATGTAAATAAAATGGCTAAGGTTAAAGACAAGGTGTACAGTCGGAATTTCAAAAAATCCTGGTACAGTGATTATGAATGGTTGTGTGGTAGCTACTATTTAAATAAACTTTTCTGTTTGCCGTGTATCATAATTAGTTGTAAGTCAACAGTGTGGTGCAAGTATGGTTTCAATGACTTCGGAAATGTGACACGTGCTCTTCGTAAACATGAAGGTTCGTCAGATCATATGCGTTGCGCACTAGGATTTTCCAAATTAAAGAAAAATTTGACTACCATTGAGGATGCTTTACGCGAAAATTCTAGACTGTATATCAAACAGTTCAACGAAAACGTGCAACTCAACAGACGTTTCATGGAACTACCAATACGTGCAGTCCTTTATTTGGGAAAACAAGAACTGGCCTTCCGTGGCCATGACGAAGGCACATCTTCAGCTAATCGTGGAAATTTCAAAGAACTTTTGGAAGTCTTTATATCCATAAGCCCTGTCGACATTCAACAGCACTACAAAAAAATTGCTTCAGTATTCGCAGGCAATTCTAAGACGATCCAAAACGAAATAATCGACTGCATTGCGACTTATCTTGAGGAATACGTAGAAAAGGAAATAAAGGATTGTCGATTTTTTTCTATTCAGGTGGATGACACCACAGATATTGCCCAGAAATCGCAGTGCAGCATCATAATTAGATATGTCAATCTTGCTGGGAAGTTGGTGGAGAGATTTTTAGGTTTTTATGATGTAAGCTCCAGCAGGACAGCTGAGACATTATTTAGCTTAGTGTCAGGGTGTCTGGAAAAATTCAATTACAAAACAAAACTCATTGGACAATGTTTTGATGGCGCAAGTGTGATGTCCGGACATTTAAATGGCCTGCAAGCTAAAATAAAGGAAGAAGCACCCCAAGCAGTTTTTGTTCATTGCCTCGCACATCGCTTGAATTTAGTATTACAACAAAGTTGCAACAGTATTTCAAAGTGCCGCATTTTTTTTGCAACTATCAATGGTTTACCGACATTTTTCCACCATTCTCCGAAACGAACTCATACCGCTGACATAATAATAGGACGTCGAATACCTGTCTCCGTTATTACGCGATGGACATCAAACTCAAAAATTGTCGGTCTTATTAATAATGAGTGGGATTCCCTAAAGCAAGTATTTGCTGAAATTATTGATGATCCATCTTCCGATCAAGCCTCAGTTAGACAGAGCGACGGCTTCCTGAATAAATTCAATGATTTCGAATTTGCGCTTTTGGTTGTTGTTTTTAACGAGATTTTTGGGGTTACAGATGTACTGTTCGATATTCTACAAAAGAAATCATTTGATATACATTTTTGCAGTCTACAAATCAGAAATACGCAAACACTCATAAATAACAAAAGAAGTGAAGGCACATTTATGAACATTTTTGATATGGCTGCATCAAGAGTAACTGTTCCAACTGAACATCGTGACGGCAGAACAAGGACGACGTTGACACGAGATCAGCTTGTTGACAAATATAGAGTCCTGTATTATGAAATCCTTGACACCATTTCATTGCAAATTACAACCCGTTTCGAAGATATGGAAAAGCTCCTTTTTGTCACGTTGATGGATACTACCAAATTTCAAATCTATTCTGAAAATTTTCCCAACCAGGCTCTGAATAATTTGAAGGAAATGTACCCAAATATATTCACAGACAGTCAGAGGTTGAAAAATGAATTACAACTGATTTATAGCGATGACCAATATCATAATATGGAAACGCATAGATTAATGGAAACATTATTTGAGAATAACAGCATCTCTAAGGAGGCTTATAAGCTATTAGGCTTAATAGTGACTATTCCGTCTACTAGTGTGTCAGTAGAACGCAGTTTTTCGTGTCTGAAACGAATAAAAACCTACTTGCGAAGTACCATGTTAGAGGATAGGCTCACAAACTTGTCAAGAATTTCTATTGAAAAAGAACTATTAAATGAACTCATTGGTTGGCAACCATTTTACGATGACATTATAAATAAGTTCGCAAATTTGAAGGACAGACGAATTTCTCTCACATACAAACAATGAAAGTGTAGTCGTGCACCTACTATCTACCCGATATTTCGCAGATGTCACTGAATTTAGGTAAGTTTTTTTGTAGGGTATTTAGATAACTAGCGTAGTAGTTTCACTTTATTGATATATGTAGACTAGGGTGACCGCATTCGTCCGGAAAATCAAGGACATGTCCGGAAATTCATACCCTAAATTCGCGTCCGGGCGGAATCATAAAATTAATTAAAATGTCCGAAATATTTCGTACATTATATAGCAAAATTAATTCTTAATGAAGGCCAAAAAAGCACAACGTATGATCTTTTGAAATAGATTTTTTTCAAACACCAGTGTTAGTGTAGACTATTAAAAAATAGTAGGAGCAATTCTCAGGCGACTCTGCGTCACCTATGTGAAAAGTCACGAGCCGCCACTGACAGATACTTAAAGGACTGTACCATTACCATTATGATTATGAAACACTAGCAAAATAATTTAACTGTAGGGGTACATGTTATATCAATGGTAGTCGTACAATCCTTCAAGTACTTGTAGCTCTTGAATTAATCACTTTAGACCACAAGTGTGCGAGTTTGTTGGAATTGTTTAATCGGGAGGAACACAGAAAGGCATAAATATACAGGGTGTCCCATTAATAATTTTGAATCGATCGTCACGTGACCAAAAACAAATACCTATCGGGTAACGCAATAATACGAAAAGATACAACATTTGCTGTAATTTACATCCCCAAAATTATAATTCTCTACTACTGCCCGGTTCCGATATATTGCTTGTCTTAATCGTCGTGGGACGTGGGACACCCTGTATAAAACACCGGCTCATGTTGAAACTGTGGAGTCGAAACATATACATTTTTTTATAAATGAGCAAGCTGCGAGGGAAAAGCCTGAATACCAGAGTACCGCTGTTGCTATGAATAGGTTATGTTAGGGGAAGCATATCTAGGCGCGGGCTTTTGACCAGGCCAAAACTCGTAGGCACAATAAACAAAATCTCCCGGCAGTCTATATTCGAAGCCCTGGACACTCTGAGAATAAAGGTGCGTTCGAACCGCTGAGTTCTTGATGTATGAGGAACGAACGAAAAAGAAAGATATTTATAGGACTATCCTCAGTTGTTTTACACAAAAAAGAAGATATATACAGTGTGAGTTTCTAGTACCGGATCGGTATTTATTTATTTAGCGTATGGCTACATGGATTAATTGGTAATAAGTCTTAAACTATATAACAAAATACAAATATTAAATTTAAAACAAACAAAAATAGTTTTTAGATTTTAAAATTAAGACCATTTATCCAGTCAGCTACAGACTTCGAGGCTTCGGAGAAATCCGACTGTTGTCCAGCATATGCGGTAATCGGGCATTCGGTGACAATATGCTGAACAGTCTGCCGGGGCTCTCCACAGTCACAGGACGGTGATTCAGATATCCCCCATTTGAAGAACGAGTCACAACAGATGCCATGCCATTCCTGGCAGGGTTAAAGTGGGGTCCATAGTTGGTGGAGCCTGTAGCGGCTTCTGGACTTCCCAATCCCTTCTCCAGTGCTCATCAACTTGGAAGCCATCCCGCAAGAGCCGTTCTGCAAATGGTAATGGGGGATTTCTAGATTTCAACCTCCGAAGATCTGCATCATCTAGGTCAGTATGCAGTGGAAGTTGGGGATTGGATAGTATTTTGTTGTATTCCTTGACCAGTTTATCCTGTCTACGAATATGAGGAGGAGTGATATGGCACAGAACGGGCAGCCACGGTAGGGGGGTAGTTTTTAGACAGCCACTAATTATTCTCATTGTCTCATTCAATTTGGTGTCAATCATGACACCGGATCGGTCAATAACTTGACAACTGCAGAAGATATCGAAAAAAGTTGTAGCCAATGATATGCTCCTTGTTCAGAAAATATTTTGATTTATATAGGGTGATCCATAACTACGTGGTGATGCAAACATACTTTTTTAAATGAGACACCCTATAAATGAATTTGCGGTTCTTGGGTTTTTAGGCCGGCTTCGTTTAGCGTTCAGGCTTGACGTTTCGCTACCACGAGTGGGTAACATCTTCTGAAGCTATTTCACTTTGGCGCCTTACAAAATACTGACAGTTGGTGGATCTGCACCTGTATTTATACCTGTTAACGGTGACGTGGCCCAACCAGGAAGCGTTGGTAGCCCCGCCCCCTTGCGATATGGCAGTGTCTTCAGGTCCTTTAGGATGTATACCCATGTCCGGTTGATTTTCTGTATTTCGTCTTTTCTATTTAAATTATTGTGGTGTTTTTGTACACCGTTTTACGATTTATCCAGGTCCAATGACCCCGAAGCTATGTGTTGTAAAGTAACACACTTATTTTTCGCATTATTTACCCCTCTGGCCGTTAGCAATGTCATCCGCCATCTTGTCTACGCCGGTACGTCATTAATATTGTGTGACGTCTTGTTATGCTCTTACGCGGAATGGACTGTACAATACGCCAACTGCTTCCGGACCAATACCGCGAAATCACAAATCTAACGAAAGCTAGAACGTCGAACGGCTACTACAACAGAAACCAAGAATATTTGTTTCTCAAGGAAAGGTGTTCAACACTTAACTTACTCATTGTCTATCGTTGCGTTTCCACCAAGGATGTGCGATGGTCTGTTAAGAGGAATGTGTTTTTAACGAACCAATAGAATCGCTTGAACTACCTCGCCTCGCTTAGCATAGCTCTGGTGGAAACGGCTTAGCGGAGCGAAGTTTCTGCACGTACAAAATGAGGCGTGTTGGCGAGGAATGTGTGCTATTAATGTGTTTTGAGAAATATGCGCTAGAAATGCGTTGCGAGGGAGCAAAAAGAAAACTCTGAAAAGAGCCCTCTAGACATCCTCGCAACGCTCATCTGCACACTGTTTCACAGCTGCGCCACACATCTTCGCACCGCTCATCTCCCTAGCACATCTTTGGTGGAAACGTGCACACCGTTTCACAGCTCCGTAACACATCCTCGCTGCGCACATCTTCCTAGCACATCTCTGGTGGAAACGCAGCGTAAACCGATGAGCAGCCGACGAGTGGCATACCGTCCTATCATTACTTCGATTTGAATATAAGTTGATCGGTGAAATGTACCGCAAGATAAGAGCAGATATATCATTGTACGCAGGGCGAGGGCGACATTAAGGGTCTAGGAATCAATGGTCTAGGGTATAGCGCGCGAAATTGAGAATCCAAGAAAAGACGTATTCCCGTGTTAGCGAGGAGGCGTGACCACCTGTTCCCTTTCTCCAGTGTGTGTGTCCAAGATGAGGGCAGATAAGTCCAAAAATCCAAAGGTAAGGTCAAAAGGTCCAAAGGTAAGGTCCAAAGGTCACTATAAAAATGAATTTCGCATTTCTAAGCTCCTGAAGTTACCTTTAAACTTAAAGTAATGACTCAAAGAGCAAATTGAAGAAGAAGGCTTGCGCTTGTGCAACTATTTAGCCTTTTTTTGATATCGTGTTTGGTTGTTAAATTACAGGCATTTATAGAATGTATGATTTTGCATTGCGAGTTTCTTTTGTACATTAAAAAACTTTTTTGAGAAAATGGAAAATAGTTGTCATTCATTAAGGTCTAACTATCGCCTTCTGAAATATTATATATGTAGTTTGAAAATAGAGTGTGTTATGCAAGAAATTGTGAGTCCGTGTTTTACATGGCAAATACGTATGTATAAATGTGTATCCAGGCCCCTTAATAAAGCTTTCATAAACTAATAACCACATGTTACCTCACAAACAAAACGGTTAGCCACTGTGTCAGCTTCCCGATGACGCGTTCGTGCTTATACCGTGCAACCCGAAGGTGAAACCAGAGGCGAAGTGTGTGGCGTCACTTGAGAGCCACTGGAGAACAATTTCAAAAGTAATTTCTGTTGAGTTCGATATTTAATCTGTTTTATAGGATAATCGACATGCTGATTCCAAAACGTCATTCAGTATTTTCCTATCACGTCAAGTATCAGTTGTTGCGCATGCAACTAATCTTCGCAGGATTGAACGCGAGTCACAGAAGGCACTGCCACTCGTGCCACTACTGCTCTTCTACCGAGCATTGATGCTCGGTCTTGAGACTGCTGCGAAAAAAACTTACTTGAAAAAGGAGCTAAAATCCCTTATTTTCGATCCAAAGAAAGTGCATTTCTACAGTACTTTCGAAATGATGACGGATTTGTGTATTGCCAGAACGTACATGGTTTAATGAAAGAGCTGGGCATTTCTAACTATAACGCAACTGAATGGCTACTGTTTATAGACAGCTCAAAGCGTAGCTTAAAGTGTGTTCTTCTCCAAAATGAAAATTTATACGGTTCTGTCCCAATAGGTCATACAGTTTCTTTGCGTGAAGAATATGGCGAGATAAAGAAAGTCATTGACTTGTTGCAATATAACATACACCAGTGGTTATCTGGTCTTGACCTGAAAATGGTCTGTTTTCTACTTGGCCAGCAACGCAGGTACACCAAATATCCCTGTTTTTTGTGCATGAGGGACAGCAGAGCTCGTGAGAAGCATTAAGTGCAATCGAACTGGCCGCCAAGATCTGACCTAAGACCTGCTGATCCCAACATTTTGAATCAGCCACTTGTCGACAGAAAAAACATTATATTTCCACCTTTACATATAAAACTAGATCTGATGAACCAATTTGTTAAGGCTTTGTCAAATGAAGGAGATTGTTTTAAGTATATCATTTCGGCACTCCCTAGCTTGTCATATGAAAAGATAAAGGCTGGTGTCTTTGATGATCCTCAGATTCGGCAACTCATCAAAGATGAACATTTTACTGGAACAATGGCCGAGCTTGAAAGGAATGCTTGGTTGGCTTTTAAAAATATTGTCAAAGACTCGGGTTTCAAATAATAATAATAATAATAATAATAGGTGGCGGATAGGGGAACGCCTCCCAGATATGGGTGGTACCGGGGAAATCAAATACCCGGGGCGGACCAAAACTAGCACGGTGGAATAGCGTCTGCATCCAGAGGATCGGCTATTCCTCAACAATTAGGACACGACGGATCTCCATGTGAGGAGCGGTACTCCGACAGCGTCTGACTCCATGTTAGGGGCGGCTGATAATACACCCGCAGGAAGCCACCCAACATCAGTAGGCTATCCGGTGCGTGGCGACACCGCAGGGTATACCCAAGCCCAAGGATGTAATCCAGCCGGCAACCTTCGCAGGTGCATCCTCAGGAGGCAATTTGGACGGCTGCCTCCGGAAATGTCGTCTGGGGGCCCTAAGGCCAACCACCTGACGGGCCCTATCTTCGGGTTCGACCACCCCGGAAGAAAAGCACCCACACCGAGCCGGTTTCGGAAGCCGGCGTTGGGCAAGGTGGCGGTGCTTCGGATCGCCCTGATGACGACCCCCGCAATGACATGGACCGTTTTAGGTGGACGACGGAGCTCAAGGATGACCTACTGAGCTGCTACGAGAGCAGTAGCCCGCGCCGTAGGGGATACATGTCCCGCATGTATGAGAGGTGGTGTGAAATGCACCCAGAGCATAGCACGCTTACCTCTCAGAATTTGCGAGATTATGTATCGTACCTCCGGAGGCAGGGATATGTTCGTGCTCCAGCTCAGCCTGCCCCTTCGGCGGACGGAAGGCCTGTTAACCAGGCTGAAAGTTCGCCGGTAAGGCCCGCTGAGAGGGAAATCGACCAAGTCGTCTCACCTGGGGATTTCAGAGACCGAAGGGCCTTGCATAACAACGGAAGGTCCTTGAAGCTGGCAGATTTGAAGAGAGAGGATGAGGTTGTGGGTGAACGTCTATCGGAGGCCTCTGACATTTGAAGCATCAATTGCGAAATTTACGCTGCGGCTCTGAGGCTAGCTAGACAGGGGAGAGTGAGATACTCTCCTGTTGAGAGAGCACAGAGACGGGTGCGCCAAATGGAAGCGAAAATCCAGTTGGCTCGCCAGGAAGCATCCCGTATCCAGTGTGTGATGGAATATAGAGCGGCTGGGAAGCCTTTTACGCGCCGAGTGCGCCAGATAGCCTACGGGTTGAGGCGCGACCATCATACACTCAGTCAAGCGGTACTGGTTGTTGTCAAGCAACACTGTCTTGACAGGATACGGATGCTAATCGCTGCTAAGCGATCGTTGGTGGCGCGGGCGAGAGGTCTGGAGCAGAACAGAATGTTCTACGAAAGACCTTCTCGCCTTTTCCAACAGCCGCCTCCAGCCATAAAGCAGCCGCCAACTGCTGATCGCGTGGAGGCCTTTTGGAGGGACATTTACGAACAACCCAAACCTCTCTCAGCAGACACTCCGGCCTTGGCGCAGTTTGAGTCCGTTTGTAGGAGGACTCCTAACTTGAATGTACTGCGTCACCCGATAAACACGGAAGAAATTCTTGACGCCTTACGAGGCGCAAAGAATTTCGCAGCTCCTGGCCCGGATGGCATAAACACCTACTGGTGGAAAAAATTCCCCAGTTGCCACCGGCATTTAGCTAGAGTTTTTAACTCGTGGTTAAATCAGGAGCAGCCAATTCCGGCTTGGTTTGTCGAGGGTCGAACCGTGCTTCTCCCGAAGACCGGAGATTTGTCTGATCCCAAAAACTACAGGCCAATAACATGTCTGAACGCGTGTTACAAGCTCTTCACCAGAATCTTGTACATGCGTATCCTTCAAGCTGTGAATCCTGTATTTCTCGACGTGTATGAACAGAGAGGGTCAAAGAAAGGAGTAGCTGGCTGCAAGGAGAACCTGTTGATTGACCGATGTGTCACGCAGGACTCCGTGCAGTACAAGCGAAACCTTTCTATGGCCTGGATTGACTATCGCAAGGCATTCGACAGCACGTCTCATGAGCTCATTGTGCGGCTGTTGGAATGTCTTTCGGTGGATAATCAAATAGTGGGCTGCATCAAACAACTGATGCCACTCTGGAAGACCCGGTTCACCATAACATCAGGTGAAACTCGGGTTCAGACAGAGTTGGTGTCATTGAAAAGAGGTGTCTTCCAAGGAGACTCCTTGAGTCCCTTGCTCTTTTGCATCTCACTTTTGCCTCTGTCCATAGCGCTGAGAAATACTAAAGGATACAGCTGTGGCACGCCCAATAACCGGAGGCACAAGGTCACCCATCTGTTTTATATGGATGACCTAAAACTTTATGCCTCCGGCCAACGCGAACTACAACAATCGCTGAGGGTGGTGCAGGAGTACAGTCATGCTATCGGAATGGAGTTCGGGACAGACAAATGTGCATTGGTTCATCTCAAGAAAGGACGAAGCGGAGATAGTGGAGATGAGGAACAGCTCGTTGATGGGAGCATCTTGCGACAACTGCATGCCGGAGATACTTATACCTACCTTGGAGTGGCGCAGCGTCATGTCCAAGAGGCAACATTGGTTAAAGAGTGTCTCCGCCGCAAGTATTTGCACCGACTCCGGCAGATCTGGTCGTCAGAACTGTCCGGCAAGAACAAAGTCGCTGCCACAAACATGCTTGCGGTCCCATTGTTATTATACACCTTTGGCGCTATACACTGGAAAGTGAACGAGCTGAAGGAAATCGACACGAAGACCCGCAAAAGGATGAATATGGAGAGAAGCCTGCATCCTAAGTCCACTGTCCTGCGAATATACCTCCCGCGACACGTGGGAGGGCGTGGACTATTGAGTTTGGAGCGTCTGCACAACAGAGTAGTACTGGCCACTGCCTGCTATGTAACGAACAGCACCGATCCCCTGATCCGCTTCGTGCGAGAGCACGAGAATGCGGGAAAAGGAGCCTTTCTTTTTAGCGCAGCGAAACGAGCAGCCGAGGAGCTCAGCCTCACACTCGACTTCAAGCGGAGGTGTCAGCAGTCCATTACGGAACTTGCTCCCGCAGAATTAAAAGCCCACATTAAAACTGCCGAAGTCGACTTCCTCTTAAGACTTCATAAAGATAAGCCAATGCATGGAATCTTCTACAACATCTAGAAGAGCATGGCTTGTCTGAGCAGTTGACCTTCTCTTTCCTAAGGTCTAGTGGGTTGAAGTCGGAGACTGAGGGCTTTACAATGGCTTGCCAAGACGGTGTCTTCAACACCTTGGTATACCGTAAAAGGGTTATGGATGTAGATGTACCCGACACCCTTTGTAGAGCTTGCCGACAGGCGCCAGAGACGCTTATGCATCCCTTGTCGGCGTGTAAGACGTACGCTGGGACGGCTTACGTCCATCGGCACAACGCGGCTCTACGAGAGCTCTACTATCATTTAAGGCACTCATACGGTATCGATGAGACACCGGTGCTGCCATACGCTCCAGGGGATATAGAGTCCGTTGTGGAGAACGAGAGATGCCGGATTTACTGGAACTACTCGTTCCCCACGCTCGAGCTTGTACAGGTAAACAAGCCCGACATAGTCCTTCTTTTTTTTTTTTTTTTTATGGTCGGCCTCCCGCAAAGGCTGAAAGCCTATGGCGCTTTAGAAGCGCTGCGAGAGGATAAGTATCGGTTCACGTTAGATTTGAAACGCTGCAGGTTGTAGCCGTCGGGAAACAAATTTCCCGGCAGCTGATTCCACAGCGTCGAAGTTCTCCAAAAGAAGGAATGCTGGAGGAGACTGGTTCGGGGAGTAAGGACCTCGACCTGGTAAGGATGAGCTCGAAGAGCTTCTCTAGTGGTCCTGGTTCGGACGGCCTGTGGTGTTATTATCTGAGAGAGCTCACTCGAACATCTTCCGTGATAGAATCTGTAAAACAGGGATAGGTCAGCCACCCTCCTTCGATGTTCCAGGCTGTGGAGGTCCTTTGTGAGGTTAGGCGTATCGATTAGTCTAATCGCTCTTTTCTGGATAGTGGCCAGAAGCTTTAGAGAGTGTTTCGGAGCGCATCCCCACACATGGGAGCAATACTCCAGCGATGGTCGGATCTGTGCCTTGTAGAGCAGCAGCAGTTGCTCTGGTGTATACAACTTCCTACAGCGGAACAAAACTCCAAGCTTCTGGGATGCCGTTTTAGCAATACTGACGACGTGGTCGTGCCAGGACATGTTATTGTTGATGTTGATTCCCAAAAGCTTGACGGAAAAGGATTCGACTATGGGGTGACCTTCCATTTCCACGGTTGGTAAGCCATTGTGAGACTTCTTTGTAAGTGTTGTTGCCTGAGTTTTCTGTACGTTGAACTGTACTTTATTTGCTAATCCCCACTCGACAATTGTTTTGATATCTGCGTTGATCTGTGCGGCATGCTGCTGTCGCCGACGTACCGTCTCCTGGGATGATAGTGGCTTGCCTGGTTCCATGCACGACACTAATGTACTGTCATCTGCGAAGCTGTAGATTGGATTGGATGTTATTTCCAGCAGCTCGTTGATGTACAGCAGAAATAGTGTAGGGGATAGGACAGATCCCTGAGGAACACCGGCGTTTATTGAAAATACGTCTGATGAACAGCCCTCGACTACAACGAACAGAGATCGGTCTTTCAAAAAGCTATTCAGCCACTGGCGCAGACCAGGTGGTAGTCCATAAGCAGCAAGCTTGACCAGAAGTCCGTCATGCCATACTCTGTCGAAAGCTTTGGATATATCAAGTGCAACAACACGGGACTCGCCATGGTTGTCTATTGCTCTGTTCCACAAGTGAGTGACGTAGGCAAGGAGGTCACCTGTAGACCTGTGCTTACGGAAGCCATACTGGCGATCACTTATGATGTTATTGTTGTCCAGGTATTTCAGGAGCTGTGTGTTAATGACAGTCTCCATAACCTTAGACATGATGCTGAGAAGAGCCACAGGTCTATAGTTGGTGGGATCAGTTTTTTTGCCTTTCTTAGGGATGGGTTGCACGCAGCCAATCTTCCACGAAGCGGGAAACACGCCTCGTTGATACGAAAGTTTGAAGAGCTTGCAAAGAATAGGTGCAAGCTCAGCGGCACAGCGTTTAAGGACAATGGCTGGAATTTGGTCAGGGCCAGTAGCTTTATTGGTGTTCAGTTTTTGGAGGATGCTTTTTACATCTCGATGTTGAAATTTGACCTCTGCCATTCTCGAGTTCACGCTTATGGTGGTGGTCGGAGGACTTCCTTGAAAGCCTACAGTAGAATTGGCTGCGAAGAGCTTCCCCAAGATGTCTGCTTTTTCTTTAGGAGCAGAAGCGATGGATTTGTCCTCTCTGGCCAAGGGTGGTATTGACGAATAGGAAAAGTTCTGACTAACAGCCTTAGCAACAGACCAGAATGTTCTGGACGAACTAGGACATGAGAGGAGCTTGTTCTTAATTTTTTGGTTGTGTTCCTCCTTGCTGCTGTCAATCACGCGTTTACAGTGATTTCTGGCGTCGATAAAACTGCGGTGGCTCTCAGCATTTGGATTTTTCCTCCATTCTCTGTAGTGTTGGTTTTTAGAGGTAACTGCATCTCTACAACGCTTATTGAACCATGGCTTATTTTTGGAGGGATGCTTGACGACATGAGGAATATAGGCTTCCATGCCGGATATTAATACCTCTGTTATTTCTTGGGCGCAAGCTGATGGGTCTCGTGACTTGAAGCAGACGTCGTTCCAGGGAAAGGACTGGTAGTATTCCCTTAGGTCGTCCCACTTGGCTGATCCGTAATGCCAGACCCGACGAGGCTTTGCATGGTAGAGATCTGGAGAATGCATTTTGCATAGCGTCGAGACGGTGTTGTGGTCAGACGATCCCAGTGGGGCGGTTACCTTCACTGTGTAGACCGTTGGAGCAGTTGTGAGATATAGGTCCAACAGACTAGCAAAATCTCCGTGGCGGCTGGGAATCCTTGTTGGTTCTTTGACTATCTGCTCCAAGCCGCAGCTGATAGCGAAGGCTTCAGCTTCACGTCCCTCGTCGTCCGTTTTGTTTGAGTGTGTCAGCCAGTATGAGTTGTGAACGTTGAAGTCACCCAGAAAGACTATCTCTGAATGAGGGTGATCTGATTGCAGCGCGTCCACAGTGGCTGAAAGCTTCTCGAAGAGCTCTTTGCAGTTGTTACTGCTTGGTGGCCTATAAATGCAGCATATAAATTTGGAATGATTTTGGAAGGATATTTTGAGCCATATGATGTCAAATCCTTCCAGTTCGAGCTCTTCTTCTCGATGACAAGCAAGCCCAGATTTAACGTACACGCATACGCCAAACCTACGTCTAAAACGGGTGTATAAGTCATATCCGGGATATCTAAAGCAGTTATCCATTGTTGAAGAGCCGACTTGGGTTTCCGTAAGAGCCAGAATGTGTGGCTTCTCTGCCTGAAGGTGTTGATGGACAGAGTTTATGTTGGAGGCAAGACCTCGTATATTTGTAAAGTCGGCTCTGAATAAGTTTCTCTGGCCTTCGGGCCTGTCGTCAGTGCGAAGTTGCTGCGAAGGACGGCTTCTGTTGTTAGCCTGACGAGGCGTGGCAGCACAATTCTTTAAACAATCTTCGCTTAATGTTCCCCCCGGACCACCTGGCACCCGGAGATCCGAACGGCCAGGTATTTTACCTCCGGAATCTTTTGATCCTGGAAGAGCCATTGAGCATTTTTTTTACTTTTAATTAATCCAATTTGTCACTTATGGGAAACCGAGAACATCAGCCCAGCGACGGAACATGAACCGTGAGGCCATTTGGCGCCGCCTATTCCCGGGAACCTATTTCTAGTTTCCCGGAAATATTCCGATGTGGGGGTGATTGCACCGCGGGCGAAGCTAAGTGACTGCACTTCTCCCCCCTGTGGCTGATTGCAGAGATAATAGTACATGATGCACCGTCGTCGGTGCAAGGTGTACCATCACCTCTGGGCGATGGGGTCGCCACATCCCTACGCCTCTCGACCACCAACAGAAGACGATGTTCGTTATTGAGTTTTCGGCGCCTGCCGAAGTGAACATCGTCTCTAAGGAGGAGGAAAAGCGGACCAAATATCAGGAGTTGCTCGGACAACTTCGCAGGCTCTGGCCAGACTACACTGTAAGTCTGCTGGTTATGGTCATTGGATCTCTAGGTGGAATGAGGAATACGCTGCTCTCTGCACTGCGCAAAATACCGGTGTGCCGTGCGGCGGCGCACATCTTAGCCGCCAGAATGCAGAAGGCAGTCATCCTTGGGTCCCTCCGTCTACTTAGGGCGCACGATTCGCGGACCCAGTGATTGCTCACCTCACGGTGTGAGGAGTAGTCATTGGGTAATGGAACAGCAGCTCGGTGTGTCGGAGCCCGAGCTGCACTTTTTTGTTTTTAACATAATAATCATTTATTGCCCAACAGATAAAAATATCCAATTACAGGACAATATACAAGAAAAATCATACAGACTATAAAAGGTGTAGCTTAGAAAAATAGTAACAAAAAAAACAATCCTATAACTAATCCAAGTTTGTAACCAAATAATAATGAACATGATATGTATTCAGTATTACTTCCAGCAAATTAAAGTTTATATCTGATGTATCCGAGATCGTGTTGAACTTGGTACACATATAATTTAGCGGAGACTTTGCTAAAACATTAGTTTTAGGCATAGGAGGATAAAAAGTAAGCGACATTCTTGTCCCGGGTTTTGGTACGTAAAAATTAAGCTTTGCGAGTAAATATGGAGAGTCAATTTTATTGTGTATTAAGTGATATAGGAATGTTAAACCACTGTTTATCCTTCTTAGCTCTAAAGGTTCTAACTCAAATCGCACCAGCATTACAGTTTGACTGATTCCTCGACATGGATATGTTCTATCTGCTTTCCAAGAGATATATTTGAGAAACCGCCTTTGCACACGCTCTATTAATTCAACTCGGTTTTTGTACCAAGGATTCCAAATGATTGATCCATACTCTAATTTTGAACGTACAAAGGAAATATAGAGAGTTTTCAATGCATCCAGATTGGAGAACGATCTACAATTTCTTATTATAAATCCTAAACTTTTGGTAGCAGAAGAAATAACATTATCGATGTGAGATGAAAGCTCTAATTTCGAGTCAAACAATATGCCTAAATCTTTCACTTCCGAGCATCTGGATAGGCTGTCGTCACCAACTGTGTACGTGAATTCAACAAAAGCTTGCTTACGGGTGAAAGTACAGACTTTACATTTGGAGACGTTTAATGATAGTTTGTTCAATGTACACCAGTTGTTCAGAGAAGAAAGGTCATTCTGTAAGATCTGACAATCCTCTACACTTTTAATTTTATAATAAATCTTCAGATCATCGGCGAATAATAGATGAGGACAATTGAGACACTTTGATAAGTCGTTTATATAAAACAAAAATAATAGTGGTCCTAAGTTAGCTCCCTGTGGTACACCAGATGTGACGATGTACCTTGTAGACTGAAAACCATTATACGAGACAAACTGTGTTCTCTGGCTCAGATATGATGTGAAGAGTTTAATTAGTAGTTCGCTAAAGCCAAGTAGTTCCAATTTTTGTAAAATTAAGCGGTGACTTATTTTGTCGAAAGCCTTCGAGAAGTCAGTGTAGACGACGTCGACCTGACCTCGGTCATCCAACGCTTGTGATAGTTCTTGAGTCATTTCTGCTAAGTTAGAGACTGTAGAGCGGAAACGCATAAATCCATGTTGTGTGGCCGAAATAAGTCGATTGGTTCGAGCATAAATCAAGTCATACAGAGACATCTCGAAAACTTTCGCAAAATTGTTAAGAATAGAGATACCCCGATAATTTTCTATAACAGAGCTGTCGCCGCTTTTAAGAATAGGGCATACTCTTGCAATTTTCCACTTACCGGGGAATTTACCGGTTTGAATGGCTTTGTTGAAAATTAATGTTAGAGGCGCCACAAACACATGTGCGCTATCTCTAACTAAAAAGCTTGGCACCATATCTTCACCTGCCGTAAATTTGTTTTTCAGTCTACATAGAGCATTCAGTACCGTTGTTTCATCTAGCTCACTGATACTGATACAGGAAGATAACTCAGAAACAGTAGGTGATATGTCATCATTTGTGTCCTCAATAAAGATATTTTTGAAATAATCTGCGAATCCTTCGACAACCATTTCGGGTTTGACATATTCTCTGTTATTGAACGACATCCGGCCTGGTATCCTAGTAGTTCTTTTTTTTGAATTGACAAAAGACCAGAAGTTTCGCGGATCTTCATATACATTGTTTTCAACTGTATCTAAGATTTATATGAATCTGATACCTGTTGTTTAATTAGTCTACGAATATGCGAAAACTGATAAGTATCACGACAATTGGTACTTATATATTTTTTGTGAAGATTATGTTTTAACTTAATATTACGGATAATTTCGCTGTTAAACCAATGAGGATATTTTCTCTTGTATTTTTTGTACCTTGGGACATACATATCTAAAACAGCATATAACTTCTCGTAAAACAAGTTACACATGGTATTCGCATCGGAAGCAGTCTTAAGGAATGACCAGTCCAAATACGTTAGTGCATTATACAGACCAATAAAGTTAGCCTTCTTGAAATTGTAACCTGCGAATGACATATTGCTCTCAAAATTTTCTGCCTTACTTACACTAATACTACAAGCTACAGATAAAGATGGGTGATAGACATCCTCATGAATGATAGGCACCATATCTCGCGATGTTTGACAATTTGTATTTGTCATTACCAAGTCCAAGATTCTTTCCTTAGAATTAAGAATATTATTAGTTTGTTTCAAATCTGCGAATTCCAAAAAATTATGTATTATACGAGTATACCTATCATTGTGATTATGTTCAGCAAATTTGGTGACATTAAAATCCCCAAGGACAAGAATATTGGATTGATTAATGATATATTGCCCAAAAGCCTCGAAAAAGTCTTCAAAATCTAAAGCACTGACTTGAGGTGGTATATAAATAACATATACAAATAGTGAGGTGGAGCAAAATGTGAATTTTGCTCCTACTATGTGTATAATGCAAAACTGATGGCGCAACAACTCTAAACTTAAAACTTCTGCAAAAAATTTATCATTTCTATACGCCAATAATACACCACCGCCGCAAGTGGTATTAGTTCGTGAATGATCGCGATCACAACGCAACACAGTATAGTTATCTGCAAATAGTTCTGAATCAGACACATCACTGGATAACCAAGTTTCAACAAGTGCGATTAAGTCATAGTCCGACGCTAAAGTAGCAGCATAAAGCTCATTAACCTTCGTGTTTAATCCACGGACATTTTGCAGATAACACTGAACTTGTATTTTTGTGTTGGGCAAATTCAGTTTTCCGAAATTATACGAGGTACTCCTCGAATGAATTTAATTCGTAGACCATGCTCGCCTTTGAGAGTACGCTCTTCTAGTTCTTGTTTAACTTTTTTTAAACGTTCTATCTGACGAGGCGTTCTATCAAAGGATATCCGTATTCTAGAATAAGTCTCATGTCTCCTTAGTAGTTGACTGCCTTTTGTACATAAATGTACGTCATTCTCATTATCTAAGCAAATTTTGATGGGTCTTGGGTTATCATTCTGGACAGCTCTCCCTAGCCTTATAGGATTAACATTGGCGCAGTTAACTTGCTCAGCTACAACACCAACGATCTTCTTTCTACTTTCCTTGTCAAGCGTTTTCCTTTGAGCAACAGGTTGTTCATTGTTCTCAGGAACCCCATAAATAATTAGATTCCTCTTCCTTGAATTTCTGTCGTTTATCTCTTGGATTATTTCTTCGTAATCCAGAGATGCAGACAGCTGATCAGCTATAGTATGTTTGTTGGCTTTTAACTCTTTAACCTCCTCTTGCAGAGAGATGACTAGAGCTTTAAGATCGGCCAGAGTCGTGGCCGTTACTTTGCAGGTCTCGCAAGTGAAGTTTATGTTTGGCTTATTTTTAATAGCTTTGATATCTGACAAGGAGAGCTCTATACATGTGTAGTAGAAAATATGCTTACATAGCCAGCATGTGACAAACTTGTTATCCTCACCAGACTTCTTGCAACAATAGCAAGAAGGCTGAGCAGACTGCGGCATTTCAACCGTATAACTTAATTGCGTCTAGGCAGGAAACTCTAACGTCTTTGGAATTGTGTACACTTTTTCACACTTCGTTTATTCAATTGGTATTTGATTATTATTAGCGTTGAATTATCGTAGATTACTTAAGCAAAAATCCTAAGGCTCACCCTCTACACCTTCTGCATGACTAAACTAGAACTTTCAGGGTCTGTAGTAGCTCCAGAATTTGTTAGGAATTTACTATATTGCGGCCAAGATTGAACGATAGCACTAAAACACAACCGATACCTCGGACCGTCAACGTATAACAACTCTTGAGGAGCTTTAAAAAGCTTCGTTGTAATATGAGCATCACACTGCCTTTCTTACACATAGCCATCTTGCTAACTTCCCAGAAAATCTTGGTGCTGTTAGTGATGAACAGGGTGAGAGATTCCACCAGATCTGAAGGTTATGGAGGTGCGATATTAAGGTAGATGGGAGGTCAGTATGATGGCTGACTACTGCTGGAGTATCAAGCGAGAATGTCCACAAACTGAACACTCCAGGAAAAGCTACAAGAGGAAATTTTTAGCATAATGTCTTTTTTATTGTTTTTTATTTGAACACAATTCAACTTTTAACACACTGACCTCTGTATGAATAAAATATTCTAATCTATTTGGTCAGATCTCACCTTACTTCCCTTTCTATGTACACTTCTAAGGTGAAACAAGTCGTATGCTGTAGCTCTAAAACTTGACGCAATAGAGAAAAACTGTGATCATATCTGAATTTAGAGACCAAAAATTAGTCAAAAACAAGTCACAGATCCAAGTCAACAAAATTGCTGTTCCCCAGTGTAATTCTTATAATGGTTCTGGTCTACGTCTACTTACTGTTCTTATCCAGCCGACGACACCGACTTTGACAGAACATCGGCGAATCAACAATCTGTTTGCCCGTGTGCAGTCTCGTTAGAATAGTAGGATAGAGCACGGGGTGCCCGTTATATTGTTTAGGACATAATCATTTCCTACAGAGGAACAATAAATAATCAAATGTTATTGGACAAATCTGCATACGAAACGTTGATATAGGACGTAAAAGTTGTAGGTACTTTCAGTAGCAATATAGATAACAAAAAAGATATAACTCAGATGACTCAATATATCTTGCTAGAAGATACATAAAGCAGTGCAGATGAAGAACGTTTCCACTTATATTTGTTTCGAAAACATCAAATTTGAACCTAACATACATTTCCTCCTAAGCCACGAATGCCATCTCCTAGTCATTTTGTAGGTGTTCTGTAATGCTAACGTGGATGTCTACCCATCGGCATCCTTCTACCCGTGTAATATCAGTAACCGTTGCACAGATTTTGACCATGGTAGAGGCAATGCTGCTACATTCTGCTTTTTAAGGGTTTCTGATAATTCTGGACGTTGGGTCGGAGGGAAGGGTGGAAACCCCGAAATTTTTTGTGTTAATAAATGATTGTCTCAAAATATTACCATGTGACACTATATATATACTTACAAACCAATACGAATATTACGTTTGGAAAAATGGGTGTAGTTAGTTTTTTTATACATTTTACACGAGTTAATCCTACAACCTGCAATTTTGAAACTACTAGTTTGCTTGTAATGCAATTTTGACACCCTATTATTCCTATGACCAAGATCTAAAAATTTTATAGTTTTTCAAAATAAAATTATATACGAGGGTTGCTCTATACCTCCGTCAACCCACCAGTACGCAGACAGCTGTTTCACGCTCATTAGCGCTCATCAGTGCGCCATAGGTCGATAGACGGAAATAGAGAGCATCAATTCTTTCATGTCTAACAGACATGTGAAGCATGTTGTAGCAGGCGACAGAAAGGTTCTGTCGGTGCGCCATCTGGTACCCGAAGGTAACGGCAAACCAAGGAAATCGCTGCTGAACAGCAGTAGATTTCTTGATGGGACGCCACGGCGCGTCCGCTTGGCCACCAGAGAGCGCGGGTTCTATATGCTGCTGCATATGAAAGCCGATATGCGAGGGTTGCTTTATACCTCCGTCAATCCACCAGTACGCATAAGTAGACTAGGTCCGACTTGATAAACAAGCACGGATTGGTTTTTTTGATTCTGTATCTCGCTTTTTAGTTTTCGGAAAAAAGTTATTTGAGAAAGTTGTTTATTTTGACGACTTCTATACACTAGTTTAAAAAAATATCTACTTTTTTTTAAGTTCATACTACATCACAATATTTCTGTAGCTAACGTTCACTCCGTAAACAGAGCAAGTGCCCATAATAACATGGTATTCCATCTAAGAACGTTATCATGCTAATGCGGTATCAGATTTAATAGCGCTGTAACGAGATCATCCTGTTTTTTGATAATTCCTGTAATTTACTGGCAAACATTTCCTGTACCTAATCTAACAGCATCAAAAGAAATTGCTTGAGTTCTGGTTTAGTCATTACCACTTTAATCTTGAAATGTAACAAATTGAAACAAATCTTATGAAATGATGTACCTACTAAAAATTACGTATAAAACTGCTGCTACAATTATTAGGGGGGATGGGGGGGGGGAATTTACCATACGATATATTTATTCCATAAAATATTTATTTATAGACTTCTATATTACATTTACAATTATATTAATCGGTAGAAACCGGTACATGATAATAAAATATATTATTTAAGTTTTGTACAAAAAGGTACAAAATTGTGTTCTTTTATTTGAGGCAGCATCGATACAACTACAGTCATATAAAGATACATGTGTTCTCAATAACACGTATACAGTCATCTCCAAAGGATATGAGGAGAACGCTAAAAATGGAGTCACCAGGAACACTTTTGTCAATTTATATCGTGTTATATTAAATTGTATCAATATCAATCCAATTAAAATTCATTGACTATTATTCAAATAATTACTCAGTAAAACCTGTGATCTCCAAAACAACAATTTAGTTTTCTAGTTAAAAGTTGACTAAAGATGTAAAACACAAATATAAAATGATAGTTTGATAGATTGTTTATTTGTGTGTGAATCCAGATATTCTCGTGACATTTTTGAGCCAAACTTACTAACTTAGAGCATAAAATAAGGTCACTTAATTAAGTTCCTTTGAGCAAGATTGTGAATGACCACAGCCAAATTTAGTTTCAGCAGTTGAACTTTACAATATTGTTAAAAAGTTCTATTTTCAGATGATAATGTATGCAAGTTTTTATGAAATACTTTTGTGTTCATGTCTATTGAAAAATTAAAAAGAAGCCGACATACACAAAACGTCTGAACATATTTTCTTGAACTATAGGTAGGCATCACTGTCTATCGAGTCATCATATATCGAAACACAGAAGAATACATCAAACTCATTTCGACTGCTTGGGAACTACGATGCTTCTGTCAAACATACTCATGAACAGACATTACATTTTTAACATCTTACTTTTTGCGATGAGGGTTATTAAAATATAAATTTGGTTGCATGAACGAAATACAATTTTATGTGAGCTTTCAAATGACTAAGTTGATTAGTGATAGTATTTGGCAGAATGACAATATGTGTAAAGTCAAGACTTACATTTTTAAACTATTTTTGCTGTCAAATTGATGTTAACCTTCAAAAATGTGGAGACATCGCTTGTATGATTGTTTGTTGTCATTTTAGGCGATCCATAGTATCTTCAAATTTAATACTACTGCTATAAATTGGATATTTAATTTTAAATTGCAATCCTGAAAAGTCTCCACATATTTTTTGTTGTGGATATAGTACTCGCATAGTATCGAATCTCTGTAATCTCAATATTGTCTTTCATATATTTTTCGCATGTGATGTAAAGGAGAGACTATTTTCTATAATCTGAAAGACTGAGAAAGTGCCCAAATTTTACAAACTTCAGGATGCCTGAATTCTGTTCAATTCTCAATATACTGCATCGTTCTGGCTCTTCAGCGGCTTCACTTCCATATCAGTTGTCGGTTTTCCATCTTCGTCTTCATCTTTGGCTCCTTTTGCGCATAATGAGGAGAAGCAGGTATCTCCAATGCCGAATTTCTCACCGTCTTCGATTGTTTGTGGCATAGGTTTCTCCAGAGTCTCTGGGAGGAAAGTGACTAAGAATCCGGAAACGAGTGCTATTACTGCGAAAATAATAGCTGGCATCTTGGGATCGAACGAGTCCAGTAGTGTGATTAAAGGAGTAAGAGCTCCTGAGGTTCTTGCGCACATCGCACCTAGGCCTGAAAGATCAAATCATTGTTTCAAGAATATTATATGACTACATTATATTTATGACGACGGTAGCCATTCTTTCATGTTTAACGTTCATTGATTAAAGTTCATTTCTTTACTGCTTCAATGAATACCATTATAAGTTAATGTAACAACCACTGATTATAAAAATTCATGTTCAAAACCAAATATTTTTCTATGTTTAGATACTTCTGTGCTTGTAATTATCACACCAGAAGAGCCATCACAAAACAATTAAATCGACGCATGATAATAAACTATTAAACAAAATGACCTCTATCATAAAACAATTAGTTTGTTTGTTATCATTGGTATAAAAAAAATGAATCGTATGTTGTTTCAATGAAAACCAAAGCGTTGATTTTACGAACTCAGTTTTGCGGATGACAGTACGCTGCATGGAGGCATCATGAGCAATAGACCGATCTCTGTGGTCGAGCTGGAACGCAGAAGACTGGCAGTGGCAGCTTCACGTTCAAAGGATCTCGATACCATTACCGCTTGGGGGCTTAAGAATATGGTTAAATTTAATGCCTCCAAGACCCAGTATTGTATGCTATCAAACAACACCAGGTTCTAATGAACAACCAGGCTCTGCCAAGGAGTCACTCATTCAAGCTGTTAGGAGTCAACATTACAGAAAATCTGATCTGGCACGAACATGTCGCGTCAATTGCAACAGCTGGTAAAAAGCTTGGGTACCTATTTAGAGCCAGAAAGTATTTCTCACCATGTAACCTGCTCACGCTATATAAAGCCCAGATAAGACCTTGCCTGGAGTATTGCTCTCATGTCTGGGGGGCTGCTGCCCCCACTACCCTTCTATACTAGATGCCGTCCAGAGAAGGGCAATTCGACTAATTGGCGATCCGGCCTTAACGCGCCACCTTCAGTCACTTTCTCACCGGCGTGTTGTTGGTGACCTCTCACTCTTCTACCGATATTCCAACGGAATCTGCTCCTCTGAGCTATCCTCTATCGTTCCGCCGCTCACTGTTCCTATCAGATGTACCCGTGCGACCGCTGCATCTCATCCTAAGACGGTCGTTCTTGATACATCAGGAACTGAGCGGTACAACCGCACATTTATTCCCAGGGTGTCCAAGGCTTGGAATGGACTGCCAGAAGATGTATTTATTGGGCCTGCGGGTATTGGCCCATTCAAATCTCGCGTTAACAAACTTCCCCTAACATAACCCTTTCACAGCAGCCGCGGTACTTTGGTATTTAGGCCCTGGCTGCGCGGTCTGCTCAGTTATAAAAAAAAAATCAACCTTCAGAAGACGCGCGGATTTATCGCCGCGGAAGTTAATCAGTTATATGAAATGTTGTTGCTATTGGTAGTATAATGTTCAGCGATCATATAATAGCATTGATTAAAGTATAATAGTCACGTTTATTATTATAAACTGATGTTTCTGGTTTAGTCGCATTAATAACAAGCAAACATGGACCTATGCACGATTGTTGCTGACTTAACGACATATAACATGAACATTGATACTACTACGTGCATACAGGGTGAGTTTTTAGTACCGAATCGGTCGATAACTTCGCTACTGCAGAAGATAGCGAAAAATGTTGTGTATGAAAGTTGTATCCAAGGATATGCTCCTTGTTCAGAAAATATTTTGATTGATACAGGGTGATCCATAAGTACGTGGGATGATGCAAACATGCTATATTTCATATTTAGATTCTACCAATGATTCCCGTTCTCAAAATGTAAGATATTGTAACATTATACAGGGTGTTTCAAAAGTTATGACCATTTTTATATCCAAATCGCTGTCAAATGAACGCACTGTGTATTGAAAATTAACGGATTGAAAATTATCTTTTTACATGGAAAGATAAATAATATCATCTTGTTTACTGTAAAAAAATCGCCGACACATATTCATATACAGGGTGAGGTATTATAGGGGGTTACATTTGAAAAAAAGAGAAAATCTAGTTTTTACATTCTACCTCACCCTGTATACGAATATGCGTCGGCGACTTTTTTATAGCCTATGTTAAAACTAGAGGATATTTTTTTATCTTTTCATGTACAAAAAATAATTTTAAATATACATCACGTTCATTTGGCAGCGATTTGGATATACAAATGGTCATACCTTTTGAAATATCCTGTATAATATTACAATACTTTATATTTTAAGAACGGGAATTATTAGTAGAAGCTAAATATGGAATAATATATAGGGGCACTCATTTAAAAAAAATTATGTTTGCATCACCACGTAGTTATGGACCACCCTGTATAAATCAAAATATTTTCTGAGCAAGGAGTATATCCTTGGCTGCAATATTTTTATACAATTTTTTACTAGCTTCTGTAGTAGTGGAGTGGAACTTTCGTTGAGCATCATAAAAGGTTCAAAAATTTGATGTTTAAACTGAAAATATTATTCGTGATCACAATACTCCTGTCACTTGTAACGTAAGAAGTAGAAGAATAATTATAGAAACTAGATACTTACCCATGGCAGAATTTCTGATGACTGTTGGAAATAGTTCTGCAGAATAATTGTACACTATTGCAAAAGAACTGGCTATCAGGAATTTTCCAGCAAACACGAAGCCTGTCGAAACTGGACCTTCGGCAAGGTTGACAGCAATTATACAACAAATGCCACCTGCTATCATTTCGAACGATGTTAATGACCTTCTTCCAAGCCTGCAAATTTAATAAAATATGTATATTATTATTAGTGTTCATCATACACAACATTTTCTTGGGGGAATGAAGTGTAACTGTAGAAGGGTACAAATCTGCGCGTCGCGAACATGCGCCGTGTGTGCGCCGCGGTTGTTCGTTGAAATTTTCCTGTTCGACGAACGTTTATGCGATCCACACTGAATGTGCACGCCCAAAAATCACATCATATCACGCTCCCGTTCATATCTGTACGGCGAACATAGTCATTTGTTGAAAAAACCGACAGGTGCATATTTGTACGGACCTTAATGGTGTAGGGTACAGCGCGCGAAATTGAGAATCCAAGAAAATACTTATTCCCGTGTTAGCGAGGAGGCGTGGCCGCCTGTTCCCTTTCTCCAGTATGTGTGTCTAAGATGAGGGGAGATAAGTCCAAAAATCCAAAGGTAAGGTGAAAAGGTTCAAAGGTAAGGTCCAAAGGTCACCATAAAATTGAATTTCGCTTTTTCAAGCTCCTGACGTTACTTTTAAACGTACAGTAATGATTCAAAAAGCAGATTGGAGAAGAAAGCTTGCGCTTTGTCACTGTGGTGACCTAGTTTTGATATCGTGTTTGATTGTTAAATTACAGACATTTGAAGAATGTATGATTTTGCATTGCGAGTTTTCTTGCATACTAAATAGCTTTTTGAAAAAATTGCTCTTAGGTGTCAATCATTAAGGTGTTAACTATCATCTTCTAAAATACTGTATATGTAGTTTGAAACACAAGTGCGTTCTGTTTGAAATGGGAATCCGTGTTTTACATGGCAAATACATATGTATTAACTGTGTGTACCCAGGCCCCTTAAGGGTCGATCGTAAGACTATTTTGAGAGGCCCTACGCATAATTCAAAAAGTGTAGGGCTTTACACCATACGAAATACGATGCAAGATATCGATTTTTTAAAACCAGACACATGTTTTGCCACGTTTACAGCTTCAAGGAAGATTTAGACTAAACTTTAACATTTAGAAATAGATATATTATTTTTTTAGTAATGAGAAGTTTAGGGTTCAGTTGCCCCCGGTCAAAGGGATCAAGCAGAGTCCCATCCTAAGTTCTTTGCGAACATTGAGATGCATTGGGCTATGCTCTCCTATTTTCATTCCTGGCCTATATTCAGATAGTAGTTCCTGCTTTCACTCAGGACAGGATCGTTGAAGGTAACATGCTTAGCTGTTACCTCTCCCTCGCCGCACTTCTTGCATAATGGGTTTGCGACATTAATCCTCAGCTTTTGTAGGTGTGCACTGAACGTCCAGTGGTCATTTATAAATCTAACCACCATTCGTAATTCCTTCCTGTTCAACCTGGGAGCGTCTGTGGTATTAGAACACGAGAGTTCCATCAGCACCCTCTTAGACAGAACGTTCGCCACCACTCTGGTCCAGCGCTTTTCGTGCTCATTTGACACCCATCTGATGAAAGCTGTATATTTACCATGTTGTATGATATATCACATGCTGGTTCCGACCTGATTAGAGGGAGTTTTGCACCTTTCTTGGCACACCTGTCGGCCCTCTTATTACCACCCACTCCTATGTGACTAGGCACCCAAAATAATGTTACCTTGTTGCACTTCGCCAGTGTCTTTAGGGTATTATGGCAGTCCTATACTATTTTTGAACTATATGGTTACTCGACTGTCTGTATTTACATAGGTATTCTCTAGCAGTATACTTTATCTATGCATATTCTGCCGCATTCAAAAATTGCGGCTATTTCTGCCTGGAAAACGGTGATCAGTTTACCTAGGCGGATACTTATGAACCGCCCAGGCCTAACAACCGTACTACTCCTGTACCTGATGAATTTTTGGAGCCATCAGTGTACCATTCGAGATATGTCGAGGTTCGAGGTTCACCTAGAGCCCATTCCGATCCGTTGCTTAAGTTGACCTTGTATGAGATCCAGCTGTCCATGACTTTTTGCAGTAGATGTTGCTAAGACAACATAGCTTCAGGGAAGCTTTTTGCGATCCATAACCTTTCAAGTTGAAAACGTAAGACCTAGCAAAAAATCAATACTATTCCATTCAAATTATACAAGTCTTGAAAAGGGTGTATAAAGTTTAAGATTGAGAGCAATATATCGATCAGTCTGCTCCAAGACAAAGACTTGCTAGGCAACCCAAAGAAAAAGGTTGACAAACTTGGTAGGTGCAGATGTAGGTACTGATCGTAATGGATGTATATAGGGCAAACTAGGGAGTCTAGATAAAAAAAGGGACAAGTTATTGTAGAACAAATAAATCTAGTGTCTCCTCAATTTGAATTGTAAGTAAACTATAGCTGGACGCATATGAAAGCTTAGGAATAGACAAGAAGCAAATATTGTAATGAGCAGTAATGGCAAATTAGAAGATCTATTAGAGCCCGTCCAGATAAAGCGATTTACGCGCAAGTGGACTCGCGCGTAGTCATTCGTGCGTTTCCGATATACTAGAGCTACATACATCCCGTCCAGATGCTCTCGCGCGTTGTTTTACTCGCGCGTAAAATGCTTGTAACGCGCGGGAGTCTCGACTCGCCCGTTGTACGCGCGAGCGCCGCGCGAGTCGAGATACTTGGGCGACATTGTTGCGTCCAGTACAACGCGCGAGTCCGTGGCGTGTCGACGTATTTGTTTTTGAAAGTGGAGCGTGATAACTTCGATACAGAACTTTTCATTGACGCAGTCGAAAAAAGAGTAGCCATATGGGATATGGAATCATCCGATTATTCCAATACACTCATAAAACGTAGGAACTGGGAAGATATAGTTGAAACACTTTTCACTGTGTTCTTTCAGCTTTGGGTATAATGTTATAGAAATACTGTGCGTCATTCTGTCATGTAGAATTGGATGCATGTTGAATCGTCGCCTTTCTCTTTGTTTACGAAGATTCCATCGCTGGTATGCACGCCACAACACAATTGCTGTATCCAACTCCATGTTTTTAACTGGAAGGAAATCCCTCCCAGCGTAGAAACGCAAGTAAAACGACACCTGGACGCAATATAAATTGACTACGCGTGAGTCCACTCGCGCGTAAATCGCTTTATGTGGACGGGCTCTTAGGATTAGTTTTAAATAGCGTAGATGGACACGTGTTCGACAGTAAGCACAGTTCAACAAAAATTGTTCATACCTACGGCCGAATAATACCCTAGCTCTACTAGCTACAGCTATTTGGTTTCAATCAAGACATTTTAGCACAGATTAGTCGGTGTGCACATTTCATGGCAAGTAATTATTTGCTAGCTACTGATATTGAGAGGCATCAAAAACAAACTCACAATTGTATTTAAGGAAAAGAAATTGTTTTTTGTTAGTCATTTGTTTTCTGAAACAAAAGCAGCTGAATACTTCTGTATTATGGGAACTTCAATACTCAACAACTCTTATATACAAAAATGTTCATACAACCATTATTTACTGAGATAATATACATAATGGGCATTCTGTATAAGGAAACGATGAAGTCATCATCAATCAACTCTTAAGAGTTAAAAATTAGTCTAAGTTATGCCCTGAAGATGCAGACATACTTAGCGAAACACGTGTCTAGTTTGAAAAAATCGAGGGTATAGGCTATGCAATATTTGGTGAGCTATGTTATTAAACTTACCTGTCCATGAGATACACCGTCACCACGTAACTGGGCAACTCGACTAATCCCATTACAAACAGCACCAAGTAGGGATTGCCTTTCATGCTGCCAGTGCTCAGCGACAAACCATAGTATACCAAAGAGTTAGCAAACCAACACAGCATAACATTCAGAGTCTTCTTTCTGAGATTCGGCGTTTTGAAGAGATCCAACACTCCGGCTTTTTCGTTCTGTGTGCGTTTCTCTTTGGCCGCTTTGCCTGTATACTCCTCAGGAGCGATTGCTACGGGGCTTTTGTTTGTCTTCAACGCCTTCTTGATAATGGATACCGCTTCCGACGTACGGCCATTTGCCCAAAGCCACCTAAGTTGGAAATATGAGCACAACAGAAAGGTAGAATAAAAAATAGATATGAGTGGTAAATTCACTACGCAAGCGTTAGCGAGAGAACCTACGAATAGATCGAATTTTCATTTTGAGTAACAAGCTATATTTTCTCCAAGACCATCTATCATCCCGAGAAACGGTACGTCACCGACAGCAGCATGCCTCACAGATCAACGCTGATATCAAAACAATTGTCGAGTGGGGATTAGCAAATAAAGTACAATTCAACGTACAAAAAACTCAGGCAACAACACTTACAAAGAAGTCTCACGATGGCTTACCAACCGTGGAAATGGAGGGTCACCCCATAGTCGAATCACCTTCTGTCAAGCTTTTGGGAATCAACATCAACAATAACATGTCCTGGCACGACCACGTCGTCAGTATTGCTAAAACAGCATCCCAAAAGCTTGGAGTTTTGTTCCGCTGTAGGAAGTTGTATACACCAGAGCAACTGCTGCTGCTGTACAAGGCACAGATCCGACCATCGTTGGAGTATTGCTCCCATGTGTGGGGATGCGCTCCGAAGCACTCTCTAAAGCTTCTGGACACTATCCAGAAGAGAGCGATTAGACTAATCGATACGCCTAACCTCACAAAGGACCTCCACAGCCTGGAACATCGAAGGAGGGTGGCTGACCTGTCCCTGTTTTACAGATTCTATCACGGAAGATGTTCGATTGAGCTCTCTCAGATAATAACACCACAGGCCGTCCGAACCAGGAAAACTAGAGAAGCTCTGCGAGCTCATCCTTACCAGGTCGAGGTCCTTACTCCCCGAACTAGTCTCCTCCAACATTCCTTCTTTTGGAGAACTTCGACGCTGTGGAATCAGCTGCCGGGGAATTTGTTTCCCGACGGCTACAACCTGCAGCGTTTCAAATCTAACGTGAACCGATACTTATCCTCTCGCAGCGCTTCTACAGCGCCATAGGCTTTAAGCCTTTGCGGGAGGCCGACCATAAAAAAAAAAATCTTTGAATTTCATTGTAACTATAATCTCAAAGCCATCACACAAACCACTGCGGGCCACAATATTTTTTTATGGTCAGCTTCGCGCAAAGGCTGGTCACAGTTAACTGGATTTACCTGGTGCCAGAGAAGGGTAACACGACCACCAGCTATTGGATAGATTTGACAATGGCTAGAAGTAAAAACGGCCATATTTAGCGAAGGAAATAATATTTCATCAGTAAAAGGCACCGGTGACGCACCGGTGGATATGTGTATGGTCACTATAGCAAAAAACAATCAAATGGGGTGCATAACGTACTACTTTCTCATCCACCCGGCTATTTCCTGCTATGAAGATATTTTTGGTTGTCTTGAGGGACAAGTAGAGTTAGAAGGCGATTAAGAGAAAAATAAAATGGTCTTCTCAGGAAAAATGCTTGCCTTTAACAGTTGCCGACTGTATCATCATTAATTTTTCATAACGAATGCTCTGTGTTGTTACATTACATGATTAAAAAAAGATGAATAGTTACTTAGGGGAATACTACTAAATAGACAGTTGAGTTTTTATTTGCAAGGGTCTACTAAGCAGTATGAGAATTTCAATTATACAGGATTAGTTCAAGTCGTGGCGCACCAAATTTTAAGCACAAATTATATCCAAAATAATGTCTAAATGCAACCGTTTCCGATCATAATATCGAGTTCCGAAGATTAGAATTAACCAGATTGATAAAATTTGGTGACGATGGATTATTGGGGAAACTATACATGCTACCAAAAAATGTCAAAACGGAACTTCTCAGATTTTTAAATATTTAGTAAGCAGTCAAAAAATTAATCAAATAAAGTTGGTCATAAAGCCGTGTGGTACCTAAGCTTCATTTTTTAAAAAGGCTGTATACCATTTGATAATTAAATTTTTTTCCCAGTTATCGCGTTTTCAAGTCACCTTATCGAAAAAATTGCAATTTTTTTATTTTATTTTCATCGCTTCATTTCGCCCGTTATAGGATTCAGAAGCACACGAGAAATTTTAGGACCATGAAAATTTGGATTTTACAGGAAATGCTTCCAGGTATTAAGGAATCTTAGCAGAGCACAACTTTTGGCACCCCAGATCAAAATGAGATTATTAATAACAATGGGCTGTTTCCATGCAGTTTCTCACCGTGGTGATTCATCCATCAGCCAAAAATGTCCGCAAAGTACTAGTGCGTGGCATCCATAGATAATCTGCAATAACTGTCTGTCTTTGATTATTGCTCCCCAGCCTGCTACTAGCATGATACCGACAGCAAAAGCTGCTTGAAAAGCCACTCCACACATGGATCGTTTGCTGGGGCCTACTAGCTCCATTGTCAAAACGAAACCTAGAAATACATAAAATTACTATTGTTGATTACCGAATGTGATATTCTGAGTACTAATTATTAAATGGGTTTGCTCTCTCCTGAGTTTTTGGACTTCTAAGATATATTTGAGGGATATCAAAAGCATGTAGTGATCACAGTCTAGCCTTTCAACATTTTGTCAAAAACCTAATGTTATGGTGTTAAATTGTGTTTAGCTTAGGCTTAAGGACCGTATCGAGAAGTAGTAAATTTAGTTTTATCCTAGTCTATATCTGTTACAATTGACTACCGCAGTCTCATAGCCTAGGTGTGGTGGTACTTTATCAAAATGATCTAACATTATCGTACGTGAAGCTTTTTCTTGAGGCGTTCTCAAACAATTGCCATAGATAGCTCGAGCTTTCTGTTATTGATTGTTTATACTACTGACATTCTAAATTGTCCAAATAATTGCAAAATAGAAGCTTATACGAACAGTTGAAGAGTCCAATGCAAGAACCGGTTGACATCAATTTTGAACGATATTGTGTTATCCACCTGTTCTCGCATAGTTTGAAATTCTTTATCGACTCGAGGACGTCTAAGCAGTGCATGCGCAAACTACAAGACCTTCAGCTGTATATTTCTGAAGAAAATATATGCAATAGAAGTTCTCGTAGGACACCCACCACCTAAATTCCTTGTTCCGCTCCTACGCCGCAAACCCCCGCTTTCCCAACTCAATTTTGCCCAGAATTTTTTTCAAGCAGTGACTGATTGTACTGCGGCCTTGCCCACGGCCTTCCCTTAAATTTTGCCTCTATCCAGAAGGTGACGCGGAAGCATGACGGACCTGGTGTTGGGTCGATTGCTGTTCGCTACCATCGGTTATGGCTTTGCGATGGGTCTTCTTCTTGGGGATTCATCTGAAGACGTATCTGCCGAATGTTGGAATCAGTAATGGAAAATTTTAGAATAAGATTGCAGTTCTCCATACACGATCAAAGAGGGCATTTAAATTTAACTGACGGAACATTTAAGGCATAAAATTTCACTTAATCCGTTATCCTAAATACCTTACAACAGAATGCCTTATAAAGATCTTTAAGATAGGTGAGACCTGTTGTAGACTCCAGTATAATGATTTCCTACCTGGAATATAGCTCCCTGCAGATCCAAAGATTCCGTAGAGGTACCTAATGACCAAAAAAGAGATGTACTCAGGCGTGAATGCCACTCCAACACCAAGGAGTAGCTGAAGTACAGCAGACCAACAAAACACCGGCTTCCTTCCCACTTTGTCAGCAAGATTACCCAACCACACGGCTCCTGTGAAAACTCCGAACATATACGCTGACTGGGCAACTGCTCCCATCCACCTTTGGTCGCAGACGAATTCCCATTCGATTGCCCTGGAAATTTACTCGATGAAATAATGCAAAAATAATCGCACCGGTTACTTGACTGAGTATTCTCAAGCTTTCCTGGTGTCTAGTATTAAATTTAATTAACAATCAGTTTAGAAATTCCCAAGATACCGGTTGTACAGTTGGGATTTTGAATAAAATCTTTTTTACTGATAAATGGAAAGATCATATTATGTACCTAAGTTTTATAACAAAACTGTTTTTGGTTTCTTTTTTTTTTTTCGCAAAAATTCGAAAGAGCGAAAACACGCCGACGGCTCCCGAATCCGTGTGACGTCACAAGGGTGGTCACGATGCACCTTTGACCAACGACGTCCTACTCCAGCAGTAGATTCTAGATTTCCAGCCAAGATATATAACAAAACTGTTTTTGGTTTCTTTCTTTTTCGCAATAATCCGAAAGAGCGAAAACACGCCGACGGCTCCCGAACCCGTGTGACGTCACAAGGGTGGTCACGATGCTCCTTTGACCAACGACGTCCTACTCCAACAGTAGATTCTAGATTTCCAGCCAATCGTGAAAATAGTTACTTGTAGCTAGTGTATATTTGTTGCAACATAGACAATGAATGAGGTTTGCAGCTCGAGGCGAAGTCTACGATCGAAATAAACATCTTTTTGAATGTTTGAAATTAGATTACAAATTCCAGTAATAAAGCACCCAATCAAATATGTTTCCTTGAAGCGATCTCCTCGGCAACGTCGGATGCCGCTGTGGTTTAGAATCTGTATTCGAGAGGGTGCTGGTTCGAAACCCAGGCCTTTACAAATCTGTTTTTTTAATTTTTTGATACCAACAAATTTATTGATGTGCTTTATACTCATGTTACACATATTTTTTTACTGTCGACATAAATATGTTTTTGAATTAAATTTTATTAGACATTTCACTTGCACTACATAGTACAAAAACGAAGTGCTGGAGGCGGATTGTGACATCAAAATGAAATTAATCCAGAAAAGTAAAATTATTCGCAAATTTTGTTGTATGTACTTGTGAAAATTAAATATGATCAATGATCTAATAAACCTGCTAATGTTGTTGCTATCATTCGCAAGTAGGATTCCTCAAATCAAATTTGTACCTGAAAATGTCGCAAAAAAGCCGACTGACAGCGGAATCTCCATGTTCCAATAGCGGAGACGTCTGCCTGTCTGCAGGTTCTTTAACCTGTGCAGGTGACCGGAGTTAGATCAAAGATCAGTATTTTTCAGAAACACCATACGGTGAACCTGAGTTCTGTGCACAGGCATACCTCTCCGGTAGACCGTAGCGTGTGTGACCGATATAAAACACTAAAAAATGAGTTTGAGCATTATTTTATTACATTGCACCACAGGCATGGTTTTAGACAAACTATACACCTTTAATATTTATCATGACAGCTCTGCAATGTCAAAATTTTACTAAGTTAGTAGTTTCCAAGTTAACCTTTGAAGGATAATTAAGTGGAATATGTACATGTATTATAAATCCTAATTTTTTTCAGAACTATGGAAACCCATTAATCATTATAAAATTTTTTGGAGGTCCCCATCTGCCATCAAAGGTTAGGTACCCCTTTATACGCTCAAAATATGAAGCCTGGAAGGTGGCATATTCTTTTTCTCTAATTACTCCCATTTTAAAAAATATTACCTTTACACATAACCAGCGCACGTTGTACACCAAATTTCTTCATAATTGAGTTTGAAGTTACGCGGTGACAAAAACGAGGGACTGCTATCGCTGATACTTTTTCAGTGTCCAAAAATTCAATGGCAGTTCCATGCATTAGCAAAATAATAACTAGTTTAGTTATTTTTTAAATTAAGTAGTTAAATGTTGTTTAAGCAATAATATAATTATATGCTTTTCACATAAAAATCTAATACCTTTTATGCCAGAACAGCAATACTTGTTTTCCACGTGTTGGGTTTTTCTAGATAAGAAAATGGATTTGGCTTGTTTCCGAATACGTATAGTATATCGGCGCTAGCCGAAACAATGTAAACTGATCTCACAAATTATGAGCCTTTCTCTCCTAGCAACATATCCAATTTTTTCTTGAAGCGTATAGAAAATAATTATATCTAGCAAAACTCTTGATACTTTTTGGAATAACATTGTCAAAACTAAAAAAATGACAGTTCATCGGTATAGATTTTCACTATTATTTTATTAGTACAATAATAGCCCTTGTTTGGGCAATTTACACGAATATAAATATATAAAATATATTCACGCAAATTGTCCGATGAAAGTGGACTGTAATAATTAAAGATTGAAAAACGCTTACCGCTATCTCTCGCCACAAATTTAGGTCCAAAATTGCTATGCAACAAATGGCGAAAAAGGAACAAAGGAAGGATAAAAAATATAAAATAATAAGGAGTATACCACCTGTTGCACAATCCCGCACTATAGCGACGCGTATATGAAATTGAACTATATAGTCAAATATTTGATTTATAACCGAAGACTCTGTGTCGTTTGACTTGCGATGTCTGACTCTTACTCTTTACCTCTACCAAAATCGAATTGTTATATCCTTTCAGAGGTGCGACATTGCCAGATTTTTCCGTACAAATTTCTCCAAAAATAAAACATAAAATTAACCCTTAAAAAAGCCAAAACACACCCCCCGCCCTGAAAACCCGTTTTTCAGCACACCAAAAAAAACTATATTATACGCTGTTTTGCGTATATTGCTGAACCCGTCTATATCTAATAATTCCAGAAAAAAAAAGAAAAATAAAACTAAAATGTAATAAACCCGAAACCTACTGTGTCGGCAAAGGATACACCTTGACAGCAGGTCTTGAAAAAATACCCTTTGAAGTTTTGACAGCTACATTCCTAATGCAGCCGTCTTTTCCTGGAAAAACCTCTTGGATGACACCCAGAGGCCAATGTAGTGGCGGAGAGTTTTCTTCTCTTAAAAGCACTACCATACCGATTTCTAACTTAGGAACCGATTTGTGCCACTTTGCTCGTACCTGCAAACCTGTGAGGTATTCTAACCTCCATCTTTTCCAGAAATCTTGAATCATTCTATCAATTAACTGGTATCTATCTAAACGATTTAGTTTGATTTCTGTTACATCTGACGCAGGTAAATGATTAAGTGGTATCTGAGTTAAAAAATGTGCCGGAGTCAAAACCTCGGGCGCACTCGGGTCCATTGATTTCGCACATAATGGACGAGAGTTCAACAATGCCTCGATCTGAGTTAACACCGTATTTAATTCCTCGTATGTCAATAGCTGGTCGCCTATTACCCGATATAGGTGCGTCTTTACAGATTTTACATTGCTCTCCCAGAGGCCCCCTTGGTGAGGCGCCGCTGGCGTGTTAAACTTCCACGTAATACCGTTGTCTTTCAGTTCAGTACTAAGCCTTTTCTGATACTCTTCCGACTTAACTAATACGTTTAACTCACGCAGAACTGTTTTAGCCCCCACGAAATTTGTGCCTTGGTCTGAGTAAAGCATTTCGCAAGGACCCCGTCTCGAAATAAATCTTTTAAAGGCTTGCAAAAAATGCTGCGTACTTAGTGAACTCACTAACTCCAAATGTATAGCCTTAACATTCATGCATATAAATAAACAAACGTATGCTTTATTGACTTGTGATCCTCTTTTTCTTCCTAAAGTAATTCTCACAGGACCAAAATAATCCACACCTGTATGCAGGAAAGCTTTACATTCCTGAACACGCGAATATGGTAAATCTGCCATCAATGGCGGTCTATTAACCGGACGCAATCTGAAACAGTGATTGCATTTCTGAACACGTTGTCTTATCAAATTCCTACCCCCGATGATCCAATATTTCTGCCGTATGATTGTCTCCAGTAAATAAGCACCCGTATGCAAATTTATTTTGTGGTAAAAATCTACTAATCTTTCCGTAAATACATCTTTAGCCGGTAAAATAATAGGATGTTTGGAACGAAATTCTAAATTTGCATCTCTTAACCGCCCTCCAACCCTCAAAATACCATTTTTTAGAAAAGGCCGCAATTTCATTAGTTTAGGGGAACACTCTTTGCCATTTTCAATCCTTTGTATATCTAATCCGAAATGCTCTAACTGCACTAAACGTATAATACAAAATTCTGCTTCAACTACATCACTAACCGAAATAAAGTTACCCGCCGGTAAAATTTTCAAAAATCTTAATATCCAAACCGTTATATTCATTATGTTTGACCACGACGAACGCCTGGTAACTAATTCTAGTAAAGGATGTCTTTCCACGTGCAATGAAGTGAAAGTACATTCAATATTTGGCTCCATCCTAATTGGAGACGATATAACTTCTCCTGGCCAATGATCTCTAGACCATTTCAACCAAACAGGCCCCGATTTCCATAATGCATGACTCACAAGTTGACTCGGTGTCAAACCTCTTGACAAAGAATCTGCAGGATTTTCCGTACCTGCAATATGACGCCACTGCACCATGGGCAAATTTTCCTTGATCTGATGAATTCGATTAGCAACAAATATGTCCTTCAAATCAGAACAGTTTAACCATTGCAAAACCGTAGACGAGTCCGAAAAGGCAAAAATATCGGAAACTACAATTCGTTCGGTATATACTTCTAAAACGAACTTCATCAATTTAGACAGGAGCAAAGCTGCACATAACTCCAACCTGGGTATGCTGACCAACTTAATGGGTGCTATCCTAGATTTTGCACAAACCAAAGTTACTGTTGCTTTACCCCCCGCCGTTTGAGAACGCAGATATACTACTCCTCCATAACCGACTTGACTAGCATCCGCAAATCCAATGAGAACAACCGGAGTGTCCCTTTTAACATTCAAGTATCTATTAATTTCAAAATTTTTAAGTTCACCCCATTCCGACCGTATTTTTGTCCAACGCTTTTGAATACTTCTAGGAGCTTCGATGTCCCAATCCAAATTCAAACCCCATAACTCCTTTATCAATAATTTTAACGCAAACAGAACAGGAGCAACTATGCCAAGAGGATCGTAGCATCTGGCTACCGATGAAAGAATGTTACGTTTAGTACACTTAGCATCTGGACAATCAAATTTGATACCTAAAATATCATTTGAGGGGCTCCACCGCATGCCTAAAATCTTTGTATCTGTTTTGAAAGTTACATCTTTTGATGCTCGCCTATCCTTGGGAATACATTCTAATAAATTTGAAGAATTAGTTGAGAATTTTGTCAATTTAAATCCCCCTGCCTTAAACAAATCAACCGCTTCGGTGTATAACTGATGAGCCTCGTTATCTGAAGGAAGACTACACACCAGATCATCCATATACAGATCCCTATCAATATAATTTACTGCCAATGGATATTTTGCGCTTTCGTGCTTCAACAACTCCTCTACGGTACGCAATGCTAAAAATGGTGACGACTTAAGGCCAAAACCTACGACCGTTAGTTGGTAGACTCGAATTTCGTCTTGTGGATCAAACCTCCATAACAATTTTTGAAAACGCCAATGATCCGCTCTTATCCCTATCTGTCTATACATCTGACATATATCCCCTGTCAAAGCGATTTCAAATAGACGAAAATTTAAAAGCAGCTTACATATATCCGTCTGTAGTTTGATTCCACCGTAAAGTAAGTCATTGAGCGAAACACCATTATCCGAAGGAGCGCTTGCATCCAAGACTATTCTTACAGGTGTGCTTGTGCTCGTCAGTTTTATTACCGGGTGGTGAGCAATATAATAATCCACCTTATCATCTCCAGAACCGTACAAAAGTTTCATGTGCCCTTGATCTATAAAATCTTTCATGACACTATTATATTGTAACCTAAGTTCTACAGAACGGCCCAAACGTTTTTCTAATGATAAAAGCCGATTTTCCGCCGCAAATTTAGAGTTGCCCAAATTTTCAGGAGACAACTTAAAAGGTAAAGCTACCGTAAAACGCCCCGACTTATCGCGCTGCACCGGTTCCGCATATAATTTCTCGCATACAAGATCGTCTTCAGTCATAATTTCCCGAAGTGGAACATCTTCCAATTCAAAGAACTTTCGTAACGAGTTTTCTATCGCCGATTCTTCATGATACACAAAAAAACTATCCATAATATCCGAACTGCTAATGGGAACCTCGCCCATGACGACGTACCCGAATGCCGTCTGAATTGCAAATGGTGATCCGCCATCACACACAATTTTATCATTACCCATCAAACGTGGAAATAGCTCCGCGCCAATTATGCCATCGATTTGTCCAGGTACTCCGAAATTGTTATCCGCCAAAGATAAACTATTAAATTTATCAAGTATTTTCGTATTTATAGAACATCGAGGAAGCTTATCCGTAATCTTTTCGACAACTAACGCCTGCATTGCAAATTTCTTATCCGCATCATATCGAGAGACTAACATCAGTTCGACCATCCCTTTTACCGTTTGTAGATTCTGACCAAGACCTCTTACCGAAGAACAAATCTTAGTCACCGTTAACCCTAATCTTTTGCAGCAGTCCCAAGTTATTAAATTCACCTGACTTCCGCTATCCAGGATAAACCTAGCAGAACTGTTTGATATCACCGCGTTATCTACAAAAACCACCGCCGTAGAGAGCAAAACCGTACCCTTTGTCATGTTGTAATCCGTACCCACAGAACAAAAGGAATCACCCTGTACATTTGCCGAAGTACTTGGTTCCATTTTATCTATCTCCGAAATATGAATCGTGCCTGATGTCGCTTCGTTATTTTCCTTTTTACCCAGATGTAACAAAAAATGATGGTTAAGAGAACATACACTGCATTTTTTGTTGGAGGAACAACTTCTTACCATATGTTTATTTGATAAACATCTATAACACCAATTATTATTTTTCACCGTTGTATATCTCGCATCAGGTGTTAAGTCCTTGAATTTTTTACAACTAACAATAACATGATTTTGTCCCTTACAAAATATGCAAAACTTAGTCGGAATATTTCCCGTTCTATTTTCTTGAGCAAAAAATACATTCGAAGATCGTGAAACGCCGCTATTTTTAAAATTACTCGATTTGTTGATTTGAGAAATTTTCAATTGTTCGGAAATAAATTCTTTAAGGTCAGTATACGTTGGTATTCTAGTGGCCCTTTTCAAATTATCAAAACATTTTCCCGTCTCATTATCCAATTTAGACCTAGCTAAATAAAACAAAATGAAGTCAGACAAATCAGGCAAATCTAATTTTCTCAATGCCGCCACTGCCGAATCTACTCGTTCTAAAAATGTACCCAAATCTTTTGAAGAGTCATTGCGCAGCGGTCTAAACTCCGAAATTTGTTCTAAGTAATTGTTTGCTAGAAATCTTTTATCATGATATCTATCAATCAAGGCACTCCAAATGATTTCATAGTTGTCCCCAGTAGCTTCAATACCTGAACAGACACTTAAAGCAGGACCTTTTAAGCGACCTATTAAATAATGAACCTTATCAGACTTATTTAAGTTAGGATTATCGTGTACGGAATTTTTGAATACCTCATAAAATGTTAGCCAATGTCGAATATCTCCAGAAAATTCCGGTAGTTCCATTTTTGGCATTAAAACCGACGCTCTACTGGGACCATAATTTCCCTCCACATGGGCCGCTTCTACGGTGCCTGAAGTATTTAATTTCAATGCCGCAGCTCGAATAGTACCACATATTTCGTTAATTGTGGGAATCACTTTAAAATCTGGAGTATACCCTTCATCCAGTTCTAAAGACACGATCTGAATTTGCTCAATAACATCAAATAAATCTTTTTTCACTATATCCATTTCCTGGTACAGGGCTTTAAATTTTCTTTTATTACCTACATCCGACAAATCCCGTGAAAGATCTAGCAAGTTCTGCAAAGTGGCAAAAATCGACTCTTTTTTGTGAATCAAAATTTTTAATTTTCTTTCGCCAACCGACATTATCAATGGTCTAAGGGTTCAGCAATAAAATTATTTTCAAACAGTAAATAACCGAAAATTCGAGCCTTCAGCACAGAGTTTATATGTAACCGTAACCGCACCCCAACCTTTGAACCACCGCTAGTTCAAAAGTCGTAAACAAATTATTGCAACTATATAGTTATGTAAATACAAAAATCCGCGATAAAATCCGAAATCCAGCAACGTCGCTACTCGCTAGGAAAAACGCAAAAATCCCGACGACAAAATTGGTAAAAAACCTGCCCAAACACGCGCAAGAAACAGCGATCTGGCTCGAACGGTACCAAAAAATGTTTGGGCAATTTACACGAATATAAATATATAAAATATATTCACGCAAATTGTCCGATGAAAGTGGACTGTAATAATTAAAGATTGAAAAACGCTTACCGCTATCTCTCGCCACAAATTTAGGTCCAAAATTGCTATGCAACAAATGGCGAAAAAGGAACAAAGGAAGGATAAAAAATATAAAATAATAAGGAGTATACCACCTGTTGCACAATCCCGCACTATAGCGACGCGTATATGAAATTGAACTATATAGTCAAATATTTGATTTATAACCGAAGACTCTGTGTCGTTCGACTTCCGATGTCTGACTCTTACTCTTTACCTCTACCAAAATCGAATTGTTATATCCTTTCAGAGGTGCGACATTGCCAGATTTTTCCGTACAAATTTCTCCAAAAATAAAACATAAAATTAACCCTTAAAAAAGCCAAAACAGCCCTTATACTACGACATGAAAAGTCGTTGTTGAACAACTAGCAAGGCGAAATCCGTTCATAGTTATTTACTCATCAAAGAAAATATTTCAAAAGAATTGTAATTATTTGACTAGTCAATGTGCAGCATACGTATTCTATGCACATGGTGAATTTAGAATAGAAAAAACCTCAAAAATACTGTATTTTATTGTACAGCCAAACAACTTATAACTGCTTACATACTCGATCGAGTTTCTTATGTGCCAAAAGCAGAAGTCTAATAGCGAAACCCAAATTGTGTAGCCTCAACTCCGAGTACAATGCTCTTCAATGAGGCGCTGCTTTCGTTTCTTAGTATTATTGTACTAATACAATAATGAAAATACTTTCTGGAACTAGTAAAATAATGGAATAATTCTGGTCGATGAATATTTCCACAGTTTGTATGTATGTATGTATGTTTGTATATTTTATTTTTCAAATGTCATGCGTATCGCATATAAGCGGATTTAGTGTGAAATTTTGAATGGATCGAAAGATAGGGTGAAACAGAGTATCTCGTTCAGTTTGAACAAAAAAAGTTTTTGATCAGAGAGAAAAGTATATCTAAGTATAACTGAGACGAGACTCAAAAGGTGATATAAAGGATGTTTCAATAAGAGCGCTAGAGGTTCAATAAACCACGATTCTCCGTAGCAAAACATTAAAACATTTATTGATTGATAATTAGAAACTATGTATTAGACAAAGTATCTATTTATTTTGAATGACGTAGCTTTGCTGGCATATATTTAGTCTTTTGACAAAGTCTGCAATAGCATCCGCAACCAGTCCCAAGAATATGGAGATCAATATTCTGATCAACAATTCGGAACATGGCGAGCAAACTCGTGCAAGATTGTTTCACGGCGTCAATATTATGTTCCAATTCTTCAGGAATTAGATCCAAATATTCCTTCAGACCATAATGCACACCAAAAAATGACAGGCTTTGGATGTATTACTCCTTGATAATTGCTTGGATAATTTTCGATTTCGATCTTTTTACAGTAGATTAATTAGGAACACTCTGTCAACCGACTACGAATTTTGGCAATTGTTTCTAAAACTTAATTCACATAACGTTGAGCCGTCATTATGCCATGAATCACAAGTAAATGTGACTGGCTGTTAAATGCAATGGCACCCCAAACCATCAAACCAATACAATAAGACGGATCAACAGCAAACCGGAGATCACGTACACGTTGGCGTCCGTCGTGTGCCCTTAGACAAAACCTGGACTCGTCGGAGAAGGCCGTCTAATGCCACTCAGCATGCCGTTGTCGGTGTACTTGTCACAAATTTAACCATTTAACCGTTGGCGACGATGACTAGCAGTGAGTGGAAGCACTACATGCGGACGATATAATCTTAAGTCAATTTCACGCAATCTGTGATACGGTGTCGATGGGGTCTCCCTATAACTGCTTACCAAGCGTTAGCAACAGCTCGATTAGTCTCACAACCAACTAGTCTCTGGCCACATTTGTAACAGATAAAATAGTGTTTGGGTCAACGAAAACCCATGCTTGGTTTTTACATGTATTCAGCTTTATGGAGATGCAATGTAGGTAAATGGCGTCTGAATCAACAACAAGTGTTAGATGTGTACTAGAGAGGGTGTGCACAAATTTTTAATGTGAATTCAAATATTCTCCACTTACGAGTAGTACCTATAATAATAAGTTTAACAATCGGGATGCTTTCGATCTGACTCGTTTTAAACACGACTGACTGTGCTGTCTAATATGTGGGAAGGCCTCTTGCATTCTTATTGATACACCCTTTATGTAGAGTTGCTGTTTCCTGCCAGGATTCCTGAAAACATATACAATACACTTTATACTTTACCTGGAGGTTCCATAGTAGGTGTGATCGAACACCCATGAGTCACATTTATAGGTGGCATTTGTGGTGGTGTTTATTAATGAACAGCTGTCGAATTTTCCTGATTGAAGACGTGGAATATGCACACCCAAAATTGTCTCGTTCAACGCCGTGTAGGTTTTGTTCAGATCATGTTCCGAGATCTCACATCTAAACAATTAAGATAATTTGGTATATTTATGCATAGAAAGTATCCAACTACTATTATATCAGTCGTCTAAATGCAAAACCCGACAAGTCCACGGTAACAAATTTTACAGAAATCAAGAAAAACAAATCAAAGTCTTATTATGAGCGAAAATAATACGAAATCGATAGTATTGTAATATACGATGATTTAGGATGTTAAGTCCTAACGGCCCAAAATCTAGGACATATAGTTTTTCTAAAATCTGACTTTCAAATTTGGTCACGTCGGGTTTTGCATGTTAGGAACTGTGACATGTCGTGTTTTGACGGCTATTTTTGTGGAATCGGATCAAAATAAGTGAAATACTTAACAATTTGGATTATTTTACTGAACATAAAGGAATCTAATCAAACACTGTGCTCAACGACAGGAACTATAAACATAAAGCTAGATATTAGAAAGGATACATTTCGAGGGTTACAAGGTTTAAACGTCAAAATCTAAATTTTCTGACAAACAAAATTCTTCAGAACTAGCAAAATGCATTTTCACAATTAGCTTCGATCCTCTGCATTAATGTGGACCTAGCTTCTGTTGAAGTAGGCTCTCCAAAATCCGCATCCAAAGCATTTTTCAAAAAACATGGTTATTTTTATATCAATAATTTATCAATACAGCATAAATTAATCTTATTCTTTCAGTAAACTGAAAAAAACATGAATTCACCACAACGTATTTTCAGCGACTGGATTAAACAAAAACGCACAACGGTCAGAATACCTCGTGCGATCGACATGCGACTTGCTCCCGTTGTCTGTATTGGCTCCTGTGGACATATCGGTGTTTGAAATAAAACACCGCTTGGACTTGTCGGTGTTTGCACCTAAGTCTAGTTTTCTTAGCCAAATATCTCATGTCTAATGTCGGGTTTTGTTGTAATTAAAAGAAAAGAATTAAAAATTATTGATAATTTTTATTTTGAAAATTGATTTAAGCGAAAATATAGAAAATGGTAGCGCTTCAAATAATGAACAAAATGGTATATAAAACTGTATTTTGAAAAATTTGTGACTTGTCGGGTTTTGCATTTAGACGACTGATATAACCATTAGTATTCATTCACTTAAGTTAATCAAAATCTGCAATGATGTTAAAGTCTAGTCTCACAGTTTCGAGCGCTTATTGTAGGATCACACTCTAGGTGTAGAAAGTATCTAACTAATATTAGATACCCATTAGTTTTCATGCAATTTCGAATAGTGCTGACCAAAATCTGCGTTGATTTTATACTCTAGTCGCATAGTTTCGAGCGCTTCACTGTCGGATCACATTCTAGGAGAGTAGTGATCCGGCGGAAAACGCTTCTGCTCGGGACCTGAAATATTCGCTATATTGACGGTGACAGGCTCTGGCCCAAGAATGCTCTGCTGCCCTTTCAAAATCAGAGTTCCACAAGAATGTGACTCTGTTATGGGGTACTCGTCACATTGGTCTACCTACCGAGAAAGGAGAGAGAGGATAATTCTATGGGTTAGGAGCTGAACTCATGATTAGAATTAGTAGGCGCCAAGTCAAGGACGAAGAATGGCAGCTATAATCGCTGAACCTTCTGATAGGAGTTCTCACACGCCATTGCCGAAGATGAAACTTCCTTCCACTCCACTAATCTTAGGATTCAGGTATTTGGCATGACCGAGTGAGTGAAGAGAAGCCACTATAATATATTATACTGTTCGGATATACTGAACTTCACCAGAAGTGTGGTAGGTTCGACAAAGTGGTTTCACCGGAAGGCCATAAAGGCTTTTTGTGTTGGTTCTGTGGTATCAGAGAAAAGGGTCAAAGGTGGCTTCGTCTTTCCATCACTAGTACTATTAACCAAAATCTAGCAAAATGGCCAGCATCGAATCAGATCAGATCAGAGAAAAATAAAGCTGTTTAATAACATTACATGGATGATTTCAGGAAAATTACAACTATTATTCTTGAGAGTAGGCGGCAGAAAAGATCTGCCTGTGCGCCATCTGGTACCCGGAGGTAACGGCAAACCAAAGGAAGTCACTGCTAAAAAGCAGCAAACTTCTTGGCGGAACGCAAGGTTGCATTCACTTCATCTAACCAGATAAGCGCGCTTCTATGCCAACTGCATATGAGAGTCGATATACCAGGGTTGCTCTATATCTCCGTCAATCCAGCAGTATGCAGACAGCTGTTTCACGCTTATAAGCGGTCATCAGTGCGCCGTAGTTCGACTGACGAGGATAGAGAGCATCCGAATTTTCGTGTCTATCAGACATGTAAAGGATATGAGAGTAGGCGGCATACTAATTATTTGATCCTACGGATTGCCGATTGTCATGTGCTGAAACGTGTATGTGAAGACCTTAAAACAGCCTGCATAAGTTCGTGTACAGGTCGTGAATAGTCCGACAATAAGTTTAGATAATTTTTATCGAGTCATGCTCCTTATAGGTGGACATCCTAGTGTGACCCCTAGGGAACTGAACGTTACGACCAAGCGTCTACCAAGACTGGAAGACAGGTGGCGAAATTGTATATCTTCATATTTTATACTAAGTGTCATGTGTAAAGTCATATACTTACCTATGTTCTGGTACTGCAGCTACTGTGACCAAAGAAAGCATGTTTAGCCCTGCTGTGATTGCAGAAAGAATGTGTAAAGTGAATTGCCATGCTTGGTACTTTCCGAAGTCACCTATAAAAGCAGAGATACATTCATAAGCAAATGAAAGTAATAACTAAAATGTTAAAAAATAAACATTCGAGAAATAAGTCCTTGAAGCAAAAGGCTGTCATCTTGGGAAAGCAAATCAATGAATGCCAATATTATTCGAAGTTCATTTTTCTGTCTAAAATTTTAACTAATGGGTTTTTATTGATGTCCATTAAAAAGCGGTTCAGAGAGAGAGAGAGAGAGAGACAGAGAAAAGTTTTATTGCTTATAAGTTGTTTTTGTAGTCGACGGCTTTTTAGAAAATATAATATTGCATAAGTTTCCTGAATTTATGGTTATGGAAATACATCAAGGTGGTGACAACATTTAGATAATTTTCTACTACACATACGCATATTCCACTTGCATACTGCTGTTGCCAGTGCACAATGTGCATGCGTCACTTGGGTAAAGATGAAGTATCTCATAACGTGGATTTAAATTTATATAAACCAAGCATAATGTAGGCCCCAAGACAAAATTTCTCTGTTCATGCTACCCCATAGTTCATCTGAACCAAGACAAGCATTATCCGTAAACATAGGAATTTTCAAAACTTCGTCCAATGTCCAATAACTCACTAAATCAGAATTCCTTTCAGCCTAATGTTTCATGACCAGGAATCGGACAGAGCGGAGGATGAGTGTGAAGTAGAAATGAAAAAAGGCGTCAAATACATTGACTGGGTACTTCTCATGAAGTTTCAACATACGTACGCCTGGACCATTTATAATACCACATATGCTAAAAGATAAACTTCTTACCTTAATGGCCTTGATAAAAGTGCAAAATATATCTGACAAAAAATGAATTTGGAATGTCATTTTTGAGGAACTAACTTGCAAAAAAACGCGGTCATGCATTTACATCGAGACAAAACCGCAACTCGTTCGAAATCCAACAACAAACCATAGGACCATTTGGAAAAATCTAAGGCCCGCTCTTTGATTTGGAGAACATTATTACAATTATTAGTTTGCACAATAGGCTATGAAGGCCTAGGGTAGTCTGGTCTTATACTGCTAAAATTTATATAATTTAAAATTGTCTGAATATTTTCACCACCTATTTCTGTCTGCCGCCTTCTCTTTCCAGTGTTTAGTATTAATTTTCTTTAAATCATCTTCTGCCTTCTTCAGCCGTCTCGTCCTTGGTCTACCCTTCTTTTTTTCTTATTGGTCTCCTGTTGAGAACTAGTTTTGCCATTCTCATCCCATTCAGCCTCTCCACATGTCCCAGCCACCTTTTTCTCTGCGCTTTGATGACTGCTATAATATTGGGGTTCTCATAATGTCTTCCAGTTCCTGGTTTGTTCTTCTCCTCCATCACTCGTTTGTCCTTACGGCCCCATAAATAGCTCTCAACATTTCAACAAGCATATGTTGCTGTTGGTCTTACAACAGTTGTTTAAATTCTCTCTTTGGTCTGCAGCCTGTGTTTCACAGTATTAATTCATAAAAGAGGCAGAATCGTGCATGATCCTAAGGCCACAGATACAGGGTGTCCCTCGACGATTAAGACAAGCGCACTATATCGGCACTGGGCACTAGTAGCGAATTATAATTTTGGGGGTATAAATTAGAGCAAATATTGCTTATTATCGTGTCACCCAATCCGGTATTTGTTTTTGATCACGTGACGTCCGATTCAGAATTTTTAATGGAACACCCTGTATATTTGTAACTTTTTGTGTTCCTCCCGATAAAACAATTCCAACAAACTAGCACCCTTGGGGTCTGAAGTGATTAACACAGCATAGTAAACAACCAGCACAATAACTCAAGATGGCGGAAATTACGCGCGCATCCCCACTTTTGGAGGGTTTTTTATAGGGATGCTAACGATACTTCTGCACTAATATCAAGTATTTTTGTCATCGATACTTTTTGAGGCATTCCAAGCTGGTACTGATACTTTTGTATCGGTATCGAAAATAATTGTATAATTATTGAGGGGTGTAATCAGTTGCACAAAATGCTGTGTACGGACCAAACGCGCCTATTTGGCTAGAAAATATCGAGTTGGTACCGGTATCGATATTTTCATTTTCGCATCTCCACAGCCGTAAAATCATACATAAACCCTCCCAAGGTCAAATTTTTTGGGAACCATTTTTATATAGGACATCCTCAGAGATATTATGCTGGTTGTTTATTATGCTGTGTGATTAATTTAAGAGCTACAGGTACTTAAAGGACTGTACCACTACCATTATGAAACACTACCAAAATAATTTTACTGTAGAGGTGCATGTTAATAATCAATGGTAGTTCTTAAATTAATCACTTCAGACCCCAAGTGTGCTAGTTTTTTGGAATATTGTTTTATCGGGAGGAACACAAAGAGTCACAAATATACAGGGTGTCCCATTAAAAATTCTGAATCGGACGTCACGTGATCAAAAACAAATGCCGCATTGGGTAACACGATAATAAGAAAAGATACTATATTTGCTCTAATTTACACCCCCAAAATTATAATTCGCTAATAGTGCCCAGTTCCGACATAGTGCTTGTCTTAGTCGTCGTGGGACACCCTGTATGTAGCTGGCTCTCCTTTTGGAACAAGGAAAATACAACACTCGGTGTTCAGGAAAAAGTGTATGTTTCAGCATATTTGATTAATCGGCCAAGTTACAGGGGGGTTAAAAATTGTCAGACAGGTAGATAGACAGAAAAAGACGGACGAAAATGGGAAATATGTCGGAAGACGTCTAAAAAACGTATTATCGCTAACTCAACGGTGTCAAGCAGTGTGTCATTGGAGGCATATCATCGTAATAACTACTATTAGAACAATAATGTAATTCATCAACAATAATTGTTTTAATAGTGGTAAGGTATTAAAAAATATTGACCGATAGAAGGAAAAAGTATATTTTAACGCTGATGGTTCAGTTTCGTAGGTATATACGCAGATCCCTGTAGCTGACCTCGGGTATATCTCAGTGCCATTTGAAATAGAATTCAAGTAACGTGCAACATTTCGGATAAGTCGTGTGTGGAAAAGGGATTCTCAGTTAGCCAACTCTTCGAAAACTAAGATGGTCCTATTCTAGAGAAGGAAAGTAGATTATTTTAAATAATTCCCCTCCATGGAATGTGCTCTCAATTCAAGTGGTAAAATACCTGAGGCATGTTGACTCTATGTTTGCAAAAAGTAAATGTTTATCATGTGCCAGCTCCGCCGTATAGTTGTAAGGACCTGGGGGCTTAAGCTGAATGACTTAAACTGGCTATACAGGGTGTTCAAAAAGTCCCGGACCGAATGAATAACTTGGGAAGTAGGGGTCACACAAAAAAATGGTAAAGAGTAAAGTCGTAGGAAGTCTTCCGGGCTATCCGCTGGTGACCTTGTTGGTGACCTTGAACTTGAGCTTCAAGGTCACCTCAAGGTCAAGTTGATTTTCTCAAATAGAAACCCCTATTTTTGATACCGGAAATGAAAAGTACGGAAAATTTTACGACCAGAATATTATCTTGACCTCTTGAAAAATTTGACCTTGGACGGTTAGGTCAAGGTCAAATTGTGACGTGCAGGGTATCTTGGGAAGAAGGGGTCATACAAAAAAATGGTCAAGGGTAAAGTCGTAGGAAATTTTTCGGGTCATCAGATGGGGACCTTGATGGTGACCTTGAACTTGACCTTCAAGGTCGTTTCAAGGTCAAGTTGATTTTCTCAAATGGAAGCTTCTATTTTTGACACCGGAAATGAAAAGTACGGAAAATTTTATGACCAGATTATGACTTTGACCTCTTGAAAGTTTGACCTTGGATGGTTAGGTCAAGGTCAAATTGTGCCGTGTAGGGTACCTTGGGTCGTGGGATAACACAAAAAAATGGTCAATAGTGTGTGTAAAGTCGTAGGAGATTTTCTTGGCTATCTGATAGTGACCTTGACGGTGACCTTGACTTTGACCTTCAAGGTCATTTCAAGGTCAGGTCGATTTTCTCAAATGGAAACCCCTACTTTGACACCGGAAATGAAAAGTACGGTTAGATCAAGGTCAAAATGTGACGTGCGGGATATTTTGAGAAAAGGGGTCATTCTAAAAAATTGGTAAGATACAAGTAGTACAAATATTCCGAGTTAGATGTCTCTACGTTTATGAGTTTCACCTTCACTCAAATTTTCATCTTTTTTATTTACTGGCCGGGAAGAATGCTTGCCTTGCCTTAATTGGCCGGGACAAGACTTACCTTGCCTTAACTGGCCGGGACAAGACTTGCCTTGCCTTAATTGGCCGGGACAAACGCTTTCCTTGCCTTAACTTGCCGAGAAGACCGCTTGTCTTGCCTTAATTGGCCGGAACAATCCTTGCCTTGCCTTAACTGACTGGGAAAAATAGGCCTTTTCATTAAAGAAAATAGGATTGACCTTGAAATTACCTTGAAGGTCAAAGTCAAGGTCACTATCAAGGTTATCATCGAATAGCCCGGAAAATCTCCTCCGACTTTACCCTTGACCATTTTTTTATGTGACCCCAACTTCTCCAGATACACTGCACATCACAATTTGACATTGACCTAACCGTTCAAGGTCAAATGTTTTAAGATGTCAAAGTCATAATCCGGTCGTAAAATTTTCCGTACTTTTCATTTCTGGTGTCAAAAATAGGGGTTTCCATTTAAGAAGATCAAGTTGACCTTGAAATGACCTTGAAGGTCAAAGTCAAGGTCACCATCAAGATCATCAGCGGATAGCCTGGAAAATCTCCTACGACTTTACCCTTGACCATTTTTTTGTGTGACCCCTACTTCTCAAGATATCCTGCGCATCACAATTTCACCTTGACCTTGACCTAACCGTTCAAGGTCAAATTTTTCAAGAGGTCAAGGTCATAATATGGTCGTAAAATTTTCCGTACTTTTCATTTCCGGTGTCAAAAATAGGAGGTTCCTTTTAAAAAAATCAACTTGACCTTGAAATAACCTTGAAGGTCAAGTTAAAGGTCAACATCAAGGTCACCGTCGGATAGCTCGGAAAATTTCCTACGACTTTACTCTTGATCATTTTTTTGTGTGACCTCTACTTCCCAAGTTATTCATCCGGTCCTGGACTTTTTGAACACCCTGTATATGGCAGTGCATTGCTGCTCGGTATGGTGGCCCAGCCCAGAGGAAGACCACTCTTATGCACAAGCTGTCTAAGATTCAGAGGCTCGCAGCGCTGAGAGGAACGGGTGCTAATAACATTAACTGTAGACCTGGTACTCTTGAACTATTGTACCTGGTAATTGGCAATCTTGAGTACAGTTTTCAATATGATCATTCAGGCCGAAAAGAGCCAAAGATACCTTGAGTCTAGACAACAGATTCACTCGCATTATCTCTGAGAAAGATGATTTTGGTGGGTTTCACTGTTTCTAAGGAGTCTGGGTTTAGTCGTGCAGGCTTTTTCCTGGAACGTAAGGGAGTGCAGAAAAGCTTTAGGCTCCGAACCTTCACGGCTATCATACAGACAACTCATACTATATTAAAACTGCTGTCATCAAAATATTTGAATAAGTATACAATATAGGTACACTACATGTATATTTATCTGGGTGGGGTAATTAGAGCACTAGATTCGGGGACTAATTCCTGGTTTATAAATATAACTTGGGTAGCCACCGTAAACAACTACTATGACGATGCTTTTGAATAAAATTTAGGCGCAATAATGGAAATGTTTCATTTACAATATTAGTAGGAAAATCAAATCTTCCCGAAGGCACTAGTTCACTGCTTGTTATAATAGCGAGCTAACTTTTTCTCAAACTATTGAACATGGCTTGAGTATAAAAACATCAAAAGAGTCAAAGACCAGTAGAATATTTTAGCTTTAGCATGAATGGTTGTTTTTAATATACATAAAGCACGGTCGCATTTGGTAGTATATTGGATGGTGTAATAATCTGGTACTTATACCGTTGATTGAAGAACAACGCTTATACATATTGTATTATTATTATGTTCATATACTTTTTATGCTCTCTGTTGGATTAAACTCAAGTTCTTCACGGCGTTTCGGAATTTCATACAAAACATCCCGACAATAGCTACTATCTGTGTTTATAGTACGTACCTAGGCATATCATTGATTTATTTATAACAGTACCCATTGTATGCAAATTGAGGGGTGTGATTAGCAATTACAAACTGACGAAAGGGCGAAATCATTCTTTGGCCGCCTTTCATTCTGGTTTTATATCTGAAGCATTCTCTTCATGTTCATGATACATATTTCGGATCGAATAATATATTGAATGTTTCTATGTTTTGACGTATAGTATTACAAAAAAATGTTTAGAGTTGATTGACTTACAAAGGATTTCAGTAATTGTACATAAATATTTTGCGCCTCGTGCAGGCGAGAATGAAGCTTACAGTATAACTTTATGTTGATGAAAAGTTTTATGTATATATGCTAGGAGGGGGTTACTGTATTATGTTGTAACATGCTGTAGACTTTAACAATAAGTTATAATTGTCATGTTTTTTGATTAATGTAATTTCTGATACTTATTTCAATGATGCATTTTTGTTTCATGGCGCTCTACTGGCCATCAATAAAAGTAAACATTTTTTGGAAGTTAAACTTTACTGACGATTCGATCACCTGTGTGGTCGTTTTCAGAGTAAAAAGTTGACAGATTTTGTTCTTTGTGAGGCTTATTATGAAATTTCAAAGAACAGAGTGTGTTTATTGTATTTGACTTTCAAAATCGCCCAAACTTTGTTTTTAGATTTTTTTGATCAGGGTCGTATAGGCACAGAGGAACTACACATTTTTTAGCACCGATAATGCCTGGGAAGTACTGAGGCAAGACACTTGACGCATTTTTTTCTTTTATAGCTATTATCGTCCATGTGATGCATAAGAACTTGATCGCATTTTACACTTTGTCCCGTTTCCCCAGGGTATTCGAATACGTGAATGATTGATAATTAAATAAAATACCTGCCCATTTTCATATTGGTCGACATATGTTCCAAATTCCACCACACCTAGAATCGACCATGTCTTTTAGTTTTCAAAAATGGATACGCACAGATACCCCTTATTTGGAATAGCCCACCTACTTACACCATTATTTATTAAGTACCTATTATACCAAGGAATGGTATTATTTTATAATAACCTTCAGATTAGTATGAACAATTATAATAAAATAAATATTAACTGATACCCATTATATGTATATTTATGTGATGATGGATGATGGATAGACGCAGGTCGCAGAATTGTTTGCAATCTTTTTTGCAACACGATTGAGACATTGGTGTTGTAATAGCAGTGTATGCTTAATTATCTAACTTATGAAACTTGTGAACTATGGTTACCTTTGTGATTTATCGCGCTTCACCGGCCCGGCAATTAGGTCCAAGTCACGCAGGTTTAGGTGGCAATCAGTGTGCAGACGAGTTTGCAAGAAGAGGCGCGAGCAAAACCATTTTCTCATGGTTAAGAAACAAGCTGAGACAAGCAAAGTTACTGCTCATAAGGTTATCAACTAATGGTCCAACGCCCAACGAGGAACATTGCCATCGAAGATCAGCCTACTCTTAACAAGCGCTAGGCAAAAAGCTGCTACCTGGACCAAATAAGCGGTTCACCAGCTGGCTAGTGAGGCTCAAAAGAAACGATGTTAGGTAGGTTGTTGCCATTATTACTGCACATGGCCACTTCAGACAACATCAATACTCCTTGGAACCTCCAACAGAGAACAGGAGTGTAGACATTGCCATCAGCGTGAAGAGACAGCTTGACGCATTATTTTGAACTGCGAGGCATTCGTAGTGAGGAGAAAGGCAGCCAGACGACTGAAAGGTCTGGAATTAGAAAAAAGCTTCTGGTCAAAGGCACAAGAGTTGGCTTACCCGACTAGTAGGTACGGGACATACAATATGTTTCGGTTGACTTGTGAGGACCAGAAGTCCACCCCCAAACAACCAAAGCTAATCTTATATTATACTTTTAAGAACGCTGCATATATGAAGCCGAAATAACAGTAAATAGTTTTCATTCCAGCAAATATACTTTTATTTTAAGATTATAGGACCACTGGAGCACGATAACTCATTATTCTTGATCATCCCTTTAAAAATTTGAAATGATAAGGAGTATCGAGTAATATCTTGTTTTAAAGGTATGTTGAAGTCCTCTATTTTGACGTTTAATATTTTAAAATATTCGTTTTCGAGAAAATTAGAATCTTTATGTATCTTGACTTGTTCAAATAGAATACAAAAATATACGAAAATATCACTTTTTATTGCAATAAGTGTTCAAATGTTGCCTGTTATTGGTCAAACAATGATATAGGCAATTTTCAAATTTTTTACGGGCAGTTAGGATGACCTCGTCAACGCATTGTCGAAAGCTGCCATTATACCCCACAACATGTTTTTGCAACTGCCCGTCAGGAATTTGAAAATCGCCTATATCATTGTTTGACCAATTACGGGCAACATTTGGACATTTATTGCAAAAAAATGTGATATTTTCGTGTGTTTTTGCCTATTTGAATAACGATACTTAAAGATTTTAATTTTCTCGAAAACGAATCGACCGATTTTAAAAAATCAAACGTCAGAATAAAGTAATTCGATATACCTTTAATACGATATCCCTTGCCATTTAAAATTTTTAAGGGGATGATCCTGGGGAGGGTCAGAGGGATGAAGTGGTTATTGGTTAAAATGTTGTCTCCATTCACAAATCTTTAGACAAGTCTCGGAGTCTTTCCATTCAGTCGGCGGTTTTCGAAATCCGGGGTGGGAAGCTTTCAAATTAACACTCTGTATATTTAAACGAGTTAAAGTGAAAATCGACGCTCACTCATTCAGCTCAGCTTTTGAAGGGGAAAAATGAGAGCAAGGTCATTGCGTGAACTAACATCCCTCTCCGATTCATTGCAGCCCTATAAGGTTTACTAATGTTTCTGATACCTCTTTCTCAAAGTACATATTGATCGGAAAAATGTGTTAGGAGTACCTACTGGCGAGAAACCAGACTGATTGATGGGCTTTCCCAGAGTGACAGAGGTCTTTATGTTTATGAATTTTTGAAAACTCAGCGTTGCAAGTACATTGTTCATAAGTCCCACATAATGCAATATCATGCGTCTGCCAAGAGAATTGCAAGACAAGGATAATCATATAAAGTAAATCTCATAAGGTATTTAATAATAAGCGATAAGAAAACCTGAAACAGGCTTATGGACTTTTGGTACCGAAAGCTTTGATTCGGTTCTTCTTTATAACATACTTAATTAGAGTGGATCACAGGCTACTGTGATGAGTAGTTCGCTGTGGAGTAGATAGCAGCGATTAAGGATAAGATAAACCAATTATATCATATTACTCCAATTTACAAATTATAGGGTCAAGCAAAAACCAGGTAAGTTTTCGATTGCAATTTTCATATAGCTAAGAAAGGTTTAGGATATCATCAGACTATTGTTTTTAAGGCAGTGGAGGGTTTTTTTATGGAACCAAAAAAATTGGTATTCTTCCTTCGCTACCACCCTATAAGCACACTCCCAAGGAGTGGAGTTGTGGTAATTTTCTATAATTACTAATATTTCCGCGGCTAGTGCACCGGTATAAAAAAATATATCAAAATTCGTGCCGCGGTTTATGACATTTTGTAGCAACAAATGAACATCATAATAATTCTCTCTTCTTGTGCTAAGTAATAATGTTGAAGTATTCAATTCAAATTCAAAATTTCTACAAATGTCACACACATATGTATGTGTTTAGCTCACAGTTTGCTATTTTTGTTTGTTTCTTCTAGAGCCATATTAAAAAATGAATTAGTTCTGCTACCTGTACATATAGTTATTTTTTTATATTTTACTAGAAGTTCAGTATACTTTACCCAAATACATAACCAATCATGTTTTGCTCCGATGTAGATATTTATAGATTTCACTTGTGGTCCAAATATTATCCCATCTGCCGATAACACTAACAGTTGCATCATTGCGGCATTTAATGAAATGTAGTAAATTTGATAACTAATTACATAGTAAACAAGGGTTGCTTGCACTTTGGTCAAGAATGTGTTAAATTTAGAAATTGCTTATTGTTTCCCCTTATCACAGATTTATAAAATTTACAGAGTTTATGCAGCATTACATGACCTTGTAGTAAAACTAGCGGTAAATATTGCTAATGAATATTATTAAAAGATTACCTAAAAAATTGATATGTTATAGATATTTGAAATGTAATTAGAGAGCCTGGTGTTTTAACGTAGTCATCTATTTTTGATAATTTCAGGCACAGCAAATTATCTGAAAGCTTACAACTTCGAAGAGCGAAGTATCAGAAAGAGCTATAATCAGGGTGAACAACAAACCACTTTACAATATTTCGTGTTTTTAAATGTAGCTTTAGAAATATCCTCTTGTGAAACTAATTTGTTGAAATATTATTTCACATTTTATAGGCACTGCAAATTATATCATAACGCTTGACTAAGAAAATACATTTCATAACTTTAATATCTTCTTTATTATTTTTTACCGCACATATGGGTACTATGAAATATAAGAGGTTGGTCAATAATAATTTTTCATATTTTATTATATACATTTACAAATATTTCTCATCGTATATTTTTTTACACATTTCTTCTTAAACATATAAATATAAAATATACATTGTAAACATATCTAAAGTTACGAAGAATTACTCATTCCTTATCGAGATTTCAGATCCTGATAACACATTTTTCTTACTTGATTGTTTAAAAGTGTGTTGCACCAAATAGGCATAAAATGAATTGAAATGTAATTAGAGGGTCTGGCGTTTTAACGTAGTCATCTATTTTTGATAATTTCAGACATAGCAAATTATCTGAAAGCTTGCAACTTCGAAGAGCGAAGTATCATAAAGAGCCATAATCAGGGTGAACAACAAAGCACTTTACAATATTTCGTGCTTTTAAATCTAGCTTTAGAAATATCCTCTTGTGAAACTAATTTTGTTGAAATATTGTTTCACATTTTATAGGCACTGCAAATTATATCATAACGCTTGACTAAGAAAATACATTTCATAACTTTAATGTCTTCTTTATCATTTTTTACCGTACATATGGGTACTATGAAATATAAGAGGTTGATCAATAATAATTTTTCATATTTTATTATATACATTTACAAATATTTCTCATCGTATATTTTTTTACACATTTCTTCTTAAACATATAAATATAAAATATACATTGTAAACATATCTAAAGTTATGAAGAATTACTCATTCCTTATCGAGATTTCAGATCCTGATAACACATTTTTCTTACTTGATTGTTTAAAAGTGTGTTGCACCAAGTAGGCATAAAATGAGTTGAAATAAACATATTACACTTCATTGCCGTTTTCAGAAATAATGGAACCCTTTATGTACTTAATATCACCACCACCAAATATCACCATCTAGCGTTAAAAAGATCATACCACATGCGGGGTTTTAAAAGGTTTTCCACAGTATACCGTGTTTTGAAAGTTGGGTCTTTACTTTTCAGAATCAACTGCCTTTGAAACGCAAAGCTAATATACGGTGAATCAGCAGCATAAGAATAAAAAAATGGTAAGAAAATACTTGCTATTCGTCCGCTACGAAGTTTCAAGTGTGATCCTGTCACATGAGTCTTATAGATATGGTACGAAGTTCGCGCCGCGTACTGAAAGGTCAAGTATTTCTTTTTTAATTTGGACTATTCGAGGTTATCTACGATGTCCAGTGTGTGCACTGTGATGTGAATACAGTTATCCTGTATCTCTACTCTCTAGTTCTTTGCACGAGATAGACAAATCGACGGGCTCAGGGTGAATACGGTCAGGAAAACCATCATACATTCGTGAAGTTAAGTCCGAGAATCATTTTGACCACATTCACCGTACAATAAAATTACATCTACCAGCTTATTACAGTTATACCGGTTCGCCATTTTAGTCCGATGTAGTACGTCAACAATTCGAGAGACGTCAAACGTATGCTGATACGAGGCCTTTACGGAAACACTGATCTGGATCCGGATAGATCAGTTATACGTCAAACAGCTGTTGAGGGCTGTTCCAAATTACGGTTCTATCACCCTCCGAGAACTGATTTCATCATGCCCCGCCCATTTTACAGTTCTAAAAACACACAAAATGGGCGGAGAATGATGAAAACAGTTCTGGGACGGTGATAGTACCGTAATTTGGAACAGCCCTCAACAGCTGTTTGACGTATAACTGATCTATCCGGATCCAGATCAGTGTTTCCGTAAAGGCCTACGGACATCTATGCTCCGTAGTAAACTGAGCTTTTTCGTTTTTTGTCTCTGAATTAGAAATGAGGATTTCATTATCGGTCAATATCTTGATATCTCCAAACATTCCGATTGTTACTGAGGAAAAATCACTCCTTTTGGCGAGTACTAATATATGCCCTATGAGGAGAGGTCGTAACTGAGGAAACACCCTGTATGTTCTGGCAGTAAGTATATGATCAACTTTTTTCTGAACTGTCAATCCACCAGTCTCCACTGTAACAGCGAACATTTTAAACAAACAAAATTTGGTTACCCCTTAGATAAGAAAAGAGAGGGGATACCGCACGCCCGTTTGATGCTATATGAATTAGCTGTGACCGAAAATGAATAGCAATTTGACAGCTGTCAAAACATTTTTTATGATATTTAGCGTTTTTAAGACCAATCATTGTAAAATATTGTGGTGTGCATAATGGTAGGGTGTGCAGCTTACGATTGTAAAAGCCACAGCAGCAGAAAGGAGCCAGGAATCACGTATAACAGGTAAATTTAGTATCGCTTTGGTACATTTTTGGTGCCGTTTCGTAACAGAAATGTCAGTCGCGCGTTCCATCGTCTCTCTTTCCTTATCTAAGGGTTACTCAGACTACTCAGAGGAGGGCATCACAGAGGGCATTGCTCACGGTTCATATTCCAAGGACAATTCTCAGGGACCTTGACTTATGGGATTATATCTGCATATAAACACACAACAGATACAAGAGCGCAAGGACGTTATAGTCCTGCGGAATTCCACAAGAACCCTTTGTGGTACGACTTAGTGCTACACAGCCCTCTAAGTTCGCAAGTACACAAGGTCTCGGCAAGCAATGTGAGCAGAATCAAATCATAGAGTTCTAAAAATAACCAAATTTGCGGTCCCTTGGTCAATCAAGGGAAGGCCTTCAATCTCCCCCCTCTTTGTGTTTTCCTTATCCTTTCCTTATTTCTTTCTGATTTGGTAACCGGGTAGCCAGTCCAGATATATCAACTGATTGGATTGCAACCAAGAGCATAAAGATTCTACGGATCACTCGCTCCGAGAAACAGTGACGAAATTCAATTATTCGTATACGATGATCGCCATTTGAAATCTGAACTGAAATATTACATTGAAAATAACGTTTCCAAAATGCCCACTTATGACACCTTAGGCTATAATTAATTATTTGTAGGTAAAATATCGATGGTGCTTAGTGGTGAATGACCTACTCGTGAGACTAAGTAACACAGGGGTCTATACGTGCAGGCCTATGCCGATGATTTGAGCATAGTGGTCAGGGGTAGATTCATTAATACAGTCTCCGAGGTAATGCAAGGCGCGCTGCGCGTTGTGGAAACGTGGGCCTACCTTTTTCAGAACGACACTTGAATTGTCTCAGTCAGTACAGTATCTAGGAGTCATACTGGATCACAGGCTGACTTGGAGGCAACACGTGAATTATAAGGTAAGCAAGGCTCGAAACTAATTATGGGCCTGCAGAAGAGTTGTCGGTAGTAGCTGGGGCCTGAGCCAAAAAGTGGTGCACTGGCTCTATACTACAATAGTCAGACCGTCATTAATATATGGATCCATAGTGTGGTGGACCTGTATAAAAATGGAGGCAATAAGAGCCAAACTTAATAAGGTTCAACGTTTGGCATGTCTTAGTATAACCAGTGCAGTGCGCACAACACCTTTGAGTGCCATTGAAACACTATTGAATCTTCCTCCTTTGGATCTGGTAATTCAAGGAGAAGCTAGAAAAACTGGGTTCCGTCTATGGAGTCAGGGTAGCTGGACTTTTATGAATCCAGGCAAAGGACATTCGACGATTCTAGCAGAGTGAGGATTGTCCTATTTTGTTGGCGAGGAGCGATACAATTCCTCCTACACATCGCTTCAATCGCAAATTTACGGTGGTGTTTCCGTCAAGGGAAGAGTGGGAGTCTAGGGAAAGACAGCTCATCGAAGGAGGAGGACAGGTCTGGTACACAGACACACTCGCTAGAGAGGGCTCGGGCTCGGGAGTCTACGGACCCCATACAAGACTTTCACTCCCTCTTGGGGGCCACACCACAGTATTCCAGGCTGAGATCTATGGGACACTTGCTTGTGTAAATCGTATTCGGGAAATTAACGGGTCTAGGAGGCGGATTACTATCTGCTCTGACAGTCAGGCAGCCATCAAAGCACTGAGTGCTTGGAAAATAACGTCGGGACTGGTCCTGGAGTGCAAAAGGGCTTTTGACGACATCTTAGCTAAACACAAGGTATCACTGATGTGGGTACCTGGGCACGCTGGGGTAAAGGGTAACGAAATGGCGGATCATCTGGCCAGAATGGGATCCGGCAACAGTTTTGTGGGCCCGGAACCAGCCTTAGGACTATCTGCAAACTTGATTAGGAAAACAACTGGAGAGTGGATACAGAATCAACACTCTCTGAGATGGAACAACATCTCTGGTCATCTCCGTCAAGCTCGGGAACTATTAGCAGGGCCTGCAGAGAGAATAGGACGATTTTGTCTCTCTCTGGATAGGGGTAACTTGAGATTGCTAGTAGGCCTACTAACGGGTCACAACACCTTCGGGCGTCACTTGTTCGTGATGAGGGTGGTCAACGACCCAACGTGCTCGTGGTGTGGTGAAGAGGAAGAATCCTCGGCACACATCTTGTGTCGCTGTGAAACCCTGGGTTATCACAGGCAGACTATGCTGGGCTCAAGAACCCTGGAACCAATAGATATAAAACGGATAGAACCTAAGAATGTACTTGCCTTTGCCAAAAGGGCAGGTCTTAGGAACTAGCGCGGATAGAGGCGCAAAAAGGCCCATCGTGTGGCCTATGCACCAGCCACATTCCGTGCTGGATAGCCTCTGGTCCTTATTCATTCATATTCATTCTAAATATCGAAATTTTAATATTACCGTCTAACTACATACATTACATATGATTATCAAGAGCGCCGCCAGAAAATTGTACAGGGGGGGGGGGGGGGCGACTTACTTAAATTGAGTGCTCAAATCAGGAACAGAGGGGACAAACTTGGCTTTTGGTTATACAAGTTTCTTATCTTCGCTGCTCCAGGGGGAGCCACGGACCCCCTGCACCCCTCTGCTGGCGCCCATGATTATTATGTATAGAGACTCCTCGTACTTCGACAAAGTAATTTGATTTTGATATATGACAAGCATTAATACTTCATAAGATATTTATTATCTTATTGTGTACACTTCATTACTACGGTTACGCCATCAAACATGGCAAACATATAAGCTGCGTAACAGATACTGGTTTGTACATATTCATATTGTGATGCAATTATATTATGTGGATATATGTGAAACATTTTTTCAGTCTGCTTATATACCGATGGATGTCCAGTTTATCAGACTCCTCATATTTTAAATAAATGACCCTATGTCGCATGAGCAGTAAAGATCTATACTCATGGCACTGTGTAGAGATAAACCTCGACATAAACTGAAAATTTAAGATATCAGCGTGACTCCATAGAATCAGAGCGTTTCATAGAATTTATATACGCTATTCAATGAAATCAAATTAGGTCGTGAATACCAACTGGATCCACATTATCACCACATAATATGTATATCGCTATTATATATGGAATATGTATATGTGCGGTCATTCACGCAAAAAATGATAATTTGTTTATTGTCTATGTGTCTATGATATCTACATATATAAAATTGACAAACTTCGTGCATAAAGACAAACATTACAGTTAATAATCTATAGAGTATTTTTTAAGTGATTATGAATGTAACCCAGAAACTTTGCCCAGAAGTCAAGCTTTCATTATCTTCATAACAACTTTAATACGTTTATGATCTTATACTAAAAATTGTTTGACCTGTCGAAGCATATACAGTATACACTCTTACATTTTGACCGATACTGAATACGAAATTTCGACCAGCAAGTCAACCGACTAGCCAACGCTTATTTTCCGTGAGATCAGTCCTACAAGAGCTGTTGACTTATGTAAAAACATGTTATCTACTCCCATTAGATTATACAGCAATTACCAAACTACCTTTAAACAGGTGATACTACCTATGAACAAACAGCACTAATTACTTTTCATAACTCACGCTCCAGCCGTGGGTTATAAACAATGCCTACTAGACATCAGTACCTGATGTCTTGGAAACGCATAATTATGGTGAAATAATACATATTATAGCTCGCCTACGGCTCGTGCTGCAAACTTCAACTACGTGAGTTATTACCGTCATTACCTCATAGTTGAACAATATACTATTAAATATATTCGGCTGCGTAATTCACGTAGAGGCCTAAAAATGTACAAACTGCAAATTTGTGAAAATATGTGGCAAAAAATTGAACAAAGGCAGATACTTTAGACAATTCCAGAAAGTACTAAAAATAATAAAATTAGCAATCTTCTGTTAAGAGGCCAGTATTTGGGCGTTTACGCGTAGTATATAGGGACATACATTTTTTTTTACATATGAGTCTATACTTCAAGTTTTGCCAAGGTGCATGCTAAAAATATTCTCGCTACATTACTTTTTTTCTAAAAGAGGCAAAGAACAGTCTTATTAAACCTCACGATAAGGTGAACCATGGCGTAGATTTTGATGTTCTTCTAATACATATATTTTAGGCCATACCTTTCCCAGCTGTGGCTGCCATTTTGGAGCTAGCTTTTAAATCGATTTGTGCTTTATGCCAAGTTTCATAAAATCTTATTTTCAACGATCTGTCAAAATATAGTAGTACTCTTAGGAATAACAGTTCTTTAGTAAAGCGGTTATTTATCAATTGGACGTTTTGAAAACTGTGGGATTTAGATACATTCTAAAACCCCTGATTTATGGTATAGGAAGTAATATTGAGGTAAAAGGTGTTTGGCATTTTAAGTGATATTTACAAGAAATGTGTCAGATGTAATCAATTTGCGTCTGAGTTTAATATGTAAATCTAAGGATTCTGATAGGGTCTGAAATGTCTTCCGCCTTTCGCATCGCAAGAATTACGCTAAATATTGCCATATATACAGGCTATTACATATTCCAGGATCATCTACCAAAAAATTACTACTCATAGTATGAAGAAACTGGTTCAGTCAAAAAGTGCACTCCGTGGAGTATCAATACTATTAATTGAAAGAGATGATCGGTATATGATCCAATACGCTTGTAGACCGTAGAAATTGACACAGTCCACCTGCAGATTTGACAAATCACTTCCAACATGAATATCGGAATATCTTACCAACCTACAAAGTTAGAAGAAGACCCCATAATATAGGGTTACTGAGTAAGTCGTGCTGAATATTGAAGGATGTTATTATTTAGGTTATTTCTGATGGATTTGGTTATACAATATGGTATCCGAACTGTAACCGTTATAAATATATGGGATTTTAAAGATTTTTGCTAAAAATCCTTTATTTGTTGGCGTTCTATCCAATATTTTGGGATCAGGGCTCCTAGCGTCTGTTTAGTTTCTTTCACCTCAATCTAAAAATCTACCGTCTGCTGCCTTGATTGTTATTTGGTCAATGTTTTTACTAACTTCATTCCAAGTATTATACCTTTTTGAAAAGCGAAAGGAACGTAGAAGCTCTTAAACCGATTTGCCGAATAAGTTCCATACATTTTTTTGTTTAAATCGCTTCAAAGTTGAAAACATAATAATAGTTCTTTGATTCTAATATTTGTCGATCAGATTTCTGGAGCTGTTAGTGGTAGGTTCTGGTTTGATCTAATCCCCAAACAACAAACATAAGCAGCCAACAAATAAAGGCTTTTTAGTAGATATCTTTAAAATCCCATATCTTTATGACGGTTACAGTTCGGACACCATACTATCCATCAGAAATGACCTAAATAATAACATCCTTCAATATTCAGTACGCGTTACCCAGTAACCCTGTATATATCTCCTTTCAAAAATACATTTTGAAAGTACCTAAACTACATACTTCCTCGACACATATTATTCGTTGGCCTACAGTTGGTACGGAAGTGAATGGCTTTTGCATTGCAAGCGTTTCCTTGAGTGATGCTATAGTTAAATTTCACATTGCATGATACCTCCGCTAGCGGTAAATCGGCGCAAACAATGTTGTCACGCGCTTATATAACAAAATCGTAAGATCCCTTAGATGCTCAGCTAACGAATAGATATTACTGTATGCTTGATTGTATGCATAATCTGTGAGCAAATATTCAACAGTGTTTCTCAATTTTCTATTATTTGGAGTCAAACATTAATTGCAATCCTTAATTTCTAATATGCCTAATCCACGTCCAATCATACCAACGGTAGCACGACTGCTGAAACATACGTACACTTGGCAACAGCGCTTGAAATGGCGGCATGCGAGCTCTCGGCGTTGCCCCTTTGTGCAGGTCCTTTAGCCATAGCTTAGAGATCGGTACAGGCATGCACACGCATACTGTGGGAAGCTATAGATGTGCGAGTGTACTCAATATATTCGCACTCAGAACGTTCATCGCAGACTTGTACTGTCGCATATCTGTGCGAACTCAAGTCGCTTGATCCATTCGGTATCGTGATAAAAATTTCTGAGGAGCAAAAAAACCGTAAATTAGAGCACCAACGCACATGTATGTTTCTTTCATGTTAATCAAAAAACCGACACCAGTTTTAGGCTCACACCATGTCGCTTATCTATTTTGCGCGATGTGACGCATTGTGAGAGGGGCCATGAAATCACAGCAGTTTCGCAGCAATTACGCACGGTTTGACAATGCCGCAAGATCCGCCGAGGGTCCGGCTTGCCGCTTCGCGGTGGCCGCCCGTTTAGATTTGACGCGCCAGTCTTAGTCAGGTGCGTAGCGATATAGCAGGTGTGGTAAGTTATTCTTGAAGTTTGCGCGGGAAATTAGACGATACAATTAATAACAATGCAGCAAGGCACATCGGTTAGCAATACAGCATCCAAACGACATGTTTTATCAACCGGTGAACGCAATATAGTGAAGAATGTTTACGATGGTGTACGTACACGATTTCCTGAAAGGCCGGTGAAGGAAATCGTTAAACTTTGCAGCGATCTGACTAAGGTCTCAGTTGCAACAATTTTCAGAATTTTGAAGGAAAAGAAGCGCGACGTAGTATTTGTGGTAAAATCACTTAAACAAAAAAGAGGAGTTAAAAAGATTGTTTTGGATGGTGACGTGAAAAATGCGATTCGTCGAAAAGTCCATTCATTTTATCTCCGTAATGAACTTCCAACGATAAAAAAACTACAACAGGAATTACAAAATGATGAAAGTCTGCCAAAGATATCTCGTCGGGTATTATTGAGAACATTACGCGAAATAAATATCAGATATTTGAAAAGAAAGCGGAACAGCGCATTGATTGAAAGAGACGATATAGTATTATGGCGTAGAGAATATTTAAGAAAAATAGGTACGTAGTATTCGTAACGCCGGGGGAATAAAAATCTATTACTTGGACGAAGCTTGGTTGAATGAAGGGCACACGGTTACTAGGTGTTGGCAGGATTTGAATATAGCGAGTCGTAGACAAGCCCATCTTGAAGGCCTAAGTACGGGATTAAAATGCCCTTCAGGCAAAGGCCGTCGGCTAATAATAACGCATATTGGCAGCGAATCTGGGTTTGTGGATGGGGGATTGAACGTCTTTGAATCTCGGAAAACTGGTGATTATCATGAGGATATGGACGCTGTAGTTTTTGAATCTTGGTTTAAATCCATATTGACAAAATTAGAACCCGGTTCGGTTATTGTATTAGATAACGCGTCCTACCATAGTCGGCGTTTAGAAGCTCTTCCGACTTCTAATTGGAAAAAAGCGGATATCTATGACTGGCTCGTGTCAAAAAATATAGAATGCGATATGACTATGCTCAAAGCACAGCTGTCACAACTCGCGCGTCACCACAAAGAAAGGTATATAAAATTAGCAGTAGACGAAATGGCTAGGGAAAAGGGTTTTACAGTTTTAAGACTGCCTCCGTATCACTGCGAGTTAAACCCAATCGAGTTAGTATGGGCACAAGTAAAAAATGAAGTAGCGCGTAGGAATACAACTTTTAAGTTGGCCGATATACGTATCCTTTTAGAAGAAGCAATCGGTGCGGTAACTGCAGATAACTGGCAGAAATGCGTATCACACGTAAAAGCAGAGGAAGAAAAGTTTTGGAAATTAGATCCCCATATAGATTCCGTAATAGAGCCAGTCATAGTTAACCTTGGCAGTGATACAACCAGTGACAGTGACGAGTCCTTTGACTGTAGTTCTGCTAGTGATGACGAATTTCCACCGCACACGTCCGCAACTGACTGAGATTCAGAACAAGTATATTTATTTACTTTTTATTTGTTTTTGTTGTTTTTTTGTTGTTTATTTTTTTAATTTATTTTAATTTATATATTTACTTTTTTATTCGTTGTTTATTTTTAAGACGTTCATAGACAATTTAGTCAATCACTTTTGTTGCTGTTGCTCCAGTTTCTTAAGCAGAATATATTTTTTGTTCATTGTAACTTTTAAGACTTTACTTCTTACTCTGAATTTAATTTGTTGGATTCTAAGTTCTCCTTTGAAGTTTAGAGAGTTTATTTATTGTTTCATTTTCGTATTCATGCACCTTTTCAGTTTCCTATTCATTTTGTTAAACATAAAAGAAGGGTGGGAGGAGTGGTGGGACTCGATATGCAGCCACCTCCTCGTGGTGAGTCCTGGGTAGTCCGCATAAAGACTAGCTGAGAGCTGCATTACTGTTGTAGATTATTTCAATTCCACTTCCAGTATGACCGAATGTGAGAACTTTACTATTTGAAATCTTTGGCTGACGTCTAACGTAATATAATGTTTCCATTGAAACTGTACCTGTGGTTGCCTGCCCCTACCAAGCCGCTGTGCTGATGGCCAATAATTAAGCCCATAGCTATTTGACAATATCATACTTGCATTTTTGAGAAAGACTGCACATTTATGTAAACGAAACATTAGCAACTACTCAACTAGTTATAACTTCCAATATCTAGTAGCATATATCTAGCTTTGATTCGGATAAGTAATATTTTATCATTAAAATATATCTTTACATTTCAAAATAAAATCGGGTACACCTATTTGTAAAAAATGAATACAGAACGTATAGAATTTTATGATAGCTTTAAATTGTATATTGGCTCTGAATCCCTATCTAGACCTTCAAAGAAATCGAGCGCGCCACTGCTACCCGGCGTGACCAGGCGTGACGCAGGTATCATCGAATGTGGAACTTAACTATACACATCAAAACAAGAATGATCGTAAGTTGAATGGATTTGACCGAATCATCTGTAGACAAATGAATTTATCTCGAGAAGTTGCTTCATATTAAGAAAGAACAGTAGGATTTTGGGAGGATATATGCAATCACCGAACTTTATTACCTATCAATTAATTCCGATCTGACAGAATATTTTATGTCAAGACCCAATGGCCCATAACCAGTAAGACGACACAAAAAAAGCTATTTGTTTCTAAGTTTCTAGTTAACATTGAATTATATTTTTCGCATGCTTTATTCAGCTGTTTTTAAATACATCTATTTGTAAATGAAAAAAATGAATAAAACAGAAATAATTGACGGATATACACATGTCGTATTTTTGTAGTTTAAAAATAACTTCAGTGGCCTGGGTATACACAGTTATACATATGGGTTTGCCATATTAAAACACGGATTCCCATTTCGAACAGAACTCACTTGTTTTTTAATCTACATACACAGTATTTCAGAAGGTGATAGTTAGGACCTCAATGAATGACAACTATTATTTGCGATTATCTCATAAACGTTTTTTAGTGTGCAAAAAAACCCGCAATGCAAAATCATACATTCTTCAAATGTATGTAATTTAACAACCAAACACGATATCAAAAAAATGCCAAATAGGTAACAAAGCGCAAGTTTTCTTCTTCAATTTGTTTTTTGAATCATTACTGTAAGTTTGAAGGTAACGTCAGGAGCTTGGAAATGCAAAATCCATTTTTATGGTGACCTTTGGTCCTTTTGGACTTTTGGACTTACCTAACCTCAGTTTAGACACATATACTGGAGAAAGGGAAGAGGCAGCCACGCCTCCTCGCTAACACGGGAATACGTATTTTCTTAGATTCTCAATTTCGCGCGCTATACCCTAGACCATCAACAATAAAAACCTAGATTTGTTGATATTATTTGTATTCTTTAGCCCCTCCTTGAATACCTCATACATAAAAGAGCAAAGCAAGGTGTAAAACGCAAACAAGATTACAGAAATTAAGTATGATGATTTTCTAAGTCCACCTCATCACGACATCGAATGAATGAATGAAGTTTGCAGCGGCAACCATGCAAACATATGCTTTTTGCATATGTACACATAACATTTTTTCTACAATATAAGTAAATATGATTTTAAATGTTTGAAATTAAATGACAAATGTCAGTAGTAAGTAACTAAGTATGCTTTATTCACAAAATAATTTCATCGGCGCCCTAGTGGCTTAACGGCCTATCTTACTTTTAGCAGTTGTGCAAAAAATTAAACTTTTGGCACAGTACACAGTAAAAAAAATTGTCACTTATTTAATGATCATAGAAAAAACATCTTTGTAATTTTTACTTCTCTAATTGGGCACACTGAACTTATCTTGTGATTTTCTGAGATATTCTCAGCACCAGGACCTGAGGATTTCTAATCGTGCCTCTGTCATAATACTTGAGGAACTATTGGTTGGTCGAATGAGGGTATACGGAACTAGAATTGCGATAAATTGTTCATACCAGATTTATCGTCAATTTAAAATCACCAGTCGTCTGACAGGCGAAACGTCAGAAATACGCTGAGAACATCGTCTTTATTGACGGAACCATCAATCGCTTGATTGTTTCAATGCACCTGAATGCACCGTCCTTTTAGATAGGTTATACACATGATACTACGACACTGACAGATATGATCACTTGGCGGACAGATTTCGAACCGGTCTGCGCATGACGTCACCGTGTGACAAAAATGTACAAGCACATGGCGCCAAAGCATTGATTTTTGAAAGTTTTATTTCGTTTCCTGTTATATCTGTCTTAGATATTTAATATTCATACAAAATGAAAATAGCTCATGCACAGTATAATACAAACGATACATATTGCTCTGAATAAAAAATTGGTGAAATAGTTATACAGAGAATTGATATTAATCGACGACTGACCCGTTTGCAGTAGTTCCGAGCGTTCTGAATTTCAGATACAAAAATTTGAATCTATGTACTCAAAAAAAATTTACATTGTGGAAAAAGAACAGAGCCAGAGCGGTCTGGACGTATTTTTCTGAAATCTCATATAAGAGGTTGATTGGAGTGCCTAGTGAAACCATCTTTTTGTGGGAAAATTTCTCTGGTAGGGGGTGGAATTATCATATACTTCATTCAGGAGCCTTTGATTACCGTTCTTATTTTTTATATATAGATTATGATGTTGCATCACCAGCTCGTCAAGCCAATTTGCATAATTATGTATTTACTGTATAATTCTCTTAGACAAGAAATAAATAACATGATTTTGTCATTAGAGGTTTTTAAAAATCATGAACAAGCATAATGGCATTATGTTTATGGCGAATGAATATTGACTTTTTTCTGCTAGTGATCGGTGGAAAAATACATTACCAAATTTTCTTATTTTTTATTTATTCAAATATATGTCACAACCGCGTATATGTTAAACATAAAATAAAAACATATCACAATACAACAATACAATATCTTTCTGGGCATTGTATTTAGCTAGTACAGGTGAATTCTCGTATACTAAAGATTCCTAGTAATAACAGGATTTTCCTCAATTTTTTTCAAATTTTTTTCACACGATGTATCTGTTTAATAATATGTCTGAATTAAAAAGTTTGATCCACTTGTAGTGATGGTTTCTGATGGCCTGGGTATAGGGCACATTATTTGTTGCTCTCTTGTGTTGTAGTTAGGTATTGATTCTGTATATATGAGTCTATGAGGAAATATATTTTGGACAGACAATAAGAACTGAAAAAGGGGTGAATGAGAGCATATAGAACTAGCCTTTCTCTATATGAACTGAAAATGGAATATCAAAATACGTTCTGCAACCTGTAAATCTCCAACCATCTTTTAGCGCATTTTTATTTTATGTAGCTTTTTTTATCCAAATAGGAAAGGCGCTAGTAAAGCTGGATACACTGTCGCAGGACCCTGTATACTTATTACTTTATACTATTTTACAATGTTATTGAATTTCAGTTTTCTAATATTCGAGGTCTCTCTAATTCCCCTATCAAGAATTCGTATTCTGAAATACATTGTGCATCTAAAAAACAAGCTCATCTTTGCTTCATCAGTCACATATACATTTTCTGATAATTTGTTTAAATTCGCAAGATAGTTTTTTTTTCAATTTTCAAAGCGTTTCCATTATAGTTGGAAAATATATGGCCGAGCTCATTACATTTTGCCAAGAACTCATCTGTATGTTTTTGTAGTCCACCTTCTGTTAAATGGTTGACCCAACTGAGAGAAGTATCTGTGCAATCTGGGATATAACCCAGTTTCTCCTTATTTTTCAACTTAAATGCAATGAAACCTGCCAAATTTTCCAAACCATCCCAAGTAGCGGTAATGTGACGAATAGTTTTTACTTTTTTATTATTACATCCCACAACCACACAATAAACCATTGTTCAAATATGTGTTAAACTCTAGAATCGCAAATAATTAATGTTTTATCAAACTTTACTACGGTAAACGAGTAAACTCAAGAAAATAAACTGAAAATGTTCGGCTATAACCTGTAACTAAACGAGTAAACAAACCCAGTTTGTCACACGCTGACGTCACAGGTGGAAGCGAGACGGAAGACATCATGCGCGTGAGCATACCTTCTAAAGTCGTAGTATCATGGGTTATACAGATCATAATGACATTATGACTGTTAGTTTTTGTTTAGTTGAAAACAATAAGCAATCCAATTTTCGGCTGTGTTTACAAAAAAAGGAGTCATTATTTTCCAATATAGTTTTTATAGCTCTTCCATCAATGTCATTCAAATATTAATTTAAAATTATTCATGCATACATAAATGATGGCGAATGAGATGCAGCGGCAGTAGAAGACTAGAGCAGTATTCCTCAGAAATCATCAACCGTTTAATTGTGTCAATGCACCGCCGCGCCGTGGCAATGTTTTACGTGAAAACAACGTTTATTTGAAAACAACAATAAAATATTCGATTCTTTGTTTAATTGCGCTTACGAAAAGTAAATGCATAGTTGTCCAATGATTCTGATTATAATTGTTGTATCATTAAATATTGATCTTAGTGAGATTAAATGAGATGAGCATTTCGTATTTTATTTGAAACTAAAATATAGTGCGTCTTACTGGGTGGGCCCAGACTGGCCCAGACCTTTGATGTCGTGTGCAGCTGTGTTGTGCTATCAAAATTAGAGGTAATGTTTTCTGATTGAAGACATTTACTTTTCGCTAAAAAACTGGTTCAGTCCAAATAATTATACGGTGGAGATGTATCTGTATCAAATTAAAGATAAGGATCGTCGTTACAGGTATGTGGTCCATTAAATTTGTACAAGTCCAGCCCTCAGCTCAGAGTTGTTCCTTTTCTGGGCGCTGTAGGGGTACTTGATCATGGCAAGTTCTTTCGGAGAATTAAGAGGTTGGGTGAGGACGGTGGTGCTTCAAAAATTGTTGTTTATTACCCTAAAAATAAACAACCTTGGAACATTCTGTACTTTACAGGCCTATCCGCAAATTGCCTTTGCAGACATACTCTTTATTAACACTGTTGATTTTTAATTATTTATTTAATCATTTGTACTGTCCATATACGCGAGAATAACAAAACTGACGAGAAGCGACAGGATCATTTCAATCCTGTATGCAGATGCGCCAAATATGATGTTTTACAGTCAGTTACTTACAGTGCAGCGTCCAGAATATTTGTTATTATCGTGTGCCAGTATTCGTGACATGTCAAACAAGAACATTCTAGGTCATTTTATATGGCTACTAGCATATCATGGATAAAAATGGTTTTAAGTATTTGTTTATAGAATTCACTCCTCCAACAAAATTTTAATTGGTTTTGTATTTATGTTGAGAGAACGCGTTTCGACTATAGTAAATCCTATTACGCTAAAAATAACTACCTACTTTAATGATTGTAGCAGATGCAGTTTGGAAACTTAAAACAGGTCAACATTGTATGTTAAATAATATTTCTTACTTGAAATAAGCAATTTTAATTCAGGTACAACCGACAAGTTTTAATTTGTGAGATACTGGGAAACAGGGAAATGTGATTGAGTTTCATAAACCTATATATGCATGTTTTTTGGAAGTTTCAATTTGGTTGCTTCCATGCCAAGTTTGTCTAGCGATCGGATTTTCAAGCATCAGACAAGTCCATAGATTTTGCAACCCAAGGCACACCCTGATATATAAGTTTTTGTGTTTTCTAATTATTATCATGTTTCCCATCCAGACAAGTGGATGAAAAATCTATTCTAACGTTAGAAAAGATTAAATTTTTAGAGAAATGCGTTTTGGGGATTTTATGGCCATATTATTCATTTCCGTGAGTCAGCCTGCTTTTCAGAAAAGTATTTATATACGCTGAATGGACTTCTCACGGAGCAATTACGAAAAAGCTACATATTTGAAGTGAGTGAATGCATCTACTGGCATTAAATAATAGCTGGGTAAAAGAGGGACTCTTTGTGCTTTATTGTCCAGACTCCAGAGTATGACAATAATGTTAAGAAAGCGCATCTACAAAGTTTTTAAGATCTCCTGCGATTAAACTACTGACTGCGCAATTGTTAAAGAACTCCCTAGTGAGGAGGAAGCTAAGTACTGTCCATGCTCAGGCAATACCTCACATTGTGAGTGGTATCTCATTGGGCACTGCCAGCTAAGAAAATACATCTACAATATGAGGTTAAGTTAAGATACACTCCTGTGCAGAGGATGTGAACAGGAAGACGAGACAATTGAAAACCTGCTGTGCGGCTGTCAAGCTGTCTTATCAATACAAGAATTAATTCTGGGGTAGCGCTGGCCTCCCATGACCAGACAAAGGGGAATTTGGCTGAACTCCTACACCACTAGGTCGGGATCGTAGACCTCAGTTCTTAAACATCCTTGGGAAGAGATCAAGAGAATTCAAAATGCATAAGCGCCCTGTAATATGAAAAGAACTATTTTAAGAAAATGTATGTGAATAAATAAAAAACCATTCTTACTATTGGAAATCTACCCAGTGGGTGTTGAAAAAAGGCTCACTGCTCAGTTTGTGGCAAGTTTGACCTTCGGCAAGAAGGGATGGGGAATTTTGAATTCCAAAAAAACATGTATCTTCAAATGGATTATATTGCTCTTTTAACATTTATTCCAGATATAATGATAACCTTCACTTTTTATATCCAAAAATGCTGTAATTTGGCTTCAGACCCGTTAGAGTAGAAGTGTTCAATGTATGTATATTTCATAATATAATTTCTAGAACTTATCGTTGGTTCTTTCTGATCCATTGCGCTTCATTGGCTAATTAATAAAACCGCATCAAATGAAATAAATAGTTTGCTAAGATTTAGCCTTTCTCAAACATTGTGGGAACATCAAAAAAAACATACAAACGATACTATTTGCTATTCGGCTTGTCCTTGTATATATTCGAATAATGAATGTTTGTTAATGTACGAGAATCAGATTCCCGGATTTTCGGATATAACCCTAATGACATTTTGGCATTGCTCTAACAAATATTTGTCAAGTAGCCGAAGAGCTAATTTTCCTTAACGACGTAACTTTTTTTTCAAATGAAATGTATAGCAGCATTTATTCGGTGCGAGAACTTCATATAAGTTCAGTAGTGATGTAGAACCGGCAAGTTCTAATGAGTTAACAAGCGTATAATCTTCGTATTATGCTCTTCTAATTAGAATTATTTATTGTTCAACTAGGAGGCTGCGCTCCAAATAGAATATATTTTTTTGTAGCCATGCAATTTAAATTCTGGCAATTTCGATCACGTACAAAAAAAGGTGCAAAGTGTGTTGACATTCATGGCGCTGTCCTTGATAATACCGTATAATAATGGATTTTTAGAGTTTTACAGCTTTCTAATCATTAACATTTTTAGGGAGAAGCCTTAAGTTGGGAGGAAAAGGGAGGCTCATTTATAAATGACTTTTACCTTATACAAATTTGATCCTGGTGAAATCTTGTTCCCTCCTTTATATAGGTCATGTATATAACTATAGAATTCCTTTTACCCAATCTCTCTCCATATTGGCCGTCCTTCCCTTAGTATAAGTTGTTGGTGATAACAGATGTAAATGATACTTTAATGTATGCCTAGACCGCGACCTATATCTAATTGCTTCCATAACTCAGGCTGGTATTTGTTCAAACTATAATAAGCACTTTTTGCTGCTATTACCATTAACACTTACATATTCATGTAAATAGGTTTATGTTAATATGAAATTTTGATTACATGTTGAATAAGCTGATAATGGATAGGTGAAATAACTGTTTTCGTTTTTATGAAGGTTATTGTTTTTAACCATATACGGAGTGTTCATTTGAAAACTTCCCACCACGGATTTATCGAAAACTACAGGTTGAAAGGAAAACACGTCAAACGATTTGTCAAGGGGGACAACTTTTCAACCAAAAACTACTACACCCCCTTGTACCCTCCACCTTTTCGAAAAAACTAGAAAAATCTGTGTGTATCTTAATTTATAATAATAATAATAATAGCGTTTATTGTAAATATAAAATAAATAAAATACAATAAACAACAAGTGACCCAAAAAAAGTTAAAAACTTGTGCTTGGGTATAAGTAGTTATTATAAAATGGAAACAACAAATAAGGGTCAATTCAGGAATATTTATATTTAAATATTATGTATTCCATATATATCAGTAATAATAGGTATTGCATATGTCTACAAGTTGGTGAATTTTAATGCGCTTATTATTTACTATCCATTGTTTTAAACCACACTTGAACGAATTTAAAGGCACTAGACATTTTATGCTTTCTGGTATCTCATTGTATAGTCTTGGAGCAAGAAATGTATGACATCGTAATAAAGTATTTTTTCTTGCTTTTGGTACAACATTACATGCAAATCTTATGTCATATTTATGTTCGTGTTTTGTCAAGTTTGATTTATTTTTATATTGGTAAATACCTAATGACATGAAAAATGTTTGGCGGATATCTAGAATTTTTGTTTTAGAAAATAACAAGTCACTAGGATATGTACATTTCACTTTATATAAAATTTTTATTAAACGTTTTTGTATAATTTCTATTGCTTTTATATTATTTTTACATGCTGCGCCCCACACCACAATACAATATCGTATATGACTATGAACAAGTGCTTCGTATACAATGATCATCTGTTCATAGGTAAGTATAGTGGAAAGGAGTTTAAATTTGCTTATAACGTAACGAATCTTTTTGACAACATATTCGGTATGCTCTTTCCATTTGATATGGCAATCTAGATATATTCCTAAGTACTTGATACTGGTGACCATTGATATAGGAGCTACCTGTTTACAACTGATTTGTAAGTTGGTGTATTTCGGTAAGCCGTTTGCGTATGATGCGAATGGAACAAAGTGAGTCTTGTTGAAATTGACTGTTAAAAGTCGACTACTGAACCAATTGAACATTTTTTTAAAACCATTTTCAGCCTTTGATTTTAATATTTCCCAACTTTCAGCAGAAAATATAACAGCTGTATCGTCTGCAAAACTCACTATATCTCCGCTCACATCAACCGCAAATAGATCATTTATATATATGTTAAAGAATAATGGTCCCAGTACCGTTCCTTGAGGAACACCGCATGTTATAGGCAATGGAGAACTAGAGCATTTATTTATCACAACAGTTTGTGTTCTATTACTTAAGTAACTTTTAATTAGATATAGATTTGACCCCGTATACCATAATTTTGTAAAGTTTTCATGAGTATCATATGATCAACTGTGTCAAATGCTTTTGCTAGGTCAACAAATACACATAATGTTGGAATATTTCTGTCTACATTTTTGCATAGTTCTCCTATTACATATGTCACCGCATCTTCAGTAGATTTATTTTTTTTGAAACCGAACTGTTTATCAGAAAATATGTTATATTTCTCTAAAAATTCTGTCAATTTGTTCTTTATATTATTTTCAAAAACCTTTGCCAAACAGGAGATAAGTGAGATAGGTCTATAATTGGATAAATCATATTCATCGCCAGTTTTATGTACAGGCATCACAGTCGCAATTTTGAGTATAGATGGAAAAATACCCTTTTCCAGACAACAATTAATTATTCTAGTGAATGGCTCCGAAATCAGATGTGCTACGATTTTGAGTGTTTCAGCAGTTAAATTGTCTATTCCAGGTGTTTTGCCATTTTTCAGCAGCATTATTGAATTAATTACTTCTTGTTCAGTGATTTCTTGTACTACAATGGAGTTTGAGAGTCTGATTGTTTGTGTGTCTATAGTTAAATTCCACATTCGATGATAGCTGCATCACGCCGGGTAGCAGTGGCGCGCTCGATTTCTTTGAAGGTCTAGATAGGGATTCAGAGCCAATATACAATTTAAAGCTATCATAAAATTCTATACGTTCTGTATTCATTTTTTACAAATATGTTTACCAGATTTTATTTTGAAATGTAAAGATATATTTTTATGATAAAATATTACTTCTCTGAATCATAAGTTATATGCTCGGTTATATGTACATATATGTTGTGACAGTTGTGCTTTGAGCATAGTCTTATCGCATTCTATATTTTTTGACAAGAGCCAGTCATAGACATCCGTTTTTTTCGAATTAGAAGTCGGAAGAGCTTTTATACTCCGACTACGGTAGGACGCGTTATCTAATACAATAACCGAACCGGGTTCTAATTTTATCAATATGGATTTAAACCAAGATTCAAAAACTACAGCGTCCGTATCCTCATGGTAATAACCAGCTTTCCAAGATTCAAAGACGTTCAATCCCTCATCCACAAACCCAGATTCGTTGCCAATATGCGTTATTATTAGCCGACGGTCTTTGCCTGAAGGGCATTTTAATCCCGTACTTAGGCATTCAAGATGGACTTGTCTACGACTCGTTATATTCAAATCCTGCCAACACTTAGTAACCGTGTGACCTTCATTCAACCAAGTTTCGTCCAAGTAATAAATTTGTATTCCCCCGGCGTTACGGATACTACGTATTTTTCTTAAATATTCTCTACGCCATAATACTATATCGTCCCTTTCAATCAATGCGCTGTTCTGCTTTCTTTTTACATATCTGATATTTACTTCGCGTAATGTTCTCAATAAACCCCGACGTGATATCATTGGCAGACTTTCATCATTTTGTAATTCCTGTTGGAGTTTTTTTATTGTTGGGAGTCCATTACGGAGATAAAATGAATGGACTTTTCGACGAATCGCATTTTTCACGTCGCCATCCAAAACAATCTTTTTAACTCCTCTTTTTTGTTTATGTAATTTTACCACAAATACTACGTCGTGCTTTTTTTCCTTCAAAATTCTGAATATTGTTGCAACTGAGACCTTAGTCACATCGCTGCAAAGTTTAAAGATTTCCTTCACCGGCCTTTCAGGAAATCGCGTACGTACACCATCGTAAACATTCTTCACTATATTGCGTTCACCGGTTGATAAAACGTCGTTTGGATGCTGTATTGCTAACCGATGTGCCTTGCTGCAATGTTATTAATTGTATCGTCTAATCTCCTGCGCAGCGTCTATAACGTTACGCCCCTGGCCGAGACTGGAGCGTCAAACCCAACACTCGGCTGATCTTGCGGCATTGTCAAACCGTCCGTAATTGCTGCGAAACTGCTGTGATTTCATGGCCCCTCTCACAATGCGTCACAGCGTCACATCGCGCAAAATACATAAGCGACATGGCGTGAGCCTGAAACTGGTGTCTGTTTTTTGATGAACATCAAAGAAACATACGTGTACGTTGGTGCTCTAATTGACGGTTTTTTTGCTCCTCAGAAATTTTTATCACGATACCGAATAGATCAACCGACTTGAGTTCGCACAGATATGCGACAGTACAAGTCTGCGATGAACGTTCTGAGTGCGAATATATTGAGTACACTCGCACATGTATAGCTTCCCACAGTATGCGTGTTCATGCCTGTACCGATCTTTAGGCTATGACTAAAGGACCTGCACAAAGGGGCAACGCCGAGAGCCCGCATGCCGGGATTTCAAGCGCTGTTGCCAAGTGTACGTATGTTTCAGCAGTCGTGCTACCGTTGGTATGATTGGACGTGGATTAGGCATATTAGAAATTAAGGATTGCAATTAATGTTTGACTCCACATGGAAAATTGAGAAACATTGTTGAATAGTTGCTCACAGATTATGCAAACGATCAAGCAATCAATAATACCTATTCGTTATCTGAGCATCTAAGGGATTTTACGATTTTGTTATCTAAGCGCGTGACAACATTGTTTGCGCTGATTTGCCGCTAGCGGAGGTATCATGCAATGTGGAATTTAACTATTCTGCTAGATGTTTACCAATAGAGCAAAAGTATCGGTTAAATTCATTACTAATATCTAAGTTAGTGTTCAACATGTCTCCATTTTGAGACATAATTTTACCATTGTCTTTACCAGAGTTATTTACACCTATAACGTTATTCACACATTTCCATAGCTTTTGTGTATCGTTGGTATGGTTCATGATTTTATCTTGATAATATGACAATTTTCTAGCTCTGATTAAATTTGTAAGCTTATTATGATATTTTTTATATTTTTCTTTATTTTCTACTGACGGATCATTTATCATTATTTTGTAAAGCCTATTTTTTTCATTTACGGAATTTATTAAAGCAGCAGTGATCCATTCTTTTCTTTTCTGTTTGTTCTTTTTTATTCTCACTTTTGTTGTACAATTTTTAATGTGTGTTGTCAGAGTTGTAATGAATGTTTCTGTTGATTTTTCAATTTCACTAGCGAAATACACCTCATTCCACGATTCATTTTTTAGTTCATTTAAAAGTTTATTTTTATTTAAGTATTCTTTGTATCGCAACATTTCACTATTAAGTGGATTATTTGTTCCTGGAAGTAGTATCTGTAGTACTTGAGAAAAATGATCTGTAGTTGATGTTTCAACGATAACGGGAATTATTCTCACATCTTTAATTTTGTTATTAATAAATATGTGATCAATACACGATTTTGTACTATCAGTTATTCGAGTGTAGCTGTTTATTGCAGATGTGAAGCCATGAATGCTTAAAATATTAAGATAGTCCTGAATGTTGGTTTCTTCTCCAAGAATATTGATATTTATATCACCTATTATAACATGCATGTCTGCAGATATGCATGCTGCAAGATAGTGATTGAGATTTTCAACAAATTCATTTACGAGCGTTTGTGGTGATCTATATATACACGTAATCAAAATTCTTTTATTACACTTAGTGAAGTATATCTGGACGATTTTGATATTCCCAATAATAAATGTATTATAACTATGTAAAGTATTTTCTCTTATATACACTACCACTCCATCATTTTGATTCACATCGCCATTGTTGTACACTAATGTGTATCCATCAAGCTTATACAACGATATATCATCTAGCTTCCAGGTTTCAGATAGAATTATGAAATCTAAACTAAAATTAAGTTCACTTAGTAGTAATTTAAGTTCATCTAAATTTTTGTTTAAACTCCTAATGTTCATATGAAACATATGCAAACTATTCTTACTTTTTGTAATATTTAGTAGGTTATTGAGGTCATATGTGTCTTGAGCAGTATGAGTATTAAATGTTTCGATTTTAAAATCTCTAATATAACTATCCATTTAATACTTTATGTATAATTATTATCTACTTTTATTTTCGTTCAATCAAATATAGCTTAAAATTCAATGTTCGAAAGGTACTGAGATTGAAAATATTTGGTCAAATAGAAATCAAAAACACATGAAAATATCACTTCTTATTGCAATAAATGTTCAGATGTTGCGGGTTATTGCCCAAACAACGACATAGACGATGTTTAAATTCCTGACGGACAGTTGCAAAAACATGTTTCGGGATATCATGGCTGCTTTCGATGACGCGCTGATGAAAGTCATCCAAATTTTCAGGTTGGGGACTTAGCACAATAGATTTTAAATTGCTCCATAGAAAGAAGTCTATTGGCGTCAAATCAGTAGCTCTAGCTGGCTATTCTATGGGTCCTCTTCGCCCTATCCATTTTTCGGGAAACGCGGCGCCGTCTAGCCATTGCCCAACCAGAAGAACATAGTGATAAGGAGCATCGTCTTGCTGGAAATAGTTTCCAGCCTCATCAAGCATAGGGTTTCCGTACTCATCGATTTGGGTTCAATGGTTTTAGTGACAAGCGGATTGATGGTATTTCCCAACATACCCAAACACATTGCTCCATTTAAATTTCCATAAATTATTTTTTGGGAGATACTGGGTAAAACCCTTCTACAAACGCATGGAGATTTTCACGCTCCAATACTTGCAGTTATACTTCCTTACAAATCCAGTTAAATTAAATGTGCATTCATCAGTGAGGCAGATATTCTTTACAAGAATGGTATTTACCATTAATCACATATCACAAAACTCAACTCGGCGATCGAAATTGTCTTCGGTTAACTCTTGCACTAGGTATTTTCATTTTTAATGCACAAACTTTATGAAGCTTGATAATTGTCTGTATGGAGCCAAATGAAATGTCAGTCAAATCCATACTTTTGCGTAACGAAATATTAGGATTTATGCCAAAATGACCCAAAACTTGAGCGGCTTCATCCAGAATTTTCCGTTTTTACAGATCCAGTTTCAGCAAATTTTGTAACAAGCATACCTATGAGAAGTTATCTTCCTCGTATGTCTGGCGTTAAACGGAACTGCTGTTTGCTGAGCAAGATTTTGAACACTGATTGCAATAAAAAGTGGAATTTTTGTTTTTTTTTTTGTTTCCTATCTGAACAAATTAATACACAAACTTTTTCTAAAATTTTTCGAAAACGGATAGACCGATTTAAAAAATCAAACTCCAAATAAAGGACTTCGACATATCTTTGAAACAACCTATTATTATTACTCGATACCCCTTGTCATTTAAAATTTTGAAGAAAACGACCCGGTACAAGGGCGGAAGGTAGTTGTTGTTTAATAAGTTGTCCCTTTTGGCGTGACTCGGCGTTTTTAGTTAATCAGTGGTTTTTAATAAATTCGTGGTGGGAAGTTTTCAAATGTATATGCTTGTATACGGTAGAAGGGGGGTAGTCATTGCCGAAACAAAAACCAGTTAGGTAATAAACGGTTAATAATTGGGAATGCGGCAATTAAACGCAACAAGTGGACTCTTTTAACTTTATTCCAAGCTTTCGGAAACTTATGATTCCATCTTCAGGGCTACAATAGAATTTGGAATGAGTCACAATCTCAAAAAGGGGATGTTAATACTTACAAAGTTAGTGAGATTGCAGCGAAATGATGTTAAATGGGAGTTTTCACAAAAACTAGCACAATTTGTGTAAAACACAAAATCGTTGTCACGAAACATTGAATGTTGATACAAAGGACTTTAAACATTAGAAAACACATTAAAATCAGATATCTGTAGTAGTAATATACGTATACGTACTAACAGTTTCGAACCTGGATAAGGTTTTCGGCATTTGAATGCTTTTCTCTTAATTCTCTTATCTCTTATCTTATTTATAAAATCTTATTTATAAAATGTTACCGGAAGCTTCGTACTGCGAAAAACACTTTGATGTTTCTTATTTTTATTTTCGATCTCATCTTAATATGAGTATTCACTACTTAGATTTTGTTGAGGTTTGCAATTTCGATTGATCTGTCATCATCATCACGACCTGTAGTTGAATTAGAGCGCCATTTGAAGTTTGAACTAATCGTGGCAGATTTCAAAGGACTATACATAGCCATGGTGGAAACATGTCTGTCAGTTCACTCAGAGGTGGCTGAAAACAATAATTCAAGTAGCCTTAACGCAGGCACAAAAACTTAGTGAATTTTTAAAATAAAGCTTATCAAAGGGATACAGTGGCTACAAAATTTAGTGTTTTAGGTTTTATTTCTTATAGGTATCTATGTCGAATCCATGAGCATGTCCGCAAAAACGAATTAAAACTCTAGAAATTTGCAGCATACGGACAGTGCTTGTCCATTTCTCAAAATAATGGAAGGCATCTTTTTCCAAACGTTATTTTCGAATATTATAGGAAGCGGTTACATTCTCAGTTTCACGAAGTGGCTGAAATGATTGAAAGCCTTGCTTTGACCTTTCAGAAGAATGCATAGAAAAAAACTGGTCCAACTGGTAGTATTACAATGAATGAAGGAAGCATCCCAGATTCCGCTCCTCAGAAAGATGTATAATATGTATATTATAGACGCGATAGTATTATTCTGAGAATAACTGAGCAAAATATCAAAGCTAGCATCACGTGTCCGATGGTCTCCCAATAATCCTAATAACGAGCTCGATCCTAGAAAACAGAAACAGCATAATGTTCTTTATTTTCTCAGAATGGTAGAAGGTGAATCAATCATTTCGGAAGCTGCATTATGACGTAAGCGAACTTAGTGAACTCGGGCAATAACGAAGTGCTTATCATCACGGTCACACAAATCTAGAGAACAGGCATGCTGGAAAGCGGGTTATATGATAGTTCAGCTTATAGCCTATACTCACCAAAATCAAGCAGAAACAGTTTTAGGGCCAATTTCACCACCAGTCGATAATGGGTAGGTTTAATAACTGTTTTCATTTTTATGAAGGTTATTGTTTGTAACCATACATACTTATGCGTATACTAAGATTTTCGAACCTGGATAAGATTTTTGGCATTTGAATGCTTTGATATCATTTATACAACTTTGTCGGAATCTTCATACTGCGAAGGAACGTTTTGGCCTTTTTTTATTTTTATTTTCGATCCCATTTCAATATCAGCTTGCACTATTTAAGTTTTGTTAAACCTTTATAGAGTATAATTTTTGGTAGATGTTTATCATCTTAGAATTCATTATTGTTAAGGCACCTCGATTGATGTATAGTCATTACCCATGATACTACGACACTGACAGATATGATCACTTGGCGGACAGATTTCGAACCGGTCTGCGCATGACGTCACCGTGTGACAAAAGTGTACAAGCACATGGCGCCAAAACATTGATTTTTGAAAGTTTTATTTCGTTTCCTGTTATATCTGTCTTAGATATTTAATATTCATACAAAATGAAAATAGCTCATGCACAGTATAATATCAACGATACATATTGCTCTGCATCTGAAAAAAAAATTGGTGAAATAGTTATACAGAGAATTGATATTAATCGACGCCTGACCCGTTTGCAGTAGTTCCGAGCGTTCTGAATTTCAGATACAGAAATTTGAATCTATGTACTCAAAAAAAAAAATTTACATTGTGGAAAAAGAACAGAGCCAGAGCGGTCTGGACGTATTTTTCTGAAATCTCATATAAGAGGTTGATTGGAGTGCCTAGTGAAACCATCTTTTTGTGGGAAAATTTCTCGGGTAGGGGGTGGAATTTTTATATACTCCATTCAGGAGCCTTTGATTACCGTCCTTATTTTTTATATATAGATTATGATGTTGCGTCACCAGCTCTTCAAGCCAATTTGCATATGTATTTACTGTATAATTCTCTTAATAAAAGGTAGACCACAAATAAATAACATGATTTTGTCATTAGAGGTTTTTAAAAATCATAAATAAGCATAATGGCATTATGTTTATGGCGAATGAATATTGACTTTTTTCTGCTAATGATTGGTGGAAAAATACATTACCAAATTTTCTTATTTTTTGTTTATTCAAATATATGTCACAACCGCGTATATGTTAAACATAAAATAAAAACATATCACAATACAACAATACAATATCTTTCTGGGCAGTGTATTTAGCTAGTACAGGTGAATTCTCGTATACTAAAGATTCCTAGTAATAACAGGTTTTTCCTCCATTTTTTTCAAAATGTTTTCACACGATGTATCTGTTTAGTAATATGTTTGAATTAAAAAGTTTGATCCACTTGTAGTGATGGTTTCTAATGGCCTGGGTATAGGGCACATTTGTTGCTCTCTTGTGTTGTAGTTAGGTATTGATTTTGTATATATGAGTCTATGGGGAAATATATTTTGGACAGACAATAAGAACTGAAAAAGGGGTGAATAAGAGCATATAGAACTAGCCTTTCTCTATATGAACTGAAAATGAAATATCAAGATACGTTCTGCAACCTGTAAATCTCCAACCATCTTTTAGCACATTTTTATTTTATGTAGCTTTTTTTTATTCCAAATAGGAAAGGCGCTAGGAAAGCTGGATACACCGTCGCAGGACCCTGTATACTTATTACTTTATACTATCTTACAATGTTAGTGAATTTCAGTTTTCTAATATTCGAGGTCTCTTTAATTCCCCTATCAAGAATTCGTATTCTGAAATACATTTTGCATCTAGAAAACAAGCTCATCTTTGCTTCATCAGTCACATATAGGTACATTCTCTGATTATTTGTTTAAATTCGCAAGATAGTTTTTTTCAATTCTCAAAGCGTTTCCATTATAGTTGGAAAATAATATATGGCCGAGCTCATTACATTTTGCCAAGAACTCGTCTGTATGTTTTTGTAGTCCACCTTCTGTTAAATGGTTGACCCAACTGAGAGAAGTATCTGTGCAATCTGGGATATAACCCAGTTTCTCCTTATTTTTCAACTTAAATGCAAAGAAGCCTGCCAAATTTTCCAAACCATCCCAAGTAGCGGTAGTGTGACGAATAGTTTTTACTTTTTTATTATTACATCCCACAACCACACAATAAACCATTGTTCAAATATGTGTTAAACTCCAGAATCGCAAATAATTAATGTTTTATCAAACTTTACTACGGTAAACGAGTAAACTCAAGAAAATAAGCTGAAAATGTTCGGCTATAACCTGTAACTAAACGAGTAAACAAACCCCGTTTGTCACACGCTGACGTCACAGGTGGAAGCGAGACGGAAGACATCATGCGCGTGAGCATACCTTCTAAAGTCGTAGTATCATGGTCATTACCTGTAATTGAATTAGAGCGCCATTTGAAGTTTGAACCAATCGTAGCAGATTTCAAAGGACTAGTTATAGCCACCGTGGAAACATGTTTGACAGTTCTTAACGTAGGCACGAAAACCCGTCAATGGGATTTTAAAATAAAGATTTTCAAAGGAATATAGCTCCTGCTTGTCCATTTCTTAAAATGGAAGTCATCTGTGTTGTGAATTTCGAATATTATACAGGAAGCGGATACGTCAGTTTCTCGTAGTGGCTGAAATATTTAAAAGCCTTGTTTTGGATTTCAGAAGAATGTATTGAAAAAAAAAACTGGTGCAAGTAGTAGCGTCACAATGAATCAAGAAAGCGTCCTAGATTTCGCTCTTGAGAAAGATGTATAATATATTATATACGAGAAAAGATTATTCTGAGAATAACTGTGCAAAATATGAAAACTAGCATCACGTCTCCGACGTAGTGGTCCAAATTACGTGCTTGTTCCTAGAAAACAGACATGCTTCTTTATTTTATCATGTCTTATGTTCGTTTCAAGTCAAAATCAATTATTTCGGAACTCGGGCAATAGCGCAATGCTTATTTTATTTTTTTTCATTTATTTGTAATACCTATTACAAACATTGCCACCCTCGAAGGTATCACCTTGTGTGAGCGGATTGGCATCATAATTATGACAAATACATCACACTAATTTCATAATCCAACTGTTCTTCATTACCAGTATCGGCTGCACTGCCTCCACTCCCATTGGCATATCCTATCACTCCCATCATTAGATATTAGCCAGAAGCTTGCCACAACGAATTTCTTCTCGTAAATTCTCAAATTTTCTACGCGTATTTATCAGACTAAGATTTTGAGGTGACACATTTTGACATACATAGGTAGGGAAAGATGGTCACACAAATCTGTAGAACAAACATGCTGGAAAGCGGCTATAAGTATAGTTCAGCTATAGCCATAATCCACTAAAATCAAGCAGAAACAGTTTTAGGACCAGATTTACCACCTTCTGATAAGTCTCAGCTAGCTTCTCCATATATTTTGTCTTTGTCACTTGACGTAAAGTAAAAAGTGACAAAAACTTATGGTTAGATTATGTGATGTTTATCAGAAGGTGGTTAAACTGGCCCTAAAGGTCTCATATTTTTTGCATCTCGTAGACAAATAAGTTCCTGAAATTCAGCCTCTGGTTGTAGAAATTAAATCTCGATACAACTTTGTGTCGAAATATTTCTTTACGTTTCTTTTTGGAGTCAGAACACATAATATGTAAAATAGAATCATCTGTCTAATCTACATAGGAAGGATAATATTTCTAAGTAAAACATGGTGTCAAGCAATTTGACTCAATACTTCGCACATATTCTTGTTAATAACAAAAGTTGCGGAGTTACTAAATTCACTGTCTCCTTCATCGTCTTATCTAGAAGCTAGTCATCTAAATAAAAGTTACAACTTGGGGCAGATAATCACACATAAATGTCAGTGATTCGAAATCACATTTTTGGAAAATATTTTATGCTGTGAGAAAAGCCAATTAAGTGCATATGTACCAAATGGTTTAATTATACCTACAGGGTTGGTCATAAAGTTGCACACCAAAATTGCTATTTTTAAGCGGAATGCCCTGTATAATAATTAGATATTTCTATTATTTCTTGGAACGTAAGCATACACTTATGTTTAATTCTTTTATCTAGCCAATGATCGGCTGTTTTCAAAATCCTCCACTCCAGCGTAAAGCGGCTATAGTAGTAGTGAATTGTATCGAATGATGATATTTACCATTTATAGCTTGAAATATACATCACTCAAATATGTGTGAAGTGAAACTTATTCAATAAATACAATAACAGTAGCCATTAACCTAAGTAAAACATTACGTTATATAACTGCAATTGTTTGAAATTTCATTAACGGGAAACCTTTTCCTGCTTTGTATCCACTTTCGGATTGTGTGAACATAAGAATATTAATAGATTTTATGAGCGATAAAAAAAGGCCATTACCTTGAACATACGTAAGGAATATAGTTATGTAGAACAACCGAAATAACATATTTTCCAAGTCTTTCAACCAGAGAATGAATGACTAGCAATTACGCAGAAGTCTATGTCTATTATCTAGTGCATTTTAATGCATTTTTCAACCATATTGTGTTATTTACGCAGTGGTTTATCTTATCATTCGGTTAACTAAATCACTTGATACTGTGGAGTATTAGGTATTACTAAATTTTGATGCAGACTCTCACATATATTTCTTATGGAGTCTTGATTTACGAAATAATGACAATATTCGAAACAATACTACTACAGCTTTTATTTCGATGCCTACATCGTAAAACCTAAGTACTTTTTCCAAAAGTGCTTCAGATATAATAAATGGCCTGTTTAGAACTTTTTCCGAAACCTTATCTCAAATAAAAAACCGTTTTCAAACTCATTTAAAACAATATTCGTAACAAAACTACTACAGCTTTTATTCCGGGGCCTCCATTGTAAAACCCACGTACTTTTTCCAAAAGTGCTTCAGGCATATTAAATGGCCAGTTCGAACTTTTTCCGAAACCGTATCTTAAATTAAAAATCGTTTTCAACCTCATTTAAAACAAACTACTTCGGGGGCATTTCTCCTCCTGCGTGATAGTGCATTCCATTGTCCAGCTGCGAATAGCAGCTATATGGCACTAAAAAATACTGACAGGTGATGTCTACCTTTTCTATAACTTGATAAATAAATAAGCTAAATTCAAATTATGTGAACTGACAGTTAGTAAATGCAATAATAACTAGCAATTAAAAAGTGCTTTAGATAATTTATTACGACAACCATAGGATATTCCATTAACAAGGAAAACTTTCCCTGATTTCTCAGCTTAAAATAAAGACGTTATTTCCATGAAATACATACGAACACTGGTAGGCTCAATAAATACTTCTCATGGAAGTGTATTCCAGGCCCTGGACAGCCTGGGAACAGAGGTGCTGTCTTAACACTTGCTTCTAAATGCTCGAACGATCGCCTTAAGAGGCCTGGGTGTACACAGTTATACATATGTATTTGCCATGTTAAAACACGGATTACCATTTCCAACAGAACTCACTTGTTTTTCAAACTACCTACACTGTATTTCAGAATTTGATAGTTAAGACCTTAATGAATGACAACTATTTGCGATTTTCTCAATAAAGTTTTTTAGTGCGCAAAAAAACTGGCAATGCAAAATTATACATTCTTAAAATGTCTGTAATTTAACAACCAAACACGATATCAAAAAAAGGCTAAACGGGTGACAAAGCGCAAGCTTTCTTCTTCAATTTGCGTTTTGTATCATCACTGTAAGTTTGAAGGTAACGCCAGGAGCTTGGAAATACGAAATTCATCTTTATAGTGACGTTTGGACCTTTTGACCTTATCTTTGGATTTTTGGACTTATCTCCCCTCATTTTAGACACACACACACACTGGAGAAAGGGAACAGGCGGCCATGCCTCCTCGCTAGCACGGGAATATGTCTTGTCTTGGATTCTCAATTTCGCGCGCTATACCCTAGACCCTTAAGGGTGAGGTGCAGCAGTTCCGCTGGTACATCTAATCGGCTTGATGAGCAGCGAAGTTATAGGGGATAGCTTAGAAGAGCTGATTTCATTTGAATATTTCGAATGAGAAGGGCTTCACCTCTGGACAAAATTTTTGCAATCGAACGGTTCATAATGGTTGCTGCCAAATCTCAAGAATAGGGGTCACTACACCAACTAAGACATAGCGGTACATACTACCCAGTGTACTGAAGATCAATTGGGGATACCGCTTAACTATTTACCACTATTGGTGGCTAAAAAGAGAATGTATAACTGGTAAGTACAAAATTGTGCAGAACTGCTTGTATATTTTCCAGTGCATTTTTATGGATTTCCTGAATCTTGTTTGGCGATTTAGCTGATTTATCAATCAGCTAAATAAAGCACTTTATACTGTTTGGCGTTCGGTATGTCTAATTTTGTTTCTGTTTGAAAATGGCGGAGTGTTGAACATATAATAATGGATGCTTATTTTCTGGATAAATAACAATACAATTATAATTACTAGATAGGTAGAGGTGGATTTAACACAAGGGCCATAATATACGGGTTCAGGTTGAACAACTTTTGTAATGTAGCTAATTTCTTTTTATACTTTCGGCAACAGTGCTATGCTCGTTCGGCATATTTTTTTCTTGTATATTCTGAAAGAACGTGTTGCGTTAAGTAGTTGTGCAAAATTTCAGAATTTTCTGAGCTCGCTTTCATATTCTAATAAATTATCAAAGTGCTGCAAATTTGAAACACGCGGCACTTGCAAGTATGCGCCGGTGACTGAATCTCTCCAGTCGGCGCCGTATCAACGCGACGACGCTTGCTACTTGCTATATAGGCTACCCAAATATCAATGCGGACAGACTTGGTAAGGGCGGGATATATGAAATCAGATATCGTGGTTATACTATTTTACAAAGCGAAAACTAGGAAATCATAGCCATAGAATTAAAGAATAAAATATTTTTCTAGTGTAGCTAAGCTTGTGCTCGACAGTGAGCATAAAAATGATTCAAGGAATTTCAAACTAGTTCGCACTTTAATAACCATTAAGAAGCTGGGGTATAGGAAAGCTAAGAGAAAGCAAAGAATGCAAACTATGCGATAAATACGGACCGGGGGCCCTATTACTAACGTCGCTTATTAGAGATTATCCGGTTTTCCAACATTTTCTTCCGACAGGTAACAGGGGCCAATTGAGAGTATTTTATAGTTCGTTACACACGTTGACTAATATAAGAGTGATTATGGGTTAAAATGTAGGCTAAATCCGGTTTACTATGAAGATGCCACTAGAAGCTAACCTATGGTCAACCAGTTCTTTCTGACGCCGACTGTAAGCGCAGGTCTAGGTTCGTCCGATGATAACGCGAAGAAACGTATTCTATAAACTACCAGCAGCTGGCTTGTCTCATACTCACGGGAAAGTTCAGGAATAGGGTCGTTCAGTGAAATTTCAATAACCCTATTTTTGTGCATTTTCATGATGTATACTTACATATAATATATACAAAAAATCTCAGCTTAATTGAATGATAATCAAAAAAGTTACGCGGCTTCAAAGATTCAAATACTTCAGGCACCCAAATTCACTGTTGTGACGGCACAGAATCCGTCGCAGAACCTAGATCGGCTGACGGCTGTTTGGTTATTTGATGGCTTTGTTGCTGTTTTTTGTTTTATGATACAAAAATGTGTTATACGGGTCGATTCCTCCCATGTATGCCGGAAGTAAATGTTGTTATTTCAATGAACTATTTCAATACATATCGAGATTTAATCAGCGCAGAAATGAGAGCTGTTAAAATGCAGCAGTAAGTCTTTTATGCAATATTATATAATACGAGGATATTAAATTAATATAGTTTTTATATAGTGGTCAGATAAGAATGCAGAAACTATTCACCATAGGGACTTGCGCTAAAAAAATTAATACGAAAGTGGCTATAAGAAGAAAATATTTTCAGAGTTTCAAGATGACCACCAGAGGGCGTAACCGCCGTCTTCAACATTCAAAGTGTTTATCACTAAAAGCCACCTATAGTAAATGTTACCAAAAAATATGTGCTCTTAAAACTAGGATTTACTGAAGTGAGTTTTGTGTAACACTTTTTGACGTATTAAGATAAAGTGGTGGGAGAGAGAGTTCATATTTTTTTAAATAAACAGCTATAACTCCTAAACAACAAACTTGGTCTTATTGGAAAAAGGTTTATTCCATCAAACTCATCTTACCTATGATATGTCTAACTCCTAGTGATGAGTGATGTCGCGTTTTTGATATAATAACTGAAAACTTCAAAATTCTCAAAAAGGCAAATGCAATGATGTGACTATTTTTTCATAAGAATCTAGAGGAATGATATCTAAATAGGCCTGAGAAAACTATGTATATCTTAGTCCTAACGTGAAATATCCAAGAAAAAATTTATCATATAATTCAAAAAATGCTAATTCTGACCACCCGGTACTTGACTCGGTTTTATCCCTTTCCTTTTCAAAATGTAATATAATTGTACTGGTCTTACTAATTAATCTATGAGAAGTGTAATTTCATTAATCAGTTTACTTTATCTTTACTGTTGAGTTCCAGAAGTAAGTATAATATTAGCAATCACATAATGTAATTAGCCAAGTCGCTCTACCATAGTTCCATTATTATGCTCAGTAAATATTTGGTGTCCATGAAAGAATCAAATAAATGACCCAATAGATGCGTATGCAGTTCACAAAACTTGCCTATGTTAAGTTCCACATTCGATGATACCTGCGTCACGCCTGGTCACGCCGGGTAGCAGTGGCGCGCTCGATTTCTTTGAAGGTCTAGATAGGGATTCAGAGCCAATATACAATTTAAAGCTATCATAAAATTCTATACGTTCTGTATTCATTTTTTACAAATAGGTGTACCCGATTTTATTTTGAAATGTAAAGATATATTTTAATGATAAAATATTACTTATCCGAATCAAAGCTAGATATATGCTACTAGATATTGGAAGTTATAACTAGTTGAGTAGTTGCTAATGTTTCGTTTACATAAATGTGCAGTCTTTCTCAAAAATGCAAGTATGATATTGTCAAATAGCTATGGGCTTAATTATTGGCCATCAGCACAGCGGCTTGGTAGGGGCAGGCAACCACAGGTACAGTTTCAATGGAAACATTATATTACGTTAGACGTCAGCCAAAGATTTCAAATAGTAAAGTTCTCACATTCGGTCATACTGGAAGTGGAATTGAAATAATCTACAACAGTAATGCAGCTCTCAGCTAGTCTTTATGCGGACTACCCAGGACTCACCACGAGGAGGTGGCTGCATATCGAGTCCCACCACTCCTCCCACCCTTCTTTTATGTTTAACAAAATGAATAGGAAACTGAAAAGGTGCATGAATACGAAAATGAAACAATAAATAAACTCTCTAAACTTCAAAGGAGAACTTAGAATCCAACAAATTAAATTCAGAGTAAGAAGTAAAGTCTTAAAAGTTACAATGAACAAAAAATATATTCTGCTTAAGAAACTGGAGCAACAGCAACAAAAGTGATTGACTAAATTGTCTATGAACGTCTTAAAAATAAACAACGAATAAAAAAGTAAATATATAAATTAAAATAAATTAAAAAAATAAACAACAAAAAAACAACAAAAACAAATAAAAAGTAAATAAATATACTTGTTCTGAATCTCAGTCAGTTGCGGACGTGTGCGGTGGAAATTCGTCATCACTAGCAGAACTACAGTCAAAGGACTCGTCACTGTCACTGGTTGTATCACTGCCAAGGTTAACTATGACTGGCTCTATTACGGAATCTATATGGGGATCTAATTTCCAAAACTTTTCTTCCTCTGCTTTTACGTGTGATACGCATTTCTGCCAGTTATCTGCAGTTACCGCACCGATTGCTTCTTCTAAAAGGATACGTATATCGGCCAACTTAAAAGTTGTATTCCTACGCGCTACTTCATTTTTTACTTGTGCCCATACTAACTCGATTGGGTTTAACTCGCAGTGATACGGAGGCAGTCTTAAAACTGTAAAACCCTTTTCCCTAGCCATTTCGTCTACTGCTAATTTTATATACCTTTCTTTGTGGTGACGCGCGAGTTGTGACAGCTGTGCTTTGAGCATAGTCATATCGCATTCTATATTTTTTGACACGAGCCAGTCATAGATATCCGCTTTTTTCCAATTAGAAGTCGGAAGAGCTTCTAAACGCCGACTATGGTAGGACGCGTTATCTAATACAATAGCCGAACCGGGTTCTAATTTTGTCAATATGGATTTAAACCAAGATTCAAAAACTACAGCGTCCATATCCTCATGATAATCACCAGTTTTCCGAGATTCAAAGACGTTCAATCCCCCATCCACAAACCCAGATTCGCTGCCAATATGCGTTATTATTAGCCGACGGCCTTTGCCTGAAGGGCATTTTAATCCCGTACTTAGGCCTTCAAGATGGGCTTGTCTACGACTCGCTATATTCAAATCCTGCCAACACCTAGTAACCGTGTGCCCTTCATTCAACCAAGTTTCGTCCAAGTAATAGATTTTTATTCCCCCGGCGTTACGAATACTACGTATTTTTCTTAAATATTCTCTACGCCATAATACTATATCGTCTCTTTCAATCAATGCGCTGTTCCGCTTTCTTTTCAAATATCTGATATTTATTTCGCGTAATGTTCTCAATAATACCCGACGAGATATCTTTGGCAGACTTTCATCATTTTGTAATTCCTGTTGTAGTTTTTTTATCGTTGGAAGTTCATTACGGAGATAAAATGAATGGACTTTTCGACGAATCGCATTTTTCACGTCACCATCCAAAACAATCTTTTTAACTCCTCTTTTTTGTTTAAGTGATTTTACCACAAATACTACGTCGCGCTTCTTTTCCTTCAAAATTCTGAAAATTGTTGCAACTGAGACCTTAGTCAGATCGCTGCAAAGTTTAACGATTTCCTTCACCGGCCTTTCAGGAAATCGTGTACGTACACCATCGTAAACATTCTTCACTATATTGCGTTCACCGGTTGATAAAACATGTCGTTTGGATGCTGTATTGCTAACCGATGTGCCTTGCTGCATTGTTATTAATTGTATCGTCTAATTTCCCGCGCAAACTTCAAGAATAACTTACCACACCTGCTATATCGCTACGCACCTGACTAAGACTGGCGCGTCAAATCTAAACGGGCGGCCACCGCGAAGCGGCAAGCCGGACCCTCGGCGGATCTTGCGGCATTGTCAAACCGTGCGTAATTGCTGCGAAACTGCTGTGATTTCATGGCCCCTCTCACAATGCGTCACATCGCGCAAAATAGATAAGCGACATGGTGTGAGCCTAAAACTGGTGTCGGTTTTTTGATTAACATGAAAGAAACATACATGTGCGTTGGTGCTCTAATTTACGGTTTTTTTGCTCCTCAGAAATTTTTATCACGATACCGAATGGATCAAGCGACTTGAGTTCGCACAGATATGCGACAGTACAAGTCTGCGATGAACGTTCTGAGTGCGAATATATTGAGTACACTCGCACATCTATAGCTTCCCACAGTATGCGTGTGCATGCCTGTACCGATCTCTAAGCTATGGCTAAAGGACCTGCACAAAGGGGCAACGCCGAGAGCTCGCATGCCGCCATTTCAAGCGCTGTTGCCAAGTGTACGTATGTTTCAGCAGTCGTGCTACCGTTGGTATGATTGGACGTGGATTAGGCATATTAGAAATTAAGGATTGCAATTAATGTTTGACTCCAAATAATAGAAAATTGAGAAACACTGTTGAATATTTGCTCACAGATTATGCATACAATCAAGCATACAGTAATATCTATTCGTTAGCTGAGCATCTAAGGGATCTTACGATTTTGTTATATAAGCGCGTGACAACATTGTTTGCGCCGATTTACCGCTAGCGGAGGTATCATGCAATGTGAAATTTAACTTATAGTAAGTCTTCTTTAAATATTTTAAAGACTTTCAAAGGTCTTTAAATTCTTCTGGAAACTGTATGCTTTGGTTGGAATGTATTGTTATAAATTTTTGTGTTTTTACTCTCCCCTTGCAAGGTTTTGATTAGAGTGAGTGTTTTCTTAAGAATGTATTTTTAAACAACCTTCACTTAATATATCTAATACTACTATTGGTACATAGAAAAATCGTAGATTTCTATCGTCTATGACGGTATATCTCAACATTTTAATAAGAATTTCTGAACTTCGATATACAGCCTCCTCATCAATGATAAAACATATAAGTCTCTATATTTTTGCTGGCCTCGATTCTCTCGAAATGACGTGTAATAGGTATACGGTTGAAGTAGTAATGCAAGAACCTATTCAAAATTGGAAAAATGATGGAGCCACCGAAGTAATGCTATAAGAGACTTTTAACTTTGTAGAAAGATGGAACTCAAGTGGATCATTGAGAATATGTTTGCAGATTTTGTCTAGATATTAGACAATTTGTACAAAAATAAAATCCACAAATAAAAATTTACGATTTTTCTTCATACTAGTAATTTTATATTTCTCATGAATTGCTACTTATGAAATTTGTATACGAGATATATGTGTAGTGTTATCGCATTTCAATTACTGTGACTCTTTATATGGCCCATGCCTTGATAAAAGTGATGAAAACAGAATCCAGCGAGTACAGAAATTATGCTTAAGATTCATTTATGGTATCAAAAAGCATATGGCGATCTCTCATAAACTACGAGAGTAGAATAATTGTCTGTCCATGTCATGCGCTAACACTATATCACAAAGTTCTAACTAATAAGTGGCTACCCTACTTGTACCTTGTTGTATAATAAAATATCGTTCAGGACTGATGTCCGCCACCTAAATCTCAGGTATAAGGGCTTCATTTCCCAACCTCCACGTAAAACTACAACTTGTTGCAGATCTTTTTCATTTAGCATATATGACATGTATAACCTAATGCCAGCATTTATCAAAGATAAAACATAACGCTTTCAGGTCAGCCCTTTCAGACATTTTTTGGCTCTGCAAGACTGTAAGTGATCTTTTGTAACCTTTTATAACCTCTTTGACCACGCTCATACTTCATACTCTTCTTGTTTTGTATTGTATTGTTTTATCAATCTGTTTTTCTTTCTTATAACTGTCCTTTTTCTCTTTTTTTAATATACAAAATTCTTTAGCGGTAGTTTTTAAGTACCTACATATGTATCAGCATCATGTTGTTAACAGTCTCTTTTGCGGTAAATGTAAAATGTATTAAAATGTCCAGTTCATGTGTGTATATTTGCTACAAATAAAATAAAGTGAAATAAAATAACGAAATGCTATCATTCAGTGTTTCCCTGGTGTCAAGCGTTGATGTTTGTAGGAATCTCGCCACATCATTCTGCAGCCCCCTTCCCCTTTCCTTCAATTAGCATGCCTTGATGCTCTGGAACATCAGAATTTTTATACCACTAGTCTCTCAATAAGTATCACCATCCGGCAATAATATTTGAATTTTTTTAATAATATGGTGGCGGTACGCGTGAACATATCTTAAACTTAAGACAAATTATTGAAAAAGCCAGAGAGCATTATTTTCCAGTTTTTATCTGCTTTGTGGGCTATTTAACGTAAAGTGGCCTAAACTGTGGGAGTTCCTTATCACCTAGTGTTTCTCATACAGCAACTCTACGAGTCTAGTTCGGCTCGTGTAAGAATTGATGGTAACCTGTGTGGTCAAAATGCAACCAGAAAAGGAGTTCGTCAGGAATGTGTATTATCTCCGATGTTGTTTAACATTTACTCTGAATTTGTGATCAAACAGGTATTAGACAACTGGAATGGCGGTGTAACTATTGGCGGAAGCAAAATATCTAACTTAAGATTTGCTGACGATACAACCCTTATTGCAGCTTCTCAGGAAGAACTAGTAGCTCTATTAAACATCTTAGAACAACATAGTGCAGCGTATGGTCTTGGTATTAACTACAATAAGACCAAGGTTATGATTGTAGATAGAGAGAATGATAATTATCGAGAAATAAGGTCAATAGGCCGTTGTGAAGTAGTTCAAAGTTTTGTATACCTCGGTTCTTTGATCGACAATTCGGGAGCTGTGAAAATGAGATTCGACGGCGCATTCAACAGGCTCGGGTGGCTATGACAAAGCTTACTAAAATATGGCGTGACCATAACATCACAAAAGCTACAAAAATGTCGCTGGTTCAGTCTCTTGTGTTCTCCATATTTTTGTATGCCTCGGAAACTTGGATTGTTAAAAAGGCAGATCGAGCTCGCATAGATGCTTTTGAAATGGGGACATGGAGGAGAATGCTGAGAGTTCCTTATACCGCCCATCGAACTAACGTTTCCATACTGGATGAGGTCGGTAATCCAAAGATCCATTGTGTCGACGAGAATACTTACATTCTTCGGACATATACACAGAAGCGGCAATATGGAGAAACTTGTAGTTCAGGGTCATGCCCCGAGTGGGCGGCGCCGTGGCCGTCCCCCTACACGCTGGGTGGATACGACGAAACAGTTGCTGGATATGAGTGTCATAAGCGCCACTAAACTGACAACAAATCGCGAATGATGGCGAGCAACAGTGCTCAAAACTATTGATAATATTCGTGTCGGCAATACTCTAGCCCCGACTTAATTCATTTTACGAGTTCACAACATGTCTGTTAAGACACTGTGACTATGATGATGATGTTTTAAATATATTATTGACCGTATTCCAGGATTTTATTACAAAAAGATCGGTCATAAAAAAGATAACTTGAATTTCCAACTAACAGCTATAGAGCTTACCGCTTTGCAGCAACAATAGAATTTTATTAAATTCCCATACAGCAATTTTAAGGAAGTGCATTTGGTATAACATTTCTGTACGGTACAATAAAATAAGAAAGCAACTGAAAATGGGTAGAATTCATGATGCATGCAATTTATTCATTTATGTTAGATACGGAGCGCTCCGCAACTAGTAGAAAATTGGTCTCTTCACCAAAGTGGCTAGTTAAAATTTAATGAATGCATAATTTTGTAATGTTTCCTATTGCCATTAATGATATTTCACCGTTCACAAACATAATATGAACTATTTCCATCGTTCTGTACCATATGTCGCAAGAAGTATAACTTAACAGCCATGTTTTGTTATGATTATGACATAGTAAATAATAGAGTTTAAGTTATTAAGCTAGGTGATTTCTAGTTTATGATCATAAATATTATGCAATTGCCTCGCAACTGTTTCTGAAACCATTTATATTAATTATAGAAAAATGCAATAAGATATACAGATCTGTAATATAGCCATTCAATAAATGGCGATCAAATATAAAAAAAAAAAGTCAAGTTGATTGACTTAGTACCACACATTACGTTGATTCCGGTTTATTATTTTCCCATAGCATTTCCCATAGAAAAATGTTTGAGTTTCATAACTCCCCACCCCCAACAACCCCAATTTCATGCCCACCCAAAAAAAAATAGAAAATGATTAGGAACCTCCACAACGCCTAAAAACGAAGTTTGAGCTGTTTTCATATGTTTAGTTTTTTTACTATTTCTGCGCCGCCACTGTCGATTTCTAAAAGCAGTAAACGTTTTCTATCCTCAACACGGTAATACTCTGCAAAAATTTCATTAAAATCAATCCAACAGATTCTACGTTACACAATACAGAACGATCAGAAGCAATACTCGTATGTATATGTTACGGTTAAAGTGTTTACTTTGATAGTTTATAGACTATCTGGATATTATACAAACTATCCAAATATCTCGTTATTTTGATGGAAAATCATATTTCAACTGAAATAGCTATGAATATTGGTTGGTTTGTATACTATCCAGCTAGCTTACAAACTATACAAGATATGCCGTTAAAGTATATACGACAAAGATATAACACATATCAACCAGTGTTTCTAGTCAGTTTACAAACTATCCACATCATTTGGATAAGGTATGCACCTAACACTTCCAGTAATACATAATAACCAACTCGTTGGTTTGTATGTAAGTTAAGTAGCTTCTTGGATAGTAAGTAAACTAACTAATTTTCTTTGGTCAATTTAACAGAAAAGTGAGGCTATGTTTATGGCATGTGCAAGTGTGACGTGTTGGTATTGTTTACTGCCGTGCCTTGTAAAATTTGTTTAAGAACAGTTATCTAGTTACCAAAAATGGATCAGCAACAGCAATTTGAAAAGTTACTATTAGAATGTTACGAGAAAAAGTCCTAAAATCCAAAATTAGTGAATGGCAGTGATTAAAATGTACTTCTGCAACAATATAAAAAGAATACGCGAACAAGAACCTAACACTAATGACAAGAATAATTATCATGTAATGAATACTTATATACTGATTTACAGAGAATCGATTCGAATAGCAATTGTATTTTTTATCCATGAATAAACTTTACTTTTGACTAAAAATTATTGTTCTAAACTAAAGTAACCAAAGAGGATTGGTTAGTTTACATACTAACCAACGAGTTGGTTATTATGTAGTACTAGAGATATTAGGTGCATAATTTTTCCAAATGATGTGGATAGTTTGTAAACTGACCAGAAACACTGGTTAATATGTGTGATATCTTTGTGGTATATGCAGGGTGGTCCAATAAGCGCGCGGTGCTTCCTAGCGGCCAAACCGTTTAAATAAGAGGAAAATGTTTCAAATAAAAAACGTTTCTTTTCAAATGCTCTACATTTAGAAAATAATTTCAAAGATGGCGGACTTCCGGATATACCGGAAGTAGGCATCAACTTCCTTATTTTAAATGGAACACCCTGTATATAATTACGTTTTTGAATTCAGCATTGATTTTTAGGACCAGTTTGTTAACCATTGTTTGTTAACGAAGTGTATTTTCGGAGTTATTCAGCAATTTTTACAAAATTTGACGTTTGTAGTACTTTACAAGAAACGTTAATATCTCGGAAACTAAACGCGATAGAAAGATGCGGTTTTCGGTTTTGAGAGAAGCAAGGAACATATTAGTGTTTCAGTGAGATCGTTGTTTCAAAAGAGCAATAAATCAATAGACTAGAAATTTTCAAATTTGAAGAGTTAAAAACGTTAAAAACTTTTATTTTTCAATTGGGATGGTATCATAAGTTTCACATTGGTGGATGCGAAATTAAATTCTCTTTCACTTTTGTCTAGACGCATATGGTGCTATCTTTGATGGTTTTTAAGATATTTGCGGTTTTGTAATTATTGCGTAGGAATTGAAAAAATCGTAGGTGGGGTAGCTCGCAGACGTAACAATTGGCAGGAAACCTTTCATCCCAAGTGTTTCGACCTCTAATACTAAAATGTGCTTTTGCTCCATCTAGCTGTAACCACTTTATTCTTAAAAACTCCAGTGGTGAATTTTTCAACAGGTTTTCCAAATTTTCAAGTAGAAAATTTTGGAAAACTTTAGTTTATTATGCGGTTTCCAATAATACCACCCCAAATGCTTAGACTTCATGCTGAGTGTCAACAAACTCCTCAAAATTTGGATTTACGTGGGCGTAAAATAGGAGAGAAGGAAGCATGTAGTAATAATACATGACGATAGTGAGTTCGACATTCTCGCAATTGTAGTTAAAGATCCGCATAGCAGTGCTACAGCAGAAATTAGTCGCTACTTGGGCATTGGTCAAACATCTGTGAACATGATCTTAACGGAGTACATATAGCATCTTTATCACGTGCAGCCAAATCAAGCAGTTGAAAGACAAGACTTTGAAAACTGGATGAATTTCTGTAACTGGAGTCATGCTCGAATTCAAGAAGATGCACTCCTTTCCAAAAGTGTGTTGTTTACGAATGAAGCTACATTTCTTATGAAATTTTTTCATTTTCCTTTTTATGAAATATAGCTACAGCGTTATCATTAACGGCCATGTAAACTGGCATAATTTACATTTCTATGCCGACGTACAGTGGCGTATATGAGGGGGACCGCCCACCCCCCCCCCCCCCCCCCCCCAGAAACCAGCCACGCATTCAGTTTTGACGTCTGGGAAGAGGCTGAAGTAGTTGTCAAAAAATATAGTACTTAGCAGCGACATCAAAATGTAATCTAATAATAAAGCAAATAGGGCAACTTTAACGATGATAGATGTCCGATTAGGACGTACACCTTGGTTTCTTTGCTTCAATTTAGAATTATTATCTATAAAAATAGAAATTTACATTTCTAATATCCATATGTGTAATAAACAGGGTGAGTTTTTAGTACCGGCTCGGTCGATAACTCCACTACTGTAGAAGATAGCGAAAAAAGTTATATACAAAAGTTGTAGCCACGGTTATGCTCCTTGCTCAGAAAATATTTAGATTTATACAGGGTGATCCATAACTGTGGTGATGCAAACATGCATTTCGTCGGTCTCCGCACGTAGAGGCGTAACTGACAAAAATTCAAAATTTCATTTACGCCGAATTTCTATGTAACTTTGTCTGCTTTTTCACCTCACGAAGCGGCGTAAGTGTACTTCAATCCGTTAGCCCATAATTTCATTACAAAAAAGTGGCGTAAGTGACAGAAGTAAAAAAAAATTCGTCTCATAGTGGCGTATGTGACTTACGCCTCTACGTCAAAACTAACTTTCTTCACATTTCACTTTTGACGTACAGCACATACTGGCGTATCTGATAACAATGAAGCACGTGTCAGGTGAACATAGCCTATAAAAGTGTTTACTTTGTATCCACATGCTCGCAAAAGCATCGTTTGATTTTAATCCTGCAGAACTTTATAAGACGGGTTAAAATTGAGGACTTTTTGACAACAGTTAGTTCAAAATATTATAAAACGAGTGTATTGTTTATTAGTGTTTCATCAAAACCACCGCAGTGCAGGTAAGTTTAAGAAAATGCTTTTTTTCTTGTTTTAGTTACTGTTAATGGCAGACATGATGTTGACACTAGAAATGCTCAGCCAGAAATATTTTCTGTTGAAGGCGCAGGAAAAGAAACTGAAGTTCATAAACAGAAAAAAATTAATAAGGCAAAAGTGTCCAAACAATTAAGACAGAGAGGGCAAGAATATGTTAGTACGAAAACTAAAAAAATCGTTGCAGCAAAAAAAATAAAAGGACGCTGTAATGGCGAAAAATGTAGAATAAAAGGCAAAGCGTGTGAAGAGATTTCGGATGAGCAAAGACAGATAATATTTGACCAGTATCATGGCTTAGGAGACCTAACCAGGCAGAGGCTGTTCCTGGTTAGACATGTCGATGTTATCTCAAAAAAGAGAAACACTACTAAAACAGAAAGATCTCGTAGAGAATTTTCCAGGATTTACAAATTCACTGTGAACAACCGAAAACTTGTGTGTGCAAATTTTTTTTCCTAAATACATTAGGGATACCCGAGCGATCGCTACGTACAGCACTTGAAAAAATTAATGAGATGAAAAAAAGAGGTGGCAGGAAGAGATCACTTGAGTGCTTAAACAAAGAAAAACAAGATAGAGTCAATATAGAAAATCACATAGACCGATACCCAAAAGTTGAATCACACTATTGCTGAGCAGGCACGAATAGATTGTATCTGCATCCTGACTTGTCTTTGAGAAAAATGTACATGATGTTCACAGAACAAGAGATGGCCAAGAGTTGCAATAATTTTCCTAGATTTTCGACTTACAGAAAAGTATTCAAATCCAAAAATCTTGCCTTTTTACGTTCTAAAAAAGATCAATGATCCCTCTGTATAACTTATAGAGACGGAGACGAAACAATAAAAGAAAATTTGAGAAACAGATACGAGAAACATGTTTTAGAAAAAAAATTGTCAGAGAAAAAAAAGATCTGAGCAAAGCAAATGCTCAGAAGGACTCAAGTTTCTTGTGTACGGTTTTTTACCTCCAGCAAGTTATATATTTGCCAATGTCACAAGAAAGTGGCTTATTTTATAAGTCAAGATTATCTACGTTCAATTTCACCTTCTATGACTTAGCGACTAGAGACTGCTTTTGTTTCGCTTGAGATGAAACTAAAAGCAAGCGTGGTTCGGCAGAAATTTCCACTTGTGTTTTTAAAGCAATAGAGGAATACAGTCAAAGAGGGATTAAAACTATTCATCTGTATTGTGATGGATGCTACGGGCAAAATAAAAATTCAATCGTAGTATCGATGTTACTTTATGCCTTGAATAAGTGTCCAATTGAAGAAGTTTGTCTCAGATTTTTTTAGACGAATCATGGTCAGAATGAGGGAGATTCGGCCCATCGTGCCATCAGTCATGCTGTTTCTCATGCCGGTGACCTTTTCACACCTGGTCAACTGTACCCAGTAATACGTTTTGCTCAATCTAAACAACCGTATCTTGTCAATCCCATGCACTATAAGGACTTTCTGGATATCAAAACATTCGGACATTACGTATTTTATCAATAAGAGAAAGTGCTTCAGGGAAAAGTATAAAATGGACGGACATGATGGAAATAATGATTAAAAAACAAGAACCTACAACAATATAAGTCACCAGGACCATGAATATGACAGTTTCAAGCTAAAGCAGCGCATTAAAGGCGGTCTTTCCACTTTACCGTTGAAGCCACTAAACGTTGGATATATCAAGATATAAAAAAAAATATGATGACCTAACTTCCCTATGTAAAGGAAAAACTCCAGTAGTCCGATTACCTGAAATGCAACAATTCTATTATTCTCTGCCTCATGAGGATGAGGATTGAAAGAGACGATATAGGAGATAACACTTATGGATATTTTCCAGAAAAACATCATTTTCCTATTTTGTTTACTGTTTCTCTAATTATTTACTATCAATAATTTGTATTTATCTATCATCGAATAAAGTTATTATTGACAAGAAGGTTGCATTACTTATATTTTGAAAAGCCACATAATGGCGTAACTATATACTGAAGAGAAACATAGATCTCACGAAGTGGCGTAACTGCATTAAATTTTTTTTTTCTCAGAAACTAATATTTTTGGAGAAACTCCAAACATCTCAACATTTAGATTCCCAGCATTGCTGTCTTAGCAAAAAATTACAAGAAGCTCTCTCAATTACTTCGATATCATTTTAAGCTCCATTTGATGCTTAATTCCGTTTTTTCCTTCTCCTGCAAAATTTGCAAAATGCTAGATACGCCACTACGTGCGGAGACCGACGATTTGTTTAAATGAGATACCCTATATATTATTTCATATTCAAATTCTACTAATGATTTTCGTTCTTCCAATATCGGGTATTGTTAAATTATACAGGGTATTTCAAAAGTTATGACCATTTTTATATCCAAATCGCTGTCAAATGAACGTACTGTATATCAAAAAGTGTAGAATCAAAAATCATATTTTGTACAAGGATGAATAAAAAATATTCTCTAGTTTTAAAATCGGCTATAAAAAAACCCGCGACGCATGTTCGTAAACAGGGTAATATAGAATGCAAAATCTAGATTTTATCTCTTCTTTTAAAATATAACCCACAATATTTTATTATACCAAAGAATTGCTTTTAATATGCTCTTTCATCTTTGCATAGCACTTGTTATGGCTGCATTCATTAGTTTCTTAGATATTACGATTTTTCTTCAAATTTTGAATAAACCCTCAATTTGTTTACTAAAATTTATATATTTTTTTTTTTTGAGAAAATACTGTCAAATTTTATTTTTCTTAACAGACAACTAAAATGTAATGCCATAATAGTACTTGATCAAGTCAAAACACTGAATTAAAGAGATATTATAGGCTAAGTGTGCCGAGGAAACAATTTTTTGACGTCATGCATAATTACTAAGCAGATCTATCAGCTAGGCTATGAAATATTAAACGACACAGTCTTAATAAAACGATTCTTCAATCTTTCAAACGCATTAGTTTTAGAGTGCCTCCGTTCTGGATATTGCTGTTCATAGTTGGTATATTCTAGAGGCAAGTAGGCAATTTCTCAAAGATTCTCCTAAATACCCTCAATTGAAAAATTAATTTTTAAAGCTCGTTTTCCACACAGTACGAAATTATTGAGTAGGTTATAAAAACTGCCAATTTTTTAAAGTCTACCTGATAAATCTGCTTGATAATTATGCATCACGCCTACAAAATTGTTTCCTCTACTTGACTTCATGATCTCGATGATTCAGGGTTTTGACTTCATCAAATACTATCATGACCTTATAATTTAGTTGTTCGTTAAATAAAAAACAAATTCAATAGTACTTTTGCAAAATAAATAAATTTCAGTACACAATTAGAAGCTATATTTTAAATTTACCGAAAAATCGAAATATCTCGGAAACTGATAGACGTAGGTACAACAAGTGATATACAAAGATGAAAGAGCATATTAAAAGCAATTCTGTGGCATAATACATTTAAAAAAAAAGAGAAAATCTGGATTTTGCATTCTACATCACCCTGTATACGAGTATGCGTCGTGGGCTCTTTTGGTAGCCGATTTTAAAACTAGAGGATATCTTTCCATGTAAAAAAAATAATTTTTGATTCATTACTTTTTGATATACAATACGTTCGTTTGACAGCGATTTGAATATAAAAATGGTTATAACTTTTGAAATACCCTGTATAATGTTATAATACCTTATATCGTGAGAACAGAAATTATTAGTAGAATCTCCACGTAGTTATGGATCACCCTGTATAAATCAAAATATTTTCTGAGCAAGGAGCATGTCTTCTACAGTAGTGGAGTTATCGACCGAGCCGGTACTAAAAACTCACCTATAATTATTTTCGTTAATATAGTATATTGTTATGGTTATTTTATATTGAGGTTAGGATTATAATACGCCAATATTATAACGTATGAGATAAACTTTAGTTTTTCCGATGGCCCCCCCCCCCCGAAATCGATTTCTATATACGCCACTGCCGACGTAAATCCAAATTTTGAGAGGTTTGTTGACAACCATCATCGAGTCTAAGCATTTGGGTGGTATTATTGGAAACCGCATATTAAACTAAGGTTTTCTTAAATTTTCTAAATTAAAATCTGGAAAACCTGTTGGAAAATTTACCACTGGAGTTTTTAAGAATAATGTGCTTATAGGTAGATGGAGCAAGAGCACATTTTAGTATTAGAAACTGAAACACTTTGGATGAAAGGTTTGCTGCCAATTGTTTCGTCTGCGAGTCACGCCACCTACGATTTTTCCAATTCCTACGCCATAATTACAAAACCGTAAATATCTTGAAAACCATGAAAGATAGAACCATATATGCCTAGATAAAAGTGAAAGAGAATTTAATGTTGCATCCACCGATGTGAAACTTATGACACCATCCCATTTGAAAAATAAAAGTTTTTAACGTTTTTAATTTCTCAAATTTGGAAATTGCTAGTCTGTTGAATTAATGTTCTTTTGAAACAAGGATCTTAATAAAACACAAACACGTTCCTCGCTTGTTTCAAAACCGAAAACCGCATCTTTATATCGCGTTTAGTTTCCGAGATATTAACGTTTCTTGTAAAGTACTACAAACGTCAAATTTTGTAAAAATTGCTGAAAAACTCCGAAAATAGGCTTCGTAGACATAAATAATGGTTAACAAACTGGACCTAAAGATCGATGCTGAATTCAAAAACGTAGTAATATACAAGGTATTCCATTTGAAATAAGGAAGTTGATGCCTACTTCCGGTATAACCGGAAGTCCGCCATCTTTGATATTATTTTCTGAATGTAGAGCATTTGAAAAGAAACGTTTTTTATTTAAAATATTTTCGTCTAATTTAAACGGTATGGCCGCTAGGGAGCACAGCGCGCTTAGTGGACCACCCTGTATACTTTAGCGGCATATCTTGTATAGTTTGTAAGCTAGCTGCATAGTATACAAACCAACCAATAGTCATAGCTATTTTAGTAGAAATATGATTTTCCATCATAATAACCAGATATTTGGATAGTTTGTATAATATCCAGCTAGTGTATAATCTATCAAAGTAAACACTTTAACCGTAACATATACATCAGAAAATTCGAAGTCCCTTGGACTGTAATAGGCAAGGCGAAATGGATCCAAACAAGTTTATTATAACGTTAGGTCCTTCTCTCACAGGTTAGTGGACAGCATATTATGAATACAACAAATTTTTCAGTTTTACAATCCCCCACTCCCCAATCACCCTCACCGAAAAAAGGTAGAAAATAATCAGGGACCCCTGAAACGCCTAAAACGAAGTTTGACGAATTTTTTTGTTTTTTGCTAATTACACCATAGCATATCGCTGCCCAAATTTCATCACAATCCATGCAGCGGTTACAGGAATTTCAAGGCTACAAAAACGCCAACAGACAGACAGACCGACGGAAATGAGTGATATGGATTTTCGTTATGTAGACATCATAAATCGCCCAAAACGCGTATTATCTCAAAGTCGAAAATTTTTGCGATCACGATACTCCTCAGCTATCGATGTGAGAAGTAGAGGAATATATGTAGGTACAAAATAGAGAACTTCATATACATAGATGGTTAAACAAGAGCATCAATAACCGTAAATATCCGTTTTTCTACAAAAACAAAGTTCTCCCTCTCTCTTGGGTGATACACCACGGTATTCCAAGCAGAGATATATGCGATTTTAGCTTGTGCCTTTCGTATTCACTAAATTCAGAGGACTGGGAGGCAGATCTCCATCTGCAGCATTAAACGCACTAAGTGCTTGCAGGTTTACATCAAGGCTGGTTCTGCAATGTAGAAAGGTCTTGGACGACATTTCGGCATCAGGTGTTGCTTATGTGGGTGCCGAGTTGTGCTGGAGTTGTGGCATTGAAATGGCAAACGCGCTCGCAAGGCGAGGGTCGAGGAATAGTTTCCTGCGTCCTAAGCCGGCTGTTGGGCTGGCAGCAAGTACCACTAGAAGGAAAATAGAGGTGTGTTTGCAAAACCAGCATCTTATGAGATGGAAAGTGATCTCCCACATCTCCGCTAAGCTAGCTATTTTAGGACCTCTGGCCAAGGTGTGACGGTTCCGTCTCTCACTGGACAAACCAATGTTAGTTGTTGACCTGCTATCCGGCCATAACACCTATAACACCTTCAAACGTCACCTACGTGATGGGGGTGGCGAGTGACCTGACGTGCATACGCTGCGCTGTGGCGAGGAGGAAGAGTCCTCGGCACACATTTTATGTCGTTGTGAAGGGTGCTTGAACCTGAGGTTATAAGATGGACAGGACTCAAGGCCATCCTCACCATTGTAATGAGGACTGGACTTGGGAACTAGGGTAAGGAGAGTTGCATAAGGGCTCGCTTGTAGGCCTTTGCCCTTGTGATTCTGGCCACCAGAAAGCCTCCCTCTCTCTCCCTCTTCCATTAATTAATTCACTCATTCGATACTACAGCCGTAAGGCTTATTGTGTCCTTAAAGCTTATTATTATAGCTCCTATCAGTATCCATTCCAGCAGTCTGGAGCCATGCTAGTTTGTACAGTTTCATTGGTGGACCTGGTTCTGAGTTAAACTCTATTGTTTCTAGCCTGGGCTTCCCAAAGGGTTTTCTCGCTTGTGATCTAGCGCATTACAATTATTCATAAAACTGACATTATGATCAATTATACTGGTTGTCATTTTGAACCTGTTAACAATGCGAAGTTAGAAAGTTTGCTAACAAAAAAAAAATGCCACATTCAACTAGCTGAAACATCAGTAAAGTGTATTTCAAATATATCTGGTCTTCATTAGAGGGCCAGTAAAATACCATGCAAGTATCTGTCTGTCAAGCTTTATTTAAGATAAAATCATGATGATACAACAAGCTTTGATGAACGTAGCCCCTCACCCTTTCTTTTTTTAACAAATTTGGATACCGATGATATTTTATATTTCTGAAACGTAGTGTCTATATACAGGATGGACCAATAAGCACGCGGTGCCGTCTAGCGGCCTTGCTGTTTAAATTAGAAGAAAACCGCTTGAATAAAAAACGTTTCTTTGCAAATGGTCTACTTGACGAAAATAATTTCAAAGATGGCGGAGTCCCCCATTACGTAATTTTAGTCGTTGTGCCATTTTATTGAGAAATAACTAAAAAAAAAAAAGAAAATAAAAGTAAAACTTTGACACTCTGTATCTTGAAAATTAAGCACTGTTCTTATATTTCAATGTTCATAAAAATGTGAGGTCTATCACCTGTCAAGCGTTGTCGGTCAAATATCCGGACACACTGTATGTATGAAATAAAAATAGAGAACTTTCACATTTACACTACTTCCCACACTTGTTGTTTGGGAAGTGAATTTTTTAATCCATAGTAGGTCTTCAAAAGCTGTAAAGTACAGAACGTCACTAAGGCCAAAAGAGTTCCCCGACACCTCACATTCACGACCACCTCAATTTTATCGCCTTCTGGGAATACTTAGAAACGATTTTTGTAGCGGCTCTGAATTTTGGTCTTTTGCCGTTAAGGCACCGATTTATGCAGATTTGCGGTTGTAGTTACAAAATTTGCAATAGACAGCCAGACAGACAAAAAGACCAACGGAAATGACGGGGTGCAGATTAGCTCGCGTCCGTAGCAGGAAGCTACACGTGCACCCTGGGTAACGCTAAATGAGCTAGAGCGAACCTGGCAACCAGACTCTTTTTTTTTGAGATTTCCTGGTTAAAACATGACGAACATAAGTGCTAAAAACTTACAGACTAGAAATATCGGTAGTTTTATTCGTATTTGTCAGCTAAATGTGGAGAGCATAAGCAGAGCTAAAAGCGAATGCATCTCCAAACTACTTTTGGACTATAAGGTTGATGTCATAGCGATCCAAGAAACTCACGCCGACAGTGAGGAATCACTCACCAGACGGGGACACATTTCTGGTTATACATTACTGGGAGCCACTTACCACCATACTTACGGCGTAGCCTCTTATATTCGCAACAATATTGACAATGCCCAACTCATTTCCAATGACACAAATAACAACATACACAGCGTAATAGTAAAAGTGGGAGAAGTCACAATTGTAAACGTATATAAGCCACCGGCAGCGGAGTGGCCTGAACAACCACTTCCAGTACAACAGCATCCGGCTATATATATTGGAGACTTTAACAGCCACCACCAACGGTGGAGATACCCCGACTGTGACGAAAATGGCACAAGGTTGGCTGACTGGGCTGATGATAATGATATCTTTCTTGTATTTGATGCCAAAGATAAAGGCACTTTCAAATCAGCAGCCTGGAACTCAGAAAGTAACCCTGATTTGTGCTTTGTGAGCTGCAACCGGAAAGGGATCCCTATACCAGCTAACAGAAAAGTCGCAGACGCCTTCCCACACAGCCAACACAGGCCAGTTTTCTTAGAGGTGGGAATCCAAATACCACTAATACGATCCATCCCTCGGCCTCGATGGAATCTTGCAAAAGCGGACTGGTGTAACTACTCACGGGAGCTGGACCGGCTGGTACAGTGGATACCGCCAACATCAAACAATTACAAACGTTTCGTTGGAGCAGTGATGAGCGCTGCAAAAAGGACCATTCCTAGGGGATACAGGAAGGAATATATCCCTGGGTGGGATGAGCGGTGCGAACTCCTATACGGCGACTTTCAGGAAACCAACAATCCAGATATTGCCGACGAACTGATCTCTGCCCTGGACAGCTCACGAAGACGTAAGTGAGAGGAGACTACGTCGGAAATGAACTTCCAACACTCAAGTCGAAAGGCCTGGAGCCTTCTTAGAAAACTAGGCTCAAGCACGCCATCCACACGGGCACCGTCGGGAGTAACTCTAGACAAGATTGCTGCGCATATTGTAGAAACGTCAAGAGCACCTTCTGATAGAGAGCATACAAAACGCGTGAAGAAGGAATTGACTTTACTGAGGAGGAACGCTCCTACCCAAACAACGTTTTCCCGACCCTTCTCGATCGAAGACATTAATAATGCCATATCAGATGTTAGGCCTGGAAGGGTTCCTGGTTTCGACGGCGTCCTGCCGGAATTTCTCATTCACGCAGGTCAGCAAACAAGAGTGTGGCTATCTCTCTTCTTCACGAACCTCCTTAATACGGGAAACCTCCCACGGGAATTCAAAAGAACGAAGGTCATATCAATATTAAAACCCGGTAAACCGAACGATCAACCCGCCAGCTACAGACCTATAGCCTTGCTCAGTTGCTCCTATAAATTGCTAGAAAGAGCCGTCTACAACCGATTGAGCGCGACTATCTTAGACCGGGTCCCGGTAATCCAGGCTGGTTTCAGACCGGGTCGCAGTTGTTGTGATCAAGTACTGTCCCTCACAACGCATATAGAGGCAGGCTGCCAGCAAAACATGAAGACGGGAGTGGCGTTTGTTGACCTCACTGCCGCATACGATACGGTCTGGAGGGAGGGTCTCCTATATACGTTGCTGCAGGTGATTCCCTGTCAGACCACTACAAGACTCATAAACAACATGTTATGCGACAGAAAGTTCCAAGTAATCCTAAACGAGGAAGCAAGCAGGCAGCGCAAATTGAACAACGGACTTCCACAAGGCTCAGTACTGGCCCCCTTACTTTTCAATCTATATATATCTGACATGCCAGAAACAGTCAGTTACAAGTTTTGCTATGCGGACGATATAGCCATAGCTTTTTCCGATAAGAGCTTCAAGAACGTTGAGCATACTCTTTCTAACGACTTGTTAGCTCTAAACAACTACTTCAAGAAATGGAGGCTAGTACCGAGCCCCAACAAAACCGAAGTTTCCTGCTTCCACCTGAATAACAAACTAGCTAAATATGAACTGCAGGTACTTTTTGCAGGCGAACCCCTGAAGCATAACCATTTCCCAAAATATCTTGGAGTAACGTTAGATCGCACCCTCTGCTATAAGAAACATGTCGCAAACACTGCAGGAAAACTCAGAACACGCAACAACATTATCCAAAAGCTGTGTGGAACGACGTGGGGTGCCACTGCTCCAACTCTACGAACCAGTGCACTAGCACTTGTCTATTCGTGTGCTGAGTACTGTGCGCCTGTCTGGATTAACAGCCATCATACCAGACTAATTGACGTCCAACTAAATCACACTATGAGACTTATTACAGGCGCAGTTAAGACAACCCCAACTCAATGGCTGCCTGTACTCTCTGGAATAGCCCCACCGCAGCTGCGAAGGACTGACGCCCTTCTAAGGGAGTATAACAAGATTACGGCCAACAACAAACTGCCCATCCACCGAGCAATACCCCCGTTGCAAATAAACAGACTTAAATCCCGACAACCACCAATAAGGGATGCAGAAGGGCTTAAAACCAACAACTTCGACTCCTTGAACCAATGGCGCTCCCAGTGGGAAGGTTTTGCGGAACACCACTCGCGATGTGCATTTATGGGGGCAGCCTTACTTCCAGGATCAGAACTACCCCGGAAAGAGTGGGTAAAACTTAATAGAGTCCGAACAGGCCACGGCAGATGTGCCGACTCCCTTTACAAGTGGGGCTATGTGCAATCTCCCTTATGTGAATGTGGCGCGCCCCGCCAAACTATAAACCATATTACGAGCGAATGTGAACTGCGTGCGTTTCAGGGATCGCGAGAAGAGTTCTTCACAGCCACACCGCTGGCGCTGAAGTGGTTGAAAGAACTTGACATCAACCTGTAAATACCAAAGACTATGTATCTTAGTTTGTAGCTGTATATATTTTATTTTAGTATAGGTTGTAATAGTTTTTCTTGTAATCTATATTTACTATTGTCATGTTTTTGAGCCATACGATAAATAAATAAAATAGACTGGCATATATTTTTGTAGTTCAGATATAAACCTTAAAATTGTTATAAGCTAGAGTAAAAGCTAGTATTCCTAGATTGAATTCAAAATCGAATAGATGCCTGCATAGATTATAATATATTGATAACAAATGAAAAACCACACATATAGCTTAGGTATTTATTTTCGTATGGCTTACATGCAGCGTACATAACATAGATACAGGTATATAATAACCAATAAGTGATAGCACAAAGAAAAAAAAAAAGAAAAAATCACAGAAAAAAAAATTACACATGAACCTAACTAAATATCAATATCCAAGTTCCTAATCCAGTCAAGAGCTGCATCGTCAGCTTTCATAAGGTCGCTCCAACTTCCCCGATAGGAACGCAGGGGGCATTCGTCCCTAATGTGCCTGATTGTCTGGTTGGGAGCCCCGCAGTCACAGGCCGGAGACTCCGTGGCACCCCACTTGTGAAGTGAGTCCGCGCACCGGCCATGTCCAGTGCGGAACCTGTTCAATTTGACCCATAGCTTTCTGTCGAGTTCAGTGCCAACAGTGTTATGGTTATACCCTCGGAACCACTCGCGCTCCTCAAAATTTTCAATACGTTGGCAGTTCTGATCCCACAGGTCCCTCACTTCGATATTACTGGCATCCAGCTGTTCTGCTTGCCGCACCGGGGGGTTCCGTGAGCGGAGTCTATTTCGTCGTAGGCTTGGTATGTCTTCCTGTATGGGTAGATCCAGGTTCTCTTGTAGCTTGTGGTATTCCCTAAGCAGGGCCTCGCTCCTACGAATTGCGGGTGGGTATATGTTGCTCAACAAAGGAAGCCAGTAGGTGGGTGTCGGTCGGATTGCTCCAGTTATCAGGCGCATAGTGTGGTTCAGCTGGACGTCGACCAGATTGGTGTGGCAGCTGTTTAGCCACACCGGGGCACAATATTCGGCTGTAGAGAAGACCAGTGCAATGGCTGATGTGCGCAGTGTATCTGCTGAAGCTCCCCATGTCGTTCCACATAATTTTTGAATAATATTGTTACGCGTCTTTATCTTGGCAGCAGTATTTTCAAGATGTTTTTTGTATGAAAGGGTGCGGTCGAGGGTGACACCAAGGTACTTGGGATACTTGTTATGTCGAAGAGTGTTTCCATTAAGCTGCACTCTCAGCTCTGTACTGGCTTGTTTGTTGTTCAGGTGGAATGCGCATACTTCAGTTTTACTTGCACTGGGTTTAAGTCGCCACTTTCCAAAGTAAGAGCCTACAACGGCCAGATCCTCCGTGAGAATTGTCTCCGCTAGTCCGAGATCTTTGGTTCTACAGGCAAGAGCGATGTCGTCCGCGTAGCAGAATTTCTTGGACCTGGTGTTGGGGAGATCGGAGATGTACAGGTTAAAAAGTAGGGGAGCTAGTACGGAACCCTGTGGTAGGCCATTACTTAATTTCCTCTCCCTGCTTACGTTCTGTCCCATGTAAACGCGGAAGTACCTATTGCTCATCATGGTGTTAAGGAGAGTTACAGTTTTTCGACATCGGGTTGTTTTTAATAATTTATATATCATCCCCTCTCTCCAGACTGTGTCATATGCCGCGGTTAAATCTACGAATGCGATAGATGTCTTCTCGTTTTCCTGGAAACCAGCCTCTATGAAGGTTGTTAAGGCCAGTACCTGGTCGCAGCAGCTTCTCTGTGGTCTAAAACCTGCTTGCTCAACTGGGATATGTTCCAAGACGAGGCCGCTAATTCTGTTATAGATGAGCCTCTCCAGAAGTTTATAGGTACAGCTCAGCAGGGAGATAGGTCTGAAGCTTTGAGGAAGGTCAGCTGGTTTGCCTGGTTTCAAGATTGCCACTATTTTTGTTCTCTTTAGCTCTTTGGGCAGTAATCCGTTATCTAGGATGTTCGAGAAGAAACGGACCAGCCATTTTTTTCCACCGCTGCCCATGTTTATTAGAAATTCTGGATGTATGTTATCCAGGCCAGGTGCCTTGCCATGTTTGGTGTGCTTCAGAGCAGCATCCAGTTCATCCAGCGTAAAAGGCGAAGAGAAATTGGATTCATCTGGGCACTGGGCTTTTAGAGAGGTGAGCTCTCGTTTTATTCTAGAAGTATGTTGTCTGTCGCGGGGGGCTCTGGAATTCTCGACTATATGATTGGCAATTAGGTTACCCGAGATATCAGGCTTTTGGCGAGGTTTGTCGGCGGCTCCGCCAACTTTACGCAGGAGACTCCATGCCTTTCTGCTCGAGTGTTTGAAGTCAGCACTCTCCACCGTCTCACACCAGCGCACCCTTCTAGCAGCGTCAAGGCTCGAGAGGAGGTCGTCCGCAATGTCGCTGTCGCCAGATTTGCTATACTCTTCATAAAGCTGTTCGCAATGTTCATTCCATCCCGGTATATATTCTCTTCTGTATCCACGGGGGATAAACTTCTTAGCAGCAGCTAGAACAGCCCCCACAAATCGAGAATAGTTCCCTGTTTCTGGCCGGATAAAACAGATGTATTTATCTAGGTGGTCAGCAAAACTCCGCCAGTCAGCTTTGCGGAAGTTCCATCTGGGTCGCGGGACAGATCTTGCTATTGGGACAGAGAGTCCCACATCAAGGATCACAGGCCTGTGCTGGCTGTGTGGGAAATTTGGTATGACTTCCCTGGATGCAGGCATTGGCTGACCCCTACTGTCTCTAGACACGAAGCAGAGGTCCGGGTTGTAGTCTCTCCGCCAAGCGGCCGATCTGAAGGTTCCCAGATCCTTGGCATCGTGAACCAGGTACAGGTTTGTGTTTTCAGCCCAATCATTGAGCGCAATACCACACTCGTTGTCACGTGCATAGTTCCAGTGTCCATGATGACTATTGAAATCTCCAGCATATATCGATGGGTGGGCAGTAATCGGCAGGACATTCGGTGGCCATGGCACATTTGGTGGTTTGTAAATATTGTTTATAATGGTTTCCTCCAATTGTATCGAGACATAATGGATCTCATTTTCTGTATTGGCTGAGATAAGGCTGGCATGCTCGATATTACTCCTCACGTAGGTGGCAACACCGTACACACCGTGGCATGTGGCGCCCAGAAGATCGTAGCCATGTATTCTGCCTCTCCTGCGCAGGTCTTCCAGAGTCGGAGCGTGTGTTTCCTGGATTAGGACTACGTCAATGTCATAATCCAAAAGGAGCTTGGATAGATATTCACTTTTAGCTCGACTAATGCCTTCTACATTTAAATGACATACTCGAACTGAAGTGCCAAGTTTTTTAGTTAGTTGGGCCTGAGAAGGTCCATTTTTTGAGGCTCCTTGATCTAGGTCTGTCTGCATGTTTGTAGCCAGGAAATCCAATAATTGGTCTGGCTGCCGAGTCGCTCTAGCTCATTTAGCATTACCCAGGGTGCACGTGTAGTATTCTACTACGGACGCGAGCTAGTTTTGCACCCCAGCTAGTTTTGCACCCCTATCTAGCTTAGGAAAGCTATGGAACGTTAAATAATATTTAGGCATTTAAAATATCTACATAATATAGTACATTTAAAAAGTGTTCGTCAATACAATACGCCAAAGTTAAGTGAAAGCTAAGTTATTAATAAGATGACTTATACGCCTTTTATTATAATTCATCGTTAATTAAATTTGCTATTCGCAGGTTTTTGTATTCATAAAGCATTTTCAACGTTTTTACTATTCGGTTGTTAATGATTTACTGCAGAATACATATGAACATTTAAAATTCCTGACGATAGCTGTAGAGTATAATTTGTCACCAGCCTCCTTAAACCAATTTCGAAACAATTTTTTTACATAGACTTTGTCATAAGATGTTGAGCACTTCCTATTTTAGCATTGTATCTAATGCATATTTATTTCAGAGCATACATTATTAAACATACTGAATATATGTTTTATCCTCAGAGTAGCAACAGTTGTTACTCTGAGGTTTTATCAAACAAATTTATCCGATTATATGAAATGATTTATGAATACAATTTCACGCATCTGAATAGCAAATATTGGGCGACCAAGAAAGATACTTGTAGATAGATATGTTATCGGTATCTATTTTTTTCGGATTCTATTTACAGGAATCGAAGGGTAAATAAAATGTATCTGATAAGTATTAGTAAACTAAATATATGAACTAACAAACAAAAGGCATTGGCATGACTAACCAATGGTTTGAGGGGTATACTCGAGTATTTTTGTACCTTATTCATTGTATACATATAGGAGGTGAGGAAATTTTGATCACTTCATAGAGTCGCGGTTTGTTAAAAGCCTCATTTTTAAGTGTAATGAATATGCAATAATTCCCATAGCTTACCCCTGGTTGATTCTTAAAATAATGTACGCTCTGGGCATCCAAACACCATACTGTTACAATAGTGTCCTCCTAATTGGTACTTGTGAAAATCTCATAGTAATCTTCATTTACTTTTTTTTAATGATTAACTATAAATGCCATTTTTTCCAAAACTGCGGCATGCCTTCAATGCTGTTATTTATAGAGATTTACAAATATTCCAAGCAGATCAAATAAAAAACATCAAAACTTCCAAGGTGTTGCTAACTAGACTAGGATAGGATACCAAGCTGCAACAGTCCTTTGATATGTGATTGAAAACCGACAAACCTAATTGCGTATTTGCCTACTTGCATTATTTGTCCTATTTACGCAAATAAGGCAAATAACCCAAATAGCTTGTTTTGAGGAATTACAGAGGCATTGACTGAAAACACTCTACTTTTTGTATATTTGTCTTATAGCTTCTGCATTCTTTTCACTAATGCCAGTCAAACATTTTTCCTTAATTTGTTCGAGAGTAGGAAAGTAGGAAATAATTTACTTGAGTAAATCCAAACCTCGCTCTCACTTTGGAACCGGAAGCGATATTGACAAAACGGGATTTTTCCCGGACTAGTTTTTTCATGCTGATTCCGAATCCATATTTAGTTTTTTTCTAGCACCTGTAGCTTTGGCTATGTTTTGTATACGGACAGATAGACGTACGGACAGACAGAGGCTCTGCATAAGCTCTCTTCAGAGAGATATAATGTTCTATATACAAGTTTTATTCCTCAGTTTCTGATATGTCAACGACTTTTTTTAATGCATCCATACAGTCACCCCATTGATGATGTTACATAATATACCATTACAGTATTACCCAACTCACATATTATTCGATTTTGACTGAAGCAGTTTTTTGCATCTACTTGCACGTATTCCTACTTTGAAGGGAGGTTATGGTACTCAGCGGAGCGGTATGGTCAACTGCTTGTCTATTTGGATTATCACTAACAAAGATTTCCAGAGGTAGAAGCCACAATCTAGATTTCGGTGATTCGTATTTTTCCGAATTTGAGTGGCTTCTCAACAATCCTTGTGATGTATAAAGTGGTTATCTTTGTATATTGTAATAAGGATTATATGTCCTGTATCAATGAGACTTGCAAGAACAGAGCCCGTCATGCTTCTGATTCTGGGATGCCGTTCACATTCCCTTGATCAGGTTATACCCTAAGATGTGATGTTTTATAGACGCCTTTCTGAAGCTAGAGGGTATTATTTTTTTCAAGGACCTGTAAGGTAAATATGGATATTATTAAATAGCTAGTATAGATATTGCGTAATGTGTTTATTGCGGTTATTGACGTCATTTTTTTCACAAAATGGACAAAACTCCATTTAAAGCTGATTGATCAGTGATTGGCTTCAGGAGAGAGGTAACGTATAACTTGGGACGAACGGTAGGTTGTGTTGCCAATTTTCATGCTTAGCACAGTCTAAGACGAGGAAGGCTTGTAAGATACAAATTATGAATTCTAAGCTCATATACCTATACTATACTTACTAGAGAACGCAGTGGATTGTGTTGGAATTACACATTTAAGGGAGACCACAAAATTATTCCGTATTTCGAAGTCTGATAGTACTGGAATGACGAGATATTCAGAAGACTGGTTATAACTTTTACCGACAGCGACAGCCATTTCTCTTGCAATTCAATTATATTGATTTTATACTGATGACAAAGATGTAATAGAAAAAACAAAAAAGAATAACTCCTCTTTGAATTTATAATACACTATGTCATAGATTGTCAGCAATAAATAGTGTATCTATAATGAATTATAATTATTAACCACTATAATCAAGTACTTCTTATTCCAATCAGAAAATGATAGTTGGCGTCTAATTATAATATTGTGTTTTATGGTTCCAGGTAATTGCGAAGTTCCAGCGAGTATATTAACATGTACATAAATATAATTCCAATCCAACATGAATGCTCACAATTATGGCTTAAGAAATAAATTCATTCTGCAGACCGGAGGCATCAAGGAGTAGCCAATTTTTATAGAGCAAATTAATGCAATTATTTTCATGTTGAAATATTGCCTTACTTCAGTGATCTGCTGTTATCAAATTATAAACATATCATAGTTGAAGTCTACAATATTGGCACAGTAGAAACATCGATAAAACAAAAAGTCTTGGAAATATCCTGTCTCACTTTGAGCTGGTCATGATAGTAGCCCATTAAGGGTCTAGGGTATAGCGCGCGAAATTGAAAATCCAAGAAAATACGTATTCCGTGTTAGCGAAATGGCGTGGCCACCTGTTCCATTTCTCCTGTATGTGTGTCAAATATGAGGGGGATGAGGGGAGGTAAGTCCAAAAATCCAAGGTCAAAAGGTCCAAAGGTAAGGACCAAAGGTCACCATAAAAATGAATTTCGCATTTCCTAGCTCCTGACATTACATCTAAACTTACAGTAATGATTCAAAGATCAAATTGGAGAAGAAAGCTTGCGCTTTGTCACCTATTTGGCCTTTTTTTGATATTGTGTTTAGTTCAGCGTTGACAAATCTAGGAAAATTTCCCTACTCTAGGTAAATTTGATCAGCTTTAGGAAATAGGGAAGCTGGCTTGAATTCTAGGGAAATTTCTGAAATTTTGATAAGCAGCATTTTTCTCAATTTAAAGTAAGTGGAAGGTAGAGCTACTAATTCAATAAAACAATCATTTCACAATATTCAATTCAATTATTCTTTCTAAAATGATTGAATCGCTATTCGCCATCTGTACTCCAAATCACTAAGCTGGATTTTCGGAGAAAAGACCACCGACTTCTGGTATGGAAATAATAAATAATAATTCCAGAAAACAAAAAATTAAGAGGCACTCTTCCATAATAGTACCATTAGCTGTGGAGTTAAAATTAACAGGAATTGAAGAAAACATGTATAATGATTCAGACAGAGAACAAAGTGAACAATCTTGAGAAATTATGATTTTGATTTTGTGGAAAATGACTCTGAAAGTTTTTGAGGTTATGTTACCAAAATAAAAAACGGCGAAGGAAATTCGGCATTTCCGTTATTGAAAAAGCTCGTTGGACACATATTTATTTTACCGCACTCTAGATTTAATATGCTAATTAAAACTAAGAATCGAAATAAGCTCAAAACAAATGCATTAGTTTGTTTATCACACACAAAAAGAATGTTTAATTTGAAGAAATACTGTTACAATGTTGAAATTGATAACTCATTATTGGGTAAAGTGAATAAAATGATATAAATCAGATGATGAATCAGATTTAGTGAATTATATATTTTTTTGTTTCAATCTCGTTTGTTAAGGTACCTAGGTATTTTATTTTTAATAATGTATGTTTTGTAGACCGTTTTTTCCAACAATCGCGTTTATTTGTGTTTTTATCGTTTTATCCTAACTTTTTCCAATAAATATAACTACCAACTAATTTTAACATTTCCGCGAATTTAAATTTAGGCAAAAAAGTGCTAATGTAGGGAAATTTTAAAGAGCACTCAAGGACTATTTCTCAAAGTTTGTTGGCAACGCTAGTTTGGTTATTAAATTACAGACATTTGAGTAATGTATGATTTTGCATTGCGAGTTTTTTGCACACTAAAAAACGTTTTTGAGAAAATCGCAAATAGTTGTCATTCATTAAGGTCTTAACTACCACCTTCTGAAACACTGTGTATGTAGTTTGAAAAACAAGTGAGTTCTGTTGGAAATAGGAATCCGTGTGTGTCATGACAAATACGTATGTATAACTGTGTGTATCCAGGCCCCTTAAGGGTCTAGGGTATAGCGCGCGAAAGTGAGAATCCAAGATAAGACGTATTTCCGTGTTAGCGAGGAGGCGTGGCCGCCTGTTCCAAAGGTAAGGTCAAAAGGTCCAAAGGTGAGGTCTAAAGGTCACTATAACAATGTATTTCGCATTTCCAAGCTCCTGACGTTACCTTTAAACTTACAGTAATGTCTCAAAAAGCAAATTCAAGAAGAAAGCTTGCGTGCAACTATTTAGCCTTTTTTGATATCGTGTTTGGTTGTTAAATTACAGGCATTTATAGAATGTATGATTTTGCTCTGCGAGTTTTTTGCACATTAAAAAACTTTTTTGAGAAAATCGAATGACAAGTGCGGGAAGTCCGTGTTTTACATGGCAAATACATACGCATAAAGGTGTCTACCCAGGCCCCTTAAGGGTATAAAGTAACTTCTTCCGAGATCTCCAGTATACATAAGGGCGCGTTGACAAGCATCACAACCATCGATGCTGATACCGTGGAAATGGATTCTTATGAACGTCATTTCTGAGATTACCATTGTCTTTATGCAGCTGTCATTCAGAAGCTATATGCAATAAATTTTAGCAGAATACCAGAGATAGGATATTTTTTTATAGTCGAAGTTCACATGGATGCTGATGCATTTTATCAACCCCCTTCGAGTTTCCAAGACAGATATGTACGTTGTACGTACCTGTTCAACCATACATGTTTAGTAATAAATTAATAGTATGCCTATAACCAATGATTAATATCGATGATAATGAAGTACTTCTTCATCCAATCAAAAAGGAATAGTTGACATTCAATTATAATATCGTGTTTTATGGTTCCAGGTAATCACGACGTTCCAGAGAAGTAGATTAATACACGCTAATATAATTTTAATTATTAGTAAGGCATTCTACTTTCGTAGATCGCAAAAGCAATTTAAGTGTAAATCGCGACACATTTATTCAGTCAAGTTCACGATCAGATGTGGTACCGCTGACCGAGGCCATGGTCAAATGCTGGATTTTTTGCGTTCAGATAAATTATGCAAATTTCCAAGTTGGGCGTGATAAAAGTGAAAAAAACATTTGCTTTAGTTACATAACAAATGTTTTCTTACACGGTGTCCTTATATCCGTCTGATACGTGCCAAAACAGTATTGTGATTTGAGACCACTTTATAGTAGAAATAAACACTTTTTTATTCTTTTCATTCAATAGCTATACATTTTTTACACCGGTAATAATGCTGTATTGCGCAAATGTTGTCTGTTTGGTAATAGTTAATACATGATTAATGTTCCCATAGATGCTAAGGTCTATCTATTACTAATCCATGCCATGGTCATTCTCAAATATATTATCGTTTTCAAGGATGACGTTTCAGTATGGAATAATTCTAGTTCATAATGCCCTTTCATATTGATGTGCTATGTAAGTGTGACAAAATACTGACAACATTGTAAAAATCGGTAGTTATTTGTAAATGTTTTGTTCCTAGGATTTATTATGAAAAGAGCCCAATATACAACCAATACTTATTTTGTTCTTAATTGTATACGGGTAATTCCTATACTCAATTAAAGGGATTAAAAAAAGCAAATAGATTCAAAATATCCTTTATTCCTGGTAAAATAATTAACAATTATCACAAACATTAAAATCTTGAGTTTATCATTATAAAATTGTTACATATTTTGATCTTACTGCAAAGTTACCGAAAATGTACGACTCGTGTACTCCAAAGCCATATTTTACCATGAAGGTACCTATTCTGTTCCACACACAAGGACATAGGCACGCTTATATACAACAACACAAAGCACAAAATAGTATATGATAGTAAAACCGAACATCGAATGCACCTCACACACCCGTGCTGTAACCTAACCACTAACGAGTAACGACTAACTGAAATGTAAAACAACAGTGAAGAGCATCTATCACTATTGCACTCTAGAAGAATAGAGACGGAGCATGGTAAACATCCCCCACCTCGAGAAACGACCGTTATGCGTATTTCGTGACTTATCACAGCTGTAATATCCTTTAACTCTTACAATTAAAATGTTTAATTTGCAGTACTTCAACCAGTTTAGTTGTCATTGCAACCTGAACGGTCTACGATAGGAATACTCATAACGACAGTTACTGATTCATTATTATAGTAACTCTCGCTAATCATTACTATTAAAATGTTTAATTGAAAGTAGTAGTACTTAAACCAGTTCAATTGTTATAATAATATGCGTTTTCTGTGACAAAATCGTATTAGAATTCAGTTTTTATTACTGACTATGAAGCTACATTTCAGAAACAGCATGCAACTTTAATATAGGCTATTAAAAATGTACCAGTTAAACACTCTAACGGGGTTGGTTTTCTCAGTGTAGTATGTAAAAAATGCAAACTCCAAAATATCCTCGATTACAGTACCACCGACGGTGTAGAAAGTGGAAGTCATACATTATGGCGAAAAAACTTCAACGGCTGCCAATTATCTTCGGCAGCTTTAACATGCGATTAAGCCGCCATTTAATAGGATACGGATGATAAAAGCACCGTTTAGGAACGGAACGAGCCACCTGGAATGTGATCCGTGCCGGTATTCTTGGCTCCTCGCGCGGAGCGATTTCGTTCCGATTCGATTCTCACATCCTCTCATAATTATCGAGGAACAGACTTTCAAAATGTATTTTGTCCAAATTTTCCAAATTTGAGATAGGGGTGGCGCTGTATTCCTATACTTACTATTTAATGCAAAAAGCAGACAAAGTGCATTTAGTCTCCGTGCTATTAAATAGGAAATCATACCTAGACAAGCAAACTGATTCAAGTCCAGCCACATAGTACTGTCAAAGTCCATTTTGTCCTATCAACAAGAACAAAATACATTTTGATTGGGGTTTTATTTTCGTATATTTTATGACACACTACCATTATGAAACGCTAGCAAAATAATTTAACTCTAGGGGTACATGTTATAAACAATGGCAGTTGTACAATCCTGTAAGTACCTGTAGCTCTTGAATGAATCACTTTAGACCTCAAGTGTGCTAGTTTGTTGGAATTGTTTTATCAGGAGGAACACAGAAACCCACAAATATACAGGGTATCCCATTAATAATTTTGAATCGAACGTCACGCGATCAAAGACAAATACCTGATTGGATAACATAATCGACAGAAAAAACACAACATTTGCTCTAATTTACATCCCCAAAATTATAATTCTCTACTACTGCCCAGTTCCGGTATATTGCTTGTCTTAATCGTCGTGGGACACCCTGTATACAGCCTCCTCTTGGTCAAACTCCACGAGCCGCCACTGTAACACGGCTATTAAAAATGATTCTAGCCCTTTTATTTTTGATGGACTGACAAGTAAACCTATAATCGACAATCTCCAGTTACCAAGATTTAACAATTCAATGAAGATATATATAATGTGCAATGCTGATGAATTTATTATTATGCTAAAGATAGCTAAAAATACTTAAAAGTTATTTAATTCATTTATAAACATTTATAATTGTTTAAAAAGAAATACAAGTATAATCAATAGCCACTACTTTATACTTGTACCATCCACGATCTCCTGTGAATAGAATGTATCTATTATTTCATTGAACTAGTAAATTACTATTTTTATTACCTGCTTATGTTCATTTTTTTAATATTATCATATTTGTCGATATAAGCTAGGTTAAATAATCGGTATGTAAAATATTACAAAGATGGCAGAATGAGCTCACAGCAAGACAGACAACACTTTCCTAGGCTAAGCTTGTTCTGACCGTTTTCATTTAATGACAAGATACATTAATATACTAAGCTGTAACTAAATGGAAATAAATTGAATTGAAAATAGAATTGAATTGAATTTTTACCTAACCTCTCCAAGTTTATAACAAAATGAAACTCAGCTACTTTCAAGCATTGAAATAAAAGTGGTATTTTCACAATGATTATAGTGACACCGATAATTTTCTGGATAGATGGAGAAATCAACATAAGGAAGGAACTGAATGACGTGAGTGGAAAAACACAAAAATATAATATCTATATCAATATCTGAAATCGCAATATTTCGCTGGAGTAAAATACTGTAATCAGTTTTCCATGGTTCGCTGCCAAGCTGTGATTTGACTGACAAAGAAAGAAAAACTTCAGATAAGGGACGTCCGTCGATCAACATTCACAATTTTTGTGCTTGAGTAATGCTTTGCAATTTGTTTATTTCACGGAATTCAGCAACACATACAAACGAGGATAAACAGACTGGCAAATATATACCTACCAACTCATTTCTGAAAAGATAGTTTGAAAAGATTAATGTGTGAAGAAACTGGAAACTTTATCAAAACACATCTGCTTTTTTATGAAATACTAATATTGATAAAATGTCTTTGATTGTTAATTTTATATATACTTAACCACAAAATACTCATAACTATGACGTCTTAATAAAGCATGTAAATCTGTTTAGCACAAGCAAAGCATGATTGCGACAAAATGACAAAAAACCTTAAATTTGCAGAACTTCCACCTTAATCAACTAAGCATCTTTGAAATTTTCCGTTTTAACTTCTTACTATTCCGTCTACACAATTCAATCTAAAATTATCAGAAAGAAGAGGCATACATTGGGCCGTAGGTATACAATCAGTTTTATACGGTTAACTCTAAACTGTATCTGATGGATTTATGGGCCTGATTGCTCCTCACATAATATAACAAATATTTTTATAGAGATACAGTACCAAATATGTGACATACATTTTCATAAAGACCTTGATGCTAGCCATGCCCTAAATGAGCTAGAATATTATTTGAGAAAACGTATATCCTCAAAAAACAAAAATTGATAGCTAACGCTTATTATAGCTACAATAACGGTTAGCTAATAATATTTCCGGTGCTTTCAATCCGTCAATATTGTTAACTAACAACGTAGAGTCGTATGGACTAGGAATAACGTTCGGTAACACTGTTAGCCACAGACTATACTCCCATCGACTGTTAGCTAACAATAAGGAGTTTTTCGGCCATTAGAAATAACGTATTTAGTGGCTATCGTTATTGTGAGCATACACAGTAATAAGAAATTGGTAAATGATTTGTAATGACGATAATGAGGGATCGTTATTCACGGCGAATAATAAGGCCACACATTTTTGCCGTTATTTTTTATATGGAGCAGAAAATGTTTTGCACAAGAACAAGACAGAGGATTTTGAACAATTCTATGCTTTGAAATTCTGCCCATACTTAAGAATTGGAAAACATTAGTTTTTGTTCAAACTCAAATGGATTAAACAATTCTCCTCTGACTATTCATCCAAATTAAACCTATCTTGAGGTTGTGGTTAAATAACGAAAAATGTAGTTATTTTTACTGGTCTTAAAAGTGAATCTTTCTAGCAATAGTTAACTTCCTAATATTTGCGATGGTCTGGATTTGGATAACATAGCTGTCGCAGGATGATGAAGCTTTACAGTTTTTTAATTTAACATATTATATTTTCTGATAATAACTTATTTGTTTTTAGATTCTGTCATATAAATATATGTTCACATATTTCGGGATGGATCCTTTCTTCCGCGATTACAAGGCCTCCTCTGAGACTACGATGACTGATACGAAAAATGCATTATTTCTCGTATGAATTTTTCAATATCGGAGACGAGGTCATGATAATTCAAAACAAGTTTGCATAAATTAGTTTTATCTGGGAATCTGAGGAAAAATGAAAGCACCTGACCTTATCTCTGAACATTATCATGCGAAACAATTGCAGATCAACACTAATTGTTTTCTAATGTTATAAATGATGGCTTAATCGAGATACCTGTTATTAACTGGTCTATGTTGTTACTGCTACTTGTTATAATATACTTTCGGAGCTTTTATCCTATAGCTTTAAGATATGTATGTACTTTATCTGTATACTGAATTAATCTGTATACAAATGAAAGCTGATTGCACCGCATGTGTATCGAAGAGTTCCTTTAGTACGTGGGAAAAATCTATTTGAAGTATCTCCGCCGTTATACGTATTATTGTACGGTTTTACGCATAAACAAATTATTATTTTTATTTGGTATAAAACAGTTGATATGATTTTTCCATAGAATAAATTACGTGAAAGAGGTCCAACATACAAATCGTAAATACAGCATAAAAAATGCTGGCACCCTATCCTCATATGTCACTGAGGCTGTTAATAAATAAATACTTATATTTATAAATTAATAATTATTATTATACATGCATTATAGCCATTATTTGCTCAAAATTACAATCTTCCAGGTCTTCTATATTTCAAACAAAATTTTGAAAAAGTTTTCTGATATTTGTGTTATACAAGGAAGCTTTTCGAGGATTAGAAACAGTTTTTGGAGTTTGCACGAATTTGTAATGTTACCAAGTACTAAAGTAGTATTGCTAACTTGATGACATTAATGAAACGATCATTAAAAGTACAGCATCTATTAGCTTGAAAAATTATATTCCAAATACATATTTATCACTCATGTATATTGAAATAAAACAATGGCTTTCACATAAATATGCTTTGTACATAGAGTTGATGAATCATCGTCTCTAATTTTTTTAATCTCAACTCCAAGAATCAGTGATTTATTACAATGCTTTCTGCTTTTAGGCGCCGTATTACAATAGTGGAGAAACATCATTAAACTATGAACACAAAACATCAAGAAATTACTATCTCCTCCATCCATCACTGTGTAAAATAATAGGTATAAAAAATGTTATCTGTTACAGTGTCGTAGTGAAATCTTAAGAAACTTTCAACTTTTGAAATTTTAGATAATGTGTATGTATAAGTGTCCATATTTATGTAAGCCCTTCTCTCACAACCATTTTTAACTTTAATATTTTGCTGGACCATTGCTATTTCTTCTTACTATTAAATTTAATATTGCATGCTATTTTCACATCCACGTACAGTGTCTGTTACACTCACTGGATCTTCTCCGTTTGTTTGATAGCAAAGGTATTTTTTTTATTTCTAGTTTTAAAAATTACTTAGTCAAACATCTTTGCAAAATAAACATTATTAATAATATAATGCAAACATTCAATGTGAAACAATGCCTGATGGCCACTATTGGTCAACGGTTTTGTCACTATTGATCCAGGATGAAAATAATGATTGAAGTGCATCGTTTCAATAAAGTTAAGGCGTTGATTTTACGAACCTTAGTCGAATTTTAGAAAATGTAGTTAAAGTTGATACTGACAGGCATATTTTAGTCACCTCTGACAGTAATATACTCATGATAACTGTTTACTGATAAGGGCTCAATGTACAGTAACACAGTAGAATCGATGATCGATGTACGACCCTTCTACCTCTATCTATCAATCTCAATATCACCCAAATGCAAAAAAAAAGAATTTGATACCTCAAGAACTACTATCATATTTGCCATCAACAACTTATTGTTGGCAACTCGGTTGACAACAAGTATTAAATGATCACATAAGCAATAAGCACCCTTGAGGGTATGAAGTAGGTCACAACTTACTTTATTGACTATTATATCAGTTTCTAGCTTTTGATATTTTTATTGAAAATTATTACATGTATTACATTAGCTCACTGAATGCAAACAAAGCCTTTGATACCTCAAGAACTACTGACAAGTGTGCCTTCACCAAGTAGCGAATGATCGCTTAAGCGACAGCCGTCTAATGCCTCTATGACTGATGCGAAGCTTGTTTGAAATTTCGGCATTTCTAAACTTAGCTAAATGTGCGAGAGGGTATCGATATTCGTAGCCTGTGTCATCGTCGTTGGTTTTTACATAATTTACAAACAATTACATGTTCAAAGTCTGTCAAAAATAAAATCATAGGGCAACGCAAAAGTTAGCGGGTCACAACTGACTATGTCGTATACTGTTATAGTTTATAGTTTGTAGCTTCTGTGATCTTTTTGATAACATACGCTAAATAGCTATTTATTAGTTAGTCAAACTCCTTCATTGTTTATAACGAGTATTATCTATGGTTGAAGAGTAGCTTGCCTTATCTAAAACAAGCACAAATGTTTTGGTACCTCACAAACTACTCACATATCTGCCTTCAACAAGAAGCAAAAGATCAATTAAGAAATAACGGTGTTGTAGTGCAATACATCACGTAGGTATATACCAAAAAACCGCAGATCTACAAAGTTGCTGATAATTATACCATAACGGTATTTTAAAGATAATAGAATTGATTCCATCGATTGTATTTGCAGCTGCATGACTGATGCGAAGCTTTTTAGAAATGTCCGAGTCTCAAAACTTACCCAAATGACCCATGAGGGTGTCGATATCTTGGCCACTAGTCATCCTTGATTCCTGTGTGATTCACAGACGATTACATGTGTAAAAACTATAAAAAATAAAACCATAGGATAACGGGAAAGTGAGAGGTCAATCCAGTTGGCGGGACGCAACTGAGATCCGCGAAACAATATCTTTCACATTCGGCGGATCGCGCCGTGCCGTGTTTGCCGTCTCGCGGTGCACTGCCGCCGCGGGACAGCGACAGCTTTTTTTTCATCGAAACTTGGTATTTTGAGAGTGGGTTCTATAATCAGGCTCGCATCATGGTCTAGACAAAGATCTTCGAGATACCGACATTTACGGTGTCGGGCAGGTTGTATTTCGTATTTTGAATTTCTACTTGGACGAAATATTATTTTTTCGTAGAGCAGTAGGAGTACTTATACTCACATAGAATCGAGATTTACAGAAAAATTTAACAATATATTATCTCCAAATGTACCATCAAATAAAATACGTATCGTCCAAACCAAACTACCAGCCTTAGAATTAATTTCCAGGCTCTATAAAAACAAAAAAAAACAAAAAGAACTTTTTTACTTTACGTCTTTTTTCATGTGTACTATAACCATACTATAAAAAATATATCCGATGCAAGAATATGAAAGTAAATATAAATCTTAAATATTGCACGACACCAGCCATAGTTATTATAATAAGATCTCAAAAAGCTAAGATAAGAGGGCATAAAGATAAAATCAGATCGATCAATGTTATCAACAATATCCTCGATTCTCCCCTGCTTATTCTGACGACATCTGAAGGGCAACAAATCTTGTTTATGAAGTAAGAAACGCAGTCCATGAATTCCGAAGCAAGCGGTGGAGCGAGTTTCTGACAGAAATGATTCATGACCAAAGTGTTCCTTTCTGAGAAGAAGCAAAATCTGTTAGAAATGACCAACAGATCCTGGAAGAATTGTCTTCACTATACTAAGGAAAATATAGAGGTTTTTGCCGATCAGTTCATCACTCACCTATGATCTAGAAAATGACCTCGACAAGGAATGACAAATTGTAACATCTGACAAGAGATATTTTAGAGCCAATGGCGCGATAATGCATCTGTTGGTGGACCCTCTTCTCAGTGGCGTGCCGAAAGGGCCCGCGGTCCGGGGGGGAGGGGGCCCGCTCAGTCTCGACTACCTTGAGGAAGCTTTTTACATAGTAATAACTATAATACTTAAACTTATTCTATATCAGTACCTATTTTATGGCAAAATTTGACAACACGACGACATGATCAAACGACTACAAAACGGCTAGAACTAGTGACAACGTTACACTGACGCGACGCGTATCTGTGCCATTAATCGATGTATAATCACATTTTGCCTAAGGTCTATGAGTTATTATTCTTCAGAAACTCTAACAAAAGAATCAAAATATAAGGTTGAGGTAACACCAAATTTTTTCTATCTACAAACCGATTTGAAATATCATCGTAGATAGTAGTTTCGTTTTTACCCAGTATAGGCAGTCATTTTTTATGTATAGAGGGGCCCCGTGAAAAAAATTGCGGGGGGCCCCGAAGACCTTCGCACGCTACTGCCTCTTCTGAAGATTATTTTTCTGAAGATTATTCTACACAAGCCACAGGTTTGTTCTAACAAGCTCTTCCAAAGTACGGAACACCGAAATTAGATACTATATCAATGAAATACCGCCACAAATAATTATACGATAATGATTTTTGTCAAAAAAAGTGTGTACCTATCCTTCAACATTTATAAAAAAAAATTATTTCAACTACTACTACAAGAAATCATATTTATTGAACACTAATATCTTTTGTTCTTATTGAACATATTTGTGGTGACATGGAGGATGTAGCGAAAAGGTTTTAATAGACCTATCATCTTAATTATAAAGTTGTTTGACTTGCGTAGGTATGCTGGACGCTGGAGGTATATCTACGCCTCTGGTAGTTATTAGATCACAACAGACTCTCTATTGTCAGCCTCATTGACTAATATACCCTGTTACCACAAATGATGGCACCAGATTCAAGAAGATTTGATGTTTGATTTGAATCTAGACGGAGTATTAGAGACAATCATTCACAGCTTTTGCAAGTACAAGACCTGTGTTTGAAAAAGCTGTGAATGAGTGACTATAAAGGCCCGGTCAAACAGAGGGCGTTCTAGAACGCGGCGTTCCGGCATTCTAGAATGTCCTCTGTTTGATCGGGCTTTGAGTTCATCTATGTTTGAATCACTAGACATATTGACAAAAATTGGCGTGACACTTTTGCTCAACCCTTCAAACAGGCCTGTTTGGTACAAACAACGGAATGCGATAACGGAGCGTTAGAAAACGCCAGACCGCAGCGTTCTAGAACGCCCTCTGTTTGACCGGGACTTAATCCTTCATCTAGAGCTAAATCCAATATAAAATTTTATCGAATTTCCATAAATTATGGTACCAAGGTATAGTAGATTATTTTTAAGCTTCAACATAGGATTCAGTCAATAAACATATACTAGTGTTAGGGCTGAACATTGTAGAGTAGCAATCGAACTGTTGTTTCTCGTTTTAAGTTTAGCGCCAATGTCATATCTTAGAGAGCTGTTTGCAATGGTTCAGCTGTAACCATTTTTGGGGTATTAATTTTGAGATTTCTGAACTGAAAAAATATGAGCATGAAGAAAAAAGACGGTTCTAGAGAAATGTCGACGTACTTTTTGAAATTTCCTAATAGACAAATAGTAAAAAATTGCCAAAATTGACGTTTTTTTGACTAAATTCACGGTCTCGTTAATCACCCTATATAAAATTATTCCAAAATCTGGATCGACATTTCTCTAGATTGAAGTTTTAAGAAAACACAAATCAGGTTTTTGTGCCAAAAATTATTAATATACAGGGTCAAAAATGGTTACAGCTAGAGCCTTGCATTGAACGATCGCGCGCCTATTGGGACACTGATAAAGGCGCCACCAATACAAAAGTATGTAAACTACAGTTTCGAATGAGATGAAGTTCATTCATTTCTGGAATGAGATAGATATTGTTTTGGGATTCAACTAAATTTGTAGTCGGTGGTTTTGGGTGACTTATTGATATATACTGCAGGCCAAAAGTTAGGAACTACTAAAATATAAACAAATCGCGGTAATTGGTTTTGAGCAGTTATCATTTTCACGATTACTGCGAAATCTTACAATTTTCAACCAGATTTGTAAGTAATTAAAATTTAAATTGCTGGCAGGCCCAAGTCTAGAGTCTTGTGCTCACACTTTTTTGCGTCGCGAATAGAAATTACATTTTTTACTTTGTAACATAAACTGATAAAAACCTTGTATTTTCATTAACATTTATTCATTCCAGAAGTCATGTTCCTTTGCTAAGTTCTCCACTTTCACGATTTTTTGTGCTCAGACGACAAAGTAGCAATAGTAACTTTTTGTGATATGGAACGACTGCCACTGAACTTGATAAAACCAATAATTGTGGTTTCTCTTTAACGCATCATTTTTCATCCAAAAAGTCATTTTTCTTCCCTGAATACCTTCTTCATCAGGTGTCATATATCAGGTAAAATAAGGACACCATCTTGGTGTGGCAGCATTAGAGGTCATATAGGCATCTATTATAGTCCGCAATTAATACTCGTATTTTTTTATTAATCACTCAGCGCAAATATGTTATCTTCAAGCAGTTTACTATAACCTCATCCAGTTGTTTGAATTTTAGTGTCTCTCTGGTGTTACTCCTCGATATTTAAAGGTTTCATTATGGCTCATGAAACTGTCCATGGAGAACTTTAAACCTCGTTTTGCCTGTCCGTTAATGGTTTATGTTTGATTGAAGTTTCCAATTAAGAAAATGTTTAAAGAGTAAAGTTAGATCAGATTAGCATAACTTGGTGGATACTAATTTGTTCTTGAGTATATTCTATTTCGGCCGCATTATCCATCTTACGCTACGAGGATGGCCTGAAAATATCTCGGCCTGATATAGAAAAAAGCGGTTTGGACCTTCAAAGCTATTTTTATTTCTCGAATTAGTCTCATCGTAATGCTATACATCCATGTTCCAGAGCCACGATGTCGTCTTTAAAATGATCTTGTGGAAGTCCTGTAAAGTAGTCATCCATGGCAGCAATCGCTTCTTCGTTTGATGAAAAACGTTGCCCACCAAGAAAGATTTTGAGTTTTGGGAACAGGTGTCCGACGGGGCCAAGTCAGGAGAATAGGGTGGGTGCTCCAACAATTCATACTTTAAATCGTGCAGTTTTGCCATTGCATGTTGCCCTTTGTGCACCGACACATTGTCTTGATGATATATGACCTTCTTCTTTTGCAAACCTGGTCTCTTCTCACGAATTTTCTGATCCAACTGGGTTAAAAGGTCAGAATAGTACTCCCCTGTTATGGTTTTACCCTTTTCAAGATAATCCACGAGCAGAATGCCTTTAGCGTCCCAAAGAAACAGAAGCCTCACCTTTCCTACGGAGGGAACTGGCTTTGCTTTCTTTGGTGCAGAGGACCCGGCTTCAGTCCACTTCTTTGATTGTTGTTTGGATTCTGGTATATAATGGTGAATCCATGTTTCATTCATTGTTACAAATCTGTGCAAAAAGTCCGCTTTGTTTTTTCTATATAGCTTCAAAGCCTGCTGTGACATCCGCATGCGGTTGCGTTTCTGCTCAGGAGTGAGGATTCGCGGCACTCATCTTGCACTGAGCTTCTTCATGTGTAACTCTTCATGCAAAGTGTGACCAACCCATTCCCTTGAAATGCCAACAGCCTCGGCAATTTCGCGCAACTTCACTCTGCTGTCTCCCAAAACCATATCGTGCACACGGCCATCGATTCAGGAGTTGTTGCACTTTTTGAACATCCTTCGCGTGGGTCATCGTCAATGCTGTTGCTCCCTCGCTTAAACTCTCCAGCCCATTTCTTGACTGTGGAGTATGAAGGTGAATCTTCCTTATACACGTTAACAAACCTTTGGTGGATCTCCTTCGGGGATAAACCTTCTTTCACAAAGAAATTTATCACCATACGGTACTCAAGCTTCTCCATGTCTTACGGTGCTTCACACTACACTCACGATGCTCGACTGTCACAGCCAAATTGCTGATCGCAACAGAATGGCATTTCATGAGAGACTTGCAGAGACTTGTATGAACATGCACGTAAGTGTAGCACCTTCGCGCGCGCCTGCGTCCTATTGAGGCCGAGAACTTTTCAGGCCATCCTCGTATCTTTGGTCGATTTTTGGCGCTGGCAGTTTCCAAAATCTAAATCTTTTCTCCAATTGTCTTTCAATCTGTTTCATACTTATAACTGTTCTTACGATGGCAAGGTAATAAATAAATGCCGGCTAAATAACAAAGATGAAAACGTTTCTAAAGTCAACTGCCTAGTTAAATTCAGTGCCAAATACCTGCGACGCTTCCTGGGTTAACTTTAGAACATGTGTTTATAGATTATTATTATCTATGGGTACAAAATTAGATCGATCCGCAAATATTTCATACACATGAGAATAGCCCGATTTTAAACGTACTTTGACAGTCATGAGTTGCGGGAGGTCGAATCGAAATATGAATAAACGTAAATAATATAATGAAGTTAGTAGTCAACTTAGAAGTTGATGCTTCAAGTTAAAAGAAAACAGTTTCGGATAATAGTTGTTTTCATGCAGTGCTTGAAAATATGAGGCTAATCGAAGTTTGGTTTTATTCAGGGCCGTAGCCCTGGCCGTTGACCATGGAGGGGGTTCATGTTGGCCTTGGGGGGGAGGAGGTGTCTTCATGTATAAAAGAAAATACTTGACTTTGTTATGTTATGTTATTGTTTAAAACCCGTATAGATTGTATCGCTGCCGATGTCTTCATGTGTGCCGAGGGATTGGTAGTAATAGAATAAATCACTAAGCTCGGAAAAAGCATCTTGATTATTTTTATTTTGTATTATTTTAGTAGTTATTTGATTCATAAGAATACTCATAGGGGGGGGTTTGAACCCCCTAAACCCTCCCCCCTTATACAGGGTGAGTTTTTAGTACCGGCTCGGTCGATCACTCCACTACTGCAGAAGATAGCGAAAAAAGTTGTAGGTTAAAGTTGTAGCCACGAATATGTTCCTTGCTCAGAAAATATTTTGATTTATACAGGGTGATCCATAACTACGTGGTGATGCAAACATATATTTTTTTAAATGAGACATCCTATATATTATTCCATATTCAAATTCTACTAACGATTTCCGTTTTTCCAATATAGGGTATTGTTACATTATACGGGGTATTTCAAAAGTTATGACGATTTTTATCTCCAAATCGCTGTCAAATGAACGTACTGTATATCAAAAACTGATGACTCTAAAAACAACATTTTTTACATGGATCGATAAAAAATATCATCTAGTTTTAAAATCGGCTATAAAAAAAGGCCCGCGACGCATATTCGTATACAGGGTAATGCAGAATGTAAAATCCAGATTTCTCTTTTTTTTCAAATGTAACCTCCAATATTTTATTATACCAAAGAATTTCTTTTAATATGCTCTTTCATTTTTGTATAGCACTTGTTATACCTACGTCCATCAGTTTCCGAGATATTTCGATTTTTCGGTAAATTTAAAATATATCTTCTATGTGTGTACTGAAATTTATTTCTTTTGAGAAGGTACTATCGAATTTGTTTTTTATTCAACGTACAACTAAATTATAAGGTCATGAAAGTATTTGATGAAGTCAAAACCCTAAATCATTGAGACAATAGAGTCAAGTATGCTGAGGAAACAATTTTGTAGGCGTGATGCGTAATTATCAAGCCGATTTATCAGGTATGCTTTGAAAAATTGACGGTTTTCATAACCTGCTCAATAATTCCGTACTGGTGAAAAACGAGCTTTAAAAATTAATTTTTCCATTGAGAGTATTTAGGAGAATCTTTGAGAAATTGCCTACTTGCCTCTAGAATATATCAACTATTAACAGCAATATCCAGAACGGAGGCACTCTAAAACTAATGCGTTTGAAAAACTGAAGAATCGTTTTATTTGGACCGTGTTGTTTAATATTTCATAGCCTACCTGATAGATCTGCTTGATAATTATGCATGACGTCTATAAAATTGTTTCCTCAGCACACTTGACCTATGTTATCTCGTTAATCCAGTGTTTTAACTTGATCAGGTACTATTATGGCCTTATATTTTAGTTGTTTATTTAGCAAAAATAAAATTTGATAGTATTTTCTCAAAATAAATAACTTTTAGTAAACAAATAGAAGGTATATATTTAAAATTTGTAGAAAAATCGAAATATCTCAGAAACTAATGAATTCAGCCATAACAAGTGCAACACAAAGATGAAAGAACATATTAAAAGCAATTTTTTGGTATAATAAAATATTGGGGGTTTCATTTATTAAAAAAATAGAGAAAATCTAGATTTTGCATTCTACATCACTCTGTATACGAATATGCGTCGCGGGCTTCTTTTATAGGCGATTTTGAAACTAGATGATATTCTTTATCCAACCGTGTAAAAAAATGATATTTGATTCATCACTTACGGTACGTTCATTTGACAGCGATTTGGATATAAAAATGGTCATAACTTTTGAAATTCTCTGTATAATGTGACAATACCCTATATTGTAAGAACGAAAATTATTAGTAGAATTTGAATATGCAATAATATATGGGGTGTCTCATTTAAAAAAATGCATGTTTGCATCACCACGTAGTTACGGATCACCCTGTATAAATCAAAATATTTTCTAAACAAGGAGCATATCCGTGACTGCAACTCTTATACACAACTTTTTTCGATATCTTCTATAGTAGTGGTGTTATAGACCGAGCCGGTACTAAAAACTCACCCTGTATACGGCCCTGGTTTTATTACTGCCCACGCCATAGTTGTGGGAACAGTGTACTCAGGGACATTTTTATATTTTGATAATCTTTTGGGCATATTAAGATGTTTATAATATCATGAAAATATATGTCATTAATTTTCGTTGGTCTGTCTCTGTCAGTCGCTTTGTCGGACGCTATTTTTCTACCTGCGTAATTTCAGTAACCGCTGCGCTGATTATGATCAAATTCGGAGAATATATAATATAGGGCCGTAATAGGCAATGCTGTCATATTTATGAAATCGGTGCCGTGGCGTCGCGTTAGAGTTATTAACAATAAATAAAAATTTTCCAAACTGCAATAATGTTTGATTTTAGGCGTTTCAGAGGTTCCATGTCGTTCTGGGTAAAACTCTTATTGATCATTTTCCATCAACATTCGACCTGATGTGCTCCAGAGGAGTGCTGATGTAAGACCAACAAGATGGCGTCTTCGCACTGCTATAGGAGAGCTCGCAAGTATCCATGGGGAAACCGACATACAGGTCCAGTTTGGGAACACCAGGATCAGACATCGAGCATTGGCAGCTGAAAACGAGGTGATATTTGGAATGGACATCATAGACACCTATGGATTCCAACTGGACCTGAGACATGGTATCCTGCTAGTCCAAGAGGAAGAGGTAGTCCTCCACCGACGTCAAGAAGAGGCTATCCCAGGTGGTGCTCTCAGAAGAAACTGTGGAAAGATGCGAGGTGGTAATTGAAGCCTGCCTGATTGATGGCGCTGATCGAGGAAGCGTCATGTTGTTTGAACCTCAACCGTATGATGAGCTGATTGGCCGTTGAATTGCCATTAGAAAATGCCTGGTATGAGCTGATGATGAAATTCCGGTGAGGTTGCTAAACACGTATGGTTTTCCAGTACACCTCAAGAAAAGAACACCACTGGATCGTTGTTCTTCAGTCTCATCAATGGTAAGGAGTCTAAACCCATCAAATCAACGAAATGAGCGTTTGCATGAGAAGCTGACTGAGTTGGTGGCTGCTTCGTCGAAAGGCCTGAATAGAGAACAACAGAAGAGGCTGAGGGTATTCATCATAGAATATCAGGATATCTTCGATTTTGATATTGGAAAGAAATGGAGGACGAATCAATGTGGTGTCCGACACAAGATCCACAAGGGCGATGTATCACCTATTCGGCAATCACCAAGCAGGCACGTATCCAGGATTTGGTTTTGGGGGGGTCCAGATTATGGGTGTCACTTGCTTGACCTTTCGGGGGGGGGGTCCAGAGTATAGTTGCCGCCTTAAATTTGCTGTCGTCCGGGGGGGGGGGTCTCTAAATACGTGCCTGCCACCAAGAAAGCTACCATTGGCCAAACGAGAAGAAGCAGATAACATATTCAAGCAAATGGAAGAAGAGGGGGTGATCGAGCAATCAGTGAGTCCTTGGTCATCGCCGGTCGTACTCGTGAAGAAAAAGGACGAGTCAACACGATTCTGTGTGGACTATCGGCAGCTCAATAATGTCACGAACAAAGACAGCTACCATCAGTTTCTAAGGTGCTCTCCACGCTTGATCTGAAGAGCGGCGACTGACAAGTCGAGATGGATCCAGGGGATAAGGAGAAGACTGCGTTCACAGTCGGATCGAAGTTATGGCAGTTCACGGTTGTGCCGTTTGGGTTGCGTAATGCGCCAGCTACATTTGAGAGGCTCATGGAGACCGTCTTGAAGGGGTTGGCTTGGGAAAACTGCTTGGTCTACCTGGATGAAATTATCGTTGTTGGAAAATCGTTCGAGGATCACCTCAAGGACTTGGAACAAGTATTTAAGAGGCTGCGCCTCTCAGGCCTCAAGCTGAGACCCTAGAAGTGCCACCTCTTCCAGAAGAAGATGCAATATTTAGGACATTTGGTTTCTCAAGAAGGCATAGCAGTGGATCCTCAGAAGATTGCAGCAGCAAGAGGATGGCCTGCACCCAAGAACAAGCACGATGTAAGAAGCTTCCTAAGTCGGTGTAAATACTACCGTCGATACGTGGCTGGATTTGCTAACATTGCCAAGTCGTTGACTAAGCTTGCGGAGGAAGGCTGCTGGTTCCAGCGGGGAAATGAGTGCCAGCAGCAAGCTTTCGACCTGCTGAAGAAGGCTCTCTCGACAGCTCCAGTGCTAAGCTATCCCCTACTTACTGGCAAATTTGTGTTAGACACCAATGCGAGCAACATAGGAATAGGGTCGGTTCTGTCGCAGATGCAAGATAGTCGAGAGGTGGGTATTGGCTATGTCAGCAAGACGTTATTGCGTCACTCGGAGAGAATTGCTAGCCATCGTCAAGTCCGTGGAGCACTTTAACATGTACTTGAACGGGAGAAAGTTCTTGCTGAGGACGGACCATGCATCCCTGACATGGCTAGTTCAGCTTAAGAATTCAGAGGGGCAGGTAGCCAGGTGGATCGAGTGGCTGCAGGAATTTGACTTTGACATCGAACGTCGTGCTGGCAAGTCTCATGAGAATGCGGATGCACTTTCAGGGTGACCGTGCCCCGACGACTGTGCTCATTGCAACCGAGCTGAAACGAAAGACGCCATGACAAGAAGAACCACCGTTGTGGATGATCACTGGCAGCCTACCTATCTCCAGAAAGACCAAGAGGAGAAATGATCATCGAGTGGAAGAGGAGGATCAACGACCAAGTTGGCAGGAGGTTTTACCTTACTCGCCTACCATCAAGTCCTGCTGGGCTTAGTGGGACATTCTGGTGGTGTAGAATGGCCTCCTGAGAGGAATACTGGAGGACAAAGAAGGGTCCAGGAAAGAAGACAGACCGTGGTGCCTAGGAATCGCGTGACCGACGTACTAAGAGAGATCCACGACGGAGCCGGTGGAGGTCATTTGAGCGTGGCCAAGACCCTAGAGAAGGTTCGAGAACATTTCTACTGGTTTAGATGCAAGAAAGACGTTAAAGAATGGTACAGGAAGTGTACAGTTTGTGCCGCCTGCAATGATTCACAGAGACGTACGAAGGCTCCTATGCGCCAATATAACGTCCGAGAGGACCGCTATAGACGTGGCAGGACCTTCTCCGGAGAGCGAGGCTAGGAACAAGTACATCGTCGTGGTGATCTACTACTTTACCAATGGGTCGAGGCTTATGACCTGCCAAACCAGGGGACCGCAACCATTGCTGACGCTCGGGTCAAGGACTGGATTTGTCGTCTTGGAATCCCGCTCGAGCTGCTTTCGGACCAGGGAAGGAACTTCGAGTCTGCGATCTTCCAGAACGTGTGCAAAACTTTTGGGATTAGGAAGATTCAGACCACGGTGTCACATCCTCAGTCGGACGGCATGGTGGAGAGGATGAACAGGACGGTTAACCGCTATTTGGTCAAGGTTGTCTCCGACCACCAACAAGACTGGGACAGCTGGCTGTATCTGTTCCTATTAGCGTACCGCTCGGCGGTCCATGATACCATCGGAGAGACAAAGGTTAGTATTGTGTTTGGACGTAAGCTCGGGCTACCGTGTGACCTCATGTTTGGCTGCAAACCAGGGGACGGTGTGGCGGGCGAAGATTACGTTGCCAACCTTCGCAGAAGAATGAACGAGGCCCATGAGAAAGTTCGGCATAATATTCGCACCGCAAGCGATCGCATGAACATGACGTACGACGTAGGGTCCAGCGAAACAACGTACCAATCCAGATACCTGGTCTGGCTGTACAACCCTCCGAAACGCCGTGGCTTGTCACCGAAACCCCAGAGCTCCTGGGAGGGCCGTATGAAGTCGTCAAGAAAGTCAACTACGTAATCTATCGAGTCAAGAAGGCTAACGGTGCCGGTTGAAAACATGAGCAACTCAATCCGGAGCTGAACTTCAAGGATGTCATGGCCATTCACACTGGTACAGCGAAGGCTACGTTTGGCGTGACTCTCGAGGAACATCGAGATTAATTCAAGGAGTTGGACGAATACGCGTTGGCACACTGTGTTGCAAGAGATCTACAGATGTCTCGAGGGGTCGAGGGATGTGGCGACCCCATCGCCCAGAGGTGATGGTACACCTCGCACCAACGATGGTGCATCGTGTACTATTAGCTCTGCAATCAGCCAAAGGGGGGAGAAGTGGAGTCACTTAGCTTCGCCCGCGGTGCAATCACCCCCACATCGGAATATTTCCGGGAAACTAGAAATAGGTTCCCGAAAATAGGCGGCGCCAAATGGCCTAACGGCTCATGTTCCGTCGCTGGGCCGATGTTCCCGGTTACCGATAAGTGACAAATTGAATAGATTTGAAGTTAAAAATGCTCAATGGCTCTTCCAGGATCAAAAGATTCCGGAGATAAAATACCTGGCCGTTCGGATCTCCGGGTGCCAGGTGGTCTGGGGGGAACATTAAGCGAAGTTCGTTTAAAAAATTTCGCTGCCACTCCTCATCAGGCTATCAACACAAGCCGTCCTTCACAGCAACTTCGCACTGACGACAGGCCCGAAGGCCAGAGAAACGTGTTCAGAGCCGATTTTACAAATATACGAGGTCTTGCCTCCAACATAAACTCTGTCCATCAACATCTTCAGACAGAGAAGCCACATATTCTGGCTCTTACGGAAACTCAAGTCGGCTCTTCAACAATGGATAATTGCTTCAGATATCCCGGCTATGACTTATACACCCGATTTAGACGTAGGTTTCGCGTATGCGTGTACGTTAAATCTGGGCTTTCTTGTCATCGAGAGGAAGAGCTCGAACTGGAAGGACATCATATGGCTTAAAATATCCTTCCAAAATCATTCCAAATTCATATGCTGCATCTATAGGCCACCAAGTAGTAACAACAGCAAAGAGCCCTTCGAGAAGCTTTCAGCCACTGTGGACGCGCTGCAGTCAGGTCATCCTAATTCAGAGATAGTCTTTCTGGGCGACTTCAACGTTCACAACTCATACTGGCTCAAACACTCAAACAAAACGGACGACGAGGGACGTGAAGCTGAAGCCTTTGCTATTAGCTGCGGCTTGGAGCAGATAGTTAAAGAACCAACAAGAATCCCCAGCCGCCACGGAGATTTTGCCAGTCTGCTGGACCTATACCTAACAACTACCCCAACAATTTACACAGTGAAAATAACCACTCCACTAGGATCGTCTGACCATAACACCGTCTCAACACTATGCAGGATGCATTCTCCAGATCCCCACCATACAATACCTCGCCGTGTCTGGCATTACGAATCAGCAAAGTGGGACGACCTAAGGGAATACTACCAGTCCTTTCCCTGGCACGACGTCTGCTTCAAGTCACGAGACCCATCAGCTTGCGCCCAAGAAATAACAGAGGTAATAATGTCCGGCATGGAGGCCTATATTTCACATGTCGTCAAGCGTCCCTCCAAAAACAAGCCATGGTTTAATCAGCGATGTAGAGATGCAGTTACCTCTAAAAACCAACATTACAAGGAATGGAGGAAAAATCCAAACGCCGAGAACCACCGCAGTTTTATCGACGCCAGAAGCCACTGTAAACGCGTGATTGACAACTGCAAGGAGGAACACAAACCAAAAAATTAAGAACAAGCTCCTCTCATGTCCTAGTTCGTCCAGAGAACATTCTGGTCTGTAGCTAAGGCTGTTAGTCAGAACTTTTCCTATTCCTCAATACCACCCTTGACCAGAGAGGACAAGTCCATCGCTTCTGCTCCTAAAGAAAAAGCAGACATCTTAGGGAGGCTTTTCGCAGCCAATTCTACTGTAGACTTCCAAGGAAGCAAGCCGACCACCAACATAAACGTAAACTCGAGAATGGCAGAAGTAGATATACAAAGCGGTTTCTGGCATCAAAAGCGCGCGAAGTTTGAATCTGTGGCGGTTGAATTTGAATTTGACAGATGACGTGGTCACGTGACAGTTTAGTGTTCTGTGATTGGTTGACAGATGGCGTGGCTACGTGACAGTTCTGTGTTCTGTGTATTTTTTGACGGAACTATAGAGATGTCAAGAAATGTAAGAATTAACAGTATGGCTAATAGTAAATAGATGGCGTGATGTAGACATGTTGTGTGACGTCATGACCTGTCGTGTACCTAACCTAACTTAAACAACCAGTTATGATGTAAGAAAAAAAGTGATCACCTATTCTGGGGTTTGAACACGGACTTACGGAGTGGGAGACGCAGCTCGAAGTCACTGCGCCAGGCTGAAGGCCCAATAGTTGGATACCGAGTCAGGGTATATACGATACATGTTATTGATAGCATTTCAGGAAATCAAAGGCGTGCGTAGAAAATTTAACTTAAGATTAGATTATGGATGTTTTAATAAAACACAGTAAATGAAAATGCTGGTAAAAATAATTTTATTACATAGGTAATATTGTATTATATAACCAATCATGTAAAATACTAACATTTCTCTGGGTACATGCGTATTTCCCAAAGTCGTGGTTCGGGCATCGTGTTGCTGTGGCTGGTTCATACTTCGCGGAGGCGTATTCTGTCCCATCATATCTGGCTACATCGCTTATTTTGGTATTTACGTTCAATTCCTCACATTTTTCTTCTAAAAACTTTGCCTTTTGGTTACCTCTTACATAAATAAGGTCAACATCATGTAAGAGGTACGTCTTCAGGACATCGTTCATGTCGTTGTATTCGATATAACCAGTGTGGTACGGTATCCCGTGCACAAAACTTTCTACGTACCTCAAGCACTTCCGATCGTTACTGCTCAGTTCGTCAAGCGGCATAGGAGGTTTGAACAGGAATGTTTTTTTCTTATTACTTATTTCGATAGTAATTTCTTTTGGGTGAAACATATTAGCAATATGGAACCCCTGGATATCTACCAATGCGATTTTCATCTTGATTCGTAAGGACTAGAACACTTGTAACTATTCTGGTAGCAAAATATTTCTTTTATATACATAACATTAACCTTCAGTGGTGGGGTACAGCTCCTTGAGCGAGTCAAAAATGCGTTCTTACGTAAATACTTTCACATTGCGTGTCCTGGTTATCTGAATTAAGATAAACTTTTCACAATTTCTGTTAACGGAAAGTATTCCATCATGCAGTCATGCACAATAATACAGTAGGCTCTTGTCTTTTCGGGAAATCCAGCGCTGGCTTCAATGTCCAGTCTTACATCAACCGTGGAAGATTTCATTGTTTCTTCTTGCTTTGAGCAATCAATAACAAATAATGCTCGATTTTTGAATGAAGCATAATCGAGAAGAACATTCTTTTGCATAGAGTTTGTATAACTTGGATAAAATTCGGTGTAATTGAAAAAAGCTTCGGCAAAATGATTTCCAGAGAAATCTAGTTGTGCACGTTCATTTGGCCAGTATTCACCGTTTAGTGATAATCTAATATTATGGATATTAACATGATCAAATAGCGTCGGGTCAGCACTTAGGTTGTCTCGTTTATCAGTTTGAAAAAATACAATCACATATCGTGGTCTTTCAACTGCCGTACTTGTCTTAACTGCCCAAATCTCGCGTTTAGCATCTTTTGTAATCGATGGAAGTTCGTTTAGTTCCCATTTTCTAAACGGTATCAATATAGGTCTATCAGTTTGTATTGATCTCATTAGTTTTTCTTTTATTTCATCATTAGGGTATATGTGCTTAATTTTCAGTTCCATACTTTCAATAATAACTTTAACTTTTGTTGGAGATGCCTGAGTATCAGTTTTCTTTTCCTTTATGATCACGCAATCATTGTCGTTTCGCGCTCTTACTAGCCTTATTGTTTGGCGTCCACAAGTAATCATGTGATAATCATTAAAAATGTTGAAAATATGCTTCAGAGGTATTAGGAGACTGAAAGATTTGTCGCTAGCATTTAAGCTTGGTGGTAAAGGATAATTCCATCCGGCAATAGACATATATTTTGAATCTTCAGAAACATAGTTGGTTAAAGCTCTGACAGTACTAACAATCCCAGGATCGCGAACTGTTTCTATTTCTTTTGAACTCTCACTGTAGGTACAACTGTCGAAAAGGAATGCTCCGGAATTTTGTGCTAGAGTTACTTCGCCACTTCCACTTACTTCCAGTTTTCCTTTAATTGACAACAAGGATGCATTCATAGCAAAAAATGAATCCACCTGGTTGACACTGAATTCAATTATGTCGCTGCAGTTAAATGCCTTGATAAATGGTGTATAAGACCTAAACTCCGATCTTCTGATGGATTCGTCTATCCTTGGTGTTTGGTATAAATCGAATATCGGTGCGGTTATACTCGTAGATGTTCTAATATCTTCAGGACCTCCATCCGAACGACGTTTTTTGTATGCTGCGGGCATTTTCAACTAATACGTATCCAAGAGAACGAAGAAACAATTTATTTGCCAGCGTAAGCTCTCTTCTCACAGAGGAGCCCTTTGGTACTAATGTTCTATTAACATCTGCAACACCTTTTATATCTATTATTAATCCCATTTATTTTTTTCTTTAAGTTCCAATACAATAGTACTTTCTTCCCCTCTAAAATTCACAGGATTTCCGTTTTGATCCTTGGCTAAGATCGTTATATTCCGGATTTCGTTCTGCGGTACAACAGGCAGATATAAAAGATTGGAAGGTGTTTCGTTAATAGCGAATCCTGGATCTACCTTTATAGGAAACTCGTAGATAGTATGAGCAGGTCTGTCACCATCAAAGGCTCCCCACGTAATATTTGATTCAAAGCGTATTGTAGACACTTTTATAATCTGCACAGGTAGGTCCGAAGAATGGATCAGTTTTGGTTGTAGTATTTTCTCTGAGAAACCCAAAATATGCCCGACATTGTTTGGCTCCTTGAACGAAATCTTATATTTGTTGCTGTATATTTCACATCTTAATGTATTATTATTTGGTTTCAGCGAAAAAGTTTTATCAGGGTGCACAGCATTATCTAAACCCATCTGTTTCTGTATGAACGCCTCTATGTCCGAGATTTCGTAACATCCTGTAGGAAATTCGATTGAAATTAAATTCTCATTTTCATCGTAGAAAAAAAATTTTTCACCGGTTTCTATATTTGGTATAGAATTGTAGGAATGGAAGGATCTCAGCGCTAACTCATATTGCTTCGAGGGGTTTAAAACAATAGGGCTTTGAGGACGGAAAGAAAATATGTGGCTTCGACCACTTACCCTTAGAAGAGTTGACATAATGAATTTATTTTTGATGCGATATTCCTTAAATAACATATTTTCGTGTGAGGTGTTTTTGCTGTTTGATAGAAAACAGATATTGAATAATTTTTAACAGAAAATCTCAAGTGTAATCCGTGGATACATTGAACATAAAAAAACTCTCGGTTATGTGAGCATGCAGGATATGAAAGACGATAAAATCTGATTTGAATATTATTGGTCTACGTGGTATTGAGAACGCTGAAGTCGTTTTCTTTCCCAGAATACTAAGTTGTTTTATACCTGCATGGCCTTCACGGCGTATTATGGCGATGCGGTCAGACATACATATGTACGTAAAAGACGCTGAAACGCTGTTACCATGCAGGCTTATGAAAGGTCAAGCAACCAGTCTCTCTCCCTTCTTCTTACGGTACTGGCTCGTTCTATAAATACCTGTACCTGCTTTCGAATTGGATAACCAACAATCTCGTCTCGTGGTAGAAACGCTTACAGTCCAAGTTGAAATTCAGTGAAGTGAAAGTGCTTGTTGCATAAAGTAGTCGGTAAGTTTACTTAATTATTTTTTAATTTTTATTTCTTTGTGATTTGGATTCACCATTTAGATGTTCAGTTTCATTTAACTGATTGGCCACTTTTCTATAATATCGTTCCCTTATCATCTTGTTTTTCTTATATTTTACCTACAATTAAAACTCTATTCTGTCTAAATTATTCTTTCAATTTAACCTCATCTGCGATATAGAAATTTGAAACCAAAATACTATTTGGCCATCCTGATAAATTCTCATATACCAATTAGATTTAATTCCATCTCCAGTTCTTTCTTACCTTGCTAATAAACTAAATTAATTATTTTATCCGTTTTTGCTTGACACATTACATTTTGATATCTATTGTATGACATACAATTTTTAAAAGACATACTAATTGCCTATCTTAATAATTTCCTTACGTCTTTTTAAGCATCCCTATTTTGCAAATATAATATTAACCTTCTCAATCAGCTAGCTTTGAGTTTTGCCTCATTTGCGACCCAGAAATTTGACATGAATATACTATTTTACCTGATAAATTTTCACTGCATAGAAACAGAATTTATTATTTCACTCTTCTTTTTGCTTTGCACATTTTATTTTGAGATACATTGTATGACATAAAATTTACCGGATTTCAGTTTCGCCTTATCTGCAACCCAGTAATTAGAAAAGAAAATACTATTTCGCCATCCTGATACATTTTCATATATCAATTAGATCAAATCTAGTATGGACCGTGATACTTCTTCTTAGTAAATATTCATTTTTATTATAATGGCGTACAACTAGCAGTAAAGATTATCATTTTGTTATTTCAGCAATGGATTTAGAAAGTCTAAACAAACGTTCATTGGTTAAAGGGCCCAAGAAACATATCAAGAAAATTAAAGATCTGCCCCAAGGCATCGCTTACCGGATTTCGTCGGCTGAAGTAACCTCCGGGCAGTTTGGCGAGTCTATCATATTGAACCTAGCAGACGGCCAGGCTGTATATTTGCCCAATAGGGTAACGGAGGTGTACAAAAGGAACCTTGCATTCTTCGCCTCGCAGAAATACGCAGTAATCTACGAGGGGGAGGTTGACTGCGGCTACATTGAGCCGCTACAATCGTTCAAAGTGATAGAAATTTAGGCATTGGATTGGGGGAACGGGGTGAGTTACTATTTTTGTTACATATATACATACTTTTCACGAATTTGCAATGAATCCTTTGGAAATAATACAAAAAACTGGTGATCTCATCAGCAGATATCTGCAGGTAAAAAAAGCCTTAAACGTTTCAAAAAACAGGTCGTTATTTGTAATAAACTTATGAACCACGGAAAGCTAGCTATAGCTAACGCCCGTAAACTACACACATATTTGGGGCACATCAAAACTTTTCAAAAGTTACTTAAAGTCAATCATATTGGTATGGGGCTTGAGATTGCGAGGACAATTAATAATCGAGTAGTTTGGGAAGAAATAACTTCTTGTTTCAAAAGTAGGATCAGAACTAGCGTAATAATAAATTTGTCACATAAGGACTTAAAACAATTCTTTCAAGATGCAGTAATTTTATTCAAAAGTAAAATCAAAAACATCCTGAAAAAATTTCCAATGATCAAGGTAAACTCCACATTTTGTGGAGAGTTCATAAAACATTCTGCAGATACTGATGTAGTGGATTTCAAATATTTTAATACTAGGAATGCTAATATTGATGTATCAACTGACTTACATAAATGGTTCCTTGAGCATGTGGAAGATAGGCTTTTTAATAAGCTTTCAGAATTTCAAGAACGTGATTCGGGATTTGCTCTCCAATCGATAATATCATTAGAGATTAATATCAATAAACTCGAAATGGGTAACGGTACATCATACATTAAACTTCCCGAGCAAATACTCAGAAAACATGCTTGCATCAATGTTCAAAATGATGATCAAGCTTGCTTTTATTGGTCGATAGTGTCTGCTCTATATCCTAGTGACAAAAATCAGCAACGAACATCTTCATATCCTCATTATAGCGTTGTACTTAATACTGAAAGCCTAGAATCACCTATGTCGTTACAAAAAATTCCAAAGTTTGAGAAGATTAATAATATCTCGATCAATGTATATTCCTTAGAATTAAATAAAAAGAATGATAAGCAATTTTATAACGTTGTACCAGCTAGGCTAACTAAAAAAAAATCAGATAGGCATGTTAATCTACTACTAGTTCAAAACATCTATTTTCCAAAATTAGATGATTATGAGGCTGTACCTGTAGAAGATACTGATAGTACAACTGAAGTGAAATATCATTATTGCTGGATAAAAGATTTATCAAGATTGGTGTCAACTCAACTCACTAAAGGGAAAGCCAAAAAGTATATTTGTGATAGGTGCCTAAATTACTTTAATAATGAAGCAGCGCTAACTAGTCATTCAGTCTATTGCGAAAATATTAACGACTGCAAGATATCTTTCCCAAAATATGATTTTATGGAATTTAAAGATCATGTTTATAAACAACGGAATCCATTTGTCATTTATGCAGACTTCGAATCGCTACTCACGCCGTGCCGCGATAAATTCAAAAACATTAAAACCAAAACACAAAGATATCAACATCACAAGGCGTATAGTGCTGGATATTACTTGAAATGCTCATATGATGACAGTCTATCATATTTCAAAAGCTATAGGGGTGACGATTGTCTTGATTGGTTTGCTCTTGAAATGTCAAACATAGCCACATTTGTTGAATCTAAAATAAAAACTATAGTACCTATGGAGAAACTGCAAACTCAACTGCCGCAGATGGCTTGCCATATATGCGAGAAACTCTTCAAACCGGGTGATAAAATAGTTCACGATCATGACCATTTTACGGGTGATTTTAGAGGATTTGCTCATAAGGCTTGTAACCTGAATTTTCGAAAACTATTTGTTGTACCTATTATTCTGCACAACTTTTCAGGATACGATTCACATTTCATTATCAGAAACATTTCAAAAAGAGGTCGTGTAAGTTTACTACCTATAAATAAAGAACGATATATATCATTTACTCAATACGATGCCCAAACATCAATCAAATTCCGGTTTATAGACTCATTTCGATTTCTTGGAGCCTCTCTGGATGAATTAGTATCTACAATGAACGTGGAAGACATGACAAATTTGAAGAAACAGTTTGCAAATTTAAACGATGATCATTTCAAGTTACTTACACGAAAGGGGGTATTCTGCTATGACTATGTTGATTGCGTTGAAAAACTAGATCTAAAATCTTTACCGCCTTTTGCATGCTTCTATAATAAGCTAAATGATGAGAATATAAGTGAAGACGACTACGCTCATGCAATTAGTATTTGGAATAATTTCAATATTCAATCACTAGGTGAATACAGTGACTTATATTTAAAAACTGATATACTACTTTTGGCTGACGTTTTTGAAAATTTCCGCGAAAAATGTTACAATACATACAAACTTGACGTAGCTTGGTACTATACAATGCCTGGATACAGCTGGAGCTGTTGCCTTCGATACACGCAGTGTAAATTAGAATTAGTTAAATCCATAGACCAACTTATGTTCATTGAAAAAGGAATACGTGGAGGAATTTCAGGGTGTTCAAATCGGTTCTCGGAGGCTAATAACAAATATATGCCTAATTATGATCCATCTAAACCATCTAATTACCTCCTATACGTCGACGCCAACAATTTATATGGGAAAAGTATGTGCGAACCTCTTCCATATGGAGGGTTTGAATGGGTTGAAAATTTTGAAAACTTTGATGTTTTGGCAGTCGCTGATGATTCAACAGAAGGATATATTTTACAAGTTGATCTCGAATACCCAGAGACTTTGCATGATTCCCATAAAGATTTTCCGTTCTGTGCTGAACATTATGTCCCTCCTAAATCTAAATTGCCAAAATTAACAGCTACTTTACGTAATAAATACGATTATATACTACATTACCGTAATCTGAAACAAGCAATAGCAAATGGTCTAGTATTAAAAAAAATACACAAAATTCTGAAGTTCAAGCAATCACCTTGGTTGAAACCATATATTGAGCTCAATAGTAGGTTAAGAGCGGCTGCTTCAACAACATTTGAAAAAAATTTATATAAATTATTCAATAATGCAATTTTTGGTAAAACAATGCAGAACATACGAAAGCATAGAGTCGTAAAGCTCGTGTCTTCCTACTATGGATGTTATGGTGCAAAAAATTTGATTGCTTCTCCAAGTTTCCATAATCGAACTATTTTTGATGAGAATTTAATGGCAATAGAGATGAAGCAGACTGAATTAATTTTCAATAAGCCACTCTACGTTGGTATGTGTATTTTGGATATTTCTAAGACGGTTATGTATGACTTTCAATATGACTACATGCTCAAAAAGTTCCAAAATAATGAATGCAAACTAATGTATTACGATACCGATTCGTTCTTTTATCAAATTACTTGTGATGACGTTTATCAAGAAGTAATTAAACAAGATATTGAGAGATTTGATACGTCTGATTATCCGGTTGATAACGTATACAACATACCGTTGGTCAATAAAAAGGTTCCGGGTCTAATGAAAGATGAAGCTAACGGACAAATTATCAGTCATTTTGTAGGGTTGAGATCAAAGATGTACGCTTATAAAGTGTTAAACGGGAAAGTAGTTAAAAAATCTAAGGGTATCAAATACAAAGTGGTAAAAAATAAAATAACATTCGAGGATTATGTCAACTGTTTGAAAGAGTACAAAGAAAAATCCACTACACAGCGTTCTATAATATCTTATGCACATGAAGTTTTCAGTGTAGAACAATCAAAAATTGCCTTAAGTCCTTTTGATGATAAACGGTATTTGCTACCTAATAGCTATGACACCCTTCCTTGGGGGCATCGTGATATTAAAGTACATTAAGAAGTACGTTTTTCTTTTAGGATGGCACCGCGATTGGAGCTTCTTTGCATTAGGAGCATATGCAGGAAGGTTTACTCTATTAATCGGTTATTAGTTTACCATTATAGAGATCTCCCGTGGGCTTTAATAATGAAATTAGCGAAACACTACTCCAAATATCGTTGGGGTTATTTTATAGAACAAATACCGATGGATAATTTTGAATTTGATGATGATGGCATTGAACAATTAAGGGAAATCGAATTCCTTACCGTTATTCCTTATACAATAAGGTCTACAGTATTATTTATGGGTGCCTGGCACCAAGTTTTTGAGCATGATGTATACTGTGTATGGGTTAGTTACTATAATATTCCTCAATTAAACCTACGGGTATGTCGAGAATGCTTTTTAGCGATAAAATATTTCTTTGATACATACAAAAAATCATTGTTTGCCATACATGATCATTTTCATCTTATGGTAAGAGCGGAAAACTGGCATGATTTATACCAGTCTAAATCATATTGGTGTCAGAATGATTTTGAATCTGTATTGTTTGTCCTTAAAGATAGAGAATTATGTGATACCGACGTTCATTATAATTTCAATGCAGAGGTACGTTTTAGCGATTTATAATTCTAAAGTATGTATATATGCTAGTTAATTACATGTACTGTTTCCCGTTCCCCCCGATGTGATTATTATTATGTATATAAATATTTATGATGAATAAATAAAAGTACAATTATTTAATTATTGTTTTATTCCAATCAGCGTTATCAGTTATTTTTATTTCATGCAGGTGACACTTTATTGATTTTGCTTAAAATACTAAATTAATAACAACCATGTGCTAATCATTTTATTACATTTGTATGTTTCAACAGAATGATGGATAATTTATGCTTATTCATAAACTTTAGGAAAGCAGCATCTACGATTCTTCTTCTATGCGTATTGTTTCAAATCAGCTCTTCAATCTTCAGCATGAAGTTCAACAACACTCAAATTATTTATACACAGAAATAACTTTTGATAGTAATGTTTTTAGTTGGTTCAAGAGGCTTGTATTAGGGCATGGTATGTCAAAAAGGTTCCACATGAATTGTCCTGCTTTCGAAATTGTTCTAGTAAACTCGTTGTACTTATAGTATGTGCGATGAGAGAAGAAGTAAATATGGCCATCTATGTACCGAAATGCTGAGGTTATGTCTTTTGGTATGCCTGGAAAAACATCACTGATTCGTCCCCTGCCTATTAATTGTTGGGGATTCTCGATAAACTGAATGTATGAGTCATTATCAAAAAACAAGAAAGTTGATCCACTATACGTTTGAAAAACAGCGTTAATTTCAGCATCAGCAGATATTGGAAAGTCGTAAATTGTTTTAATATTCAACCCAGGAAATGATGTAACATAATATTTGTGATTTTTCTTATCAATTGCTATTAGAACACCTGCTGAGTTTTGAAAAATGTGTGAAATAGACGAAGGTTCAATCCCCAGTGGTATATAATTAACTAACTTGTCAGGTAATTCAGGTATTAACAAATCATTCAAATCAAGTTTCCATAAGAACGAGTTATGACTGATATACAACCGGTGATTGTGAAATTCAGGTGCTGTGGCAATAAACATAATATCAGGATACATTACTTCACATAAATTTTTGGATGGTGTATTGTGTTTGGGACTTGAATTTGATGTTGTAGTATGTTTTTTCGGTGTATTGGTAGGGTTAAACGGCGTACTAGAGTTTAGAATAGTACGATGACCATATATTTGAACGATTGCATCTTTATCATCAACATCTAATCCTCTGATACTATCTTGGTACCAAGGGTACATAATTGCCGATTTAACATCACTGTGTCCTAGACCCAGAGCGTGGCCAATTTCTTGAACCATTACCATAAGCAAACTAACCTGACCGTCAGGTATAGAACCATTAAGTGAAAAACTCCAAGGTTCCCTATTATCAACATGAATTTCTATACATGTGTCTCCGCTTGTAGGGTAATTTGCATGAGCAAGGACACCTCCAGGTCCATCAAAAGCTCTGGGGCATGGATAATCTCCTTGGCAATTATAACGATATTCATGTTTCCTGTCGGTGAAGGAAATTGTGATATCTGGCGGTGGACTGGGTTTTTTTATGTTTTCGAATGTTAACCCAGAAGCATCTTCCCACATACGAAAAGCTGCTTCCAATACCTTCTGTGAATGGTAATGAGCTTGTGGAAAGTACCATCGAAGATGTTTTTTATTCCACCCACCTTTTATAGTATATGAATTTTCGGGTAAAGTGCACCTTAGGCGTTGCATAAGTTGTATGGTGACATTGTCTGCTTCGCCACTTACTGGAAGATTGTATTTCTCTTGAAAGCTTTGTAGTGCGGTGTCTAACTCAGTAATAGAAAGATCGGAACTATCATTGATATATCCATAACGTTTTAAGTATGCAGCAATAACAGTATTATTGATACTTTCCTGGGTTAGATTATTGAAGAATAATACTCCGCTTTCATTATTTTCAGCAGTTACATTATTGAACAAAAAATCATCAGCTTGACTATCATTTTTGAAGTAGAGCAGTTCAGATGCATTGTTATATTCGCTACAAGTTAAAGCAACATTAACCAACAACAGTAGACACAGCATGACTGCAGTTCTTGATGTATTCTAGAATACTGAGGGATATTTAGCACTCAACTATCTTTTATAAGTTATTTATTCAAATCATATAGTACATCATCCTTATAGTAATACAAATATTCTCTGAGACCATTACTCAATAAAGTTTCACCACTTATGTCACAAAAACCATACAACATTTCTATAGCACTTAAATAATTAAGATAGTTATTCTTATACCAAGACTTGACTAAATTTATAACATTATAGTAATAACCGCAAAAATTCAGTTCATCTAAGAGATTATATCTGTGACAAATTATACTAAAATCAGCCTGAATAAGTCGATTTACATCATCTTCTGTAAAATAAAATACCACATCATGTTTGCTAACTGATAGCATTTTTACATCATCGTAAACAAGCTGTGTAACTGTCACGAAATCTCCGCATTGTGAGGTCACTGAACTGTATTCGTCTGGAAGTGAAGGGAGTGGCTTGTTGAAAAAACTCTTGATTGCTCCACGCAGCAAATCCATCAAGGAAACCCATTCAAAAACAGCAAGAGAAATCTTAGCAGCATGATACGGTTGAGAAATTATTATAGTAGGGCAGAATGTTCTTGCTGGACTCAATCCGCATTCAACCGTATATGGCCCAAGATGGAGTTTTGTATTGAGTAGATAATATTGCTCTACCTTTGCAGCATTTTCATACTTTGCTCCTTGTCATAATTCTCACTGGACACTGTAGACCTTGTATCTGTATCCATAGTCCCATAGTAACTATACTGCTCTTGATTCATCATTGCAAAATAGGATAGTCGGTAGCTTTTACGTTACTAAACACGAATTGTAACTGGCGTTAACGAGAAAACTTAAGACACGTCTGCGCTATATCTAGAGATATGCTCCTATTTATGCTTTCATGCTTTACAGTGCTGCAACGTGTTTGTATAGTTTCAGACAATGTCAGATTCTTTAACCCAGCTATTCGACCTCGAAGGAAATCCAAGCCACTTGATGTACAGTTTTCCATCTTTCCTTTTTAGTACCTTCTCAACGAGATATATATCGGACGTTTTCTGTAATTCTTCCTCGTAAAAAGCACCTTTAATGGGATCACCATCCATATCTTCAAGCATGTATGTAACAGGATTGGATATACTTACTTTAACAATTTTAAATAGTTCCGTGGTCCAATTAGGTGTATAGCCTTTCTCAAATAAATGTTTAGCCTTTGACAGCCGTACGATGTCATTTATTTTAAACTTGCCTATACCAGCTATTTTAAGATGACTATATCTTTGTTGTAAAATATCCTTTTCATTAGAAGTATTCACATCAGATGGTTTATATCCAGTGGTTCTATGTTTAGTATTATTATACTCTTTGGTGATCTGTGGTAGTACGTCTATCCATCTGTATGTACCATTCATGGAAAAATGTCTGTAAAGCCGAGATTTAACTGTTCGTATTACCCGTTCGGCAATGGAAGCTTTCTTGATGGTATACGTATTGTAGTGGTTGATTTTGTGTTTCTTCATTAAGTTTGAGATTTTGTATTGTAAAACTGAGTCCCCTGATCGGTTTGCAAATTTTTTGGACAGCGGTTGGTATGTGATAAGATATCAGCAAATGTTTTGGTAATTTCATCACCAGTTTTGGTTTTTAGTGGTCGAGTCCATACGAATTTTGAGAAACAGTCTATAACCACCATAATCAGCTTGTACTTTTCGTTTTGATTTGCATACTGACGCATTTCTGCTAAATCCATCTGCCACAAGTCATCTAGACCTTTGATGATTGTTCGCCTTCTTCCATAATTCCTACGTGCTGGCTTATGCAACTCATTCACAACTATAAACTTATTCGCTGATAGTCTTTTCTGCTGTTTTACAGATTTAATTTTTATTGGCTGTAAGGTTTGCTTCTTACTTGCCGCCATTATGTATAGAAATGAGTATAACACGTATGCAGATAAGCTATTTATGTCCTATTTTCTTTCTAAGATCCTCTAGTTGCCTGCCTACAAACTTCAGGCGGCCGTCTAGATCCATAAAATCTGCAAGATGAGCTTTTTCAGATAACTTTTCATCCAGAAGATCTATGTCTCTCTTATTCCTAGCAATAGCTGAATCAACATACTTCTTTGTCACTAAATCTTTGTCTTCAATCGGATGATCTTTATAAACAATATCTTTAATTCTTTCAATACTATGATTAACCAGAAGAGAATCCTCATGAAAATTATCAAGTAATACTCCAAGGCTCGAAATTTGTGAGTCTACATATTTCTTGTTAGTAGCATCTCCATCATTGGTTGGTTCCTTTAAGTTAGATATTTTTGAGTATTCAATATCTAAGCTTCCGTCAGGTGTACGTGGAAACATTGGTCTTGGAAGGCGCATGTATGGGCTGCTGTGCATCTCAGCATGCCGACCGAATTTATCAACGCTCATAATGTAAATGAAGGCATGTGGTATTTCTAAAGAATTATATTATATTCCTTGAGCTCGTTTATAATTGAAACAATTTCGTTCTGATGTGATGTGTTTCCAGCTGATTGTGAAGCAATTAATAGCTTGAGGCGTTCAACGAGCTCGTTAGGGTCATCCCAATAAGTATATTCAATTTGTTTTTTGTTGTATTTCATCCGATTGGCTAAAGGTCTCATGAGTCCACTTCCTTTAGTGTAAGGTTCATCTGTTACAAGAGGCTTGATTATATTCAAGTACTTTGTTCTTGTGCTACCTTTCAAGCGACCTAATGTATCTCTATGTATATTTGTTACATTCAAAATAGCCCGATAAGCATTCAAGTCTTCTTTACTATAATTTTTAGGATTTTTAAAAAACAATAGTTCATACAGTCCAGGTGTTCCTTTAACATAATGGCCCTCCTCCCCAAACACAATATTGCCACTACTTTTATCAAAGTCTATGGGTTTTTGACCAAGAATCCATTTTGAGGAAGTAACGTCATAGATGGGTCCATATACATTATCAATATTTTTGTCACCATTAAAAAACGCCTGAACGACTGGTTGAGCTATAGATGGATATACATCCAAAGCTGCAGTCGAATGTAGAGTATCCGATGAATCTTCGAACGGCATGTCAATATCGTAGTCATCACCATCATCATCATCATCATCACCTTGATTTATTCCTGAAGTAGCGAAACCTCTTTTGCTTCCAACCATAGCATTTTCTTCCTTTTTCATTCCCTTAAGAGCTGAAGTAGCGAAACCTCTTTTGCTTCCAACCATAGCATTTTCTTCCTTTTTAATTCCCTTATGAGGGTATACGGTTTGACTTGTTGTTTTAATAATTTCTTTAAGTGGGGCTGATATCGGCTCAAATAGTTTGTTTAAGGATTCATCTTTTTCGGCCTTCCCTAGTTTTAATGCTAGATATTTCTTTCGGATGGATCGTGCAAGTTCAGCAATTTTTCTTTTACGCGTAGCAACAGCAACACGATTGTCGGACATCGTGCTACAAAGTGATATGCGATTCTTTGTAACTATATTTTTATATACATATCAAATCCTTTCCGATATCGTCCGTTACTCATATCAAAGTCCTTCATTATGACAATAGTACCATAGCTTTCCGACCAGCAGTTAGAACATATTCGCTTAAAATCATCGAAAGTCATATCTGGTGAAACATGTTCTTCAAATACATGCTTTAGATTTATTTCATCTTGCTTGAACAGTACTATCATATTACAGTTATCACGTATCAGTTGTTTAGGAACCTTTGTATAAGTCTGGCAAAGATAAGCAGCATCAATATCTTTATGACGACACATTGAGTAGTACTCTCTAATTTTTTGCTGGCCGTCACACGAAACATCATCAAATATTATCACAGAATTAGATTTTGCTTCATTTGGACTTATGATTTCGTCATTATCTTTGAAAGGAAAATATCCAACGCCTTTAACATTATCCAACACATCTTTTAGTAACTGATACTTGGGCTGGTATAACGACTTTGAATACACATATACGTTCTTAAACTTCAACCCGTTGGGGCTGAAAAGTAACGAAAGCATAACGTTCGTTTTTCCACAACCACTTGGTCCGCATATAACTGCTCTAAATGAGTTTGGTATTAGTTTGCCATGTTTGCTATGCTGAGATTTTATTTCAAAATCTAAGTTTTCGATGGGTAACGTCTGCTCTTGCTGGATGACTTCCATGATATGACGCTAGCATACAACTTAAGGATAAATAAATAGATTTGAATTTAAATTATATTATCAGTCAAAATGTTTGTATACGAAGGTAAAGGTGTTCTAAATTCGATAATAAATAAGCTCCCGTTCGAGGCTCATCTACTAGGAGGATATCAGTATTGCGGCCGTAAGATTTATATTGTTCCATATTAAGCATTAGTCAATAATTTAATCTTTTGCCATTTATTTTTCATTCTAATAGCGGGAACGAAACTACAAAAGCGGCTCGCACGAGGGGACCCAGGCATTAATCCGTTAGACGCCGCATGTAAACAACACGATATTGCTTATTCTATCCATAGATCTTTGGAAGAAAGGCATAAAGCTGATAAGATACTTGAAGATACTGCTTGGGAACGAGTTAAAGCAAAAGACACGAAATTCGGTGAAAAAGCGAGCGCTCTATTTGTTACAGGTGCGATGAAAGCTAAAAGAAAACTCGGTATGGGAGCCAAGCGTTCAGTTTCTTTCAGAAGAAATATTATACAAAAGATAAACAAGCACCTAAAGCCAACATCATCACTGAAACAGGCAGCTTCAAGCGCTCTCAAAGCTGCTAGAATGGAAGTAAAAAAGGTTGGTGGGAAAAAGAAAGTGAAAATTCCTAGAGTAATACCGTTTCAGTCAAAATCAGGAGGTATGCTACCTCTAATACCACTATTTGCTGGTCTCAGTGCCTTGGGAGCTTTAAGTGGGGGCGCAGCAGGGATTGCAAAAACGGTTCTAGATGCAAAAAATGCACAAAAAAAGCTTGAAGAAGACCATCGCCATAACAAAGCAATGGAATCTATAGGGAACGGTATCTATCTCAAGAAAAGTGCTAAAGGAGGATTTGGTCTTTTTATGAAAAAACAAAAAAACTCCCAATAAAGCTACCCAACAGAGCATTAACTGACATTGACTTAGCTCACTACGCGAAAAGACTCAAAATACCATACTTCCGAGGAATCTTCATGCGCGATACCTTACCTAAAAATGGGCCTAAGCAGCGGGAGTGTGCTATTATCAATTTAGATGTGTCAGAGAACAGTGGAACGCATTGGGTAGCTTATAAGAAGATAAACAGTGATGTGGAGTATTTTGACTCATTCGGAAATCTGAAGCCACCAAGAGAACTAGTTCGCTATATGGGAAAAGGTGCTAACATTTTCTACAATAGCGACCAATATCAGACATATAATCAAGTTAACTGCGGCCATCTTTGTCTACAATTTCTGTTATGGAGTTACGTGAAGAAAAGATGAAACATATCATAAATACTCTAATGCTGGATATGACTGCCGATATTTGGGGTAAACTTTCTGTCGAACTTCGAGAAGAGCTAAAGCAGTATCTACCATGCCGTAGCAACTACAATCTCCATGAATGGAGTGATGTATGTGGTTGTTATATGATACCTACATGTTTGTTTTGTAATACCATGTATTACACTGAATAAAAAATATTAAAAACCAATACGAACTTTCATTCAATCAAGCATATCAGGTACACTTTAGGACAAGCAATGCTCCAGCATTCTTGAAGTTAGGTTAGGTTACGACAGATCATACATATGTGAAAAGAGTCTATGGCGCCACCTTTTGGATGTTAGCCATACTGTCAAACCTGGGTTCATCGCGCCACCTGTTGGCTGTTAGCCATACCCTAAAACCTTACATTTCTTGAGATCGCTATAGTTCCGTTGAAGCAATTACAGAACACAGAACTACTACGTGACACGTGATGAGTCAAAAAATCACAGAACACAAAACTATCACATGACCACGACATCTGTCAGAAATGTCACGTCGTCTACGTTATCGTCAAAAACCACCACGTAACGTACGTCATCCGTCAAACCGTCACGTGACCACGTCATCTGTCAACCATATCACAGAACACAAAATTAACACCTCATCTGTCAACTAATCACAGAACACTAAACTGTCACGTGGCCACGTCATCTGTCAAATCTGTCAACCAATCACAGAACACTAAACTGTCACGTGACCACGTCATCTGTCAAATTCAAATTCAACCGCCACAGATTCAAACTTCGCGCGCTTTTGATGCCAGAAACCGCTTTGTATATCTACTGGCAGAGGTCAAATTTCAACATCGAGATGTAAAAAGCATCCTCTAGAAGCTAAACACGAAGAAAGCTACTGGTCCCGACCAAATTCCAGCCATTGTCCTTAAACGCTGTGCCGCAGAGCTTGCACCTATTCTTTGCAAGCTCTTCAAACTACACTACTACTAAAAAACCGATCCTACAAACTATAGACCTGTGGCTCTTCTCAGCATCATGTCCAAGGTTATGGAGACTGTCATTAACACACAGATCCTGAAATATCTGGACAATAATAACATCATAAATGATCGCCAGTATGGCTTCCGTAAGCACAGGTCTACGGGTGACCTTCTGGCCTATGTCACTCACTTGTGGAACAGAGCCATTGAAAACCATGGCGAATCCCGTGTTGTTGCGCTTGACATATCGAAAGCCTTCGACAGAGTGTGGAATGAGGGACTTCTAGTAAAGCTTGCTGCTTATGGACTACCACCTGGTCTGCGCCAGTGGCTGAACAGCTTTTTGAACGACCGATCTCTGTTCGTTGTAGTCGAAGGCTGTTCATCAGACGTAATTTCAATAAACGCCGGTGTTCCTCAGGGATCTCTTTTATCCCCTACACTGTTCCTGCTGTACATCAACGAGCTGCTGGAAATAACATCCAATCCAATCTACAGCTTCGCAGACGACAGTACATTGATATCGTGAATGGAACCAGGCAAGCCACTATCATCCCAGGAGACGGTACGTCGACGGCAGCAGCATGCCTCACAGATCAACGCAGATATCGAAAAAATTGTCGAGTGGGGATTAGTAAATAAAGTACAGTTCAACGTGCAGGAAACCCAGGCAACAACACTTACAAAGAAGTCTCACACTGGCTTACCAACATTGGAAATGGAGGGTCACCCCATAGACGAGTCACCTTCCATCAAGCTTTTGGGGGTCAACATCAACAACAACATGTCTTGGCACGACCACGTCGTCAGTATTGCTAAAACGGCATCCCAGAAGCTTGGAGTTTTGTTCCGCTGTAGGAAGCTGTACACACCAGAGCAACTACTGCTGCTCTACAAGGCACAGATCCGACCACCGCTGGAGTATTGCTCCCATGTGTGGGGATGCGCTCCCAAGCACTCTCTAAAGCTTCTGGACACCATCCAGAAGAGAGCAATTAGACTAATCGATACGCCTAACCTCACAAAGGACCTCCATAGCCTGGAACATCGAAGAAGGGTGGCTGACCTGTCCCTGTTCTACAAATTCTATCACGGAAGATGTTGGAGTGAGCTCTCCCAGGTAATAACAGCAAAGGCCGCCCGAACGAGGAACACTAGAGAGGCTCTGCGAGCTCACCCTTACCAGGTCGAGGTCCCTACTCCACGAACCAGTCTCCTCCAGAATTCCTTTTTTTGGAGAACTTCGACGCTGTGGAACGAGCTGCCAGGGAATTTGTTTCCCGCCGGCTACAACCTGCAGCGCTTCAAATCTAACGTGCACCGACACTTATCCTCTCCAACGTCTGTTTGGCCAAGTGGACGAGCTCAAGAGACAGGATGGACGAGTCGGACAAGTACTGGAGTTGCGAAGTGACCAGAGGCGAGTATACTACTTGATTTCCAAGGTGATATCCTATCAGAAACACCACGTACCGAACTGTATGGGAGGCACTCCTGAACCTCAGAGAGAAGCTACTAACAGCAAATATTTTGAAACTGGCGATTCCTAAGCTAGCTTGCGTACGGGCGGCCTGGATTGGCGGATAATCCGAAACATGCTAGAAGTCCTCAGGTTCACGGAAATCGAAATTCTGGTCTGCAGCTGGAATCCGAGAGGAGCGACAGAACACAAAACCGTGGTTTGCTTCTTCTACCTAACTTCTGGCTTTTTTTTAATTGCCATGTTGTAAACTTCTTTGCAGATGAAACTGAAATTTGTTTTTATCTGAAGCTGTGCTTTCACATGGTCAACTAGTAGCTTATTTCGGCTATCGCTCCGGTCTCGGTTCTCGGTTAATATAGAGTTAGACATTAACCCTGAGTTAAATGACAACTATTTCTTTCTGACATCGTGTAGATGATAGAGATAGTGACAGTTTTCGAGTCGAAGCAAGGATATTGAATCTTGAACCAACTTGAAGCTTTAGACTGAGACAACTCGATATTGAGAAACCAGCACTAAGACGCAGTCAATGGTGATCACTAAATCTTGACAAGCGGTCTGTAATCTCGCTTGATCTCTATTACGGATTTACAGGTAGTGCTAACTTGAATAGGTTAAAACCGATTTTTATTCCGAGCATTTATGAGATCCACGACATTAGGCGTCCTTCCGGAGTCCTTCGCAGGATGCTTATGTTGGGGCCTTACATCCAGGATATCCTGCGAAATCCAGGACACCTGGGACACAGAGTATATAATGAGTGGTAGTCAAGTTTAGTTGGAAGCTGAAAAATGAAATAGCCTGTAGGATGTTCCATATAATCAGAAAATGAGACAGTTTCTCTTCCGGAAGTTGGTACATTTCATCGCATATAATAGTCCTGTACAAAACCCTACAACATATTGTGCAGGAGCGGATATATATAACCTGCAGATATTGGAATAGGCGCAGTAAAAATAAGAGAATCATCAACTCATACATAATGGTCTAAAATTATTTTCGCAAATCTTCCAAATATTGTTAGCAATTTTGGTAGTACGGGTTTTTATCACAGATGTTCCGATGTTCCGAAAAATCTGGTGCTCCTTTACAAAATGAGGAGTTGTTGCAATACATAATCGCGCATCAAACACAGGTAGGGGTAATAAAATATCAGACCTTGGATTTGCCTTGGAATTATGCTTCCGAGTATTCGAAGTACTCAGATCAACTATCAGAGTATTCGGATTAATCCGTTATTATAATCGAGATATAATTCGAAAATCATACAACACTACACTGTTACTGTTTTTTGGTCACCTGTCACCTGCCGCCAGAAACCCAGAAACAGCAAACAGCTGCCCTGTCTTGTGCAGAGGTAGAGGTTAGGTTTGTGCCTGTCTCTGTCAACGGTCTGTCAATTTTGTCATGTAGAACTAAAATCCAGGGTTGCCGCTCCTATTACACTTGTAATAGATCTATTACGAACAACAAATAAAATTACGTTGTTACGACTTTTCATGTTTAGTGGAAAATCTATTTGACATTTGTACTACTTCTGTTCTACGGGCCACCTGAAGTTAACATAGTGCTAAAGGTCTGAGGAATCAATATGGTTTTCTCTATTTATTTTAATCGATGCTCGTTCTATCGCTCTATGTTTGACACTTTCACAGGATTTTATGCCTTGCTAAGGAACTTAGGAATAAATATGATTTTCTCTTTTTATCTCAATCAATGCTCGTTTTATCGCTTTTGTGTTTCACAGGATTTCGGGGAGTTTTAGAAGCACAGAATAATAATACATAACCGTACCTGTTTTGTGATAATACTGATATTACACTTTTTTTTTTCGTTTCTGTCATCGGAAATCTTATTGCGTATTTCGTAAATTGCATTTTATCTTGCTTTCCTGTTATTTGTTATATTAACGTGGTTTTATTCTCTGATCGTGATCGTAGCTATTTTGAGATTCAGATAATAGACTAATAGAGACGCCACTAAGAGCATTTAAATGGATAAGTAAGTATCCCAGATCAAAATATAATAATAATTACAAATACTAAAACATAAGTGTATATGCAGACAGCAATTAATATCGCGTAGAGTTCTCGTATACTAATTTGTTTTATACTTATTTTTAGATTTTTAACAAAAAGAAATCCTGTTGAAGACGAACCCTCTGGATCCGGGTTGCAGGTTCCAACAATTGGTATTGGGACTATTGGGAATGAAGACAATTCCGAATCTGATCAATCAGAACAGGAACAGCTATCTTCGGTCCCCAAAAAAAGGAGGGTAGCTTATAAACAAAAATACACAGAAAAATGGTCAGAAAATGATCAATCAATAAAAGAATGGTTAGTCAAATCTAAAAAACAGATGATGTGCCGAGCATGCAATAAAGAAATTGCAGGGGGCATAACTCATATAAATAGACACAGCGCAACAAAGTTACATATTAGAAATATGCAGGCCATAAGGAAATCCAAAAAAATTACAGATCTAGTTGTGCCTGAAAGACAAAAAATGTTCCAAAAAAAAGTGAAAAATGGAGAATTAAAATTGCTAATGTTTATAGCTGAACATAATTTGCCATTTAGAACTTTGGATCATTTGTCAAAATTAATATCATCGGTGTGTCCAGATTCCGAAATAGGGAAGGAGCTTTCTTGTGGAAGAACGAAAGGAGCAAATATATGTTTGAAAATGACAGGTCCATATAGTTTTAAAAACGTGGTCAAACATTTACAAACGTCATACTTTTCTTTGATAATAGACGAAACGACTGACATTTCTACTTCAAAGTGTTTAGCAGTAGTGGCCCGTTATTTTGATCAATATAAAGTACACGACAATTTTGTTGGCTTGATTGAGGTGAGTCAATCGACATCAGAAGGATTGTTTAATGCTGTGAAAAAATTGTTACTTAACAATAACATTCCTTTTGAAAATTTGGTGGGTTTCGCAGCAGATAATTGTGCAGTGATGATGGGGGATAAAACAGGTGTAAAAGCTAGATTCAGGGAAAAAAATCCTAATATTTTTGTTTTAGGGTGCTCTTGCCACTCGTTTCATTTAGCTGCATCTGCAGCTTGTTGTAAATTACCCCAATCAGTAGAAAAATTTGCCAGGGATATTTACACTTATTTTGCCCATAGTTCAAAGAAACTTGGGGAATTGAAAGAGTGTCAAGTCTTTGCGGAGGTGGAACCTCATAAAATTTTGAAACTGAGTCAAACTCGTTGGCTATCGTTACAAAGCGTTGTGTCACGGTTAGTGGAACAGTGGCCTGCACTTATATTGCATTTCACTGCAGCTGCCACAGAAAGAGATGGTGCGTATGACACAAACGCTATTCTAGATGCCCTGAACAACAAATGCTTCAAATTATATTTCTATTTTCTGACATATATTCTCAAAATCATTAATATCTTAAATTTAGAATTTCAAAGTGAATCACCAAAGTTATATCTTTTGCATGAACGGCTCAGTTCAACATATAAAACTATAATAAGCAATTTCATTAAAGCTGATAAAAAAAGCTATAGATGAGTTCAAAGATAATTTACATTTAGTGAATGTTTCAAACCCTGATAATTATATTTCTTTAGAAAAGATTTATATTGGAGCTCAGTCAGAATTGTTAATAAAACAGTCAAATCTGAATGATGCTGAACTAAAACCGGTTAGAATTAATTGTCTCAATTTTTATGTCGAGCTGTGTGTTCAAATTAAAAATCGTTTTGATTTCAACGACCCGATTTTGAAAATGCTTAAAATGTTAAATCCAAACAGTGTCCTTATGGGAGATACAAAAAGTATAGTTGAATGTAAAATCCACTTTCCAAATTTAGTGGAAGATATTGAACAATTAAATGATGAATGGCGTTTTCTGAGCCACTGTGACGAAATACACAAATTCAAAGACTTACAACTAGGCGAATTTTGGGGTCAGGTCTTGGATTTAAAAAATGCCATAGACCAACCACTATTTCCTAACCTGAAAAAATTATTTTCTGGTCTACTGACATTGCCCCATTCTTCTGCAGCTGCTGAGAGAATTTTCTCACAGCTTAATATGATCAAAATAAAAGCCAGGAATCGATTGAATGTGGAAACATGTAATGCTCTTTTATTGACTAAACAGTTGCTTAAAGGAAGCAATTGTTACAGTTTTGAGCCAGATAATGCATTGATTAATTATAATAGCAGCATTACAGTAAATGAAGATGTAGATCACGCTGAGGACCTGTCATTTTAAATTATGTTATGCATTAAGTTTTATTGTATATATTTATTGATATTTAGTGTTAATTTTTTATTTGATAAATTAATTTTGTTATTTTTTTATGACTGTTTTTTGCAGGTTTTTATGCGTTGAATTGCTTTTGTTCAGTTTTTATGTACATTAACATATTTTTATTATTTTACTTATATTATTATTTATATATTTTATTTATATTTTATAGTTTGTGTTATTTTTTTATATAATTAGTTAATTATTTTTCATTTAAAAAATGGCTGTTGTTTACGGGTATTTATGCGTTGAGTTACTTTTGTTCAGTTTTTCATGTACAATACATTTTTGTATATCATTTTACTTATATTATGTTATTATGTATATATTTTATTTATTTTTTATAGTTTGTGTTACTTTTTTATTTGAATCATTTTATTTAATTTTTTATTCAAAAAACGACTGACTGACTGATTTTGTTATGTTTTGTATCTACAATAAATATATTCTTTTTTAATTCGGTTATGCAGCGTTCTCGACTTTCCTTCTCCCCACCCCACTTGTTTTTTTTGCAACCAAGGCGTCTAGTTGTCTAGTTAGTGGTTTCTAGTTTCAAAACCAAAAGATCAGTGATCGCAACTTTTAGTCCTGTGTATAGACTGTCCTGTGTCATATGTAACGATAGAACTGAATATTTATTATTGTTCTATGCTTATACGCATGCGCAGTTCACAGTACTATTTTGTTACCTTTCAAGAAAACTATTACCTATCTATTACGTTTTACTTCAAATTCCTATTACGAAAAAAGAAAAGCGTGTGGTAACACTGCTAAAATCATATTAGGTTAGAATGTCAATGACTAAAATATAATAAAATAAAAAATTGTTTTCAAGTTTTGGGTTATAGTTTTGAGGTGGTTTTGAGTATCTCCATCTATTTTGTGAATCTAGAAATTCAAGTTATCAACCATAACAATGTCAGCGAGTGGGACGAATTCAAAAAATAAATACTCTATATTACTTCCTACTTACAATGAAGTTGAAAACTTGCCCATAATAATATATCTTATTGTAAAATATATGAGTAAAAGGTGAGTCTATACATGATCTCTAATGAGTAAACCACTTCGAGTGAAAATTTTAATATCCAAATTGAGTGAATCTAAAGCATGGTGTTCCTAAGGTCAGTTGAAGTACAGCTACTGCACAAGATTTACTAGGAACCATCATACCCTAACAACAATGAAAAAATCAAATACAAGGTCCATGATTATGTAAAATCCAATCAAAAAGTGTGAAAGGGTTAATTGCAAGGGTTTCGTTATTGTTTTAAACTAACCTGTAATTTCTTTCGCCTTTCATTTTTGGCTTTGTTCTAAAGGACAGATTGTTTCTCATACTGGTCATATTTTATGAATAATTTCTAATATTATTAACATTGTTTGTTGCCAAGCGGCTTATATGTGAGTTGCAGCAATTTTTCCACCAGACCAGCATTTGAAACGCAGAAATCTATGATAGCAGTTTCCGTTTTTGACGCGGTCTATTGGAAGGTTCGACTCGCATAAGGGACTTGTGGTCTGTGCCTAGCTGACATCGTCCATATATGTACCCATATATCATGCGATTTCATTTCCATTGTCATCAATATTAAGGATTGGTCTGTGGGGTAGAAATCAATATAATGTAGTAACAAATGTGTTAATAATACAGGAACTTAAACATTTCATAAAGCAAAGGACCATCAAAAAAGTATAACAGATACATTTATTTTGAAAGAAAATGAAAATGGAAATTATAAGGATTATTTATTCTTGAATTAGAATCCATTATATTAGGTGTATGTGGAAGAATGCTGATTGGTAATTACACCAGTTTACATATTTACATATATTTAAATGTGTGCAAAAATAGAAAAAAAATTAAAATTTGTAAAATATGTATTGTTGTTTTAGTGGCTATGATCATGAGATAATTGTGATTGATGATGGTAGTCCAGATGGCACACTGGAAGCAGCAAAACAACTACAAAATATATATGGTAAGGACAAGATTGTTCTTAGACCAAGAGAGAAAAAATTAGGTCTAGGCACTGCTTATATCCATGGTATTCAGCATGCAACTGGAAATTTTATTGTAATTATGGATGCAGACTTGAGTCACCATGTAAGTATGTACAACTAGGCAGTGTCTTATCATTGATAATTTAGGTGTTGATGTCATTGTTCTGTTTAAATATCTGTAAACAAAGTTCAGCAAGAATCCTTACCTGAGCCTTCACTGTTGGCCTATAATTAACAGTGCTGTTCCCAGAGGGGCACCAGGAAGCAGTAACAAAGCCTACACAGAACATGAGGCTAATGATCAGAACAGTCAATGCCAATGACACAGGAGTAAAAAAAATGAAATTGTAAATATAAACATATTTTTAGATATAAAATATTTTTTTACATAATTGCTTTCAGCCTAAAGCGATAGCAGATTTCATCAAAAAACAACAGGAAAAAGACTATGACGTTGTATCAGGAACAAGATACATTGGAGGAGGTGGAGTATATGGGTGGGACTTCAAGAGAAAACTTGTTTCTAGAGGTGCCAATTTTCTTACACAGCTTCTACTGAGGCCTGGCGCCTCAGATTTAACAGGCTCGTTCAGGTTGTATAAAAAAGATGTGTTGGAAACGCTAATCAAAAGTTGTGTTTCTAAAGGATACGTGTTTCAAATGGAGATGATAATTAGAGCAAGACAGTTGAACTATTCAATAGGGGAAGTACCTATAACATTTGTGGATAGGTTATATGGCGAGTCGAAGTTAGGAGGTACAGAAATTATACAGTTTGTGAGGGCTTTGTTGTATTTGTTTGCCACCACATAAGTAATTTGTTTTTGATGCTCGTATTCATTCAAACATCGAGGAAGTGTTTAATCAATATTGAATAGTTTGCTTTTACAAATTTCGAAGAAGCTGTTCAGACATACATATTTATTGGTTGGTGAAATTAATAGAGAAATTACTTATATCCTTACACATTTTATTATATGCATTTCTAAGTCTACATTCAGATATAAAATTCTGTAAACACAAGTAATATTATTATTTAATATAAATAATAAAATTTTATAAATACCTAAGCTACTATTTACAATATCTTTACACATCTTTCACCACTACCTCTACCTTCCTATATTCATCCATAACTACTTTAAGCAGGGCATTTCAAAGTATTTTGAAATGTTCGAAACATAGTTAATGCAATGTTTAGTATGGAATGTTCAGAATTTATAATAGCTCGCAGTTACAGGTTTCAGTCAAGAAGAAATTACAAAGAAACTGTCTATAGACTTATGAATAAAACTTCCATTTCTTATCAATTACCTTGGAGAGTACCATAATCACTGCAATTAAATATTGATATTGATTATTGATAATTTATGATGAAATGTGAAGCAAATATTTCCAAACCTGTTGCACAGTTGTAGACAACTGTCACATACCACCTATTCACAGAAAAATGAAGTACCTATGCTGTTTTCGAACAGAATGCATGAACTCTCATTCATATGATTTTAAAAACAACGGTTTCCGCATCAATGAAAATATAAGCAATTGTAACTGCAAGCATTATGATAAAAGGGTATTTAGACCTTCCGATAAAATGTCTTTTGCCGGAATTCTTCTTGAACTGGGTATACTTTAGAGGAGTGTTCGAGATTATACTGGACCATTGCAGTATTAAAGGTTTGCCTACATATTTTCTTGGTTGTGATAAACTTTTTAAATTTAATTTTAGTCAGAAGAAGCTGAGTTGTAAGAAAACAGAATAAATCAAGGGTTTTTCAATTAGGACAGGTCGATGTTGCCAGCTTGTGGCGGCCATGTCTTGGCAGCGTCTGTCAAATCTGGTTGTTTATTATTAGTGGCTGATGTCAAATCATCATGACAAGGTACACAATTGAGCAACGCGTACAAATGATGCATACGGGCGACCGTAGTGTAGTTGGTAATGCGTCGGCCTAGAAAGCCGGAGACGCTGGTTCGAGTCCAGCCGGTACCCTTCATTTTTCCGATTTTTCTGTGAACCAAATGTTTGAATTTATCTCCCTCTTGCAGAGTAAGCAAGTACCTTCATTCCACGAAATCCTGGCCGACTGAGTAGTCAGTAAGAAAGAGAGCTGTCGCGCAAATAGCAGCGAGAGATTCACACTCACCCAACAGCCGACTAGACCTCTCTGGATGACTGAAATGCATGGTTCGCAGAGAAATACGGGGGAGTGGTGGGGGTCGATGGATTCGATATCAAGTCGTCGACGCGGTATATCGGCTGCAATACGGGCGACCGTAGTGTAGTTGATAACGCGTCGGCCTAGAATGCCGGAGACGCTGGTTCGAGTCCAGCCGGTACCCTTCATTTTTCCGATTTTTCTGTGAACCAAATGATTGAATTTATCTCCCTCTTGCGGAGTAAGCAAATACCTTCATTCCACTTAAGGCTTTGACACACAAATGTTGCACGACTAACCTATATACGAGGTCTTGATATACAAAAAAGACGCCACTCGGTTCTTCTCACACATTCTCGAACAAAAAAATTGGAAATTCCAAATTCCCCACCCTCCCCGCCGCGCCGATTTTACCCCATACCTGAGGACATCCGTAATAATCAAATTAATGTTACTACAAGCAGGGCCGTATATAAGGGGGGATTTGGGGGGTTCAACCCCCCCCCATGAGTATTCCCATGAATGAAATAACTACTAATATAATACAAAATAAAAATAATCAGGGATGCTTTCTCCAAGCTCAGTGATTTATTCTACTACTAACCAATCCCTTGGCGCTCATGACACATTAGCAGCGATACAATCTATACAGATTTTAAGCAAATTAAGACATTACGTATCCTTTTATACATGAACCCCCCCCCCCTAAGGTCACCATGAACCGCCTCCATGGTCAACGCCTAGCTACGGCCCTGACTGCAAGTCTTATCTTGTCTCCGAAATTGTAGTTTCTGTAAAACCATCAGTACACAAAAAAGCGATACGCCGCGCCGAAAAGGTTACAAGTTTTTATGCAGCTCTGATTTGGCAAATTTTTGTAGAGAGCATTATTGCAACGATGCACGAAAAGGCGTTCAGATACTAAGAAAACAAGCTAGTCATTTCCAAGTTACGCGTTTTAGGATATATGGTGTAATATGTTTCGAAGAAAATCTAAGTCCACACATATATCTTCAAGGGTATTATGATAGGTCTGTAAAGGATGGAATATCACCATTATTTAAAAAAATGGAATTCTTCCATGCCAAATGAATTTAAAATGCTCAAGAATCCCTCAAACGCCGATTTTTTTTAATCCGCCGCCCATGCACCGATATTCAAAAACAGCAGCATTACCCACTATGATCCCACATTGCTAATTATGCCGCCGGCACCATTTCAATGGTAGGGCTAAGTCGGTCTGGGGCGCAACTCCGTTCCTGAAAAAAAAATTTTGAAAAGAAAAAAAAGAAGTGGAGTGAAGCGCGTGTCACCATTTGGAGTGAATGCTGGGGGGCGTTTGTTGCTTATAGGATTCAATCTGTTTAAAGTATTTTTTCTATGAGATGCCCAGCAACGTCTAGGGGGGGGGGGGGGGCGGACGTCTGTAGTTACGCGCTTGCTGCACATAAGGCAACTTTCTGACAGGTCTGTAATGCTCAGAATATCGCCAAGGTAATTTTTAGGGTAATAAAACATGAACCAAATTGAGCTCCCCCATCTCAATTTTATCCCCATCCATAAATAATGGAAAATGAAAAGGACCCCCTAAAACACCTAAGAACGAGGTTTGGGGCAGTTCCGTGAACCTATATTTTTCGCTAGTTACTCCAATACCACTGCACCGATTTTCAAAAATATAACAGAGTTACCTAGCATGAGTCCAAAGCGTATCACACCTCAAATTTCATCAAAACCTCTGAAGAGTTACTAAGATTACACAGTTATGAGACTGATAATAGACAGACAGACCAACTGGGCCAAAAATGTTAAGTCAAAATCGATAACTTCCGTGATTACAATACCCCCCGCCCTCATCGGTGTGGGAAGTAAAACGAATGAAAAAGAATGAACGGAAGAACATGAAGTCAAGCAGTGCCGTGAGGAGATTCGTGGGCAAATGTTGCCCTTTTACGGTTGTGAAGTCAATCATTTCTTTACCGCCCTCATTTTTGCTCTAAGGCAGCCTAAATACACCTCTTACAATAACATTTACCATTCATACTTCTCCCATTCTTCTTAGGCACAATATTTTCTCGAATAAATACTGATAAATCAGTTCTTGTGAGTTTTAAGGTGCCTAACTAAATGCGCTTTTTGTGAAAACCTCTTTTGACAGAATTCGCAAAGGTACGCTTTTTCGCCAGTATGAACCAGCATGTGCTGGTATAGTTGACCTTTTGTCGAGAACGCCTTTGTACATTGATCACAATGGTAATCCTTCACTCCAGTGTGGATCTTCGTATGGGTATTGAGATTACTCGAACTAGCGAACCTGTACAAATAGAGAATGAACATAGTAGCAAGTTGTGTAATAAGAATAAACTTGTTACATTAAACAGATATTAAAAAAATGCTTATTCAATATTTATGTCCTTAACATAATATGTTGGTATAAACACAAAGTCAGATTTGAGGGAGCACTAAAACTCAAAATAGTGCCCAATTAACTATCGTCGTATTGAGGTATCCGTGAAAATAGTTTACATAGTACTATCATAACAAAAAAAGCGTTTTGACTTTGTCAGAAACTCAAATGAGCTTGTTTAGTGCCTGCAGGTAATTTATTTTCAACATTAAGGCAACATTGCAATAAATCCATTAACAGAGAGGCTCTATTTTAGGAGCTAACTACTCCACGGTCGATCGGGATCGGCGGATCACCACCGTGAGTCATCGAGCCAACAAACCTCTTAGTAATAACCAGCTGTCTCACGTGCCCATTGATCAGAATTTTTGGTTTTAATATCTATTCACGGCTTGTTCTGATTATTTAAAACTAGCGGTAGTTTCTCGATACGTGACTTTTCGGAAAAACAATATTTTTACAAAAAATAGCTTTATTTTTTATTTTTATTTCTATACCATTTCTAGCAATAGATTCAAAAGGTTCAAATTACATTTCTAGAGCTTCAACTGTAATTTGATGATTTTGAAATTACTGCTGGAATGGCATAAGTTCAAGAAAAAGTCAAGTCGTCCAACAGGTGTGAATAATGGTCATAATAATAATATCTATGAATGACCCCGCGCGAATCCCAGAAATTTGTGCTCATGACTGTTCGCCGACCTTCTTCAGTGCATGTAAATTTTTAGTCAATTAAATTGATGGTGCTGAGTTCTCATAGTCTTAATCAAGCCTCGTGGTGGCTGTCAAAGAAATTATACGATGCTGCTCAAAATTTTACAATAGTTTACTGATGGATACCAGTTAAACGGGAGCAGTGTTGCCATTAAATTTATTGCGCAGAAAAATAAAAAGATCACAGACCTATAAAAAATCTCGTATCATGTACGGATAGTTTCGAGGTTCACGTCAAGCTTGCCACTAGTCAAAGCATCCATTTTTGTCCAACAGTTGTAGTTTCTCATTTCACTTGTCCATATTTCGTCTAAATTATAAAGGGTGATTTTTTCAGAGCTTCGATTTTAAAATTGAAAAAAATACATACATTTTGCAAAGTGAATAAATTCTTTAATTGGATCGATAAATCAATGCCTGCCATTTATTTTTAAAAAAATATTTCATGCAAATGTTGACCGCGGCTGCGCTTTAAATGGTCCATCCTTGAAGTCCAATTTTGGCACACTTTTTCCAACAGTGCGGCCGATATTTCGCCAATAACTTGTTCAATATTTTCTTCCAAGGCAGCATTCGTGTTGGGCTTGTCTCTATAGACAGAGATTTAAAGTAATTCCACAAAAAAATCTAGTGGGGTTAAATCGCACGATCTTGGCGGCCAAAACGTGAGATTAATTGTTCACCGAACTGGCGTCTCAATGAGTCCATGGTTTCGCATGCGGTGTGGCTTGTGGCACCGTCCTGCTGGAACCACATATCGTCCAAGCCCAATTCTTCCAATTTGGGTAGAAAAAAGTGCTCCGACGTTATATAAATACGGTCCAATGATACCGCCGCGCCGGCCCATAAATCGTAACCAAACAATGACTTTTTCAGGATGCAACAGCAACTCCTGAATTGCCTCTGGCTGCTCGTCGGATCAAATTTGGCAATTTTGCTTGTTTACGTAGCCATTTAGCCAAAAATGGGCTTCGTCGCTGAAGATAATTTTTCATAGAAAAGCGGATCTTCTTCGAGCTGCTAAGGCCCATTCACCAAAAACACGCCGCGATGGTAGGTCGCCTGGTTTCAGTTCATGCGTCAGCTGTATGTTGTATGGTTTTAGGCCAAGATCCTTGCGCAAAATTTTCCAAGTGGTCGAATAACGCAAACCCAAAACCTGCGATCGGCGACGGATGGACATTTCGCGATCCTCACCAACACTGGCAGATACAGCAGCAATATTCGCTTCGGTGCGCACTCTGCGGACACGGGTTGGTGGATTGATGTCCAATAAAGTGAAATTGATTTGAAATTTGCTCACAATGCCTCGAAATGCTTGTTGATAATAAAATTCAATGATTTGCAAGCGTTGTTCGGGTGTCAGTCTGTTCATGTTGAAATGGCAAAACATACTGAGCATTTCTGCCTGTGAAAGTCGTCATCAACCATACGTCAACTGTCAAAAATTGTAACCTCAAAATCCAAGTACTGAAAAAATCACCCGATATATGGTACTGCCAGACTTATTTTTCAATCAGGTTAATACGGCAAATCATTGCCAAAAATACATAAGGATATTTAGGACCGGTTTAGTGTACCAAAAAAATTATTACAAAGACTTCAATATTTAAGAAGTCTGTATACAGGGTGTCCCAAAAAATAGTGTCAAGCGGAAGTCCAGAGATAGAGCACACCTAGAAGTATCTGAATCACCCCCATATATGTTATGCAATTTTTTGTAGTTTCCGAGTTATGAATTTTTTTATGAATTTTAGAGAATTCTCTACCTCGACAACTTAAACCGGCTCCAAAAGACAGATAAAAGACTTTTTCAAATTTTCGTTTTTGCTAATTAATCTCCAGGAGTTTAATATTTATAAATAAAATAATCGGCTTCGTAACTTTGATAAAAGTCATGAAAATTTTAGTGTAAAGTGAAAAATTTACGATCTGATAATTATGACTTAAATATTCGACTCGCAATCAAAAATCCAAAGAGGTGATTTCATGACTTCTAAATAGGTCTAAAAACTTCTTCAGACTCTCAGCTATCACAGTCATTGAAAAAAAGTAGTACTTAATGGGGCTACTTTCGGTCCAATCGACCTTCAAAGACAAGAGGCAAAGAATTCTTGAAATTAGCGAAGTGATTTTCAATTCATCAATACCTTATGTTATCGCGCTAATAGTAGAATGATTGTCCGTACCGCAATAATAAACGTTAAAAACGTTCCATAAATTAAACATTTGTTAAAAAAGACCCTATTTCTTGCAAAAAACACAAGGAGCACATTCTTCAATATCGTTTTTACATGAGCGACAACAAAAAGAGCTAATGCTAATGCAGTAAACGATGTTAGAAAGAGATAGCTAAGATATTGTTATGTCTTTTCAAAATGTGTCATTGCATGGGTGGTTTTCGTTGTCTTTGTTCAGTCGTCTGTCTGTCTTTGTGGCTTTCAAGCGATACGCTCTTGTTTGGCGAATTATTTTGACAATTGGGCTTTCTTTACGGACTATTGAGTGCACGCAGATTCGCAATTTGGCGTTTCCTACGGACTCTGAGTGCTATCGGTTTGGATTGGTGTTGTTTCTGTTGTCTGACTACTTAGCTATTCCTAGGGACCTTGAGTGTTTTCTGCAATAGACTATGCAACAAATTGATAGGGCATGGTAGACCCACTGAATGGCTGCCACGGTCACCTCACTTAAATCCGATAGTTTTTTGTTTGGGGCTACTACATGCTAGAGCTTTTGTGAAGAAATCTAATAATTTCGTTTCATTTTACAATTTCCGACTTACAAAAAAGAAGTCGTACATGTAAAAAATTTTTTTAGCAAAGTGCCACAGGTGGTCATCTATCGATATTCTAATCGCACTGAATGGTTTTTATTGCGGCACTGACAATCATTGTGCTATTAGCGCCCTAAAATTAGTTATTCTTTCATTTAAAATCCCATCCCTTATTTAAGAAATCTCCACCTCTTGTTGAAGGTCGATTGGAGCCAAAGTAGCCCCATTAAGCACTCCTTTTTTTTTAATGATTATGATAGCTGAGAGTCCGAAGAAGTTTCTAGACCTACATAAAAATCATGAAATCACCTCTTTAGATTTTTAATTGCAGGTCGTGAATTTAAGTCATAATTAACAGAACGTAAATTTTGCACTTTACACTACAATTTTGATGACTTTCATCAGATTTACTAAGCCGATTCCTTTAAGTATGAACAGTAAACTCTTGAAGATTAATTAGCAAAAAAGAGAATTAGGAAAAGTCTTTTAATTTTCTTTTTTGAGCAGTTTTAAGTTGTCGAGGTAGTGAATTCTCTAAAATTCAGAAAAAAATTCATAACTCGAAAACTACAAAATATTGCATACCATATATGGGGGTGATTCAGATACTTCTAGGTGTGCTCTATCTCTGGACTTCCGCTTGACACTATTTTTTGGGACACCCTGTATAAATAAATAAAATTATTTAGCAAATAACTAGTGGTTGTGAAGTGTATTGATAACATACCTTTTATGACAATAAGTACACCCATATGGTCTCTCAGATGTATGTATGGCTATAGTGTGCTTGGTCAGCTGCTGTGCAGTCGCAAAAGCTTTACTACATGCCGCGCAGACGTGATTCTTCTCGCCAGTATGTATGCGCATATGAGTGTGCAAATGACCACCATTTATGAATCGTTTTTCGCATAAGTGACATACATACGGTCGCTCACCTAAAAAACATCGCAGTACAATTATACAGCAAATTTGATACACCAGTCACAGTCAGCCATAATGAGAAGGCCTAATAATGATTCAAGGCAAAAAACAATTTTTGGTCAATCACATGCCATATTGTAAAACTGCCTGTATTTTGTCCATTTTTTTTTTTGGTGAGAAAAAAAGGGGTTGTTAGGTTTCCGTTTCTCAAACATCCTGGAGGAGCAGTAAGGAAGAGTCACCATTACAGCAAAAAAAGGTTTTGTGGCTCCTACCTGCTGTGAAATAACTGAGCAGGTGATGGCCCTACCTAGAGGGGAGCTGTTGAAATATTCGAAATATTCAAAGCCTGGTTTTATCTACATACCCCCGACCACCTGGGGGGGAGGGGGGAGGAGGGGGGTGTTGAGCTCGATATATTTAAAAAAAAACTATATCAAATATAGAATAATCAAACGATATTAATATATAATGTTGCATGATTTAATGGTGTTTATATTTTACATTATCAAAAATATTCATTATTGCCTACTTGGGTGTAAGGTGAAACATAAAAATGATTTCTTCTCTGAATTCTGAGTAAAAACTGTTTGCAACATAATACTCGGATCTGTACATAAATTGAACTGTTTCAGAATTTTTTTATTTTCGTCAACATCAAAACAAGGAAATTTGGCATAAACTGCAAATTGGTACATCTAGCTTTTCAGTAATGTATCACTAGTTAGTAGTACTATCAGAAATAATTGTTAATATTGTTTATTTGTAAATTATTTTATGAGCAACACTTTGAACTTAGATAGTGGATACCCTAAAATTTTTGTCTAAATTTGTTTTAATCCCTTGAATATTTTACCCAATATTTGACCATCTCCAAAAACCTTATTGAACGGTTTCTCCTAAGCTTTTAACCTAATAATTGCAGCATAAAAGTTTCAACAGTTTACTCCCCCCCCTCCTGGCTACATGCCTGCAACCTATATAAATATATACATACAATTTGAATGTGTCTGCTGTTGAGTCACCTGTACCTGTAGTCTTGTGATACGAAAAAAAAATACTGCCATTTTAATTGAGTAACCTTTTACCTTCATTGAAACCAAAGGGTTACAGTATTTACAGAAATCTGTGAAACTTAGTTTTATTCCATTTAGCCCAAAAACTCACTGAACCAAGTAAGCAATTACTGAATATGAAATAACTAGAATGTTCATAGGTAACAAAAAACAAAGTAGGCACATAAATTATATTTTTTGTAGGCAAAGGTGTAAGTACAATGAAGACAGTAGTTTCCAACTTGTAGGTTGAAATAATCAAAAAACACTGCATAACTATATAATTATATTATTTAAGGCAAAGCAAATAATACATAGAAATCTCTCTCAACCTCAAATTATCCACTTATCAAAAAAAAAATAATAATAAATAAAACCTGTGAAACATCATAAAACAAAGGTTTTATGTTTTGAATTGATCTTACTTTGCCTTTGCACAATTTCCAAAAAACACCATTAGATAAGACATTGAGTTTATGAACAAGTTACCAAGAAACTTGTGGTTACAATATTGCTCTGAGGGGGCTCACAAAGGAGATCTATCCCAGTAGAAGGAAATCTAAGGGGATATGAGGAGAGCTATTAGGACAAGATTTGGTTTTTGTATGCATTTGTTAGTCACCAGATTCATACCAATTAAATTTTTTTAAATATATTATTTTATTGCATATTTGGATACTAGTGTGATTTATGTCTCACATATGTGTTGGTAACTAATTTCTATAATCTTGTTTTATTACTCTTATATCTCATATCATTCCCAGCACTATTTTCAAAAGGATCAAAATACATTTCTAAAGTCAACTGTAAATCAAACTATCAAGTGTAAATTACAACTGACATACTTAAAAGTAAGTACTAGTTTTATTCAGTTCTTATGTTGTCTTTAGGAGAAGCTTATGAGTAGTTCTAGTTAGGTACAAATCAGATATGTTCAAATAAAAAAAATTTAAGCATTCAATATTCAGATAAACTGTGTTCAAAGATAGAGATCTGAAATACCAAACATACCATTTTTCTTATAATATTGTTGAGCTTACCTGTATGAATACGAATATGATGCACAAGGCCTGGCTTTGTCCGAAATATTTTACCACATGTGTCACATTGATGCTGTTTCATAGGTTTTTTGATGCTAACTGTACTTTCTTTTGGTTCATTTTCATCAGAGGTGGTTGTAGTTGTAATGCTTTCCATCTACAATGATTAAGAATAATATAAGAAAAAATTTTCTACAGCTACATGGATGGTTCACACATACCAAAAAATAACAGAGAAAATGTAATAAACAAATTGTACAAAACAAAAAACAATCAAAGATAAAGAATAAAGAAAGAAAACGAATTAAAAAAATATGTTCACATTGATTAGTGTATCTGACACCTGTATGCACCTTTTGGCAATTCTAATCCCAGTTCCCTAATCATGTTTTGCTAATCTTTGGCATCTAGCCATGCACAGTCAAGGTATTAACTAATCCAGATTGGAGATACAGCAAGGCTGTGTTCGCAAGATTGTTTTGACAGTGACAAAATTGTCAGTTTGTGGTGCATAATTAACAATTCAGGTTTATGTAAGTAATCCTGCAACTGACACAGTGCATACAGGCATGCATGCTTTTAAGTATGGTACCTATGCATTGGATGCTCTATTTTTTTATAGTAGCTATAAAGGAAGTAATGCTGAAATTAACTTGATGTTATAGTGATAAGTAACAATAATAGGTGTAACTATTATTCAAAGTTATTTTTGTATATTAAAGTGTAATTTGAAAAAGACAGCAAGTAGCTACACACTACACACATATTAGTAAGTAGTCATAGTAATCATTTTTGGATATCCTTTTAACTAGTAGACGTCAAACAATTAGCATAATAACCCCACAACATTATTGAAAATTAAATAAATCAGATTGCTAAACTTCGCTGCTTGTATCCCTCTTAGTTTTTTTTTAAATAAAGGTGATATTACTATTATTATTATAACCATATAGAAATATCATTACATTGTTGTATACCTTCAAAGCTGTAACTGGTTTCAAATCAGTCAAATCCGACTTCAATCCAGATAAAGCACCTTTATGAATATCATATAATGACGGATTTGGTTCCAGCTGTACTGTATGCAAAATTTGTATTCCAGTTGTTTCAACAATTTGCTGAGAAGCATTAACTGATTTTATCTGTTTATCCTCAACATTTGTTGTTCCTTCATCATTGTTTGGATTATAAGTCATGTCAGCTGTAGCTGACTGCTCCTCTTTTTTCATCATCATGAAACCAGACAAATCGGGTGCAGGTTGTAAATTCTGGAAGTGTTCGAAGCATTGTCTAAGTTTAGCATCAGAGCTTTCACACTGAGTCTTGAACTGAAATGCTATGTTTAGTTTTGAGATACACTTCTGGCAAATGTATGAAGGTAGACCATCGCCTTGTAAAACCTGCAGATGAAACGTATTATTCAAAACAGACTAAAACCATGTTAAAAGTTTACCTGCACAGCAGCACAAGCCATGATAAGAATAGAAAAATGAGGTGGTTTGACAGGATCAAATATTGGCATAAGTTTAGGTCCTTTCTCCAAACATATCCTACATATGTTATTTACGTTCATTGTCAAGTAGTAATTCAATAAATCATTATTTTGTTGAGGCATATTACTTTTGTTATTAAAAGTCGCCATCACACAACAGTCTCACATAGTTGACACTTGACAGCGTGATTGCAGTAGTGATGTAACGTTTCAAATTGAAATATTCATCGAATCCCAAACGGTTGAAAACGGATTAATCTCTGAAACTCAAGCGTTCAATATTTATTATTTAACTGTATGTGGTACAAATTCGGCAAAAATTAAATCATATCGTGGAGGATTTCGACTCGATTGTTCAGATTAACGATACTTTTTGGCCCAACCTCAACGTATGTCACTCTTACAGCAATGATGTATGGTTTCTCAATTCTCAAAACATAAATTGTTTTCTATAAACAAATTCGTATTTTTGTATGCAAAATATTCTCGTAGCGAACCTCGAAAATCTATCTTGACACCTGATGGCATTGGAATAATATTCTGAATTTGAATATAATCTCAGCATACACATCATCATTATGCATTGCCATCTCGTTCTATTCATACACTTCGTACTGCGCCACTGCGTGCTACAGGAGAGGGTGTTTAGCTAAGGCGTTATAATCAGTCACGAAAGGACCTACGACTGTAATACTGCGAACTAAATCATCTTCTCCCTCTTCATAATTTGTAGGGCAGAAAGGGCATTTACTTGAGATAGCTTGGTTTAAAGGCCCGCTCAAACAGAGGGCCGTTCTAGAACGCGGCGTTACGGCGTTCTCCAATGCCGCGTTACGCGTTACAGCATTCCGTTATTTGTACCAAACAGGCCTGTCTGACAACTTGAACAGAAGCGTTACGTCAATTTTTGTCATGATGTCTATAGTGATTCAAACATATGCAGATAAACTCAAGGTTTGGTCAAACGCGCATTCTAGTACGCGGCGTTACAGCGTTTCGTTGTATTGTTAGAGAACGCCATAACGCCGCGTTCTAGAACGCTCTCTGTTTGACCGGGTCTTAACTTTCAAATTTTGTTGGAATAGTAGAGGGATAGATAAATGCGCTCATAAGAGTTAACGTCCTCGGAGTTAATAAATACCATATTATCCTTCAGAAACTCAAGCTGGTACAGGAACTACACTTGGCATAAAAATGTGTTCAAAGTATTATGGACACGGCAGTTCGCGGCCATTCACCCCAATTGAAGAATGTTTTCAATAATTTCGGATAATCATAATTTTGCTTAAGCCTCCATTCTACTGTTAAGAGCACCTAGAGCAATTTCAAGAAAAAACATGATTTAAGAAGTCTCGGGAATTTACAGCCCAAAAATTGCTTTTGGGTACCTTAGCCTCCTTCCTAAGCTCATATTTTCATTTTGTTCGTATTTGACTAAAATTGCCGTTAACCACATTCAAAAGATTTGGGGTTTTATTCTTATAGTTCCTTTCAATCTGAGATATATTATATTAGCACTTTTCTGTTGATTTGATTTACATAATGCTTATGAGAATCTGTTAGAATGTCAGCTGGTGTGAAGATGCATATACAGCTATTTGTAGTACTTACTGATTGCAAGCCACCCATTGGTCACATATATGTGCTAGTGAAAGTCTGTAGGCATCAAATTCAAAACCTAGAACACCCTTTGATTTCAGCAGTGTGGTGAGACGTGTCTATGTGGATCAGAGAACCGGAAACGCCAGTTAACTGATTTCAAAGTAAGATAATGAGAAATTCGGGAATTTTATAACTCCGGTGTATTATATTCCGAATATCTATATAATAAGACGGTTCTCATCACTAACCACCAAAGATTGTCAAATGTCCAAAGTACCAAGTGCCAAATAAAATGTCAAATACTGACAAATACCAAAACAGAGGTTAGTTTCTTGTTTGGAATCATAGATAAAAGATTTTTGGTGGTTTGGAATTCAATTTGGAATTGGTATTTGGCTTTCTATTATTCTTATTATTGATCTAAATTAAAATGGGAAAGATTTCAAAAGTTGTGGTTTGTGGTATGAAAGGTGTGGGAAAAACTGCTATTTTAGAGCAAGTGATATACGGAAACATCACAGAGAAATCGGTAACTAATTTTCTTTACAAATCATAAACATTTCAGCAATACTGCTCACATTCCTCTATTTACATTATTATGAAGACCACAAACTGCGGAGCGCATTTTTCTTTATTAGGTATATTTATATATATTTATTTATTTTTTATTTATATTTATACATTATATTTTACAGGAACTCCATCCTACAATAGAAGATATCTATGTAGCTAACATTGAGTCTGATAAAGGCACAAAAGAGAAAGTGAGATTTTATGACACAGCTGGTATAGATTATTCACAGATTTCTACATCTAGTGGTACAACAAATCAACAGTTACCAAGACATTACCTTGTATTAGCTGATGGGTATCTGTTGGTATATGATACATCTAACAGCAACTCTTTGGATGTGCTGATATCTTTGAAAAAGGATATTGATAAGAATAAAGACAAAAAAGAGGTAAACATTATAGAATATTAACTGGTATAAGTATAAAATAAATTACTTTACATCAAATCCTAGTACAATCCCTGACTTTATTGCTTTTGTTAAACATGGAAATATGCTATATGTGTCACAGTACTCATAAAAGTAAAAGGAAATGCCCTATAAAGTTACTTTAGAAAAATATTTCTCTAGGCCTCTAATTTCTTCAAATCTAATGTATGGCTGAAACAGAAATGACAAAAATGACTCAGACTTTGTTATATATAGACAATAGAAAATGTTTTTTATATCATCAACTTCTGCTTTGATTTGATGTTTTATTCTCTTAATTGATTATTATTAACATTCTCATATTTTTTACATGACTGTAGGACTGTGGAGGCCAAATAACATTTTATTGCTTTATTTAAAATGTACTGTGTGACCACTATATATTGACCAGTGCAGCAGGTGCACAGTCGTAACAGAACATATCTGGCTTTCATTCATTAAATACTGATATCCTCTACATGCAGGAAAATCTTTTCCAATAATAATTATCAGCAGATATTGAGGAGATTGCTTCTTCTGTGATTCCTTTTAACCTTATTATGCTGAAGTCTCCTGTAATATTCTGACTTCTGTTGATAAATTCAAGTTTCCCCAAGCTAGCTCCATGGGGTTGAGGTCACACATGCAAGGAGGTGTCCTTATTGGAGCATGTCCATACTTGGCTTTCATTCATTAAATACTGATATTCTCTACATGCGGGAAAATCTTTTCCAATAATTTTCAGCAGATATTGCTGAGATCGCTTCTTCTTTGATTCCTTTTAACCTTATTATGTTGAAATCTCCTGTAATATTGTGACTTCTGCTGATAAATTCAAGTTTCTCCCAAGCTAGCTCCATGGGGTTGAGGTCACACATGTATGGAGGTGTTCTTATTGGAGTATGTCCATGCTCTGTGATAAGTCAATCACATAGTTTTTTTGTTCAGGAGGTAGCCTATGCAGTAGTACTAGCTCAACAAATTCAAACTTTCTGGCCATAGGATCATGATTTATACCTATAAAATATATATTTAAAAATTTATTTTAGACCAATTTCAAAATATAGTCTATCAAGAATTTCAAGAATTTATTTAATAAATATACCTTTTTTTGTTAGCCAGGCCACTATATCTTGCTTTAATTAAGATTTTGTTGAGGTTCTATCTTCTTGTACAGAATGGTATGGAGCATTGTCCATGGTATATTTAGCAAGACCTTATCAGTAAGCCACCAAGTGAGCTTTTATGGTTCATTTGACCATGATAATGGTGTGATGTGTTATTTAAGCCTAGTTCTATTACTCCTATTTCATCTCCTAGTTTGCCCTATGTAGCATTTATTACAATTGCTACAGCTAATTTCCTAATATATTCCACACCTATCAATTATAACAGCCTTATATTTTGGGTTGCATGTTTTCATTCAGCTTGATAACTTTAATTTTAATAATCACAAACCTAAAAAAAAATTGTGACCACGGCCAGGGCTATGATTGTTTGTTAACATCTCCTTAGGTTCTCTCAGGTAGTGACCATCATTATCATATGTCAAGACTAAAGAGGGATGGAAAAGATGGGGTAGACAGAGACATTAAATATGGTTGCCAGATGTAATTATAAGTTCTATGAACTAGATAAATAGGATCTTAAGTGATATAAATTATTTGAAGTAGGAAATAGGATTACTTAGTAGTAAAATTGAGTATATAATTTGAACATTTTGATTCAAGGGTGCAAATAATTTTTGATTTGTGATATCTAAAATAAATTAACAGTTGTGACAACATTCTTACTTCTTTTAATGCATTCCTTTCGGTGGTCAATTATGTTGGTCACACAGTAATGTAGTTTAAAGTCAATGATGACAAAGAAGTCACATGTTGTTATCCTAGTTGTAATATAGATTTGCTTTTTTCATTCCTTGAAGGAATTTATAAACTTCCAAACACCTGTAACAGTTAAATGTCCTGAAACATGCAATTACAATTAAAATACTAAATTGTATTTTTATATGAAAAATAAGTTTATTGAAAATGATAAGAAAAAACAAAATTAGCATAAATTCTTAGAACAAATATGAAAATGAAAAAATATTTTGTCTTTTGCTACAATTTGAAATATTATAAATATTTGGAACACCAGAGAAACTCAGCATCAATGTCCCCATATGCTACTTTGTAGATCATAAATGTTGATGACCATATTGACATAAGGATGAAGTTTAACCTTTTGTGTCACAAGGTCCCTAAAAATGGTAAAAATAAGTAACTTGATACATGGACTGTTGAGTACAAATGATTGTGTTGATAGCTTGGCATTGGTGAATTTCTCTATAATGATTCCAATCTGTAAGCTAGAATTCATGTTTAATTATATGTTATTTATCATATATTGCATGCATTTAACAGAATTGTAAGGATAATAATAGAATATGAACATTTGGGTTATAGCTAGCCTTTGATAATTCTGGGAATATCTGAATGAATTGTAAGCTTCAATGCTTAACATGTTTTCACTAATCTGGTAGATTATGAACCAAGCTGTAGGAAGCTAGCTATACAGATGATTTTCTCTTTATTATTTAGTGTTATTCTCTCAAAAATTCTACCAATTATTAAACCTAACTCTAACACATTTCCACTTTCTATTTTTACACAATATTTGGAGGTTGAACACTTACATAGTTTTTTTACATACATACATACTACATATGTTTGCAGATTACAATAGTGGTGATTGGAAACAAAATAAAAGAAAGTGAGTCAGATTCCAATCCAGACTCAGTGATAAGTACTGCTATCCAGTGGTGCAATAGAGAGAAGATAAAACATTTCACTGTATCTGCCTTGAAAAGGAACACTCTTTATGAATCATTTGTATATATTACCAGCAAGTTGATACCACCTACCAATAAAAGTAGCTTCACTCCATTATCTATGGGTCGTAAGGTTATGAAAGATTCTAGCTAATTGTGTTTTTTGTCATGTGTTATTTATTATGAGTAATCTGTCTGAAGGATGTCAGCCAAGAATGTATAAGGTTGACACTATCTTGTTCAACTTGGAGCTATGTAGTGGACATTATTTATTTTCTGGAAGTAGTGAATTAGTTCACATAGCCAGCTGAAACTGTTACGACTTGTTGATGCATATAATTAAGTTAGTTAAAGAATTTTTATTGTGAAATCAAAGCTATATAGTATCAGAGAGATGAAGATAAATATTTGAGTTGGAGATGTATGTATCGAGTGTAAGAGTAGTAATTACAGCATTGATGCACATATTTGATTTTTAATATATCTACCTCTCGCAAGTGAAATCCAAACACAGAAAAAAAGGGTTGCGATTGATGAAATGCGGTAGGACTAAACACAATAATAAATAAAATATAATAATAAAATTAGGCGTGATATCTCTTATGAACACACTATGGATCGATCATAGACGTATGTAACTAAAGCTCACACTGTAGATGTTGTAGTATAGATCAACAACAAGGAACGTACGCTTGCGCAAGTTAAGATCCAGTGGGACTGTGACAGCTGCGTCTCTACTTTTAGAACGGACAACGCCTCCGGTGCTCACGCGTGCACGGAAATCATCTACAGTTGTGTACGTACGTTCATGATCGATCTACAGTGTGTTCATCAGTGGTCATGATGTTTACGAATGAAGAATATGCGGACATTGTATTCATATACGGCTTATCCAGTGGTAGAGCGGCGGCTGCTCGCGCAGAATATGGACGGCGGCACCCTAATCGCAGTCAGACCCACCAAGAAGCTTTTTCTCAGACTTTTCGACATCTATGCGAGACATTAACATTTCGACGACGCTTCAGTGATTTTTTTTTATTATAGAGGGTTTAGGAAATCGGCTTGATCGCAAGGACAGAAAACACATCCGGAAGTGTGAGAGAGAGTCTGCCCGCCCGACGTTGAACCAGCTTGAGTCCTCTGATCACATGTCCAATGGACGCAACCACGTCCATCCGACATGTCATCACCGCCCGACCGGCTAAAACCCGTTCCCTCTTCCTTACCTCTGATGTTACATCTCCATCTGCACCGACATCATCGTGAACGATATTCTTCGCAGTGCAAGATGAAGCAATGATTAAAACACATTTATGAATAACTTCCAATCCTCATTTATCCTTGAAGCCGCTCCTCTTTCTCCTTTACAGAGAGTATTTTGTTGACCATCTCATGTATGATGTTCCATGCCTCTACGCTGGACAACATCAGCGGGACCATAGTCTCTGGGGTCAGCTCCCCATCCAGTTTTTGACTTGCCTCCTGTCTGTACGCCCCCCATCGATCGCACAGAAACAGGGCATGCTCGGCCGTACCTTCCGCCTCGCAGTGCAAGCATCTTTCGTCCATCACCCGTCCTATCAGTTTCCTATACACTCGAAAAGGCCCGTGCCCAGACAGTGCCTGCATTAGGAAATAGGACGTCTGCCGATGACTGCATTCCGCCCATTCTTTTATCGACGGTATTAGTCGTTTTGTCCACTGCCCGACATCAGTGGTCTCGTTCCATATGCTTTGCCACTTACTTGCTGCCAGCCTTTTAGCCTCAGCGCGGCTTATCGCATTGCCTGCTTGACCATGACGGATCAGTGTCCTCTCTTCGGCCAGCAAGTATAATGGTGCTATCGCCGTTATAACGTGAAAGGCTCTTGTAGGTACCGTGCGATAAGCACTGCCCACCCTCAGCAGAGACTTTCTTTGCAAGCTGTCTAAGACCTTCTGATACTTTTTCCTTTTCATGGCTTTGCACCCCACAGGAGCTCCGTATAGGACGACCGACTGTACAACCTGGCACAGTAGTGCCCTTTTGTTGCTACTGGGCCCTCCTACATTTAGCATCAGTCGCGAAAGTATTGCCGCCTTCTTCTCAGCCTTTGTCACTACTCGTTTAAGGTGTTCTCCATAACACCTCTCGTTATCCAGTGTGAGTCCGAGGTACACTATGGACTTGCTTGGTGTGACCTGCACCCCCTTTAGTTGGAAGACCACGTTAGCTCTCTTGCTCCTTGGGCCGCGCATTATAACTGCCTCTGTTTTCTCAGGAGCCAACTTAAGCTTGTGATCGCACATCCATCTGTCAATCTTGTACAGCGATGCATTGGTTTATGAACCAGCTCTGCCTGTTCATTCGCCACGATAACAAGTGCCAGATCGTCGGCGTATGCTACCGTCTTTATGCCCCCTAAGCAAGGTGCATAGACTTGCTTGTCTGTCCATAACAGGTGCAAGCGCACCCACTACAGTGTTAGAGACCATCCCTCCGTTGCAAATTGTAATAATGGGCGAGGCGAGAATGGGCTACTCTAGACTACAAACTGCACCAAGAGGAATTTACAAGGGTCTTGGACACAACCAAATCGCAGAATATGTGGGGCATACCATAATGGATGCTAGAAAAGACCACATAACTCCGAAATATATCTCTAACAAGAAATTCGAAACTATAATAAGAGATCGAGAAATCTGTGAAGTAAACAACCTGCACCGGGAAATAGTCTGGTACACAGATGGATCAAAGACCGAGCAAGGCACAGGAGCGGGAATCTTTGGAAGAGGAACTAGACAGAGCATTCCGTTAAGAAAATACGCTTCGGTATTTCAGTCAGAGGTATACGCCATCCTGCATTGTGCAAGGATAAATAATGAGCGATCCTACAGAAACAAGAGGATTGCAATACTTGGGTGATTCTACATTAAGAGGTCACAGATCATAAGGGACAGGTGACACAGCATATTTTTTCTTCATTTGATCTCATAGTAGGATGTTTTATCAAAACAGCTACTCTGAGCATTTCTGTAACGTGGCCAGTTATTTTTCTCATTTTTTGTTGTTTTCAAAGATACCAGGGGAGATACAGCAGGGCAGGGTAGGATAAAATTTGAACAGGGAAAGGACTTTGACGGTAGTGTATAAGAAAAAAACATATTTTTACAGAAATAAACTTTACTTAGAAATACTCCCAAACTATGAATAAATCAGACTTAACTTTCTTAAACAACGTTTTGCTGTCAAATACAGCCACTCAATGTAAATCAGAACTCTTGAAACAAATGGAAATACATATAATTATTATATTTTTTGTGTACCATAAATTGGCATCATAGACTTAAAAATAACATAAAATTTCTTACAAAACAAAACATTTAATATTCTGAGCTTTGGCTATTGAAATCACAGCATAAATAAATAAAAATGCAATTCTTCATCTCTGCTCTAGATGTCAACACTTTCAGTGAAGCATAAAAAAACCGCTGTCCTTTCATTTTTAAATCAGGCTCAAAGTAGTTTTTCTAAAATTTCTAAAAAACGTCTCAATCATCAGAATTTTTTGCAGTATTGTCACAGATTTTACAAAAGACTACCTCATCATCCTCTTCCACTTCAGCACACATTGCTACGTAACAGTATTCAGTTGCCCTGTGTAATAGTTTGACTAGCACAGAACTGCAGTTGAAGTATGATGTTTTCCCAAATGTTGAGGATTGTCCTGTATCTTCATTGCATTTTGTTCTTGTCTGCCAGTCTTAATTTTGCTTTTCGTTTCTTTAGAGGCTTTAGTTCCTTTTCTCTTTCAAAAATTCCATATTGATCCACTAATCTTCCACAAATTACCATTTTAAAGTCTGCTCTCTTTTTTCTGTTGATCATTGAAGTTTTTTTTGTACCGTTGCACCTCATATTTCAGTTTAGCTATTTGTGCTGCATGTTTTTTGATTGTCAAATTTCTTGTTTTCCTAGTACGAATTGACTTGCGTTGTCCTGCCTGACCATATTTTCTGTTGGAGATAGTTGAAGGGCTTCGTTATTCGAACTCGACTTCTTCGTTGCTTTTCTCGCCATAACTTTTTGGCTTTTCTTTGTTCACGGGGAGTCATTCAGTCTGTATTGTGTAACACTTTCGCGGCCATGATCTGTTGAACGGTTCTTGGGCTGTTCGGCCGGCGTCGACACAATCTGCCGCTTGACGTTTCGCCAACGCGAGTGGTCGGCATCCTCAGAAGTTGATGTCACCTGTCCGGCGTGTTCCGAGGGTCTCTTGGCCGCACGGCGGCGGAACGTGTCGACGCCGGCCGAACAGCCCAAGAACTAACAGTTCATTCAGTCCACAGTCTCGATACTACCTTTCTCTTTTTTCTTTTCGTACCTTTTCTTTTCTTTATCTGTTTGTTCGTTATATTTTGCTAGATCATTTTTTATGCGCTGATGTCGTAATCAGAACTCGTGAAACAACTGACGTTTTTTTGCAAGGCGTTCCTCACGAGTCATTTTTTCCGGTTAGCCATTGTACTGTAAAGGAATCCATATGTCACATATGAGCATGACATTAAAAAAACAGTATTACATTGCAATACTGCTTGTACAAATCATGACAGTATTCCCATTTGGCATATTAGTATCTCCCCTGGACATGTTGTCTCTACCCTGGCATCTTAGGAGGCAGAGGAGATATACCAGGGGAGGGGATTTTTCGCCAGAAAAAAGTTACAACAATAAAACTATTTAGCACTTAGATACACAAAAGTAATGTAATAATCTATGCACAAATTACAGCTAGTCCAGGAAACTAATGATTCGTTAACATCAATTTTCATGAATTAATAATCACCAGTGGAAAGACAGCGTTCACTGGAAACACTCACTACCAACAAGCTTCTTATTGAAAATGGGCGCTAGCGAGACTGCATGGTTGACTCGCGCCATGCTTCCTGCAAACTTCATGTCACAGGCATACCATCCAGACCCAAGTCATCAAATATAAATGAAAATAAGCTAGATAGTTCAAATATTGCAAAATGCCAGGGGAGGAGACGCGAAATATAAGGGACAAAGTTTGCCAGAATATATCTCATGGATAAGGATATCTTCATTACTTGTACTATTTGGGTAGTGATTAAAATTTATACTAGTTCATGCAATAACTCACATTGAACTATTTAACTGTATTTAAGTGTATTTAAAATGACTGATTGAATGACGATAGAGTCAAGGGACATACCAGGGGAGGGACTTTTTCAAAGGTTAAAGTGTGATTAAGGCGAAACTATGGAAGATACAGTAATGAAATTCACTAGCACTAAAGAAGATGCTGAATACTGGGAGCTACTAGCTTTATTTCAATAAATTTTAGAATAAAGTATGTGTTTTTGTTGTGGCCGCTGAAAGTACCTCTTAATGTAGAATCACCCACTTACAGACAGTCAGGCTACACTTAGGGCACTAGAAGGGCCCAAAGTTACGTCAGCTCTAGTCTGGGAATGTCTACAGGAACTGGGAAGGCTGGCAAAATACAACAATGTAACTCTGTAGTGGGTGCCAGGACCTCAGGTATAAGGGGTAATGAAAGGGCGGACGAGCTAGCAAGACTAGGCTCGTCTGCTCTATACATTGGAGCAGAACCCGCCCTGGGGATGCCTAAAAGCACAATCAGACACCAGGTCGGAGAATGGATGAAACATCAGCACAAGGAGCAGGGGAACTTTTTGCCAGGATGCGTTCATGGAAAAACATTCATTAAAGCTCCATGCAAGAAAACAGCTGAAACACTGCTCTCCTTGAGTAGGAATCAGGAACACCTGAATAAAATGGGATTCTGCAATGGAGACCTCAACTGTAGACTGTGTGGACTGTGTGGGACTGTGTGTCAGCCCCATCATACAGGATGTTCCAGAGTAACGGCCCTAAAGCAGATCCTTGAGGCACCCCTGTTGTCATAGAGATTTCGGTTCCGGCAATGCAAATTGATCTGGAGTCTAGGTAGCTGCTTATAAGATTCCTTAGGTATTTTAAAATCTTCAGCTTTCCTAGTTCCTCCATGATCATGCTCCACGAGGCTGTATTAAAAGCATTGGGGACATCCAGCGTCACCAACGCACACCATTTCTTCTTGGTATCTTCCGCAATCCTCGTTCGTTTCCAGGGCATCGATGGTGGACCTCCCCGAGCGGAAACCGAATTGGCATGGCGAGAGTCCTCCTACCTTTTCGATCTCTTTCTCGAGCCTCTGCCTTATCAGAATTTCGTACAGCTTTCCGATGGTATCTAGCAGGCAAATTGGCCTGTATGAAGAGGAAAGCTCTGGCGGTTTTCCGATCTTGCTAAGCAATACCACGTCGGCCCTTTTCCACGCCTTTGGTACGGTTTGCGTACTCAGAAGGTGGTTGAATAGACCTGATAGCAGCTGTGGTGCTGTAGATGCTATCACCTTGATGGCCTCCGGAGGGACACCATCTGGCCCAGGAGCTTTACCATTTTTCATCTTCCCCGCAGCCGCCTTAATCTCTTCCACCGTAAAGATCTCCGGATTCTTTTCGGTGCTGTCCGTCTCCCAAGCTTCTGAAATACTTGGGAAGAGCTCTCTCACTATCTCTACCCTTCTGTCGTTACTTAGCAGACACGGTGACGCTTCAGTGATGGCGAGAGGCCTCGTCGATATGATCCCGAAGATGAGAGCCAAATTCTTCGAAATGGTCAACAAAATGCTACAGCATTCACCTATACTATTGCAAATCGGTATTTTCCAGAGGAAGGTGTGGTCCACTGTGCATACGACTGGTCTGTATTCGTACCGTTACATGCCAGTACATATTTTGAAGAAAGACGATCCTGTCAGACGAATGGATTTTTGTTGATTTATGCTTCATGCGGACGCCGAAGAAGGAATCTTTAGACGGATGAATCCCTACATAACTGAAAATCTATGGATACAAGATACTTTATGAAGTGGCCTGCATGGTTTGCTTGCTTGCCTAGCAACTTGAAGTTTTCTTCTAAAATTATACAATTTTGAGACCCTATACCGAAAAGCACAATACCCAAGTAACCATAACATAAATTAGAAATCCGATGATCATGATCCGTTTTCGCCAAACGGTCTGTTGAAACTTTGTACTCTCGGAGATCCATATTGCTTTTAGAGCTTAAATGCAATCTTATTGCATGTGTTTACCACATTTACAGCAAGAAGAGTGCATGGTTAATTATTTGGTGACTTTTCAAGATGAAAATTAGTTTTTTCTGCAAGGCTTCTTCAAGTGACTTTTTAACACATACTGATTTTGACACCATATCGTGAAGTGTTTGATACTCGATTACTTTCTTTTAGTCGATAATGACGTAATGGCATATTTTCTAAGAAGTAATACAAAAAATTCCAAAATCCGACAACAAATTTTTTTTAACCCCATATGCCGAATAATTTCCATACAATTTTTTTGTTTAAATCGCTTTAAAGTTGAAAATATATAATAATTCTTTGATTCTAATATTTGTCAGGTAGATTTCTGTAGCTGTTAGTGGTAGGTTCTGTTTTGATTAGGTAATAATTTTTATTGACTGACATGAAAGGTACACCGTAAAACCAAACCCTTATTTGTTACAATTTATTTTTTTCAATAATCGGAATGCTTTTTATCAAAATAAAACACAAATTATTAATATATACCCTGCTAACAAAACAAAAGAAATATTAAACCTAGCCTAAAATCTGTCCTGTCCTTTCGTTTAAACCATAATTCATTTTGTTGCAGTTGACCAAATATCTGGCCCAGGCACGTATTTGGGGGGTCCAGGGGGTCCGGACCCCCCCCCCCCCGAAACGTTATAAAATACCGTCTAATCTGGACCTCCCCCCTCCCGAAACCAAATCCTGGATACGTGCCTGATCTGGCCAGTGCTTATGTTTTATTGTAATACATTCTCATCATCAAATCCATCCAAGCGGGATAGAATACCATCGGGTAAAATCCTCCGCTGCAAAGTGGGTAAAAGTCTCCCACCCCACGCAATTTTTAAATCTTTGATATTTTTCTAGAAAATTAAAATATGTGTGACAGGTATTTGCTAGTATTTATTAAACAGTAATAAAATCGCACTACCTGTTTGGTATGTCAAAAAGTTGCAAACTCGTTATAATCAAGAATGGATGAAAAATATTTTTTTACTCGTTATGCCACAAAACTTGTCGCTCACTAGCAAGTCTAAACCAAACTGAGTGGAATCTGGAATCATCCCGTCACGGCATGTGGATGATATTTTGAATGACTAATATCTCCCACCTGCTAAACTCTCCCGGACTCCCCCTACTCATTGATAGGCCCAACACTATAATCTATCTATAAGTCGGACTACAAATGAAGCCGGGCGGAACGCTCCCCGGATGTCCTCTAAACTAGGATAAATCCGGGGAAACCCGGACGGATGGCAACCCTAAATTTAGATATCAGATAATGATATAAGAATAACAAGATATCAGCATTTTTTGACTATATATGAATGCATATCGAAAATGTTTGTTATACGGACTACGATGATTGCTTTCCAAGGGGACCTCATGTGGTTTAATCTGACTGTGATTTTATGGGATAATGATAATATGGGAAAGCGAAAACGATACCGCGATAAGCTATGCGAAATGCGAATGCGTGAGAAGTCAATAAGCTGGTGCCAATATCTTGTTTCTGTTGGAGATATTATAGAAAAATGGTTCATCTAAAGAACGTTTTTTTTGTGGTCCGCCTCCCGCAAAGGCTGAAAACCTATGGCGATGTAGAAGCGCTGCGAGAGGATAAGTATCGGTGCACGTTAGATTTGAAACGCTGCAGGTTGTAGCCGTCGGGAAACAAATTACCCGACAGCTCATTCCACAGCGCCAAAGTGGTGTTCGACGCTCAATCTCTCAAAGGACCTCCACAGCCTGGAACATCAAAGAAGGGTGGCTGAGCTGTCCCTGTTTTACAGATTCTATCACGGATCTAATCGATATTAGTCTTAATGCTACCTTCTGGATGTGTCCAGAAGCTTTAGAGATTGCTTTGGAGCGCATTTCCACACATGGGAGCAGTACTCCAACGATGGTCGGATCTGTGCCTTGTAGAGCAGCAGTAATTGCTCTGGTGTACAGTTTCCTACAGCAGAACAAAACTCCAAGCCTCTGGAATGCCGTTTTAGCAATACTGACGACGCGGTGGTACCAGGACATGTTATTCTTGATGTTGATCCCCAAAAGCTTGACGGAGGGAGACTCGACTATTGGGTGCCCCCCCATTTCTACAGTTGGTAAGCTAGCGCTAGACTTCTTTGTCAGTGTTGTTGCCTGAGTTTTATGTACGTTAAACTGTATTCTATTTACTAATCCCCAGTCTACAATTCTTCTACGTTGATCTGTGAGCCATGTTGCTGTCGCCGACGTACCGTCTGCTGGGATGATAGTGGCTTGCCTGGTTCCATGCACGATATTAATGTACTGTCGTCTGCGAAGCTGTAGATAGGGTTGGCTGTTATTTCTAGCATCTCGTTGATGTACAACAGAAATAGTGTAAGGGATAGGACAGAACACCGTCGTTTATTGATAATACGTCTGATGAACAGCCTTCGACAACAAAAAACAGAGATCGGTCGTTCAAGAAGATATCCAGCCACTGGCGCAGGCCAGGTGGTAGTCCATAAGCAACAAGCTTAACCAAAAGTCCTTCATCCCACACTCTATCGAAGACTTTCGATATGTCAAGTTCAACAACTGATAAAGAAAACAGTAGTTGAAACAAATTACCAATCTTTTGATTACCATAGATAAACAGATCAGCTGTTTGAAAAATTGGCACTCGTAATGAATTCATGATCAATGCATAAGAGAAACTTTGTACAGGGTGTCCCATTTTGGGCACTTTTACAGGGTATCTCGGTTATTTTAGAAGATAGAGAGTTGCAGTTTTCGCGACAGTGTGCTACTTTTTTTGTGAAACTAAATATGCCGTCAACAAAATTATCATGGCCCACTTGGTTTTTGAGATACAGGGTGAAATCGAAAATTATCGATTTTGGGACCACCCTCGTATCTCGGTTGTCTTTTACTTTATTGAAAAGTTTAAAAAAGGGTCTGATAGAATTTTTCTGTAGAATTCAGTGGTGTAGTTTGATTTTTCTTACTCTGAACATTTTTCAGTTATGAAGCAAACATATATTTTTTTAAATGGAACACCCTGTATATTATTTTTGAAGTCAATAGGAAATAATGATTTTTTTCTGCTGGGCAGTTCAACAAGAAAATAAACCGAAATTTATGAGTTATACATTTTGTTGATGATATAGGTACAATAAAAAAGATCACACGGTAAGTACAAATATTAAAAGGTACAGATAAAAATGAGGTCACGTTAATACAAAAAAAATGAAGTCAAGTTGATTGACTCAGTACTTCCCACACATTACGCTGATACCAGTTTATTATTTTCCCATAGCATGAAGCTTTAGTCTAAGATCCCTTGCAACCAAATAATTGCCAACCCCCCCCCCCCCTAAAATTGTCTTATGCCGCTAGGTCTTTCCTTCACAGGTCAATGGACAGCCTATTATCGATACTACAAACTTCTCAGTTTTACAACCCCCACCCCCACCCCCCCCCCAACCCCCTCACTTTCACCTCCAACCCAAAAAACTGGTAGGAAATGATCAGGAACCCCTAAAACATCTAAAAACCGAATTTGAGTTGCTTTCATACTTGTCGCGTTCTTTGATTATTGCTACGCTGCCACTGACAAGATTTTTAACAAACATACGCGTTTTCCATTCTCACCACGGTAACAATATACTGTGTCAAAATTTCATTAGAATCAATTTAATAGTGTCCACGTTACAAAATACAAAACGATTTAGACCAATCAATTCTCGTATAGTATACAGAAAATTCTAAGTCCCTTAGTTTCTATAATAGGCTAGGCAATGTTCGGATGAACCTAAAAAGGTGATTTGTGTCGCTAGATCTTCCTTCACAGGTTAGTGGACAGCCTATTATGAGTACAAGAATTTTTTTAATTTTTCAACCCCCAACCCCCCAACCACCCCAATTTCACCCCCACCCAAAAAAAATGTAGAAAATGATCAGGAACCTCTAAAACGCTTAAAAACGGAGTTTGAGCTGTTTTTATATTTTTAGTTTTTTTATAATTTCTGCGCCGCCACTGGCACGATTTATCAAAACCATACGCGTTTTCCATCTTCGCCATGGTAGTAATGCCGTTTCAAAGTTTCATCAAAATCAATTCAACAGTTTCTTCGTTACAACGATCTGACGCAATACTCTCGTATGTTTACATCAAAAAAATTCCAGTCCTTTGCTTTCTGTAATGGCAATGTTCGGATGGACCTAAAAAAGTTATTTATGTTGCCAGGTCTTCCTTCACAGGTCAGTGGACAGTCTATATATGAAAGCAACAAATTTTTCAATTTTACAACCCCCCACCCCCCAACCACCCCAATTTCACCCCCACCCAAAAAAAGTAGAAAACGATCAGGGACCCCTAAAACACCTAAAAACGAAGTTTCAGCAATATTTAACTTTTTTTGCTAATTACTCCGCCGCCTATGCACCGATTTTCAAAATTATAGGAACATTACCTACTACGACCCCACAGCATACCGCTGCCCAAATTTCATCACAATCCATGCAGCGGTTACTGAGATTACGAGGGTAGAAAAACGCGACAGACAGACCGACAGACCGACAGACAGACAGACCGACAGACAGACCGACGGAAATGAGTGACGTGGATTTTCGTTATGTACACATCATAAAACGCCCAAAAAACGTATTATCTCAAAATCGAAAATTTTCGCGATCACAATACTCCCCTCACCTATCGGTGTGGGAAGTAAAAGGTAATTTGTGTCGCTAGATCTTCCTTCACAGGTTAGTGGACAGCCTATTATGAGTACAAGAATTTTTTTAATTTTTCAACCCCCAACCCCCCAACCACCCCAATTTCACCCCCACCCACAAAAAAAAAACGCAGAAAATGATCAGGAACCTCTAAAACGCTTAAAAACGAAGTTTGAGCTGTTTTTATATTTTTAGTTTTTTTATTATTTCTGTGCCGCCACTGGCACGATTTGTCAAAACCATACGCGTTTTCCATCTTCGCCATGGTAGTAATGCCGTTTCAAAGTTTCATCAAAATCAATTCAACAGTTTCCTCGTTACAACGATCTGACGCAATACTCTCGTATGTTTACATCAAAAAAATTTTAAGTCCTTTGCTTTGTGTAATAGGCAAAGGCAATGTTCGGATGGACCTAAAAAAGTTATTTATGTCGCCAGGTCTTCCTTCACAGGTCAGTGGACAGTCTATTATGAAAGCAACAAATTTTTCAATATTACAACCCCCCACCCCCCAACCACCCCAATTTCACCCCCACCAAAAAAAAAAGTAGAAAATGATCAGGGACCCCTAAAACACCTAAAAACGAAGTTTCAGCAATATTTAATTTTTTTTGTTTTTTGCTAATTACTCCGCCGCCTATGCACCGATTTTCAAAATTATAGGAACATTACCTACTACGACCCCACAGGATACCGCTGCCCAAATTTCATCACAATCCATGCAGCGGTTACTGAGATTACGAGGGTAGAAAAACGCGACAGACAGACAGACAGACAGACCGACAGACCGACAGACAGACCGACGGAAATGAGTGACGTGGATTTTCGTTATGTACACATCATAAAACGCCCAAAAAACGTATTATCTCAAAATCGAAAATTTTCGCGATCACAATACTCCCCTCACCTATCGGTGTGGGAAGTAAAAAATTAAAACAATATTTTTTCTGCTGAGCAGTTCAACAAGAAAATAGGGTGAACTTTATGAAATATACATTTCGTTGATACAAAACGAGATCAAGTTATGCAAAACATCTTAGAACAAGATATAATAACTTATACAAAAAAAAGTTACATGTAAAGCTTAAAATGAAAGTTAGTATTTAAAGTTGTCATAGATGTTACCTATTTAGTTTATTTTATATATGAACAAATGGAGAATCAAGAGCCAACAGTGCATATTAAAAGGTTTTATTTAACTTGCAATGTATGTACGCTTGTTCGGGTGGAATCTTGCAACTCAACTTTGAAGCAGATATCTTCAACCGATTGAGCTGAAATTTTGTATAACGTGTATACACGTTTAGTTTGGGTGACAATACACGATAAGCTGTATGACGTCGTTCTAAATCCAATAGTGGAATAGTTATTCAATGCATTTCTACAATATGGGTATCCATATTGATATGAGACCGCCCAGTAGATATTAAGGGGAATGACAATCTAATGAGAGGAATGTCATAACTGACAATAGATCTACTGATGTCATTTTTAGTCAAACGATGAATTTTGTTGTGAGAATTTGGGGAAAATATACTATTCAAAGCCGGCAAGTTGCTTTATCACTGCATGCACCCGACGATCTGAGAGAAGAGAGTTTTTGCATTTGGCGCTCAACTAGAGGCTTTCGGTATGAGCAAGAATCTGGCAGCAGTCACAGGGGATTCTAGATCGAATTGTACGAGTTCCTTTATACAACCTACGCAGTGGTCATCATACCAGGTTGTATCGACGACGGTGATGACATCGACATGAGGTTATAGGGGGTAGCTAACGAACCGCTGACGCTGGTGCACCGAGCAACCACGAAGGGAGGACTGGACAGGCGGTGTGTATGATGTGACGCGACGTAAGTGGTAAAGAATATCCGCGGTAAGGATTTTCCAATAATAAGTTGTAAAGGAACATTTGGGGTGCTGGACTGACATTGGGAAAGTAATAGGGATAAACTCGTGTTGTTAGTGGGCCCTTACCACCAACACAGTTTTAAGGTTATGTTTAGAGTAGGTCTATATTTTTAGTTTAGATCAGATATCAGGATAGCGCAAATTCTAAGTTAGAAACTGTCGTTCAAATGATGGCAAATAATACGTATTTTTAGATATAATACGATGATGCGTTTTGTTGTAAGAGTTTGGGGAAAATATACTATTCAAAGTCGGTGAGTTGCTTTATCACTGCATGAACCTTATTTACGACCTGAAAGAAGAGAGTCTTTGCACAGTGAAAGGGCTTGTTGAGAGTGACTCGAAAAATAATATGACGTCATTCTAAATCAACTATGGCGGACCATCCAAGATGGCGAAATTGTTATTTTTAATGCACTTCTGCAATATGGGTGTCAAATGAAAGGACTTGCCGAGAATAAATAAAAATTTTGTTTGATATAAATGCAAGTTAATAACTAAAAAGTAAAAAATAAATTAAAACAAAAAACTTAAAAAAAAGCTTTTATTTAAAGGTTCTAAAAAAAGAAAATAAAATGTTCCTTCAACTTATAGCTTCATTGTACACAATTTATATGATCATAAAAGCCTGTCGCGCGATTTACTTGTATAAATTAACTAGTACTTATTCAATTGACTAACTTGATCTGCTAAGTTTAATTGTGTTTAAATTTCAGTTTAATTGAATTCTTATAAGTACTTACGTAAACCCCGCGACAAGCTTTTATGATCTTATAAATTGTGTATAATGAGGCTATGAGTTGATAGTTAACACTCTAAAGGAACATTTTATTTTCTTTTTTTAGAACCTTTAAATAAAAGCATTTTTAAAAAAGCTTTTTTGATTTAATCTTTTCTGTAAAAATGCAAATTTTAAGTGACGTCTCTCAAAACCGAAAACGTCTATAATCGAATCTTTTTTGCTGTTTTGCATCATTGTGCGGTGTACGCTTATCATGCATATTCTAATACAGTTTCAGTTGTTGTAGACCGTTGGCATATTTTTTACCCATCTTATTGTACTGAACATTCGCGTTCGTTCGATCGAACAAGTGGATGGTGGAAGTGTCAAAAATATCTTCAGCATTTCTGAATGCTCGGGTAAAAAAGGTGATTTGAAAGTAATTCGCAGTTATCCATGTTTTCTGATACTACCTTCGTTAGTTATAAAACAACTTAGCACTCCCTTTTAACGGTAGGTTTAAAAAATGGAGTCAAGTTGATTGACTCAGTACTTCCCACAAATAATGATTTCATTTTATTTTTTTTCCATTACATGAAGCTATAGTCTGAAATCCTCTTACAACTAAATCATCGCTCACCCTCCCGCAAAAAACCTGTTGTATAACACAAAACTTTCGTAAATAGTTTCTTGCGTCTCCCTCCTCAGATGAAGCTAGGACGCCACATTTTTCTGCATGCTTCAACTGAACGATGCAAAACGATCAGGAGCCTCTAAACCGTCTAAAAGCGCAGTATGAGCTGTTTTCATATTTTTAGTTTTTTAATTCTTGTTGCGCCGCGACTGACACAATTTTTCAAACACTGGCGCGTTTTCCACTATCGCCGCGATAGTCAATTCTTTGTCGAAATTTCATTAAAATCAATTTAATAATTTTTGCTTTTCGCAATATATATATACATCTGTAATAGGCAAGGAAATGTTCGGATGGGCCTAAAAAAGGGTATTATGCCGCTAGGTTTTTCATTCACTGGTCAATGGACAGCCCATTATGAATACAACAAATTTTTCAGTTTTCCTACCCCCCACCCCACAACCACCCCAAATTCACCCCTACCCAAGAAACAGTAGAAAATGATAAGGAACCCCTAAAACGCCTAAAAACAAAGTTTGAGGCGTTTTTATTTTTTTTAATTTTTTATTATTGCTGCGCCGCCACTAACACGATTTTTCCAAAACATACGCGTTTTTCATCCTCGCTGCGGTAGTAATACAGTGACAAAGTTTAATTAAAATCCATTTCATAACTTTTACGTTACTCAATACAAAACGATCTAAAGCAATATTCCTATGTATTTATCAGAAAATTCTAAGTCCCTTGGTATAGGCAAGGCAATGTTCGGATGGGCCTAAAAAAGAGTATTATGCCGCTAGGTCTTTCTTTTACAGGTCAATGGATAGCCTATTATGAGTACAACACATTTTCGAGATTTACAACCCCTCACCCCCCAACCAACCCAATTTCACCCCCACCCAAAAAAGTAGAAAATTATCAGGAGCCCCTAAAACACCTAAAAACGAAGTTTGAGGAATATTTAATTTTTTTCGTTTTTTGCTAATTACTCCGCCGCCCCTACACCGATTTTCAAAATTAAAAGAACATTACCTACTATGACCCCACAGCATATCGCTGCCCAAATTTCATCACAATCCATGCAGCGGTTACTGAGATTACAAGGCTAGAAAAACGCGTACAGACCGACAGACAAACAGACAGACAGACCGACAGACAGACAGACAGACGGACGGAAATGAGTGACGTGGATTTTCGTTATGTAGACATCATAAAACGTCCAAAAAGCGTGTTATCTCAAAATCGAAAATTTTTGGCGATTACAATATCTACTCCCCCCACCTATCGGTGTGGGAAGTAAAATTACACAAAATTTGCGCAAGACACCTTTAACTTTTGAACTGTACACCATTTATAATCATTAAGCCACGACAATTTGAAACATCCAGTAGAATTTGGTGCACTATCGTTTTTAAAATTATAGTATCAGGAACATAATATATGGATGCTTCAAAAGAAACATATTAAATTTAACAGTATCATTTATTGATTCACTATTTACATATAAGCCCAAACCAAGTGAGTCAAAGAAAAGTGTCTGTTGAGAGGTTCCACTGGTTCCAGGAAATGATGAAGACTGAACTTCAGCATGGATGTCTGTTTGCTCCTTTTTTCTTTTCATGTCCAAAGCTTCTGAAATAGTTTAGAAACTTGGGAGAACGTAGTTAAAGAGAAAACGCAACCGATTTCATGAATACCAAAAATTTATTATGCAACATCCGGGAGGGGGGCAAGTGCCCCCTTAAAAGATGAAACTACAACTCTGTGAAATATTATAATTACCTAATCTATGCCTATACCCCCCTACAAGGTTCAGCCTTCTATGGGTGGTATTAGGTATTAATTTTTTTTAATTCTGTGTCATCGGCATCGATTGCTTTGGTCATTAGCCTCGTGTTGTGTGTAGGCTTTGTTACTGTTTCCCGGCGCCACTTAGGAACAGCACTGTTAATTAGAAGCCAACAGTGAAGGCTCAGGTGGGGATTCTTCGCTGAGCTTTTTTTTACGTGGTATTATCTGTATTTTTTTTTTGAAAATAAATGACTGCATGAATGAATTAATATTTGGTTTTTTCTGATAGGACAGTAGAGCGGACTGGATCCAAGATAAAACCAAATCAGGACAGGTTTCAGAGAATACAATCATCTAGCCACACTTTTTAAACACCAAGTTGCAACTACGTTGCCTGCTTCATTGCAACTGATGGATGTCGATGGCTGATAAGGTTACTCTCAAAATTCGTTCTTATAAGGAAACAGCAACGTCAGACGAAAAGTGGTGCAATAGTGGGAGTCAGATAACGATCTTCATTCATTTATCACACCCCCAATATGTGGCAACCTCGCAATCCTTCCCCTATCAATAAGACAACGCATGCGATCGGTAGGATAAACGTGGGCAGAAATTTTCATTGATGACGCGCGCATCATAGGAAATTGTATCCACCTACTTATACTAACATCTGCCCCCGCTAACAGGTTTCAACTTAATATTGGTCTACATTGCTGGTTCATAAATCAGGTTATGACATGTGTGAAATTAACACTGCTTTACTACCCTAAAATACTGCAATCATCGAATCAATATTGCTAAACAAGAATGCCCTATAAATATATATGGCATCAGCTTACTTGAAAGAGTAGACTTTTTTCAAATTTAAACATGAAATCAGTTCTTGTAGGATAGATGACATTAATAATTAATTATTGCTTAATACAAAGGGTGGCAACAAAGTACTTATTCGATTTTATATGAAAAGGAGTGTGCCTCTTTCTGATTGCTTAATGTATTTCATTTGGCACGCATTCCACGGTATTTCGCCTCCTAATATCAGAAATCGCTGCACTTAATTGGATGTGGAGCAATGTATGTTTTGGGTTCGTAGCGGTAGATAGTTCTGATAATTTTTTGAATATCACTGAATTTAGCAATGTAACACAGACAGTTATTCGTATATAGAATCGATACATCATCATCATCGTTAATTTTTTGAACAATGATTGTAGGAATTGTTGACAGGCACGTATTTATGTGGGATCCACGGGGGCCGGACACCCCCATCTCGATACATTATAGCTAAAGATAAGATCTGATCCATTTATAAATGCAGCTCCCCTCCCGGGTGACAAATATTATTACGTTTCCCTGCAAAATTAAAAAGTGGGAACCCTAATCTGGACAGCCACAAAACTAAATCCAAGAAAATATAAGACGATCAGCTAAGTCGTTTAAGAGAAAGAGGAAAAACAAGTCTGGGCTTCATTCAACGTTCCAGTTTTTTATTTAAAATTCAATAATTTTTTATTTAATTTTTTGTTACAAAAGTCTTATTACTGCCTGGATGAGTAAACGAATTTAAGCGAATAATTCAACTAAACATTTCATTTGACAATAAAGTATATATGTATCTATCTATTCGCGTTAAAGCAAAAATCATTGTTTTACGTCTTTCATACCAATTCCAGACTTGTTGAGTGATACCATTAAAATAAGGAAATCTAATGCCCCCACGTTCTACTATTTATATGTGATTTTTCTTCTCTGAATAATGCCCCCCACATCTGATTTTAAAATTAACAGTACATAGGTACCGGGCTTTCTAATAAACTATAAGTGCGCTACTAGAGATGTTCGCTGACCACCAGGAAAAATCGTCATGTCATTGCCAATTGTGTGTCATCGTAGTTAAAGATACATGTTTTGAAGGCTTTTTATTTAGCAATTAACACTTACTTTGTGAAACATCGTACATCGTCCATTTCCTCAATTTCGGTATTTTGACGAAAACGCAAAAAAAATTACAAACACTATCGTAACAATTTTACTGCACAAGCATATGAAACATAATGACTAGTACAGCGGGACGTAGGGGATGACGGGGAGGTGGAACCACTTTTTCTGTAAACCATATGCCGCAAACGAGAACTGAAGCACAGGGTGATCTCGAGGGCGGACTCTCGAAGTATAATGTGCAATCTAATAACTTGCTTATATTGAAATTTAGATGCCTTGTGATTATTAACTTAGCGGTGGCGGCAGAAATGTATGATTTTCGGAAATCCTTTCAGTGGCGGCACAGCAACAAGTAGAAACTGAGAATCTAGAAATCCTTTTTTCGACATGTTTTGCTTTGTATTTAAAGCAGGGTGATCTGCCAAGATCACACCACTTGAGCCCCATTGTACGTTGTACATCCTCCCATGCAAGGATCCCTCAGAACGGAGTGCTCAGCAATACCAACCTAATGAGAAAAGCGAGATTCCCTTTACCTGGCCATGGAAGGCCAGCGCTCTCCAACAATGGATCCTCGCATTCATTTTTTCCGACCTGTTAGAAGACCAACTATTTGCCCAATTTTTTGTAAGTCTTCTAACTTAGGGGTAGATGCATAAGGAGTTAGAGAGCTTTTTGTACTCATAAGAGTCATAAGACTGAACATTTGGCATTGCTTACATTATATACTTTTTTGATCTAGTCAAACAAGTACTAGAATTTGCCTTTAAACTCCATGATCAAAATGGAGTCAAGTTGATTGACTTAGTACTTCCCACACATAATAACAACGGACTTCCACAAGGCTCAGTACTGGCCCCCTTACTTTTCAATCTATATATATCTGACATGCCAGAAACAGTCAGTTACAAGTTTTGCTATGCGGACGATATAGCCATAGCTTTTTCCGATAAGAGCTTCAAGAACGTTGAGCATACTCTTTCTAACGACTTGTTAGCTCTAAACAACTACTTCAAGAAATGGAGACTAGTACCGAGCCCCAACAAAACCGAAGTTTCCTGCTTCCACCTGAATAACAAACTAGCTAAATATGAACTGCAGGTACTTTTTGCAGGCGAACCCCTGAAGCATAACCATTTCCCAAAATATCTTGGAGTAACGCTAGATCGCACCCTCTGCTATAAGAAACATCTCGCAAACACTGCAGGAAAACTCAGAACACGCAACAACATTATCCAAAAGCTGTGTGGAACGACGTGGGGTGCCACTGCTCCAACTCTACGAACCAGTGCACTAGCTCTTGTCTATTCATGTGCTGAGTACTGTGCGCCTGTCTGGATTAACAGCCATCATACCAGACTAATTGATGTCCAACTAAATCACACTATGAGACTTATTACAGGCGCAGTTAAGACAACCCCAACTCAATGGCTGCCTGTACTCTCTGGAATAGCCCCACCGCAGCTGCGAAGGACCGACGCCCTTCTAAGGGAGTATAACAAGATTACGGCCAACAACAAACTGCCCATCCACCGAGCAATACCCCCGTTGCAAATAAACAGACTTAAATCCCGACAACCACCAATAAGGGATGCAGAAGGGCTTGAAACCAACAACTTCGACTCCTTAAACCAATGGCGCTCTCAGTGGGAAGGTTTTGCGGAACACCACTCGCGATGCGCATTTATGGGGGCAGCCTTACTTCCAGGATCAGAACTACCCCGGATAGAGTGGGTAAAACTTAATAGAGTCCGAACAGGCCACGGCAGATGTGCCGACTCCCTTTACAAGTGGGGCTATGTGCAATCTCCCTTATGTGACTGTGGCGCGCCCCGCCAAACTATAAACCATATTACGAGCGAATGTGAACTGCGTGCGTTTCAGGGATCGCGAGAAGAGTTCTTCACAGCCACACCGCTGGCGCTGAAGTGGTTGAAAGAACTTGACATCAACCTGTAAATACCAAAGACTATGTATCTTAGTTTGTAGCTGTATATATTTTATTTTAGTATAGGTTATAATAGTTTTTCTTTTAATCTATATTTACTACCGTCATGTTTTTGAGCCATACGATAAATAAAAAAACATAATAATGATATCGTTTTATTGTTTTCCCATTGCATGCAGCTATAGTCTGAAATCCCCTTGCAACCAAATCATCGCCCACCCGCCCGCAAAAGAACATCCAACACAAAAACTCTCGTAAATAGTTTCTTGCGTTTCCCTCCTTAGGAACTAGGACGCTACAGTTTTTATTCTGCATGCTTCAACTGAACGATGCGAAATGATGAGGAGCCTCTAGACCGTCTAAAAGTGAAGTATGAGCTGCTTTTATATTTTTAGTTTTTTAATTAACGTTGCGCCGCCACTGACACGATTTTTCAGTCACTGGCGCGTTTTCCACTCTCGCCGCGATAGTCAATTCTGTGTCGAAATTTCATTAAAATTAATAATTTTTGCTTCGCACAATATAAGTACATAGAACGAAATTAAACAATACTCTTACATGTATCCATCACAAAAGTCCCTTGGTTTCTGTAATAGGCAAGGCAATGGACAAAAAAAGATACGCCGCTACGTATTTCTGCCATAGGTCAATGGACAAACTATTATGAATACAAAAAATCTTTCAGTTTTACAACCCCCCACCCCCAACCACCTCAATTCTCCCCCCCACCCAAAATAACGTAGAGAATGATCAGGAACCCCTAAAATGCCTAAAAGCAAGGTTTGAGCTGTTTTTATATTTCTAGTTTTTTATTGCCGCCACTGACACGACTTTTCCAAAACATACCCGTTTTCCATCCTCGCCACGGTAGTAATACTGTGTCAAAATTTCGTTAAAGTTAATCGAATAATTTTCGCGTTACGCAATATAGAACGATCTAAAACAATACTCGTATGTATACATCACAAATTCTAAGTCCCTTGGTTTGTATAATGACCAAGGCAATGTTCGGATGGACCTAAGAAGTGTATTATGCCGCTAGGTTTTTCATTCACAGGTCAATGGACAGCCCATTATGATTACAACAAATTTTTCAGTTTTCCAAACCCCCACCCCCAACCATCCCAAATTCACCCCTACCCAAAAAAAAGTAGAAATGATCAGGAACCCCTTAAACGCCTAAAAACAAAGTTTGCGGCGTTTTTATTTTTTCTGTTTTTTTTATTATTGCTGTGCCGTCACTGACACGATTCTTCCAAAACATACGCGTTTTCCATCCTCGCCGCGGTTGTAATACTGTGACAAAGTTCATTAAAATCCATTCCATATCTTTTACGTTATTCAATACAGAACGTACTAAAGCAATATTCCGATGTATTTCAACTCCCTTGGTTTCTGGAATATGCAAGGCAATGTTCGGATGGGCCTAAAAAAGGGTATTATGCCGCTAGGTCTTTCTTTTACAGGTCAATGGATAGCCTATCATGAATACAACACATTTTTGAGACTTACAACCCCCCACCCCTAACCACCCCAAATTTCACCCCCACCCAAAAAAAACGAAGTTTGAGGAATATTTAATTTTTTTTTGTTTTTTGCTAATTAGTCCGCCGCCCATGCACCGATTTTCAAAATTATAAGAACATTACCTACTATGACCCCACAGCATATCGCTGCCCAAATTTCATCACAATTCATGCAGCAGTTACTGAGATTACGAGGCTAGAAAAACGCGCACAGGCAGACCGACAGACCGACAGACAGACAGACCGACGGAAATGAGTGACATGGATTTTCGTTATTTAGACATCATAAAACGCCCAAAAAGCGTGTTATCTCAAAATCGAAAACTTTGCGATCACAATACTCCCCCCACCTATCGGTGTGGGAAGTAAAACAGTATCTTCTATACTTGAGAGGAATTGCTGACAATAATAACATCAACTTTACTCACTTAATAAAACATTATAAATATGGACTTTTATCAAAATTTTATTGATTTCTTTATTGTTTGGCATTTGGCACGCCGGCGCCGCGCCGTACTAATATATAATCTATTACATGTTACATTTATATGCAATTTTGTCTCTTCCTACGCTATTTTGTTTGTTCAATTTTTATTTTACATCTGGTAATAATAAAGAAACTAATCACAACGTTTATTATACATAACTGACTGCAGGTGTCGTAAGGAAGTTGCGTTTGCTTCTATAATGGGGCGTTAGGATACATTATCCTGCAATTTGAGTGTTGGCTCTGCATTTACACTGAGTGGTCGGTGCTCCACTCTACTTAAAGAATAGATACATTGATGTGTAGCTATAAAAAACAGGAATATTTGGAAAATAATATAATAAGTCATTCAAATTGATGCCTTAAATAACGGAAGTAAGAAGAATGATGTGTTTCCGCTAAAGTCGTAGTTCCCGTTTGTCAAAAGGATATCATGCAGTTTTAATTCCGTGATTTGACATAAATTCATTTTAATTAAAGGAAGTAGATGTCAGGATACAAACGTATAATGCCCCAATGTATACAGGCTGTCTCTGAATTCCCTTGGCACGTGATATTTTCGTAATAAAAAAAATTTTCAAACGAAAACTGAGTGGAATATTTGAAAATACTACAGGGTCTATTATACCATGCTTTCAAAACCTTTTTTTTGTACTTCAACCCTTAGAACTCATCCCCAACTTTGTTTTTTCAAATAGCACCTAATAGTTTTTCTTACACAAATTAAGTCCTTATTTTATTTAAAATCTTGTAGTTCCTTTGATTTTATAACAAAACCTGTTTTTTTCGTAGTCATAAGCATAAAGTAAATAAAATAAGGATTTGTTTAAGGTATAATATTTTTGTAAGAAAAAAGGATAAAAAAGAAAACTAAGTGCGCCTTTCAAGGGTACTGAATAACCTATCATACCATTCTTTTGAAACGTTTTTCTTACTTCAATCGCTAAAACTTACCCCCTACTTTTAACCAAATAGCACCCCACAACTTTTCCTACATTAATGAGGTCATTATTTTTTTAATATATTATAGTGCCCTTGACTTGACATATACAAACCAATTTTTTACGTAAAGTGAGTAACACAAGGTAAATAAAATGAGCATTTGTTTGAAGCGTAATATTTTCGTAATAAAAAAGCATAAAAAAGACATTTGTTTTCGAAAGCATGTATCATAGGTCATTCAGTACCCTTAAAAATCCAATTAGTTTTATTTTTATCCGTTTACTGCTCCAGCAAATTATTATTTTATGTTATGCTTATGATTTTACGAAAAAAATAAGTTTGCGTGTAAAGTCAAAGGTAGGTACTGCAAGATTTTAAAGATTATAACGACTTGTGTAGAAAAAACTATTAGATGCTATTTGAAAAACAAGTTGAGGGTGAGTTTTAAGGGTTGAAGTACGAATAAAAATGTTTCAAAAGCATGGCATGATAGACTATTTTTTTCAGTTTTCGTTTGAACTTTTTTTTGTTACGAGAAGATCGCGTGTCAATATTCACTGAATTCTAACTATATTATTCTATCTTATATGCACCTCACATCACCTATATGTTTTATATCATATTTTTTTAATGCATTAGTTAAATTCGGCAGAGAGAAAAAATCCTTATTATTGTATAATTAATAATCATAAAGGCAGACAGCAGACACCATCTAAGTCACGTACTAAGAAATTCAAAACCTTGTCCTGAATATTGTTTTCCCTGAAGACGCCTCAAGTCCGGCAACGTCGCTTCGACGTCGTTATCTCACGCGCGTGGGCGCGAGCGCAGACGACGCCGACGGCCCAAATCTGACACAGCCCTTTCAACATTAGCACAGTCTCAATCGCCACTCTGTTGCTCCATTTTGTACGTACGCTGACGTCAGGGCCCTTCGTATTTATGTAGAGTCATCCAGTGCCGTGTGAAAGTTCTCTTTCTTCTTTTTAAACAATGGCGATCCAGATCGCCGTTGTTTCCAGCAGTGTTTTCGTTGTTATCACAGCTCTCTTGACGCTCTGTAAGTATCAAATGCTTTGAACATGTAATATGAGTCACTGCTGTCGTTTTTGCCTTCATGAACCTCGATTCGAGCGACTATTTCTGCGATCGCATATTGTGATACAATTATTATACAACAAACCCTAGGAAGAGACTAGGAAGACTAGGAAAACAAAGTCAATAGTCACACTTATCCATTATCCACAAATCTTTTGCACCCATGCCTAACTCTTGAAAAAAAAAACGAAATTGGTACTATTATAATATGTATATTTTTTTATTGTATTCGCTATAGTCACGGTATAACGAGAACATTAATTTGTTGTATGTAACTTCTTGATTTCATTCTTAGTTCCTTTCATGATCCATACTGTGCAATCTGATTACTACAACTGCAAGGGTAAATATTGAACTTAATCTTGTTTTGACTACCTCACGACATTCATTAGGGTAAGCTTTCGGGCAAGCAGGGAAGTATTCAGATTAACGTATCGTTAGTAAATAGCGACGCACGTTATCAGCTTTGTATTTGGTCCATTCTTACCAAATCCAGAATATTATGGTAAGTGGATAATAATTTTTTTTAATTATTTTTCTGTTATACTTTTTGTTCAGCTGATTTAACTTGATGCAATTCATCATTCATTTCAAAAGTCGTCTCCACATAGACTCCAGGGGTTTTGTTTATCCTCGTCTGCTTTAATCTATGATTTGCTCATCGTATCTACAGGAAATAGTTTTTTTCATAATCGCATTATTAAAAACTCTTGTATCTACTTCGTTGAGCAGTCTCTCCCTCAGTTACCTTAAAAGGTAACGGAGGATTGGTTAACGGAAGGGAAAATTTTTTCGTTCGAGGCCAATTCTGACTAAACCAAAACATTTCACCTAACTTCAAATATGTTGTTAGAGATTTCCGATTAGGTATCTTTCACAAATTACAAATTATGTGTGTTCATGTTTATTTTGGGCAATTTACACAGGCTAACGAAGGAGATTAGTATACTTTACAGATATAGTTTAACTTCTTCTAGGTGAATTTGCAATAATTGTCTTTCAAACACAGTAAAATCGCAAGAAACCATTCACATGTATGGCCTTGCTCCTCCATCAGTTGGTGCTGCGGTTATAAGCGAATTTTATGAAGTTACTAAATAGGTTAGGCTGAGATCCATGCGATACTTGCTTATGTAAATCGTATTCGGGAAATTGACGGGTCTAGGAGGCGGATTACTATCTGCTCTGACAGTCAGGCAGCCATCAAAGCACTGAGTGCTTGGAAAGTAACGTCGGGACTGGTCCTGGAGTGCAGGAGGGCTCTTGACGACATCTCAGCTAAACACAAGGTATCACTGATGTGGGTACCTGGGCACGCTGGGGTAAAGGGTAACGAAATGGCGGATCATATGGCTAGGATGGGATCCGGCAACAGTTTTGTGGGCCCGGAACCAGCCTTAGGATTATCTGCAAACTTGATTAGGAAAACAACTGGAGAGTGGATCCAGAATCAACACTCTGAGATGGAACAACATCTCTGGTCATCTCCGTCAAGCTCGGGAACTATTAGCAGGGCCTGCAGAGAGAATAGGACGATTTTGTCTCTCTCTGGATAGGAGTAACTTGAGATTGCTAGTAGGCCTACTAACGGGTCACAACACCTTCGGGCGTCACTTGTTCGTGATGAGGGTGGTCAACGACCCAACGTGCACGTGGTGTGGTGAAGAGGAAGAATCCTCGGCACACATCTTGTGTCGCTGTGAAACCCTGGGTTACCACAGGCAGACTATGCTGGGCTCAAGAACCTTGGAACCAATAGATATAAAACGGATAGGACCTAAGAATGTACTTGCCTTTGCCAAAAGGGCAGGTCTTAGGAACTAGCGCGGATAGAGGCGCAAAAGGGCCCATCGTGTGGCCTATGCACCAGCCACATTCCGTGCTGGATAGCCTCTGGTCCTTACTCATTCAAATAGGTTAACGCAAGGGAGGCTTTGACGAGATCGAGAGACTATTACATTTCATATTGAGAAAATTTCAAATTTTATCAATAATATATAGCCAACCTTAATAATAGTTCAACATCAGAGGTATCATTTATGCATTTAGTTCAAGAAGAACGAACAACAGATACATCAAACAAATTCTCCATTGTGTGGGGAGACAGCTAACGGAGGGAAGATTTTGCTCCCTTAATTTTTTTTAACATACTTTCCTCAGCTTACTTTCCTTAGATATATCGGAAAAATTCCACGAATCACTCTCAATAATACTTAGGTTTTAGTTTTCTTTTGTGGTACATTTTAGTTTTTGGTGAAAGTGACCCATTTGCGCCGCAGATGCGCAATTACGATAATATGCATGATGGAACTATTTCACCAAGAAAGAGCAAAGTCACAACTTTGTACTTTCTACTCCGTAGGGTGAGAGAAATATTAATGTCGCGGATATCTTCGATTTTGGCGTTTTAAGGGATATCGAGGTCTCTGAAGAAATTATCGTTTGAAACGTAGCATGACGCGTTCGCTATTGTGGGTAGGTTCTGCTTTGCAGCATTGCAGAAGCGGTAGACCTCGCAAGTGCGTTTTGGCATGAAAACACCAGGCCTCACATGCGTAGGTAATTGCCGACTTTAGTATCATTTTATAAAGCCGAGTCATGTTAATCAAAATTAATTTTGAATATCTGCAAAAGTGGGTACAGTTGCCCAAATGTATTTAATTCGGAATTTGATTTTTGATATAATAATATATAATATAATTTTTCTATGATATGCAAGCAGGTCATCCGCTGAGACCTCATAGGAACTACCGATACGCCTACCTTAATACTAGTCCAGGCGCTAGCGGTTTTTTGACAGGAAAAGGTCGGAAAGAAATGAAATTTGGTGGGATGGTAGAAATTGGTCCATGAATGTACACCTAAGTTCGCGACCTCGGGGGTAGTTGCTCGAGGAGCGGAGGGTGTTGATGCCGATTTTTGAAAAATAGCGTCGTTTTGGTAAGTGACATAAAAGCTTCAAATGAGTTATAGAGAGAACAAAATTCTGCATAATTTATGGAGAGAACAAAATTAATCCCCCTCCCACACGAGCGACAAATGCCATAGATCGCAAATTCAATTCTCTCATTTGAACCTTTTTTGACAGCACCTACCAAAACCAAAACGACGCTATTTTCGAAAATTGTCGCGAAGCAGAGCTTTCATCCCCCCCCCGAGCGGCAACCCTCTTTCAATTCTTTCCAACCTTTTGCACTCAAAAACCTTTTTTATTAAGGCAGCTGCTGAAAATAGCGATACGTTAGTCTCTTAGGAGAAAAAGTGTTACAGAACTTTTCGATAGCGTTATTCGACTTAAAACGCGATAAAATTCTGATTTTAGTAAAAATCACAAACCACACCTCAACTTTGGGGCACTGTAGAATGGGAACTATTGGTCGCACATATAAAAAATATAAACATATGTAAATTGTAAAAATTTTGTTGTATCACTAAAACTTTTTTCGATAGCACTCACACTCACTCACTCACTCACTCTCACAAAGGCGCTATTTGTCGAAAAGCGTCACGGAATAGTTTTCACCCCTCTTCCCCCCACCCTCGAGCGGCAATACCCAGAGGTCGCAAATTGAGTCTTATCTTAATTAAATAATGCCGAGGTAGTATCATTTCCACTAATAATATGCACAATAATAAGATAAGGTAGCGCATAGCGGTGCATTCCTAAATGTCGGAATTTTTGTTATACCAAATGCGTGAGTTCATACAGCTGCAATTAATAATGAAATGAGAAGATATCATGCTTTTAGGGGAAATATGTTACACGACTTTCTGATAAAGTTCTTCGTCTTAATTCTGATCTTAGTGAAAATCACAAACCAACCCCCAACCTTGGCGCACTGTAGGACGGAAGCTGTTGGTCGCACACAAAAAATGTAAAGACCAAATTATGCAGAATTTTATTTTCTCCATAAATCGTTTGAAGTTCTTTCCGATATCACTTACCAAAAACAACGCTATTTTTGGAAAATCGTCACGATGCAGAGTTTTCAACCACCCCCCCCCCCTCAAGCGGCCACCCTCGAGGCCGCAAACTTAGGTGTAGGTTCTGGGGAACAATTTCTACCATCCCACAAGATTTCATTTCTTTACGACTTTTCGCTTTCAAAAGCCGTTTTTTACGACAGCGACGTAATGATTGGACTATACTAACTTCTTCCAACGCGTGAGCTGCAGCTTGTCGTTGACTAAGCCCTCGAGGAAACCTATTGACTTCTATTACTTGGTCAAAATAATAAGCCTTTTTGAATTAGTTAATAGAGTAGGCCCTCTTGCCATACCCTGTCAAGAGCCTTTAAGACATCCAAAAGCAAGATCCCATCAGTACCTTTACTTCCCAAAGCGATAGGTGAGGGGAGTATTGTGATCGCGAAAATTTTCGATTTTTGAGATAACACGCTTTTTGGACGTTTTATGATGTCTACATAACTAAGATCCATGTCACTCATTTCCGTCTGTCGATCTGTCGGTCTGTCGGTCTGTCAGTCTGTCGGTCTGTCGGTCTGTCGGTCTGTCGGTCTGTCTGTGTATCTGTCTGTGCGCGTTTTTCTAGCCTCGTAATCTCAGTAACGGCTGCATGGATTATGATAAAATTTGGGCAGCGTAATGGTCTGGGGTCGTAGTAGGTAATGTTCATATAATTTTGAAAATCGGTCCATGTGCGGCGGACTAATTAGCAAAAAACAAAATGAAATTAAATATTCCTCAAACTTCGTTTTTAGGTGTTTTAGGGGTTCCTGATCATTTTCTACTTTTTTTCGGTGGGGGTGAAATTGCGGTGGTCGGGGGGTGGGGGGTTGTGAATCTCAAAAATGTGTTGTATTCATAATGGGCTATCCGTTGATCTGTAAAAGAAAGACCTAGCGGCATAATACCCTTATTTAGGCCCATCCGAACGTTGCCTTGCCTATTCCAGAAACCAAGGGGCTTAGAATTTTCTGATAAATACATAGGAATACTGCTTTAGTACGTTCTGTATTGAGTAACGTAAAAGTTATGGAATGGGTTTTAATAAAGCTCTGTTACAGTATTACTACCACGGCGGGGTTAGAAAACGCGTATGCTTTGGAAAAATCGTGTCAGTGGCGGCGCAGCAACAATAAAAAGCAAAAAAAATGCCTCAAACTTTGTTTTTAGGCGTTTTAGCTTCCTGATCATTTTCTACTTTTTTTGGGTAGGGCTGAATTTGGGGTGATTGGGGGGTGGGGGGTTGGAAAACTGAAAAATTTGTTGTATTCACAATGGGCTGTCCATTGACTTGTGAATGAAAGACCTAGCGGCATAATACACTTATGTAGGTCCATTCGAACATTGTCTTGCCCATTATACAAACCAAGGGACTAAGAATTTGTGATGTACCTATACATACGAGTATTGTTTTAGGTCGTTCTATATTGCGTAACGCGAAAATTAATCAATTGATTTTAACTAAATTTTGACACAGTATTACTACCGTGGCGAGGATGGAAAACGGGTATGTTTTGGAAAAAATCGTGTCACTGGCGGCACAGCAATAATAAAAAACCTAAAAATATAAAAACAGCTCAAACTTTGTTTTTAGGCGTTCTAGGGGTTCTTGGCCATATTCTAGGTTTTTTAGGATGGGGTGAAATTGGGGCGGTTGGGGGGGTGGGTGTTTGTAAAACTGAAAGATTTGTTGTATTCATAACAGTTTGTCGATTGACCTACGGAAGAAGTACCTACGTAGCGGCGTATTTTTTTTTAAATCGATGTCCATTGCCTTGCCTATGGCAGAAACCAAGGGACTTGGAATTTTGTGATGTATATGTTAGGAGCAAACACCGATTTCGGCCAGTGGACGGAAAATATGGTCAAAACGCGTTTTGGCTGCTATCATTTTGCCAATGTCCGAATTATCGCTTTCCGGCTGTTTAATGTAGGTCAGAACGCGTTCTGGACCAACAACGACTGCCAGAACGCGTTTTGTTCTACTACGATTGCCATGACGCGTCATCGATTTTGTGTGGGTTAGACAGTAGCTAGAGAGTTCCATGGAAGACCTAAGGTTACGTTTTAACGATGAACTGCAAATAGTCATAAGTGGTAGCAATGATTGTAGTAATATTTTTACAAGAGAAAGGTACGACCAAATACTCACAGAGATAGAAGCGGCAATAGCTTGTAAAGCTAACGGTGACAGTATTTTCGAAACAAAGACGATGATTGAAAAGGTATGTTATTTTAAAGATTGGCGAAATCGAAAAGCTAATTGAAAGACGGACAACAAGAAATGCGGGTGTAATCGTGTAAAAATAAGTAGGTATAGATAAGATCAAAGTTGTTCTTTTTTGTTTCGCATTTCAATGTTTTCGCTTTGACGATTGCTATTGTTTACAAGCTGAGACACTCACAAAATCGACGAAGTGTTATGGCAATCGCAGTAAAACGGAACGCGTTTTGATAATCGTAGTTGGTCCAAAACGCGTTCTGGGCTACATTAAGCAGCCAGATAGCGATAATTCGGAGATTGGCAAAATGATAGCAGCCAAAACGCGTTTTGACCATATTTTCCGTCCATTGGCCGAAATTGGTGTTTGCTCCTAACATATACATATACGAGTATTGCTTAATTTAGTTCTATGTATATTGCGTAAAGCAAAAACGCGCTAGCGTCTGAAAAATCTTGTCAGTCGCGGCGCAACAATACTTAATTAAGAAACTAAACAAGGGCGTACCCAGGATTTCAGTTAGGGGGGGGCAGGGGGCTGCTTAGTGCTTATACCTGTTTCGAAAATTGACTTTTATTCATTAACTTTTATGATGACACAAAACAAATATTATAAGTACATAATAATTATACTATACATTATGTATAATATATAATATTATATATGTTTATTTTAATTTAACAGTAATCTTCTCGGATTTGCCGAAAATTTGTCTATGACAATCTTTTCAATAAACTCACTGTTGTCTTTTAAATAATTGCGATGTACGCTCATCAGACATAAACCCGTAAGCCTTTCTTCACCCATGGTGCTTCTTAGCCACGTTTTAACTCTTCGCAGCGTACTGAAGGACCGTTCTACGGTCGCCGTGGTGCATGGGATAGTGCTTAAAATAATTAATGCCTTTCTGACAGCAGGGTAAAAAATGTTCGCTTCTTTGAACAGATCAACTACTTCTATGTCCTTTAATTGATCATCTGATAAAGCCTTCGTCACCCATAAATTATGCCAAAGGTTCAGTTCCCCGGTGATATCCAGGTTATAAAATTCTTGGAATGATTCTGCGTTTTTGTGTAGGTCTGCAATGCTGGTTTTTGTCATATACAAAGGATGTAGCCTGCTTAAAGCAAACGCCGGAGTATTTTCTTGGGAGAATCGAATATTCAATGATGAAATGAGTGAATCAATGTATGGTATTATCAGGGAACGCCGCCAATATTCGTTATCATTGTCTGATGGCGGATTACTTCTATGTGTTTGCTTATGAGCAAGACGTGGAACCGAAATTTCTATGTTCAAATCCATTGCAACAGCTCGTGCTTTTTGAAGTATTTCATTACTTATTCTATCAGGAAACTCGCGGTCATTTCTGAGAATGTCCTTGATATTTTTAATGTGTTTTCCTACCGAGATCATGTCGATCGATTTAGCTTGCAGTGCGTTAACTACTGGTTCTATAACTGCTGAATATTTGGCTATTGTTTGTAGAGAAACAATAAACACTGGTTTTGTAACGGCTGAATGCAACTGATATGCAGATTTTCTGGTGGCATAATTTCCCTCTACAGATAACGTTTCTAGAGATTTCACGAGCTCTGAAAAATGTTGAGAAAACTTTCTGATTGATTTATATTTTTCGGACCATCTCGTCTCACATAATCGTGATAGGTTTGGAGCGTAGTTTCGACGTGTAGTCGATTCTCTGAAAAACGTTATAACATCCTTTACAGTGGCGACAGTATTTCTAATTTCTGGCACTGCGTTCGCATCATTCACAACAAGGTTGAGTTTGTGACTTGAGCAATGAAAATATAAAGCACGAGGATATTTTTTTCTCAAAATGGCTTGTACGCCACCCTCTTTTCCTGCCATTGTAGAACAGCCATCGAATCCAAACCCTACGCAATCTTCTTTGGAGAGGTTAGAACTAATTAAGAAATTGTCAATTGCTTCGGCGATTGCGGAAGCATTTTGTGCTTTTAGTTCAACGAACCCTACAAATTCTTCTCTGATTTTACTTTTGCTTTCGTCGTAGAACCGCACGCCTATTGACAGCTGTTCTTTCCCAGATACGTCTGCTGTTTCATCAGCTAAGATTGAGTAAGCCATGGTCTTCCGAACCTCACTAATTACATTCTCCTGAATAACTTCGCCACATAAATTTATTAGTTCGTTTTGTATTCTTGGCGAAGTATAAATTGCATTTCGACGGCACTTTTCAAAGTGACTCTTTAATTTGTTGTCCCCTGAATCGATTCTCAACTTCAATAAATCTAATAAAACACCCTCATCTGCTTGTTTGCCCCTAAGAGGCATATCATGTGTACCGCAAAATACTATACAAGAAATAATTGATGACAATATTTGTCTGTTTTCATCGATTGCTTTTTGGTGTCCACTTTGCAGTTGGATGTCTACAGGAACATTTTCAAGAAAATTTTTTGCAGCATTTGTCGCCGTTTGGTGAAGGTTGGTCGTTGCATGCTTTCGGCAGTCTTCATGCATATTTTTGAACTTTAAATATGGCCTGACCATAAACGATCCCAAAATTCCTCTCACAGTGCTAATGGGCGGAGGAAACAAAACACAATACTTACAAAGAGCACCTTTTAGTCGCTTGGAATATACTAGCCATGGTGAATATTGATCCAACCAAGCATGATTAAATTTTCTTTTTAAATGGCTTGCATCACTTTCAAAATCGTAATTTCTGGGCGGGATCCAAGGATTTTGTAACAACTCCCTCTTCTTTTCCGTCGATAGCTGGGTAGCCAATCCAACATAACGACCCAGATCATTTTCATGACAGCCATCGTCCACTATAATTTCAGGATCGACGTTGACGTCATAAGTTTGTTGGGATGTCGATGGAGAAGAATAGTCGGCAACAGACATATTAAGAGGTTCTACTGAAGAATTTGACGCTTGTCCAATGTTAGCATGCAATGATATTGGCATTACATGAGTGGTTTTATCATGGTTGTCATTTTCATCGCTTCCACTGCTACTTTCCCGACCTTTTTTTCTTTTTTCGCGTGGCCTCCCTAAAAAATGGATACACAGAATTACCCTTACAGTGTTTAGGCGGGTTGCATAGGACGAAAATCAAAGATCAAGTTTCACATTCTCTTGCATATGGTTTGAACGCCAAATAATCAAAACTAGGTAAGTAATTTGAAATAATACACTTGTGACGTTAGAGAAAAGGGATTTTGTTGTCGGTATGATCTTATTAATAAATCCAAAATATTGCAAGGATCTTTCTTTTATGTTTTTTTTAACTTTTTTATCACAAAATATTCACAAATGTTATTTTAGCTATTATAACAAAACCACGTGTTGTAATTAATAAATTTAAATATTGTAAGTAATGCCTAAGATATACACTTACAAGAGAGTCATAGCCCCCCTTAAACAAATCAAATAATCATATTAAGTATGTACTTAAGTGTTTTGTTTTGACTCACCTCTTTCAAAGAATTTCCTGATATCCATTTGACGGAGTAATATTTCCAGTTGTTGCGCAGTAAACGTAAATCTCGTGTCTCCGCAACGAAACTATAAGACACTATCTATGGCGTATGAAATATTCGCTCGTATTCCACTCCGAACTGAATTGTATTCGAACTAAATTCACGTGCTCTGCCTTACGTTCCGCTTATATATTGAAAATATTCTCGCTCCCGAAATATGTAGAAAATACTCGAGCTCGACTCTATTTCCATCCTTGTCTTATAATACATGCTATCACTGTCTTTTCTTTCCGGAATAGTCCATGCTAGAATATTCATCGTGGTATTGCTATTCAATACTAGATGTCTCTATTGACCGTATACAGTATACATTGAGCCTATTTCTTTTTACTGGAAAAAGTACTGCCGTCCGAAACTAGATGGCGTTAGATGTTATTTTCTTCCAATTATATTCAGCTTTAATCCTATATGGCTCTGATTGTCTCGTCGGAAGCGGAAACTACGAGATACCACGGTTTTGTGGGAGATTTAAATTATATTGCATCGCTAACAGTATACTAGAGTCTGTCTAGTGAGTCGCGGCACAGAAATAACCGCGGCAAATTTAAAAATAATTTAGTTGTAAGCACTGAATAGAATATGCTATGAAATTTGAGTTTGATACTTTCACTATTTTATTTTATGAACACTAAGAATCTTAAACTAAATCTGTACAGATATATACTACTTAAAATAATATGCAACATATTGAATATTATTTTATTTTAGCATAGCATTGAAAACAAAAATTATATAATAAAACCAAACTTGCATCAAAACCGTACTTAATTTTTATTTATTCTGTCTCGTAATCAAAATCAGATTCTAGAAATTAAATTATCGACTATAAATCATTACTGACACTTTCATTTGTTAGTGATAACTAACAAATAATAAAAACGAAATAAAGAAATAAATAAAGTGTATCAAAACTTGATCAAAACATTTTGCGTTTCGTTTGACGGCGGCTGAAGGTCGCCATATAAAATATTCTAATAAATACGTTGTGACACGACCGACACGACTCACTATACAGACTCTATATCGAATGTTGTAGAATATTTAACTATAGAAAATAAAGAACAAATCTGGCTGAAAAGATATTTTGTTTCCAACACTTCATTTTGCGCAGAGTAGGTAACACGTTTTTAATTTTTATTTGCCAAAAAAAATTACATTTATTTAATCTTCTAGGGGGGGGCAGCTGCCCCCCCCTGCCCCTACCTGGGTACGCCCTTGAAACTAAAAATATAAAAACAGCTCATACTTCACTTTTAGACGGTTTGGAGGCTCGTTAAGAGGCTCGTTTCGCATTGTTCAGTTGAAGTATCGTCCTAGTTTCTAAGGAGGGAGACGCAAAAAACTATTTACGAGAGTTTTTGTGTTGTATGTTCTTTTGCGGGCGGGTGGGCGGTGATTTGGTTGCAAGGGGATTTCAAACTATAGCTTCATGCTGTTGGAAAATAATAAAATGGTATCATCATTATGTGTGGGAAGTACTGAGTCAATCAAACTTGATTCCATTTTTTTGGTCGGGCGGACGATGATTGGGTTGCAAGGTGATCTCAGACTATAGCTTTGTGCTATGGGAAAATAATATAAACTAGTATCAACGTGGAAAGTGGAACACCGCAATTTGGCGGGATTCTACCAGAACATGACATGGCTCAAGGGGTTGGAAATTGTTGAAAATAAACATGTCAAGTGAGCGGTATATTCGCTATAATGTTAATCTCAAGCATGAAGCATCGGTGGTTCAGTGGTAGAATGCTCGCCTGCCACGCGGGCGGCCCGGGTTCGATTCCCGGCCGATGCAACTTTTTGAAAAATTGTGGTTAAAAAATAAATAATTTTATTAAAAAATACACGAATTGTGTTACGTTTTTTAAGGAATTTTTTAACACACACGAAATATGCAATTAGCTGAAATGGTATCCAATTGTATACTTTATTGGACTATGGATAAGATAATAATGTATTTAAGTTCATGTCACCTGTTTAAACCTAAAACGGGTAATAATGTTATTTTCTGAAAGGCGTACCGACTAAAATCCTGTTTCAAAGTCATTATCTTCAGTTATTTTTTGTAGGATAAGGTCATTTAAACAAAAACTCCTTATTTTTCCATATGCGACGTTTCGACTTATATTAAGTCATCAAACAAAAAATAACTGAAGTAGTAGCAGTAGGTCAAAAAAACCTTTACAAACTGTCTGTCATTATCTCCAAGATCAAACTGCTGCATAGGCTATAGCAATAGCCTATTATGTTAATTACTTGTATCTTGTATCCCCTTTCGTTTATCCCATCTGAATATTTATATTTACTTACAATATTCCATTTATTGTTTGTTTGAAAAAGGTGTTGTGTTAAAAAATAAAGTGACGATTAATTATTTTATATTTCATTTTTGTTATCATGGATCTCCATCAAGCAACGATCAAATCAGTCCATTATCTCCCGGTCTATTATTAGCTTTATTTTTTTGAGATGAGCGAAAAAGAGATAAGAAACAATAAACAGTTTTGTCTCTTGATACAAATTTATGAGCACCGGATTCATGAATTCTCATTGGAGTGTTTTATACATCTGTTTTTTTGTGAAAAAGGGTTACTTTAAACTGTGTTTACGTTTCGAGAGTATGAGGACATGCACCTTATTTAGCGCCGGTGCACACTTGCGGCTGTTTACCGTCCGGCGTCGTTGCGGCGCCGTTGCGGCACCGCGAGTTTGGCTGCACACTACCTGCGGTCTTGTAACGGCACCGCATGAATCAGTCTTGCTTGAGACGCCAAAATGGAAATACATAGAAGAAAGCGTGCGATTTTTGCTTACCTAGTGCACAAACATTTTATTTTTAAAAGTAACCGAAGTTATCGGGCACATACATACATTTGTTTATCGAGCTAAGGCTTACAGGTAGATTTTCTACATCATTTTCGGATTCCGGATAAATTTTTTAATTACTTTCTAATGAGCATTGCATCATTTGATGAACTTTCTGGTGCAAATTTCGGATAAGATACGATCCCAGGATTCCTTTCGTCAAAGTCCTCCGAGAACATTTCGCAAATTTTGATCCATGCACTCCTCCTTTTTACACGGTCGTGGTACATTTCGGGGGCAATATTCCATATTTCTGGATAATCCTTAATACTGTCTATAAACATTTCTACATCCAGATTGTCTTCACAGGCCATCGTGAATTCATGAACGGTAATTTGCCGCACGTCTGCACCAAGCCATTAACAAAATAGTACTGTAGATCTGGAGATGCGGTTGCGGTGCCGCTGCGGTTCCAAAGATATCGACGGCTCGAAACAGCCGCACCGCGATCGGACGGCACCGCAGCGGCGCCGGACACTAATGCGAGGCATACACGGTGAGACATACCTCGCTGCACAACTCCACACACACTTGAGGTATCTCATGGCACTGCCGCTGAAACATCAGTTCTATTTAAAATGGCATGCTACACTCAGCTTACCAATAAGCAAATCTGTGCAATTGGTGTAGCAGTTGCTATACTAATCGATGAGGATAAAGATAAAAAGAAAAGGCCCAGAAAAAAATGGTCAAGGAAATGGCTAACACAAGAAATAGTTATTCACATATGAATTTTATATGCGAACTGCAACAAAATGAGAAAGAGGACTTCCTAAATTATCTGAGGATGGACGAATCTAGTTTTAATTGTTTACTTGACTTATTATAGACCTGCAACTGAAAAACAAAATATACTCTAGTGAGGGATGCCGTGTCTGCTGAAGAACGCCTGATAGCCACACCCCGATACTTAGCTACTGGGCGCAATTACGAAGACTTGAAGTTCTCTTGTGCAATATCACCTCAGTTGTTAGGGAAGATCATTCCTGAAACGCGTTGGGCTACTTTTAGAGCTTTAGAGGAAGAATATATGTAATCTGTATAAATTCTTCCCAAAATGATTTGTTTCCATCCGTCTTTAAATATTTTGTTTATAACTCACAGTGAAACGAGTTGAGACTTGTCGCATTACAAGTCCCATGAAACCGCCGAAGTCGGTTTCAATGATACCGTTTCAGTGATTCATGATACTAGCTGGACCGCAACATTAACAATGAGATATGTCTCTGAGACCTAGGTCTTGCCGCAAGCGGCGAGGTAGGTCTCACCGTGTATGCCCCGTTTAACGTGCATCTTTCAATCTATCGCTTAGTACTTCAGACCGCAATTCCGGTGCCGTTGCGGTGCCGGACGGTAAACAGCCGCAAGTTTGCACCGGCGCTTATGGCGAAGCAAGACTCAATACCAGAGCAGATAAACGGCTTTATGCTGAGCGATCTCCTAACTGAAGACATCCTAGTTGGAAAGGATTTGCGGCAGTCCATCGACGATTACAAGAAGAAGGCAATTTTAACGACTATCTGGAGATACCGGATATTTCCGGACTGCACGATGGGGGTTTAGACCGAATTCCTAAACTACCTAGCCCCAGCACGCGTGCATGCCACCCAGCAAACAGTGCAGCGTGTACTCCTCGAGCAGCTCTTGCACCCTTACCATTTCCAAAAAGTGGCAGCACTGGGTCCAGAAGATTACCAGCCACGGGTACAGTTCTGCCAATGGTTTTTGCAACGTATCGAAATCCAACCGGATTTTGGTTCGATCATTCTATTCACTAGTAAGGCTTTTTTCGCTAAGTACGTCTTAAATAGCGACAGCCAGTTATGGGACGACGACAACCCTCTTGCTGCATGGGTGAGAGCTCGTCAACAGCATTTGCGATTAACATGTGGGCCGGTATTGTTGGAAACGTTTTAACTGATCCGTACCTGCGTCTTCCTCGGCTAACCAGGGGCGTAACCAGACCTCAGTCGTGTGGAAGTTGTGTCTGCTTTCACCATTTTTTGTAATACCTTCTAGTGTCCGACCGAAACTACGTTTTACGGCCGAAACTGAAACCGGAACCGAATTTCGGCCTCCGTCTCAGTTTCGGCCGAAACCAAAACCGAAACATCAATAAAACGTCACTAATTTCTTCGTGGGTATAAAAATGAATAAAGTATCATCAGCATTATTACACCTTATTTCAAATAAATTATTTATACTTTTTGAAGTATGAAGTTAATCTGAACCAAATATCAACTATTATGTATTTATAATATATTTTTTATCTACTAAAAAACATTTCAAACTTTGATCATTCTTTATTTTTTTATTCATGTTATTGGCTCTGATCTGAGATCAACTGGCCAGTTCTAGTCATTCTTTATGACACTCTTATCAATTAGCTGCCTTAAAAATAATTTCAGAAGTACCTACGTACTAAGTACAACTACCAAGTATTTCTGAAAGTAAGGAGTTTCCTCCAAATTTAAGAAACTGTTGTGAGCTGAAGCTCAATGAAGAGCTACCTATTGTTGATTATCAGTATTCATAACTGAACAATCTAATATTGTAATATTGTAAGCGAGAATCAATAATTTATCAACCGTCTTTGCAAATTGCTTCTTCAGTCTGAATAAATTTGACTAGTAGCATTAAGTAGTTGTTCAGTGGAAACAGTCGTCGCCGTCGGTAAGGCAGACGTGAATTTTGGGGGAACCTTTCTCAAAGACGGAAATGGATTGAAATTCTAGTAAAAGTAATATCTGCGTCTCTTTGCAAGCTTGGCTCCGATAAGTAGGCTTCTTAACTTGTGATTAGTTTTTACCATCATCTACCCAGCAAAATGACACTTCCTCGCTTGCAGATCAGTGCTTCGACGGCGTCCGATCGCAGCGCGAAATCCATCGAATTTAGTTTCGGTTTCGGTCGTAGTTTCGGCTGGATGGCAGCCTAAACCGAAACTAAACCGAAACCCGTTTTTTTGCCGAAACTAGGTCAAAACCGAAACAGAAACCGAATGTCCGGTCGGACACTAATACTTTCGTGAAGGACGTAGATGCAAGAGAAATGGAAAATGTTAATAGTATTAAAATAAAAAAGAAGATATAAACAACAAGTGAAACGGTGGATTATCAGGTATTTTAGGGAGATGAAATAAAAAATCTATTGATGCATTAATCAATTTTAATTTTACGGAATACAAATAATATGTAATACGTATCATCCGTGAACACTTTATTGGCACAGCATACAAAATTAAACGAACATGAACACTCAACAGTCAGGTACCCTAGTAGCCACAACACGTACGTACTATTTTTTTAATTAGTGTTTTAACTTTTCTAATCGGTGCAATTTTCAAAACAGGTAATTAATGAGTTAGGTAAATTTTTGTGACGAGCTACCACGTTGTATAGGACATTCAACTGATTATGTAACAATGGGAATATATTAGATATACACATCACTGTAATAATGCAAAACAAACCCTTTTGTAATTTAGTTAGGCAAAAAGGATTTTTTTTCAGTGCGACAATTGCTTAAATAAATAAGTCAAATAAAATAAGTCAAAGTTGTATTGAGTTTTTTTTTTCGAAAAGCTTGGGAGGAGTAATTATCCCTGTTACCTCCTCCTTGTATACGTCTGTGCGGCTAACTGCGTCGGTACCCTCTAACTTAAGAGATAGAAACACGTTTCTATCACCATGACGATCGGGCAGTTTCGGGTGCCTATGACGTGTCTACTACGCTGTCACGGCACGCTGTCATATTTACGAGGTCACCCGATCCCATAGTACATAGTGCATAGAAACACGTTTCTAAGTTACAGAGTACCGGCGCTGGTAACATCACCTAAATGAACAATTTTCAGGGCAATGGATAGAAAGAGTGGTCAACGCTCGTCCCGAATTAACCCCGTTGGATTTTTTCCTCTGGGGTTACAAGCCGTTGGTATATGTAATAAATTATCAGCAAGGGTGATCACAGCCTCTCTGTACATACAGCAAATTCCGGAGATCCTCCAACGGGTGGGCGAATCAATGATTCGAAGGACTAATTTATGTAACAACGTGGGTGGTCGTCAGTTTGAACTTTACTATAACATCTTTCGTTCTCTGTAATAACAAAAACTAAGATTGTTTTTACTATCATGCTTACATCCGCATGTGGATGCGGACTGCTGGTGGTACCAGGACATGGCGCGAGGGGGTCGTCGGCGGGCACTGGCCTGTTCCCGCGTAGTACCAGCCGGTGCTTTCGAAGTTGAGCTGACGGGTCGGCCGTAGCTCAACTAGTGAAAGTGCCGGCGTACAAATCTGGAGGTCGTGAGTTCGAGTTCCGCCGGCCGCCGACTTTTCCCGACATTTTCTGGTACAAATACCCAGTCAGGAAGGCATACCATACGCAAAAAATGACTGTGTAGCCAAAACGGCTCATGTTGGACTAAGGGTCTTTGTGTAAAAATTTTTGTCCGCAAGGTCCCGTATAAATCTGACACCATTTTTTTCGGAATACCTTGCATATTTCCTATAATGTGAAAATAGTAATACGCCCACCATCTTTAGCGAACCAAAAAATAAACATAGGTATATTTATTTTATTTTATTTATTTTATTTATTTTATTTATTTTATTTATTTTATTTATTTTATTTATTTTATTTATTTTATTTATTTTATTTATTTTATTTATTTTATTTATTTTATTTATTTTATTTATTTTATTTATTTTATTTATTTTATTTATTTTATTTATTTTATTTATTTTATTTATTTTATTTATTTTATTTATTTTATTTATTTTATTTATTTTATTTATTTTATTTAATTTATTTATTTTATTTATTTTATTTATTTTATTTATTTTATTTATTTTATTTATTTTATTTATTTTATTTATTTTATTTATTTTATTTATTTTATTTATTTTATTTATTTTATTCATTTTATTCATTTTATTCATTTTATTCATTTTATTTATTTTATTTATTTTATTTATTTTATTTATTTTATTTATTTTATTTATTTTATTTATTTTATTTATTTTATTTATTTTACTTATTTTATTTATTTTATTTATTTTATTTATTTTATTTATTTTATTTATTTTACTTATTTTATTTATTTTATTTATTTTATTTATTTTATTTATTTTATTTATTTTATGGGCCATTGCCCAATAAAAAGACTGTCTACAATAATTATTTTAAAAATAACACTAAATCTTAACCTATCTAGTTACAATAGTTACAGACATTTAACATTCATATTTCGTAGATTGACTAATAAAAAGAAAAAGAAAGAAGCATTATACAAAAATTCAACCACCTGGCTATAATAAAGAGATAAAAGGATATAACTGATAACAGTGGTTAGAGCAAAGCAGAAATATTGTGCTGTTTCACTAAATTTACTGAATACAGCAAACAAATTTCTGTGTACAATCTAGACCTCAAAATTCACAGACAGCCCTTAAGTTCTTTTTGAATATTTTTGGATTTTTGAAGCAGTCCAATTGATCAACGAGTTTATTTGCAAGTCTGGTAGACCTAGACAAAAATGAATTTTGTCCATAATTAGTGCGATGGGAATTCTCATGAAAAGAATGGTTTTGTCTCGTTTGGCGAGAGGGAACATGAAGCAAGATTTTATTTGTGAGCTCAGGACCATGAGAATAAGAGTGTAATACATTATAGAACATCATGGGATCTCTGTGCATGCGACGTATATGAAGGGATGTAATGTGAAAAGAGTTTTCGAACTCAGAATAATTTATGTTTTCGACTGTGTGGTGTTCTTTATACGCAATGTACCTCAGAACCTCATGCTGTACTCTTTCAATAGCCAGTACATGGACATTATATGATGGGGATGGAACACTTAAAAAGTCCTTAGTGCAGCGCTTGATAAAGCCCAGGATTTGTAGTGATTTAGTAATAATCATTGATAAGTGATTTGTAAATGTTAGCTGGCTGTCAAGCAACATTCCCAGATCTTTGATTTGATAGACCAGTGATAGAGGTGAACCTTTTATGTGATAAATATGACAGATGGGATTTTTTCCACGGCTGAAGATCATAAATTGACATTTGTTAACATTAAGTTCCATTCCATTGAGCTCACACCACTGTGAAAAGCGATCTCAATCAGATTGAGGTTTGTTACAGTCATTTTGAGGTTGGATTTTCATATAAAGCTTTAAATCATCAGCGAATACTAAGAAAAACGCGAACTCAAAGCAAGATGCAATATCATTTACATAAATATTGAAAAGTAGGCCCTAGATGTGAACCTTGCGGAATACCCGACGGTACCTTAATTTCAGTGGAGTAAAAATTCTGGACTCGTACAACTTGTGTTAGATCTGTGAGATATGAAATTAACCATTTTGATAGCTCTCCTTGAATTCCAATGACTTCTAATTTGTAGAATAATATTTTATGGTTTACTCTGTCGAAAGCTTTTGTGAAATCTGTGTAAATAGCATGTACATACGATCCTCCTTCCAATTAATTTAATAGAAAATCAGTAAGTGTAAGCAAGTTTAACTCGTTGGAGCGGTGGGGGAGAAAACCAAATTGTTGATCGATAAAGCAACCTGACAATCCAGCAGACAAATAATCACACACTAGGCTTTCAAATACTTTGGGAATACAGCTCAACGTATTGATAGGCCTGTAGTTGTTAACCTGAGAATTATCTCCCGATTTAAATATGGGGGTAATAAAGCTTACTTTCCAGTAAGTTGGAAAAGTGCCAGTTTTTAGGGAATGATTAAATATATTATGGAGAGGTCTAGAAAGTATGAAGCAACAAGATTTAATAAAATAAGGAGGGAGGCCATCCGGACCAGGTCCTTTATTTATATCTAAACTTGATAGCTTTTCATAGATTGATGAGATTGGTAGTATATGGTGGTATAGTGTTTCTGTGACCTAAATAAACTTGTTCTTTATACGACTGTGTAGATGACCGTTAGGTATTTCATGTGGTTGCCATAACAAACAGAATAAGATGAATTAACAAATAATTCATTTTTGTTCAAGGTTTGGCGATCAACTTGAACCAGCCTACGCCAAAGCCTAAGCACATCAAGTTGATCCCATCAACAGCATCGCCTGGTGGTGGGGAGGTCGCTCAATCAACGGCGAAGCAGGACGATTCCGGAGTGGCTGTCTATCGGTTCATAAACAGCCATACCGGCACCACGTGTATACTTATGAAGACTGACGCAGTTGTAGAGGTGAGTCCCTGGTCGATATGGTTGGCACCATAGCATTGGGCACTTTTGATTCTAAAAAAATACCAGACCCCACGTCATGTCTTGAAAACCGTTTGCAGTGTGACATGCCATTAAGGTATACAAAACTCTAATCTGTACCACAGCGATTTGAATGAAAAAACAGAAGTGTTTATAATGCGGGCTACACACGATCCGGCAGGCATGTCAGTTCAAACTGATCAGTCCACCTGAAGACTGGTCGCCCCTCAGTTAAGACTGTTCAGGCGGCCGGAGAAAAATCACAAATATACTCGTTCATTCGTCCGGCCTGACGTACTCAGAGGCAAGTCTGAACGTGTGTATGGTACAGCCGCCTGTCGTGACGTCAGGCCAAACAGTTCAGTTTAGTACAGAAGTCATTACCATGTCGCGAGAAAGAGAAGATACGTGTTTAGAATATATCGCGATTTATCACAATGAGCCGTGTCTATGGCAAGTAAAATCGAAAGATTATCACGACCGTGGGGTATTTGAAATTGATAGAAAGATGGAACTGATGGTAGGAAGTTGATCCTTCTTGTACGAAGTCGACTGTTCTCAAAAACATTAATAATTTGAGGAGTAGTTTTCGCAAGGAAGCAAAAAAAGTGAAGGATTCAATGAGGACGGGATCAGGTGCCGATGATTGAGACTGATATTTCAGATTCGCCTGAACTTGTGGAGGGTCGTCAGTCCATCAGGCTACTGGTCTTCAGGCACTGTTCAGTTCGAACTGACAGTCCTGCCGGATCGTGTGTAGCCGGCATAATACCTTTTATCAAAGATTCAGACAACAGACTGAAGGCTTGTTGGAAACTAATCCCTTTCGAGATAAATGAATACTCACCTATTAATTATATACATTACATACTAAGATTTGATACATTTAGTTAAATTGGTCTACTTGAGGCTAAAGAAACGTCTAAACCTTGCCTGGCGTTTGTGATGCGTAACCGTAGAATCTTCCACGAATATTGAAGCAACCTGCTAACTCTTTTTTTTATCTCGCACAACCAGTAAAGACGTATTTTTATTAGTTCCCGAAAAGATCCTAGTATTTTAGATGTTTTCGTTAAACATTACATAGAGTCGCTACTTAACCATCATTTGATTGATAGGTTTCCTTTGCAAAAAGCAAAGTTCTAGTCTGTACTACGTCAGCTTAAACGAACTCCTTCAAACAGTAATAGCGTAGCAGTGATGGGGGGCGAGGCGAAGAAGCCAGGCAAGTAGGCTACCCTTGGCGTTTTTTGCCAACTCCACTGAACGAACACTGAAAAGACTAAAGCTTACGCCCTAGAAAGCTTCTTGGCGAATCTACCAGACCCCTTAACGAAAGACCGTATTTCCGACAATCTCAATCATTAAAGTGACTCTTCCTCGAACTCCCCGGATATCATCTGAATCCTGAGGTTACAGTACACCGCACATCTGCCCAGAAAGAGGATCACTGTCTCGTCCTCCTCCCAGCATCCTCCTCCTCCCTTACCACTCTCATGAGTGACAAGTGTCTATTCAGCCGGCAGTGGCCAGTGAGAACCCCCATCAAAAGGTTGAGCGTCTCTCGGCCTTTATTCAGGAGCCATAATATTCGAAACTTATCAGGGCCCGCTATGAATCTTTCCGACCTCTGCCAGTTCCTGGTAGGTGCCTGGTGTAGAGCAACATTGACCTGGCACCTGCTACTTAATTCCAAATATCTAGACGGTCCGCTCTCTCGTTACCCCGTACACCAATGTATCCGGGGACACAGGTCACGAGGTCACCTTCGTTTTAAATAAGCATTTTCTTGAAATTCAATTTATTACTATATTTATTGAAGTTAATTTAACTTTTTCTTCAAACATAGAAAGTGGTACTTTTCGTAGACACTTAGTATGCGCCATTCCATCTCTTGTGAAGCGTTTCGGGCATTATAGCTGAAAAATAAAGCACGACCTATAACGAGACAATCTTCGCAACGATCACTGTTAATCTATATTTAACATATTATATGTTAAGAGTACGATGTTTTTATATTTACTATTCATTGATTTCGACAATCTCTTCATCCCATTGGACAAATTAACATCTGCATTAGAATTAGATCAAAAGCATAAACCAGGGAGGTGTGATCAGGTCCTGAGAGTGACCACTCCGCCCTGGATAAGTAATAACCCAGTAATTCTTCACAGCTCGGTAATAATGTGGGAGAGCACCATCTTATTGGAACTCACTGTCGATACGGAATTTGTCCAGATTTCAAGCAACAAAATTCCCAATTTTCATTTCTAAATATCTAGGAACATTCAACTTGTGACCCAAGAATATTGAACCAATAATATGGACACCTAAGGATCAAGTATACACAGGTATTTTTTTAGGAGACTCATGTCGCTCCAGAAACACATGTGGGTATTCACTCTTCCAATTAGAAAAAAGTTATTTCGTCAATAAAATAAATACGGACTGATTTGTCGATTTTTAAAATTCTGTTTATACTCGAACGAGAAACATCCGTCGCCCATAAAAGATTTCCCACATCGATCCCTAACTATTTGTCTTCTGTAGTATCCTGCTGCCCAGTCTGAAAGCGTATTACGTACAAGGGTCCCCTCAGCATCCTCTTAGACGGACATTCCTTGTCACTGCTTGTCACTGCCCCACCGCTTCTGGTGCTTATTTGACACCCCACTGATGACAGCTGTCCATACCATACTACATAATGGTTCCGGCCTGACGGCTGGGAGTTCTGCGCCTTCCTTGGCACCTGTCCCTGGCCCTCTCATCCCCACCTATTCATATATGACAGTTGCCATGTCACTGCATGATGTCATTTTGCCTTTTTATCTATGTAAACATCAAGAGGTGGGATATTCTGCAGTACCTCCAATGCTACTGATATACCAGTAGTTGATATTTTAAGAATGTACTTTCCTCATGTTTGACATCCAATGACTCCGAAGCCACTGTACCAGTTTTAGAAAATTCTTACAACAGCATTATATACCTACTACGGTCCTACACCAAAAATTTCATCATCAAGCAGTTACTAGGATTACGCTGTTACGAAAATGGTAACCAATAGTCATCCTGACAGTCAGAGAGACAGACCGATGGAAATGAGTGAATTAGATTTTTGTAGACATAAAACCTCCAAAAAAATTCATCTCAAAATCGAAAACATGGGAAGTCAGATCCACCATACGCAACCGACAAGAGTCAAACCAGCGTAAGATACGCGGAAAGCGATATATCTATTAACTGAAGTTACGTATGAGTTATTTGATTCTTCTTGATGGCAGTGGATTGTTTTTTCCTTTCATCCTTATCCTCAGGTTACACCCGTATCCAGATATTATGGCATAGCATATCATTCAGAGGAGCGCACATGATATTCAGTTGGGAAAGATGTCACCAGTTAGTAGATAAACCTCGAGAGAAACCTATTGCTGCTGTTACCATCCTTTCCTATTTTTTCTGCTCTTACGAATCTTCCCAAATTCCCGACATGTGCACGGTGTTTACTACTTTGAGGATGTATAACATTTGCCAGGCAAATATCTAATGCATAAACAGTAATAAAGGTTCTAGAAATATCACTGTTGGTGGAATTGATAAGATTTTCTATAAATGTACCAGGACGTTTGGTTACAAATGTTACAAAAACATTTTCTATCCCGAATCGTGGAGACCATTTTTCAATTTAGCTTCATTCTTCCATATATTTACCTACGAATCGAATTACTGTGGAACATACTGCAACACGTGACCTTTTCTGGCATATTTGCATATTTTCATCTCAATGGTTCTGACCTTTGGTAAAACTATTTGGAATAAAATGTAACGGGGTGAGGCTATTTATGTATAACGTAGTTTTCAGCTGCTAATGAATCATTTGGGGTTCTATCGATATGTTGTAGGTTATTTACTCGTATACGATTTTGTCATCACCGAAATTTTCACATTAGGTTACTACTGCGGCAATGGCGAAAAACTCCATTGGCCAAAAGGACGAAAAGTACAAAAAATATTCAAACATTCTATGTTTCATGGGATGTTTCTGAAAAACAGAGATGTTCCTAATTTTCTGTCTACAGAGCATGAAACAACAAAATCCTCTATGACTCTATATAAAAAAAACTAAAAATATAAAAACAGCTCAAACTTCGTTTTAGAGGTTCCTGATCATTTTCTGCGTCTTTTTGGGTGGGGGTGAATATGGGGTGGTTAGGGGGTTGGGGGTTGACAAACTAAAAAATTTCTTGTATCCGTAATAGGCTGTCCACTAACCTGTGAAGGAAGATCTAGCGACACAAATCACCTTTTTAGCTCCATCCGAACTTTGCCTAGCCTATTACGGAAACTAAGGGACTTAGAATTTTCTGTATACATACGAGAATTTATTGCGGTTTAAATCGTTTTGCATTTTGTAGCGTGGACACTATTAAATTGATTCTAATGAAATTTTGATACAGTATATTGTTACCGTGGTGAGAATGGAAAACGCGTATATTTGTTAAAAATCGTGTCAGTGGCAGCGTAGCAATAATCAAAGAACCAAAAGTATGAAAACAACTCAAATTCGGTTTTTAGATGTTTTAGGGGTTCCTGATCATTTTCTACTAGTTTTTTGGGTGGGGGTGAAAGTGAGGTGGTTGGGGGGTGGGGGGTTGTAAAACTGACAAGTTTGTAGTATCGATAATAGGCTGTCCATTGACCTATGAAGAAAAGACCTAGCGGCATAAGACAACTTTGGGGGGGGGGGGGGGCTGGCGATTATTTGGTTGCAAGGGATCTCAGACTAAATCTTCATGCTATGGGAAAATAATAAACTGGTATCAGCGTAATGTGTGGTAAGTACTGAGTCAACCAACTTGACTTCATTTTTTTGGGGGTACTGGGTATGCCCTTCTAAAAAAGCTTAAAGATTTCCATTTTCAGTCAGATAAAATGTGCATGGACATGGGTACCCAACCTAAAGGACCTGAAGACACTACCATATCGCGAAGGGACGGGACTACCAACTCTACCTGGTTGGGCCACGTCACCATTAGCAGGTATAAATACAGGTGCAGATCCACCAGCCGTCAGTATTTTGGAAGTCGCCGAAGTGAAATAGGTTTTGAAGATGCCATCCACTCGTGGTGGCGAAACGTTAAGCTTTAACGCTAAACGACGCCGGCCTAAAAACCCAAGAACCACAAATTCACAAAAAGATTACTTTGGTATGTGCATCTCCAAAAATCCAACAACGGCAGATGGCAAAAAAAGTATGGCAATGAATATCTCTAGAACATAAGAGCGAGGAAGACCACCTAGAAGCTGGAAGAAAGACAGAGAGGAAGCTATGGAGGCAACACCTAGATTGGACAGACCAGAGAAAATGGAAGCTGAGAAGCGAGGAATGGTCCTAGCCGTAGCAACCTTGTGTATATATATGGATATATTTCAAAGCTGAGAAGAGCAATCGGAAATGAAGTATGGAAATTGTACATATTGATTGACATTTAAAGGTAACTAGTATTGATATCCATTGAAAGGCCTACCACAAAAATTCAATCAAATATAAGAACGAAAGCAAATTTCGTTATCACTCTTTAGGTAGTAGCTGATGGATCTAAAGGATCCTCAACAAGCAATAGCTCGTTGCTAATTCATCTGGAAAAGGTAACAAAAGCTCTCCCTGACCAAAATGGTTCACTGGCAAATGCTGGAGATTTGGATGGATTTTCATTTGTATGCGCTCATTGTTTTCACGGGCGACCTACTTCCGCCATACAATGAGCTGATTGGACATTAAATAAAGCCCTGACCTGTTCAACAGCGGGAATCAGTTCCCAAATCAATTATCAGGCTCCAAATGTAGCAAAGCCTGCTGCTATTTTGGGTACGAATGGAAATGTACACAATTCTGTTTTGGCAACAATCCAGCTAATGCACGCTTGCAAATAAGAATAAGCTGCAATCAGGAATGCTTTAGTTTATGTATGACCTGTTTATCTGTGTTTCAAAGTCTCATTGCTTCTTCCATACTAGATTTGGCTCTCTCTTATACAAGGTGTTCATTTGAAAACTGGCCAACGCGAAACGATCGAAAATCACTGATAAAAAATGGAGTCAAGTTGATTGACTCAGTACTTCCCACACATAACACTTGCAACCAAATCATCGCCTGCCTGTCGTCAAAAAACATCCAACACAAAAACTAGTAAATAGTTTCCTAAATCTCTCCGTAGGAACTAAAACGACACAATTCAGCTTCAACTGGACGAAACGAAACAATCAGGAACCCCCAAATTGCTTAAAAACGAAGTGTGAACTATTTTTATATTTTTAGATTTTTATTATTGCTGCGCCGCCACTGACACGATTTTTGAAAACCATACGCATTTTTCATCCTTGCCGCGGTAATAATACTGTGTCTAAATTTCATTAAAATTAATTCCATAATTTCCATGTTACTAAATTCAGAACGACCTGAATCAATACCTACCCCTACCAATACCAAATCCCTTGATTTCTGTAGGACAGCCAAGGCAATGTTCGGATGGACCTAACAAACCTCTATTATGCCGCTAGGTCTTTCTTTCACAGGTCAATGGACACTATTATAAATGGAATAAATTTTTGAGTTTTACAACCCCCCCACCCCCTAACCACCCCAATTTCACCCCCACCCAAAAAAAAGTAAAAAATGATCAGAAACCCCTAAAACGCCGAAAAACAAAGTTTGAGCTATTTTTACATTTTTAGTTTTTTTATTATTGCCGCGCCGCCACTGACACGATTTTTCCAAAACATGCGCGCTTTCCATCCTCGCCGTGGCAGTAATACTGTGTCAAAATTTCATTAAAATCCATTCGATAATTTTGGCGTTACGCAATAAAGAACGATCTAAAACTAAAACAACACTCGGATGTATACATCACAAATTATTCTAAGTCCGTTGGTTTCTATTATAAACAAGGCAATGTTCGGATGGACCTAAAAAATTGTATTATGGCGCTAGGTCTTTCATTCACAGGTCATTAGAGTGCCCATTATGAATACAACAAATTTTTCAGTATTACAACCCCCCACCCCCCAACCACCCCAAATTCACCCCCACCCAAAAAAAAGTAGAAAATGATCAGGAACCCCTAAAACGTCTAAAAACGAAGTTTGAAGCGTATTTGAAATTTTTCGTTTTTTGCTAATTACTCCGCCCCCTGTATAACAATTTTCAAAATTATAGGAACATTACCTACTACGACCCCACAGCATAACGCTGTCCAAATTTCATCACAATCCATGTAGCGGTTACTGAGATTACGAGGGTAGAAAAACGCGACAGACAGACAGACAGACAGACAGACAGACAGACAGACAGACCGACAGACAGACAGACAGACAGACAGACAGACAGACAGACAGACCGACGGAAATGAGTGACGTGGATTTTCGTTATGTAGACATCATAAAACGCCCAAAAAACGTATTATCTCAAAATCGAAAATTTTCGCGATCACAATACTCCCCTCACCTATCGGTGTGGGAAGTAAAAGGAACAACGCCGAGACACGCTAAAAGATTTGTCAAGGAGGACAACTTTTTAGCCAAAAACTACATCACCCCCAAGTACTCTCGACCCTCCATGATTATCCCCTTAAAATTTCAAATGACAAAGGGTATCGAAGGTACGTCGAAGTCCTTTAACTGGATGTTAGATTTTCTAAAATCGGTCGATTCGTTTACAAGAAACTTAGAAAAATCTTTGCGTATCTTAATATATTCAGATTGAAAATAAAAAACACGAAAATGGTATAGGCGATGTTCAAATTCCTGACTGACATTTGCAAAAACATGTAGTTTGATAATCATGGTTGCTTATCCGATGATGCGTTGACGAAGGTCATCCAAACTTTCAGGTCGGGGAGTGAACACAATAGATTTTAAATAACCCCATAAAAAAGTCTAATGTTCAAAAAGTTGTCCCCTTTGACAAGTCTTTTGACGTGTCTTGACATTTTTTTTAATCAGTGGTTTTCGATAAATTCGTGGTGTCAAGAGGTTTGACCCAGTACTTACCAAATATTCTAGATTCTAACAAAGGTTTCGGTATTACCCAATGAATTCATCCGACCCCTGATCTCAGAACCTACGCAATTTGACCCCCTACACAAATTTTGTTGGACTAATCTCTATATGATACATTGGTCCAAGAAAGAATTTTTTAATTCAAGCAACTCCACAGGAAGCTGTTCCTAGTAGATACACCCAAGAGAGCATTGGATAACCAGCAAGATTTTCATATGCGGTACTGATTTTTTTTAATTTTTATAAAGCAGTCGATATTATCTGGAATGGTATTGTGAAAGGAATGTTGTGTAGCAAGAACAGTGTTGGCAACGGAAGAAATAAAATATCAGTATTTTACACTTATTTATTTTGGTCTAAAGAGTACAGGAGCTTATAGACTAGCTAACAAATCTTGACCTCTCACCAAAATTTAACCTAGTTATACAAAAGTGAAGTCAAGTTGATTGACTCAGTACTTCCCACACATTACGCTGATACCAGTTTATTATTATTTTTCCATAGCATGAAGCTTCAGTCTGAGATCCCTTGCAACCAAATAATCGCCAGCCCCCCCCCCCCTTAAAATTATCTAATGCCGCTAGGTCTTTCCTTCACAGGTCGATGGACAACCTATTATCGATACTACAAACTCCTCAGTTTTACAACCCCCCCCACTCCCAAACTACCTCACTTTCACCCCCACCCAAAAAAATGGTAGGAAATGATCAGGAACCCCTAAAACGTCTAAAAACCGAATTTGAGTTGTTGTCATACCTTTCGCTCTTTGATCATTGCTACGCTGCCACTGACACGATTTTTAACAAACATAGCGTATTCCATTCTCACCACGGTAACAATATACTGTGTCAAAATTTCATTAGAATCAATTTAATAGTGTTCACGTTACAAAATACAAAACGACTTAAACCAATAAATTCTCGTACGTATACAGAAACTTTTAAAGTCCCTTATTAGTTTCCGTAACAGGCTAGGCAATGTTCGGATGGACCTAAAACGGTGATTTGTGTCGCTAGATATTCCTGCACAGATTATTGGACAGCCTATTATGAATACAAGAAATTTTTTAATTTTTCAACCCCCAACCACTCCAATTTCACCCCCACCAAAGAAAAAACGCAGAAAATGATCAGGAACCTCTAAAACGCTTAAAAACGAAGTTTGAGCTGTTTTTATTATTTCCGCGCCGCCACTGGCACGATTTATAAAAACCATACGCGTTTTCCATCTTCGCCATGGTAGTAATACTGTGTCAAAATTTCAGTAAAATCATTTCAACAGTTTCCTCGTTACATAATATAGAATATAGACCTAAAAAAGTTATTTATGTCGCCAGGTCTTCCTTCACAGGTCGGCGTACAGTCTATTATGAAAGCAACAATTTTTTCAATTTTACAACCCCCCACCCCCAATCACCCCAATTTCACCCCCACCCAAAAAAAGTAGAAAATGATGAGGGACCCCTAAAATGCCTAAAAACGAAGTTTCAGCAATATTTGATTTTTTTTTTGTTTTTTGCTAATTACTCCGCCGCCTATGCAACGTAAATGAGTGACGTGGATTTTCGTTATGTAGACATAATAAAACGCCCAAAAAGCGTATTATCTCAAAATCAAAAATTTTCGCGATCACAATACTCCCTCACCTATCGATGTGGGAAGTAAAAGGATGATAATAAAACTCTAGACTTTTAAAAAAATTTCGATTTTGAAAAATATAGCAAGCATTACTTACAGTTTATCGAATTTCGTCCATACAAACATTATATAACAACTTCAATAGCTTTGAACATGAATACAAGAATAGGACTTTAATACCGCTTATACATAAGCATGTAGCCCAAAACAGCTTAATACATATATTAATGTTGCTGCATAAAGTCATATAGATGATAATATAATCTAGCTAATATTAGGTATACACTGGCGAGGAAAATATTTGGGTCACCAAAAAAATTACAATTAATTTTGGAAAATAGTTAATTTCTGCATCATTGGTGTAGTAGGCAGCGAATCATTCATTTTTCGATGAATTCTACCGGGCATATTTGTTTACTGAGGTAAAGCCTATGAATTGTCTCCACATAGCTTTTTGGCCTTTTTTGTTGAATCAAAATTATAAAATACATTCTTAGTCGAACTTAGCCCGTTTAAGGGCTTAATAAAGAATCTTAGAGAAAACAAGCAATTTGTATTTTTAACGTTAATAAGACTCTATTGATTAGAGTTTTGTTAATATCCCTACTCGGTGAGAACATACTTACTTTTGCTGGCCTTGGATTGTATAGTATGGTATTTGCACATATAGCACATCCTCTATCAAAGGTCCACCCTCTGCTCAGCTTGGTTTACAAATTTTCAGAAATTATCTCTAGAAAATTATTCGCTTCCGGATTTTTTGTGACTTGTAAGTCTATAAATTAGGTAGAAGCACGGTAGTTCAGTTTTGTTAGAACTTTTCCACGAAAATAGTCAAAGAGAAAAGAAGTCAATATCTGATAATTTTAAGTAGAGCAATAACTACCTTACTTGGATGCTTCAATGTAATTGTGATATTGCCCAGAGTAGCCACGTCAAATTCAATTTCGTTATCGGTACCCGTTCTATGTTCACGTGCTATCCAGCTATAAAATGTTTCCGTGTCTATGTTAGTTGCAGTAAAGTCTACGAATTCAGTTATCTATTTATAATGAATCTGAAGCTGAAATAGCTCGTGTATCGCCAGAACGCTTTAAATCTACAGGCGCGGGCGTGAGCCGGAATTGCTGGGAAGGCATGCTACTGTGTTCAATTTATGAGTTATGTCAGAAAAAATTACAAACATAAATTGATATTTTTACATGCTACCTATAACGAGGATTGCTTTACTCCCAAAGTCACATACAGGGTGATGTTCATAGTCATCTTTTGAGTAATTCATAAAGTTCCTTTAAGTAACACTCAACGTATAATTAAGGGACCCTCAAGTGTGGCTTTACTTGTGTACATATGTTTCCTAGACAACATCTAATGGGGCTTCTAAACGGGCAACACTTTTACTGTAATGTGTGGCTGCAATAGTGTTGCCGGCAACGTTATCGGCAACAACGGCCAGACTGAGCAGAATTTCTTGTATGGCCTGGTCATATAGCTACATATGTTCGGCATTGCCGATATATTTTTATGTTGCCGGCACATGACCGGACGATCGCTTGGCTATCGAAAACATCGGCAATATTGCTCTATTTTGATGTTTGTTTATTGTTGATATTGAACATTTTGGTAGGAAAATGGCTAATACTTGGACGAACGAGAAGATTATTGGTTAGAGATATTGAAATTCACTTACATCCTGAGTTATTGAAAGTGAAAATTCCCAGAATTTCCTGGACAGTTCATATTGTAACACAAAAAGTTCAAACAAAAACTGAGTAGTACTTTTGAAAGTAGTATAGGGTCTATCATATCATGCTTTCAAAACTTTATTGTGTATTTCAACCCTTAACAATTACCCCCAACTTCTTTTTTAAAATAGCACCCCACAGCTTTTCCTGCATAAATGAAGTCATTGTTTTATTTAACATCTTGTAGTGTCCTTGATTTCATACACAAACCTTTTTTTTTTCGTGAAGTCATAAGAATAGAATTAATAAAATAAGAATTTGTTTGAGTCGTAATATTTTCTTAAAAAAAAAGGACAGAAGGGACATTTTTTCGGAAGCTTGGCATGCTAGGTCATTCAGTACCCCTAAAAACCCATTTAGTTTTTGTTTTTTCGTTTTTTGCAACAATATATGTATTGGCTGTCAAATAAATACTTATTTTATTTATATGATTTTATGGAGTAGACATTTATACAAATAAATTGAATTGAATAAGTTTGCGTATAACATCAAAGGTTCCATAAGATTTTAAGTCGGTGCTATATTTGAAATCAAAAAGTTAAGGGCGAGTTTTCGGGGGTGACGTACAAAAAAGATTTTGAATGCATGATATAGTCCCTATAGTATTTTCAGAATTACAACTCAGTTCTTGCTTGGACCGATTATATATACATCCCCAGTTCCTAAAAACCGCCAGTCTTGTACTAACAGGTATTGCTTTTTTCATGTTTCTATCATTTATTTTTATTTATGGTTCAATTTCCTTTGAAAGCCATTCTTTGACATTGTTGAAGAGTTTATGAATAGCATATTATCAAGACTTATTTCTAAACTCAAGTTATCTGAAGTTTCACGCCTATTGAGATAAAGTCGAATCCACTGTCTTCTCTCTTTTTAATTTAATGTTTTGTTTAAAAAAATATAAGCCACTGCGTCAGCCATTGCTGCCCGACTATATAGCCCGTCTATGAACAAATTTTTGGGCTATACTATTGCAGAAAATATTACCGGGTTATATATTGCCGAGCCATATGCTGCAATAAAATGTCGTCATGGCCGGGCTATAGTTACCAGGAATATAGCCAAATATTGCAGTAAAAGTATTGCCCGTTTAGAAGCCCCTTAAGAGACGGTGGGATTCATTTGACGATGTTGTCATGTTCCAAATATAAGTCAATTTGTTATGCCTATGCCTACGCTTTTTGATATTTTCTGTTATCTCTTTTTGTTTTATACCGGTATTTCGCCTTTCGTGCCGGACACTTTTCCGGATGTGACAGAAACTGACAGCTCCGTACTTCAAAATTTCATGTAGATATGTCAGGTTGACATTTCGTCACTTGAGTATTACTCAAGGGAGACTTACCTCACAGTATAGTAAACAACCAGCATAATATCTCTGAGGATTTCCCATATAAAAATGGTTCCCACAGAATTTGACCTTGGGATGATTTTACGGATGTGAAGTTTGGGTAGAGATGCGAAAATTAAAATATCGATACTGATACTAACTCGATATTTTTTAGCCAAATCGGCGAGTTTTGTTCGCACAGAGCATTTTGTGCAACTGATTACACCCCTCAATAATTATATAATTATTTTCGATACCGATACAAAAGTATCGATACCAGGGTGGAATGCCTCAAAAAGTACCTATCGATAATAAAAGTACTAGATATAAGTGCGGAAGTATAGCAGTATCGTTAGCATCCCTACAAAAAATCATCCAAAAGGGGGGATTCGCGTGTACGGAGTACGCAGTACGGAGAAAGACTTATAGTGTAGATATGTTATGGTCAAAGATGATATTTCGGTCTTTAACGATATTGGCCGGTCATTGTCGTGAATGTCCTATTACAGCGGGACGTCCTGATAATGACCGGCCAATAGCGTTAATATCCATGTAAACTGGGCACTGTTGATAAACTGGGAATGGATTTACGTTTTTACGACTTTGCCCGGGCAATCTCGTTAATGTCCACTCAAGAGTGGGCTGTCAAGGTTTGAATAAAATATAGGTTATGTTATTCTCATTTTGCCATTTTTGTGTCTGTTTGTGTAAGTAGAGTGTGAGTTTAATAGCTTTAAGCATACAGTAGGTAATAAATATGAGTGCAATGCGTGAAAAATTCATTGAAAAGCTGAACTTGCTTATTAAATCAAAGCGAAATGATAATAAGGCGTTTTTGAGTGGAAGTGAATACGAACAGCAAATTAGCAAATTAAAAGGCGCGAAAGAAGTGCTTTGTACCGAGAAGTCTAAGAAAACAACGAAACATTAGAGAATAATACGTAAATATGACATAATTTCAATAAACGGGAAGGAACGCTTGATTAAACCTGTTGCGGAAACTTTACAGTCACAAGTATTGTATTATGCGACAAATGAAGAGCTGTTTGAAATAATACTTAACGCACATTTAGCCATCGGACATGGTGGAAGAAATAGAATGGTTTTCGAAATAAATAAACAGTACTGAAACATTGCGAAAGAGTGCATAATGATTTATTTACGTCTCAAACAGCTGCGCTAATCTGTAATATCAACTTTGGCCATGCATTGATGGTCGATGCCGTGAATGGCCGGACAAAGATGCAAAAGCTAAGATACTTTCAACCTTGTCCACGACAGACGGGCATTCTCGTTATAGCCTGGGCAATAACGATATTGGCCTGCATATTTGGCTTCTAACGTTAATGCCCGGCCAATGTCATCAATGCCCAATTTACAACAGTGGCCGTAACAGATACACTATCATGACAACACATGCATTGATAGACTAACTTTTCATTTCTTCAAACCAACAAAAGGAATCAGCAACTCAATTTTTTGATGTTTTGTCCGCGTTACTGGAAGCTCTATTGGTCTGATAATGTGTACCGGCTCAACTAGAGGATGATAAAGTTTAATCCTATTTGAAAAAATCAAGTAAAAACTGATTGAAGTTTCGTTAATTAATCTACCAATTTTTCCAAGTACAATAATGTAATTCAAACTTAACCGCCTAACCTGAGCTGACGCATTCCATGCTTAGTGACAAGACAAAGTTACAGCCCTGTAAGTTTTGTAATCGATGCGTTATTCAATTTTTCCTTGTTATCTACCAAAAACTGTGATTTGCACCTAAACGGTTTGATTTAAGTCCCACGTGTGATACATAAAGTCACACTAGCATTCACCAAGAAATCTGAATATGCAATAATAGACCATTTAAGAAAACATAACTTTGATATGTCACGCTTTTATTAGACACCCTGTATAACGGCCATTATTTTTAAAATGTAGTCCAACTCGACCGACATACACCAGCAAAGTTGATTTTTAGAAAAGTGGTATGGTTTGGTCATAAAAGTCGTTGAGGTTGACGTATATGCTTTTTGTTTATTTTGAAATTATAACAGATATTTCATTTTTTTTGAAACCCCCTTAACAAAAATCCTGTGTACGCGCCTGACATTGTAGGATGGAAACTATTGGTCGCACACAAAAAATACAACGATCCAAATAGTGCATTTCAACTTTTTTTTTCAATAGTACCACTACCACTATCTTTCGAAAAGCGTCGCGAAGCAGTTTTCACCTCCCCCTCACCTTAGAGGTCGGAAATCGAATCTTATCTTAAATAAACAATGCTGAGGTAGTATCACTTTCACTGAAAGCATCAACAAAAAATTATTTTTCGCAACAGCACATGCCGGAGTATGTAGCGACGCGCTCCTAAATTTCGTATTTTTTTTATAATATCAAATGCGTTGAGTTTAGTCAGCTTCAAAGAATATAGGAATGAGATAATATTATTATTCCAGGAAAAAAAGAATGAAGCATTTTATTATAGAGTTCTTCGTCTTAATCCGTGATAAAACTCTGATTTTAGTGAAAATCACAAATCAACCCCTAAGTTTGGAGGATTGTAGAACGGATACTATTGGTCGCACACAAAACATGTAAAAATCTAAATTGTGAAAAACGTTTCAGGGGGGCCAATGTCTATCATTCCACCAAATTTTATTTCTTTCCGACCTTTTGCAAACAAAAACATTTTTTGGAGATAAATAGTGCTGATGCCACATGAGAAAAGGAAATGCCAAAAATTTAACTTCTATGTGAATTTTTATTTTGGTAAGGATTTTTTTAAACACCTACATTGTGACTAAAACACTCTTACATCTTCGACAACATGTAAAGTCACCTGTGTCTTGAAAACACAATACAAGATGCAGTATTCTAGTGTATTTATCTGTAACAGATCCTTCAGCGCTCCCTTGTAGGTAGTACAGTTATATTGAGCTCTAAGGTGTGAAGTGCTATTCTTTGGATTTCAAACTTGTTCACTACTCATGTACAAGTAACAAGTTTACGTTCAATTGGTAGCGATTTCAAGTAAATAACTTTAACTTTGTCAAATGATTATTCGGGAACTAGGTATTTCCAGTACTTGGTCTATGTCTATCCACTGTGAAATAATCTGATAAATACAAATTATAACAGAATAGTAGTATTTTTTGGTGATCGAAACATTAAGTTCCATGTACCTATTCAAAACGATTGATTTCAATTTATACTTTTGCTTGACTAAGTAGCTGATATTATATTGTTTGTTTCAGATTAAATTTAAGCTGAACAATTTAGAAGAGCAGGCTGATTCTTTCATACCAGAAAGGGCGTTATTGGAAAGCAACTGCCAGAACGAAGATCTAGCTTCATTGAGGATTTCGTGGACAGGATACAGCTTAGTGATGAGTTTCGCAAAGGTAACATAACTTATAACAATACCAGTATTATGAGGGTGGTTTGACAAAACCGCGACTTCTTGAGTTTCTCGCACACTAACTTTTTTGTATTCTGTACTTTTATATGACTAATCCTATACATTCGTTTGAATGTCCAAAGTACAATAAAGAAATTGAATTTGAAATTGTTCTCTGCCATCCCTAAATCTGGGGAGCCTTAAGTCCCTGGATCTGGGGGGCTCAAGTTCCCGCCCTAGATATACAAAGATTTAACAGAACGAACTATTTTAGGATTTTTGGGGGGCTAATTTCATTCTTGGTGGGGGCTAAGTCCCCCCCGAGCCCCCACCTAACAACGCCTATGGTCAATACTGGTATAGAATTTTGACCAAGCTATACAGCGTGTTCTAAAAGTTGGGACTCTCCTCTTTAGAAGCAACGGCCTTTGAAACGGCAAAGCTAATGCACGGTGAATCAGCAGCAAAACAGTAAAAAGAAATTTCAAGCAAGTACTCACTATTTGGTAGCTACAGAAGTTGTAAGTACGGTCCTGTCGCAGGCGCCTTACAGGTAAAAGTACGATTTGCGACGTCTTCTTCAATTTGGACCACACGATGTTGTCGAGGTCTTCCAGCGTGACCACCACGATGTGGATTCAGACATCCCGTGTCTCTAGCTCTTTGCACAAGCCAGACAAATCGACGAAGTGCAGGGTGAGTACGGATAGGGAAACGATCGGCGTACACTCGCGATGCCGCAGCGGTATTTTGACCACACTCACCGTACATTAAAATCATGTTCACCAGTTCATTATTGTTATAAGCATGCACCACTGTTCTTGTTTTTAAAGCCCGATCGGCAGATGTATCAACAGCAATGCGACGGTATGATGAACTGCCTGTTTTTCTCACCGGCATCGGCAGTTCGGGCACCACTAGCGCTGCCTTGTTCGTTGTGATATTATGACATGGTGAGCCATTGCCTAGAGACGGACTTAGAATTGAGGATTTCTTTAATCGTCAGTACCCCGTTTTCTCTAAATATTTCGTTTATGTGTTACTGGAAAAAACACTCATTTTGGCGAGTACTATCCGCTGTATGAAAAAAAGTCCCAACCTATGAAACACCCTGTATACTGCTTACTGTACGAATCTGTTTGACAGCAATTGAAAGCAACTGCCCTTGCTAATTTCCACAAGAACGGAAAAAGTATATTTCGTATGCTAACTACTTTTATCGCAAAAAAGGTTACTGAAACCTAGAAGCGGCGGCATGATAAATACTTTGCCGACCTTAGCTGGAAGACGTTTTACCTAATTTTGTGGTGACAGCACTAGTACAAGTCACGTTAAAAGTTAAGGTCGCATAAGGAAGTTGTCATGCCAGAAAGTATGACCACTTCAAAGGAGTATTTTTGGCTGTTCAGCCGCAATCCATATGCGTTTCTGTACCATCTTGTTAGTACAGATGTGACATGAAATTATTCTACCATACCATGTAAGGTTCAATGAGCGCCATTCATATGGCATTCCCTTGAAGAGGTTACAACAATCATTGCCGGATATTATCCAAAGCTTTTGGACATATTTGATACTCATTTGAAGCAGGCTAATTTTAGAGTTGAAAAGGTTTTGTTTCATCAAGACTACACGCACATCTACATACGTAATCACCACAGCAAACATTCATCAATTAGGCTATGAACTGCTACTTTATCCACCATACTCACCAGATTTAGCCCTTCTGAGATTCAGATTTATAATAAAGATGTTGTCGTTGAAATAAATGCGTATACTAAATATATAGAAATAAAGTAAAATTATGTAGACAAATAAAATAATTTTTTCCCGTAAGAATTTCCGAAGTCCTTTTGGAGAGTATTATAAATATGCCCTATGAAAGAAGTTAGATACATTAATTATTATCGAAAGTCTAATGATGTGTGAGTAATCATTGAATTGTTTGTTCTAGTATCCGGGAGGTGAAAAGTGGTACATTAGCAACGTAGAGCTGACAGTCAGCCCAGACTTGCCACAGCTTCGGGGAATACCCGTTAAAGGTAGGTCTGCAAACATCAGCATTCCTATTATACTACATTCACAGCGAGTAGACTTGTTAAAAAAATTAAGCGGTATTTAAAACATCATAGCATCAAGATTGAACACTTTATCTCATTAATGGACTGGTACTTTGAAATACGTTCAGTTTAAAAGGTTGAAAGTTCAAACCTGAAGATCATTAAATAATTGAGTATATCTAAAGAGATGAACTTTTGCTTCACGCTCCATTAATCGCGAAAGTAGTATTACATCTATTACAGAACTTGTAAGAGAGAGAGAGAGAGAGAGAGACTTTCTTTACTTGATGAACATCGCTGACCACTCATTTGATTATAAGCTAAGCTATAATAAACATTAACTTCCACAGACAAGTCAGCTATACGTCTCTACCATCGGACAATCCTTATTCCAACGCCAGTTGGTAAGGCTTTTGAGTGCGACGAACTAGATGTTGATCTTGAGCCAGCTCCAGATGACAAAAGCACCCCACCAGGCGTTAGAGGTTCTCTGTTACTCAGGTTGATCAAAATTCAACCATTCATGTACAAGGGAGAGGACTTTTCTACTGCGGTACATTGTAGAAAGGGACAGTCTTCATTCAGGTAGGTTTTATTATCTTGATAGATACTCTCGATCTCTATGTTCCCAATATCTACCTGTTATCCCTTGTTGATGTATCAATGTTAGTGTCGTATTGTTTCATATAAATTACTGCTCCATTATTTACATAAAATTTGTTAAGCTTCAGAATTTTCTATTTAGGTTGGCCTACTTAGCAGAAATTGTTTAGAAAATCAAGGTACTTTCAGGTTGATAAGAATGATACATGAAAAAGCCACTTTATCATAACAGCAACTAATCATAAATATACCCACAGTCGTTGAAACAAAATCGTTCCAGCTACTTCTGTACACTTACCCAACCTACAAAATGTAAGACAGAACTTATTCCAAATTACTTTTTGTCAAATATCTTGAGATATACTAAGAAAAGCTAGATGTAGCTGGAACATATTTTGTGTTTCACCGGAAGTGGTTTTGTGGATGTGGGATTACACATTTATACAGAGTGTCCCACGACGACTAAGACCAGCAATATATCGGACCTGGGCAGTAGTAGGGAGTTATAGTTTTGGAGGTGTAAATTAGAGCATATTATTGCATCATCCAATGAGGTATTTGTTTTTAGTCATGTGACGTCCGATTCAAATTTTTTAATGGGACACCCTGTATATTTGTGACTTTTTGTGTTCCTCCCCATAAAATAATACTAATACTCTAATAAAAGCATGAATTTGTTGGTGATGTAGAACGGGTATTATCTCACTGACTTATTTCGCGTCTAATATTATAGACACCCCCGCATTGGCCGCATTACACCCACTAGGGCAACAAAATATTTAAACGCGGTAAAGACCATTTCGCCCTTTATCATGTCAAGTGACCTCTTTTTCATATTTCATATCATCATATTTCATTCATGAGCCCTAAGTTCATTCTTTTTACTTCCCACACCGATAGTTGAGGGGAGTATTGTGATCGCGAAAATTTTCGATTTTGACATAATATACTTTTTGGGCGTTTTATGATGTCTACATCACGAAAATCCACGTCACTCATTTCCGTCGGTCTGTCTGTCTGTCTGTCGGTCTGTCTGTCTGTCGGTCTGTCTGTTGGCGTTTTTCTAAGGTCGTAATCTCAGTAACCGCTGCAAGGACTGTGATGAAATTTGGGTAGCGATACGTTATGGTGTCGTAGTAGGTAATGTTCCAATAATTTTGGAAATCGTTGTACGAGGGGTGGAGTAATTAGCAAAAAACGGAAAATTTCAAATATTCCTCAAACTTCGTTTTTAGGCGTTTTAGGGGTTCCTGATCATTTTCTACTTTTTTTGGGTGGGGGTGGAAATTGGAGTGGTTGGGGGTTGAGGGGTTGTAAAATTGAAAAATTTGTTGTATTCATAATAGACTACCCACTGACCTATGAAGGAAGACCTAGCGACATAAACAACTTTTTGACGTCTATCCGAACATTGCCTGATGCCTATTACAGAAACTAAAGGACAGAATTTTTTCCGATGTATACAGGCTGTCCATTTAGTGTGTAATTCTTCGATATCTCGCAAGGTATAGCTGATATAAGAAAATCTCAAATACAAAAGTTATTTGGTTATTTGAGATGCATATCCTAAAAATATTTTGAAATATACAGAGTGTTGCGGGAAAGTAGGATAGAGATCAACTTGATTTTTTTATATGGAACTATAACTTACTCTCAAGTTCTTCTAGTGTCCATCATTGATCTCTATTTAACCCTAAAATATTTTTGGAATCGGTTGCGACGTTGCCAAGTAATAATTTATTTTCTATTAATTTCCGCATTTGCAAGGTCGCAAGTAATACGTTCAAATTGATATATTCCTTTAACTTTTCTCAATGATATTATACAGCGAGTTACTTGAATATTAAGCGGATATTATTCTGGATGCTACCAGCAATTTGTATCTACAGGGTGTTTTTGGCAGAATTTTAAATTCCAGCAACTTAAAGGTCGTTTTACTTTGTTTTTTTAAATGTAACACCCTGTCTTTTTTATTTTAAATCGAAATATCTACAAATACTCTATCTCGCCTTGTAATATTTTTTTTCGCGTTTTCGACGTTGCCAAGTTATAAATTATTTTCCCAAATTTTTAAACAAGTATCCCCGATTTTAATTTATTTTAAATAGAATCCTCTACTTATTTTTATTGGAATGAATTGCGCATGTCGAATTTAGTAAGATCTCACAATTTCAAAATTTTTTTTCTATTAATTAATGGGATACGGCAACACCGCTTTTTCAGCAAACGGTGCCCGAACGCTTAAATTTTTCCAAAACTGCCACAGCTGAAGAGGTGAAATTCAATACAAAAGTTTGTATTATTGATAATAGGCTGTTCATTGACCTGTGCAGGAAAGACCTAGCGGCATATGACAATAATTTGGGGGGGGGGGGGGGGGGGGGTACTGGCGATGATTTTGTTGCAAGGGGATCTCAGACTAAATCTTTATGCTATGGGAAAATAATAAACTGGTATCACCGTAATGTGTGGGAAGTACTGAGTCAATCAACTTGACTCCATTTTTTTAACTGTGTATAGAAGTCTTTAAAATAAACAACTCTTTCAAATAACTTTTTTTCAGAAACCTGAAAAATAAGCGAGATACAGAATCATGTAAAGTAAGTCTGGACCCTGGTCTGGACTTGTGTATTAAAACGTACCTAGACTCTTTATGCTTAGTTTTTTGTCTTATCATCAGGCACTGTACCCGATTGTACCTGTCAATTAGTGCATTAGTCACTTTCAGTTTATCGTTGTAAAATCTAAATTGGAGGATCCTGAAAGTTACGTTCAGAATTATGTGTCAGTTTTAAGATTTACTAATTTAAAATTAAGAACGATTAACAGAAAGTGATACTGTATGCACTATCTGAAAGGTGCAATGCCTAATCGATAAGATAAAAATCCGAGCAAAAAACTAAACATAAATAGACTAGGAAGGTATGTCTTGAAACACAAGCCTAGATTTGCATTTTTTATTTTGGATCTCGCTTATTTTTTAATCTTATGATAAAGGTTATTTGAAAAAGTAGTATTTCAAAGATCAACTTGGGACTCACCCTATACATGTAGGGTCAAGGTGGCAACAATGGATCAACTTTTGTTTGACACGCTGTAGCAGAAAGGTTATGAAAGGTATAACTTTCAATTTTATTTTCAACACACTATAGCTCCACTACTTTAATTATCCACAATTACTTTTAAAAATAATAGGTTGATTCCATCATAACGACCATTTTTTTTTAAGTTTGCATGTGATCCATTGTGTACTAGGGTTAGGGTTCAATGGCTCACCCCTAAGTAAACAATGGATCACTGGAGTACACAATGGATAACTATTTTTAAAAGTCTTGGAGAATGGACATACTGAACTGGATAAAATTTTTTATTTAATTTATAAAAACAAAACATATGATTAATTAGTTCACAGCTCCCTTATTCGTAAATTATAATTGGAAACTATATTTTGAGACTACCAATCAGTCTAGTACGAATAGGTGAATGATAACTCACTGTTCTGAGTAATAACTAAACACATATAACTTTGGTAACGACTGAATTTGAACAAAAAATAAATGACTGCTACTTGATCCTCTGGGTACATAACCAGTAACTAAACTACCTCACTTAAGGACTAGAAAAAAAGAACACAACGAAACTTTTCTTACGTCTAGGCGCAATAACAATCAACTAAAATAAACTTCTGGTACTTTGAAATTAAACAAACAGAATGAAAAAATGACTTAATTAACGTTGAGGGCAGATAAATCTAATGGAAAACTATAAAAAGACTGCTGTCTTGTTGTACTGCCGCTACAAATTGGCTTTGGTAATATCAGTTTGACGTCATCTTCTTTCACGAAAGATATGTCAGGCACATTAGGAACTCGAAATTTATTTTGTTGATTTTGTCTTAAAAAACTTATTTGGTATTCTAAATCCTTGTTTCGGGCTTGCAGTACTTTGCCTATGTAGTATAAAATTTTCTTTTTAGTAGCAAATTCTACAAGCACATATTCACCCTCTTGAGGTAGACGTGGTAAAGGTTGCTGCAGATCGTCATGTGTTAATATTGAGACCTCGTTTTCTTTTTCACTAATCCAATCAGAATCATAATCATCATCAGAATCCTGAAAATGCATTTCAACATTCTCATCAGAATCGCTATCTATCACTTTTTTTGAAACTTTTTTCCTTTTCACCTCTTGTTTTCTTTTAGTTGCAGCCTTTTCCATCTCTATCTCAGTTTTCTCAGGCGTGTCTGTAGCTATTATACTCCGGCCAAGTCTTCTACGCTTTCTGTTGGTCTTTCTCGGCCCAGCTTTTATTGGTTCTCTAAAATCGAACGGTGAAATAAAAGCCTGAGCGTTATTATTACCTTTAAGTGCCAAAGGCGTTGATACACTGGATAGTTTCGGGACAGTACGTTCTGGCGATATTCTGGAGTTACCTTCCGTTATAAACATGCCTGATGAGCTGTTTGAGATCTGTGTAGCATCTGAGGTGTGATCATTGGAGTTATCTTTACCAATAATACCTGGTATATTGTCAAGCTGATCACTTGTAATGGATGACAAGCTATCCATAACAGTTAGTACATTTGGGGATGTTGGTGGTGTTCCGTGTGACGGCACAACCGGCATGTTGTTAACAGTTATGCCCGAAGCGCTGTCTGTCGTAGGTACGATAAGCCTTGATGTAGAAGGAAAGTTCAATGTAGAAGAATTGTCATTATCTGCTAACGGTACACCTATTTGATGCACATTTTCTTCTCGGATTGAACAATCCGTGCAAGGACGATCGGTCACGGAACTAGGTAGAAAGTCGTCATCATTATAAATAAATCTATCAAAAGGAAATATTCCGCACTTCTTGAATGCATTCGTTATATTAGATGGGGTCATAACTTTTAAAAAGGCTGACGCAACAAGCTCTCCAATGTCATAGATTGTGACTGGTTTCCCCGGGTTTCGTAGCATCCATGAGTCTATCGCAGCATTGTAATACGTTTTGAATGGCGAGAATATGGCGACATCCAGAGGTTGTAGTTTTCCTGAGGTATGTGGATGTATTGTGAGGATGTGCACCCCTGAAGCTTTGGCCAAATCTAACGCCTCAATTGAAAGATGCGATTCGTGGTTATCCAAAATTAGGATGCTTTGATTCTCTGGAGATGAATTCGTGTGCTTCACGAAGTGTTTAATAACTTTTGGAAATAAATCGGAATTCATCCATCCAGTTGGTGCCGCTAAACCAAGTGTTCCCGTGGGAGTGTTCTTACACATAAAGTCCTTGAAATTTTTTCTCGGAAAAACCATTACGGGTGGTAGTGCAACTCCGCTTGCACTAATAATGCAGCACGTTGTTACTAGAGTCCCTTTTTCACCACTAGTAACTTTTCCCAGACTTTTTTGTCCCTTTGGCGCTATAAATTTCTGAGGTTTTTGTACGGTGCTAGTGGAGGTCTCATCGAGATTAAATATCCTTGTTCCATCTGAAAAGGCTGGATTCCTCTTCATTAAATTTTCGAGATTGTCATAAAATCTATCAACATTTACTTTATTAAATGCTGTGGCTCTTGCGAGACTGCATGGTTCTGGCCTGCGCAAACTCAATTCTGGATGCCTTTTACGAAATGTTTTCAGCCAATCTTTACCGGCCATTTCGTTTGTTGTCCATGATTGTGGAATTTTGAGGTTATTCTTTTTTGCCATTTGATAGGCTACTTTTCTACACTCTTTTGTACTCAATCCATAGAATAGAAGGGCACAGTATCTGAAGTAGTCACTAAGTACTTTTTCTTGTTCTACAGTGAATACTCTGTTGACTTCATAATTAGGTACCAACCGGATGTCAACTGTGCCCTCTGCTTTTGACTTAAAATAATACCGTCTTAAAGTCGTAAATGGAATTCCAGTTGTTCTAGACACTTTGCGGAGGCTATCACCCATTTGAATTCTTAATAAAGCTGCCTTCATACTAGCTGCGGTAGTGTTCCCTCTGGTTCGCGGCTTTTCTGGACGTGGCATTCTGGAAACAAACACCGCATGAAAAATAAAACTCAAAAATTTATTTACGACAAACTCTCATTCTATTGTGTACACAATGGATCATGATCCATTGTGTACTTCCGAAGACTGAGCCATAGTGTACTCGGACGCCATTATTATTTAAAAATGGAACCCAGCCGTAAATCATACATACTAATCAAAGGTTGCTGCAGTAAAATAAACCTAATTAAGTGTATTATAAGGCACGTATACCAGCACTAAGTTATAGCAATGAGAATACATGATAGAAAGGATCAAGTCTTACCTTGTAACTTGTATTTTTGCAAGTGAAAAGACAAAACAATGAGCAGCAGAAATCAGCCTGGCCAACGACGCACACCGAATAGTTCGAACGACTTCCGTTGCCGAACCGTAGCTACGAGTAAGAGAGAAAGCAGATATTCCTGTTTCTTTCGCACTAATAGCATGTGATCCATTGTATACGCCCTAACCATTGTTGCCACCTTGACCCTACATTAATAGAAAGCCTTGGGGTTGTGGCCAAAATTTTGAAAAGAAACATGAGTCACTTCATAAAGGAGACCGCCAAGCCTTTAATGTTTCTTGCCATTTTCAGGGGTTTAACGTTGAGGTCAAACAAAAAACGTCAAAAAATGTTTGGCTATTTTAACGCGGTGTCTTCCACACAAACAACCAACACATAGGTGTAAAATACAACCTAAACGACGACCTTTACATTCTTAAATCACCCAAATAATTACAAAATTAATGGTTTGAAAACAAACATTTGTCGATTTAAATTTAAAGGTTTAGTTTGTATTTTACACCCATCTGTTGGCTGTTGGTGTAATCTGTGTTGTGGAAGACACTGAGTTAAATTAGCCGAAAACATTTTTGAATATGCTGTCTTGCCGTATTTCACCATTTAGTTTAGGATGCAATACTGTCCCACTGTTTGAATGATATTACTTGTAAAACATGCTAACATACAAGGAAAGCGACCTTTTAATTTAGCACTTTCTTGTTGTACAAACGATGGCGCTTGCGGCATCAAGACTACGGGGCCCCCAAAACCACGGGGCCCCCCGCAGCTGCGGGCCCTGTGGGCCCTTAGTTACGCCACTGAATATATCATAGTTTGTAGTTTCATAACAAAAACTTGTAATAGTAGCTGTTGCTGGATTTTGATTTCAAATTATATTCATTAAGTCAGAGAATAAAGTCCAGCTTATCGATTAAATGAAAATTATTATTTGCCATGTTTTCCATAAATTGTCTCATGTAATGGGGTTAAACATTCGAATTTTCTTTATTCCAACAGAGACGAAACCACATCAATAGCAGTAGGATCAACGCTGGCCGTTGCAGTGATAGCAATTCTAATAGGTTATTCAGCATACAAGTACTTCAGGGTGAAGAATGTCCAGTATAACACAATGGAGTAATTTTTGGGGGCCATTATTTCGAAGGCTATTGATACATTTCATGCCAAAATGTGGAATTTAGTTGAGTACTTAGTAGCTGTGCTCACTACTTTTCAAGGCTGATGAGGCATTATATTTTTTAGTTATTGGTCTATTAAAGTTGTGATACCCTCTCAAAGCATATTGTAATTAGGCTTTGAAGCATAATGTGTTCACACCTTTATAGTTAATTATGCACCTCCATTAAAAGGAGATCGATATATTTTAGAACGAAACATTAAATCACATATTTCACGAAGTTTTAGATTAGTTCTCATATCACGTATACTTAAAGGTAAGGTAAGGGCAAAACCCTATTTCGCTACCAAATCGCTTTGAGATCCCAATTTTCGGTCCATTAAATATTCCTAGAGGGAACATACACTTACTTTTCAGCTAAACATATTAACGTTTGTTGGGAAGGAGTAACTTTACTCACGTTTCGGTGAAAGTTCTTTGGAAGTTTTGTGAACTATCAAGGATTCTAACTAACTTCATTAGTTATAAAAAATCGGATTATGTTCCTGCCTATGCGGTATGAATGCGAAATACTCGATATTGAATAATAATAGGTGATGGTGATTAGAACGAAATAGTGGATATTTTTTCAGTATTATAGATGTACAGAGTATGCGGGCAAGTTTAGGTAATTTATTTTGAGTGGAATTTGAACGAAATTTGCACTCTTTTACCTCTATATCAAGTCATTGTTAATTTTTAGATTACAGTTTGATATAGCTTATGTTATCAGCCTTGAAAAGTACTTTGAAATCGTACCGTCAAAATATATATCGACATACAAGTATTTTAGCATTTTAAGGCTATTGGGTCGCCAACTGAATTCATCAGAATTTATACATTCTGGCAAATTATATTTTTAGTATTATTTGTATGAAAATATATAGTCATACAGTTTCAATTCTAAGGAGGCTTCGATTTTTGAAAGCTATAATTTTCTGTAGAGAATTATTCTCACTATTTCTCATCAGTATCAATAAATATCTTCAAGTATGAGCATAGTATCGGAAATATTTAAAAAGGCCAGTAAAGCGTGCCGAAATGAAAAGCTTTTCGAATTCGTAAATTACACATTCATATAGAGGAGACAAGGATGGTAAGATTTACCAGTACCATCTCGTTTGTGGACTCACGTTAATTAATATTTTACTAATAATATGGATAGCGTTTGTAAGAGAGCGGTTGAACAAGGCGCTTCAATGTATACTTTAATGCCAGTTTGAGTATTTTCCATGCTAGCCCAGATATCGAGATGCATCTGTTTTAATACCGTGAGGATTTTCCAGTGACCACATATGCGAATTGAGAAACCTGATGATGCCATTACGCGTGAGTGAAAAGGGCTAACACTGGAGAATTTTTCACCAATGATTGGGACTACACTAATTCCGAGGTTCGACCTCTCTACCACTAAAAATGATTTATAAGGACAGTGTGTTTTCCACAAGAGGCATAATATACAGACATAATAGCATAATGAGCTTCTGCGATAAAATGTTTTAATTTTTGTTGGTACTGTGCCTATCCATGCCTTGTCACCTCAAATTACATTTTTACGTATTATTTGTTCCGCGAGAAGAAGACACACGTATTCTTGTTGCATGCCAATCGATATTAAGAAAAGGATCAGCTGTTTGATCATCATACAGCATTTGCCAGTTTATCATCATCTAACTATGTTAAAGTTGCTTTGTGTTCTTCTTGCTTCAACCGCTTTATCAAACCCATAATCTATGTAGTATTTATGAAAATTAATCTTATGCGTTTTGCAATAATTGCTGCGCAAGAACGTTATTAACCGAGTGACTTCACTTTCATTTTAACCAAGCGAATGGATCACTATGACTGATTTTCCTTTGAGCTCCTACACTGGAATATGTAAAACCGAGATTAAAAAACATAAAAGAAATGTAGTACTTCTGCTGTATAATGCTCAACTGGCTATTATGATGCGGTAATAAGATAATAATGCTGTTTGAAAGTCGCACAAAAACTACGTCACACTGGCAAGATGTAGATGTATACAGGAGCCATCCTGCCATACTTATTTTAGGTAAAGACAACATTGTAACTCATTTGAAATAAATATCAGTTGGGCAAAAAAGATAATTGTTGTGGTTTTAGAAATTTCTCATTTTTATTCACAGATGTTGAATCTGTTTGAAAATTGATACAACAAACTCCGTTATATGTCGGAAAAAATCAAACTTCTAAATTATTATGCAATTCCATGGATCACACTTTTTTAAGTAAATAAGTTGTAAAGAAGTGTTTGAGCCAATAAAGAAGAAATAATTGGTCACCATGTATTTACGCACCGATAAAACTTATAAGTATTTATTTCTCTGAGGAAAAAAATCTGAGACATATCTTATTAAAATGGTTGGATTACAGACGTAATTTTGTAGTTCGCCTTTGCCATATTTTGACAACACTGTTATTATGAAGCTTGTAAATAGCATATTATCTAATGTAAAAGTTAGAATCCCTAAAGGACGTCATTATTAGCAAAAAATCATTACTTCATGATTTGTATATTTAAACAGTGAAGATAAATCAAGCCATTATTGTTTCAGAACCTGATTCGAACCATCAAAGGGCATTTAAAAAAAGTCGAAACTAAAAAGACCTAAATCTCAATTTTATTATGTATCTCAAATAACTAAATTTTATAGTATTTGTATATCTGGTATGATTTTGGACTAAATAGCTATCCTACGTTTATTTCTAGTCATAAGAATAGTGCATGAACTTATTCAGGAGGAGAAGCTACCATGATTCTAACAGATCTAGAATATAGAAGATAGTTATGTATTAGTGTATTTTCTAAAAATATCTTGTGATTGTCTTATTGACCCATTGCATTTTACTGGAACGTTGAGTGAACAAAAAAAAAATTTACTAAACTTTCGGCCACCTCTGCAATTTTATTGGAAGTAAAAATGATAAATTGACATCAAAACATTAAAAAACATGCAGACAATGCAGAGGTAGCAGGAACATTACTTGGTTGACATATTTTCATTGATCGATTTATTTAGCGGCCAGTAAAACGCGACGTGTAGGTATGTGTTTACCAATTTGGAAAAAAAAACTTGTTAATTATTCATAGAATAAGGTTAAGTGATTAAATATTTGAACTTATCCATATCTGAACAGAATCTTCCATAATATTAATATTGCATATCCAATATTTTTCTTTATATATTTTTTATACTCAAAGCCTCGAATATTTATTATAGATTTTTGTGATTTTCCCTTCGAATATGAAAGTATTGCATTCATAAGTTGAGATAACTGTCAGTCAAAATTAAATATTGATCTATTTCCCAATAAGGTCAAGATGCGTATTATCTGTTTAGATGTAAACTGAATTGAATCAAATAGCAATTCTATATTCTGTTGATGCAAATGTAAAATATAAATTATTTCAGCAGAAGTTGTATTTTTGACTGGTAGTTCAAGAGCGAAACAGCGAATTTTGCAGAGAAATCTGATTCAGACACGTGGAATATAGAAATTGTAAAAAGCGATCTATATTATGTTTTTAGGACTTCTTTGGCCTAGAAAAATGAATATAAAATAGTATACAATCATCAATTTAAAAGATCTGGGTTACAGAGTGCGGACCACAGGAAAAGTCGCATACATTCATAACATTATTGCCTTTTGTTTTGGTACTCAGATTGATGGTTTCGCAGTACAGAGTCTCTACAGAATCTATGTATTTCTTTATATTTTCTACTTAATCAGTGTGCTAATTTGATGTTAGATGTCACTGAATATAATAGTTGTTTAGTTTTAGTTAGGGTGCAACAGCTGGGTTTTCTATATTGAAGCTTCAAATATTTATCGATTTATAAAATATATGTTAAGTAATTGTACATATATGAAACAAAATATGTTGTGAATGATTTGATCACACATGATATAAACCTCTTACTTTACCCAACTCTACAGCTGAAAGTACAAAAGTGTTAAATCTCAAGAACGTGGCGACGAATTCTGATCACTAAAATGGGTGAGACTCGTAATAAGAGACAGTAAATGTTTTACGAGCATTACGATATATGGCACAGTCTTGCTAAAACAACAAGTTTTCAAGAGAAATATGTTCCACATTTGTCAAATAAATACAGTCCAAATACCTCAGCCTAAATAGCATACCAAATACTGACACATTTTAGGTGCATTGCCTTATAATGAACCATTCATCGATTTTATAAGCCCTAAATGTGGCAGTTTTGAAGTCTAAGGTTCCAGGAATAGCACGCGAACTTGAGAATCGAAGAAAATACGTATTCCCGTGTTATCGAGGAGGCGTGGCCGCCTGTTCCGCTCACCACTATACGTGTGTCTGAAATGATGGGAGGTACAATACAAAGGTCCAAAGGTAAGGTCCAAAGGTCGAAAGGTATGATCCAGAGGTCACCATAAAAATGCAATTCTCGTATAGAATCTGCTGACGCCACCCTTAAACTTTGTAAATTGAAGAGTAAGGGCTGCGCTAGGGTAACACAGTGGCCTTGTTTTGGTATAATGTTTGGTTGTCAAATTACAGACATTTGAAAAATGTATGATTTTGTATTGTGCGTGCTTTTGCACACTAAAAAACTTTTTGGAAAAAATCGTTCTGTGTTGCCCTTCGCTAAGTTCTTAACTATCACCATCTAAAATTCTATGTATGTAGTTCGAAAAACAGGTGAGTTCTATTCTAACACACGAATCCGTGTTTTACACGGCAAATACATATGTATGTGTATGCCCTTAAGGGGCCTGGATACACACATTTATACATACGTATTTGCCATGTAAAACACGGGCTCACAATTTCTCGCATAACACACTCTATTTTCAAGCTTCATACATAATATTTCAGAGAGCAATGGTTAAGACATTAATGAATGACAACTATTTTCGACTTTCTCAAAACAGTTTTTTAATGCGCAAAAAACTCGCAATGTAAAAATCATACATTCTGTAAATGCCTGTAATTTAACAACCAAAGAAGATATCAAAAAAGGCTAAATAGTTGCACAAGCGCAAGCTTTCTTCTTCAATTTGCTCTTTGAGTCATTACTGTAAGTTTAAAGGTAACTTCAGGAGCTTAGAAATGCGAAATTCATTTTTATAGTGACCTTTGGACCTTACCTTTGGATTTTTGGACTTATCTGCCCTCATCTTAGACACACATACTGTGTGTGTTGTGTCCCTACTCTTTATACTTTTCATTAACGATATTTTTGCGACTGATATTGGACAATGTAATATGCATCTCTTTGCTGATGATATAGTCATCTATTTATCTAGAAATGATCTGAATCAAGCTATAACTGAGATTAATACGGCCTTGGAGAATTTGAATCGTTGGTTCTTTAATAACAAACTAGTGGTAAATACTATGAAGTGTAAAAGTATGTTCATTTCTAATAGAAAAAGTCTTAATTCTGGTATTTCTGTCCAACTAAACGGTGAAAGCTTGGAGCAGGTTACTGAAATTAAGTATTTAGGAGTTGTTGTAGATGAACATTTGAAATTTTCGAAACATGTTGAAAACATACGTAAAAAGATCTCAAAAAAACTTGGTTTTGCTTACAGGGTAAGTAAACATTTATCGTCATTTGCTAAACACATGGTTTACAATACTGTCATCAAGCCTCACTTTGAGTACTGTTCAACAATACTATTTATGTGTAACAAAACTGACATACAGAGAATGCAATTGCTACAAAACAAATGTATGAGGTTTTTACTGGGTTGTAATATATACACCAATATTACAAGAATGCAACAAATATTAAATTGGAGGTCTGTGGAAGACTATATCAAACTGCGAACACTTACATTCATATACAAGATAGTTAATAATCTAATTCCACATTATTTGTCTGAGAATATACAGTACCGATATGAAATACATAATTACAATACACGTCAAAAAAACCATGTACATATAAAACCCACAAAACTAAAAATAAGCAAAAGAAGTGTTTTTGATGACGGCATGACAGAATACAACAAACTTCCTATGCATGTTAAATGCCCCCCCACATCTGTGATATTCAGGAAGCGATTGGTAACCTACTTATAAAAAACATGTCAATGTTAGTAACCTTATCTATTTATATTCATAATCTTAGGGCTAGCGGCGTACACGTTTTGCTCTCATTTGTATTTGGTGTAATTTTGAATTAATTATACACAATCGTACAAACAGCTTATGTATGCTAAGATTTTATGGATTTTATAATTATATGTCTAGTGATGTCATCTGTTTTGCTCGTAGTCATATTTTTTTTATTTTCAACTTATTGCAGAACGCTATGAATATATTAAATTGATAATATTTTATTTTATTTTTGCTTTATTAATAAGACAAATATAGGTCTAGCAGTGTTTATGTGCTGTGCTGTACTTATACAGGGTGAGTTTTTAGTACCGGCTCGGTCGATAACTCCACTACTATAGAAGATAGCGAAAAAAGTTGTATATAAAAGTTGTAGCCACGGATATGCTCCTTGCTCAGAAAATATTTAGATTTATACAGGGTGATCCATAACTACGTGGTGATGCAAACATGCATTTTTTTAAATGTGACACCCTATATATTATTCCATATTCAGATTCTACTAATGATTTCCGTTCTTCCAATATAGGGCATTGTTACATTATACAGGGAGTTTCAAAAGTTATGACCATTTTTATATCCAATCGCGGACAAATGAACGTACTGTTTATCAAAAAGTAATGAATCAAAAATTATTTTTTTTACATGAGAAGATTAAAAATATCCTCTAGTTTTAAAATCGGCTATAAAAGAAGCCCGAGACGCATATTCGTATACAGGGTGATGTAGAATGCAAAATCCAAATTTTCTCTTTTTTTCCAAATGTAACCCCCAATATATTATTATCCCAAAGAATTGACTTTAATATGCTCTTTCATCTTTGTATAGCACTTGTTGTACCCACGTCCATCAGTTTCCGAGATATTTCGATTTTTCGGTAAATTTAAAATATAGCCTCTATTTGTGTACTGAAATTTATTTATTTTGAGAAAGTACCTACTATCTGATTTGTTTTTTATTTAACGAACAGCTAAATTATAACGTCTTGATAGTATTTGATGAAGTCAAAACCCTAAATCATCGAGACAATAAAGTCAAGTATGCTGAGGAAACAATTTTGTAGGCGTCATGCATAATTATCAAGTAGTTTAATCAGGTAGGCTTTGAAAAATTGACAGTTTTCATAGCCTACTCAATAATTCCGTACTGTGTGAAAAACTAGCTTTGAAAATTAATTTTTCCATTGAGGGTATTTAGGAGAATCTTTGAGAAATTGTCTACTTGCCTCTAGAATATATCAACTATGAATAGCAATATCCAGAACGGAGGCACTCTAAAACTAGTGCGTTTGAAAGATTGAAGAATCGCTTTATTTGGACTGTGTCGTTTCATATTTCATAGCCTACCTGATACATCTGCTTGATAATTATGCATGACGTCTATAAAATTGTTTCCTCAGCACACTTGACCTCTATTATCTCGTTAGTTCAGTGTTTTGACTTGATCAAGTATTATTATCGCCTTATATTTTAGTTGTTTGTTAAGCAAAAACAAAATTTGGTAGTATTTTCACAAAATAAATAAATTTTATTAAAGAAATAGAAGGTATATAGAAAAATCGAAATATCTCAGAAACTAATGAATGCAGCCATAATAATTGCTATACAAAGATCAAAGAGCATATTAAAAGCAACTCTTTGGTATAATAAAATATTGGGAGTTACATTTAAAAAAAGAGAGAAAATCTAGATTTTGCATTGTACATCACCCTGTATACGAATATGCGTCGCGGGATTTTTTTATAACGTATTTTAAAACTAGAGGATATTTCTAATTTTCTCATGTAAAAAAATTTTTTTTGATTGATTACTTTTTGATATACAGTACGTTCATTTGACCGTGATTTGGATACAAAAATGGTCATAACTTTTGAAACACCCTGTATAATGTAACAATACCCTATATTGGAGGAACGGAAATCATTAGTAGAATTTGAATATGGAATAATACATAGGGTGTCTCATTTAAAAAAATGCATGTTTGCATCACCACGTAGTTATGGATCACCCTGTATAAATCAAAATATTTTCTGAGCAAGGAGCATATCCGTGGCTACAATTTTTATATACAATTTTTTTCGCTATCTTCTACAGTAGTGGCGTTATCGACCGAGCCGGTACTAAAAACTCACCCTGTATATATTTTCTATTGTTTTTTAGTTTATTGTAGACCCTGTAAATAGCTTGTGTGTATGCTAAATAAACGTACTACTACTACTACTACTACATACTGGAGAAAGGGAACGGGTGGCCACGCCTCCTCGCTAACACGGGAATACGTCTTTTCTTGGATTCTCAATTTCGCGCGCTATACCCTAGACCCCTAACGGAACCACCAAGGTCAAAATGGGCCTCATCCCTGAAAATGATTTTGTTCTCAAAATCGGTATTGTTCTCTTAAAGTGACAAGGTCACCACTCAGGGCCTCCCCCAGGAGCCTGGGCCGTATGTTTGACATTACTGGCGGAACCAACACTTTCGAATACCGATTACAGCAGATGAATGAGGTAAATTCTGACGACAAAATACTAAACGCACTTTACGAATGGTAGCAGTTAAACTTCCATGATTTTGATAATACTGTTTAATAATCAGGACGTACTGTTTTACATTGCAAAATGCTTACTGACGTTCAAAAATATATAATCTTTCGATCTGTCAAACATGGCGGTCAATTCAAATCTTGCCTCCTGTTGAAACACTAAGGGCTAGTTTAACAATCATTGGTAACCCGTGGTAGTCACTTAACCGACAGGTGGAAGTTAACTAATAGTTATCGGATCGCTCTATTTCAGAAAAAAAACCAGTGGTTAAGATTATTTATCTTCAAGTTGGCAGCACGGAACACTGCCATAATTGTGTTGATGAATAAACGTAATCTTTGTATTCATATTTTCGACTTGTGTCACAACAGTCAATGTCAAAATGCATGTTTTTATAACATTTAAAGGTGCTCCAAAGCAAGCTTGTGTCATCGGTTGACCACAACAAATGTCAAAGATAACCCATACTTATCCTTGGGTTAACTTAAGAACTGGATAACTAGAGCTTTTGACGTAAACCGCCGATTATGAAACGCATATTGTGTTCGTTAACCACTGGTTTTCTTGTAACCTCTAGTTAACTGCAGATTGTGAAACTGGGCCTAAAATATTTAGACCAACAATAGCCTTTCATAAGAGTCAAACCTTATTTAATGGCGGAATTAAACCATACGAGTATAGGCAAGAAGTTCCACACTTAGTCGAAAACTGTTTTTCTGTCGGTTCAGCTTGAATACGTTTGGACGACTACAGGCTGGTCGACTAAATGAAGCAGTAACTTTTATTTAGTAACGTCTTCTATTTGAGGCGTTAAGCAAAATTTATGACCGAATTCTTACAAGTTTAGGGATTACAGCGATTGCGATAATGAATAATTCGAAAAAAAATGATAGGGCTACCAAAAGAGAGGCAGCAGAAAAGAAAATCGGTTGCTTAAAAAAATATTTCACAACAGAAGTGAGGATAGTTTGTCAACTGTGTGGTATTCTGAGTGATTCAGATGCTACAGGAATATATATCTTGGTCAACAAGCACAGAGTTTCTTATCGAAACATCGTTCCAACAACTCTTAGGGGCACCTTTATTATCGATATGCATATATCTTAGCTGAACAATGGGCTAAATTATTCTGAACACTACTTCTGGTTGAACAATGTAAAGCGGGGTTAATTTATAGCTAAAAAGCTGAATAGATTGATACTAGGCGCGAAATATTGATAGTTGTGATACTAGAAAGAGAAACATGGATTCTGCTAATGATCACTAAAGAATGTGGTGGTTGAGTTGGTGAGCGTTTGTCAGAGTGGTCGTCAGGACCTCTGCTGTCAGGTCTGATCATCCACCAGGGGCGAATCCAGACCTCAGTCTTGGGGGGTAGCGGAGCAAGTTGTGTGTGCTTTCACCATTTTTTACCTTCGTGAAGGACGTTGATGCAAGAGAAAAGGAAAATGTTAATAGTATTAAAATAAAAAAGAAGATATAAACAGCAACTGGAATAGTGGAGTATCAGTTATTTTAGGAGATGAAATAAAAAATCTTATTGATGCATTAATCAATTTTAATTTTACGGAATGCAAATAATATGTAATACGTAATACGTATCATCCGTGAAAACTTTATTGGCACAACATACAAAATTAAACGATCATGAACACTCAACAGTCAGGTACCCTAGTAGCCACAACACGTACTCCATTTTTTTCAATTAGTATTTTAACTTTTCTAATCGGTGCAATTTTCAAAACAGGTAATTAATGAGTTAGGTAAATTTTTGTGACAAGCTACCACCTTGTATAGGACATTCAACTGATATGCATCACTGTAATAATGCAAAACAAACCGTTTTGCAATTTAGTTACTGCAAAAAAGATTTTTATTCAGTGCGTCAATTGCTTAAATAAATAAGTTAAATGAAATAAGTCAAAGCTGAATCGAGTTTCTTTATTCGAAAATCTTGGGAGGGGTAATTACCCCTGTTACCCCCTCTTGTATATGCCTGTGTCATCCACAGATTGGAAAATTACGGGAAAAATAAGGGAAGGATATGAAAGGAAGGAAGGAAGAAAGAAAGAAGAATACCGATATTTAAAAAGGAAGGATCTGGAGGTTTCGCATATGCGTATTTGCAAGGAAACAACATTAGATCTGCACCGAGTAGGGCCTGTTTTCTAAGCAATCTAACCACCTAATGAGTTAATTATCTAGCCACATGGTTTGCTACATGTGATGTTGCTTCATCATAACTCTTTATAGTAGCAAGACAACTAGTGGGGACTTCAGACTCTCACCATATAGTTGTGTTCTGCTGTAGGAAGTTGTATACACCAGAGCAACTGCTGCTGTTCTACAAGGCACAGATCCGACCATCCCTGGAGTATTGCTCCCATGTGTGGGGATGCGCTCCGAAATACTCTCTAAAGCTTCTGGACACTATCCATAAGAGAGCAATTAGATTGGTCGATACGCCTGACCTCACAAAGGACCTCCACAGCCTGGAACATCGAAGGAGGGTGGCTGACCTGTCCCTGTTTTACAGATTCTATCACGGAAGATGTTTGAGTGAGCTCTTCCAGATAATAACACCAAGGGCCGTCCGAACCAGGAACACTAGAGAAGCTCTGTGAGCTCATCCGTACCAGGTCGAGGTCCTTACTCCCCGAACCAGTCTCCTTCAGCATTCCTTCTTTTGGAGAACTTTGACGCTGTGGAATCAGCTGCCGGGGAATTTGTTTCCCGACGGCTATAACCTGCAGCGTTTTAAATCTAACGTGAACCGACACTTATCCTCTCGCAGCGCTTCTACAGCGCCATAGGCTTTCAGCCTTTGCGGAAGGCTGACCATAAAAAAAATATGGTTCTCATTATGCTCCCATTCTTTTTATGTTAATGTAAGTACCTTCAAATATATTTCTTCATCCATACGCATACGATTAACAACTTTGTTCCAGTAGTAATTAATTCAAAAGATTTACATAAAACCAGATTCTCCGCTTAAGCAGCTCTTCCTAATAAAATTGTATTTTGGATGATTCCTAATGTGTCAATTTATACCTTAGACAAGGAAAGAGAGAGGACAGAACGCGCGGCTAACATTTCTGTTACCAAAAAGTATTAAAAAAGTACCAAAATTTACCTGTGATGAGTGATTCCTGGCTCCTTCCTGCTGCTGTGGCTTTACAACCGTAAGCTGCACACCCTACCATTATGCACACCACAATATTTTACAATGATTGGTCTTAAAAATATCTAAAAAAATATTTTGGTGGCTATTCGTTTTCGGTAACAGCTAATGACAGCTAATTTATATAGCATCAAATGGGCGTGCGGTATCCCCTCTCTTTCCTTATCTAAATTTATACCTACCGTGTCAATACAGCTTTTAATGCTAACATTATGTGATCCATCACACTATAAGCACAAAACAGCAGAAATGTAACTCTAGAAAATATTGCAACCCTAGAGTTGCAAGACCTATACTATTATAAACTGTACGTCATTGTGGCCAAACTGTAGTTTTAAAATGAATGCCACCCTTGTACAGTTTCACCTGAATCCATTCATTTCGTAGAGTACCTGCAAACATTCTGTCACCATAAATAAAGTTTCCTCTACCCTTTTTAACTCATCTGTCTAACTAGATTTCTAACCAGCTTCCATCCCGTTTCCCCAGTAGTAATAATTGCAAAAAGCGACACCTGCCCTCTATTTCCTGACTTCGTTTCGGCTATAACTCAATTACCTCGATCGATACCAAGCCAGCCGTTAGTTGGGACGGGGATGTCTCTGTTAGCTCATAAAACAGTTGTATCTAAGCATACGGTTGTACGTTGGTTATATTAATAGCAGTCATAGAATGCATGTACATCATGACATTGTTATACGGTAATAGAGACATCTCTTGAAGTGGAATGGTTTAAACAAGTGAAGAAAGTTTTTCAAAAATTTGCAAAGTGCTTAACGTATGCTGCGAAAAATATATGGAAAAATAAATTAACACAAAATTTCTATACTTTAGCAGAAGATTAATCATACTTGACGCTTTCGGCACTTTCGGTTATTGGAATAGACAAAAAAACTGCAATTTCTTATCTAATCAAGTTATTTCTAATATTCTATTGTTTTAATTGGTTTTCTCTGTATAGCGAGTGCTCTGTATTACTATAACCCAGATTTTCATCAAAGCGCTTATCATTTCAATTCATGCTAACATATCAATTGATCTAGATACAATTAGTACCTACTAGTGTCTCAATCTGTATTACAATCAATACCACAATTATATTATTTTATCATAGTTCTGTAAATATTTCCCTGATGGCCTTTTAGGTATATAGGTGGTCAACGTTATAATAGCATGATTTCAGGACATCACAGGCAATGTTAAAATAATGAAAGTTTCTCGATACACTTATATCCGAGAAGCTTCGCTTTCGAGATGCAGCGTGTTCAATATCTTTAAAAAAAATGAATATTGCTAAAACCACTCTATAGAAAAATTTTAAATTTGGCACATAGGATGACCCAAGGATCCTTCATGTTGTATGGAATAGGGCGATAAATTAAAAGAACCAGTGACGGAGTTGTGGGTATGCCATTATCCTCTAAAAAAACTCCTACGTAGCTGACTGTATTGCAAATAACATTAATATTATTTGATGCTTCATACTTTTTGTAACAAATAAAATATATTGCAGTTTTTTTCGTACGACGCATCGTTTTCGAAATATTTGCCGATTTCCTCAGGTACTGTTATAGTAATAGTTAAGAATAGCAAGGCATACAACTTCTGATCAAATAACATAGATAAGCAGTATCTACAATTATTGGTAACAACAACAATAACGAAACTGCTCGAAATAAAAACCATTTTGTTCAAATCATAACTGACCGGGTTTTCTTATGAAGTTGTTTAAGCTAAGTAGCACTTCACGATTACTTTGTGCACATGTGTGCTGAATTCTGTGCAAGAGTTCATCTCTAGAGGGTACCGGCGTTGCATAGACAATGTCTTTCAGACGACCCCATGGATAAAAATCCATGTGGGTTAAATCTGCCAAATATTAATGCTAAATTCATGCTGAAATTTTCGTGGTCTAATTTCCTGTGGCGTGGCATTTGGATTATGGGAAACAGTCCGTCGGCGTCGTAGGAAAAAAAACGCAGGAATACTTTCTTGTTGTAAAACCATGGAGCATCGAATGTTATTTGCAACAAAGTCAGTGACATAAGCGGAGTCAAAAAAAAAGGGGAAGGAGAAGGGTATACCCATGTTCCACCACTAGTTTTTGTAACTTATCAACGTATTCCTTAGAGGATCTTTAGTTTATTTTGTACCATAGTTAACATTTTCCTGAATAGTGGTTCAGGAAATATTCATAACAATATATTTAGATTTTTCAAAATCTGTACACCCTGTATCTCGAAAGTGAAGCTTTTCCGGTTATAAGTATACAGGGTGTCCCTCAATTTCCTTGACACGTGATATTCTCGTAACAAAAAAAAGCTCAAACGAAAACTGACTCTGACTCTTTGAAAGTGCTATAGGGTCTATCACACCATGCTTTTAAAACATCTTTTTTTACTTCAACCCTTAAAGCTAACCCCCAACTTTTGTTTTTCAAATAGCATCAAATAGATTTTTCTAAACAAATTAAGTCCTTATATAATTTAAAATCTTGTAGTACCTTTGATTTTATACACAAACTTATTTTTTTCGTAAAATCGTAAGCATAGCATAAATAAAATAAGAATTTGATTGATGCAAAAAACGGATAAAACTAAAACTAGTTGGATTTGTATGACCTTTTATACATGCTTCTGAAAACAAGTGTCTTTTTTATGCTTTTTTATTACGAAAATATTACACCTCAAACAAATGCTCATTTTATGTATCTTATGTTTATGACTTTATGAAAAAATTGGTTTTTTGTGTATGAAGTCAAAAGCACTACAAGATATTGAATAAAATAATGACCTCAATAATGTAGGAGAATCTGTGGGGTGCTATTTGGAAAAGTAGTAGACGGTAAGTTTTAGGGGTTGAAGTAAAAAAAATATTTTGAAAGCATGTTATGATAGGTCAAGGGTACAGGTACCCTTGAAGGAGCTACTATGTCTCCTTTTTTCTCTGTTTTTCTTACGAAAATATTACGCCTCAAAGAAATCCTTATTTTACCTTTTTTTATTTATTTTATGCTTATAACTTCACGAAAAAATAGCTTTCTGTATACAATCAAAGGCACTACAAGATTTGAAATATCATAGGGACTTATTTTGTGTAGGAAAAACTATTAGGGTGCTATTTGAAAAAACCAGGTTGGGGGTTCTGGGTTCTGGGTTCTAAGGGCTGAAGTATGAAAAAAATGTTTTGAAAGCATGGTACGATGGACCCAATAGTACTTTCAAACATTTCACTCAGTTTTCGTTCGAACATTTTTTTGTTACGAGAATATCACGTGTCAAGGAAATTCAGGGACATCTTGTATATATACATTGTCACTATTCTATGATGTCCTGAAGTTATGCCATTATAAAGTGGACCGTCCTATAGATTTACAGAAGATGAGGAAACTTTCTCAAATGTGGCTAAGAATAAACGCCACCTATTTTATGTTGGCCCATAAATTATAAATAACGAATATGATACTTTGCACTAAAACAGTTAATGATGTCCTGAAGCTCTTTCTTGTGGGCTCACTAAATCGATTTGTATACTGCTAAAATTGAGTCGAAGTCGTTTCCTAAATAAATTAGTAGTTATAATGATTAGAAAACAAATTTTAACAGGAAATGGAAATGAAATGAAGCACGTATTTTCTGTAACGAATATATAATGAAGGTATAAACTTATACATACCATAATGTACCAGGACTGGCTTCATTCAACAGTTGACTGCGATAGCAGCGATAGACGTGATACTACCGTTACCTGGGGCTCCTATAGGCATCAGACGACTGCAATTTTAATTGAATGTTACAAATCCTACTGCAATAATTGGACATTGTAATGTAGACGCTACACGCAGCAGTTGGCAGCGATATCGCAGTTGGATTGCTACGTGTAACCGTCGCTTAATACTTAACACATTTGCGTGAACGTAAAAAATATATTCCTTAAATTATTGACGAAAGCCTGCTTGTCAAGTTGTACTTAAGTTCCTGTATGTTTGCTACTACTGTAGATACGAAATCCTTTATGAATTTGTATAGACAATGTTGTATATTAATAAATATTTGACAACACATAGTCGGAATTATTCCATAATAAACTACTTTAGGCACATTATTCAGTATTACAAAAATATCAAGCAAATACATGTTTTATGAAACGATAGATGTGTACTTTTGTGATTTTCTCAAAGCTAAAATTTATATTACATATCCAGTGTATTTTTAATAACATAGTGAGAATTGTACGTACTATAATATGGAAGCTGACCTGTTAATAGTGGCATCACACAAAATATAAGATATTTTAAAAAGACGACTAGTTTCTTCTTATGCTCCAAAACCATTATCCAAATTTTAAGTTTCAAATCATGAAATCATCAATAAAATTAAATAAGAATGCAATCAGCTGCTCAGGATGGATCCATAGAAGGACAAGAAGAGCAAATCATCAGAACGCGTACGAGCATAGCAGTCCAAAGAGAGGCAGCAGCGAAGTTAGGGTATCTAAATTTCATCGTATTTGTAGTGTGTAGTACAAATAAATGTGAAATGATAATTTTTTTATGGTCAGCCTCTCGCTGCAGAAACGCTGCGAGAAGATAAGTGTCTGTGCACGTTAGATTTGAAACGCTGCAGGTTGTATCCGTTGGGAGACAAATTCCCCGGCAGTTCATTCAACAGCGTCGAAGTTCTCCAAAAGAAGGAATGCTGGAGGGGACTGCTTCGGGGAGTAGGGACTTCGACCTGGTAAGAATGAGCTCGCAGAACCTCTCTAGTGTTCCTCGTTCGGACGGCCTTCGGTGTTGTTATCTGGGACAGCTCATTTGAGCATCTTTTGTGATAGAATCTGTAAAACAGGGACGGTCAGCGGTCCTTCAATGTTCCGGGCTGTGGAGGTCCTTTTTGATGTTAGATGTACCGATTAGTCTTATTGCTCTCTTCTGAATAGTGTCCAGGAGCTCCAGAGGATGCTTCTCCACATATGGGATACTCCAACGAGGATGGTCAGATCTGTGCATTGTAGAGCAGCAGTAGTTGCTTTGGTGTGTACAGCTTCCTACAGGGGAACAAAACTCCAAGCTTTTGGGATGCCGTTTTAGCAATACTGACGACGAGGTCGTGCCTGGACATGTTATTGTTGTTGTTGTTGTTACTTGAGTTTTCTGCATGTTGAACTGTACTTTATTTACTAATCCCCACTCGACAACCGCCTTGATATCTACGTTGATCTGTGAGGTGTGTCGCTGTCGCCGACGTACCGTCTCCTGGGATGATAGTGGCTTACCTGGTTCCATGCACGACACTAATGTACTGTTATCTGCGAAGCTGTAGATTGGATTGGATGTTATTTCCAGCAACACGTTGATGTACAGCCGAAATAATGTAGGGGATAGGACAGATACCTGAGGAAATCCGGCGTTTATTGAAAATACGTCTGATGAACAGCCCTCGACTACAACAGAGATCGTTCGTTCAAAAAGCTATTCAGCCACGGGGCGCAGGCCAGGTGGTAGTCCATAAGCAGCAAGCTTGACCAGAAGTCCGTCATGCCACACTCTGTCGAAAGCTTTCGATATATCATGTGCAACAACACGGGATTCGCCATGATTGTCTATTGCTCTGTTCCACAAGTGAGTGACGTAGGCAAGGAGGTCACCTGTAGATCTGTGCTTACGGAAGCCATACTGGCGATCATTTATGATGTTATTGTTGTCCAGGTATTTCAGGAGCTGTGTGTTAATGACAGTCTCCATAACCTTAGACATGATGCTGAGAAGAGCGACAGGTCTATAATTGGTGGGATCAGTTTTTTTGCCTTTCTTTGGGATAGGTTGTACGCAGCCAATCTTCCATGAAGTGGGAAACATGCCTCGTTGATACGAAAGTTTGAAGAGCTTACAAAGAATAGGTGCAAGCTCAGCGGCACAGCGTTTAAGGATAATGGCTGGAACTTGGTCAGGAGCAGTAGGTTTATTCGTGTTCAGTTTTTGGAGGATGCCTTTTACATCTCGATGTTGAAATTTGACCTTTGCCATTCTCGAGTTTACGCTTATGGTAGTCTGCGTACTTCCTTTGAAGTCTTCAGTAGAATTGGCTGCGACGAGCTTCCCCAAGATGTCTGCTTTTTCTTTAGGAGCAGCAGCGATGGACCTGACCTCTCTGGTCAAGGGTGATATTGATGAATAGAAAAACTTCTGACTAACAGCCATTGCTACAGACCAGAATGTTCTGGACGAACTAGGATATGAGAGGAGCTTGTTCTTGATTTTTTGGTTGTGTTCCTCCTTGCTGCTGTCAATCAGATGTTTACAGCGATTTCTCGCGTCGATAAAACTGCGGTGCTTCTCGGCTTTTGGATTTCTCCTCCATTCTTTGTAATGTTGGTTTTTAGAGGTAACTGCATCTCTACAACGGTGATTGAACCATGGCTTATTTTTGGAGGGATGCTTGACGATATGAGGAATATAGGCTTCCGGATAATAATACCTCTGTTACTTCTTGGGCGCAAGCCGATGGGTCTCGTGAGTTGCAGCAGACGTCGTTCCAGGGAAAGGACTGGTAGTATCCCCTTAGGTCGTCCCACTTTGCCGATCTGTAATGCCAGACCCGGCGAGGCTTTCTATGGTGGAGATATGGAGAATGCATTCTGCATAGCGTTGAGACGGTGTTATGGTCAGACGATCCCAGTGGAGCGGTTACTTTCACTGTAGAGATTGTTGGAGTAGTTGTGAGATATAGGTCCAACAGATTAACAAAATCTGCGTGGCGGCTGGGAATCCTTGTTGGTTCTTTGACTATCTGCTCCAAGCCGCAGCTAATAGCGAAGGCTTCGGCTTCACGTCCCTCGTCGTCCGTTTTGTTTGAGTGTTTGAGGCAGCATGAGTTGTGAACGTTGAAGTCATACAGAAAGACTATCTCTGAATGAGGGTGATCTGATTGCAGCGCGTCCACGTTGACTGAAAGCTTCTCGAAGAGCTCTTTGCAGTTACTGCTTAGTGGCCTATAAATGCAACATATAAATTTGGAATGATTTTGGAAGGACCTTCCAGTTCGAGCTCGTCTTCTCGATGACAGAAAGCCCAGATTTAACATACACGCATACGCCAAACCTACGTCTAAATCGGGTGTATAAGTCATATCCGGGATATCTGAAGCAGTTATCCATTGTTGGAGAGCCGACTTGAGTTTCCGTAAGAGCCAGAATGTGTCGCTTCTCTGCCTGAAGGTGCTGATGGACAGAGTTTATGTTGCAGGTAAGACCTCGTATATTTGTAATGTCGTCTCTGAACAAGTTTCTCTGGCCTTCGGGCCTGTCGTCAGTGCGAAGTCGGTGCGAAGGACGGTTTCTGTTGTTAGCCTGACGAGGAGTGGCAGCACAATTTTTTAAACAAGCTTCGCTTAATGTTCCCTCCGGACCACCTGGCACCCGGAGATCCAAACGGCTAGATATTTTACCTCCGGAATTTTTTGATCCTGGAAGAGCTATTGAGCATTTTTTACTTCTAATTAATCCAATTTGTCACTTATGGGAAACCGGGAACATCGGCCCAGCGACCGAACATGAGCCGTGAGGCCATTTGGCGCTGCCTATTTCCGCGAACCTATTTCTAGATTCCCGGAAATATTCCGATGTGGGGGTAATTGCACCGCGGACGAAGCTAAATGACTGCACTTATTCTTCCCCCTGTGGCAGATTGCAGAGCAAATAGTACATGATGTACTGTGGTCGGTGCGAAGTGTACCATCACCTCTGGGCGATGGGGTCGCCACATTCCTACGCCTTGTTCAAAAAGTTATCCAGTCACTGACGCAATGATAAAATTTAGCATTTTTTATTAAAGAATATATTGAGACAACGTCCTCTTCTGGACTTCCTTCAGGAATTTTTTTCGTTTAACTTTTCATGCCACAATAAATTAGGTAGATGGAGAGCGTAAATAGCAGGCACTTGGAGAAGTAGTTACAAAGTTACCTCATCTGGAGAAGTACCTCTTATACTAAAAGTAAAGCATTGATGAAAGTGGCGATATTCTGAAATTTACAGATCTACCCAAACATTGCTTTAGAAGGTACATCTAAGAACTTGTAACACTTCAACGTATATTTAGTTAATAATTGTCAATAAGTATCAATGAAGAGTGCATGCTGCTGCTCAAGATCGATTTACTGTAGGATGAAAAGCAAATCATTGAAACAGGTACGAATCTAGAATAAAGATATCCGTCCAAAGAGAAGCAGCAATGAAGTTAGGTTAGCTGAATTTTAATGTATTTTTTCAACATGTCAATGCCAAGACTTCATACAAGGCGTAGCCTTCGAGGTGGCTGTATTTGTATTGTGTAGTACAAATAAGAAAAACAAAAAATAAAATAATTCCGTAAACCATAACTTGTAAACCAATAGCTTCGATTTGATGAAATTTTTACACCTTATTACTACTATAACTGAGTTGGAAAGACTGTACAGTTTTCGAAGATCTAGCTACTGGCACTGTATCGTTTACCTTCACCCCTATTTGTCAGATTTACTAGTAACAATGATGATGAACCCCTCGAGTGTGAAATGTATGTCCTGAGGTAAAGCTCCTTCTCATTTGGAATGTCCGGGAGGAGAATGTCCTCGTTGCAATTATCGACATCAGACTATCTTTCACGAACATCTGCAGGATCAACAACAATATGAAAGCTGTCCATCACTATTTGTAGTCAAATAAACCCGCTATGCTATTTCTTGAAAAAACCGGGTTCGGCAACAACAAATCACCTGAAATTCTCGAACTACAGTGTCACTCATACCTGAATAAAAACGTAGGAATATTGGTTTGTGTTCCCCGTGTGGTTGGATGCCTATCGGGTGCGTCCCCAGGTGGCGGATAGGGGAGTGGCCGGGGGAAGGGGAATCTCGGAACTCGGTTAGTGGCAGCCATAGTAGAGTACGAGGGCTTAAAAACCCTCAATTCTTTTGCGAAAGCTGTCGCCGTGGACCAACCCACCCAAAGCTAAGGTGTAAGGTATCGTGCTGAGGGCTGAATGGTCGCAGGGTAAAGTGCGGCCACAAACGATCCCCTTGGGGAACCAGGCGTAGTGGCCCCTGTCTTCGTCAAATTTGACGAAGCTAATCCTGGCGGATCTAGGCTGGAGCCCCGAAAGGCTCCCTGGCAATGGGCAACAGCATTGCCAGTATCGGTGCCAGCTCCTGGGGGAGGGTGTACTCACGATAAAAGTGAGTGCACCCTTGCCTAGGAGATCGCACCGAACGTCCTCTAGGATAACTGAAGAACCCAACCCAATGTGTCATGCGATCCGTGCTAAAGGGTGCGTGGCGGTGGGGGTGCACCGTCGCTAACGGAGCCTCTGGGATACCAGGCGACCTCCCAGAGTAACAAGCCTTACACTCGTGCAGGGGGCGCCGCGAGTGTGGACCATATAGTTCCCCCTTACTCGTGGGATTTATTATGAGTAAAAAACCCAACAATAATAAACCCAAATCCGGGGGCCCCCCATCAGGGGACCCCGAACAGCAACCGGGTGGCCTCTCACCAGGGGACCCCGATAGAACCCTCACTGGCGAAGAGCAAGTGAGAGATATTTCAAGGGAACTCGCCAAGAGGGTGGGTACCTTGAATCTGAAGAAAAAGGGTAGGACGGGAGCGCAGAAGAAGCGGGCCCGGAGGCTAAGGCTGGCGCAGGAGGGGCAGGGCTCCGGAAGTCGAGATGCCTCTTCGGGGGCATCTGCTTCGGGGGGCGCTGCGGCTTCTGTGCGGGCTAGGGCGCCTTCGGGTGTTGCAGCTGCGGCTTCGGCGGGGCCTAGCATTGCTGGGAAACGTCCGAGGTCGGCGGGTGTGACACCGGAGGGTGCCTCATCGCGGAAGAGAGCTCGCACTTCCGCTCACGTTAGCTACGCTAGAGTGGCGCAAACCGGGCACAGGGTGGTATTCGTTCCCGAGGACTACCCTAGTGCTCAGTTGGTGGAGACGCAAGTCTTCAGCATCCAGGAGTCAGTGAGCGGACTGATGGACGGGCTCCCACTTGAAGGGGCCCTTCCAAGGTTCGCTGACTGCTACTTCTCGAGGGGGGCGGCCATCTTTGTTTGCGAGAACGAGTTCTCGCAGACGTGGCTGCAGGCTCAGGTTGGCAACCTGAGGCCCTGGGAAGGAGCACGACTCAGGGTGATGCGGTTTGAGGACCTGCCCGTCTTCAGGAGGGTGATGGCTTGGTTCCCGGGCCCTCACGTGAAAGAGGACATCCTCCTGAGGAGGTTAGACAGGCAAAATCCTGGGATACACCCCAGCTCGTGGAGGGTGATGGAGGTTAAGATGGAGCCGAAAGGCGTACGTCTGGTCCTCAGCGTTGACTCCATTAGCTGGGGCGTAATCGAAGGCAGGGGGCTGCGGCTCTACTGCGGAGCGAGCTCAGCAGTGTTTACTCTGCTGGGCAAGAACAAAGAGCAACGCGGGACTGCTGCTGCCGGCGGTGATCAGGGCCCAGGCGAGAGCCAGGAGCCTAGGGACCAAGGGCAGCTGGCACCTGGGGAGGCTGTTGTTGCTGCTCGGGCTCCTCCAAGGGGGACCGAGCGGCAGGAACAGACTCCTCAGGAGTCTCCGGAGTTGGATAGGGATGTGCCCACACCAGGAACTAGTGGGCCACAGAGCAGCACACCAGTGAGTGAGGGGCAGCTACTCGATAGTGACTCCGACTCAGCACTGGAGGGAGCCAGGATGCTGTGGCAGACGGATCAACGCCACAGTCACAGCGAGGGTAGCGGCAACGAACGGGGCCCCACCGTGGGGAACTAGACGTTGGTTCGCTACAAACACACGAGGGTGGACTGCCAAAAAAAAAAATGGTGAGTTACATTTCTTTCATTCAAATTAATTTGCAGCATTGCATAGCGGCTTCTAGGGTTCTTACTCAGACGATCACTAGGGGTCGCCATGACATAGCTCTTATTCAGGAACCCTGGATAAGGAATGGCATTATTAGCGGGCTTAACATTCCAGGGTATACCATTTTTAGTAGCGCTCCGGAGACAAAGCCTAGAGTGTGCATATTATGTAATAATATGAATGCATGGCAACTAATGGACTTTACAACTAGGGACATGGTTGCGGTGGTGATTCGCCTTAGAGAACAAGGCATCGAAAGAAGTTTAGTGGTATGCTCAGCGTACTTACCGTATGATTCAGGAGATCCTCCTCCCTCAAAAGAGATGGAGGACCTTGTGTCTCATTGTCGGGATAATAATCTCGAGCTTATCGTGGGGTGTGATAGCAATGCCCATCACACCCTATGGGGTAGCTCTAACACTAATAGACGTGGTGAAGAGCTGATGGAATTTCTAGGGACGTCGAACCTAGAGGTTCTGAATGTTGGCGACACTCCTACCTTCTCAAACAATGTGAGGGATGAGGTCCTAGACATAACACTGAGCACGGTCGGTATTTGTAATGAGGTCAAGGACTGGACAGTATCCTTGGAACCGTCACTGTCCGACCATAGACATATAACGTTTAGGATTGACGGGGAAAAAGAGGGAATCCTTGTTAGAAATCCTAGGCAAGCAAATTGGGCTTCTTTTAAAGAGGACCTAGGCAGCAGGCTCCGTCCTATAGAGCAGGATCTCAGTAAAGGGGAGGGCTTGGAGGCGGCAGTTGATTCCCTGTGTAGGGACCTCCGAGACTCCTTTGAGGATAACTGTCCCCTACGCAAAGTGGGCGTGGCGGGCAATGCCACCTTCTGGACTAAGAAATTAGAAACCAGGAAAAAGTCCCTGCACAAACTACCCACGAGAGTTAGGTACAGGAAAGGTACTCCTGATTGGGAGGAGTATAGGATAAAGCTACAGGAATATAAGAGGGAAGTCAGGAGGGCCTCCAGGGAATCTTGGAGGAACTTCTGCAGGTCCATCAATGATATTCCTGCGACGGCAAGGATGCATAGGATCCTTAGCAAGGACACCAAGTCCAAGTTGGGGACCTTGACGGACTCGAACGGTCATAGAACCAATAACGAGGAGGAAACGCTTGAACTGCTGATGAGTGTGCACTTTCCGGGATCGGTTGCCGCTCAGCAGACAGGTGCACATAGGCCACTCCGCCGTCCTCATAAAGAGGAATGGCAGATGGCAGGAGAAGTCGTCACCTATGACCGTACAAGATGGGCGATAAATACTTTTGCTCCATACAAAAGTCCAGGCAAGGATGGAGTCATTCCAGCCATGCTACAACATGGACAGGATCTGGTACTACCATACCTAGTTAGGATATTTCGCGCCTGCGTGGCTACTGGCTTCACACCGAAGAGCTGGTTGCATTCAAGGGTCGTTTTTATTCCTAAGCCGGGCAGAGGTAGCTATACTCGTCCGAAGGACTTTAGACCGATTACCCTTTCGTCGTTTTTACTAAAAACACTGGAGAGGTTGGTTGATAGATATATCAGGGATGGGCCCTTACAAAGGGTTGAAATCCATGCCTATCAGTTCGCATATCAGGCGGGAAAATCAGCTGAGCTGGCACTTCATCATTTGGTCAGCAGGCTGGAGAAAACGTTGAATCAACGGGAAGTGGCTATGGTAGCATTTCTTGATATCGAGGGTGCGTTCAACTGTACCACTACCAATTCGATAAGACGCGCCCTAGAGAGACATGGAATTGCTCCAATCCTAGTGGAGCGGATTCTTACTACTCTAGAGGGCCGAGTGGCTTCTGCAACGCTTAATGACATAAACTATAGCGTTGCAGTGGCGCGAGGCTGCCCACAAGGCGGTGTTCTTTCACCTCTATTATGGTGCTTAGTGGTGAATGACCTACTCGTGAGACTAAGCAACACAGGGGTCTACGTACAGGCCTATGCCGATGATTTGAGCATAGTGGTCAGGGGTAGATTCATTAATACAGTCTCCGAGGTAAAGCAAGGCGCGCTGCGTGTTGTGGAAACGTGGTGTAATGAGGTGGATCTGTCAGTGAACGCTGAAAAGACGGAGCTCGTTATGTTCACTAGGAAAAGGAAGATGGAAGGCCTCGTGAGGCCTACCTTTTTCAGAACGACACTTGAATTGTCTCAGTCAGTAAAGTATCTAGGAGTAATACTGGATCACAAGCTGACTTGGAGGCTGCACGTGGATTATAAGGTAAGCAAGGCTCGAAACTCATTATGGGCCTGCAGAAGAGTTGTCGGTAGTAGCTGGGGCCTGAGCCCAAAAGTGGTGCACTGGCTCTACACTACAATAGTCAGACCGTCACTAATATATGGCTCCATAGTGTGGTGGACCTGTATAAAGACGGAGGCAACAAGAGCCAAACTTAATAAGGTCCAACGTTTGGCATGTCTTAGTATAACCAGTGCAGTGCGCACAACACCCTTGAGTGCCATTGAAACACTATTGAATCTTCCTCCTTTGGATCTGGTAATCCAAGGGGAAGCTAGAAAAACTGGGTTCCGTCTCTGGAGTCAGGGTAGCTGGACTTTTATGAATCCAGGCAAAGGACATTCGACGATTCTAGCAGAGTTGCATGAGGATTGTCCTATTTTGTTGGCGAGGAGCGATACAGTTTCTCCTACGCATCGCTTCAATCGCAAATTTACGGTGGTGTTTCCGTCAAGGGAAGAATGGAAGTCTAGGGAAAGACAGCTCATCGAAGGAGGAGGACAGGTCTGGTACACAGACGGTTCACTCGCTAGAGAGGGCTCGGGCTCGGGAGTCTACGGGCCCCGTACAAGACTTTCATTCCCTCTTGGGGGGCACACCACAGTATTCCAGGCTGAGGTCTATGCGATACTTGCCTGCGTAAATCGTATTCGGGAAATTGACGGGTCTAGGAGGCGGATTACTATCTGCTCTGACAGTCAGGCAGCCATCAAAGCACTGAGTGCTTGGAAAATAACGTCGGGACTGGTCCTGGAGTGCAGGAGGGCTCTTGACGACATCTCAGCTAAACACAAGGTATCACTGATGTGGGTACCTGGGCATGCTGGGGTAAAGGGTAATGAAATGGCAGATCATCTAGCCAGGATGGGATCCGGAAACAGTTTTGTGGGCCCGGAACCAGCCTTAGGACTGTCTGCAAATTTGGTTAGGAAAACAACTGGAGAGTGGATCCAGAATCAACACTCTCTGAGATGGAACAACATCTCTGGTCATCTCCGTCAGGCTCGGGAGCTATTAGCAGGGCCTGAAGAGAGAATAGGACGATTCTGTCTCTCTCTGGATAGGAGTAACTTGAGATTGTTAGCAGGCTTATTAACGGGTCACAATACCTTCAGGCGTCACTTGTTTGTGATGAGGGTGGTCAACGACCCAACGTGCACGTGGTGTGGGGAAGAGGAAGAATCCTCGGCACACATCCTGTGTCGCTGTGAAACCCTGGGTTATCACAGGCAGACTATGCTGGGCTCAAGAACCTTGGAACCAATAGAGATAAAACGGATAGGACCTAAGAATGTACTTGCCTTTGCCAAAAGGGCAGGTCTTAGGAACTAGCGCGGATAGAGGCGCAAAAGGGCCCATCGTGTGGCCTATGCACCAGCCACATTCCGTGCTGGATAGCCTCTGGTTCTTATTCATTCATTCAACCAGGCGACACCCCATTGTAATAAGCCTTACCCTGGTACGCGGGGCTCTGCCAGTGGTGGACTCATCCTTTCCCTTGCTACTCGTGGGAACGACTATGGATATCATAAAAAGAAAAACACATAATCCCGAGGCTGGACCATCAAGTTCACCTCGACCTGAATCTGCAGCTGGGGCTGGACAATGTTTACTTCAAGCTGCGGAACAGACCGAGGCTGGACGAGAAGGATCACCTCAGATACAACATAAAAAACAATGGCCAAAGCGTCGACGAATTTGTGGCGCTGAGGCTAAAAGGAGAAGGAAGGCGAGAGAGGCGAAAGAGGCGGCATCCACAGGAACTACCTCATCCTCCTCAGCCCCTTTAAAACTAAAGGAGAAGGCGCCCAGCGAGTCAAGTGGCAAAAACCTCGCCTCCAAAAGAGGCCAGGAGGTAGCGACACCTGGGAAACACCTTCACCCAAGCACCTCCACAGAGGGCACGCCGAGAAGGATTAAGAAGGTTCGCAGTGACTCAAAGGCCGCTGCACCTTCCCAAACCTTCGCGGAAGCAGCCTTAAAGCATCTAAAGGTTGCCATAATAGACAAGGATAACCCCTACGGCAAGGTCTCCGTAGAGTGGGCAAGCCTTATCAAAAGACGGCTAAAGAAGGAGCTGGACAAGTTAATCTTGACGCCCTCCAGCAGCCAAAACAACGTGCCGACATTCAAGTCGTGGACTCACTCTGGTGAGATCATCAGGATCGCCTGTGACGACGATGGGGCACTACATTGGCTTTCTGGGGCTGTTAGAAGCCTTAGGCCATGGGAGGAAGCGTCACTGGCGATCGTCAGTTTAGACAAGCTCCCAAAGCTCACCAAAGCCTCTCTTTGGGTCCCAGAGTATCACGCTACCGCCACCTCTGAAGACCCGGAGAGGGTGCTGCGGCGGCTGACGGTGCAAAATCCAGAGCTGTCGATAGCCAAGTGGTGCACCTTCCACCATGAGGCCAAGAAAAGCCAGGACACCTGTTCGTCTTCGGTGTTGGAGACGAGGATATGGCTGTCCTAAAGAAGAGGTCTATGAGGTTGAGCTATGCGTTCACCTCATTGACCATCAGAGCCTCCAGTAATAGGAAAGGCGCTTCTGCAGAACCAAGGACCTCGGATGAGGGTACATCCAACACCGAGGCCCCCTTGGAGAACGCAGAGGGCCCCGAACATATGGACGCCATCCCTCCTCTGACGGAGGAGGAGATGGAGTCCTAAAGAGGCAAATCTATGACATCTCAGCCATGGGCAAGGATGTCATAAAAAAGGTAAATATCCTTCAATGCAACCTCTAACACGGTAGGTCGGTGACAGCAGCATTATGCCGCCGACTTGGTGTGCTGGAGGATGCAATAGCACTAATCCAAGAACCTTGGATCATAAAGAATAACAGGTCTAAGCTCACTAACTGGTCAAATTTTCAGCATACCAAGCAACTTACAACCCAGCACTGCAATATATGTACCTAGGAAGATTAAAGCCACCCCAATGGCACAATTTTGTACCTCCGATTTAACTGCGGTTAGATTGGAATGTCCATGGGAAAGAGGTAACAGCAGGGCATTGGTCCTAGCATCCTTCAGATGCAGCCACCCTACCACCAACAAAAGAATTGGAAGAGTTAGTAGACCACTGCCTCAACCAGAAATTGGAGCTTGTCATTGGCTGTGACTCGAACTCCCACCATCTGGGATGGAATAGCAAGGACATTAACTCCCGAGGTAAGTCTCTTTATGACCATATTGTTAAGAAGGATTTACGAATCTTAAATAGAGGCACGGAACCGACTTTTATTAACGCCCGCATCCAAACTGTTATAGACATTACGCTGGCAACAGCCAAAATCTCTAATAAAATTCTAGACTGGCAGGTGTCAGAGGACATTTCGATGTCTGACCACCGCTGGCTGAATTATACTTTAAGTCTGGAACTCAAAACTCTCGTAAAGTCTCGCGACCCGAAGAGGACGGATGTAAATCTGTACCACCGACTCTTAGAAGGTGCTCTGCGTAACGAACAGGTCTTGACTCCATGTACTAACGAAGAACTGGAAAGATACACAATATCTATCCAAGATAAAATAAGATATGCTTACAAAAAATCCTGCCCCATAAGGATGGTCCAGAACGGCGGCAAAACCAATATTTGGTGGTGCAGCGAACTGGAACACCTTAGGAGAGCAGCAAGAAGAACTTACAACAGAGCAAAACGTACCAAACTCAAAAAGGACTGGAACTTGTACCAATCCAACCTCAAAGAGTTTAAGAAAGTCTGTAGACAAAAACAGAGGGCTGCCTGGAGAGCCTACTGTGAAGAAATAGAGGATTTCCCACAAGCATCCAGACTGCAAAAAATGCTCTCTAAAGATCCACATCGGTGCATCGGCATTCTAAAAAGGGAGGATGGAAGTAAAACCTCCAACCTCCGGGAAAGTCCCGAGCTCCTGATGGACACGCACTTCCCTGGTTCAATTGTCACTGCGACGTCGAACTGGATGGAAGACATTTACACACCTTCATCGATTGACTGGAAATTCACCAGAGAAATAATCAGTGAGGAAAAGATAAACTGGGCCATATCCTGCTTCTCCCCCTTCAAATCACCAGGGCCAGACAGCATATGTCCAGCCCTACTTCAATGGGGTCTGGAACATCTTATGCCGCACTTGGTGGGAATATTCAGAGCCTCCTTGGCTCTAAAATATATTCCCAAAAGGTGGAGAGAGGTGAGAGTGGTCTTCATACCTAAACCAGGTAGGATGGACTACACCCTACCGAAGGCATTCCGACCAATAAGCTTAACATCGTTCTTCCTCAAGACGATGGAACGGCTATGCGAGAGGTATATAAGAGATGAGGTACTAATTCATTTTCCGCTTCATCCAAATCAACATGCATACACTCCAGGCAGATCCACCGACTCGGCACTACATCGCAACTACAAGTAGTTGGCAGGATCGAGAGATCACTGGACAATAAAGAATCCACCCTGGGTGTATTCATAGACATTGAGGGAGCGTTTGACAAAACAACATTTCCAAAAATTAGCCAGCAACTCCAGGCTAGGAACGTGCCTAGCATTGTGAGCGAATGGATACTTAGCATGCTCTCCAACAGAGCAATAACAATCAACGTAGAGGACATTTCTGTTAAAGGTGTTGTTACCAGGGGTTGTCCGCAGGGAGGTGTTCTGTCACCACTGCTTTGGAACGTGGTTCTGGATACCCTCATCAATCACCTCAACAGCAATGGACACTACACAATAGCATATGCGGATGACATAGTCATCCTGCAGACAGGTAGATTTGAGAACACATTGGGTGAACGCACCCAAGTAGCACTCAAATCAATAGAAAAGTGGTGTCTAGAACACTCATTGTCCATCAATCCCAAGAAGACTGAGATGGTTCTCTTCACCAGAAAAAGTAATATCAGGGGCCTAAACCCCCCTGAGCTTCTCAATGTCAAGCTACATTTTTCTGAAGAGGTGAAATATCTTGGTATTACCCTCGACAGAAAGCTGACGTGGAACTCTCACTTAGATAGTAGAGCCAAAAGAGCATATGTCGCTTATGAACAATGTCGGCGAACAGTGGGACGCACTTGGGGCCTGTCGCCAAGAGTTACCCACTGGATCTATACCACAATCATTGGGCCTATGCTAACGTATGGAGCCATTGCCTGGGTACCTAAAGTTCTGCAGGCGACGGCGATTAACAAATTATATAAAATACAACGTATGGCCTGCATTAATATAACAGGAGCCATGAGCACAACACCGACTGCTGCTATGGAAGTAATAATTGGCATTACCCCTCTAGATATCTACATCAAAGAGGTTGCGTTACTGTCAATGTTACGACTTCGCACGGTTGGTATTAATCCAGATGTAGGTATGGGACGACTGAGGCAGCTGGTATGGCGGGAAGCGCTAAAGGCACTACCTATGCTACAAGCAACCAGCGACTCTATTAAACCAACATTCGTTTTTAAGAAACCCTACAAAATAGAAATTAAACAGCATGTTGAGCCAAAGGCGACAAATACAATTTGTATATACACAGATGGCTCCAAAACAAGGGAAGGCACTGGATGTGGTGTATACTCCAGGTCTCTAAACCTAAGAACAAAGTGGGCTATGGGTAAACACGCTAGTACCGTTCAAAAGGAACTGGCTGGCATATCGAGAGCCGCAAATGAACTAGCCAGGAGAGATGTATCTGGCAAAACTGTAGCAATCTGCACTGACAGCAGACAAGCACTTCTAACCCTGAAAAGACCTTGTATCACCTCAGGGCTAGCAATGGAATGCCGCCAATCTTTAGCCCATCTTCTTCTTAGAGTGCCGTCTTCATCATTGAAGGTTGGCAACAATCCCGGCGAATGTCTGTCTATCTTGGGCAGTTCGTAGTAGGGAATGAGCATCCATACCTGTCCAATCTCTTATGTTTTTCAACCAGGAGTATTTCTTCCTACCTATGCCCCGTTTGCCCTCAATCTTCCCTTCCATTATCAACTGTAGGAGTTCATATCGACTTCCGTGCATTATATGGCCCATGCTTCGGACAAAAACAATATTGTCCTGAGGTGGGTTAAAGGGCACAACAACAACAAAGGCAACCGTATAGCGGATGGTCTAGCCAGGAAGGCCGCTGACCAAAGAATCTTAGGACCATGTGACCTTTTTGGAATGTCGACAACCACAAATTTCGGAAATAGCCAAAAAACACTCCCATGCCCAAATGGTAAAACGATGGGAAGAACTACAAGGATGTCGATTTGCCAAGGAAACCCTTGCAGGTTTTGACATGGCAATATCCAAGAAGTATTTGGCGATGACCAGACCAAACCTACGTCTCTTAGTAGGATTCCTGACTGGCCATTGTCAACTCAGGAAACACCTCCACACTATGGGGTTAAGTGACACACCGATATGTAGAATGTGTGAAAGCGAAGACGAAACTGTGGAACACGTCATATGTGAATGCCCAGAGTTATCTTCTATGAGGTAGTGTGCGTTCGGCGAGGCTTGGCCTACACCTGCCCACATAAGGGAGATGTCCCCTAGTGACTTGTACAGCTTCCTACAATTGGCAGGATGGACGATGACCTGAGGGAACAGCTCCCTGGGAGGATGCACAATGGGCCAGTTGTGGCCTAAGTGCAGTGGGACCACTCACCCTCCCTACTCTACAGATACAGGATGGTTGTGTTCGTAGCAACTAGTCCTTGTCAAGAGTCACTGGCAGAAGGCAGAAGACTCGAGTTGAACGAACCTCAAACCATCTTCCAAGTTGATTTGCTGCCTCTACCGCTAACCCTCGGAAAACAACTGGACTGGTATCCTGGATCACCTGTACGACAAGATCGACTTTCTAAACAGTAACTATACGTCTTTAGAAGTAGCTTTATTGGATGACTACAACGCTCTTAATGACACCTGGTTGGTCTACGACAAATCTGACGCAGTAGGGCGAGCCGTCAAAACATTCGCAATAAGCCAAGTACTTGCTGGAATGTCGTTAACATATCTAGAAAAATTCCTCCACGATTCCCTTAAGTCGTTTCTGCTCTCCTTCTTGTGCTTCTGCAGTATCTTTTTGTACCTCCACCGTTTTCCTTTTGTTTTCAAAATTTTTGATCCAAACGTTAGCATTGACTGCTGCGCTAACCTTACGCAGGGGGTAGCTAGTTTCAAAAGACACCGTAATGTCCGTACAAAGGGAATCCACCGCTGCCTTGATATCATCTCCACTACTGAGATTGTAGTCTTTAGATCCCGGCCTGTTGGCAGAGTCCTGTTTGAATAAGGCCCAATTAGTGGGCCTTCTCTATTTTTCACTCACCATTGTAGATCCCGCCCTGTTTTCCCCACCGCACATAGAGCCGATTTACATTTCTCCCTCGGAGCCGCGGCCTTCACCTTCGCTACTGCTGCGGATACTCTCGCTGCCCCTGATGGAGCTCCAAAGGATTCGGACACTCCAATCTCCCTCTGTCTGAAACCTCCTCGACGTGGCCTTCCACCCTACTTCCACAAGCTTTGAGACCACTGGGTCTCGCAGTTGTGTTGTGACCTGTATTACGACCTGCTGGGCTGGATCTTCCCTTCAGGCCCCTGGGTGGGAGCATGAATGTCGCCGCCAGCCCCAGCAGGTGTCGCCGTCTCAGTTATCTGCTTCTTTTTGGTTAGCAGTGTGAACACCGCCGAGCTTGCTCCACGGTAACATTTAAGACTTTTCTCTTCTATCCAGCTAATGGAGTACACGCTCAGAACAAGTCGGACCCCCTTCGGTTCCCTTTTGCCCTCTAGGATCTTCTACGAGGATGAACTCCTTGGTTTTGCCTACTAAGTCTCCTCATAAGAATCCCTTCCCGTGTCTTCTAGAGGGGGTCCCAGAAACCAGGGCATTACTCTATAAAAAGTGCGAAGTCCATAGAAGCCTATGATCTTAAGCCTCACGCCTTCCCATACTCGCAAGTCTCTTGCTCGAGCCTCCAGGCATGCCCGCGAGAACGCGTTCTCGCAGACAAAGATGGCTGCCCTTCTTGGCAGGTAGCAGTCCCCAACTTGTGAAAGGGCAACCCTTTCCGGGAGCCCAGGCTGACCGCCTCCCGCCAAGCAAGGAACTGAGCCACCGTAAGTTGAGCCGCTGAGCAGTTCTCTAGTACGAAGACAAATCCCACGAGTCAGGGGGAAATATTTAGTACGTACCTACGGTGCCCCATGCACAGGTGTAAGGTAAAGAACTCTGGGAGGTAGCCCGGTATTCCAGAGGTTCCGTTCGTGACGGTGCAACCCCACGGCCACGCTCCCTTCGGCACGAGTCGTATAACGCCTTAGGTTGGGGCCTTCGGTTATCCTAGAGGACGTTTGGTACAATTTCCCAGGAACTGGTACCAATACCAGCAATGCTGTTGCCCATTGCAAGTGAGCGCTTTCGGGTCTCCGGCCTGGATCAGCCAGGATTAGTTCCGCCACGTTTAGCGGTCACAGGGCCGCTGCATGTAAGGTGCAAAACTGCACGTCGGACAATCTTGAGAGTCGCCCTGCGAACCCTCCTGAGAATGAAGAGATCCCAGGTAGCCTTTGTCTAGAAACTCTTATCTAGGATCTCCGCATTCCCTTAACCCCTCGGCTCGTATGGTCTGAGAGACTTTTTCTCGAACTTTGTCTGTAGCGCGGTCTGCTTTGCAAAACATGATATCAACTGTCTGCACAGAAAAACCTTGTCGGCACGGAAGCGTATATCCCACATATACTTAAAATATCCAGTACCAGGATTTAGCGGCTGGTATGACAATTCCTGTGATACAGCTCGTCGGCAAAAGGTTCTGGTTTACCCAGCCTACTTACATAACTCCACCATGGACAAAGCGGTAGTATTTGCTAAGACAACCAACTAAAGACCTATAGTTCTGCTTTCTGCGATGAACAAAGGGATGAAGAACCTTGAGCTTCATCATTTAATCAACGACAGACAATATGGTTTCCGGCATCAAAGATCAACTGTGATCCAAAAGCGTAACTTCAAATTCGGGGCCTCCCGCAAGATTTTTCTCGGGACCTACCGCAAGAAATTTTCCATGGCTTATTGTTTTATATATTATATACATATACACGGTGAGTCCTCAGTTGATTCTTTTTTAAACTGCGTATAGAAATTAATAAAATAAACAAATTGTTCAAATAGCTTTTATCCGAAGACTGCAAAATTAGCGAGAAAAATAGTAAGTCTGGACCCTGGGCTGGACTTGTGTATTAAGACATGCCTATAGTCTCTTTATGTTTAGTTTTTTGCTCGAATTTTTGTCTTATAATCAATTAGTGCACTGGTTACTTTCAGCTTATCGTAGTTAATTCCAAATTGGTGAATCCTAAAAGTCGGGTTCATAATAATGTGCCGCTTTTAGGTATTACCAATTTAAAATTGACAAAGATAAACAGAAAGTGACTACTGCGCTATCTGACAGGTGCAATGCCTAATCGATAAGACAAAAATCCGAACAGGATACGTATGTCTTGATACACAAGCCTAGATTTACATTTTTCATTTTGGATCTCACTTGTTTTCCAGTTTTCTAAAAAAACTTATTTGAAAAATCAATTTATTTTAACTCTTCTATACACAGTTAAAGAAGTATCAACTTAGGACTCACCCTGTATATGTATATTAAAGAGAAAGTCTTGGGGTTGTGGCCAAAATTTTGAAAAAAAAAACACAGGTCACTGCATAAAGGAGATTGCCAAGCTTTCGGCAATGTTTATTGCTATCTTCAGGGCTTTAACGTTGAGGTTTGCTCGCAAAAAATAGCAATCTGCATTGAGTCACAGACCTTCAAGTGCAATTCTAAAACACAAAACGTCAAACATTTTTTTTTTGCTAGTTTAACTCGGTGTCTTCCACAACAAACACCCAACACATAGGAATAAAACTAAACAACGTCCTTTACATATTTAAATCACCCGAAAAATTAAAAATTCGTGGTTTGAAAACACCCATTTTTCGATTTAAATTTTTTTAGACGGTCGTTGTTTAGTTTGTATTTTGGTTGGGTTTTTTCACCTATGTGTTGGTTGTTTGTGTGACTTGTGACACCAAGTTAAATTAGCCAAACATCTTTTGAGGTATGCTGTCGTGCCGTATTTTTCCTGCGCCAATTTTTGGGGTTTAGTTTAAAATGCAATACTGTCCCACTTTTTTAAAGATAGAATTAATAGGTATGTATCATTGGGTTCATAGGTGTTATTTGTAAAAAATACTAACATACAAGGAAACGAAGGCGCTTAAGGACCCTGGGCCTCCAAGACTACGGGACTTCCAAAACCACGGGACCCCCACGCAGCTGCGGGCCCTGCGGGCCCTTAGTTACGCCACTGTTGCGACCTCCTGGCTTACGTCACACATATATGGAGCAAACTAATCCATTCGTGTGGTGAGGCTCACGTTGTTGCTCTCGATGTTTCAGAGGGATTCGATTATCTGTGGCATGCGGTTCTCCTAAACATGATTCCATGATGCGGCCTTCTTGCAAACTTTGCGGTTGGATAGCAGACTTCCTCCTGGAGTTCCGCAGGGACTGGTGATGAGTCCGATATTGTTACTGTTTCAACTCAATGATGACGACAGTACTTTGCACGCAGGCATGATGAGTAATATTCAGGAAACAGATGGTTGGGGTTATGTAAAGAAAAAGAGAGGCAGGTAGTGTCTCTTTTTAGTGCCTCGCCGACGATTCGGCCTTATTAGGCTGTATTCACGGCACTAAAATAATTTTTTTTAGCAAACAAATATACCTGACTTATGGTATAAATTAACAACGTAGAATGACAATAAACAACAAACAAAGAAAAAAAGGAGGGGGTGATTATTATTCATTAACAATCGTTTGATATTTATCACAATTCAGTTCAGCATAAACTTTGACTTGGAAAGTAACAGATTGGAAATGTTGACATCTTCTTGATATTACAACGCAGATGGGAAGATTCTGTATTTTTTAAAAATTCTGCCAGTGGCAGCGAACTAATCGTCAAAAAAGGATGCACTATAAAGCTGAACAAACGTCGTTTTTAGATATATTGAAGATATAAATGCTTGAATATGGCGTTGAAAGAGCGCCAATCTATATTGAATGATTAATAGTCTTGATAATCCCGCATAATCTGCAACTATCTGTGAATTATTGCCGCATCATCAAGTAGGTAATGCTGCTTGCTATATCTTTGAAAATCAGAAACCAGAAAGAGTTCTTCAGTTGCTAGAATAGCCTCCACCTTTAATGATCGAAGGAATTCCCTTCTGACCACCTTACCACCAGACTTCGGCCTTTTCGGGTCAATTCTATTGGAAACCTTTAGCTCTCACTAATGATTTAAGTCGCATGACTGACACCCAATCATTGGCATATCCAAACTTTCTGAAGTTCAAACTTGTCGGAAATACCTATATAAACAAAAAATGAAGTCAAGTTGATTGACTCAGTACTTCCCACACATTACTGTGATACCAGTTTATTATTTCCCATAGCATGAAGCTTTAGTCTGACATCCCCTTGCAACCCAATCATCGGCAGGCCACCCCCCCACCCTAAAATTGTCTTATGCCTTATGTCTTTCCTTCACAGGTCAATGGAAAGCCTACTATCAATACTAAAGACTTTTCAGTTTTACAACCCCCCACCCCCAACCACCCCAATTTCATCCCACCCAAAAAAAGGTAAAAAATGATCATCAGGTACCCCTAAAACATCTAAAAAAGAAGTTTGAGCTGTTTTCATATTTTTAGTTTTTTGATTATTGCTACGCTGCCACTGACACGATTTCTAACAACCATAATCGTTTTCCATCCTCACCACGGTAGTAATACTGTGTCAAAATTTCATTAGAATCAATTTAATAGTTTCCTCGTTACAAGATACAAAACGATCTAAACAAATATACTCGTATGTATACAGAAAATTCTAAGTCCCTTAGTTTCGGTAGTAGGCTGGGCAATGTTCGGATGGATCTAAGAATGTGATTTATGTTGCTAGGTCTTCCTTCACATGTTAGTGGACAGCCTATTAGGAACACAAACATTTTTCAGTTTTTCACCCCCACCCCCCAACCAACCCAATTTCACCCCCATCCAAAAAAAGCAGAAAATGACCAGGAACCTCTAAAATGCTTAAAAATGAAGTTTGAGCTGTTTTTATATTTTTAGTTTTTTTTTAATATTTCTGCGCCGCCACTGGAACGATTTATAAAAATCATACGCATTTTCCATCCCCGCCACGGTGGTAATACTGTGTCAAAATTCGATTGAAATCAATTCAACAGTTTCCTCGTTACACAATATAGAACGGTCTAAAGCAATACGCGTATGTTTACACGTCCTTTGGTTTCTGTTATCGGCAAGGCAATCTTCGGATGGACCTAAAAAAGTTATTTATGTCACTAGGTCTTCCTTCACAGGTCACAGGTTCTATCATGAAAGCAACAAATTTTTCAATTTTACAACCCCCCACCCCCCAACCACCCCAATTTCACCCCCACTCAAAAAAAGTAGAAAACGACCAGGAAGCCCTAAAACGCCAAAAAAACGAAGTTTCAGCAATATTTAATTTTCTTCGTTTTTTGATAATTACTCCACCGCCTATGCACCGATTTTCAAAATTCTAGGAACATTACCTACTAAGACCCCACAGCATCTCGCTGCCCAAATTTCATCACAATCCATGCAGCGGTTACTGAGATTACGAGGGTAGAAAAACGCCAACAGACAGACAGTCAGACCGACAGACAGACAGACAGACAGACCGACGGAAATGAGTAACGTGGATTTTCGTTATGTAGACAAAAAGCGTATTATCCCAAAATGGAAAATATTTGCGATCGCAATACTCCCCTCACCTATCATCGGTGTGGGAAGTAAAAGCAACTATATGATAACAGAAACTGACTCCTAGATGATCCAGCGATCGAACTGCTCCTTCCCGAGCAGTCAGCAGGTCAGCACGTGCTAACCCCTCGTCACCCCCGCGACCCCTGGATCAGCGCCGGCGCCAAAAGCCAGACGGGAGGGATGGGGTGCGCTACCCCTGCAGCAACGCCTAGCCATTACCAGGCAGTGCGTGTGCGACGGTGGCGTAAAAGAGACGTGCAACTAGGGGCGGCCTAGACGGGGCCACAGAACCCCGCTGTCCCACACCCCTTGGCCAGGAACAGATGGTCCACAGGCCTAACTTGTCTGGGCCTAGCTTGATACCTTCTTGGTGAGTTATGTTGTTGTTCTATTCGTGGTGTGACCTAGTCGCATAATTGTATTTTTGACAGATACTTATATATTTGAAATAACCTATAAGGGTATCAAGGCCAGATTATCACAGTTATATACTTTGTTTGGAATATTGCTGAGGTTTAGACATTTATGTGCATAAAGTGCTATGAAATAAATTTCAATTTCCGGGATCTTTTTTTGTTATTAATTTGGTTTTTCTGTAATTATTTTCCATTTCCAACACAAGGGCAAGATTTCAACCCTCAAATAAAAATCACATGATTCAATGTTTTTTTTAAGATTTTAGATAACTTGTATAAGTCCAAAAATCATAAAAAATAAATTACATTTTCACCTTGCACGCGTGACTTACCTAAAAACTGCTACCACTACTAGCACTATAACAATTAACAGGGAAAGTTACGTTGTAATTTCGTCCTTGGTGCAACCTGTAAAGTAGTACGGTAAAATGTATACTTTGCTTGAAATATGTTTGATGAGATTAGAAAAGTTGTTAGAATGAGACGTTAGAGATTAGCAGCTGAAATGGACATTGCTTTAATATTAGTACTCACTCTTTTGCTGTTTATTAAGGTTACCTGTTACTATTTTTCACCTTCAACACAACGGGCAATGATTCACGCTTCAACAAAATGTTCTAATTTAATGTTCCTTATATGGAATTACATAATATGTATATGATGTATCAAGGTCAAAAATCATAAAAAACCAATAAGTTTTTGATTGTACAATATTAATTTGCTATAGAAGCTTGATACAATATATTTAGAACCTGAATTTCAATAATATCTATAATGCTGAGGAAGAGCATTGTAGAAATTTATACTTTAACGCCAAATAAACATGTGATTTGATTTAACTCAGGACCTTAGTTCGTATATAATATATTCAAGCCTCAAGCAGTTACAAGCATACTATAAGAATATATATTTGGCTGGAAGCGAAGTGCTGTACGTTGAAATTGCTAATTATGCTGTCCCATGATGTTATGATATGCATAAATTGGCTGTAACATGATAGCAGCTAGCAACTAAACTTCAGTGGAAGTTACGTTATTGTTTCGTATTTGGTGCGACCTAGTGGCATAATATTGCATTTCTGATGGAGACCAGGATATTTCTGATGAGCTTTTAAACTGTGATGGGTCTAGGGCGTTATAGGTTCGTAGTGCAAAAAATAGTACCTACTTCTAGAATTCTTTTGCGGTTGCCTTACTTTTCCTGGTATTATTTCCCCGCTTCTTATGAAATTGTATAATATGTATATAATGTACAGAAACTCATGAGAAACAAATTAAATTTTGACAGCAACATAATGATTTACTACAAAAACAAATCCAATTTATTTAGGACAACTAACTATAGTTATAAGCAGCTGTGGCAATAGTAATGCGGTGCTGAGGATATGCACTATAGGAATTAATTTTGTAACAGCAAATAAAACGTTTAAGTTCTGGGTCCTGCGAGTTCAGGGTGAGTCCTAAGCTGATTTTATCCAAGTATAGAAGTCGTTAAAATAAACAAGCTTTTCAAACAATTTTTTTCAGAAAACTGAAAAATAAGCGAGATACAGAATAAGAAAATTATCTTTGGCTTTGTATATCAAGACGTACCTAGTGTTTTCTGCTCGGTTTTTTGTCGAATCGATTAAGTATTGTACTTGTCAGGTAGAGCAGCAGTCACTTTTTATTTATAGTTGTAATTCATATTTATATTAGTGAATCCTAAAAGTGGCACGTTATTATGGAACAACTTTTAGGATTTACCAATTTAAAATCAACTACGATAAACTTAATACAATTATTAGTTCACTAAATGCCTGATAAATAAGACGAAAACCCGATCGAAAGACTAAACATAAATAGACAAGGTGCGTCTTGATACACAAGCCCAGATCTACTTTTTTTGATTCCGTCTTTCACTTATTTTTCAGTTTTCGGAAAACAGGTTATTTGAAAAAGTTGTTTATTTTGACGACTTCTATACATAGCTTAAAAAGATATCAACTTAGGACTCACCCTGTTGAAGTCTCAAGTAGTTACAAACACAACAATAAACTGTTTTACTTGCAAAGTCCTACACAGGCTGTTTGTTCCATGAGGCCATAATATGTACAAGGTATCTATAATTAACGAGATAGCACGATAGCAACTAGTAACTAAAAGTCAGCAGAATTTAGTCGTTTTGCTCTTAGTGCGACCTACTGGCATAATTGTATTTTCGACAGATACGTCCTATGAAATTTGCTTGTAATATTGCTTAGGAATTTCTAAGCAGCATCGAAATATAGTGTTGTAGATACGTGGGTGAAACACAAACATGTATTTTAGTTTTAGTTCCTTCGTTTTACATTCCACAACGATAGGTATCACATATTCCTCAAACTCCATTTTTAGGCGTTTTAAAGATTTCTGATCGTTTTATACTTTTTTTGATGGGGAGAAATCCGGATGGTTGGGGAGTGGGGGATTGTATTCATATTGGGTTCTCTATTGACGTGTGAAAGAAAGACCTAGCGGCATAGTACACTTTTTTAGGTCAGTCAGAACATTGGCTTGCCTATTATAGAAACCAAGGGATTTTGGTTTTTGTATACATACAGATACGAGTTTAGATGACCAACTGTCCAACTGTCGTTTCTAAGGCATCAAGTGATAATTTAAAACAGCCAAGTTAATTTTCCAACTCGTCACTTGTAATTTGCAACTGTCAGGTGTAATTTATACCTGTCAGTTTGAATTTACAATTGACGAGTTGGAAAATTAACTTGACCGTTTTGAATTATCACTTGACGCTTTTGAAACTAGAGCTGGAAAAGGTGTAAAAAAGAAGTTACAATTCCGTTTCGTTCTTTGTGTGACCTAGCAGCTTAACTGTCCTGTCGTTGGATATACGGATATTTGAAGTAACCTACAAGAGCCATCAAGAAAAGTTTATAACAGGTTTGTACTTTGTACTTTGCCTTTGCAAACTGCTAATGAGCTTTAATCTCCTTATGAGAATAGAGTGTTGCAGATTTGTAAATGGAACAAAGGCAAACTTCAATTTTAGAACTCTCTTTTTAGCTTTTCTTTATTTTTCCAATTATCAATTTCCATATTCAACACAAAGAGAAATATTCAAGTACAAGAAAGTCGCAATTTTTAGTTCCCCTTTTATGGAACTTTGGAATTGAATAATATGCCTTGAGATCAGAAATCATAAGAAACGAATCATATTTTACAGTACAAGAGCGGCACACCTTTAAATACATAATAGAATTTATTTAGGACTACTATAAAAATGGTATTGGGTTTAAACTATTGGGTCAACAATGTTCCTTTGCACAGTACAGTTTCTTCTTCCGATAGTAAAACAATTACTGCAAAAACTGTGATATTATCGACATTTTTCAATTGAAACCGCTTTTTAGGCGAATGACCTGGCTGAAGTAGTGACAAGCATAAAGAGGATCCTCTTAGCACAGGAAGCCAATCAATACAAACGAAACATTTCGATGCCCTAGATTTAGTACCTTAAAGCAGCCGACACATCGTATTACATTTTGTGTGTGCTAAAAGTTCTTGCTTAGGGCCGGTTTCTCAATGTCCAGTTAAAATATCAGATAGGTATCTGCCAGATAGCATTGCTATGGATACAACTGTCAGATAAGATTTACGTGACTTCGTAAGTTTAGCCTTCAATTGTTTAAACAATTTATCTAACAGTTGCTGTTATCTTACAGATAAGTATTTAACTGGACATTGAGAAACCGGTCCTAAGTCGACTTGGTAGCGAAATGCATCACCGGTGTGAAGAAATGGGTTCTTTTACATGTCACTAATGAACCAACGAACTAACGGGCCATCGAACTAACGTTTCCATACTGGATGAGTCCGGTAATCCAAAGAGACTATCCTCCGTTGTGTCGACGAGAATGCTTACTTTCTTCGGACATATACACAGAAGCGATAATATGGAGAAACTTGCAGTTTAGGATCATGCCCCGAGTGGGCGGCGCCGTGGCCATTCCCCTACACGCTGGGTGGATACGACGAAACAGTTGCTGGATATGAGTATCAAGAGCGCCACTGAACTGACAGTAAATCGCGAACGACGGCGAGCTACAGTTCTCAAAACTATTAACGATCCCACGGGCTTCTCAAACGTTTTCAAAGCGCTTTGAGTTTTGAAATTTATCGTGGAAACGTAAGTTGGATGCGTTTTGAAAACGTTACCTGCTCAAGGTCGATTCGCAAATTTTTGGGATCGTATCGAGATCAAAATGTTGTGAAAACACCAGCTGTCACTGTCACAAAGTTTTGAAATTGAACATGCCTTAGAATCCATCAATGTTCGAAGGAACATGCACACTGTGCTGTTGTCTATAATGACGCTATAGTTAGATTGTTAAATTTCATTCGAAATTGGATACTGAAGATCAATAATAAACAGTAAAATAGGTTATGAAACTAGAAAATGTCATTTTTCAAGAGTGTCAGTTGGAAACGTTTTGAATGCGTTTCGAAAATCGTTTCAAATCCTATCGTGGAAACATCGACAATTCAAAATCGCGAAACGTTTTGAAATCAGTTTTGAAAACCCGTGGAAACGTAGTAATTGATAATATTCGTATCGGCAATACTCTAGGTGCGACTTAATGCATTTTGCGAGTTCACAACATGTCTGTTAAGACATTGTGACTTTGATGATGATGAATGATAAATAGTTTAGAAATTTCGAAGGTTATTTAGTGACTAAACTGCTGACGTGCTTGTGAACTGAAAAAAGTAGAATTTATTAAATCTATATGGATTTAGGTTTCTATTTTATTATATTATAGGAGGCCAAAAAAATGAAGACTTCCGCACAATAGTTTCAAAACATGTGCAGTCTCGTATCCGACAATATTCGACTGTCGGTGCATGTCATTCCAAACACTCACGGAAGTAGGCGAAATTCATTAGATAATTTCAAATATATCGACGTTTTTTATTCGAAATACGTAAATCTCTTTTAAAGCAACGAATCCTGTTGTTATTTTGAAGGAAATCTTTTGAAGGGGATACCGAGTTGAAAAAGTCCAAATGATAGATTGCATTTCTATTACAAACCACTCTGTATTTGAATGCGAAACTTAAAATGATTATCATAGAAAACAGTTCCAATTTATATAGTCTAAAGTTTCAACCATCAAATATAACATGGGCACACAGAAAAATCTGTCGTTCTGTCAAAGACTTACGCTTGGATTCAATGGGACGTTACACTCAGCATTCTTCAAATACAGCGATGTTTTATCCAATGGGAAGTGTACAGTTGGTAACGAATTATGTATATCATATTGTCGATTCAACTACAAGATGCCATTGGATTCCAATGAATGATTTAATCGCAGCCTGTCGTTGAATCGGATCTGTGTTTGGTACTTGAGTCTAAACTACCTACTTCCTTTTCCTTGGACCAACAGATGTTATTGCGAGGACAGCTGACTGATTCGTTTGGATGTTTAATTGTGTGATTTTGTATGAAATTACAAGGAGGATGATATAAGAATTAGACATAAGCCTGCACCAGTTGTTGCATTATTACCTGAAATATAGCTGTCTGACTAATCTAAATACCTACATTCAAATGTGGGTGTTAGCTCTTCTCCCAATTTCTCCGTAGGTCCTCCATGTAATATATAACTGGACACATTTAAATCACACAATTGCTGATGCAATACGCAAAACCACGAGATGACCCAACACGACTAACACCGAAATAACACAACGGAACAACCGTCCATGTTGGCGATAAGATAATCCCCCTGTTCTTTATTCGTACCGTCATTGAATCGGGGCATCAGTCCCGCCGAATATTGATTATAGTTCAGCGAACGACAAGAGCCATTGGAACAAAATTAATTTTTATCAGATGAATTATCACGAAATGCTATAATAACATTTTTACATTGAATAGATTGTATGCTTTGCTTAAATGAAACATAGGGTAAATTTCGAAAACAAAAGGATGTTTTGATTGCATTATATGTCAATACTGGTATAAGAAGGATTATACATATCGTTAGAATGAATCTAAAATCATTTTGAATTTATTGGCGTACCTGTGATTACTTCGAATATAAGGATTGAATTCTTTCAATGACATGGATCTGAAGCAACTGTAAATATATTTAAAGCGATGGAAAAACATCCAAATACTAACAATTAATTGGAAACGCAACAGTATTTTTTTTTGTGGGTGGAGAGGACGAGTAGCACGTAGATCCTTGACATTTAAGGCAGCAGATGAAGATTTCATCTGTAAGTGAACCATCATTTGTCGTTATAATATATGACGCTGTCCCACGGAAAGTTATTGGATGCAAATAGTAATCAAACTCGTTGAGCTTCACTGTGTTGATTTCAAGTACAAAACGAAGCTGCAGCGATGATAAAGGGTTTATATTTCACCGGACGTGGTTTTTACTATGAGCCACTGAAGTGCGAGGAATAAGAGATGACCGCAGAAAAATTCTCAAAAATTGCAGTATATCTATCGGGGTGAAGTCAGAGTGTTAGTTTTACGTAGTAGTCGACTGTAATAGCTGCGACATTTAGATACAGCTGGTTCATTTGAAGAAAAAATCCAATGCCGTTGTTCTTACCATGTTCCAAGAAAATTTCAATGTGTGGCATCACTGGCTTTTTCTTAAACTAAACAGACTGCAGATTGTGTAATAATGCTCTTTATTCTCCTAGAGTGAAGAACTGAAGATCTCGTGCGCAGAGTAGATACTTATTTAGAAGTTACCCGTGTACGACAGATTCAGTTAATAAATTATTTTCATTAGTTTATTTCAGGTGCACGTCTGCTTTTTCACTAGATATTTCTTAGTAGGAAACAAACCATTCTACTATAACGCAATGAATGGTGTCTTCTAGGGACTTTGCAATTTTGACGCAGAATATATCGATTATACCCATGTTTTTGACTAAAGGATCCATCCTTCAGTCGAAATGTTTGGCGACACATCTCATAATAAAAAATGCTGCCTGAAAATTAGAGATGTGTAGAATGGCTCTGCTCCGGTTCGTTGATCCGGATCTTCAAGGTGATCTAACTGAACCGAATCCTAAATTTAAACTCAACGGGTTAGTCGGGTCACAAATCCGGCGGTTTGTTCTTTCAAAATCAGAAAGCAGGACGGTGCGTGCCACGGCGATATATTATTATGTCGGTCAGTCGATCTGACGATTGGCGATGTGTGTTCAGTTTTCGGTTCAGTGTTCTGCTGAAGCTAAATGATAGCCATAATGCTCAATGTTCTGGGATCTGAATTTAAAGGAATATTTAGATATATATTTTAGGGCGAATAATAAATTAATATTTTTCGTGTATGATCAGTTGTGGCTGTTTATAGAAGAGACAAAAAAGTACTTTTACGTGCGAGGAGTGTATTTTAACAAATACGAGAAACTCAAAACTGAATAATTACTTAAGGTATTAAACGAAATCAAATCTAAACGTATTAATACATACGTATGTTCTAGGTACATATTTATAGAGAAAATAAGTATCATCTGCTATTAAAATAAAAACAAATCATACATGAAGTGCATAGTGTACTGGCTCATTTCTGTCTGCACCGAGTACCCAGATTGGGCGGTTCCCCTCGTGTTTCGGTCAAAATCGAAGGTGAACGATTGCATTCGCTAGTCAGGATCGGACTTACCCGGGAACCGGATCACTGTTCCGGATCTTTGAGGTGATATAGATCCGCTGATCCGCATCTTAATAATGCCTCGATATGCCCGTCTCTACTGAAAATCACAGAAGTACCACTACAGCATAATAAACAACCAGCACAATATCTCAGGTTGGCGGAAATTACACGCGCATCCCCACTTTTGGATGATTTTCTGTAGGGATGCTAACGATACTTCGATACTTGTACTTCTGAACTAGTATCGAGTATCTTTATCTTAGATATTCTTTGAGCGATTCCAAGCTGGTATCGATACTTTTGTAGGGGTATCGGTATCGAAAATAATTATATAATTATTGAGGGGTGTAGTCAATTGCACAAAATTCTCTGTACGAACCACGCGCCTATTTTGCTAAAAAATATGGAGTGGGAGCGGTATCAATATTTCCATTTTCGCAACTCCACCCCAACCTCACAGCCGTAAAATCATCCCAAGGTCAAATTCTGTGGGAACCATTGTTATATAGGAAATCCTCAGAGACACTGTGCTGTGGTACCACTATGTGATATGTCAAATGACGAATTAGGCCAAGATTTGAAGCGTGAGAAACTCTGTGGACGCGTTGCGAACTAGGGTCTCGAGCTCACTGCGAGCCGCTCGCAGCGATTTGTCGGTTGTCGGTTTTTGGGACGAACACAAAGAAAAAAGTTGGCTCGTGGAGGTGCATTTGCGTGTTCGCCAGTAAGTATAGGTACTGTAACCAACGCTTAAACCAATCATGAGCATGTGGGACGAAGAAAAGGTTTTTCTATTAATTGAGTGATCCAAAAATATGCGCATAATATGGGATCCAAAACCTAAAGATTATTATAAACAACACTTGAAGGAAGATGCTTGGGCTAAGATAGGTTCTGCATTGGGCACAACTGGAGACATTCGCAAGATGCTCACTATCTTGGCGAAGGGAGAAAGCGAAAGAAAATAAAAGTCATGGAACTAGGATCGGTAAACTTAATTATACTATACGTAATTATTTATATTAGGTTAGATATTTTTTTTCATATTTATTGTCATTCTTGCAAAACTTATTTTACAGGAAGGAACGAAGTGTACCAAAGCAAATGGTTTGCCTACACTGCCTTTAGTTTTTTACATTTACATTTTTGCTTAGTTATACATATTATATTATATAATGTCATTTTGAGAAAGATTTCATGTTTTGGTTTAGTTACTTATACTGTATCTATCGTATCTCATACTATATTGAGAAAATTCGTTTTTTATTTGCTTACCTTTATACAGGGTTTCTCACGACGATTAAGACAAGCAATATATCGGAATTGGGCAGTAGTAGCGAATTATTATTTTGTGGGTTAAAATTAGAGCAAATATAGTATGTACCACTACCATTATGAAACACTACCAAAGTAATTTAACTGTAGGGGTACATGTTATAATCAATGGTAGTGGTACCATCCTTTAAGCACCTGTAGTTCATGTATCAATCACTTTGGACCCCAAGTGTGCTAGTTTTTGTTGGAATTGTTTTATCGAGAGGAATGCAAACACTCACAAATATACAGGATGTCCCATTAAAATTTTTGAATCGGACGTCACGTGACCAAAAACAAACACCTCAATGGGTGACACAATAATAAGAAAATATACTATATTTGCTCTAATTTAAACCCACAAAATAATAATTCGCTACTACTGCCCAATTCCGATATATTGCTTGTCTTAATCGTAGTGGGACACCCTGTATAACCCTTTAACCCGTCAGTGATTGCCTGGCATACCCCGGGAATAATCTTGCTAATGACTTGTTTTGACATACGAAATAAATACTGCGGACTTGAAAAAGAATCGCCAGTAGCCAAATATCTGAGGGTAAATGCCAATCTATCTTGCACTGAAATTGCTTCTCTGTTATTGGTATTCTTTTTTTCAATCTTAGGACTAATTAAATTTATCAAATGATAGAAATCCGTTGAACTCATGCGCGCAAAGCTTTTGTAATGTCCACTAATCTCTTGAAATTTTAACGCTGCATATAAAAGATCCACTTCTTTCTTCATATATTGCATTACACCATCTTCGAGGATGTTTATCTTCCACTAACGCTTCTATTAAAATGTACGCGGCACTGGTAACCATTTATTAGGGTACAGACATTGTTACACAAGCCCACCAGGAAGAAGTTCGCGAGAGCACATTCACGTCAATTTTGACACAATTACGGTTGAAGTTACAGTTGCAGCTCGCCAGTGAGTACCCGGCTTAAGAGGCTTGATGAGTAAAAACATTGATCACAAGGCACAGTGGCAAGACGCAAGAACAGAGTAACTAATTATACAGGGTTGGGATAAAGTATGGAACCAAGCAAATATCTTTGAAACGGAAAAAGTGATATTGCTGAAAGTTTGCAGGTAAATGTAGTGACGCATAATGCATCCGAAGACATTCTGTTAGCTATTAATGTACTTCCGGTTTAACCGGGAGTATTTGTTTCTGTAAAAATGGGAAAGATAAACCTTTTTTATTTGCCTCACAAATTCGTCCGTGGAGGTCTGCGGTCTTCCCGTTCCAGGTAAGTTTTTAATATTTCCAGTTAAATTAAAACGTCTTACTGTTTTAGTCACCGCCGAACGTGTTATAGGACCCCTGTCGGGATGTAAATCATTGAAAAATTGACACACTTCTGTGTCAATTCTCACGCGATCGCCAAAACCGATCATCATTAAGACTAAATGGCCGGCGTTTTAAACATCTGAAATGATAAAGAAGCTTTATCTTTCCCGCTTTTACAGAAACTAATACTAAACCCACTATGGCCGTATTCTAAAAAAAAGAAGTTTTAAAATCTGCGGAAATATACAGGGTGTCCCATTTAAATTAAACAAGTTGACGGTACCTCCGGTTAAACCGGAAGTACATTAATAGCTAACATAATGTCTTCGGGTGCATTATACGTCACTACATTTGTACAGACAGTACAAAAAAAAAATCGCTTTGTTAAAATTATCTTATACCTCAAAATAATATCACTCGAAAACGTTTGGCAAAACATCATCTTATATTCTTCCTCTTTAATGGAGGCTCTGGAACATTTTTCCATGGTTAGTTGGAACTGGAGCTATATGACGAAAGTCAGATATCATTGCTTTATGTGCAAGAATATTATAAATTACGAATGAAATTAGAATTTTAAATAATTTAAAAATGACATGCAATAGTTGTAAATGCCTGATATTGGTTGAACATGAGTACTGGAATACAAGCCGAAGGGATGACGTTATTGCCAAATTTATTCGTCAAATATGGAAAAACATCGCTATTATTAATTTTTTATTAATCGACTACTTGATTCACTTTTTCTATAGAACCAGAAAAAGGGGGGCATGGTCCTCCTGGCCCCACTTCTAAACCACCCTTGGTGTGATGATTACTTTTTTAAGCGCCAGCAAGCAGTCAACTGAAGTGCAGCTATCAGTTGTATTTGATCTGAACCAGAAAACAGGAATCAACACTAATTTCTACTAAAAATCTCCAAGACAAAATTATTTTTCGTACAAATGATGACTTTTGTTTCAAAAGTAAGAGTGATTTACATTTAACTGTAGGAAGGCTTGGAAAAAATATCAATAAAAGTTCCATTTCTAGTTGAAATGCTGAGGATATGAATTCAGTATCTACGGGATACCTTTATTTGACTTTCTGTAATCCAGAATATATTACCTGACTACTGGACTTTATTGCTTCCCGAGCTCAGGTATTCGTATAAACAAATAACCGACAAAATAATCAGTTTGAAGTTGAATATTGAATTTAGCTCCATTCAAGCACACACATATAAGTATCTAAATTATTTTGAATACAGAGCGGTCTAAAATATGTTGACGATATATTTCATTGATGTTATACAAATGTGTGGAAGTCCAAAAGAAATGTTATAGTCCAGTAACATTAGCTAACATGAAGAGTAGCGTAATTTGTTAAACTTGTCCGGCGGTTGTAACTCTGATTTGTCACGCGTTACTGGTCCACCATTAAAACTACATATATGTTGAAAGATAAAAATTAATTTGGAGTGAGACGTTGATTGACAGGTGCGCCAAGGAGTAGCTTTCATATTTTTGTGATTCTGAGCTATTAAAGCGCGTTGTTGGTGCCAGAGCACAGTGCAAAATGGTTTCTATATTATATAAGGAGAATAATAATAATTATAAGAGAACAGTGAGGGAGTCTTCGTATATAAAGTTGAATCACGATAGTAACTTTAATTCATCAGCGGACTGTGACCCAGAATATTTGGTTTATTATGCTTTATGAGGAGGTCCAATTAATTATATCCAATTATATCATAGTTTCATGTTTAGTTTGTTGTGCTTCTTTTAACTTGTTGTAAATACCTTTTTTGTATAAAATAGTCAAATAAATTACCTTACCTTATCCTACCATCAATGGTATCCATTTAACCAGATACTAAAACTTGCAATAAGACTCGGTAGCTATAGAAAAAATGGTGACGATTATTAGCTGCATTAAGAAGTCGTTTGCACTCAATGCAACTGCCATTTTTAAATTGGCAAACCTCACCGTTAAAGCCCTGAAGATGTCAATAAGCATTTCCGAAAGCTTGGCTGTTAGCACCAGAGTCTCCTCTATGATGTGACCCAGTCTCTTTTTTCAAAATTTTGGCCACAACCCTAAGATTTTCTCATCTAAATTATGTTTTTGGCCATAAGCTTCCTTCGTATTATAATACAAATATATGTATTTGAACTAGAGTGCAATGATCATCGCAACTCATTATTTAGATGCATTTTTGGTAGGACCTTAACAATATCCACATAACAAAAAGGGTGCATTGCAGCAACAACTGCCTAATAAGAGTAATCTACCTTGTCCATCATACTTCACGGAGTTCAGAGAACCGTGTGGTTCCAATTGACAGTGACACTTAGCGCAGCGGGACCCTAAAGAACCCCAGAATCTGCCGACATCCTATCGGTCGATAGATTGATCGACTTGAGCTATCTAAGGCCTAAGCCAACCAAACAATTGAGTTGGTGATGAGCATATACAGTCGGGAGATTGCACTCAATGCGCTAGTTGGCGTACTGATCTTCAAGAGCGCGTTCTCCAAATGGAAATCTCACATGTCACTATGTATACAAATTCTGTTACTATCGCTTTTATATCTTATACTTTGCAGTTTGAGTCACCGGAGGAATCAATAAGCGTGAGAACTTGTAGTCAGAAGGCTGAATCGCAAGCCTATAAAAATATTGTTCGACTCACAGCACCTGAATCCATGCAGTAAGCATCCAAAGTAGTATGAAGTAGCAAGAAAGCTCTTGACAGCATAGGGAACGTAAATAAAATCCAACTGTATGGATAACTGGATATGCTAGACACGAATCAGACGAAGTAGATGAGATTTTAGCTAAAACAGGAACTATCACTTCTTTCGTTTAACTGGACAACTGGAATTCAGTGTAACACGGCGAAACACATAATATCTATAGATATGGATATATATTTAAATTACACTAAATTTACTAAAGAAATCTGGTATTTGAACTTACACTTTACCTGAGCTACTCTCTCTCCACACACAGCCCGCTAGTGTTGCTCCAGACAAAAATATCGTATCCACCTCATTGCTGATTTTGTCACAACCCTGTTATGAGTTTAGTTCAAGCACTAAAATGAGTTGGGATATAATTTTTTTCTTTCACATGAAGAAGTAACTTATTATTTTTCCTTAATCTCGTAAGATAACTATTTCTTCCTCTGTGCTAGCCTGCGAATTCTCCCTTAAGCATAAAATCTATTTTGAGCGCACATCTTGCTTGTCGCGGTGTTTTGGTAATCTTTTCCTCCTCCTAAAAATAGCACAGTTGGATAATATGTTCGTCTCAGTGTTAATTCTCGTACTACAAATAATATACCAATCGAAATATGTGCAACTGAGAATACTGTGTGAATTGTGTATTGTATAATTGTTACCTACAAGTGCACGATATATTTTCTTTGATGTTTGGGGACCTGGGAATCGTGACATAACCTCAGTTTGTTAAACAGCGACATTGTTCTACTACGTGTTTGTTGTAAGTGTACTTTTCAGTTTCAATTAAGACTACAAATCGCTTTTTAAACTTGTGACTATCAAACATGGTCAGAAGTGGCGACTGAGATGACAAAGGCGCAATAAATCTAATGACATAAGCAATAACTAAATTTTACCTTAGAAGACAGTGCTTTGCAGTAGTTTAAATATTGTGTTTCAGTACCTACTGTTACTGCAGCAAAGCAAGCATATAAATTAAGTTGTAAAAAGTTTAATTGGAACATAATGCTTAACAAAGAGGAAATAGGAATAGGAAACACGTTATGACCTAGGCCTTTGTATCTAAAATAGTATTAGTAGTAGCAGATAGTAGTAGTAACATTTTTCATTTCGCTAAACCAAGATTCATTACCATTTATCTTTTATGTTAGTCAGACGGAAAATATTGCTGTATACTGGAATGCTTGAATATCTTCAAAACTGCTAAATCTGGAAGGACAAATTTAAATATTGGGAGGTATTTGAACATCGCGAATTCAAAGACGCCAACAGCAATGTTTCCAGATTTACCTCTTTTACGTTACACGTCATAATTTTGTTATTTTAAATAGAGTGCCCTATTTATAACGTGCGACGTGAAAGTGGTAAATCTGACGACACTGCTGCTAGCATTTTTGAATTCTGCATGTTGAAAAACCCCCAGGTATTCAATTTTATCTTCAACGTTTATGACAATACACCTTAATCGAAACCTCAATATAAAAATGGGATTTAATGTGGAGTAAGTGACATCCGAACTAAGACTAACTAAATTTCCTGCCAGAAAAAACTCGATACGCTATATTCGTGTGGCTGCGTTGTCTTGTTAGTTAATTGTTAACTAGAAACGAGAAGTAATTATAACTTTGACACGCTGTATTTCAGTAATTATCAACTTTGGTATTGTTGTAAGTTTAGTTAAATCTAAAACTTTTTACCCAGCTTTGCTGTGTACTACTAATCAGCGGATACACTGTATGCATAAAAATTTCTGTACGCAGAAGCTTTATTGTATACTAAAACTTTCAGAATAATCACACCTCTGAATATATCATTTGATTGGGTACTTCGCCATACAGGAGAACCTTCACGACATGTAGGTGCGTGGGTTTGATACATGGTCATAATGGATGTATTGATATTTCTACAAAGAAATTGAAAACGGGTACTTGATAGACCCTATAGATCAAGCTAAAATGTCATTTTTTTTATCTACGCCCTTTCGATCCTACTAGACTTTATTTGACATACTTGCCATTTGCCTTACGAATAGGTTAACGATGTCAGATACAGCGAATAGCTTATCGATTGTGATTTAGAACTTCATGAAAGCAGCGGGTTATAAAACTGGTGTGCGCCCATTCTGTTTATCGCGAGGTTTATCCCTTTTTAAATATGTTAGCTGAATAAACAGACCAAAGTTCCTTTTTGGCTGCATCGATATTGGCATGAGTTTAAACAGACAAAGTAGTTTGATAGGCTTGATAGTATCAAGATCAAGTTATAAACAGAGCAAAACGAAAAATATGTAAGAATTGAAAAACGTTCGTTCCAAACACAAACTTTCGAATAAAAATACAGTTTCTTTAACGACTGGGACAACCTTATAATAGCTCAAATTTAAAGTAGGAAGCAGCATTTGACAAAATACTTTTTCAATCATTACGATAAAAGCTAGTCAGTCTAGAGAGAAATATTGGAATTTGATGTATTATTCTAGATCACCCTCTGTAGAGAAACTAATCAGTTAGTCGCCAAGATTATATCATATTTGGATTCCCACCTTTCAGTTTTCAAGCCAAAAGTAGAGTAAACGCTGCTATGGGTGCGCGATATGTAATCTCGGATTGCTCCTTATAATATGAACAAGCGATCTTCAAAGAAACAACTGAAATTTATTGCTACTACAGTGATCAAAGAATATATTAGAGAAAATGAATTGAAAATTCTGTCTTGCCTGAATTTCCAGAAAAATAAAGGCATCCACTCATACCGCATGTCTAGCATGCTCTTTATTCATAGGGAGACTGTTTTGCCTAATACACCAACTACGTCCACTTCGAATATTTGGGTACACAAACGATCCAAATACCAAAAACAGTGCTTCGTCTTTGATAACTTTTTATCACTGTACGCCGAAGCCAACTTAAAGCCTTCTTGTCTACGAGTACTCGTAAAGACCACACATAGGTGGGCCAATACCGAGTGGATGGAAGATTGTAGGCTTACTAAAACATATTTCAAAAATGGGTCATGGTGAGGACCCTTGAGGGCTATAACGTTAAAATACTTTCACTCAAATTTTGACGCTTGTACAGGATGATTCTTATCAAACTAATATTTTTATTAATTGCGCACCCCATAATATAATTGGATATTTGACTTTATGTATCACATATGAACAAAATCACATTTTTGGTATAAGTAGGTATCAAAAAAAATTCATATCGCAGCGATTATAAAACTTTGAAGGCCGCGACTTTGTGGTGCGACTAAGCATGAAATGCGTTAGGTCAGACGGTCAAACTTGAATTCTTTTTGTGCTTGGAGAAATCATTGGATTAATTAAGGAAAGCTCAATCACAGGTAACTTGATTTTTTCAAATGGGAATGCCTCTTCTTGTTTACAGTATCAGATACAGAATTTGATTCCCTTTCTAATAATAAGGATTTTTAATACCTGTCTTTTCAGTTTCCATTTTATTTAAATTTTCGGTCAAATCGGTGTTTTTCAATTTTCCTACGTATATAAGCAACCTAGTATGCCTTGAAAAATAAACAAAATTCCGTTCAGATGAAAGAAACCAACTAACTTAGTAGAAAGAGGCAAACTAACCGGAGTTACGAGGCAAGATTATAAAAATTTCTTACAATATATCAATTCGAGCCAGATAAAACAGCCTCACCAAAATTCTGATTATTCACAGTCTTCTCCCGTCTAGCTATTAGTAAACTCCCAGAATCAGTAAAAAATGTTTGAATGAAAAGATAATTACCAGCAGTTGTTGCTGGCAGTGGAATACCTTCTGAATAGATTTTCATGCCATGGAAAAGTAGTCATTTCCATAAGTCTAAAGTAACGATACCTCTTTCTGGAGCCCTAGACTGCCAGCAACAATCGCTGGTAGTTTTCCTTTTGCTCCAACATTTTTAATTGCTTTGGAGAAAGTTTTCAAGGTCTAGTGGATCTCAATAGCTAGCAGGCAGTGAAGAAAAAACACTTCTGTCACACTCCAGCTTCTCATTGACATTAGATATCTTACCGCTGTTGTCTACGGTTAGAGCTGATACGTTGTAAAGTGTTGCAAGGAATTTCTATAATCTTGCCTAGTTACTCTAGTTCATTTCCATCTTTCTTCTACGTTAGTTGGCTTCTTCTATCTGAATGGGTTTTTGTTTATTTTTCATGGCCGCCTAGCCTAGGTCGCTTATACGTAGGAAAATTAAAAACCCCGATATGACTGAAAATAGACTGCTATCGAGAATTCTAGGAGAATAAAATTCTAAATTTGATACTATATAAACAAAAATAGGCATTCCCATTTGAAAAAGTCAAGTTACCTATGATTGAAGTTTCCTTATTTAGCCTACTAATTTCTCCAAGTACAAAAATAGTTCAAGTATGACTTGACCTGACCTAAGATGACTCATTTCATGCTTAGTCGCGCCGCAAAGTCACGCCCTTCTAAGTTTTATAATCGCTGCGATATTTAATGTTTTTCAGACACCAAAGCTGTCGAGACGTCATGTCAAAATTTTTTGTATAAAATATCACAGAAATGAATTTATATATGGAAAGAAGACATATGGAAAGCTGTAAACGCATAATTTTAAGTCCAGGGCGCCGGAATGAAGAAGGTTGGAATCATCTACAAAGCTGAGCCATGATAATTTACTCGATGGGATGCAAGTAGTCTCCGACCGAACATTCGGTTTCCGTTTCGGTTTCGACCTAGTTTCGGCCAAAAAACGTGCTTCGGTTTAGTTTCGGTTTCGGCTGCTATCCAGTCGAAACTACGGCCGAAACCGAATCTAAATTCGATGGATTTGGCGCTGCGATCGGACGCCCTCGGAGCACTAATCTTCAAGCGAAGAAGTGTCATTTTGCTGGGTAGATAATGGTAACAACTTATCACAAGTTAAGAAGCCTACTTATCGGACCCAAGCTTGCAAAGAAACGCAGATATTACTCTCACTAGAATTTCAGTCCATTTCTGTCTTTGAGAAAGGTTCCACTAAAATTCACGCCTGCCTTACCTTACCTCCACTGAACAACTACTTAATGCTACTAGTCAAATTTATTCAGACTGAGGAAGCTATTTGCAAAAAAGTTGATAAATTATTCTCGCTTACCAGGTTACAATATTAGATTGTTCAGTTATGAATACTGATAGTCAACAATAGATTTAGCTCAATGAAGCTCACAACAGTTTCTTAAATTCAGAGAAAACTCCTTACTTTCAAAAATACTTAGAGTTGTACTTATCACGTAGGTACTTCCGAAATTCAGTTTTAAGGCAGCTATTTTCAGCAATATCACTCTTTCCGTTCCAGAGTTATTTGCTTGGTTCCATACTTTATCCCAACCTTATATATTTGTAGTTCATTGTAGTTCACAGATACAAATAAATTGAATTGCTTATACCAAAAGTGGTGATTTGCGCCTAAACAGTTGGTTTAAAGTTCCATATGTGACACACAAAGCCACAAATATGCAATAGTAGGTGCTATTAAGAAACTGTAAGTCTGAATGAATCACCCTGTATAAACTTAATAATTTGAGCGAAAATATTTTAACGTTATAACCCTCGCGGCTCCCTACCATGATCAAGTGACTGATTTTTGAAATATGTTTTAGTAAGGCTTCAATCTTCCGTCCACTCACTATCGGATCACCCTGTATAGTGTATACAGTAGAACGTTACGCATATTGATGCTTTCAAGAAAAGAAAATATGTGGAGATAAACGAGTACCCTAGGAGTCCTGTAGAAATGTAGACCAAGATAAATATTCAATTTATTTTTTATTATCTACGACCTTTCGATTCTACTCTTCTATTCGGCTTAATCTAATACTTGCCATTTTCCGGATGAATAGGTTAACGACGTCAGATTCAGGAGAATAAGCTATCGATTGTACTTAAGACCTTGATGAAAGCAGTTGGTTATAAAACTGGTGTGTACCCATTCTGTTTACTCTTGTTAATTATGTTAGCTGTGCAAATGAACTGAAGGAAATTGCTGTCTTTACAGGCATTACAAAAAATATTGAGTTTAAATTTAAATGGAATAGGTAGTATGACGGTTTCAAGGTATAAATAAGGCCTGGCGGACAAATACTTTTTAACTTAGGCTTCATGATGAAAATATAGCTTCTTTGACCATCGATCATATAATTTTGAAGCAAGTGAATGAATTGTACCGCAAAAGCTTATTTTTATTAAAGGAGGAGAATTTAATTGTTCATATAGAGGCATCTCAGCAAGTGAAGGTATTTACAACCTATAAGGAAAAGCTTCTAATTGAAACTCTACTTTGGAGGCAACGAATAAGTCGGTCATCACGATTATCCGATTACCAACTAAAATTGAATTTCGAAGTTAATTTAAATTTCTATGTCGATACATGGAAATAAAACTTTTCTTTATTTCTCGGATGTTTCATAAAATTCCAGTTAAAAAACCATATCAACCAACCGTATTTGGTACGTGGAATGTCTTTTTTAGTTATTTCTTTAAAGACAGTCATTTAATTTTACCTGTAGCTACTGCCTCTAGTATCTAAAATTTTACAAGAGGAAGTGAAGTCGAAAGCTTATTTTATGAAAATCGTGGAAGAAATCACATATAATACGTATATCTAACATATCCAAACAAGATGGTATTAGCTACGGTCATAACTTCGCAGACCTTATGTCTGCAATAACTACCGAGGGAAATGGTAGTTTTGAACTAGAACAAGTTTTTAGCCTTACAAATAACCTTTTCGCATATTGCCTAAATAATGTTTGTAAGCGTAAAAAGCGGCTTATGCGTTAAAGGATCTATATTCTAGAATAGTATACTGTACAAAGAGCGATAATGACGGTAATAACTCAAACAGTTGAAGTTTGCAGCACGAGCCGTAGGTGATTGCTGTAAGTCAACAAGTGAGTTATTACCTTTACCGCAAAAAATAGTATGATTTAAATACCTAATAATTCCAAGCTGTTGACAAATTAACCACACTTCTGTCATACCGTTTTTTGTTAGGTTATTTAAGTTATATATATCTTTTTGGAGGTCTTACCACTAGTTGTGTATAACGTGTTCTTGTATTAGATTGGCTGCAGTTTTGATTTCTGTGCATTGTGTTTGGTGTATGGGGTTGAGTTGGTTGAGTGTTTATTTTTGGGAGGGATGTTGATGTTCGTGTTGTGTTTCTAGTTACGCTAGCATATGTTATCTTGGGAATAACTTTTTCAGAGTCCTTATTGATGAACTAGTGAGAGCCATGTGTTTTTTAATATTTTTATGTCTTTCAAATTCTTCACATTTCCTGCATTCATATGTAAAATGATTACCTTCACAATGCAAACATGTAGGTGTATCATACCCATTACTACAATCTTTGGTTATATGATTCTCATGGCATTTCGCACATCTATACTCTGTTACCTGATACTTTAAACTGGCTTGACGTCTATTTGATAGGTATCAGCTGACGAAGAAGTGCATCTCAAATTTAATTTTTTACTAGTGGTGTTGATTGGCAATCCTGCAATCAGGACCGTATTAGTAATATTCTTACTGAATATCCAATTGCCAAAAAGGAATGACTATTTTTGTAAACATGAAATTGCTTCAATATCCAGAAATTCGCAGTGGTTAGGGTCGAGGGCTCGTGACCGGAAGGTCCCGGGTTCGATTCTCGTTAGAGGCGGAAATTTATTTCTGGTTTTTTCAACCAAAAATAAATATCCATAAAAAAAAGCTCAGCGAGAATCCCCACCTGAGCATTCACTGTTGGCTTCTAATTAACAGTGCTGTTCCTAAGTGGCACCGGGAAACAGTAACAAAGCCTACACAAAATTCAAAAAATTCAAAATGGTTGGTTAAAAGAAATAGATTATTATTTTATTGATTTGTATATTGTTAGAGTCTATCAAAATACTCCTATATTTAGCAATAAGGACGATTCAATGAACAGCTTGCCTCACTAGTGGGATATTTATTGGTTAAGACGTACAACGTACAATTGGAGAAGAGTATAAAGTAAGTACATGGAGTAAAATTAATATAATAAGGTAGAGTTTAACTGATCAGATTGCGTCAAAAATGTTTTAATTAAACTACTAATTATTTGGTACCTCAGTAATGTTTAGGTCTAATTCAGGAAATCGAACCCGTGTAAACTCTCTGAAATAGCTCCATACATTTTTTACTATTTGTATAGCCGGTGCGCGTTGCCCTTCAGCGTTTTATTTTTCTTCAACTGCTGTCAAAAGATATGTTAGGAACTCAGTGTGTTTGTGTATGGTTCAGCTAGAATGCTGTTATCTTCATTCTCACCTCATTTAAAGCGTAATCATCTTCGTTTAGAGCAGCCGTACTGATATACTGAAAGAAACGCCCAATTTTCCGAGAAAATGTAAAATAAGCACAGACCTCAGAGCATAGACGAAAACGTCACCAAGTATCAATTACTCGTCATTAGTAGGACTTGCAGTCAGTACAGCCCTGTATTCCTTCAAAGCTTAAAATTGATAGGTCAAGACTCAATCTGGGGTATTTTTAGTTATCACTAGCCGAACAGCTGTTCGCTGTTGACACGGCTGACAGTTTAAGTATCGGGTAACAGGGTATAGATTTACTCTTGCATTGTTTCGCTAAGTGACCATACCTTAGACAATCATGGCATAATATTACTTTTTGCACGTAGTTTATAACTTCAAAAATGACGTGATTTATTGTCACATATTATGGTAGCTCTTGGGTGTGGAAGCTAATAATAATTTTATTTATTGGAACATATTTTATTTCCAGATTTTCCTCAACTTTTCTGTGCATACGTTTTACGGAGTTGACTGAACTTATAATGAAAATCAAATGGCTGAATTTTACTCATTAGGTAATCTTCCGATAAATCTTTGTCTACTGATACAATGCCTTGTCTGTAAACCATAAATTTCGGAATATAAAAGTCTAAATTGTATACTTTGAAAACATTTCTTGCTTTGATTAAATTATTGGCTGCCATTGAATTTTTGAAAATTATACGAACTTTATTAAATCCTATTGATTCTATTTGTTTAATCTGATTATCTATTTCAGGGAGAGATTTTAATATTAGGTTGCCCACCTTGACTGGATTGAGTTTACCTACAACTTTTGTGCTATTTTCAACATTAACATGATACGGGCCCATGTCCGTCTGCTCGTACAAAAGAAACGGTCGTTCATAAGTTTTTTGTGGTGTTACTTCTGGTGCGGGGGATAACTACATCCTATTAGTTATATTTTCTCCGCTAAAATCAATTGAATCATCAATCATACTTATCTTTGACTCGTTATCCGCATCCATCCTCCTTTTCCCGGGTGGAACACCTCCGCTTTCCACGCTCATCAAATCACCACTATTCCACTATTTTAGTTCCGTTATTTCTAAATTATCCCTATGCAGCAATTCGATCCGTACACCTTGTTAGTCAGAACTGAACTGAAAGAGTCTATTTACTGTCTGTCTTTTCAGAGACTATAGTTCAAATATCAACATGACAGTTTTTTCACTAACACATCTTGTTGACGTACCTTCAACTAAATCAGCATTTGACGTTTTATAGGCACCTTTGGAGGTATTAGAACATGTATTTAACCATTTGCATTTCCAAGAATTATCTAGTGGGCATTGGTAATAACTCGCAGCTGGAGTACGAGTTATGAAAAGTTACTCACGTTGTTTGTTTATTAGATGTACAAAAGTAGTGGTACTCGTTTTCTAAGTTAATAGTGGTAGACAAATATATTTTTGAATTAAGTTTTGAATGAAGTTATATAAGTTTGTCTCCAAGAAGTACTGAAAGTTTGGAAGAAATATCCGTTCTTCAATTGAAAAAAAATCAAGTAGATAAAAATGTCTTTCAGCCTTGGAAAGAACAAGAACAACAGAGGTACAAGTTAACGACTGCCGATTGCAGCTTAAAAAGGCATAATGTTCAAATATGAAAGACATAAATTAGTTGTAAGCAAACTGATTTTTCTACAAAATTCATTCAACTTGACAAAGAAAGTGGGTTTGTGATGAAGAGGGAGATGATTCCAATCATTTGGTTCACAGAAAAATCGGAAAAATAAAGGGTACCGGCGTCTCCGGCATTCTAGGCCGGCGCCCTACCAACTGTGCTACGGTGCCCCGTACCGCAGCCGATATACAGCGCCTACCACCTGGTGTCGACTCCACCGACACCCACCACTCCCCCGTATCTCTCTGCGAACCATGCATTTCAGTCATCAAGAGACATCTAGTCGGCAGTTGGGTGAGTGTGAATCTCTCACCAGACCACCGTAGCACAGTTGGTGGGGCGCTGGCCTAGAATGCCGGAGACGCTCGTTCGAATCCAGCCGGTACACTTTATTTTTCAGATTTTTCTGTGAACCAAATGATTGGAATCATCTCCCTCTTGCGGAGTAAGCAAGCACCTTTCATCACATGAAATTCGGGCCGACTGAGGAGTCGTAGTTTAGTAGCATAGAGAGCTGTCGTGCAAATAGTGGTGAGAGATTCACACTCACCCAACTGCCGACTAGATGTCTCTTGATGACTGAAATGCTTGGTTCGCAGAGAGATACGGGGGAGTGGTGGGTGTCGGTGGAGTCGACACCAGGTGGTAGGCGCTGTATATCGGCTGCGGTACGGGGCACCGTAGCACAGTTGGTAGGGCGCCGGCCTAGAATGCCGGAGACGCCGGTACCCTTTATTTTTCCGATTTTTCTGTGAACCAAATGATTGAAAGTGGGTTTGGTTGTGGCAAACAAACCATTCGCTGGCAAGTCGCGACCTATTTTCATAAAACAAGGCCACTTCGTATTAAAGAAACCAGCTATAAGAAAAACTTTGTTAGCTAAGGCAAAGTAAATTAGTTATTCAGAACACTTATTATGATATCAACGAAGATTACTTAGTTCGAGTGAAGGAATAACGGTGAAACACCTCTGTTTGCTTTATTTAATGGGGCTGTTATTTTGTTGTACAAGTATTGTCATATTAAACAACACTCCTGATGATCCTTAAGGGATGTATTTATTTAAAGAGTAGCAATTTCATTCATTCGTCCGAAACCAATCACAGACGACGTCTTCTCGCTTGTATTAAAGCCCGTCAGTGTCATTTAGGTCTTAGACGAATAAATGAAATTGCCTGTTAGTGCCTAGCTGGTAAAACTCGTACTAGTAGTAGCAACATATAGCCATTGGGAAGCAGTATCCAATATCTATATGTTGCTACTACTGGAATGTATTTATATATACCAATCTGCACATTCCAGATACATATTTTCAACAAATATACATATCCATTTTTCTATGAGCCCCAAAACTGATATAAATAATTATATAATTTCTATTTGTTACAGGGATGTAGGCGGACCAAGCGGGACACTACCCTTTTACTATTATGAGTGAACTGCAGTCAACTATAGAATTCTCTGTGGAATTGTTCAAATTTTATAATGTGGATTTATTCCAAAGAGGGTGAGTAATTATTAACTATATTATGAAAGGGTGGTTACTTATAACTTATAAATGAGGTATAAGGTGCATGAACCATTGCCACATTCGGCCAGGCGAAGTGTGAAGTTTTTGGACAATTCAGCATTTTCACTAAACCCCCTCGGTTGTCCGCTACATGCCCCACCGCAGTAATGGTTATCGTATTAATCTATGATTAACTGAACGAAAGAAGTACGCAATACGATCTGGCCATTGCGGGTGTTGCAAGGGATGAGGAGAGCCTGCAAATCAAGGCAAACTGGGCTATCGAAGTGGCATGCTGGCTGAAAAACAAAAGGCTCGCGCTGGTACCTGAGAGGAAGCTTTTGAGGAAGCGACGAAATATAGCACCGGTGTCCTTTTTAGTGAAGGGTTAATTCGTCCAGGCTCAAAGGGCAGTTAAATATCTGAGTGTATGGATTGATACCTGGCTGACATTCGGTGTACACATAAACCGAATAGCCAAAAAGTTCTCGAAACTATAACTGAGGACCCAGTATGGAAATCAACACTGCAGGTGAGGTCATATCGAGATGAATGGAAATCCATTAATAGAAAAATCGCCATCAGAGTTTGTAGTGCCTAAATCCATCTCATCAGTTGAGGCTGAGACTAATGCGATAGTTCCTCCCATAGAGCTAGAGCATGCTCAAAATGATAATATCAGCATAAGCAGCCAGAAAACTGGAATCCGGATGTAGGCCGCGAGGAGCTGCTAGAAAAGTGGCAGCTAAGGTCATACCAGATATAAGGACATGGATCGCCAGAGCCTTCGGCGAAGTAGACTCTACCTAACCTAGCTGTTGTCTGGACACGGGTGTTTTCGCCACTACTTGTGGCGCTTTTCGATCTGTGAATATCCATCCTGTTGGTCCTGCGCCAAGGTAGACCGCGCAGAGCACACGTTTTTCCATTGCCGCAGATGGAAGCAGCTCAGACTACATTGTATTGTACAGGTCAGAAATATAAGAGCAGTTTACATTTTTTGTGCTCCTATCAAGTGTCGACACTACAAAAGACCCCTTAATCCTTCACAAGACACCCGACCGGTCGAATGACCCTTGTCGTTTTCGGCTTTTTTTTGATGCGCCGTTTACGACCATTAGTATAGTCAAAATTGTATATGTCTGTGTACAAAGAGATGTTGTTATACAATAAATAGGTCAATTTATTTTGTTTTTATCTATTGGATTATTTTGATCTCCTACGACTTTCTGAATTATTATAATATATATTTTGTATAGGTAATTACGGTTTTATCATTACTCAGATCTACATAATAACGTAACTACACTATAGAAGTGTCGACACTGATTGAGACCTAAAAAAAATGTAAACAACTCATATATATCTGACTTCTACAATAATATCTCTTTGAAAGGTATATTAACTCCAGGCAACCTGGTTAAACATATGTTGTCCTGCTCGGAGAACTGGCTGACCGTCCGTCAACTCACGAGATACTTGCTGGAGACCAAAAGCATTGAAATGCGTCAGCACGAGTCGTCATATCCAGGCAAATACAGATATGACTAAGGCTAGAATAGAACACTCTGTAGTAATGCTAACCCGGTTCCGGAGATGTGAGTCTTGCGAGAGGGAGACGGGTTGAGTGCATAGACACTCCCATGCTGAATATTGATAAAAAGGTACATCAAATATATGACGACGTTAAATTGGTGATGAAGACGAGATTCGTCAATACTATGAAAGGTCGTAGATAAATCCTCGTATTTATCAAGTGATGGTATCTGTACATTGAGTCGATGCAGCATGCAGCATGGATACATGTCACCATGAATCTACGATTGTCTTTATTACTACGAACCATAATAGCTATTCATAATATCAATGTCTGCGGTTGTTGATCTTATGCTTGCCTCCCTGAACTCTAGCATACATATTCTAAAAATTGTAGACTGGGCTCGTGAATATTCAATACTTTATTTGAAACAATGCTTGCAAAGCAATACGTTTATAAATTTTTATGTTTCCTATGCACGGCTCAGTGACAACAAAATCACTGTTATAATAAAGATTCAGCGGATTGTTTAAGAACCCTCAAGCTTTGATTCAATGTGTGCGTACATTATAGTTTCGAAGAAAATGTTTTGCGCGTATAGTTTAATGTCGTGTCTTTTCCGTTTTAATGTATTGCGTCACTGATGTACGATCAGAAATTATTGAAACAGCCACCGACACGTAGAATCATGTCCAAAAAATTAACTTTGATCATTCACCGACTCTTTATAAAAAACAATCTGTGCACTGTAGACTAATCAGGAACAGGGGTAAGTTTAACCTTAGCTATTTCCTGGTAGACAATGCTAAGCACCACCTGTTCGCCGAAGCGTTAAGGACTTAATATCTTATCGGCGATCGCGATGAAAATCTGGGGCACTTGTACGGCTGCTAGCGTGCGCTTGTAACCAGAGTAGAGCAGCAAATAATCTCGCGCGCCAGTTACATTGGCGCAGCGAGGGTGGCTTTAAACCCCTCCACACCTCGAAGTATTTCAAGTAAAAAAAAATATATGAGTGACTCGGGATATGCTCGTTGGATCTGCCACATCTTGTTTTTCGAGGCGTACGGCGATTCACTTTCAGGCAACGCAAATGATTTAAAGAGAAAAGAACTATAGGGTGCCCCAATAGACAGGTTTTCTAATAGGGATATCTAGATAGCTGTCAAAGGTACAAACGTCATCCAGTTGTTAAAATATTCAGTAAGGTTGGACAATTCATTATGGACCATTTCACGCTTGCCAATCGTTTGAATATTATTAAAAAGTACTACGGAAATCCTCGCTCAATTGTAAATACGCAACACGCATTTCGTCGTGAACTCGGCCCTCATCATGGGTTCATTGAGCAGGAAATTCGTCGTAACGTGGAAAAGTTTGAGCGTGAGTGCGCTCTATTGGATCTAAAGAAACCAATCCGAATGAGAACTGGTCGACGTGAGGAAAATATCGCCACTGTAGCGGCCAGTGTTCATGACGACCCAAATTTGTCGACACCGAGCCGCGGAATTGGGCCTCTCCCAAGAGACAACTCGAAGAATTTTGCGTTTGAATTTGGGCCTGCACCCATATAAGATCGTGCTGATGCAACAATTGAAGCCGGACGACCATAGGCCGCCGCCGTGAGTTCGTAGATTGGGCGCTACAAATGTTGGACGAAGATACTCATTTTGGCCAAAAAATCATCTTCTCAAACGAAGCCAATTTTTACCTCAGTGGCTGTGTCAACAAGCAGAATTGTCGTTACTGGCTGTGAGCAATCCACAAATATCAAAGAAGTGGTCCAGCACCCGAAAAAATTGAATGTGTGGTGCGGATTGTGGCTCGACGGCATCATCGATCCTTATTTCTTTCGAAATGAGGAAGGAGGCACCGCTACAACGAATGGGCCACGCTACCGAGCGATGTTAGAAGAATTTCTGTGGCCAGAGCTCAACAACACCGATATTACCGACATGTAGTTCCAACAGGATGGAGCTCACAAGCGACGCAACGCTCGAAGTTGTTCGACAGAAGTTTGGCGGCTGGATCATCACCAGACGACCGTTCATTGATTGGCCACTGCGATCGTGTGATTTGACACCTCTTGATTATTTTCTTTGGTAGTACATCAAATCGTTGGTCTACTCCAACAAACCAGCCACTTTGGATGCCCTCGAAAACAATATTCGAGTAGCCATCAACGCCATAGCCCCAAATGCTCGAAAATGCCATCCGCAATGGGACCGACCGCTTGAGCACTGCCAGCAAGCCCAAGGCAAACATTTGAACGATGTTCTATTCCATACATAATTTCATGGATGTAGCTTCAAAACAAAGCCAAAACCAATTTGATATCTCAAACCGTTGTTGTTTTATTTAATTTTTATTTCCTATCATTCTTATTGGGGCACCCTATATTTAAGGGGCCTGGATATACACAGTTATACATACGTATTTGCCATGTAAAACACGGATTCCCTTTTCGAACAGAAGTCACTTTTTTTTCAAACTACATACACAATATTTCAGAAGGTGATAGTTAAGTTACCTTAATGAATGACATATCTAAGAGCATTTTTTTCAAAAAAGTTTTTTAGTGCGCAAAAAACACGCAATTAAAAATCATACATTCTTCAAATGTCTGTAATTTAACAACCAAACACGATATCGAAAAAGCCACACTGACAAAGCGCAAGTTTTCTTGTTCAATTTGCTTTTTGAATCATTACTGTAAGCTTAAAGGTAACGCGAGGAGCTTGGAAATGTGAAATTCATTTTTGTGGTGACCTTAGGACCTTACATTTGGACTTTTTGACCTTAACTTTGGATTTTTGAACTTATATCGCCTCAACTTTGACGCACACACTGGGGAAAGGGAACAGGCAGCCACGCCTCCTCGTTAACACATATTTTCTTGGATTCTCAGTTTCGCGCGCTATACCCTAGACCCTTAAGATAGCTCAATGGCGGAGAGGACACTGTTATGCTTCTGTGGTACTGGGAGATAAAAATAAGAAGACAAAGTAGGTTATGTGTGCAGTCGTACGAATTGGTTGAACGAAATTTCCATACAACTCCCCGTAAAATGGGAAGGACCGACATAATAGTCCGTATGAATAAAAAGAAAGCAAATGCTCATCATGAGTATAAGCAAACGCCCCAAGCAAGAGCTTAAAGTAAAAGCTCGGAGTATAAGCATCTACTCGAGTTGATATGAATAACATACTGTGTAAGGCTTTCGCGGCCATCGTCCAATGAATTTGTGGTTCTTGGGTTTTTAGGCCGGCGTCGTTTAGCGTTAAAGCTTATTATACGAGTATTTGGGAAGTCGCCGAAGTGAAATAGCTTCTGAAGATGCCATCCACTCGTGGTGGCGAAACGTCAAGCTTTAACGCTAAACGACGCCGGCCTAAAAACCCAAGAACCACAAATTCATTGGATGAATAATGATTTGCTTATACTCAAGAGCTATTCCTGTCGAAACTCGCAAAAAGTAACGTACACTCGAGTTGCGTCTGCATTAATTTGATCGTATTTTGATTGTAAGTGTAATTAAAATTTCTTCAGACGAGGGGAATGAGGAAGAAAAAAGTGTCAATCTGCTAGTAGCAATGCAATAGCCAGAAAGACCTGAAATCCTCACCAAATTACAAATTCCAAAAAACGAGGCCTTAAAACTTGCTGCCACAGAAATAGAACGAAAAATAGGAAAGTCATTAACCGTTTCGCAACTAATGAAAAAAGTAAACAACATGAAAACGAGACTAAGAACTTTTCAACTATTTTGTTCATTACAAATGAAATTGTTCTTGAAACAGTCCACTGAGTGATTCCCAATTCTTCTACTACACCCATCTGAAATCTAAGATTGGCCATATATCGCAAGAAAACCTTCATTTTATGATTTGAAGTGAGAGCGCCTCCTCTTCTTTCAAGATTTTCTCCCAAAAAAATACGTTTCCATCCAATTTACATCATCTTCTTGAAATCTGTGAAGAGATTTAAAATCTCGCCAATTAGCGTCCCTTCGCACTTTTTATTGCTTCTGTGCACGTAAATTCACGAATTCTGCATTTTATGACCAGCTTATTGGAAGGTGCATCTCCTACTAACGAGATGCAAAATTTTTGGAGCAAATGCTCAACTAAGTAAGCAAAGCATACATTTTATTCATAACAAGTTGAGCAGATACTTAAACGTGAGTAGATGCTCATGCTTCTAATACAAGTTTGAGAAAAACCTTTTACCTACATTTTTAGTCATAAACTATACAGGGTGGGCCAATAGTGCGTGGACGGAGGATTGTGGGCTTAATAAAAAATATTTCAAAAATCTGTCACTTGATCATAGTAGAGAGCCTTAAGGGCTATAACGTAAAAATATTTTCACTCAAATTTTGATGTTCATACAGGGTGATTCATATCAAACTTACATTTTTTTAAATGGAACCCCCTATATATTATTGCATATTTGGATTCCTTGGTCAATTTTAGTGTGACTTTATGTATCACACATGGAACTTTAAACGAACCGTTTAGGCGCAAATCACCATTTTTGGTATAAGTAGGTATCAGAAAAAAATTTAATATCGCAGCGATTATAAAACTTAGAAGGCCGTGACTTTGCGGTACAACTAAGCATGAAATGCGTCATCTTAGGTCAGACGGCTAAAATTGAATTCTTTTTGTACTTGGAGAAATCAGTAGATTAATTAAGGAAACTTCAATCACAGATAACTTGATTTTTTCAAATGGCAATGCCTATTTTGGTTTAAAAAATCGAATGTAAAATTTGATTACCTTTCTAACGATATAGCATTCTCGATATCAATCTTTTTTGGTTTTCATTTTATTTCAAATTTTTAGTCAAATCGGTGTTTTTCAATTTTCCTGCGTGCAAGCAACATAGCAGGCCATGAAAAATAAACAGAAGCTCGTTAATATGGAAGAAACCAACTAACTTAGTAGAAAGATGCAAACTAACTGGAGCAACAAGGCAAGATTATGAAAATTCCTTGCAACATATTAGCTCTAACCGGATACAACAGCCCCAAGATATCTAATGTAAATGAGTAGCTGGGCTATGACAGCAGTGTTTGTTTTTCACGGCCTACTAGCTATTGAGCTCTACTAGAGCTTGACAACTTTCCAAAACGCTTAAAAATTTTGAAACAAAAGGAAAACTACCGGCGATTTTTGCTTACAGTCTAACATGTTTAGAATTTCACATCTAATGGGATAAAAAGATTAATCACTTCCGTTTAGTTAAGTCAAAAGTAAAATCTCCAAGTGGAGCATTCTGAACATCTATTGAAATAATTGCTAGAATTTTTTAATTACGCTATGTTGTAATTGTGTTTATTTCATGTAGTTTTCTGCAAACTAAACTATGTCTTACAATTCAAACAGACTGCAATTCAAGTTTCATTTTCCGCGATTTTGCTAATAAGTAGAAGTACCTACTGAAGAATTTGAAGGGTTCCAGTCAGAGGTATCATTACTTTGGCTTACGGAAATGGCTATTTTTCTATAGCATTAAATGTGGAAGTTTATTCAGAAGACATAGATATTATACTGCCAGCAACAATTACTAGTAATTTTCCTTTGACTAATTTTTTTTTACTGACTTTGGAAATTGACTAATAGCTGGTAGGCTGTGAAAAATGAGCGTTCTTGTTACCGCTATTGTTTCTGGTTAGAGCTAATATGTTGTAAGAAATTTTCATAATCTTGCCTCGTTGCTCTAGTTAGTTTGCATCTTTCTACTAAGTTAGTTGGTTTCTTCCATACTAACGAGCTTTTGTTCATTTTTCATGGCCTGCTAGGTTGCTTGCATGCAGGAAAATTGAAAAACACCGATTTGCCTGAAAATTTGAAATAAAATGAAAACTAAAAAAGATTGGTATCGAGTATGCTATATCGTTAGAAAGGTAATCAAATATTACATTCGATTTTTTAAACCAAAATAGGCATTGATATTTGAAAAAATCAAGTTATCTGTGATTGAAGTTTCCTTAATTAATCTACTGATTTCTCCAAGTACAAAAAGAATCCAATTTTAGCCGTCTGACCTAAGGTGACGCATTTCATGCTTAGTTGTACCGCAAAGTCACGGCCTTCTAAGTTTTATAATCACTGCGATATTCAATTTTTTTCTGATAGCTACTTATACCAAAAATGGTGATTTGCGCCTAAACGGTTCGTTTAAAGTTCCATGTGTGATACATAAAGTCACACTAAAATTGACCAAGGAATCCAAATATGCAATAATATATAGGGGGTTCCATTTAAAAAAATGTAAGTTTGATATGAATCACCCTGTATAAACGTCAAAATTTAAGTGAAAATATTTTTACGTTATAGCCCTCAAGGGTCCCTACCATGATCAAGTGACAGATTTTTGAAATATTTTTTAGTAAGCCCACAATCCTCCGCCCACGCACTATTGGCCCACCCTGTATATAACATACTTCAAGTTTTGCGAGTAGACGGTTTTACTCATTTTTATTCATTCGGGCCAATATTTCTGGCATTTTGTAGGATGTCAAAAGAAGAGCTAGGTCGGGTAAAGTACCATACTAAATTATCATTGTCCTGTAGAAGAATATATACTGTCAGCTATCGCATCTTAGTCATTGCCCACTCCAGACCACTATGTTGGAAGCTCTATTAAATATTAGCCCATCCGAACACGGGTCGATTGGCCACGTGGTTGACGCAATTCCAATCGCACGTCCACTCGGCTTTTCTAGCAAAATATTGGAACATTGCAAATGGGTCGGCGTACATCTCCTCCTTTATAATCGCCTGCGATCAAAATGGAAGTGATATTTCGAGTGAATCGTGCGTGTAATTGTGTAATCATTAAATAATAAGAGAAAGGTCTAAGGTAAACTAAAATTTTTGAATTATTAATCGAATCACACTTGATCAATAAGGTACCGCAGTTTACCTTGTTCTTTTTGGTATTGCTTATTATTTTTCATAGGTCTTGTGAAAGGACGCGGTACGCGTGAACAGATCTTAAACTTAAGACAGATTATTGAAAAAGCCAGAGAGCATTATTTTCCAGTTTTTATCTGCTTTGTGGATTATTCTAAGGCGATTGATAACGTAAAGTGGCCTAAACTGTGGGAAATCCTTATCTCCATGGGAGTTCCTTACCACTTGGTATTTCTCGTATAGCAACTCTATGAGTTTAGCTCAGCTCGTGTAAGAATTGATGGTAACCTATCTGGTCAAACAGCAACCAGAAAAGGAGTTCGTCAGGGATGCGTATTATCTCCAATGTTATTTAACATTTACTCTGAATTTGTGATGATACAGGTATTGGACAACTGGAATGGCAGTATAACTATTGGCGGAAGCAAAATATCTAACTTAAGATTTGCTGACGATACAACCCTTATTGCTGCTTCTCAGGAAGAACTAGTAGCTCTATTGAACGTTTTAGAATAACACAGTGCCGCATATGGTCTTGGTATTAACTATTAACAAGACCAAGGTTATTATCGTAGATAGAGAGCATGAAAATCATCGAGGAATAAAGTCAATAGGCCGTTGTCAGGTAGTTCAAAGTTTTGTGTACCTCGGTTCTTTGATCGACAATTCAGATAGCTGTGAGAATGAGATTGGACGGCGCATTCAACAGGCATGGGTGGCCATGACCAAGCTTACTAAAATATGCCGTGACCATAACATCACTAAAGCTACCAAAATGTCACTGGTTCAGTCTCTTGTGTTCTCCATATTTTTGTATACCTCGGAAACTTGGACTCTTAAAAAGGCAGATTGAGCTCGCATAGATGCTTTTGAAATGCGGACGTGGAGGAGAATGCTGAGAATTCCTTATAATGCCCATCGAACTAATGTTTCCATACTGGATGAGCTCGGTAATCCAAAGAGACTATCTTTCATTGTGTCGATGAGAATGCTTACATTCTTCGGACATATTCACAGAAGCGATAATATGGAGAAACTTGTAGTTCAGGGTCACGCCCCAAGTGGGCGGCGCCGTGGCTTTTCCCCTACACGCTGAGTGGATACGACGAAACAGTTACTAGATATGAGTATCAAGAGCGCTACTGAACTGACAGTAAATCGCGAACGATAGCGAGCTACCGTTCTTAAAACTATTGATAATATTCGGGTCGGCAATACTCTAGCTCCGACTTAATGCATTTTACGAGTCCAGAACAGGTCTGTTAAGACATTGTGACTATGATGATGATTTTTTTTCACAACTTATGTTAATTACTTGTCTATGCTGACTTACAGAGTATGAGGTTGAGTGCAGTTTGACAGATTTGGGATTTCTTCCATCCCACGAAAAAAAAAATCATAAGGACTTTAGACTGCACTCAACTGCACTTTTCGTCCTAACGAGCGATCTGGAAATACAATGTAGCTCGTTGTGCGAGTTTAGTGCTGGAACTCCGTGTTGTTGACACATCGATTCCTTTTCAGTGTATGCAGCTGAGACAATGGCGCTTTAAGTAAAGTCAGACACATATCACCTGTTACATTACCAGGGAGGAAAAGATTACTCACAAGCTAATTTTCAAAAGTACCAGCCCATACCCATGTGTTGGATGTTTTTTTGCGACCAAGCGGGCGAAGATTTGGTTGCAAGCGGACCTCAGACGCTTTATACAATGCGAAATAATAAAACGGTATCACCGTTATGTGTGGGAGATACTGAGTCAATCAACTTGACACTATTTTTTTAGATATTTCAGATACATTTTTTAGGCACCAAATTAGGATTCGAAAGAGGTGGATTTGTAGAACTAATATTTTTCTATTTGTTTTTTTCAGAAAATTTACATTGTGAAATTTTTACAACTATTGCAAACAATCTTTTGAGGACAGCTTTTATAGAGGGGCTAAATATTATCCAAAGGGCGATCGTTTCTTGTTATTTGACAGAAGCAGGAACATTTAAGTTAGTACTGATTTCCAAGATTCTTCTACAAGCTTCAGTTGTGGAGATTTCTATCTGCGTAAAAGTAAAAATAATATTTTTTTAAACCTAATGTTTATCGTAGTATAGTTTGCACATTTCACGTTTTTTTGTGCGTACTACAATGTGTCTAGGGTATTATTTCTAAAAGTCGGTATCTCATTTTGGCATACAGACATGTTCAATGATATGCATAAGTTTCGCAAAATTGCGTGTATATACCGAGAATATCTAATTGACGTTAACTTATTATATTCATATTCGTTTTTAAACATGACAAAAACTGTAGGTATGCCACCGTTCACGGAGTTAGTATATGTTTTTTTCATACGCGAAATATGAAAGGATATTAAATAATCCAGGACTGCTAGGTCATATACACAACAACCAGGTTGTAAAGTTCAAGGCTTTACATTTTTTATAAGAGCTTTATTCTGGCGTATAAAGAATCCCTAAAAATGTGCGCCTCTTCAGGATGAGTTCTTTGTTAGTCACAATTTCTCTTCACTTTAGGGTAAGGGTTCTCAAATTTCTTTTTATTAAGTCCTGCGTTGTACAAAAAATACTTCACTATGCCTCAAATTTGAAAAGTGAAGTTTGGTCAAAAGTTTCTGCTCCTTTAACGAGAAACAAAAAACAAAAGATGCCATAGGTCCTACGTATTTCTCAATGGTCTACCTAAATTGTCGTGGAGTCCAAGATGTTCACTAGGAGTAAAGTTTTACTGAATAACAACCAATGGAGAGTCCTCTCGTAATCCTCCTGTAGTAATGGCAGCTACGTAAGTTGGCCAATGTTGACTCTTTAAGTACATCCTATCAGTGTATTGAGTATAATTATTATTACTCTACAAACTCTGTCGTATCAAATACCTGAACCTTGAAGTTGCAATTCAGGCATATCTCCCAAGGAAGTAAAACGATGTTTCGTCTTTTTGACAGTATTTGACCCAGATGGGATGTTTTACACTTTCTGGATTAATAAGTAGTATACAGTCAACAGTGACCCGTAAGTACCATCACCAAAAGGTTAAGTGATTATCTTCCTTCGTTCAAAACCATAGCGTACGGCCTCTGCCTGGACCTGATATAAGCCCTCTGCTTACCTGCAGTTATATTTCTCTAACCAAGATTTTTTCAGCTCATTTTAACCCCACTCATCCGACCTGGTGACGACTAATGCCCAATATGGATTCAGGGCCACTGCACGAGGTTTTGACCCATTTCTACTTCGGCTCTCTCGATATGGTCTGGTATATCAATATATTCAGGGACATACAACAGCGTCACATTCCTTTGAAGCAATAATTTCTGGAGAGCAGGGGGCGTTTCTGAACCAGAACTGAGCCTGCTACTATCAATATCGCAAATATTTCATTTCTGCCTTTAGGATTGTCGCGCAAATCCTGATCACTAAGCTTAATGCACCTTTTTATTTGCCCCACCGCGTTCAGAATATTTAGAGCTTGATCTGTTAGTGAAACACACCAAACTGTGGGAATGCTTCCTCCTAATCTATTATTTAGGCTTAAAGTAGACTAGGCTCTTTCTACCCCTAATGAGGATACTGGAATATTGTTCTTTCCCTGCTTTTTATGCAGAGGTGCAGATACGGACCTCCAAAGCCGTGGCTTGCACATAAACTAGGCGTTCCCTACGCTCGAGACCCAGCACCTATACTGAATTCTGATCTGTCGACAGCTGTATACAGCTCGCCTAGGATCTTTGGCTTGACATCCATATCCTATCAGCTCCACAACTTAGCTGCCACATGGTACTTATTGAAATTTTGTTAATACGGCCAGTATGCTATATATAAAGTTATCATCATTTTATCCCTAAGATATTCAAAAATGTGGGGTCGGTTTTCTATAACTTTTTACAAAAATTGAAAAGCTGCTGTCGTATATGTCATAGGAATGGAAAATTGGATCATCTTGAGGGTTCTAATCCTATTGAAATATATGATAGTCTTGTGTAATCCAATCTGGTTTGAAGCCTGTATCGTCTATTTTCAAGCGTAAATGAGGTGGACTAACAATTTTTTCATGATCTTTTTTATGACGTACTATTGGCAATATTACCCGATCGCCACATATTTATGAACTGTACTGCACTGATTACAGGTCGAGGTAAACAATAAGCATCTCTGAAAAAGAGCATCCGAATAGAAGTGTATGTACAGTATGTACACAGACGATGTGATACCACTGTCATTTTTGTTGTGCAACATAATGTGTTGCGAGGAGGAAAAACAACTAAAAGGAGACCGTACAGAAGCGCTATGTGTTCTAATTGCTTATTTTCGCTATGTTCTACATAACAGCAGAGCTCTATATATGGCTACTACATACATTGTCAGCTGAATCCCTTTTCCAGTGCAATATTCTCTCTACCTGGGTGTCAAGAGCACGGATGACATGCAACGTTGCTGAACTCCTACATGTTATAGGTATACAGGGTGTTTCCTGAGTTGGGATTTTTCTTCAAAGGGCATAAAATATATAGTACTCGCCAAAAGGAGTGATTTTTCCCAGTAACATATAACCGAAATATTTAGGGATATCAAGATATTGATAGACAATGAAATCCTTATTGCTATTTCCGTCCTTGTGCGATTATATGAAACCAGGGGGTCAACCTTTTGATTAATTTTTTATTACATGTTCAATTTCTGTATCACGACTCCATGGGTTCGCGCAGTTGTAACGCCATAGCTTGATTATTTACGAACCGATTCACGACTTTTTGGACTCATTTGATAGGGGAATGACGGAGCGTATCAACTAGGGTAAAAAAAACAATATCTGATAATTTCTAAGCCTGTAAAAATTCACCAAACTGAAAAAAAAATTTGTAATGCACTTGTTTTGGCTACTTGTGAATAATTTGAAAAAAGCCGTATTAGTGCCTATTTATTAAGACATTTTAATCTTTAACAGGATGTTCTCTATCTAACCACATTCAATTCGTGAATGCAGCACTAAAATTTTTCGACAGAATAGGCTTTTTTGTATTATGACTTCTGTATCACAGCGCCATGTGGTCACGCAGTTGTAACACCATATCTTGATTATTTATCGAGCGACTCAGGGCTTTTTGGACACAGTTTATAGGGGAATAACTGAGCATATGAACTAAGGCAAAAAAAACAATATCTGACAACAAAATACCTAGTTTACAACGCAGCGGAGCATAGATGTGACGTGCTACAACAAAAATGGTGCAACCGGCATAACTAATAATGAACTGGTGGATATGATTTTAGTATATGAGAATGTGGTCAAAATGCCTCTTGAACTTTGCGAGTGGATATGCTGGTCGTTTCCCTGGACGTGTTCACCCTGCCTTCCCTCGATTTGTCCATCTCGTGCAAAGAGCTACAGACACAAAGTATTTGTACTTACATCATAGTGGACACGCTGGATGACCTAGTCAACCTCGAATGGTCCAAATTGAAGAAGAAATACTTGACTTTTCCGTCTAGCGTCGCAAACTTCTAACCATATCTATAAAACTCTATGTGACAGGACCGCACTTGAAACTTCGCAGCGAACGAATAGTATTTTTTAACATCTTTTTAATTCTTCTGCTGCCGATTCATCGTACATTACCTTTATCATTTCAAAGGCTGTTGTCTCTGAAGGGGAGAGCCGTAACTTGAAAGCACCCTGTATAGTTCACGGTATATAGGTTCAGTTATTTTAACGGCGACTGGGAGTGTAATTGGGGTCATTACTAGTGCCTGAACGACCTATGGGTATCTATCCTACAGCTTGGTATTCATAGTATTAAAACTGAAGCCACTGCTAATGCCCCAACAAGCCACAGGCCACCAACATACAGTGACAACGCAATAACTGCCTCCGCTGGATATGACGTCAGAGGAGTCAAACTCATGATACTACGACTTTAGAAGGTATGCTCACGCGCATGATGTCTTCCGTCTCGCTCTCACCTGTGACGTCAGCGTGTGACAAACGGGGTTTGTTTACTTGTTTAGTTACAGGTTATAGCCGAACATTTTCAGTTTATTTTCTTAAGTTTACTCGTTTACCGTAGTAAAGTTTGATAAAACATTAATTATTTGCGATTCTGGAGTTCAACACATATTTGAACAATGGTTTATTGTGCGGTTGTAGGTTGTTCCAACAAAAATAATAAAAAAAGTAAAAACTGTTCGTCACACTACCGCTACTTGGGATGGTTTGGAAAATTTGGCAGGTTTCATTGCATTTAAGTTGAAAAATAAGGAGAAACTGGGTCGTATCCCAGATTGCACAGATATTTCTCTCACTTGGGTCAACGATTTAACAGAAGGTAGACTACAAAGACGTACAGATGAGTTCTTGGCAAAATGTAATGAGCTCGGCCATATATTTTCCAACTATAATGTAAACGCTTTGAAAATTGAAAAAACTATCTTGCGAATTTAAACAAATTATCAGAGAATGTAGATGTGACTGATGAAGCAAAGATGAGCTTGTTTTTTAGATGTAAAATGTATTTTAGAATACGAATTCTTGATAGGGGAATTAGAGAGACCTCCAATATTAGAAAACGGAAATTCACTAAGATTGTAAAATAGTATAAAGTAATAAGTATACAGGGTCCTGCGACGGTGCGTCCAGCTTTCCTAGCGTCTTTCCTATTTGGAATAAAAAATGCTACATAAAATAAAAATGCGCTATAAGATGGTTGGAGATTTACCGTTTGCAGAACTTATTTTGATATTTCAGTTTCAGTTCATATAGTTCTATATGGTCTTATTCACCCCTTTTTTAGTTCTTATTGTCTGTCCAAAATATATTTCCTTATAGACTCATATTTACAGAATCAATAGGTACCTAACTATAACACAAGAGCGCAACAAATAATGTGTCCTATAACTAGGCCATCAGAAACCATAATAACTACAAGTGCATCAAACTTTTTAATTCAAACATATTATTAAACAGATACATGGTAAGAAAACATTTTGAAAAAAAAAATGAGAAAAAACCTGTTATTACTAGGAATCTTTAGTATACGAGAATTCACCTGTACTAGTTAAATACAGTGCCGAGTAAGATATTGTATTGCTGTATTGTGATATGTTTTTATTTTATGTTTAACATATACGTATAGTGCGGTTGTCACATATATTTAAATAAATAAAAAATAAGAAAATTGATAATGTATTTTTCTTATCGCATGATTTCAAAAAATTCCAACGTTACCAATCATTAGTAGAAAAAAGTCAATATTCATTCGCCATAAACATAATGCCATTATGCTTGTTCATGATTTTTAAAAATCTCTAATGACAAAATCATGTTACTTATTTCTTGTCTACCTTTTATTAAGAGAATTATACAGTAAATACATATGCGAATTGGCAAGAAGAGCTGGTGACGCAGCATCATTATCTATATATAAAAAATAAGAACGGTAATCAAAGGCTTCTGAATGGAGTATATAAAAATTCCACTCCCTACCCGAGAAATTTTCCCACAAAAGGATGGTTTCACTAGGCACTCCAATCGACCTCTTACATGAGATTTCAGAAAAATACGTCCAGACCGCTCTGGTTCTGTTCTTTTTCCACAATGTAAATTTTTTTGAGTACATAAATTCAAATTTTTGTATCTGAAATTCAGTACGCTCGGAACTACTGCAAACGGGTTAGGCGTCGAGTAATACCAATTCTCTGTATAACTATTTCACCAATTTTACTTCCCACACCGATAGGTGAGGGGAGTATTGTGATCGCGAAAATTTTCGATTTTGAGATAACACGCTTTTTGGGCGCTTTATGATGCCTACATAACGAAAATCCACGTCACTCATTTCCGTCGGTGTGTCTGTCGGTCTGTCGGTCTGTCTGTCGGTCTGTCTGTCTGTCGGTCTGTCTGTCTGTCTGTCTGTTGGCGTTTTTCTAGCCTCCTAATCTCAGTAACCGCTGCATAGATTTTGATGAAATTTAGGTAGTGATATGTTGTAGGGTCGTAGTAGGTAATGTTGGTACAATTTTGAAAATCAGTGCATAGGCGGCGGAGTAATTAGCAAAAAACGAAAAATTTCAAATATGCCTCAAACTTCGTTTTTAGGTGTTTTAGGTTCCTGATCATTTTCTAGGTCTTTTTGGGTGGGGGTGAAATTGGGGTGGTTGGGGGGTGGGGGGGTTGTAAATCTAAAAAAATTGTTGTACTTATAATGGGCTATCTACTGACCTGAGAGAGAAAGACCTAGCGGTATAATACAATTTTTTAGGTCCATCCGAACATAGCCTTGTGTATTACAGGAACCAAGGGACTTGGAGAATTTTCGGATGTATACATACGAGTATTGCTTTAGATCGTTCTGTATTTTATAATGTTGAAATAACTGAATTGATTTTAATGAAATTTCAGCACAGTATTACTAGTTTGGCGAGGATGGAAAACGCGTCTGATTTTTAGAAATTGTCTCAGTGGCGGCGCAGCAATATTAAAAAAACTAAAAATATGAAAACAGCTCAAACTTCGTTTTTTAGGCGTTTTAGTGGTTCCTGACCATTTTCCAATTTTTTTTGTGGGGTGGGGTGAAATTAGGGTGGTTGGGGGGTGGGGGTTGTAAATCTGAAAAATTTGTTGTGCTCATAATGGGCTGTCTACTGACCTGAGAGAGAAAGACATAGCGGCATAATACACTTTTTTAGGTCCATCCGAACGTTGCTTTGCCGATTACAGAAACCAAGGGACTTGGACTTTCTGATGCATACAAAATACATTCGAGTATTACTTTGGATCGTTTTGTATTGTGTTACGTGGATACTTCTGAATTGACGTTAATCGCATTTTGACACAGATTTATTACCCCGACGAGTATGGAAAGCGGGTATGGTTTTTAGAAATCAGTTCAGTGGCGGCGCGGCAATGATAAAAAAACTAAAAACATAAAAATCACCTCAAACTTCGTTTTAGACGTTTTAGGGGTTCCTGATCATTCTACAAATTTTTTTGGTTGGGGGTGAAATTGGGGTGGTTCGGGGGTGGGGGTTTGTAAAATTCAAAAATGTGTTGTATTCATGATATATTGTCCATTGACCTGTGAAAGAAGCACCTAGTAGGATAAAACACCTTTTTTGCGGTCAGGCGAGCGATGATTTGACTGCAGGGGCATCTAGACTATAGTTTCATGCTGTGGGAAAATAATAAAACTGGTATCATCGGAATGTGTGGGAAGTACTGAGTCAATCAACTTGACTACATTTTTTTATTCAGGTACAGAGCAATATGTATCGTTTATATTATACTGTGCATGAACTGTTTTCATTTTGTATGAATATTAAACATCTAAGACAGATATAACAAGAAACGAAATAAAACTTTCAAAAATCAATGGTTTGGCGCCATGTGCTTGTACATTTTTGTCACGCGGTGACATCATGCGCAGACCGGTTCGAAATCTGTCCGCCAAGTGATCATATCTGTCAGAGTCGTAGTATCATGAGTCAAACTGGTACAACGTCGGGGTGGGCACTTCCGGATGTGGGTAGCAAGCCCACAGTCCAGTAACAAAATCTTGGACCATATTACAATACATAAATATGACTGACTGATAGTATATTGTTCAACGATGTGGTAATGACGGCAACAACTCACGCAGCACGAGCCGGAGGCGAATGCTGTAAATCAACAAGTGAGTTATTACCATTATCGCGAGTTGAATACTATACTTTAGCTACGACCGAAGCAATTAATACTATGACTCAAATACAAAACAATTACGAATTATTGACAACTTAACCACACCTCTGTAAAATAAATTAATAATTTACACCGTTGAATTAGCGTATGACGTCTCATGGCATGGCCACCTTTGCAGTTATTGTACCGTATCCAGTAGGCGTTGTTCATCACCCACGGCTGGAGCGTGAGTTATGAAAAATAATCCACGATGTTTGTTTATAGGTCCAAGAGTGGTTTGGTAATCACTGTATTAGTTAATGGGAGTAGATAGATATCATTATTCATCGCCTAAAACAGTTAGGTATATCATATACAGGCACTTTTTACAGGACTGCCTACGAAATTATCTCCCATACGGAGTGTGCATATCACCACACATACCTAGAGCGGCCGTACACTAGCGGTATTTTGCAGTCAGGCGGAACACAAATTTGCAGTTACGTCGACCGCAACTTGTGGTTGACCCAGCCGCATTTGTACTTGAGTATGCGTAGATATACAGGGTGCAGGGTGTTCCAAAGATTCCCTCTTTAGGAACTAGGATGCCAGAGTTTTTATTATGCATGCTCCAACTGGATGATACGAAACGATCAGGAGCCTCCAGACTGTCTAAAAACGAAGTTTGAGCTGTTTTCATATTTTTAGTTTTTTTATTATTGCTGCGCTGGCACTGACATGATTTTTCAAAAACAGACGCGTTTTCCATTTCCGACACGGTAGATTCTGTGTCAAAATTTCATTAAAATCAATTCAATAATTTTCGCTTCACGTAATATACGTATAGTACGAAATAAAGCAATATGTATGTATACATCACAAAATTCCAATTTCCCCTGGTTTCCGTAATGTTCAGATGGACTTAAAAAAGTGTAATATGCCGCTGTTAATGGGCAGCCTATTATGAATACAACAAATTTTTCAGTTTTACAACCCCCCACCTCCCAACCGCCCCAATGTCAGCCCCACCCAAAAAGAGTAGAAAATGATCAGGAACCACTAAAACGCGTGAAAACGAAGTTTGAGATATTTCTAAATCTTTAATTTTTTTATTATTGCTGCGCCGCGCCGCCACTGACACGACTTTTCAAAAACATCGCGTTTTTCATCCTCACTGCGGTAGTAATATTGTGTCAAAAATTCATTAAAATCAATTCAATAATTTCCGGGTTACGCAAATAGAACGATCTAAAGCAATACTCATATGTATACATCAGAAATTCGAAGTCCCTTGGTTTCTATAATCAGCAGCGCAGGTCAATGGACAGCGCATTATGAATACAACAAATTTTTAGTTTTACAACCCCGACCTTCTAACCACCACAAATTCACCCCCACCATGGCCGACTCTACACTAGGCCGGAGCTTTAGATGTGGCAACGTGGCTTAGCTGTCAAATAGTAAGAAAAATACTTTTTAGAACTACTACTACTAACTATAGTCTGTCCACTGAAGAAAAGGAGTAAAAAATTATTTCAAACTCATATTTTGGGGCTTTGCTCGGATAAATCGAACTTAATTTTTCTGTTTATAATAACATCACTGCTCTCAGTATGCAGTTTTATAGACGGTGTGCATATAACCCTTGACCATACAGTAAATATTTACATATATTGTGCATGGTTACTCCATTTGTTTGGTGGATAAGGTATAATACCACTTACATCTGATGTCTGGTTCATCGTAGTCAAACACTACAAAATAAAAATAAACGCAACCTGTTTCCTGCTGCCACTTCCACTTCCACTGAAATTAACACTCAATTTACTTTGTAAATTGTCACTTGAGCTAGAAAAATTCAGTACTAGGTCACTGTGAAGCCATTCTTGCTGGTCTTGATTCCCTTTCACTATCAAATCTTTTCGTAGGTATGCCCAGATGCATGCCCAGATGAATTCTATTAACTGTATTTTTCTGTGATATTTGGGAGGTCCAGAAAACACTGTAGGTACAACATTGTGCTTTAAAATAGGTCTTATCCTTTGAAATGTTTGTAAAGTGTTGTCTTTATTCTTATAAACATAACCAGCCCATACGAGGAATACCGTTCACCCACTTGTTTATGTCCTTTATTGGAAGCACAATTGCAAGTGCAACCTGGTACTACACACTTTGCAGGCATCTTTTTATCTGTATAGTTTCGTTTGTGCAGGTAAATAATTAAAAACACATTCCAATCTCCTTTTTTGCTCTGGAAGATTACACTAATGACTTAACAACAAACAAAAGCTCGGTCCCCGATTCAGTGTTGCCATATTTCAATGCTCCGGCCTAGTGAGTAGAGTCGGCCATGTCTCCACCCAAAGAAAAAGTAGAAAATGATCAGGAGCCCCTAAACCCCTAAAAATGGAGTTTGAGAAATATTTTAAATTTTTTAATTTTAAATTTCTCCGCCTGCCGTGCAACGATTTCTAAATTATAGCAGCATTATCTGCTATGACCTCACAGCATATCGCTACCAAAATTTCATCACAATCCATGTAGTGGTTACTAAGATTACGATGTTAGAAAAACGCCAACAGACAGACCGATAGACAGACAGACAGACAGGTCGACAAACAGACCGACAGACAGACAGACCGACAAACCGACCGACAGACAGACAGACCGACTGACAGACAGACCCACTGATAGACAGACCGACAGACAGACCGACGGAAATGAGTGACGTGGATTTTCGTTATGTAGATATTGTACAACGCCAAAAAAGCGTAGCATCTCAAAATCGAAATTTTCCGCACAATACTCCCCTTACCTATCGGTGTGGGAAGTAAAAGGTATTTATAAAAGTCCGATATATTATAATATTCAGTACGGTGAATTTTTTTTCAGGGATAAGGTATGAGTGTTTTTTTGTAAAATCGTTAATAGTGTTAATACTAATTTTGCAAACAGTATGTTGGCATTTATTACCTAAGATATAATATATCTGTAGGTAGGTGGTGAACGGAGTACAACACGCGTGTACTTAAGTTCTAAAACAGGGCGCGTGAAGCTAAAGGTTAATCACTTGATACAGATATAATCGTGAAATTACGAAAGAAATATTATGAACTCAAGTTCGGTAAAATAAACACAATTATCTAAAATAACTTCGCGGTGCGTGAAAGGGCACTAATTTGATGAAATGAAATTCCTGTTTGCTTGCAGTATGTACCAAGTACGCTGTGCCCTACGAGTTACGTCAAAGCTGAGCCTCGAAGTGGAGGTAACGACACCGGAAGTTACCACTGGGTTAGGTACCGCCATCGTACTCGGCAGTTATGGAGCCTGTAGACCTTTTCAGATTCTCTATAGAAACGAAGAGGTTACTCTGAAAGACGTCGTTTTATTCAGGTGAGTACCACATTTTCTTCTCGCGTCACTAGAAGACAAGCAAAATGTATACACAACACAAGGTGTCGCTTCAGTTGTGACTTTCCTTCCCAGAAAGGACTACTTCTTCTTCTTCTTAAGGTGCCATCTTCAATGAAGGTTGGCTACAATTTCGGCAAACCGTTCTCTATCCTGTGCAGCTCTTAACAGTGAGTTCAGACCGGTCCAGTCCCTAACATTTTTCAGCCATGAACACTGTCTTCTGCCCGGGCCTCTCCTACCCTCAATTTTACCTTCCATTATCAATCTCAAAAATTCATATTTCCGGTCTCTATATATATGTCCCAGGTAGCTTGTCTTTCGTCTTTTAAGTATTCCCAGGAGCTCTCTATCCATATTCATTCTTCTTAAAACAGTTTCATTCGAGATATGATCCGTCCATGGTATTTTGAGCATTCTGCGCATAAGCCACGTCTCAAAAGCTTCCAATCTACGCATCGAACGAAATCCCATTGCCAGGATTCGGTTCCATATAGTAGTATTGAGTATATGTAAGTTGTCACAAATCTATATCGGATGTTAAGCGATAATGAGGGGTCCGTTAATAGTTTTTTCATTCTGAGGAGTGCGCATCTTGCGTTTTCTATACAGCACCGTATCTCTCTTTCCTGTTTCAAATCTCCTGTTAACAAACATCCTAAATATTTGTACTTGTCGACCTGTTCAATTCGCTCGTTGTATATAGTTACGTTGGTGTTCACATTTGCTCTCTTGGCGTTTTTCTAGCCTCCTAATCTCAGTAACCGCTACATAGATTTTGGTGAAATTTTTGTGGTGATATGGTGTAGGGTCGTAGTAGGTAATGTTGCTACAATTTTGAAAATCGGTGCATAGGCGGCGGAGTAATTAGCAAAAAACGAAAAATTTCAAATATGCCTCAAACTTCGTTTTTAGGTGTTTTAGGGGTTCCTGATCATTTTCTACTTTTTTTTGGGTGGGGTGAAATTGGGGTAGTTGGGGGGGTGGGGGGTTGTAAATCTGAAAAATTTGTTGTACTTATAATGGGCCGTCTGCTGACCTAAGAGAGAAAGACCTAGCGGTATAATACACTTTTTTAGGTCCATCCGAACATTGCCTTGTGTATTGCAGGAACCAAGGGGCTTGGAGAATTTTCCTATGTATACATACATACGAGTATTGCCTTAGATCGTTCTGTATTTTATAATGTTGAAATTACTGAATTGATGTTAATGAAATTTCGGCACAGTATTACTACTTTGGCAAGGATGGAAAACGCGTCTGACTTTTAGGAATCGCCTCAGTGGCGGCGCAGCAATATTAAAAAAACTAAAAATATGAAAATAGCTCAAACTTCGTTTTTAGGCGTTTTAGGGGTTTCTGGTCATTTTCTACTTTTTTTTGGGTGGGGGTGAAATTGGGGTGGTTGGGGGGGTGGGGATTGTAAATCTAAAAAATTTGTTGTACTCATAATGGGCTGTCTACTGACCTGAGAGAGAAAGACCTAGCGGCATAATACACTTTTTTAGGTCCATCCGAACATTGCCTTGCCGATTACAGAAGCCAAGGGACTTGAACTTTCTGATGCATACAAAATACATACGAGTATTACTTTGGATCGTTTTGTATTGTGTTACGTGAAAACTTCTGAATTGACTTTAATGACATTTTGACTCAGATTTATTACCGCGACGAGTATGGAAAGCGCGTATGTTTTTTAGAAACCATTTCAGTGGCGGCGCGGCAATATTAAAAAAACTAAAAATATAAAAAACACCCTAAACTTCGTTTTAGACGTTTTAGGGGTTCCTGATCATTTTAAAAAAAATTTTTGGTTGGGGGTGAAATTGGGGTGGTTCGGGGGTGGGGGTTTGTAAAACTCAAAAATTTGTTGTATTCATGATATATTGTCCATTGACCTGTGAAAGAAGCTCCTAGTAGAATAAAACACTTTTTTTGCGGTCGGGCGAGCGATGATTTGATTGCAGGGGCAGCATCTAGACTATAGTTGCAAATAATAAAACTGGTATCATCGGAATGTGTGGGAAGTTCTGAGTCAATCAACTTGACTACATTTTTATTATGGTAACTAACATATCGTATGTGCGAATGGAACAGTCGCAACTGCTCCCAAGGATAAGGCCGAAGTATTTGCCAAGATATTTGCCGCAAATTTCACTACAAATGGTATGGTATGGTAAAATCCAGGTACCGTCCAGAGAGAGAGTACCCCAAGCTGTGGGTGAAATAACGTTCAGAACAAAAATAGTTCGGAAAGTACTGCAGTCGCTTGACATTAATAAGGCGAATGGTCTTGACATGATCCCCTCTATTGTTGTGAAGAAGTGCCCACCGGAGCCCGCTCTTATACTTACCCGCTTCTTTCGGGTGTCTTAAAGGGGTGACACACGTACGAACTTTAAGTACACGGTTTTTAAGTTTGCGAACTTACTCGGCTCGACGTCGATGACACACGTGAAGCTGAAATCACTCATTTTGATAATTTTCCTAAATCAACAAAACTTCTAACAAACGCCAAACACAACAAGCGTTTCGCATTCATGGCCTGCCGAAACAAAGTGGTGGCTCGCGGCTCGCAGTACGAGCCGAGGCAAACTACGAGCAAAATTTCAAACCAGTTTTAAAGTACGCGTACTCACGGTGACACACAGGCGAAAAAGGTCGTCGAGCCATAAGTACGCGTACTTGTTCGTACGTGTATCACCCCTTTTACGATTCTGGCATTTTCTCGAAGAGTCGAGGCCAAGAAAGAGATCCAAAGGTGGTCCAACCCACTACAGGCCCACAGCGCTGCTCTCTGTGATCAGTAAAGTGATGGAGAAATGCGTCAACCAAGATCTCATGAAATACCTTGAGCTCCACTTAATCAATGACAGACAATATGGATTCCGACACCAAAGATCAACTGGAGATCTCCTGGTTTGCGTTATACATGTATGGAGCAAACTCAGTCATTGTTTTTTTTAAAGCTCACGTTATTGCTTCCGATCTTTTAAAAGGCATTTGATCAACTGTGGCATGCAGCTCTTCTAAACAGGCTTCCATTCCATGGCCTCCCTGTTACGCTTTGGGGTTGGCTCGCAGATTTTCTCTCAGACCGAAGGATCTCTGTCGTGGTGGACGGCCTTTCCTATTCCATCTACATCAATACTGGGGTCCGCACGGATCGGTATTGGCTCCGACATTGCTTCACATCATTGATCTACTCTCTAGTACTACAAACCCAATCCACAGTTTCGTGGACCACAGTACTTTGCATGCAGGCATCATGAGCAATAGACCAATTTCTGCGGTAGAGCTGGAACGCAGAAGGCTGGCAGCGACTGCTTCGCCTCAAAGGATCTGAAGACTACTACCGCTTGGGGGCTCAAGAGTATGGTAAATTTTGATGATTCGAAGACCCAATATTGTACGCTCAAATAAGAAGTGCCCAAGCCAGTACCTGGTTCTAATGAATCAGGCTCTGCCAATGAGTTACTCATTCAAGCTCTCATTCAGTCAACATTACACAAAATCTGATATGGCACGAACACGTTGCATCAACTGTAACAGCTGCTGGTAAAAAGCTTGGGTATCTATTTAGACTCAGAAAGTATTTCTCACCATCTAACCTCCTCACGATATATAAAGACGTGACCCAGAGTATTGCTCTCATGCCTGGGAAGATGATGTCCCTATTACCCTGTTTATACCGATGCCGTCCTGAGAAGTACAATTCGACTAATTGGTGGCCAGGTCTTAACGCTCCACCTCCAACTACTTTCTTACAGGTGTGCGGTTGGTGACCTCCTTCTTAGTCTTCTACCGATATTCAAACGGAGTCCTCTATAGTTCCGCCGCTCACCAATCCTATCAGTTGCACCCGCGCGACCACTGCATATCATCCTAAGACGGCCGTTCTTCATATATCAAGAACCGATTGGTACGACCGCACATTTATTCCCAGAGTTTCCAAGGCTTGGAGTAGACTGCCAGGAGATGTATTTATTGAGCCTGCGGGTTTTGGAATATCTAAGTCCCACGTTAACAGACATAATCTTTTCACAGTAACCCCGATCGGTCGGCTTAGTTATAAAAAAAATGGAGTCAAGTTGATTGACTCAGTACTTCCCACAGATAACAGTTGCAACCAAATCATCGCCCGCCTGTCGTCAAAAAACATCCAACACAAAAACTCGTAAATAGTTTCCTAAATCACTCCGTAGGAACTAAAACGACACAATGCAGCTTCAACTGGACTAAACGAAACAATCAGGAATCCCCAAATTTCTTAAAAACGAAGTTTGAGCTATTTTTATATTTTTACTTTTTTATTATTGCTGCACCGCCACTGATACGATTTTTGAAAACCATACGCGTTTTTCAGCCTTACCGCGGTGATAATACTGCGTCTAAATTTCATTACAATTAATTCCATAATTTTCATGTTACTAAATTCAGAACGATCTAAAGCAATAGCTACCACTACCAAGTCCCTTGATTTTTGTAATAGCCAAGGCAATGTTCGGATGGACCTAATAAACGTCTATTATGCTGCTAGGTCTTTCTTCCACAGGTCAATGGACACTATTATGAGTGGAATAATTTTTTGAGTTTTACAACCCTCCACCCCCTAACCACCTGAATTTCACCCCCACCCAAAAAAGTAAAAATGATCACGAACCCCTAAAACGCCTAAAAACAAAGTTTGAGCAATTTTTACATTTTTAGTTTTTTATTATTGCTGCGCCGCCACTGACAAGATTTTTCCAAAACATACGCGTTTTCCATCCTCGATGTGGCAGTAATACTGTGTCAAAATTTGATTAAAATCCATTCGATAATTTACGCGTTACGCAATAAAGAACGATCTAAAACAACACTCGAATTGTATACATCACAAATTCTGTCCCTTGATTTCTATTATAAGCAAGGCAATGTTCGGATGGACCTAAAAAATTGTATTATGCGGCTAGGTCTTTCATTCACAGGTCATTGGACAGCCCATTATGAATACAACAAATTTTTCAGTTTTACTACCCCTCACCCTCCAACCACCCCAAATTCACCCCCACCCAAAAAAAGTAGAAAATGATCAGGAACCCCTAAAACGCCTAAAAACAAAGTTTGAGGAGTATTTGAAGTTTTTCGATTTTTGCTAATTACTCCAACCCCCGTGAAACGATTTCCAAAATTATCGGAACATTACCTACTACGACCCCACAGCATATCGCTGCCCAAATTTCATCATAATCCATGCAGCGGTTGCTGAGATTACGAGGCTAGAAAAAAGCGACAGACAGACAGACCGACAGACAGACAGACAGACAGACCGACGGAAACGAATGACGTGGATTTTCGTTATGTAGACATCCTAAAACGCCCAAAAAGCGTATTATCTCAAAATCGAAAATTTTCTCGATCACAATACTCCCCTCACCTATCGGTGTGGGAAGTAAAAAATGGAGTCAAGTTGATTGACTCAGTACTTCCCACACATAACGATGATACCATTTTATTATTTCCCATTGCACGAAGCTATAGTCTGAAATCCCCTTGCAACTAAATCATCGCCCACCCGCCCGCCAAAAAAACATCCAACACAATAGCCCTTGTAAATAGTTTGTTCCGTCTCCCTCTTCAGGAAATATGCATTAAAACAATTTTCGCGTTACGCAATCTAGAACGATCTAAAACAATACTCGTATGTATACATCACAAATTCTAAGACCCGTGGATTCTGTAATAAGCATGCAACGTTCGGATGGACCTAAAAAGTGTATCATGCCGCTAGGTTTTTCATTCGCATATTAGTGGACAGCCCATTACGAATACAACAAATTTTCCAGTTTTACAACCCCCCACCCCCCAACCACCCTAAATTCACCCCCATCCAAAAAAAAATATAAAATGATCAGGAACCCGTAAAACGTCTAAAAACGAATTTTGAGCTGTTTTCATTTTTTTAGTTTTTTTAATATTGCTGCGCCGCCACTGAGACTAAAAATCATACGCGTTTTCCATGCTTGCCAAAGTAGTAATACTGTGCCGAAATTTCATTAACATCAATTCAGTAGTTTCCACATTATAAAATACAGAACGATGCACCGATTTTCAAAATTGTAGCAACATTACCTACTACGACCTCACAGCATATTGCTGCCCAAATTTCATCAAAATCCATGCAGCGGTTACTGAGATTACGAGGCTAGAAAAACGCGCACAGACAGACAGACAGACCGACAGACAGACAGACAGACCGACGGAAATGAGTGACGTGGATTTTCGTTATGTAGACATCACAAAACGCCCAAAAAGCATCTTATCTCAAAATCGAAAATTTTCGCGATTACAATACTCCCCTCATCTATCGGTGTGGGAAGTAAAATATGAAAAGATGAATAACATTCAAATCCACGTTCCTTTGAGGAGTGAATGGTCTTCAGACATGAAATTAAGCTGTTCGTTTGTTTTAGGTGCCACATGTTGGTGGATGCCACCAACCTTCGTGATTCCTTAGAGAAGGCGGAGTTCTCCCTGATCCTCGAATTATGGTTCAGCGATTCATCGCCCGCTGCTATGACTTTGGTATCAAATAGGACACTGCAGCTCAACATGTCCCCCATCGAAGGTTTACACTACCATCTACCGGTGCTTTTTGATTATTTTCATCTGTCAGCTATTTCTGTCACTATACACGCTGCACTTACTGCCTTACATCAGCCTTCTATGAAGTAAGTGATTAAGTGAACTTTAAACTGTCCGTACATTAGCGTCCGTCTGATTAAAATCGACGTTATTGATTTTTGATTTGAATAATTGATAAATTAAACACAGTCTGTGCTAATAAAATGCAGAAAAAAAAATGCTACAATTATGACCTACCATTTTTCAAATTACCTGCAGATAGAATAAGGTCAAGGAAAATGTTTCATTGATTTTAATGATTTTAATTCCCTGGTTTACATATATTGAAAATTAATACAACAAAACAATAAGCTAGCTGTAATAAATGTCCTCGTCATAGCAGTAAGAGGCAAACAATTTTGCCATTCACACAATGTTTTGTTGATCACTCAAGTTAAATGTTTAAAGGTATCTAAAAGACATATTTCAAATGATCTTTGAATCCTAAGAAAAAACTCTATGCAACTTAATATACCCAAGCCAAACCGTTTTCGTTTGTTAGCGATTTTGGTACTTCACATCTGATATTAGGTACCTAAAAAGCCTGTATTTATTTGCTTCGAAGAAACTTTCATAGTTGATAATATGCATGATATGGTTATTTTATAAAATTACTCGTACTTATATAGAACATCATTTCTGCTACTGCCTACTAATTAAAACTTGTTTTTATCCTAACAGGAAGGGGATACTGCGATATATGCAAAGCTGGTGAGTATAAAATAGAAACAAATTGAATAAGATATAACAATATAACAGTAGCTATCGATAATCCCCATGTCAAAAAAGATTAACTATGGCAATCACAGTGGGATACTGAGAACACGTTTCTCAAAAACTCAAAAAGGACAGTTAACCAATGGACACCCCCCATTATACTTCCCCGCGCAGATAGAGTCCGATTGCACCGATTTCGTATCGGACACACTGCCCTCACCCACTCCCATCTTTTGCTCGGCACCAACCCTCCCGATTGTAGTTTCTGTGGTACCCGTCTGACCATCCTCCACATAATCTGCGAGTGTCCATCTCTTCATCACCTGCGTCAACTGTATGAAATACCTCAAGACGTACATAATTGTTTTAATAGCCCCGATAAGATTAAGAACATTCTGCTTTACATCAAAAATTTGGGACTCTATTGGAGATTGTAAAGCAAAACTCGCAATACTGTAAATAGTGATAACGACAACGAATTACCACAGTAGTCGACGCTGCCTATAATAAAAATGGAGTCAAGTTGATTGACTCAGTACTTCCCACACATTACTGTGATATCAGTTTATTATTTTCCCATAGCATGAAGCTTTAGTCTGAGATCCCCTTGCAACCAAATCATCGGCAGCCTCCCCCCCCCCTAAAATTGTCTTATGCCGCTAGGTCTTTCCTTCAGAGATCAATTGACAGCCTAAAACATCTAAAAACCAAGTTTGAGATGTTTTCATGGTTTTAGTTTTGGATTATTGCTATATACACTGCCACTGACACGATTTTTAACAAACATACGCGTTTTCCATCCTCATCACGGTAATAATACTGTGTCAAAATTTAATTAGAATCAATTTAATAGTGTCCACGTTACAAAATATAAAAAGATCTAAAGCAATAAATACTCGTATGTATACAGAAAATTCTAAGTCCCTTAGTTTCCGTAGTATATAGGCTAGGCAATGTTCGGATGGACCTAAAAAGTTGATTTATGTCGCTAGGTCTTTCTTCACAGGTTAGTGGACAGCCTATTACGAATACAAGAAATTTCTCAGTTTTTCAACCCCCCACCCCCCAACCACCCCAATTTCACCCCCACCCAAAAAAACGCAGAAAATGATCAGGCACCTCTAAAACACTTAAAAACGAAGTTTGAGCTGTCTTTATATTTTTAGTTTTTTTATTATTTCTGCGCCGCCACTGGCACGATTTATAAAAACCATACGCGTTTCCATCCTCGCCACGGCAGTAATACTGTGTCAAAATTTCATTAGAATCAATTTAGCAGCGTCCAAGTTACAAAATACAAAATGATCTAAACAAATACTCGTATGTACATACAGAAAATTCTACGTCCCTTAGTTTCCGTAATAGACTAGGACAATGGTGGGATGGACCTAAAAAGTTGATTTATGTCGCTAGGTCTTCCTTCACAGCCTAGTGGACAGCCTATTATGAATACAAGAAATTTTTCAGTTCTTCAACCCCCCACCCCCTAACCACCCCAATTTCACCCCACCCAAAAAAAACACAGAAAATGATCAGAAACCTCTAAAACGCTTAAAAACGAAGTTTGAGCGGTTTTTATATTTTTACTTTTTTTATTATTTCTGCGCCGTCACTGGCACGATTTATAAAAATCATACGCGTTTTCCATCCTCGCCACAGTAGTAATACTGTGTCAAAATTTCATTAACATCAATTCAACAGTTTCCTTGTAACACAATATAGAAGGATCTAAAGCAATACTCTCGTATGTTTCCACCAGAAAAAATTCTATGTCCTTTAGTTTCTGTAATAGGCAAGGCAATGTTCGGATGGACCTATAAAAGTTATTTATGTTGCTAGATCTTGCTTCATGGGTCAGTGGACAGTCTATTATGAAAGCAACAAATTTTTCAATTTTACAACCCCCCACCACCCAACCACCCCAATTTCACTCCCACCCAAAAAAAAAGTAAAAAATGATCAGGAACCCCTAAAACGCCTAAAAACGAAGTTTAAGCAATATTTATTTTTTTTTGTTTTTTGCTAATTACTCCGCCGCCTATGCACCGATTTTCAAAATTATAGGAACATTACCTACTACGACCCCACAGCATACCGCTGCCCGAATTTCATCACAATCCATGCAGCGGTTGCTGAGATTACGAGGCTAGAAAAAAGCGACAGACAGACAGACAGACAGACCGACAGACAGACAGACAGAATGACAGACAGACAGACCGACGGAAATGAGTGACGTAGATTTTCGTTATGTAGACATCATAAAACGCCCAAAAAGCGTATTATCTCAAAATCGAAAATTTTCGCGATCACAATACTCCCCTCACCTATCGGTGTGGGAAGTAAAAAAACAATATAAAGTTTGTTATAACCACAGAATAATTAACTTCTGTTTAAAGAGAACATACTTATCTTGTATAATTTTTCTAATGCTAGTACCAAGTTGTGATGTGTAGACGAAGACAAGCGTGTTGGCTACCGTTGTTCCTGTTTGCTAGATTTTTTTATGCTGAAGCCTGAAGTGATTAATTTATGAAAGATTACAACAATTTTTCTTTTTGGCCAGTTTATCTACTCATTCTGAAGTACCCATTTGTTGTTATTTTACGCTTTATTCAAACAAAATACATTTCTGTAATAAAAATCGTTTTATAGTTCGAGATTATTTTGCCACTTCGACCTCCAATAAAAAATCTTTATAGCTTTAACACTCGAACCATAGTTCGTTAATTTCTTAAAATGTCAAGATATGGTCAAAGATTCCTATTATACACTTTAAAGTACCTAGTAATTATTTAGTACTAAGCACGCACAAAATATAAAATGGTGCTGTTTTGAATGTATGAAACGTACGAATTTTTGAGACGGTTGACTGTTGGTCAAAATAGTCGAGGTATCAAAATAAGTTTTGACAAGACTTTTTGGGCTTTTAGGCGTAAGTTTGCATTCTTCATCAGAAACACCATTTACAATTTTACATATTTTAATAGTTATTAAAATTCTAAGTAAAAACCGTAAGAAACACAACTACCTGAATCTAACCATTTCCGAGTTAACGAGTTTCTAAGGTGACAAATCATCATCATAGTCGCAATGTCTTAACAGACATATTGTGAACTCGTAAAATGCATTAAGTCGGAGCTAGAGTATTGCCGACACGAATATTATCAAAAGCTTTGAAAACTGTAGCTCGCCATCGTTCGCGATTTACTGTCAGTTCCGTGGCGCTCTTGATACTCATATCTAGCAACCGTTTCGTCGTATCCACCCAGCTTGTAGGGGAACGGCCACGGCGCCGCCCACTCGAGGCGTGACCCTGAACTACAAGTTTCTCCATATTATCGCTTCTGTGAATATGTCCGAAGAATGAAAGCATTCTCATTGACACAGTGGAGGAGAGTCTCTTTGGACTACCGAGCTCATCCATTAGTTCGATGGGCGGTATAAGGAATTCTCAGCATTCTCCTCCACGTCCACATTTCAAAAGCATCTATGCGAGCTCGATCTGACTTTTTAACAGTCCAAGTTTCCAAAGCATACAAAAATATGGAGAACACAAGAGACTGAACCAGTGACATTTTGGTAGCTTTAGTGATGTTATGGTCACGCCCTATTTCAGTAAGCTCTGTCATGGCCACCCGTGCCTGTTGAATGCGCCGTCGAATCTCATTCTCACAGCTACCTGAATTGTCGATCAAAGAACTGAGGTACACAAAACTTTGAACTACCTCACAATGGCCTACTGACTTTATTTCTCGATGTTTGTCATGCTCTCTATCTACGATAATAACCTTGGTCTTGTTGTAGTTAATACCAAGACCATATGCTGCACTGTTATAAAATGTTCAATAGAGCTACTAGTTCTTCCTGAGAAGCAGCAATAAGGGTTGTATCGTCAGCAAATCTTTAGTTAGATATTTTGCTTCCGCCAATAGTTATACCGCCATTCCAGTTGTCCAATACCTGTCTCATCACAAATTCAGAGTAAATGTTAAATAACATCGGAGATAATACGCATCCCTGACGAACTCCTTTTAGGTTGCTGCTTGACATGTGATAAATAAACGTTATTAATTAAATTTTGAGTCGATCGATTATGAGGTAGAATAGCAAGTTATCTATACAAGTTAAAACAAAACTATTAGGTACCTTGAGTGCCCACTAAGTAGTTAATACATTAGTTATGTAGGGATTCTTAAAATTCTAGCACACCAAAACTGTGCTACTTGTCTACCATCAGATATTTCGCACCACACGTTGGTCTTTCCTGGTGTTTGAGTATGAGTATCAATCAGTTATTGCTGATTCAGGTACCATTCACACGAATATTGCTCCGTCTGTAAAAGCTATTTTGCTAGGGAAAATATAATACTTTAATCACTTTTCATAGCCATGACCATCACATAGTTAAACTAAGTTAACTTTGTAAGGGTTTAGTTTGCATTGTTTGAGAATATGATGCACTGACAATGTAGAAATTTTATGTTTCTAAGCAAAGTTTGCATTACTTCTAAGCCTTTTTTTTGTTCGCCCTTCGTGAACTGCTTTATATCGATCTACACTATCCAAAACGACAGATAGTTTTTGAGCTGATTCAACTGTCCAACTGTCGGCGAGAGGTCTGGAAACGTGACGTTAAGTTAAACAGATTTGCTACTTGCTCTTAGTTCCGAACTCTGTTACCGTACTCTCTCTCACATCATAAGGAGAGTGATACGCTCCTTTTCGGCTAAATGCACTGACGAATTATTGAAGCAGAACTCAAGAAACATGGAACTAAGTAATTCGCTGATGCGCAAAATTGCAGACATAACAATAACGTGGTATCATTTCGAAACTAAGATGTCTGTATTTGCGATTTACACCAAATATGAGAGCCCAGTCTTCAAAAAATTTCTTAACATGAAATCTGGATGCCTCAAAAAAAGTTGGATCCAGGCAAGTTATTTTGCATACAGTTCTTGCTTAAAATTTTAGGAAATAAATATCCAATACCATGTAGAGCGTTCCAATTAAAGAAAGTTAGCATTGGTGTGATACAAATCCATAAAGTGCTTTATGCAATTCCAATTCTTACTCGTGTATGCACCTATGTACACTTTTTTCCTATAATTCAAGAAGAAATGGTAAATCGAATAATATATATAATATATAAAACAGTTCAACTGTCCCATTTAAAAACAGTTCAACTTTGGTGCGCTACTACTTTCTAAGCGATCCTGTACAACTACAATTTTCACTGCTCAGTGACACGTATAAACTCTAAAATTTTATTAAAACCTTGTAAGTTTGATCTAATAATTGATCGTTTGCAAACGTTTCTGGAACCAAGTATGAATCGAATATGTTTTCAGTGCCCCAAAGAGCTCTAAGAGTTGGAACAAGATGAAGTCATCCCATCAGCAGTACAGCTCTCTAACGGATCCCGTCCTTACAATGAATAGTAATAAGATATATAGTCGTATTAATGGATCGTCGCAAGTACAGCTAGAAGCTTATAATGTTTTGTTGGACTCCAGTTCGAACCTCAAGCAAACGATCAAGAAGTACAAGGCGTTGCTTCTGCAGAGGGAGGAAGTTGTCTCTGAGAATTACGATACACTGATTGTCAGGCACAATGATTATGATAGCACAAAGGTAAGTGAGATTAGTTGCTAAGTTGGAAGCAGTTTTTAGTCTTGTTGGTTGATTTAGTGGAAGGTGGTTTGATCAAATCTCAAAACTAAAATGTTTCCAAGTTAATCTGATCTTCTCACATTTGAGTCCTGGACATAAGACTGCATCCCAGGGAGGACGATACAAACAGTGGTGGTAACCTTTTCAGAAAAAGGCTATCAGCGTAGAAGTTAGTTTTTTGCGAACTAGCACGTTTGGGAGTCAGATCACAGTATAATGGGTCACTTTACAAGAATAATAGTGGTAAAAGAAATATAAAGGAACCTGCCTATATAAGGTTAAAAGACGATTGCATTATTATTAGTTTATCAAACATTCTATCAAAATCCTCTACATGAAACAGAGTACTATAAGTTTTTCCGGTGTTTCTGTTGGATTCCAAAGGCCTGAAGTTATTTAAAAAAAAACAGAAGCTCTTTCTTGGCACAGCTGTCAACAATGTGACGTATTTAAAATATGTCTATTTTGTAACTTCATCATGGCTATAGTGGGCCGAAATGTAAAGAGAATCTTCCAGCATATGTGATGTTTTCATTGACAAATCAGCAAAGCGTAGTACTAGCAGTACTAAATATTGTTTACATTTAAATAGGTAGTCGGTGGTGCATAAGTGAACAAAATAAGTTAAATAATTATGCTGTAAGGGATATAAGGAATATGTGTTAAAATACGATTAGCAGGGATATGTCAAGAGTCGACAGTTTTTTTTTGGAAGTCAAAATCAGTCATTATCACAATTTATTAAATTTATTAGCAGATTCAAATATTTCAAGATAGATGAAAACCTTATAATGAATTAATACTGTATGATATGAACCACTCCCACATCCTACCTGCTACTCCAATATGACCTCGCAAAAAATGGTCAGGAACCAATAAAACCCCTAATTGGATAACTTTGAGCGATCCTGAGAAAACTGTCAATGTTACAAAATATGTTGGAGTTACTCTATTGTACCCCAAATTTCATCAAAATCAGTGCAGGAGTGTGGAAAGGAAAAAACTGTTCCACTGTGTTTCACTGGCCCATCAACAAAAAAAAAATGGAGTCAAGTTGATTGACTCAGTACTTCCCACACATAATGATCAATGATAATAAATTCCATAATTTTCGCTTCACGTAATATATGTACATAGAACGAAATAAAGCAAAACTTGTATACACCACAAAATTGGTTTCTGTAATAGGCAGCCAATGTTCAGATGGATCTAAAAAAGTGTAAAATGCCGCCAGGTCGATGTGGCGGTTATAAATACAACTAATTTTTCAGTTTTACAACCCCCCCACCCCCCGACCACCCCATATTCACCCCCACCAAAAGAAAATGATCAGGAACCCCTGAAACGCCTAAAAACAAGGTTTGAGCTGTTTTTATATTTTTGGTGTTTTCATTATTGCTGCACCGCCACTGAGACGATTTTTCGATTCTCGCCGCAGTAGTAATAGTGTGTCAAAATTTCATTAATATTACTTTAATACTTTTCACGTTACGCAATATAGAAGGATCTTAAGCAATACCCGTATGTATACATCACAAATTCTAAGTCCCTTTGTTTATATAATAAGCAAGGCAATACTCGGATGGACCTGAAACAGTGCATTATGCCGCTAGGTTTTGCATTCACAGGTCAACAACCCCCCCCCCCCCAACCACCCCAAATTCACCCCCACCCAAAAAAAGTGGAAAAATGATCAGGAACCCCTAAAACGCCTAAAAACGGAGTTTGAGGCATATTTGGAAATTTTTGTTTTTTGTTAATTACTACGCCCCCCCGTACAACGATTTCCAAAATTATAGGAACATTTCATCACCATCCATGCAGCGGTTACTGAGATTACGAGGCTAGAAAAATGCCAACAGACAGACATACTGACAGACCGACGGACAGACCTCCGCCGAAGACTCCGCCTCAAGATTTGGGCTGCGCCTGCCTCCTGTGGGGGAAACTTCGGCGCTGGGAAGTGAGTGACGTGGATTTTCGTTATGTAGACATCATAAAACACCCAAAAAGCGTATTATCTCAAAATCGAAAATTCTCGCGATCACAACAAATTACCCTACAGGTATTTGAAGACATAAACATAACTGACGTTTTCTCCAGCTCTCTGGTCTTTCAATCAAAGTACAAAGTTTGATAAAAATCAATTGTGACTATTAATTGTGCTAACTTCGTCAGTTGGTTAACAAAAAAAAAAAAAAAAAACAATAGCTGCTTCCAGGCACAAATGCTAACAAGCCTCATTTATGCAATATTAATTTTTTGTCAGATTGTGTACTTATATAATGGTCACCTAAAACGACGTCTCAGCAGGACGTCGTTGGTCACATATATTGGTGAACTGTCAGTAAAGTGCATGTTCAAGTATATGGTGTTTTTATTGATGAGCCAGTGAGTACGGAACAGGTACCAACCATAGAGTGAGTTATAAATTTCGTTACGCTAGAGTCACAACCATGAAAATGTTGTGTCGGCAGCTGATACGGACACGTAGATATAAGCAAAAATATTAATGTAAATTTAATGTAAATGTGCATAAATAGTCAGAAGGTCTCTATTTTGATTTTCTTTCAGTTGATGAAGAAGAGGCCTGCCACGCAAAACTCGGGCTTGGCAGAATTGTGTGCGGACAATATCAAGTTGTGGAACTACTTTCTGCTGACTTTCAGCTGCAAGATAGCTATTCAGCAATATTTGAGTAGAAAGCATCACAGCTTGAGAGTAAAGAGATTTGCTGAGCTGTTTTTTCTCATTTGCAATCCACGAAGGTCAGCTTTCGGAAGCTACGAAACCAATTATAACAATTATCTGCTCATTGCTGAGGTGGCAAGGAGGTAGGTAGTGAATGTAACAAGAAATGTTCAAACCTCCAAATCTTCTTCTTACAAAAACAGTTATAAGTGAATGTTGCATGCAATTTTTTCAGTACACAAAAATAAGGTTACGTGTTTATAGTCTATGAAGCTCTTAGTGTGTGTGATGCGGTTTAAAAAATGACACCTTGTTCATGCTTTATTATTCTTCGATACCAAGAAAAATTCTGTCGTGTCAACTTTTTCATCAGACCTATACCCAAATGGCGTATTTGTGGTAAGGACTTTCTTTACTGGAGGTATTCGCACACTCATACTCTTTTTTCTTGGAAGAGCTTTCTTTCGTACATCGTAAAAGGCATTGATAAATACTTAAGAATAAACTTCTACTTCCAATCCTCACTTGATAGCTGCTTTGCACTGATAATGCAATAATTAGACACTTTTTCAGATCGAAATACATGCAAGTGCTCCCTCCCCTTCCAGTACATTGCATTGCCCTAGATGGGGACAGTTCAACTATGCCAGTGATATTCGAAGATCAATATCAAGATCCATTCGAGATAAAAACAAGGAATTTTGATTCTAGCTTAACATCTAGACAAGGTGAGCAGCATAGATTAATCTTTTATTTTAAGTAGCTTAGATATATTTTTTGTTAAAGTGAAATTCTATTGGACCTATCAATAGTATGGACCATAAACATGCTTCGAAGTGAAAGAAATGTAAGCAAGATCTAAGCATTTGAAGACGGTCACATTCAAAGAGTAATGGAATTCACACTTACATCAATAAACAATATTAAAACCAAATATTTATTTGAAATACTCGTTGAAATACATAACAAAATCTTCATAGTTGGAATGTCAACATGTGGAAAATTGTGTTATTTAAGCAAGTCTTTGAGACAATATCGTTCCAACTCTACTAAAATCTGACACTGTAATATCGGTAGCTCTCTCAGACTGTAGTTCGAGTTGGAGAAAGCATGTACCTACAATGCAAAGCTCGTAACTCGTAGATTGCCTCTGTGTCCTAGACCATTAAATTGCCGTTATATGACAATAGTTTCACGTTCGCTATTATATGTCTGAGTGGTATGGTGCACTTTGATGATGACTAAAGCAACAAACACTAAACTTTAAAAAGAAAAAAACGCTTAGCTTTTATCAGCATAAGTAGCGCAGTGCGTACGCACTCTATATATACAGGGTGAGTTTTTAGTACCGGCTCGGTCGATAACTCCACTACTGTAGAAGATAGCGAAAAAAAGTGTATATAAAAATTGTAGCCACGGATATGCTCCTTGCTCAGAAAATATTTTGATTTATACAGGGTGATCCATAACTACGTGGTGATGCAAACATGCATTTTTTAAATGAGACACCCTATATATTATTCCATATTCAAATTCTACTAATGATTTCCGTTCTTCCAATATAGGGTATTGTTACATTATACAGGGTATTTCAAAAGTTATGACCATTTTTGTATCCAAATCACGGTCAAATGAACGTACTGTATATCAAAAAGTAATGAATCAAAAATTATTTTTTTTACATGAAAAGATTAGAAATATCCTCTAGTTTTAAAATACGCTATAAAAAAATCCCGCGACGCATATACGTATACAGGGTGATGTAGAATGCAAAATCTAGATTTTCTCTCTTTTTTTGAATGTAACCCCCAATATTTTATTATACCAAAGAATTGCTTTTAATATGCTCTTTTATCTTTGTATAGCACTTATTATCGCTGCATTCATTAGTTTCTGAGATATTTCGATTTTTCTACAAATTTTAAATATACCTTCTATTTGCTTGATAAAATTTATTTATTTTGAGAAAATACTACCAAATTTTGTTTTTGCTTAAAAAACAACTAAAATATAAGGCGATAATAATCCTTGATCAAGTCAAAACACTGAACTAACGAGATAATATAGGTCAAGTGTGCTGAGGAAACAATTTTATAGACGTCATGCATAATTATCAAGGAGATGTATCAGGTAGGCTATGAAATGTGAAACGACACAGTCCAAATAAAACGATTCTTCAATCTTTCAAACGCATTAGTTTTAAAGTGCCTCCGTTCTGGATATTGCTATTCATAGTTGATATATTCTAGAGGCATGTAGACAATTTCTCAAAGATTCTCCTAAATACTCTCAATGGAAAAATTAATTTTCAAAGCTGGTTTTTCACACAGCACGGAATTATTGAGTAGGTTATGAAAACTGTCAATTTTTCAAAGCCTACCTGATAAAACTACTTGATAATTATGCATGACGCCTATAAAATTGTCTCCTCAGCATACTTGACTTTATTATCTCGATGATTTAGGGTTTTGACTTCATCAAATACTATCAAGACGTTATAATTTAGTTGTTCGTTAAATAAAAAACAAATCAGATAGTACTTTCTCAAAATAAATAAATTTCAGTACACAAATAGAGGCTATATTTTAAATTTACCGAAAAATCGAAATATCTCGGAAACTGATGGACGTAGGTACAACAAGTGCTATACAAAGATGAAAGAGCATATTAAAATCAATTCTTTGGAATAATAAAATATTAGGGGTTACATTTGGAAAAAAAGAGAAAATTTGGATTTTTCATTCTACATCACCCTGTATACGAATATGCGTCTCACCCTTCTTTTATAGCCGATTTTAAAACTAGAGGATATTTTTAATCTCCTCATGTAAAAGAAATAATTTTTGATTCATTACTTTTTGATATACAGTACGTTCATTTGTCCACGTTTTGGATATAAAAATGGTCATAACTTTTGAAACACCCTGTATAATGTAACAATGCCCTATATTGGAAGAACGGAAATCATTAGTAGAATCTGAATATGGAATAATATATAGGGTGTCTCATTTAAAAAAATGCATGTTTGCATCACCACGTAATTATGGATCATCCTGTATAAATCAAAATATTTTCTGAGCAAGGTGCATATCCGTGGCTACAACTTTCATATACAACTTTTTTCGCTATCTTCTATAGTAGTGGAGTTATCGACCGAGCCGGTACTAAAAACTCACCCTGTATGTACTCGATGCATGGCTGAACCTCCCTCCGTTGGACCTAGTGATCCTGAATCTAGCGTCTCTGTGTTGTGATTATGGAGCAAGAGGAGATAAGCTTCCCTGCCAGATAACTGACAATCTACAGTTAAGATTGCATAAAGATAGACCCTTTGTAGTTGATAGGCGCGATGATACCTCTTGCGTGTCTTTTGACCCTTAAATCTACGAAGGAGAGGGGTGGCAGACAAGATGTCAGAATTTCAGAGAAGAGAGAATATCTCGGTTATATGGACAGTTAACTTTTCAATGTGGCCGTCGGAACAAGACTTCTATTCTCCCTTGGAGGAGATATTCCAGGGATACAATTTCTGGGATTTGGCTTGTGTGTTCCGTATCCACGAAAATCGGAGGGATACAATAACTGTCTGCTCTGACCGCGGAGTGGCAATTCTAGTATAAGATAATGTCAAGACTTGTCCTGTAGTGCAGAAACGGTGTCGTGCGATTTCCGGTCATTCCGAGATGCGGTCAGTGGGAGATGCAATCATCTTCTTTTTTCTTACATAGATCGAGTACGAGATCCGGTCAAAGGATACGGGTATACTGTTTTAATTACACTTTAACGAGTTCATACCTGGGCAGGTATATTGGTTGCTGTTGTTGTTTGACAAGTGGAGTTATATAGATAGTGAAGTTATATAGATACCAAAGCAAAATTCATGGAGAATGAAATTCAAGTTATTTCTACAAGTAAAGGAAAACCTTGTGCAATACATAATGGTTACATGTATCGCGAATATCGGAAAAGTAAAGATATCGTTACGTGGGTTTGTCTCAAAGAAAGAAGTTTTTGCTGTTGTGGCAGAATGAAAACTAGAGATAGCTTCCCAATCAAACTTGGAACGAAGTAAAGCGAAAAAGGAAATATATGTTCAACTGGATGACAGAATCGATAGAAATACAACCAAGTACGAGCGAGACGGAAATGTTATAAGATTTTTGTCTATTCTTTCTAATATTATTAATATAGAATAAAGCTTGAACAAAGAATTAAAAAAAACATAAAAAATCTAGCAGGCAGTACTTGTCAGAAAGCTAAACAAAATTCTTACCTTGCAATAAATGCAGAGTGGAATTTTTTCTGTTCCTTGGTATAAAATGCTGAAACTGAAAATAATATTTTCTCTTTCAATTCATCCATAAATAGCACAAGGATTAACTACCATATGGATCTGTACAATTTTTCGTCAACCGCATCTCCCACTGCCTCCGCTTATATAATGGAAGCACCTGCACTTTACGACCGCAAATCCCACTGCTTTCAGCTTTGACCGGATCTCCCACAGCTCCGCAGAAACGAAACACTAGGCCTCCTTGGTTTGGATACATGGACCTTGAGGGACATAGCAACCAAATGGCCGATGTTCTTGCGTGAAGAGATTCTACGAAGAATTTGGTAGTTGCTAAGCTAACTCTCAGATTAGCCTTGTAGGTTAACTAAAGAGTGAATACAAAATCAACCGTTTATCAGATTGGGCAATATCATAGCTCATAGAACCTGCAGTCAGAGAACAACGGTTCTGTCCTCCAGGGGAAGAGCAACTTAGACTTCTGGTGGGTCAACTGGTAGACACCTTATTTACTTCAGAAGAGACCTGCACTTAATGCACATTGTGATTGACCCAATAAGCGTAAGATTCTGTTTAGAGGTTGAGCCGTTGGCGCTCATTCTATGCCGCTGCGAAGCCTAAGGGCACCATGCAAGATCATTTTATAATCTAGTACCTTCGAGCCGGAAGGCCACAAGGTCAACTTTGGGTTAGCACGGTTAGAGATACAAAAAGACCCCACCGTGTAGTCTATGTACCAGTGACTATATCACCGGATTATCGTTTTATACAAGTCTACTCTACATTCTTCTGAGTTGAGGAGAGGTGATGAAATCGTTTTGTAGGATAATCGTCCTTTGGCAGCATTTTTTCAAAGGCTGTCTGTTTTTTAATACAAAAATAGTATCCCAAGAATCTACACCTTTGCCAGCTGTAGTTTCTAAAGCGTCAAGTCATAATTCAAAACGGTCAAGTTAATTTTCCAGCTCGTCAGTTGTAAATTCAAAGGTATAAATTACACCTGATTGTTTAAAATTACAAGTGACGAGTTGGAAAATTAACTTGACCGTTTTGAATTATCACTTGACGTTTTAGGAACTACCGCTAGAAAAGGTGTAGATAGCAGTCATTATTAATATGTTTTTGGAGGTAAAATTTTCACATGATTGCCTTCATTTTATTTTTAGCGTACCATTCCTTGCTCTATCCTGTACTGAGATATAAGTACAAATTCCAAGAACAATAATTATTATATAGTTACAAAGCTAGTTAGCAGTTAGTAACAATCAATGTATAATTGTTTGATAGAACTTCTCACTCTCAATCCCGTTGACTGGCTTAACTTCGCAAGAACGAAGCTAAATATAATAAATCCTTAAACTAATCTGACTTGACAAAAAAACTACGGTACATTTTGCTCCAATTACTGAAAATGTACTCAATATATATTTGAAAGTACGTAATGGGTTCTGGTTAAGGTCTAGTCAGAGGTATTTTATTATTCTAAATAGTCCATACCCTACTCAATGGCTGTGAATAGAAGTCAGCTTTTTTGAACAGTTTGGCTTCTGGAATTGGCATGCAATGTATTAAAAAGTAGTAAAACGTATGATAACTACCACATAGGCAGGGACAATCGGGTACAGTTCGACCACCCCCAAAACAAAATCGTCACTTCTACTTCTTGCTGTTGCCATCCCTACTTCTTGACGTTTGCACGATAATTTTTTTGACGCCAGATTCACCACTCACGGTGAAGGCAGAAATTGTGTCAATCGCTTCGGCTAGGAAATTCCAGACACACTAAACCACCATCTTAAGACTCTATGGCTCGACTGTATATTTAATCGTTTGAAAATCTAGCTGAGCTGCCATTAAATCCGTCCAGGATTTCCCTACACAATATTAATTTGGGCCTTGATTGGGGCCTTTCAGCATATTAGTTTTGCAGTGAATAGCGACCTTTAAATAAGTACGCACTATGACAAGACCCACCTCTATTTAATATATTATTGCTCTATCTGAATCTATCCCATGACGTCACGCCTAAAACAAGCAATGTAAACTGCTCAACTTAAAGGAACGTTTTCAGTAAAATTGTGGTTTAAACGTGAATGTAGCTCTGAGTTTTTTCAAACTCTACTGTGACTTGCACCGGGATCGCCTAAAATGTACCGCATTGAGATATTTAGAGTCACTAGGTGCCCAAAATAAACGTTGCAAGAGACTGTGTTGAGAAATACTACGGCTCTTGTCGTTCCGAGACCTGATAGACCAAGGTTTGTGCTATTATGGGCTATGAATTTCAGCGCTGTCTGAGCTCCAGCAAAAAAGTTACAGTAGGAATTGTAAACTTTGTGCTAGAAGTTTTAGCGCATGCAAGCTCAATGTTCAATACTCGCGATATTTGTCAAGTGGCTATCCTCAATCAAAATAAGGATGAACGCACTAGAGGGACATATGTTGGGTGGTAGTATTATGTCACGGAGGTATTGCAAACCTTTCCACAGAGATGACATGAGATATAACAACGGAATGAAGAGGAAAGGTAAACGGTAATACAAAGATATTGGACTAGGCATCTAGCATTCATCATATCCATTTTCAGCCTATTTGGAAAATTCACGGGAATTCCAATGGTGAACAACCATAAGGAAGTCGTGGTAGCCTGCGAAGTTTACACACTTAGGTGATGGTGGTGAATACTTTTTACACCGAAACCTAAAGTGTAATTTTTTGCAATGCCTTTGTACTAGATAATGTTCTTTTCCACACACTCTTGAAGCGCTATTTCTCGGTTAAAATTTTAAAATGTAGGGATGTGGGGGTAGAGGTGGGTCGGAGCACTGGGAGTCACATACAGTACTACGATGGTACGAGCAGTTGTGAGAGACTGTATACCACCTGAGCATCATAAAAGAATAATGCAAGTGGCTCTCTTAACTCAGTGACTTTGATGATCAAACTCGCAAGAAAACTCTTGCAACTTTCATTTTACATGTCTTAGCAGTAGCACATTTGAAGCGATCGCAACATAATTTGCCCCATTGTTTAAAGAATAGTCAGAACACCATTCAAGTTCAACGCAATTTCATCGATAACATACAGGTGGAGAAAAATATATCCAAAAAAGTGTCCCTTTAATTAAGTTGAGCAGTTTATATTCTGAAAAATCCTTAATGAATATTATTTGTTGATATAGGATTGAATGACCCGTGGATTTTGAAGCCCTCAAAAACATTTGACTTGGATGACACCAGTTGTTCGTGTGGTATCGGTAAGCTGTGGGAGAATAGGAAAAGCTCTGAGAAGGTTATGGGTTGTACTGACCTTTATGTAGATCTAAAAGAGTCGACTACGTTTACAATACCCGCGAGGCACAGTAAGTCTTTGGACCAACTACAATTGTGTTCTAGAAACAATTTCTACTATTCTTTAAGGTAGGTACAGATAAAGTCTCAAGTTTTCATTTAAATACAGTTTTTAAGCGTACATCGTTTGAAAATTTGGTCAATGAAATTAAGTTGCGAATATTAACATTCCAACCCCGTCGATACATCTGTAGGTACTCGTATTTATACGAAATGCTTAATGTAACTCCTGAAACTTATCCTTCGATTTTTTCTCTGACTTGTGCTTGTGCTTTATTATTATCGTGTGCTTCACTATGCACTTATAAGGAAAGCAACATCGTGATTTTAAGTTACCAGGCAATACTAGCACTTATTTTGCATTCATCAGAGTTAGCAAACACCTTTGTTGTATTTTAAGATCCCGTGATCACCCACTTTCTAGCAAATTAGTGTTAGAAAAAAAACTAAAGTTGCGCCAACCGTCAATCAATGGGTGTTACTTATTTTAGATCCATATTTCCAAATATATTATTGTACACTCATAAAGCTACGGAGGCAACCGAAACAAGTAAGCATTTTTTGTTTCAAAATATATCATTTTATTCAATGGCAAGATATACATCATAATAATACATAAAAATTACTTTTATTATCGTATGCAGCTGTTTCTGATTTGACTTTTTATTGTAATCAAAAATGATCAGTGGAACATCTATGTGCCACACAAACTGGACTGTGCCAGTTTCTTTAAGTTAAATCTTGATTGCGCATCCACTGCAGCTTTTGCATTGAAAAATTACAATAAGAATGCCTCAATTTAATATAATTATAAATTAATATTCAATTAACTTCTATTCGTCGTAGCATACTCATAGAGATTTACGCTAGAGTCACATCCAGCTAGAGTTAACTCTAGCGTTAGAGTCAACCCTCAACTCTTCATCACGCTGAACATAATCCATCTATTTGTCAGTTAGGTTGGATTTTGATGTATTATTTATTACGTTAGAGTAGCTTGATTAATTACTTAACTTCCCCTCTACATGATGTTCAAGCTTCGGACATTACCCATTTCTCCGTCGTGAATGACCAGACCAGATCACCTTCCAACTGCAATAACCTGTGCTTCAAAACTTCAACTTGTGGTTGTTATCTCTAGTTCCAGCAGCGTTCTCTGCTCCTAATTCTGCTATCACATGTTTATATTTCGCGTTTTTGTCTTGGAGACTGGCAGCACTCAAAACTTCCATCTTACCATCACCCAGGCTATTCTGCACTTCCTCCCTGCACTTGCTGAGTTCGTCTTCCAGCTGCGTAATCCTATTCTTCTGCTTAACATTGTCACTCCTGAGTTGCGCGGCTTGGTCAGAGTTCCATGACGCGTCCTTGAGCGCAGCGTCAAGCTTTGCTCCTATCTTTGCGGTTTCGCTCTCCAGTTGTGCTAATCTCTGCTTTGACTTTACATCGGCATCTTGTATCGCTGATATTGCGGACACGCCTTTATTTGTATCCTCAATGACCTTATTCACTTCCTTCTTTTTAATAGCGATCTCAATTTCCAGATGCGTAATATTCTGCTTCATCCCAGAGCTGCCATCCTGTGCTTCAGCTAATGCGTGTAAATCTTTTAAGTCTTATAACAGGGAAATAAAAAGAAAACAAAACATCAGACTCTCTCTCAACTACAACAGGGGTGGGTTTATTTAGAAATAATCAGAAATACAGATAAAAAAGCAACAAAACGTGTTCTACTCGCAATGGCTCTGTGAAGGTTAACAAAACAAATCTCGTTAGCAAAAATCTTAAAGTCCAAATAATGATACCAGGTATTAAAGTTCATGCGCTTCACGAACTCCGTACCAGCCCGCACCAGCCCCAACGTGAGGTGGGTGGGTTGCAGTGATTCACTGGGTGACACCTACAGGATTCAGGGTCCCGTCACCAACAGGGACCACCGGAACAGCCAATTTGATCTTTCTAGTATGTTCTTCCACGCTCTATCTAGAACGTTCCGCAATCACGCAACCGAAGAAATCGGCGGATTGAATCCCCGCCAGTTCAAAAACAACGCGGCTCCCGACATCTGCTTCGCCGCGAGGCGTGATCTCTACTGCCTACTGCCGCCTCACTCCCCCTTGATCCACATCCCACCGTACGGCTGGCGGGCTAGCTACCTGCTGTCCCGTAGTGCGCCGGTCTGTCCGTTCCAGACGCATAAAAACACTTTTCACCACTTGCACACTCGTTAGAAAATCAATAACTTACAGTGGCGTGCTACAAATAAAGTAGGGCGGCGGTTTACATGCGTTCTCCACCATCTTTTTTAGTCAAGCATTTTTCGAATTCACCAGTCGCTGTTTCATCTTACCATCAACGTCTCTTGCTGTTTTCAGCTTCTTGTTTTCTGCTTCACGCTGCGCCAACTTTTCTCTCAACTTTGCCCTCCTTGACCCTGATCTTTTTGGTTTCAGCAATTGCGTTGTCCAAGTCCTTTTTAAAGGAGGCATTTTCAGCCTCCATCTGAGGTAAACTCTGCTTGAGTATTGCATTTTCGTCTTTAACTTGGAATACCTCTACTCCACCTTATCCAGCTCATCCAAAGCCATTAGCCTCTCGTGTTCTTAATACTCCTTTAATAGACTCTTCCTGTCCTTTTCAAACTTACTCTTAATATCCATACTTTTCCTTTTATGGAAGTCAAGCAACAGCTTCAACCTCTTCTTGTCTGCTGTAAGTTCCGTCATAGCTGTCTCATGTTGTTGTTGTTGAAACTTGGCGATAGTACATTCGTTCTGACTTCTCCCTTACCGTCTTTTTCGACAGAGCGTACTTTCATTGGAGTAGCTTATGTGGAAGCTTCAATTTGCAGAGCCCTGGTCAAAGCATATTGTAATGCTTCGGGGCTGGCTAGTCTTACCATTAGTAGAACATCTAGATCCGCAATGCCTTCGATAAACCCGCGACGTATTCCTGTATCTCGATGGGACTGCTGACATATATTCGTTAGGCTAACCTTTGGACTTTGTATGTAAACGCCGCGCCGTTAAATCCTCTTTAGCTTTCTGGGTCTGGTTGTGCAGTTCGCCATACCACAACTCTGTTAAGTGTGCATCTCCAAAGCGTAACTTTAATGCAAATGTTCTTCCCATAGTCACGTAGTTCTGAAGAGTATAGATTTTCCAAGACACCTGATCCAGAGTCTCTAAACATTGATGTCAGCATACAGGCTTTTTCCTCATTCGACCCATTATTCATTCATGCGATGTGTTCAAATTGCATATAATAAACGTCCCATGACATCTGGCCATTGTATGAATAGGGCTTTACCACTATGGACCTGCGTCTATCAAGTAAGGCGGGTGCAGTAGCTATTAAACCACGCTCACCTACCGAAGATTTTTAACACCACCTTCTATCTACTCTCTACTCTTCAAGTCACTCTTCAGTAATGCGATTATTTCGTCTTGGTGATGCTTCTTTTTAAGATTCGCCACGGTCCCTTACATATTTAAACTCTCGTTTTGGCTGCAGTTTATTCTAAACTTGATGTCACTTCTCGTATCATATTATCAATGCACTTATTTTTGACTCCGTGCCTCTGGTTACTAGCGTTAACTGTGTGTGTCCTTTTGCTGGTTTAATTCGATGGATGATCTCACACTCCTGACAGCAGTTGTTGATATGTATGCGTAAAACAGAGTAACGCAGAAATAATCCCGATATACGTATACTTCATAGTAGTCGTTATAACGGTTAACTTCAAAGTAGTCAGTATGTTTTTCTATAAAGATATAATAGAACAATTATTATTATATTTTCTGTTATAGTAACATGACGGCTCAAAGGACCACAGCTGGCTCTACTTGCGACGCAAAATCATGCTTCAGCACAAGTAAAAATCAGTCTACTGCAAAGCTTAAAAACGTGGCTAGTGAACACAACATGCGGAATCAAAAGTACCTAGTACAAAACGAATTTAGTAGAACAAATAGAAATATATGTGATTGTTCATTAAACTATTATACTTTAACGTTACGCAAGCCAAAGAGGAATACTGAATATGATTTAAAAAATGTTGAGATGACCTTAGATTTTAGCAATGGAGTTACAGAGAAAAGATATAAGCAGTTCAATATCAAAAGTTTATCTAATGTTAAGTACCAGACGATAGCGAAGATACCATGTAGCGATGAAAAAGGTATTCCAAGAACGAGTTCGGTGCAGCTATTCTCTAACGAGGCAAAGCAACAAAACAAGTTCAATTCATTGGATGTAAGCAAGAAAGAAGAAAATTTGCAGGTATGCCAACCTTTATTTAATATTATTTTAATGGATAACATGTATCCACGTGCCAAGGCTGTAAAGTTGGTACTTTTTTGCTGAATCTGAAATTTGAAGCCAGAGTATAGCTGACGCTCAAAGAATTTTGGTTAGATCAATAAAATTAATCTTCCAAAGTACATACATGTTTTTCAAAACTGCATTACAAAATGAGAACAAAACATGTTATACAAGTACTTCTCTCAATTTTTAATACTGCGTAATAGAAAACTGCAGCGTTCGGCAAAAACCTAGCGTTTAATGCCGATTAGAGATATTTTTCTGCTAGTAGATTTGAGTTGCTTTACATTTTGCTTCGCATAGATAAAGTCAATAGCTTTGATTTTACAGGTTTGCTTATCTTTCAGTAACCAACAGTCTACTCACCAAAGTGATTTTTTTCAAACAGTTCACGTGTTTCACTGACAATATTAGCATACTCGAGAGGGAAACTTAGGGTTACATTTCAACTGCTAGTCATTGTCTTATATCCTCAACCTGTGTATCCATCATTAACATGCGCAATCTATTTGAAATCAAACTTTTATACTTATACATTACATTGATAGACTTCTTTGCTGTTGTTTTTAAGCCTTCGTATGCATCCAGCTTTTTACAATTTATTACGCCAGGAATTAAATCATCTTCATGAACGATATTGTTCACAATGTGAGATGAGGTAATGATTAAGACATTTCGGAATATCTTCTTATCTTCATTTAATCATTTAGTCTTTCTTCCTTCTCCTTTACAGAGAGTATTTTGTTGACCATCCCATGTATGATGTTCCATGTCTCTACGTTGGACAACATCAGCGGGTCCATAGTCCTTGAGGTCCATAGTCTATAGAACGTCTGCCGATGACTGCATTTCGCCCATTCTTTTATCGACGGTATTTCTAGTTTCGTCCACTGTGCGACATCAGTGGTTTCGTTCTATAGACTTTACCACCTAACTGCTGTCAGTTTTTTAGCTTCAAGGTGGCATACCGCATTTCCTGTTTGACCATTGCGGATCCGTGTCCTCTTTTCAGCCAGCAAGTATAATGGTGCAGCAACTGAAGCTTTTGATCAACCTGTAAATCTTGCACAGCGATGCGTTGGCTTTGTGGACCAGCTCTGTCTCTTCATTTGCCACGATAACCAGTGCCAGATTGTCGGCGTGTGCTACCATCTTTACGCCGCTGGGAAGCGAAAGCTTTAGCACCTTATCGTACAGGGCTTTCCAGATGTGTAACGGCCCTAAAGTAGACCTTTGAGGTACCCCTGTTGTCTGTTGTCATAGGAATTTCGCTTCCGCCTTTGCAAATTGATCGGTAGTCTAGGTAGCTGCTTATAAGATTGTTTAGGTGGCGCCACTGTGGTGGTTCCATGAGAAGAGGTTGTTATCTCGGACTGGAAAGGATTTGCCTCCATCACCGAAGTGTGAAAACTCCAAGCGTCCATCACCAGGATTCCCATATTGTTACTCACCATTGGAATTACCGTCAGTTGTCTAAAAAATTATAAGCTGATGCATAATTGGTATCAGATGCCTAGCCCAACATCTTTGTATCAGCGTTCACTTTTCTCTTCACCACATTGATACATTTCATGTCTTGTCTGCGAAAAGATTGCAACTCTGTCGTGACGTAATACTACCATGCGATATGTGTCGCTTTGGTGCGTTGTCATCCTTATCTTCACCAATGATACCCACTTGACAGTTTTCGCGAGTCTTCAAAAACAGTAGAGCCTGTTTAAAAGCTTATTCAAGTACTAAGTTAACATGATAATAATTTTTTTCTTGACGCTCAGACAGAGCTGAGATTTTTAAATCATGTAGCACAGAATTTTTGTCTTCATAGAATCAAAACAACAGAAATTATGGTATGACTAAACACACTCAAAAAGGTTCCTTTATTCTGGTCTCAGATTGCGTAATCGGTATGTAGTGTAGATGAACAAACTTATCGCCTTATCTATCATATCATGTGGACAATTCAAGATGGCACGACATTCTCTATAAACCTTTGTCTAGAGCTAGAAAGCTTTACCCGAGATTAACAAAACTGACGAAAAGCAACAGCATAATTTCAATCCCTGATGCGCAGGCGCCAAATATGCTGTTTTGTAATCATTTGCTTGTCCAGTGTCAGCTGAGAATGTCTGCTAGTCTCGAGTCTCAGTATTCTAGTCATGTCAAGCTCCCATACTACAATTGTTAGCTGTTTCAGTGTCAAACGAAAGCATTCAATGTCATTAAAGATAGCTCCTTCGACACCGTTTGCTTTGCTGTATTCGGTTTACTTCATCCACCGTTTATCCGAGACACCTTTTCATGGAATTTGGTTAGTCTAGAATAGGTAGGCACTAAGAGTTTTGAGTATTATGAATTTTCTTATTTTTACTTTTTTATTAAAGTTTCTGTTTAAGGATTTATTACTATTTCTAAGTGAATACACGTATTTAATTAAATTATGTGAACACGTGGATAGACTGTTTGATTTCAAATTTGTGTACCAGGAGCTCTTCTGTCAGTTTGCCTTCCTCTCAATACTATATACCTAACCTAGTCTACTCCGGTTGTGTCTTCCTTGTCCAACCTTGTTAACGTGGTTAGCTGTCTACTCATCTCTATGGTAGTTGGCACAGTATAGTAAATAACTAGCACAATAACTCAGTTTGGCGGCAATTACACGCGCGTCCTCACTTTTGGATGATTTTCTTGTAGGGATGCTAATGTTACTTCGATACTGGTACTTCTGCACTGATATCGAGTATTTTTATCTTAGATACTTTTTGAGCGATTCCAAGCTGGTATCGATACTTTTGTAGGGCTATCGGTATAGAAAATAATTATATAATTATTGAGGAGTGTAATCAATTGGACAAAATTCTCTGCACGAACCAAACGCGCCTATTTGGCTAAAAAATATCGAGTTGGTACCGGTATCGATATTTTCATGTTCGCATCTCTACCCAAACTTCACAGCCGTAAAATCATCCATAAATCATCCCAAGGTCAAATTTTGTGGGAACCATTTTTATATAGGACATCCTCAGAGATATTGTGCTGGTTGTTTACTATGCTGTGGTAGTTGGTTTGAACAATTGACAGTGATTGAAGGGTGACATTTTTTATTTCTGATGCTAACAAAATGCGGCAACGTATTATTTCTATTATAATAAAAATAAAAACCCTACAATACTGAAGATCCCAATTAAATACCTGCTGTATACCAACAAAATTCAATAGCAAGGTGGCACAGATGGCAGCGTAAACTTCGAGCTATGGCTTACTCAAAAGTAAGACTTTACGAATGTTAATAAGACCGAAAACGTTCTATTGAAAGTCTCTAAAAATATTAATGACTGCAGGACACGAATTAGCGATTAATTTTTATTATTACTCATTAACTACAACAACATCGTAGGCCATGAAAGATGATTCGGCGAAAAATCAAGAAATGAAGAATGATATTAACGGACATCAAATAACACAATCAAAAACGAAGCAAGATTTGTTGAACGGAACAAAGACATTTGAACTAGGATCCAGCACCTCAACTGACAGTTTAGCGAAGAATAAGCTAAAAGTCAAAACGGAAAAGAATTTTAGACGGTAAGTAAAAATTTAGTTTATAAATTGGCTACTTAGGTTAGCGTGCATTTGCGAACTAAAAATACAATACTAAATCAAAATTGGTATCGATGGTGATAGACTTGCCTTTGTGTCTTTCAAGAAAAAAGCGAAAAAATAATCAAAACATTTTTTGGGTACATATTATGCTGTGTGATAGAAGCTCTAACCGATTATTTCATATGTAATTTACTAAGCTTCAGCAACAAGGTTAGGCTGTTCAATTACTTAAGAATATTTGACGAAACGCAACAGATATTTGAGCATGGTCGTACACGAGATGTCCCACAATATCCGTCTCATCTCAGTTTCACATATAAATTCTTACGTATCAAATGGCATGTATTTTTTCACGCTGTACATACCAAACACATTTTATAAACATACGATTATATGAAGATCTGGCTCTCATTGCTCTTTTCGAATACATGATTCTTTATCTCAATGTCTTCAGCGACAGCGGCGAATCACCCTTATGGAACGATCTTTAGCAGTAATTTTAATTTTATCCAAACCTTGATTTTGATAAAAGAAGATACGTATTCAATGCATAAGATTTTAGAAGCTACTATATACATTATACAGAAAAGCGATGCAAAGCTACATTAACCTTTGAGCCGTACCCCACAGCAACCCCACAGCATAACAGCAAAAACCAAACTAAAGAGCAAAGATCAGCTTGATTGGGATACAGTTTATGAATAAGAGATAACGATTATGAGAAATATCATTAGGGAGTTATTGAAACAGTGCCATCCACTAATAGTGCCGGCCTCACACTAATAGTGACAGGCACTGCCTAACCTTAGGATTGTCTTTGAAACAAAAGTTATTGATGCGTTCTATTAAGCGCGGATTTAATTCCAATCCAAAAAGAGACGGAACTTCGGTTTTATCCTTTGTACTATGTTTTGTGCACAGTTGCATTACAATCACACAGGAACAGAAAAAATTATTTAAAACTATTATTGGCCTGCTTTCACCTATTTAGATGGTATATTTTTAATCGTGTCATCATCAATCAGCAATATACTTATTTGTCAAGTGTACAAATAAATATGAGTAATAGTTCTCAAAAACTTGATCCCGAAGCTTATCCATTATGGACGTGTTCACCAGTCACATCTATAAAATATGAAATACCGTGTTTCAAATCAACGAAAAGAATCATATGTCAAAATAGTGCATTTAACTAGCTTTATTACTGCCAGGCAGTATTTTTGTCTTAGTGCACATGCTTATATGTCAAATACGACCAGGTATTATTACTGCTTTATTGTATCGCATCTTCAATAACTCCCTATTGTGTTGCTGAATATATTTCCTCTTGTTAGTACACGCTGTGGTGAGAGGAGGTAGACCGATTTCCATATCTACTCAGATGTTGTAGTTTTTCAGTTGTATTTTAATTTTTCTTAATGTGCCCTCGCTGTTACTGACATTCATTTTAAAAATGTTCCAAAACTTCAGGGCTGGTAAAATAAGGAAGGTTCGAAGCGCCACATATATACATCAGCAGACCGCAACTCAGATATTGTCTGGCTCAGAATCACTTCCGAACATATCGGCCAAGTTGGAAGAAAGGCTGTTTCCTGAAACCAAATACTATAGCACCTCCTCGTCATCGACAAGTGAACAAAGTGGCTGGATAACATCTAGAAGTAGTTCTATAGGTAAACCAAACTTATTAGGAATCTTTTGCAAGTCGGTTGTCTGACGTTGTCTCACGTTATCGGCTATTTGCGACATGCGCAAGTTCTTCCGAAATAATCGAGTCGGCTAATAATCGATAAATTTGTACGTTATTTAAGGAAGACTACGGTACGATATGATTTGTGCGCAATAGGATACTTGCAGAAAAAAACACTATGTCATTTACGCGTTCCTTAGAGTCCAGTAAACATGACAAAATCACTTGTTTGGTTTTTTTTGGAATCGGCTGTGAGAGATATTCCAAAAATTATTTCAAATGCCGGAAAATCCCGCGCAAACAACCCCTCTGACGTCAGTGATGTCCTATAGTGATGGGATGTAAAGTATTGATAATCGATATCGATAGCCAGTGCTAACCTAACATTTTGACATTGATCATTATAACCACAAAACACAGTCACACACAAAAGTACAAAAGTCAAAAGAATAAAAGTTAGGCTAGATTAATAATTCACTTTGTAGGGATGGACTTGAATTAGATTCTACCTTTGGATTCATTCATAATGGGATGCGCCGAAATAAAATGATGGCTTCGATTAGTTGCGAATCAGGGTCACAAACAGGATGAACTGTGATACCTATCAGATATAAAAATGTATTGCAACGAAAATGCTAGTGGGTTAATTGCCTGTTTCAAATATGTTTAAGGATCAATAAATTGAGTCGCATTGTTAAAGAATTCATTCTCTAGTCGAATGCGCAGTTGAATCTCACTGACCTGTGCTGTAGCAGTATCGATTGTCGATATCCCTTGTTTTAAGTCACGTGGAAAAATTTGAAAATATCCTTATTTTATTTTGCAAATATCTTTTTTTGGCCGTCAGTAAAATCATGTTTTTTGTTTCCTACTGCTTCTTGAAATGGTTTTCTTTACGCTATGTATACTCCCGAGGCGATTTCACGACCTCTGCAAGTACCCTATTGCCAGGTCTAAAACGCTAGGCCGCAATGAGAGCAGAGCCGTGATGATTTTGATAGCAACAATACTTATCTTGTGGTTTATGATTGTAGAAAAGGGTGAGGTTTTCTTCCATCAGTGTTATTTGACAGTATTTTCCAAAAAAGAGCTACTAAACTAGGCGTCTCCGCCAACAGAGTGTTAGTATCATGGAACTGAACCATGAGAGTGAAATTTCATGTGAGAACAGGCGGCAGAAAAGATCTGCCTGTGTGCCATCTGGTACCCGAAGATAACGGCAAACCAAACAAGGTCGCTATTAAACAGCAGCAGACTTCTTGGTGGAACGCCATGGCGCGTTCGCTTGGCCTGGCTAGAAGAGCGTGCTTCTATGCCAACTGCATATGAGAGTCGATATACGAGGGTTGCTCTATATCTCCGTCAATCCACCAGTACGCAAACAGCTGTTTCACGCTTATTAGCGATCATGGTCCTGCAAAACCTATATTGGTGGTCCTGCAAAACCTATATTGTTGGAGATTTATTTGTTTATGATCAAGTCCAAGATGCCGCCGACGCTACGCCTTAAAACGATGTCCAAAGCTTTTTTCATTTTGAGCATTTGCAATGCAAATACTATAAGAACAATAAAACAAGCACAGAAAGCCTAAAGCACGAACCTCACTTATTCTATGCTACGATAAACAAAGAGGTATGCAAAACATCAGAATTTTATACACTACAAAGCGTAACGTTAGAATAGTTAGATGACGTAAATAACCGTTAACGTTTCAATACTAATACTTTGGAAGGAGTTGTGCAAAAGGTCCCTGTTATCAATCTTCTGATACGCCTACTATGATTTATTGTCGGGTTGAACATTCTGTTTGCAAAATTATGAATCAAATTTATTTTAAACCAACAATTTACTACATGTGTTTGACTAACTTGGTCCATTTTATTTTTGAAGGGTTATAGGACTTGTACAGTCTATAGACATATATTTTTATCGCACAACGTTCACGGATTATTTACTGAAATGGAGTACGTTCAAAAGAAATTATATTACATACTGAATTGATCGTTGATACAGCATTTGATAAACATGCTTAACTGGGTTTGAAAATAATTACAAAATAATGTCCAATGGGGGATACTTAAAATATAAGTAGTAATATTATGTGTTAAGATAGGGCTTATTCAAGATATTTTTTAACGTTCTTAAATGGTATACAGTTACATGTAGTATTGTTACGCAAACAGAACAAGTCTCTTGAAGTGGAGAGTAGCAAATACCCAGTATTAAGTACATGTTTCAAAATGCAGGTCAAAATCTCAGATAGCACACATTGGCACGCTTTTGGAGACATAGGCATGGACATCTTCATTGGACATCTGACACACCTCATGACATCCGTCTGGAATCCATAATTCGTCCAGTAATGTACACGCATTTGTATGAATTTATAATTAAAGAAACCATTTATGCATAAGCATATGCTATTTATTATACAATTAACTGTGATTACACTAGCACTATTAGCAAATGAGAACGCTTTGTGCTAATCGAATATTATTGTTGATTCGTACTACCTAGCTGTCTTCCCAAAATTGAAGTTGAACGTGTTACCTTGGCGGCTTCGTGTATTTGTTAATAATGTGGGACTTCTAATAAAAATGAAAAAGCTTACTAGTTTTGGAAACGTTGATGTAAGCAAATAAATTTGACTGGGGATTTCCCTCATCGCTACAGATACGTAAAACATAAGGCGCACCTCCACCAAATTTCTACGTTCACATTTTGGTGGAGGTCATCAACATTTTTCCGTAAGAATCCGTATAGCGGAAAAAGTAGGCTGTTCAATTTTTGCGTTGTTTTTGAGGGTCCCTTTATAATTTCTGACTGCAGATAACTTACGCATCATTGTCGAACTAAAGTTTTTTTTAAAGCTCATAGATTCATTTGGTAGTTTTCATGCATTTCAAGTTTGTAAACAAATGCATATCAGAGAATGACGAGGGGTTTGGAATGAGTAAAAACTGTATCTATTAAGAATTCAGCTCTAATATAGATTTTAACTAAATGTTTGATAATGTATGTCTAAGATTAACACTATATGAATTTTGTTTAGTATTTTTAGGGTAAGCGAGAACCTAAGAGCGATCATAAAATGCGTTTGCGACTTATACACCTTTTACCCATACAAACATATTTATTTGACTACGCCTAAATTTTTTCTCAATGATTAGTATTTTTTAAGTAGTCCGAATGTAGTGTATGATAAAAATTACTGAACATAAGACATGCTTATAGGCTGACAAAGAAGTATTTTTATATGTTCAAACAGTTTAAATAAAAACTTTGAGGTTTACAAATACCTGATGAACAATAATGAATTAATGATGCAGGGTTACACGTAAAGTTATATCGCAACAGACTGTATTTTTTCTAGAACTAACATATGATTTTTATCGAAGCCGTTATTTCTTACGCGAGTGTATAACTGAATATAACCCTACTATTTTTCAGCTTCCAGCGTAGACGTCGCAAACGTTTCACCAAGTGCTATCGTGATAATAGAAAACAATCAAAAAAGCATAGCTAGTAACTCGGAGGGAAAGAAGAGCAAAGAAAGGGACAAAGAGACCTGCGATAGAGACTGTACATTAAAAATTCGAAAGAGTAGATCTTTTAGTAAGAGTAATAAATCAAATAATATTAAACCTAACAATGTAAATGACAAAAATCAAGAAGATGATGAATATTTATCTAAAGGTGAGTGATGCTCTTGTAGAATTACGAATTTATTAACCATAATTCCTCAAGTGTAAGGTGCTAGGAGATAGTAGTTCCTTACTTGTTACCGAGCTTCTTACTATACCGAGCTTAGTAGCATACTGCTTCTCAAGTGACCTTGATAACTATATACACCGACATGGGCTGTGACATGTGAGCTAGGCTTCTTGTTTTTGCATATGCTGCCCTGCATTGGGATCGGCCTGATATAGGTCGTTCAGTGACGCAGTGCTTCGGATCTGAATAATGCTTCCTACTGGAAGCCATATGTGTCAGCCATCATAGACCAAAAAGATGTAACAACGGGTCCACAGCAATAGTATTTCTTTATCGGAGAGATATGATGATCACGTCTGCCAAAGTTATTGGAAATGTTCATAACACAGAAAATATGTTTTTTAATTACAACTCAATACTTCCTGTAGTATCGGCAGTGGAACTGTCGCAGATTTCAATCATATTCTTTGGAGGACCAACGCACAGTTGTGTTTTCCACATGCGGTAGCAATGTGAAAAACAAAACAGTTCCTCTTATCTAAAAATATCGTATGGCATGGCGTTAGAGTGCTAAGTTACACTTGAATCTCATAAAACATAAAAGTTAGCGATATACACATAGTTCCTTTATTTTGAATTTATCTAAAACAGATACAAATATAGGTGTGAGGGTAAAACAAGAACAGCAAGAAAATAACAGAAAAGCTAGTACACCGAACATTGTTCTTAAAAAATGAGCGAGTCGTCACTAGATGAATATTATTAACAACATCCTCCAAAGTACCAAAGTACAAAAAGTATGCTGCTGACGGTATTAACTCACGACCTTCCTAAATGTACTAAAAAGTACCTTCTTTATATCATGTGTGATATTACTGAGAAACCATAATATGAAGTACCTGTCTGTCATTTAAAAGTCAAATGTTCTAGCCTTACTAGCGTGTAGTACTAGCCCTCTCCTGAAGCAATCCGCACCCATACCGATTTCTTCTGCTATCAAATTATGCTGCTCGAGATAAATGTGATAGTTCTGTACTATGTCCAGAAGTTCTGATAACGCTAGAACTATCTATCCACATTATCGAAAATAAGGACGATACTACTTATTTTGCTTTTAATTATAAGCTTAGATAAAGACCATATAATTCCATAATTACACTTACAATATATACACACAAACACAATACTTTATTAATTGTAAACTAAATCTAAAATAATATTCACTGGGATAAGGTAGAAGTTTGGTCACGTACACTATAGACCTAATTCTTTAAGTGAAAGAGATGGATTTCTGTTATTCCTGCAATATTTTTCTAATTCATCAAATCAGTATCATTACACATTGTTATTTATTACATTTGCACCAACGAACGTTAGTAAATGATATAATGAAATAAGTTACATTTATCAGTGCGACATGGATCAAAGTTCAAAGCATGATTGTTCTGGCAAATCTTACTATGAAAGTGAGGGCGGACTAATTCAGCAGGTACCTATATGGGTACATAAACCATACCATAAAAGTGTTTTCCAGAGTAATTAAACTTATAGCAATCCTATTTACAAGTACAAGGGATGTTCCTTGGATTATTGGATAATAAACATATATATATATATATATAGACAAAACAAAAACAAAAAAGGTGCAGCCCGGGCTCCGACACACCGGGCTGCTGTTCCATTCCCCAGCGACTACTCCTCACACCGTGAGGTGAGCAATCACTGGGTCCGCGTATCGTGCGTCCTAAGCAGACGAAGGGACCCATGGATGACTGCCTTCTGCATTCTGGCGGCTAAGATGTGCGCCGCCGCACGGCACACCGGCATTTTGCGCAGTGCAGTATATATATATATATATATATATATATATAGACAAAACAAAAACAAAAAAGGTGCAACCCGGGCTCCGACACACCGGGCTGCTGTTCCATTCCCCAGCGACTACTCCTCACACCGTGAGGTGAGCAATCACTGGGTCCGCGTATCGTGCGTCCTAAGCAGACGAAGGGACCCATGGATGACTGCCTTCTGCATTCTGGCGGCTAAGATGTGCGCCGCCGCACGGCACACCGGCATTTTGCGCAGTGCAGAGAGCAGCGTATCCCTCATACCACCTAGGGATCCAATGACCATTACTAGCAGACTCACAGTGTAGTCCGGCCAGAGCCTGCGAAGTTGTCCGAGGAGCTCCTGATACTTGGTCCGCTTTTCCTCCTCCTTAGAGACGATGTTCCCCTCGGCAGGTGCCGAGAACTCGATAACGAACATCGTCTTTTGTTGGTAGTCGAGGAGGACTATGTCGGGCTTATTTGCATGTATAAGCTCGAGCGTGGAGAATGAGTAGTTCCAGTAAATTCGGCACCTCTCGTTCTCCACAACGGACTCAATGTCCCCTGGAGCGTATGGCAGCACCGGTGTCTCATCTATACCGTATGAGTGCCTTAAATGGTAGTATAGCACTCGTAGAGCCGCGTTGTGCCGATAGACGTAGGCTGTGCCAGCGTACACCTTACACGCCGACAAGAGGTGCGTAAGGGTCTCTGGCGCCTGCAGGCAGGCTCTACAGCGGATATCGGGCACATCCATACCCATAATCCGGCTACGGTATACTAAGGTGTTGAAGACACCGTCTTGGCAAGCCATTATAGAGCTCTCAGTCTCCGACTTCAACCCATTAGACCTTAGGAAGGAGAAGGTCAACTGCTCAGATAAACCATGCTCTTCTAGATGTTTGTAGAAGATTCCGTGCATTGGTTTATCTTTGTGAAGTCTTAAAAGCAATTGGACTTCAGCAGTTTTAATCCGGGTTTTTAATTGTGCGGGAGCAAGTTCCGTAACGGACTGCTGACACCTCCGCGTGAAGTCGAGCGTGAGACTAAGTTCTTCGGCTGCCCGTGTTGCTGCTTTAAAAAGGAAGGCTCCTTTACCCGCAATCTCGTGCTCTCGCACAAAGCGGATCAGGGGATCGGTGCTCGTCGTAACATAGCAGGCAGTGGCCAGTACTACTCTGTTGTGCAGATGCTCCAAACTCAATAGTCCACGCCCTCCCAGGTGTCGCGGGAGGTATATTCGCGGGACAGAGGATCTAGGATGTAGACTTCCCTCCATATTCATCCTTTTGCGGGTCTTTATGTCGATTTGTCGCAGCTCCTCCACGTTCCAGTGGATAGCACCAAAGCTGTATAGCAACAATGGGACCGCAAGCATGTTTGTGGCAGCGACTTTGTTTTTGCCGGACAGTTCTGACGACCAGATCTGCCGGAGTCGGTGCAAATACTTGCGGCGGAGACACTCTTTGACCAATTCTGCCTCTTGGATGTGACGCTGCGCCACTCCAAGGTAGGTATAGGTATCTCCGGCATGCAGTTGTCGCAAGATGCTCCCATCAACGAGCTGCTCCTCATCTTCACTATCTCCGCAACGTCCTCTTTTGAGATGAACCATGGCACATTTGTCTATCCCGAACTCCATACCAATAGCTTGACTGTAATCCTGCACTACCCTCAGCGACTGCTCTAAATCGCGTTGTCCGGAGGCATAGAGTTTCAGGTCATCCATGTAAAATAAGTGGGTGACCTTGTGCCTCCGGTAATTGGGCTTGCCACAGCTGTATCCCTTAGTATTTTTCAGCGCTATGGACAAAGGCAGTAGCGAGATGCAAAAGAGCAAGGGACTCAAGGAGTCTCCTTGGAAGACCCCTCTTTTAAATGATACCAACTCTGTTCGAACCTTGGTTTCACCCGATGTTATAGTGAACCGAGTCTTCCAGAGCGGCATCAGTTGTTTGATGCATCCCACTATTTGATCATCTACCGAAAGACATTCCAACAGCCGCACAATCAGTTCATGAGACGTAGTGTCGAATGCCTTCCGATAGTCGATCCAGGCCATAGAAAGGTTTCGCAGGTAATGCACGGAGTCCTGTGTGACACAGCGGTCAATCAACAGGTTATCCCTGCAGCCAGCTACTCCTTTCTTAGACCCTCTTTGTTCATATACGCTGAGAAATACGGGATTTACAGCTTGAAGGATACGCATGTACAAGATTCTGGTGAAGAGCTTGTAACATGCGTTCAGACATGTTATTGGCCTGTAGTTTTTAGGATCAGACAAATCTCCGGTCTTCGGGAGAAGCACGGTTCGACCCTCGACAAACCAAGCCGGAATTGGCTGCTCCTGATTTAGCCACGAGTTAAAAACTCTAGCTAAATGGCGGTGGCAACTGGGAAACTTTTTCAACCAGTAGGTGTTTATGCCATCCGGGCCAGGAGCTGCGAAATTCTTTGCGCCTCGTAAGGCACCAAGAATTTCTTCCGTGTTTATCGGGTGACGCAGTACATTCAGGTTTGGAGTCCTCCTACAAACGGACTCGAACTGCGCCAAGGCCGGAGTGTCTGCTTGGAGAGGTTTGGGGTGTTCGTAAATGCCCCTCCAGAAAGTCTCCACGCGATCAGCAGTTGGCGGCTGCTCTATGACTGGTGGTCGCTGTTGGAAGAGACGAGCAGGCTTTTCGGAAAACAATCTGTTTTCCTCCAAACCTCTCGCCCGCGTCACCAGTGATCGTTTAGCAGCGATTAGCGTCCGTATCCTGTCAAGACAATGCTGCTTGACAACAACCAGTACCGCTTGACTGAGCGTGTGATGGTCGCGCCTTAGCTCTCGGGCTATCTGGCGCACGCGGCGCGTAAAAGGCCTACCGGCCGCTCTATATTCCATCACACACTGGATACGGGATGCTTCTTGGCGAGCCAACTGGATTTTCGCTTCCATCTGGCGCACCCGCCTCTGTGCTCTCTCGACAGGAGAGTCTCTCACTCTCCCCTGTCCAGCCAGCCTCAGAGCCGCAGCGTAGATTTCGCAATTGATGCTCCAAATGTCAGAGACCTCCGATAGACGTTCACTCAACGCCTCATCCTCTCTCTTTAAATCTGCCAGCTTGAAGGACCTCTTGCTGTTATGCAAGGCCCTTCGGTCACTGAAATCTCCAGGTGAGACGGCTTCGTCGATTTCCCTCTCAGCGGGCCTCATCGGCGACCTTTCAGCCTGGTTAACAGGCCTTTCAGTCGCCGGAGGGGCAGGCTGAGCTGGAGCACGAACGTATCCCTGCCCCCGAAGGTAAAATACCTGGTTCCGCAAGCTCTGGGAGGTAATTGTGCTATGCTCTGGATGCATTTCACACCACCTCCCATGCATGCGGGACATGTATCCCCTACGGCGCGGGCTACTGCTCTCGTAGCAGCTCAGCAGGTCATCCTTCAGTTCCGTCGTCCACCTAAAACGGTCCATGTCGTTGCGTGTGTCGTCGTCAGGGCGATCCGAGGCACCGCCACCTTGCCCAGAGCCGGCTTCCGATACCGGCCTGGTGTGGGTGCTCTTCTTCTGGGGCGGTCGAACCAGAAGGTAGGGCCCGTCCGGTGGTTAGCCTTAGGGCCCCCAGCCGACATTTCGGAGGCAGCCGACCACATTGCCTCCTAGGGATGACCTGTACAGGTTGCCGGCCGGCTTTCATCCCTGGCTTGGGTTATCCCCACAGTGTCGCCACGCACCGAATAGCCGTTTGATGTTGGTCGGCTTCCTGGGGGCGCATTTTATACCTACTGCCAGGTTTGCTATCAGCCGCCCCTAACCTGGGGTCAGACGCTGTCGGGAAGCCGTCCTTAACATAGGTGCAGCCGCTTCCTCACTATGGTGGTTCATACGCCTGCTTTCACAGCCGGTGACCACCATAGGCCCTTTTAAGGCAAGGACTACCAATCTTTTAGTCGCCTCTTACGACAGGCAGATTAAACCCTGGGAACATTCTAAACCCGGACCCAGACGGGTCTATATATATATATATATATATATATATATATATCTACACGGTACAACTGTGCGTCTCCAATGCAAAATCTTAGGTTCACTCGGCGTCCGAGGTCACTGGGCGTCCGGATATACGGACGCCCAGTAACCACCCCCTTAAAACCTTGTTTTCGATACTTATAACATGCGTAGATTCCAAAACCGTTAAAATCGGCTGGACGCCCACTGGCACCTAATACTGATTTGCGTACAAAATCGAAGTTCAAGCTTCTACCACCTGCTGCGCTGGGGGTCCTCATTTATATACTTACCGTATACAGAATCCAGTGCAGGGGTTTACCCGGCGCCGTATACAGAATCCAGTGCACGGGTTTACCCGGCGCCAATTTTTTATATTAATCTATTTTTAGAATAACTATACTACTTACACTGCAGCGGTTTACTCGGCGACTGCCGTCGTTTGTTGTCATTGAATATTGTCTCTTCTAATACATTGGAGGATTGTTTTGGATTTAATTCAGTAGCTACCGTTGGAGCTAAACTCTAGGTTTACTCTAAAGTCGGAATAATAACGAACAAATGTGCATAGATAACAGTTTTATGTTTTACTTCTATGAAGTTTAAAAGAGAAATCTAGTTCGATTCATTGATTTATGCAACTACAGGGCCTGCAACTAATATCGGTATTCTTGTGCTCGGATATGAGATTTTTGAAAATTGGTTACTACGATTATCAGTAGCTTTCAAATATTTCATCTAGTCGAAATAATTCTCTAAGGGCGAGACGCAATCTTCCAAAAATTTTATTCCAAAATCTAATGTTTTGAAGTCTGAATTTTTAAAAAATTTCATAATTTTTCAAAAAACGTCCCATTGTTTACACAAAATGTTTCTTAACATCGGTTATTTCCGAGAGTATCACAGACTAGTAAAATTTCAAAATGTTTATTGCATCTTGAAGTTTCTCAAATTTCCAAAATTGGTCGAAAAGTTCATTCATTCAAAAAACCTCATTTTTCGAATAAATCCTGCTTCTTTGGTTGTTTTCGTTATAAATATCTCGGAATTTTTCAAAAAGCTTTGAATTTTATCGCAAGGGTCATTGCTTTGAAAAAGTAAAAATTTTTAAAATACAAAAAATAATCAATATGTGAGTAATTTTCGACAATATCATAATTTGGTGTGATTTAAAATGTTTATTTTTCAAAGTTTCGAAAAGTTGCAAAATTGGTCGAAAATTTCACTTGTTTTGGAATCATCTCGTTTACCGAAATCATAGTTTTCTTAAGGTTTCTGTTGAAGATCCAAATCTTTCCAGGAAACTAAAATTTCACGTGATTATTTTGAAGTCGGATATCTCAAAATTTTTATATTTTTTTGAAAATTTTATAGTTTTTTAGGAAGGCAAATCTTTTTCGAAAATTTCATAATTATTCCACAAAGTTTCAGAACTTTACGTTTTTTCAGAAGTTCTCAGTTTTTGTCAAAAGGAAACTATTTTAAAAGTTTGAATTTTTCTTAGAGACTCCCATATGATATGGGAGCGAAATAGACCAAACTCCAGTTTTCATGTTTTACGTGGAAATCAGTAATGATCGATAGCTGTTTATCCAACCCAATTGAAATATCCTCAGGTGTTCCTCAAGGGTCAGTCCTGGGACCACTCTTGTATTTAATTTACACAATTGATATGTCCAACTCCGTAGAAATGTTATACTAATTTGAAGTCTTTATATGTGAATCGTTCAATTTTGAATTTTAAAATAAGAAAAAGCTATGTGAGTCTCTCATATTTCCTAGCATATTTTATTGTAGCAGTGTATACTATTTTTGTTTAGATTCGGTTACTAAGAACATATTACAAAAACTGCAAAACATGTGTTGTATTTTCTTTGAAAAAATATGATCATATCTCTTTGAAGAGAAATCAGCATGGTTGGTTAGGCATATAAAATGCGTGTAAATATTACTTAGCAACATTTACACATAAAATTGTTTCTTCTCGCTCCCCCCCTTTACGAAAAATTTGTATTTAGACGTAGTAATTTAGACATCAATTTTAGAGATCCCATGTATAAAACTGTACTATATCGCAGATCATACACCTACAATGCCATCAAGATTTACAATGATTTAGATGATACATACAGGGTGGGCCAATAGTGCGCGGACGGAGAATTGCGGGCTTACTAAAAAATATTTCAAAAATCTGTCACTTGATCATGGTAGGGATCCTTAAGGGCTATAACGTAAAAATATTTTCACTTGAATTTTGACGTTTATACAGGGTGATTCATATCAAACCTACATTTTTTTGAATGGAACCCCCTATATATTATTGCATATTTGGATTCCTTGGTCAATTCTAATGTGACTTTATGTATCACACATGGAACTTTAAACCGTTTAGGCGCAAATCGCCATTTTTGGTATAAGTAGGTATCAGAAAAAAATTGAATATCGCAGCGATTATAATACCTAGAAGGCCCTGACCTCGCGGTACGATTAAGCATGAAATGCGTCACCTTAGGTTAGACGGCTAAATTTGAATTCTTTTTGTACTTTGAGAAATCAGAGGATAAATTAAGGAAACTTCAATCACAGATAACATGATTTTTTCAAATGGGAATGCCTATTTTGGTTTAAATAATCAAATCTAAAATTTGATTACCTTTCTAATGATATCGCATTCTTGACATGAATCTTTTTTCGTTTTCATTTTATTTCAAATTTTCAGTCAAATCGGCGTTTTTCAATTTTCCTGCGTGCAAGCAACCTAGCAGGCCATGAAAAATAAACAAAAGCTCGTTAATATGGAAGAAAGCAACTAACTTAGTAAAAAGATGCAGACTAGTAAAATTTCAAAATATTTATTGCATCTTGAAGTTTCTCAAATTTCCAAAATTGGTCTAAAAATTAATTCATTCTAAAAACCTCATTTTTCGAATAAATCCTGCTTCTTTGTTCGTTTTTGTTATAAATATCTCGGAATTTTCCAAAAAGTTTTGAATTTTATCGAAAGGGTCATTGGTTTGAAAAAGTAAACATTTTTAAAATACAAAAACTAATCAAAATGTGAGTAATTTTTGACAATATCGTTAGGGTACTTGCAGAGGTCGTGAAATCGCCTCGGGAGTATACATAGCGTAAAGAAAACCATATCAAGAAGCGGTAGGAAACAAAAAACATGATTTTACGGACGGCCAAAAAAAGATATTTGCAAAATAAAATAAGGATATATTCAAATTTTTCCACGTGACTTAAAACAAGGGCTGACGTCACAGGTATCTTATCGATATCGACAATCGGTACTGCTACAGCGCAGGTCAGTGAGATTCAACTGCAAACTATTTCTGATGTTGCCAAATTTCTTTTTAAATATTTACGTTGGCCATATATCAATAATTTAATTTACGAGCGAGTTTTGTTATATGGGTATACATATTCCCAAATGAAATAAGACTTCTCTTTTATCCTACTACAGCCGTAGTTCCTCATTGAGTAATACTGCGAGATGCAAAATGCAAAACGAAATCATATCAGCTGTTCGAACGCAACCATATTTTCTTTGTGGTTTGCCGACTGCGCATTCGACTAGAGATGAAACAATGCGACTCAATTTATTGATACTTAAACATATTTGAAACAGGCAATTAACCCACTAGCATTTTTGTTGCAATACATTTTTATATCTGATAGGTATCACAGTTCATCCTGTTTGTGACCGAGATTCGCAACTAATCGAAGCCATCATCTTATTTCGACGCATCCCATTATGAATGAATTCAAAGATAGAATCTAATTCAAACCCATCCCTACAAGGTGAATTAGTAATCTAGCCTAACTTTTATTCTTTTGACTTTTGTACTTTTGTGTGTGCCTGTTTTGTGATTATAATGATCAATGTCAAAATGTTAGGTTAGCATTGGCTATCGATATCGAATATCAATACTTTACATCCCATCACTATAGGATATCACTGACGTCAGAGGTTGTTTGCGCGGCATTTTCCGGCATTTGAAATAATTTTTGGAATATCTCTCACAGCCGACACCAAAAAACCAAACAAGTGATTTTGTCATGTTTACTAGGCTCTAAGGAACGCGTAAATGACATAATATTTTTTTCTGCAAGTAACCTAGTAATTTAAAATGTTTATTTTTCAAAATTTCGAAAAGTTGCAAAATTGGTCGAAAATTTCGCTTGTTTTGGAACCATCTCGTTTATTAAGATCACAATTTTCTTAAGGTTTCTGTTTTGAATATCCAACTCTTTCCTAAAAACTCAAATTTCACGTGATTATCTTGAAGTCGGATATCTCAAAATTTTTATATTTTTTTTTTGAAATTTTATAGTTCTTTAGGAAGTCAAATTTTTTTCGAAAATTTCATAATTATTTCACAAAGTTTCTAAACTTTAGGTTTTTTTCAGAAGTTCTCAGTTTTTGTCAAAAAGAAACTATTTTGAAAGTTTGAATTTTTCTTAGAGATTTTCATATGATCTGGGAGCGAAATAGGCAAAATCCAGTCTTCATGTTTTACGTGAAAATCAGTAATATGCAGCTTGATTCATGTAACAAATACAACTTTGGTTTGCCGAATTTATGGAGTCACTGTGTATAATTAAAAATGAGACTGCTGATGACTGCTCCTACAAACCCTTGTTAAACTTTTTTCGATACCTTTCTAGTTTACCCAACTATCGACCACCTCTGAAAAATTTGATAACGCCACATATTAAGATTATACTGTAAATATAAAATAATATAATGGCATGAAATTATCCAGGGCAGCGCACCTAAAGATCTGTTTTAGTTGCGCCCCACTTTCCTGTACATGCTGTAATTTTGTTTTGTTCACCCTCGACATCCATATAAATAATCATTTAACTCTCATAAGCCTTTTTGTGAACATAAAATAATTTGTGAGATAAATGGGGGGTGTCCAGAAGGCAAATCCATATAAAATGTTAAAGGTCATTGTTTATTTCATAAAAAATCCAGTGTACAGGTTTACTATGCTCCCCTATTGTAAAGTAAATCTATTTTCAGTATCATCATATTCTTTGTGTTTTGCAGCGGTTTACCCAGCGTCTGTCGCTGAATCTTGCCCTTGAAATGTGCAAAGTACCGAAATTCCTTGAGATAATAGCGTCTTTCCCAGCTATCAAATATTCTCTGCTCACGACGTACTTGCAGATTTGTGTTTCTTGCATGGGTACAGTACTTAATAGCATGCTAAGAACTTAGGAGTTGAGCGTTTAGGCTATACCGAAAAGCCTATGAACACATTTCCTCCATAATATGCTAATGCAATTCTTCAGTATATTCCATTTCCGTGTAAGCGTAGTGTACCAACAATATAATACACTCAAAGGCAATTTTTGGGCTATAGTGACTTTATTTTAAGTTGCAGTACGCGACGAAAAGTTCTATACATATTCTGTGCTCAGATCTCCGTAACGATATACAGGGTGTTTCAAAAGGACCCGACTATTTGAGGTAGGGAAAAACCAAATGGAGAGATAAAGGAAGAAATTTTACTTTTTTTACTTTTTCAAAATAACATTCTTAAAATGACGCCCATTTTGTTGACGGTATTCTTCAAAGCGTTTATGCACATTATCAAAACGGTCCAACTACTTAGAGTGCACGAGACGCAAATAAAGCGTGGTGGAGGGAGTAAGCCCGCACCGCTCGCTCGGTAAGAACACTGGTTAGATATTGCACTTTTAGTTGCCAGGATGCATGTTTAGTTGCCACAATATTGAAGAAAGCATCAGATCGATAGCAACTCAGCAACTCCTTGGAACAGTTTTTGATAAAATGTGCACAAACGGTTTGAAAAACGCCTTCAACAAAATGGGCGTCATTTAAATAATGTTATTTTGAAAAAGTAAAATTTCTTCCTTCATCTCTCCATTAGCACTAATCAATGGTATTTACAATAAGCCGGTTTTGGTTTTTCCCTACCTCAAACAGTCGGGTCGTTTTGAGACACCCTGTAGTATTGTACCACTATGACTGCATAGCTGTATCATAGTTCTTGGGCAGTGACTCTTCTCTCATTAGCCATTACGCTTCTAATCAACACGCTCAAAGTTCCACTCATTCTAATGGCTCTCAGAACCCTTGCCTCGTGGCAATAAGCCATTCAAGGGTGGACGCCTAGTAACATCAACGCTGAATTTACAAAAAGTCTGTATATAAATTCTATTAATAGACAGGTATAAAAAATATGGACGCCCAGTGGAGCTAACGGTGAACTATGACGCCAAGCGACCTGTTTCTGAAACTTACTTATATACAGTTATATACGCCAGACGCTGGGTAAAACGCTTTTGGTCCGGACGCTGGGTGATCCGCTGTAAATAAATATATATATATATATATATATATATATATATATATATATATATATATATATATATATATAGAGAGACTGAGAGCTCTATAATGGCTTGCCAAGACGGTGTCTTCAACACCTTAGTATACCGTAGCCGGATTATGGGTATGGATGTGCCCGATATCCGCTGTAGAGCCTGCCTGCAGGCGCCAGAGACCCTTATGCACCTCTTGTCGGCGTGTAAGGTGTACGCTGGCACAGCCTACGTCTATCGGCACAACGCGGCTCTACGAGTGCTATACTATCATTTAAGGCACTCATACGGTATAGATGAGACACCGGTGCTGCCGTATGCTCCAGGGGACATTGAGTCCGTTGTGGAGAACGAGAGGTGCCGAATTTACTGGAACTACTCATTCTCCACGCTCGAGCTTATACATGCAAATAAGCCCGACATAGTCCTCCTCGACTACCAACAAAAGACGATGTTCGTTATCGAGTTCTCGGCGCCTGCCGAGGGGAACATCGTCTCTAAGGAGGAGGAAAAGCGGACCAAGTATCAGGAGCTCCTCGGACAACTTCGCAGGCTCTGGCCGGATTACACTGTGAGTCTGCTAGTAATGGTCATTGGATCCCTAGGTGGTATGAGGGACACGCTGCTCTCTGCACTGCGCAAAATGCCGGTGTGCCGTGCGGCGGCGCATATCTTAGCCGCCAGAATGCAGAAGGCAGTCATCCATGGGTCCCTTCGTCTGCTTAGGACGCACGATTCGCGGACCCAGTGATTGCTCACCTCACGGTGTGAGGAGTAGTCGCTGGGAAATGGAACAGCAGCCCGGTGTGTCGGAGCCCGGGTTGCACCTTATTTGTTTTTGTTTCGTTTATATATATATATATATATATATATATATATATATATTTATTCATAAAAGCTGACGTTTCGGTGTTTATTTTACGAAAGGAGAAAAAGCGTATTAATCAGTAAAATGATTTACAACTTTTGTAAGAAGACTGAAGCTTTCGATCACTGTACGGTTTATGGTCTGTTGATTAAACGTTTTGATAAACTCGACTAGAAGACAATTGCCTTCTCTTTTGGTATTCATGAACATCGTAAATTTAGCGAAAATTGTTACCTAAGTATTTAGTAAGCTAAAAGGATAGTTTTTTATTTAACGATTCAGCAATAAAATTTCTAATACTTTCTAAACTAACTATGCAACTTTTCCTAGCTCATATATTTTTCTGACTAAAATTTTCCTACTGTGAAAATCAAGTATTCATTTGTATTGTGTTTTTATTAAGCAAATCTGAACTCAAAGGAATATTTTTTAATTTATATACAGTCCCGCATTTTTTACCTGTTTAGCTTTTATATAATGTAGTAGTTACAAAATAATTTAAAAATATTTTTTAATGACCTTATTCATCTCCTCTTTCCTTCTTGTACATTTTTAGAATATGTAAAATAAATGCCTAAGAGTCAGTAATTTGAAAACAATGTAGTAGAATTTTAATTTTACCATCCTAAAATTAATTAGAATGCAATTTAATATTTTTTTCTCCCAGGCTGTGAACTAAATCAAGCAACATTCACCGAAGACTTTCCGTTACCACCTCCTAAGCAGTTCAGGGATTTTGAATCCCCATGTAGTTCGATAACTAATGGCAACGGCACTAACGAGGAGGAAATCAATGCCGTAGATAATCTCCTTTATCATGTGGTTGATACAAGAACCACTTTAGAGAGACAGCCTAGTCAGTTCGATTTGAAGTCAACATCTGCAAATGAGAGCAATGATGAAGGTAAGATACGCTAATACGTTGTAATGTCCAAATATCCTGTTGTTTTGTCTTTGTCGATCGTGTTTCACTGGCACTCTAATAGAAAACAAATATCTTTGAGATAAACTTTATACAGGGTGTCCCACGATGATTAAGACAAGCAGTATATCGGAACTGGGCAGTAGTAGCGAATTATAATTTTGGAGGGATAAATTAGAGCCAATATAGTATATTTTCTTATTATTGTGTCACCCAATGAGGTATTTGCGAGGGTATTTGTTTTTGGTCACGTGACGTCCGATTCAAAAATTTTAATGGGACACCCTGTATATTTGTGACTTTTTGTGTTCCTCTCGATAAAACAATTCCAACTCACACTTGGGGTCTAAAGTGAATAATTCAAGAGCTACATGTACTTAAATGACTGTACCACTACCATTATAAAACACTAGCAAATAATTTAACTGTAGGGGTACATGTTATAATCAATGGTAGTGGCACCATCCTTTAAGTACCTGTACCTCTTGAGTTAATCACTTTAGACACCAAATGTGCTAGTTTGTTGGAATTGTTTTATCGGAGAAACACAGAAAGTGACAAATATACAGGATGTCCCATTAAAATTTTTGAATCGGACATCACGTGACCAAAAACAAATACCTCATTGGATGACAATAATAGGAAAAGATAGATTAGATCGCTCTAATTTACACCCCTAAAATTATACTTCGCTACTACTGCTCAGTTCCGATATACTGCTTATCTTAGTTGTCGTGGCAGATGCCGAATTCGGCCCGAGGCCGAAATAATTAGACATTTCGCGATCTGTCCAAACTAGATTTGCCAGATGCCGAAACAGTGAGCGATTCGGCACCTGACCAAGCCAATTTAACCACGTCGCGAAATGCGCGTTTGTGCATTACGTCGTTGCCGATCGAAACATAATAAACCTAAAGTCCATTCAGATTTTACTTGCGCCGCGTCAAAACACAGGATTCCGAACGCTTGAATTGTCCAGGTCCGCACTGCCCTTTATGATTTTTGAAGTGTTAGACATTCGAATTGGAGGCCCACAAAGTATCTGGTACAAATCCACCTTCGCTTCCAATGTGGCATATGATAAGCCGTTTGCTGTTCCCTGAAAGATTGAATATATAGGCAGAAATCGCGGTAGGTCCAAGGAAGGTAAGTTATTAGGAGAAGGAAGGGGAAGGGGAAGGGGACCGACAAATTTTGGCTACGAACTACCTGAGTGAAGTAATAGTTCCTGATGTGGACAGACGACGCTTAGCTCCTCGTAATATTTTGGCAGCTATTTATCAGAAAAAGATGGTTTGTACCAACTTGGTAGGTACATCAACTGGCAGTTTAAAAAACTATACGCAAGAAATAAATCAATATCAATAATGCTAGTTGCACACACACCGATTTTGGACGGCCGGTTTTATTCCGGCCGTCCACATTCCAATAGTGAACCACTGGATCGAATGGGACCTTACACACACGCCGACTGTAAAATAATACCGATAAAATGTCGGCCGATATTTTGCCAGCCGTCCAAAATCGGTGTGTGTGCAACTAGTGTTAATCTTGCGGCGTTTGATACGACGGTACAGAACCACATTGCAACAACTCGTTTGGGATTCATTAAAGAAAATTATAATCAAACTTACTGGACGATGATAACCAATCAACTGCTTGTTTGACCGGCAAAAATCCGGCGTGTGTGAAAGCAATGCTCCACCGATAAAATATCGGCCGATATTTTACCGGCCGTCCAAAATATTTTTTAATATTTTTTTTATTGCGGCCTTCTCAGATATACCAGTTAATACAAAATTCAGTTTGGGGAGAATTACCGCAAAGGAAGCTGATTCTTCTCAAAGTTTTATTCGATGCCGATGTCGTAGTAAACAACGTGGTAACAAAAAACGCAAATGTGTAATGAGTAAGATAAAATGTAATCATGTCATTCGAGTATTTCTTATCGGAAAAAATAAAAATAATAAATTGAGTTTATGTTGCTTATTTATGACTTGATTGTCAACGGCATAATGTAGAAATGCGCATTTAGCGACATGACCGAAATTCGTTGGTCATATGCCTATATGTATCATTGTTTCGGCATCTGGCAAATCTAGTTCGGACAGATCGCGAAATGTCTAATTATTTCGGCCTGGGGCCAAATTCGGCATCGGTCTACAACATAATATACAAATGGTTACCTTTATTTCCTTTGTCAAATTTCATTCTTTGATGAAGCTCTCAAGTAAAAGTAAGTTACGCTTTTCCTCTGTGTTTATCTGTTTATAGGGTAAAGGATTTTACCAGAATGAACTTCCTATAATTTTGAGAATAGTAGTTCATAAACACAGTTTAGGCATCTCTTAAGAAAAGTTTGCCAGTTTTTCCGCTACACGTATTTTCAAAAATCGCTACGACAACAAAAACGTTAAAAACACAGACGGACGGAACTGAGGGGCATGAATTTTCGTGCCCTAAACATCAAAATGGAGACAATTTGAATGACTCAGTCCTTTGAAAAACCTCTACAATAAAAATGGATGCAAATTTTATTAAATTATCAAGACTACCTACGCTACCCCACTTCAATTAAACTAGTCTAAAAAAAGTAACAAATAATTAGGGGCCACTAGCACAAACTAGTAAGTTTCGTTGGTTCTATATTCATCGTTTTACTTCCCTCAAAATAATAAAATGGTATCACCGCTATGTGCTAAAGTACTGAGTCAATCAACTTGACTCAATTTTTTACTTCCCTCGCCGATAGGCGGAATGAGTATTGTGATCGCGAAAATTTTGGGATAATACATTTTTTCGGCGTTTTATGACATCTACATAACGAAAATCCACGTCACTCATTTCTGTCGGTCTATCTGTCGATCTGTTGGTCTGTCTGTCGGTCTGTCTGTCTGTTGGAGTTTTTGTTTATATGCTGTGGGGTCGTACTAGGTAATGCTGCTACAATATGGAAATCGGTGCTAGGGTGGCGGAGTATTTAGCAAAAAACAAAAAATTTCAAATATTCGACAAACTTTTCTGATATACACATAATGAGTATTTCTTTAGATCGTTATGTATTGTGTAACCGGGTAGTTATTAAATTGCTTTAAGTGAAATTTCGACAAAGCATTACTACCGTGACAAGGATGGAAAGCACGTATGATTTTTAGAAATCGCGTCAGTGATGGCGCAGTAATAATCAAAAGACTAAAAATATATAAAAATGTGAAACTTGGTTTTTAGGCGACTAGGGGGTTTCTGATGGTTTACCCCTTTCTTTCGAGGGGGTAAAATGGAAGTAGTTAGGTGGTGGGGGGTCATGAAGCTGAAAAATTTATTGCATTCGTAGCGGGATCTTCATTTCCCTGTAAAGGCATGACATAATATGCTTTTCAGTTTTATCCGAATGCATGGTCTTAGATAAAAAATAATTTTTGAAATTATATTGTTGTAGATAATTCTGTAGTTTTTGTAGCTTATCACTAAACTGATAGCAGTGAAATTCCTAAACCGTACCGTAGGACGTGTAGAGATCGATAAAGTCTGTGGTTTTTTTTTTAGATTGTATTAGTGGTGGTGAAACTAAATTAAAAAAGAAACATTACAATACAAAGCCCATTCAAGCTCAGTTTTTGGGTACTCTAGCGATCTCTAGTCATTTTTACTCCTTTTTTTCTTGGAACGGGAAACGGTAGGATGGGGTCTCGAATATGGTAGCTGAGAAACCACGGAGCACTTCTCATCTGTTCTTAAATATCGGAAAATCGTCATGCCATTTGTTCCTCATTGGTGTAAGAGGTTTTTTGTGTTGGATGTTCTTTTACAGGTGGAAGGGCGATGATTTGGTTGCAAGGGAATCTCGGAATATAGCTTCATGCAATGGAAAAATAATAAAATGGGGTGTGAGGGTATTGGAAGTACCGAATCAATAAACTTTTGACCGTGGTGCGAGTATACATGGTGTGCTCGCCAGCCGTACGAAATTGCGATCGCTCTGCGCATTGCGTCAGCAACAGAGATTTTTCGCGCGGAGAATTATTAGACGTCGTGATACCACGGCCTGTTTAATCGCGTTTTAGATAGAATCGCTAACGATTTTTGTTTAATTTACTTTGTATTCCTTATTTTGAGTTATAGAAGACTGAAATTTGTATACATAATGCCCAATTGTGCAGTTGTTGGTTGTAGAAACCATAGTAAGATGAAAGAGCCAAATGTAAAATTCTAAATTAAAATCTCGCAATGCAATGGAGTAATGCTTGCCACCGAAAGGACGAAATTAATATGGAAGATGGTAATCAGTTCACAAATTAGCATTAAACATTTATTAAAACTGAAATTTTTATGGTATATCCTCGGAAAATGTTCACCTGCTGTATTTTCAATGAATAAGTATGCAGAAGAAAGCAATGAATCGTCCCTACTTGAACCACTACAAGTCAAAAACTTAGTTTCGAGTAATTCTAACATCGAAGCTGATGACGTGTGCTTTACTCAGGAGTTTTTCAAGAACGTTCTTGTTGATAGTGATATTATTGGGTCAGAGAATGATTCAAATGACATTCATTTTTCCAACTTTACCTTTCAAAGTCCAGATTATGACCTAGATAACTCTATTTCTGAAGAACATGACCTTCTGTGTCAATTGGAAAAAAAATGCCAGACACGATTTCCAACGAGGGACTGAAATTTATTGCCGGATATGTGGCGTACAGATTCAAAAACGAATATCCTAATCTAGCTTTGGGGGCGCAAACCAAATTTCATTCTTCTAATCGGGCCTCAGACTGGATTGAGTTTCTATCTAGAGTCAGTCTTGTATATCCAAGTGAGGAGATGATTAAAGTAGCCCGTTTTGGTTGAGATAGAGTTCGATAAATTCCATGGATAGTCGTCTTCTAAACAACCAAACATATTTAAAAAATTATTAGAGATAGACCCCAGTGGAAGGAATCAAACAATTTCCTGACAAAATAATATTATATCTAATACGAACGAGAATATATGTCAGAATCAGACATTTAAACAAAAGGATTAGTTTCGGAAATTGTAGGCGTAAACTTAGGAAAAAATGACCAAATTTAGCAATAAATAATACGTTTTTGTAGAAAAAGTCGTTAAATTACCTATTTTACACTTCTTTATAACATAATTGTCAAATAATTGGCTATTGAACTCCTTTAATCTATCACTTTGAAATTAAAGTATTCCCCCCAGTTCGCCGACAGAAATACTCGTTGCTGACGTCACAGCGTGCCGGCGCTCGGACGGCTGCATGCGCGTGAGCACACCATGTTTATGCTTTTGACTACATCTTTTTAAGACTAGTCCACTACCAGTGGCACGATATTCAAAAGAGTCATATCAGTTGGACATTACCACAATAAGAAATATCTTAATTCCAGATTGCGGCACCCAGCATAGGGCAACCAACGAAATGACCAAGATATTTCTAAAGGGCAAGCAGGAATTCAAACGTCAATTAAACTTCCCTGGAGTCCTGTATTCTGATCTCGACCCTTCTGTTTTCGCATCCACCATTCCCTATTTCCACATCAGTGATGAATTTCGAATATTCTCACCAGAGGGCTTACATCTTATCGTTTGTGTTCATGGATTAGACGGAAACGCTGCCGATCTGCGACTCGTGAAGACGTATCTCGAGCTGGGTCTCCCGGGAGCATATTTGGACTTCCTTATGTCAGAGCGTAACCAGGGAGATACGTTCAGCGATTTCGAGACCATGACTGACAGGTAGGTGTGATTATTTAGGTGAGAGTGAACATAGATTCCACACAGGATAATTCGTATTCGTGTATCCATGTTATCCTTGCAGCATGGAGGACGTGGTATTAAAAATGAATTATTAACTGCAAGACAAACATTATTATTTCTACACTTCGTCGCGACTTTTGAAAATTATAGCTTAAAGTACTTAAGTACCTATCACTATGCCTGTAAACTTTATCCAAAACTTTAAAGGGGTGATACACGTACGAGCAAATACGCGTACTTATGGCTCGGTGACCTTTTTCGCCTCTGTGTCACCGTGAGTATGCGTACTTTAAAACCGTCCATCGCGCAAATCGCCGGCGATCCAACTGGTTTGAAAGTTTGCTCGTACCTTGTCTCAGCTCGTACTGCGAGCCGCGAGCCACCACTTCGTTCGGCAGGCCATCGAAGCGCAACCCTTGTTGTGTTTGGCGCTTCTTAAAAGTTTTGTTTTTTTAGGAAAATTTTATCAAAATGAGTGATTTCAGCTTCACGTGTGTCACCGACGTCGAGCCGAGTAAGTTCGCAAATTTAAAACCACGTACTTAAAGTTCGTACGTGTGTCACCCACATTAAGACACAGCGGATCGCCTTTTGATGTGATTAGATATTATAAAGTCAATCCACTTCATGTGTAAGCATACCAGGAGACCCACAGGTTCGGGCTTTTCGTTTTTTGGTGTATTATTTTATCGTATGAGTGTGGATTATTTTAGCTGTAACTGATCGATTGACTTTTGTTTTCTACGAGTATTTGTCGATATGTTTGATGTAGGCTTTTATGCCGGACGTAAAACCTGCTTTTTTGGCATAAGATGAAGGGCCACCGGGCGAGAAATTGGGATGATCTCTCGGGATTAACTTGTTCACATAGAGTTTGTCCCGACCCCTTACTTGCTTCGATGCACCTCCAGTGTTCACTTCGAAGTGTATGAATATATGGTCGCTCAAAGTTTCGACTTCTAGAATCTGCCAGTTGGATATGCTCCTTACGAGATCTTGAAGCAAACGTGACGTCGATATACGACTGGGAATTCCTCTTGCAGAAAGTTGGGAGGCAACCGTCGTTTACCACAACTACGTTCGTTGCCGCTAGCCATTCTCAAAGTACTCTTCCTCTTCTGTCAGTACTTGGTGATCCCCACTATGCTGCTTTAGCATTCAAGTCTCCGAGTATTATAGCTTTCCTTTTTTTTCCAAGTGCGGAGTTGGGACCGTGTTGCCCAGCCTATCTTGGCGAATGGCACACTCCGTCAGCTGTAGAAAGTTGGAAAACGTTTTTCGTTGGTCTTCGTCTAGCAGCACTTTGTGAACGTAGTGTACTCACTTTGCTCTTTGTTGTTCACCACAGAAGCTTGGTACTTCATGTAGCAAAAGCCCTCTGTTCCTTTGTACCTTTCCGTTAGTGTTCTATTTCTGGGTATCTCAGTTGGAACAGCTTTGTGATTCCTTCGTCATAAGGTTGATCCAGCTCTCTGCACAGCACTAAGTCATTCTTGCCTAGTGTCCCCCAGACAAGGTTCCCATCGACTTATTGCACCTTTTGGTATGTATCCGGGGGCCATTTCTTCCCCGCCAATTTGGCAAAGGCATCGAAGTCATCGCGATGTTTACTATAACATCCGTTATTTCGGCTGCTATTTCTGCTTCGCCCTTTTTCCTGTTATTCCAGGGCCCACCCATCTGGCAACAGCTACTGCTAAGCGATGTCAGGTCTGTCTGTGTCTCACTGTTTGCTGTTGCGGGAGGTGGTTTAGCTATACTGATAAATAAATCCATGCTCTTCAGCTTGTCCACCAGTCTACCTACCTCTTCGATCTCCTTTTTATAGACGTCTTAGTGTTGGCGTTGGTCTTGATCGCCTACTTCAGGTCATCAATTACAACCAATAGTCTTTTGAGGATGGGATACATAACAATGTCATCTACTCCCACTGCTTTTTCTGTCATTACAACATTGGCATTGTAGGGTTAGTAGTACTCGTAGCAAAATATTCAGATGAGTGGATCCCGTTACGACCCCGAGTCGGAATTAAGGAATGGAATTAGTTACATTAATAAGAAGGCTTGTTTTACAGTTTTCAGTGAGAAAACCAGCGCCAGTACTCTGTAACTTAGAAACGTGTTTCTATGCGCTATGTTCTATGGGATCGGGTGGCTTCGAAAATATATGAGCATAGTAGGCACGCTGTGGTAGGAGTGGTGTAGGCACCCGAAACTGCCCGATCGTCATGGTCGTCATGGTGATAGAAACACGTCTCTATCTCTTAAGCTACAGAGTACCGACGCAGACCACTCACACAGTCTGAGCATTTAAAAATAATGAATAATCATGTAATAGAGTGACATCTTGTTTTTTCTGGTTTAGATATTATCCATCCACCATTTTTTAATCATTTCAGGTATTTTATTCTCACTAAAACTTGAAAAATATTTTAGAGTGTATCACTTTTAGGAACACTTAGTCACTATATTTGTGTATTCCTTCTTTACTCTGTCAGGTAACATATGGTTATTGATTTCAAATATCCTTATAGGTTGATAAGTGAGATTTTACAATACCTGGATACAAGCAGTATACGACCAACGAGGATAAGTTTCGTAGGACATTCATTAGGGAACATCATCATTCGATCAGCTTTGACCAGACCTCAGATGAAATTCCTTTTACCTAGATTACATACATTTCTGTCGCTTTCTGGACCACACTTGGGGACATTATACAATAGTAGTGGACTTGTTAATATGGGTAAGAAACACGAATACCTTAATGATTAAATAAACATCTATGTCATGAATTTTTGGATAACTTGTTTTAAAACAGGAATATTGAGAAAATAATTTGATACGCTTCAATATGTTGCAAGAACTATTACTTTTGAGTGTTCGTTATAGTATACAGAAATAAATTATTTCACTATGAGTCCTTAACCTGCTTGTAATACACTTCCATTTTATCGAATAGCTACCTTTCGCTTCACTTCAATTTCGAGATTTTTTCTGTGTGACGATATTATATAAATTTTCCCAATAGAATTCACTTTGATGGATGAGCATTTCTGGAAATTGTTTCCTACTACAGCTTGAGATTACTACTACTGTAATTTGTATCCTACAAAAGATACATCATTGAGAAGAAACCCTGTTGGATTAGACAACTAGTTCCCGCATTACATACTGCATTAATATTTTAGGCATGTGGTTTATGCAGAAGTGGAAAAAATCTGGATCCTTGCTACAACTGTGCCTAAAAGACTCCCCAGATCCTCGCCAAACATTCCTGTATCGCCTGAGCCAACGAAGTACACTGCATAATTTCAAGAACATCCTACTTTGCGGATCCGGACAAGATAGGTATGACTATAGATATGTTGTCTTGCTTTTCTTCACACAAAACTACTATAATTGTGAGAATATCTTGGAAAGTTTGAACCCAAAGGCGACACGCATCATTGCTAATCGTCCTAAGCTAAATTTTTCTGTATACAGGGTGTTCTATGATGAATGGAATATACTCTGGGAGAAAACTGTGCAGCTCGTTTCCAACAAAAAAAAGTAATATAAAGTAGGGTGCGATTTTCAACTGTTTCAGTGATAAATTGATTATTAAGATTTTTATCGAAATGCTGACCTCCAAACGAAAACCCCAATAAAAAAAATGTCGTTATCCGATTTTGGAATGTTTGGTAACATCCCTTAGAGAATATGGTACCACGTCATTAGAGACTAAAAGAAGGTGATGATGTATCAAACACGCCAGATATTGTCAAAATCAGCATGTGTTGAAAAGTGACTTCAAGAAATGTTACAAAAAAATGAATTTGTATTAAAAAGTCTCTGAACAATTATCCGTGCACTTTACAAAAAACATGCCTATCTTTCTGGTTATTTATTGGTACCACAGACTTGTTGTAAATGTGATAAACACAGGCAAAAACTTGTCATTGGATTTCTAGTTTCTGTTAAGTGTACTTGATAATAATTATATATAACTCATAATTAGATCGGTTAACCAAAACTTAGGTCCTAAAATTTTAGAATGTTCAAAGAAATATTCGAGTTGTAATTTAAGATGGATTCGTCTTGAAAGGTCACTAGGTAATCTCTTAAAAGTTGCTGTGTAATCAAGCAACATGCAAGCCACGTTATAAAGTATCGTATATCCGTAGACTTTCACTCATGTATAAATGAGCTGTACAGTCTTCTCTCAAAGTATTTTCCATTCGTCATGTATATCTGGTACATCAAGGCAGTCATTGCATCAATAAGTCATCGTCTATTTTGTGTACTGAAACAAATAGCATCAAGTAGTCTGACTCAATACAGTACTCAGTATACTGACAAGAGTTTCAAGTCTGAAGTTGTAGACACGTTAGATATTAAATTAGCCAACAAAAAACAGTTGCCTCTGAGATATGAATAAGTGTATAACAAACTAGGTATACATTTTTGTGCGTCACTGACACAAATTTGTATGCAGAACCATTTTTTTCGCAATGACGCACACGGGGGGTGCCCGGATACTAAAACCGTTTGTATAATATCACTTAGATGGAAAAGACATGTAAAATTAGGATGTTGTGCATGTCCTGCAATCTATAGAGCATCACGCATTTAGCTTTTTTTGTGTTTAACTATACTTTGTTTTTTGTATGTTTCATTGTTTTGAGAAAAATAACCAATAGAGACATATAATAACAATATGTGGATGCTCTGCAAAGAGCTGGGTCAAGTAGTTGTTCGATGACATAATGCTTCGAGTAGCCGATCTAAACAAAGGCTCCCTCAACAAGTTAGTTGACTTTCTTAGCGAAGTGGACCTGTTAGAGGTAACATGAATAAATAAATCACGATAGAGGGTCGACTGATTTAAACATAATATAATATATTACATACCTAAACCTATCTAGGAGTCGATCAAGTTGATGTAGAAAGTAATAGTGCTTAGACTCTCTGATAATAATACAGGTTTCATTTGAAAACTTCTCACTCCGGATTTCTCGATAACTGCTGATTAAAAGAAAAAACGCCGAGAGAGACCCCTCAAAAGATTTTTCAAATGGGACAACTTCCGCCCCCCAGGATCATCCCCTTAAAACCTTTAAATGACAAGGGGTATCGAGTAATACTTTGTTTCAAAGGTATGTCGAGGTGTTTCATTATGACGTTTGATTTTTTTAAATCGGTAGACTCGTTTTCGAGAAAATTAGAGTCTTTATGTATCTCAACTTGTTCCAATATAATACAAAATACAAAAACATAGGAGAATATCACTTGTTATAGCAACAAGTGTTTAAATGTTGCACGTTATTATTGCAGTAAGTGTTCAAATGTTGCACGTTATTGACCAAACAATGATTTAGGCGATTTTCAAATTCTTGACGGGCAGGTTGGATGATCTTCGTCAACGCATTATCGAAAGCTGGAAATAAAAGATAAAAAGCAGCACACCATTGCATTCGTATTTCGAAACTTGAAGACACTTTGCCTTCGAAACGACTATTGAAACTTATTTTTCTTTGCGCAGATACGTTCCGCTACATTCTGCACGTATCGAGCTATGCAAGGAGTCTCTGAAGGATACATCACACCTGGGTGCCATTTATAGAGAGATGGTGCACAACATCTTGTCTCCCATCGTATCCGAAAAGGAGGCCCGACTGCTGAGGTACGACGTACACCACGCACTGCCCAACACTGCAAATGCCCTGATTGGGAGGGCGGCTCACATCGCCGTCTTGGACTCGGAGCTGTTTATCGAAAAGTTCATGGTGGTTGTCGGGATCAAGTATTTTAGGTAGAAGCCAAGGGCAGATAAACTTTTCAAAGTCACATATCTGCACCAAACTGGTACAAGGTCGCTATTATTTTTCGATCTCCCAGTAGAACAGCATTCTGCTAATTAGCAATGGGATTGTCCAAGATTAAAAGACTTCCTGTATCGGGGTATCTAATCTTGTGGCGCAAGGCATCGGAATGTCAGCCTTCCTGGAATTTAGAATCAATGAACGAAAAACTTGCCAAGAACTACCAAATAAAGTTGTAAGCCGACTATTTGGCATATTTTCTGTTTTACTTTATATATTTATTATTAGAAAGCTCTCATCCTGTATATATTTATATTATTTAGCACGTTCTTTGTATTTTATTGTTAATTAAATTTCGTTGTAAAGAAAGTCAGCAGTAGGTACGTGCTAGTCTAATAAAAATCCAGAACATTCACAAGTACTACGCATTGCCAGCTGTAGTTTCTAAAGCGTCAAGTGATAATTCAAAACGGTCAAGTTAATTTTCCAACTCGTCACTTGTTTGTAATTTCAAACTGTCAGGTGTAATTTCAAACTGTCAGGTGTAACTTATACCTGTGAGTTTGAATTTACAATTGCCGAGTTGTAAAACTAATTTGACCGTCTTGAATTATCATTTGACGCTTTAGAAACTACAGCTGGAAAAGTTGTAGTGGAGAGTATCTTAATTAAATACCACCTACCAAATAATTCTGTTCAGCAAGAACAATTACTAGGTACTTCCATTTTGTTTATGGTTATATTTGTAAGCAAGAAAGAACCTATTTCACATACAGAGTGTCATTATTTCTAGAGGACTCACAATACTCACAATACTTCAAGTAGTTCAAGTACTGTGTGAGCATTTCAAGTACTTGAATAAAGAAAAATTGTACAAAATCGTCTAATCTTTCACACAAAATTATGTTTGCTTATACAGGGTATTTTTTGGGCAAGACACGACACGACACTTATTTTATATGGACCATCCTGTACTAATAAACAATAAATTCAAACATTTGAATTTGTGAATTTAGTGCTTCATTATGACAAGATTGTTAAATATATGTACGGCCTAAAATTAACAGTTTTCGTATAATTCGTTTGGTCTTTGTACTTCCCTCAGTTGCAGTGCTTCCGAGAGGTTAAAGTATTTCCCGAAGTAGGCACAGTTCTCAGCTGCCAAATTCTTTGTTATACAAACGCGCATATCTCAGTCGCTGGGGAGCAAATCGGAATATAATGATCTTATTTGTTTATCCGGTATCTCTTCTTAAAATGTACCTCTAGGTTCTTCTGTAGTTAATTCTCTGCAGGAGGTGATTATTCGGTTTCGCATATTTTCAATAGTAGCGAGAGTGCGTAGTCCCATAGAAAAAATAGCACGAAGAACTTTACCCCATTATTGTTATTTACTGGTTGGCATATGAGTTCCGTATACTCCTGATTTCTTGAACACTGATGCGACCGCGAGCATCTATGGCGGTTACCCTTACTCCTTACTGAGCGTTTTATAAACCTTAAAATGGTTCTTGGGTCTGATTACCCTATTTCTGTAGGTGGATGTTAGATCCTGGATGTTGTAGTCTGCGGTGACAAGCGGCGGTACACTCACAAAGAATGTGCTCTGTCGCTTCATCTGCTTCTTGGCAGAGAAACATGTTTTGTCCTCCTCCCCTCCTCCCTCCTCTGAATTTTGTGAAGATTATAATTCAGAAGGCTCAGTGTCCGGTATATATTCCATTTGTTGGTTAAGTGACCACCAGAGGTTGGTTTCCAATGGTTGTGAAGCTGCCCTAAGTCGATAGTATATATTCAAGATCTGCTTTTCTTCGCGCAGTTAGAAAGAACACAAAATGCTTCAGGTCATCTTGAACTTACATTTTCAGTTTTTCGAAACACTAAAACGTATATGTATAACAAGTGCTTGTTCTTTTAAGGCACCAAATACCAAGTTTTCTAATCTGAACTCTAAAGACCTTTACGAGGGTTTCTCTATATCTCCGTCATATAGAGCAACCCTCGTATATCGGCTCCCATATGCAGCAGCATATAGAACCGCGCTCTTCTGCTGCTGTTTAGCAGCGATTTTCTTTGGTTTGCCGTTACCTTCAGGTACCAGATGGCGCACAGGCAGATCTTTTCTGTCGCCTGTTCTCTAAAGACCTTTGTCTTATTCATGATGTTTTTTTAGAGTGATTTTTTTTTTAGTTTCTTTCTGATTCCTAAGTGATACTGGAGTTTTACAATTTACAGTCTTGACGGGGACACGACTGCTTCGAAATTCGCCCCAAATTAATTTGAGGTCAGTCAGATTTTGTTTTTGACTTTATAGAACTTTGATTTGTCACTTTTTCTCGGTTACGCGATCCCTCCACCTAAAAAAGCACGCAGTGCGTTGCAGAGAATAGGCATCCTAGCTTAGTCTATCGTGTGGTCTACAATGTTGCAACATTCCTTAGAATGAATACAGCACAGAAGTTTTTATTTGAATCAATAGATTCTCCTTGGCAAACGATATAAGCTGTTTTGCTCTTATTGGCGGAATAATTAAGAACTTCTTAGCCCATTTTTGTGTTGGAGTATTTTACCAATAATTCCTTCTAGTGGCTTTTTATAATTCCACAAGGAGGTTCAGGTCCAATGAAATAGATTTTAGTTCGCTGCCTGGTATATGCCTTTTATTTCCTACGATTCCACCAGGACTTTATCGATTGTTTGAGGTTTTCCAGGCAACTACAGGCCAGCTTCGACTCACAGGTGGAGCTTCACTCCCTACGTTTAATGACCATCTGTGCTGAGAAAATAATATGTTGTTCGAAACGATCATTTTCTGTACTTTAATAACCAAAATTAACAGACCCATTTTTATGGAATATGGGTTCATCTGTAAACAACACGTACTCAACTATGTTTTGATTTTTTGCAACTTTCCCAAAGTCTCTTTTGGATTAGTCTTGATGTAATTGGATTTTGAAGGGATGCACCTTACCCTGGTATGAGTATTTTTAACTGCAGGTTCTATAATCAAGAACTTATTTAATTTTATAATGACCATATTAATGTGACTTTTAGTATTTTAGACCTATATTTTTCTAACAAATCTTTTCTGAACTCTTTCTAACAAATCTTTTCTGAACTCTTTCAAAAGCACAGGCTGTGGACGTCGGATACTAGAAAAACGTTGCGCGTATACTACATAAGCGAAAATAATGTTGTCATGGTTTTAAACGATTTTTGAAGGAACTTTTTTTCCTGACTTACGCTGAGGTGGCCCTCCCGGTGTATACACAGAACCTACTAAAAAGCAATATTTATTATTCTGAAAGTATATGGTGATGATCTTCCTCCATAAATCTGGATACGCTACTTCTCTGTAATTTTTACACTAGATATGTTGACTAAACTCTTCTCAAGATTATTTGCCATTCAATAATTGCATATTATCGTAATATAATAACGTTGGTATTTTTTTTAAATAAATCTTACTGCGACCACATGTTGCTAAGAGGATGTGTTAGAGGAGCAAAAATTGTTAATACCGTCAAAGTTGTTCTGGGTGGAATAGATTATTTAGGTGATTAAAAATATACAAAATTTGCTTTAAAGGAGTTCAGTTGACAAACACTCATCTCTTTTTTGTCACTAACCTCCTCGTCCCAAAGTTTTAGATTTCCGAAAAGCTGGCACGACAACGTGGGATTTCCCGTGACATTGTATCCAGATCTATTATTTGGAAGGCGGCATTTAAAAAGAGACGAGATGAATGCCCTCTTTTTCTGAAATCAGCTACCTGCTTAGGTTTGCAATATAGTAATTTTTTTGTATTGTAAAGGGTGTGATGTAATATCAAAATGTAAAACTTATCATCTACCTGCAACCGATCCAATGGTAATGCCAGGACGTTTTGGTCGACAGCTGGAAATGCATATAAACCTCTGACCGCAGCACTGCATTTAAGCTCTAAAATGAACAAATTAAAGTTGAATAGTCAATAACGAAGCCTACTCCGTAATCGCAAAATTGATATCCTTCCCGTCATACTATTCACGAACTCTGTAATAACCTCTGCAAACTTGTAACTCATTCGAGTGCATAGTATCACAGAAATTCTCAGACAATTAATATTAAAGTCAAAAAAGTTTCAAATAGAAAAGATCCTAAGATTAGCCATATACCGTAACCTAAAATGAGGAATTTTTCAAGATATCATGTAATTTTCAAAACACAATAACATTTGTATTACGAAATTATGGTAATTCAAATACAATGCGATCAAAGATCTGGAATTTGTTATTTTATTTTACTTTATTTATTTTCTTTTACACCTGTGCAACACTTTATTTTATTAAAAAGTTCTAGGGATATAGGTCATCGTTTTATGTAAAAATGTACTAGTACACTTTTAGTTTTCCGAAGAAGAACTACTGTTCTCCATATCAAAGTACTGGTCATCAGTTTTTTCTAGGTTTTCTTATGGTTTGTTGTTGCTAACTGACTTTTTAATTAACTAACGGTGTTTCTGAAATCTTAAAGAGCATCGAGAGCTGCGTATTGTTTTCAAATCCAAAATGCGAATTCCAGTACTTCCTTGAAATCACGATCCGTCTGCCTTATCAATGAATAATGCAACATAACGACATACGAACTGCATTCCCAAGATAAAACAATACCGCATCATTGGGGATGCAACAAAACACCATAAAACCTATAACCCGCTCTTTGGCTTAGAGGACATAAACAACTATTATAAAATAAAACTGGACTGCCTATATTGACCGCTGACTGTAACTCGTTATGGTTTGGATATTCGTCAAGCAAAAGTAAGTGTTCTTCAAAGCAAAGAATGAGTCATAAGTTTTTCCAGGTTTTCTTATGTTGGATCTCTCATTTTGGGATTGGAGTCTGTACGTCACATTATTTATTCACAAGGCTGATAATGTCGTGACCCTAAAACGGTGCTCTTTACAAGTTTAAGATCACCATTGATTAGTTACGAAGTTGAAAAAAAGACCAAGAGCAGAACAGGAGACATCCTAAAACAGGCATCAAACAATGTCATTAAAAATTAATGTTTGTCAAATTTTTTATTCTTTGGTAAAGGCCACAGAGGTGGCCAAGACGCAAGTAAAGTCTGTTTCAAACATACGTGGTTTTAAAAGGCCAATGAAAAACTATGAAACAAGGAAGGAATGTCAGTTCTAAGAACAGTAAGAATGGTTGTATAACAACTTTAAGGCATTACGAAGCAGCTACAAAGCTCAAATACACGTTCTTCATATCTAAATTAGCTAATAGGTGACAGTTGATTTACTAAGAGCACCCTTTGCACAAGCAGATATGACATGCTTTATTCCGTTTTATAATAAACTGCCCTTCTGTACAGACTTCCAACTTAAATTATTACTTTGACCTCAAACGTATTATAAAAAACACAGCACTCACGGAATATGTCATTGTTCTGTTTAAAAAAAAGTGGGATCTGGAATTTTAAAATCAATAAAGTAAATACTTTTAACTACTTGAGTTCAAACTTACTTTTCAAATTCTTGAAGGTTTTTCGTAAAACATGACGACCTAAATGGTTGTAATCAACTAGTACTGTGTAACCAACGTAAATTTACCAGCGAAAAGAATTCGCTAGTAGAAGTAATGACGATGCCATAACTCTTGATCATTCTGTACTATTTCCTCCTTTCAAGACTTGTTTTATTTGATATATAAAGAAAACGGCAAATAATTTATATTCGCTTAATACCCTATTCCTATACTTCATAAAACGTATAACCACAACCGGCAACAATAGATTTTATTCTCCACCTTAGAGACGGTTCAACATCGGGATTAGATAATCACAGCAGACGATATTTAATGTCTTGTTATACTTATGTTTTCCATCCCTTTTTAGACTTGACATGATAATGACGATCGCTACCTGAAGGAACCTCGCGCTCCCTTCCTCATGCCGCACTGGACAATTTACGATGGTCACACAGAACTTTAAAATATGTAGAGCGTAAACATTAGTGAATTACTTTGGCTTCCAATGAATGTGGTTTTATTTATCGGTTATTCGAACACGATGGGTCATGTTCGCTTAAATCTTCGGTCTGTTTCTACGAATTGGGCAATCATTTAACTGGTAAATTGCAATACACTGCAAAGTATATCAACCTGCTGATTATGTATCGATGACAATTATGTCCAACTGTCATCGATATATTTCTAGGTTTCAAATTTAGATCTGGTGATAATGTTTTCTACTCTGTTTCTACAGAGTTTCTATTTCACAATGTATGTTGCATGATACTGGATGTACTTGACTCGCCTGGCATACGTGAGATTTTGCGCCCTCAGAATTGTTTTTCAGGAGACTTTTCTATAATAACATCTGATGTGTTCAATATGTTTCTGTTTATACCTGTACTAATGAAGTCTACTGATTCGATGTTAATACGTAGTACCAATACAAGCCAAACAACAACTGTCATCGTTCTTAAATGTTTAAAAGGCATTTCTTTGGTTTTTAGATGTGATAGCAGATAAAGTTACGGGTTGGACAGAAATCTGATTATCTATGAAGTTAATATAGAGGTAATTGGTAGACGATATCGAAGAGATTTTTTAAATGGGCTCCTCACTCATCTTAGTTCATAATTGAGGTTTTGAATAAAGAAAAAAATATATTTTTTTTGTGATAAATCGAAAGATCATATATAAGTTTTATAACAAAACCGTTTTTATTTTCTTTTTTTTCGCAATAATTCAAAAGTTATATCAAAATAAAAATGGGTTTTTGAATCGAGTACCGAAAACACGCCGACGGCTCCCGAACCCGTGTGACGTAATGATGGCGTTTAAGATGCTCCTTTGACCAACGACATCCTACATCGATACTAGATTCTAGATTCCCAGCCAAACGTGAAAATACTTGCTAGTAACTAGTGTATATTTGTTGCAATATAGCCGATGAATGAAGTTTGCAGCTCAGGACGACCTCTACGATCGAAATAAATATCTTTTTGAATGTTTGAAATCAGATTACAGATTCCAGTAAGTAAGTACCTAATCAAATATGTCTTATTGAAACTATCTGGTGCATGTTCGGCTGACCTAGTGGTTAGAGTGTTGGCTAATGGATCCGTTGGTCCGGGTTCAAAGCTCAGCCTGTCCAATTTTTTTTTATTTTTTTTATCAAATAATTCATTCATGTGCTTTTTGCACTTGTTATGTACATTTTTTTCCACGATCAACATAAATATGTTTTTGAAACAAATTCTATCAGACATATTGCTTGCACTGCATAGTGCAAAAACTAAGTACAGGACGCGGTGGACAATTCAAAAAATCAGTTCAAATGGTGTTTGTCCGTCAATATCAACCGCCAATATTTTTTTTAAATGTAATAGTTGGTTAATAAAACAAAATCCATTCATTTTTTAAGTTTTTAATATAAACATAAAGTAAGTCAAACTCGTAATCACAACAGTCTTCTGTTTATCACTTGGTATTTTTATTTATTTAACTTTGAGCAACGAAGCTTAATAATTAAATTTTCATAAAAATTTAACAAACAAAAATATATAAACGCAATGCAAACAAACAAAACTTATTCTTCTATGAGTTCCAATGTTATAATTATATTTACTGTACGTAGATGCTTTTCTGTTAAAATATTTGTTAGTAATTTCATCTTATATGAAATGAATCCAATTTTTTTTAATAAATTATTAATATGTACATTCCAACGTAAGTGTGAGTCTAAATATATTCCTAGATACTTTATACTTTTTTCTATGTTCGGGACTAAAAAATATAGTTTTATTTTTGTTTACTTGAAGTGCTAGCTCTTATGTAAAATAATTATACTTATAGTTTATTTATCGTATAAGTATTTATTATCAATAATAATATTAAATAATAAAATAATTATTTTAAGTTTTGGTCAAGAAGATAATTATAACATTGAAACTCATAGAAAAATAAGTTTTGTTTGTTTGCATTGCATTTTTATATTTTTATTTGTTAAATTTTTATGAAAATTTAATTATTAAGCTTCATTGCTCAAAGTTAAATAAATAAAGATACCAAGTGATAAACAGAAGACTGTTGTGATTACGAGTTTGATTTACTTTATGTTTATATTAAAAACTTAAAAAATGAATGGATTTTGTTTTATTAACCAACTATTACATTTAAAAAAATATTGGCGGTTGATATTGACGGACAAACACCATTTGAACTGATTTTTTGAATTGTCCACCGCGTCCTGTACTTAGTTTTTGGACTATGCAGTGCAAGTAATATGTCTGATAGAATTTGTTTCAAAAACATATTTATGTTGATCGTAGAAAAAAATGTACATAACAAGTGCAAAAAGCACCTGAATGAATTATTTGATAAAAAAAATAAAAAAAAATTGGACAGGCTGAGCTTGGAACCCGGACCAACGGATCCATTAGCCAACACTCTAACCACTAGGTCAGCCGAACATGCACCAGATAGTTTCAATAAGACATATTTGATTAGGTACTTACTTACTGGAATCTGTAATCTGATTTCAAACATTCAAAAAGATATTTATTTGGATCGTAGAGGTCGTCCTGAGCTGCAAACTTCATTCATCGGCTATATTGCAACAAATATACACTAGTTACTAGCAAGTATTTTCACGTTTGGTTGGGAATCTAGAATCTAGTATCGATGTAGGATGTCGTTGGTCAAAGGAGCATCTTAACTGCCATCATTACGTCACACGGGTTCGGGAGCCGTCGGCGTGTTTTCGGTACTCGATTCAAAAACCCATTTTTATTTTGATATAACTTTTGAATTATTGCGAAAAAAAAGAAAACAAAAACAGTTTTATTATAAAACTTATATATGATCTCTCGATTTATGACAAAAAAAAAAATTGATTCAAAACCTCAATTAGCTGTTATATCTAGCGACTACTGCGTGATTCAATATATTTTATTGTGTAGCACTATATCATCATGAGGCTTGTTTTGCCATATTAGTGAAAAGGATCTTTATTAGTTATTATGGAGGTGATGGGCAATACCTCAGGGTTAATTCTTTACAATAATAATTATTTAATGTCCACCTGTAATCTGGACGTAATTACAGTAAAGTAGATGAACGGACAGAATGAAAACCCCACAGCAGCCAAACCTCACTCTTAGTATTTGTACAAAGAGCCTAACAGGAATTGTAACTAGACTTGTCATAATTTTGTTAACTTATAAGCGCAGCGTTCGTCAACAACTGTAACGAAATGATACGTATACAAATTTAAGTCGTCAGAAAATTGTTCTTTGGATATACGCTGCTTGAGAATTAAGTACTTTACCTAAAACTAGAAGGTGGTGATAGATCGTTGCTGTATTCTCTCTAATTAGTGTTTCTTAATATTTTGTAATAAAATATATGTTGATGATACTACATCTGTTTTTTATTTCTAGTTTCCATCTCCCACTGTTACTCAATCGCGCTCCAATAAGAGCTCAAAACTGTTAGGTGCAATAAACCAGCGGTTCCATAGCACAGTATTAAAACGTATTCGATTTAAATTCTTTATCTTGATATGTATGATACAAATTATCCTGTAAACGAGTGTGCTTTGTTGGTACCTGCGTACTTTTCTCGTAAAATTTGTAATAAAATTATTGTATGACTCAATGTAGCGGTTGGTTATTAACACAACATCTGATTTTGATCCAGTCAAGGGCGAACTCGTGCAAAATAGTAAATGATCCACATTAGCTCAAAATAGCAATACATACAGGGTGAGTCTTTAGTACCGGCTCGGTCGATAACACCACTACCATAGAAGATAGCGAAAAAAGTTGTATATAAAAGTTGTAGCCACGGATATGCTCCTTGCTGAGAAAATATTTTGATTTATACAGGGTGATCCATAACTACGTGGTGATGCAAACATGCATTTTTTTAAATGAGACACCCTATATATTATCCTATATTCAAATTCTACTAATGAATTCCGTTCTTACAATATAGGGTATTGTTACATTATACAGGGTATTTCAAAAGATATGACCATTTTTATATACAAATCGCTGTCAAATGAACGCACTGTATATCAAAAATTGATGGATCAGGAATCATTTTTTTACACGGATGGATGAAAAATATCATTTAGTTTTAAAATCGGCTAAAAAAAGGCTCGCGACGCATAGTAGTATACAGGGTGATGTAGAATGCAAAATCCGGATTTTCTCTTTTTTTTCAAATATAACCCCCAATATTTTATTATTCCAAATAATTGCCTCTAATATGCTCTTTCATCTTTGTATAGCACTTCTTGTACCTATGTCCATCAGTTTCCGAGATATTTCGATTTTTCTGTAAATTTAAAATATAACGTCTATTTGTGTACTGAAATTTATTTATTTTGAGAAAGTGCTACCGAATTTGTTTTTTATTTAACGATCAACTAAATTATAAGGTCATGATGGTATTTGATGAAGTCAAAACCCTGAATCATCGAGATAATAAAGTCAAGTATGCTAAGGAAACAATTTTGTAGGCATGATGCATAATTATCAAGCAGATTTATCAGGTATGCCTTGAAAAATTGACTGTTTTCATAGCCTGCTTAATAATTGCGTACTGTGTGAAAAACGCGCTTTAAAAATTAATTTTTCCATTGAGGTTATTTAGGAGAATATTCGAGAAATTGCCTACTTGCCTCTAGAATATATCAACTATAAACAGCAATATCCAGAACGGAGACGCTCTAAAACTAATGCGTTTGAAAGACTGAAGAATCGTTTTATTTGGACTGCGTCGTTTAATATTTCATAGCCTACCTGATACATCTGCTTGATAATTATGCATGACGTCTACAAAATTGTTTCCTTAGCACACTTGACCCATATTATGTCGTTAATCCAGTGTTTTGACTTGATCAAGTACTATTATGGCCTTATATTTTAGTTGTTTGTTAAGCAAAAATAAAATTTGATAGTATTTTCTCAAAATAAATAAATTTTAGGAAACAAGTAAAAGGTATATTTAAAATTTGCAGAAAAGTCGAAATATCTCAGAAACTAATGAACACAGCTATAACAAGTGCTATACAAATATGAAAGAGCATATTAAAAGCAATTCTTTGGTATAATAAAATATTGGGGGTTACATAAAAAAAAAGAGAAAATCTAGATTTTGCATTCTACATCACCCTGTATACGAATATGCGTTGCGGGCTCTTTTTATAGCCGATTTTAAAACTAGATGATATTTTTTATCCATCCGTGTAAAAAAATTATTTTTGATTCATCACCTTTTGATATACAGTGCGTTCATTTGACAGCGATTTGTATATAAAAATGGTCATAACTTTTGAAATACCCTGTATAATGTAACCATACCCTATATTAGAAGAACGAAAATCACTAGTAGAATTTGAGTATAGGATAATATATAGGGTATCTCATTTAAAAAAATGCATGTTTGCATCACCACGTAGTTATAGATCACCCTGTATAAATCAAAATATTTTCTCAGCAAGGAGCATGTCCGTGGCTACAACTTTTATATACAACTTTTTTCGCTATCTTCTACAGTAGAGGAGTTTTCGACCGAGCCGGTACTAAAAACTCACCCTGTATATTAGCACGATAGTGTTCGCCCTTTACCGACAGTGCATCATCTTCCCAGTGGCTGCTCGTGTTCTAGTTCACTAGTGCGCTACTTTTAGAATAATGATAAAAATATAAAATTTTGAAACTTACCAAAGCATTTCAGGTGATCTGATAGAAAGCATTGCTGTTGTAGTTACTATACCTTATCCACCGAACAAACGGAGTAACCATGCACAATATATGTAAATTTTTACTGTATGGTCAAGGGTTATATGCACGCCATCTACAAAAATGCATACTGAGAGCAGTGATGTTATTATAAACAGAAAAATTAAGTTCGATTTATCCGAGTAAAGCCCCAAAATATGGGTTTGAAATAATTTTTTACTCCTTTTCTTCAGTGGACAGACTATAGTCAAGTAGCTAATGCAGTATATGTTATAATACATATCTGACAAAGTCGCACATTTGATCACACTTTTTGTTTAACCATAATTATACAGAATGTTGCATAAGTTGGGACTTTTCTTCATACAGCGTATAGTACTCGCCAAAATGAGTACTTTTTCCTAGTAACACATAAACGAAATATTTAGACCGCTAAAGAAATTCTCAATTCTGAGTCCGTCCCTGCTCCCTGGGCAATAAGATGACGATGTATTATCCTATCACAACAAAACAGCGCCGCGCGTGAGCGGTACCTGTGAGAAAACAGGCAGTTCGTCATACTCGGTTCAAACGTCGCGTTGCTAGTGTTCGAGGGTGCTTGACGATTCGACTTTAAAAACAAAAACAATGGCGCACGCTTATAGCAATAATGAACTGGTGGACATCATTTTAATGTACGATGAGTGTGGACAAAATACCGCTGCTGCTGCGCGAGTGTATGCCGATTGTTTCCCTAACCGTACTCACCCTGCACCTCGTCGATTTGTCTCGCTCGTGCAAAGAACTAGGGACACAGGATGTCTGAATCCACATCGTGGTGGACACGCTGGAAGACCTAGACAACCTCGTTCGTTCCAAATTGAAGAAGACATCATAAATCTCGTCGAGGAGGATCCTACGACAAGTACTAGGGTAGTGGTTTTTCCAAAAACATGAAAATGATTCCGAGTCTTCAAAATCGGTTTTAGTTACAGACGAATCAACGTTCACGCATAATGGTACAATCAATTTTCGCAATTTACGCATATGTGGTCAGTGGAAAATCCTCATGCTATTCGTCGATCTGATTTCCAACAAACATTCTCGGAAAATTTCTGGGCTGGCATGGTCAATGTTATTGGACCTTTTAGTCTACCACCTCGGATGGATGGTTTACAGTATCCGAAATTTCTGCAAAACACCTTGCCAGCATTACTGGAAGATGTTCCTTTGAATATCAGACAGTCAATGTGGTTCTTGCATGACGGTGCGCCACCCCACTTTAGACGCGAAGTGCGTGATTAGCTGAATGTGACATTTCCGAATAGGTGGATAGGACGTAATGGACCGATGGCGTGGCCTCCACGATTGCCAGACTTAACCCCTTGTGATTTTCTTTTGTGAGGCGAAATGAAACGTTTAGTGTATCAGACAGAAGTGAACACCGTTGATGAATTATTAGCGCGAATTACAGAAGCTGCTGCAGTTATTCGGGGAACACAGTCCACCCTCAACGCATGCACTGATTCATGGCTACGTCGAGCATGCCTTTGCGCTTTTCAATCTCACGGCGGTAACTTCCAACAATACCTGTGACACGCCTCTGACAGAACCGTACTTAAGACACTTCACAGCAACCAAATCGTAAGTACTTGCTTGAATTTTTTGTACAGTTTTGCTGCTGGTTTACCGTGCATTAGCTGTTTCGTTTCAAGTGCCGTTGCTTCTAAAAAGGAAACTCCTAACTTTTAGAACACCCTGTATAATAAAGATACATAAGGTTAATGTTTTTAATTTGTTTTAATTTGGTAGCACAAGTTTTATTCCATCGCACTTTGTATTATAAAGGTTCGTAAAATTTGTTTTCACCTATTCTGATTTGGCACACTATTTATCTTAACATAAATACCTTTTAACAACTATTGTCCTATGTACACTATACATATATTACAGATAACAGACTACAAACTTATTTCCTGCAAGTAAGATCGAGTCTTCTGTTTTTCACTTTTACAAAATATTCACTTCTTCGTCAAAATTGTCGATTTCATTTGTAGTCTCCCTAATTAATAAAATCGCTTTTTAAAAAACTTTTATATCTTTCAAAAGTTGCACACTATACTTGTTTTTGTTCTGGAACAGATTAAACAAAGTATCTACATGCACAAGAATTTTGTGTAATAATGTCAACCAATCCACAAAGTTGAGATATTTGAGGGCTATTTTAATACCGTTCGCCTTTTTGCAAGAAATTGTTTTGTAGATGTATCTTCTAATTTGCCAAAACACCTCACATTTTCAACGATTTTCAAAAATCGTAGGTATTCGCAGTTGATATGTTATAGCTCCAATGTGTTAGTGCAACCCTTGGCACTTTTATTTTCGCTATTTCTTCTAATATATCGCACCGATAAGTTGAACTGGAGAAGAAACTTGGAGTACCACGAGCGTTGCAAAAAAATTTAACTTTTGCATTTTGGCGCCTAGCTTTCTGCATGATTTAATTTAATTGATGGGCATAGCAGTGCACAAAATGGGCATTTTTATAGATCTCTTTGATCATTGATAGAACCCCATAAGTTTTGTTACTCATAACATTTGCACCATCGTAGGCCTGTGCAATTCTGTTTTCAGATACTTTGTTGAAGCTGTAGCAGCCTTATCTAAAACTCTTGAAAACACCAAAATCTTTCAGCTATACTGCCGTTATGTAAATATCTAAACATTGCGACCATTTGACAATAATTTGGAATGTCACTGGTCTCGCCACACGGTACTGCTAAAAAATCTTCATTGTTAATTTTTTGTCGAATTTCGTTGCGACATACTTCTAACATACTGTATAATATTTCGTTCAGTGGGTAACTAAGCGAAGCGATAGCGACACTCTTCCAACCTTAGACAAGGAAAGAGAGAGGACGGAACGCGCGACTGACATTTTTGTTACCAAATGGCACCAAAAATGTACCAAAACGTCATTAAATTTACCTGTGGTATGTGATTCCTGGCTCCTTCCTGCTGCTGTGGCTTCTACAACCGTAAGCTGCACACCCTACCATTATGCACACCACAATATTTTGCAATGATTGGTCTTAAAAACGCTAAATATCATAAAAAATGTTTTGACAGCTGTCAAATAGCTATTCATTTTCGGTCACAGCTAATTCATATAGCATCAAACGGGCGTGCGGTATCCCCTATCTTTCCTTATCTAAGCTTCCAACGCTTTCGCTCGTTTCAGGATTCCATAAATGTCTTCGTTCCGACTCGAACATAACGAACGCAGACGAACGGTATAAGCGATACCGAAAGATTTTGTATCTCGTTTGTCAAGTTTTGACGTTATTATTGCTGTGTGTCAAAGTGACAATTTGCCTAAATTTATTTGTGTACTTAAGTAATAATCAATGAATCCTTCGCAATGGTCGGCATTGTTGGATTTTGCAGAGTCTCACCCTGAGATATTTAAGCGAACTCGTGAATGCCCGTGAGTCATCGAGCTCCATGTCAAAAGCGTAACGAAGCGTTAAACTTTGGTTATGGAATGCCATCAAAAATCGTTTTCGTAAATGATTAGCTTTGTTTTTGCCTGCTTTCGTTACTATAGCGAAAGTTACAGAATCTTCCCTCTGTATTGTTTTCGAGGTACCTTTAAACACAGTATTACCGATCTCCGAGTTCAGACGTAAGGTCAATTAGTTCTCGAAAAACGCCACTGCTGTCGCTAAACTGATGTGATAGGGCGATAATGTTCATAGCCCTTCTACACGTTATAACTGCGTATTAGACCCGGCGAACTGGCAAGTGACGCAACGTGTTCTAATGCGAACGTGGCTATAGGATTGATCGCCCATACCCATACAGGGACGGACTGCCAGCTTATGATTGAAATAAACATTACTGAAGGAGTCGCATGGAAGCTATACATTAATAAATCATATAAATAACTTCGGAATATAATATTTTTTGTTAAAAATCGTATGAGAAGCTAAATAACATGATAGGTTGATTTTAATTTTTGTGTTATGCGCGGAGTGCGTCTATCCATAACCATGTTGTTATCTCTTAACCTATTTGTCGTCGGCTCGTCGGTAGTTTCACATGGTGCTAACCTAACCGCGTACCTATTTTGTGAATTTGTAAATTGCAACGGCGTCCGATCTGTGTGAAGAAACAATTTATTCATTTTAAACAGATCTCTACACTCTACAGAATAGATTAATAATCCTGAACATTTGAAACACAACAGGGAAGGAATGACCGAACATCCAGTTTGGAAGATCACTAAAGAATCACAGTAAATATTCTGATAACCATAATAATATTCTCAGTAATGTGACTTTCCAAAATAACAGACCTCAAAAAGCAATCGTCTCAAAATTGTCCAGAAAATAATGTCGCTGCGCACAGCCTGACAAGTGTAACAAGAGCCGTGAAAAATATGAAATAGACAAGAATAGACAAGAATGGCAAGAGACGGATATGAAATAACGTGTGCGTGTGAGACAGCAGCGAAATTCTTAAGTCTCTTGCTACACTTGTCAGGCTGTATAAATGCACATAACAAAAATGTTGCTTGTAGTTTCTCTTCTGGTTCTGTTTTCGATGAGGTTAAGCAGGCACAACCATTTTCATCTCATGTCAATAAACATAATAAGCTTCATAACCGTCAGCCATCTACATCACATTTCAATGTAGACAAGTCTGGCAATTATTTTGTATAACAAATTACAGAATCTAATTCTATGCTAGTGAGTAATAGAATAATAGAAACAATGGCCGAATGTCAATTTCCAGATGTTAACTTAAGTTCAGAGTATGATTCTGATGATATTCATTTAAGAAAAAATACAACATCGAACAGTATGGACACAGCCAAATCATGATACTACGACTTTAGAAGGTATGCTCACGCGCATGATGTCTTCCGTCTCGCTTCCACCTGTGACGTCAGCGTGTGACAAACGGGGTTTGTTTACTCGTTTAGTTACAGGTTATAGCCGAACATTTTCAGTTTATTTTCTTGAGTTTACTCGTTTACCGTAGTAAAACTAGTAAAGTTTGATAAAGCATTAATTATTTGCGATTCTGGAGTTTAACACATATCTGAACAATGGTTTATTGTGTGGTTGTGGGATGTAATAATAAAAAAGTAAAAACTATTCGACACACTACCGCTACTTGGGATGGTTTGGAAAATTTGGCAGGTTTCATTGCATTTAAGTTGAAAAATAAGGAGAAACTGGGTTATATTCCAGATTGCACAGATACTTCTCTCAGTTGGGTCAACCATTTAACAGAAGGTGGACTACAAAAACATACAGATGAGTTCTTGGCAAAATGTAATGAGCTCCGCCATATATTTTCCAACTATAATGGAAACACTTTGAAAATTGAAAAAACTATCTTGCGAATTTAAACAAATTATCAGAGAATGTATATGTGACTGATGAAGCAAAGATGAGCTTGTTTTCTAGATGCAAAATGTATTCCAGAATACGAATTCTTGATAGGGGAATTAGAGAGACCTCGAATATTAGAAAACTAAAATTCACTAACACTGCAAAATAGTACAAAGTAATAAGTACACAGGGTCCTGCGACGGTGTATCCAGCTTTCTTAGCGCCTTTCCTATTTGGAATAAAAAAAAAGCTACATAAAATAAAAATGCGCTAAAAGATGGTTGGAGATTTAAAGATTGCAGAACGTATTTTCATATTTCATTTTCAGTTCATATAGAGAGAGGCTAGTTCTATATGCTCTTATTCACCCCTTTTTCAGTTCTTATTGTCTGTCCAAAATATATTTCCCCATAGACTCATATATACAGAATCAATACCTATCTACAACACAAGAGAGCAACAAATAATGTGCCCTATACCCAGGCCATCAGAAACCATCACTACAAGTGGATCAAACTTTTTAATTCAAACATATTATTAAACAGATACATCGTGTGAAAACATTTTGAAATAAATTGAGGAAAAACCTGTTATTACCAGGAATCTTTAGAATTCACCTGTACTAACTCAATACAATGCCCAGAACGATATTGTATTGTTGTATTGTGATATGTTTTTATTTTCTGTTTAACATATACGCGGTTGTGACATATACCTATTTGAATAAATAAAAAATAAGAAAATTTGGTAATGTATTTTCCCACCAATCATTAGCAGAAAAAAGTCAATATTCATTCGCCACAAACATAATGCCATTATGCTTGTTCATGATTTTTAAAAACCTCTAATGACAAAATCATGTTATTTATTTCTTGTCTACCTTTTACTAAGAGAATTATATAGTAAATACATATGCAAATTGGCTTGAAGAGCTGGTGACGCAACATCATAATCTATATATAAAAAATAAGAACGGTAATCAAAGGCTCCTGAATGGAGTATATAAAAATTCCACCCCCTACCCGAGAAATTTTCCCACAAAAAGATGGTTTCACTAGGCACTCCAATCAACCTCTTATATGAGATTTCAGAAAAATACGTCCAGACGGCTCTGGCTCTGTTCTATTTCCACAATGTAAGTTTTTTTTGAGTACATAGATTCACATTTTTGTATCTGAAATTCAGAACGCTCGGAACTACTGCAAACGGGTCAGGCGTCGATTAATATCAATTCTCTGTATAACTATTTCACCAATTTTTTATCCAGATACAGAGCAATATGTATCGTTTGTATTATACTGTGCATGAGCTATTTTCATTTTTTATGAATATTAAATATCTAAGACAGATATAACAGGAAACGAAATAAAACTTTCAAAAATCAATGCTTTGGCGCCATGTACTTATACACTTTTGTCACACGGTGACGTCATGCGCAGACCGGCTCGAAATCTGTCCGCCAAGTGATCATATCTGTCAGCGTCGTAGTATCGTGCAGCCAAATCATCCTAATTACTCATTTATGTTTGACATTAACGAACAAAACAGCTATAACTCCAGACCAACTGTTTGGAAAACATCGATATTCATGTTCGATTATGTTTCTAGCATCGATGTTGTTAACTTGAACCATCGATAAAACAACGATGTTTTACAAAAATTTCTAGCGATGTTTTGCTAAAAATTTCAATACAAATTGAAACTATACAGAAAAGTAACTTAGCGGATCTGCAATTTTCTGGTCTTTGGTTTTGCTGCATGATTAAAATACCAATCGAACGCGCTTTGGGTTCCTCTGTAGAGGTGTGCAATGTGCATTCTACTTTCTTTTAGTGAACTAGTTCATAAACGAACTACTATTCTGGTCGAATACAACACCGACGCGAAGGTGACCGATTGACGTCAATACCAATTTATGGGATAGGATGGTATAACCACAAGATCCTAGATTTGGCCGATTGATAAAGACACGGCTAACGTCATTGTTTTCTATGTGAATCGTTTTTTGTCGCGTTCTACTTCAAAGTGATTTAAGATGGACATTTGACATTCATTGATTTCATCTTCTCAAATTCGCTAAAGTTGAAAAGCAATTTTTAGCTCCAATGATACGCCAAATATTAGAGCTTGGTGATTTGGCCAGATTAGGAGCATTTGTGTATAACTATTTTTTTAACCTTTTAAATTAATAAATTTGTTAGTTTTGCTAGTTTCTGGTAGTTATTATTTCCTGATAATTTGATAATTTGAAATACTTAATAGTAAAATACGTATCCTTATTTATTTCTGACATTAAAATTAAAGAATACCAATAACCAATATCGATGTTTTTGCGATGTTCAAACATCGATGTTTTGAATACGATATATCTTAGTTATCGATGGCAGACCGTCAATGTCGATATCGATGTCCAACATCGATGTTTTCCTTCTATGTCCCATGCCTAAAACGAACCCATTAGTTGCCAGAAACGCGTTCACGAGATTTCTAGATGCCTACCCAGAATCTGAAGCTATTTACACCGACGCGCGACGCGACGCCGATGATTCTAAAACTGAAAGCGGCTCAGGCTGTGCCTTTTGTTGCAGCCATTATCTCTCACACTTGCTAGTGCTCCTGCCCTTGAGATCACGCCGATTACCCTAAACCCTCTATAATAACAATTGCAGAACGTGGTACTTTTACTTCCTACACTTATAGGTGAGGGAAGTATTGTGATCGCGAATATTTTCGATTTTGAGATAATACCGAGGGTAATACGCTCTTTGGAGTGCTCTTTTTCTACTGATGTGTCCCCCAATATTCGGCATCAGTCTAGAGATAATTGCTATTCTAGTTTCTGCCTTCTGTATTGGCTTCTCAATGTCACCTGATAAGTACCCCTTGTTGTCTATACAGGGTGGGCCAATAGTGCGCGGACGGAAGATTGTGGGCTTACTAAAATAAATTTTAGAAACCTGTCACTTCATCATGATAGGGAACCTTGAGGGCTATAACATAAAAATAATACACTTAAATTTTGACGTTTATACAGGGTGATTCATATCAAACTTACATTTTTTAGAATGGAACTCCCTGTATATTATCACAAATTTGGATTTCTTGGTCAACTCTAGTGTGACTTTATGCATTACACATGGAAGTTTAAACGAACCGTTTAGGCGCAAATCACCATTTTTGATATAAGTAGGTATCAGAAAAAAATTGAATATGGCACCTTAGGTCAGACGGCTAAATAGTTTCTTTAATTAACCTACTTTCATGCTTAGTCGTACTGCAAAGTCACGGCCTTCTAAATTTTATAATCACTGCGATATTCAATTTTTTTCCGATACCTACTTATACCAAAAATGGTGATTTGCGCCTAAACGGTTTCTTAAGATCCATGTGTGATAAACAGGGTGTCCCAGAAGTCAACGTCAAGCCGTAACAGGGAGACAGGGTTGGTTGTAACTATCATGAGAAAAATCAGGAAAAAAATCTATCCCATGCAGTTTGAAAATTATGGGCATTTAAAGAAAACCTAAAAATTCGGTCAAATTATAACAATTTTTCAGTTATTGTGGTTAACTTTTATTATTTTTGTTCATTTAAACTTTGGAACCGTAACCCTAAATAACATTTCTAGAAGCACAGTCAAAAATAATGACACAGTTGCCCCAAGTTTTCTAGAATGAAGACTATTTATTAAACTATGAATTTAAAATTTTCAACGTTTGTCGACTTTGAAAGGCCCTCCTTTAAAAAAATGTACTAAAGTGCCTTGGCAAGTGCCATTAAAAGTTGGCGCATTTAAACAGGATTGTAAAATGGTACAATACTTGTTAGTTTCATAGTAAAAAAAAACGAGTAAGAAAGGAAAACCTCAAGTAACCCCATTTTTGCTAACCAATTTTACGGCAAAATGATGAGAGAGGTGGATAGTGGACATGTTTGCCATGAGTGAGCAAGACAGACAGTGACGCCACTTTTATAAAAGTCAACATAAACAAGTAAAATTAATAAAATAATGAAAAATTTTGACCTCGCTTAGTTGAGGCTTATTGTATTAGAAGTCAGATAGGGAGATAACGTTTTTTATTACAATAAAAGTTTAAATTGTGTACCATCAGCCCCAATACACGCCCTACATTGTCTTAAAAAAGATCTACTTATTACCTAGGCACATTTAATGCGAGAAGGCGGATCCCAGTATCGCTTTAAAGTAATCCTGTGGACCGGAATTTTAAACGGCAAAATTGTTGGGTCTTTTAAGCTGACAGAGAATTTGAATGGCACGAATTACCTACATTTTTTACGATAAAATGTACTAACTTTGTTAGAGGACGTACCACTAAAGCGGCATACAGACGCTGATGTAAGCTGCGATTCCTCAATCGACTCAAGGTTTCATGAAACTTGCATCAGTTGCATAAGTTCCTACTCAAATCGAAACCTGTTGCGATGCCTGAATCGACTTGATATTTCATGCACGTTTCATGCAACACAAGAATAGTGGGCTGGGCTTATTTCTTTGCATCGACGCAATACTATACACGTTGAAACTTGCATCACTGCATCACTGCATCAGCGCCACCGGCTCGGCGACATGGCTCACCGTCCATAATAGGATTCCAGAATCTGCATCACTGCAAGCCGCAACTGATACCAAATTCGTAATTCAGTACCACACACGCTGCTACATGCATTATGGTAAACGTAGAAGTCGATACCTGAATCGCAGCATGCATCAACGTCTGTAGATCGCTTAACAGATCGTCGCCACATGAGGTATCAACAAGATGGCTGGCCAGCGCATTACGCAGTGCAAATAATAGGTTTTCTTGGCCAAAGATATCCGGAAGGTGGAGGTGGACGTTCAGGCACTATCTCGTTGCCAGCCCGTTCCCCAGATTTAAATCCCCTGGAATTTTGTTATCGGGGTGTTCTCAAAGAAAAAGTTTATTCATAGCCCATTGAGATAGCGTAGCCGAGCTGCGTAAACGAATCTCTCAAGCTGCTGAGGACATCAACTCTCGAGGATATGCCTAGCTAATAAGTAGATCTTTTTTTAAGAAGATGTACACGTAGGGCGTGTATTGAGGCTGATGGCAAACAATTTGAATATTATTTATTGCCTGGCCTTTATTGCAATAAACCTAAACTAAACTAGGTCAAAATTTTTACTATTTTACTAATTTTACTTATTTTTGTTGACTTTGCTAAAAGTGGCGTCACTATCCGTCTCGCTCGTTCATAGCAAATATGTTTATTATCCATCTCTCTTATCATTTTGCCGTAAAATTAAGAACCTACCAGAAGCTTGTGCCAATAAAGGACATCTGACTTGAGTGAAATGGGTTAGCAAAAATCGGGTTACTTGAGGTATTTATTTTTTTACTCGTTTTTTTAGCATGAAACTAACAAGTATTGTACCATTTTACAATCCTGGTAAAATGCGTCAACTTTTAATGGCACTTGCCAAGGCACTTTAGTACATTTTTTTAAAGGAGGGCCTTTCAAAGTCAGCAAACTTTGAAATTTTAAATTCATAGTTTAATAAATAGTCTTCATTCTAGAAAACTTGGGGCAATTGTGTCATTATTTTTGACTGTGCTTCTAGAAATGCTACTTAGAGTTACGGTTTCAAAGTTTAAATGAACAAAAATAATAAAAGTTATCCACAATAACCAAAAAATTGTTATAATTTGACCAAATTTATAGGTTTTCTTTAAATGCCCATAATTTTCAAACTACATGGGATAGATTTTTTTTCTGATTTTTCTTATGATAGTTACAACCAATCCTGTTACTCCATAGCGGCTTGACGTTGACTTCTGGGACACCCTGTATAAAGTCACACTAGAATACACCAAGGAATCTAAATGTGCAATAATGTATAGGTGGTTCTGTTCAAAAAATGCAAGTTTGATATGAATCACCCTATATTAACGTCAAAATTTAAGTGAAAATATTTTTAGGTTGTAGCCCTCAAGGGTCCCTACCACGATCAAGTGACAGATTTTTGAAATATTTTTTAATAAGCCCACAATCCTCCGTCCACGAACTTACCCTGTATAGTCTCCCAAGCACCTCACGGACTTACTGGGGGACTATAGTCCTGCCCTAAAGCTGAAAGTTTACGTCTTACATCTTTATACTATATCTTCGTAGTATCACTGCCTCACTCTATTCTGGAGCTAAATCTAGGTGATAATCCTTGATCAGTCATCAATCTCCTGCAAGACCCGGTTTATCTTGTATGAGATTGATACTTCGTCCTTGGCTGTCGCGTTTAAGGTTAACTCATTTACGAAGCTTAGCGTTCTAATGCTACCGGCAGTATTGGAAGCATTCCTGACATCAGTGTGCACCATTTATCCTTGGAATTTTCCGCCGCTCCTACTACTGCACTGTCTCGAGAGCGTTGATGGTAGACCTGCTGGTACGAAAACCGAACTGGTACTTCAACAGACCTTCTCCTTGGTCTATTTTTGTATGAAGCCTCTGACGGCCCACAATCTTGAATAGCTTCCCTATAGTATCCAGTAGATATATGGGTCTGTGAGCCAATGTGAGCCCAAAAGGTATACCGCCTTTATTGAGCAATATAACCTTAGCGTATGTAGTGTTAGTGTATGATCACATCTACTCACTTGTTGACACTCAGCTCGCTATAACGCAGCACGGATTTTTAAAACGTAGGTCAACTGTTTCAAACCTAACAGTTTTCACGCAGTATGTTTCTAACTATTTGGATCAACACAGTCAGGTGGATCTGATCTACACCGATTTCTCAAAGGCTTTCGACAAGGTAGATCATACTATCCTTTTAAGCAAACTATCCAGCTTTGGCTTCACTGACAACAGCGTAAGATTTTTTAAGTTTTATTTAAGTAATAGATCGCAGTACGTCTTTTACAATGGATTTAAGTCTGAGAGGTATGTAGCATAATCAGGAGTTCCTCAGGGTTCCAATCTGGGTCCACTCTTGCTTCTACTTTTTATTGATGACATATCTCAGTCTCTAAATTGTGATAACCTATTGTACGCCGATGATTTGAAAGTCTTTTCTCCTGTACACAATATGGATGACTGCTCCTCTCTACAAGCTAACTTAAACCATATAAATGCATGGTGTACTATTAACAAACTCTGTCTAAACGCTAATAAATGTAAAGTCTTTCTTCTGTCTTTCTCGAGGAAAAAGTGTTTGATTGAGTACACATATAAAATCGGTGATATTTCCCTCTGTAGAACAGACAATATTAAAGACCTTGGGGTATGGTTCGACAATAAATTAAGCTTCAGTCAACACATAGAATGGAAAATTTCAGAAGCAAGCAGGTTTTATGGGTTTATAGTGAGGAACTGCAAATTATTTAAAAATATTGATGCTTTAAAAACTCTTTATTATTCCTACGTACGCTCAAGGTTAGAATACGCGTCGCTGGTTTGGAAGCCTTTTTACGTCTGTCATAAACATTCAATTGAAAAGATGCAGAGAAGATTTCTGAAATACTTATGTTTGAAATCGGATGGTGTTTATCCTGAGCAAAGCATTTGTGGAGACCTTCTTTGTAACAGGTTCAATACAACTAACTTAGAGCTAAGACGTATCCTGTTTTCGTTGTCTTATTTGTATAAGCTACTACATAACAAGGTTGATTGTACTTGGCTAGTGAGTGAATTTAATTTCAATGTCCCTACAGCTAATTTGTGATCTACATTGTTCTTTAGACTGCCTCGTATAAATACTAACTTAGGCCTCAACTCCCCTGTATATTATATGATGAAAAATTTCAACGCAATATGTGACTTCTGTGATATTAACAATGATACCTTACCATTTATTTTAGACAAAGCAGTTGCATTGTATTGTACGGACTAACTCATATTTTTATACGTCTCTTATGCCATACGATAATGTTATTCGTGTGCTTTTTAGTGATACACATATATTATATTTTTTGCCTATGTTTTCTTCTGACGTTTATCTCCTTTAGTCTTGTTGTAGTAGATTAAGTTTTAGTTGCTAGTTTTTGTAGATTTTGATTTCGCTTTCCGGTTGTTTACGAAATACCTGATGTTTATTTTATTATCTGTTCAATACAAATAAAGCATATTGTATTGTATTGTACTAGCTCTCTTCGAGACCTCTGGGAGGGTTTGTGTCTTGCGTCTTTTAACAGATTTAGCAGGAAAACTGAAAAGGTCGCGATCGTTCCCTTCATGACTTCTTGAGGTATATTATCCGGGTGCCTTTCCTGCTTTCAATTTGTCCGCTGCATTTTTCAGGTTCTTCAAACTGAACAGGTTCTCGACTGTGCTTTCTTTCTCCACCTCTCCCGTCTGGTTGTAAACAGTTCACATGATCTTCATTTTATTTGTCGTCGCACAATGCATATTCTGGTGTACTCCCTAGCAGCTACTTATTGATCATGCGTCTAGCGTCCTCCAGTAATCCTTTTTGGCCAAGTAAATATGAGTTTTGCCTGTTTTACTTCCCACACCGATAGGTGAGGGGAGTATTGTGATCGCGAAAATTTTCGATTTTGAGATAATACGTTTTTTGGGCGTTTTATGATGTGTACATAACGAAAATCCACGTCACTCATTTCCGTCGGTCTGTCTGTCGGTCTGCCTGTCGGTCTGTCGGTCTGTCGGTCTGTCGGTCTGTCGGTCTGTCGGTCTGTCGGTCTGTCGGTCTGTCGGTCTGTCGGTCTGTCGGTCTGTCGGTCTGTCGGTCTGTCGGTCTGTCGGTCTGTCGGTCTGTCGGTCTGTCGGTCTGTCGGTCTGTCGGTCTGTCGGTCTGTCGGTCTGTCGGTCTGTCGGTCTGTCGGTCTGTCGGTCTGTCGGTCTGTCGGTCTGTCGGTCTGTCGGTCTGTCGGTCTGTCGGTCTGTCGGTCTGTCGGTCTGTCGGTCTGTCGGTCTGTCGGTCTGTCGGTCTGTCGGTCTGTCGGTCTGTCGGTCTGTCGGTCTGTCGGTCTGTCGGTCTGTCGGTCTGTCGGTCTGTCGGTCTGTCGGTCTGTCGGTCTGTCGGTCTGTCGGTCTGTCGGTCTGTCGGTCTGTCGGTCTGTCGGTCTGTCGGTCTGTCGGTCTGTCGGTCTGTCGGTCTGTCGGTCTGTCGGTCTGTCGGTCTGTCGGTCTGTCGGTCTGTCCGTCTGTCGGTCTGTCGGTCTGTCGGTCTGTCGGTCTGTCGGTCTGTCGGTCTGTCGGTCTGTCGGTCTGTCGGTCTGTCGGTCTGTCGGTCTGTCGGTCTGTCGGTCTGTCGGTCTGTCGGTCTGTCGGTCTGTCGGTCTGTCGGTCTGTCGGTCTGTCGGTCTGTCGGTCTGTCGGTCTGTCGGTCTGTCGGTCTGTCGGTCTGTCGGTCTGTCGGTCTGTCGGTCTGTCGGTCTGTCGGTCTGTCGGTCTGTCGGTCTGTCGGTCTGTCGGCCTGTCGGTCTGTCGGTCTGTCGGTCTGTCGGTCTGTCGGTCTGTCGGTCTGTCGGTCTGTCGGTCTGTCGGTCTGTCGGTCTGTCGGTCTGTCGGTCTGTCGGTCTGTCGGTCTGTCGGTCTGTCGGTCTGTCGGTCTGTCGGTCTGTCGGTCTGTCGGTCTGTCGGTCTGTCGGTCTGTCGGTCTGTCGGTCTGTCGGTCTGTCGGTCTGTCGGTCTGTCGGTCTGTCGGTCTGTCGGTCTGTCGGTCTGTCGGTCTGTCGGTCTGTCGGTCTGTCGGTCTGTCGGTCTGTCGGTCTGTCGGTCTGTCGGTCTGTCGGTCTGTCGGTCTGTCGGTCTGTCGGTCTGTCGGTCTGTCGGTCTGTCGGTCTGTCGGTCTGTCGGTCTGTCGGTCTGTCGGTCTGTCGGTCTGTCGGCCTGTCGGTCTGTCGGTCTGTCGGTCTGTCGGCCTGTCGGCCTGTCGGTCTGTCGGTCTGTCGGTCTGTCGGTCTGTCGGTCTGTCGGTCTGTCGGTCTGTCGGTCTGTCGGTCTGTCGGTCTGTCGGTCTGTCGGTCTGTCGGTCTGTCGGTCTGTCGGTCTGTCGGTCTGTCGGTCTGTCGGTCTGTCGGTCTGTCGGTCTGTCGGTCTGTCGGTCTGTCGGTCTGTCGGTCTGTCGGTCTGTCGGTCTGTCGGTCTGTCGGTCTGTCGGTCTGTCGGTCTGTCGTTCTGTCTGTCTGGCGCGCTTTTCTACCCTCGTAATCTCAGTAACCGCTGTATGGATTGTGATGAAATTTGGGCAGCGGTATGCTGTGGGGTCGTAGTAGGTAATGTTCCTATAATTTTGAAAATCGGTGCATAGGCGGCGGAGTAATTAGCAAAAAACGAAAAAAAATAAATATTGCTGAAACTTCGCTTTTAGGCGTTTTAGGGGTCCCTGATCATTTTCTACTTTTTTTTGGGTGGGGGTGAAATTGGGGTGGTTGGGGGGTGGGGGGTTGTAAAATTGAAAAATTTGTTGCTTTCATAATAGACTGTCCACTGACCTGTAAAGGAAGACTTGGTGACATAAATAACTTTTTTAGGTCCATCCGAACATTGCCTTTGCCTATTACAGAAAGCAAAGGACTTAGATTTTTTTTTGATGTAAACATACGAGAGTATTATTGCGTCAGATCGTTTTAACGAGGAAACTGTTGAATTGGTTTTAATGAAATTTTGAAACGGCATTACTACCATGGCGAAGATGGAAAACGCGTATGGTTTTGATAAATCGTGCCAGTGGCGGCGCAGAAATAATAAAAAAACTAAGAATATAGAAACAGCTCAAACTTCGTTTTTAAGCGCTTTAGATGTTCCATCTTCTGCGTTTTTTTTGGGTGGGGGTGAAATTGGGGTGGTTGGGGGGTTGGGGGTTGAAAAATTCAAAAAATTCTTGTAGTCATAATAGGCTGTCCACTAACCTGTGAAAGAAGATCTAGCGACACAAATCACCTTTTTAGGTGCATCCGAACATTGCCTAGCCTATTACAGAATCTAAGGGACTTAGAATTTTCTGTATACTATACGAGAATTTATTGATCTAAATCGTTTTGTATTTTGTAGCGTGGACACTATTAAATTGATTCTAATGAAATTTTGACACAGTATATTGTTACCGTGATGAGAATGGAAAACGCGTATGTTTGTTAAAAATCTTGTCAGTGGCAGCGTAGCAATAATCAAAGAACGCGACAAGTATGAAAGCAACTCAAATTCGGTTTTTAGATGTTTTAGGGGTTCCTGATCATTTCCTACCAGTTTTTTGGGTGGGAGTGAAAGTGAGGTGGTTGGGGGGGGGGTGAGGGTTGTAAAACTGAGAAGTTTGTAGTATCGATAATAGGCTGTCCATTGACCTGTGAAGGAAAGACCTAGCGGCATAAGACAATTTTAGGGGGGGGGGGGGGTGGCAGTTATTTGGTTGCAAGGGATCTTAGACTAAAGCTTCATGCTATGGGAAAATAATAAACTGGTTTCAGCGTAATGTGTGGGAAGTACTGAGTCAATCAACTTGACTTCATTTTTTTCCTTGACGCTTCGTAGGCATCGTAAAGCTCTACTAGGGTTTTCTCAGCCCTAAGGCTCAGTATCACAATCAGTGGCCACTCTGACGGTTAACTAACCTCGACCTGCGAGTTAACTCGAACAATGGGACGCATCTTGTTTCACAATCATAAAATGACGTAGGGTTAACTGACCGCGAGTTGTATTTTATTTTTAGCGGTTGGTGGTACAGTGTCCGCAATATTTAAAATTCTTCTTCTTCTTATTTCCTTCGTTAGATGTTTTGTGCTTGTGTTTTGTGTTTTTCTGACAAGACTGTCACAGAATGAGTTCGTTGAGTTGTCAGTTCCATGCGATTTCCAACATCATTTTGGTGTTTTCCACTGACGTTTTTTCATTTCATTCGCAGTTATTTGGTGTTTACTGTTTGGAATAGATTAAAGATTTTTAGGTTGGGTTGAAGTTTGGACTTCTTGGTGTTGTAGTTGTTTCAGGGGCCTTTTTCCAAATAATAGTCGTGCATGTACCCGTGTGTCAGCAAGGAAAAACCAAAAACAGCGAACAACTTTTCCAAAGATGAAGAATATCTGTTCATTTCGCTAGTAGAAAAGTACAGGCATGTAATAGAATGCAAAACAAAACGTGCAACAACATGGCGCGAAAAAGACCACGCCTGGGAAAAGATAGGAAAAGAGTTTAATCGCAAATGTGCAAATAATAGCCGCAGATCCGTAAAGGTGCTGAAACAAAAATACAGAGATTTAAAAAAGACTATGGCCATCATATTCCTGAAAATAATTGATTCTAGGTCCAAATATTCTTGGTCTCATTGCTTCTTCATCACTGCTATACGGATTTACATCATAACCATCCATTTCAAATAAAAAGAACGATGGAAAGCGTTGAGGCAAACGATAAAATATGAAACGCCTAGCAAGTAGCAAAACCAAAGTGACATAACCTAATGCGCATGCGTCATCGGAAACCTGAGGTTAACTCAAGAATTTCTTGAGGTCAAGTTAACTCAGAGTTAACCTCAAGTGAAATCGAAAACCACCAGTTGTGAAACATGACATCTAGGGTTAACATCCAGTCAACACACAACCATGAGTTAACCCATTATTGTGAAACCTGCCCTAAGATTCTTCCGTGCATGTGTACTTGTTTCCGCCGTGCTGCAATGCAGTTGGCTCTTTGCTCTTCGATTTCAGAGTCCCACCAAAACAAGGCCCTCGCTGGCCTAGTTTCTCTCTCTCCGTACACTCCACAACGTTTGCTTTTACGTAGGTCAGTATGAGTTGGTGATAGTATCAGCATCTTCGAGGCGTCTTCCACTTCATACTAGAAAATGCACTTGAAGATGCTCCTTTTTGCAGCATGTTTACAGATTGAACTATCTGTAGACGCTTGTCATGCGCTTCTTAACAAGTATCAACAAGTTAACTCCCACCTACTAGCTGCCAGTACGAAACCATATACCTTCACCACCCCTACATAGGTTAAAATGACGTGGTGATAATATCTGCAAGCATATTTTCTTATTTGAACTTTCAGCAGGCGAATGTACTCAGGTACTATATATTTAATTGGAATCAACAAGTCTACTACGACTTTCTAGCTCTACAAAAGACAATTTAATATACCTATATCATGTTTCCCATACGAAAGATGAGGGCAGTGACCATATATTCTAGGATTTGCGTTATCTCAATAATTAGTACATTGATTTTGACGAAACTTGAGGTGTTATGTGATATAACACTATGGCGAATAATAGTGTTACGCTTTTGAAAATTGTTCTATTAGGTGAGGCAGTTAACAGTAAAATCTGAACCGCTAAAAATTTAGTTTTTAGGCATTTTAGATATTCCAGAACATTTTGCATATTTTCCCGAAGGAGGTGTAATAGAGGTGTAGAAAAGAGTGGCTGGACTTTTGAAATATAATGTGTTTTGAGTCAACAATGAACACCATTTTGCCCTAGAAATGATGCTGGTGATATTCTATAAATTACGGACATATTGGAATATTACTCGGAATATTACTTTTGAAATGTAGCTGGAAAAGTTAGTATACAAAAACCCATCCTGTATATGGTTGCAAATAATACTGCTATATACAGCATTTATAAAATTATGACCACATAAAAACCTATATGTGAGCTTATTTACCTCTTCTTTTCCAGCTGATGCTCCGGGTTGTATTTAAAATTTCGGAAAACCTGTGGAGTTGCTTGCATTAACAAGTATCATAATGTATCCAGGCATCGTCCACAAACTTGTCCATTAACATGTGATTATTTATTATGGTCAGTGACCGCAGGTATGAGGGGGTGATATTGGCTTAGTGGGGAATTTGGTAATTCCAAAATTTTTGTTAATACCGATGCGCCAAGCCACATGATGTCACTTCTTTATTTGCATAATAAACAACCAGCACAATAACTCAAGTTGGCGGAAATTACACGCGCATCCCCACTTTTGGATGGTTTTTTTGTAAGGATGGTAACGGTAATTCGATACTTGTACTTCTGCACTAATATCGAGTATTTTTATCTTAGATACTTTTTGTGCGATTCCAAGCTGGTATACTTTTGTAGGGTATCGGTATCGAAAATAATTATATAATTATTGAGGGGTGTAATCAGTTGCACAAAATGCTCTGTAGGAACCAAACGTGCCTATGAGGCTAAAATATATCGAGTTGGTACCGGTATCGATATTTTCATTTTCGCGTCTCTACCCAAACTTCACAGCCGTAAAATCATCCATAAACCCTCCCAAGGTCAAATTTTTTGGGAACCATTTTTATATAGGAAATCCTCAGAGATATTATGCTGGTTGTTTATTATGCTGTGATAGCAAAGTTGAATAAAGGCCGATTCATAAACTCACCGTTGCCTTTGGCCGTTACAACATAAATACATTGAAACGCCTAAGACCATTCATAGTCGCCGTTCGCCATTCCGTCTGCCGTTAGGCCCGCCGTTCGACATAACTATCTTTTAACTTTTGCTGTTCGCCGTTCGTAGCCACCGTCGTATACGCCAATCATAGTCGTCGGTACCGGTCATGTGGCTTTTCTCAAGTTTTCTGTATTGGTTATTGGTTCTGACTATGTCCATTTTCACCAGGAAAATTCAAAGATCTTTCAGAAAGCCAAAAACACTGATGATAAACTGCAATAGAACATGTTTACAAACACGATGGGAAAACTAGGTTAACGGCACGAACGACGAGTTTATGAATGGACTACCACCTGGCCTGCGCCAGTGGCTGAATAGCTCTTTGAACGACCGATCTCTGTTTGTTATAGTCGAAGGCTGTTCAGCAGACGTATTTTCAATAAACGCCGGTGTTCCTCAGCGATCTGTCCTATGCCCTACGCTGTTTCTGCTGTACATCAACGAACGGCTGGAAATAACATCCAATCCAACCTACAGCTTCGCAGATGATAGTACATTAGTGTCGTGCATGGAACCAGGCAAGCCACTATCATCCCAGGAGACGGTACGTCGGCGACAGCAGCAAGCCCCACAGATCAACGCAGATATCAAAACAATAATTGTCGAGTGGGGATTAGCAAATAAAGTACAGTTCAACGTACAAAAAACTCAGGTAACAATTCTTACAAAGAAGTCTCACGATGGCTTACCAACCGTGGAAATGGAGCACCGCCCCATAGTCGAATCACCTTCCGTCAAGCTTTTGGGGATCAACATCAACAATAACATGTCCTGGCACGACCACGTCGTCGGCATTGCTAAAACGGCATCCCAGAAGCTTGGAGTTTTGTTCCGCTGTAGGAAGTTGTATACACCAGAGCAACTGCTGCTGCTCTACAAGGCACAGATCCGACCATCGGTGGAGTATTGCTCCAATGTGTGGGGCGCGCTCCGAAACACTCTCTAAAGCTTCTGGACACTATCCATAAAAGAGCAATTAGATTAATCGATACGCCTAACCTCACAAAGGACCTCCACAGCCTGGAACATCGAAGGAGGGTGGCTGACCTGTCCCTGTTTTACAGATTCTATCACGGAAGATGTTCGAGTGAGCTCTTCCAGATAATAACACCAAAGGCCGTCCGAACCAGGAACACTAGAGAAGCTCTGCGAGCTTATCCTTACCAGCTCAAGGTCCTTACTCCCCGAACCAGTCTCCTGCAGCATTTCTTCTTTTGGAGAATTTCGACGCTGTGGAATCAGCTGCCGGGTAATTTGTTTCCCAACGGCTACAACCTGCAGCGTTTCAAATCTAACGTGCACCGACACTTCTCCTCTCGCAGCGCTTCTACAGCGCCGTAGGCTTTCAGCCTTTGCGGGAGGCTGACCATAAGAAAAAAAAAGAGTAGCAGCCTTGTGCTACGAACGGCGAACGTCAACGCTAAACGGCAACGGCAACGGCGAGTTTATGAATCGGACTTGAATGACGAATCGAACAAAAACTTTATAAACTGAGATAATCGCTTATTATTGCCTACCCTTGCAACCCAGAGTTTCTACTTATTCACGAGATACCGGAAATTAGGTTTCTTATCGTTTCCGTTGATATACGATCTTTTCTTTCTGCCCCTAATGTATCTGTCGTTTCTGCGAGATTTTCCAGAGCCGCGAGAACGTGCCTCTCTCCCTAGTTCATTCCAAAATGTTTCATAGGGCTAATATTGGTGCTTCTCACAGGTTGACTTAGTGAGGTGATTCGCAGCTTCTAAAAATGTTGCGGTTTATCTGAAACTATTAGGGTGCCACCTGTTCAGGATGGCTTCGAGGTATTTTATGCATGTAGTTTCATTCACTATTTTTTTTTTCGTTTAATCAAATGGTGACATGAGCTAGACTCATAGAGTTGCTGTATGAAAAATACTAAGTGGTAAGGGACTCCCATATAGATAAGGATTTCCCACAGTTTAGGCCACTTTACGTTATCAAACGCCTTAGAATAGTCCACAAAGCAGATAAAAATGGGAAAATAATGCTCTCTGGCTTTTTCAATAATCTGTCTTAAGTTTAAGATCTGTTCAGGCGTACCGCGTCCTTTTACGAAACCTGCCTGCACCTGAGAAATTTGCCAGCCAATAAAACCCTCCAAACGAGACTGTAAAATATATAGTAGAACCTTGCTTGCATGAGAGATTAACGAAAGTAGGCGATAATTGTCTGGATTTGTTGGAGATCATTTCTTATGAAGTGTAACAGAAATGGATGTGCACCATTCATCTGGCCAAACACCGGAGGACCAGACCCTCTTACAAATATTATATAAAAGAGAGATGCTGTCTTCACTCAAGCATTTCAACGTTTCGGCAGAAACAGCATCAATGCATGTAGCTGTATTAGTTTTTGACTTGTTGAGGACATGTTCCACTTCAGACAAAAGAATATCAGGTTCATATTCAAAATCCAATGAGAGGGCCTGAGGGTCATCCACATGGTAAAGGTTTTCGCAATAATTTTACCATACCTCAATAACGTCATGCAACTTGGTAACTAGCTGTCCCTCCGGATCTTTAACAGCCCAAGATTTGGGTTTAAAATCCCGGCCGAGGCATTTGACCTTAAAAAACATCTCTTTCGGATGATTAGTATTGGCATAGTCTCTGAATCTCGCGTGAGAGCTGTCTATATGCGTTCTGCTATGTATTTGAATCAAGACCTGAGATCTTAATGCTTCTACGTGCCTCAATAGCAGACAATGTGTGGGTACTAATCCATTGTTGTTTTAGTTGAATGCTACTCTCTGGTTGACTTATCTGGGCAGAATGTAAGAGCACATTTTTGAATGGCAGCCACATACGGTTTGAATATGACATATCCGTTATTGAGGCATCCCGAAGAAAGCTCTGAACATTTTGACCGAAAAGAAGCAGGGTCAACGATCTCCATCCGTACTATCCGCTTAGAACGTGGACATACCTTCACTTTTAACTGAGGTTCCCACAGAAGTATTTGATGGTCCGAGCCGCAGTCAGAACCTGGTGGAGTCTTACAGAGGCTAATAGATGACTTTCACCGTATACGAACTAAAACGTAATCGATTTGATTACGAAATTATCCGTCGGGATAAGTCCAAGTGTACAAGCGCTGTGGATGTTGTGAAAACATAGTGTTGGCAATTGAGAAACTATGGTCAATACAGAATTGAAGCAGACGTTGACCCCTTTCATTTCTTACACCATGACCAAATTTACCAATATGTGTCCTAAGATGTTCGTCATCCATAATTTGACCAAGGTTTGAGTTAGAATCGCCCAAAATAAGGACCATTTCCCGATTCGAAAGAGATTGTATTATTGATAATAGGCTGTTCATTGACGTGTGAAGGAAAGACCTAGCGGCATAAGACAATTGGGGGAGGGTACTGGTGATGATTTGGTTGCAAGGCGATCTCTGACTAAAGCTTCAAGCTATAGGAAAATAATAAACTGCTATCACCGTAATGTGTGGGAAGTACTGAGTCAATCAACTTGACTTCATTTTTTCCTTGGCCATCCTAGTCCTCGGGTCTGCCCTCAGGCTCTTCGTGGGTGATTTCTGTAGAAGAACATCAATAACATATTTCGGTCTTGTCTCACACCTGTTTTTACATTAAATACTTTTTGGCATATGTGTGCTTTGTACCACATGTCAATGAAGCGTAGCTTATTGGACCTTGTACCTCATAGTATGTACCAATTCCATAATACATAATCGTCAGGGTGAATCTTTTATTATATTCCTAGTGCATATCACGTAAGCATAGTACCTCTTAGTGTGCACATTTACCAGCAGTCCAGTACGGAACTCGCTCCCGCAGAATTAAAATCCCACATTAAAACTGCCGAAGTCGACTTCCTTTTAAGACTTCATAAAGATAAGCCAATGCATGGAATCTTCTACAAACATCTGGAAGGGCATGGCTTGTCTGAGCAGTTGACCTTCTCTTTCCTAAAGTCTAGTGGGTTGAAGTCGGAGACTGAAGGCTTTATAATGGCTTGCCAAGACGGTGTCTTCAACACCTTGGTGTACCGTTATGGTTATGGGTGTAGATGTACCCGACACCCTTTGTAGAGCTTGCCGACAGGCGCCAGAGACGCTTATGCATCTCTTGTCGGCGTGTAAGACGTACGCTGGGACGGCTTACGTCCATCGGCACAACGCGGCTCTACGAGTGCTCTATTACCATTTAAGGGACTCATACGGTATCGATGAGACACCGGTGCTACCATACGCTCCAGGGGATATAGAGTCCGTTGTGGAGAACGAGAGATGCCGGATTTACTGGAACTACTCGTTCCCCACGCTCGAGCTTGTACAGGCAAACAAGCCCGACATAGTCCTTCTCGACCACCAACAGAAGACGATGTTAGTTATTGAGTTTTCGGCGCCTGCCGAGGTGAACATCATCTCTAAGGAGGAGGAAAAGCGGACCAAATATCAGGAGTTGCTCGGTCAACTTCGCAGGCTCTGGCCAGACTACACTGTAAGTCTGCTGGTTATGGTCATTGGATGCCTAGGTGGAATGAGGAATACGCTGCTCTCTGCACTGCGCAAAATACCGGTGTGCCGTGCGGCGGCGCACATCTTAGCCGCCAGAACGCAGAAGGCAGTCATCCTTGGGTCCCTTCGACTACTTAGGGCGCACGATTCGCGGACCCAGTGATTGCTCACCTCACGGTGTGAGGAGTAGTCATTGGGTAATGGAACAGCAGCTCGGTGTGTCGGAGCCCGGGCTGCACTTTTTTGTTTAATAATAAATAATAATAAGAATGTGTGGAATGAGTGGAATGAGGAATACGCTGCTCTCTGCACTGCGCAAAATACTGGTGTGCCGTGCGGCGGCGCACATCTTAGCCGCCAGAATGCAGAAGGCAGTCATACTTGGGTCCCTTCGTCTACTTAGGGCGCACGATTCGCGGACCCAGTGATTGCTCACCTCACGGTGTGAGCAGTAGTCATTGGGTAATGGAACAGCAGCTCGGTGTGTCGGAGCCCGGGCTGCACCTTTTTCTTTAAAACATAAGAATAATAAGATACTGCCATTCCCAACGATGTGAATATCCAGAAACGCCTACGCTGGGAAGATATCCAAATACACGGACCTTGATATGGAAATAAAACGACTTTGGAAACAAAACAAAGTCACAATTGTCCCCCTCATTATGTCTGTGTCAGGCCTTACACCAAACATGTTTACACAACACCTTCAACAGCTGGGCCTGGACGAAAAGTTACACAAAGTATTTCAAAAGTCTGTAATCCTAAAGACCTGTAATATTGTGCAATCCTTCCTAAATTCCGATCAATAATAGTCAGGGTGTTGACTTGGCACAGCCCGTTAACACTTGTTGCTACCGCAATTATGCGAGTGGAACTTAGAAAGTCATAATAATAATAATAATAAATAAATAAAAAATAAATAATAATAAACCGCGAGGGGTCGCCAGATCCCCTTAGTGGCGCCTCCCCAAGGTGGCGGATAGGGGAACGCCTCCCAGATATGGGTGGTACCGGGGAAATCAAATACTCGGGGCGGACCAAAACTAGCACGGAGGAATAGCGTCTGCATCCAGAGGATCGGTTATTCCTCAATAACTAGGACACGACGGATCTCCATGTGAGGAGCGGTACTCCGACAGCGTCTGACTCCATGTTAGGGGCGGCTGATAACACACCCGCAGGAAGCCACCCAACATCAGTAGGCTATCCGGTGCGTGGCGACACCGCAGGGTATACCGAAACCCAAGGATGTAATCCAGCTGGCAACTTTCACAGGTGCATCCTCCGGAGGCAATTTGGACGGCTGCCTCCGGAAATGTCGTCTGGGGGCCCTAAGGCCAACCACCTGACGGGCCCTATCTTCGGGTTCGACCACCCTGCAAGAAAAGCACCCACACCGAGCCGGTTTCGGAAGCCGGCGTTGGGCAAGGTGGCGGTGCTTCGAATTGCCCAGTTGACGACCCCCGCAATGACATGGACCGTTTTAGGTGGACGACGGAGCTCAGGGATGACCTGCTGAGCTAGCAGTAGCCCGCGCCGTAGGGGATACATATCCCGCATGTATGAGAGATGGTGTGAAATGCACCCAGAGCATAGCACGCTTACCTCTCAGAATTTGCGAGATTATGTATCGTACCTCCGGAGGCAGGGATATGTTCGTGATCCAGCTCAGCCTGCCCCTTCGGCGAAAGGAAGGCTTGTTAGTCAGGCTGAAAGTTCGCCGGTAAGGCCCGCTGAGAGGGAAATCGACCAAGTCGTCTCACCTGGGGATTTCAGAGACCGAAGGGCCTTGCATAACAACGGAAGGTCCTTGAAGCTGGCAGATTTGACGAGAGAGGATGAGGTTGTGGGTGAACGTCTATCGGAGGCCTCTGACATTTGGAGCATCAATTGCGAAATTTACGCCGCGGCTCTGAGGCTAGCTAGACAGGGGAGAGTGAGAGACTCTCCTGTTGAGAGAGCACAGAGACGGGTGCACCAAATGGAAGCGAAAATCCAGTTGGCTCGACAGGAAGCATCCCGTATCCAGTGTGTGATGGAATATAGAGCGGCTGGGAAGCCTTTTACGCGCCGAGTGCGCCAAATAGCCTACGGGTTGAGGCGCGACCATCATACACTCAGTCAAGCGGTACTGGTCGTTGTCAAGCAACACTGTCTTGACAGGATACGGATGCTAATCGCTGCTAAGCGATCGTTGGTGGCGCGGGCGAGAGGTCTGGAGCAGAACAGAATGTTCTACGAAAGACCTTCTCGCCTTTTCCAACAGCCGCCTCCAGCCATAGAGCAGCCGCCAACTGCTGATCGCGTGGAGGCCTTTTGGAGGGACATTTACGAACAACCCAAACCTCTCTCAGCAGACACTCCGGCCTTGGCGCAGTTCGAGTCCGTTTGTAGGAGGACTCCTAACTTGAATGTACTGCGTCATCCGATAAACACGGAAGAAATTCTTGACGCCATACGAGGCGCAAAGCATTTCGCAGCTCCTGGCCCGGATGGCATAAACACCTACTGGTGGAAAAAGTTCCCCCGTTGCCACCGGCATTTAGCTAGAGTTTTTAACTCGTGGCTAAATCAGGAGCAGCCAATTGAGGTTTTGAATTAATAAAAAAATATATTTTTTTTGTGTTAAATCGAAAGACCATATATAAGTTATATAACAAAACTGTTTTTGTTTTCTTTTTTTTTCCGCAATAATTCAAAAGTTATAACAAAATAAAAATGGGTTTTTGAATCGAGTACCGAAAACACGCCGCCGGCTCCCGAACCCGTGTGACGTAACCATGGCGGTTAAGATGCTCCTTTGACCAACGACGTCCTACATCGATACTAGATTCTAGATTCCCAGCCAATCGTGAAAATACTTGCTAGTAACTAGTGTATATTTGGTGCAATATTGCCAATGAATGAAGTTTGCAGCTCGAGACGACCTCTACGATCGAAATAAATATCTTTTTGAATGTTTGAAATCAGATTACAGATTCCAGTAGGTAAGTAAGTACCTAATCAAATATGTCTTGTTGAAACTATCTGGTGCATGTTCGGCTGGCCAAGTGGTTAGAGTGTTGGGTAATGGATCCGTTGGTCTATGGTTCAAAGCTCAGCCTGTCCAATTTTTTTTCTTATTTTTTTTTATCAAATAATTCATTCATGTGCTTTTCGCACTTGTTACGTACATTTTTTTTACGATCAACATAAATATGTTTTTGAAACAAATTCTATCAGACATATTACTTGCACTGCATAGTGCAAAAACTAAGTACAGGACGCGGTGGACAATTCAAAAAATCAGTGCAAATGGTGTTTGTCCGTCAATATCAATCGCCAATTCTTTTTTAAATGTAATAGATGGTTAATAAAACAAAATCCATTCATTTTTTAAGTTTTTAATATAAACATAAAGTAACTCAAACTCGTAATCACAACAGTCTGCTGTTTATCACTTGGTATCTTTATTTATTTAACTTTGAGCAATGAGGCTTAATAATTAAATTTTCATAAAAATTTAACAAACAAAAATATATAAATGCAAACAAACAAAACTTATTCTTCTATGAGTTTCAATGTTATAATTATCTTCTTGACCAAAACTTAAAATAATTATTTTATTATTTAATATTATTATTGATAACAAATACTTATACGATAAATAAACTATAAGTATAATTATTTTACATAAGAGCTAACACTTCAAGTAAACAAAAATAAAACTATATTTTTGAATCCCGAACATAGAAAAAAGTATAAAGTAACTAGGAATATATTTAGACTCACACTTACGTTGGGATGTACATATTAATAATAATCTATTAAAAAAAATTGGATTCATTTCATATAAGATGAAATTACTAACAAACATTTTAACAGAAAAGCATCTATGCATTAATTGAAACCCATCTCATTTATGGTATTTTGGGTGCTGCATGCACAACATATATAAATGATTTAGATATTCTCCAAAAAGCAATTCCAAAATCTATGTTTAGCAAACCAAAACTGTATCGTAGTCACGGTTTGTTTAGGGAAGCTCTGATACACGATGTCAGGCAACTTTATTTCTTACATGCTATGACTTGTTACCACAAAAATTCAAATGAGCACGACAACATCAAACACGATCATAACACAAGATATAAATTACACGCAAAAGGCATACCTAAAAGGAGATGCAGAAATCATACATTTATTTGGCGCCAAAACTAAATTATCAAACAGTACCTAACGATATAAAGGAATTATCCAATAAACGATTCAGAAATCTCTTAAAGAATGGTTGAGTACAGTAGATAGGAAAGAAATACATGAATTAATAAATAAATCATCTTGAAACCGAATCCATAAGTAATCTCATAATTTTATAAACAAATTTCATTCAAATTACTCATAACCTTATTTATCTTAACATACATGATACTGACGGACAAACACCATTTGCACTGATTTTTTGAATTGTCCACCGCGTCCTGTACTTAGTTTTTGCACTATGCAGTGCAAGTAATATGTCTGATAGAATTTGTTTCAAAAACATATTTATGTTGGTCGTAGAAAAAAATGTACGTAACAAGTGCAAAAAGCACATGAATGAATTATTTGATAAAAAAAAATAAAAAAAAATTATTGGACAGGCTGAGCTTTGAACGACAGACCAACGGATCCATTACCCAACACTCTAACCACTAGACCAGCCGAACATGTGCCAGATAGTTTCAACAAGACATATTTGATTAGGTAGTTACTTACTGGAATCTGTAATCTGATTTCAAACATTCAAAAAGATATTTATTTCGATCGTGGAGGTCGTCTCGAGCTGCAAACTTCATTCATTGGCAATATTGCAACAAATATACACTAGTTACTAGCAAGTATTTTCACGATTGGCTGGGAATCTAGAATCTAGTATCGATGTAGGACGTCGTTGGTCAAAGGAGCATCTTAACCGCCATCGTTACGTCACACGGGTTCGGGAGCCGTCGGCGTGTTTTCGGTACTCGATTCAAAAACCCATTTTTATTTTGATATAACTTTTGAATTATTGCGAAAAAAAAGAAAACAAAAACAGTTTTATTATAAAACTTATATATGATCTTTCGATTTATGACAAAAAAAATTGATTCAAAACCTCAATTCCGGCTTGGTTCGTCGAGGGTCGAACCGTGCTTCTCCCGAAGACCGGAGATTTGTCTGATCCCAAAAACTACAGGCCAATAACATGTCTGAACGCATGATACAAGCTCTTCACCAGAACCTTGTACATGCGTCTCCTTCAAGCTGTGAATCCTGTATTTCTCGACGTGTATGAACAGAGAGGGTCAAAGAAAGGAGCAGCTGGTTGCAAGGAGAACTTGTTGATTGACCGATGTGTCACGCAGGACTCCGTGCAGTACAAGCGAAACCTTTCTATGGCCTGGATTGACTATCGCAAAGCATTCGACAGAACGTCTCATGAGCTCATTGTGCAGCTGTTGGAATGTCTTTCGGTGGATAATCAGATAGTGGGATGCATTAAACAACTGATGCCACTCTGAAAGACCCGGGTCACTATAACATCAGGCGAAACTCGGGTTCAGACAGAGTTGGTGTCCTTGAAAAGAGGTGTCTTCCAAGGAGACTCCATGAGTCCCTTGCTCTTTTGCATTTCACTTTTGCCTCTGTCCATAGCGCTGAGAAATACTAAAGGATATAGCTGTGGCACGCCCAATAACCAGAGGCACAAGGTCACCCATCTGTTTTATATGGATGACCTAATACTTTATGCCTCCGGCCAACGCGAACTACAACAATCGCTGAGGGTGGTGCAGGAGTACAGTCATGCTATCGGAATGGAGTTCGGGAGAGACAAATGTGCATTGGTTTATATCAAGAAAGGACGAAGCGGAGATAGTGGAGATGAGGAACAGCTCGTTGATGGGAGCATCTTGCGACAACTGCATGCCGTAGATACCTATACCTACCTTGGAGTGGCGCAGCGTCATGTCCAAGAGGCAGAATTGGTCAAAGAGTGTCTCCGCCGCAAGTGTTTGCACCGACTCCGGCAGATCTGGTCATCAGAACTGTCCGGCAAGAACAAAGTCGCTGCCACAAACATGCTTGCGGTCCCACTGTTATTATACACCATTGGTGCTATACACTGGAAAGCGAACGAGCTGAAGGAAATCGACACGAAGACCCGCAAAAGGATGAATATGGAGAGAAGTCTGCATCCTAAGTCCTCTGTCCCACAAATATACCTCCCGCGACACCTGGGAGGGCGTGGACTATTGAGTTTGGAGCGTCTGCACAACAGGGTAGTATTGGCCACTGCCTGCTATGTAACGAACAGCACTGATCCCCTGATCCGCTTTGTGTGAGAGCACGAGAATGCGGGTAAAGGAGCCTTTCTTTTTAGCGCAGCGAAACGAGCAGCCGAGGAGCTCAGCCTCACATTCGACTTCAAGCGGAGGTGTCAGCAGTCCATTACGGAACTTGCTCCCACAGAATTAAAATCCCACATTAAAACTGCCGAAGTCGACTTCCACTTAAGACTTCATAAAGATAAGCGAATGCATGGAATCTTCTACAAACATCTAGAAGAGCATGGCTTGTCTGAGCAGTTGACCTTCTCTTTGCTAAGGTCTAGTGGGTTGAAGTCGGAGACTGAGGGTGTTATAATGGCTTGCCAAGACGGTGTCTTCAACACCTTGGTGTACCGTAAAAGGGTTATGGGTGTAGATGTACCCGACACCCGTTGTAGAGCTTGCCGACAGGCGCCAGAAACGCTTATGCATCTCTTGTCGGCGTGTAAGACGTACGCTGGGACGGCTTACGTCCATCGGCACAACGCGGCCCTACGAGTGCTCTACTATCATTTAAGGCACTCATACGGTATCGGTGAGACACCGGTGCTGCCTTACGCTCCAGGGGATATAGAGTCCGTTGTGGAGAACGAGAGATGCCGGATTTACTGGAACTACTCGTTCCCCACGCTCGAGCTTGTAAAGGCAAACAAGCTCGACATAGTCCTTCTCGACCACCAACAGAAGACGATGTTCGTTATAGAGTTTTCGGCGCCTGCTCATCGTCTCTAAGGAGGAGGAAAAGCGGACCAAATATCAGGAGTTGCTCGGACAACTTTGCAGCCCGGGCTGCACTTTTTTGTTTTTTGTATATAATAGTAGGTCTTTATTCACCAAACTACACAAATAGATACAGCTAAAACGAGAAACAAAATTTTGGTGGAAAGGCGAAGTGTCAGCAGTTTGCTGTTTTTCAACTCAACCTAGCAATTTATTTATTACTTAATAATAATAACTACAAGTAATACAATACCTAGAAACCTGTACATATGAGTAAATGAGGAGCACAAGAAATATAGCAACAAAAATATTTGGAACACATATATCAAGATACTACCGAAATTGAACCAAAGGAGAGGAAAACCGATGGAATGGCAAAAATATTCTTATATAAAAAAACAGCACGGGGGTGTTTAATATAAAGCCTTAATCCTTTTCTTAAAATTGAGTAGTGAGCAGTTTCTGCATTCATGAGGAAGGTTATTGTAAAGTTTGGCTGCATTATATGAAAAACTCCTTTTAAACACTGCTTTGGTATTATCAACGTGTGCCTATTACGAGTAGAACTACAGCTAAAACTGCTCAACCTACTATGTAAATATTTCGGAATACCCTTTATAATAGTTTTATGAATTAATGTTAGCATGTGAACTGTTCTTAAATCTTCCAGTTTTAATCACTTTGACTTCTGGAAGGCAAGACTTATGTGATCATACTTACGAATCCCGTACGCAAATCTCAAGCACGAGCTTTGAACTTCTTGGAGACGATCTGAAGAACTCTTATGGACAGCAATTGTGCCAGGAAATAGAGATGCATGCCAATACTAATCATCCGAAAGAGATGTTTTTTAAGGTCAAAGGCCTTAGCCGGTATTTTAAACCCAAATCTTGGGCTGTTGAAGATCCCGAGGGACAGCTAGTTACCAACTTGCATGACGTTATTGAGGTATGGCGAAATTATTGCGAAAACATGTACCATGTGGATGGCCCTCAGGCCCTCTCATTGGATTTTGAATATGAACCTGATATTCTTTTGTCTGAAGTGGAACATGTCCTCAACAAGTCAAAAACTAATACAGCTACATGCATTGATGCTGTTTCTGCCGAAACGTTGAAATGCTTGAGTGAAGACGGCATCTCTCTTTTATATAATATTTGTAAGAGGGTCTGGTCCTCCGGTGTTTGGCCAGATGAATGGTGCACATCCATTTCTGTTCCACTTCACAAGAAATGACCTCCAACAAATCCAGACAATTATCGCCTACTTTCGTTAATCTCTCATGCAAGCAAGGTTCTACTATATATTTTACAGTCTCGTTTGGAGGGTTTTATTGGCTGGCAAATTTCTCAGGCGCAGGCAGGTTTCGTAAAAGGACGCGGTACGCGAGAACAGAGGTTTAACTTAAAACAGATTATTGAAAAATCCAGAGAGCATTATTTTCCAATTTTTATCTGCTCTGTGGACTATTCTAAGGCATTTGATAACGTAAAGTGGCCTAAACTGTGGGAAATCCTTATCTATATGGGAGTCCCTTACCACTTAGTATTTTTCATACAGCAACTCTATGAGTCTAGCTCGTGTCACCATTTGATTAAACGAAAAAAAAAATAGTGAATGAAACTACATGCATAAAACACCTCGAAGCCATCCTAAACAGGTGGCACCCTAATACTTCAGATAATCCGCAACACTTTTAGAAGCTGCGAATCACCTCACTAAGTCAACCTGTGAGAAGCGCCAATATTAGCCCTATGAAACATTTTGGAATAAATTAGGGAGAGAGGCACGTTCTGGCGGCTCTGGAAAATCTCGCAGAAACGACAGATACATTAGAGGCAGAAGGAAAAGATCGTATATCAACGGAAACGATAAGAAACCTAATTTCCAGTATTCCGTGAATAGGAGAAACTCTGGGTTGTGAGGGTAGGCAATAATAAGCGATCATCCCAGTTTATAAAGTTTTTGTTCGATTCGTCATTCAAGTCCGATTAATAAACTCGCCGTTGCCGTTTAACGTTGACGTTCGCCGTTCGTAGCATAAGGCAGCTATTCCGTTCGTGCCGTTCAACCTAGTTTTCCCATCGTGTTTGTAAACATGTTCTATTGAGATTTATCATCAGTGTTTTTGGCTTTCTGAAATATCTTTGAATTTTCCTAGTGAAAATGGACATAGTTAGAACCAATAACCAATACAGAAAGCTTGAGAAAACCCAGAATCCTTTTGACAGCTGCATATCAAAAACATCACATGACCGTTACCGACGACTATGATTGACGTATACGCCGGCTACGATAGTGGCCACGAACGGCGAACGACAAAAGTTAAAAGTTAGTTATGTCGAACGGCGGGCCCAACGGCAGACGGAACGGCGAACGGCGACTATGACTTGAGACATCATCGATATTAACAAAAATTTTGGAATTATCAAATTCCCCACCAAGCCAATATTGCCCTCTCATACCTGCAGACACTGTCCATAATAAATAATCACATGTTTCTGGACAAGTTTGCAGACAATGCCTAGATACATTATGATACCTGTTAATTTAAAAACCTCCACAGGTTTTCCTAAATTTTAAATATAATCCGGAGCATTAGCTGGGAAAGGAGCCGTAAACAAGCTCACATATAGGTTTTTCTGTGGTCATGATTTTATAAATGTGTATATAGCAATATTATTTGCAACCATACACGGAAAGGGTTTCTGTATACTAAGCAAGTAAAATAACGCTTCCCCCCTGTCGTTTCTGCGAGATTTTCCAGAGCCGCGAGAGCGTGCTTCTCTCTCTAATTCATTCCAAAATGTTTCATAGGGCTAATATTGGCGCTTCTCACAGGTTGAATTAGTGAGGTGATTCGCAGCTTCTAAAAGTGTTGCGGTTTATCTGAAATATTAGGATGCCACCTGTTTAGGATGGCTTCGAGGTGTTTTATGCATGTAGTTTCATTCACTATTTTTTTTTTTCGTTTAATCAAATGGTGACATGAGCTAGACTCATAGAGTTGCTGTATGAAAAATACTAAGTGGTAAGGGACTCCCATATAGATAAGGATTTCCCACAGTTTAGGCCACTTTACATTATCAAACGCCTTAGAATAGTCCACAAAGCAGATAAAAATGGGAAAATAATGCTCTCTGGCTTTTTCAATAATCTGTCTTAAGTTTAAGATCTGTTCAGGCGTACCGCGTCCTTTTACGAAACCTGCCTGCACCTGAGAAATTTGCCAGCCAATAAAACCCTCCAAATGAGACTGTAAAATATATAGTAGAACCTTGCTTGCATGAGAGATTAACGAAAGTAGGCGATAATTGTCTGGATTTGTTGGAGATCATTTCTTATAAAGTGGAACAGAAATGGATGTGCACCATTCATCTGGCCAAACACCGGAGGACCAGACCCTCTTACAAATATTATATAAAAGAGAGATGCCGTCTTCACTCAAGCATTTTAATGTTTGGGCAGAAACAGCATCAATGCATGTAGCTGTATTAGTTTTTGACTTGTTGAGGGCATGTTCCACTTCAGACAAAAGAATATCAGGTTCATATTTAAAATCCAATGAGAGAGCCTGAGGGCCATCCACATGGTACAGGTTTTCGCAATAATTTCGCCATACCTCAATAACGTCATGCAAGTTGATAACTAGCTGTCCCTCGGGATCTTTAACAGCCCAAGATTTGGGTTTAACATCCCAGCTAAGGCATTTGACCTTAAAAAACATCTCTTTCGGATGATTAGTATTGGCATGCATCTCGATTTCCTGGCACAATTGCTGTCCATGAGAGTTCTTATCTCTTCGGCATAGTCTCTGAATCTCGCGTGAGAGCTGTCTATATGCGTTCTGCTGTGTATTTGAATCAAGACCTCAAGGCTTCTACCATTCTTCTACGTGCCTCAATAACAGACAATGTGTGGCTACTAATCCATTGCTGTTTTGGTTGAATGCTACTCTCTGGTTGACTTATCTGGGCAGAATATAAGAGCACATTTTTGAATGACAGCCACATACTGTTTGAATTTGACATATCCGTTATTGAGGCATCCCGAATAAAGCTCTGAACATTTTGACCGAAAAGAAGCAGGGTCAACAATCTCCATCCGTACTATCCGCTTAGAACGTGGACATACCTTCACTTTTAACTGAGGTTCCCACAGAAGTATTTGATGGTCCGAGCCGCAGTCAGAACCTGGTGGAGTCTTACAGAGGCTAATAGATGACTTTCACCGTATACGAACTAAAATGTAATCAATTTGATTACGAAATCGTCCGTCGGGAGAAGTCCAAGTGTACAAGCGCTATGGATGTTGTGAAAACATAGTGTTGGCAATTGAAAGACTATGGTCAACACAGAATTGAAGCAGACGTTGACTCCTTTCATTTCTCACACCAAGACTGAATTTACCAATATGTGCCCTAAGATGTTCATCATCCATAGTTTGACCAACCTTTGAGTTAAAATCGCCCAAAATAAGAACCATTTCCCGATTCGACAGAGATTGTATTATTGATAATAGCCTGTTCATTGGCGTGTGAAGGAAAGACCTAGCGGCATAAGACAATTGAGGGGGGGGGGGTACTGGCGATGATTTGGTTGCAAGGGGATCTCTGACTAAAGCTTCAAGCTATGGGAAAACAATAAACTGGTATCATCGTAATGTGTGGGAAGTACTGAGTCAATCAACTTTACTTCATTTTTTCCTTGGCCATCCTAGTCCTTGGGTCTGCCCTCAGGCTCTTCGTGGGTGACTTCTGTAGAAGAACATCAATAACATATTTCGGTCTTGTCTCACATCTTTTTTCACATTAAATACTTTTTGGCATATGTGTGCTTTGTACCACATGGCAATGAAGCGTAGCTTATTGGACCTTGTACCTCATAGTATGTACCAATTCCATAATACATAATCGTCAGGGTGAATCTTTTATTATATTCCTAGTGCATATCACGTAAGCATAGTACCTCTTAGTATGCACATATACCAAGTTACCCACTATATAGAAATATACGATTCAAAATTTGAATTAACTCAGTACTTATTATTGGTCATAGTACCTCGTAGTATGTAGCTCCACCAAATAACCCACTATATCCATTATATTATATCTTTCATATAAGCTGAAAAGTTTTGAATATCTTAGTGCATATCATTGATTATAGTACTTCATAGCATGCTCTCCCATCAAATAACCACTGTAGTCATTGTATCTTTCATATAAATTGGAAAATTTAAACATCTTAGAGCATATTATTGATAATAGTACTTTATAGTATGTACTTTCACCAAATAACCCACTATATTACAGATAATAATTAGCCAGCAACTTACCGCTTATAATAACCCACGGCTCAGTTTTATCCACTGCAACCACAGTCTTCCTCCTACTATAGCTTTTCCTCATACTTTGGACCTCATATCTATCGTTGAGTAACACCTTTGTTATTCTAAAAGGCTCCTTGAATGTAGGAAGTAGTTTTCTGCCCACTCTTGTACAAGGTGCGTCAGTCTTCATAACCATGACCACATCTCCTTCTTTATAGATCTTGGCCTTCTTCCAAGCCGTATTAAATGGCTCTTTTTGTTTAACTTGGTCAGAACGGATCTTTCTTGAAAGAGATTAACGCATCTGAATTACTCCTCTCCAGTTCTCGTTGCAAAGTACTCAAAAGTTGGAACTTGACTATAGTTCCACCTTGATATCCAGCTAATAGTTCTGAAGGAAACATGCAAATAGTAGTATTAAAACTCATATTAATAGATGCCTGGACCTTCTTTACAAACGTATTCGTATTTCAGGTCCCATGCAGCTGTACACGAAAGAGCATCGAGTATCGTACGTTGAACCCCTCGCATTGTCCATTAGCCCGCAGAGTAGCCACGTGTATTGTGTTTCAGTTGTCATGTGTCACGTAAAGTCAAAATGTTAGGCTAGATCTTTGATGTGTGAAGGCCATCGATTCATCTGGAGTTTTCGGGAATAATGGATTCTCTGGATGGTTCGATGAAATATATATACAGGGTGTCCTAAAAGTCAACGTCAAGCCGCAACTGGGTGACAGGATTGGTTGTAACTATCATGAGAAAAATCAGAAATAAATCTATCCCATGCAGTTTGAAAATTATGAGCACTTAAAGAAAAACCTAGAAATCTTCTCAAATTATAACAATTTTTCGGTTATTGTGGTTAACTTTTATTACTTTTGTTCATTTAAACTTTGGAACCGTAACGCTAAATAACATTTCTAGAAGCACGGTCAAAAATAATGACACAGGTGCTCCAAGTTTTCTAGAATTAGGACTATTTGTTAAACTATGAATTCAAAATTTTCAAAGTTTGCTGACTTTGAAAGGCCCTGCTTTAAAAAAATGTACTAAAGTGCCTTGGCAAATACCATTAGAAGTTGGCGCATTTAACCAGGACTGTAAAATGGTACAACACTTGTTAGTTTCGTACTAAAAAAAAAAAACGAGTAAAAAAATAGAAACCTCAAGTAACCCGATTTTTGCTAACCCATTTCACTCTGATCAGATGTACTTTATTCGCACAAGCTTTTGGTAGATTCTTAATTTTACGACAAAATGATGAGAAAGATGGATAATGAACATATTTGCTATGAGTAGTACATGCAAAACCGGTCCCGTTTCTCGAATTTCCATCCGAACATTGCCTAGCGTATTACGGAAACTAAGGGACTTAGAATTTTCTGTATACATACATACGAGTATTTATTGCTTTAGATCTTTTTGTATTTTGTAACGTGGACACTATTAAATTGATTCTAATTAAATTTTCACACAGTATTATTACCGTGGTGAGGATGGAAAACGCGTATGTTTGTTAAATATCGTGTCAGTGGCACCGTATATAGCAATAATAAAAAAACTAAAAGTATGAAAACAATTCAAACTTCGTTTTTAGATGTTTTAGGCTGTCCATTGACCTCTGAAGGAAAGACTTAGCGGCATAAGACAATTTTAGGGGAGGGAAAGCTGCCGATGATTTGGTTGCAAGGTGATCTCAGACTTAAGCTTTATGCTATGGGAAAATAATAAACTGATATCACAGTAATGTGTGGGAAGTACTGAGTCAATCAACTTGACTCCATTTTTTTTGTTACGATAATACCATGTGCCAAGGAAATTCTGAGACCCCCGGTATATTTTTCAAGTCTCATTACAACATGTTACGCGGCTATTGAAAATTCGAAAAACCTCCATCAAAACCAACAGACCGGCAGAAGTAGATAGCATGGATTTGTTTCTGATCTTCCAAAAATTTTATTATTTCAAACTCATGTTCTTTGAGGGCACATTTCGCTCGTTTATGCGTGTGAAGTAAAGCTGGCTAAATGTCAGATACAATATAGAGTAACCCCGTTATCGCTCTGAACCCACATTTTCACGCCAAGGCCATATAATCCAGCATGGTTCAGTTCCAGCCACGCTCTACTGGGCATGAATTTATACAAGCCTGATCCGCTTTTCCACCTTAGTGTCACCCTAGACACGTTTCCCGCATCCCTTTGATACCCAGCGCGTAAACGCATACATACGTAGATACCCTTAATCGCATCAAGTGTCCGTTACAGCCGACCTGCTAATGGCGTGAAATTTTTGCTTTAAAACTATATTGGCTGAAGGCGGACCAGCCGCGTTTTCGCTTCATCAGCAGGGAATCGCGCTTACTTGAGCGTAAAATCACGCCGACAAAGGCGGAGTTTTTAGAGCGGTACCTGATGCATATGTAAGGACTCCGCTCTATGATTATGCTTATGCCACGCTGCGCGGAAAATAAAATACCCAGCATACACAAAGGTTTGCGCTATTTTCATCACACTCTGCAAGCAAAGTACTGAACTCTGTCCATTTATGCAGAATGGGTTAGTTGCCACTTCATTGGCTGGTAACAGCCTACTGTCTAACCAGACGTGCTGTTTTTATCCTGCGGCGTAGTATTACGCTTTGAGAAACAATGTTGTTAACATATATGAAGGCATCTGAGAAGTAAGTGAGACCTTTTTGAGCTGCCTGGCTTGGAAGCATGATGGATTACTACACATTTACTGCACTAAATATAAATATGTCAAGACGGGTTAGTCCAAGTTCCACCCAATTCTGCCTTTTCGCTCGCTCTCTGATGGTGCTCTGGTGACAGAGCAAGTAGTGTGGTGTGTAAACTTCTCTTTCTCGGAATGAATAATCTACTATACAATTACCAAAGACAAAAAAGCTTCCATTCGAGATATTAAACACTGATATAAAACTTACAAAATTATAAGGTTAGGTTTAACTTTACTTGAGGCCTTTACGGAAACTGTGATCGGGTTAACCCGATCAGTTCGATCACTGATCCTGACGTTCAGAAAGTGATCTGGGATCTGTCAGAAATAGGGTAGTTCACTCTTGTACAGTAAGTGATTGCGATCGGATGATTCAGATCAGTAGCTGCTTTACTTAACCATTTGTTTTTTATTGTTAAACCAACTTTTTCGTTGTTCGATGTCCGTTAAATTCATGGAATCATAAATCCCACTTGACAGGCATTGACAGCTGTTTGACATATAACTGATCTATCTGGATCCAGATCAGTGTTTCCGTAAAGGCCTTTGACAACCAATTGCACAATTCACAAAACAAGTCTTTCTCTCGCAGCACCTAGCTTCATGCGACACAGCCAAGAGTTGGCACCCATGGAGTATCTCCTTGACCATGGCCGACTCTACACTAGGCCGGAGCCTTAGATGTGGCAACATGGCTTAGCTGTCAAATATGGGTCCGGTTACCGTAAATTGTTTTGTAGTTTCAGAATAATAATTATTACATTTTATATGTATTAAGAGTTCATCTCGGTTGATAAATTAAGAAAAATACTTTTTAGAACTACTACTACTAATACCACTTACATCTGATGTCTGGTTCATCGTAGTCAAACACTATAAAATAAAAATAAACGCAACCTGTTTCCTGCTGCCACTTCCACTTCCACTTAAATGAACACTCAATTTACTTTGTAAACTTTCACTTGAGCTAGAAATTCACTATTAAGTCACTTTGAAGCCATTCTTGCTGGTCTTGATTCCCTTTCACTATCAAATTTTTTCGTAGGTATGCCCAGATGCATCCTCAGGTGAGTTCTATTAACTGTCTTTTTCTGTGATATTTTGGAGGTCCAGAAAACATTGTAGGTAGAACATTGTACTTTAAAATAGGTCTTATCCTTTGAAATGTTTGTAAATTATTGTCTTAATTCTTATAAATATAACCAGCCCTTACGAGGAATACCGTTCACCCACTTCTGTTTATGTCCTTTATTGGAAGCACAATTGCTAGTGCAACCCAGTATTACACACTTTGCAGGCATATTTTATCTTTATAGTTTCGTTTGTGCAGGTAAATAATTAGAAACACATTAACAATCACCTTACAATCTTATTTTTCACTCTGGAAGGTTATGTTTGGTATGTCCTTTATTGGAAGCACAATTGCTAGTGCAATCTGGTACTACACACTTTGCAGGCATTTTTTTATCTTTATAGTTTCGTCTGTGCAGGTAAATAATTAAAAACACATTAAAAATCACCTTCCAATCTTCTTTTTTCTCTGGAAGATTACACTAATGACTTAACAACAAATAAAAGCTCGGCCTCCGATTCAGTGTTGCCATATTTCGGCTCCGGCCTAGTGAGTAGAGTTGGCCATGCCTTGACGGAAAACAAATCACAGAACAGTGAAAATTGGCTCAATACCGCGATTTGGGAGTTGACGAGGCAATGCACTTCTGATGTATGCGCGCTTCGCACTGACTGGCTGAGTTTGAATTCCTTCTTTTAAACTTTAAAATGGAACTACTAGTAAAGAAAATGATGCAGAGAGTAACAAAATGCATCAGCACATCTATTTTTGTTTACATTAAGAGATCATAATGATTTAATCATTTTTTTCAAACTCATGATGCCAGTCCATTCTAGCAGTGCGTGTCTATTAGATGCATTTCAAAGGACTGATATCAAAGATCCTGGTTATGTTTATTTTCGATGGTATTAGTGAAATCAAACCATAGCTTCTCCTGTAAAAGATATATCGATTTTTATTTGTGTTCACCCCCTGTCTAGTTATCCTCTTCTTGTTGGCGTTGCTTTTAGTTAACTAAGCTTTGAGCATATTTGAGTTATAGTGCCAACAACGTAGCAAGATTTCATTACAATTAGTCAATACTTTCTAGGTAATAGTGCTATCTAAGATGGATATTATACCAGTTGTTCTCGTTCCTCCGTCGGAAATAGTTTCTAGAACTATGTTTTAATGTTTGTACCGAGTGTTATCCTCTAACATATTGTTTGTATTGAAGCCGAGTTGGAGTTGCGTTAATTCCGAGATCCACATCTCTGAGATAAACTACAAGGTAGGTTTAGTTGCTTTGCCCAACCCTGGTCTTGCTCAAGGGGAACAGAAAATGTTTTTCTATAATTTTACCTATGCCTAATTAAAAAATATATCCGGTAAGTCGCGGAGCTCCTAGCATTGATATATCTGTGTCAAAATTTTAGAAATTCAATTCGTCGTAAGTTGTATTCAGCTTAGTCACACCCACCGGTCACACCTCTAACATACTTTTAACTACAATATTTTGGCTGTTAGATAACCTTCGCCGCAGATGGCCAGGCTCTATAATATTTACGTATTATCTATTATTTATTATCGACCAGATTGGTTGGATCAAGACTCCATGTTCTTCGGCTACTGGACTATGTTTAAAGAAGAAACGAAGCGATGCTATAAGCGAGCATCTCCGGAAACACTTAAAACCGCAGTTTGCGCTATGAATAACATTAATTCGTGAATTTCTTGATTATATAAATCTACATTGTACTAAGACCTGACGATCCTTGTTGTTTATTCTCGATGGTATTAGTGAAATCAAACCACACCCTCTAAAAGATATATATAAAGATTTTTATTTTTCTTGTTGGTGACCTCTGGCTCTTCTACCGATATTCAAACGGAATCTGCTCCTCTGAGCTATCCTCTATCGTTCCGCCGCTCACCGCTCCAGATGCACCCGCGCGACCGCTGCATCTCATTCTAAGGCGGTCATTCTTCATACATCAAGAACCGAGCGGTACAACCATACATTCATTCCCATGGTATCCAAGGCTTGGAATGGACTGCCAGGAGACATATTTATTGGCCCTACGGGTATTGGCCCATTCAAATTCCGCATTAGCAAACTTCCCCTACCATAAAAAATAAAAGTTTTGTCTTTCTTCTGCCATTGCTCTATATAAACTCATCTGATTTATGGTTAACCAGACCGTCACAGTGTTTAAATGACTAACTGTGACATGTAGGAAAATATCCTCTGAACCGCCTTGACGGCTAACGACGTCGATGAGTAGGTAGTATTATGTTCATCAACTGCAGATACAAAATATTTCACTGTACCTTATAAATAAGATAATGTATACGGAGCAGTTAATCAACTAGAGTGTGTTCGTTATACGCCTCATTGTACACAAAGTTTTACCAGTACGGATGTACCATTTATTTAGAGATAGGCTGAGTATATGCTTCTTTTGTTTTGATATTATCAATTAAAGAATGGACGCCATTTAGTTGCTAAATCGGTTATATGTATAGCGCATAATTGATATCACGAGTGTAAAAAACTTTAGGGGAAGACTGTACAGCATTTCCAACAAAAAGGATCATATAAAGTAGGATCCTGTTTTCAACTGTTTCAGAGATAAACTTATTTTTAGAGATTTTCATTAAAATGCAGACCTCAAAACGAAAACCCTAATAAAAAAAATGTAATTGTCGAATTTTTGGTATTACTCTATAGAGAATATGCCATCACATCATTATAGGGTAAAAGAAAGTGATCATGTATCAAACACTTCAAAATTAGCATGTGTTGAAAAGTGATTCCAAGTAACGTTACAAAAAAATTAAATTATATTAAAAAACTACAAAATAATTAACTGTGCACTTTACGGTAAATGTTTGTGGTACCAACGGATAACAAGAAATATAGGCATGTTTTTCGTTTGGTGGTCTGCATTTTAATGAAAATCTCCAAAAATTAATTTATCCCCGAAACAGTTGAAAATCGGACCCTACTTTATCTGACTTTTTTTGTTGGAAATGTCCTCTCCTAATATATTTTCCATTCACCATAGAACACCCCGTATATTTGTATGCAAAAGCGCTATTCGACAAGCAAGCCTCATCTGCAGCCAAACGTGGAAATTTCTTTTATACACAAAGTCATGATTAATTGTCGACGTCAATTTCACCAATCAATAATTTTTACAGTAGTTCCTAACCGCAAATAAATAAACTATACTACTGTATATACATACAGAGAACCAAAATTAAACAATGAGGTTACTTTTAGCTCTCACTGAAGAGAGCTTATGCATAGCATCTATCTGTCCGTATACAAAAAATAGCCAAAACCACAGGTGCTAGAGAAAAACTAAATACAGATTCGGAATCAGTAAAAACTAGTTCGGGAAAAATCCGGTTTTGTCAATATCGATTCCGGTTCCGGAGCGCCGTTTGAATTTACTCAAGTAAATTCTTTCCTACTTCTTTTATTGCTATAATCTGAAATACAGCTGCAGGCTGCAGGATGTATTTTAGTTGAGGGTATTAATAACCAGTAAACAATAATCTATGTACGGTAGTACATAGTAGCAGTTGTAACTTGATAAACATTGACAATAGCGTTCATTGTCTTACGACTTACGGCACAAGGCTACTGTTGAAGTTCGTTTATCTGTTTCGCTTTTTGCTTAACATCACGTATTTTTTTCGTCCAGTGTCGTGGTGCTTCCATGTGATCCATCAAAACTTAATATACTTGGATGCGTGTAAATCAAGCATAATATCACATGACAAATATTTGAATTCCGTGTCACATGGACATATTTCAGGATGGACCTTGAACGGAAAAGGCTGATATGTCAGTTATATTCGTCACATTTCGTGTTACATTAATCAGTTTTCTCAAACTATAGCAAAAATATGTCTCCACCACCTCAGCCACAACCTGAGCCACATAATATAAAAAACTATAACAAAAATGGTACGCATAAATGCACTCTCAAAAAGGATCCCAAATCAGATGTTATGCCATTGCCGCCAAATGCGACATTTTACCAGAAGGTAAAAAAGTATGTACGTAGTCTGAAGCTTTGTGATCCGAACAATGACAAGTGCAAGATGTATTTCAAGAACAAATTATCTATAGTTAAGGAGCAGAAAAGGCAGCTCACCACAGCACACTGGTAGGTTAATATATACATACGCATCAGTTAGGTAGCAAACGGTTAATATTGAGAATGCGGCAAATAAACGCAAAAGTGGACTTTTTAACTTTATTCCAAGCTTTCGGAAACTTATGATTCCATCTTCAGGGCTACAATAGAATTTTAAGCATGAGTAACAATCTCAAAAAGGATGTGAAATAGAGTTAGCGAGATTGATGCGTAATGATGTTAAAAGGGAGAGTCTTCACAATAATAGCACAATTTGTGTAAAAACACAAATTCGTTGTAACGAAACTTTGGAAAGATAATACAAAGGACTTTAAACATTTAAAACACATTAAAACCAGACATCTGTAGTAAAATCTGTTATTTATTTCTTAAATAAACCACGAGGAAATGTCTTGTAGACAATTTAGTGCCACCTAATAATTATTTATTATTTGTCATCAACATTAAGGACCTTTTTTAACAAAGCAAATCTTTTCCTAAGTTTAACTTTTTACTTAGAGTATACGCGTACGTTTTGTTTCTATTTCTTTTCCGCCGAATGCGTTCTCTCTCTTTCGTGTGCGCAACCGACGAAATTCTCAAGTCTTTTCCTATATTCACGAGTTGTAATAATAATAATAATAATAGAAAAATACATTGCATACGCTTCACACTCAAAATGTGAAAGTGTGACAGTAAAAGAGCAGATAGCGAAAAATTCTGATAAACTAATGTACTATAGAACCCAACTTGCCTCTTTAATAAATTCTTAAATAAATAAAAACAAAAAGTAGGAACACCAGTTATGTTAGCATAATTTCGGGAATACCCAACACAACGTACGCTTTTTACCTGGTTTCCTGATACAACTGACTCTTATCTGACGAAAAAAATAATTTTTCCGGATACCAGTGTGAAGATCAAATTTTAAGTTCCAAGATGTATGATATAATGAATTACCTTTCTTCAATTTTACGAACCTTTAGATATTCAGGAGCGGCGTGAGATTGGGATACTGTTTAGCAATATTTGCTCATTGTATTATATTTTAAATAGTATCTGAAATCTCTGCGACTATACAAAGGCTACAATGTTTATATGTGGAAGCTTCTGCTATCAGAAAGACAAAAAACTGAAAACGCATTTGTTGCGTAATACTGCTGCTATTGTACCTCAAATTTTTCAGGTTTACAGTCCATCCATTTAGTAGAATAGCGAATTTCCTGGAGTGGTTCTTCTTCCTAACGAGATCAATAACATTTCTTTGGCTGCCGGTGTGTGGCCTAGTACCTCGCCAAGAATGGCCACCCTTCGTTCAATTCGTGAGACATATCATGAAGATGAGTGAAATCTTGACGACAACAGGATTCTTTGTAACGGGGTATGTGGATTCTGATTCAAAGGAAATCATACTCAACGCAAAATTGATATCACTACGGTACATAAGATTTTACTTTATATTTGATCTCTTGGTGTTTATGGGAGATTATATACTGCTAAGAGAAATACTAGATCCTAACGAGATATATGGTGTGTTTGACATACTGGCTAATACATTAACACACCTGGGAATATTGATGCGAGTGAAATATTACTTTATGGTTCAAGCACGATGTGTGAATCGCTTAAAGATGAACCGGAGGCTATCAGCTTTGATGCATCAGTTGCTGCTTTGTGGGGCGATTCTTCACCTCTCTACTATTTATAACGTTCTTGTGCCGAAGTACGCTGTCGGAGGCGATCACTATTTGCCCACTGAATCCTGGATCAACCAAGCCATCGGTGTAGCAGAAATTAGGGAGGTGACGAAAGTGTACTTTGAGTCCTTGATGTTGGTGTCCTGCCATTTCTTCGGAGCTTCCTACTACACCTATGAGATAAAATTTATACCTGAACAGATCACGTTAACTCTAATCTCCCTGATTGGACGAATATATACGTTGTATCTTATCGGAAGCATGTTGGTAGTATTTGGGATGGCTGTATTTCCAGAAAGTAGGTAAGTCATAACAATAAAAAATCCAAGTAGGTAATAGGTAGGTAATAAGTTCTGTTCTTATTTATTTTGCGTATAAATAGACTATCTTCATATCTTCGTAGCTGTAACCATAGCACCACACTTATCTTGAAACAACTCGACTGCTTATTTACATCAGATATTTTTTCAAACTCATGTCAATCCAGACTTGTTGCACCCAATCACATAATATTAATGCTGTAACTAACTTATAATGAAAATATATGAGTTCACTAGCTCCGAGGTTCTCAACCTGTGGTACCAAGAATGGTACCTCCGATTAGCTCCATGCTGATGCATTGAGCGGGAACATTGGCACCAAAACACAAAACCATAGAAAGATCGATTGTCTGGTAATACTATTTGCGAAATCTCGTGGTCACTGTGACACTGTATAAGTGTATAGCCAGTTCTAGGCACCAGCTACTGCAGAATACACCAAAACCTTTGGTGACGTGCCGTATTTTCATTTTAAAAGTGGAAAAAAACAATTTTATAGCGAAATAAAGGAGACCTTACCAAAAAATGCTTTTTATTCAATTACAGAATTATCATATTTCAAGCTTTATTGTGTTTTTATTAGGTGTCTTTAATTAAATATTTAATTGTCAGCCACATTAATTTCACTGAAATGAGGTTAGTGGGTTCAAAATATGACTTTTCCTTAATTTCTTTGTCCCCCCCCCCCCTAGATGTATTTCAAAAGGTTTAAAGCGCTTTCTATTTACTGTGGAAGAACCTAACCTGAGTATGAAAAACCAATTGCAATCAGATCAGCAATTTTCAAGCTATCGAGAGGCCAATTATTATCGGACAGAGAAACAGAAAATACTATACTTCCACCAGAGAGACCGACGTTTTGGTCGTTAACATTGTTTTTGTTACGTAGATGCCGCAATAGGGCTAAACACGTTTTGTCACATGTTCAAAATTTTCGCGAATACAAGATGCCTGCGTCTGTTGCATAGAATAGAACATTCAAGTAGTAAGGTTCGTATAAACATGTGTTCAGAGTTTGTAAAAAAATGGTTCTTCATTTATTTCTTGAAGATCATTGAGCCGATTTTTCGCACTGACTAAAAGATAATCATCTCCAGATGCAGCTCCGAGGGTAGTCTCATGATTAATATTAGCAAAAAATGTACGCCACCGACCTAAAAAAGTGTCAGAATAAATAAATAAAAACACAACTTATTTGTCTCTTGACGTCTCTGTGTATCCAAAAATTTTAAAACAGGTCAACTGCTCTTCGCAAAATATTTACATAATAAGAAATTTTTTATCTAACAAACGAAAAGTAATAACAGTTTAACACAATAGTACCTTTACTAACAAAAATGTTGGAAATGGCTGCCTCCTGCTTCTAAGCAGACTTCTACTATTTTTCTCAATGAGTGCCGCACTATTTCAAAAATTCCATGCGTGTTACGTATGGTACCACATCCGTCAGCAATTATGTTCCTTAGTTGCTTATACTGTCTCTACTACTGTAATATAAACTAATGATTTTAGGTGCCCCCCACAAACAAACACCTGTGTTCAAATTAGGTCATCATCATCATTTTGGTAAGCTTCATTCAAAAATATTCACGACCAAATATGCTAAACAGGGCTGGAGCAGCATCATGCATGAACAAATGCTGTTGCCGTAAGTGAAGAGGGAGATCTTCAAGAATCAAAGGCAAATCATGCTTCAGAAAATTACTCTATGGTCCATCAAGGCGTGCTGGTAAAAAATTGCCCAATCAAATAGTCACTTATGATATATATCCATTCAAACGTTAAAAGAAAATTGATGACGATTGATGATTTTCTTCGGCTCAGTTATGATTATTGTGAAAATAGACTACTGCATTTCTGGAAAATGCGCTTCGTCCATTAATGATGGAATCAAAATGAGGACTTCCTGCAAGTTTTTAAAGATATCACCTGAAAAATTGCGAGATAATTCTCATCCCACGATTTTGCATCTTTTGTAACTGTGACAGCTGATTTGAGTTAAAAAGGTATAGTACAGAAGAACAATAGTCAAAGTGGGGTTGTATAATGGACTGATATACTTTTAACCTCATCTCGGTAGATAGAAAATTAGAAATTCTTGTGAAAAAGAATAGCTTTTTAGAGATTTTCTTGTGTACATAATCAAAATGTTTATCAAATAATAAGAAGTTATCAAGCTGTACACCTAAGTACTTTACGAAAGTAACGATTTCAATGTTTTGAGTATCAATAGTAATTTTTAAATTCGAAAAATCTATCTGTTTGTACTTATGTTTTGAGGTAATGATCATGGCTTTAGTTTAAGGACATTTAAGAAGAAGGGCCTGAACTGTTAGTAGGTATATGCTAAGGATATACTAGGGACTCTTATCAAAATTTCCCACACCATCTTATGGCAAAACTACATAATTTTTTACCAAGCTTTTGCGTACTTATCCGACCACATGTGGGACAGCTCCGTCACCTGGGACAGTTCGAATTATATGAGGAACTGTATGAGGCCTTCTTTCGGCGACTTTACGTTTAAACCTGCCAGTCAACGATGAATGATAAGTACTTTTCTGTCTGGAAGGAGATTATAGCAAACTATCACAGACCGTCATATACTACGTTTCCATGGGCTTTCGAAACGTCTTCAAAACGTTTTTAGTTTTGAAATATATCGTGGAAGCTTCACTTATATGCGTTTTCAAAACGTTTCCTGTTCAAGGTTGATTCGCTAATTTTTGGGATCGTATCGAGATCCAAATGTCGTCAAAACCCCAGCTGTCACTTTAGAATTTTTAATGTTGCTATCTAATCTCACTATGGTCATTTTGTTGAAGTTTATTCGAAATTTAATGCTGAAGATTTTCGATAAACAACAAAATAGGTTATAAAACTGAGAAACGACATTTTTCAAGAGTGTCAGTTGGACACGTTTTGAAAATCTTTTCGAATCCTATCGTGGAAACACCGAGAATCCAAAATTACAAAACGCTTTGAAAACAGTTTTGAAAGCTCGTGGAAACGTAATAGACGTTACGTTCATAACAACCAAACAACATTCCCCAGAAGTGGTTGAAGTTAAGCTACTTGATTTTGTAACATTTTGAGATGACTTAAGAAGCGGTTTTTATTTTTCCCTCCAAAACAAATTGAGATACGTAGAGACATAATGAGACAAAAAAGTTGCTTTTATTTGATTCGCCTGAAAAACAATATTCAATTTTATTGGGGTCAGTGCTGTGCATCTTTTTGTTACTCTTATTCGTGGGACTGTCCTCGAGATACCACTAGAAATCATAGTGATCTTTTAATCAGTGCTGACTTAGCGTCTTATTGCACTGGACAACACTGCCAAATTACAGCAAAACCAGCTTGATGTTCTTTGATATATTAATAAAAAACGAATTTTTCATCCAAAGTTTGACACCATGTAAGTTGAAAACCAGAATTTTTAGGACACATGTTTATACGAACTTTTATTGTTGAATTTGAGTCAGATATGTGCCCTTGGAATTATCATTAAGTATACCCCGTATTGGTAAGATGCGACTGATTAACTAGCTAACTTAACATATTCATAGTATGCATATTTCAGTTTGGAAATTGTCTCAAAATGTCTTCAATTATAGTCCGTTTGTCTCATTAACAAGTCATATCAATCAGAAGTTGACATACATTCATTATCAGTAACCAATATTTCGTCAATATCTATTTAAATACAGATTCTGTGTGAAAAGGTACTGCAAAGGTTAATAGTAACCCAAATACAGGGTTTCAAGTTTGTAGTTATAGTTTTTGCTTGATAATTCAGAAAACAGAATGGCAAAACAAGTTCGTAGTTCTGATGTTATTTGTAGGAGGCCCCACTTATTGCGCGTTGAAGCAATGAAGTGGTATAACTTCTTTATACCATGGAATAAAATTAGCGTAAACGTTGAAATAAATTAATGTTGAATGTTTTCATTTAGTAACCGTCTTCCAGATACCATAAAATACTTATATATACCAGACAACACTTAGTTTATAGACCTTTGCAAATTTCCAGATATCGACAGAAAACAAAGACATAAATACATTCATAATTTTTCGACATTACATGTTTAAAGTTATGCTTAAATGTTCGTGAGGTTCCGTTTGCTAAACGGCCATCGTACCTCAAATAATAACCTGTAATCTCAAAGTATTAATCATTTTACTCTAAATTTTTTTTTTGAGGATTTACAACTGTTTTGTACAAAAGCGGCTTCACATACGACCATACACAAAAATTGAGCAAGTTAACTTCAAGGAGGCTAGGGGATCTGGCTTTCATGGTTTATCCAACGATGAGATAGCTAAATATTCAGGTAGCCTATAACAAGTCTAGATGTTGTAGCCGAACTAAAAACGGTCTCAAATTTCGTATGTGTAAGACCGAGGTTAATGGATTTTTAGGCAAAATATTGGACTGAGATAAGTGGCTGCCTCAATATTTTTTTCCATAAGATCTGTAGTTTTTCTGTATCATTATTGGAGATTCTATATATTGTGATTCTAATATATATGCAAAAATTCTATACTCCATTGCTCACTTACAAGTGGGCAACAGAGCATATAACCTTTTCTCGAAAAAAATAGTTTTTGTAAAATTTTCTAATTTTCAATAAATATTTAATATCAAATCTGGTGTACAAAATGTACATAGTGAATCGGCTGTAGGTTCGACTGTTGATGAAATTGCACTACTTGTATTGAAACTAAAAAAAATATGGGACTTGGAAACACCACTTTAACATAGCTACACAGGCTACACAGCTTCGTCCTGTCAAATCGGAATAGTGAAAAATTTATGTAATTTTCATGATAAATATTTCATTATTCCTTAAATCAGTAAGGTTGTAGTGTATTGTCACCAATGTTACATTTATTATAGTTCTTGTGCATGACGGTGTCTAAACTTTTTTTCTTGAAGCCACACCATTGCAACCGTTCACCAGGTGGTTTTTTGCAAAAAAAAAATATTAATCTAAAATAAGGCGAGTATAATGTTTTTACTCCTTAAAGGCTACATAATACATTTTAGTACCTGTGGTTTTACTCCACCTTTAACAAATATGTAGGTTCTAGAAAAGCACTGAAAAAAGTTTTACATAATAGTATTAGAGTTTCTAAGTATATACTAAGCAATGACAATTTCAACTATATATTGGCCATAGAGTTGTGGCGCACCCAAGATGCAAATGAATATGCCTACATTTAACCGTATCTAAATGATCGAATATTAATTTATTTATACTTATAATTAATAAAGAAATAAGCCATACACATATCAGTAATTAGCAGCTATTTCTAATAGTTCTAGCTAGTGACACATCGTAGAAATTAAGACGTATATCTAGAAGATTTGGTGTAAATCGCAAAAAGAAATATTTAAATTTTCTAGAATGGAGGCCAAAGCTGCGGAAGTATGTTGTTAAAGAAAATAAATTATTTCATTAATCTATATGTTTTTATTTTATGAGGTGCTAATCTTGCTTAGAAATGATCTCAGTGTCACGTTATTCAATTGAGCTTCACTGTCAATCTGATTTTCGTCAATAAGTCACTACCTTAGTTCATCATCATTACGTGGCTTAGTTTTTATGCAATGCTTCCATGATGAACCCAAAGAAGGTGATCGATGGGCACCAAATCGGGGAGCCAGACCGGCCTTAGGTGCTCATGTTCCATGCCACTTTACGGAAAAGTTTAATAAAAGCTTCATTGCTTAGTAGAAACACAAAAATCGTAAAACTCTTGTTCACAACTTTCAAACCTTGAAAATTTTAACTAATAATGCATCATTTCCAAAGTTCTCTAAAATACTGTACCTATAATAAGCATACACATATTTATCATCCTAGACCGTTGGAATAGTAAAGTACATCAATAAACAGGTATGAACAATTCATGGGTGAAGTGAAAGAGTATATGATGGCTAAAGAATTACCTCAAGACCTAAGGAATCGCCTAAACGAGTACTATGAGTGCAAGATGCAAAAAAAGTTTTTTAGTGAAGGAAAAATAATGGACACGCTATCTGAACGTCTAAGGACTGAGATGTTTTTGCACTTTGCCAGAAAACTGATCGAACAGAACCATACCTTGAAAACATTGCCTACCACTACGTTAGGAGTACTGATATCCTATATGAAGTCGGAGACGTTTCTTGCTGATGATGTTGTTTGTGCTATAGGGAAACCCAGTGAGATGGTGCGTAGGGTCAATTAGTATAATTATTCTAGTTTCTACGACCGTGCGTTTTTGCCCATCTTCCCACTCTCCATGCTAGTATTAGGTCCACTTTCCAGGAATCAATAGGTCGCTTTTATAATTTGCCATTGGACGGTACGGCACGATAATGCTGTAGGTCGTGCCGTGCCGTGGAATACCGTTGCGGTATAAACCGTCGGAAAAACTATTATAATTCCACGATAAAATCGTTTCAGTCAGTGATCAGTCATGGACAAACGGCAATTACTCCTTCTTTATTTGTTGTATCTAAGACGTGAAAAGAGACAAATCACAAGGAGGTATTGGAGACACCCGTTACTAAAAGTAAGATACCTCGAAGGATCGTACTACACTCCTTTTGAGAAACGCAAAAAATATCCAGAGAAGTTTTTCAATTACTCCCGGACGTCAATGAAAACTTTTCATTACTTTCGGTCACTATAGTTCCGTCTTTAAATTCTGATATAGATTATTCCCAAATACAGGGTCTAGCTTCAACGAGTTCCAACAAAGTTATTATATTGTACTTAAACGCCATTTTGTTTGTCACAATACACGCATACTTGTTGCGAACAGGCTTCTGCCGCTCGGCGGCTCGATAGGGAGCTAAGACAGCTACCATGACGGCACGGCATAATAAAGCCGGCGCCACATAATATATGCGTGTATTTGCCGAATATCAATATTCGCCGTTTTGTCGAGCACGTATCGCCCTGCATGTGCGTAGTTGGCTATGTTTAGTTTCGAGAAGAAAGGGAATGGGAAAGCCCGACCATTCGCATAAACTGCTCCAGCCACACTAGTAGGCGTTTGACGAATTGCGAATATTCGCTGTTCGTTGTTCCCTAAATGACGCATGTGTGGCGCCGGCTATGGCGCCGGCTGAATGCTCGGCGCTCGGCATATGGCGAATATTCGGGTAAAATCCTGCAGCCACATAGCCGAATAGCAAATAATCGGGGTTCGTTGCTCGCCGAATCCCGCATATGTGGCGCCGGCTTAACGTTGACATTCACGGCATGCCGTTACCGTCGACGGTAAATTAAAAGCATCTCCATATAATCCTGTACATTTTTTTGCTCTCTCATATCACCGTAAGGATAAAAACGTACCGCACCGTGCCGTGTGACGGCAAATTATAAAAGCGACCATTCACATTTAAATGCCACTTCTTAGTATTGTTGTCAAAGCCAAAAATATGTATCTTCTTTTCCCTATTACGCCAAGGTGGTAGAAGAATAATGAACCATTCTACCTTTTCCACCCTAGACTGCTTTTTCCGCACTTATTAGAGTAGTCGCTATTTTCCTCTTAAACATTTTAAAATTGCTTTATTAAGTTTTGATAATGGTTTTTTCTGTATACATATATCATGCAAATTTTTCACCGTTAATCATTTTGATCTGTCTGCGAGCCTCTCTGTTATACTATGACTTCCCACCCTGCAGATGAGAGAAGCATAATTCTAATCCAAATTTAATATAGGCTTTTTGGTGCTTTACCATACGTACGTCATAAGTTACGGTTACCCGTTGTCCGTCGGACTTTTTGTCGATATGTCAGTCAATCTGTCTATCAGAACGTCTGTAGGTCGACCTCTGACGTCCGTGTGTCGGTGTCTGTCTATCTGTCTGCGTATTGAGCTTTGTGTCATTGGTATTTTAGTACCACATAATCGACACCAACAGCTAAATTAATTCGATGTAATTTGAGGAGCATGCTCCTACAATTTTAGAAACACAGGTGTCATTTTGAATCTTTTGAAGTCACCTCATCTTAAGAGGTCACAACAGTTTGCATTTTTGAGCTTCTAAGACGTTCTAAACGTGGCAGTTTTATACAAAATATATACATTCAGGATGGGCTAACAGGGAATGAACTGTAGATAGTGAGCTTACTAAAACATATCTCAGAAATCTGTTACCTTAAGTGCTATAACGTTGAAAAGTTTCCATTTAAATTTTGACGTTTATGCAAGGTGATTGAATAAAACCCTCTGTATATTATTGCATATTTGGATTCCTTGCTGCATTTAAAGGAACCGTTTAGGCGCAAATCACTATTTTTGATAAATGGTATAAGTAGATATCAGAAAAAATTCAATATCGCAGTGTTTATAAAACTGAGAATATTGTAACTTTCCAATATGGCTAAGCATAAAGTGCGTCAGCTTAGGTTAGACGGTCAAATTTGATTTTTTTTTGTACAGGAATCAGTAGATAAATTGAGGAAGCTTCAATCACAGGTAACTTGATTTTTTCAAATGATAATACCTAATTTTTTTATACGATCAAAGGTTAAGTTTGATAGCCTTTCTAAGTATATAGAATATCAATCTTTTTTAGTTTTCATTGGATTTCAAATTTTCAGTCATATCGGCATTTTCAATTTTCCTACCTATAAGCAACCTGGGCGGCTATGAGACTCACACAAAGACCTATTCAGATGGAAGAAATCATCTAACTTAGCAGCCATACTTAGCAGCCACGAGACAACATTATCTTCTTCTTCTTATACATATATTTTTGGCTTCTACACACATGCACAATTAGCCAGCTCATGGACAAAGTTATAACATTCCCTTACAACATATTAGCTCTAACCGGAACAAAGTAGTAGTAGTGGTGGGGAGGCGAAGCTAGGCGAGTAGGTGCTACCCCTTTTTTTCCGTACCCCAACCAAAAAGAAAGTAGTTTAGTTGTACAAAAAACTAACCAAATTTAATTTTCAAATAGACTAAGTGCTCAGTAAAATTAGAAACTAATTAGAAACTAATGGAAAATTGAATTGAAATGAATATGTACATATAAGGATGAAGTAGTGCATTGCGGATCTTCCAATTATATAAAATATTAAAATATGGTCTAGTGGAATGAATTTGCTGTTATGAAACAACAACCTTTTTGTCTATCGTTTTAGGTTTTCAATGTTTTGGGATTCGTGCTGGTAATTATTAGGTAACACCTATTTCAAAGTTTTGAGAGAAATTCGTTAAAAGGCGCACGAGTATTTTGAAGTATCCAAACCTCTACATCTTCTTTCTCTACTTTATATTTCTGATTTCATCAATAGTTCACATTTCAGTAGTTTTATTTACTACAGCTCTATAAGTCAAATGGATGAAAGCTCCATCTACATCTCCGGCGAATGGTGTAATCAGGCTCAGTGTTTTTTTCTTATCAAGGATAAATTCATATACTAAATTGTGCCCGATTTTTTTTAATTCCACTGTACGCCATGGCGAATATCAGGCGAAGAAGCATCGTCATCATTAGGAGCTTGCCGAGCGGATTTTCTCTATTCCAGTCGTGAATTTCTGTAAATAAATAAAGAACTAAACTGGCTGAAACTGAGAGGTCGGCGAAGTTCACATGAAAGTTTAACTGGTTCGCAATCCGTTCATGTTAGTCAGTTTCAACTAAGAGGGGGTTATCTATGGTTTCAACTGGCAAACCTGTCAGATCGTGTAGAGTAGTCTTAAGGCGCGTTTAGGCTATGCAACAAGATGTAAAACAACGTGTTTCAAAACGGTGTAAATCCTAAAGAAAAATGTTTCAGAACTGACCTGATTGAAAATAATTTTCGTAGTTTATAACAATGTTTTTTTTTGTCACCTTAATGTTTTGCAACACGTTTTAAAACAATATGCTTCAGAAAACTTATTTTGACAAAGCAGTTTACGAAACTTCTTACATAGTCTAAATGCTTTAGGTGTACGTTATCTTTTATGTTTCAGGTATTTTTCCTATCGGCAGGTACAATTGCTGTTTATAATAAAAATCACCTGGAGTTAGATCACCTGTATGACGGACAAGATTTTGGGTTGGACGGAGGTATGCGATATTCATATGTTGCCGCTGAAACTAGTGAAATTTATTACATTCGGTTAGTATCAAATTTATAATTGATAAAAATCTTTCAGTGAATGAAAAAATGCCTTCAAGCGTCTTGACTTAGTACTGCCCACACACTATCGGTGTTAACAAAGAACTGCTCTATTCCTACACCATCCTCATCAGAAAATTAGTTAATAATCACCTTAGAAACATCTAAAAACGAAGTTTGGGCGATTTTAAAGTTTTTCGTTTTTATTTATTTCTCCTCTCCTCCGGTATTAATACGGTGTCACAATTTCATCACATTCAAGTTCGTAGTTTCCAAGTTATACGTTATAGGATTACAATATCTATGTATCAAATTATTCTATAGACATAAAATTCAAAGGCAACCTTCGGATAGGTCTAAACTGACACCTCCACCACCAATGCAATTTCACCCCCTCCCAAACACAAATGTAAAATGATCAGGAACTCCTCAAACGTCTAAAAACTAAGGTTGGAGGGGTTTTGGTAATTTTTTGTTTTTTACTAATTTCTCCGCTGCCAAAGCACCGATATTCAAGATTATAGTAGCATCACCTACAATAATAGCCCCACAATATATCGCTACCCAACTCATCACAATCACAATCCATATAGCGGTTGCTGAGCTTGCCTTATCTCTAAAATGATGAAAAAAAAAATAAAAATTGCCGTGACAGGTCCAATTGTGTTATTCGAGGGGACCTTTTCCACCGAATATGTCATTATTGTGCCATCAACCTCCTTTATTTATTTATTTATTTATTTATTTATTTATTATCCGTAAGACATGAACTTACATGTATAGGACTTGTCACATAATAAATACTTACAAGCTAACATAGTCACTGACAGAATAATATCATTTCTCTATAAGAAAATCTTTCAATCCTTTTTTAAAAATATATACAGTTGGACTAGATTTTATGTCATTCGGAAGCAAGTTAAAGATCTTGAGTCCCAACACATTTGGTGTCACACTACATAACCTATATCTAGCATAAGGTACATGCAAGCGATCACTTTGCCTTGTATTAATAGTGTGTACCTGACTATTTAAAATAAATTTGTTTTTGTTTGAGAAGGTGTGAGTAGCCATCTCAAATATAAATAATGAGGGAAGTGTCAATATTTTAAATTTTTTAAATATATCTTTGCAGCTGTGCCTGCTGTCTACAGCTGCAATACATCTCAAAATTTTTTTCTGGCTTAAAAAGACATTTTTTGCATATGTGGAGTAACCCCAAAAGCATAACCCATATTTCAGCCTGGATACCACTCGTGCAAAATATATAGCTCTAACTGGCTATCGGTTAGTACGGTTTTCAAGTTTCTCATTACAAAAGACTGCGAGTTCAGTTTTAAAATGACAGCATGACAATGTGCCTTAAAATTAGTAGTATTATCGAGATAGATCGCTAAAAATTTTACGTGATCATCCCGTACCAATGTTTGATTGTTCACTTTTAAAAGTGTCAAAGCACGGAATATGCTTGAAATTCTTCAAGGTATCCTTGAATAATATAAACTAGTTGGGAAAACTGGGCAAAACTAAAATAATGTTTTCCAATATCTCTTGTTCTGTGGATGAGAATTTTGTGTATGTATGGGACATGGGGTGGTATGATATGCATAATAGCATCTTATTAAATTTTGAATTTTATATCCCTTAATTAGGCTAATTGATTTGGGCAGGAAGTAATCTAGACTTTGGTCTTCGTCCCCCAGTTCTGTTCTAATAATAAGCGACAGATCGTTACTGTCTTCAAATGGCAATTGAAACTGTTTTCCCAGTCGTGGTATGCACGTGCCGGCTTTGAAGTGTTTCTAAATTAAGCGTGACACTAAAGTAGAATAGGGCAATATTGGCGTAACGCTGATGTGTAAACATATCATATGAAATACATGCCCCCTACTCCAGGAAAATAAGGCCAAAAGTAAGACCATCTACGGAATGAGGACGATCAAGCTGAATTTAGGCAGCATTGATGCTCCAATGAAGCATAAAAAAATCTCATATGCCTATTGTTGTTCTTAAGATATCGAATGTCATAGGTCATGGAAGTCGGTTTTACTTCCCACACATACAGGGTTGGGATAAGGTATGGAACCAAGCAAATATCTTTGAAACGGAAATGGTGATATTGCTGAAAATTTGCAGGTAAATGTAGTGACACATAATGTATCCGAAGACATTATGTTAGCTATTAATGTACTTCCGGACTAACCGGAAGTATCCTCATCTTTTTTTAATTTAAATGGGACACCCTGTATATTTCTGCAGATTCTAATACATTTTGTTTCGAATACGTCCATAGTGGATTAAGTATTTGTTTCTGTAAAAATGGGAATGATATCTTACCCAATAACAGTAGGCAAGAGCAGATTTAGAAGAAAAATGTAATTTCAAAACGAATTTCATTTGAATGTGTCTGCTCATTTGTTGACTCCATATTATGTTGAATCTGTAGAGGCTTAGTAGAGTTTGCATATTTGGCATTTGTTCGGTCTTCAATAGTCCTTTGTTTCGTCAAGCCATCTACAAAGAATTGACTATATTCATGTAGAGATGACTGACATGCATTTAATCTATGAACTTGCTGATGACAGTGCATTAGAAGCCAGGCGACTCGATTGTACAAATTGAATTCTAATCATAACCTTCCTGGTCGAACATTCTTTCGAAGTAGTAATCAGCTTCTTCTATATGGGTGTCCCAGAATTTTTTTGACATGTGATATTTTCGTAACGCAAAACGGTTCAAGCAAGAACTGAGTGGTACTTTAGAAGGTTTCTTGCTCTCCAAATTTCACACACACACTGACTGGGTGCGGCAATAGCAATGTCTGCACAGGGCGACATTATGAGTGGCCGCCGGCCCCGGGGGGGGGGGATTATAAATTTTTTTTATTAGTTGATTCATGATAATAAAAAAAATATTTTCCACACATGTGTTTTAATTAATTTATGCTTACGATTTCAAGATTAAACTAAAAAAATTAACGATAGATTGCAGTAGGGGCATAAAAAGTAAGGCACTACGATAATTATATTCAAGTAAACAATTTATTTTTCTAGGCAAAATTGTGGATTGAAATTTGAAAGAAGAAGCTAGGGGTGGATTCCAGGCGTTTAAGTAAGAAAAAAATGATTCATAAGCAAGAAATGATAGGTCATTCACTACCCTTGAAAAACCCACTTACTTTTCTTTTTTTATCCGTTTTTGTTACAAAAATATCAGGCGTCAAGCAAATTATCATTTCATTTGTCTTATGCTTATGATTTTACGGAAAAAATAAGTTTGCATATAAAACTAAAGGTACCACAAGATTTTAAATAACATGGGGATACCATTTATGTAGGAAAACCTATGGGATGCTATTTGAAAAAAAAAGTTGGGGGTGAGTTTTCGAGGTTGACGTACAAAAAAAAAATGTTTTGAATGCATGGTATGATAGACCCTATAGTACCTTCAGACGTACCACTCAGTTCTTGCTTGAACCGTTTTTCGTTACGAAAATATCACGTGTCAAGGAAGTTCTGGGACACCCGGTATATATGTTACGGCCACTGTTGTAAATTGGGCATTGACGACATTGGCCGGACATTAACTTTAGAAGCCAAATATGCAGGCCAATATCGTTATTGCCCAGGCTATAGCGAGAATGACCGTCAGTCATGGACAAGATTGAAAATATTTTAGTTTTTGCAGCTTTGTCCAGCCATTCACGACATGGACGATCAATGAATGGGCAAAATTGATATTACAGATTAGGGAAACTATTTGAAAAAAATACGGAGAAAATTAAAAAAAATATATTTCCATCGCTTCACAAAAAAATTGGAAGGAAACCTAAAATATCAAATACCCAATCATTAAGTATGACAACTTAAAATATACAAATACAATACAAAAATGTATTTATTCAGTATAAGCATATAAATACATTGGACAGCCACATATCTATAAAAATTAGATCAAAACATCCACTAAGCATCTTTAATACAACATGGTAACGAATCGTGACACTTTGAATTGCAGATTTTGCCATTGGCATGGAACGCACATTTTTGCTTTTTTGTACCCACCCTTACATGTAGCATCGCTTATATCCTTGGCCTCCAAAAACTCTATTCTGTCTTAGAACTTCTCTAAGTGAAATTTCTTTCCATTTAATATAGTCGCAGAGGTTTTCCAATACTACAAGCCTTTCCAAACATGGATTGAATTCGCTTCGGACATTAACGAGATTGTCTGGGCTCAGTCGTAAAAACGTGAATCCATGCCCAGTTTATCAACACTGCCCAGTTTATATGGATATTCACGCTATTGGCCAGTCATCATCAGGACGTCCCGCTGTAATAGGACATTCACGACAATGGCCGGCCAATATCGTTAAAGACCGAAATATTATCTTTGATCGTAAAATATGTATATGTTACGGTCAAAGATGATATTTCGGTCTTTAACGATATTGGCCGGTCATTGTCGTGAATGTCCTATTACAGCGGGACGTCCTGATAATGACCGGCCAATAGCGTGAATATCCATGTAAACTGGGCACTGTTGATAAACTGGGAATGGATTTACGTTTTTACGAGTTTGCCCGGGCAATCTCGTTAATGTCCGCACAAGAGTGGGCTGTCAAGGTTTGACTAAAATATAGGTTATGTTATTCTCATTTTGCCATTTTTGTGTCTGTTTGTGTAAGTAGAGTGTGAGTTTAACAGCTTTAAGCATACAGTAGGTGGTAAATATGAGTGCAATGCGTGAAAAATTCATTGAAAAGCTGAACTTGCTTATTGAATCAAAGCGAAATGATAATAAGGCGTTTTTGAGTGGAAGTGAATACGAACAGCAAATTAGCAAATTAAAAGGCGCGAAAGAAGTGCTTTGTACCGAGAAGTCTAAGAAAATAACGAAACATTACGGAATATATTTATCAAACAGCTGCCCTAATCTGTAATATCAACTTTGGCCATGCATTGATGGTCGATGCTGTGAATGGCCGGACAAAGATGCAAAAACTAAAATACTTTCAACCTTGTCCACGACAGACGGGCATTCTCGTAATAGCCTGGGCATTAACGATATTGGCCTGCATATTTGGCTTCTAACGTTAATGCCCGGCCAACGTCATCAATGCCCAATTTACAACAGTGGCCGTAACATATACATAAAAAAGTCACATTAATGTACGAAATGCAGGACGATGAAGGCCGATGACAGAGCAGAACGCCCGGACATAGTAGGGAAATAAACTGATTCTATTATGTAAATTTGAGGTTGTAAGACTGATTTTTTTTATATTTATAATTGGCTGTCCATTGACCTATGAAAAAAAGACCTAGCGGTATATTATACTTTGTTAGGCACATCCGAACATTGCCCTGCCAGTGACAGAAACCAAGGAACATTTTTCTGATGTATTCATATATGCTTCAAATTGTTGTATACTATGTAACCTTGAATTGATTTCAATGAAATTTCGACACAGTATTGTTACCACGGTAAGGATGGAAAACGAATATGGTTTGTAGAAGCCGTGTTAGTTAGGGTGCAGTAATAATAAAAAACTAAAAACATAAAAACGGTTCAAACTATACGTTTGAAGCTTGCAGAATAAAAGCTGTCGTCCTAGTTTCTACTCAGGGAGAGGCAAGACACTATTTACGAGAGTTTTTGTGTTGGATGTTTGCGAGCGGGTGGGAGATGATTTGGTAGCAACAGCTTCATGTAATGGGAAAACAATAAAATGGTATCACCGTAGTGTGTGGGAAGTACTGAGTCAATCAACTTGACTACGCTTTTGTAATACCGTTTCGCATTAGATTTGTGGATTTTGGTCTAACTTATAGCTGGCCGATCCCCAAAATTGAACCAGCTGGATCAATTCTATGGGACATCCGAAGTTGCTAGTTAACTGTGCTCCAGAACAAAACATGAAAGACTTGAAATTGGATAATAATTGTTCTGTGTAACTCAATAAGAGACAAGCTTAGTACTTGTTGAAAAATTTGCCTGTTAATGAAGGAAAGAGCGGATTGCTCCATTCTAGCTGAAGGCAGTTATTTTCAACAGTTCTTAACGATCAAGGAACGTTACGTGTTACCTTGTGCTATTAAAATGGTATTGTAACAAATTGTGTTGTAAAACGATACGTGCAAGATTACGCATGGAAGGGTGCAAAACATATTGACCTAAGGCCCGATTTTATCAACATGTATATTTAACAAAGACTTTGACAAAGCTTTTCTATTGGATGTTATTTAGCAAGAGCTTTCTATTGGGTATTGAGGGCTAGGTTAATAAATATCATTTAATAGTATTTTATCAATATTGAAAACAAAATGTCAAAGCTGGATGACACTTTTCATCATATCGTATATAAGTTTTATAACAAAACTACTGTTGTAAGAAGTGTATATATGTTGCAGCATAGGCGACGAATGAAGTTTGCAGCTCGAGACGAAGTCAACGATCGAAATAAATACCTATCTTTTTGAATAGCTGAAATTAGATCACAAATCCCAGTAATAAAGTACCTAACCAAATACGTTTCATTGACGCGATCCGCTGCGCAAGATGCTGGGTGGCCTAGTGGTAGAGTGTTCGATAGCGAATCACTGTGTTTCGAGGATGGTGTTGGTTCGAGACCCAGCCCTTGCAACTACTTTTTTTTTATTTTTTTAACCAAAATATTCATTGATATGCTTTTTACTCATATTACACACATTTTTTTGTACCATCGACATAAATATGTTTTTGGATCAAATTTTATTAGGCATTTTACTTGAAATAGTGCAAAATCTAAGGACCGGAGGCGGTGGGGAATTCAAAGTCAGTGGAAGTGAAGTTTATCCGTCAATATTCAGTGGATCTATTGTCAGCGGTCAATATCAATCGCCAATGGCTCTGATTGCGGTATCAAAATGAAATTATTCCAAAAAAGTAAAATTTTTTTACTTGTGTGTTCGGCATCGACTATTCTATTATTAATTTTTCCTGTACTCTCAAAGCATCTAATAAAATTTAATTCAAAAACACATTTATGTCGATGGTACAAAAAATGTGTGTAACATGAGTAAAAAGCATACCAATGATTATTTTGGTTAAAAAAAAATAAAAAAGGGTACTTGTAAGGGCTGGGTTTCGAACCAACACCACCCTCGAAATACAGTGATTCGCTGTCGAACACTCTACCACTCGGCCACCCAGCATCTTGCAGAGCGGATCGCCTCATCGGAACATATTTGGTGAGGTACTTTGTTACTAGGATTTCTGATCTAATTTTAAACATTCAAAAAGATATTTATTTCGAGCGTTGACTTCGTCTCGAGCTGTAAACTTCATTCATCGCCTATGTTGCAACAAATATATATTTTAGTTACAACTGTTACAAGTATTTTCACGAAGTACGTCACACGGGTTCGGGAGCCATCGGCGTGTTTTCGGCTCTGGATTCAAAAACCCATTTTTATTTTGATATAACTTTTGAATTATTGCGAAAAAAAAGAAAACAAAAACAGTTTAGTTGTAAAACTTATATTTGATCTCTCCATTTATCACAAAAAAAATTATTCAAAAACCTAATTTTTTGTCATCATTATCATTTAGCAGAAGGAAAAACTAGCGATCAGTACAGTTTTTGCGGAATCTGATTGGTTGAAATTAGCAGTTTCTAAACTCTTTGTTAAACAACAAAATGCAATGTTTCACCCATTAAGGATGGAAAATCAGACTGGAAAAGAATTAGATGGTTCATAATGGTCGATTGTGTATAAAGCATGTCATTTTTGACCTTTTTGAGGCAAACTTCAAGAGAAATCAATAGTTTTCAGAGAACTTTGACAGATGCATGTTCTTGAACGGGCTGCTCTGATTGGTCAAAGCCTTTGTTAAAATGCATCTGTTGATAAAATCGACCCTTAATGTTTCATATATATTCAATAAACGCCATGTGTATTAATTATATCAGGACATCATGGCCCGCACTCATATCAGACCATCGCATTATGAAACAAAATACAAGTTAACCAAGTCGCAGAATAACTATATATTTTTTCATAGGTACAAACTATTCAAAACTTTGCTCAGTGAGCACACCGAAGTTTGGAGCTCTTACGAGAAAAAGTGGGCACAACGTCAAAAGAGGTATGAAGAAGTAGAAACCGAAATGGAGTCTGGCGGGGAAACACTATTATACGAATTAAGTCGCGGCGCCCTGCTTGAAGCTCCTAAGACAAGACTCCTTATATTTGATGACTTATAGACGACGACATCATTGACATGATGCCTTCTCCTGCAGCTCTATACAGTTGTCACTTTGTATTCTGTCTAAGAAAAATGTATTCTAAACCCGTGCTTTGGAATTCTTGGCAGCTAATTTAGTATTTATGATAATACGGCATTGTAGTTAATGAAGTATGATTATTATATTTATGTACAATGTTGATATGTTCTACGTAGTTGTCATTTCAATAATTCAGTCGGTCAACGAATGGCAACAAAAGCGTCATTTGAAAGTTACGATCCATGATTGGTAGGTGAAAAACGTACACTGAACCAAAATTGACCCTAAATATAATGAAAAAGCTAATAATTAATATAATAAACATATTCGTTACTTTTGAGCCGAAGAGCGAGTTTATCAATATCATGAAAACTAATTCATTATCGCTATTACAATTAGGTCCGTTAAATCGATGGAATCTATTCATTAATATAAAGAGCTATAACATTAATTTGAGAAATGCAGTTCCATTATTGTGATGACCACAGTCATTGTTTTTTAATAAACATATTTCATTAATTTACCGTATGAGATGATGTAGGTAATGACATGGTCCATTGATCTGATGCAATAAATCTTATTACTAATGAATGGAATTCATCGAATGAATGATATTTTTCTTTAATTCAATATATTAATATACTGATTTCGTATTATTTATAAAATCTATTGATCTTTAACTATACTCATTAATAATTTGTTACATTCATATACAAATTTTATTTGTAGTCAAAACAAAACTGTGAAATTATAGATACGTATACATATAAAAGTACAAATGCAAAATAAAGCAGTAAAAGCACAGATCATAAAAATAGAAAATAACAATACACAATTAAAAGTAGAAGGCAACTTTACAAAGTTTCAAATATTGCCTTGACGGAAGCATTGAATTTCACAGACTTTTAGTTTTTGAAAGCTTGAACTTGGAAGGTAAAAAAATGCATGAAGAGAAAAATATTTTTCTCATCTCTCGATAACATAAACGATGTTTATAAAAAAACCACGTCTTCATTATATTGGCTGTATCGTCAGAATTGATGAACACACCAATTTGTATCTGCTCGAACTCTATGTATAGATGTTATATCATAAGTGCAGAAAGAACCGATTGCATCATCAATTATTTTGTTCTTCGTATTTATGTTAGTATGTTGATTTGACATCATTTTGAACATTTCAACCAATAGGAACAGTTTCCTACCGTCGTATCGTCGGATCTCGTGTGCATCGGAACTAAGCTTTACCTCGACTGCAACAAAATGTCATGTTGACAGTTCGTTACTTGATTATTCCTTGCGTGAGGGACGCTCAAGTAACTGTCGAAATACAACACCGTACTTAAGGGACACTCAGGTATTAAGGGACGCTTAAGTATCAACTAAGGATGCGGCCTCTAAATACTAACTGTTGATTGAAAACCCAACGCTCTTTCTGTGATTGTGTAAGACTTCTATATTGAAATGTGCTTTCAATAATAAATTGATTTAAAGGCTTACTATCCGTTATTCACTCTTATGTAAAACGTGAATGATATTTTTTCGTTTTGGATTTCGATTTATTCTGCTCATACTCAATCCATAGGACAATACGTCAACACATCTGTTGTAGTTCATGTCTGCCATTATTGGTTGCTCAATTCAAGTGCTACAGGTACTGGATTGTACCACTACCATTATGAAACACTAGCAAATAATTTAAGTGTAGGGGTGCATGTTATAATAATCAATGCTAGTGGAACAATCCTTTAAGTACCTTTAGCTTTTGAAATTATCACTTTAGACCCTAAGTGTGTAGTTTGTTGGAATTGTTCTATCGAGAGGAACACAATAAGGCAAAAATATACAGGGTGTCCCATTAAAAACTTTGAACTGGACGTCACATGACCAAAAACAAATACCTCATTGGGTAACCCAATGACAAGAAAATACACAATATTTGTTCTAATTTACACACCCATAATTATAATTCTCTACTACTGCCCACTTCCGATATATTGCTTGTGTTAATCGTCGTGGGACACTCTGTATATGATTACAGCGCCTTATGTATAACTGAAACAAATGCCAATTCGTTATCATTAAGTTATCCAATAATAATTATTCTGTTTTGTCGGGATGTACAAAACTTTGTAATATGATACAGACATGAAATAATAACTCCATGTTCGAAGGGATTTCACTAAATTCCCTCAACCCTAACACAATCTCTTTACCCTTTCGTGTCAGCTTTGCCATAATCCCTTTATTTTCGTCAAAGGGAATACGCGGGAGGAGCATCCACACATATTTAGTCCAACAAACACAGACATTGAGATCTCGAAGCGGCAGTTAACAACAAATCTTAACTGTGCGTTCTAGCATGAATCGTTATCGTTTCACGTACCGTTTGAGCTTTTAGGAAATTACGTGAATGATCACACTTGTGAGAAATGCAACCAACGTGATTTCCCTGAATATGCCGACAAAGGACACATACATATACATAACCAAACAAGTATAGTTTGGAAAACATCGGTTTGGCGAGTGGTTAAACCGGGGATAAACTATATCGTGTTTGTGGTTGTGCCAAAATATCCAGTGTCAGATAATAGGATATTACAAAGTAAAATTGAAATACTCCGCTGACACTATTGCGCTTTTATTTTCCATGCTAGAGGCCAGGCCATATTTTAACTTTTAACCGCTAACGTGCGGTCTATGATACCTCATTGACTACATTATGTACTGAAATTTTACAATGCACCGCATTTGGTCAGTTTGGTGCTGGGTACTTTTTGCTGAGGTCTTGACGATTTTTTTCAGTTGGTCGCCAATAGGTCATATGTATAGTATACTATAACGGACTAGTATCATGAATTTTTTTGGTTGCATATGATAGATTACGTCATAAAAAGCATCTCATTTTTTTTCTCCGATTTTTTTGGGCACAGGAAAGCCGTGAAAATAAGGAAAATATTTGAATTCTAGGGCAGTGACGTCACTGCTCTAAATGCGAGCAGCCAATCAAAAGACAGATATGTGTGCTATGTTGCCGCATTCTGATGGCGCGCGAAATGCCGGAGCTGTACGCGGGCTGGCTCATCTATCTTGTCTTCTGTTCCCGTCTGCGAGTCGGAGCTGTTCTTGGCAACAATGCACTGCTGATGCATCGCGCGGTTTGCACTGATTGGCTGAATTTGAATTCCCTTCTTTAAACTTTAGAATGGAATTACTAAAAAACAAAATGATGTAGCGAGTAACGAAATGCAGCAGTACGTTTATTTTTGTATGCACTAAGCGGTTATAACAATTAAGTCATTGTTCTTAACCTCGTGATACTAGTCCATAGAAAAATTCTATTGTACCGGTTTCTACAACCTCACATTAGCCATTGTGTACTGCAGAAAAATACGGAAGTTTTCTTTTTTTTGCAGCATCAATCATCATTCACCTATAATAGAAAATACATGAAGACGACGCAGATGCAGATTACAATCCCGATAAAGATGAAACGGAAGATCTACAAGGTGAGACAGTGAATGAGACAGAATATCTGTCACTCGAGAAGGACCCAAAGTATTTGGGGGTTACACTGGATAGAACGCTAAGCTTTAAGGAACATCTTACGAAGACAACGGCCAAACTCAGAACCCGAAACAACATCCTATACAAGCTATGTGGAACCACATGGGGCTCCTCAGCGTCCACACTTAGATCAACAGCTCTGAGTCTGGTGTACCCCGTCGCGGAGTACTGTGCACCGGTGTGGATTAACAGCCGGCACACCAACCGTGTTGATGTCCAACTCAATCAAACTATGCGCATTATATCAGGCACAATCAGGCCCACGCCCACTTATTGGCTACCTGCACTAAGCCACATAGCTCCACCATACATCCGCCGTGAACATGCTCTCGTTAGGGAGTACAGAAAAATTAAAGCTGATCCTGCACTCCGTTCTCACGTTGGAGTTGCCGACAATGACATAAGTAGGCTTCGCTCATAAAAACCGCCCCTAAGATCTGCAAAGACACTGCTTGACAATAACTTCAATACAACTGAACGTTGGAGAGAGGACTGGGAGAAAAATGCAACACCTGTCAACCGGAACATGCCGTGCATCACAAGCAAACCGGAGGGCTTTAACCAACCAAGACGAATCTGGGCAACACTCAATAGAATAAGGTCGAACAGCGGCAGGTGTGCCGACTCACTTTTCAGGTGGGGAAAAATACCATCCCCAAATTGCGATTGCGGTGCTGAAAGACAAACCATCCAACACCTGGTGGAGGAATGTCCGCATAGGTCCTACAATGGTTCTCCGTCCGACTTTTTGATTGCGACAACGGAGTCAATTGAGTATATTTGTAACCTGGACGTTTGTTTGTAGAATCTTAATATCGGTTGTTTATTATCATGACTGTTTGTAACGTGTTGTTCACTCTGTTCATATATATGTATGTATACACTGTAAATGCAGTTTAAGTACCTGTGATGTAGCCATACGCTAAATAAATAAAATAAATTGGAGTGTGAGCTCTATCGCAGCTTATTTTCTCAGACGTAAGGACTAGTAAAGTCAAATAAAGATTTTCGTTTTTTCAGGCAATCCTGAAGATCTGAGAGACCTCAATTTTTTTTTACTTTCGTCAAACGAGACGGAATCTCAAAACTGCGGTGGGATTTGTAATCAGCACCCTAAAATTATCCAAAACACGAGGTTTCATCTTAATAGGAAGCCAAATAAAGATGTTATATTTTTTATGCAAGCCTGAAGATCTGACAGATCTGAAATTTTTTGTTTTCGTCATTCGAGACTGAACCTTAGAACTGCGACCGGATTTGTAGTAAGCCCCCTCAAATTATCCAAAACATAAGGTTTCATCTTAATAGAGAGTCAAATAAGGATTTTCGTTTTTTCAGGTAAGCCTGAAGATCTGAGAGATCTGAAACTTTTCATTTTCGTCAAAGGAAACAGAATCTCAAAACTGCGATTGGATTTGTAATCAAAAAGCTCAACATTGTTGTCACTTTACCTGGGCAAAGACCTGTATAGAATGTGTGTTAGACGGGGAACAGCTGTTAGATTCTCAGAAAATAATGTTATGTTATGTTACTGCTCATTAAACCCCGGTCACACGTGCAGGATTTACCTCGTTCTCACTTGCGCAAACCAGTTTGTATCGGAAAGCTCGTGCGTGTGGACGGTAAGACGGTAGCTCGCGCAAGCCGAAAAGCGCGGCTTGTGTAAATTTCAGTCTGCTGAAACTTTTGACTTGCGCCAACTGACCTGTAGGTAAAGCCTGTGTATGTTACCGTAGGGTTCAGTTTTAAGGATAGCAGCACCATGATGAAATAGTCAATCTCCGAATTATTAAATAATGGAGGTTTGCGCGAGTTTATTGAATGGTGTGGACATTCAGCGCTATACCGTCTTGCTTGCGCAAACTATACCGTGCAGGCAAGTCGCTGTGTATGGCCCCCGCTTTACAGATACTGGATAATGTAATTGATGTTTTTCAATAATTTCATATTCTTTCTGATAATTTATGAATAAATATTTTTTATATAAAAGTTGCTCCACTCATAGATACTTAAAAAATGATAGCGGTACCTCGTAATCTCAATTTGGGACAATACTTCCTTTGAATATTCTGCATATATATACGTGTGTAGGTATGTGTGTTATTACTTTTTTATTTTTACTCTTTAAGTGGAATTTATAGTAGCTTGAATACTAAACTTATGGCGATTGCGGCTATCTTTCTTTTCCAGAAATGGTGAATGCGTTCAGTAAAATTAATTCCGATAGTCTTCATGATCCTTTTGTCAGTAAATACCTAGGTACCACAAAATTACTTAGTTATTACTGTCATGTGCTCTTAATACGTCTACAAGGTTGATAAAAGTCATGTCCAAGTCTCTCTATACTACATAAGGACAACAGCTATAAGATAATCGCAATCTACCTATACAGGGTGAGTCCTAAATTGCCATTTTTATTTTAACTGTGTATAGAACACTGAAAAATAAGCAAGATATAAAATAAAAAAGATATCTGAGTTTGTGTATCAAAAAGAGACGACTGCAGGCAAGCCATAGATTCATAGCAGTCCCTGATAAGGGCCGAACGCTACGGCTTTTGAGTAAAGCCAGAGACCTTCTGGTGGGGGTTCTCACTGGCCATTGCCGGCTGAATAGACATATGTCACTCATGAGACTGGTAGAGGACGTCATTTGCTCCAGATGCTGGGAGGAGGACGAGACAGCGTTCCACTTTCTGGGCAGATGTGCTGTTTATCGCAACCTTAGGGTTCAGTTATTCGGCACGACGGATTTCGAGGTGAAGCCACTATATTCAGCGAAACGGTCGGACATTCTGGCTTTAGTCAGGAGGTCTGGTAGGTTCGACATGGAGTTTTCTAGGGTGTAGAATTTTAGTGTTTTCAGTGATTGGTTCAGTGGGATTGGCAAAAGGGCCAAAGGTACTACTAAGTACTATCAAGACGTACCTAGTCTGTTTATGTTTGGTTTCTTGCTCGGATTTTTTCCAAATCGATGAGGGATTGTATCTGTCAGATAGTGCAGTGGTCACTTTTTATTTATCGTTGTCAATTTTAAATTTGTAAATCCTAGAAGTAGCATATGATTATGAAACAACTTTTAGAATTTACCAATACAAAATTAACTATGATAAAGTGAAAGGGACTGGTGACTAGTGCACTAATTAATAGGTAGGTACAATAGGTACAATGTCTGATCCATAAGACAAAAATCCGAACGAAAAGCTAAACATGAACAGACTAGGTACGTCTTGATATTCATCAAACCCAGATTTACTATTTTTGATTCTGTATCTCGCTTATTTTTCAGTTTTTGGAATAAAGTTATTTGATAAAGTTGTTTTGACTTTGACTACTTCTACATAAATGTACACAGTTTTAAAACAAGTTTCAACTTAGGATTCACCCTGTATAAGGTTGAATTGTTATTGTACTCCTAATTATTCAGAGGACTCCCATTACGATAGGATTAATATGACGAACAGTTAGTTCTCGGGCTTTTCGGCCGGCGTCGACACGCTCTGCCGCCTTGACGTCGGCGCGCTTCGCTGCTTGACATTTCGCTAACACGAGTGGTCGGCATCCTCAGAAGCTGATGTCACCTGTTCGGCGTGTTCTCTCAAGTTATGCATTACTTACAGATGATGCATAATACAGACTTTGGCTGGAGTGAGTAAGAATGGTGGAATCTCAGTTTGCTGCTCTGCAATGTGATACACCTCGTTTGGTAGCACAATTCTCTCATCTGATCTAGAAATACTTCCACCAATAAGCTTAGTGACGTCCTTACGAAGCAAGGGTTTTTGAAGAAATGAGACTGCTTTCTTAGAGCCTCAGTTCAGTCCTCACCCAGTAATAATGATATCCTTAGGCAGTGGAAAATGAATGTTGGGGGTGAAATTTATAACACCGTGAAATTTTTTGTTTTCCAGCATACGACTAACGTTTTTAGGTTATGGTAGCTCTATGGAGATGCTATAGTAAAAAAATTTGACTCACATCGGTCACTCCTTTCAACCGGTTATTTAAGCTGGGGCTTGGAGAATGATGACTTTCCATCACACATTTTGTAGGACAAAATGTTTTTGGCTGTTTTACCTCGAATGTTGATATGTTTAATCTCTGTATATTAGACTACTATCATTATCATTATTCACCATTTAGAGGATTCCCATTGAGGATTTGCAACTACATATTATGTACATTGTATATTTCTAAACAGTGTAACTGACTCAACAGCTTTCGCCGACCGATCAAGCTTAGCGAACAGGGCTCATAAGTTGGATCGTAGAGCATGTAGAAGTGATTTCATTTCTTAGCAAAACTGCCAAATTTGGAGATTAGAAGATCCACGAAAGATTCATGGATAGATACATCCAAAACGTATCATTGTTTGATGTGGAATGTGATCTGGTAATTGGACGGTATTGCTTTAAACAGGACATTGCTTCTTGTCATTCCTCTGCGCAAGTCTGCTCTTACCGTTTTATTTCTTGATTTTGTTAGCAATGTGGCGCGCCTGGTTTTAATGATCACCTACGAATTTCTAACTGTGGGCTTATCTGAACTCTCAGGACTAAACCGATGCATTCAAAGCTGAAATTAGTTAGATACATCAATGAAATACCGCCTCATATATACAGCGATGTGATTGCAAACCTTGTCAAAGAATTCACAATGTTATTTTTGAACGTGCGCATAATAAATTAATAAATTTGCTTCGGAAGACATGCCTTTTAGAGTCTCACAATTTTGCCCTTTCATTTATTAAAACACCTTTTAATATACTCATATGTAGGTATCAATCAAGCTATTTGTAGTTATTGTGTTCCACACCAAAGACGTTTATAGCACGGTATATGCAATCCACAGTTTCGTTGCAGGACATTTAAAATGCAGGTCGATCCCTGTGGGATAGATTGACATGTATCAACTTAGCTGATCTCTCTGTGATATGGTGTGTGGTATTGGGGTAATAATTAGTTAACTGACCCACTAAATAACGATAGTTCAGGCAGATTTCCGTTTGTTATGCGGTGAGGTGTCTGTATTTAATAAAAAATGGACTCAAGTTGATTGACTCAGTACTTTCCACACATAACGGTGATTTCATCTTATTATTGTCCCATAGCATGAAGCTACAGTCTGAGATCTCCTTCCACCCCCCCTCATCGCCCGTCCGACCAAAAAAGTGTGCTTTCACAGGTCAATGGACAGCCTATTATGAATAGGTATAAAAGGAAAGAGCTTTATGACCACCCACCCCTCAACTACCCCAATTTCACCACCACCTAAAAAAAAGCACAAACCACTGCCATTGATTATAACATGTACCCCTTATGCTTATGTTTGTTTGATTTTTTGTCTTGGTACAATCCTTTAAGCACCTATAGTTCTTGAATTAATCACTTTAGACCTCAGGTGTGCTAGTTTGTTGGATTTGTTTTATCGAGAGGAATATAAGTCGCTAATACACAGGGTGTTTCATTAAAAATTTTGAATCGTACGTCACGTGATCAAAAACAAATACCTCATTGGGGAACGTAGTGATACGAGAAGATGCAACATTTGCTATAATTTGCCCCTCCAAAATTATAATTCTCTACTACTGCCCAGTTCGGATATATTGTTTGTCTTACTCGTCATGGGGCACCCTGTATATGATTTTGACTAATATAACGTCCTTTGATGTTAAAGAAACCAAGGGGTGACACACGTACCAACTTTAAGTACGCGGTTTTTAAGTTCGCGAACTTACTCGGCTCGACGCGGTGACACACGTGAAGCTGAAATCATTCATTTTGATAATTTTCCTAAATAAACAAAACTTTTAACAAACGCCAAACACAACAAGCGTTGCGCATCGATGGCCTGCCGAAACAAAGTGGTGGCTCCTCAGAGTATGTTAACTCTGTGGGTGGCTCGCTGCTCGCAGTACGAGCCGAAACAAGCTACGGGCAAGATTTCAAACCAGTTGGATTGCCGGCGGTTTGCGCGATGGTGTTAAAGTACGCGTTCTTAACCACAGGCGAAAAAGGTCATCGGGCCATAAGTACGCGTACTTGCTCGCACGTGTATCACCCCTTTCAGTTTTATCTAGTATGAATAGCGAATAACCCAACAGTGACGTAATTTACAGTTCACAGATATTTTCCCACAAGTGACAAGCAATCATTAATAATTGGTTAAAGTTGTCATTAGGTTGTCACATTGGTGTAAATATGTTTGAAGATACTCTTCAAAGTGTACCACCGAGAACTAGCGTTCACAGATGTTCCCTTAGTAAAAGAAGCAGATTAGTGGAGTCATTGCCTACAGCGCCTAATGCTTCAGTAGCTGCAAATCTCAAAATTCGTTTGCGAAGGATGACACTTTTGGATCCAGAGAAAACTATCAGCAAGCAGTACTTCAGAAATAAACTTTCTATGGTTAAGGAACAGAAAAGACAGTTGGAGACAGCACACTGGTACGCACACTATTTTTCCTACTACTTAAAGCATAAATCGGCTCTATGAGAATATGGAAATACACAAGAAACAAGTCATCAAAAGTATACGAAGCGAAGATCTTCCTATTTTTAAGCCTCACTATTGAATATATCACGAAACCTAGAAGAAAAAAGTAGCTATAATTTGTATCCTGTACTATTACTTCATTAGCTTTGCAAATAAGCAGACATCTATCATGAACAGCAGGGAAGGTAGCGTCAAATTTTCACGGGCGATTAAACTGACAATTTACAATTTCTGGTAGATTATCAGTATCACCTTAAAAAAAAAATAATGAAGTTGCATATGCTCGTTAAAGAAGATGTATCAACGATGTGGATAGACAGCAGCTGCTTCCCTATTTGGGATAGGAAAAAAGTCCCAGATAAAAAATGTAGAAGGCAATAAAATCTAGGTTCCAAGGTTATTCACCATTATACAGGCTGTCCAATAAGTATATGGCAGGTCAAGGCTACACTTCTAGAGTTCGTTTTAGCGAAACTCGAAACGAGCGTTGAGATTGGTGTCAATCGGCGCGGATTGACGCCCTGAGCCGAACGACATCACTCCTAGACTGCGGAAACGCCCCGGTACCATATGCGGAAGTTGGGTCTTGAACAAACTTCAGACTGTCGCTTCTGCTACGTGGAGGACGAAACGGCGGAGCGTATTCTTTGCTCCTGTCCAGTGCTGGATAATGCTAGGTTTCAGACATTCGAATTTGCCCAACTGGAACCTCATGACTTCAAGAAAGTTTCACCCTTCACGTTGATCGCCTTCGTAAAGAGGTGCGGACTGTACGGTGAACTCTAAAAATGTGTGAGCCACAATAGACACAATTGAGTCGCAGTGGAAGGAGGCAGCTCTGCCCCACTCACTTTCAACCTAACCTAACCTAAACGCCCCGGTAAAATTCTATGACACACTAAAGTTTCAGTACCTAACCTCACTTATGCCAAACGGTCAACTTAATGAGGTCAAATTCGGTTTAATTGGTCGTTAAATAAGTGTTAATCGATTCTGCTTGATCTCCTGAGTCGAATTGGACCTCTCCAAGGCTGAGGAAACGCTCCGATGAAAATCTGCGCCATTTAAAAATTTCAAACCTAACCTCAAAATTACTTCGATATTTCGATGCGTTTTCATGAAATATGTGGTCAAACCATATATCGTGCCAAAGCGCTAGATGAATACAACACAACGCCACCAGTCGCAACATCCTAAAATGGGAAATAAAAGTTATGATACCTACTTTAAGTGTTTAATGTTAAAACTATTGAGGAAATATGAATAACCGAAAACCAGGTTAGTTTATGTTGAATTAGGTTTGTGTAAACGTATAACGGGGGGGTTGGGGGCACCCGGCCCCCCCACACGTCACTGTCTTTGAATATTTTGAATAGTCTAAGCAGCACAAGTTTCCCAAGTGAGATTCTCACCTGTTCGGTTTCTTCCATAGCATGGGGGGGTAGGGCCCAGAGGAACGTATTTTGATTAATTTCCAATTGAGAATCAAAATAAACGGTGGTAAGTCTATGTAGATTTGGTACAATTTAAGTCAAGATGTCAGGTTGAGTCGCTAGACACAACTTTTTACCTGAACCGATTTGTTTACTTTATATTAGGTAAGCTATTGCAATTTGTGAATTTCAAAGTAGCATAGACTTTCACCAAAATGTTTTCTCGCGCTGGTAATGGTCTAGTTCGTCTCAGGACTTCAAGCCGAGTCGATTAGAACCCATTTCGGCTTCAATAGTTCAACTAGTGTGGTTAAGTTAGGTTTGGAATCTTCAAAGTGCTGTAGTTTTCCACCGGAGCGTTTCCTCAGTCTGAGAGTGGTATCGTTCGACCCAGGGCGTCAATCCGCGTCGATCGACACCAATCTCAACGCCCGTTTCGGGTTTCGCTAAAACGAACCCTTACCCACCTGGTACCGTTTAGCGCAAATTATTATTTTTGATGTAAGTAGCATACCTCAGCACCTTCCGCCAATCTCCGACGAGTCACCAGGCTAACGGCTAACCTAGAAATGTGTTTATCTTGTGACAAGTAACACAGGTAAATAAGTGACGTTAAGGCTGCAAATGTCACAGTTCAGAATCACTGTTACTTGGAAAAACCAAAGAATGGTTGACCCGTGCTGCTAATGTGCATATCGCGAAATAATGTATATGTTCAATGACGCCAATACTCCAATCAGATTGTCGTTGCGAGTTCGGTACAGTACTAAGTATAGATAGGGCATACCTTTAACATTTTAATGGAATCAACGTCTTTTCCACAAAAGGGTGTAATTTTGAGACTTTAAACGGTAAATATTCACACATTTATCTACCCTACATTGAGCAAACCTCCGGAGATACTTTACCAATCCTCAACGCCGGATCGGAGAATCGCCGGAAAACCAACGGTTCGATGATGTATGGAAGATTGACTAGTCATACCAGTTACCGAAAGGGCTTCTTTGGACTCGTGTTCGGTAATGGAAAAAATAGTTTACTTTGATAAGCTTTACATGTCATACTACTTTGTTCCAGCTTGGTATTGTTGTAAAGGACACTTATTTTTCTAGACATATAATTTGCCTTTTGCAACATAATTTTGACATGAATTATAAAAAATACAATTTGATTTAATCTTTATATTTATTCCATTTCAGGTTAGTTATCCACCCGTTCAGCAAGGTGTCATTCGTATTGGACTGGATATTTTTCCTGAATTGGTTCGGGATATACATGTTGCTGCCGATGTATGTTTTATTGGATATTCGCAGATGGCCCGTACAAATTGTAGTAATAAGAGTCCTGAATAAGCCTCTGGAGCTACTTGTATTACTAACCTTTCTCTGCCGGGGATACGTAGATCACAGACAAAAAGAGATTGTATTAGACTTACGAAAAATAGTGCTTCGATATCTTAAGACATTTTTTATACTGGATCTCACCATTCTTTTTCTAGACTTAGGTATGTTACTGGGAAACCCCCCCGAACACTTCCATACTCAGGACATGATCCTCAATCTATTGATGCAGATAGGTTTATTAGGAAGGGCCATGTCTCACATTCAAATTTTATGTATATTACTAGAGAGAATTATTTCTTCGCGAACAAAAAGAGTGGTGATATATCATGCATACTTTACTATACTCATGTTACACTACCTTACTGTAATGAATGTCCTTGTGCCCAAATATGCAGCCCGTGCTGAGACCAACTTTCCACCTCAGTCGTGGCTGACTGCGGTATTTCATGGTAGACAGTATAAACTTGACAATATTTACTTTGAGTCACAGATGCTGGTCGGTTGTTACTTCTTTGGTGTACACTATCTAAAAACCAAAATATGGTATGTCCCGGAACAGATATTCCTAACTTTTGTCGCATTGGTTGGTAGACTTTATACACTTTACCTCTTAGCTGATATTCTCTTAGTCTTCGGGACTGAATCTCATCCAGAAAGTCGATACGAAAAATTTATCGTGGAGGTAAATGAATATATGGCTGCAAAAAATCTTCCAAAAGATCTCAGGTCCCGATTACTCAAGTACTATGAGTGCAAACTACAAAAACATTTCTTCCGAGAGGCAGAAATAATGGATAGCTTGTCAGAAAGACTAAAAATGGAGATGTTCCTGCATTTTGCGATGAAACTGATCCAAAATAATCCTTCGTTAAGATTACTTCCAGCGTCAACCCTAAGCATCCTTATCTCAAAAATGAAAGCCGAGACATTTCTGGCAGACGATATAATATGTTCGATCGGAAAACCACATGAAAATATATATTTTATCTCATCGGGTACAGTAGCAGTTTTCAACAGTAATGGCCACGAACTTGATCACTTGGAAGATGGACACGATTTCGGATTAGATCTAGGGCAAAACTATGCATATGTGGCAATGGAGACAAGCGAAGTATACTACGTTAAATATGCAGTTCTGCAAGAAGATACAATCCAATATCATGATATATGGAGAACGTATGAAAAAAGGTGGCTCATATTACATCACAAATATCAGGAACTTGGAGAGAGGCTTAGAGAAGGAGGAGATACGATGTTACACGAGTTGAGAAGGGGACAGCTTTTAGAAAATCTGAAACATAGGAATGTGCTTTAATACCTGTAAGCCCACTTATGACCACATCCGACGTTTTATCAAGAACTAGAAGAGAGGCTTAGAGAAGGGGAAGTACGATGTTGCATGAGATTGAAGGACAATTAGGAATATACCGAGATAGGACTACAGTTTAGTTCGTGTTTCGTCTGTATTTTCTTTTCCGTTGTGGGTTGCTTAACTCTCAGAACTGTCAATATAGTACTTTGACGCATACGTTGTGATTTTATTATTTTTTTTATAACTAAGTAGACCGCGTAGGCACAGCCTAAATATTAGGGTACCGCGGATGCTATGTAGTTTGCAACAATTTCGTGGAACATTAATGTCATGAACGGTTTATTGCATTTCTGGTCATTAATTCATAACTTAGTGATTTGTAAACGTACATCCAATCCAACAAAGCCCTTTATCTTAGCAATGGTAAATATTTCGTCATAAATCCATTAACGTCAAACATAAAAAAACTAAAAGAGATTACAATTGAGGTTTTGAATAATTTTTTTTTTTGTCATAAATGGAAAGATCATACACAAGTTTTATAACAAAACTGTTTTTGTTTTCTTTTTTTATCGCAATAGTTTAAAAATTATATCAAAATAAAAATGAGTTTTTGAATCGAGTAGGTGCCGAAAACACGCCAACGGCTCCCGAACCCGTGTGACGTCACCATGATGATCCTTTGACCAACGACGTCCTACTCCGATACTAGATTCTAGATTCCCAACCAATCGCTAAAATACTTGCTGGTAACTAGTGTATATTTATTGCAACATAGACGATGAATGAAGTTTGCAGCTCGAGACTAAGTGTACGATCGAAATAAATATATTTTTGAATATTTGAAGTCAGATTACAGATTACAGTAAGTAAGTACCTAATCAAATATGCTTCGTTGGAAAGATCTCGTCAATTAAAGGATGGCCCAGTGGCTAGAAAGTCCGGTAGTGGATTTCAGGGTCTTTGGATTAAAACCCAGGCCTTCCAACTTTTTTTTAAGTTTTTTTATCAAAAAATTTATTGATGTATTGTGCTTTTTGCACCTGTTACGCATATTTTTTCTACGACCAACATAAATATGTGATTGAATCAAATTTTGTTAGACATATTCCTTGCACTGCACAGTGCTTGTTAAATTTTTATGAATATTTAATTGTTAAGCTTCATTGCCCAAAGTTAAATAAATAATAATACCAAGTGATAGACAGAATGTGATTACGAGTTTGAGTTACTTTTTTTACATTAAAAAACTTAAAAATGAATGAATTGAATGGATGAAGGGATTTTGTTTTATTAACCAACTATTACATTAAAAAAAATTAATGGCGATTGATATTGACGAACAAACCTCTTTTCCACTGATTTTTTGAATTGTCCACCGCCTCCTGTACTTAGTTTTTAAACGGTTGCACTGTGCAGTGCAAGTAATATGTCTAACAAAATTTGGTTCAAACGCATATTTATGTTGATCGTAGAAAAAATGTGCGTAACAAGTGCAAAAAGCACATCAATAAATTTTTTGATAAAAAAATTAAAAAAAAAGTTGGAAGGCCTGGGTTTCGATCCAAGACCCTGAGATCCACTATCGGACTCTCTAACCACTGGGCCATACTTACTGGAATCTGTACCGCTTTCAACTTCAAACATTAAAAAACATATTTATTTCGATCTTAGACTTCGTCTCGATCTGCAAGCTTCATTTATCGACTGTATTGCAACAAATATCCACTAGTTACCAGTTTACCAGTACGTATTTACGCGAGTGGTTGGAAATCTAGGATCTAGTATCGGAGTAGGACGTTGTTGGTCGAAGGAGCATCCTGACTACCATAATGACGTCACACGGGTTCGGGAGCCGTCGGCGTGTTTTCGGTACTCGATTCAAAGACCCATTTTTATTTTGATATAACTTTTGAAGTATTGCGAAAAAAATGAAGACAAAAACAGTTTTGTTATAAAACTGCGAAAAAAAAGAAGACAAAAACAGTTTTGTTATAAAACTTATATATGATTTTTCCATTTATCACAAAAAAAAAATTTTCTTAATCCAAAACCACGATTGTTTTAACAGACACTAAACGATGATTATAGGCGCCTAATTAGATGGACTAATCACCGCTAACATTTATATTAGAAATTATTGTAGTATGTTCCGCATTATCTAGAGCATTTTGGAGGGATATTGAAATTTTTTTCTATATCAAATTGGTCGCTGCCAACGAATTTGAGGGTATATACCTATGTGAAAGTTACCAAAACTGAAAAAAGTCAATTCAATTGAGGTTTTGAATCAATTTTTTTTTTGTCATAAATCGAGAGATCATATATAAGTTTTATAATAAAACTGTTTTTGTTTTCTTTTTTTTCGCAATAATTCAAAAGTTATATCAAAATAAAAAGGGGTTTTTGAATCGAGTACCGAAAACACGCCGACGGCTCCCGAACCCGTGTGACGTAATGATGGCGGTTAAGATGCTCCTTTGACCAACGACATCCTACATCGATACTAGATTCTAGATTCCCAGCCAAACGTGAAAATACTTGCTAGTAACTAGTGTATATTTGTTGCAATATAGCCGATGAATGAAGTTTGCAGCTCAGGACGACCTCTACGATCGAAATAAATATCTTTTTGAATGTTTGAAATCAGATTACAGATTCCAGTAAGTAAGTACCTAATCAAATATGTCTTATTGAAACTATCTGGTGCATGTTCGGCTGGCCTAGTGGTTAGAGTGTTGGCTAATGGATCCGTTGGTCTGGGTTCAAAGCTCAGCGTGTCCAGTTTTTTTTATTTTTTTTTATCAAATAATCATTCATGTGCTTTTTGCACTTGTTATGTACATTTTTTCTACGATCAACATAAATATGTTTTTGAAACAAATTCTATCAGACATATTACTTGCACTGCATAGTGCAAAAACTAAGTACAGGACGCGGTGGACAATTCAAAAAATCAGCTCAAATGGTGTTTGTCCGTCAGTATCAACCGCCAATATTTTTTTTAAATGTAATAGTTGGTTAATAAAACAAAATCCATTCATTTTTTAAGTTTTTAATATAAACATAAAGTAAGTCAAACTCGTAATTACAACAGTCTTCTGTTTATTAATTGGTATCTTTATTTATTTAACTTTGAGCAATGAAGCTTAATAATTAAATTTTCATAAAAATTTAACAAATAAAAATATAAAAATGCAATGCAAACAAACAAAACTTATTTTTCTATGAGTTTCAATGTTATAATTATCTTCTTGATCAAAACTTAAAATAATTATTTTATTATTTAATATTATTATTGATAATAAATACTTATACGATAAATAAACTATAAGTATAATTATTTTACATAAGAGCTAGCCCTTCAAGTAAACAAAAATAAAACTATATTTTTTAGTCCCGAACATAGAAAAAAGTATAAAGTATCTAGGAATATATTTAGACTCCCACTTACGTTGGGATGTACATATTAATAATTTATTAAAAAAAAATGGATTCATTTCATATAAGATGAAATTACTAACAAATATTTTAACAGAAAAGCATCTACGTACAGTAAAGATAATTATAACATTGAAACTCATAGAAGAATAAGTTTTGTTTGTTTGCATTGCGTTTATATATTTTTGTTTGTTAAATTTTTATGAAAATTTAATTACTAAGCTTCGTTGCTCAAAGTTAAATAAATAAAAATACCAAGTGATAAACAGAAGACTGTTGTGATTACGAGTTTTATTTTATGTTTATATTAAAAACTTAAAAAATGAATGGATTTTGTTTTATTAACCAACTATTACATTTAAAAAAAATATTGGTGGTTGATATTGACGGACAAACACCATTTGAACTGATTTTTTGAATTGTCCACCGCGTCCTGTACTTAGTTTTTGCACTATGCAGTGCAAGTAATATGTCTGATAGAATTTGTTTCAAAAACATATTTATGTTGATCGTAGAAAAAAATGTACATAACAAGTGCAAAAAGCACATGAATGAATTATTTGATAAAAAAAAAAAAAATTGGACACGCTGAGCTTTGAACCCAGACCAACGGATCCATTAGCCAACACTCTAACCACTAGGCCAGCCGAACATGCACCAGATAGTTTCAATAAGACATATTTGATTAGGTACTTACTTACTTACTGGAATCTGTAATCTGATTTCAAACATTCAAAAAAATATTTATTTCTATCGTAGAGGTCGTCCTGAGCTGCAAACTTCATTCATCGGCTATATTGCAACAAATATACGCTAGTTACTAGCAAGTATTTTCACGTTTGGCTGGGAATCTAGAATCTAGTATCGATGTAGGATGTCGTTGGTCAAAGGAGCATCTTAACCGCCATCATTACGTCACACGGGTTCGGGAGCCGTCGGCGTGTTTTCGGTACTCGATTCAAAAACCCATTTTTATTTTGATATAACTTTTGAATTATTGCGAAAAAAAAGAAAACAAAAACGGTTTTGTTATAAAACTTATATATGATCTTTCGATTTATCACAAAAAAAATATATTTTTTTCTTTATTCAAAACCTCAATTTACAAATTACTCTCGTGAACAAACAACTTTAAGGGCCAGTATTATGGAGTCCGTCTGATCAACAGCTAAGGGTATGCGTGAGGTGAGGTTCGAGATCACCAGATCTTATAGGTCCATGAGCCTGTTTACTCTCAGGGAGGCCGTGCGGCCCTCAAGACCGTCCAGGAGTAGGTAGGAGACCAATGTGTAACCTGCCCCGTGCAGAAATTTCTGCAACTTTCTCATAGTGGCCCCTGTTTTCGACGAACACGACGAAGCTAGTCCTGGCAGATCAACCAACCCAACGTGTGATGCGATCCGTGCCGAAGGGTGCGTGGCGGTGGGGATGCATCGTCGCGAACGGAGCCCCTGGGATACCGGGCAACCTCCCAGAGTACTTTGCCTTACACCGGTGCAGGAGGTACCACAGGTTCTCATCAGATGACCTCAATAGAACGCTGACCGATCGGACAGCTGGGAAGCTTGCTAAAGGGGTGGGCTCCCTACAAAATTAAAAAGAAGTCTCGCAGTGGCGCAGAAAAGAGGTGAGCCGGAAAGCGAAGGATGGAGTGGATGGCGGAGGGCTCAGGAGACCGGATCACTCTGGCAACCCAGGCTCCTCTGGCGTCAGGTTCCTCTAGGTCGCCGTCTGGCGGGGCATCGGCCGATCTACAGGGGCCCGATATTACTGGGAAACGACGGAGACCGGTAGGTGCCATGCCGGATGGAGCCTCGTCGAAGAAGAGGACCCGCACCGCGACTCACTCGCATACTACCTATGCGAGATCCAGTCAAACTGAGTGGTCATTGTTCCAGAGGACTACCCAGGGACTCAACTTACGCAGGCGCAGGCCTTCGCTGTGCAGGAGGCGGGATCAGTCTGCTGATGGATGGACTCCCGGAAGGGGCCGCCCTTCCACAGTTCCACCTGCCAAGAGGGGCAGCCATCTTTATCTGCAAGAACGAGTTCTCGCGGGCATGGTTGGAAGGCCGGTCAGAAGACTTGCGGGCGTGGAATGGCGCGAAGCTTAGAATCATAAGCTTCGATGAATTTCCCACTCTTTATAGGGACGGGGTCCTACTGAGGAGACCAGCTAGACAAAATCAAGGGGTTCATCCCGGCTCGTGGAAGGTCCTAGAGAGCAAGAAGGAACCGAAGGGGGAGGTAACCGAGACGGTGACGGACGAAAGCCAACTCAAACGGTCAGAGGAGTGGCCACGCCTGCTGGGACTGGTGCCGCCTTTCAGGCTCCCACCCGGGGGCCTGAAGGGGGGAACCAGACCCAGAGAGCCACATTACAGGCCACAAAACAGTAAGCTGCGGGACCCTGTGATCTCACAGCTACTGGAAGTAGAGTGGAAGGCCACAGTGAGGAGGACTTGGACAGCGGGAGACTGGAGTGTGCGAGTCCTTTGGAGCTCCACCAGGGGGAGCGAGAGAAACCGGAGCAGTAGCGAAGGTGAAGGCCGCGGCTCCGAGAGAGATACGTAGATCGGCTCTGCATGCGGCAGGGAAAGCAAAGCGCGATCTTCAATGGTAAGTGAAATTTCTTTCATTCAAATTAACTTACATCATTTCATAGCGGCCTCTAGGATTCTAACTCAAACAATCAGTAGATGCGGCTATGACATTGCCCTTATCCAGGGACCCTGGTTGAGAGACGGTTTTATTAAAGGGCTCAATACTCTGGGTTATACTGTATATAGCGACGTTCCGGCAAGCAAGCCCAGGGCATGCGTAATGGCTAGAGACATTAACACATGGCAGCTGAAGGACTTTACCTCTAGGGACTTAGCTGCAGTGAGAATTATACCTTCCTTATGATTCAAGGGATCCTCGCCCGTCAAGGGAGCTGGAGGACTTTGTGACATTTTGTAGAGTATCGGATCTTGATCTCCTAGTGGATGTAATGCCCATCACAGTCTGTGGGGCAGCTCTAACACCAACCGACAGGATGAAGAGCTCATGGAATTCATAAATTCTACTAATTTGGGAATTCTGAATATTGGCGACACTCCGACTTTATGTGAAAGAGGAGGTCATCGATCTAACGTTAGGTACACTCGATATTTGCAATGAGGTGAGAGACTGGAGAGTTTCCTTGGAACCATACTTGTCTGACCACAATCACATCCTGTTCAAGATAAACGGAGCGAGAACAGAGATCCTTATCAGAAATTCAAGGCGCACTAATTGGGCCTTATTCAAGCAGAACTTGGCCAACAGGCCGGGATCTATTGACTATAACCTCATTAGCGGAAATGACATCGAGGCAGTGGTGGATTCTCTTTGTAGGGACCTCACGGAGTTTTTTTAAGCTAGCTGCCTCCTCTGTAAGGTTAGTGCAGGCGTCAATGCCAACTTTTGGACCAATAATTTGGAAAACAAAAGGAAAGTGGTGCAGAGAATACTGAAAAAGTTAGGCATAGGAAAGGGCCCGGAATGAGAAAGGTACAAAAAGGTACTGCAGGAGTACAAAAAGGAAATCAGAAAGGCCTCTAGGGAGTCATGGAGGTATTTCTGTAGATCTGTTGACGACATTCCAGCAACTGCGAGAATGCGAGGACAACAAGTGTAAGATAGGGTCCTTGACTCACTCTTCTGGCCATATTACGACTAACGAGCAAGACACGTTGAAGCTGCTTATGGAAACACATTTCCTCCAATCGATAGCAGCACGACCACAGGAAAGGTAAGTGCCAACACGTCGTCCCTCTAGAGAGGACTGGATGATGGCACGCGAGATCGTAACATACGACAGAGTAGTACGGGCAATACATACATTTGCAACATATAAAAGCCCAAGTCTGAACGGTGTGATTCCAGGGATATTACAACAAGGGCAGGAACACATCGTTCCAAGGAAACAAACAAAACAAAAACAAAACACGACTTATGAGGATACTTCGAGCTTGTCTGGCCGTTGGCTTCACGCCTGGAAGCTGGCTACTTACCAAGATCGTTTTTATACCAAAACTGGGTAGAGGTAGTTATACACACCAAAAAGACTTCAGACCGACTACTCCTTCTTGATTCTTGCTGAAAACTTTGGAAAGGCTAACTGGTAGGTACTTAAGAGATGGACTTCTGGAAGGGTGTGCCATTCATGCCTATCAGTTTGCTTACCAGGCTGGTTAAGTCAGCTGAACTTGACCTTCACCAGCTAGTTTGTAGACCAGAGAGGACGTTGTAACAAAAGGAAGTGACCTTGGTAGCTTTCCTAGATATTGAGGGTGATCTTAGCATAGTAGTCAGAGGTCGATTCGTGGGTACTGTTTCAGAGATAATGCAAGGCGCTTTGTGCATTGTGGAATCGTGGTGCAACGAGGTAGATCTATCGGTTAATGCCGAGAAGACTGAGCTAGTTATGTTCTCTAGAAGAAGGAAACTGGATGGATATATTCGACCAACCTTCTTTGGAACATCACTTCTTTTCAAATCAGTAAAATATCTAGGCGTATTTCTAGACTCGAAGCTGCTTTGGAGACAATGTGTCAATAAGGCACGTAATTCGTTATGGGCATGCAGAAGGGTTGTGGGAGTGGTTCTGGCTCCATACTACAGTCGTTAGGCCGTCCTTATTGTATGGATCACTGGTGTGGTGGCCACGTGTAAGGATAGAAACAGTCAAAGCAAAGCTAAATAATATTCAACGCTTGGCTTGTGTTAGTATAACAAGTGCAGTACGCACGACTCCGCTGAGCCCGCTAGAAGCAAGGCTATCAATCCCATTAGTTATAATAAAATTAAGAAAGAGAACAAAACATCATTCAGTTGTAATATTATTCGAGTTGGTTAAAAGTGAGCATATCTACTCGCCAATAAAGTGCCGGTTAGAGTAGGAGCTCCATCAATATGCCTGGGGGCTGGAATACGTTTAGCAACATGGCAATTAGCGTGAACAAGGTCTCTGTGTTTTGCGAATAACCTTTAATGCAAGCATTCCGGGTCTATCGGGTAAGACGCCAATGGTCTGTACTAATGGTGGTGTCGGCCTCGTAATCGCAGGTACATTCGCTTGCTGAATTCTGTTTATTCTGACAACTTTGGCTGTATTAGTGGAGTCACTGGTCCTTTTTGATATAGATTCAGATGTCTTAAGCATACTCCTTGTCGGCTTTTGGTTAACTGGAGCCACATAAACATGGATGAAATATCCTGTGATAGAAAATGTTGCTATTGCAAGGTGCTTCCAGTGCTTAGAACTTACTCACTCGACTCGTGACTGTGAGGGAGTTGACCTATCAGAGGTGTATATACAGGGTATCCCACGAAGATTAAGACAAGCAATATATCGGAACTGAGCAGTAGTAGCGCATTGTAATTTTGGGGGTGTAAATGAGAGCAGATATAGTATCTTTTCTTATTATTGTGTCACCCAATGAGTTGTGTTTGGTCGTGACGTCCGATTCAAAGTTTTTGTGGGACACCCTGTATATTTGTGACTTTTTGTGTTCCTTCCGATAAAAAACTTCAACAAACTAGCACACTTGGGGTCTAAAGTGATTAATTCAAGAGCTACAGGTACTTAAAGGATGATACCACTACCATTGATTATAACATGTACCCCTACAGTTAAGTAACTTTGATGGTAGTGTTTCGTAATGGTAGTGGTACAGCCCTTTAAGTACCTGTAGCTCTTGAATTAATCATTTTAGACCCCAAGTGTGCTACTTTGTTGGAATTGTTTTGTTGGAAGGAATACAAAAACTGACAAATATACAGGGTGTCCCATTAAAAGTTTTGAATCGGACGTCACGTGACCAAACACAAATAACTCGTTGGGTGACACAATAATAAGAAAAGATACTATATTTGTTCTCATTTACACCCCCAAAATTATAATGCGCTACTACTGCCCAGTTTCGATATATTGCTTGTCTTAATCGTCGTGGGACACCCTGTATAAAGTGTGGATAGAGAAGCCAACTCACTAACCTACTGATATTTAAAACTACATACATACTCATCAACGCTTTATTAGTTGTTTTTGTAAGATGTCAAAAATAGTTTTTAGTTCTTTGAAAACGTACTATTAATTTAAAGGCCGTCAGATGAAATTTTGCATGTAATACGGATCATCACCAACATTATGGACACGTCGTACTCGGCTACTCTTGTTACATAAATAGCTATATTAATTGACAAAAAATTCGTCAACAATATATATTCGTGGCAATATTTAAATTAAAAACATACAGGGTTGGGATAAAGTATGGAACCAAGCAAACATCTTTGAAACGGAAAGGGTGATGTTGCTGAAAAATTGGTAGATAGCTTTTATTTATATTCGACCTCCAATTAAAAAATCTAGTAAATGTAGTGACGCATAATGCATCCGAAGGCATTATGTTAGCTAATAATGTACTTCCGGTCGAACCGTCAACTTTTTTAATTTAAATGGGACACCCTGTATATTTTTGTGGATTTTGATACATCGGTTTTTTTCCGAATACGTCCATAGTCGGTTCAGTATTTGTTTCTGTAAAAATGGGAAAGATAAACCTTTTTTATTTGTCTCACAAATTCGTCCATGGCGGTCTGCGGTCTCCCCGCTTTAGGTAAATTTTTTGTATTACCAGTTGAATTAAAACGTTTTAGTGTTTTAGTCATCATCAAATGTATTATAGGACTTCTGTCGAGATGTATTTAACATTAAAAGTTGACACAATTCTTTTTGAGTTCTCACGCGACCGCCAAAACCGGCTTTAAATGGCCGGCATTTTAAACACCTGAAATGATAAAAAAAGCTTTATCATTCCCGCTTTCAATGTAACTAATACTAAACCCATATGGACGTACTCGGGAAAAAAGATGTATCAAAATTTGCAAAAATATACAGGGTGCCCCATTTAAATTAAAAAAGTTGACGTACATCCGGTTCAACCGGAAGTACATTAATAGCTAACATAATGTCTTCGGATACACTATATGTCACTACACTTGCCTGCAAATTTCCAGCAATATCATTCTTTCCATTCCAAAGTTATTTGTTTGGTTCCATGCTTCATCCCAACCCTGTATATACAAAGCCGAATTAGACCAGTGATTACATATGCTTGTGAGGTATAGGTCCTCACAGAAGCGGATATCAGAAGAATCGAGATATGGGAGCATAAAGTTCTGAGGAATATTTTTGGAGGAAAGGAGGTAGGAGAGGTGTGGGAAAGAAGGGCAAATCAAGAGTTATGTGACCTATATAAGGAACCCATCACAACGGCTGCGGTTGAAGCACAAAGAATAAGGTAGTTGGGACATGTTGGTAGAATGTTACCAGACAGATAACATGACGGACAGGAGAATTAGAGGGCGGAAGAGGAGAGGGAGACCCAGAGAGAGGTGGTTTCAACAAATACTTCGTGACGTTGGAACAATAGGAGTTAGAAGTTGGAAGGAGAAGGCTATGGATAGAAGAATGTGAAAAGAAATCACTAACAAAGCCTTGGTCCTACTAGGCCTGCACTGCTAATGTATATATAATATTTGTATTGGTTTGAAAAATTCATATAGGCTGTTCTTTAGGGCAGTGGATGCGAGACCAACTTTTGAATTCCCCTAACCCCACCCTAACCACCACCTCCCTTTTACTCCGTCCCGAGAAAAATGAAAAAGAAAAGAAGAACCAAAACGCTCACACAGGAAATGTAGAGCGGTTACAAGCATTTATGTGTATTGCTAATTACTTCGCCAGCAATGCAACGCTTTCAAAGGCTTCAGCACTGTCACTACGCTTCAGAACATATGGCATCCTAAATTTTGCTACAATGGGTGCAGCATTACTGAGATTACGCGTGTGGAATAACAGCGTCAGACAGACAAATATACAGACAGAAAAAATAGCTAGGTTTTCATGAGAATGTCGTCACAGAACATCTAAAATAGTACTTCACTCAGGGTGAAACATAATTTACTTGAATAGGTAATTGTCTAAGTAAAATTAAAGTTGAATTATTATTTAGAAAAGTCTCATGATTATAAAATAAAGTTTCTTGATTCCTCCTGGATTTCTGTTACATTTATAATACTTTACGATTTCAAATTTCGCAGATATACACAGGGTGTATCAACGATGTGTAGGTGGACAATAACTACTTCCCTATTTGAAATAAAAAAATAATGTCAGTAAAAAATGTAGATAGCAATAAAATCTATCTTCTAAAAATATTAGAATAAATGTGTGGACTAACAAAGATACATTTTTTTAAATAGAAGCCCCTGAATATTATTGCATATTTGGATTTCTTGATCAACTTTAGTGTGACTTTATGTATTACACGTGATTCTTAAAAAGAACCATTTAAGCGCAAACTACCATTTTCGATATAAGTAGATATTATAAAAAAAAGAGGATCGCAGCGTTATATAAAACTTAGAATGCTGTGACTTTGCGGTGAGACTAAGCATCAAATGTGTTAGCTTAGCTAGTACTGTAAAATTTAAATTATTTTTGAACTTGGTGAAATCGGTAGATTAATTGAGGAAAATTCAATCATAGTTAACTTGACATTATTTAAAATGTGAATGCCTAATTTTTTTGTACTGTTAAATGTAAAATTTGATAGCATTTCTAGTGATATAGGATTGTTTATATTGATCTCTTATAGTTTCCATTTTATTTCAAAATGTCAGTCAAATCGGTGTTTTCAAATTTTTCGACCTATAAGCAACCCAGCAGCCATGAAAAATAAAAGGTTGTTCAGATAGAAGAAAACAACTGACTTGCGAGGCAGCCAAACAGCAGAAATAACATCCAGCAAAAGTTATCTGGAGTCTCCTGGGGCGCACCGCTTCTCTACGCTCCGTACTTTGAAACTGAGCCTCTGTTTCTCTGCGTTCGATTTCTGCTCGCCAGTGTGGCTAAACATCCCGTAGACTAGATTGATAGACGTCCAGTTAAACACCTCAATGAGAACTATTACGGTATACATCAAATCTAGCAACCCACACTGTATACTAAATAGTTTCACCACCCATCCGTTGAGAAAATGCCATTACAAAAAAATATAACGAAATCAAAGCAAACCCCTCACTGCCAATCCACGAACATATACCTGACCTCCCTTTGCGCAGATTACGGTCGAGCAAACCACCAATTATGACAGCTCTCCAGTTTGACTCTGATGGTTTTAACCCTGCAGTTGAGTGGGCAGAAATTTGGGCGACACAAAGACCAGAAGAAGTGAACAGTAATCTAACTGTTCGTCAAGAACCCCCTGGTTTTGAGCTCCACCGAAAGGAATGGTCGACCCTAAGCCGATTTCGCACGTCGGCGTCGCATGGAGTGTGCCCTAATTCGTTTATTTCCCACACCGATAGGTGAGGGGAGTATTGTGATCGCGAAAATTTTCGATTTTGAGATAATACGCTTTTTAAGTCTTTTATGACGTCTACATAACAAAAATCCACGTCACTCATTTCCGTCGGTCTGTCTGTCGGCGTTCTTCTAGCCTCGTAATCTCAGTAACCACTGCATGGATTTCAATGAAATTTGGGCAGCAATATACTGTGGGGCGGTAATAAGTAATGCTGCTATAATTTTGAAAATCGGTGCATTGGCGGTCGAATAATTAGCAAAAAACGAAAAATTTCAAATATTCTCTCCAAACTTCGTTTTTAGACGTTTTAGGTGTTTGTTCCTCATTCATCATTTTCTCCTTTTTTTTTGGGTGGGGTGATTGGGGGGTGGGGGGTTGTAAAATTGAAAAATTCATATATACAGGGTGGGCCAATAGTGCGTGGACGGAGGATTGTGGGCTTACTAAAATATATTTCAAAAATCTGTCGCTTGATCATGGTAGGGACCCTTGAGGGTTATAACGTAAAAATATTTTCACTTAAATTTTGACGTTTATACAGGGGATTCATATCAAACCTACATTTTTTTTAATGGAACCCCCTATATATTATTGCATATTTGGATTTCTTGGTCAATTCTAGTGTAACTTTATGTATCACACATGGAACTTTAAACGAACCGTTTAGGCGCAAATCACCATTTTTGGTATAAGTAGGTATCAGAAAAAAATTGAATATCGCAGCGATTATAAAAGTTAAAAGGCCATGACTTTGCGGTACGACTAAGCATGAAATGCGTCACCTTAGGTCAGACGGCTAAATTTGAATTCTTTTTGTGCTTGGAGAAATCAGAGGATAAATTTAGGAAACTTCAATCACCGATAACTTGATTTTTTCAAATGAAAATGCCTATTTTAGTTTCAAGAATGAAATGTAAAATTTTATTACCTTTCTAACGATATAGCATTCTTGATATCAATATTTTTTGGTTTTCATTTTATATCAAATTTTCAGTCAAATCGGTGTTTTTCAATTTTCCTGCATGCAAGCAACATAGCAAGCCATGAAAAATAAACAAAAGCTCGTTAATATGGAAGAAAGCAACTAACTTAGTAGAAAGATCCAAACTAACTAGAGCAGCGAGGCAAGATTATGAAAATTCCTTACATCTTTCTACTAAGTAAGTTGGTTTCTTCCACATTAATGAGCTTTTATTTATTTTTCATGGCCTGCTAGGTTGCTTGCACGCAGGAAAATTGAAAAACACCGATTTGACTGAAAATTTGAAATAAAATGAAAACCAAAAAAGATTGATATCAAGAATGCTATATCGTTAGAAAGGTAATCAAATTTTACATTTGATTCTTGAAACTAACATAGGCATTCTCATTTGAAAAAATCAAGTTATCTGTGATTGAAGTTTCCTAAATTTATCCTCTGATTTCTCCAAGCATAAAAAGAATTCAAATTTAGCCGTCTGACCTAAGGTGACGCATTTCATGCTTAGTCGTACCGGAAAGTCATGGCCTTCTAACTTTTATAATCGCTGCGATATTCAATTTTTTTCTGATACCTACTTACACCAAAAATTGTGATTTGCGCCTAAACGGTTCGTTTGAAGTAGCATGTGTGATACAGAAAGTCACACTAGAATTGACCAAGGAATCCAAATATGCAATAATATATAGGGGGTTCCATTCAAAAAAAAATGTAAGTTTGATATGAATCACCCTGTATAAACGTCAAAATTTAAGTGAAAATATTTTTACGTTATAGCCCTCGAGGGTCCCCACCATGATCAAGTGACAGATTTTTGGAATATTTTTTAGTAAACCCACAATCCTCCGTCCACGCACTATTGGCCCACCCTGTATGCAGGGTGAGTTTTTAGTACCGGCTCGGTCAATAACTCCACTACTGTAGAAGATAGCAAAAAAAGCTGTAAATAAAAGTTGTAGCCACGTATATGCCCCTTGCTCAGAAAATATTTAGATTTATACAGGGTGATCCATAACTACGTGGTGATGCAAACATATATTTTTTTAAATAAGACACCCTATATATTATCCCATTTTCAGATTCTACAAATCATTTCTCTTCCCACAATATAAGGTTTTATAACATTATACAGGGTATCTCAAAAGTTATGACCTTTTTTGTATCCAAATCGCTGTCAAACGAACGTACTGTATATCAAAAAGTAATGAATCAAAAATTATTTTTTTCAGACGGAAAGATTAAGAATATCCTCTAGATTTAAAATTGGCTATAAATAAAGCCCACGACGCATATTCGTATACAGGGTGATGTAGAATGCAAAATCCAGATTTCCTCTTTTTTTTTTAAATGTAACCCCCAATACTTTATTATACCAAAGTATTGCCCTTAATATGCTCTTTCATCTTTGTATAGCACTTGTTGTACCTACGTCCATCAGTTTCCGAGATATTTCGATTTTTCGGTAAATTTAAAATATAGCTCCTATTTGTGTACTGAAATTTATTTATTCTGACAAATTACTATCGAATTTGTTTTTTATTCAACGATCATGATAGTATCTGATGAAGTGAAAACCCTAAATCATTGAGACAATAAAGTCAAGTATGCCGAGGAAACAATTTCGTAGGCGTGATGCATAATTATCAAGCAGATTTATCAGGTAGGCTTTGAAAAACTGACAGTTTTCGTAACCTGCTCAATAACTTTGTACTGTGTGGAAAACCAGCTTTAAAAATTAGTTTTTCCATTGAGGGTATTTAGGAGAATCTTTGAGAAATTGCCTACTTGCCTCTAGAATATATCAACTATGGACAGCAATATCCAGAACGGAGGCACTCTAAAACTAATGCGTTTAAAAGATTGAAGAATCGTTTTATTTGGACTGTGTCGTTTAATATTTCATAGCCTACCTGATAGATCTGCTTGTTAATTTTGCATGACGTCTATAAAATTGTTTCCTCAGCACAATTGACCTATATTGTCTCGTTAATTCAGTGTTTTGACTTAATCAAGTACTACTATGGCCTTACATTTTAGTTGTTTGTTAAGCAAAAATAAAATTTGACAGTATTTTCTCAAAATAAGTAAATTTTAGTAAACAGATAAAAGGTATACTTAAAATTTGTAGAAAAATCGAAATATCTCAGAAACTAATGAATTCAGACATAACAAGTGCTTTACAAAGATGCAAGAGCATATTAAAAGCAATTCTTTGCTATAATAAAATATTGAGGGTTACATTTAAAAAAAGAGAGAAAATCAAGATTTTGCATTCTACATCACCCTGTATACGAATAGCCGTCGCGGGCTCTTTTTATAGCCGATTTTAAAACTAGAAGATATTTTTTATCCATCTGTGTAAAAAAATGGTTTTTGATTTATCACTTTTTGATATACATTACGTTCATTTGACAGCGATTTGGATATAAAAATGGTCATAACTTTTGAAATACCCTGTATAATGTAACGGTATCCTATATTGGAAGAACGGAAATTATTAGCAGAATTTAAATATGGAATAATATGTAGGACATCTCATTTAAAAAAACGCATGTTTGCATCACCACGTAGTTATGGATCACCCTGTATAAATCTAAATATTTTCTGAGCAAGGAGCATATCCGTGGCTACAACTTTTATTTACAACTTTTTTCGCTATCTTCTACAGTAGTGGAGTTATCGACCGAGCCGGTACTAAAAACTCGCCCTTATACAATATTACAGAAACCGAAGGACTTAGAATTTTGTTTGATGTAAACATACGAGTATTGCTTTAGATCGTTCTGCATTATGTAACGAGGAAACTGTAACTGGAATTGATTTTAATGAAATTTTGACACAGTATTACCACCGTGGGGACAATGGAAAACGCATATCGTTTTTATAAAACGTGCCAGTGGCGGCGTAGAAATAATAAAAATAACTAAAAATATAAAAACTTCGTTTTTAAGCGTTTTAGAACTTCTTGATCATTTCCTGCGTTTTTGTTTTGGCTGGGGATGAAATTGGGGTGGTTGGGGGGGTGGGAGGTTGAAAATCTGAAAAATTTGTTGTATGCATAATAGGCTGTCTACTGACCCGTGAAGGAAGACCTAGCGACATAAATCACCTTTTTAGGTCCAGCCGAACATTGCCTTGCCTATTACCGAAACTAAAAGGGACTTACAATTTTCTGTGTACATACATGCGAGTATTTATTGCTTTAGATCATGTTGTATTTTGTAATGTGGAAACTATTAAATCGACTCTGTGGATTTTTGACACAGTATTATCACCGTGGTGAGGATGGAAAGCGCGTATGGTTGTCAGAAATCATGTTAGTGGCGGCGCAGCATAATTAAAAAACTAAAAATTGAAAGCAGCTGAAACTCCTTTTTTAGATGTTATAGGGGCTCCAGGTCATTTTGTACCCTTTTTTTGGGTGGGAGTGAAACTGAAACTAAAAAGTTTGTAGTATTGCTATTAGACTGTCCATTGACCTGTGAATGAAAGACCTAGCGGCATAGCGCAATTTTGGGGGGGGGGGTGCTGGCGTTGGCAGGGGGATCTCAGGCTGAAGCTTCATGCTATGGGAAAATAATAAACTGGTATCACCGTAATGTGCGGGAAGTTTTGAGTCAATCAACTTGACTTCATTTTTTATTTTAAATGGAACAAGCGCGAATCCCCACGATGCGACTGTGGCGCGGAACGTCAAACTGCATGTGGCCTTAGAGCATAGCCAGAAGGACTTCCTCCAAGCCAAGCCATCAGCCGTAAAATGGATTTCCAGGCTCAATATTAACCATTAGCCTAGTTATACTATTTGGATCGCATTTTTGTTGTTCGTCTTAACTGTTTCACCTTTTTTATGATTTTTTTCATGTGTACTATATCGATACGCTAAACAATGATATTGACGGTGTTGCTAACTATACGTTCAACACTCCCATTGCGATATTGTGCAATAAACAAAGAAAGCACGAAGATGTTATGCGCTAGAGTATCACTACGTTTTTGCGAGGGCTGCGATCGAAATTTAATATGCAATGTGGCGAGATGGAGTATCTAGAATATGGAGGTTACACGTGCCACCGTTATAAATTCGTTTATACACAATTTACATCATGAGTTTCTAGGTAATATACCTGTAAACTACTAATTTGATTGCAGCGAAATTTTCACACGTTGTTACTATTGTAGCAAGGATAGAAAAGTGTCTAGTCTATCAAAAGAGTAAGTAGAAAAAATGAGCTTTTCTTGAACGAAAATTTGGGGAGAGTAAAAATACTTAAGAAATGCATGGAAAGTGAATAAACTCCAACGCATCGTGTGATAAAAACATATTTGAGGCTCAGTAATGCTAAGTAGTCAGAAGACAATTAATTTCTTGATCTCTTTCGACAAGAAAGTAATCTGAGAAAGAAAGAACACGCAGAAATCTAGCAATAGTACCGTCCCTTCAATTAGTTTATCAATTCCTATTTATATTGGATTGAGCTTATGTCGTTCTTACATTTAAAAGAACGATCTGGCATTCCTCATCTTGTTCCAGTTTAACTAGCAGCCTTGTTTTTCCTAAAGAGGAAATCTACCTGAACTTGTTTGAGAAACCGTAATTCTTTGGAAGAAAAATGTATGATGAATTTCTCCCAAGATATCTCCCATTGATAGAAAATCTTTGAGCTATTGTGGAACGATTTCAGTGAAGTTATCAATTTTATATATACCACACAGATAATTAGTATTATGTCTTAGTGTTTTCTTGGCTTACGGAATATCAAACTATAATTCTCTTTTTAGTATTTTCCAACAAAATAGGTGCAGCCTAGGCTCCAACACATCACACTGCTGCTCCATTATCCAGTGACAACTCACACCGTGAGGTGAGCAATCACTGGGTCCGCGAAACGTCCGCCCTAAGTAGACTCAAGTATGACTGCCTTCCGCATTCTGGCGGGTAAGATGTACGCCGCCACACGGCACGGCGCACAGTGCAGAGAGCACCGTATTACTTACTCATCCTAGGGATCCAGTGAACATAACTAGCACCCCTATCCTGTCAACGTAATGTTGCTTGCAACCGGTACCACTTGACTGAGTGTGTGATGGTCGCGCCTTAACCCGTAGGCTTCTTGGCGCACTCGCACTTAAAAATGGATGAACTGAATGGATGAAAGGACCTTGTTTCATTAACCAACTATTACATTTAAAAAAAATTAATGGCGATTGATATTGACGGATAAACCTCATTTCCACTGATTTTTTAAATTTTCCACCGAATCCTGTACTTAGTTTTTGCACTGTGCAGTGCAAGTAATATGTCTAACAAAATTTGATTCAAACACATATTTATGTTGATGGTAGAAAAAATGTGCAAAAAGCACATCAATAGATTTTTTGATAAAAAAGTAAGAGAAAAAGCTGGAACGCCTGGGTTTCGATCCAAAGACCCTAAGATCCACTATCGGATTCTCTAACCACTGGGCCATCCTTCAATTGAGGAGATCTTTTCAACGAAACATATTTGATTAGGTACTTATTTACTGGAATCTGTAATCTGACTTCAACTTCAAACATTCAAAAACATATTTACTTCGATCCTAAACTGCGTCTCGAGCTGCAAACTTCATTCATCGGCTGTCTTGCAACAAATATACACTAGTTACCAGTTTACCAGTACGTATTTTCGCGATTGGCTGGGAATCTAGAATCTAGTATCGGAGTAGGACGTCGTTGGTCAAAGAAGCACCTTGATCTCCATGGTGACGTCATACGGGTTCGGGAACCGTCGGCGTGTTTTCGGTACTCGATTCAAAAACCCATTTTTATTTTGATACAATTTTTGAGTTATTGCGAAAAAAAGAAAAAAGAAAACAAAATGAGTTTTGTTATAAAACTTATATATGATCTTCCCATTTGTAACAAAAAAAATGTTCTTTTCTTAATTCAAAACCTCAAGAATCGGTCGGCGCGGCGGTTAAATTAAGTGATGTTGTGTCGAAGACTTGTTTTTACATAACTAACTCTATTTACCATTCATGACTTGATAACGACGATGACATTTCTTACTATTTGTCTCACCACATAAAAATAGATATAAAATGATTTTTGTGCATGGTATAGAACAGGAAAAATAATCAAAATTGTTTTGGACACTGGTATTTAATAGCACGCGATCTGTTTTCAGAGACAGCTCTACCCCCCCCCCCCACCCATCGTAACCTGCTAGTTTTTTTTCACGTAATCTGCTTGCGTCACCAAATGGTGCTTCTTGAACATCAAAACTAAAAAAAATATTATAGTTATCCGTGTCTGCATGAAATCCATTTTATTGTTTTCTTTTAAATAATATTTACGTTATTCGACACGGAGGATTATGGCTAAAGTATTTGATGAAAGAGAAAATCATAACTTCGGATGAATAGGGACCCATTAAACCTACATTTTGAAAATATTTTCATGTTACTCAAGGTGTCCCCAAAATACAAAACGTATCAAAGTTATATATTTTTAAATAGAATACCCTAAATATTATAGCATATTCAGATTCCTTGGTGAATTCTAGTGTAACTTTATGTTTCACACAGGGGACTTAAAGCGCACCGTTTATGTGTAAATGATCATTTCCGGTATAAGTAGATTGAATATCGCGAAGATTATAAAATTTAGAATGCTGTTACTTTGCCGTATTACTAAGCATGAAATGCGTCTGCTGCTGACTTCCTGACGGGCAATTGGAAAAACATGTTGTGGGATATCGTGGCAACTATCGATTATGCCTCATAGTTTGACCAATAACAGGCAACATTTAAACACTCTCTTATCGCAATAAAAAGTGATATTTTCCTATGTTTTTGTATTCTATTTTAACAAGTTAAGATACATAAAGATTCTAATTCTTTCGAAAACGAATCTATCGATTTTAAGAAATGAAACGTCAAAATAAAGAACTTCGACATAACCTTTGAAACAAGATGTTACACGATACCCCTTGTCATTTAAAACTTTCAAGGGATGACCCTGGGGAGCAGAGGGTATAAGGGGTGAAGTAATTTTTGGTTATAAAATTGCCCCCTTGACGTGTCTAGGCGTTTTTCTCTTTAAATCAGCGGTTTTCGAGAAATCCGGGGTGGGAAGTTTTCAAATGAACACCCTGTATGTATAATATATCGCTGTCGCGCAGCAATATTCCTATATACCTGACTCCTACTAGAGATTATTCGAATCCCTTATAGTGGAATTACTTCCCACACCGATAGGTGAGGGGAGTATTCTGATCGCGAAAATTTTCGATTTTTAGATAAAACGCTTTTTGGGGGTTTTATGATACCTACATAACGCTAATCCACGTCACTCATTTTCGTCGGTCTGTCTGTCTATCGGTCTGTTGGCGTTTTTCTAGCCTCGTACTCTCAGCAACCGCTGCTTGAATTTTGATGAAATTTGGGCAGCAATATGTTGGGGAGTCGTAGTAGGTAATATACAGGATGAGTTTTTAGTACCGGCTCGGTCGATAACTCCACTACTGTAGAAGGTAGCGAAAAATAGTTGTACATAAAAGTTGTAGCCACGGATATGATCCTTGCTCAGAAAATATTTTGATTTATACAGGGTGATCCATAACTACGTAAGATATAAAGATACCCTCTAACTTTAAAATCGGCTATAAAAAAAGCCCGCGGATATTCGTATACAGGATGACGTAGAATGCAAAATCCATATTTTCTCTTTTTTTTTTAATACAACCCCCAATATTTTATTATACCAAAGAATTGCTTTTAATATGCTTTTTCATCTTTATAGAGCACTTATTGTACCTACGTCCATCAGTTTCCGAGATATTCCGAGTTTTCGGTAAATTTAAAATATAGATTCTATTTGTGTACTGAAATTTATTTATTTTGAGAAAGTGCCATCGAATTTGTTTTCTATTCAACGAACAACTGAATTATAAGATCATGATGGTATTTGATGAAGCCAAAATCCTGAATCATCCAGAGATAATAAAGTCATGTGTGCTGAGGAAACAATTTTGTAGGCGTGGCATAATTATCAAGCAGATTTATCAGGTATGCTTTGAAAGATTGATGGTTTTCATAACCTACTCAATGATTCCGTACTGTGTGAAAAACAAGCTTTAAAAATTAATTTTTCCATTGAGGGTATTTAGGGGAATCTTTGAGAAATTACCTACTTGCCTCTACAATATATCAATTATATACAGCAATATCCAGAACGAAGGCACTCTAAAACTAATGCGTTTGAAAGACTAAAGAATCGTTTTATTTGGACCGGGTTGTTTTATATTTCATAGCCTACCTGATAGATCTGCTTGATAATTATGCATGACGTCTATAAAATTGTTTTCTCAGTACACTTGACCTACATTATCTCGTTAATCCAGTGCTTTGACTTGATCTAGTACTATTGTGGCCTTACATTTTAGTTGTTTGTTGAGCAAAAATGAAATTTTATAGTATTTTCTCAAAATAAATAAATTTTAGTAAACAAATAGAAGGTATATTTAAAATTTGTAGAAAAATCGAAATATCTCAGAAACTAATGATGATGCATCCATAACAAATACTATACATAGATGAAAGAGCATATTTAAGGCAATTCTTTGGCATAATAAAATATTGGGGGTTATATTTAAAAAAGAGAGAAAATCTATATTTTGCATTCCCCATCACCCTGTATACCAATATACGTCGCGGGCTCTTTTTATAGGCGATTTTAAAACTAGATGATATTTTTTATCCATCCGTGTAAAAAAATGATTTTTGATTCATCACTTTTTGATATTCAGTAAGTTCATTTGACAGCGATTTGGATATAAAAATGGTCATAACTTTTGAAATACCCTGTATAATGGACCAATGCCCTATATTGGAAGAACGGAAATCAGCATTAGGATTTGAGCATGGAATAATATATAGAGTGTCTCATTTAAAAAATGCAAGTTTGCATCACCACGTAGTTATGGATCACCCTCTATAAATAAAAATATTTTCTGAGCAAGGAGCATATTCGTGGCTACAACTATTATGTACAAATTTTTTCGCTATCTTTTACAATAGTGGAGTTATCGACTGAGCCGTTACTAAAAACTCACCCTCTATAATCTTTCAAATCGGTGCATGTGCATGGCTTTAGGGGTTGCTGATCATTTTCTACTTCTTTTTGGGTGGGGTTGAAATTGGGGCGGTTGAGAGGTGGAGGGTTGCAAACCTGAAAAATGTGTTGTATTCATAATAGGCTGTCTACTGACCTAGCGGCATAATACACTTTTTTGGGTCCATCCGAACGATGCCTTGCCTGTTACAGAAATCCAGGGACTTGGGATTTTCTGATGTATGCACATACGATGAGTATTGCTTTAGACGGCGAGGATGGAAAAAGCGTAAGATTTTTAGAAATCGTGTCAGTGGCGGCACAGCTATAAAAAAACCAAAAAATATAAAAACACCTCAAACTTCGTTTTTAGGCGTACCCGATCATTTTCTGCTTTCTTTTTTGGATGGAAGTCAAATTGTATTGATAATAGGTTCTCCATTGACCTGCGAAAGAAGGAGCGGCAGGAGAGTGTACGTTCAGGGGACCATCCCACCAAATTTCGTTTCTTTCCGACCTTTTGCTGTCAAAAGCCTCTTTTTACGACGTAACGATTGGACTATGAGGATATGTGGGGGCTGAAAACATTTAATTTAATAATAGTGGATCACTGTTTAATAACTACTGTTGGAGGGAGGGCTAATTACTCCCATTACCCCTCATACCGACGCACTTTGGTTAAGATCGCGTAGCGGCGCACATCCCTTCCCCGGCGCGCCGCCCTTGTACGCACTTCCAAGGGCGGCCCCACCCACCCGCGCGCGCCGCCGCTGTCAAAGGGGGGTGGCGGGGAGTCTATGTGAATCGGCGGCGGTCGGCATCGCCGTCAGTGCCGTTGCCGCCTCCGATTGTGCCACGTACACGCGACCTACACGCGACCGCCTCAAAAGCCTCTAAGCTGGTGTGCTTGGTTTTCCGCGACGCTGACTGTGCTATTTTGGGTGGTTCGACGCTACGCTATCACTACTCTCCTAAGGTTACAGGTAAGAATCGCTTCATATCTGATTAATGTTGCGAAACCACCCTCATACTCCAGGCGAATTAGTCCCAAAAAGTTTGGTCTCACCATCAGGCGAAGTTAGCTCATCAAGTCAGAGGGCCTAGGGGTGCATTTTTAGTCGCCACTTAAAGGTTCCTCAACATTTAAGTTCAGTTGGTTGTTTTGTTTTGTAAGCGTATTCAGTCCGAGTCCTAAAAAGTGATTCATACCGCGCATAGTTATCCCGCAACTATCAAAAACGTTGACACATCTGTAGAGCAACTGGCTGTCTTTACTTCCTATCTGTGGCTTCTCTCTTCTTTCTGCGTCTTTTTTTCGTTCGTTTTTCCGTTCCCAGGTTGGTCGTGAGGACCTTCTTACTATCTGAAAGCCACCTACCTCAGTTTGTCTTCCTCTCTTTTTCTGCCCGTGACTTGGCTTACGAAGAATTACACTCTGCCGTATTTGTATCTGCTACTGACCATCTCTCCAGTCAGGTTCTGAGTGTTTAGGTTATTTTCTATGTTATCCTGTAGCGTGGCTCTCTATGTCGCCCACCTCTTGCAGATCAATATGGGATGCTCTGGGATATCTTTGGCCCCACAATAACCCCATAAACTGGTCGTCTTGATAATATCACCTTCAGTGGGCTCACGCTCGAAAGGAATATAAAAAATACACTAAGAACTGGTAAAAAATATGATAAAATGTTCCTAAAAAAACAACCAAAAAACATAAGCAGCCATTGCAACATATTATGTACTCATCATACAAAGTGGTAGTAGACGCAGGCTTATACAACAAGGGACTAAAAACGAACAGAAATGCATTACTGTCAACTATATTGTACTGTCCGTTAATCAAATGGTCAGTTTATCATTTAAATCAGTTTATACTTAAATTTATTAATGCTGTATAATCTGAACTTTTCTAGGAGTTGATTGTACGATCTTATGGCGTTGAAAACGTAGCGGCTTTTAAACAACGAAGTTCTATGTTGGGGCATAGTAAAAGCAGCTTTACCTCTAACATCTTCAAAGCGAATTATGGAGCAAATCTACTGATTTAAGGAATCTGATTGTGTTATATTGTCCATAAGCTTGTAGGTGAAAGTGTTAAGATGTAAAAGTTTCTCGAAGATTCCATAACACTTAACTTGAGTGGAACTTTGATTGCAAAGCGATTGCAGCAAGGTTGTCCGCGAAAGCCCCTCGTAGGTGAGTTAGGTCATCAAATCAGGAGACTTGAGGACCTAGGATCCTTCGCGTAGTCTCCACTTAAGTATCCCTTAACACTTAAGGGTGCTTTAAGTTCTGTTTTGTGTTTCACAGCACTAAAGCTATTTCAAGGTCACTTAAGTGTAAGGCAACTCCCGACGAAATGAAGCCGTCTTACGGGAAGTAAGATTATGAAATCAAGGTAGCTAGACTACCACTGAAGGGTTCCTTAACTCTTAAATTCTGTTTTAATTCTCATAGTGGTATTGAAGCTACTTTAGTGGCATTAACATATAAAATGGCTCGAGGTGGATTAGTCCCAGAGAGCCTCGTCATAGGCAATTTAGGTGGGCTAGTCAATTGTCGCCTAATAGTTGAAGGGCAGCTGAGTTTTATTTTGTATTTCACAGCGGTGCTGAAGTAGAATAACTTGTCTTAACGGTAATTTATAACTTACATCCTGAAGCATTCCAAAATCGTCGCTCTTCCATTAGGTTTGAAAGGTTTGTTAACCCCAACGTAGTGATCTATGTGAAGATATCGGTAAACTATTAAACAGGTATCTTGAAATACTTTGAAGGTTACTGTAAATATAGCCCTTATTTCTTCTGTGTTAATAAACCATATTTTTCATTTTTGGAGTATTCGATATGTTTTGATGCATACATTCTCCATAAATCACAATACAATACAATTCAGCCAAGTGAATTGACACTGAATTTTCTACGCAATGACATACATCCTAGTTCCAAAATACGGAATCTGAATACCACAAAAATCAACACAAATTCGATAACATAATACATCACTTAGCATGATTCAACCGGTTGGGAAAACAACAGTACCTATTTTCTGAGGTGATATTAATCTCTAAATAGTTGGAAAAATGAGGTTAGATGGAAATCAGTATTTCTAGCATCATTTTCAGCCTAGCCCAAAGTAACCAGGAAAATATGCAACTGATTTTTTTTTCACTTAACCAGCTTTATGAAATACAAGTTGGTATAGCTTCCAGATGTTTGATTATGGTTTGATAATAATAGCAGCGATGAAAGTGTAGATGTTTCTGATTTATGGTTAGGGGAAGCGTGATTTTTGTATTTTTTTTTTTTCGATTTGGAGTCCACTAATTTAGTATGCGCGTATTACGTACAATATTTTTGAGAGTACTATTACATTTTTCGGATTTTCGTAGCCACTTCAGGTGAGATATCTACTGGTATTGCCTTAGAATATCGCTTATGGAAGGGAAAGGATATGCCCTAGTAACCTAGTAATTATCATTAGAAAACATGATTTGTGCCGCTTAGGTTTATTGATAGAAGGAATTTAGTTGTCTTAATTTTTAATTAAGGATAATCCTGAAGGTATTGGCAACAGGTAAGATGTGTACTCCAGAAATTCTCAACAAAATGTTGAATACCAGTCAACTCGAATTTAACTCAACCTGTTATAAAGTTACACTAAGCTACATTGCTGATATTTATGTGTAATAAGTGAGTTACATTAGCTGTATATAATCACATATAATGTTTGATCAAATTTTATGTTTTACATTGAAACTAAAATGCGTATATCACAAACATGCATAAATTAAATAAAATTCTAATAGACAGCTATAACAGAATAATATATATTTAAACACAAGCAGACCACTCAATGTAAGGCTTAGTACATTGCACCAGGGTAAGAATAATAGAGCTTAGACCGAAGCAGAAAAACAAAATAAATCAATTCCATCTAAAGTTTCAAAAAATAATTCAAATAATACAGCCCAGTATCTTTTTTTATCTGAAAATCAATTAATATTGGCCATTTTGACTCCTATAACTCTGTGAATATACAGTAGTGCCAATCGGTTGAGGCGATCCTCATGCACTGTGGATCGTAAATAACTTTTCTAAAGCGTAAAGCTCGAAAAGCTCCTCTCTGCCGTTGCGACTCAAATAGTAAAGGTGCACATAATTTGCAAGATTTTTTTAATGTTGGGGCAGTAAGTTCCGTCACAACTTTGTAGAGCATGCAAAGCACTACTTGAAGTGTTTTCCTGAGTGCGAAACCTTTGCTTGTACAGCTGTACTTCACCCAGTAGTTGTGTTGGTGTGGGATTATCCATTAAACCTCCATACTCTTCCGTTACCAGTTTCAAATGGTCAACCAAAATGTTCTGAAAAGTACTACTAGGTACAAATACGTTTAAGCTTAAATTTATCAATTTCTTTGGCTAAAACGTTCCCTTAAGCCAGCTATCAGTCTGTGAGGAAGTGGAATTTATACTACATTTTTTTTCATGTAGTCACTACGTGACAAGGTCTTGAAATCAGGATAGGTGTTTCTGGAGGTTTCTCTATTACAAAGACATTAGCCTATATTATTCTATAAAACTAGTAATATATCCAGTCATTCCTTTTTGGCTGAATTTAAATCAATCTTAGCACTATGCAGATACTTGCCTAATGGTAAAGAAAGGCTTAGTATATCACTCAAGCAAGACATGATTAATATACGATCACAATCGCATATTTCATTCATTAAGGGGCCTGGATACACACATTTATACATACGTATTTGCCATGTAAAACACGGACTCACAATTTCTCGCATAACTCACTCTATTTTCAAACTACATATATAATATTTCAGAAAGCGATAGTTAAGACCTTAGTGAATGACAACTATTTTCGATTTTCCCAAAAAAGTTTTTTAATGTGCAAAAAAACTCGCAATGCAAAACCATACATCAAAAAAGGCTAAACAGTTGCACAAGCGCAAACTTTCTTCTTTAATTTGCTCTTTGAGCCATTACTGTAAGTTTAAAGGTAACGTCAGGAGCTTGGAAATGCTAAATTCATTTTTGTAGTGACCTTTGGACCTTACCTTTGGACCTTTTGACCTTACCTTTGGATTTTTGGACTTACCTCCGCTCATCTTAGACACACACATTGGAGAAAGGGAACAGGTGGCCACGCCTCCTCGCTAACACGGCAATACGTCTTTTCTTGGATTCTCAATTTCGCGCGCTATACCCTAGACCCTTAAGATATTAAAATTTAACTACAGTGCTGGTGTACTGTGTACACCATCGAATTTAAGTACGTTGAATTTCCTGGATGATGAAAGGTGTCGCCTCTGCCCTTCGACCTAACCATCAAAGGTAGTATTTACTTGAATCTTGCTTCGCCGTCATTCGTAAGTTGTCTCGCAAGCTTTGCAGAGCAAGCAAAGTTTGACCGCTAGTCCATCTGGTAGCTAGAATACGCCGCACGTGTAGTTGCGGAAAAAGTATAATCATTATTATTGTTATTTAACAAACTTATTCAGTTATTTTGGGTTTTTTATAAATCTACTTTTTAATACCTACTATCCCTTTCAATAAAAGAGCTATATATAAGTGTAATGATGGCAATATTTTAGTTAATGCTGCTTCATCTGGTGTACAGAATACATAAGGTTTTTAGTCCGATAATATTATATTCACTACGTTGAACCCTTTTTCCAGGGGTTTTTTGTAATAAAATCGTTAATAGTGTTAATACTAATTTTGCAATAAGTTTAATGTATACAGGTTGAGTTTTTAGTACCGGCTCGGTGGATAACTCCACTACTGTAGAAGATAGCGAAAAAAGTTGTACATAAAAGTTGTAGCCACGGATATTTATGCTCCTTGCTCAGAAAGCATTCAGATTTATACAGGGTGGTGCATAACTACGTGGTGATGCAAACATGTATTTTTTTAAATGAGACACCCTATATATTATTCAATATTCAAATTTTACTAATGATTTTCGTTCTTCCAATGTAGAGTATTGTTACATTATACAGGATGTTTCAAAAGTTATGACGATTTCTATATCCAAATCGCTGTCAAACGAACGTACAGTATATCAAAAAGTAATGAATCAAAAATTACTTTTTTTAGATGGAAAAATTAAAAATATCCTCTAGTTTTAAAATCGGCTATAAAAGAAGCGCGCGATGGATACTCGTATACAGGGTGATGTAGAAGGCAAAATCCAGATTTTCTCTCTTTTTTTAAATTTAAGTTTCAATATTTTATTATACCAAAGAATTGCTTATAATATGCTCTTTGTATAACACTTGCTATGGCTGCATTCATTAGTTTATGTGATATTTCGATTTTTCTACAAATTTTAAATATACCTTCTATTTGTAAAACGATTCTTCAATCCTGTAAACGCTCTAGTTTTAGACTGCCTCCGTTCTAGATTTTGCTGTTCATAGTTCATATATTCTAGAGGCAAGTAGGCAATTTCTCAAAGATTCTCCTAAATACCCTGGATGGAAAAATTAATTTTTAAAGCTCGTTTTTTACACGGTACGGAATTATTGAGCAGGTTATGAAAACTGTCAATTTTTTAAAGCCTACCTGATAAATCTGCTTAAAAATTATGCATCACGCCTACAAAATTGTGTCCCCAGCACACTTGACTTTATTATCTCGATGATTCAGGGTTTTGACTTCATCAAATACTATTGTGACCTTGTAATTTAGTTGCTCGTTAAATAAAAACGAAATTCGGTAGTACTTTCCCAAAATAAATAAATTTCAGTACACAAATAGAAGCTATATTTTAAATTAACCGAAAAATCGAAATATCTCTAAAACTAATGGACGTAGGTACAACAAGTTTCATACAGAGATGAAAGAGCATATTAAAAGGAATTCTTTGGTATAATTAAATATTGGGGGTTAGGTTTAAACAAAAAGAGAAAATCTGGATTTTGCATTCTACATCACTCTGTATACAAATATGCATCGCGGGCTTGTTTTATTGCCGATTTTGAAACTAGTGGATATTTTTAACCTTTCCATATAAAGAAAATAATATTTGACTTATTACTTTTTGATATACCCTACGTTAGTTTGACAGCGATTTGGATATAAAAATGGTCATAACTTTTGAAAAACCCTGTATAATGTAATAATACCCTATATTGTAAGGAGAGAAATTATTAGTAGATTCTAAAAATGGGATAATATATAGGGTATCTCATTTAAAAAAATACATTTTGCATCACCACGTAGTTACGGATCACCCTGTATAAATCAGAATATCTTCTAAGCAAGGAACGTATCCGTGGCTACAACTTTTATGTACAACTTTTTTCGCTGTCTTCTTCAGTACTGGAGTTATCGACATAGCCGGTACTAAAAACTCACCCTGTATGTAGGTGTACAGAATACACCACGCGTGTACTTATGTTTTAAAACAAGGCACGTGTAGCTAAAGGTTAACCTTGGAAGACGCTGTTTTATTTTCCCAATACGTGATTTCCGATAGAGCTTGCACAATAGGGGACAAGTCATTCACAAATTGCAGAATAGATTCATACCTCTTACCCAAAGAGTTTGAGAGGGACTCTTCAGTTTGAATTTTAAATGCCTCATTAATATAGTATTTCTTTCGGCCGATTGCTGCATAAACGTTACAATCTCCTGAATGGTTCCATTTGAGTTAATTATTAACCTAACTGTCATAGTCCCTAGCGGAGGGGTGCCCTCCGTGCCCCGATCTAAATCCGCCACTGAACCCGACCATGCTTCGCTAACTAGGATAGAAGATGCTAACATCGCGAGACACGTGTTCGGGTCTGAAAGAAATTGATTTAGAGAAATTAGAGTAGGGTTTGTTACTTCTGGCCGAAGGATCCAGTATCACATTAACCTCATTGCATGATTCATGGGATATGAATTTTCAAATGCATGTGCTGATTTTGAAGCGGATTATTCTTTTACCCTTTAAAAGCGTCTTCGTCCTTCGAATTTATAGAACTGAAAGTGCCAGGTTCACAGCAATTTCTGAACACTCATTTATAGTTAATGAAATTAAGAAGAATGTAGTCTAATCAACTAATTACTTCTACAAAGTTTTCTTCTCTCAACACGCACAGGAGAAAAAGTTGTACTCCTCAGAAATTTCGATGGTCTCTTCCAACGTTGGTCCTTCATATATCTCAATTATCATGGTAGGCTGATACTGAAACAAGAGGGAAAATTAAGTTAAGCTAGGAAGATCTCTACAGTGGCGGAGCAGTAATCATTGACTACGCTATAGCTTGAAAATCGGCGACCCGGTTTCTAATCAGATCCTTGCAGTTTGTTGGCACTGTTAAGGAAAAACAGTAGTTTTAGATAAGGAATGCCAGGACCACAGGCCAGGACGATCCAGGGAGTCAATAATGCCTATATGTATAAAAGACCTTTCCAGTAACAATGGAGTAATAGGTGTTAGCCTCTGATATAGGGTGGCAAGTTAGAGCTTGGGCGCCACTTCAAGTGGAGACAAATTGGAGTGCGGTAGATAAGTATATCCACCGTACCGCATGCTTGTCTAAGAACAGATAATAAAAGATTAATTATTCTGAGAAAATAAGACTTGTTTGCAGAACAAAGGGCTGGTGGAGCAAAATTGTGATTCTAATGTATAATTGTATATCTAACACCAAGTCAGCGAAAGCCTACATTAACTTTGCGCCGATGACAAGGGCCGCTAACGCAATGAAATTAACAGAAAAAAAATCTGCTGCTGCTTATCTTGATAACAGCAAAGTTTACGGAATAAATATAAGTTGGATCACTCTCCGTCGGCACTTTGAAGATCTCACATCAAAGCGATGCCGCGGCCGCACGCGCTAGTTAGTTTTTTCGTTGGTTTTTGCCCAAGTACGAGGGTCTTTTAGCGCGGACTTGCTAACGCCAGGGTTTTACGTATATACGAGGGTCATTGAAAGACTATGTATTGACAGCCGAATTAGACATACAAATACAAATATAACGTTTATTTTGCTAATACACTAGGTAACTAAAGTAAAGTAAAACTATTACTAATGAATCTCAAATGATTTCACATATTGTAGCTGTTTCGTAGATACGTAAAAATTGGTTCAAAGGTGCTGAAGTATATTTACCTTAATGTTTTGTTTATTTGGCATATTTTTGAGACCACAGCTTATAAAATTTTTGGTATAATATATTGGAACTCGTATGTACAATTTTATGATCTTCGATAGCAATTTTCGTGGTGTCCGTACGGTACAGAATATCAACAGCGTTATTTGTTTCTAGGATAATAGTCAGACCTTTTTGAAATGCAGACCTTCTGACTTCACCAATTTTACCCGCCATCGTCGACAAAAAATAGAAAACGAACAGGAACACCTAGAATGCGTTAAGGCGGAGTTTGGATTAATTATGAGCATTTTTCAGTATTACTGATTACTTTACTGAACCGAGTATAGCAGATTTATCTATTGTGACCCTACAGTATACCAGGAGTCCCAGAATTTGATACACGTGATATTTTTGTAATAAAAAAAGGGTCAAACAGAAGCTGAGTGATATTTTTGAAAATACTATAGGGTCTAGCATACCAAGCTTCCAAAACATTGTTTTTTGTACTAGAACCCTTAAAACAAATTTTATTAAGAACCCTGTAGTACTTTTGATTTTATATACAAACCTATTTTCCCTGTAAATTCATAAAAGGACTTGTTTGAGGCGTAAGATTTTTGTAATAAAAACAGATAGAAGGAAAACTACTTATTCCTTTTTTGTACCTTAACGTCTGAAACTTACCTCCAATGTTTTTTCAAATAGCACCCCACAGCTTTTCCTATATAAAGTCATTATTTTATTTAAATTCCTGCAGGGCCTTTGATTTTATACAAAATCAAACCAATTTTTTTTGTAAAGTCATAAGCATAAATAAAATCAGGATCTGTTTGAGGTGTAATATTTTCGGAATAAAAAAGGATAATAAAGAAAACACCTTCCCGAAAGCATGGTATGATGGATCATTCAGTACTCTTAAAAATCTGCGTAGTTTTCTTTTTTGTTCGTTTTTTCTTGCAAAAATATTAGGCGTCAAACAATGTCTTATATTACATATATTATATATGCTTAAGGTAGTTCAAAGTTTTGGGTACCTCGGTTCTTTGACCGACAATTCGGGTAGCTGTGAGAATGAGATTCGACGGCGCATTCAACAGGCACGGGTTGCCATGACAAAGCTTACTAAAATATGGCGTGACCATAACATCACTAAAAGCTACCAAAATGTCGCTCGTTCAGTCTCTTGTGTTCTCCATACTTTTGTATGCATCGGACACTTGGACTGTTAAAAAGGCAGATCGAGCATCTCATAGATGCTTTTGAAATGTGGACGTGGAGGAGAATACTGCGAGTTCCTTATACCGCCCACCGAACTAACGTTTCCATACTGGATGAGCTCGGTAATCCAAAGAGACTATCCTCCATTGTGTCGACGAGAATGTTTACATTCTTCGGACATATACTCAGAAGTGATAAAATGAAGAAACTTGTAGTTCAGGGTCACGCCCCGAGTTCCCCTACACGCTGAGTGGATGCGACGAAACAGTTGCTAGATATCAGTATCAAGAGCGTCACTGAACTGACAGCAAATCGCGAACGATGGCAAGCTACAGTTCTCAAAACTATTGATAATATTCATGTCGGCAATACTCTAGCTCCGACTCAATGCATTTTATGAGTTCACAACATGTCTGTTAAGACATTGTGACTATGATGATATATGCTTATGATTTAACGAAATATATACCATCCAAGGAACTACAAGATTTTCAATAAAATAACGAAGTCGTTTGTGTTGGAAAACCTAAGGGGTTTTATTTGAAAACAAAAAGTTGGGAGTGAATTTTCGGAGATGACGTAAAAAATGTGAAGGCACGGTATGAGACCCTACAGTACTTTCAACTCAGTTCTTGCTTGGACCGTTTATCGTTTTGAAAATATCGCGTGTCAAGGAAGTTCTGGGACGGTATACAGAGACATACACCTACCGACAGATATGAGTGTCTTATATTTTTGGAAGTGGGATATTTTCATAATTACAATTGGGAAATAGAAAGAAAAATGTTGAAAATGCTTAAAGATAAAATTCCAGTTGAAGTGAGAGGGGCAGGGACAGACAAAGCCCGAAAAGGGCTCCCAATATTTCAGTACTTGTTCTTCAAGAGAAGTTAAAAATAAAAAAAAAGAGTCAACGTTAATTTATTTGCAGCCATGTTCTTCCATAAACATTTTTGCTTTTCCTAAAAACGGGGAGAAGGAGGCCCCCAAGTTTATTTAGGGCTCCCAAATCAGCAGTTCATAAAGAAGTTAATATCATTCCCGATATTACCCGCCTCGTAGAAATACCTTCACGGCTATGGCCGTCACGGCGTTTATCGCTAACAAAGCTGCAAAACTATGCGATAACTCCATAGACCGTCCCAGGCTCCAGCATTCGTGCCAACCAACAATGGTTGATTAACGTGGAAACGCTGCTAAATACCGAAATGTTATGGAAGCTGGGGCCGGCCGTGTCATATTAATTAGCGAACATTAGAGGTTATATTCACATAGCATCCCTATTTGAAGTGTTGGGATAACAAGAGATAACATAAAAATGAATGTTAAGTATATACAGGGTGTTCAAAAAAGGGGAGGGGAAACTTAGGGAGTGTGTAGGGAACGTTGCGGTGAGAATGCTTTGCATAAAGACCCCTATTCAGAAATACTATAAGTCGTTTTGGCTACAAAGTCAATTTTGGTCACAAAAGTATTGTTACATGCTCAAGCCTAAAACAGATAATAATGTTATGCTCCGAAAGGCATACTGACTTAAGCTATGTCCCAAAATCTGTCATTTCTCTAGGTGTTTTAATAGCCTTCAGTTGTATTCTTGAAATGAAAGAAAAAGAGGTTAGAAACAATAAACTTTTTTTTATTTTGACATAAATTTATGAACAGTGGATTTCTGAATTCTTATTGAAGCTTCTTCTGCGAAAATGTGTTGCCTTTAAACCGTGAAGATGGTCGACTTTATATTTTAAGAATAAGCGAACATGTACCGTATTTATACCAAAAATTTGGAAGTCGCTGATGCGAAATAACTTCTGAAGATGCCATCCACTGGTGGTGGCGAAACGTCAAGCTTTAACGCTAAACGACGACGGCCTAAAAACCCAAGAACCACAAATTCATTGGACGATGGCCGCGAAAGCCTTACATAGTATATGAAAAGGATACTGTTGACCAAGTGTTTAGGGTAACCATTATTAATAAATAATTTAGACAAAGTATGAAGATTTGGATTGTGGAAAGAGTTATCAGCTATTTTTATGACCCTGTTTTTCATCTGTTTTATAAGGTTAATCTTGATTTGCATTCTATGGTAAGACATATAATTAAGGAATCTGCCAGAACTGCTAGGCTTCCTGTACCAGTCAACCAAAAGAATGTTATTTTCAGATCTTATAAACCTTGTGTCAAGGAAAGGGACTGACTGTTTGGAGTCCTCTTTCTCAATAGTAAATTGGATGTGAGGGTCATAGCTATTAAAGATATCCACTATTACATCCAAGCCTTCAGACGGCAAGCAGACGATAATGTCGTCTACATATTTTTTAATGAAAAAAAGATTGAAGGGCTTTCACTTGGATCACTAAATCCAATAAGTCATCCATTACATATTCTGCTAAGATTGGAGAAATTTTGGCTCCCATAGGAGTGCCAAAAGTTTGTTGAAAAATTTTGTTATTAAAAGAGAAATGGTTATTGTTAAAAAGTAATGTAATAATATTAAGGAAAGATTCAAGAGTTAAATTGCAAAATTGACTGATATCTGACCAATGTTTACTTTACTTTACTTTAATTACTAATATTAACCATAATATTGCCAATATAAATAATTCACAAGCTGAAAATTCTCAACCTACCACTCAACCTATCACTATATATGCAAAATTGCCTTTTATCAAAGAATTAACTCCAGGACTGGTCAGGATTTTCAGAAGTGTAAACTGTAAAATTGCCTCAAAACCAGTTTTAACAATTAATAATCTTTTTTCTAAATTAAAGGACAAAGTACCCTTGCTTAGCTTAACCAATGTGGTTTATAGTATCCCTTGCAGTACTTGTAACTCAGTGTACATTGGTCAAACTTCCAGGTCCCTAAAAGGGAGGCTATCTCTCATAAAAGTGATGCCAAACTTTACCCTAACAGGTGTACTTTGGCTTCACATGCTAATCTTCCCAGTCATACTATTGATTATAATTCTGCTAAAGTTTTGGCAAGTGAGTCAAATTTAAAGAAAATATGTTTCCTTGAAATGGCACATATTTTTCAATGTGACAATTGTATTAATAAAAAACGGATATTAACAGTCTCAGCATAATTTATTCATATCTTTTGAATTGTGAAAAATATCGTATTGATAATTCTGTGGAGAATTTATCAATTTGAATGTAATACATATAAAATCGATTTACACCACATATATCATTTAACATTTCCCCCTAATGAATAATTTCACATTATCACTACAATTCTTGCTACTAACGCACATTTAATTCTTCTTTTTCTACCTTTTGATATATTAATTGCTATCCACGCACATTTCATAAAACTACATACATTAAAACATTTTCATCACATCAGATCATTCTGTTTGACACTGTATAGTGATACTTTGAATCACCCTATACATAAATCCCTTCCAAAAAAATTTCAACATAGATTGCACATGCACCACAATTAGGCAAATGAAATTTGACAAATGAACAAAATTGGAATTTCCCTCCACTAACCTATTTCCGCTCAGACACGTGTGCTTGACCGTTTCGATAAAGACATAATTGCCGGCACGCAAAATAATCATCGAACGGATATTTTACGATTTTATTAAGATTTTAACTTTTAACAGTAAACTGTGTAATGTTTTTCGTAAATTTCTGTGTCTGTATAACGTGCTTCATGCAAGATATGTGTTGTTACTTGCTCTTTTGGCTTGTTTTACAACATCTTCCAGCAACATCCTCACAAACTTTTGTAAGTAAAAACTTTTCAATCTTAATTTTTCTAATGTTGCTGATTGCTAAATTGTCTTTGTAGCCCTGAAGAAGGGATCAAATGATCCCGAAAGCTTGGAGATAGAGTTTTAAGAGCACACTTCGCTGTTTATTTGCCGCTACCCAGCCATCTAGCTTGAGTTTTGAACTATATACATCTACTCAACGAACCTGGAACAAGGTACAAAATAACTTTGGTTTGAGTTCAGGTCAGAACGGAGCTGAAGGCAATGTACTGGCCAACGCGCTCGCAAGACGAGGAACCGAATCTGTTCACAGGACCAGAACTATTTGCGGGCATTCCGAAAAGCATCTCTAAGAAAACCATCTCAGTTGAACAGAGAGGAAAGTACTCCTGCACTTGCGAGATACACCAGGGGTACTGCACTCGAAGGCGTTCATACGATACCCCTTTAGCAGTCCCCCCCCCCCCCGAATATCATACAATGATATCTGTTGATGGGACATTGTCATCTGAGGAACGACATGCAGAGGTCAGGTCTTGAACAAACAACAGACTGTCGCATCTGCTATGTGGAGGGCGAAACAGTGGAACATATTATGTGCTCCTGAACAGTACTGGAAAGAGCTAAGTTTCAGACCTTTGGACTTGCCCAACTGCAATCTTTTGACTTCAAGAAAGTTTCACCCATCACAATTATCGTCTTCGTCAAGAGGTGTGGATTGTGCGTTGAACCTTTAAAAGGTGTGAGCCTCAATAGACACAACAACAGTCGTAGTGAAAGGAGGAGGAACTTCTGAACAACAGAGCACCAGAATGCGTGCAATAGCGAACCAAATGAACGCTGACCACCAAACAGTATGGCGTGCATTTCACGATAAGCTCTGGGTCCTCAAGTTTACCAGTCAGATTTTGGTTCGGTCATTCTATTCACTGATGGGGCTTATTTCACTAAGGATGGATGCTTCAATAGTCACAAGAGCTACTTATGGTTTGACGACGATCCACATGCTGTATGGGTTAGAGCTCATCAACAGCAATTTCCGATTAACATTTGGGCCAGTATACTGATAACATCTACTTGGATTATCTAAAGCCGTATTTCCTCGGCTATTATAGAAAGCACACGTTCCTATGGGAATACGAACTAGAATGTGGTTTCTATATGATGGTGTACCTGCACATTTTACCCGTATTATGCAGGATCATCTAAACCAACAATTTCCAGGGCGATGAATAGGAAGAGAAGGGAGGGCCTATCAGGTGGCCAGCGCGAAATCCCAACTTAACGCCGTGGGATTTTTGCCTTTGGCGTTACATGAAGTCGTTGGTGTATGCAGCTCTTGTAGCAACTCAAGAGAGACTATTACGAATAGTACATACTGTACATACAGCAAGCTCCGCAGATCTACCAGCGGGTACGCGAATCAATGACTCAAGGACCAATTTATGCAGTGACATGGGTGTTTGTCATTTCTCTGTGATAAGAAGTACTAAGATACTTACGTATTGTAGTCAGGAAGGTAAACAATAGTTTTTTGTTTTTAACATTGAACTTTACATGACTCTGAAGCCAAAAAAGCTCATGTTGGACTAGGGGTCTTAATGTGAAAAAAAGTTCACTGAAACTTCCCCTATAAAATACTTAAGTTCGGAACCACCAGGTATCTTCTTCTTAGGGTGCCGTCTCTCTTCGGAGGTTGGCAATCATCAAGGTAATTATAATTTTTGATGTCGCTGCTCTGAACAGGTCTATTGAACTACAGTGGAACCAGTCTCAGAGATTCTTCAACCATGATATGCCTTGTCTCCCAACTGATATTTTCCTTCATTTTTTTCCTGCATTATCAGTCTCAGAATTTCATACCTACTTCCCCTCATCACACGTCCAAAGTATCCGAGTTTTCTTTATTGAATGTTAAAGACCAATTTTGGATCTCTTCCTACTTGCAGCAGCACCTCATGATTGGTAATTTTGTCCGTCCACGGAATACGGAGCATGCGTCTATATATCCACATCTCAAAGGTATGCACCTTTCTTATAATTTTCTCTTTTGAGGGTCCAGGCTTCAACTCTATACAATAATAAAGAGAATATATAGCATCGTACGGTACGAAGTCTTACGTGTAAATCAATGTTTCTATTTTACAAGAGTGACCTCATCTTCGTATAAGCTGTTTTTGCTATTTATATGCGTCTGTTTTTTTCTCCTGTTGATCATTCTCTTCATTTATAATAATTGTACTCAAGTATTCATATTTTGCTACTATTTCAATGATGATGTTATTTCAACGATCAACGTTTGTCACCCGGTATATTGTAGCTTAAATTGCTGCTGTAGCTTTATGAGAAATTATTATTATCAGTTATTAGGAATAGCCACAAATTCAAAAGTATTTATTGGTCGAGTTTATTCGAAAATTTCATTTTTAAATCGATTCAGTGGCGTAATCAGCTTAACTGAATCGATTAATTCGAATGTAATAAGACTAATCCGTTAATTTCTTGTCTTGAAAAAAATAACTTTCAAGTTTGAGGAACCTTAAAGTAGAGCTGGATACTATACAAATAAAAATGTACCCATAATTAGATATAAATGATAATATAGGGAATACTCAACATACTCGCAGATGAGAGCATCTTGCCACTTTCCACTTATTATTTGCTATTTAGTAGATGAAGACTTTGTTAAAAAAGATGTGAATACATGATTATTATGATGCTATTCAAACCAGTCTGGCGACTGAATTCATCGGATCACGACCACGAAAACCTTACACAACTCAAACACTTTGAAACCCTAAAGCTCTCGCTAAAAAACTTCCATACCTTGGATATTCTAATAAACTTTTTTAAAACCTTGTGTAAACCTATAAACACATACGTATGTAACACATCACATAAAACGTTTTTCCATTACTTCGATACGTTCTAGTTTAATCAAGTATGTTCCAGGATGACCAAATAATATATTCCATGGCAATTTATATACTCATAGTAAGTAGAGGCTTAGTTATTTTTCGATCTTTATAATTTTCTTTGTAGCTTACAATAATAGTAAAATTTTAGTATAAACATAGAGCCTGCACACGATGTTTTACGATTTGAAGTTAATTTTTTTCTGAACGGCGACTCTGTTGGCATCACTTCAAAACATATTTTGTGACGATATTGTGTGCCATAGTCTGAAACTGAGAAATTTATTCTAGGAAGGAAAGTATTACTAAAGAGAAGTAAAAATGGAGTCAAGTTGATTGACTTCCCACGCCATTATGTAATGGCGATACCATTTGATTATTTTCTCTTTGCATGAAGCTATAGTCTGAGATCCTCTAGCAAGCAAATCATCGCCCACTCGCCCGCCCACAAAAAAAATTCAACACAAAAACTCTCGTAAATACTTTCTTGCATCTGTCTCCGTAGGAACTAGGGCGACACAATCGTTTAAAAAAGAAATTTCAGCTGTTTTCATATTTTTAGTTTTATGATGTTACATTGCTGCGCTGCTACTGTCACGATTTCTTAAAACCATACGCGTTTTCCATCCTCGCCACGGTAGTAATACTGTGTCAAAGTTTTATTGAAATAAATTTCATAATTTTCACGTTACCAAAAAAAACAAAAAATAATCTGGAACTCCTAAACGCCCAAAAAAAGTTTGTGTTGTTTTTATATTTTCAGTTTTTCCATTGTCGCTGCGCCGTCCCTGACACGATGTCTAAAAATTATAAGCGCTTTCCATCCTCACCACGGTAATAATACCGTATCAAGGTTTCATTAAAATCAATTTCGTAATTTCCACGTCACTCAACACCGAACTATTTGAAGCAATACTCTTGCGTATACATCAGAACATTCTAAGTTCCTTGGTTTCTGTAATAGCAAGGCAATCTTCGGATGGACCTAAATCTAATCTTTTTTTCACAGGTTAGTGAGTGAATACAACCATTTTTTGAATTTTTCAGCCCCCCACCTCCCAACCTTCCGGCGGGTTAGAATATCTCCCATCGTATACCCTGCGTGTCGTAAAAGGCGACTAAAAGGAACCGAACTACTGTCGGTATAAGCAGTAAGCTCTTCTCAACCAACAGTTTTGGGTGGACGAGTTGAGAAGAGTTAGGACAACTTCTTGTCCTTGGGGTGAGAAATTGCCCCTAAAGGCGAATGAACCAGTAGATACCATCTGGTCAACGGCATGAGCATGCAGAAAGCAAGTGGGAAACTACTGCATTAAAGATCTTGAAGATATCCCAAGAGAAACTCATAAAATGTCTGTTAAGACATTGTGACTATGATGATGTCCTCCCAACCACCATAATTTCACCATCATCCAAAAAGGATAGAGAATAATCGGATAACCCCAAAACGCCTAAAAGTAAAATTTGAGGAACATTTTTTGTCTTTGCTAAATATTTTGCCGCACGCACACCGATTTCCAAAATTATAGAAGCATTACTTACTAGGACATAAAACCATATAGCTATCCAATCCAATTATTTCATCACAATCCATGCACCGGTTATTGAGACTACGAGGCTAGAAGAAAGCGATTAGACAGACAGATAGATCGACAGACCGACTGTAATGAGTTGCGTGAATTTTCGTTATGCAGATATCATAAAACGGCCCAAAAGCGTAACACTCAAAATCGAAAATTTTCGCGATCACCTATTGGAGTGGGAAGTGAAAACGGAATCACGTTAATTGACTAAGTTCTTCCTACACACAAAATGTCAGGTTCAATGTTATGATTTCTCCACGCACCTGAGTCAGCTCTTATTTGCGAAAAAAAAAACAGTGAAAACTTTAAATATTTGGATCTGTGATTCATTAGTCCGCATACCTATGTCGCAATAAATGCAATAATTATGTAATTATTGCATTCAGCACAAAATCCAAGTTTCAAAAGTCGTGCGTATTATTCGTCCTCGATATTAAAGTAATTAAGTGTTAAGTCGTGGAGTTCAATAAAAATCGGTTAGTACTTTACAAGCTACAGACTAGAAGATTATAAAACCTAACAATACGTACAAAACACGAGGCCCACAGTTCTCTCTGATGGCAATGAACAAGTATTTGTATAAGTCGGAAAAGTAGATATCACCAGATTCTGTTATTTTCTAGGCACTAGAAGATCTTTTATAAATACAACAAAATGTTCACTTCATTCTCTCATAACACCACGCCATAGGTAGAAAGCAAATTCATATTGTTTTTGTTTTGTCCTTGGAGCTTCAGTGGACCACTATGCGAGATTAAATGGAATTTTGTATGCTGCCAACAAAAGTAAAACAGCCACACCAGTATTATGTTTTATACTTTTATACATAGTAGCGACCATTCCCAAATTGACGTACATGGAAGTTTTCGCTACGAACCATAAACGAAAGTCATCGCCAACAAAATACTGTTTTTCAGAATCCACCACCAACGTGGATTGCTTATCGCTATACTGTTATAATTTCTAAATTGCTTTTATGTTAAGATGATAGAGTAGCAGGACTTCTTAAGGGTTTTAATGGCTAGCAGCTAATCGAACTCGACTCAAGTAGGAACGACGTGACACAAATTGCTTAAAGTACAACATCCAAAGTACGCCAGACATAAAAGAATGTTTATGAAAAGTTTCGCAAATTTTGCGAAGGCACTATACGAGTGTTAGTCCACTTGTAAAGTCCAAATTCAATGTGTCATGAGACCTGTTGTGAAATGAATTACATTCTGAGGCGAAACAGTTCCATACCTGGACTGTATCTTATATTTATGTGTCTAAAGCTATTGCTGGCAATATCAGGAATGAGATCTGTAAGGATTAGGTAGTGTTATCCCCTTTGTATGCCATAAACTCCTTCTCGCTAGGTTTAGTTCAATTTCAAGTGAGACTATGAATTTAGCATGATGTAAACGGACTTTGGTGTGCTAAATATGGTTTTAAGCTGAGACACCTCTACCGCTATGGACTGCAATTAGACCAACATAAGGGACGTCACGTACAGAATCTGTTCACCATGCCACTAACAACTTAACGTGACAATTATAACGCTGCGAAAGCAGAATTATTCGGTATTTTAACTTGTTTTGTTGGAAAAGCGATGTCGAAACAATTCTATCTTCATTTGGAGGTGTCAGCTGGAAGGGAAGGTATTCGAGAAAAGCTAAAGTTATCTTGGAATGGAAACGTAAGCTTATTAATTATAATCCAATTTTGTTAATTTTGCGCAAAACCTTACGGGAAGGAATGTCTGAAATCTTGCACGTTTTATTTGATTTTGTGGCATCGCCACAAAGTAAAACTCATTGCGATTCAGAAGAATTTTTATTCATCGGGACTTGTGGGAAATTGAATGGTGGTAATGGAGAGGCCCAACAAGTAAGCGATTTAAAGTTTGAGGAGTGTTTATTTAAAAGGAGACATGTCTGTTTTGCAGAAACTAGAGAAAAACGCCAAAAACTGGTTCATCAAAAATCGGTTGATTCAGAAAAGTCAGAATTTCACGTATCAGTATAAAAGGATTCGAGTAACATCTTAGAGGAAAATTATTCCAAAAAAACCTTTTCTCTGAGAGATATTTAGCAATTTCTTTTTTTTTCCTTTTTGGTATGTTTACTTCTGCGTGAATACAATGGATATGTCTGGTTTTGTTTGAACACATGAAGGATATGTCTGGATTTGCTTGGACACAATGAAGTTACATAATGTTTTATATCTATATATTTCTTTAGCCTTTAGCTACATGCGCCTTGTTTTAAAACTCATGTACACGCGTGGTGTCTCTTGTACATATATATTATATCTTAGGTAATAAATGCCAACAAACTAGGGGCAAAATTGGTACTAACACAATTACCGATTTTATTACAAAAAACCTTACCCCTGCAAAAAATGTTCAATGTAGTTAATACTATACATCGGACTAAATACCTTTTCATTTTACGAGTACACGTGTGGTGTATTCTGTGCACCAGACGAAGCAGCATTAGCTAAAATATTGTTGTCATTACACTTACTGCTTTTATATCATAAGGGATTGTAGGTATCAAAAAGTATATTTATAAAAAGTCCAAAATAACTGAATAAGTTTGTTAAGTAATAATAATAATATACTTTTTTCACATTTACACGCGCGGTGTATTCTAGGCATCAGACGGACTAGCAGTAACCTTTACTTGCTCGGCAAAGTTTCCGAGGCAACTGACTACAAAGCAAGTTTTAAGTAAATACCATCTTTGGAACGCAGAAGCGGTACCTTACATCGTTCAGGAAATTTAGCGTATTTAAATTAGATGGTTTATACCAGCGCGTGTAGCTAAAGGTTGAAGTTTCAAGCGAAATACATAAACTTAAAATCCTTCACATATATTAGATATACAATTCCTGGTCATCCTTAAGGCAGTCAGTTGATGCTACGCTTTGTCACTACCTTCTTCCAGAATAGGTTTAAAACATTTGAAAGAAATATATTTTGGCACTGACTATCTGCCCAACTAAACTGTTTTACCAAGAGGGCCTCAAATTTTCCTTTTGTTCTGGCGGAATTGGTTTACCTTTTGGCAATTTGTCTCATTGGCTATCTTTGGGTCCTCGTTTGAAGAATGGTAAGTATTTATGGTTTGTAACGTTTTCAAAGCGAAAGAATGAACAACCCACGTCCTATATTTTATTACAGTACCTCTATTGGATGCAAAATTTCTTATAAAAGTTCTCTTTGGGTAAATAGTTTGTTGCATCTCCCTCCGCAGAAACTAGAACGACCCAGTTTTTATTCGGCGAGCTTCAATTGGATGAAACGAAACGATCAGGAAGCCCCAAATTCCCTAAAAACGAGGTTTGAGATATTTTTGAATTTTTGTTTTTTTTAATTTTTCATTCTCGCTGGGGTAATAATATTGTGTCGAAATTTCATTAAAATCAATTTCAGGTTACACAATACAGAGCAATGATCGTATGTAAACCCCATGTTCCGATGGACCTAAAAAAGTGTATTTTGCCGCTAGGACTCTCTGTCAGAGGTAAATGGACAATCTATTATGAAAATAACAAATTTCACATTTTACAAACCCACCCCTCAACCACCCCAATTTCACCCCCACCAAATAAAAGTAGAACATGATCAGGAGATCCTCAAACACCTAAAAACGAAGTTTCAGGAATATTTATTTTTTTGTTGTTTATTGCTAATTACTCCGTCGCCAATGCACCGATTTTCAAAATTATAGCAGCATTACCTACTAAGACCCCTTAGCATACCGGCACCCAAACTTCATCACTATCCATGCAGCGGCTACTGAGATCGCGAAGCTAGAAAAACGCGCACAGGCAGACAGATCGACAGACAGGCAGACATACAGTCCGACGGCAATGAGTGACGTGGATTTTTGTTCGCCCAAAAAGCTTAATATCTCAAAATCAAAAATTTTCGCGATAACAATAAAAAAATTGTGTCTTTATGCAAGAATTCTAATTTTTACTGGATAGTCCTCACAGTGGACATGTAAAAACATTGGCTTAGTCATATCTTATAGCTACATTCTGTGGGACAAAACATCTTAGTGAAGCTGCTGTGTAGATAGAAGATTATGTGGGTGTCAGTCAACTTGACTTTGTTCCTACGATACTCATTGATGGCGTTATTCCAAAGATCTTGGTAGATCCGAGATGCAGGGAATATATGATATACCATTCTTTCATAAAAATGTAAATTAGGATGGTTTTTTGCATCTTTTGCTTACGTAAATTAACATAACAATAATTTCCAACATTCACGCTTATTTTAACGGGGCGTCATATTGTAGATCGGAAAACCTGATATACGTACCTTCCTTCATCAGCTAATGGAAGTTTTAAATAGAATTATAAAATGATGCCAAAACGACATGCAAGCTAGCTGCCTAATTGATTAAATATATAGAATTCGCAGCTGTGCTAGAGTGAGATTAACCGCAAACAATGTGCAACTTTTAACAGCTTGTGTCACAACTACATAGAACACAGCTGTACAAAAAGAATTGTGGCTCAAAAACTAGACCAGTACATACTCTGGTTCGCTCCTCTGGACCATGGTTTTATCACAGCATAGTAAACAACCAGCATAATATCTCTGAGTATTTCCTTTATAAAAATGGTTCCCACAAAATTTGACGTTGGGAAGATTTATGGATGATTTTACGGCTGTGAAGTTTGGGTAGAGATGCGAAAATGAAAATATCGATACCGGTACCAACTCGATATTTTTCAGCCTCATAGGTGCGTTTGGTTCGTACAGAGCATTTTGTGCAATTGATTACACCCCTCAATAATTATGTAATTATTTTCGGTACTGATACAAACGTATCGATACCAGCTTGGAATGCCTCAAGAAGTATCTATGACAAAAATACTCGATATTAGTGGAGAAGTATCGAAGTATCGTTAGCATCCCTACAAAAAATCATCCAAAAGTGTGGTGTGGTTTTATCATCATCATATATGTATATTCATTGTTTTCTGTGAAATACATCTGCGCAGCGGTTGCTGAGATCTCGCGGCGCTGTATCTTTTTGTAAAAGATTTTGACATACTGCGATGAACTTCAGTTATTACGACTTATATTTAGTCATCCTCATGCAACAGAAAATCGAAGTTTCCATCGTTGGTACGAAAACAATTATAAGAGTTTGACTAGGTAAACACAACTGGATTAATAAAACATTGCCAAAGGTATTAAAATATAATGTCACAAAACATGTACAATAAAAATGAATTAAAATGAAACAAACAGAAACAGAATGAAATCAGCAATGTGCCTATACACCAAAGATCTGAATCTTTGAATTAAGGTTAAGATTAATCAGTGAGATCATCTACATTCAAAAAAAACAAGTCAGTAAATTATAGACAGGATATTAATGCTTTAAGCAACGTGTATGATAATTTAATAAAAAAATTACCTAATGGATGAACCAAACTTCTATTTCATATTATCTATTTTCCTTACTCCTCCTATGGGTTTTGGCTGAAACAAACATGAAAATATTATGTTTCACACGGAAAAACGCTTAATATTATAAAAAAAAGAAAAAAAAGACCCACCTACCCGTCTTTGCTGATTTCATCTTGTTTGTGTTAATTCATCTTTATTGTATGCGATATATTTTAATACCGTTGGCAATGTTTTCTTCATCCAGTTATGTTCATCTAGTCAAACTCTTATGATTATTTTCGTACCAAGGATGTAAACTTTGATTTTCTGTTGCCTGAGGATGACTTAATATAAGTCGAAATGTCGCTCATAGCAAAGTTAGGAGTTTTTGTTTATTGACCTTATCCTACCAAAATAACCGAAGTTTGTATCTTTTCTAACACTTCTATGTCCTTAATATACTTATAATAGGGATTCTACACTGGAAAAGCATACTCAAGCTTTGGTGGTATATAACTCGTGTATAGCTGACGTATCATTACTATAGAGCGATCTTTGAATGATTGTTTAATAAGGTATTAAAATTAGCTTTTATGGTACTCAAAATGTGTTTTTCCAATTTCAGGCCAGAAGTTATCGTAACCTCAGGTCACTTTGTTTTGTAACAATAGACAGTGTTGTATTTAGTACATATTTTTCATTAGAACTGTTAGGTTTAGTTGTCATTGGTTTAGGATCAATCTCATTTAATTTCATTTCCCAATTCGTAGACCTCTCCTCAAGCGTTTATAGATCAGCCTTCAGCTGTCTTGGATTATGTAATGGATTTGCATAGAGTTTTGTATTACCTGGAAAGTTCTGCCTTTTATTTGCAATGAGATTGATAAGATCACAGCAGTATTTTGTGGTTTCTCTAAGATATCTCATGCAGTAAATCATGTATTAGCACTAAAATATGATCTCTAACTATCAAATGCTCCAACTTCTCTAGAAGCGATAAACCCTTAACCTCGGACGTACCGTAAATGACACGTATACTCGGACATGTCGCCTCAGTGACAATCCACATTGTCAGCATCATATTAATAATAATAATAATAAAGCATTTGTTGCCCAACAGTACATGTACCATTTACAGAGCAAAGCAATAATAGGAAATAAAAAAAATAATAGAAAAAAAAACAACAACAATTTTGCGCCTGAAACCATGACAAAAGAAAGTATAACAAAAATACATATATATGCATTAGCCAATTAATACCTACTCAGAGATACTCTGTATAGCATTCTTCAATTCATTAAGACTACAACAAAATATATCGCAAATGCTACCTATTTTATTAGCATTGTGGCACATGGAATTTACTGGTGCTTTAGACAACAAGTTTGTTTGCGCTTTTTTTAAGAAAAAGGTCTTATTGAGCCTTGATATAAATCTAGGTACTAAAATGTTGATCTGTGACAGTAATGTAGAACAGTCGATGTAACCGTGCAACATCTTGTATAGAAAGACCACGGATATAAGATCCCTACGCGTTGCCAAGGAAGGAACATCAAATCTACTAAGCAGTAACAAGTAGTCGCACCCTCTGGGAGGATAGATGCCATCCTTTTTAAAACATAAATATTTTAGGAACCGTCTCTGAACTCTTTCAATGCTGTTTTTGTACAAGTCATATATTGGGCTCCATATAAGTGCGCCATACTCCAGCTTGCTAACAACCAAGACCAAAAACAACATTAGAAGCGTTGATGTATTAAACTTCCTGCAATTTCTAACAATAAAACCATAAGTACAATACGCAGCCTTTACTATTTCGCTTATATGATAGTTAAAGGTTAAGTGACTGTCAAAGTAAACACCAAGATCTCTAATACTATTACCAATTTTCCAAGAAACCGATTTGTTCTTGGAGAATAACACAATCATTCCAGTCGGAAATTGAAGCGAACAGTTTTAAATCGTCTGCAAACATTAGCTTATTGCAGGCCAGTGATTCACATAGGTCGTTGACGTAGATAATAAATAAGAGAGGACCTAAATTGGAGCCTTGAGGTACACCACTACTGGCGAAGTAAGTAAAAGAGTTGAATCCATTATAATGTACGTAATGTGGCCTCGAGGATATATATGATTTCAAAAGGTCAACGTAGGTTTTATTAAATCCTAGACATTCCATTTTCTGTATTAGTATATTGTGGTCGATTTTATCGAATGCCTTAGTAAGATCCGTATAAACGACATCCACTTGTCCCCTATTATCTACATGATCGCACAGGTATTGACTTATAGTTTCTAAATTGGTGATGGTTGATCTTTGCTTCATAAAGCCATGCTGGTCTATGGATAAAAAGTTTTTGGTTGCTAGATAAATACGATTGTACAGTATTATTTCAAAGAGCTTTGCAAAATTATTTAATATAGCTATCGGTCTATAATTGTTTATGGATGCTTTATCTTGAGACTTATAGATAGGGCATATTTTGGCAACCTTCCATTTATCAGGAAAAATCGATAAGTTTAAAATCGAGTCAAAAATGGCTTTAAGAGGTGATAAAAATGAACCTATACAGTCTTTGACAAAGAATGATGGTAACTGATCTGGACCCGATGTAAGTTTGTTTTTGATTTTCTTTGCAGCACTAATAATCTCTTCCTCACTTATCGGCTCACAACTTATATCTATAAAATTGTTTCCTTTACAAATAGTACTTATGTCACTAATAGGAGTTTCATCAGGCGAGGAGTATACACTTTGGAAAAAGTCAGCAAAAGCATTGACTATCATTGTTGGATCAGTGTATGAAACATTTTGATAGTTCATTTGACTAGGAATCCTAGATGTATTATTCTTATTATGTATAAATGACCAGAACGATTTCGGTTCACTATTTAGACCATCTTGCATCTTATGTAGGTACTCACTATAAGCATGCTCCCGCATCTGTTTAAATCTTATCCTAAGCCTAGGTGGTAGGTAATATTTTGGCTGATTTTAAATTTCTTATGATATTTAGCCTTTTGTTTCACAATTTTAATCCTGTCGCTAGTATACCAAACAGGATATTTATGCTTAGATATTTTAGCAGTTGGAACGTGTTTGTCAATTACTGTGTATAACTTATCGTAAAAGGTTTGTCGTGCTAGGTTAGGCTCCGAGTCGCTATTGTTGTAAAATGATGGTTTAGTACATTCGTAATATTATGTGTGCATTGTTGTATGATAATGATAACAAGATATGCATTTAAAAATTTTAGAGCTAGCCACGTAGCTTACACAATTACTATGTTTATAGACGTAGGCATATTTCTGGTGAAAAATGGGTTAAGTTCTTTTTTGACTTAATAGAGCTAATTTTCAGACTATACCTATTTATTTGCTACCATATCATTGTATACAGATGGACTTGCGAAGAAAATAAGCAAATCCTGGCTCTGCATGGTATAAAAGAGTAAAAGAGTGAACTTGGACGCGTCGTCTCATCGACTACTCGCAGTGACGATTTCTCGATAACTAATTCCATTCTGAACAAACGCCGGTGTTCTTATGTCGACTGTATGCAATCCAGTCATACTTAGGTTAGATGAAGTGGCAACGTTGTGCATGAAGCGGTATTTCATTTATGTCAGTATTTTAGTATCGCCTCGTCTGACAGACGACGCGTCCGAAGTTAAGGGTAAAGTGAAGCATGTGCAACCGCTAAAACGTACCTTGTATGGCGACGCCACTGAGTTAATACGTAAACACCCTGACCTCCTTAGAATTGACCTATGCATATATCATCAGGATGTGTCCTTCAACACATCGCTGTCGTACACTGAGCCACGCCCATCGCTATGCACCCCAACCCCCGCCTTTCCAATTTAGCGTGTTTGGTCCTTCGCACAAAGGGACCATAACAAGTGCCGCTCACTTTGAGCGGAGTGTCATGTGCCTTAATTAAATGGTATTCCTGGGAATGGGTGTGGCTTATAATGAGATTCATGGTTGCCTTTGGTAGAGTGCGTAAGCCCATGCTGACGTGCAATCGAATAACCTAGTAACTCGAGTTACTAAGTTTTTGCTTTGTTTGCATATATTGAACCACCAGCTCGAGCTGTATCGGTAGCTATTAATTGATTGCAAATCGGATTGCTAGTTTCGGAGATATTGACACCTCAGTTTTAGTAGATGGACATACTAAAAATATATATTTTCATACATAGAGATCCTTGAATATATTGGGATACTTGAGTGAACGGAGTCTATCATAAAACCTAGTAATTCGAGCTACTTACAACCTTTACTTGCATAAAAGATAGTAAACTGATCAAAACTGATAAAAACATAGCAACTACTCATTTCTCTAAGGTATAGTGCAGCATTACTATGACTGCAGGGGATTGGGAAATAACATGACTATTAGTGAAATGCTTGTTATAAATGAGAAAGTGTTACAAGCCAACGTGAGCCTAAAAATAGCGACTGATGCAATCAAAGTGGGTTCTAAAGAGGTAAAAAGAAAAATGAATGAGTTGTTATCCCCTTGTGGAATAAGCTGCAAAAAATTATCGCGAAAACTCCTACATAAAGGTCGCCAAACAATATTCGAATAGTTTGCTGAATCCCATGGAATCAATGAACTTCATCTCCATAATACCCATAAAAGCTTTTATGGCACCTTATCAGTTTGCACGAAAATGTTTATTCATATATTTGGTTTCAAAACTGATGGACAGGCGGAAGAACAATGACTTGCCACGTTTAAGGGAGAATAGAGGAAAAAACATGTAGATGCAAGCAAATATTTTGGACCAGCTAGCCACGTTGGGATGAGGTGGAAGATTCAGTTAAAATAGCAGCCACCACTCAATTTAGCTGTTGTTTGCCAAATGAAAATATGCAATATTATTAGCTTTTACTGTTTCCTTCAGGTTGTTACATACTTGTTTTAGGAGTGATTTTACGTTTATACAGTTATATTGAGTTCTAGTTGATTAGCGGTTTTCAAGTGTATCAAGGCGTATGTTTATTTACTCTATTTAAGCCTATATTGATGACCTTTTGTTGAATAAATGATGGTAAAATTAAACATATCCTTACGTATGCACGATAAAGTGCTAGCATATGATTTTAGTTTAATAAAAATATAGTGGCAAGGTCTACCTTATACACATATTCATGCTAACAAGAAAAAAATGAGACAATTATCCAGAACAACTCAACTTAGAACACTTGCTAATGCTAATGACAAAAAATTAGACAACTTGATCTTAGGCTTGTTTTCGATGAGGTACACCCAAGCCACTTACTATTTTTTCGTATAGTATATTCAATAAATATTCATCATAATTAGACTTACTATGTTTTTGAGTTGTATGCTGTCTAAGTAATACACAGTTAGTAATTAGAAACCTTAAAATAACTCAAAAGCAAATCAGAAAAGTCTTTTCAATAGGCCGGAAGAGAAGAAAAAATCTATAACAGGTATACATGCGACTACCAAAAAACTTGTATACAGAGAAGTTATATGCAAAAAAATGAAATAAAACATCAAAAAGGTTTTGCCGGAATTGTCTTTTTTTGAGTTACTAGGTTTTTCGATTGCACGGCAGCATGGTCGACAGTACACTACAGGTATATGTTTTCTCACCAACTGTGGCGTTTATGTATTCATGGTACGAAAATGTTACTTGATAGACGCTATTAGCATAACTGGAAAAGTTTACTCGGTATCAGTGAAGGTACCACCAAAATTATGTATGGCACATGTATTCTCAAACATTTTGTGCAGAAATTCTACGGTGTGCATACTGAACTACAAATAAATTGAGTCTCTGTATCCATTGGCAAAAAGTCTGTAACTTTCTACTTCGACAGGTGAGGGGAGTATTGTGATCGCGAAAATTTTCGATTTTGAGATAATACGCTTTCGGGCGTTTTATGATGTCCACATAACGAAAATTCACGTCACTTATTACCGCCGGTCTGTCTACGCGTTTTTATAGCCTCGTAATCTCAGTAACTGCTGCATGGATTGTGATGAAATTTGAGTACCGGTATGCTATGAAGTCCTAGTAGGTAACGCTGCTATAGCTTTCAAAATCAATGTATTGACGGCGGAGCAATTAGCAAAAAATTAAAAAAATCAATATATTTCAAATTTTGTTTTTAGGCGTTTTAGGATTATCTGATTGTTTTTTTTTTTTTTGAGGGAGGGGGGGGGGTGAATTTGGGTTGGTTGTCCATTGCCTGTGAGAGAGAGTCCCAGCAGCATAATATCCTTTTCTAGGTCCATCCGAACATTGCCTTGCCTACCACAGAAACCAAAAGACTTTGAATTTTATGATGTATATACATATATGGGAATATTGCTTCACATCGTTCTGTATTGATTAACGTGGAAATTATGAAATTGATTTTAATTAGACTTTGCTATAGTATTACTACCACTCCAAGGATGGAAAACGCGTATGATTTTTAGAAATCGTGTCGCTGGTGGCGCAACAAAATAAAACAACTAAAAATATAAAAACAACCCAAACTTCGTATTCACGCGTTTTAAGGGTTCCTGATCATTTTCTGTTTTTTTTTTGGTGGGGACGAAATTGTAGTGGTTTGCGGATGGAGGGTTGCAAAACTTAAAATGTTTTTGTATGCATAATGGGCTCTCCATTGACCTGCAAAAGAAGGACCTAGCGACATAACACACTATTTTTCGATTTTTTTTTCTGTAGTGTGTTACATACGAGTATTGCTTTACATCGTTCTATATTGCGAAGTTAATTTTAATGAAATTTTGACACAGTATCAATGCGATGGCGATGGAAAACACTTATGGTTTTTATAAATCGTGTCAGTGGCGGAGCAGCAATATTAAGAAACTAAAAATAGTTCAAACTTACACACTAACAGCTGTGGTTTACAGGGTCAGTCCACCTGACACCACCTAGCACGCGACACGATGCACGGAATACAATCGGTCGGTCTACCGGGGTGCCTAAATAAGTAGTGTTTGTGTGTTATTGAGCCTTTTGCGCATATTTCACAAAAAAATGCCGGCGACGTGCTCTGTATATGGCCCCATTGTTTTTTATATTTGTGCCTACTTATTCCCATTGATTTTTAAAATATTTGTGTTTAATACTTTAATTTTATCATTGACTTGATTCTTAAGTTTTTTGAATTAATTTTCCAAATTCGTGTTTCCCGGTTCTTTAACTTTTTGTTTATAAATTTTGACTTGGTTTTTAATTATTTCGAGAATTTCTTGATTTGTCCAGTCGTTATTTTCACGTATCTTATACGTCTTTTTGAATTCCGAATTTTTTTACAAGAAGTGATTAAGTCAATTAGTTCCTGAAATGATTGAACTTCTGTAGTTTGAATATTCTTTTCAAATTTTGAGATGAATTTTTTATGATTTACTCTGTTTACTTCTTTTCTATATTTTGTCGCAAGTACTTTTATGTTTACACCTAAGGTTATTGACAGCAAATTATGAATGGTCAGACTGTTATTGTTACTTACTACCTGAACCGTACATTTCAAATTACTACAGCTATCATGATCTATAATACTCTTTGTTAATGTGCGGTGTCCCAGCAGTTGTTGTAATTGGCGAAAGGTGTTCATGCCAGATCATGTTCTTCCTGGCACGTACCAACATGAATGAGCGACTTCATAGCGCATGATTAGAATCGCATGCTCGCTTGGGCGCCTCTTGTTTGACAAAGTATAGAACTAGTTCATGATGTCATCGAATTTTACCCTAAGTCCACAGCCGGTGATTATCTTCAAAAACCTCGACAGAGAAGCAACCTCTACCAGCCCTTCATGGCAGTGGCGGCTTGTTCCAACTCAGAGAGGTAGAATGACAGCCAACATTTCAAACCCATATAAAATTGTAAAAAAAGTACTTATAACTAGCCGATAAGCCAAATTTAACTGAGTCTTTATGTTCGACTTACTAGGCATCGATAACTGAAAACATTATTCATATGCCTTTTAGATTTTTCACGGATTTTAATTTTCTCCCATATATAAATAAAATCATCCGTGCCTTTTTTCGCTCAAGCGTCATCGCCGCCAAAGAGAACACACACAACACAACAATTTGTTAACTTCTTCACAGTCACGTATACAATTGTTTTCGTCATAAATAGTTCTACTAAATTTATGACAACGCGATTTCTGTCCACTACCAATAAGTTTTTCAATTTTTCTTCTAGCGGAAGATTACTAAATGAGTTTATTAATGCACCAATTTTATTCATTTGCGCTCCAATGATATATTTTAATTAAACACAAAAGAGATGCCGATCCGAAAACAGCCGGCCTCAGCATCAAACATAAACAAATCGAAACTGCTGAAACAAAACAAAAATAGTGAACCATGAATGGAAACATGGGTAATGTGCCTGGCACGATCTACTTCGGATTTTCCTATTTAAAATCTATCCAAACGTCCAGCATAGCGTTCTCTCTGTCATTCGTAAACATTTGTCATAAGACTTCTCTCACTCTGTTTGTGTCTTGTAAGAAACGGCATGGTAGAATGTTGCCAACTCGCCGTTTCGTCACGTCGTCAGCTCTCATTATGTGAGTTGCAATGATGCCACGTGTTGCCTAGTGCAAGCATTTATATGCTGAGCCGCTATTGCCATTTCGTATAAAACAAAAAAGGTCATTGGAAACTAACACAGAATAAGAAAAGTTTAAGAGATAGATAAACATGTTTTTGTCGAAAATTAAGGTAGTGCCATAGCACTATGGCACTACTTTACCAACCGCCACTGCTTCACGGTCCAGCTCTACCACAGAGATCGGTGTATTGCTCTGGATGTCTATATGTATGGTACTAGATGGGGTTTGTAGTACTAAAGACTAAGTCACTGATCTAAAACAAATACATTTTGGAGCTTCAGCTGGTTGAACGCTTTCAAAATACGGAGAGCTAAGACATGAGCCTTGTTAAACGAATTGATAAGTAAATCGGGAGTTAATCTTTAATGAATCAAATGCACATTAGCTGTCATTATAAACCTCAAGGTATTTTCCGAGCTTCCGATTTATGCGGATTTGTAATGCTTAGAGCTGTTCAAAGCTGTAACAAATGCATTTTTATGAAGCAACTTTATTGGCGGATTTTTAAGTAAAGGGGGTCCGTTGGGTGCTTCAAAATACAATCATTATTGGGATGACTGCAGACGTGTTTTCTCATATATGGGCATACTCACTTTACCAGTAGTGTATATACTTCAAAATTTACTGTGGGTGCATCAAAATAAAGATCAATATACATTGCACAGCGATGTCCATAAATATGAGACCAGAAATAGAAACAAACCCATGCCAATTTATCAGCGTTAAACAAGATGTCAATGTGGTCCAGGATATCTGGCTTTCAAATTATATGATAAGTTACCATTAAGCTACAGCACTCTGCCGTATTTTGAGTTCAAAATTAAAATAAAACAAATTTTAATATCAGAAGCATATAATTCAGTTGATGAATTGTCTTTATTTAGTAAGAGATATATATGCCCAGAACATACAGTAGCCTGTCCTGTTTTTTTTTTAAATTGCTTTTAGGATATTTTTTGTAGTATGTTTTATATGTGTAAGCTTTAAACAATATTTTAATGTTACAGTTTGTAATTTTACTTTTTTGCCACATATGACTTGTGTGACTTGCTTCCTATATGACAAGCACAAAAATCTGAGAAAATCTTATTTCCGGTGTGTCTTTTAGTTCGTTAATTTCCGGATTGCTGGATTTATGCTGTTAAACAGCGTTTACAGTCCGGCGGTACTCAAATACAGGCGACGTTATTTGTGCTGAGGGTTGCGGAAGTGATTGCACTATTGTCAGATACTACAAATAATGGAATCAGTAGCGTGACGTCACGGCAAGCCGCTAATTCAGGTGGTTTAGGTGGTTTCGCTGTGTGTCGGAGAACTGTTACTCGTAGTTGTTTGATACCAATCAATGTGATAATACTAATTTACTTCAATAGGGGATTGGTTCTCCACAAAAATAGAAGGTACCTATCATCCATGAAAATTCTAGCTTTTTTCTTCCGCCTCGATAACTGGAGAAGACATCGTGATTGTGACTAATGTAGAATTTCAGACAACATATTTTTTGGTTATTTTAGGGCTTGCCGCCTACGGCCTTCCTGCTAAGCTTTGCGGTTGGCTCGCAAACTTTCTCTCGGGCTGGAAAAGTCTCTTTCGGGATAGATGGCTTTTCCTCTTCCTTCCATAAAGTCAATGCTGTGGTTCCGCAGGGATCGGTATTGGCTCCGACATTGTTTCCGCTCCACATCAAGGTTCTACTCTCTAGCACTAAAAACCCAGTCCATAGTTTTGCGGACGACAGTATACGTTGAACGCAGTCATCATAAGTAACGCCCCGGCTCCATTACTCCGCTACGTCGTAGGAACGGAGCAGCGCATGGTAGGCTCCACTGGCGCGTCGGCAACGGACGACGTCGAAGCAGTGCACGCCGCGCGGCGATGCCAGATGTAACATAATTATCGAAGTGTAGCATATTATTTTTCTGAAAAGCGCACTCAGATCATGTACTGTACCATGATTTATAATTGTAACATAATTTAATGTCTTTCACGAATTTTGTTGATATCAATATCCAGGTATGTCATCAGTGGCAGTGGCAGTCAGGGCTAGAGCCCAGAGCGCCATATATTCTAGGGCGGCAAAATTTAAAAAGTGGAAAAAAACTCTAGCGTTATCAAAGTTGCACAATATAATAATTTTTTTATTCAATGAATAATTCAAGAAAATGAATTCAGACACGATTTTTAAAAAAATTGAAATTTTGTAAATTATAATGTTAGCACTTTAAGTGAAAATTGAGGATCAAAATAATTTATTTGTTTTATTAAAGATTTGAAATTATATTATTTGATTTTATTATTTTGTGGAATTAATGAAGTTGACTAGTAGTATTTTCAATTTTTTTTTAAATATTTTAGCATTTTGGGAAAAACTTTGATATAGTGCATTCAGAATTCCAAAAGTCAGGCGTTTGTGCCTGCTTAAAAAAGCATGTAATACAGTCGACCTGAGTGCAAAATTCATGATTCTTAGAGCAAAAAAATATTTTGTATGTTAGTGAATTATGAATAATAATTTTTTTGCAATAAATTAGTTATTGTATTGTGTAAGGCTTTCGCGGCCATGACCCGATCAACTGTTAGTTCGTGGGCTGTTCGGCCGTTATCGACAGGCTCCACTGCCTTGGCTTCGAGTTACTCGAAACATACCCTTTCATTTGATACCTAAATTGTAGAAATGCATTAATAATAATTATTCCGACACCTTGGATAGTCCGCCATATTGCATCTAGAACGACGTCGCATAATTTTTCAAGTTACTCGCAACAAGTGCATAGGAAAAACTATTCCGCCATGTTGGATGTACCGCCATATTGAATTTAGGATGACGTCACATTATTTTTCGTAACAAGCCCTTTCAGTCGATACCCACTTTGTCGAAGTGCATTGAAAATAACTATACTGTCATATTGGATGTTCCGCTACATTGGATTTAGAATGATGTCACGTTATTTTTCGAGCTGCTCCTAACAAGCTCTTTGATTTGATACCATTATTGTAAAAATGCGCTAAAAATAACTATTCCGCCATGTTCAATATCTAAATATGTTTTGTTTATTAAACACCCTGAATAAAGGCATAATTTTTAAAATGCAGCCCAACTTGACATACATACATACATACATACACTCCCGTAGTCATTTTTCTGAAAAAGATATCGTTCGGTTCTTATCTTCACTCAGATGCTACTCAATAGCAATAGTCAAAATAAAAGCGTGAATAAATTTCAAATTATCTATATCGTTCGCAATAGATCAAATTATAAGTGTAATAGTAGCGGCAACCCTGCCGGCCCAGCAGCGTATCGCCTTGCTCCCCACTTCGGCTCTCGCGCGTCTATCTGTTAAAAATGCGCATCCAGCAACGGAGACCGCAATGGAGCCACCTCTCCGTTGCATGTGTAAAATATATGGACAGCGACGTTCCGGTGACGCGGTGACGACGGAGCGCAACGCAACGGAGCAGTGAAGCCACCCGGTAATAGACCGATCTCTGTGGTCGCGCTTGGGGGTTCAGGAACATGGTAAAATATGTATGATGCTTCCCAAACCCAGTACTGCACGCTATCATATAAGAAGTGCTCCTGCCAGCACTCGGTTCTTCACTCAACACTGCAGAAAATCTGATCTGGCACAAACACGTTGCGTCAATTGCAATAGCTGCTGGTATAAAGCTTGGGTCCATATCCAAAGCTAGATCTAATCTACTCACTAATCTACTCATCTTGTATAAAGCCCAGATAAAACTTAGCCTAGATAATGGCTCATGTCTGGGGAGCTGCTGCCCCTACTGCCCTGGCTATAATAGATGCCGTCCAGAAAAGGGAAATTCAACTAATTAGTGACCCGGCATCAACACGTCACCTCTAACTACTTTCTCGTCGGCGTGTGGTTAGTGACCTTTCATTCTTCTACCGATTGAAACGGAGTCTGCTCCTCTGAGCTATGCTCTATAACTATAGCTCACTGAAGGTATCAGATGCACCCTTGTGATTGCTGCATCTCATCCTAAGACGGCCGTTTTTCATACATCAAGAACTTTCCCTAACATATTCTTTTCACAGCAGCTACGGTACTCTAGTATTTAGGCTCTGCCTATGCGGTCTGCTCGGTTATAAAAAAATTTACATCACGAAAAGCCATCTAACTTATTTCCTACTGACTGTCATCCGTCTGGTAAGCCTGGGTACCTTCATAACCCTGTAACGGTACTAGATCTAATATTAATGAATTTGACAATACTATCGCTATCAAAATTCAAACCTGAATTGTATTAAGCTAAACCATAAAATCTTCACGTTTTAATATTTAGAGATTCCTGAAGTTAACTATATTTTGTAGTCAACGATGTTATGTTACGTATTAGTAATTAGAAAAAAAGTATTTGTAAATTTGAATGACATACATTACAGCCATTCTTAAGTCCAACTGAATTAAGTTATTTCTTTTAAATTGTGTTATCCAAGATGTAGATATATGCACAATGTATAAGAAAGTCGATAGGTACGTCTTCGCTTAAAAAGTTAAAAGTTCCCTCGTTCTCCCATTCCAACCCTCACTCCAATTTCCTTTCTTGGAAAAGCTGATAAGGGTTTTGATATTTCTTTGTGTTCTGCTAAATGCTGATCCGCCAATTCAATGTTCAAATGTATCGCAGGACTATTTGTAATGGCCATACCACGTATGGCACCGTGAATTTGATCAAAATAGGCTCAGCGATTACTGAGACGATTTCCAGGCATACAACCTTCTACTTAAAGTGAAATGAAAACAATCGACTTATCTGGTCGACCTAGAAACGATATTTGAGCATTTCTAAGGTTTTTACTTCCCACACCGATAGGTGAGGGGAGCATTGTGATAGCGAAAATTCTCGATTTTGAGATAATACGTTTTTTGGGCGTTTTATGATGTGTACATAACGAAAATCCACGTCACTCATTTCCGTCGGTCTGTCTGTCTGTCTGTCTGTCGGTCTGACTGTCTGTCTGACGCGTCTTTCTACCCTCGTAATCTCAGTAACCGCTGCATGGATTGTGATGAAATTTGGCAAGCTTTATGCTGTGGGGTCGTAGTAGGTAATGCTCCTATAATTTTGAAAATCGTTATACGGTGGTGGAGTAATTAGCAAAAAACGAAAAATTTCAAATATGCCTAAAACTTCGCTTTTATGCGTTTTAGGGGTTCCTGATCATTTTCTAATTTTCCTTGGGTGGGGGTGAATTTGGGGTGATTGGGGGGTGGGGGGTTGTAATACTGAAAAATTTGTTGTATTCGTAATGGGCTGTCCACTGATATGTGAATGAAAAACCTAGCGGCATGATATACTTTTTTAAGTCCATCCGAAAGGTGCATGCTCATTATAGAAACCACGGGACTTAAAATTTGTGATGTATACATACCAGTATTGTTTTAGATCGTTCGATATCGGGTAACGCGAAAACTGTTCAATTGATTTTAATGAAATTTTGACACAGTATTACTCCTGCGGCGAGGATGCAAAACGCGTATGTTTTGGAAAAATCGGGTCAGTGGCGGCGCGGCAATAATTAAAAAACTAAAAATATGAAAACAGCTTAAACTTTGTTTTTAGGCGTTTTACGGGTTCCTGATCATTTTCAATTTTTTTTTGTTGGGGGGAAATCGAAGCGGTTGGGGGGTGGAGGGTTGTAAGAAACGTTTGTTGTACTCATAATAGTCTGTTTGTTGACCTGTAGAAGAAATACCTAGCGGCATATTACACTTTTTTAGGTCCATCCGAACATTGATTTGATTTTAATAAAATTTTAACACAGAATTTATTACCGCGGCGAGAATTGGAAACGACCCGTGTCAGTGGCGGCGCAGCAATAATCAAAAAACCAAAAACATAAAATCAGCTCGTTTCGTTTTTAGATGGGTTGGAGTCTCTTGATCGTTTCGCATCGTCCAGTTTGTTGAAGCATGCATACAAAAGCTGTGGCGTCCTAGCTCCTAAGGGGGAAGACGCAAGAAACTGTTTACGAGGGTTTTTGTGTTGGATGTTGTTTTTGCTGACGGATGGGCGATAATTCAGTTGCAAGGGGATTTTAGACTATAGCTTCATGCAATCGGAAATAATAAAACGGTATCATCATTATGTGTGGGAAGTACTGAGTCAATCAACTGGACTTCATTTTTTTATTACTATGCCGCATGCCTGTATCGTTGTATTTATATTCTATTATATTATTATAAAAGCAGTGCACGCAACCTGTTAACTTCTATCTCTTTACCGCATGCTAAGTTCGTATCCTGTTTGTCCTGACCATGAGCTTCCAAATAGCATATCAAATATATAGAAAAATGTCGTGCATGAACTTAACGCAAAGAAGGCGAAGTGAAAAGGAAAACTGTCAGCTTGCTAACAGCTTGTTAAGTACTTTCGCAACTTTGTATCTTTTTATAGCGTGGAGGTTCAACGAAAACGTTATTTCTCAATAATGTCGATGAACGTATATTCGAACAGGATACATTATCCCTCGAAATTGCGTAACCGCTTCAAAAGATTTGAGAAGATTTGGCGAGCAATTATGCCGTAGCGCTGAAGTAGGTGATGCTACATAGGATATTATACAATGTGTTCCACCATCATGTCGACAAACTTTGATGTATGAAAATATAATTAAAGTTATCGAGAAAAAATGCGAAAAAAAGGGGTCAACCTTTTAATTAATGTTTTATTACATTTTCAATTTCTGTATCACGACTCCATGGGTTCGCGCAGTTGTAGCGCCATAGCTTGATTATTTATCGACCGATTCACGACATTTTGGACTCATTTTACAGGAGAATGGCTGGGCATATCAACTAAAGCAAAAAAAGATAGTACCTGATAATTCATAAGGCTAAAAAAATTCACCAAACTGAAAAAAAATTTTATTGTAATGCACTTATTTGGGTTACTTACAAATAATTTGAAAAAAAGTCATATTAGTGCCTATTTATTAAGACATTTTAATGTTTAGCAACTGCGTGAACACATGGCGCTGTCACAGTATATCCAATTATACAGTAGCGCGAGTCTCCAGAATTTTGGTGGTTCGCGCATAGCATCCCGCGCATCGCGATGTTTTCAATGAATAACGACTAGTTTAGTATATTTTATCGTTGTTATAAATATATTGAGATCATTATTTTTTATGCACCTAACAAGTTTTCATCGGTTTTGCTGTTTGCCACGTTTTCGTGCCTTAAACGTTTTTCTATGATGATTGATGAAGATAAATTTAAAGGTTGTGGGATAACTAGACATAAATGTTATTTTGGACGCTACGTCGTTACATATATCCATATTTGGATAATTGAGTGTTTATATTTATTTAAATGTTTAAGGTTAAGTAAGATAAGGTAAAATAAAGTTAAATAAATCTCGCATTTTTGTAACTTACAAAGAATAAAGCCACCTATTTTCTCGGAGTTAACAATTTTCTTTCATACACCGACTATTTCTTGTTTGGCTTCTAAAAAAAATGTTTACACCCTAATTATATGCAAAGAATACATGATGAATTATTAGTACAAAACATTTTCACGTAGAATAAATGCGAATGCATGGATATAACTTACAAATTGTAATTTAGAATTCCTAATCTCGATGAATATCACAACATTATTACACTGCTTTCAAAATTTACTCTATTTACGTTATATATCACGTTCATTAAAGTTATTGCATCACAATTACGCTTCTTCACTCGCTATTGCTAAGCCGATCTTGTGCTGAAAATGTAAACGGCAATACTCGCGGCTCGTGTTGAGGAGCCAGCGCGGGGTTATGAGAGGCCAGTTTTTCGGAGACAAATTGTCTGCATAATTTCTAGGGAGCTGCGCTACTGTATGATTGGATATACTGTGGCGCTGTGATACAGAAGTCATAATACAAAAAGGCCTATTCTGTCGAAAATTTTAGTGCTACATACACGAATTACATATGGTAAGACAGGAAGCATCCTGCTAAACATTAATCTGTCTTAATAAATAGGCATTAATACCGCTTTTTTTCAAATTATTTGCAAGTAACCAAAATAAGTGCATTACAAAAAAAATTTTCAGTTTGGTGAATTTTTGAGCCTTAGAAATTATGAGATATTGTATTTTTTGACCGTAGTTGATATACCCAGTCATTTTTCTATCGAACAAGTCCAAAAAGTCGTGAATCGCTCGATAGATAATCAAGATATGGCGTTACAACTGCGTAAACACATGACGCTGTGATACAGAAGTCATAACACAAAAAGGCCTATTCTGTCGAAAATTTTAGTGCTACGTACACGAATTACATGTGGTAAGACAGAAAACATCCTGCTCAACATTAAAATGTCTTAATAAATAGGCACTAATACGGCTTTTTTTTTAATTATTCGTAAGTAACCCAAATAAGTGCATTTCAAAAAATTTTTTTCTTCAGTTTGGTGACTTTTTTAGCCTTAGAAATTGTCAGGTATTATCTTTTTTTGCTTTAGTTGATATGCCCAGTTATTCCTCTATAAAATGAGTCCAAAATGTCATGAATCGGTCGATAAGTAATCAAGCTATGGCGCTACAACTGCGCGAACCCATGGAGTCGTGATACAGAAATTGAAAATGTAATAAATAATTAATTAAAAGGTTGACCCCTTTTTTCGCATTTTTTCTCGATAACTTTAATTGTATTTTCATACCTCAAAGTTTGTCGACATGATGGTGGAACACATTGTCTGTCAATTTCGACAAAAAAGTCTGCACAGTTAAACAATTCCCAAAATCAAGTTCATAACTGGCCAGGAGCATACCAAATCAACAAATTTTCGTAAGTGATGTTTATACCAGCTAAATATAAATTTATGTTTACTATGGTTTGTTTGACTACAGGTACTCGTTGAAAGCAAATTCATTTGAAGAAGAAATTATTCGCCTTAATATTGAAAAAAAATAAATTTATTTTGTTTTATTTAGATCGCTTTAAATTGAAACATTGCTATGGTTCTTACACGCTACTTGAGTAATATTATGTGCCGCATAATAAAGTTCCTGAAAAAACAAAACAAGTAAATATTTTTACACCAGACAACACCGAAGACACGTCATAAAATGGCGATTAAAAAAATGTCCTATTCCATTGGATATTCCTGAAAATCATTGGATTTTGGTTCAGTAATTAGCAAAATACAACACCTTTCCAAACTACGTTCCTAGGCATCTTGAGTGGTTATAAGAACCTTGGTTCTGAGACACGCCTTATCCGTTTCTTTTTTCTTTGATAGTCAAATTGGTATGGGAGAGGAAATGGTGTTTGAAATATTTTTTCCTATTAATCTTTAGCCCTCTTGATGAATTAGTATCATGGGTTTGAATACTATGGCTAAATCATAGTGTATAAGAGTAGTTCAGTTTCGTTAATCTCTGCCTCATTTTGTTTACTAGTAATTCCATTTTATAGTTTGAAAAATCAAATTAGAATTATAATTCTTAAATTTACCTTCTTGAAACGCAGCTTTTTTTATCTTTGGTTAATGGGAGGTGAATGAATGATACCGTGAATTTGAGAAGTTTTCACATTCTCGCATTAGTGGATAAACTCATATCATACGTTGCGCTTAAACCTTTCAGCCAATTATTAACCAGGTTAGTAAAGTCTGCTTCACTGGCTTAGTGTAGCCAAATCGTGGATCAGTAAAACAGTATCACAAGACAGTATACGTCAGCCGTACCTACGAAATTGAATCAGGTAGAAGACCGGCATCACGGAACATACTGTGCCAGTCCGGCCGTGGACGGCCGAGCCGATTTAAGTGAGATCTAGAATTGAGCCGTCCAGAAGCTTCCCAGAACCAACGGTAGCGGCGCGATATGGTTCTCGGCGTTCAGCAGGTATCTATATAAGCAGCAGTCAGGCAGCGACAGTTACAGTTAGTGTCAATAGAGTGCAGCAGTCAGTGTTCGGTAGTATAGTAATACGCGACGTTCCAGTGGCGCGCGTGAAATAAATGAACTGTGACACAAATTAGTGAAGTGTAGGACCAATGTATATTAGTGTAATGACTGTAGATAAATTAGACTGTTAAGTACTAGGCTAGGCGTAGTGTACATAGTTAGTGGAAATAAATAGTTAAATCCGTACCAAGTGTTTCGTTGCCCAATCGGAGTAAAGACTTGTAACAATACAATATCCATCCTTCGATTAGCCGTTTGCTTCTAGGACCGTGAGGACATTGTCCTAAGGAAGTTAAATATTTTCTCGGCTTTTCCGTGCTCGAAAAAGTCTGGGGAAAATATGAGAAGTTTCTTATCATATAATATAATATATAAAAGCATTAAAAAAATTCATGATAAGGAACCAGTAACTTGAACACTTCTAACTTGGTTGCATTGCAATGCTGTTGCTTTGTTACCGTTGCGTTGGCAGAAAGGTATGAGAAGTACTCTGTCATGTCATTTAGCGCCTTTTTCTTCAGCGAGGTAATTGTGGATATATTTCGCGTGGGTTAAAATGCAATACAAGAACCCCGTTAAGTCGATCAGATTTCACAATACACAATTGTTTTTGTCAGTAGTTGAGAAGCTTTTGGGGTATTTTAGATGAATAGAGAGTATTTTCAGGGTCAATATCCGTAATATTTTTCCATTTGAGTCACCGACCTAAGTTGTGTTGTGTTTTTGTTTAGTAGTTGAGAAGCTTTTGAGGTGTTTTAGATGAATAGAGAATATTTCCAAGGTTAATTTCCGTAATATTTTTCCATTTGAGTCACGTTGCGATTAGCTAAAAAACGTTTTGTATAGGTACCTTTCAGGTCAACTTACGTAATATTAATTACAGATTTTATTCGAGAAGTTGAAATTTCACACTATAAGACAGACAACAAACGACTAACCACGAACCACTCATCATTCTGCAGACTAATTTCCCTGTTTCATGCCAAAAATAAGCTTTGTTGTACTTGTACAGCTGCTATAGAACCCTCATTGAGATCACATCAGTAAACTTTGAACTATAGAACAAGTTACAAGCAAATAGTTAAACATCAGGTCAAACGAAATATAGACAGACGAAATACCACGGAACTCTAGAGGAACACCACGTAATTCCCAGTGCTAGTGCACTAAAATACCTCATAGATTTGCTCCTCGTAGTAAAACATATGTACGTATAGTATAATATATGTTACTTATTACAATTTATTCATTATATAATATGTAATGAATAATGATTACATGGAAACACTATTGTGCCTATAAGCGATTAACTTGTCTGATAACGTCGGCTATGATTCCTACTCTACAACAATGTTGATTGAGTACATGACACACGCCACAATGAAATCAATGGCAATAAATAAATCGGTAGCGCCCCAGCCACTACCAAACTCTAAAACGCGATATACAGGGTGTCCCATAAATACCGGAGATGCACTTTGATTCTGACCAGTTGGTTCAAGTTCCTTCAGAACTATGAAAATCATACTTTGTGGAAGGTCTGCGATTATCGAGTAACTCTGCCATTTCTGGAACTGCCTAATAAAGATCATCAAATATTTTCAAGTAATCGTTACTTTATTAAAAAAGGTATAACTTCCGAATATCTATGGAAAAGAATATCATGTAAGTGACTGCCTCGGCTGGTTTTTGGCCCATCCTTTTCACTATAGTCTGCAGTACATTACCAATGACTTGGTGACCCCCGCAAGAATCTTCCGCTGGCTCCTTTTTTCATAATATATCATGTATATATACAGGGTGAGTCCTAAGTTGACACAGGTGTAAAATTCAAATTAAATAACGACCTTTACATATTCGTGTCATAGTCGTGGTTTGAAAACACACTCTCTTCGACTTAATTTTTTTTAAGAAGGTCATTGTTTAGTTTGTATTGTAGTGTGTTGGTTCTTTGTAAGACCTGTGTTGTGAAAGACACCGAGTTAAATTAGCCAAAAAGTTTTTGACGTATGCTGCCTTGCCGTATTTTTCTATTCGGGCCCTTAGTTACGCCACTGAGTAACCCTGGTCATGAAAACAAAAATTAGCCAATGGCGACAAATTGCTGCAGCGGCGCTGAGTAATTCATATCTTTGAAATGACTGACGACTCGGTTATCACAGAGCAGATAGCGCCATCCTTTTAGAACCGAAGTTGTCCATATACTCTAATAGCAACCACAATAAAAAACCAGTTAACATGTCTCTATAGCGTATCCCGTTTACTGTGATACTCATTTTTGAAGCAAGTTGCTACCAATGATGCAATTACTCAATAATCGACACCAAGTAGACACTCTCTGAGGTTGAACTAGTGTCTCTACCACCGCATGTGGGTTTTGGGAAAATATGATTTTGGGACAAGAATTTTCTAACCCATCTATGCACATACGCATACATGCATGAGAGCGATAACTCAGAGGATGGCCATTCTGCTTGAAACTTTGTGCGAGTTGCGACTTGTTAGAATACTTTCTTCAAATTTGTGGTGGCCCCTTGTTGTACTCGACCTGTTAGCGAAAGCCAGGGAAGGTGGATATTCGTTAAAATGTGAACAAATCACAAGTCAATTTAAATCACAGACATAATAAACACACTACATTATCTACTGAGAATTTAAAATCATGAAACATCGACGTATAGCGCACTGATGATCGTTAATAAGCATGAAACAGCTATCTGCGTACTGGTGGATTGACGGAGATATAGAGCAACCCTCGTAATTATAAAACTTATGAGTTGGAAAATTACGATTTTTTGAATAGAAGCAGAGCGAGGAGACGTCAATTATTTTATTTAAGCCCTTAGATGGGCTGATTTGTAAATCACTATTGTCAAAAGTGAAGCAGTTTGCTCTTTACCTACCACGTGTCATAATAATAATTTGATAATGATCGAATATAATATTGTGAGACGGAAATTTTATCGGCAGTCTAGAGTAGATAAATTGCAAACTATGTATTACTATTGGCAAGCCTATACAATTTTTTTACAGATCAAAAGCATGGTTTATTTTCTGCTACCCGAAATAGCTCCATAGTAATAGCTTGACGAGGTATCGGATGAATTTGCTATCTAGGAAACAATTATTAGGTATATCTTGAAGGTATTATATGAATAAAATCACGGAAATCCAATTATTGTAAGTAGCTGACATCAACTATGCATTAAACTATAAATTACATCCGAACCTGTTTACATTTATTTACAATCGATTATGCTGTCAGTTCTATTAGCACTGGTTGATAATAGTTTGTTTACCTCATCGAGCCGTTATCTTTGTTTACATGAAAATAATTATGAAAGTCTAACATAACTTTGGTTATCGCTGCCAAACTAAGGGCAGGTTTCCATGAACTCAGAATAACTTCTACAATGCGGTGTAAGCCATCAGAACCCTCATTTTCTGTCGAATTTCAACTGCCGCGGTAGCCCGACAAGATGATATAGTGCTATAAAAATAGGTATTCAAATTCAGCCTGCACCTTCTATCAAATCTTATAGTTACCGACATACTACTATAAAAACTCACAGTGTCTAAAACTTTTGCTTATTTCGGACTGATACGAAACCCTTGCCTTTTCTCTGTCTTTCCTAAAATGAACTGCTTTTGCTCAAAGTGCTTAGAATGTATCTGTACTTCGAAGGGAAAGGCCATTGTGCCCAATTCCTAATCAAAAAATCGATATACGTTTTGGATGCATTGAAAAACAAAAGCATAGGTGTCAGTTTTGTTCAACACTCATGTTCAAATTTCAAATAACATATAATTATTCACTAGTTGAACTGCTTTCCTAAACGTTTAGGCAAATGTTAGATAGTGTTGTTTATTATTATTATTATTACTATTTTAATGAGGGTTGAGCCAACAATGGCTATAAACTCAGAAACTGTAAGAAAAAAAGTAAAAGTACGGTGTACAACATTAAAAAAAATTAAGAGCTAAGGGTCTTATCTAAATTGTTCTTAAAGCATTTCACACTCCCGGAGTTCACTACATAGTCTGGCAAACTGTTCCAGTGTTCAAGGATTCTGTTTGACAGAACATGCTGACGCACGGTTGCCCTGAAGGCTTCTTTTTGCAGTTTGTAGTTATGACCTCGAAGATTGTTAGTGCTCAGTTTGTAAAGATGGGACAGATCTATGCCAAATAGACCACGAATGGCTCGGAACGTAATAATCAGGTCACCGCGACGGCGTCGGTCAGAAAATAAAGTTAGACCGAATATTCTGAGCCTCTCACTATAGTCCGGGCGAGTTGCGCCATACGGGAGACGAGTTGCTCTACGTTGCAGAGATTCCAAGAGGTCATGGTCGCGAACAAGGATTGGACACCAAAGTGGCACAGCAAATTCCAACAGAGGTCTGACATATGTTTAATAGAGTAGGCCACACGTCGAGGTGTCGCAACCATTAAACGACTTCTCTAGTAGGTAGATGAACCTTTTAGTTTTGGAGCATATGTGGTTCACATGGTCAGACCAAGTTAATGTAGTGTTATTAATTACTCTAAGGTCGCAATGACTACTGACAGCGCGAATCGTCTCATTAAGGAGCGAGAAACTCATCATTGGGTTGTTCTTACCAATGTGTAGAACGCAGCAGTTAGATGCGTTCATGGGTAGTTTCCAATCCCTTTGACCAATTTGCGATACAGGTGAGGTCGTTTTGCAAAGTCTGTGCACAGGTTAAAGGGTTGACAAAAAGTTTGGTATCGTCAGCATAACAGGAATAGATATATTCGTGTATTTCATCATATTTTAGGCCCTGAAAAGGCACACTCATACTTTGAAGCTCCTATTGTTCTTGATTGATCCTATATTTGATCGGTATGATCCAAGTTTTTTAGTACAGACAGAAGCATGTTCATTAATTACCTTATGATCTGTTCTAGTATGCCATATTTATAGGAGGTGCAAGAGCATTCTATACGGTTGATACGACCTCCTTAAACACAATGCCTCCCCGATAACAAAGCAGTTTTAGTATATCAGTATTTAGTTGGCCGTTGTTTTAGAATTTTTACTCGGCCCTCTATTGTTTTTCATAGGAACCAGAATTTTTCATGCCTTACCCTGCTCTCAAAGCTTGTCTGTCATAACTTTTTCGGTTAACGACATTTGTGATGACTATATAATACCAACACGTATTGGCTTTTCTACGCTTCTACTCATCACAATATTAATTCATATGAACGTCATTGAGGGATGTTTTATACCTGTATCGGTACTTTAGCATTACATAATTAAGACTACTAAAAATCGGAATAGCATCCGAGGCAGCACTACGTATTGCTTATATGTATATACTAGTAAATCTCCAGTATACTCTCCATAACTTAAAATTTCATTAAAAACGAGTAGCACTCAATAAATATGTTTTTTACACTTCTATACGTGTATTTAAGCTGTCTGATCAATTTGAAATGTATGTGTATATATCGATTGTTTAAACTTCATTTCAGTTGGTGTTTGTTGATTTAAAATGTCCTGTAAATGTACTTGATCCATTGGGCAACAAAGTGTATATTATTGCTATTATATTGTGTGGCGACGGTAATGGCAACAGAACAACCAACAGGAAAACGGATATTTAGATAATATTGGACCTCCAAGTATTTTTGAGGTAACTCGCAAAGTCAAAGTTTTCTGAAGTCATTTTGAAGGAATAAGAACAGTAATTTTGCTATTTATAAAACTGTAAGGCAACTAAATAATGGAGCTTCGTTGATTGACTCGGTACTTCCCACTTATTCTCGTTTTCATAGCATGTTGCTAAGATGTTACTGTTGGCACTACTCACTACAAGCCTCTGTACCTACCTCATCATAGTCACAATCTCTTAACAGACATGCTGTGAACTCGTAAAATGCATTAAGTTGGAGTTAGAGTATTGCCGACACGAATATTATCAATAGTTTTGAGAACTGTAGCTCGCCATCTTTCGCGATTTACTGTCAGTTCCGTAGCGCCCTTGATATCCAGCATCCGCTATACCTAAAGACCCAGTAAAAATTGCTTCTGCCTAACTAATAGATGAGATGAACCCTGGTTAGCAAAATATCACCGTAAATATAATATGCTCATTGCTCGGAAAGCCAAACGTCTCTTCCTTTCTATTATCCATTTGCGAAAAACTTGAGCTTTTGCTTCGGTTATTGATCGAAAAATAATTCTTTGTCATCGAATCCTAAACTGATGACAGTGCATTGATATTTTGCACGGAACCAGATAAGCCACTATCATTTCAGGAGACGGTACGTCGGCGACAGCAACATGCCCCACAGACCAACAAAGATATCAAAACAATTGTCGATTGGGGATTAGTAAATGAAGTACAGTTTAACGTACAGAAAACAGGCAACCACACTGACCGAGAAGTTGCACGTTGGCTTACCAACTGTGAAAATGGAGGGTGACCCAATAGCCGATTAATCTTTGGTCAAGCTTTTGGGGTCAACACAAACAATAACATGTCCTGGCACGACCACGTCGTCAGTATTGCTAAAAAAGCATTCCAGAAGCTTGGAGTTTTGTTCCGATGTAGGAGGCCGTACACACCAGAACAACTGCTTCTACTCTACAAGGCACAGATGCGATCATCGTTGGAGTATTACTCCCATATGTGAGGATGCGCTGCGAAGCACTCTCTGAAGTTTTTGGACAATATCCAGAAGAGAGCAATTAAACTAATCGATACGCCTAACCTCACAAAGCACCTCTACAGCCTGGAACATCGAAGAAGGGTATCTGACCTGTCCCTGTTTTACAGATTCTAACACGGAAGATGTTTGAGTGGGCTCTCTTAGATAACAACACCAAAGGCCGTCTAAACGAGGAACACTATAGAGAGTCTCTGCGAACTCATCCTTACCAGGTCGAGGTCCCTACTACCCGAGCCAGTCTCCTCCGGCATTCCTTTTTTTTGATACCTTCGGGAATTCGTTTCTTGACGTCTACAACATGCAGCGTTTCAAACCTAACGTGCAACGATATCACTTATCCTCGCGCAGCGCCCCTGCAGCGCCATAGGCTTTCAGCTTTTGCGGGAGGCTGACCACAAAAAAACTAGCGTAATGAATGAAACCGTAGGGTATTCATATCTAATGTATCTTCAGCTTACTTGATATCAAGTTGTCCAAAACAAGTAATGCGTATCAAAAGAAAGTAAGACTATTGCGGTTAAAAATATTCTACTTTTATTCCTCAAGTACATGTACAACATGTTTTGCTGGGTGTGAAAGATACATGATTTCACCAGGATCGACTTTCTATAGGGTAAGGCTAATTGTTTATAATAAGAAATTTTTGTACCTTCCAGCCCCGCTAGAATCCTCCCTTATAGTAATGAAACCTATAGTAAGAAATGATCGCTGTCATCAGATACACCTAAGAACAAAGTCTAAAAATGAAAATTTTTACGATTACACCCTATAGTTTGGGAAGTAAAATCTAAAGCTTTTATAAATTTTCTCTCTCAATAAACTTTTTAAATCACAAAAAAATACAGAAACGAGGTTTGGTGACCAATAAATCAATTTCGAGAAACAACGAACTGTTATTTTTCTAAATGATGACAAGTAGATTAATTTTGTACTTTATCTATATTAATACTGTCGAGTTACATTGATTTCAATTGTAATTGTCAATTTGAATTCAAGCTGATTTAACTTATTCAAAACAAGATCACCTGAGTAGATATGTATGACAAGTACGTGACTCAATACTTTATAATCAACAACAATACAGCTTTGTCCTTAGTACTTCCTACTCAGGTATGATACGTACACACATCAAAGTATACTATTTCATACTGGTGCATTCTGTATACTTACCTATATATCTAGTTTACAAGTTTATAAGGTTTTTTCGTCTCTACTATGGCAGAAATTGGTCCTAATAATTTTACTATGATTTGTTCAGTTCCTTCTGCGTTAGTAAGCATTGCTGGACAGATAGGAAAATAGACGATCACAAATGATTGATATTGGCTTTCATCCAAAAGATCTTCAAACAGATGTATAAGTCTTCAACCGGTATCTCAACATTTTATTATAGTTTGTATTTCCCACACCGATAGGTGAAAGGAGTATTGTGATAACGATTTTTTTTAATTCTGAGATAATACGCTTTTACACTGTAGGATCTTAGTAGGTAATGTTGCTATAATTTTGAAAATCGGCTCATGGGAGGCATGGCAATTAGTAAAAAACAAAAAAAATTATATATTCCTCAAACTTCGGTCTTAGGCACTTCAGCGGATCCTGATCGTGTTCTACTTTTTTGAGATGGGGCGAGATTAGCTTAGTTGAGGGAAGGGGGGGGGGGGGGCTATAAAAATCGAAAAATCTGTGGTATTCATAATGAGCTCTTCATTCACACACCGTTTTGAAGTCCATCCGACTATTCCCTTGTCTATTACAGAATCCATGGGAATTTTATAATATATCGTATGAGTATTGCTTTAGGTCACTCTGTATAGTATAATCTAGTAATTACTGATTTGATTTTGATGAATTTTTTGGTTTTTAGAAATCGTATCAATGGTGGCGCAGCAATAATAAAAAACTAGAAATACAAAAGCAGCTCCTGAGCATCTTCCGCATTTGTTTAGAAGGTTCAAAATTGGGGTAGTTTGGGGATATTTAGTGTAGTGGGCTAATGATTGCCCCATATAAAAGAACAATATAATATACTTCTCAGCTTTATCCTATTGCTACCATACTTCAGACAAAAACATTTTTTTTTAATTATATCGTTTTAGATAATTCTGTAATTTGTGTAGCTCGTCACTAAACTGATAGCAATGAAATGCCTAAACCGTACCTTGGGCTTAAGTAGAAATCATTAAAGTCTAGATGGTTTTTGAAAGCTGCGTTAGTGGCAGTAAAACTAAATAAAAAAACAATATAATATAAAAGCCGATCAGAACAGAGTCTGTTTTTAGGTAATCTAGGGATCATTTTATGCTACTAGAGTGCTTGGAAAACCCCACAACCCTTTTTTGAATTACCCTTTAAAGATGAATACTTATAATCTGTTTTTGAATTGTGTGGGAAGGGCTGAGTCAATCAATTTGACTCATTTTTTTTTATTGCAATACATTCCCCGCCAGCTGGCATACGAAATACGTTATCTAAAATTGAGTATTTCCGACATCATAGGTTATAGCTCCCTCGACGATTAATGGAAAGTAAAAGTATTAATTAAGTTTCATTGACTACAAGTCGGTATACGTATCAGGTCGGAAATTCCGGGAAACCTCTACAGCTTATTCAAGCAGCACAAGAACAAAGAATCGCTCTCCGTTTCCCATCAGTTGAAACGGCCACCATCCATTGTGCGTCCAAATATCGATCGTGTCGATCGCCCTGTAAAGCTGACCTCAATTACTTACACAGAGTCACAAACTAAATTGCCCGACAACATACAAATCATTCATCAAATGATGTCACGTTCGATCTCTATGATGTATGCGGGATTCAAAGTGTGCGAACGCTGGCTGGCGCTGGCTGGTATAGGGTGTGTGTGTTGATGTTTGCACGTCAAAAGCTAAATAATTGCTTATGTCAACGGTGATTTTAACGTATACTATAATTTCGCTCTACTTGTACCCTGCATTATATCAGCCAGCTTTGTTTCCCACAAATGCCATAGTTTTTGATTTGAGCATATTCAGTTATCCAACAGTTAAGGGACTATTATGGAAAAACAGCCATCATTTTGAGACCTCTCAACTACCCTTGGAGGGATTTGCAACAATTAAAGCGTATGTATTTAACACGCTGTTGGACACAACGGCTATAGCCGTCTGCGGAGAGTGATCGTGATACGCCACGACGGCTATATCAGTCAAAAAGGTATCTGCTTGTTACGGCAGAACGGCAGCGACCGTTAGAATGTCGGTATACTTGCCCTGTTAAGCAATGTTAGTGCCGTAACGTGAAGCTCGCCATTTCTGAAATTGCCAAATTCTAACCCACTATGCGCTATCCCAACTATTCATGTTTTAAGGTGCATGGGTAAAACGGTACACGGCTATAACCGTCCATAACCTCCAATGTGATGCATTGACCACGACGTGTATAGCTGCCATATTGCAAGTGTGTTTTTGTTTGATTTTCATGTTTTCAGTACTGATGGGAGGTAGGTAACCAGATATTTTCATCCTAAACAGATATTCGTCGTCCACCTATTGTACATATAGAATATATTGTTTCATATCAATACAAAACTCGAAGCACGTGTGAGACATTTTCCAGAGAAGCTGCCTCTACCAAAGGAACATAAAATAAAATCATATTTTCTTAGACTCAAACAATGTTTCAAGTCTAGAAAACGCAAAGAAACTAGCTATAGATGCAAGAGTTGTGAAAATAAACCTGCTTTGTGTCCAGACTGCTTTGAAGAGTGGCGTCAAACATAAATTTGTGCCTAAATTCTGTTTTTTTCGGGGATACCTCTGTGTCTGTGCTAAACAATTGATCTTTTGTTTTTATACAGTCTATATTCTGAGAGATGCGTTTTTGTTTAAAAATTTGATACAATAAAATGTTGTTTTTGTTTTAGCTTTTGTCTCGAAAATTGTCCTTTTCTTCCCACAAGATGTGTTTTACGATTACACCGATCAGACGGCTACAGTCAAGGTTGCCATTCTAGAACATAAAGTCTGCTGTGATATGACACGACGGATATAGCCGTCTTTTTTTGTCACCAAAAACCTCAAAAATTAAAAAAAACGCAAAAACTTGGGAATGTTTTGAGGTGCCATATTACGAAGCCTCCAGGCCAGCAGAGTGTCCAAAAATGTGTTAACAATATAGATATATTGTTTTGTAATGGCTGCTAAAAACATGTTTCGCTTTAATTGCGAGATTTTAATTAAAATGCAGACCTCCAAACGAAAACCCTAATAAAACAAAATTTTAGTTTTAAAAGAAGCAAAGTGCTATACAGGGTGAGTCCTAAGTTGGTATTTATTTAATAGCCATTTTCCCAAAACTGAAAAATAAGGGAGATACTGAATCGAAAAGTAGATCTGGACTTGTGTTTCAAGACGTACCTACGTAGTCTGTTCTTGTTTAGTTTTTTGCTCGGATCTTTGTCTTATGGATCAGGCATTGTACCTGTCGATTGGTGCACTAGTCACATTTGAGTTGTCATAGTTAATTTTAACTTGGTAATTCCTGAAAGTTGCGTTTATAATAATGCGCCCGCTTTTGGGATTTACCAATTTAAAATTAATAACGATAAACAGAAAGTGACTAGTGCATTATCTAACAGGTACAGTGCCTGATTGATAAGACAGAACACCGAGCTTTAAACAAAATACAAACAGATTAGGCACCTCTTGTTACACAAGCCCAGATTTAAATTTTAATTCCGTATCTTGCTTATTTTTCAGATTTCGGTTAAAAGTTATTTGAAAAAGTTGTTTATATGAACGACTTCTATGCACAGTTGAAAAAAGTATCACGTTCTCACCCTGTATAAGCTCAACAAGAAACGATACTAAGAAATAGTCAATGTAAATAAATCTTAAAGTTACTGTATGCCTAAAGCCCAGTATTGGCGATTTAAAAGAAGAAAGAACACATTGCATCTTGCTGAGAAACAAATTAAGTACGTCGAAGCTTTCTACCGACCCTTATAGGGTGAGTTTTTAGTACCGGCTCGGTCGATAACACCACTACTGTAGAAGATAGCGAAAAAAGTTGTGTATAGAAGTTGTAGCCACGGATATTTATGCTCCTTGCTCAGAAAATATTTTGATTTATACAAGGTGATTCATAACTACGTGGTGATGCAAACATTCATTCTTTTAATTGAGATTCCCTATATATTATTCTGTACTCAAATACTACTAATGATTTCTATTCTTTCAGTATAGAATATCGTTACATTATACAGGGTATTTTAAAAGTTATGACCATTTTTATATCAAAATCGCTGTCAAATGAACGTATTTCATATCAAAAAGTGATGAACCAAGAATATTTTTTTACACCGATTGATAAAAAATATCATCTAGTTTTAAAATCGGCTATAAAAAAAATCCGCGACGCATATTCATATACAGGGTGATGTAGAATGCAAAATCTAGATGTTCTCTCTTTTTTTAAATGTAACCCAAAATATTTTATTATACCAAAGAATTCACTTTAATATGCTCTTTCATCTTTGTATAGCACTTGTTATGACTGCATTAATTATTTTCTGAGATATTTCGATTTTTCTACAAATTTTAAATATACCTATTTGTTTACTAAAATTTATTTATTTTGAGAAAATACTATCAAATTTTATTTTTGCTTAACAAACCACTAAAATATAAGGCCATAATAGTACTTGATCAAGTCAAAACACTGGATTAACGAGATAATATAGGTCAAGTGTGCTGAGAAGACAAATTTTATAGACGTCATGCATAATTATCAAGCAGATCTATCAGGTAGGCTTTGAGATATTGAACGACACGATAAATAAAATGATTATTCAATCTTTCAAACGCAATAGTTTTAGAGTGCCTCCGTTCCGGATATTGCTGTTCATAGTTGATACATTCTAGAGGCAAGTAGGCAATTTCTCAAAGATCCTCCTAAATACCCCCTCAATGGAAAAATTAATTTTTAAAGCCCGTTTTTCACACAATACGGAATTATTGAGCAGACTGTGGATACCGTCTATTTTTTAAGGCATACCTGATAAACCTGATCGATAATTATGCATCACGCCTACAACATTGTTTCCTCAGCATACTTGACCTTATGATCTCGATGATTCAGGGTTTTGACTCCATCGAATACTATCATGACCTTATAATTTTGTCGTTCGTTAAATAAGAAACAAATTTGATAGTACTTTCTCAAAATAAATAAATTTCAGTACACAAATAGAAGCTATATTTTAAATTTACCGAAAAATCGAAATATCTCGGAAACTGATGTACGTAGGTACAACAAGTACTATACAAAAATGAAAGATAATATTAAGAGCAATTCTTTGGTATAATAAAATTGTGTAAAAAAGTGATTTTTCATTCATCACTTTTTGATATACAGTACGTACATTTGACAGGGATTTGAAGATGAAAATGGTCATAACTTTTGAAATACTCTGTATAATGTTATAATGCCTTATATTGTGAGAAGAGTAGTAGAATCTAAAAATGGGATAATATATAGGGTGTCTCATTTAAAAAAATGTATGTTTGCATCACCACATAGTTATGGATCACCCTGTATAAATCAAAATATTTTCTGAGCAAGGAAAATATCCGTGGCTACAACTTTTATGTACAACTTTTTTCTTCTACAGTAGTGGAGTTATCGACAGAGCCGGTACTAAAAACTCACCCTGTATATTTACATAGGTCAAAGAGGTTTAGGCCCGATTTTATCAATATGCATATTCTGACGAACACTCCAACGAACAAATTCTATTGGTTGTTGTTTAACGAACTCTTTCTATTGGGCATTGGGGTCTGTAGTTAATAAGTATCATCCAATAGTATTTTATCAATATTGGAAACAAAACGTCACAGCTGGATGACACTTTTGTCAAAAACATTTTAAAATTCATGTATCAAAATCATAGCACAAAATCAGAACAAAGCGATTGATTTGCAAATTAATGCCAGATTTTCCATGTTTACCTTATAATTATTGTATAATTACTAATTGCGAACTGCACGATAGTTTGTGACACAATAATAAAAGTACTATCAATCACAGCCACCTTAATTAATAATAATATCACCTCATGTCATCCTCAGTGAGAAATAATTGATTATAAACACATACATACTTTTATGTCTACTGGATGCATGTTTGTTATAGATGTTCATACATAAATATTCACAGAGATGTAGGTGCAGCTGATGTTCTTTATCCTATATTTCCAATTTATATCAAATGATTCCTTCCTCCATCTATGGTATAATAGTTTTTAAATAATTCAATACCCTGTGTATTCTTTGTAACTATCTGTTCCCGTCGAAACAAGGAACGGTTTTTGGCTTTATACAGACTTGTTTCTAGAAAAACTAATAACAAAGCGTAAAGAAACTTCTTATACGTTGGTAAATTCACAATCTTCACAATTATTATTATTGTATAGTTTGTATTTTCACATCTGTTTTCTTGTCAAGTCAAAATCGTTGGGAGGCGGACGTTGGGATGCGTGGGCCCTGCGTTGCCAGATGTAAATTTTACTTTTTACTCTAGTAGGATAAGGCAGATGGAGCTTTGTCAATCTCAACAGTAGTTTTTCTTGAATGTGTTTTTTCCTAAAGCAGACAAAATATAACGCAAAAAATAAACACAGAAAATAGGACCAATCAAACAGGTGAGCTTGATGGTATATACGAATAAAAATCAACTGTGGTAAAAAACTTTTATTTATTTTAAAAATTTTATTGGGTTTCTGATTCTGTTAGCTCTGAATTTTTTTTTTGTACATTTTCGAATCTCCTATGTAGCTTCAACAATTCTGTGGTATCAAAAGGCGTACCTAATCTAATTCTTCTTTCGAGCTCTAACTAAAAGAGGTTGATGTGAAGCAAAGAAACAGCGCAAAACTGCAATGGCTCTTTTTCAGCAAATTCATTTGAGAGAATATTCAAAGTTTGCAAAAGACTGAATTAGGTATAATGAAAAACAGGCAAAATTCGAAACACGGGACATTTGTCTACAGAACACTTTTTTTCGAGGTAATCCTAAAGTATTTTTCCTCCAAGGGTATTGTGGGTGTAATGTGTAAGATCGTATAATAGAAACATTATGTAATAGCTAGTTGCAACAGCAAATTTCAGTGTAAAATGTTCGGGGCTTGATATAGCAAATTCCCCTCAAACAGAGGAGATCTGGTAACGCTGTGAACGGAATGTCAATCGTCAATCCAACACAGAATTTAGTGATGGGCACTTTGATATGAACTAGGGAATCCAATAACCACTGAATGAATGGTTGCAACTACCGATTGAATTAATTCGAATAAAAACATTAACTAGACTACCAGCTAAATCAACCAACCTGCGCTGTGGGCGTGACTGAATCGACGAATACCCGATTGCCAGACGTTATTGAACAACTATTCAAAAGTATCGAATAGCGTATTTGAGAGGGTAATTAAGGATTTTGAAAACTTTTATTTTTGAAAAAACATCAATATCAGTTCAACTTGAAGTATATATAAAGTGCAGCGCTTTTCGCATAGATCATGGCCGACTCTACACTAGGCCGGAGCCTTAGATGTGGCAACGTGGCTTAGCTGTCAAATAGTGGGCCTATAGTTTCAGAATAATTATTACATTTTATCTGTATTAGAGTTCATCTGGGTTAATAAATTAAGAAAAAAATGCTTTTTAGTACTACTACTACTAATACCACTTACATCTGATGTCTGGTTCATCATAGTCAGACACTACAAAATAAAAATAAAGCAACCTGTTTCCTGCTGCCACTTCCACTTCCACTTAAATGAACACTCAATTTACTTTGTAAATTGTCACTTGAGCTAGAAAAATTCACTATTAGGTCACTGTGAAGCCATTCTTGCTGGTGTTGATTCCCTCTCACTATAAAATCTTTTCGTAGGTATGCCCAGATGCATGCCCTCGTTGGCTTGCCCAGATGAGTTCTATTAACTGAATTTTTCTGTGATATTTGGGAGGTCCAGAAAACATTGTAGGTAGCACATTGTGGTTTAAAATAGGTCTGATCCTTTAAAATGTTTGTCTTTATTCTTATAAATATAACCAGCCCTTATGAGGAATACCTTTCACCCACTTCTGTTTATGTCCTCCATTGGAAGCACTAATTGCTAGTGCAACCTGGTACTACACACTTTGCAGGCATCTTTTTATCTTTATAGTTTCGTTTGTGCAGGTAAATAATTAGAAACACATTAAAAATCACCTTCCACTCTTCGTTGTTACTCTGGAAGGTTATGTTGGTATGTCCTTGATTGGCTAGTGCAACCTGGTACTACACACTTTGCAGGCATCTTTTTACCTTTATAGTTTCGTTTGTGCAGGTAAATAATTAGAAACACATTAAAAATCACCTTCCAACCTTATTTTCTGCTCTTTGAACTCGGCCTGCTGATTCAGTGTTGCCATATTTCATGCTCCGGCCTAGTGAGTAAAGTCGGCCATGCATAGATGGAATACGACACATACGCAGATAACAGAATTATTTTATTATTCGACCAAAGCTTACTCTGATCCTTCCAAGCATCAAATAGGTATATTGAAATAATGTAAATTTGGATATGCTGTCATAGTTATAAATGCATAAATATAAGTATAGAGTCCTAATCAAAGGTGTTAATCAACTAATATCCAACATTGTGTATGTAATCGGGGGCACACAAATCGATAGCATATGCCTAACTTCATTCTCTATTGTGTAGATTTCAAAGCCAATTTGCAAAAGAAACTGAATTGTTATTAATTTTTTTTCGATTGTCTAAAACGAATAAATACTCCAGGAAAATCGAATAATTCGAATGAATAATAACTATCGAAGCCTTCGATAGTTTTTATTCGATAGTTTCCGTTGTACTAATAAATATCATACTAATCACAGATTGTAAGAGGAAGCTGAATGATTCATTTTTATTGGGTTCTCCAACGAATAAATACTCCAGAAATATCGAATAATGCGATTCAATAGTAATCATATCGAATTGATATGATATACCAATTGGCAATGTTATGTTGTGTAGGTATAACAAATACCGACTAATAACCACCCACGAAATGATGAATGTCTTTAACAATTAATGCTGAACACCTCACGCTTTTTGTATAATAAAATCATATACATATATTTACCACCTCATTATTATTTGAAAGAAGGCGAATACTTCTGGTTTTGCAGCTAGTTTTATTAATCACAAACTTCAGCAGGCTGCAGAACTTCAATATAGTGACTGACTGATTATTATACAGAATTTCGGTCACGGCCATCTATTAATTTGTCTTGTCGTCGGTGGCAGCATTGGCGCCACACGCCACTGGTAGCGGTTACGAAGAGTTCTATTGTCACATCCCTAGCCTAGATAGACACTAACCTCACTAACAGACAGAAACAAAAAACATATGATTTCAAATTTCAAGGCTATCCTATCTGCTCTGGTATTTTACAAAATAGTGAAATTGTTGTCTTTTCCAATTGAAAACAGCTGTATTATGAACCTGCGTTTCCAGTAGGGCAAAATGCAAATGTTTACCTTGGAATATCAACAGGTCAACACCCTCTCAAAATATTTGGTAGGACTAATGTTAAATGTTATTAAAAAGAGAACCTGGCAAGGTGGTATAATAGGAAAAACATGAAGTTGGAAGTTGGTGAATGGTGAAGTACCTCCATATATCCTTTTTTACTATGATACAAAGGTATCTCGCAGGTATTTATAATTATTGTAGATAGTAACATTCTAGTTTTATCAGAATTAGGCAGTAGGTAATAATATTAGATTTTCTTCACATCAATTTTATCTACTACTTGTGTGAGGTGTGATCGGCCAACAGTTAAAATAGTGTGTTTAGCTTTGGAAAATGTAACAAAATGTTCTTTAGCCATTTTTACTATAATACAAAAGTATATTGCAGGTATTCATAATAATTGTTATAGTTAGTAACATTTTATTCATCAAAATAATGCAGCTTCTCTTCATTATCATTTTTTAATACATCAACAATCCAGTGATTAGATGGTGGAATCTGATTGGTCTAGATCAATTAATCGTTAGACTGTTCGTTCGACAAGAAAATGCAAGTTTTCACCCATTTAGGATGGAAAATCAGAGTTGAGAAGACACTAGAGGGTTCATAATGGTCGATTATATATAAAGCATGTCTTTTTTCACCTTTTTGAGGGAAACTTCAAGAGAAATCAATAATTTGCAGAGAACTTTGACAGATGCCATTTCTTGAATGGGCTGCTCTGATTGGTCAAAGCCCTTGTTAGAATGCATGTGTTGATAAAATCGGGCCTTAGTGCTCTGATATAGGTACAAAGGTCGCAATGGAAACAAATACATTACCTGATGTTCCTAGCGTACCTTGGTCAAATTGAACCTGTACTTACTTCACCACTTGCTTTGGAACGTTAATATTATGGTTGACTTTAGTAGATCCTGTGATTTCCATCTCAAGTTTTATTAACTGTCGGGAGTTTGGAGCGGAAAGGGCTGCTCCGCCATTCGTAATTGTACATATATGATCGCAATATTGCAGTCGTTGCGGAAATGAGTCCTTACGTTTGAGGAGACTTTAATAGAGGTTTAATATTAGTTGCTGTACCTGGTACTCCACTAGTGCGAGCATGTGAAAATAACCTAAAATGTTTATTTTATGACACAAAGTAAAAATAGCTCTTTTCATTAACGTACACCACTTATCTAAATTCCAGGTAATAGGTCTTCCTCTAATTTTCGAAAACTTGAACAGTATTATGGAAAGTTTATGCAATGTTAAACGTCTCAATTATTTTAAATTGGCATTTGTACAGATTTGGAGAAAAGTAGTAGTGCGGGACACAACACCTCTTTTCATGCTTCGACTTTGAGTAACTAGATTTTGCTGAGGCGCTTAACTTTTTAGCACAGATCACGTTTATAGAAAAATTGTTAGTGGAAGGGGTTAATACGTCAAATATATCTACTTGGTATATAGTTTAAAGGAAGTTAGCCTTGCAGTTTGATACAGCGCACAATAAAATCTCTGTCGCAGCTTCTATCACCCCTAACACTGCAAAATAATGAGGTCTTAAACTTCTTACAATATCAGTCGCAGATATAGCAGCTTTGTAAAAAAACTCAATAGTCACTAGTAGTAGTTTAGAAAAGTAGATACTTATCACTTATTAGGCAAACAGAAGAATATAATAGGTGCAGAATATACAGGGTTCTTCACGTTATTCGACACGGAGCATTATGGCTAGAGTATTCGATAAAAAAGAAAATAATAATTTCGGATGGATAGAGACCCATAAAGGCTACATTTTAGAAATATTTTCATGTTATGCAGGGTGTCCCAAAAACACGAAATGTATCAAAGTTATGTTTTTTAAATGGAACACCCAGTATATTATTGCATATTCATATTTCTTGGTGAATTCTACTATGACTTTATGTATCATACATGGGACTTAAAGCGAACCGTTTAGGTATAAATCAGCATGTTCGGTATAAGTAGATATCAGGAAAAAATTGAATATCGCAGAGATTATAAAATTTGGAAGCCTGTGACTTTGCCTTATTACTAAGCATGAAATGCGTCAGCTTTGATGAGACTGTCAAATTTAAATTGCGTTTATGCTTGGAGAAATCGGTCGATTAATTAAGGAAACTTCAATCAGCTATAACTTGGTTTTTTCAAATGGGACTGCCTAATTTTTTTTATACGGTTAAACGTAGAATTTGGTAACCTTTCTAATGATATAAGGTTGTGAATATCAATCTGTGGTAGTTTTTATTAAATATTAAATTTTCGAACAAATCGGCGTTTTTCAATTTTCCTACCTATAAGCAACGTAGCAGGCCATGAAATATAGCAAAAACACACACACGCAGAAACAACTGCGATAACAACTCTAAGGTCAGAGAAAAGCTGGAGTATGGCAGTAATGGATACCTTTTACAGTGTACTGGCTACCGCAATTTATTAGAGGTTAAAAATTTCCAAGACAATTAAAAACCCTGATATGAAACAAAAACAACCAACCACTGTTGCTCCAGCACGCAATCATCAATCATATGAAATGGTGTAAAAAAGTAGTAATTTGCGTCGAACTCGATACCTCTGACTGAAGCCCTTCTATTTTCCAATATCTATCACCAATATTGCAATAAAGGAATACTGTCAAATCAGATTTAAATTTCCTGCCATTTAAGTTATGTTTTATAATTTGAACAAATTTTAATCCATTCTTCATTTTCTACGATCTCTCTAATAGGTACTGAAGAATTTTCAGAACTTCAGTCAGAGATACCTTTGACTTGAGTTTTGGCAGAATGCATAATTTTTTATATCATTAAATGTGAAATTTTATTATGAAATAGCAAACTGTCTACAACACTGTCTAGTGGTTTTCGTTTCATTTAAAAATTTTTAATGGTTTTGGAAATTTACAATCTCTAGTATATTACAGTAGCTAGTAGGCCGTGAAAAAATCCATTTCTGCCATACTCCAGCTTCTCTTTGACCAAAGATATGTTACCGCCGTTGTTTCTGGTTAGACTTTGTTTGTTGTAATTTTTATAATCTTGTCCATCTAGTCTAGTTCGTGTGTATTTTTTTGCTAAGTATGGTCTGCTAGGTTGCTTATAGGTTGGAAAATCGAAAAACACCGATTTGGTTGAAAATTTGAAATTAAATCAGAGATTTATATTCACAACCTTATATCATTAGAAAGGTTATCAAATTCTTCATTTAACCGCATAAAACAAATCAGGCATTCCCATTTGAAAAAATCAAGTTATCGCTGATCGCAGTTTCCTTAATTAATCGACCGATTTCTCCAAGTATAAACGTAATTTAAGTTTGACAGTCTTGTCAAAGCTGACGCATTTTATGCTTAGTAATACGGCAAAGCCGCAGCCTTCCAAATTTTATAATCTCTGCGATATTCAATTTTTTCCTGATATCTACTTGTACCGAAAATGGTGATTTACACCTAAACGGTTCACTTTAGGTCCCATGTATGGTACATAAAGTCACACTAGAATTCATCAGGAAATCCGAATATACAATAATGTACGGGGTGTTCCATTTAAAAAACATAACTTTGGTACATTTCGTGTTATTGGGACACCCTGTATAACATGAAAATATTTTTAAATTGTAACCTGTATGGGTCTCTATCCATCCGAAATTATTATTTTCTTTTTTATCAAATACTTTAGCCATAATGCTCCGTGTCGGATAACGTTAATAACCCTGTAGTGAACTTACAGATTGACAGGACAGGAATGATTAAAGCAAATTTTAAATAGGATAATCAGGACATCTAAAGGAACAGATAAGTCTAGTGTAGCTAATCAGGTATACGTTATTAAACTCAAAATACAGGGTTGGGATAAAGTATGGAGCCAAGCAAATAACTTTGGAACGGAAAGAGTGATATTGCTGAAAATTTGCAGGCAACTGTAGTGACGTTTAGTGCATCCGAAGACATTATGCTAGCTATTAATGTACTTCCGGTTTAACCGGACCGCTTTAGACTGAACATTCCTCACCACTCTGTCCCAGCGCCTATGGTGCTCATTTGACACCCAACTGGTGACAGCTGTCCGAACCATGTTGTATGAAATACCACATGGTGGTTCTGGCCCGATGAGAGGGAGTTCTGCGCCTCCCTTGGCACACCTGTCGGCATTCTCATTACCATCATCCACTCCTATGTGACTATACCTTATCCACCGAACAAACGGAGTAACCATGCACAATATATGTAAATGTTTACTGTATGGTCAAGGGCTATATGCACACCATCTACAAAACTGCATACTGAGAGCAGTGATGTTATTATAAACAGAAAAGTCAAGTTCGATTTATCCGAGTAAAGCCCCAAAATATGGGTTTGAAATAATTTTTTACTCCTTTTCTTCAGTGGACAGACTATAGGCACCCAAGACAATGTTACCTTGTTGGTCTTCGCCAGTATCTTTAGGGTATTATGGCAGTCCCGCACCATTTTTGAAGTAGCCAAGGCCATCAGAGCCGCTCTGCTGTCTGTGCTTACATACACAGTATTTTTGCTGCATTCTTTATGTATGCATATTCTGCCGCATTCCAAAATTGCTGCCATTTCTGCCAGGAAAACGGTAGCCTCCTACCTGTACCAGGTGATACCATTTGACATAATATGTGGAGATTCTCCTAGAGCGTGGGTCGTGTATCTGATTACCCTGGTGTATAGCCAGTTTATCATTAAGGGGGTTAGACCCCAGGTATAACTGATAGCTCGTCTCATGATCATTAAGGTAATCTGAGATCGGCTCGTGATGTTCTCTATGTGGCTGTTTAGCCAAGACTGATCATCATTGTGTATATTTATCTTCTACAAAACATTCAAAGTTTTCCAGTCACAGATAATAGCTTTAAAGATAATGTAATTATTAAGGTTCGCACCATTTTTATAGATCAGTTCTATTATATCGGTAAACCTATTGTCTCGTAGTTAATCCACAATTGTTTTAACGTTTTGGGACATAAAACGCGTCTAAGACCGAAATAGCAGGACACTCCTTAGTACTTAATCGCTACTTTTGCTCAAAATACGATAAAAACACCAGCATACCCTTTTTGCTACTTTCTTGTTAATGGTTAGTTTGCTTGAACTACAGTTTTCGCTAACGAAGTTTTTGTGCCTCAAGGCTTAGAATACAGGTTCGTTACAGTCAAAAGCCTCTTTTCTCCCTTATAAACGTATATCGAAACATATTCCATTATAAGTAGCCTCTAAAAATTAACTTCATATTTACGTATATCTTGTAGTACCAATTTCATCTCGATTTATTATCAGATAGAAAAATCGTTCTCTGAATCAATAAGTAGATATTTACCTATCCAGATGCTGTGCTGAGCGATGGCGAGTATAAATATAACACAGCGAGAATCGGAAACCGGCCAGTGCCAAAAATAAGAAGTTGATTGCCAATCGGATGTATTTATTTTTTTCAAGACAGGTAACTTTGTCATTACACTATCCACTCCAGATCAAGGACGTATCCAGACTTCAGTCTTGGAGGGGGTAGCAAGGAATGAGGTTTGTATATGCTTTCATCATTTTCTGTAATACCTCCGTCGAGGCGATTGAGACAGCAGCAGAACGGATTATGAGAATAGTATTAGTATTATAATAAATAAGAAGAATATAAGTAGCAACTGAAACAGTAGAGCCTTTGATTTTTTTAGTAAGATGAAAAACACAACTATTCAAGTAATGATCAGCTTTAATTTGATGAAATATGAAACATTAAAACAACATTAAAAACTAAATAATAATAGACACTTAAACAGTCAGGTAGGTAGCCTGAGCATCTTGCCTTAAATAATAATTAATAATGTTATTTACATGCGAAGTAAGTAGATAATACGTTGATCAGTGCTTTTAGTTCCAGTTTCGTTATGGGACTTTGTAAATCGTACAAGAAATATGCAGTTGATTTTAAGTTATGTCAACGCTTGCAGAATTTTATTTTGAATTCAATTATATCTTACTTATGTTGTTTATTTAGAAAATCAGACTCATTTTAAAAAATAGAAGGAAAATGAAAATTACTAAACAAAATATGCTAAAATAGAAATGCATTATGCATTGATCTGTTATTTTTATTCGAAACGAAGTTATATGCCGCGCTCCTTTTACTGAGCACAACATACTTACATTGCCGTCGATTCTAATAATGGACGCCTGTACTTTTGTGAGAATCAATCCAGATAATTTAAGCTTGAATCACACAATACACCACCATAGGACTCGCATTAATAACGATATTCATATTAAGAACTCTAACCTATCTTTGTACAAACACAATCCCACATACGTTTGTAGCACTATTTATAGCAGTTTGCCTAATGAGACTAAACAAATAAATAACATCTATAAATTTAAGAAAGACGTGTAACGTCTCCTAACAGAAAACAGGTTTTATAGTTTGCAAGAGTACTATGATTATAGCAAATAGTTCGCTGATGTATTTAGGATTTTAACAATTATTGTGAGTGTAATATTGTAGCTACCATTTTATGATGTTTCATATCCTGTATTGGCGCACATGAATAAAAGTTATCTATCTATCTATCTATCTATCTATCTATCTATCTATCTATCTATCTATCTATCTATCTATCTATCTATCTATCTATCTATCTATGAATAGGTACCGAATTTCCAGCAAAACGTTTCTATAAAGATTACGTAACTCCAATTTAGGAATGAATCAATAACTTCCTGAAAAAACAATGAATTAAATTTTTGGTCGAAAATCCTGAAGCAGTAATAGCTTCAAGGCGTTTAAGATTACTTACATAAATAAGTATGATTTGTTATTGTGCAGGCGGTCGGTAACTATTTTGCTGGGCAGGTACGTTGGAGCGTTGCATCGACCCTCCGCCATGACTTTTTGATGTATTCTAACAAATCTGCCTCTCTACAAGTTAACAAGCTTGTTAGAAGCAGTATTTCCGATATCCCTCCCTGGAAGCGTTGTACTACCAAACTATCTTATCCATCCTATTGCAAAGGACCTACATAAAACGTTATTTAATTTTCATTGGACTTCCAGGATTCTACTGAAGCTGTCTACTCACAGATTCTATATGTATGGCTAAGCATGGGTCGCTGAACATGATATTAATGAAAACGTAATTTGGCTATTGTTGCAAGTTTTCTTTTGAGCAATGCTGGATTTGGCAGGAAAATCCATGAAAACAGTGCCAGTTAACCCAATTGATTGATTGCAAATACTTATATTGAGCATATCGATGAACTGTTGGTTCTTGAGCTGTACGGGAAAGAGTCTCTCTCGGAACACGCCGAACAGGTGACATCAGCTTCTGAGGATGCCGACCACTCGTGTTGGAAAAACGTCAAGCAACGAAGCGCGGCGACGCCAAGCGGTGAAGCGTGTCTACGCCGGCCGAACAGCCCAAGAACCAACACTCCATTGGATCATGGCCGCGAAAGCCTTACACAATACAAACATAACGACATATAATTGCTACAAACTATTGCTTGATGAAGATGACCCTTCTACCTTCTTTTAGTGATCCTTCTGTATATCCATTTTAGAGCACATTCGATCTACAACAAGTAGCGAATCTGTATGTATTTCTCAAAAAAGTGCATTAGTTCCTACCAATTTGTGAGAGAACGTGTAGTCTGTGACAGCAGTTTGGAATGTTAACTTTGTTGTGTTCTCTAGTAGTTGATGATTACGTTTTTATCGCTTCAGGTACAGATTTTTATGAATTATGCGTTAAACTCATCAATCTGTTTCAATCTAAACCAGCCTTTGATGGTGGGTTTTTTCAATATTGTCTGTAACGATTACGGGCATAATTGTTTACCAGTATGTCCTGGTAATACTCGTAGTATATTGTTGTTTTTGTATAACGTAATACCTGACATACGCAAAGCTACATTATAACTCTACAGAAAGTCAGTCAGTAGATAGATTAAGTGCTAGACCTGTACTTTGTCAACAATCTATTGCATAGAAAGATTGATGTACATTTCTAGGCACAATAGTTTGTCAGTATTTACCCTTGGTTCGAAATTTCCACAAAAATCTCAATAAGTTCCAAAAATCGATCTAGTGAAGGCGGACTAATAGTCAATAATCGGGTATTCCTTGACCTCTCGGTTACAAAGAAATGCTCCGATCTCAATGCTTGTGATATATTTACTGCCTTTAGGATTTTGAAGAAGGATCTAGTGATGGTGCAGGAACATTAAAATACAGAATGAATTGAATAGAACTTTTGAAGCAGACCCGAAACTCATTTAACTCAAAAATTGCAAAATGTTTGAATTTTATTACAATTATTCTTCTTTGTCATGAATCGTTTACTCGACAAAAAGGCTCTGAAGGATGTTTAGTTTTGATTCCACGGAGTTAGCAGAAAGGGTTAAAGATGGCTTACTTGCCTGGATTTGCCACCTTTACTACTAAAAGGCGATAACATAAAAAAATTTATTTCTATTAGCGGCGATTGAAACATATTGGTTACAATTTTTTGTCTTTGTTTCAGGTCAGGTGGATGACCGTAGTATTCTAAGCTACATATTGCACCTAGAGTACATTGCAAGGTAAGAGTTTCTTTTCTTATCTGTTCCAAACGACATACTCAATTATATTAGTTTATTTTTATGGCAGATATACCTACAACACAGCGTGATTTTAGCAGATATTATGTTCACGAATAGTATAACTAATTGATACGTTCACATACGGAGCACATAAATAATTGCACTTCACACTAAACTTTTGAACATTCGAGTTCGCGTCTTATGAAAAAAAAAAAATAGTTGCGTGAGTTTTGAGGTCTACTACACATATTATATAAACTATCTTTGGTACTGGTACTGGTACTATGTCATTAGTTTGATATAAAAAACTAGCTTTCTTAATCACTTTAGCTATGATAAGAACGTGATTCATATTAGCTCTTTTGTTGCGGGGTTTTTGTTTGCTGTTCATTATTTTGGCACTTTGTCGTATAGATTCAAATAGTGTTCAGTGTTGAAACTACTTCCGGTATTTCAGTTCACTAATATGTGACTTTCAGGCAGCAGTTATCAAAATGACAGTGCCAATCTAGTTCACATATTTTACAGTGCTAATCTAACGAATTGTTTTTGACACAAGATAGGACAGTTAGGATTCTGAGATATTTTCCTTGAAATTTTTATCAGTGAATTGGCTGCTACTGTGAGATATCTAGTGGTATTGCACCAATGAAAACAAAAAATATCCAAATTTCAACACACAATCGGAAAAGCCTTAAGCATTATCAAATACCCAAAACATACCTGAAATACATCAGGGTTATTTGATAGGCAAGAAAGTCGCTGATCTAATTATTTTGTTCAGTCTATGATTGGATTTGGTGTTTTGTTATATTTTATGACCTTTCCTCACACCCATTTAGGGTTTATAGTCAGCGTTAGAAAGATTGTAGGTTTTTTGGATTTCTGATCTAACCCTGTGCTGAAATCGGCTGTCCGCACTAATCCAACTGTCCGTTAAGTTATAGGCCCTCGCAGAGTCGACCCCAACATACCTATGCCGATGATATAATTATTAAAAATATTTATAATAGTGTATGCGATGTCACTTGCTAAAGCCAAATTACTATCTTTTAATAATAATATGCATTTAATTTAATTTTCTCAAAAAAAGTATCAGAATGTTGCGTTTTAGCTGAAAAGATGCAAGCGTGTCAGTCAAGTTTTTTCAAGATACAAGATTTTTCCATGAAGTGCTACATATTAAGACTTTCATTTAGGTTAATGCTTTCTTATTAAGTAAAATGTAAAGACTTTTATTTTGTTTCACACATTATAAGAAGTGGAATCAAATTACATGTTCAATACATTTCTTGCATTAGCCTGTATGGGCAATTTCAGTCACTGCGTTCCTTATAGTGGTCAATAATGATCAGCTTCATTGTATATTGTTCCGTACTTGTTTCTTAAATGTACCCCAAAACATCTTTACTTGATCAAAAATACGTAAGGAGGAAGATGGAATAGTACACAAGTCTATCGACATAGTATTCCTCATTAAATTTTTGCTGTTTAACCAATTCTAATAGTATTTTATTTGTTCTTATTTGGGTATTTCCATGTTTTTGCTTTGCATGAATTTAATGGAAGCAGTTAGAAATACTACTAGCATCTTCCCAATTCCCCAGGTGTTCAGGAGGCCATTATTAGATATTTACACAATAAACGCAGCAAAACACAATACAAAGCACAACTTTAGAATGCGCGTACTGCACTGGTTAGGCAGGCGACAGATTCACCCGTTCCTTATCTAAGTTACAATATCCTGACCAATCAAAACGAGGCAGTAACCTTCTTATTGGCTATTGCCATGACATTCTGGGATCAAATCCACGTGGACGGCAGTAAAAGGTACACGAGGTATGTCTCGGTAATCTCCCCCCAATAAAATAACACGCTAAATACCGGGGAATCGATTACCCTCCCATCTCGCCCTGTTCGAAGTAACCACGGATGAACTACTCGTATATGGTAAGCCTGAGAAAGCGCAATGTCCCTGACAAAAACTCTTGGAATAATAATAATCGTCTCTTTGACCTCAAAAATAAGGGATCATTCTGTGGGGCGAGATTTAGCACATGCTAATCTTACATCTAACCCCGTGTTGGTATAAAAGGAGCAACAAAATTAATAGAAATACAAAATTCCAAAGTACTGCCAGATTTTGGCGAAGGTTAACTGTATATAACAAAAAATATGCCGAAAACTGAGTAACATGATACCTACAACCTACGAGCCACAAGAGAGTGATCCGCCCAAAACGAAACAAAAAAATAAATATAAGATGTACATATTTTAATTAATTAGCCTGGCGATCCCAAGAAGTAGCTAACAAGAATAGCTTTAATCTTTTTTTGAAATTTTACATAGACTGTATAGCTTTTATTTTAGTTCATGGCTCAAGCTGTTGTATAGAGTAATAGCATTATACGTATATGATGTCCTAAACAAAGTTGTGCGGTGCGTTGGCATTTTTAATGTAGACGGAAATCGGATCTGGCGATCATGCACAGCCAACCTACTAACAAATTTGTCTCTGAGATATGGTGGAGATGAAGTAAGCATAATTCTGAGTAAAATTGATCAGACAGTATTTGAAAAGATTCTGCATATTTAACCATTTGAGATGGTAATATGCATAAGACACATGATCATACTTCCTCAAATTTTCTATAAACCTAGAAGACGAACTAGTCTCAGTATCCCTATGACTGAATGCTATAACCTACTCTCTTGAAATTCGTGGTGTGCCACGTGCAGCGCAATAGCATATACAAGATCACTTTAGTATCATTAAGCAAGGCAAGCGTATAGATTATTGATCGGTCACAGTAAGTTCAAGACCAACCGCACTGGAATTTTACATCCAGATTGCACTCTTCTAAATTTGGCATAAATATTTAGATTGTAGCGGCGAAGTAAATTAGCTACTTTCAGAGATTGGAGTATAATTAGATTACATGTTTCTTGAAACGTTCGGAATGCCATGGAACGTCTGTGGCTTGAGGGCACCTTTTGGAAAAACAGGTCTTGAGGATCCTATTAGACAATCAAGCAAGTTCATAGAGCCTCATCTCGTATTGTGATCAAAAATCTATTTTGCAGCTTTAGTAGTCAGAATTAAGTCATTTTACCAAATCTAAATTAAAAATAAGTTATCGAGAATATATCAAAATGTTCGCGGCATTTTAAAAATACCTAATCCTGTTCTAAAAGAATGCGTTCCTCTTTTTTGATTTCCACATTTCTTCCTTACCTTCCTCTCTCTTTCTGTCTTTGACTTTGACGATATCTGTTTTCTGGATTCCTAGATCCAACTGATATACGAGTTTTACTGATGATGTATCTCAGCATTTTGTTTTATTTCGGAACAGAATGGTTTTGTTATTGAAATATCTTAAATAAATTTGCCACTGTCTGTAGACAATGAACACTTAGTGATGCTTTTTAGCATAAGTACGATAAATCATACTCCATTCCTTTGGATTCTATAGCGAAACATGATTTAACAATTAATGAAATTGCACAGAACTAATAACAATGACGAACACAATTTAGATCTGTTATATTGGCGGTAGACATTGAACGGATATTGGCGTATCGTACTTCTTTTGAGTGGAAACTTGTATCTTAATTAAAAATCCGCATGCTGTTAGTCGTACACTTTGATGAAAATAAAGGTACTGTGGTGTTCAAAAATGTACCATAGAAAACCGACCCATTTTCTAAAATAATGTAAACAATCTTAACTACATACACCTGTGAAGTGAAGTAACTACTTAAGTCTTAATTTGCACCCACAATACAATGTTTGCGAGGCATTATAAAAAATGTGTAACCACACTCACCAACCCTCACCAAGATATTACGAAACACGATGAAGGTATACACTTTACTCTTCCTCAATAACGCGAGGTGCGTCCTGTTTATAGCTTGTAACTCAACTTCCGTCGAAGCTAGTGGAACTTTCTATGTTGAAAATAATGTAGTTGATCGATATTTCTAGTCAGCAAGTGTACAAAATCGAACCAACCAACACCTCGTCTAAATTGACATGGAATGTCGATATAGTGTAATTAATTAATATTTTCCTTGTACTTATGTCTTTCACTTATTACACTTAAAATGTCTGCTGATCGTGAGGGCTCCAGTGTAAAGCAGAATTTAATATTTGGTCGAGAAAGCCTTCAATCAAAAGTGAATTTCCAGATATAATTCGGCGTGCGATGGATTTAGCTCAGAGTTCCATTACCACGCATCGATTTGCTACAAATTTTAACACCAGGTAGGAAATATCTCATAAAATAGTTTAAGCTATGCTGATGTGGATACCACCCAAACTTGGGGGGTGGTTGGTTGGTTGGTTAACATGCTTTATTGCCAAAGATATATAAAAAATCTTATTGACAAAGCAAATAACTATGTAAAAGTACATAATGAAAGCACATATACATAAAAATTAAAATACAAATACATAAAAATAAATAAAATACTTAAAAATCAGACATTCACAAATTAAAAATTTTACTGACACCCCATAGATGAAGGTTATTTTTATGTTCATCAAACACTTGGGGCAATAGTTGACTAACTCATTGAGTGGTAATTCTTATTTTTCGAGTAACCGGCAGCAGAACACGTTGTAAGGAAGAAAGTCCTTTTTGTTTCAAAGAAGCAATATATTTTTACTTCACTTAGAAAAATAGAGGTAATGTTATTTTTTTGGCTGTTAAAATCAAATAGAAGGAAAATGGTTAGTTTGATGGAAAAATACGTCTTTTTTTAAGTTGTTCAGAAAAAGTTAAAATGAGCATCTATAGCTTCCAAAAGGTCTGTTTTGGACTTCCATTGTCTATACAATTTATGATTACAACGTTTCGATTGATATGCTATCTTAAATTGTCTTCAGGTGAATTGCCGAACACACCCCTTTTGTTACTATTTGTTCCCATCTGGCTAACATGTCTTTTTTCGTGACTTGTACTGATTGGCCGGCAATGCGTTCTGCTGAGTGCGTTAGTTCTTGATGACGTGTCGTTCTTCGCGGCTTGTTCTGATCGGTCGCTGTTCTGTTCTGGTTCAGTGGCGTCGGTTCTTACTGACGTGATGCATCCCACGTTTGTGTCCAAGCTTGTTCTGTCCCATTCTACTTTTTCTATATTTCTTATGATGGACTGTCATATTGGTCAAATTTCCACACTAGGCTTGCTGTTACACGTTCTTGTTGCTGACGACATGAGCTCCTTCTTTGAATTTATGGCGATACCTTTGGGGTTTTTGTCAATAACCTTAACGTCTTCCCAAATAATTTTGTGGTGCTTGGTGCTCTTTAATTCTATCCTAGCTAAGTATACCTTGACGCATTCACATGGCACTTCGTAGATGCAGTTAGTTTATTGATGTTAATTCTTAGGCTTTGTTTTTGTTAGTAAACTTTGGGGAATGACGCTTCTTGTTTGAATTTTATATTCTTGCCTATTCTTCTGACTGCAACTGATAATTCTTTCACGTATGGTATACTGAGTAAATACTTCCTCAGGACTCAGGTTTCTGCTAGTACCATGTCCAAGTATTGTTGCCTCCACTAGCCTCTTGGGATATGCGTTCTTTGACAGATCTTCTCTAATGTTATATAGTTCTTCTTCCAACCCTTGTTGTGTATTACACATGTTCTTGGCTCGATAGACCGAGGTTCAAATAACTCTTTTCTTCGTTGATGTTGAACGGTTTGAGGCATGGTGCAGGTACTGTTCTGTATGTATTGGTTTCCTATACACTTTGGTTTCTATTTGAGTATTCCTTCTCTTTAACAAAATATCCAAAAAAGGAAGGCTGTGTTTGTTCTCTTCTTCCATCGTGGATAGATGGTTTAATGTTGTTGAGATGATTATCGATCTTCGATCGTGGCCAACTTTTGCATGGAATGGTTGAAACCAACTGTTATTGAAAATTTAAGCTTTAAACCAAAGTTATGGCTTCGCTATATTGATAACACGTTCATTTCTGGAATCTGGAACCACTGAGATGAACAACTGGAAACCCGCCTTTGGCACCTCAACAATATGAAATCATCCACAAAGTTCGCAATAGAAGAAGAGAAAAACAACAGCCCTTCTTTCTTGGATGTCTTGGTAATGAGAAGAAATAATCAAATAATTTCGAATATTTTATGGGGTCCTTAATGGCGCGGCGTTCCTGTAAAATTCTAATTTGCTCACCTTTTGGATAAATACATCAATACATCTTAGTGATTGTTCGAAACAACAATAGTAGTAATTCATCTATGCAGGTTAAGTGAACATAAGTCAACGGAGTTCGCATGCTTAGAGATAATAAAAGCCACCTAGAGCAATGAACATTGGAGACATGCACTACATCTACAAGTAATTAAATTTTGTAGGTTTCAGTTTGTCTTCTGTATTCTCTAATCTAGCAGTCATTGCAAGGTAAGCGTAAACGAACTTGATCGTATAGGACTAGCAACTCTCAACATGTTATTTTTTTTATTTTTGTTGTTGTTTTTTTTTATTTCTTGCTTTCTTGACGGTTACTCTGTTACGAATTATTTAATGAACAACAGCTATTCCTATCGGTCTTTTGTCTATGTGATATTTAGTAACATGGATCAAAGGCTTCGAATAAAATGTTCGTAGTTATGAATGTGTCGAAAGCACTGCCTTTTAGCAAATTATGCCAAGTAAGCAATTACTTCCATGCATTTTTCTGGCACCTAAAATTCTGAACACTTTAGTTGTCTATCATGACAAATTAGGAGAGAGCAAGGCTGCCATTTTTTTTCTGTTTTCACAAAGACAGTAGTGGAAAGACAAAATCAAAACTAATAAACCGTACGATGCCTTTTCAAGGTATTACGGGTTGTCATTTTATATGTATCGGTAAAGGTCGATATAGTCTGGAGAAGTGTCAACAACCTTCTTTATTAGATAGAATACCGTCTACCACATCTTTACAATCACATTTTGGATTTTGAGCTTCTACAAATCCTTTTTATATTTTACTTCTCACCAAAACACTGGCACCAAATATTTTAGTCGCAAAATTTGAGTTAATATGAATTTATTATTTATTTATTGTATGAAAAGGCTACTACGGCAGGAATGAAAGAGTTGATTGACTCAGTATTTTGCACACATTGCTATGATACCATGTCATTATTTTCCCACTGCATGAATCTGAGAGAGTCTGAGATCTCCTTGAACCAAATTTTCGCCCGCCCGCGCCCCTGCAAAAAAAAACATGCAACACAAAAACTCTCTAAAACAGTTTCTTGCATCTCTCTCCGTCAGAATTAGGACGGCACGGTTAAATTCTGCAGTCTTCAACTAATATCCTAATTTCATGGCACGCCTATCTTCCGATAATATAACAGGTTATAAAATCTTCAAAGGAAAGTGTTTCTGGGGTTTCCCAACCACCATATTCGAAACCCCATCCTAACCTGGCTCAATTTAACCACTCAAAAAAAATGGAGTCAAGTTGATTGACTCAGTACTTCTCACACATAACATTGATATCATTTTATTATTTTCCCTTTGCATGAAGCTATAGTCTGAGATCCCTTGCGACCTAATAATCGTTCACATATCCTCAAAAAACATCCACCCCAAAAACTAGTAAATAGTTTCCTAAGTTTCTCCGTAGGAACTGAACCGATACAATTTTTATTCTGCGAGCTTCAACTGGACGAAACGAAATAATCAGGAACCCCGAAATTGCTTATAAACGAAGTTTGAGCAATTTTTATATTTTTGGCTTTTTATTATGACACGATTTTTGAAAACCATACACATTTTTCATCCTCGCCACGGTAACAATACTGTGTCTAAATTTCATTAAAATCAATTCCATAATTTCCATGTTACTAAATTCAGAACGACCAAAAGCAATACTCATATGTACATATATCAGAAAATTCTGTCCCTTGGTTTCTGTAGTAGGCAAGGCAAAGTTTGGGTGTACCTAATAGAGGGTATTATGCCGTTAGGACTCTCTTTCACAGGTCAATAGACAGCCTACCATGAATACAATAACTTTTTGAGTTTTACAACCCCCCACCCCCTAACCACCCCAATTGCACCACCACCCAAAAAAATTAAAAAGTGATCAGGAACCCCTAAAATGCATAAAAACGAAGTTTTTGGAATATTTATTTTTTTTTGCTTTTTGCTAATTACTCCGCCGCCCCTGCACTGATTTCAAAATTATAGCAGCATTACCTACTAGGACCTCACATCACATAAGTGTTCAAATTTCATCACAATCCATGTAGCGGCTGCTGAGATTACGAGGGTAGAAAAACGCGAACAGAAAGACCGACAGACCGACAGACAGACATACAGACCGACGGAAATCAGTGATGTGGATTTTTGTTATCTAGACATCATAAAACGCTTAAAAGCGCATTCTCTCAAAATCGAAAATTTTCGCGATCACAATACTCCCCTCACCTATCAGTGTGAGAAGTAAAAAGCGGAAAGTGATCAGAGATCCCTAGAGCGCCCACAGAGTTTGAACGACTTTTATATTGTACTGTTTCTTTTTAATGTATTTTTACCTCAACTAATACCATTTTTTAAAACCACAGACTTTACCGATCTCTACCACGACTCACGGTACGGCTTAGAAATGTAATTATTGTCAGTTTAGTGGTGAGGTAGACATAACTTACAGAATTGTCTACAACAATATAATTACAAAAATTATTTTTTGTGTAAGGTATTAGGACAACATTCGGATAAAGCTGAGAAGTATGTTATGTCGACCCTTTACAAGGCAATGAAGAATTCACTGCTAATACATCAAGTTTTTCAGTTTCACAGTCCCCCACCCCCAAACTATCCCAATTTCACCTCCTCTAATAGTAATGGAGAATGATCAGGACTCGCCAAATTGCCTGAAAACGAAGTTTGAGCTGTTTTTATATTTTGAGTTTTTCATTATTGCTGCGTCGCCAATGGCATAATTTCTAATAACGCGTTTTCCATTCTTCCCAGGAGAGCAATACTGTTTAAAAATTCTATAAGCCAGAAAGTGTTTGATTTCCAAGGACTCCTAGATGTCAATACTTCTTTGTCATCATCGTCCCTTTGCTTATACATTCCTCAGCATTTCGCCTAAGCATATCAATTTACCTTCGCACACAATGGGAAGTAAGCTTCTACCTGCCAAAAAGCATTTGTTTTCATGGGAATGAGGATTAGTTTCATTTTAGTACCTTGTTAAATAGATTTATATTACCACAGGTGGTCTTTTTACGAAGTACCTTTTAATCATGTTAAGTAGTTGAGAGGGGATGCATAGATTTCAAATCTATGTCTCCTTCTCCTGCTGTGCCACATTGCAGATAATATCGGCATCTTATGCTCCTATTACAACCAGCTTTATGCGACTGGAACTACCATTATTTGCCTTCTTAACAAGTTTATATTATCGTGTCAGTATTTTTTGCAGTAGCAGCCCCTACAGGTATTTATTTGTATTTGGTACATAAACCCACCTAAAGTAACAGGCTGAATCCATTTGTTATCACATGCGCTAATTAAAGCTGAAACACACATTCATATTGTGTACAGTCCATTTCATCGTATCTTGAAGCTTAAGAGCTGCACATTCGAAATGATGGTTCCAAGTCTCTAAATCAACCTGATAAAATGATGTCCTCTAGTGAACAGACTGTTTCGTATATACCTTTATTATTATGTTGGTCTTTTAGGTATTACATACTGCATGGCAATGCTCCAATATCGTATGACCGGTAGCATATCGAAATAGTTTTGTATCGTAAACTTTGCAGCAGCCTTAACTGATCTCACAATGAAACGCCACTGCGTAGCTCTTGGTGCTCTAAATAAATCGTTTGAATGTGAAGGCCCTTCTGAATAAAACATGAGGTATTTTATGGATTTTTCGTTGAATGTAGAATAAAAAGTAGTTTGGTAAAATTAAGTAAACTAGAGGACTACCCGCCTATTAAAAGTTACTATACAGGGTGAGTTTTTAGTACCGGATCGGTCGATAACTCCACTACTGTAAAATATAAAAAAAAAATTGTATATAAAAGTTGTAGCTAAGGATATGCGCCTTGCTCAGAAGATATTTTGATTTACACAGGGTGATCCATAACTACGTGGTGATACAAACATATATTTTATATGAATATTATGTATTATATATTATATTTTAAATGAACGTACTGTATATAAAACAGTAATGAATCAAAACTTATTTTTTTAAATGAAAAGATAAAAAATATTGTCTAGTTAGACTAGACTTTCTCTTTTTTTACATGTAACCCCAAAGAAATGCTTTTAATATGCTATTTTATCTTTGAATGGCACTTGTTATACCCATATTCATCAGGTTCTGAGATGTTTCTCTTTTTCTTCAAATTTTGAATATACCTTCTATTTGTGTACTGAAATTCATTTATTTTCAGAAAGTACCTACTATCGAATTTGTTTTTTGTTTAACGGACAACTAAATTATAAAGTCATGATAGTATTTGATGAAGTCAAAACCGTGAATTATCGAGATATCAGATAATATAAGTCAAGTATGCTGAGGAAACAAATTTGTAGTCGTGATGCATAATTATCAAGCAGATTTATCAGGTAAAATCCACGGCCACTCACTTGCTGTCTGTCTTTTAGCTTCAGGGCGGCATACCGCATCGCCTGCTAGACCATGGCGGATCAGCGTCCTCTCTTCGGCCAGCAAATAAAATAGTGGTACTGCCATTATAACTTGCAGGGCTCTCGTATGCACAGTGCGATAAGCACTATGGCCACCATTGGCAGATACTTTCTCTGTAAGCTGTCTAAGACCTTCTGATACCTTTACCTTTTCGTGGCTTTACACAGGATCGCCGTACAGGACGACCGCCTATGCAACCTGGCACAGTAGTGCCTTTTTGTTGCTACTGGGGCCTCCTACATTTGACATCAGTCGTGACAGTATTGCCGCCTTCTTCTCAGCCTTTGCCACTACTCTTTAACAGTATTCTCCGTAGCACTTCCCGTTATCTAGTGTGACTCCGAGGTATAGCAATACACTATGGACTTGCTTGTTAAAACTTGCACTCCCTTTATTTGGAAGACCACGTTAGCTCTCTTGCTCCTTGGGCCGAGCATTATAACTGCCTTCGTTTTCTCAGGAGCCAACTCAAGCGTGTGATCGCACATCCACCTGTTAATCTTGTACAGCGATGCGCTGGCTTTGTGAACAAGCTCTGCCTCTTCATTTGCCACGATAACTAGTGACAGCCCCCCGTAGGAGATGTATGACCTTGTCGTCGGTCGGGGGGCTTCCGGATGGGGTAACTTCGGGGAAAACCATTGCAAAACCCTGAAGTCACCTCAGATGGATCTAAGAAACATCTCACCCTCAGGGGGATTTAGACAATATGCATATGTTACGACATTTGCATATTGCTAGATACGGGGATGGCGATCCCGGGGCCCCAGCAGGACACCTCGCCTTAAGAGGAGCCCCATAGCATTGAGGCTTGGCTATGGGGTACACCGAAAGTCTCCGTGGTGTTTGTGCCGTGCCACGCGACCCGTGTCGTCGGATGAAGGGATCCTGGTGGTTGAGTGGGTGAAACGCCTGATGTTGTGCGTATCGCTTCACAACACACCACTTTGGCCTGGATTTCGGCTAGACGGGCGGCCGCGCCTAGCTCAGCGTCGGTCAATCGGCTGCGCTACCCCGTCAGAGGGCTAGCAGAGCGAGTTTCTGTACTCTGAGGACGGCAGACGTGGGTAGACTTGGTCACCAACGGCCTGTACCGAATCAGATGCAGAAGCTATATCCTTGTGGTAGCCCTGGAGACCATGTCCCTAGTCTAACCTAGCAGACATGGCTTCCCCAATGCGGGCTCCGTGGCGGGTGGGGAGCTGCAAGGACGAAAACACAGCCACTACTTATGGGTGACCAAAAAAAAGACAAAGGTGGGCCTACTACCTCAAACGTAGGCAACTTCAACACAACCGGCAACGAGACGGCGGAATTTCTTCCCCGGTTCTTGCTGGTCAAAAGGACAGGAGAAGGATCTCCTGAAGGTTTTGATAAGATTAGTCCTTTTGTTATATCAAGAACTCTATATGGGTTAGCTGGAGAAGTACGTTCTGTTAAGAAAGTCAGAGAAGGTCTATTGATCCAAACTGTGAGTAATGCTCAAACCAAAAGACTACTGAATGTAAACAAGTTTTCTGATTTTGATGTATCGATTATCCCTCATAATACCCTGAACAAATCTAAAGGTGTGATTTACTGTAGAGATTTACTGAATTGCTCAGTAGATGAAATCAAAGACGAACTGAAGTCAGTTGGTGTAGTAGATGTCAGGAGACTTAAAACCAGAAGAAATGGCATGGTAACAGATACTCCCTCACATGTTTTAACGTTTAATAATCCGTCGCTTCCAAACTACGTCACTGTCGCTTACTACAAACTGCAAATAAGACCATATATACCGCCACCAGTTAGATGCTTCAAGTGCCAACAAATTGGCCATGTTGCGGAAAAATGTGAAAACGAACAACTATGTGTTTGTGGAAGGCCTCCACATGAAGGAAGTCCATGTGAGGATCCCAAGAAATGTGTAAATTGTGATGGGCCTCACTCAGCAATATACAAAGGATGCCCCACTTACAAAGAAGAAGCAACAATTCAAAAAGTAAAAGTATTAGAAAAAATTTCTTACACTGAAGCGAAGAGGAAAGTTAAAGGTCAGACACCTAAACCTAACTTTTCTTATGCTGCTGCAGTAGGTACATCGACCGCTACAACCTCAACAATAATACCAACCTCTGCATTCGAAACAGATGTACTAGTCCCCCAATTTCTCAAATTCATAAGAGAATCTTTCAATAAACACCTGCCCACACAAAATCAATTTAAAGTCCCAGAAAAATTACTGGAGGCTAGACGAAGATCAGACTCTACCTCTACTAATGTATCAACTAGATCTGAACAACGGAAACGACCAAGAGATCAAGTCGCCAGTACCTCAGAGGAAGATATCCCTCGGAATGAAGGTACTGTAACCAGTAGGAAAAAAGGTTGGCCCAGAGGCAAACCTAGAAAGTAAATTTGATATCGTTCTGTGATTTAACTTTTCTGTGATATTTTTATTTTTATTTTTTATTTATTTTTCTCTTATCTAGTCCTTTTTTCACATATCTATATACATATATATTTATTTTATACAAATCTTGTATTTTTATTTATTTTTTTCCACAAATATGACATAATGGAAATGCTAGAAAACCTCATTCATTGGAACATAAATGGAATAAAATCAAAATACTGTGAGCTTAAAAGCGTAATAACAAGCTATGGCCCATTCTGCATAGCTTTACAAGAAACGCACCTAAGACCATCTGATACTTTCACGTTTAGAGGATACAAAACTTTCAGGACAGATGCCGTATCCCACGATAGAGCACGTGGTGTCGTCATTACGTTTATCAGAGATTCGATACCAACATCGGAGGTTACACTCGACACGTCACTACAAGCAACTGCAGCCAAGATTCACTATCCTTTTACATTTACTATATGCAATATATACCTTCCAGATAGAAACTGGTCGCAACAGGAGCTTGAACAACTAATTAACCAGCTACCCGTCCCATTTATTCTGGTTGGAGACTTCAATGCCCACAATATCTTGTGGGGATCAGAAGACACATGCTCAAGAGGCAGAATCGTTGGAAACGTTATTGACAACTTTGATCTTGTCCTTTTAAACACTGGTGCTGGCACTTATCTTAACTCAAGGTCCTCCAATTTTTCAGCAATCGATCTTTCGTTATGTTCCCCAACTATTGCAAATTTGTTCCAATGGAAGTCCCTACAAGATATCCAGTTGTCTGACCACTTTCCTATACAAATAAAATTCCCTGGTACACTAAAGATGTATGAAAGGCCTAAACGATGGATTATAGAGAAAGCTGATTGGGATAGCTATAAAGAAACTGTAAGGCATAATCTTCATGCAGACATAACAGGAGACAACATTGATACTTCAGTTACTAAAATCTCTGAAGAAATCCTGAGAGCCGCACAAGCGACTGTTCCACAAACATCAGGCACTATAACAACAAGATCTGTCCCTTGGTGGAACGAAGAGGTAGCTGAAGCTGTAAGGGAAAAGAAGAGAAAATTTAATAGATTCAAGCGTGAGCCTACTTACCAAAATATGATAGAGTTTAAAAAACTCCGTGCAAAAGTAAAACGAATCATTCTGAAGGCAAAACGAACATCGCTACAAAACTACATCTCGTCCATTGATAGAAATACACCTATCTCGACCATCTGGAATAAATTAAGAGCTATATCTGGCAAGAAACATGTACCACCAACCGAAGCTCTGTCTGTCAATGGAACTATTATTACTGATTCCCAACAAATAGCCGAAGCCTTGGCCCATCATTATGAAAACATAAGCTCCTCTCATTTAGATCGCGCACAGTTCTCCGAAAGACACGCTACAGAAATAATAGATGTCACCCACCATGTAGAAGAAGAAGAACAAGCATATAACTTACCACTCACAATGGATGAATTTGAACATGCCTTGAACATCAATAAAAAATCCTCCCCCGGTAGAGATCATATTCCCTATGACTTCATAAAAAACCTCCCCACAGTACACAGAATAACTCTGTTAAAACTGTATAACAAAATATGGGATGAAGGCTACTACCCAAAAATGTGGAAAGAAGCTGTAATAGTACCAGTACCTAAACAAGGCAAGAATCACCTTATACCAGACAACCATAGACCAGTATCACTTACGTGCTGCATGGGAAAACACTTGGAAAAAATTATATCTCTCCGACTCTCCTGGTATCTAGAAACCCACGGCTTTCTGACGAAAAACCAAACAGGATTTAGGAACCACAGATCCACAATGGATATGTTGGTTAACCTTGAGCATAACATACAAAATACATTTGCGAACAGAATGCATATGGTTGGTATATTCTTTGATCTACAAAAAGCTTTTGACACCACCTGCAGGTACCATATACTGAAAATGTTAAAGGAACTGGGGATACGAGGTAAGATGGTAAAATTTATTGAAAGCTTCTTAGTAGATCGAACTTTCAGAGTAAGACACAGTAACTCTATTTCAGATAGTTACCTGTTAGAAAACGGAACACCACAAGGCTCCACATTAAGTGTTCTTTTATTTAACATAGCCATAAATAACATTTTCAATAGCTTAGGCCCTTCCATTGGTAGAACCATGTATGTTGATGATATTGCCATATACTACGCATCGCATTCAATAGAAGATATAGAAATAACTTTACAGCAAGCTGTAAACAAAACGGTAGAGCAAGCTAATAAAATGGGATTTCGCTTTCCGGAAACAAAAACCCGATGTGTACACTTCTGCAGACTTAGAAGAGAACACGATCATCCACATATTACGATGAATGGCCAGCAGTTACAATACCATGACTCTATTAAACTATTAGGAATTACATTTGATAAAAAACTATGCTGGAAGCCACATATCCAAGACTTAACTTTAAGATGCAAGAAGGCCCTGAACCCTCTTCGCTTTATGTCTAACATTCACTGGGGAGCAGACAGAGAAATACTACTGACTTACTACAACTCCGTAATATTATCTAAAATGGACTATGGCAGTATCCTATACAGTGGTGCACGACAATCATATTTGAAAAGCTTGGACTCAATACAATGCACAGCTCTGAGACTGGCCCTAGGAGCCTTCCGCACAAGTCCTTATCACTCACTTTGCGTTGAAGCCAATTTCCCCCCACTGAAGATGCGTCGCCAACAAATCATTCTAAACTATGGAATCAATGTATGGAGCCAGCCACAACATCCTAACTATGGGTTGCTTTTCCTACACGAAAATGAGGCATACCGCTCAAGACCTACAATTACGAGACCAGTTGGTGTGAGGCTAAAGGAAACAAGGAACTGCCTTCAAATCACTTTTCCCGAAGTCTACCCACTAAGCCCTCCAGAAATTCCACCATGGTCTAATCCACCTATAAAATCGATAAAACTAGGAGATTTTGATAAAGAAATTAATCCTACTATAATTAGACATGCATGGAATACCTTTTTAGAGAAATATAGGAATTGGACAATCATATATACAGATGGATCCAAAATGGACGGCGGGTGTGGGTGTGCGATTGTCCATAATGACACCTGTTATACATGGACGCTACCAACACCTTCTACCGTATTCACTGCAGAATTATATGCAATCTGGCACGCGCTCCAGTATATGGACATCCAACGTATGAACAAGGTCATTGTGTGTACTGACTCGCTAAGTTCAGTGGAGGCTCTAAAACAACTATACCCGAAAGATCCTCTTGTACAAAGAATTCAAGCAAAAATTGGACACTTGTGGTCACAAAACCTAGAATTTATCTTTGTGTGGGTTCCTAGTCACATTGGTATTACCGGTAACGAACTAGCTGACAATGCTGCAAAACTAGCTACGACGCAACAACTCGACGAAAATATCTTAGTACGCCCTAACGATGTTAAAATTTCATTTAAACCCCGATTAAAGATCGAATGGCAAAATGAGTGGAACAACAGAAAGCCTCCTTCTCGTTTTCATTCATTCATTCATTCATTCATTCATTCATTCATTCATTCATTCATTCATTCATTGAGGTCAATGTAAGATGTATCTCTGTCACAATTTTTCTGATTGCTGCATTTAACTTAAAAACATACATTTTTGAGTCCTGTCGCTTTTCTTGTACACCGACGCTATATGCATATAATACGTACACTTCTTGTATGCATTTTCAAAATACTAAGTCGATCCATATAAAGTGATAATCATTTATTATTATTATTACTATAGTTCAGTATGTAAGCTCACTGCTAAGTGAGATGTCGTAGGATGTAAGTCAGAAATAGACATTATTAAATTTTTACATCTACAAATGACCAGAAACATAAACTTGAGTAGAACTTAGAACTTATGTTTTGTGAAACGCCAATGATCTCATTAAAATTTCACTGGCTCGGAGCATCAGACAAAAATACATTTCCAAATTTCAGCGTTACTAATACTGTTTAGTTACCGTAGTTATCTGATTCTCATTACCATCACAACTGCTGTATGTGTATTTTTAATTCAACGCCAAAGATGCAGCCAAGTAGGTTTACTTTACAGCTTGTACTTTTTCGAGACTTGTCTGAAACCAGTGCTTATAGATACCTATACGCAAACTTGATTTAACTGGAAGTAAAACAAGTTATTCACGGATCAGGAATATTCTCTTCGAAAACCTTATCACAACACAAAACAATAGATTGTATATTATTTTGATTTGTAGCAAGTTTCACTCAACTATCTACTTTTATCCAGATCCTTTTGAGTCTTTGAATTTTGCACCGCAGTCACTCATAACTTTAACTAAAGCTTAAGAGTCTAGGGTATAGCACGCGAAATTGAGAATCCAAGAAAATACGTATTCCCGTATTGGCTAGGAGGCGTGGGCATAATCTGAAAGGCAGTTGTTCCTATTTATGAATGTATCTCAAAAGTGTATCTACCATGGTCTTAACTTTTACTTTTTCGTGTCCGAATCCAAATTAAATTATTTTGACCTAATATTGATATCTAGGCATTTTCTCTCATAAGCCATAAATCTTCGAGGGCGTGGGTGCTCGAAAGAGTTTACGCTGGTTAGATGTTCTTCAGTTTGTTTCACTCCACAGTCACATAGTTTGTCATTTCGATCTGTGGTACCCCACTTGACTAAATTAGTTTTAGTTGGAGCTACTCCCGTTCTGGGGCGTTAGAGGCTATCGTGATGAAGCGCTTTGGGGTAAGGGGTACGGTAGTTCTATGGGAACCACACTCAGAAGTTCTGTCCGTGATTTTAGTCTCCTTTTTGGTACTGAAGCCTCGTAAAGGGGGTGGCGATGATCGCACATTTGCCTCACTCTCCCTTTGTGTCCTGTTGCTAGTCGGCGAGTTGCGGGAGCTTAAAAACCAGTCTAGTGGTGTAGCCTTCATACGTTCTGTCACCAATCCGCATGTCTCGTTAAGGGCAATGTGGACCCCTTTGGTGTGGGTGGATCTGTCTGTCAGACAGGACAACCGTACTCCGCTGCTTGAGAAGCACAATGCATCAACCGTGGTTCCTATTACATAAGGATTGACGCCCTTTGGCGTCACAAGTCACAAGGACTAAGTTTAAATGTGAAATACGTTGTATGAGATTTGTTTGAATTTTCTCTTCTTTTTTCGGTACGATATTAAGCTTGTCTAACGTGGGGAAAGGCGAGTTATTTTCGGTACATATTTCCCAAATTTGAATAATTTTTCGCAGTTCCCTTGCGGCTGAGTGATTTTTGTATCGATTGTAAGAACATGTCCAGAAATAATATACGTATATTTCTTATCGTCATCATCATCATAGTCACAATGTCTTAACAGACATGTTGTGAACTCGTAAAATGTATTTACACACACGAGTTTCTCTTGGGATATCTTTAAGATCTTTAATGCAGTAGTTTCCCATTTGCTTTCTGCATCCTCATGCCGTTGACCAGATGGTATCTACTGGTTCATCCGCCTTTAGGGGCAATTTCTCACCCCAAGGACAAGAAGGTGTCCTGACTCTTCTCAACTCGTCCACCCAAAGCTGTTGGTTGAGAAGAGGTTACTGCTTATACCGATAGTAGTTCGGTTCCTTTTAGTCGCCTTTTACGACACGCAGGATATACGATGGGAGATATTCTAACCCGCCCCCACACGGGAAATTTCTTGTCATAGTAGCTTCGAATAGTTCACGAACGGTATTTGTATATTTGACGCTGCTTAGTTGGTCTACATAACTGTCCAAGCAAATTCGTTTGTGTGACCTGACACTTGATCATAGCAGCCTTTAGAGTTTATTTATGTATATCAGGTCCTTATAACATAAACCAAATATAGTATTATTGTAGTAGTATTTACTTTGAGGTGCAGCCAAGATATTTAAATTGGGTAGCTCTCCTAATGCTTTGTTCACTTAGTAATATATTTATTATCAGATCTATATCTTTATTTATATCTGTTAATACAATAAACACACACACACAGTAATGCATAATCTGAGTTTAGTAGGCTTTAATTACTTTTTAAAACTGTATTTCCACCGTATAGTTGAGAGGGAAAAGGGAAAAAGTAGATTTTGAAAATCGTAGCATTGGCGGCGGACCACTCATTAAGAGAATAACAGCTTAAAATGCTCTCAGATTATATAAGTTATAGGTATATCAGATGCTCGTAACCGATTTGTACGTTTTTGTTTTTGGGATATACCAAATTGTGGTTAAGTTGGAGAAGGTAGGTTGGAATCTGTCTAACGAGTATCACTATCGCAACATTTTTTAAAATAATACATACCTTTTTTGCCTTTTACTTCTTATGATGCCCGCAGGATCATTTAAATTCAGGCAAAAATGTATGTAAATATAAATAAATATATAACATATTTCGTACACACAATCGATGAGTCGTCGTTCTTAAATTGTTCAATATTAATTCTAGAAATCTATATAGTTTTTAATCGTAGATTAATGACACAATATATTAAAGGAGTAAATTTTGTTACTGATGCATGAACAGTAAACAAAAAAAAATATCCCCATACATATATGGTACTCTTTATTTCAAAGCACATTAAGTTATTAATTTTACCAATAATCAGAAAACGAACTATAGTTTATCGTGGTATGTCATAGATAAACTACTGCTAACGAATAGCTATTGCCTTTAATAAAATTAATGACCAGCGATCATAGGTTCATGATCACTGCTTATTGATACAGGGCACAACAGCCGTAAGCTAGTGAGTTTCGGTTAACCGTCTTATGGACCAGCAATCGTGAATCTATGCGTGGTCCAATTGTATAATATATAATAATATGTAGTAACTCAATGAACGATAAAATGGATGGTGGTTGGTGAACGGAAAATTAATGTTAACAGTCATCGATTTGATGTACTTGTTTACTCTTATCGAATTCCATTCAAACATATCTCATTCTTTACGAATCATTCTGATGTCGAGTTATATCAGGTATAGTAGAGCCCAGAGATATACCATTTGTGTACGTTTTGCGCTATATAAAAACTGCATACCATCTCTTAGTACAGTTCATCATTTCGAATAGATACAGTTTTGATAATATTCAATGGTTACCATTATTTTACTTTCGTACTCGTAACCAATTCATGGAATGTGCTTTTAGCCAATTTTCTAACAAAACGTAACCTTTTAGAATGGTGAAAATGAAACACTAAGTTGTATTTGAACGTAAATCTGTCGGATGACGTTCACGATGTATATTTTGACTGAACTATGATAAGACCGACACATTCCAGGATTATTAGTGACTCGATCGATGAAGAGGACCGGACTTAGTCAAATTGTTTAGGCAGGTATTGCTACCGTTATTGATAGCAACGCCAATCTGCTTTTATTTTTGTGCGTCACTTTTCTGTCTGAATCGGACGTTTTTTTCGGAAGTGTGACAATTAGAGTATGTTTCGGCCTTGGGAGATAATGGGATTTCACAGCGATGTGAATTACCCTGCAGCAGTGAAGCTACGTCGGCGGTTTGTCATTACGGTGGTGAAAGCAGTGGCGGTTTGTCATTACGGTGGTGAAAGTAGTGACTATAGTACGGACACTGATAATGAATTTGAACAGAGGGAGGTGGAGGTAGACCAATTAAAACCTCACAAAAGGTTCTTAGCGCAGATGCAAAACAAATAGTATTAAATGATAATGAACTAACGAGCGATCCAGAGAATGAAAATAAGGGGAGTATGATCAAAAAGACGTCAATTCTAACACACGTTCCATATCCAACAGTATGTGAAATTTTGAGAAAGGGGCCACAAAAGAGGAAGCGTAGGTTTGATGCTGGTGTTTCAAAAGAACTAGATCCCACGATCACAAAATTATTGAGGAATATTGTGTACGAAAAGTACAAAATTAATGAACTACCCACAATCGAATCCGTTCAAAGACAATTGGCTAGAATGGGGTAACAGTATCCTAGCGATGGATTAGGAAGATTGGGTTTAGGTACAGAACTGTGAACAAACGAATGGCTATAATGGAAAGTGCAAGGATTGTGGGATGGCGGCACGATTACTTGCATAAGATAGAGCAATACCGGAACGAGGGGAGGTCAGTGTACTACCTTGACGATACCTGGTATGATACCCATGATACCGCTAAAAAGGGATGGACCGACGGTACAAAGAAGTGTTAGCTAAAAGGCAAATAAAGGATCCCGTATAGTTATCTTACACTGCGGATCATCTGACGGCTAGGTCGAAAACGCACTCAAATTACGTGGAAAGAAAATTGAAGACTGCAATATAGACTACCACAAAAACATGGACTCGGGAATATTTGAGCAATGGTTTGAGTATACCCTTATTTCCAATTTAAAGCCATTTAGCGTCATCGTAATGGACAACGCAAGCTATCACTCCAGACAAAGGTACAAAATTCCGAATTCAACGTTATCGAAGGCGGAAATACAAGATTTTCTCATAAAACAGGATTTGTACTTTGAAGAAACTTACAAAAAAAAACTGAATTATTGGTCCTCCACACTGAACAGTTTGAGACACAATATGTCATAGAAAGCATAGCTAAAAAGTATGGTCATGATGTCTTAAGGTTGCCTCCCTATTTTTGCATTTTCAGTCCGATAGAATTAATTTGGGGACAACTAAAACAACGAATCGAACGTTAAAATTGAGTGTAGAAAGGAATAATTTACCATATGGTTTATACGGTTATATTGGAATGTCTCTACCATATATTTATCAACAGATAATAAAATTTCAAACATCTTGTTCAACAAACTGATGTATGAGCACTTTATTGGATGGAATGAACATTTTCGTTGTTGCCCACTCCAACTAATTCGAACGCCCAGTCCGACCCCGTTCCCTTTCTCTGTCGGCACTTTTTGCGGAGATCCTCACTTTGTAAACAAATGGTATATCTCTGGGCTTTACTTTACTCAGGCTAGTCCAGCTCCGCGAGAGTACTACAGTATATTTGGTAACATAATTTGAAGCATCATCGGCATTCCTACATTATGGTTAAGTTCTATAATTACGTAAGTCGCATAACTATTTGATGTTTGCCTATTTTTATACCGACCGTGGAATAGATATTCATTTAAATAGAACACTAAAGCCGTCAATGAACTAGAGGGCCACTATTATTCAAAACACAAACTGGAGTAATTTCATTTCGTAAAATGTACCCTGGTACAGGTTGAATTTTTAGCATAATTCGATTTATCCCAACTTAAACGGATTTTGGTTAATTATACCCTGTTTAACTTTAAAGGTATCACTTTAAACAAGGTAAAGCATTAATAAATGAAATGGGTGAAAAACTGGTTCATATACAATAAAATTTCTATAATAATATTGAAAATACACTATTCTTTTCTAGCTCAGCATAAGTTTCTGCCTAACGTAAACATTTTTGTAAGTCTAATCAGGTAACCCATTTTAAATTTACTAACGGAAGAAACAAACTCTCTCTGATGATAAAGTCCTACCTGCATTGAATTACACTCTTGACTCGGGAAGCTTGAAGAAAATGATTTTCACCTTATCCAAAGTGAGTGAGCTCAATGATACCACAAACTTTGAATGGAACATGTTCTGAACCGCATCATGTACGACGTCCTTAGTCCACGATAGCGCTGTTCCGATCTTTCAAATCTCTTCAGGTACACCTGGGTAAAACACTGTATCAAGCTGGTAAGAAAGCAGACAACCAACAGAAATAACTACTATGAGACTAAATACCCCTACTGGCATTGAACTACACTATTGGCTCTGTGCTTCCCTTGGAGAAACATTACCTACAGTGATATCACAATTATTTTTTTTCGTGTTTGTTTATTCCCTTCACTACAGCACCCACAACATCACCATCCAGAGTCCTCAGAATTAATTCCAGGAGGGCGCTTTTAGAAGAAATTATGAAAATTCATACGCAAAAGCGTGCGCTTCTACTCGCAGAAGGACTACAGTCGGACATAGTACACTGTTGACGTAAATATAGAACTGATACATTTACTCGCTCGCAGAACGTCCATTGTTGTAGCAAACCCTCCCATATACCGTGTTGATATTCTTTCGAGACTATAGCATCTGCTAGCGTTCAAATGGTGTCTTAAAACTGCTTTACATGGTCTAATAAATCTATCAAGTTTGTAAAAAAATTAACATATTAGGACTTAGGATTTATTGGAATTTTTTTTTGAGAATTCTCTAGGGCTATTTGGATCTGCTGGCAATACCAGCTTCGTAATTACAGTGCAATGCAATACAAGGCTGTACAGAGTTTTCACGCATCTCTTGTTAATTTCACATTATTAACAGAACAAAATCAAATGAAAACGTGATGAAAACGTAACATGTACGGTTAGCCGTTCTATCGTCAACAAAACACACCATAGAATAAGAAGAAATAAATGGATCCACTGTCAACCACAAGACACGCATTAATACTGAACCATAACAGGTGGCATTAGTACGAATTCCCTACATAGTATGTTGGTGACAATAAATTGTAGGATTCGATATCTATTTTTTTATGAGTTTCTTCAGGGTTACAAACTTGATAAATATTTCGGACCGTGTAAAGTAGTTTTTATTGCATAATTCTCGTTCAGATAATAAGTATAGCACGCAGAGGTGAACATAATAATTTTTTCATAGGTGCACCACTTTTTACAGCGTCTCTGTAGTGGTGAATGAACGAATAAATTAAATAAGGTGAGAGGCTTTCTGGCGACTAGAACCACCAGTGCATAGGACGTCAAGCGGGTCCTTAAATGAACTTCTCCTTATTCTAGTTTCCCAATCCAGCCCTTATCGCAAAAGTGAGGATGGTCTTGGTCTTGCCCATTTAATGTCTTCAGGTTCAAGGGCCGTTGAACCCAGTATAGTCTGCCTTTGATACCCGATGACTTCACAGCGACATAGGATGTGTGCCGAGGACTCTTCCGCTGCACACATTGAGTAGCCTACCAAGTATAAAGTATTCCTCCACCTCCGCCTTACGATCGCGTCTGTTGTTTCATTGCCGCAAACTCTAGCATGACTTGGCACCCACATAGGTGACACCCAATATTTTGCTGGAATGTCGTTCAAGACTTTTCTAAATTGCAGAACGAGCCTTAATGTACACTTAGAAGTACTTTAAATGCTAAAATGCTGCCTAGCTGTCAGAGCAGATAGTAATTCGCTTCCTAGGCCCCTGACTTTCGTGGAGTGAGTAGCTACCCCAAAATCACGAGCCATTTAAAAAAAATGATAATTAGTCATCATCGCAGATTCCATTCGTCCTAATTATAATTACAAAATGTCCCTGCTCTTATCTCTTCACCCGTTCTCATAAGTGTTACATCTTGTCCACAATCACAACTTCATTTCAGGTTTCTCCAACTTGTACATTTTGAGCTGGTTAACTCATCAGAATGTAGGCGCTTACAGCTCTTCTTTCAGTATAAGGAAATCAGACTAAGGTATTATGATATCGGCTACTCTTAACTCCAGCGATGTTACAAGCTCAGTATCCTGATATTTACCTCCATGTATCATTGCAAATAATACTACTGCATAAAAATAAAAGCTTATGAAATAATTCGCTCATAAAAACGAAAAAACCTATACATTTTCGCTTAAATAAGACTCCAGCGCCGCGCCTTTTTGGATGTCTAATTTGCTTCTATTGTCCTTACAACTTTGGAACATAATTTTTAATCGTATTTCTTGAAATCGAAAAGGTCCCAAAAGATGTTTGGTTATTCAATATCAATAATGCCTACCGGTATAGGAGGGCTAAGTTACGCTGATAAGAAGAGTGGGTATGACATAATTCCAAATCATTATTTAGTATCGAGAATATGTGGGAAGTACGAAGGCAAGCTACTACTACCTCTTGCTGCAAGCCTTCATGCTATACCAAACAAACCAAACATGTTGGATCAGCAGTGCTGTAGCGACTTATACATATATGAAATTTACGAGTATGAGAAAATATGTAGGGTTATTCCATAAATCTTGTAACTCTAAAATTAGTTGGGAGCGTAGGATATCGCAGGGGTCTCATCTACACCACAGGAATGGATTAAAAATGATAATTTAGCGCTCGTAGAGCTGCATGCTTTTTCCACGTTTATAGAAAAAAATTCGAGTAGGGAGTATAGACTTGATAGATGTTATTATTATATGGAGATGTTAAGGTATCCATTCATGCAGTTTTCGAAAAAAAAAATTGAAACAGACATTTTAAGGCTCTCAACTGTCTATAAGGCATCTGATTACAAAAGGTGGGTCATACAGTCATGGCGTGCTCAAGTTTCATGCTTTGAAATACAAGATCCTGCAGATTATTAGATATTTAAATTCATCTTTTTAAGCAAAACTGTATGCAACCTATAACCTATATTTAACGGTTTTAGAGATATCTTGCTTCTAAGATGGCAAATAAACATATTTATAATATTGTCACGACGGCCTCTTTTTGTACACCCAGGGAATCAAACTCGACGTAACTTTCACCGTTTTACTTCACAACTCGATACAAAATCTCTTAACCTTATCTCAACTGGATCTCAACTTAACTAACCCTTGCCACGCTACTCGTGGTGCCTTATATACTTCATCGAACCATCTAGAAGATTCCAGACACCCAGATGACATTCGAGAATGCCGATCTGTCAGTCTAGAAAATTCCAGATGATTCGATGACGTTTACACATCAAAAAAATCTAACCTAATCATTGTGAAAGAAACATTAACAAATCCAAATAAGCAATGTAATATACAGGATGTTACACTCTTCCCCCCTTAGCGTTCGGCGTCCTCGACGAACAGTTCGCTTCGATCCTTGTATGGCCACAGGCGATCGCTATGGACGACCTTCGGTTTTCCACTACCCATACGTATCCTGTAGACTACGTCGTTGAGGCACTTCATCACCACGTAGGGTCCCTCCCAATGGCGTTGTAGCTTCGGACATCTACCCCTTCTCCGTCGTGGATTGTAGAACCATACCAGATCACCTTCGACGAACTTTGGGCTATTTGCTTTCAGATCGTATCTGGCTTTCATTCTGTCACTGGCAGACTGGATGTTTTCTCTAGCAGACTCATGGATATCCCAGAGCGTTTCCTGAAGCTCGCTCACCCATTCGCATGGAAGACGGCGTTCCGTTTCTGGGGGTGGACCAAGAGCTAAGTCCAGAGGCAGCCGCAGTTCTCGACCAAAAATTATCTTCGCTGGGCTCAACCGAGTTGACTCGTTCACCGCTGATCTGTAGGCCAACATTCCCAGAGGAATCTTCGTATCCCAATCAGACTGATGTTCGTTAACGAATTTTGATAGGTAATCCAGGATTGTCTTGTTGAAGCGTTCCACCATACCGTCGGACTGCGGATGAAGAGCAGTTGTTCTAGTCTTCCGAATTCCGAGTTTTCTCATCAGCTGTATGAAGACTTCCGATTCAAAGCTTCGTCCCTGGTCTGAATGTAGTTCATTAGGAACTCCGAATCTGGACACCACGTGTTCTAAAAGAGCCTGTGCCACTGTGCCTGCTTCTTGATTGGGCACAGGAATTGCTTCTGGCCATTTAGAGAAATAATCCATTACAACAAGCAGATACTTGTTCCCAAGGCTGGTTTCCGGCAAAGGACCCAAAATGTCTATGGCGATTCTCTCAAACGGCGATCCAACGTTGTACTGCTGCATGCGTGATCGTTGACGAATACTTGGACCTTTTCTTGAGTTGCAGACATCGCACGTGGAACAGTAATTTTCAACATCTTCGCGACAGCCAACCCAGTAAAATCTCTCCTTTATTCTTTCCAGGGTCTTCCTGATGCCAAAGTGACCCCCACTGCTACTATCATGTAGTTGTTCCATAATTGCTTTCCGTAATTTCTTTGGTATATGTTAGGGCTTATTATACTCACATTTGCTCCGGTATCGACTAACATCTTGCATGGTATATTTTCTATGTAACCTTCAACTACTGGACTCTTCTCAATTTTATTAACCTCAATTTCGATGACCATGGGGCTTTCGTCCTGATGGCCAGCCAGTTTTTGCCCCCTAAAACTGGCCGGCTTTAGTTTTCCGACTCATCAGTATTAGTACTAGCCTCTCTTGACTTCTCTGTCACCTGCATGCGACAGCCTACTCTAAGGTGCCCCTTCTGTCCACATCTCCAGCACGTAAACTTCTCAGGTCCTTCTAGATTGGTGCGAGCTGGGTTCCTTTGAAAGGTACCACCTCTTCTTCTTGGAACGAACGCTGTTGCCCTGACTTCTGCTTCATCATCTTGTTCTACAGAGCGCACCCTCCGTGTCATTCGCGTGGCTTTCGTGGCAGCTTCAATTTCAAGAGCCTTGACCAAAGCATCTTGTAAGGTTCTGGGACTGGATAGCCTTACGATTCGCTGAACGTCCAGGTCCGCAATGCCTTCGACAAACTGACGAGCAGCAACGTATTCCTGTGTCTCGATGGGACTGCTGACGAATGCTCGTTTAGCTAAGCTTTGGACTTCGTATGCAAATGTGGTTAAATCTTCCTTGGGTTGTTGTGTCCGGTTATGCAACTGGCCATGCAACAGCTCTGTTAAGTGTGCATCTCCAAAACGTAACTTTAGTGCAGATGTTATCTTATCATAGTCACGTAAATCTGATGAGCAGAGATTTTCCAAAATAGCTGCGGCAGAGTCTCTTAGCATGGATGTAAGCACACAAGCTTTTTCTTCATTTGACCAGTTATTCATACGAGCGATATTTTCAAATTGCATATAATAAATGTCCCAGGACGTTTTGCCGTTGTACGGATAGGGCTTTGCTACTACGCCACTGTGTCTATCAGGAAAAGCGGGTGGTACAGCTGTTAAACAACGCTCACCTGCACCAAGTTCTCGCAGTTCCTCTCTGACGATTTCCTTGACACGATCTTCCACTTGGTGTAGTTGTTCACGCTCACCTCCACTAAGTTCTCGCATTTCATCTCTTACGATTTCTTTAACACGATCCTCCACCTGCTGTAGCTGTTCCTCGACGCGTGTCTCCATTGCACTAATACGCTGGTCTTGATTTTCTAATGCCTGACTCACGGCTTGGTTCTGCTCCTCCAGCCTAGCCATCACCAGTTCCTGTCCACTTTTCAAGTCATTCTTCAAACCCGCAACTGCCTCATCCTGGTGTTGTTTTAACTTTTGCTCAAGGTCCTCTTGGTGGTGCTTTAGCTTTTCTTCAAGGTTCACGACGGTCGCTTGCATAACAGCTGCTTGCTCGTCCTGATGCTGCTTTAATTTTTCTTCGCTCTTTTCGAAGCTGTTTCTCATATCTGCCTTCATTTCCCTCGTTTCGGCTGCACTTTGTTCTAAACTGGCTCTCATTTCTTGTATCATATTCATCAATGCACTCATTTCGGATGCCATAGCTCTGGTTACTGGCATTGACTAAAGCTGTACTCACTTGTAGTTTCCTTTTTCTGGCTTGATTCGATGGATAATCCCACACTTCCGACACCAATTGTCACGACGGCCTCTTTTTGTACACCCAGGGAATCAAACTCGACGTAACTTTCACCGTTTTACTTCACAACTCGATACAAAATCTCTTAACCTTATCTCAACTGGATCTCAACTTAACTAACCCTTGCCACGCTACTCGTGGTGCCTTATATACTTCATCGAACCATCTAGAAGATTCCAGACACCCAGATGACATTCGAGAATGCCGATCTGTCAGTCTAGAAAATTCCAGATGATTCGATGACGTTTACACATCAAAAAAATCTAACCTAATCATTGTGAAAGAAACATTAACAAATCCAAATAAGCAATGTAATATACAGGATGTTACAATATTATATTCTGATATCTAACTATTGACATATCATCGAAGATGAGGTAATCCGCATATCGATGTACCTAGCTGTTTCAAAACGGTAGCCAGAAAACTGCGAAAATTTGATGTTAAACAAAGGAAAGGATAACTGAAATAAATGTAAACTTCTGCTATATTTAATACATTCACTAAGTTTCATTGGTCCAGTGTATCTCATCTACTGTAGTAATAATATATCTTGCTAGAAAAAAAATTTAGCAACCTAAGCACGATTTCACAGACTATGATAGTTATAGATATTGTACCCAATTTAAGTTGCATTCAGTGAGAGTTGCACAAAAACAATTGTTTTGAAACGGAACTTCAGTCAATGTGAACCACAATAAATATAGTTTTAAAAAAACACGCTTTTGAAAAACATCGGACTGAAAAGTTGAAAATGACTATTAAAATAACCTTAAAACAATAATGAAGGAAAAATATTAGTTTTATTGTGAAAAAAGCGACAGCGCTGGACCTACCTATAAAATGTTCCTTAAAAGCGCGTTATTCAAATTTTTTAGCCTATGTTTATTTTTAATATTTTAATTAACTTTATCATTACAGCAATTTTTTTGTTTTTTAAACTGCATTTATTAATACTCTCTAATTAAGACGAACAATAATAATTGTTTTTGATCCATATGCACAGCATAATCATTACCGTTACTGCATAAACCATAATTAAAACTGCCGGCTTTCCTGAATGAGTACCACAAAAATACAAGCTCCCAAACATTTGAATGTCCCGCCTTTTAAGCTCCTGTCGCTACGCCTCTGTGTGATATTAACAAACGTTAAGGTGTCTGCGCCATCTCTTAGTCAGCAGGTACGACCACTGGTCTGACGGAGTTGAAGCCGTAAAAATAGTTTTCACGGAAATGTTAGAGCATTCAATGTTTGGTCCGACCTCGTAATCCAAAGGAGAGTTACAAGTCCACAAACAAACAAACAAACAGACAGGTGACGCTAATAGAGGCGTGTTAAAAAAGAAGAGCAGGTGGCCAGCTGAGGCATGCCCACCGCAGGAAAGTGGATTTTTTTTGTGACTCGGGTCAATTTCGTAAGTTGAAGGCCTCCAAAAGGATGTAAACAACTAGCTGTGCCGTGAAGTTGTGATTAGACCACACGCACAATTAACAATGTTCTCATGGTACTCAAATTGGTTCTATGCGATTCATTTCTTCGTCCCAATTTCTTTTGCCACATGGGTTACCTGAAGCATTGAGAAACGATTTACTATCTTTATGTCCCTTATCAATAACGACCGTATTATATGCATTTGCATATTTACATGTGCATTTGCATATTAAGCGCGTTGTCACCCCTCGTCGCATATTTTACCTAAAATCTCGTGATGATGCATATTTTCGCTCAATTTGAAATATTCCCTAGGGCACCTAGTTAATAAAATCTTACATTCTGGTCAGCCTAAACTATTAGCAACATAGGTCTGCATTTGTTTGAAATTTGCCACGTGCGCTACAGTGTACTGCATGCTTATTTATGATATTTCATTCAATAACACAGGCAGCGATTTTATAGTCAAAGATGTAATATTATATGCGTTTTATCGGATTAATAAATAATCTAGATTCTCAAAAGTTACCTGTACGCATTAAGCCAAAGCATGGAACAGAACAGAATGACAAGAAAAAGGCTTGATCGCTTCTCAGTGACTCATCAATAAAATAAACATCTACGTACAGGGTTTCCCTGAATTTCCTTGACACGTCATAACAAAAAAATGTTCAGACGAAAAGCGGGTGGAATGTTTAAAAATACTACAGGGTCTACCATCATCTTTCAAAACATTTTTTTTTGTACTTCAACCCAGCACCTAATAGTTTTTTCTACATAAATTAAGTCCTTATTTTATTCAAAATCTTGTAGTACCATTGATTATATACAAAATCCTATTTTTGTCGTAGTCATAAGCATAAAATGAATAAAATAATGGTTTGTTTGAGGCGTAATATTTTCGTAAAAAAAAAGATAAAAAAGAATACTAAGTGGGCTTTTCAAGGGTACCAAATGACCTATCATTCCATGCTTTCCAAATATTTTTTTACTTCAACCCTTAAAACTTACCCTCTACTTTTTTCCAAATAGCACCCCACAGCTTTTCCTACATTAATGAGGTCATTATATTACATTACATTATATAAGAAAGTTTATGTGTATAATCTTTGAGACTCCTAGCCTGTACGCCTGAACTATACTTTCTTAGAAAAAAAAAGATTAATACGTGAGTTGCATAGAATTTTATTCGACTTGGTGTTTAACGCTGCTCTTACAATCTGGAATAGTTTCTCCGGAAGATGCGGGGAGCTGAAAAGGAACCGACGATGGGCGTGATAAATAAACAGGTGCGCGCTACATTAGAAAGAAATGGAAACAGCCATTTTAGCGCGTCGCCCGAAATTTGTAAAATTGAAGAGGAAGGCGATTTGCAGATGTTTTTTATCCCAATTCCTGACGCTTCATTTTCCAATATTTTTACATGAAGTTTTCACATGATGTTTAGAAGAAAATTGCCCAGAGTGATATCGAAGCACTTTTTCATTTTTGCTACTGAGCTTTTCTTAGAAAAATTACAAAGTTGACGAAGAAAATAGGCAACTTCAAGCGATCATATTTCATGTTCAATCAATCTTTTTCAAAAAATGCTTCGATAGGCCCCTGTGTAATTTCCTTTTAAACTTCGTACAAAAATTTCATGCAAAAATATTGAAAACTAGAGCGTCAGGAATTGGGATGAAATCACTTGAAAATGACCGTTTATGCTCTCCGTAGGAGCCGCCTTAACATAATTTTCATCGCAATATAAGATGTTATCAAAAGGCTAGATTTTTCTGACTGCTTCACAATGAACAGATGCCTGACTAGTAGAAAATTCGCCCATAATTGAGGTTTTGAATCAATTTTTTTTTTGTCATAAATCGAGAGATCATATATAAGTTTTATAATAGAACTGTTTTTGTTTTCTTTTTTTTCGCAATAATTCAAAAGTTATATCAAAATAAAAATGGGTTTTTGAATCGAGTACCGAAAACACGCCGACGGCTCCCGAACCCGTGTGACGTAATGATGGCGGTTAAGATGCTCCTTTGACCAACGACATCCTACATCGATACTAGATTCTAGATTCCCAACCAAACGTGAAAATACTTGCTAGTAACTAGTGTATATTTGTTGCAATATAGCCGATGAATGAAGTTTGCAGCTCAGGACGACCTCTACGATCGAAATAAATATCTTTTTGAATGTTTGAAATCAGATTACAGATTCCAGTAAGTACCTAATCAAATATGTCTTATTGAAAATATCTGGTGCATGTTCGGCTGACCTAGTGGTTAGAGTGTTGGATAATGGATCCGTTGGTCCGGGTTCAAAGCTCAGCCTGTCCAATTTTTTTTATTTTTTTTTTTATCAAATAATTCATTCATGTGCTTTCTGCACTTGTTATGTACATTTTTTTCTACGATCAACATAAATATGTTTTTGAAACAAATTCTAACAGACATATTACTTGCACTGCATAGTGCAAAAACTAAGTACAGGACGCGGTGGACAATTCAAAAAATCAGTTCAAATGGTGTTTGTCCGTCAATATCAACCGCCAATATTTTTTTTAAATGTAATAATTGGTTAATAAAACAAAATCCATTCATTTTTTAAGTTTTTAATATAAACATAAAGTAAGTCAAACTCGTAATCACAACAGTCTTCTGTTTATCACTTGGTATCTTTATTTATTTAACTTTGAGCAATGAAGCTTAATAATTAAATTTTCATAAAAAATTAACAAATAAAAATATAAAAATGCAGTGCAAACAAACAAAACTTATTTTTCTATGAGTTTCAATGTTATAATTATCTTCTTGACCAAAACTTAAAATAATTATTTTATTATTTAATATTATTATTGATAATAAATACTTATACGATAAATAAACTATAAGTATAATTATTTTACATAGCACTTCAAGTAAACAAAAATAAAACTATATTTTTTAGTCCCGAACATAGAAAAAAGTATATAGTATCTAGGAATATATTTAGACTCACACTTACGTTGGAATGTACATATTAATAATTTATTAAAAAAAATTGGATTCATTTCATATAAGATGAAATTACTAACAAATATTTTAACAGAAAAGCATCTACGTACAGTAAAGATAATTATAACATTGGAACTCATAGAAGAATAAGTTTTGTATGTTTGCATTGCGTTTATATATTTTTGTTTGTTAAATTTTTATGAAAATTTAATTATTAAGCTTCGTTGCTCAAAGTTAAATAAATAAAAATACCAAGTGATAAACAGAAGACTGTTGTGATTACGAGTTTGACTTACTTTATGTTTATATTAAAAACTTAAAAAATGAATGGATTTTGTTTTATTAACCAACTATTACATTTAAAAAAAATATTGGCGGTTGATATTGACGGACAAACACCACTTGAACTGATTTTTTGAATTGTTCACCGCGTCCTGTACTTAGTTTTTGCACTATGCAGTGCAAGTAATATGTCTGATAGAATTTGTTTCAAAAACATATTTATGTTGATCGTAGAAAAAAATGTACATAACAAGTGCAAAAAGCACATGAATGAATTATTTGATAAAAAAAATAAAAAAAAATTGGACAGGCTGAGCTTTGAACCCGGACCAACGGATCCATTAGCCAACACTCTAACCACTAGGCCAGCCGAACATGCACCAGATAGTTTCAATAAGACATATTTGATTAGGTACTTACTTACTTACTGGAATCTGTAATCTGATTTCAAACATTCAAAAAGATACCTATTTATTTCGATCGTAGAGGTCGTCCTGAGCTGCAAACTTCATTCATCGGCTATATTGCAACAAATATACACTAGTTACTAGCAAGTATTTTCACGTTTGGCTGGGAATCTAGAATCTAGTATCGATGTAGGATGTCGTTGGTCAAAGGAGCATCTTAACCGCCATCATTACGTCACACGGGTTCGGGAGCCGTCGGCGTGTTTTCGGTACTCGATTCAAAAACCCATTTTTATTTTGATATAACTTTTGAATTATTGCGAAAAAAAAGAAAACAAAAACGGTTTTGTTATAAAACTTATATATGATCTTTCGATTTATCACAAAAAAAATATATTTTTTTCTTTATTCAAAACCTCAATTATTCATCGTATGTATTCTATCAAAGCTCTACAAGCTTTCTTTGTGATTGATATGTGTATTCTCATTAAAAGAGAATTCAACTGTGTTGTACTGGCCGACTGAAATTTTTCTGATTGAATTTAAATTTAAAATGGGCATTCAGCGGTAGGTATAGTCTTTTATTGAAAGTAATGTTTTAGTTTAAAGTAAAGCAATATAAAATTCGAGCAGCTCTCGGCCAGGTACGCATACATCCAAGCGGACTCAATAGAATGACCTAGTTTTAATTCGTGGAATTAAAAAATCTCCCTGGCGGTTTATAAAAATTCCATCTGCATTTTCTGTCTGTAACTTGACAGACTAAAGCACTATTGTTCGCTAGATAAATGGAAGCTCTGAAACTGAAACATGAATACAAACTCAGATGAAAGCAGTATCCCTAGCCAATAAGCCTCTTTGAGTTTAACATTGTCTAAGAGGTAATTATGAATATTTATAAATAGTTTTGTAAACTGGGTAACTTTTGTTGTTGTGTTATATACAAAACTTACAATAATAATAATTAACCTAGAATATCAGTCTCCGCGAGTAGGGGCGGTTCCTCCTTAAGGTATACAGATATTGTGGCGGCGAGTGCTGAGAGCACTAATAAATCATGTAAAAGACGCAAAATAAATGTCAAAAGTGATCTCAAATGTGTAATGTGTGGTAGTATGTCTCACTCGAAATGTAGAAAGTATAATAATGCCAAAATAATCGCGCCACAGAAGAGCATGCGATGCGGTGACGAGCATGAAAAGGTAGATATATGGATTTTACTTCCCACAACGATAGGTGAAGGGCGTATTGTGATCGTAAATTTTTTCGATTTTGAGATAATACTCGTACGCTTTTTGGGCGCTTTGGGCGTTTTATGATGTGTACATAACGAAAATCCACGTCACTCATTTCCGTCGGTCTGTCTGTCTGTCTGTCGGTCTGTCTGTCGGTCTGTCGCGTTCTTCTACCCTCGTAATCTCAATAACCGCTGCATGGAATGTGATGAAATGCGGGCAGCGTTATGCTATGGGGTCGTAGTAGGTAATGTTCCTATAATTTTGAAAATCGTTATACAGGGGCGGAGTAATTCGCAAAAAACTAAAAATTTCAAATATGCCTCAAACTTCGCTTTTAGGCGTTTTAGGGGTTTCTGATCATTTTCTACTTTTTCTTGGGAGGGGGTTAATTTGGGGTGGTTGGGGGATGGGGGGGTTGTAATACTGAAAAGTTTGTTATATTCGTAATGGGCTGTCCATTGGTATGTGAATGAAAAACCTAGCGGCATGATACATGATACACTTTTTTAGGTTCATCCGATGCTTATTATAGAAACCACGAGACTTAGAATTTGTGATGTATACATACGAGTATTGCTCTAGATCGTTCGATATCGCGTAATGCGAAAATTGTTCAATTGATTTCACTGAAATGTTGACACAGTATTACTCCCGCGGCGAGGATGGAAAACGCGTATGTTTTGGAAAAATCGGATCAGTGGCGGCGCAGCAATAATAAAAAAACTAAAAATATGAAAACAGCTCAAACTTTGTTTTTAGACGTTTTACGGGTTCCTGATCATTTTCAATTTTTTTTTTGGGTGGGGTGAAATCGGAGCAGTTGAGGATGGGGGTTGTAAAACTCAAAAATTTGTTGTATTCATAATAGTCAGCCTATTGACCTGTAGAAGAAATACGTAGCGGCATATTACACTTTTCTAGGTCCATCTGAACATTGGCTTGCCTATTACAGAAACCAATTTTGTGATCTGTACATACGAGTTTTGCTTTATTACGTTTTATGTATATTGCGTAAAGCGAAAATTATTGAATTGATTAATAAAATTTTGATACAAGATTTAGTACCCTGGCGAGAATGAAAAACGACTCTGTCTTGAAAAACCGTGTCAGTGGCGGCGCAACAATAAATCAAAAAACCAAAAACGTAAAATCAGCTCAAACTTCGTTCTTAGATGGGTTGGAGGCTCTTGATAGTTTCGCATCGTCCAGTTGAAACATGCATAAAAAAACTGTGGCGCCCTAGTTCCTAAGGAGGGAGACGCAAGAATCTATTTACGAGGGTTTTTTGTGCTAGATGTTGCTTTTGCGGGCGGATGGGCGATAATTTAGTTGCAAGGGAATTTTAGACTATAGCTTCATGCAATGGGAAATAATAAAATGGTATCATCGTTATGTGTTGTAGTCAATCAACTAGACTCCATTTTTTAATTCTGTGATCAAACAGAGGGACTAAATGGTGATTTGCATGGAAGGATTTAAGGTTTTAAATATTGATTTTCTAACTAAATTCCAAGAAGTTAAAAACAATACAGTACCACCTACACCGGCTCAACAAAAAACGCATGAAACTAGGTCGAGAAAAAACAGGAAGCAGAAAAATACAATCAGCCATCAATTGGAATCAGCTGATAATGAAAACAATACTAGTGAACAATCTTGTTCAGTAGTTGGAAAAAACGTCTCTTCTGCAGTGATGCAAGCATGCACGGAAACGACCCTGAACCGATACATAAGCATTAATAGTGACAAACAGTCTACTGAAAGTCGGTTTCCTAGAGGTGTCCTGTGCGAATTTGAACTCGAAGTGCAAATGTCGCTTTAAACCTGCTATGAACCCTGAAATTTGGCCAGCAGGTGCTTATTTTGTGGATACTGGATACCCCTGTTGGGAAATATAAATCCAGTAAAAATTCTCCCAACTACTTGGGCATAAACATATTCAGTCATCTGCCAGGCAGAATTGAATCCTGTGCAATAGTGTACGGTCTTAAATGGAGTCTACTAGACTATTTGATTGGTGACTGTTTTTATAGTGTAGAAAAGTATTTATACTATGATATTTATCTTGTAGGACTCCATGGCATCTGTGAAATTCAGTGTGTTTTTACGTTACTTAAGTTTTATCTTGTACGTCTGTAACGTACATTGTAATGATAATACTGCTGCCATACCCTCCAGCGATGTAGAGAACGAGAGATGTCGGATTTACTGGAACTACTCGTTCCCCACGCTCGAGCTTGTACAGGCGAACAAGCTCGACATCGTCCTTCTCAGAACACGATGTTCATTATAGACTTTTCGGCGCCTGCCGAGGTGCACATCGTCTCTAAGGAGAAGGAAAAGCTGACTAACTATCAGGAGTTGCTCAGACAACTTCGCTGGCTCTGGGCTCAGGCTACACTGTAAGTGCGCACTGCGCAGAATACCGGTGTGCTGTGCGGCGGCGCACATCTTAGCCGCCAGAATGCAGAAGACAATCATCGTTGGGTCCCTTCGTCTACTTAGGGCGCACGATTCGCTGACCCAGTGATTAGTGAGGAGTAGTCACTGGGTAATGGAACAACAGCTTGGTGTGTCGGAGCTCGGGCTGCACCTTTGTTTTTTTTTTAAATAATAATAAAACAATACTGACTCAACGGGGTAGGTTAATACTGAAGTTTATAAAACGTCAGAAGAGGGCCAACCGCAGCAACTACCAATTTCGCGATGAATCTATAAGTTATATAGAGGTAGAAAAAATCCAGCTCGATCAAGCATAAATAGCTTTAATTGGAATTAATACGGGTTTACATGGTTGCAATGATTACTTTTGTAACATGGTTTTACAATACACTTGTACAAGGTGTTACGCTTAAGGGTGGCCTTTCTTTGTACTCATACGAATAAATAATAATAACATCAATACATCAACATTCATATTGGGGTGATATGTACTTTCCACAGCATATCCCGTGAGAGAACTATCTGAAGAGCTAAAGATTTATGTGCAAATTGCGTGTACTAATTGGTGTGTCGTTGAGTAGTGAAATACCGGTGATAGCAAGCATTAGAATACTCATCGGTAATAAGCTCGTTTGTTTGCATTAGCTGTTTGAAACAGAGTAGCGTCATTCCTGATAACTTTTCCTGCAAACTCCACAGAACTCTGAAACTCCATTTGCCAGTTGTCGTGTACGCTTTATATGCCGCTCGATGTTCCGTTCCTCGGCCAACTTTTCCTCTATCGCATTAGTGGCTCTAATGGGTAAGTGCACGCTTTGAAGTCAGGAAATGACACTTTTTGCATAGCAGTAGAAACAGAAAAATTAAAAGGAAACATATGTCGATTTTATGAAGGACGCTAAGGCCCTGGTTCATAATCAAACTTGAATTCACCCATTAAGTTCAATCCGAGAATTAAGAAATAAATGGTTTTCATAATCGCTAACTGACAGATTAAAATGACAAAATTGTCCAATAGGCTGATGGCTCGCCCTTGGCCAGTTAAAGCGCATTCATTGAAAAATGAACCTATAAATCTGACATGTTGTTTGTATGACGTTTAATAGTTGACACACATATCAGAATGTTATTAGGTTAAGGTTGAGTTGGCAGTGGTTGTTCACTTTTATCAGTTTTTATAAAATTTATTTCACAGATTACATCAATTCATAGCTGCTTTTGAGCACAATTAGAAGCAAGTATTCATCTAATTGCATAATATTTTCCTTACTCATCTCTATATGTATTTGTAGACGTCTGCATTATAACCTCACTCATCAGGTACCTATCTTTTCCTGATTGTCCACTTTATCTGTAAATTTGCATTCTATAATGCTTTTGAATATTGCTACTGTACGAATGAGTACAGCTCTTTGGTCAAGTTACTACCACGCACATGCTTTTTGTGGCTTTGACTCCATACCTTTCTAATAATAGTATTAATGCTATAATAATATTAATAGGATTGCAAACACGAAAACTCTTGTTACAATCTGACACATTCACCTTTATAGGTTAAGCGAAATGTCATAATGTCGTTCAAGCAGCACAAAATGTGGCATAAAACCTTCATTCAGGTGTACCAACCACATTTTATTGCCTGTTAATTAACTGACGTTTCCAAATGCAAAATGAAACGCGCCTCACTTTAATGGAATGATTAAGTTAATAGGTACATTTGATAATCAGCGCATTAGTGAATGATTATGAAACCGGGCCTAAGACTAGAAACAACTCTGCTTCAAACTCATCATCTTCCTTTTACTTTCCACACCGATAAGTGTGGGGAGTATTGTGAAGTTTTCGTTTTTGAAACAAAACGTTTTTTGGCGTTTTATGATATCTACATAGGAAAATCTACGTCACTCGTTTCGGTCCGTCTGTCTGTCTATTGGTTTTTTCTACTCGCGTAATCTCAGCATCGGCTGCTTAGATTGTGATAAAATTTAGCGATATGATGTGGGTTCGTAATGCTGCTATAATTTTGAAAATCGGGAGAGAAATTGGTTAAAAGCAGAAAATTATGAGAACAATTTTGTAAACGCACATGATAGTGTTGTGTTATTCGATGAAAGACGTGCAAAGTTTACAAATAGATGATGTGATTTTATTCTTATTTTTGCAGTGTATATAGATGCGACGTGCATAATACAATACATGAGATAAATACTTTTTAGCTACACTACACTAAATCTATTTTTGACTACAAGATATCTCCTGTACCTTAGCGTCCTTTTTTAAGCTCATTTTTTATTTGTTGATTGAAATATTTGTTTTTGAGTAGTTTTCGGACAAACTTATATCAGACAATCTCGCCTAAAGACAGGTTACCTTTTATTTCTTAGATGACAGTGCCCTCTGTGTTCCCTCTTATTACGTATCCGGTATGAACGTGCTTTTGAAATGTTTAGAATCACTGTAATAACTACCCCAGTGTTTGCTACATCTCTTCATTATACGTGGCCCCGAAATACGTTGCCACGCCATGGAACTTAATTTAAAAAAAAATCAAATTTCAGTTCGGACGATAATCTGCTTATTGTTAAGTACAGAGTTTATTGTGGTACCTGTGAGATAACACTCTGGTACTAATCAGTACAGATACTGTTCTGCTACTGGTACTGAAAATGAATAAAATGCAAAATATGTTTATATGTCAGATGAAAATATCAGGTAATAAACCTGAGGAATGGAAAATATTAGTATTATACATGCTTCCATTCATCTGCTTCTTATCTTCTGTCGGGTCAGCGGTATCTGCAGCCATAACACGTCGTATAAAGACCATTGGTGACTGTTAACAGCGTTAGCACTCTGTACAAGTAAGAGAACCAGTGATACTTGCTAAGATCGTGATAGGGTACGTTAGCTTAAAAGAAGGTAGTAGAATTTAATAACATGGCAGGCGTGGGTTAGCAAAGATCTTTTAACGCTGCTCCTACAATCTGGAATAGTTTCTCCGGAAGATGCGGGAAGCTGAAAAGGAACCGACGATGGGCGTGATTAATAAAGAGGTGCGCGCTACATTAGAAAGAAATGGAAACAGTCATGTTAGCGCGTCGCCCGAAATTTGTAAAATTGAAGAGGAAGGCGATTTGCAGATGTTTTTTATCCCAATTCCTGACGCTTCATTTTCCAATATCTTTACATGAAATTTTCACATGATGTTTAGAAGGAAATTGCCCAGAGTGATATCGAAGCACTTTTTCATTTTTGCTCATGGGCTTTTCTTAACAAAATTACAAAGTTGACGAAGAAAATAGGCAACTTCAAGTGATCATGTTTCATCTTCAATCGATTTAAAAAAAATGCTTCGATAGCCCGCTGTGTAATTTCCTCTTAAACTTCATGTATAAATTTCATGTAAAAATATTGAAAACTAGAGCGTCAGGAATTGGGACGAAATCACTTGAAAATGACAGTTTATGCTCCCTGTAGGAGTCGCCTTAACGCTATCGTCCATAAAAAACGACTTGGGTTAATTTTTTCAAACGAGGTAATAGTTTGTACTTGTTTGCATTTAGCATTCTATAACTGCAACTTATTTATATATATTAGCTGTTCTCAACTCTTGCAGTTTTTAGAGGTTTGTTTCCATTTTTAGAACAGGACTGTTTAGACGATTCAAGGGAATGTAGCATTTTGGAGGTTTAGGGTGTTATTTTGCTTCTGTCTTAAGCAAAAAGTATAACGGATGTCGGCAATGCAAAACTATAAAGCATATACGGACTTGCATAGGGTGCATTTCCCTCCAGTGTTCAAGAAAATGTTGCATACGATGTTGCGATAGACGAGAGTATGTGCTAAAATTAGCCTCCAGAACATGGCTTGTAGGTTTTTTTACTTTTGGACTTTAGAATCTTATTTGATTACTTTCCCATATATTTCACCTCTATAGTTATAGTTTGGCACCAATAATTCTGTTTTGTTGAGCTTTATGAGAATAAAAAGTATTTATTCACTAGGACGTGAAACTTTTTTAAATATTGCGCTTTTCTTATTAATTGTTTTTTGTATCTTATACCTCCATAGCCGTCTATCTTTTCACAAAAAATGTTTAAAATGTATGTTAACGGATTATTATATTTTGTGGATCCAAATAGAAATAAAAAGTACCAAAACTGGAAGAAAGGCCTCTTTGAGGGAGTCTTAGAGACCCCTGGTCCGTATTTGTGGAACAAAAATAGGTGTCCGTAGTCTAGGGTAAAAAAACAGCTGTAGCTATAGTTTATGTACCGAGTTAATTGTCAACACTTACATCATCTGGAATTTGACGTCGACAGTGTCGACGCTATAAGGCGCATTCGTTTTGCAAGCGAAGTGAGATTGTCAAATCAGTAAACATCAGTTCTATTAGGTCTTCAAAGAGAACAGCTGAGCACAGTTGTGATGTAACGAATATTCGCATTCGCGAAATTACTGCGAATGAGGTTTTGTAAAAAAGTAACTTAACCTCGTAATCACATCAGCCTTCTGTTCATCACTTGGTACCATTTAGTTATTTAACTTTGGACAATGAAGCTTGACAATTAAATTCCCATAAAAATTTAGCAAATAAAAATATATACTAAATGCGATGTAAACGAAGAAAGGTAATTCTTCTATGAATTTTTACCGAAATTTTAATAGTACAATGTTGACCAAAACTAAAAATAATAGTCAATAAATATATCTACAATAAATAACCTATACATATAATTATTTTACAAGAGTTAACACTAAACAAAAATAAAATTGAATCTAGTATTTTAATAAATATAAAACTTAATATTCACATCAGCGAATGTTGGCAGCAGATATTCGCATTCGTATTCACGAATTTCCAAAATGTGACATTGGTTACATCACTATTATCTGACCAGCGGATCTGAAGCTACAAAAGGATTGTGGACAAAAATGTTCGATGTTGCTAAGTTTATTTATAAAAAAAGCAAAATTAACGGCAACAGCAATTTGAGATATTTTTATAGCTACTTTAATACAGTTGTTAATGTATTTTTATTAAATAACTGATATTTTTATATATTTGTTAATGTATTTTTACTTTTACCTAATAACCGATATGTCATAATTTGCCTGTTATAAAATGTACATATTTTCTGAACTTCAGGTGAATCGGCAACAACTCACGAATCCTGTCATCCAACGTCTCGTCAGGGAACCTTATTGGTTGATGATCTGCTACCATGCAATGCCATGGAGATTAAATCTTGCTATTGGCCACCCTGCCACCAACTTTATGTTCCTTTCTCTCACTCTCTGTCTGGAAATATCGAAATACCAGTGACGTTTTGTATGTCGTGTTTATTATTTTTCTACATACTGTCCCAAACTATTTGAATATGTGTTTTGTCGAGTTTATTGTTTTGTCAGCCTGTTAGGTACACTGTTTTTTGCGTTATTATTGTTATTATATTATTTTTAAAAATCAACATTTGTACAAAAGGAAGACGCTTCATAGCCAAAATATCCCTGAAGTATTAACGTAAAAACCGCACGCCCATGGTTATTTTATGAATGAAATCAGCCATTTTTTTTATCACTATACCCCTCTTACCGATACCCCGTATAGCTTCAGAACCGTTGGCCAGATAATAGAGCACAGTTGATCGGGTTATAACCTGTAATTAACAGTTATCGTTATAGTCATTTGAATTGAGTCGACAATAAGAAAACGTATTGAACTGAGTGAAGTTCAGTGAGCTAAGATTATCTGAGATTTTGTGCAAAACGAATGCGGCTATAATTGACACGTCCACAGTGGACTAGTATCACGAGGTTTAGAACAATGGTTTAATTGTTACAACCGCTTAGTGCATACAAAAATAAACGTACTGCTGCATTTCGTTACTTTCTACATCATTTTGTTTCTTAGTAATTCCATTCTAAAGTTTAAAGAAAGGAATTCAAATTCAGCCAATCAGTGCCAACCGCGCGAATCATCAGCAGGGCACTGTTGCCAAGAATAGCTCCGACTCGCAGACGGGAACAGAAGACAAGATAGATGAGCCAGCCCGCGTAGAGCTCCGGCATTTCGCGCGCCATCAGAATGCGGTAACACAGCACACATATCTGTCTTTTGATTGGCTGTTAGCCCTTAGGGCAGTGACGTCACTGCCCTAGGAGAATTCAAATATTTTCCTTGTTTTCACGGCTTTCCTGTGCCCAAAAAAATCGGAGAAAAAAATGAGATGCTTTTTATGACGTACTCTATCATATGCAACCAAAAAAAAATTCATGATACTAGTCCATTTTATTGTCGACATTACATCATCGACGCCGCCGAACGCTGATTCTAATGAAATGATATTTTCGCCTCATAATTTTTGGAAAATGGCGAATCTTTTTAATTCACAATTACTGTTAATTTAACTCAAACCTTTTAGGAATTAATTTAATTCGAATTATACGGAGTCGAGCTTAGCTACAGGCTCCTTAGATGGCTCGTTCAATTCTGTATGCATTTTTCATGACATGTACCTTTTGTAGTACAATATTCAAGTTAGAGAGGAAAGCAGAGAATTAAATTAGGGTCGGCCGTCTAGAGATTTAACAGGGTAGACGCACCTCTCGTGACCGTATTTCACAGAGTGCTCTCTAGCGCTCTAGTTATTTTTATGGACGCGCCGGTGCCGGCAAAGCGCACCTGGTACGGTGCCTTAGGGAGCACTCAGCACTAGGATGCCGGTTAGGCAGTGGATGGCAAGAATACGGAACAAACAAAAAATTCTACTAGGTAGATTGCATTAACTTCAATTCGTTTCTTGTGTATGAATCAGTTCTTATCTATCTACTTGAATATAGGGTTTTTGGTTGAGAAATGGCCGATTGCCAGGGTGAGAAAGTTTTATAATTCGAAAATAGTGTTATTAAAAATATAGTCAAGCATGCGATGCCATAAAGGCAAGATAAACAACTCTTTATCCGGCCGATATTATTTTCTAAACAGTCTGACGAGCTCCACAATAGTTTAGGCTATTCGTCACATTGGAAATAAGGTCCGATATTGCGTATAATGTTTGTTTCATACCTTCTCGAAATTGCATCCGATCCAGGTCCCTTTTTGTTAAAATATCACTCTAATTGATAAACAGTTGTATAAAGTACAGTGTACAGCAGATAAGTGTTGTGATTGTGCAATAGCCTCGGTAAGTTTATTTCACGGTGCAGCCAATTCTATACTAATTGTATGGTTATTTATAGATATATTAAATTATTTTATTGGTTTATTTGTGAGTTTCTTTACTAGACAATTCAGAAGCTTTCATGCACACATTTATATCATGAATGGTTCGATAATCCCGTTCTTAAGTGTCTACGATATAATACGAATAAGAAGTACGTTGCAAGTTGATCCTCCGTACATAACTAGTTCGAAGGAGTTGTTACCTTGCGCTTTAACCCCTAGTATCTTAGTGTAAGCCTCACAGTTATCATGATAATTCTCCGCCCTAGTTGTTTTGATCTCTTGGCAAGGTATTTGGCGAGTTACCCCTTAATACCGATGACCCCAAAGATGGAGTTATGTTTGGTATAGCTAGTTGCGCAGTATATTATTTCATCTACGTATTTGGTGCTTAAATATTTATTTGGTGTATAATTTATTTTTGTCTACTTCTTTAATTATTATAGCTATTAACCTGCTTGTTATCTCAATCCGGCCAGTACAAAAATACATCATGTTCCTTGATTAAACATATGGTAATCTATTTTGCATACACACAGGAGAATCTGTCGTTCTGTCACAGACTTACGCTTGGATTCAGTGGGACGTTACACTCAGCATTCCTCAAATACAGCGATGTTTTATCCAATGGGAAGTGTATAGTTGGTAACAAATTATATCGTATTGTCGATTCAACTACAAGATGTCATTGGAAGCCAATGAATAATTCAATCGCAGCCTGTCGTTGAATCGAATTTGTGTTTGGTAATTGATTCTAAACTACTTTCTTTTCCTTGGACCAACATATTTTATTGCGAGGACAGCTGATTGTTCGTTTGGATGTTTAATTGTGTGATTTTGTATGAAGTTATAAGGAGCATGATATAAGAATTAGACATAAGCCTGCACCAGTTGTTGTATTATTACCTGAAATATAACTGTCTGACTAATCTAAATACCTACATTCAAATGTGGGTGTTCGCTCTTCTAAGTTCCAATTTCTCAGTAGGTCCTCCATTTAATATATAACTGGATACATATAAATCACACAATGGAGAAGTCTCATGATACTCATAATAAAATAAGCAGTTACGTATCCGTAAAATATAGACGAAAAGTAATTAGTCAGTGAAAAAATTTTTGAAATCCGTCAATAAATGGCAGAGAAATCAGTAATTAAAGTTTGCATATTTTGCGCGAAATAGTTGCCGCCTTCAATTTGGCTGTGACGTCACGATTCCGCAATCCGCATAGCCAGCCATCTGTGCCGCGCGCTGCCGTAGATCTGTGTATCGTGGTATCGTGGAAGCTGTAGAGTGTTTTGTATGTACATTATTTGATTTTTAAATAAGTGTTTTTTAGTTTTTTACCATAACGGAAGAAGGATTTGTAAAAGGACAAAGTCATATTAAAATATCTCTTATTGATCTAGAAACGCTTTAAGATAATAGTTTCGTGAGAAAATAAACGCCTTCCGGTAAACGCAAATAAAAACTAGCATTTGTTGATATTTTTGTTATTGTCTCTTTGCAACACTGAGGGATGACTGTTGTATTTAAAAAATAAGCAACTGAACTGTAGCAACTCTTAGAAGATACTGATTCTTTTGAAGGAGAACTCTCGGGTGATTGGGGGATGGTCATCAGACACTTATATTCTGTATCGTTCGTTTTTTTCCTTCTCATGATTGTTTGCACTTTTTGATCTTTTTGTTTAACTTTGCTGTCAACTTGCACTTTGTTTAAATATTGTTGTCGGGATTATATCTGATACATTCACTGTGCAATCCTTAGATAGTGGATTTTCTAGTACATCCGGCTCTTTGTGTATTGAATGACACTGAATTACTTCGAAAGGTTGCCAACTTGAGGTCGATGAAGCATCGTTCTGCAATAAATTTTCTAAACATTCTGTGCGTCGCCTTTTTTCATATGCTCAGAGTTTTCTTCTAGGATGAACAAATTTTTGACAGTCAAACTTATGAAGGCAGCCTTCAGTTTTCAGCTTTAATGTACCACCAACTAGTATATATTTGATTAGATTTTCAGTATCGTTTTCAAGCTGTATCGACAAAAACATAAGTTACGAATCCGAAAATATAGAGATATATAACACAGTAAAGTAATTCAGCATACGTAACGTCAAAATTTTATGTATCAGATATCCTATTAATGTGTTTATTCAAGAAACGAAGACATGTGGAAGGCTGCAGAAGGGTCGTTTCAGTCCCGGCGAAAGACTGAATAGAAGCCATGATGATCATTCAACAGATAGGATAAATGCAATAGGTTAGCTAAATTATCGTATGTGTATATGCCTATACCGCATACAAGCATTGCTTTCGAGGTGGCAATATTTGTAACTCATTAATAGGTACAAATAAATTGAAAAAATGAACTAACTAATTTACTATTGGGTAAAGTAATATTTAATAACCAGTGAAGCTATCCATATATAGTTGATAATAATTAATACTTATCAATAGAAGATAAATACAATGGTATACTCGCATCAAAATGATACTCACAAACATATTTTATACTTTTTGGTATTATTAAATCCCGTTTCATCACTTTGCACCACTTCTTTTGCATGCAAAGGTGCGTGGGAAAAAACTTTATTAGGTGTTTTAATCGTTGTGCTCACACACTTCGGAACAATGCAATATTTTTTATAACATCCTTTTTTAATGTCACTCATCATAGCAATATTATTTGATATACACTAAACTACAAAACAAATGAGACGATTGGTTGCTCAGCTCACGGCGCCACCACCACGCTGTGCCTGTGTGCGTTGTCTGATACGTGCGTCGCGTCGTGTGGCTCAGCGGCAGCGGCCGCCTGCACTGGCTACGGAGCTATGACGTCACACCACTCGGTCAGTCGTGCCAAAAATATTTCTGCGGAGCGCGACTTTGAAACATTGTAACTTTTTTGTCTTTAGAGATATATTCATATTTCTTTCACGCTTTTCTTTTATTTTTCTTATATTTTCTTTTCAATCGATAAAAAAATTTTAGTAAACTTCTCCATTGTTGTCCGTGTTAATGAGTTCGCTGTGGTAGTAACACTGAGATGATCCCCTGTTCTCTATTCTTACCTTCATTGAATCGGGACATCAGTCCCGCCGAATACTGATTATAGTTCAGCGAACAACAAGGGCCATTGAAACAAAATTAATTTCTATCAGATGAATTATCACGAACTGCTGTTGCAGTAATAACTTTTTACATTGAATAGATTGTATGCTTTGCTTAAATGAAACATAGGGTAAATTTCGAAAACAAAAGGATGTTTTGATTGCACTATATGTCAATACTAGTTTTAGAAGGATTATACATATCGTTAGAACGAATATGAAATTATTTTGAATTTATTGGCGTACCTGTAATTACTTCGAATATAAGGATTGAATTCTTTCAATGACATGGATTTGAAACAACTGTAAATATATTTAAAGTAATGTACAAACATCCAAATACTAACAATTAATTGGAAACGCAACAGTATTTTTTTCTGTGTACCATAACATATGGTAATCTTCATCGAATTGGCTACATAGGTATCTTTTTATCTAATTTTTAGACGTGTCATCTCGAGCTCCTTCCCGGTACAGGCCCAGACTTTTATTGAAGTTAAATCAGGTAGTTTTTTTCCAGTAGCGATCCGACCATGTTGTCCCCGTCAATACTGAAGCCTTAAGGCCTATTGTATTATAACTCCTCTTATTTACAGCAATCTAGATCCCTGCATATGTTTATGCAGTTTTCCTACTAGTCCTGGCGCTGAGCTGTACTCCATTGGTTCTAGCTTGGGCTTCCCAAAGAGCTGTTGTCTCTTGTGATCTAGCGCTTGGCACTCACAGAACACAAGTAGGGCTGATTCAGTTTCTCTACCACACAGTCTGCAGTTGAGGCCTCCATTGTAGAGTCCCATTTTATTCAGGTGTTCCTTCAGGCCACAATGTCCCGTGAGGAGACTCGTCGTTATTCGGAGCTGATTACTACTCAAGGAGAGCAGTGTTTCAGCTGTTTTTGTGCATGGAGATTTTATGAGTGTTTTTCCATAAACACACCCCGGAAAAAAGTTCTACTGCTCCTTATACAGATGTTTCATCCATTCTACGACCTGGTGTCTGATTGTGCTCGTAGGCACCCCCAGGGCGAGTTCTGTTCCAGTGTATAGAGCAGACGAGCCTAGTCTTGTTAGCTCGTCCGCCCTATCATTGCCCCTTATACCTGAGTGTCCTGGCACCCACTCCAAAGTTACTTTGTTGTGTTTGCCAGCCTTCCCAGTTCTTGTAGACATTCCCAGACTAGAGCAGATGTATCTTTGGGCCCTTCCAGTGCCTTATGTGTAGCCTGACTGTCTGTAAGTATTGGGATCCTCTTGTTTCTATAGGATCGCTCATTATTAAATTTATCCTTGCACAATGCAGGATGGCGTACACCTCTGACTGAAATACCGAGGCATATTTTCCTAGCGGAATACTCTGACTAGTTCCTCTTCCAAAGATTCCCGCTCCTGTGCCCTGTTTGGTATTTGATCCATCTGTGTATCTCCCGTTGCAGGTTGTTTACTTCACAGAGTTCTCGATCTCTAATTATAGTCTCGAATTTCTTGTTGAAGATATATTTTGCAGTTCTGTGGTCCTTTCTAGCATCCATTGTGGTATGCTGTACATGTCCTGCGATTTGGTTGTATCCAAAATCCTTGTAAATTCCTCTTGGTGGAGTTTGTAGTCTAGAGTAGCCCATTCTTGCCTCGCCCATTATAACAACTTGCAATGGAGGAAGGTCCAGGATGGTCTCTAAGACTGCAGTAGGTGCGCTTTTCATTGCACCTGTTATGGATAGACAAGCATGTCTTTGCATCTTGCTTAGTTCTGTTATAGCAGCTTAGGTAGTTATTGTTTCAATATTTGCATTGTGTTCTTACCTAACTTATGTTGGCCGTTTGTTTATCGATTGGATTGCCACCTTAGTAAAGAATGACTATTCATTCTTTTGCTCCTACACGACTAATTATTCAACGAACACAAATAAGTTTAAGGCAATAGTGTTTCTAAAATGCAACATCGGGCTATTAGTGACATGTGCAACATATCAAAACTAACTTCCTTCAGTTCGATACCAATGGTACATTCACTATCAAAATATTTAGCGATACCTCACCATAACTTTCAAGAATGATATATAAAAATATTCGACAAGACTGATTCCAATATCCGCAGTACTTCAAACCCAGTGAGATTTCGCAGAGATATAAAACGCTTCAATGCACAGCGACTCTATTATAATATTACTGAATTCCTAGGAAGTTGAGGTTGCATAGCTTTTCATAGATATAATGTTTGGCAATCAATTTTAAATTGATTTATTGCTGCTTTATTCGTATTTGCGCTTGAGTTTCCCGATACTTGACATACATATCTGTCTAACTAACCCCTCTATCTACATACTGCTTCTGAGAAAAACTAATTACATATTTATATATATACTTCCTACTATAATTATACCCACATTATACCATTTATGTTTTTTCCATCGTAATTTTATTTGAATTTTACGTTTACTGGTATTTATATTATAAATGACTGAAACTACTGAACCGAAGTTCAATAACTGTCCATTAACTTATTATGATGAACTTTCTATTGATGATGGAGAAGACATAATTCAATTTCGAGTTTGAAAGGTACTTAAAATTGTAGCTTAGTTGAAATATATGATCTACTTAATTTGATATCTGCCATGATAGCACTGTTAGAACATTGCACTTAACCACTTCAGGTATTAATATAGTTTGTGTGCAAAAATACAGGTGGGAGAGAGGAATGTCAACAATGTTAGTGTTATTTTTTCAGTATCAACATAAGCTCAGTGACGTAATGCGTAGAATACTGAAGCAAATTTCGTCTGAAGGATCTTTATTGAAAGAGAGCGTTGTAGAGTTCAATAAAACATGCTATTCTGTATGTGTCGGCCAAAAATTAAACAGAGTCCAATCCGAAGGATTTGCATTGGACCATGCTCTTCTGTCTTTTCTCCTGGCTTACATTTAGATAGTAGTTCCTGATTTCATTCAGGGCAGTGCAGTAGAAGATAACCTGTTTCCTCTGTCTCACCGCACTTCCTGCATAATGCATCTGCCATATCAGTCCTCAGACTCTGCAGGTGTGCACTGAATGTCCAATGGCCAATTACAAATACAACCACCTTCCACAGTTCCTTCCTCCTCATTCTGAGAGCGTCTATGGTATTAGAACACAAGGGTCCCCTTAGCATCCTCTCAGACTGAGCATTCCCCACCACTCTGTTCCAGCGCTTCTGGTGCTCATTTGACACCCACTTGGTAACAGCTGTCCACACCATTGTGTATAATACACCACAAGCTAGTTTTGGCCCAATGTGGGGGATTTCTGCACCATCATTGGCACAGCTGTGAGCCCTCTAATTACCACCCACTCCTATTATGTGACTAGGTACCCAAGATTACCTTGTTGCTCTTCGCCGGAGTCTTTAAGGTATCATGGCGGTCTCAAAATATGTTCGAGATATAGTAGTAACTTGGCACTGTCTTCTGCATCTTCCTTATGCGAGCCATCTCATTTAAGTATAGTCTTCTTAGCATTAGTTGTAATGTGGGCCATGGCTCTTTGGAGCTTTGCACGATAAGAGGCACTTAAGTGTCCTGGTAGAAGCGTTTCATGAACTTGTCTTTGCCTCTTTCACTGCTTTGCTGTATTCGGTATTGTGGTAATCCCAGTTTCTCGTATGTTTACACTGGTTGCATAGTATGCAGATATCTCCAGCTTCTGTTCTTTTAACCGTTAGGAATTATGGTTGGAACAAAATAAAACAATAGATGTCTAGCTCAGCTTTGCTAGCACATATTATTCTGACAAAATTTGGTGATACAGCCCTAAGTGCTTCAATGGTCGCCACCTTGTTGGTACAAATCTGTGGCTTCAGATTACCCTACAGTCAGAAGTTAATAACGTGGTGGCCAACTGTGATCACGAAACCGGAATATCAGTCTAACAAAACCAAACTCGTCCAAGAAAGTAACTGTATCATTAGCAATGTATCATGCAAAACTATCCTGCTGAACCTACCTGTTGTCAAGAGCAACATGTTCTAATTGAGGCCCAAAATACTGCATTATCGTAGTACTATACCGTTCATCAATCACCGTTGATGCATTACCTTCCTCATATACAGGCATTACCGACCTCATATACGACAATTAAGACAAGGAATATATCGAAACTGGGCAATAGTAGAGAATTATAATTTTGGGTGTCTAAACTAGAGTAAATGTTGTTTCGTTTCTTGTTATTGCGTTACCCAATCAGGTTTCTGTTTTCGGTCACGTGATGTCCGATTCAAAATTATTAATAGGACAACCTGCATATGAGTGCCTTTCTGTGTTCCTCCCGATAGAACAATTCCAACAAGCAACTTGTGGTCTAAAGTGATCAATTGGAGAGCTACAGGTGCTCAAAGGACTGTACTATTACCATTAAGACAAAAAATAAAACGAACACTAGCAAAATAATTTAACTGTTGGGATACGTGTCGTACAATCCTTTTAGTACCTGTAGCTCTTGAAGGACTATAGGAAGGTACTCATATACAGGGTGTCCCATTAATAATTTTGAATCAGACTTCAGTGACCAAAAACAAATACCTTATTGGGTGACACAATAACAGGAAAAGATACAAAATTTGCTCTAATTTACACCGCCAGTGTTATAACTCTCTAATATTGCCTAGTTTCGAAATATTGCTTGTCTTAATCGTCGTGTATATAGAAATGTGGTCCGATTACTTCTGCAGCCCATAATGCACACCAATGGTGGCATGATTTGGATACATCTTTTTTATATTCTTTCGTGAGGATTTCTAATCTCCAAATGTGACAGTGTTGCTGAATAACTTAGCAGTCGAAGTGAAGTTAGGCGTCATCACCAAAAATGAATTTACTCGCAAGATCGACATTCACCTTTGTTTGGTGCCAAATTTTAAGCTCTCTTCACAGTGCATCGTCTACAGGTAAACCCTGTTGCCTCAATTTGACTCTGTAGGAGACTATATCGAAGTCTTTTGTGAGATTATGCTGAAGAATGACTGTTGCAATATTCAACCCTTGAGCACTATGGCGAATCTGTGTCTTTGATCCTTCGATTAGACTATCGCCAAGAGCTTATGTCGTATGTTTCACATTACTAAATGTACTAATACTTCAGGTTACTTAAATCATTCTTTTTATAGTGGATGAATTAAGAATATTCAGTCTACTGAATATTTTGGCGCATTTTACGAATGGTGCCAATCCAACTTTTATCGTTTTGAGAACAACGCTTGAAAATCGGGACATGCTATTCCAATGTGCATTGCTCCATGCTTACTAACTGCCAATATGGCGAATAAATCTAATCTGGAGACTTTATTGGAATGCCGCGTATTTGAAGAATTTGTTATATTTAAATGCAATTCAGTGATCGAGTTCCGCCTTTCTTAAATATGATATATAATTAGGGGAACCAGAATGTAATTGTCAGGCATATGACACCAGAGCTGCTATAAATCAAATCTGGAACGTACCATTGATATTTGTATTATATTTTGCACGCCTGTAAATGGAAAAATCTATATTGTTGGACCTCAGAGACTCATAAAAGCTATAAATCGAACTTCTGTAGAAGTGCCTATCAGGAGTTTTCTGTCACGTAAAATCAATTTTACAGAGGTGGACTATGGCGATTTGCTACGAATGCACTTCTGGAAAGAAGAATTGCATAGCAGGCTGCAAAATTTCACAGTCCCTACGTTAAGTAGTCAATTTAGACTGAAGCTTCACTGAAGGCACTCTATAGACAAACAGAAAAGCCGAACTGATGATGTAATTCTTTTGACTGAGGTACAAGAGAATCCCATAAGTGTACCGCAGAAGCTTTCAAGTCACCCTATATGTTAGTCTGCAAATATTTATAAACGAAGTGGAAAGAAAACAATGTCGTAGCGCTGTGTTGCTTTGAAGTTTATCCACGTGTGAACAATTTTCCGTTTAGGTTTGCACATCGTATATTCCAACGACAGCTTAATGAGCTAACCATATTTAAAGAGTTTCAAGCACTGCTTCTTTTTCATATGTTGGTCAAAGAAATAGGTTTCAGTTAACCAGCTACTGTAGAGAACTGTCTTTTCCTCCACCACGGCAGTCTGGTTTTTAAACTGGCCATAGTAGTACTACATCATTATTTGATAGGACTGAGAATATGTTCAGACGTCTGGATAAAAAGATGGCTGACGTGCTAATTTTCCTGAACTTTTCCAAGGCACTTGATACCATGCCTTGCTCTTTGTTAAACCCCAATATTATGGTCATTATGAGATGTCAATACATGTTTTAGGTTCTGCTTATCGGGTTGCATCCAGAAAGCAATAATTAGATTACGTCAGGAACTCCACAATTTCGTATCGTCAGAAACCCTAAAAATGACATGTTATGCTCTCTGGAGGGCATGTTTCACTTTCAACAAAAAATATCCGGTTCATGTTCAAAATCCAATGGGAGCATCTGAAGGCCATCCTCATGGTACAGATTTTCGCAATAGGTTCGCCATAGCTCAGTAACCTCATGCAAGTTGGTAATTAGCTGTCCCTCAGGATTTTTGAAAGCCCAAGATTTGGGTTTAAAAGCCTGACTGAGGCATTTGACCTTAAAAACGTCTCTTTCGGATTGTGAGTATTGACATGCATCTCTATTTCCCTGCACAATTGCTATAGATAAGAGTTCTTATCTTTTCGACATAATCATTGAATCTCGCGTGAGAGCTGTCTATATGCGTTTTGCTTTGTATATGAATCCAGACCTAAGATCTTAAGGCTTCTACGTGCCTACGTGGGAGAGGTGCGGAAGCTGCGATCCATTGGCCTTCTCGGTCATGCGACTTTAATCCTTCGGACTACACAGTCTGGTCTTATCTTAAGGAAAGAGTCTATGCTACAGAGGTAAAATCACGTCAAGAACTGGAAGACAGAATTCACGAAGTAAAAAGAACCAGTTTGGTGGTGAGATGCTTCATTTGCAGTTGATTTTCAGCAAATATTGTCAACTATTACCAGGCAGGTCCACTTCCAAAATAATTTGTGAGAAATCACAACAAATTGGAGCCATCGGATTCTTGCAGCAAGCAAAAAGCAAGGCAGCTCCAAACACTGTTGCCATACGATGGCTGCCTGAGCCTTTCATGAAACCCCTGACCTACTTTATCACACTTCATTACGTAAAAAGAGGAGCTGTCTGACTATTGCACACAACCTTTCATTTATCCAGATTACCACCTCATAATCCGCAATTAAAACTGTGGGATCAATCTCGAAAATCCATGTTTTCCACATGGCCATTGGCCAGGTCACCTGTTCTGTGTTGGAAAAATTATCATGATTATTTATTTACGCTCCTGAAAACAAAATAAAGAAAGTTTGTATATCCACAAGCATTTCAGTAAACACTGTGCTTTAGAATTAATTATTTTATTATTTATTCAACCCAGTTGTAGGTCATTATGCAACAGCTCTGGAAGCTACGAGAAAAACGACTACGCTTACCTGAACCATTCATTGCTAAAATTATTAGAACGTCGGGTCTGTGGACGTTAAGGGACAAAATGAAAAGCTTCCGACGAAGGTGTCCTTTCATGTGAAAAGCTTCTTCCGCTTTCAAAGCCTGCTGGAATTCTTTTACCCAGACAAGTTTCTGAGACAGACTTTTGATCTTGGGGAAAATAGAAAGGATATAATAAATACTATAGCTATGCTTGCAATGCCATTCTTTGTGGCATTAAAATAGATAGATGTTGGCGTGCTTTCAAACTGACGTTTAATTATAATCGTTAATTATTGATGTGGGATTGAGCAAAAAAATAATAAACGTTTTACTTTTCAAACAAGTGTTCCTTGAATAGAACATTTCATTACATTTTCAAATATGTTTTTGGAAATAGCGGACTTATCATTAAAGCGCATCTCATTCATTTTGCGAGACGTATTTTTTATCTCTTACGAACGTGGAGGTCAGAGGAGTATGATGAATTTGAAAACTTCCAGCTTTGAGGTAATAAGTTTTCTGCTCCGGTATTCTGTAACTTGAGAGATAGAAACGTGTTTCTATCACCATGACGACCATGATGATCGGGCAGTTACGGGTGCCTAGCACAACGTGCCTACTACGCTAACATAATGTTTACGAAGCCACCCGATCCTATAGTACATAGTGCATAGAAAAAAGTTCCTAAGGTAGAGAGTACCGGCGCAGGGCGTTTTATGCGTCTCCATCTGCCTTTCGGTCTATCTATGTGTCTGACTCTCGGTCTGTCTATCTGTTTCAATTTTTGTCACTGCGTAGTATCAGTCACCACTGCGCCAATTTCTAGAAAACTAGGCGTGTGACTTGCTGCACGATCGAAATAAGTAAGATTTGAATTTCGGTGCTTCGGCGGCGAAGTAATTAGAAAAGAAGAAAGACTCTCACCTCTCCAAATTTTGATTCAGGGCTATTTAGGCATACCTATTCATTTTCCATTTTTCTGAGAGGGCTAGAAACGGGGATGATGCATGGGGACATAAAATGTTCACATTAAGGGGTCTGGTTACACACATTTATACATATGTATTTGTCATGTAAAAGACGGATTCCCGTTTCGAACAGAACTCACTTGTTTTCCAAACTACATACACAGTATTTTAGATAGTTAAGACCTTAACTAATGACATCTCAGAGCAATTTTTTCAAAAAAATTCTTTAGTGTGCAAAAAACTCTCAATGCAAAGTTCTTCAAATAACTGTAACAACCAAACAAGATATGAAGACTAGGCTAAGAAGTGACATAGCCCAAGCTTTCTTCTTCAATTTTCTTTTCGAATCAATACCGTAAGTTTGAAGGTAACGTCAGAAGCTTCGAAATACAACATTCATTTCTATGGCGACCTTTAGACCTTAGCTTTGGACCTTTTGACCTTAACTTTGAACTTTTGCACTTACCTCCCCTCATTTTAGCTGCACGTACTGGAGAAACTGAACAGGCGGCAACGCCTCCTCCATAACGCGGGAATACGTACTTTCATGGATTCTCAATTTCGCGCGCTATACCCTAGACCCTTAAAGACATTAAAGAGACGTTGACAGAGCTAACTGAACCGTACTTTTGAATACATTTTTGTGATATTTTCCTCTCAGATACCTGAGGCGCTGAAATGTTTTATTATAAGATAATGTCTGCATAACCAAACTCCATTTACCTCACTTTAATTGGCATGCTTTTCAGTCTTCCTCTGTCTATCAGACGCCATTGTTGTTACTGCCCAAACACAGCAACTGCTACACTGATTTTAAGACTTATTCGTTTACGCTGTGCTATTGTGCTGTGAGGATATTTTTACGCATTTTATGAATATCCGACAATTTCAGTTTTTGCTGAGGGGTAGAATTAGAATGGCAGGATGCCAGAAACGTTGTCTGCACTAGTAAAATGATGTTTTTGGCCCTGAATATGATTCACTCTGATTCCATCTTATACTTACCTACAACCTTTTATTTGGAAACTACTCACTTGTTAGGAGTATGTCATGGGATAATGATACCGTCTCTTCACTCAGACAGAACAGGAACTGCGTATAAAGAATGAGAATATCATCGAGAATGCCTCATATCTCCATTTTGAGACATTCTTCTTCACTTTATAAATAATTCCTCCAATATATCAGAAACAGAAAACATAACTCATTTTTCACACCACGAGTACATGCCGATCAACATACATGGTGTAAGAACACTAATCTCTTGGCAAATTTTTCATAAGTTAAATTCATACAGGGTGTCCCACGACGACTAAGGCAACCAATATATCGGAGTTGGGCAGTAATAGAGAATTATAACTTTGGAGATGTAAATAAGAGGAAATGTTGTGTCTTTTCTTGTTATTGCGTTACCCAATGAGGTATTTGTTTTTGGTCACGTGACGTCCGATTCAAAATTATTAATAGGACACCCTGTATATTAATGCCTTTCTGTGTATCTCTCGATAAAATAATTATAACAACAAACTAGCACACTTGGGGTCTGGAATGATTAATTCAAGAGCTACAGGTACTTGAAGGATTGTATCATTACGATTGATTATATAACATCCCCTATGCTAGTGTTCGTTTCAGTGTTTCTCGTAATGGTAATGGTACAACCGTTTAAGTACCTGTAACCTGTAGCTCTTGAATTAATTACTTGAGACCCCAAGTGTGCAGTTTGTTGGAATTGTTTTATCAGGAGGAACACATAAAGTCACTAATATACAGGGTGTCTCATTGAAAATTTTGAATTGGACGTCACGTGACCAAAGACAAATACCCAGTTCCGATATATTGCTTGTCTTAATTTGTCGTCATTAAACCTGTGTGAGAAGTACTGCGTCAATTGGAAAAACTCAATATTTTCAGGATCTATTTTGAGACAACCTCTTCTTGGTATCACCCTAAGACACAGACCCTTGAAAATCTGCATTCAATCCTGAAACGCAGTGTAAATAATGCATGTTCAAGTTTCACTACCAATGGTTAACTTAGATAACAAACCTCGAACACTTTGTGTCTTGTGCATCAAGTCAATGCCGTCAAATTTCACTTTTTTATATCTTTTTAGTAAAATCCACGGAAATATATCGCCGCACCATTAAAATTTAGAAGCTCGGAGCAAAGATATTTCTCTGTAGAATCTCGTAAATATCCATAATAACCCTGCTTTCGGATAATAAAGGTAATAAAGAACTATTTCTATGCGCCAAACGATTTATGGGTTCATTTTACTCCTTTAGTACCACCACATATCACAAAGAGCTTCGCCAGTTACGTGAAAATATCACATGCAGAAGACCTCTCATCTCAGTTCACTAACTTTGAAAAACGCAAAAAGTTGCTATTATTCTACCTCTAAGCACGGTAACGATTGTAATTATTCGCTAATGCATCGTAATTGCGACTTTACCATCTTATTTCCTAAAAAAGAGCTCTTGCGTTATATTGTGCTTTTCGAAATAACGATTCCTCAGTTTGTACTGTGAGTAGATGCAGTTTCCAGAGTAATAGTGTTTCACTTCCCACGCCATAATTTCGGTCTGTCGGTTTGTCTGTCGGTCTGTCTGCCTGTACGTGTTTTTCTAGCCTCGTGATCTCAGTAACCGCTGTATGAATTGTGATGAAATTTGGGTACCGATATACTGTGGGGCCCTAGTAGGTAATGCTGCTATAATTTTAAAACCTGGTGCATTGACGGCAGAAGTGATCAGCGAAGCGGAGTAGGGGTGAAATTGGGCTGGTCTGGGGGTGGGGGTCGTGAAACTGAAACTTATTTTATATCCATTATTAGTTTTATTCCAGAATTCCACTATTGCTGCAAATTCGGCTCTACGTTTGTGTCACATAAAAATCATAGCTTTTATGTCATCAATACTCATTTCATGAAAGTAAGTTGAGCGACAGTCATTGGATGAGCTTTTTGCGATACATGCTGAATCGCTGATCGCTGATTTCTATCGTACGGTAATTAACTACACAATGAAGGACCTTGTGGCCCTCAATAATTGCTCACAAGCTAAAGCAAAAACCTCTCCGGTGTCAGATTCATTGCCGTACAGCCAGCGAATATTAGCCACATTATAAAACAAGTTTATCCACAGCACTCTAGCAGTAATAATGTTCATGGAAAACATGTCACCGTAACAATATCCGAAGCTTGCTAAAAGCATCATTCTTCACCACATGATATATAACGTTTCATGTAGATGTTATATAGGTAACGTTCTGCAGTCTCTTTTAATAAAACGTGTATTTCATTACCTGGAATATATTGTTCATATTTTATTAGTACCTACCTCACAAAAGCAGCGAAGTAGCCTCTAAATGATGACTTTTAGGATTTGTTATGCATAATGTAACTTTTAATTTCACTCAAGCCGAAGGTATAGGAAAAAGACCACACAAAATATCGAGCAAAATATATATTTGAGAAAAACAGTCAAAAGTTAGTGTTGTAAACTGGCATGGGATCTTTTATGCAGTTCTGGTAGGTTACAGATTTTATTATAGAATTCTAGTTTACTCGCCTTGGCAACAGTCAATCAATCCAAGAGTCCTATTCTGGCATATCTGGTATAAATATTCTATATTTTGTACCAGCCAAACATAAGTATTCAGTTTCAAAATTGTCCAAAAAATTATTTTCGGTAAGCTGTATGAATCGCTCAAGGCTACATGCTCACAACACTAATTGATATTGAATAAATTTAGTTATCTTGGTTTAGGTTAGTTTTTCAGACTAAACTATTTCGAGTGAGGATACTAAATGACGAACTATGAAAGAATACTATAAATTAAGCTACGCTGCTTTTCACCGAAACTGGGTCCATTGCCCACTTCCTAAAGTTTGAATCTATGTTTTATAAATAACAGAAATACTACACATTCCAGTTTAATAGGCGTCTTGGATTTTAATTCCGTTTTATTTGGTATGGAGCACATGGTTCGCTAATCAACTGTAGAAGGTAACATTGTAATATAGTAAGTAGATAAAAATATTAAGTTATTCAGTCTCTTAATAAATATGGTGGGAGTGTCGATTCTCCAATAGGGTCGTTCAGTGAAATTCCAATAACCATATTTATGCACATTTTCATGAAGTATTACTTACATATAACATACAAAAAAAATTTCAACTTAATTGGATGAGAATTGAAAAAGTTACGCGCCTTCAAAGATTAAAATATTTCATGCGCTCAAAATTCATCGTTGTGACGTCATTAGGTCTGTTGGCGAGCCCAGACCGGCTGGCGGCTGTACAGCGACAGCGCCTAGCATACGTTTGTAATACGTTCAACTAGTAAGTGCTTTGGTTGACGCTATCTTTTATTTGATCGGGTGGTTTTCTGATAGAAAAAAAAATGTGTGATACGGATTTTGTTAAGGCCGATTCCTCTAATATGCCGGAAGTAGATGCTTTTATTTAGTTTGTAGTACATGTAATTTTCAACATCTTCCTCCAACTAAAACAAAATATACAAGATTAAGATACACATTTCAAACAGGGATATTGTATAAGCTAAATACCCAGGATTTTCTACCCAAAATAAGTGCAGAAAAATGAGACAAAAGAACTAGATAATATATATAAAACAACTTTTTCTACATAATTAAAATACATATGAATGTTGGGTACATCAAAGGACTGAAAACTGTCTTTCACATCTTCCATATATCAATAAGAATTGATTTTTACAATGCTTTTATAATTGTTATATGATTAGGTCAGTATTTGGATTAAAAAAATCTATTTGTATCTCTTACGTTTTAGTGTAGGTACCAGTAACAGCAAAATCTGCGAACAACTGACATCAATATATCTTTAGAATGGCATTGACAAATGCTTGAAAAATTTTTTTTAATTTCAGACGTAATCCCACAATACACTTTCCGATTTCATAACCGGGCGGTTTCTTTATAATAATACAATTCACGATTCACGTAGTTATAAAAATACTTTCATTAAAATGGTCCTCACAGCAATGCTTTGTTGACTTATCGCTTACAAATTCAGTCCTACGCATAGCTCTCTGCCACAACTTCCTGATTTTTATATTTCGTGGCAAACTAATAAAAATTTTATCAGGAGTGGTCACTGTCGTATTTTTACAGTGAGGAACTATACAATATTTATAATTTTTCTTCTTCCGTCTTCCTTCCATTATTATACTCCGTATCAGCGAATTCGAATAGGTTGGTAAGTATCCCGTGTCGATGAAACAAGTAAATAAATTATCCAATAGACGCGTATGCAGTTCACAACGCTTGCCTAGCGAGTAGCATTACTCATTAGCCGCAGCGTTACTATTTACCGAGCACCCGTACGATGCGTGGCCAAGACGCGGCGCCGAGCCGGCCGGTCGGAAAGATTTAATGACGTCACAGCCGCATACTCGCAAGTGCCGCGCGTTTTAAATTTGCACCACTTTGGTAATTTATTTGAATATGAAAGCGAGCTCAGAAAATTCTGAAATTTTGCACAGCTACTAAATTCAACACGCTCTTTTAGAATATGCAATAAAAAAAATTTGCTGAACGAGCCCATTCTGTGCAAGAGTTTTCTAAAAATGGTGGATGTTCGCTCCCATATTAATAAGATGGGTTCCATTAACACTTAAGTCCAATTTATAAATTCGGCGTTGGCGTTGGCAATGACGTTCGTAGCACAAGGCTGCTATTCATAAACTCGACGTTCGCGCCGTTAACCTAGCTTTCCCATCGTGTTTATAAACATGTCCTATTGCGATTTTTCATCAGCGTTTTTGGCTTTGTGACAGATCTTTGAATTTTCCTGGTGAAAATGGACATAGTCAGAACCAATAATCAATACAGAAGACTTGAGAAAACCCAGAAATCTTTTGACAGCTAGACGTCAACAATAATAACAATATCACATGACCGGAAAACCGACGATTATGATTGGTTTATACGCCGGGTACGACGGTGGCTACGAACGGCGGCTGGAAAAAGTTGAAAGATAGTTATGTCGAACGGCGCGCTCAACGGCATCGCCAACGGCGGACATCGAATATGAATGGTCTTAGGCATTTTCATGTATTTATGTTGCAACGGCTAACGGCAACGGCAACGGCAGCGCCAACGTCTAGTTTATGAATTGGCCTTTAAGGGGCCTGGATTCACACATTGATACATACGTGTTTGCCATGTAAAACACGGACTCACAATTTCTCGCATAACTCAGTCTATTTTCAAACTACATATATAATATTTCAGAGGACGATAGTTAAGGCCTTGATGAATGATAACTAAATTCGATTTTCTCAAAAAAGTTTTTTAATGTGCAAAAAAACTCGCAATGCAAAATCATACATTCTATAAATGCCTGTAATTTAACAACCAAACACGATATCAAAAAAGGCTAAATAGTTGCACAAGCGCAACCTTTCTTCCTCAATTTGCTCTTTGAGTCATTAAGTAAGTTCAGAGGTAACGTCAGGAGCTTGAAAATGCGAAATTCATTTTTATGGTGACCTTTGGACCTTACCTTTGGATCTTTTGACTTTACCTTTGGATTTTTGGACTTATCTCCCCTCATCTTAGACACACACACTGGAGAAAGGGAACAGTAGGCCACGCCTCCTCGCTAACACGGGAAATCGCCTTTTCTTGGATTCTCAATTTCGCGCGCTATACCCTAGACCCTTAACTGGTGTCACTGAGTCTAGAAGACTCCACTGCAGCTACAGTACACAATTTCTCCCACTACAATTGTTTCTGCTGCAGGCCGTTTTATGTACCTTCCTATCATTTAGTAGGCATTAAGTCTGTGAACAACAGGTCACGGGAAGATTTTTCATTTCCAAGACATTGACGTCACGGAGTCTCACAGACTCCGTGTCATTATTAAATTCCTGTCACAGCCGCACTGACGGCAATGAAAAAAAACTTGAAGCTAGGAAATATTGCTGCATAATGCCCCTTATGATTGAGAAAAAAGACCTGTATGTCTGTTTTTTGTATAAAGAACCAATTTGCCTGCAGTGCTCTAAGAAATGTTGCCTGACTCTTGTTATTCTTTTCACCTAGTGTACAAATTTTCTGTATGTTATATTGCAAATCAGTCTTAAGTTTCTATTCGGTCATATCTTAAGGAGTTACAAAACCTTAAGTCTTCACGATTGACGAATTTTCGAGAGATCTATTGAATTTTGAACTTGACTGATATTTAAAAATAGGTTTTTTTTATTTGTTTTATTTAAGAGTTACCGTAGCATGTATGATTTCCAGTAAAACCTTGAAATGTGAGCAACAGCACAAATTTTACGGTAAAAAAAATAAAAACCTTAAATAATGACTTGTTTCGATAATATTTAAAAGATCCTGTCATCGAGTCTACGAGACTCCGTGTCACCATTAATGTTACAGAAAGCAGTGTCACCAGTTAAGGGTTTTAACATCGCCGGTCATGGCAACAATTCAGATTTTGGGAGTCAAAATGCATGATGGTTATTAAGTAGTACATTTCAAAAGAGAAACATTTTTGCGCTGGTGTTATTAATAAATTGCGATATATGATTTCTGTATGTATGTTCCTTCACTTGAATTTGAAGTAGAGCTAACCTTCACAATACCAAATTCAATAAGTTGTATTAGATACCAAGTTTCCTAAAAAAATGCTTTTTTTGTCTTTAGCATGAAAAATATTTTAGCTAAAAGAAATTACGCTGTAACATTATAAACATTATATAGACATAAAGTTCAAAACCTCTTAAAAATGGTCAAGTCCAAGTATAGAACATTTAAATGAGCTCTGCTTAGATTTTGCGCACAAACTAAATATGCGATAATAAAAGTATATAGGATGTCCTACTTTAGAAATCTAAAAAGTGGTTTTTCAGAGTCAGAACGTATTATGGTTATTAGGTGGCACTCTTTAAGTGGACTTTTTTTGCTTTGGAGTTATTGATCAATAATTGTGACAACGTACTATTTTCGAAACATTGTTTTATATATAAAAATATATAAACCTTATAATATATTGTATTGTAATATTATAAACGTTTTGTAATAAAATTTGAAGTACATAAAAGTCTAAGATATATAAGTAAATATTTTCTACAAAAAGCAAATATTACGCAACAATAATATTTGGGATGAGCAGACAGAAAGAATTCTGCCGGTGCGCCATCTAGTACCCGAAGGTAACGGCAAACCAAGGAAATCTCTACTTAGCAGCAGTAGACTTCTTGGTGGACGCCAAGGTGCATCCGCTTGGCCACTAGAAAGCGCGGGTTCTATACGCCGCTGCGTATGAAAGCCGAATATTTGGGATGTTCTATTGTGAATTCTAAGTGAATAGTGGATGCCCAATTCTTCTGACTTAAAATGTATGATTGTTGCAAGGAAACACGTACAAAACAGGTACAGATACAAATATGTTTTGCTCTGGTGTCACTAATCTATTGTGGTAGATGATTTAAAACAAACCTTATGTTATAGTAGATCCCAAGATCAGTACGTTGCATTAGATACCAAGTGGCGTAGAAATATACTCCACATATTTTTAGAGGTTTTTATCATAAAACATATTTTAGTTTAAAAAAACCTAAACTATACATTATATTGTAACATTATATATAAAAACGTCATTTTAAATATAGAGTTTGTCAAAACGGTTAAGTATAAGTATAGAAACATATTGATGGAAGGTGTTCAGAATTTTTTGATGAAACTAAATATGCATTAATTATGGGAATGGGAATTATCTTATATCCTCCAAGTTTTATATTGAACATACTTTTGTATATGAATAAGTAAGATAGATGTGCTACTCTGCGCAATCGATGATCGTCCTGTACAGTTATAGGTCAAATAGATGTTAGCGAGTGTATGTCTACCTCGTTGGAACTAAAGACCCAAGTAACATACAAGGAAAACATCATACCTCAGGCACCATTACTGCTTAATGGGATGTCCCACTAATTATTCAAATGAACTACCTGGCACCTAACAGCCGTCTCTCTGGGTTTTCTAATTATATTAGCCTCGGAGCTTCATGCGATCTCTCTCACTCTCCTTCCTATTTGGGCTCTATTGTAGGTCATGAATTCATTCGCATTTCCATTGTGGACATAATACTGGCAAATGATTACGGTACTAAGTGTTAATCTGTCAATATGTTTGGCTTTATAATTGAAGTCCTGCTGAGCTAATATGGAAAAGAAAGTATTTTAAGCTTGCTAGATTAGACTGTTCTAAACTTGCGAAGCATTTTTTTTTGGTTCGTAGTGCGAACCGCTGCCTTGTTTGCTTGCTAACTTGCCCCATCGTGTAATACACTGCTTGCCGCGACAAAGTACGCTATGAGATCCTGCTTGACTAGCGTCGATGCGCCTGTAGTCTAACGAAGTGCCCGAAATGCACATTCGCGGTGCATCTGTGTATAACAAATTAAAGTTAATTTACCTGTTAGCATACTAGATGCATATAATTGAGTAAAGTTTAGCAGGCATCATAAAAAAGCTAAAAACATAACCCGACACCTACCGTACACCTTTGAGCATAACAAATGTTGTCTCTCTAACTATATTCAGTGATAGGATGTTAAAATCCGGAGTAGTTCGAACCTGAGTCTCCGATCAATGGTTTCGATGACAGCTTCGTCTCATAGTACTTAATTCTCAAAAGTAAAATTCTTCAAACAAGATGTAGTCTATGCAAGACTTTTTTTAAGTTTAAGATACTTATGGGGCTGTTGGTGTTCACGTTTTTAGTAATCCTATTTTATGTTAGGTTAGGTTAGGTTGAGCTAGGTTAGGTTAGGTTGAAAATGAGTGAGGCGATTATCCCTCCTTCCACTGCGACTCTGTTGTACTGATTGTGGCTCATACCTATTTAGCGTTCACCGTACAATCCACACCTCATGACGATGGTCGTGATGGGTCAAACTTCCTCGAAGTCAGAGGGCTCCAGTTAGGAGAGTCTGAAGGTCAGAAACCTAGCTTTTTTGAGTATTGGAGCAGAGCGCAAAATATGCTCCGCTATTTCGTCCTCCATATAGCAGAAGCCACAGTTCGTTGTTTTTTCAAGACCTACCTTCCGCAAGTGGTTTCTCAGAGGACAATATCCCCTCAACAGACCAACTAGAATACAGAGATCATCTTTGTTCCATTCTATGATCTTCAGAGGGGCTGACTAGAGGGGTATAATATGAACGCCTTAGTGTAGTAGCCTTCGTGTACCTTACCAGTGCAGGAGAGCTTTCCTCTCTGTCCTATCTGAGGTGGTTTCTTAGCGATGCTTTTCGCAATGCTCGCGAATGGTTCTGGTCCTATAAACACAAATTCGGTTCTTCTCCTTGCCTACCACTCCGCTATGAGCTGGAAGACAAACCATAGTTACCTTGTCCATTGTTCCAAGTTCGTAGAGGAGTCTTGATTCAACCCGTTTGAAGCTCAGTGCTTTTGAGGCAACCTGCCTATCTGAAAAGGCTTTTATAGATTTGTTTGCCAGGGGTCTTTTGATCAGCTCCCTGATTCTCAACTCTATGAATATCATTTCTGCTTGGAAGACTGTGGTCTACCTCCATAGGTTAACTAAGATTTCTACTCTTGTATCGGTACCAGCTACTGCCGCTCCTGTCCCAGTTCTGACTTGGAGCCATCAGTGAAAAGCGCAAGATCAGTGGGTGTCACGAAATCGTCGCTCTGCATCCATTCGTCCCTTCCTGGGTAAAGGACGTCATAAGATCTCTCCATGTGGCCTTGGGGAGCCATAGAGTCCTATTCCAAGTATGTGATAATTTGTACCTGCCAGCTGATAAAAGTCTATAGGCGACCATCCTGCAGCTCTCTCTATCTCAATGTGTAGAGTGGTTAAGTTTAGAAGGGTCTCAATGGCCAGTAAACATGGCTCCAGTAATAGCCAAGCAGGCGATGCGTTGCACAGCTGCCAGCTTGGTCCTACCTGCCCGTTGTATCCGATTTTATGGCTTTTAATAATTTTTGAGTATATTTTGATACCGTTATATCATCGCCTTCCGCTTAGTTTGAGAAATTACTCCCTACGATAGTAACTACCTTGACTATTTAAATGTATTTAAATATGTCATTTTTGTCAATCTAAGAAACTTTAGTATCGAGACCAACCGATGCAAGAAAACAGCTATTGAAAAAAATATAGTTGAATACACTCAAAAAAACCAGGTCTACAAAAAGCACAATTTTTTGGCTACCTTCGAGATGTGACCTGGATGGGCCGTGCGTTTAATTTGGTTCAATTCTTAGCATTTTTTGTTCATGCTTGCACTTGTAGGCCTGGGAATGTCCCGTGGAATCGTGAATTTAAGCTTCGCGTTCTATCAAACATGATAAACTTTCTGTTTGAATTTCCACCTTGTGGGCTTGACCTCTTATTTCTAGGATCATAGATCAGAGATAGTTTGCGAATGTTTGTGTCTATAAAACTTATCGGAAGAATATAAGGCGTCACATGTTCAGTGTTTGGTACTCAGTTGAATTACAAATAATTTCATAACAAAAAATATTTTTTACAGAAACTCAATAAAACCTAATCATACCTACGATAACAATAAAAATCTTTTTAATTGATCAGAAAATCCTTCCGGTCATCTCTAGCCTATCATATCAATCTGTTGCTTACTTTACCACCACTTATTTGAATATTCATAGACTGTGCTTGCTAGAATAATTTTCAATAAATGAAAACCTGTCCCCAAGCATACCGCACAAATACCTAAATTAGGATGCCAGTTACGAAGCGTCTAGCTGAACTTCTGTGAATGAATAGTTTAACTCGCTACCCTGAATCAAACAAAATAGACCTCCAAATAGAATAACTGAATATTTCGACTTAACGCTGAACTCCTTCCAAGTTATTTTAATTAAAAAGGAATTATAGAAGAGCCTGCAGTAGCTGCAAAGTTGTTTTGTTGCAATAAAGGCTGCATGCTCCTACTCCTACGGAAGCTATAATCAACGGCAGTAGCTATAATAAGAATAACAATCGATGCTTTTTATTCTATCTGTAAATGCGTTTATATCTGCGCGATACAAAATATGAATATGTTTATGATCTACAAATATTGCTGAACATACCTCATGGAAGGGAACATGGCTTTCTGTCAAGTTGGTAAAAATGAAATAGATCTACAGTTATGATGATCTGCAATAAATTCTTATACAAGCACAGTTTTTAATACCTTCAGAGATACCGCAACTTCCTAATATGTTGATGTATGTATGTTTTCTCATTTCTTCATCTATGTATATTTTACGTGATTTCGTAAAATGGTGAATGAGACCATATTAACTATAGTAGCGTTTTTGAACATTTTCCATGACTCGCCCCCTAGTATCAAAAAATATTTCGCGCCTCCCTGACCCTTTTTTCCATATACAGGGTGTCCCACGACGATTAAGACAAGCAATATATCGGAACTGGACAGTAGCAGCGAATTATAATTTTGGGTCTGTAAATTAGAGCAGATATAGTATCTTTTCATATTATTGTGTCACCCAAAGAGGTATTTGTTTTTGGTCACGTGACGTCCGATTCAAAAATTTTATACTGTGTAAGGCTTTCGCGGCCATAGTTTAAAGACTTTGTGGTTCTTGGATTTTAGGCCGGCGTCGTTTAGCGTTAAAGCTTGACGTTTTGCCGCCACGAGTGGATGGCATCTTCAGAAGCTATTTCACCTAGTATTATGGAAGTCGCCGAAGTCAAATAGCTTCTGAAGATGCCATCCACTCGTGGTGGCGAAACGTCAAGCTTTAACGCTAAACGACGCCGGCCTAAGAACCCAAGAACCACAAATTTAATCAAAAATTTTAATGGGACACCCTGTATATTTGTGACTTTTTGTGTTCCTTCCCATAAAGCAATTCCAACAAACTAGCAGATTTGGGGTCTAAAGTGATTAATTCAAGAGCTACAGGTACTTAAACGACTGTACCACTACCATTATGAAACACTACCAAACTAATTTAACTGAAGGGGTACATGTTATAGCCAATGGTAGTGGTACCATCCTTTAAGTACCTGTAGCTCTTGAATTAATCACTTTAGACCCAAAGTGTGCAGGTTTGTTGGAATTGTTATATCGGAAGGAACACAAAAAGTCACAAATATACAGGGTGTCCCATTAAAATTTTTGAATCGGACGTTACGTGACCAAAAACAAACACCTCATTGGGTGACACAATAATAAGGAAAGATACTATGTTTGCTCTTATATACACTCCCAAAATTATAATTCGCTATTACTTCCCAGTTCCGATATATTGTTTGTCTTAATCGTCGTGGGACACCCTGTATGTATTTTAAAAATATTTAATCCATACAAAACTTTTGGGCGTTTTCGTTATTAGAATCTGCTGATGAGACGTTATACTTGAGATTATGTAAAATCTGCAAATTTGGATAACTTTTGGTTAAAAAGAAAAACAGAGTACCCGGAGTAAACAACCCAAGCTTCAAGTATCTGATTCCATTTTCTGCCTCATGCTTGTACGAGTTGGCAATTTCACCACTAGCCCAAATAAAACGTAAACTAGGGAATAGCCTGAACCTTGAGAACGACTTAATAATTGCAAAAGTAGATCCAAGTTAGGAGAAACTGATTGAACAAACTCAAAGACAACAACATTAAAATGAACTAGTACTCGATGAGAGGTTTGTCTTTGTATAAATAACATAAAGGGTTATAGTTATGTTGACTTCTTCCTAATATATCTACCTTTTTAAATTTTATCGATTTGTTTCTCTCGACCTCCCGCGACGCACAGATTGTTAAACACTGAACTATAGGATAGTCTCGTATTCTGACAGTAATATCAAAACCGTATTCAGCAATGAATGAGTAACACCCTTTAAAGGGTCATATACTATCGCCCAGTGGATATAATACTGCAGGGCCAGACTGTTGTGTAGGTAACAAAATATGTGGGTGTGCACGTCATGGCTAATGTTGTACGGACCAACTAAGTTTGGATACCGGAAATAACTTGGCTGCAGTTAATCGTATAACTTCGTGAAATACATATTACTAGGTAAATCAGCTAAGACTAAGAGTTGGAAATTAATTTCAAGTTCCGCACGAGGCCACGGCTAGAAGGCTCAACGGTTACTGTCAATCATAGAAAGGGCTTATTCTCGAAAAATATGTGTGTAAAGGTACATTGTAAATATTGCCATAGTACACATTTGAATTTATTTTCATTTAAATGCTAATAACTCCGACATGAATTAACAGGATTAAACATATTAAGCCTCGTCTAAAAGAGCTCTCTTTGCCCAATTCATCTGATACATAATCTGATACCAATGCGATTTTGAGTTGGTAGGTATTGGGTGCCATTTGACGTAATTTCATTTTAAATATTACTCTTTATCTCTAATTAGTTAATGACATGACTAACCTTCAAAAGGTTTAGAACAAATTTAACTTCCTAACTTTTTTTTACAACAGAAAATATCAAAATATAGTATAATGATATATAAAATATGTGTTAAGTGTATAGGGAGGAAACCTTTGTCCCAATGTCTACAAAACGTAATAGAAAGGGCAAGAAATTATATTTTTATTTTCTGGAATAGATCCAGGTGACACAGTTGTCATCAGTTAGTTGGTATTTTTTTTGTTCAAGTTTTGTGATTGTTCGATTACTGTTAAATTTAGAACAAAACGAGATATACAAGCGAAGGACTACTTGGCACGGTAACTGTTAAATTTGAATATATAAGAAATGCTACGTTATATCAGGATAGAAGAGGGCAAGACGTAGGAGGCATAAAATACTGACAAAGTATATCGAAAAAAAAAGGACTAGGCCCTTATGTAGACCAAGTTACTTGGTTAATTTTAAATTTTGTGATAACGAGTGAGAGCATGTAAGAAGTAAAACAGCCTGGCATCGAATATCAAAGCCTCTCTGAACAAGTCGTCACTAGGATAGCCACTATACCCATTAACCAATTTTAGGAGGTAAATGTGAAACACGACAATTGAATCGGATGATCTGTTATTTATGAATACCTTTCTGAACTGGAATGTATTCGAACTCAAGTGGTGTTTCTTCATATTCTGTTCGACAGACGGCTGTATAACATCAAGTTCATCTCTTTCCAGAATATCATCGTGCCAAAGCTTAAGGAAGTTAGGGGTGATTATTATTTAGTTTGCCTGTCCGTTATGTGCTTTTTGTAAGCACAAAAGGAGAGCAGGTCGAAGAGCAGCGCTTAGGTCGACGTGAAAAAATGGTGAATGTGCCTGCATTTGTGCACACCCACCAAACCTTGGATTAAACTATACAGGGTGTTTCAGAACTATGGGATCAAACTTCTAGGGGTTATTCAGTGCAACAGTAGAAAACTTTTTAATATAGGGACCCATGTTCGGAAAAGTGTCCGTACGGTACTACGGCCCTAAGGAGCGTAAAATGTAGAAAGACGATGAATTGCCTAAATAGCCTTCAGTGCATTCACTTTTTGACTATTAAATCGATTATAATGCAATAAACATATACAAAATAGATAGCATATTATGAGAATGGAAAACAGTTCTATATATTTAGGATAATTATGTAAAACTTCGTAATTCATTATCAGCAAGTGTTTCCATGTTGAATAACATAATTATACAGTGTGTTCTATTAATAAAAAGCAGGTATGTTCGTTTGACATTTTGGAAATTCATAACTTGGCAATGCCGCAAACTCGAAAAAATATAACGACAGTTTCGGGTGTCTACCACAAAGTGCCTACTACGCTGACATATTTACAAAGCTACCCGATCGAATGTGCGTGTCAAGCAGACAAATAGCTCTTGTATTTGACTTTTTCGCCTACCACGACGTCAGACGTTTTTTCAAAAATCGTACGCTGTAAACCCACAGACCTCGCCTACTGAGCGAACAGCTTAGCCTAGAAATGTGCAGGTCATAATGCTTGCGCCTTTACGGATATAATTTATAAGGATTTTGCAAAATTATTATGTGATTGAAGCCGATAAAATTTAAAAATATATTTCATTTGTTAGATAACAAATATTGAAGAAATGTGGATAACTGATCTTAGGTATTAGTCCGGGATCCCAGGCCCATTTTCACTACTTACTACTAACAAGCTAATTTTGCGTGAGTAGCTTCATTTTGATGAGACGCCCAACTTTTTCCTTTACAAAAATTCTCGATTGCGGTAGCTAACAGGGGTAGCAGGGATGGAATATGTGAATTTGACGAGTGTCAAAAATTAATTACTAACAGTTAGTTTTTCAACTAAATCTTAAGAATGTGATCAACCTTATTAGAAAAAATGTTTATCCTACAAAATCTATGGTTTGATCACATTGTCCCCCTCCATCCAATGTGTACCAATAACAAAGTCATACAAATTTATTACTAACCTGCCTGATTTTTTCACTATTACTTCGTTAATATTTATACAATTCGACAGCAACATTGTCCTACAAATCACGTGGTATGTTATCCCGGTCCTACGACCAGAAGTTGTTAATACCACAAGACCATTTTTTTCATTACTAACTGTAGGACAAAATCTCACATAATAGGATATTGTGTTCTCTGACCAAACGAAATAATGTCCTACAAGAAAACAGGTATGTATCATTAGTCCGACAAGAATTGTGATTTTTCTACTTGTATTATAAAATGTAATCTTTGCCGAAATATATAATAAATAACTACTACTACTAAGCTAATTTTGCGTGAGTAGCTTCCTTTAGATGAGACGCCCATCTTTTTCATTTACCAAAATTCTAGATTGTGGTAGCTAACAGGGGTAGCAGGGATAAAATATGTCAATTTGACGAGCTTCAAAAATTAATTAGGTACTAACTGTTAGTTTTTTAATTAAATTTTAAGAATGTGATCAACATTATTAGAAAAAATATTTGTCCTACAAAATCTATGGTTTGATCACATTGTCCCCTTCCTTCCAACATGTATTAATACCAAGGTCATACAAATTTATTACTAACAGCCTGATTTGTTCACTATTGCTTCGTTGATATTTATAAGATTTGACAGCGACACTGTCCTGTAAATCACGTGGTATGTTATCCCGGTCCTACGCTCAGAAGTTGTCAATACCACATTTTTTCATTACTAACTGTAAGGCAAAATATCACATAAAAGGTTAACTGTGTTCTCTGTCCAAAGGATATAATGTGATTTGAACTGTTCCTCGAGCCTATTAGTTTCTAAGAAAAAACTTCCTTAAGGAATTTTACTATATGGATGACTTCTTGCGATAATAATTTCAACTTGTTTGTTATATATATGTTTGTTATATATTTAATGTATTGATTGTGCTGTAAATTGTGTATACTATTTTTGCTTCATGTCTGACCTTTTACACAATGTTCTGTACATTCTTACGGAAATGAACGTATCTATCTAAATAATGCTGCTCTGATCACATGCTGGAAAGAAAACTGCTCAAGCAAATCTTTGCATGGGCACCCTTATGGTCAACACCAACTTGGAATACATGATACACAATGCTCTGCAGTTCGTAATAAGGATCATTTCAGAGCGTAGGACCCGGATAACATACCAATCAATTTGTGGGACAATGTGGCTGTTAAATTATTTAAGTATTAACTAAGCTACCGTGAAATATAAGTTAGTAATCATTTTTTATGACCTCCTGATTGATACGTGCTGAATTTTGTTAAGACATATATTTGTTTTATAATGTTGATTACTTCCTTAAGATTTGCTTAAAAGGACCCACCGTTAATAACTTATTTTTGAGACTCGTTAAATAGACATACTTCATCCCTGCTACCCCTGTCAGCTACCACAAACGAGAATTTTCGTATAGGAAATTTTTGGACGTTTCATCGCAACGAGGCTGTCCACGAACATTAGACTTGATAGTAATTATTTTTACACCCGGGATTTGTACTACGACTTCTGAGCGTAGGACCAGAATAACATACCACGTGATTTGTAGGACAATGTTGCTGTCAAATTGTATAAATATTAACGAAGCAATAGTGAAAAAATCAGGCTGTTAGTAATAAATTTGTATGACCTTGTTATTGGTACATGTTGGATGGAGGGGGACAATGTGATCAAATCATAGATTTTGTAGGACAAACATTTTTTCTAATAAGGTTGATCACATTCTTAAGATTTAGTTGAAAAACTAACTGTTAGTAATTAATTTTTGACACTCGTCAAATTCACATATTTCATCCCTGCTACCCCTGTTAGCTACCACAATCGAGAATTTTTGTAGAGGAAAAGGTTGGGCGTCTCATCGCAACGAAGCTATCCACGAACATTCGACTTGATAGTAATTATTTTTACACCTGGGATTTGTACTACAACTTCTGAGCGTAGGACCAGGTTAACATACCACGTGATTTGTAGGACAATCTTGCTGTCAAATTGTGTAAATATTTACGAAGCAATAGTGAAAAAATCAGGCTGTTAGTAATAAATTTGTATGACCTTATTATTGGTACATGTTGGATGGATGGGGACAATGTGATCAAACCATAGATTTTGTAGGACAAACATTTTTTCTAATAAGGTTGATCACATTCTTAAGATTTAGTTGAAAAGCTAATTGTTAGTAATTAATTTTTGACACTCATCAAATTTACACATTTCATCCCTGCTACCCCTGTTAGCTACCACAATCGAGAATTTTTGTAAAGGAAAAAGTTGGGCGTCTCATCAAAATGAAGCTACTCACGCAAAATTAGCTTGTTAGTAGTAAGTAGTGAAAATGGGCCTGGGATCCCGGACTATATGCCCTACAGCTCCGCACCACTTATGCCTCTTCTGCCGCCACTGCTTCCATTTACGGTTCAAAGAAACAATGGTCAATCAAAGGTTTGGTGGATGTATACTACATTCACCATTTTTATAACTAAGCTCTTGTACTGTAGGTACAAAATCATTCATTTTTGTTGAATACCTCGAAAAGTCTAATTGATAGGCACCTGAGAGATGGACCTCTGAGAGGGTGTGCCATTCATTCATTGAAGCTTATTAGGTTGCTTATCAGGCTATGAACTTACCCTTCACCAGCTGGTTTGTAGATTGGAGAAGACGTTAGAACAAAAAGAAGTGGCCTTGGTAGCTTTCCTAGATATTGAGGGTGTATTCCCTCTCCACCTTAGAGGGTGAAGTGGTTACTGCTACGCTGAATGATATTTCGATATTTCTTATTTCCCTTATTGTAATGTCTGGTGGTGAATGAATTTCTCATCAGTCTGAGCAATATAGGTGTGTACGTGCAGGTCTATGCAAACTATCTCAGCATAGTGGTCAGGGGTCGATTCATGAATACTATCTCAGAGATAATGCTTTGGGCATTATGGAATCGTAGTGCAACGCGGTAGATCTATCGATTAATTCCAAGAAAGAAGACCGAGCTGGTTATGTTCACTAGAAGAAGGAAACTGGACGGATATATCAAACCAACCTTCTGTGGAACGTCACTTGAACTTCCTCATCAGTAAAATAACTAGCCGCATTTCTAGACTCGATGCTGAATTGGAGAGGCAACAATGTTTCTATAGTTTTGGAAATCGTTGTACGGGGGGAGGAGTAATTAGCAAAAAACAAAAATTTCCACTTATTCCTCAAACTTCGTTTTTAGGCGTTTTAGGGGTTCCTGATCATTTTCTACTTTTTTTGGGCGGGGGTGAATTTGGGGATTTCGAGGGGTGGGGGTTGTAAAACTTAGAAAGTTATTGTAGTCATAATAGGCTATCTATTGACCTGTGAATGGAAAACCTAGCGGCATAATACACATTGTTAGGCCCATCCGAGTGTCGTTTCAGATCGTTACATTATTATATTGCGTAACGCAACCATTATTGAATTGATTTTGATGAAATTTTGACAGGGTATTATTACCGCGACGAGGATAGAAAACACGCGCATTATGGAAAAATGATGTCAGTGGCGGCGCAGCAATAGTAAAAAAAACTAAAAATATAGAAACACCTCAAACTTCGTTTTTAGGCGCTTTAAGGGTTTCTGATCATTTTATACTTTTTTTTGGGTAAGGATGAAATTGGGGCGGTTGGGGGGCGGTGGGCTGTAAAACTGAGAAATCTCGTTGTATTCATAATAGTTTGTCCATTCACCTGTAGAAGAAATACCTAGCGGCATATTACACTTTTTTAGGTCCATCTGAACATTGACTTGCCTATTACAGAAACCAATATCGTGATGTATAAATACGAGTTTTGCTTAATTTCGTTCTATGTATATTACGTAAAGCGAGAATTCTTGAATTGATTTTGATGAAATTTTGACAGAGAATTTAGTGCCGCGGCGAGAATGGAAAACGCGTCTATTTTTGAGAAATCGTGTCAGTAGCGGCGCAGCAATAATAAAAAACTAAAAATATAAAAAAGCTCAAACTTCGTTCTTACATGGGTTGGAATCTCCTGATCGTTCTGCAACGTCCAATTAAAGTATGTAGAAAAAACTGCGGCGTCCTAGCTTCTGAGGAGGGAGACGCAAGAGACTATTTACGAGAGTTTTTGTGTTGGATGTTTTTTTGCGGGCGGGTGGGCGATGATTTGGTTGCAAGGGATTTCAAACTATAGCTTCATGCAATGGGAAAATAATAAAATTTCATCATCATTATGTGTGGGAAGTACTGAGTCAATCAACTTGACTCCATTTTTTTGCACAACATGCATCTTAGGTGATCATCAAAAGGAATTTTGAAAGGCAGCGTAGTGTGTCCGAAGCTAACGGAAATATATATTACTTCCCGTCCTAACACACTGGAAAAGTATTGCCAATGCAAACATTTTCAGTTTAAGATACCTCTTTCAGACCACTTATGGACCCTACATCACAAGAATATGTGACTCTTTTCGGTATTGAAATGCAATTTGAATTTAATGAATTAGTTTCAGCAAATTGAAATGTAGACGAAGACGGACATTTTTTGAAAATTATAAAGGAGTGATTCCAATCAAAATTGCCCGTACTACATCTTTAGGCATTTAGGATCTTGGCATTATCCAAAACTTTTGAGGCTGACTAAAAACAAAAAGTGTTTGATTTTCAAAGAGGAACCTGATAAACATCGAACCAATGGTGCATCTTTAGTATTATATTCGGTTTTTGGTAATTTAATGGAGGTGAGTGTGAACAATACCTCTGACATCATTGTGTGTCACAAGTAGCAAAAGAAAATGCCACAAATTTGGTTCAGTTTTATTTGAATTAAGAAAAAAATAAGTTAATCGGTGATTTCGCCAAATGCTTAGTCTGAGCATTGCCATATTGCTTAGTAAAGATAGAAATGCGAATGAAGGAGCTTTAATGAAATATAACAAAACTCATTTCAAAGTGAATATGATTATGACTCAGCCCATACAAATGTAAAAAAGTACTTCTTTGGTAGTAAAGAATAACTAATTTTATCCTATTTATCATCAACAACCTCCATATTTGAGCCAAAAGGTAAGCAAAGTATTGTTTTATATTCTATAAAACCACGTTTAACCTACTACCATTAGTTTCACGGATCTCTTTGCGAGATAATCCGACAAATTACTACCAAGCAACACACGTCAGCCTTCTAATTAATAACAAAATATGGTATTACAAATTATTAAGGACAGTCTGCCAGGAGCACTGCAGACTCTGTATGCATGCATAATGAACAGGTGCAGGAGCGAAAATTTTATAATTAAAGGAGGGAGCCTTGTGGTGTATTTTCATGATGCAAAACTCGCCCTTAGCATACACAATTTTGTAGGCGATATTACGAGTAAATAGATATATACCTGGTATTCTGTGAGCGACATAATGTAGTGGGTGGGTTTTGCGTACTTTTGACGAAGTGTGAGTGTCTGTTTTTTATTTGCACAGAACAGTTAAAGGTTTTTAGAGCCAGGCGCAGATCGCGATGGAACTGTTCCATTGACCTTTAGCGCTCCAGGTATGAGTATTTTTACAAATTCGGCATACTAAGTCCTCTCAGTCGTTAGATCTGCAAAAATCTACCATGATAATGCTTAGTCCACTTCATTGTGGTAGGAGGTATTATAGTACAATTTACACCAACGATGTTTATCTACCATGAACATATATCATTTAAATTTATGTGCAAGTCGTAGTCTACTGTTAGTAGTATATTTGACCAAATCTTCATCCATTTGTCATCGTTTATGCGGTTAGCAAAGCTGTGAGTTCCGCCGCAAACATTGCAAGCAGTTTGCGTATCCCCTCTTCTCTGTATGTATAATTTTCAAAGCACATATCTAAATATGAACTGCCGGCGTCTCTTCTATCAAGCAATCGCAAACGTAGTCATCAATCATTGTTCTGGTGCAACAGGCGATGATCTGTAGCTATATAGACTTACCAACGCAATGTTTTTCGATGAGTTGTTTAAAATAATTGTAAGTAATTGTGTAAGATATGTTTTTGCTGCGAACTGGTTTATTTTGGTCAAAAAATTCAAGAAACATTTTGTTTTTTTGAATGAAACAGGGTATCGGAAATAAATTTTTAAATGATAAACAAATAATAAGACAAAAAGTTGCATTGGAAATAAATTTTTGGGGGTTACGTTTTCCACCCCTTACAACCATGGCATAAACCAAATAAATCACTGGATAAGCGTCTTTTTGGTAGTAGAAAATGTCAGGTTAATTACAACATTGTAACTTTTTTAGTACAACTAATGGTTTTCGGTTTTTGTATGATGTATGAATGCCAGTTTTTCGGAAACAAATTGTCTGCATGATTTTTAGAGAGTTGCGCTACTGTATAATTGGATATACTGTGCCAATAAATTTACTTTTCTGACTTTCATCACACATTTTGGAGTAAACTCATCCATCCGCTTGGAGAGGCTTAAGTCGTGAATCTCCAAATTTCTAAGGCAGTCGATTTGTTATGACTTGCGGCTCTCATCTCACATCTTGCGGCCCCTAAAAGTTTGCGATTGGTTATCGGATTTGCTCTCTGATGATACAGTCGCTGCCATGGCACCTAGGTGGTCCTCTACCGTCTATAACATCAACGCGAAAGTTCCGCAAAGATCAATTTTGACTCCAATATTTGTTCGCCTTTATATCAACAGCCTATCTTCTAGCACTGTAAACCCAATTCATAATGGGTGATTTTTTAAGAGCTTGGATTTTGAAAATTGAAAAAAATACATACGTCTTACAAAAGTGAATAAAGTATTTATTTGGATCGATAATTCAATGTCTGCCATTTATTTTTTAAAGATTATTTCATGCAAATGTTGACCGTGGCTGCGCTTTAAATGGTCCATCCTCGTAGTTCAATTTTGGCACACTTTTTCCAACACTGCGGCCAATATTTCACCAATAACGCGTTCAGTGTTTCTTTCCAAGGCAGCAGTTGTGTTTGGTTTGTCTCTGTAGACGAGAGATTTAACGTAACCCCACAAAAAAAATGTAGTGAGGTTAAATCGCAGGATCTTGGCGGCCAATTGACGAGGCCAAAACGTGAGATTGTTCACCAAACTGGCGTCTCAATGAGTCCATTCCAATCCCAATCGGCAATTTTGCTTGTTTAGGTAGCCATACAGCCAAAAGTGGGCTTCGTCGCTGAAGATAATTTTTCGATAGAAAAGCAGATCTTCTCCTAACTTTTCCCCATTCACCGAAAACACGACGCGATCGTAGGTCGCCTGGCTCCAATTCTTGCGTCAGCAGTATTTTGTACGGTTTTAGGCCAAGATCCTTGCGCAAAATTTTCCAGGTGGTCGAATAACACAAACCCAATACGTGCGATGGGCGACGGATGGACATTTCACGATCCTCGTCAACACTGGCAGATACAGCAGCAATATTCGCTCCGGTGCGCACACTGCGGACACAGGTTGGTGGATTGATGTCCAGTATAGTGAAATTGGTTTGAGATTTTCTCACAAGGCCTTGAACTGCTTGTTCCGTGGGCCGATTATGACGACCATGAATTGGACGCAATTTGTGAAACACATTTTTTGCTGAGCACGAACTTTGATAATAAAATTCAATGATTTGATACTGAGTATTTCTGACTTTGACAGACGCCACCAACCGTACGTCAACTGGCAAAAATCGTAACCTCAAAAACTAACTACTAAAAAAACTACCCGATAGTTCCGCGGATGCATTCAGGCATTCACAGCAATATACCCAGATTTCCGAAATTTTTTGTTTTAACAGCACGAGTATTTATGAAAACATTATTGGAATTATCTGCTAGCAATCTTTGGTTGCCTCAAGTAAACCAGTTTGCAGAAAGTCCAATGAAGCATACGGAAAGACAGCCAGCGTAAGCTATTAGACATCACGATCCAGTTCTGGTATGGAACAGTGTGCTGTTGGATAATCACTGGCTTTAGAAAATGGTACCTTAAAATATTTTGTGATGTATTATAATTATCGTACTGTGTATGCCTATACCTCGCCACAAGGCTCGGCCTTGTAGGGGTGGCATTATTTGTAGTTCTCTTGCAAATAGATGAAATGTGAGAAGCAGGAGCGTAGAAGCCTGATAACTGCTGCAGCTCTGACAAAGGACCTTGAGAGCATAAGCGCTCGGGTGCTTTGGGTGCTCAAGAATAGGCATACCATCCTGATGAACAGCCAGACTTTGCCAAATTTGTAGGTGACGTGACGTGGAGATTGCATTATTATGCAACAAACATGATAATCATAGTCCATTCCACTGATCGGTATGGTTATTTATTCGCTTACAGCAAGTACTTCTCCGGGGATCAACTATTATCTTGTCCATACGCAGTCTAGTTAGGCAAGAGGAATTCGACTAGTTGATGGTATCGCCTTGGTGCGCCCCCACCAGTCCACCTTCACCTTTTTACAGGAATTTTACTAGACCCTGTTCGTTTGAGTTCTGTTTCATAATTCCAATGATCACCAACCTATTAGATGCTCTATCGGGGCAACTCCATCCCATCCCAACGCTGTCATACTTCATACATCGAGAAAACTGGGGTACGACTGTAGATTTGTTCCCAGGGTACCCAGGGCTTGGTCCGGCCTGCCATTCTTCTTCTTCATAGGGTGCCACTTCTTACGAAGGTTGGCGACAATCATAACAATTTTCACTTTATCAACTGCGGCTCTAAATAATTGTGTTGTGGAGCAGTTATACCACTTACTCAATTTACGAAGCCACGAGGTGCGTCTTCTTCCTACATTGCGTTTGCCGTCGATCTTTCCTTGCATAATGACATGGAGAATTTGATATCTTTCACCTCTCATTATATGCATGGCCCAGGCACGCCCAGGTATTGCAATTTTCTTATTTTAATGTCTGTGACCAGTTCTTTCGTTCTGGAGAACTGTCTTAAAACTTCCTCGTTGGTAACATGATCTATGTACGATATTCTCAATAGTCGCCTATAAAGCCATATTTCAAAAGCTTCTATTCGTTTCATCATGGTTTCTGTTAGTGTGGCTGCCTCTATACCATATAACATGATAGAGAACACATAGCATCTCAGCATACAAATCTTGGAGTTCCTTGCTCAGAGACTTATTACAGAAAAGCTGTTTCATTTTCATGAAGGCATTCCGGGCGATTTCTATCCTTGTTTCTATTTCTACATATGAGTCATTATTACAGTTGATAGTTAACCCGAGATATTTGTATTTATATATTCTCTCTATTACTTGGTTAGATACCTTCAAGTCACGATGAATATCATTTTGCTTGGTAAGAACTAGAAATTTTGTTTTATTTATGTTCATGTTCAGCCCATATCGCAAGCAGACGTCATGTACCTTCTGTGTGATTCTTTGTAGGTCTTGTATGTTTTCTGCCAACAACACTGAATCGTCCGCGTATCTTAGGTTACTGATAGGGACTCCACCGACAGTAATCCCAGCTGACTCATCTTGTAACACTTCCTTCATGATAGTCACCGAGTACAGGTCTGCCAGGATGGATGCATTGTCGAGCTTGTGGACTTTGGACTGTTGTAAGCCTGAATTAACAAACTTTTTCAAACCTAACCTATTCAAAGCAGTCGCTGTACGCTAGTAGTGGTGATGAGGAGGCGAATCCAGATAATATTAGGCTACCTTTGCTCCTTTTTACTAACACCACTAAACCAACACTGAAAACACTAAAATCCTGCCTCCTAGAAAGCTCCTTGTTGAACCTATCAGACCTCTTGACGAAAGCTAGTATGTCCGCCCATCTCGCTGAATATAGTGACTCCTCCCCGAACTCCGTCGTGCCAAATATTTGAACCCTTAGGTTGCAATACACAGCACATCTACCCAGAAGGTAGAAAGCTGTCTCGTTCAGGCGGCAATGACCAGTCAGAACCTCCAAGTCGCTGTACACTTTTATGTATGTTTTGCCTTCGCAACTGCTTAGCTATTCAATAGTAATGCCTTTCTCAGGAACTTCATAATATGCAGGCCAGTACTGTTTCATAGTGTTTTATTTAAAGAGTAAGTTGCTATTATAGACCTTGGTATGGGCAGTTGAACTATACTGCTTATTTTTCAGTTAAGACCTTAATGAAGAGCAACACAGCGATTTTTTCAAAAAAGTTTTTGAGTGTGCAATTCTTCAAATGTTGCAAAATCATACATTCTTCAAATGTCTGTAATCCAACAGCCAAACACGATGTCAAAACAAGGCTACTGTTTTGCCCTAGTCAAGCTTTATTCTTCAATTTGCTTTTGAGCCATTACTGTAAGCTTAGAGGTAACGTCAGGAGCTTCTACATGCGAAAAGCATTTTCATGGTGACATTTGGCTCTTACCTTTGGACGTAACCTTTGGACTTTACCTTTCGACCATTGGACTTACCTCCCCTTCTTTTGGACACTCATACTGGATAACGGAAATATGCGGTCACGCCTCCTGGCTAACACATGAATACGTATTTTGCTGGCGTCTCAAGTTCCCGCGCTATACCATAGACCTTTAAGGTAAATCACCCCAGAGATATATTTACAGTTTATATTTATTTCGGATTGCTTACTTAGGAGGTCTCAGGCGAAATGTTCAAATAATTGTTTTTCTGTCATTTTGTAAGTTCGCAAGGTTACTTCCTAAGAGCCGGCAAGAAAGGAAATACAATTATCTTATTTATTCAAGAGGTCATCTTTGAAATGAAACGGGGGTTAATTAATAAGAAGAAGGATCCGAGAATAATTATATTAAGGATACAAGCAATAACTAACTTTTTCAAGGCCTGCTTTTTAAAATATTATTCATCATCAATTAGCGTTCTGTAGACCTGTTTCAACAACCTTAAAGTAAGAGTGATGCATTAAATGAAAAGCAGTATTCACCTAATTTAAGCTCTATTATTACCCGAAACTCTAGTATTTTATTCCCTACGGAACAGCCTAATAAGCTCATTAAAATAATGGTGCTTCGAGGCCCAGTTCCAAATTTCCAACCGTTAAATCATTTCTCAAGTTCCGCGTTAGGTACTTTAGAGTTCGCTTCGTAACAAGGTTACCCTGCTGTCTCGGCGCTATTCATCAGTTTAGCTGGTAAAGTAATGCCGAGTGGCAAAGTGCTTACGCTGGCGCTGCATTGTTGGCGTTTCACCTGAGAATGCAATACTACAAGACACAAACAAATACAGTAAGGTACGTACTGTGTAAGGCTTTCGCGGTCATCGTCCAATGAATTTGTGGTTCTTAGGTTTTTAGGCCGGCGTCGTTTAGCGTTCAGGCTTGACGTTTCGCCACCACGAGTGGGTGGCACCTTCAGAAGCTATTTCACTTCGGCGACTTCCAAAATACTGACGGCTGGAGGACCTGCACCTGTATTTATACCTGCTAACGGTGACGTGGCCCAGCCAGGTAGCATTGGCAGCCCCGCCTTCTTGCGATATGGCAGTGTCTTCAGGTCCTTTAGGATGGGCACCCATGTCCGGTTGACTTTCTGTATTTCTTCTTTTCTATTGGAATTATTGTGGTGTTTTTGTATCTCGATGGCTTCTCTGTTGAATCTGGCGTAGTATGCATATGTTGCGGCAAGAACCGGAGTTTCTTCAAACTTGATCTTATGGCCTCCTTCCTTAATAGCATGTTCGGCTACCGCTGATATATGTCCGTATAACCTAGTCGACAGCTAGCCTTATGTTCTGCGATCCTTGTGTCCATCGATCGCTTTGTTGTTCCTATGTATAGACTCTCACATATACATGGTATGTGATAAACCCACGGAGTGAGTGGGTCTCTTTTATCCTGTACCGTTCTCAAATACTCCTGTACCTTTCTTGTGGGCTTGTGGATGGTCTTGACGTTTTCTTTTCGTAACATTCCTCCTATTCCGTCTGTTATTCCAGGCACATAGGGTATAAAAGCTTTTGCTATCGATTCAGGTTCTTGTTTTGCCCTATTTCTTGTCATCGTTCTTGTTATTTCTTTTTCTGTATAGCCGTTTGCCTTAAGAGCGTTCTTTAGGTTTGGCAGTTCGGTGTCGAGTTCCCCATTTCACAGTAAGGTCCGCTTATAACAAGGTCATCAATGCCAAAATATGGAGTGGTTAGTAGCAGACGTAAGAAGGTGAACCCAAATAATATGTCTACAAATGTTTATTTTGTATTCAAGTGCAATATTTGCATTTGAGGTTCACTTACAGTTTCCGACTACATTCACATACTGCGGTGTTCCAAGTGCAATGCTCATGATCATACTGTGAATAACTGTAATTTGGAGTTAGTTTGTGTAAAGTACTTGCAATGTCATAAGATTGCCGATTGTAAATCGACTTCTGAAGAATGCGTAACCTATATAAAATTTAACAAGAACAGAAATCAATTGTGTATAGTGTGGCTGTATCCAAAAATTATATCGAAAAACTGAAAAGTCATACAGATTATGGGTAATGTAGGTACCTGCTGAAATTCGCACACATTAATACTCGTTTTGTTCTACCGTCAGATATAAACTTGCATTCAACAGGCACGTGTGGCCATGACAAAGCTTACTAAACTACAGCGTGACCATAACATCACTAAAGTTACCAAAATGTCGCTGGTTCAGTCTCTTTGTTCTCCATATTTTTGTATGCCTCGGAAACTTTGGCTGTTAAAAAGGCAGACCGAGCTGGCATAGATGCTTTTGAAATGTGGACGTGGAGAACAATGCAGAGAGTTCCTTATACCTCTCACCGGACAAACGTTTCCATACTGGATGAGCTCGGTAATTCAAAGAGACTACCCTCCATTGTGACGACGAGAATGCTTACATTCTTCGGACATGTACTTGTAGTTCAGGGTCATGCCCCAAGTGGGCGGAGCCCTGACCGTTCCCCTACATGCTGGGTGGCTATGACGAAACAGTTGCTGGATATGAGTATCAAGGGCGCCACTGAATTGACAGTAAATCGCGAACAATGGAGAGATACAGTTCTCAAAACTATTGATAATATTCGTGTCGGCAATACTCTCGCTTAGACCTAATGCATTTTACGAGTTCACAACATTTCTGTTAAGACATTGTGACTATGATGGTTACGAACTTGTCCCTTATGGTTGAGGAAGCGATTTTTATGCAGCAGCTGAAGCTGAAACATGGCTGATATCTGATATTCCTTAATCTACAGTATCTATCCCTGGCTACCTACTTTGTACATTAGACCAAATCAGTCGGTGTATATAACATACTTCATATCACACTCTGTAACTTATTTGGTAGGACTTCCTCTAATCGTACACCTTTCTGTGATGATGATGATGTATCAGTTTTGAGTCATTTCATTGTGAATTTTTTGATCGGCAATCAAGTCAGTCATTACTTTTCTTCAAATAACTTACATCAGCTGCTATCAGATTAAGTTATGTTTGCCTGCCATTGTCACAGATCTTCGTCATGTTGTTAGCTTTTGTCTGAGCTAGGTGTATGCACTTATTGTTATAGGGCATCAGTTATAGTCCTAATTCCTTATATCATCAATTCAGCGACGCTGAGTGATTTACGACCAATTATGTTTTGCTACAAAATACAGGGTGTCCCACGACGATTAAGACAAGCAATACATAGGAACTGGGTAGTAGTCGCGAATTATAATTTTGGTGGTGTAAATTAGAGCAAATAAGCAAATATAGTAATTTTTTTTATTATTGTGTCACCCAATGAGGTATGTATTTGTTTTTGATCACGTGACGTCAGATTCAAAAGTTTTAATGGGACACTCTGTATATTTGTGACTTTTTGTGTTCCTCCCGATAAAACAATTCCAAGAAATTAGCACACTTGTGGTGTAAAGTGATTAATTCAAGAGCTACAGGTACCTTAAGGACTATAAGCTTATTTCAAAAATTATTTTTAACTTTTTAATTCAGTTAAGTAGAGAAGCCTTGCTTGACTTCGCTGAGGTTAAAATAAAGTCCTTTATTATTATTATTATTGTTATTAGTTCTTTGAAAGCGCGTTCTTAGTTTTTTAAACTTATACTGGTTTTTCTCAATTAGCCCAAATTATGAATAGTATTACCCTTGGGCGGTATGAAATACCACTATGGTATTTATTATGTCTGTGACGGCTACAAATTAGTTTGTAAGGGTTGATTTGTTTATAATACTCGAGGGAGCAACAATGTACATAGCTCGTTGGAAATTGTAATTCGTACATTCATTACGTTCCTACACTCGCAGCTGCAATGTTCACGCTAAACTAATATCATGCGAAATATAGCGGCCATATCTGCTTTGTAATACACCGCTTGTAGTTACCATGAACACCGGCCTGAGATACGTATATGAGCTGTACAAAATCAGATATCTTTCACACCTTTCTAAATTTTATTGGTACACGAGGGTTGCTCGGCAGATCTTTGCTGCCGCCTACTCTTTATTAGTAAAATATGATCTTACAGTCCTTCCAGCTGGCCAAACCTTCGGTTTCAGCTCATACTTTGGCCAAAGAGTGTGTTGTGTGTTGTGTCAGATTGCTCCTCGGCCGTGTCTTGTACCTCTACTTGGTAGTCTGATAGTTCCTCGTCCCTTCCCATCCTTATCACAGCTATCATATACAATCTCAAAACTCTAAGTACCATCAGACACTCTGTACTTTATTTAATATTAATAATGCCTTCCGCATTTGCCTCTGTAACTGTAACTGCAACTTGAAAAACATTTTTCTGGGGGGATTTGCTTGCAAAGAATAGGAAAAGATTATAAATGCGAAATAAAACAAAACATTTTCCTTCCACCTTTACCTTGTGAGCTCTACCTTTTCCTCCTACCTTTACCCTTGAAGGGAATACTTCGTTTTAGCTCTTACTGACTCACTGGAGAGAGGTTATGCAGAACCTCTGACTGTCCGTCCGGCCGTCCGTCCGTCCGTCCGTCCGTTCGTTTGTCCGTATACAAAAGGGTAAGGGTTCGTTTTAGCGAAACCCGAAACGGGCGTTGAGATTGGTGTCAATCAACGAGGGATTGACGCCCTGAGTCGAACGATACCACTCCCAGACTGAGGAAACGTTCCGGTGAAAAACTACATCGCTTTGAAGATTCCAAACCTAACCTACCTTAACCAAACGAGTTGGATTATTGAAGCTGCAATGGGTTCTAATCGACTCGGCTTGAAGTTCTGAGACGAACTAGATCATTACCAGCGCGAGAAAACATTTTGGTGAAAGTCTATGCTACTTTGAAATTCACAAATTCCAATAGCTTACCTAATACAAAGTGAGCAAATCGGTTCAGGTAAAAAGGTGTGTCTAGCGAGTCAACCTGGTATATTGACTTAAATTGTACCAAATATAGACTGCACCACCTTTTATGTTGATTCTCAATTGGAAATTAATCAAAATACGTTCCTCTGGGCCCTACCCCGCATGCTATGGAAAAACCGAACAAGTGAGAATCCTACTTGGGAAACTTGTGTTGCTTAGACTATTCAAAATATTCAAAGACAGTGACGTCTGGGAGGGCCGGGCCTCCCAGGCCCCCCGTTATACGTTTACACAAACCTAATTCAACACATATTAACCTGGTTTTCGGTTATTCATATTTCTTCAATAGCTTTAACATGAAACATTTAAAGTATCATAACTTTTTTTATTTTCCATTTTAGGATGTTGCGACTGGTGGCGTTGTGTTGTACTCGTCTAGCGCTTTCGCACGATATATAATTTGACCACATATTTCATTAAAAATCATCGAAATATCAAAGTAATTTTGAGGTTAGGTTTGAAATTTTAAAGTGGCGCAGATTTTCATCGGAGCGTTCCCTCAATCTTGGAGAAGACTAATTCGACTCAGGGCATCAAGCAGGATTGATTAACACTTATTTAACGACCAATTAAACTGAATTTAACCTCAATAAGTTGACCGTTTGGCATAAGTGAGGTTAGGTACTGAAACTTTAAAGTGTCATAGAATTTTACCGGGGCGTTTCCTCAGTCTAGGAGTGATGTCGTTCGACTCAGGGCGTCAATCCGCGTCGATTGACACCAATCTCAACGCCCGTTTCGAGTTTCACTAAAACGAACTCTAGCCTACAAAAGATAGCCAAAACTACAGATGCTAGAGAAAAACTAAATACAGATTCGAAATCAGCATGAAAAAGCTAGTCCGGAAAGAAATCCGGTTTTGTCAATATCGCTTCCGGTTTAAGAAAATGAATTAAATTACGACAGGTAACTGACCACGTATTATGTACGATATACTGATATTCCTGAAGCACAGGCAGCGTGACCGAGCGGTTAGGATGCTAGGCGCCAGTCCGAAAGGGCGTGGGTTCGAATCTTGCCGCGGTCAAAACTTTTTTTTACTCTAGTAAGTTCTATCCTACTTTTTTATAAATACGGACTATTGTTTTTCATTTTTGGGGCTACGGCAAAATATTTATATGGTGTTCGTAATGCTTCACGCAACTTCAAGGGGCCTGGTTATGGTAATTACAGAATCAAATTACTTGATACCTAGATTTGGACTCGGTCAATTATTGACCTCCACTTGGATCCTAATAGGAAGTTGGTCTATGCTCCATCATATAGATCTCCAGGACTGTCAGAACACAACCTCTTGTAATTTAATATCCGCACATCTGAAACGTAGATTTCTAATCGAGTTAAGTCTGGCTCATGTTTCACAGGAAAATGGAAACAAGGGTACTTTTTTCAATATACAGGGCATGGCGTGCCCGTTGTTCTCTCCAAGGCTGATCACCCGGAATTGCGTTTGACGATATACTTACGTTCAGTCAGATAATTCTTGCACGACTGTTTGAGGGCCACAACGTCTGTAATTTCACTTTCCAGAAATATACATTTAGAAGCCCAAAATAGCAGAAAAATGTATGTTGGTCACTCAACATTTTCGAAGATGTCTTCAAAATCGAATCGTTGTGTAGACCGTTTTTGGTCTAATTCTCTAGCTTTTGTTCATTTTTGTTCACTTCTACTATCCTACAATTGGATATTCCCAGGCGTATAAGATACTCTAGGATTTAAATAGGCATTTAACTCAATATCGCAGTAAACAAGACACGAAAATATTGTACCTGCTTTCCTAGTTTCTCACTGGACATTTGAAGTTGTTAAATCAAACATCGTTTTTGTAGACATTTTTAATCCGTAAAATCCTCTTGTTGGACACTGTTTGAAAGAAAGCACAGTTATCATGCCTATAAAAAACGTAACAGATTATCAATCCTCTCACGCAGCTTTCACCATCCACCCACAAGCTAAACACCCTTTTCAGCGTGGTTTCTTAATACACTAACATGATATTAGCGTTTTATCATCTTATTTTCAATTTATGCTACACATGTTCTAAGATTTTTCATTTAGTTCGAGTAGCACGACTGGCGTTGGTAATTTGTCTTCTGACTCTTCATCTACGTCTTGCGACCCTCATTGTTCGCCGCTCTGTTGTAACAGATTTTACCATAACAAACCTAGCATCTACCTTGAACAGTAGTTGCTGATGCGAATAATCCACCATGTTTCTTACATGTAGCTTATATTAATGTATGATGGACATATCTTGCTCCAGCTCCACTTTTTTTACTTCCCAAACCGATAGGTGAGGGAAGTATTGTGATCGCGAAAACTTTCGATTTTGAGATAATATATTTTTGGGCGTTTTATGATGCCTACTTAACGAAAATCCACGTCACTCATTTCCGTCGTCTGTCGATCTGTCTGCCTGTCGGTCTGTCTGTTGGCGTTTTCCTAGCCTCCTAATCTCAGTAACTGCTACATAGATTTTGTTGAAATTTGGGTAGTGATATGGTACAGGGTCGTAGTAGGTAATGTTGCTACAATTTTCAAAATCGATGCATGAGTGGCGGAGTAATTAGCAAAAAACGAAAAATTTCAAATATGCCTCAAACTTCGTTTTTAAACGTTTTAGGGGTTCCTGATCATTTTCTACTTCTTTTGGGGTGGGAGGTCAAATTAGGGTAGTTGGGGGGGGGGGGATTGTAAATCTGAAAAATTTGTTGTACTCATAATAGGTTGTCGACTGACCTGAGAGAGAAAGACCTAGCGGCATAATAAACTTTTTAGGACCATCCGAACATAGCCTTGCAGAAACCAAGCGACTTGAACTTTCTGATGCATACAAAATACATACGAGTATTATTTTGGATCGTTCTGTATTGTGTACGTGGAAACTTCTGAATTGACTTTAAGGACATTTTGACACAGATTTATTACCGCGACGAGTATGAAAAGCGCGTATGGTTTTTAGAGATCATTTCAATGGCGGCGGGGCCATAATAAAAAAAACTAAAAATATAAAAAACACGTCAAACTTCGTTTTAGACGTTTTAGGGGATCCTGACGATTTTAATTTTTTTTTTTTGGTTGGGGGTGAAATTGGGGTGGTTCGGGAGTGGGGGTTTGTAAAACTCAAAAATTTGTTGTATTCACGATAGATTGTCCATTGACCTGTAAAAAAGCACCTAGTAGGATAAAACACTTTTTTGCGGTTACTATACTATAGGACTATAGTTTCATGCTATGTGAAAATAAAACTGGTATCATCGGAATGTGTGGGAAGTACTGAGTCAATCAACTTGACTACATTTTTTTGAGTATACACAAGGTTTTGACGACAAAGCAAGAATTATTTAACATATTTCACTAATTGATGTTTTTTTTTATTTTCAGATCATTTAGCAAGGTCATTGAGGCAGTGAGGTGAAGAGCCCTGCTCAGGGCGCCGCTGATGCTGCAGGGTGGTGCGGGGGCCTCGGTCAGTGGCGTGAGGCCATGCCATGCGAGCTAGGCGGTCCCCCCTTGAGCGCGCTTCTCGATCACATTACCCCTCACGTTCATGTGCGACAATTCCATCACACTGACGGTGAGTTTATTCTTGTTAATTCCTCTAGAGCAATACCCTCTTCTTCGAAATTAGTCGCTACAATGTACAAACAGAACTTCAGACACATGTTTAGTCTAACAAAAACACAACGCTATACTACCAAAGCATATGCACATTATACGATATTAAGCAAGTGGGGCTCCAAACTTAGGCAGCCTTCAAAACGTAGAAAGTTCTCATTACGCTGCGAATGAAGTTTAACAACGCGTTTGCATTTTACTTAGAACACGGCATCTGAGAATTTCAGTTGCTATTATGACAAACCGTATTAATTAAGTTTCTAAACGGTGTTTTATTGTATAAAATGTACAAGTTGGGTACCAAAAAGAAAAGTTAAAACAATAGTTTTAGAGAGCTTGTGTTTGCAGTAATCCGCGAAAAATGTAATTACACAGGATTGGTCAAGCACGTATCCATGATTTAGTTTTTGGGGGGTCCAGGCGGTCCCGGTCCAGATTAGCATTGGCATATTTTAATCTTACTTGACTTGACTTGACTTAGGTGTGAATTTTTGTTGAGTACATTTTTAGCAGTCTTGTATAACGGGAGGGGTGTCCGGACACCCTGGAACACCCGCTAAATACGTGCTTGGAATTGGTAATAATAATATTGTGTATTATATTCAATAGTATAATTCTTCTAAAAGTTGCAACTGACATCTACTACTTCTACGTAAATTCCACTGCTTTCGATTTATATTGTTTTTAAAAAAACAGTTAGCTCTACTAATTAAGAGCATATATGAAAATAAAATAAACATTCACTTTAGTCTAAGAAAATTCCATCACACTGTTGATGATTTTCCTTTTGTTCATTTCATTAGAGCAAAATCACTTCGTTGTTGTTTTAGCTTTCGAAATCAGTCGCTAGAATGGACTACCGTTTAAACACAGCACACATCAGGCATAAAGTACTCGCGCATCAGTTATATTTATTTAAAGGTACAGACACCGTTCATATCATAAATTCTTCTTATATTCTGAGCAAAAGCTTTAGGTTTACATGACGCACCTAAATTCGACCTTTTCCAAGTTATCACGTTTGTAAAAGTATAAACCGTATTAAGGCTGAGATAATCTACAAATACCTAAGAAGATAAAAGAGAAGCTTTAGAGTTTTTAAGTTTCCATCAATAATTCAAGTAATCAATTACACAGGGTTGATCATAGCCAAGTCCAGCCACGTTCACCAAAGCTGCATTCTTCAATGGACTATACCTCGGAATACACTGTATGTTGTTGTATAATTAAATTTTTTCCGAACTGTAAGTAGGTACGTCATATTTGAAACCACTTTCAGGGTACGTACCATCCCCTCTCAACCATAAGTATTTTACAAATCGCCTCTGAATACTTTCAATTTAGTTGCGATGAACTTCCTAAAGCAGGACACCATATCATAGAGCAATACTCAATTTTGGCTCTTACAAATGAATATACAATATGAAGGTATCTACATTATCAAAGTTGCTGATTATGAAGCCCAAACTCTAGAACCTGCAGAGCTTCAAATCTAACATGCACGACACTTCTTATCCTCTCGCAGCACTTCAACAGCGCGATAGGCTTTGCGCCTATGCGGGAGGCTGACATTAAAAAAAGCGTTGCTGACAACAGCATCAGCTCATCAGCATGTACCATAATAACAAACAATATCAGATATTTGCTTCTAGAAAATAATATCACATTATCCCAAAGCAAGCAGGATCATCAGCCATTTCATTCGCACTTTTGTTCAAGAGTTAAAGTGAGTTAAATTTTGCATAGGGGTACATCACAGTACAGTACAGTATTTTCCTGATTCTGCTAAACGCAATTGTTTCTCAAAATATCTGCAGTATTTACTCACATTTACTGAGTTTCCCATTTTCATTGTCATGCAGTACATTTCCTCAATCACTCTGGTCGCTGGTGTGACTTCGTTATGAGTCCCTGTGAAGTAGGATATATAGCAGATTTATAGACATCATTAAAGTGTGACACCGTAACGCTAATAATTAACTTGACAATATAAGTCTTCTAAGAGAATTCCAGGATGCCCTGTTGTCCAACTTAGATTGTCCATGTATCCTTTTTATCTACGAAGGACACTAGCTGCATTATTGTGTAGTTATTTCTGTTTCTATTAACCTTTTTGAAGTTATATATGTCAGCCAAGACGCTAGTATTAGAGAGCTTAGTCTGATTATATTCATAGGAGAGCAAATGTAGAACATGTTTATTATGCGGTGATTCAAGAAACACACAATATCATGTGTAATTGATTTGATAAGTCCAGTCTCAATTAGCTAAATAAATAAGGTCATAGAAGGTAAATTCGTTAGAAGTATTATTATTGGTTTGCTCAACAGGCGACGAAAGCATATCCTGCACTGTTTCACGCCACCTATTTCTATCTGCCGCTTCCTCTTTCCCGTGTTTAATATTAGTTTTTTTTAAGTCATCTTCTGCCTTCTTCAGACGTCTCTCCCTTGGTCTATCCTTCCTTTTTTTCCTATGGGTCTCCGGTTGAGGACCAGTTTTGCCATTCTCATCCCAATCAGCCTCTCTACATATCCTAACCACCTTATTCTCTGCGCTTTGATGGCTGCTATAATATTGGGGTTCTTATACGTGCCTTCCAGTTTCTGATTTGTTCTTCTCCTCCATCCCTCGTTTGTCCTTACGGCACCATAAATAGCTCTCAACATTTTTCTTTTCCGTCTTATGACTTTTTCTTCCTTCTCTTTCTTCATAGTCCACGTTTCACAAGCATATGTCGCTGTTGATCTTATAACAGTTGTGTTAATCATCTCTTTGGTCTTTTTGGATACATATTTGGATTTCTTAAGATTTTTCAGGGCTACATACTTCTGATTTCCTTTGATGACCCTTGTCTGCATTTCTTGTTTCTCCTGTCCCTTTTGCTCTATGATTACTCCTAGGTACATACATTCCGTAGTTCTTTCAAAGGTATATTTCATGTTTTGGGAAATAAAGTTACGTTCGGCTGATCATCGGAAGTTTTTTCCAATTGCCCCATGACCATATATTTTGTCTTACTTTGATTTATCTCTAGCCCAAATCTCCTTGCTTCCACAGCTACCCTTGCCGTAATTTTCTCTAGTTCTTTCTTTGTTTTTGCTACTAGTGTCGAGTCATCTGCATATGCTGTAAATTGGTGTTCGTTATTAAATTTGGTTCCATTTGTCTTGATTTTGCTTTCTTTCAATTATTGCTTCAAGCGTTAGATTAAAAAGTACCTATCGTTGGTAGATGATCACCTAGCCTGAGTCCTTTTAGTAATGATTCCTCACTTCGAATTCCTGTGTTTCACTTCCCACCCATGTAATTTTTTTCTTGGTTTTCTGCAATGTCGTTTTTATTAGTCTGATGAGCTTTCCTGGAATTTCCAGTGCTCCTGCCGCTTCCGAATTCAGCCTTATGTTGCCCTAAAATTATTTCTGCAACTGTCAAGCTTTTTTATTAGGGAAATAATCGCAAAAATTTTCAATTTCAAGTATAATCTCAAAGTCTGAAAAATGCGGATTAATTGTGATTGAAAAGTGAGGAGATGATATTATCTATATGTCTAAACGTTTGAGAAGTCTAATGCACAAGTTTCATGAATCACGTGACATCCAATCAATAAAAAAATTAGTAATTATGTATACAGCCCTTGTTGAATCTATTATCAGATACTGCATTCCTGTTTGGAGCGCAGCCTTCAAATCAACAATTTTATCGCTACAAGTTGCTCAAAATACGAAAATACTTAAGATAATTTTTAACAAAGACAAATTTTACCCAACTAAATAACTTTTTCAAAGAATTACTAAATGTACATTTGTTATATGTTCATACAGCTATTTAAATAGAATGTTCCATAATCAAAATAAATTTACCGTCAGCTATAATATATGAGAGACACCAGGTGGGAAATTAACCTTGATTTTAAAACAGAACTTACGCATCAAACTGTTACGCAACACTCCTTCACATATAACTGGCCCAAATTATTCAATAATTCAAATAAGTTAAAATTGATATCGAAATTTCGCTTATTTATAAAAGAAATTAAAACATTTATCCAAAACAATGAAGAAAAGTTCAACATTTAGCTTTATACCAATTCCTGAATATTTTCTGAAACACTACTTTTTGGCCGTTTCATTCACTACTTCCTTAAAGGTTAGTAGATATGTATAGTTAGTAGGTATATATTGGTAGTTTTGGTTTTGTATTTTAATTTAAGTTATATACTTCCAAGCCTAATGTGATAACTGTATTAGTTCAATCCCCACTTGACCTGTATGATATTGATCTTACATGTCACTATTATGTTATTTTATATATTGTCTTATAATGTCTTAAATCCCTTTTTGCCATCAAATGGTGTAGGGGTGAGTAATACACTTATTTATTATTATTTCTTACAATAAACTATTTCAAGCCACTGTTTTTAATCCATGGCCACTCTTCTAGCACTTGACACCATGAGTTCTTTGTCCTCAATGACACTCTGCACTGCTTTATTCCATGATGTAGTCGGTCGCCCTCTTCTTCTGCTCGGTATCGTTTTACTTTCCCAGAACTTTCTGACTTGTCTATTGGTGTCCATCCTGCACATATGCCCAAACCACTTCAATTGGTTCCGTTCTATTAAATTACATACTGACTCTACTCCTAGTTCGTTTCTAATATCCTCGTTTCTAATTCTATCCAACCTTGTTACCCCTCTAATCTTCCGGATGAATTTCATTTCCATTGCTTGCAGTTTTTGTTTCATACTTCCTGTTAGTACCCACGATTCTGAACCCCATAACATTACCGGTATCACAATAGTCTTGTACACTTTTAGTTTGGTGGAAATTGACAGTTCTTTTTACCGAAACAATGCCCAGTACAACTTGCCAGCAGCGCTAATCCTCTCGTTCAGGTTATGTACCTCTCTTCCACTGGAATCAATTACTATTCCTAGGTATCTAAATGGGTCTATGTCTTCTAACTGTAATCCGTCTAGTTGTATATTTGTTGCTTTATGTTGCCTAGATACTGTCATTGTCTTACTTTTGTTTACGTTGACCTTCATGTTTCTTTGCTTTAGAGCGGTATTCCATATACCCAGGTTTTGTTGTAAATCTTTTTCACTATTTTGGTTTTGTATTTTAATTTGAGTTGTATACTTCCAAGCCTAATGTGACATCTGTATTAGTTCAATCCTCACTTGACCTGTATGATATTGATCTTACATGTCATTATTATGTTATTTTATATGGAATATTATTCTGAATTGTAAGTGTAATGTAATGAACAATATACAATTTGGATTTGAGTATACAAACATTGAGCACGCACGCATATATTATAAGTGTCTGTTCTCAAGTCATGTGCGCTCAAATGTGTATGCAGCTTTTGACGCATCGGAAATACCGAGTGTCAGTCCGCTTGACCGCATCTTCACTCTGTGTCCGCTTGGCAACAGTGCACCGGGGGTTATACACGGTTAACTGTCAAAGTGCATATATCGCAACTCCCACGTGCCGTTTCGCTCTAGATGCCGACCTCTGCCCGGAAATGACATTTATCGAACTCCGCTTGTTCGTTTCCCAATCGGTGCCGCGTTGGGAGGAGGAATCGTGAGTAATGCCCCATAGAAGGAATGTGCTCGGACGGTGGGATAGGCAGGTGGGCTTAAGGGGCCTGGATACACACATTTATACATACGTATTTGCCATGCAAAACATGGACTCACAATTTCTCGCATAACGCACTCTATTTTCAAACTACATACGAGTATATAATATTTCAGAAGGCGATAGTTAAGACCTTAATGAATGACAACTGTTTTCTCAAAAAGTTTTTTAATGTGCAAAAAAACTCGCAATGCAAAATCATACATTCTATAAATGCCTGTGATTTAACAACCAAACACGACATCACAAAAAGGCTAAATAGTTGCACAAGCGCAAGCTTTCTTCTTCGATTTGCTCTTTGAGTCATTACTGTGAGTTTAAAGGTAACGTCAGGAGCTTGGAAATGCGAAATTCATTTTTATGATGACCTTTGGACCTTACCTTTGGACCTTTTGACCTTACCTTTGGATTTTTTGACTTATCTCCCCTCACACACACTCTGGAGAAAGGGAACAGGCGACCACTCCTCCTCTATAATACGGGAATACGTCCCTAGACCCTTAAGATGGCATTAACGTTGGTTTCGACCAAGAAAATTATTAATCATAGTGAAATATGATATAACAACCATCTGTGCTTTTTGATACAAGCTGAGGGGTGGTTAAATAAGTCTTTATTTATTGGTCCTACGACCATCTTTCGATGGTTTGATAACAGATTGTTAACCATAAATATTAGTAAACCTCATTTTGTCGACTTTACATTATATTCTAAATATTTTCCCTAAATACGCCTCAATTATATGCTCGATCGATGCCAAAACAATCGAAATAAAAAAATGGAGTGAAGTTGATTGACTCAGTACTTCCCACACATAACACTAATATCATTTTATTATTTGAAGCTATTGTCTTCGAGCCAAATCATCGCCCATCGTCCCCAAAAAACATCAATACAAAACTATCGTAAATAGTTTCTTGCATCTTTCTCTGTAGGAACCAGGACGACAAAGTTTTTATTCTGCAAGCAAATGGATAAAACGAAATAGTCGGAGACCCCCAAGCCGGGTAAAATGGTTCAGCTGTTTTTATATTTTTAGTTTGTTATCATTGTTGCGCCGCCACTGACACGATTTCTAACAACCACACGAACTTTCCATCTTCGCCACGGTAATAATAATAGTGTAAAATTTTCATCAAGCTACACAATATAGGACGATCTGAAGCAATACTCGTATGTATACATCAGAAATTTCCATGATCGAGTGATTTCTGCAACGGCAACGTTCCGATGGACCTAAAAAAGTGTATTATGCCGCCAGGTCCTTTTTTTGTAGCTCAATAAAAAGCCTATTATGAAGACAAAAACATTTTAAGTTTTACAATCCCCCACACCCCAACCACCTCATTTCACCTCAACCCAAAAAAGCAGCAAATGATCACGAACCCCTAAAATGCCTAGTCACTTTCTCACCGGCGTGTTGTTGGTGATCTCTCAATCTTCTACCAATATTCCAACAGAATCTGCTCCTCTAAGCTATCCTCTATCCTTCCGCTGCTCACTGCTCCTATCAGATGTACCCGTGCGACCGCTGCATCTCATCCTAAGACGGTCGTTCTTCATACATCAAGAACTGAGCAGTACAACCGCACATTTATTCCCAGAATGTCCAAGGCTTGGAATGGACTGCCAGAAGATGTATTTATTGGGCCTGCGGGTATTGGCCCATTCAAATCTCGCGTTAACAAACTTCCCCTAACATAACCCTTCCACAGCAGCCGTGGTACTTTGGTATTTAGGCTCTGCCTGCGCGGTCTGCTCAGTTATAAAAAAATACGAAGTTTGAGATATTTTTATACTTCTAGTTTCATATTTTTGCTGCGCCGCCACTGACACGATTTCTTAAAACCGTACTGGTTTCCCATCCTTGTTACGGTAGTACCACTGTGCCAAAGCTTCATTATAATCAATATCAGTTTCCACATTACTAAACACAAAACAAAATCCTATGTATACATAAAAAATTCCCTTGGTAATCTGTGAAAGGCAAGGCAATGTTTGGATGGACCTAAAAAGTGTATTGTGCCGCTAGGTCTTTTTTTCACAGAGTAGTGGACCGCCTATTAAGTATACAACAATTTTTTCAGTTTTACAGTCCCCCACTCCCCAACCGCCTTAAATTCACTCCCACTCAAAAGAAAGTAAAAAATGATCCGGAAACTCTAAAACGCCTGAAAACGAAGTTTGAGGAATATTTAAATTTGTTTATTTTTTTGCTAATTAGTTCGCCGCCCGTACACCGATTTTCAAAATTATGGGAGCATTACGACTACACTATGTGTTTACTAATTAAGTTTTATTTTCGTGTCGCTTTCTCTGCAGTTCTACCCTTTTGAGCGTCAATGCCATCATTATAAGATTAAATAATATACACTTAGCTATTTTTATGTCAATGCAAATAGTCTTTCAAATTGATTTGTTATTATATTTTATAATGGGCATGTTCTGTTGTTTTATTCTCATATAACTATATAACTGAACTAGCATATTATTTATAATTGGGTCTTTTAGTTTTACTATTTTAAATAGTAACTTCTAGATCTGTATTAATTTCTTCTTTTTACGATAAGCCAGTACTACCAATTTCTGAACTGTGAATGGGGTACTCTCTTCCTCTGTAGATAACAGATCTCATTCATAGTTAGTTGCAGTGTGTTTGTGTAGTATCACAGTGCACGTTATGTATAACCTCGAAATTAACTTCTATGATAACAAAGACTTTGAAATACGTCAAACGTGTTGTGTGTATTGCATACAATTTTAGGAGTATATTCAGGACAGCCGCATCTCACTTACATTCACCTTGTAAATACTTGGAGACTGGAACGGGCGGAAAGGTCTCAAGAACACTGCCACACAACGACGAGTAGCCTGATTTAGATTTTGCTCGGAAAACTTTACCTAGCCTCAGGAGAACTAAAACTTAACATAGATATGTGGTCCGCTTCCAAATTATTAGCCGACTTATAGGAGGGTACACCCTTAGTTTTGAGGCCGTGGCAACTTCATATACCAGACTCCTGCTGCCATTGATTGTAGCCGCACTTGGAAATTCGTTTGTAATTAGTTTGCTTATTAGCACAGAATATAAATAAAAGAAGGTTTGAAAATACACTCATGGACAAAATTGCATCGAGTATTTTTAAATTTTTATAATTTTTGTTGTAAAAGTATCAGGCAATCAAAAAAAAGTTCGTGCAGTTTTGGAGGTTAAGAAATAGTTACACAAGAAAATGAGTCAACCTTAGATTTATGGCTCTGTTTCACATAATGGGACAATTGCATGTCCGAGGATGCGCTACAAAAACTAATTCGAATTCCTTTTTGTTTGATTGTTCTTAACAATTGGTAAACATTCTTCTTCGCGCATTTTTTTCATTAACCCTTACATAGAGTAGAATAATAAGTTAATTAGTTGTAAAGTGAAAAAACGTCATTTCGGTAACTGTCCGTTTTATGAAATTTAGAACTCATTGCTCAATATCACGAAATATTTGCGAAGTTTATTTACCAAACCCTCAAAGCGTTGAGTATCACTCATATAATTTTTATTTTAAACGTTTCTGTGGATATTTGTTCCTCATTGTTCCATCTATTTTCGAATTAAACGTGTCCGGTAAGATATCCGTCATTTCGGTATCGTTAAGTGTATAGAGCGCCATCTACTTATTATTGAGCTAAAACCGAGTGCACATTAGAGAGTTTTTGGTCAGTCACGGCAAACGACAATTTCGTTATGGTTATGGTTAACTTTGTCGTTAATAACGATAACTTTTCGTCGCAAAATGTAGAGTTTTTGGACGCGAAATCGAACTGTCAGTACTGTCACCGTTGACAAGTGTAGGAATTTTAGGTTAATTTGGATATTCTAAACAAAATACGTGATTAGAACGGATTGTGCCCTAGACGTCGATTGCGAGATAAATTATCATTTAGAAAAGTATGGAGGAGATTATTGAATTAGTGTATATATATATACGATGACGTAGCAAATGTCACATAAAAATAACCATAAAAGCACAAATAACGATACCGCTAATCTGACGTAATTAACCACGTCCGTTATGTTTAATAAAGTTAACTGTGTGTCAAATCGTTACTGCGCAGACTCCAAATAACGATAACCACGATTTCAGTGACATATGTGCGGACCAAAAACTCTCTATTATCACAAACAGTTGGGCGGTAGTGTTTATCGTTAGATGCGTGGTAAGTTTTTGCTTGAAATATACAGTTTTTTGCCAGTTACTACTTTTGTTTCGAATTTTGGATGCGTACACTTATTAGTAGTCAGTTCGGTAACACCAATAAATAAATTATAATACGGTTTTAATGAGTATATTTTTAATTATTTGTTTAGGTATATAGGTAGTTATTCTAACCTCAAATTTTGTGTTTCTAGTTTTCGATAGAGACGGTGCTGTGTGTAATTTAGTTTAATTTCGTCATTTCGGTAACGTCATTTCGGTACAAATACAGTAGCACTATATTGTTACCGAAATGATTCGTTGGTTACCGAAATGACTAATGAGAAATTACTTCTTTAATAATACAGGACAGAATGGATGATGCCGAGAAGCTTAATGAACTAAAAAAGAAGCTGATGAGGTACAGGAAACAGGCATACGAGAACAAATTAGTTAAAAAACGAACCCTAAAAGAAAAAAGAAAGGCAGAACAAAAGCACAAGAATAAAACTAAGGAAGATTTTGAACAAGATTTGAAAGGCGATTATCGAAAAAAAAAAACAGCAACTAATAACAATGCTCCTTCATGTGAAGAGCAAAAAGAGATATGTTGTATCAAAATAATCATAAGAAAACCAGAGAGTAATGAGACTAAATCAAACCAAAAGCTAAAGACAACTAAGAATGGAATTGATAAAGCTACGTTCCAAAATAATAATAAAGTGGATAATAGTTTCAAGATTAAATTGAATAAAAAAGAACTGAGACGTAGCAAAGTCCAACAGAAATCTGTTAGCAAGAAAAAAACAAATTCTGAACAAACTACTAACCAAAGAAGGGAAGACTTAAGAAAAAGGGTTGCAAAATACAGATCAAAGATGACCGAAGAACAGCTGATAGAAAAAAGAAGAAAGGATAGAGAAAGGTATAAACTTAAAAAAGAAAAAGGACTAACACCAGACATTAATAAACTGTCTAGAAAAAAGAAGAAACAAATACGCAAGAAATGGAGAGAAGCTAGTTCAAGTTATCGAAAAAGAGAACGGTTACAGCAAAAAACAGAAAACTTCCTTGGAGAAAATTCCCCGCCCATAAGCGACATTGAGGTAGAATCAAATCAAGACGATGCTGTCGTAAATGACAACTTACCTAAACATGTGATGAAACCAGAGATGTTGCAACAATCGAAGAAAAAAAATCTGATCAGAAAAGTACAGGACGAAAAAAAGTTAGAAAAGATAGAGCAAGTTATTATAGGAAACATACGATTATTTTCCTTTCTGACGTATGCACCGTTATTTCATATATTTTTAAATTGAAATTAATGAAATAAAATATATTTTTGGTAACACGGTTCTATTTGCTACGAAACCCCAATTTTGAGTTTTAAAAATCATTTCGGTAACATTTTATCATTTCGGTAACATTCTAAAAGAGTGGAATTTTCTTCAGTATTTAATTTTTTATTTTACTTTAACTGTCATTTTAGCTAAAACATTACTTTCCTCTAATAAAATATTTTCATAAGGTATTGAGCTGAGCATTTATTCAACTATTAGCGAAAAATTAAAGTTTTAAAATAAGAGTTGCGGCCAAAGTTATCTAATATCATTTTAAATATCTCATTAGTAACTGAAAAACTACATTGTTTTGACAAAAAAAATTTAGCTCTGGTTCTAAAATACGTTTTATAAGTATTAACCTGTTAAACGTATTCGTATTCAAGATTTTTTGACAGTTATTCGACGTTACCGAAATGACAGTTTTTTGTTATCTATCGTGAAAAAAAGTTAATACACGCAAATATTCTAATAATTTTGCATTGCTAGTTAAATGTAAGGCAAGATGAACATTTAGCTTTCCGGAAATGTTCTAAAAATTTAAATCGGATAACTTTTATTTTTTTCCCTCTTTTGAGTTCGATTTGTCCCATTATATGAAACATAGCCTTATTCAGAAAAATAATCAGCCTCAGCAAGTACTATACACTTTGCCATTTAGCCACAAGACTGTATATCCTATTTTTATAAAAATCTGGCTTTTGGGAACTGAAGAAGTGTGTCATCTCGTTTTCCAAAACCTCTTTATTGTCAAATCGCCGATTCCGCATGTGGTTGTCCAAGGCTAATAACAGATGGTAGTCACTCCGGGCAAGGCCTGGTGAGTATGGAGGATGAGGTAGAATTTCCCAGTGGAGTTGCGCTATTGTTTCCTGGATGATTCTTGCTGTATGTGGTCTTGCATTATCCGGATGGAAGACAACACCTTTTCTGTTCGCCAAAGCATTCACCAAGAAAAGGTTCTGTTATGTGTACGGTGGACCACAGCAGGTATAGTTCACTATGAGCTTCGTTCCCGCGTTCTAGAACGCCGCGTTACAGCGTTCCGTTGTATTGTCAGAGAACGCCGTAACGCAGCATTCTAAAACGCCCTCTGTTTGTCCGCGCCTTAATTCTTGATATATGAATGCATTGCTTTTTGACAAAATTCGCTAGAGACAATAGACGCCACTTATGTAAATTAAACGCCAAAATATTTTAAAACAAGTGAATAATCAGACTGCTGCATGACCAACATAAGCACATATAGGTTTACAAAGATAATTTAGAGTTATTTTGAAATAATAGTGATTATAAGAAATATTCGATAATTTTCCAAGAGTGTAGAAAATGGTGGATGATGTAGCGTGCGTAAGTTCAATTATTGTTATTGATGAGTTTTTGCCATGGTGACTACTCAGTACACATAAATGCATCCGAGCGTTGTTCTGATGAGACACCATCCTCTCTTCCCTAAATAAGGCCCTTTGCTGTTTTAAAACAGTGCCAGGTATGACCGACGAATGTGAATAATATTCGCCGGAAATAATTTCACCATATCCAAGGTAATTTGTATGAATGACACCACGCAAACCCCAGAAAACCGTAGCCACGTATTTTTCTTTGATGCAGGTTGGGTGAACCGGAAACTCAGTGTTATGTGTGTGTGGCTTTTATTATCGATCATGAGTTGTCACGGCACCCATCACACATACACCTTTTTGCTATCTTCCTATCTAAATATGCATGCAGAGTGCTCAATTCCATCCATTTCATAGATGATTTTTTGCATAACAACTTCCTTTGGGCGATGTCAATGTTCGGTGCCAGTTGTACCACAGCATAATAAACAATCAGCACAATAAGTCAAGTTGGCGGAAATTACACGCGCATCCCCACTTTTGGATGATTTTTTTGTAGGGATGGTAACGGTACTTCGATACTCGTACGTCTACACTAATATCGAGTATTTTTATCTTAGATACTTTTTGAGCGATTCCAAGCTAGTATCGCTACTTTTGTATCGAAAATTATTATATAATTATTGAGGGGTGTATACAATTGCACAAAATTCTATGTACGAACCACACGCGCCTATGAGGCTAAAAAAATATCGAGCTAGTACCGGTATCGATATTTTCATTTTCGCATCTCTACACAAACTTCACAGCCGTAAAATCATCCATAAGCCCTCCCAAGGTCAAATTTTATGGGAACCATTTTTATATAGGAAATCCTCAGATCCTCAGAGATATTATGCTGGTTGTTTATTATGCTGTGGTTGTACTATGGAGACAGAGCGGGAGTCGATAAGAGTCATTGAAATTGACGTAGAATCCCTACAGGATTTATTAGGCCTCTTCTTGATTTCACATGTTTGTGGAAATTATTGAGGTTAGCTGCTTTCAGTTCTTGCCCATCATAAACAAATTGGTTCGCTAGTCTACTGACCGATAGCTTTAACAAAGATTAGTATTTCCATGTGGGGAATTCAAAAAATCAAAATGCTTTAGTAAGTAATTCTTGCAACCACTGATTATGTAAAGTTTAGAATTTCGGTTATAGTTATTTTGCTTGTTATTCATATATACATGAGTGGGGGTCCTACAGATCTCTCATATTTTTCCTAATTCCATCTATCCATTGTGCAGTTGGCCTTCATCTCTTTCTCCTGTTGCTAATAGCTGTCTGGATTCTACTCCCCCTCTTGTCGTTACTATTCGCTTTGTGTTCTTTCTTATGTCTTCGTTGCCTACATGTTGCAATATAGATATGCTGCATAATCTTTTTAGGAAATACATTTCCACTGTCTATCATAATACTTTTTTTTATCAGTTGCCAGCATTCATAGCCGTTAAGTTAGGATGGGCTCTACAATCTGTTGTGTAGATTGTCATTTTTGTGGAGTGTTCCATTTTGTTTGATCAGAGCAATGAATTAAGTAGCCGAATGGCCTTTTTACCTAGATAGATCCTATTTTCTATATTTTTTTGTTTTTGTTCCATCTGTGTAAATGTAGATCTGGATCTTCCCCCTAGTCATCCCCAACTCTTAGATATTCTATTTTATCTGCATTTATAGATAGACCTCAAGCCTCATATACATCTTTTGATTTCCGGGACATATAATCTGCGTTGTGTCCGTCACTCGCTGTTGCCTGTCACCTGTTATTCAAGATCAGAAGAAAATCAAATTAGATTTTTGTATAGGTACTACGTATAAAAATGCACGTTGTAAATAAATAAACAAGTCAGGTATAATCCCCTATCCCAACAATTTATTTAGAAAATTAATGATTGGTTTCGCATGACGTGTATGATTTTAGTCAAGGCAATGACGCGTAATTTTAGTGTCTAGAAAGAAACGGGATGACGCTTAGTATTTGAGACCTAGGGACAGTTTTGAATTTTTTTTGTCCTTGCACCATAACTTCAAAATGCGAGGGATTGGAGATAGAGGCAGGGTGTTAAAACGTGAAAAATATCGTTAAGTATCCGAACGAAAATGCGGTAATATTTTAGTACATCTACCAACAAATATTCCAAAAAATCGTCATCCGAAATCTACTGGCGGTTTGCGCGTATCGATTTGTTTACAATGAAAAAAAAAAGAATCGCGACGAAACTGGCCGGTACTTGATGGGAAAATTCTTTGTTTTTTTTTTGTAGGTAACACAAAAAATGCTGTCATCCGTTTCGGCCGCTGGGCAGTTTATGAGAAATATGAGGTTAAATAGACCAGTGCCGAAGCCTTCAAAAATAATAAAAAGTGAAAAAAAATTACAGTAGGATGAAACCCATTAGAAAAAGAGGGGAATATGATAAGAATGAAAGGAAACATAAATTACGGTCGATTCGAGATCGGGAAGTGGGAAGGGGTGAGTTTTTAAGGGTAGAAAATGGTTTATCTTGATTTCTGGCAAAACTACACGTCCTATGGAAAAAAGTTAAATGGCAAAGTTGTAGGTAATAAAAAGGTCTACAACTTTTGTATTTTCAATTTTTTCACGTAACCTCAAAATTTTGGTGAAAAATTCAAAAAACCAAGTTTTTGGTCTTTTACTTTTATCTTTTTCAAAAAAAATAATTTTTATACGAAATTTGGTGAAAACTTACCTTATTATGTCCCAAATACACTGGAATTTATCTGAATTAAAAATATTTATTTTTTCGCCTTATTTGAACTTAAGATTAAAAATGCACCCCAATTTTTAATCGAAAATTCTCGCGTCAAAATATCAGCTTTTTTCAAAAAGTTTGGGAGCCTTTCGTTCGCTGAAATCTCTATTTTCTGATGGTGTAAAACAATATACATTACTATAGAAAATGTTCTCAGAAAATGCAAAAAACTGAAAAAAAAAACTCAAACACGAAAATTTTTTTACTCACTATGTACAATTTTGAGCTATTTCTTAAAATTTACACTTATTTACTTAAAAAACGTGAGATCTCATGTTACATTGATAAACGAAAAAATTGCAAATTGGAATATCCTACTATAATTAGCAACCAAATAAGTTAATATTTAATAAGACATCTACAATATTTTGAAAAAGTTGTAGAATCCTTTTTAAATAATATTTGTAGATGCCTATTTATTGCTGTTGTAAGATAATTTATATACCTGAGTGACATACGGTAAATGTTAGCCCATTGTAAGGTATTTCATGGAGAAGTGGGGACGGACTTAGCAGGGTCTGGGCCTTACTACATACCTGCTATTTCGTAGCAGCTGTAAAACCTGTTAGTCAGTTGTCATGGGTAACGCAGACAAATTAAATACGCTGATACTATAGCGCTAGCGCACTTCCTTGTATCAACGCAATGCGTTAACTCAAATGCGCTATGATACACGATACAGTTGAGAGCCAGACTGGAAATAATATTGGAGACGAAGATGATTGTCTTGAAGATTTCGACGATCAACTAGAGACAGAAAGGTTTATCGAATCTAACGATGAAGAAATGCCTTCAAAGAGACAAAAACTAATGAATAACTAATGGGAATTTCAGATAAGCTATTTATAAATGACAAGATTAACGTTTGCGAAAAAAAATATAACGAATAACGTAATGAGGATTAAGTATCTAAATTCAATAGTGCGATTTATATGTATATTTATATTTTTTGAAATTTTCTATGGGATGAATGCAATTCGAATTTAATTAATAAACCTTTCAACTAAAAAAAATTGCAGCAATCACATTTTTTGATGAAATTGTACATAGTGAGTAAAAAAATTACGAATTTGAGTTTTTTTCAGTTTTTTGCATTTTCTGAGAAGATCTTCCAGGGTAATGTATATTTTCTTACACCGTCAGAAAATAGAGATTGCAGCGAATAAAAAGCTCCCAAACTTTTTGAAAAAAGCTGATGTTTTGATGCGAGAATTCTCGATTGAAAATTGGGGAGCATTTTTTATATTAAGTTAAAATAAGGCGAAAAAATGAATATTTTAAAACAAATAAATTACAGTGTATCTGGGACATAGTAAGGTAAGTTTTCACCAAATTTCGTAGAACATTTTTTTTTGTTTGAAAAAGATAAAAATAAAAAACCAAAAACTTGGTTTTTTGAATTTTTTACCAAAATTTTGAGGTTATGTGAAAAAATTGAAAACACAAAAGTTGTTGACCTTTTTATTACCTACAACTTTGCTATTCAACTTTTTTCCATAGGACGTGTAGTTTTGCCAGAAATCAAGATAAACCATTTTCTACCCTTAAAAACTCACCCCCTCCCACTTCCCGATCTCGAATCGACCGTAATTTATTTTTCCTTTCATTCTTATTATATTCCCCTCTTTTTCTAATGGGTTTCATCCTACTGTAATTTTTTTTGGTTTTAAAAATTATGGACCCTGGTCTAAAAGTTCGATGTTTCACGTCATCTTCGTTAAAAATTGTTCATATTGCTTAAAACGGATGACTTTTTTATATATGTTTTCGGGTGGTCCAGCTATGACAGGCATCAACGTCATCCGTTTTTATTATGTTTAACCCCATTTTTCAATCCCTATAGGGGTGACATTATTGAATGCCTTCCGTATCCTTTCATAGTACATAGTATGTAGATGTAGAAGGTTCCCATTCGATACAGCAGAAGTTTTCTCGCCGTGGACAAATATTGTGGATCCCTCCAAGGTAAAGTTGGCAATATGCGGATGCAGGGTAATAAAGCATTTCTCCTCAGTTCCTGTATAAGACACTAACTAAATTAAACACTACTTTAAGCTGTGCATTATGATAAATCTGTACTCTCGTAAACCGTCCTAACCTAATTGCTATCTTAAAACGCGCAAAAAACGTACCTCACTCATTCAAGCTGTTAGAAGTCAACATTACAGAAAATCTAATCTGGCACGAACACGTTGCGTCAATTGCAACAACTGCTGGTAAAAATCTTGGGCACCTATTTAGAGCCAGAAAGTACTTCTAACCATATAACCTGCTCACGCTATATAAAGCCCAGATAAGACCTGGCCTGGAGCATTGCGCTCACGTCTGGGGGACTGCTGCCCTTACTACCCTGTCTATACTAGATTCCGTCCAGAGAAGGGCAATTCGACGAATTGGCGACCCGGCCTTAGCGCGCCACCTCCAGCCACGTTCTCACCGGTGTGTTGTTGGTGACCTCTCACTATTCTGCCGATATTCAAGCGGAATCTGCTCCTCTGAGCTATCCTCTATCCTTCCGCCGCTTACTGCTTCTATCAGTCGCACCCGCGCGACCGCTGCATCTCATTCTAGGTAGGCATGCACAGTAGCGGCAGTTAGCAGCGTTGGACTGCGCTGGACTGCGTTGGCCGGCGCCGAGCCCCCTCGCAGGTAGAAGCAGGCCGGCGCCGGTTCCGCACGCAGTCAAGCACACCAGTGCATGGTACAGTGAAAACAGACAGGAAAAAGAGTACAAAGATTGGCCAGTCGCATCTAGATACGGTATAGGAAACATGCAATAAGGGTTCAAAATGTTGTCCATTATTGGCAAAACAATGAGGCACAGTTGCAAAAACACTGGAAATGATTTCCATGAGGGGCTAGAGGGTACAGTGGGATGAAATAGTATTTGGTTAAAAAGTTGTATCCCTGGTGGGAAGTTGTCAAATGAACTGTTAGTACATAAGGCCGTGTCCGTATGCATACACATGTAGATTCATGTTCAACGAATTTTTGTGCGTGCCTTATTAAGGAAGTTATCCACTCTGGTAGAGACTGTTTGAATCGCTTTGTAAACAAGTTTTTGGTATCAAAAGGTAGAAGTGTTGTATATACTATACTATACGTAGTCATAATTTTGGTGTTACAAAATTTACATTGCATCCGCCCAAGTAAATGCCTCCAAATGAGGCCAAAACAATTCAAGACACCTTTGTTAAATATTTTGCAGAGCACCTCTTATCTTAATTATCACTATCACATTTATAACAAACTTCTTGATGTATTACCTCAGTTTCAAGCTTATGAATAATATAACCAAATAAATATTGTATATAAACTTACCGTCTACTTTCATAACCGCACTTATTTCCTTCCAATATGTTTCTATTGCAGTGCGGTTATAGTGCACCTTGTGTCTTTTATCCCAAATAGGGGTTTTCGGAAACACTGAAGCTATAAGTAACTCTTTATCGATACTCATCTTCGACCGGCACAGACGAAACCAGGTAACAAACTAAATTTCTGTTACTATAAAGGCGTTCAAGCGGGCTTCCGACGCTAAGCGGTCTAAAACACAGTTGAGCAGGTTAGCTTGCATGCGGTACCTGCACGCAGTTGCACGCAGGCTAACCTACCCCACTGTGTATGCGCCCTAAGGGTGTTCAAGGCTTGGAATGAACTGCCAATACCCACAGGCCCGGTAAATACATCTGTATTTACTAGACCTGTGGGTATTGGCCCCTTCAAACCCCTCGTTAGCAAACTTCTTCTCACCTAACCCTTTCGCAGCAGCCGCGGTACTCTGGTATTTAGGCTCTGCCTACGCGGTCTGCTCAGTTATAAAAGAAACTTCAAGTTTCAAATAACAGCAAGTAAGTTAGGATAACATGAAATATATATCGGGAGATGGTTATAAAAATTAAAATCGAAATCCTGGTACTATACGATCGGTCTGAGAATTTTTCATAAGTATACAGCCATGATATCCCTGGCACGCTGCCATTACAACGCAATGCGATATGCATTTGCCTTCGATCGGCATTCGCAGCATGTCGTGCAATCGGAGCTTCGAAAACTGATTGGCTACGATTGGATTGTATGTGCGGGCCATACTCCACAATCAGCACCTGCCTTGGATGCTGTGCCGCTATTAGTCCAGTCGTGAGTGAACAAACCTAATCAGTTATTATCAGTTCTTTGTTACTTCTGGGAACCAGACACTTATATCTTGTCAATATTTTCACTTTATAACTAGACACAGCATCTCTTAACCTGAATTCATTTGGGGGGAAAATAATAACATTGTATCACCGTTATGTGTGGGAAGTACTGAGTGAATCAACTTGACTCCATTTTTTTGTGTAGTGTAAAGCGTAACGTCATTTATAGTCTAAGATCCGAATATAGAGCGACCTTCACCGAACTGGTTAATGGATGAAAAGCATTTTGTATTAAATTTAATATGTTAAAAAACATATCGCGAGTGGGTTGGCTGAAAAATTTCAGTCCAGGATATGATTAATTAAATATTGAAGAATTAATTTTTTAAACATTTCACTGGTTTGGTTAATAGACAAATCACATACTAATCGAAAGTATGAAGCCCATAGAATATGCAACGTTAGGTTGGCTACGTTTTTCCCGTCCCAACTATAGGGTAGGCAGGTATAAACAGGTAAATCAAATATCGTAATTTGTACCGGTGTGGTTAATACATAAAACTTATATCAAAATAAAGACAATTTAATTGCAAACACGACGATATAGGGTCGTCTGGAAAAAAACAAAATATTGCTGCCAGTGAATACGTGCGCCAGAGATGCCAAGCGAACTATCCCGTGTATTAACAAAGGACGCAGCAAAGCAGCTGTGTGTAGCTCGGCCATAGAATGAAAGAGAGTGCGATGTCATGTGTCCGTGAAATTGAAATGATTTATTTGAATAAAACATATTCAAAAATGTATAAATTTATGAATCTTCCATGTCATTGTTTCACAATTAAAAAAATTTAAAAGATATATTTACTAAGATAGTTTTGAAGGTTAAATTATTATGCACCTACCGTATTCTCACTAAAAAAGTTACTAAACTCTTCATTATATGTTTTACCCAAACCAGTCACTTTTTTCGAGCACGTGGTATGATAACCTACAAAATCGAGTGATGCATTGGTTAACTCAACGCCACTGTATTTAAAAATTTTCTTTTTACGAAAATTTTATTTCAACGAACAGTTTTTATACGTTTCATCATTAAGATCAAGAACATCATGGTCCGAATTGCATAGAGAACACTTTTTAACCATTTTTTATCACAATATAATGTTTATAAATAACAACAATCAGTATAGTAGTAGTAGCACGCATTTTCAATTCAGAAGAATGAGGCAAACTGTTCCAATACAACGATGTATTTACGCTCGGACCTCTCTGGCGCACGTACTCACTGGCAGCAATATTTTGATCTTTAAAATTCGACAACCGGAATTTCAGACTGATTTTTTGCAGACAACCCTATATCGACGTGTTTGCAATAAAATTATCTTTATTCTGATATAAGTTTCATGCATTTACCACAATGGTACAAATTACTATTATTGATTTGCCTGTTTATACCCTATAGCCAACCTAACGTTTGCATATTCTATGGGCTTCATACTTTCGATTGGTATGTGATTTGTCTATTAACCAAACCAGTGCAATGTTTAAAAAAATAATTTTTAAATATTTAATTAATTATATCCTGGACTGAGATTTTTCAGCCAACCCACTCGCGATATGTTTTTTAACATATTAAATTTAATATAAAATGCTTTTCATCCATCAACCAGTTCGGTGAAGGTCGCTCTATATTCGGATCTTCTACAGTTTAGGAGTTAAGGCTTTAAATGCATATTATGTATATTTTGAGAGAGTTCCACTTTCTAAATTTTGGCTATTGATAAAACCCATTTCTCCTAATGTATGAGAAAAGGTACAGTTTTAAACATCTGGAGGAATGATTAATCGTAATTGAAATATTACGATAAATCTAACGCTGTACATTATATTTTTTTGAGGAAGGACCTGTGTACGAGACTTCCCTAAGTTCTCCTATGACGTAGGACCAGAGTGCATCCTTGCAAATGAGAAAACCCATTTGCCTAGTGTGCAAGAAAAAGTAGGGTTTCGAATATCTGAAAGAACGGTTAACCTGAATTGAAATGTTTCTGAAAGAAAGTCATGAGATGGTCGGTCACGATAAAGCTAACACTGGGATTTCCGCACACGATACCTTTAACGTCGTCGGCGCCGGCGTCCGGAAATGATGTCGTTTTGACTCGTGTACCTGCCGTTAGATTACCCCAATTCCTTGCTGATAAACACGACGGGGGGAATTTGGAGAATATAGTACAAGCATTCTTGATTAGTTCATTACGGCAATTACACAGTCGTCTCTAAATTGAAGTCATTTGTTTAAAATTCCGATAGTGTTGTGCATTTGACAACTAAGGCCAGGTTCACACTGGTGGTTAGAACAAACAGTCCATTTCATAATCGGCGGTTTACGTCAAAAGCTCTGATCCACCAGTAGTTAAGTTAGGCCAAGGTATGGGTGGTTTTGACTGAATTAAGAAGTCTTATCGTACGTCAAATGTCAAACATTTGCAATTTGTATTTCTTACACCTAGGCCCGGTTGTACAATGCGAGCTTAAGCTTCGGCTTAAGGTAAGTCGACGTTAAACCGCGTCAGTTGCAAAACGTCCGTTGTAAAATGCTGGCTTAGCCCCCCACTTCAAGCTTAACACGAGCTTAGTTTAAACCTAACCGCATACAAGTAACACAGCATAGTAAACAGCCAGCACAATTTCTCTGAGGATTTCCTATACAGGGTGTCCCAGAAGTCAACGTCAAGCCGCAACGGGGTGACAGGATTGGTTGTAACTATCATGAGAAAAATCAGAAAAAAAATCTATCCCACGTAGTTTGAAAATTATGAGCATTTAAAGAAAACCTGGAAATTTGGTCAAATTATAACAATTTTTCTGTTATTGTGGTTAACTTTTATTATTTTTGTTCATTTAAACTTTGGAACCGTAACCCTAAATAATATTTCTAGAAGCACAGTAAAAAATAATGACACAATTGCCCCAAGGTTTCTAGAATGAACACTATTTATTAAACTATGAATTTAAAATTTTCAAGGTTTGCTGACTTTGAAAGGCCCTCCTTTAAAAAAATGTACTAAAGTGCATTGGCAAGTACCATTAAAAGTTGGCGCATTTAATCAGGATTGTAAAATGGTACAACACTTGTTTCTTTCATACTAAAAAAAACGAGTAAAAAAAGGAAAACCTCAAGTAACCCGATTTTTGCTAACCCATTTCACTCAGGTCAGATGTCCTTTATTCGCACAAGCTTCTGGTAGGTTCTTAATTTTACGGCAAAATGATGAGAGAAATGGATAATGAACATATCTGCTATGAGTGAGCGAAACAGATAGTGACGCAACGTTTAGTAAAGTCAACAAAAATAAGTAAAATTAATAAAATATTGAAAAATGTTGACTTAGTTTAGTTTAGGTTTATTGGAGTGAAGGTTAGGCAATAAATATCCAAATTGTTTACCATCAGCCTCAATACACGCCCTACATCTTCTTAAAAAGATCTAATTATCCAGCCAGGAATATTCTCGAGAGTAGTTGTCCTCAGCAACTTGAGAAATTCGTTTACGCAGCTCGGCTACGCTCTCAATGGTCTTTGAATAAACTTTTTCTTTGAGAACATCCCGATAACAAAATTCCAGGGGATTTAAATCTGGGGAACGGGCTGACCATGAGATAGTGCCTGAACGTCCACCTCCACCTCCCGAATATCTTTGGTCAAGGAAACCTCTTACTTGAACTGCGTAATGCGCTGGGCAGCCATCTTGTTGATACCTCATGTGTCGAAGATCTGTTAAGCGGTCTACAGACGTTGATGCATGCTGCGATTCAGGTATCGACTTCTACTTTTCATAACGCAAGTAGCAGCGTGTGTGGTACTGAATCACGAATTTGGTATCAGTTGCTACGTGCAGCGATTCTGGAATCCTATTATGGACGGTGAGCCATGTCGCCAAGCCGGTGACGCTGATGCAGATATGCAGGTTTCAACGTGTATAGTATTGCATCGATACAAAGATATAAGCACACTCTACCATTCTTGTGTTGCGTGAAACGTGCATGAAATATCAAGTCTATTCAGACATCGCAACAGGTTTCGATTTGAGTAAGAACTTATTCAACTGATGCAAGATTCATGAAACGAGTCGATTGAGGAATCGCAGCTTACATCAACGTCTGTAGGCCGCTTAGTGGTACGTCTTCTAACAAAGTTGGTAAATTTTATCGTAAAAAATGTAGGTAATTCGAGCAAATTCAAATTCTCAGGCAGCTCAAAAAGCCCAACAATTTTGCCGTTTATCATTCCGGTCCACAGGCTTACTTTAAAGCGATACTGGGATCCGTCTTCTCGCATTAAATGTTTCTGGCTAATAAGTAGATCTTTCTTAAGAAAATGCAGGACGTGTATTGAGACTGATGGTACACAATTTGAACTTTTAGTGTAATAAAAAATGTTGTTTTCCTATCTGACATCTAATCCAATAAACTTAAACTAAGCTAGGTCAAAATTTTTCATTATTTTATTAATTTTACTTATTTTTGTTGACTTTGCCAGAAATGGCGTCACTATCTGTCTTGCTCACTCATGGCAAACATGTCCACTATCCACCTCTCTCATCATTTTGCCGTAAAATTAAGAGCCTACCAGAAGCTTGTGCGAATAAAGAACATCTGACCTGAGTGAAATGTGTTAGCAAAAATCGGTTTACTTGAGGTTTTCCTTTTTTTACTCATTTTTTTCAGTATGAAACTAACAAGTATTGTACCATTTTACAATCCTGGTTAAATGCGCCAACTTTTAATGGCACTTGTCATGGCACTTTAGTACATTTTTTTTTGAAGGAGGGCCTTTCAAAGTCGGCAAACTTTGAAAATTTAAAATTCATAGTTTAATAAATAGTCTTCATTCTAGAAAACTTGGGGCAATTGTGTCATTATTTTTGACTGTGCTTCTAGAAATGGTATTTAGGGTTACGGTTCCAAAGTTTAAATGAACAGAAATAATAAAAGTTAAGCACAATAACCGAAAAATTGTTATAATTTGACCAAATTTATAGGTTTTCTTTAAATGCCTATAATTTTCAAACTGCATGGAATAGATTTTTTTTCTGATTTTTCCCATGATAGTTACAACCAATCCTGTCACCCCGTTGTGGCTTGACGTTGACTTCTGGGACACCCTGTATATAAATGGTTCCCACAAAATTTGACCTTGGGATGATTTACGGATGATTTTACGGCTGTGAAGTTTGGGTAGAGATGCGAAAATGAAAATATCGATACCGGTACCAATTCGGTATTATTTAGCTAAGTGGGCGCGTTTGGTTCGTATAGAGAATTTTGAGCAATTGATTACATCCCTCAATAATTATATAATTATTTTCGACACCTATACAAAAGTATCGATACCAGTTTGGAATGCTTAAAAAAGTATCGATAATAAAAATACTCGATATAAGTGCACAAGTATCGCAGTATAGTTAGCATCCCTATACAGAAAATCATTTAAAAGGGGGGATTCGCGTATACGGAGTACGCAGTATGGAGAGAAACTTTCTCGAGAGGATTTTGTGCAATTGATTGCACTCCTCAATACTTATATAATTATTTTCGATACCGATACCCCTACAAAAGTATCGATACCAGCTTGGAATCTCTCAAAAAGTATCTAAGATAAAAATACTCGATATTAGTGCAGAAGTACAAGTATCGAAGTATCGTTAGTGTGGGGACGCGCGTGTAATTGCCGCCAACCTGAGTTATTGTGCTGGTTGTTTACTATGCTGTGCAAGTAACATGCTATGTCAAGAAGGAGCCTTCAAGTTGCTTGTCACTTTAATAGGTCATATTCTTTGAAAGATTTGTGTCTAATTAAAAGAGAGAGCAAATGAAAGAACAGAGACAGAAACGGTCGTGGCGGTGGTCGTTGCAGAAATTTGACACAAACTGTCATAAGTACCTAACCAAAAAGGGTAATTTTTCGGATGTGACAAGGATATGAATCATCCAATACAATCAATTACTGTACAAAAGTGAACTACCCTATTTCTGATTGATCCCAGATCACTTTCCGAACGTCAGGATCAGTGATCCAACTGATAGGCCTTACGTAAAGGCCTTACGTATTGCTTCATTGATGCCAACTGTCGTGAATTTTATTATCAACTAGGTTTAACTAAGCCGACGATTGTACAACGGGTGTCGACTTTAAGCCTGAGCTTAGCTAAGCTCAGGCTTAGCAAAGCTCGTGTTAAACCCGCATTTGTACAACCGGCCCATAGTGTCTGCAGGTAATTTTGTTTTTTTTATTATCGACCACTTTATAGTGCGTCAACTTGACAAATGTTTTTGTGGTACTTGGATATGTTTGAAATACGAAATTCCAAAAATATACTTATTGTAACTCAAACCGGTTCTATCGGCGTACTTGCAAAAAGTTGTATGGTTGTTTTAGTAACTTGCCTTTTTCGTAAAACGATACTTGCTAACTTGGTCGGACTATTACAAGTGGGTCAATTACAGGGGTTGATTCACTCACTAACGGCTCCTTGCTCGATAAAGCTTTTCTCTCGCAATCAGCCTGTTACTATTAAGTCGGTTTTCAGCAGGTTATTACACTCTCTATATGGATTTCGGCTAATTACTTTTTACGGTTATTATCACTACTGCAATTGACTGTTTTCTACATGGACAATTTCTAACATTTTCCGTTGTATACATCTATCCGCATGAAGCCGCCCAACATCGAAAGGCTATCCGCGTGGCGACACCGCGGGGTTAACCGAAGCCAACTATGCAAACTGGCCGGCAACCTGTACAGGTGCATCCTCAGGAGGCAATTGGTCCGGCTCCGAAATGTCGGGAGGGGGCCCTAAGTCTAACCACCGGACGGGCCCTATCTATCGGAAGCCGGCTCTGGGCAAGGTAGTGGTGCTACTGATCGCTCTTATGACGACCACCGCAATGACACGGAGCACTTCAGGTGGACAACGGAACTGAAAGATGGCCTGCTGAGCTGCTACGAGAGCAGTAGTGCGCGTCGTATGGGATACATGTCCCGCATGCTGTAACCACTCACTGAAATGTAAAACAACAGTGAAGAGCTCTAGTGAAAAGTTAAAACTCAAATGGCGGAATGACCAAAAGACATCCAATCTAATGTTCTAAAGGGAGCATCTATCTCTATCACACTCGCTTGCCTTCTAGAAGAAAAGAGATGGAGCATGGTAAACATCCCCCACCTCTGGAAACGTCCGTTGTGCATATTTCGTGACTTATCATTGCTGTAATATCCTTTAACTCTTGCAATTAAAATGTTTAATTATAAATTTCAGTGCTTTAACCGGTTTAATTGTCATTGTAGCCTGAAGTGTCTACGATAGGAATACCCATAACGAAAGTTACTGATTTACTTTTATAGTAACTCTCGTTAATCATTACTATTAAAATGTTTAATTGAAAGTAGTAGTAGTTAAACCAGTTTAGTTGTTACAATAATATGCATTTTCTGTGTCAAATGTATTAGAATTCAGTTTTTATGACTGACTATGAAACTACATTTCAGAAACAGCATGCACCTTTAATAAAGGCTACTAAAAATGTACCAGTTGAACACTTTAACAGGGCTGGTTTTCTCAGTGCATTCATGGGAGGTAATGTGAAATGCTTCCAGAGCATAGCACACTTACCTCCCAGAGCTTGCGGAACTAGGTATTTTAACTTCGGTGCAAGGAATGTTCGTGCTCCAGCTCAGCCTGCCCTTCGGCGACTGAAAGGCCCATTAACCAGGCTGAAAGGTCGCCGATAAGGTCCGTTGAGAGGAACATCGGGGTGAACCTGGCGATTTCAATGCAAGTTTCATAATAACAAGAGGTCCTTCAAGCTGGCAGATATAAAGAGATAGGATGAGGCGGTGAGTGAACGGCTATCGGAGGTGTCTGACATTTGGAGCATCAATTATGTATCAATTGTATATGCTGCAAATCTGAGGCTGACTGCCTCTGTGCTCTCTTGTTGAGAGAGCACAGAGGCAAGTACACCAAAAAAGCGGCGTTATCCAGTGCGTGATGGCATATAGAGCGGCTGGGACCTAAGGCGCGACCATCATACGCTCAGTCAAGCGGTACTGGGTGCTGTCAAGCAATATTGTCTTGACAGGATAAGGATGATAATCGCTGCTAAGTGATCACTGGTGACGCAGGCGAGAGGCCTGGAGGAAAACAGAATGTTTTCTGGAAGACCTTCTCGTCTCTTCCAACAGCGACCACCAGCGATAGAGCAGCCGCCAACTTCTGATCGCGTGGAGGCTTATTGGAGGAACATTTACGAACAGCCCAAACCTCTCTATGGAGAATCATTAGGTTAGATAATATTTCTTCATAATTGATATGTATTTGTTCTAGTTTTAATATACAGGGTGAGTTTTTAGTACCGGCTCGGTCGATAACTCCACTACTATAGAAAATAGCGAAAAAGGTTGTAAACAAAAGTTGTAGCCACGGATATGCTCCTTGCTCAGAAAATATTTAGATTTATACAGGGTGATCCATAACTACGTGGTGATGCAAACATGCATTTTTTTAAATGAGATGCCCCATATATTATTCCATATTCAAATTTTGCTAATAATCACCATTCTTCCAATATAGGGTATTCTTACATTATACAAAGTACTTCAAAAGTTATGACCATTTTTATATCCAAATCGCTGTCAAATGAACGTAATGTATATCAAAAAGTGATGGATCAAAGACCATTTTTTTTACACAGATGGATAAAAAATGTCCTCTAGTTTTAAAATCAGCTATAAAAAGAGCCCACGACGCATATTCATATACAGGGTGATGTAGAATGCAAAATCTTGATTTTCTCTCTTTTTTTAAATGTAACCCCCAATATTTTATTATACCAAAGAATTGCTTTTAATATGCTCTTTCATCTTTGTATAGTACCTGTTATGGCTGCATTCATTAGTTTCTGAGATATTTCGATTTTTTTACAAATTTTCAGTATACCCTAAAAACTCAGCCTGTATGTATATTTGTAGGAGATTAAGGATTATGGTGTAGATTAGTAAAACGAAGGGAACTGGTAACACCCAGTATCTTTAATTGCTCCATTTCGTAAGGAGGTTACCAGTCCGGTGCGTGGGATATTGGAAAATAATTATGTATATGTTTAGGTAAGATTGTTTATAAACAGAATGAGTGTGTAAAGTATGTCAATAGAATGCGGGTCAGATATAAGGTACATCTGTAGCTTGTAACAAGATGAGATCAATATACACCAAGTTTTGAGCATGAAGTGTTTTACTAAGGGCTCCGCTAAACATCAAGCATACTACAGCGATAACGGGAAGTGCTATATTACACCCGGCCCTGACGCAGTTCAAGTCTGTTTATAGGAGGTCTCCTAACTAAATGTACTGCGGCATCCGATAAACATGGAAAAAATTCGTGGCACCTTACAAGGCGCAAAGAATTTCGCAGCTTCTGGCCCGAATGCCATAAATACCTGCTGGTTGAAAAAATTTCCCAGTTGCCACCGGCGCGGCGCGGCATTTAGCTAGAGTTTTCAACTCTTGGCTAAATCAGGGGCAGCCAATTTCGGCTTGGTTTGTTGAGGGTCGCACTGTGCTTCTCCCATAAACCGGAGATTTGTCTGATCCCAAAAACTACAGGCCAATAACGTGTCTGAGCCCAAGTTACAAGCTCTTCACCAGAATCTTGTACAAGTGCATCCTACAGGCTGTAAACTCCGTATTTCTTAGCATATGTCAACAATGAGGGTAAAAGGAAAGAGTTACTTGCTGCAAGGATAACCTGTTAATCCACCGCTGTGCCACAGGCCTCCATGCAGTGCATGAAAAAACCTTTCTATAGCCTGTATAGACTATCGGAAGGCAATCGGCACTACGATTCATGAACTGATAGTGCGGCTGTTAGAATATCTTTCGGCAGAGAGTCAAGGGTGGTATTGACGAACTGGAAAAGTTCTGACTAAAAGCCTTAGCTACAGACCAGAATGTTCTAGACGAACTAGGACATGCGAGGAGCTTGTCCTTAATTTTTTGGTTGTGTTCCTCCTTGCTGCTGTCAATCACGCGTTTACAACGATTTCTAGCGTCGATAAAACTGCGGTGGCTCTCGGCATTTGGATTTTTCTTCCATTCTTTGTAATGTTGGTTTTTAGAGGTAACTGCATCTCTACAACGCTGGTTGAACCATGGCTTGTTTTTGGAGGGATGCTTAACGACGTGAGGAATATAGGCTTACATGCCGGATATTAATACCTCTGTTATTTCTTGGGCGCAAGCTGATGAGTCTCGTGACTTGAAGCAGACGTCGTTCCAGGGAAAGGACTGGTAGTATTCCCTTAAGTCATCCCACTTTGCTGATCTGTAATGCCGGACCCGGCGAGTATGTGTATGGTGGAGATCTGGAGAACGCATTCTGTATAGCGTTAAGACGATGTTATGGTGAGACGTTCCCAGTGGGGCGGTTACGTTCACTGTGTAGATTGTTGGAGTAATTGTGAGATATAGGTCCAACAGACTAGCAGAATCTCCGTGGCAGCTAAGGATCCTTGTTGGTTCTTTGACTATCTGCTCCAAGCCGCAGCTAATAGCCAAGGCTTCAGCTTCACATCCCTCGTCGTCCGTTTCGTTTGAGTGTTTGAGCCAGTATGAGTTGTGAACGTTGAAGTCACCCAGAAAGGCTATCTCTGAATGAGGGTGATCTGATTGCAGCGCGTCCATATTGGCTGGAAGCTTCTCGAAGAGCTCTTTGCAGTTGTTACTGCTTGGTGGCCTATTAATACAGCATATAAATTTGGAATGATTTTGGAAGGATATTTATAGCCATATGATGTCAAATCCTTCCTGTTCGAGCTCTTCTTCTCGACGACAAGAAGGCCCAGATTTAGCATACACGCATACGCCAAACCTACATCTAAATCGAGTGTATAAATCATATCCGGGATATCTAAAGCGGTTATCCATTGTTGAAGGGCCGACTTGAGTTTCCGTAAGAGCCAGAATATGTGGCTTCTCTGCCTGAAGGTGTTGATGGACAGAGTTTATGTTGGAGGCAAGACCTCATATATTTGTAAAATCGGCTCTGAACAAGTTTCTCTGGCCTTCGGGCCTGTCATCAGTGCGAAGTTGCTGCGAAGGACGGCTTTTGTTGTTAGCCTGACGAGGAGTGGCAGCACAATTCTTTAAACAAACTTCGCTTAATGTTCCCCCCGGACCATCTGGCACCCGGAGATCCGAACGGCCAGGTATTTTACCTCCGGAATCTTTTGATCCTGGAAGAGCCATTGAGCATTTTTTACTTTTAATTAATCCAATTTGTCATGAGAAACCGGGAAGATCGGCCCAGCGACGGAACATGAGCCGTGAGGCCATTTGGCGCCGCCTATTTCTAGTTTCCCGGAATTTTCAGATGTGGGGGTGATTGTACCGCGGGCGAAGCTAAGTGACTGCACTTCTTCCCCCTGTGGCTGATTGCAGAGCTAATAGTATATGATGCACCGTCGTCGGTGCAAGGTGTACCATCACCTCTGGGCGATGGGGTCGCCACATCCCTACGCCCGGGCACGTCCACTCTCATAATCCTGCTACGGTATGCTAAAATGTTAAAGACACCGTCTTGGCAAGCCATTGTAGTCACCGACTTCAACCCACTAGACCTTAGAAAGGAGAAGTAGGTTAACTGCTCGGACAAACCTTGCTCTTCTAAATTGATACATTTCTCCATCTCCTTGCCAATTTTCAGGAAGCAGAACAATTGATCTGTTGCTGGTTGGATGCATTTTGCATCCCTCCTTAAGCAACGGCGAATTTCTACTCTTTTGGAAGAATACTGGAATTGTACAATATTCAAAATAGTCAGTGAGGTATGGAAAACATCTCCGGCAAATTGCTATACAACTGACGTTAAGTCAACATCTGAAGCCGTATTCGTCACTACAGCACTTTTCGGTCTGTTTTGAGTTTGACCCTTATTTTGCCCATGGCTTGATGTAGACTTGGTATCAATAGTATCTGGGATGATACATATCACACTCAGTCGTATTAGTCAGAGAAAAAGAAAGATAAATAATTCGGCTTTTAATTTACTCAAGGCAGCTGATTAATAAGCCCATAAAATTCAGTTCTAACTAAAACTCCCCCCGTTTTAATGTAGAGTTAACGTCTTGTTGTTGTGTTAAATAATAATTGGGGGTGCCTCATCATTCAGATTTTAAAATTCCGTAGCCATAATATTTTCTACTGTATCACTATCAAATTATAAATTGACACATTTCTTTCACTTATGAGGGGGAGTAGTTATACCAAAATGCAAAACTGTAGCGCATTCCAGGTATAAAAGTGTTTATTTCGGTTTTGAAAGACATTAACTTTTTTCAAGCTTACAAATACAGCCTCCCTAAAATTAATGGGTTAGATAGGATAACATTAGCCTACAAAGATGATTCAATCTTTTGCCGTTCAAACTGAATTAAAAAACTTTGTTTGTTTCCGAAGTTGTACACTTCATTCACGCGAAAGCATGCACATGCGTAAAATCTAAATCGTTTAAAATAGCGATGCATTCGGATAGTGCAATGGCTAAACGGGAAAAGAGTAAATCCATAGTGGAGTCTGGCAGAATAGATAAGCTAGATAAATCTGCATTATAAAGAACTGCGCTAAGGATGAATAATTTTGTTGGAGTTCGTTGAATTGCAATGAAGTGCGAGAAACGATTTCCTATCACTTGGAAATGTTCTAATACTCCTCTATAAAAGAAAATTCTCCATCGAAAGAGATCTTGTACAAGTACGCGGATTTTGGAGCTAGCGTATTTCAGTAGCTTCTGAAATACAGAAATAAGTAATACTGACACTGACTGAATAGAACAGAAAACATCCCATAACAACGGAAGGCAAGCAGATAACAGCGCTAAACAGTAGAAAACGACTAAACACAGCCGAGTACAACAGAAAAGAAGTGAAAACAGCTGAAAGCAAGAGAAAGCAAGCAGATAACAACTGTAAACGATAGAAAACGACCAAATACAGGCAAATAGATTCATAACTAGCTCAATACAACAGAAAGCGTGCAGATAACAGCGGGGAACAACAGAAAATGACTAAATACAGCCGAATGCAACAGAAAATAACAGAAAACGGCTAAAAACTACAGAAATCGAGCAGATAACAACTGTAAACGGTAAAAAAATGACCAAATACAACCAAGTGGAACAGAAAACAACAGCACTCAACAACAGAAAGCAATCAGGTAACAGCGCTAAACAATAGAAAATGACTAAACACAGCCGAATATACAACGTAGAAGAACACAAAACAACTCAAAACAACAGAAATCAAGCAGATAACAACTGCAAACGTTAGAAAACGACCAAATATAACCGAATAGAACAGAAAACAGCCCATAACAACGGAAAGCAAGCAGATGACAACTGTAAATGATAGAAAATGACCAAATACAACCAAATAGATTCATACTAACTCAAAACAACAGAAAGCGTGCAGATAACAGCGGGAAATAGCAGAAAACGACTAAACGCAGCCGAATACAACAGAAAAGAACAGAAAACAGCTGAAAACAAGAGAAATCAAGCAGATAACAACTGCAAACGGTAGAAAACGACCAAATTTAACCGAATAGAACAGAGAACAGTCCTCTACAACAGAAAGCAAGCAGATAACAGCGCTAAACAATAGAAAACACTGACTGACTGATACAACACATCTTTTGGCTCAGTGCACTTTTTGCGTAAGCAATGAGGATGATTGCGGTTCATCAACAATAAAATACATATATCATTTTTTGTCAATCAATCTAAAATGATACATATTCTTTTTAAGATACCATTCGAAATATCAACAATCTTCAATAATAAACAATCTATTTTCGATATCTCCAAATATAATTATTCTTTCGACTACGCCCAAATCGCTCATAAACTCTAAAACCACATAAATCACCTACTTGTATTACCCCTCGCCAATCCTATTCGTACCACAGAATAATTTGTGTATCAAGGGCATAAAACAAGCGTTTATGGACCGCAACATGTGAATAAAGCTATCAACATGTAAGGTCCATAAACGCTATTTACGCCCGAAATACATACAAAATAAATTTAATGCACGATCGATTTTGTAACCCTTTATTAATTAATAAAATATGTTTTATCTTTCACCTTCTGCGACTAGCTTATAATATACCGGGTGTCCCAGAGTTTCCTTGACACGTGATATTTTCGTAACAAGAAACGGTTCAAGCAAGAACTGAGTGGTACTTTTGAAGGTACTATAGGGTCTATCATACCATGCATTCAAAACATTTTTTTGTACGTCAACCCCTAAAACTCACCCCCAACTTTTTTTTTCAAATAGCACCCCTTAGGTTTTCCTACATAAATGATATCCCCATTTGATTTAAAATCTGGTGGTACCTTTAATTTTATATGCAAACTTATTTTTTCCGTAAAATCATAAGCATAAGACAAATGAAATGATAATTTGTTTGACGCCTGATATTTTTGTAACAAAAACGGATAAAAAAGAAAAGTAAGTGGGTGTTTCAAGGTTAGTGAATGACCTATCATTCCTTGCTTATGAATCATTTTTTTCTTACTTCAACCCCTGGAATCCACCCTTAGCTTGTTATTTCAAATTTCAATCCACAATTTTGCCTGGAAAAATAAATTCTTTACCTGAATTTAATTATCGTAGTGCCTTACTTTTTATGCGCCTACTGCAATTTATCGTTAATTTCGGCGCCCGTGTGCGGGGCACACCCTGCACACGGGATTAACGCGGCCCGATGTAGCCATAAAACTTTTTCACGTTTTTGCACTTAGTTTTGTTGTCACATTTTTTTTATTAGTTGGTTCATGAAAATAAAAAATATTTTCCACACATGTGTTTTAATTAATTTATGTTTACGATTTCATGGATTAAGCGAAAAAAATTAACGATAAATTGCAGTAGGGGCATAAAAAGTAAGGCACTACGATAATTAAATTCAAGTAAAGAATTTATTTTTCCAGGCAAAATTGTGGATTGAAATTTGAAAGAACAAGCTAGGGGTGGATTCCAGGGGTTTAAGTAAGAAAAAAATGGTTCATGAGCAAGGAATGATAGGTCATTCACTACCCTTGAAAAGCTCACTTACTTTTCTTTTTTATCCGTTTTTGTTACAAAAATATCAGGCGTCAAACAAATTATCATTTCATTTGTCTTATGCTTATTACTTTATGAAAAAAATAAGTTTGCATATAAAATGAGAGGTACCACAAAATTTTAAATAAAATGGGGATATCATTTATGTAGGAAAACCTATAGGGTGCTATTTGAAAAAAAAAGTTGGAGGTGAGTTTTAGGGGTTGACGTACAAAAAAAATGTTTTGAATGCATGGCCTATACCCTTGCATGTACCTTTGAAGGTACTATAGACCCCCTAGTACCTTCAAAATTACCACTCAGTTCTTGCTCAAACCGTTTTTCGTTACGAAAATATCACGTGTCAAAAAAATTCTGGGACACCCGGTATATCGTTGCAACTTGCTTGGATTTTATACTTCGTTAGTATATATTATTGTTATTCACACATACCTTGTGTAGTAATCTGCCAAGTATTTACATTCGTTTCACAGAAAATAGTTAAGTAAAATAAGTTCTACTGTAACTAATTACAGATTATAAAACAATAATCTGGACTAGGGTTGCTCTATATCTCCGACAATCCACCAATACGCAGACTGTTTCACGCTTATTAGCGATCATCAGTCCGACATAGGTCGTTTGCCGGAGATAGAGAGCATCAGATTTTCATGTCTACCAGACATAATTATGAAGCATGTATGAGTAGGCGGCAGAAAAGATCTGCCTGTGCCCCATCTGTTATCCGAAGGTAACGGCAAACCAAAGAAAGCCGCAGCTAAACAGCAGCAGACTTCTTGGTGGAACGCCACGCGCGTTCGCTTGGCCTGACCAGAACAGCGCGCTTCTATGCCAACTGTAGATGAGATAATAGAAATAATCATCTGGATACTATTTCCGCGTTATCATAGCAACTAAGTAAGTAAAACGGGAATATATCGTCGCCATTTTTAACTATAGATTGCAACTATGGATTGCAAAGTTGTACCGGGTTATTCAAGTTATTCGACACGGAGCATTATGGCTAAAGTATTTAATGAAAAAGAAAATAATCTCGGATGGATAGGGACCCATTATGGTTACATTTTAAAAATATTTTTATGTTATACAGGGTGTTCCCAAAACACGAACCGTATCAGTTGTTTTTTTTTTTAATGGAACACCTCGTATATTATTCCATATTCGGATTTCTTAGTAAATTCTATTATTTATCATACATGGTATCTAAAGCGAACCGTTTAGGTGTAAATCATCATTTTCGGTGTAAGTAGATGTGAGAAAAAAATTGAATATCACAGAGATTACAAAACTTAGAAGGCTGTCGCTTTGCCGTATTACTAAGCATGAAATGCGTCAGCCTAGGTTAGACGGTCAAATTTGAAGTACGTTTATGCTTGGAGAAATAGGTCGATTAATTAAGGAAGCTTCGATCAGAGATAACTTGTTTTTTTCAAATGAGAATGCCTAATTTTTTTTATACGGCGAAAAATAAAATTTGATAACCTTTCTGATGATATAAGGTTGTGTATATCAGTCTCTGGTAGTTTTTATTTAATTTCAAATGTTCAACCAAATCGGTGTTTCCTTTTATCCAGCTGCACAATTTCTACAAAAAGTGAATTCTCTCCTGATATTAAACAGCTGCAGCAGCCAACTTGTGCTTTGTGAGAACTTGTGCTCTTGTTACCGAATTTGCGTGGAAGAGTTCAGCCATTTTTAGTGCGGCTTTCGTGACCAGCTTTGCTTTTTGCACGGACTCTGTTTGTGTTTTTTTTAAACGAACTAATTGAGTAGTGCCGTTAATTTTCGAACAGCCGCGTTGATCACATCATGGAAATATTGACGGAGTGACAGGGTAATTCAGAGGTCGATGTGACTAAACCGTCAGCGCTAAAATTATGTTCTTTTTTCCAATGTCGCTATGAATTTGTCAGCTGCATAAAACAAACGCATACAGGATGCAAACGGTAATAACAAAAACCTTGAGGCAGTTGAAATATATGTAGAAATTGACTCTCTCCCTTCTATGTTCAGAAATATCGCCTGACAAAGATAGATCCAAAGGCGTATACAAGGGGGTAATAGGGGTAATAACTTCCCAAGACTTTTTTGACCAAATATCTATTTCAATGTTTTTATCAGGGAATGAATGGGTCATATCTATATTTAAATTTCGTAAACTTTATAAAAACAAGTAGTGCAAACTCAGTATCTAGTCATATTCCTTGTGTATCAAGTAAAAATAGCAGACCAGTGCATATTGCTATATGTTATGCATATACGATGTATTTCTATTTTACCTCATTTTGTGCGCTGGTTCTGTTTTTTCTCTTATTTTTGAACGACTCTGATTTTCGAAATAAATAACATAGCTCAGGTATCATTGAATTCACAATAAAATTCTGACTGCACAAAGGTATTAAAGAAAATGGTAAAAGCATACACAAACCTCATTCCCTTCTACCCCCAAGACTGATGTCTGGATACTCCCATGGAGAAGTCATCCAAAATTTATTGCCCTATGTTCGAGTCAGCAAAGACAGTATCACATCTGTAGGGTCGATTTGCACTAAAAACTGCGAAGCAGTAATTGGTTTTTCCAAAGGAAAATATACGCAGTTCATTTAGATGGTGAATAGGTGACCATTTATTTTATCAAATGTGCCTCTTATAGAATGAAGACAGGCTTAACATTTTCTTTCTTTAATTCGTTATTGTACAGTTTTCTGTTTGCAGCACTTGCGTCTTAATCTAGAGCCAACTGTGATCTAAAAGATTGGAGTCATATATTTGATCTTTGCGTTTGCTCACCACCAGTCTTCATGTATTGGTAGTGTCCAAATTCTGCACTACAAAGACACGATACACCTAAGTCAATCATCCGCCATGTTCTATCCCAAATCCTGGCCAACTTGTATATTTTATCAATATGTCCTATGGTTGGGTTTCCAACCTCCACCTATCAGATGCCCAGTGATCTACTGTGTGGGATACCCATAAGAAGGAACTCCAAGCTTCTGCCTGATTCGTGGACACTCAATTAAAGGTCTTATAGATTTTTCAAGTGCATGCAAGCAGATTGAGTAATGCAAATGTACTCAGTAACATTGGAGATGCTACACTTATGGGAGCAATAATTTCTTAAATTTGATTTTATGGAAACATAGCAGTTTTACGTCAATAATTCAAATATAACATTTGCATAATATTTTGTTGAAATGTGATCTAAACAAAATAAATGTAGGTGAAAAATAGCTTTTTAGCCTTATACGACCACCGTGCGTGCTTAGACAGCATCCCATTTCTTCCCATCGATTTGATGCGTAGTAGCACAAGCGTCCATTTTGAAGGTCTATGAGATGACTCGTTAGACTAATTGCCTGCAGTACAATTAACGCAGCTACCAGTTCTGCTATAGAAAAACGCACATTTCAATAGACAACAATGGACTAGTATCATGAATTTTTTTATGACTACATATGGCAGAGTATGGCATAAGAACCTTCTCATATTTTGTCGCGATTTTTCTTGGGCACGGGAATATATTTGAATTCCTCTAGAAAGACAGGTATGTGTATCTTGTTGCCGTTCCAGCCTGAGTAGCCAATATTCAATGCATACCTGCTTTATGTGACTCTCTACACATAAAAAAATAAATAATTTTATAGATGCGGCCAGTGAAGCAAACTTTACTAACCTGATTGATACTTGGTTGAAACTTCTGTGTTTAGCAGGTAGAGATAATACGGCAGTAAGGGCAAGATGTGATGGTTTTCCACTGACGCTAAAACTAGCTCTTCAAATTCTCGGAATTAATGGTTCACTACACAATGACGAGTGATACAAAAAGCTTTGAATCGAGACAGGAAATTATAAAATTATAAGGTTAGATTTAACTTCACCTGACAACAAACAGCACAGCTCACAAAACAAAACTTTCTCTCACAGAACCTTTCTTCATGTGATACAGGCAAGAGACGAAATTCACAGAGCGTCCCCTTGATGGAAGACAAATCACAAAAAGTAGTTTGTTTCCTGAAAGTTGCTTCAATAATGCGATTTGGAAGTTGACGGAGTAAGAATGCGTTCCTTTTTTTAACTTTAGAACTAAGAGGTTATAAAGATTTAATATTGTTTTCAAATCCGAGATACTCGCTCATTACATCTCTGTCGAAATCGTGTTAATTTTAACGTTTTAGTTTTTCAAGTACAGGCATCTTAACTACCTTAACGCAAGTGGACTGTGGTACAATTATTAATATTTGCACCTGTCAGCTCTCCTCAAAGGGTTACCTCACAACAGACTAAGCCTGTCCGTATACGGGTCGATCGGCGACGTGGCCGAATAAATCTGCGGTTGTACCGTTCAGTTCTTGATGTTTGAAGAACGACCGTCTTAGGATGAGATGCAGTGGTCGCACGGGTACATCTGATAGGGGCGGTCAGCGGGGGAACGATAGAAGATAGCTCAGAGGAGCAGATTCTGTTGGAATATCGGTAGAAGAGTGATAGGTCACCAACAACACGCTGGTGAGAGAGTGGCTGGAGGTGGCGCGTTAAGGCCCGGTAGGGAAATTTCTGGTTCTCTTTTTGGTGATAGGGTGTCAAAACTAAACACAACTTGAGTTCAGATTAGCCAACGTTTCGAAAAATATATTTTCCTTTTCTGAGCTCCTTTGTATGTAAGGTTGTGGTAGTCATCCGTTTTTTTTAATATCTGTACATTTGTCCTAGATATTAGAATTTGATGTCTATATATGGACACTATAAATATAATTGGAGTCACTTCCCCGGACGAGCCCTAAAGAAGAAAATACATTTTCCGAAACGTTGGCTAATTTGAATTAATGTGCTGAATGTTGACCCATCACCAAAGAAAGAAAAATTAACCAATTTTTAAAGAGGGGTCGTAAAATGCTTTACATATTGAAATTACGTTCAATGTACGGATGCACCCATCTACGTTGTCTTATTCTCATTTTTCGGTACCACGATGACATAACAATGTCCCCTTTGGCACTGAAATGTTGTGCGATTATAAACGCATCAACCTTATCGACTCGTGTGCAGAGGGCCTAAGAAATAAAACTTGGTGATTGCAGATACTCTAAAGGCTAGCATAAAAGTTTTACATTTTTATCATAGCATCATTCAAATGTAGAGGCATTGTTGCCAATAAAGTGAGTTCAAGAAATTACTCATTTTAAGCATATACCTAATCAATAGTATTTGATTGGGAAGGTGAAAGTATTTTGATTTCGATGTCGTTTCACTGTCACTTTAAACGTTATTATTCAATTCTACCGAGGTTTCGACGGAACTGAAATCTTTCGCGTTTTCCCTGTATGTTCTGGAATTGCTGTAGGACTAGGAGCCATCAGAATGAAGCTGGCGACACGAAAAACGTGCCACGGAGGATAAATGGTGATATTATTGGAGTGGAAAAATGGCATGTTTTTGTCCCAGCTATGTGGAGAATAAATTGCTGCGAAAGAGAATAGCATTATTCGTTTTTCTGCGAGTTTTATTTTGGATTGAAGTTTTTGAACGCTTCTAGGTATTTCGCTCGTTATTTAAGGCTCATTTATGCATTTCGAAATATATCCTTACATCACGTACAGTACGACAAGTGTAGCAAGAGACTTGGGAATTTTGCCGCTGTCTCACACGCACACGTTATTTCATATCATCTCGTCTCTTGCTATGCTTATCTATTTGATATTTCTCACGGCTCTTGTTACACTTGTCAGGCTGTATATGTAATAATTTGGAAAACGTTAACTGGGCTCTGTTTGCCACAGAAGTAGATCTGTTGCTTTCTGAAGTATCCCCTTTGGCCTTTACCTCAAAAATTCTATATATCCAATATAGTAGTCCTTTAAAATATGACAAGTCAGACTGTGACAATAACAGGGTGAAGGTATTGTAATTGTGATATTACGGCTAATCCAACTTACAGTTGATGAGACCTTGTGCAATTCCAGTGATTTACAGTGATTCAGCTTATCGATTTTGAAACTAATTTGCCGTTAAACTCCAACATTAACGTTTTGTAAACGCTCCTCTCCGCTATACGATTTGGAAAAACTAGCTTCAGTGCGAAAATTGATAATAGTAACATAATAAGGTCATTTCGTTTTTGCGTGATTATTCATCAACAGGTTGACGTAACGGCACAAAATTAGGAGCTCAGACATTATGCACCCGCATCTTTTCTAATTTCCAAATGTCAAATTACGATGGTCATTTCTATCGTACCCAGCATAATGCCGATCTGTTGTTTCTGAACAAACTATTATTTACATATCACTATTTAATAGCCAACCTTGAATTTAAATGTCGAAAATGCAGTTTCCCAAATATCTTTATGACCTTTCTCTCGAAAGAAGAGGAAGCATGCTGTTCATTCAAGATGGAGCGTCGGAACATCCGTCATTAATATTGTTATATCATAGGCTGTGGAAGTCAAATATCTTAACCACCTCGGGGCTCCAATTTCAGCCCGTTCAATGTTTGTGTTTGGGGATCCGTGAAGTTGTTTATGAATAAAAGAAGCAGTAAATACTAGAGAGGAATCATAAAATAAAATTATTATATGAAACGACATTCAAGGTGATCCCTTATTATTTAAAAAGGACATATTTGGAGTTTAAATAGGTGTGCCTAGTTGTTGATAGAAGGTATCCTGAAAATCGATTATTAGGGTGAATTTAAAAAAACATACATTTTTACGTAAAGAAAGCTGGAAAGTAATAATCTTGAACATTTAGGATAATATACCGTGGCGTGATGCATTTTACGAGCTCACAACATGTCATTGACATTGTGACTAAGATCATACTAAGATGATGACCATGACATGAAAAAACTACATAATTTTCAGACATTTAGTGTGAAGTAAGTAGCGCCATCTGCTGGTAGCATAGAAGCCAAGTACGGACTGAAAATTTTGCTTCAAAAACCATCAGAGTTTATAATTTTGTACCATTGCACCACCCTGGTGATGAATGATTGTCAAGCATACACGAAATGATAACTACAAATTTGTTACTGTTAGGTATATAAACGAATATTATTAGTCATAGTTCACAAAAAGCTGGGCGTTATGCGCGAATACTGACTATAAATACCCTATTACCCGATAGTGATGTATATCTGTATAGCTGGACTGAATGATCATAATTACACTTTAAATGAGGTAATAATGAAGATAAAAATATACTACCCAGACCATCCTGACCTGCAGGATCGCCGACCTAGACCACTACAAAAAAATTAAGTCTGAAAGGAGTGATACATGTACGAGCAAGTACGCGTACTTATATGGCTCGATGACCTTTTTCGTTTGTGTCACCGTAAGTACGCGTACTTTAAAACCGTCGCTCAAACCGCCGGCGATCCAACCGGTTTGAAATCTTGCTCGTAGTTTTTCTCGACTCGTACTGCGAGCCGCGAGCCACCACTTTGTTTCGGCAGGCCATCGATGCGCATCGCTTGTTGTGTTTGGCGTTTGTTGAAGGTTTTGTTTATTTAGCAAAATTATCAAAATGAGTGATTTTAGCTCCACGTGTGTCACCGACGTCGAGCCGAGTAAGTTCGCGAAATTAAAAACCGCGTACTTAAAGTTCGTACGTGTATCACCCACTTTAGATGCACTTCTTAGTCAGCTGATATCTATCAAATAGGTCAAGCCAGTATAGAGTATCCGGTAAAATGATATAGACTAAAATATTTAATAACCTTATTTAGCTCAGAAGCTCCATCATCTCCTTCTGCAACGTATATTTGTTAATTCTTCCTCTATTTTCTATAGCTCAACTGGATGGAGCTTTTAGCAACATTTTGGAGCTTCCAGTACCACATACCGTTACTAGATAGTTAAATTGATTTCGACAGAATCATCTTCAAATTTCCTTCCGTCCTGATCTGTATTCACATGGTTTGACTTCTTCACTATAACTTAACTTTAATATGGGTCAATGTTGCTCCTACTCTTCTGACTTATTTTAATTTAAGTAACTGATGTTCACTGCTTGACACAGGTCAGCTTCACTAGACTCAACTACTACGTATACCATATTTTATGCTGCAATTAAGATGTGGTAGAGAAGATACGTCTAGATTATCTGAACACGTGTTTGACAGTAAACGTAAATAAGGTAGATTTCAATAATTTGAAATTCGTCTATAGCACGGTACAATGTAAGAAGCTGAATGAATGTAAAAGCTCAAAAAGCAAAGAAGTCAAACATTTATAACGGGGATAAAAGCTAGATTGCAAAGAGCTTGAGTTTTGCTTTGAATTATAAAGATTATATCTTCATCTAATATGTTCTACCGAAAGAGCGGATAGGTGGAGCACTTTGCGGTTGGTTGCACCATCGTATATTAACAAAGACAAGTAGGGTCACTCGCCGTGCCGACTTTGATGTGAGTCTCACAAATGCGAGCCGCCTCGATTTGAGAGGGGTTCCCTTCGTGCGGACTCGTTTACCTACAGGGAATCCGACTGTGCGATATGGTCGATGTCAACGGTCGACGTTCACTTTACTTATACGGGGGTCAATAGAAATGAGTTCTATAGTATAGATAGAATATAATTTATTACTCAATAAACCATTCAACACAATAACTGCAGATACAGCTACTGGAGTGGCAAATAGCTCAAGGAGTATTATAGGTCATGTTTTGTTAGATACATGTAGTAATTTGAAATGTACGTTTCAAGTAGTAAGTAACAGTAATAGTCTGGTCATTCATAATTTGTTGTCAATAATCTTAGGTGTAAACATAAAGATACTTGCGACAAAACATAGAAAAGAAGTAAACAGAATAGATCATACAAAAATCATCTCAAAATTTGAAAAGAATATTCAAACTACAGAAGTTCAATCATTTCAGGAACTAATCGACTTAATCACTTCTTGTAAAAAAGATTCGGATTCAAAAAGACGTATAAGATACGTGAGAATAACGACTGGGTAAATCAGGAAATTCTCGAAATGATTGAATACCGAGTCAAAATTTAAAAACAAAAAGTTAAAGAACGGGGAAACACGAATTTGGAAAATGAACTAAAAAACTTAAGAATCACGTCAGTAATAAAATTAAAGTATTAAAAAGAGATATTTTAAAAATCAATGGGAATAAGCAGGCACAAATATAAAAAAACCATGGGGCCATATACAGAACATCTTGCCGGAATTTTTTTGTGAAATATGCGCAAAACGCTCAATAACACACAAACACTACTTATTTGGGCACCCCGGTAGATCCGACCGATTGTATCCCGTGCACCGTGTCGCATGTTAGGTGGTGTTAGGTGGACTGATCCTGTAAACCACAGCTGTTAGCGTTCGGCTACTGCTCGAGATCGTCGGGCACCAGAATCCGCCAGCTTGCGTAGTATCCGAGAGCACAGCAGGAAAGACCACATTGGGGGCGGAGCTTAGAGTGACCCTACTTGTCTTTGTTAATGTACGGTGAACAATATTTAGGTTTTAAAATTTTAGTCTAAATGCTGAAGATGCTAACATAGAGGAACATGTGACAGGTTTGAAGAAATAGCTTTAGGAAGTGTTTAATCTATGTAGCGTTTGTCAATGCTTCATTGGCAAAACAATAACTACGCAGGTAATTGTCATTCTGTCAATCCCATTTGTTGACTCTACAACGGACTAGTATCATGGGTTCGAAAACAATGATGAAATCATTATAACCTCTTAAGTGTATACAAAAATGGGTAGTGTACTGTTGCATTTGGTTACCCTCTGCATCGTTTTGTTTACTAGTAGTTCCACTTTAAATTTGAAAAAATGTAATTTAAATTTATTCAATCGATGCGATGCGCGCCATACAACAACAGTGCATTGTTGCCTCGTCAACCTCCAAGTCGCGGTATTGACGCAATTTCCATGGGGTCGAAACTGAATGCCCGTGCGCCCGGTGCAATTCAGTCACCTACCCAAACACTAACCGCGCACAAGGCTGCTGCTGCCCCACTATCGAAGGCAGACGCTATTCGTCGCGAAGCCACGTGGGTCCCCCTTTGCCACTTACGCAGGCTCTCAAAATCTTAGGTCATGACTCTGGACCAGCTAACATAGATATTTTTTCTCATCAACATTAAAAAAGTCTACATTAAAACATCCAGCCTCAGTTTAATGGTCCGATGAAATTTGCGACCTTCTACTGCTGCCGCTGAATCACTTCCTTTGGAGTGTGCAAACACACAAAATTCTTGTTTACTCATTCTAACCTATGCGAATTCGTTGGCTTCACTGGCCATATGTATTAAACTATGTATTTTTAGCATGTTTAGAGGATCACATAAAAGTATGGATTGAATATTGGGACTTGGGTTAGAGCGGCAACAAGGCACACATACCCGTCATCCGATTGGCTGTTCTCCTATAGTCCCATGACGTCACGCGACTAGAGGAATTCTAATATCTTCCTCATTTTCTGGACTTTCCCGTGCCCAAAAAAAGCGCGGAAACATATGAGAAGATTCTTATGCCGCACTCTATCATATACAGCCAGAAAAAAGAAGTCATGATACAAGTCCATTGTAAAAAGATGGAACCTTTAATTGTCCGACCAGCTCTCCGACTAACAACGAGAGGTCGTCAATATGCATCTGGCGACGCCGAGCGTGTTTGATTGGAAAACGCAGTTGTTTTGCAGTACAAAAAATGGATTAAAAGTGCGACTGTAATAAAAAGTTCCGAAATTTGAAAAGTTTTTCAATAAGTTAACGTCACCGTCGCGGAAAGGTGGGGTTACATTGACAGCCTACGCACCACAAAATTGGTGTCTCGACTGATGGCGCATGGAGCAGTCTGATTTTAAGGGTCTAGGGCTCGGTCTAGGATATAGCGCGCGAACTTTAGAATCAAAGAAAATACGTATTCCCCTGTTAGCGAGGAAGCCTGGCCGCCTGTTCCCTTTCTCCAGTCTGTCTGTCTAATATGAGGCGAGATATGTCAAAAAAATCCAAAAGTTAGGTCAAAAGTTCCAAGGGTAATGTCCAAAGGTCACTATAAAAATGAATTTCGCATTTCCAAGCTCCTGACGTCACCCTTAAACTTACAGTAATGATTCAAAAAGCAAATTGAAGAAGAAAGCTTGAGCTTTATCAACTATTTGGCCTTTTTTGATATCATGTTCAGTTGTTAAATTACAGACATTTGAATAATGTATGATTTTGCATTGCGAGTTTTTTTGCACACTGAAAAACTTTTTTGAGAAAATTGCAAATAGTTGTCATTCACTAAGGTCTTAACTGCCATCTTCTGAAATACTGTGTATGTAGTTTGAAAAACAAGTGAGTTCTGTTGGAAATGGGAATCCGTGTTTTAACATGGCAAATACATATGATGTATACCCAGGCCCCTTAAACGTCAGCCAGCGAATTGAAAGCAGTCATGGTCGACAATGTAGGTAGTAACAACGTATCAATTTTTGTAGCATTTCCAAAAATTATTCATCCGCCTCGGTGGTGTTAAAATTTAAATATCACCTAGCAACCTACAGGTTATAAAATCTTTGAATGTAATGATGTGGAAAGCAATACACCGGACAGATATGGGGTATCAAGAGAGTAATTTTTTAGTGTAATTGAAAGCCAATAATGAACACAATAAGTTTTTGGGCACCTCACATTTGTCACCTTCACGCCCTTCAATCAAATTTGAATATATCCTAATAATTTATTGGTATTATTAACTTAACCGCCTCCAAGGCATTATCGATTTAAAAAATTGAATAGAGCTGCATAACCTACCATGCTCTCACAGCTCATAGTTGTCCAAGTTTTATCAGAATTGGTGTAGCGGTTATAGAGATAACGCGAACATGCAAATAGCAGCAGTCTGACAGCTTTACTAAGTAGTGGAAAGTTCATGTGATAAAGACATCATAAAAATCTAATACATACATATAAATATGTATCTATAATAATGTGTGTACCCAGTCCCCTTAGGGTATTAGTATCTTGTCTGCAATTCACTGAAATATTTTTTAATACAGATCATTTAGTCAATCTTTTGGATCTTCTGAAGCTTAGAATTTTTGTGTTTTCAAGTCAAAATGATGATCATTTTTTACATGCGTACTAGAGCTGTGGGGGCAAAAACGCTATTACTCGTACATACATCTGTTTTATGTTTAGCTATTCTGATTTTAATATATCGACCTCTTTGTCCTTGCTCGGAATATAAAAAATAAAATTGAACAACAACAACTCAAAGCTTCAAACGAATTGATAGGCAGACCAATTTCTCTAGAGAAAAATCTAAAAGCTGTAGAAAATGTACTTATGGGATAAAATTCTAAAAATCCTCCGAATATATAAGAACGGGTATAATCTAAAGTGTTGCCCTAAAATAATACTGTTTTAGTGAAAGTATCTGATGAATCATCTAATCGATTTACCAGCTTTATTCATTTTGGGACTACCAAGCTTTTTCACCCCCACTCCAAATAGTAATGACTCACCCTAAGGCGGGTTCTCACGATTCAGTTTCGCTGAATCAGTTTGACTGATTCAGTGCTACTAAAAGCGATGTTTGTTCTCACTGTTCAGTTTTAATGAATCATTTCAACCTATTTAGCATTAATAAAAGTAAGGTTTGCATCCATCTTTCAATACTGATTCAGTCAAAATGAATGTAAAGACGGGTTCTCACGATTCAGTTTCGCTGAATCAGTTTGACTGATTCAGTGATACTGAACGGATAATGAACGTGTGAACACCTTTTCAGTGAAACTGATCAGTGGGTTTGTGCTTTCAGTCAAACTGAAAGCCAGTCCTACTTTTCATTCAGTTTGACTGAATCAGTATTGAAAAATGAATACAAACGTTACTTTTATCAATGCTATAGAGGTTAAAATTATTCATTACAACTGGACAGTGTCAACGAACATCGCTTTCAGTATCACTGAATCAGTCAAACTGATTCAGCGAGACTGAATCGTGAGAACCCGTCCTAGAGTAGGACTGGCTCTCAGTTTGACTGAAAGCACAAACCCACTGATCAGTTTTACTGAAAAGGTGTTCTTACGTTCATTATCTGTGCAATATCACTGAATCAGTCAAACTCATTCAGCGAAACTGAATCGTGAGAACCCGCCTTTAGAGTCAAAAAATGGATACTCGTCATCAGTATTAACAACTCAAGACAGATTTTGTATCGCAGCTTTAGAACGTGCCTTTTAGATATTATCTAGCCGCTGTTTCTTGTGAGGTAAGCAGAGACTCAAGTTAACATTGAAATATTCTTATTCACGCGCTAACTAAAATACATGTGATGGCAAGAATTTTGAGTTGTAAATACATGCGCCTTTTGGTATGGTGTAAATACAAGTTTATATAAATTCTCTTCACTTATTTTTTCATTTTCTCTGGTCTATACACTTTTCCATCAGTGTAAGTCAATTACCGTTTTTCTATCCGCTTGATTTTAAATGTAAAGCTATTAAACTTCATACTTAATTTAATCCTGTTCCTCGACATTTTCTAGCAATATTATTAAAAGAATTTGTTCCTACCAAATAGAAAGACAAATTATTGAATTATCATTTTTGAGTATTTCTTGAGCTGGTGGTTATTTTGGGGAAAAATCAAAAAACTATTTTTTAGGAGGCTCAACATTTTGAAACCTGTTCTGAATGATTTTGGAGCACCTGTTCACTAACTTATATACTGAAGAAATGGTGGGGCTTTTTTCGTCTTCAGCTCTTTCAGTATTCAAGATGCAATGATATTTTTTAAATTTGGTTTGACTATTGCATTACAAGTTTTGACCTAAGTTATTAATACTAAAGGAAAAATTTTACAATTAAGTCAATATTAAAACTTGCTGACAGGAACAGTATGATATTCTAGATAGCAGAAAATCTTATCACAACCGCAATCACTTCTTGAATCCAACATGAGTATGCCGAGAAATGAGAATTAAGTGATCAGCTCCCCTACTAATAACGAAAGGTGATCAATATTCATGTGCTGACATCGGACGTGTTTGATTAGAAAACGCAGTTGCTTCGCTGCTACAGAAATGAAAACAAAATGGATAAAATGTACAGCTAGATTGAAAACTAAAGGTACTGGAAGAAAAGTTTTTAATCTATTTAGCTGAATTCGAAAAGTGAAAAAGAAGCTAGCTATCAAAGTATCCAGGATGAAATCGATATTTCTATTGACAGGGAGTTACCCAGTGACCTACTTCTGAATTTCTATATCATGTGTACTCAAAAACTATTATGGCTGCTCATTAAAAAGATGTTCGTGATGTACTTCCATGTCAACTGAATAACTTAGCAACCCGAAATATAACCTATCATCATACCAGAAGCATGGTTTCAACATGATAAAATACCTACCCATTTTTATAAGAATATTAGAATCGATTTGGATAAATTATTTACAGACCATTTGTAGAGATGTTTTTATGTCATGGCGTACTTGATATTCAGATCTCCTTTTGACTGCTTATGGAAAAAATTTGGGCATTGAAAATTGATTGAAAAATTTTTAACGAAACATATTGCCGTGATAATTTTCTTGATTTTGACCGTGGGAACGATTTTCAACGAAAATGTCAACTGTTGCCGAAACCCCAATTATTTTGTAAAATGCCGATTTCGTGAAAACTACATATTGTAGATTTTTCAACATTTGCCATATAAAAGATAAGTTAGAGAAATGCAATAAAATTTTATTTCTCGCCGGTGATGCCTCAGTTTATGAAGTAAGTGTCAACTTATTCGCAGTAAGTTACATATGCCTTAATTTAGTTATTATAAGATCGGTAAGTCTTATTTCTGTAACTTGAATATTTTGGTGTACACTGGCAAAAAACTAAAGATAAATAATTATTTAACACCCTGTCTTTTAGTGGAGGATATTTTATATAAATTTCTTTTCGCGTTCCATATTATACTCTCAACTTTTATCTTTCGGAGTACTTTTCCCTGGGAGACTCTGTGTGTTACTTGTTCGATGAGGATCTAAGGTATTACAGTATTGGAAACTCTCAAATGCTTAACTGTTCAACCATGAAAGAAAGCATATTACAAAAACAATATCAGATTTAATTATTTACACTTTGCAAAGATTTAGACACTAGTATGCGTTTTTTTTCGCAACTCAAGATTATTTTAGGAGTCCTTGCCTTTGTTAGCAAAATGTTATATTCTGTTAATTGGAAATAAATCGATTTCAAGTTAATACCATTAAGTCGATTACCTAGTGAAATATTCACTAACAACTACGATATAATGATCAGTAACCACGCAATAAGCTTTGATAATTTTTTATTGATTATGCTATATTACATTTGAATATGCATCAGTAACCCTTCGAAGTTGATAATGTTTATCACTTTACTATCTTGTTGAAGGCTTGATCCAATTTGTACCTTTAATAATGTTACAGTCTGACAAGTGTGAGAAATATGAAATAGACAAGGATAGCAATAGACGAGAGGATATGAAATAACGTGTGCGTGTGAGACAGCGGCGAAATTCCCAAGTCTCTTGCTACACTTGTCAGGCTGTATTTTTCATTCTCTCGTGTCCACACTAATTCTCAAAATGTTTGTGGAGTAGCTTTAGCACGTATAGAATTTAATAGTGGTAGTTTTTCCCCCCACCCTACTGTTCAAATATTAAAGGATCTCCTTATTTAGACGTAAACATATCGATGGAATAATTGCTTCATTGACCTTAAGTGTTTGAGGTTTAGAACTGTGATCTTAGTATACAGTATTGTTACAAGTTTTGAGTTCGATTGGGCAGAAAAACACTTGGTATGGATTCAACTATTTATTTACACTATGTCTGTACGCTACGCCTAACCTATTACTTGACAGTCTAATTTACGTACAGTCACTGAGTCACCACTCTAATTTACAGGGTGGGCCAATAGTGCGTGGACGGTGGATTGTGGGCTTACTAAAAAATATTTCAAAAATCTGTCACTTGATCGTGGTAGGGGCCCTTAAGGGCTATAATGTAAAAAGATTTTCACTCAAATTTTGACGTTTATACAGGGTGATTCATATCAAAGTTGCATTTTTTTAATGGAACCCCCTATATATTATTGCATATTTGGATTCCTTGGTTAATTCTAGTGTGACTTTATGTATCACACATGGAACTTTAGACGAACCGTTTAGGCGCAAATCACCATTTTTGGTATAAGTAGGTATCAGAAAAAAATTGAATATCGCAGCGATTATAAAATTTAGAAGGCCGTGGCTTTGCGGTACGACTAAGCATGGAATGCGCCACCTTAGGTCAGAGGGGTAAATTTGAATTCTTTTTGTACTTGGAAAAATCAGTAGATTAATTAAGGAAACTTCAATCATAGATAACTTGATTTTTTCAAATCGGAATGCCCATTTTGGTTTAAAGAATCAAATGTAAAATTTGATTACCTTTCTAACGATATAGCATTCTCGATATCAATCTTTTTTGGTTTTCATTTTATTTCAAATTTTCTGTCAAATCGGCGTTTTTCAATTTTCCTGCGTGCGAGCAACCTAGCAGGCCATGAAAAATAAACAAAAGCTCGTTAATATGGAAGACACCAACCAACTTAGTAGAAAGATGCAAACTAACTAGAGCAATGGGGCAAGATTATGCAAATTCCTTACAACACATTAGCTCTAACTGGATACAACAGCCGCAAGATATCTAATGCCAATGAGTAGCTGGGGTATGGCAGAAGTGTTTGTTTTTCACAGCATACTAGCTACTGATGTCTACTAGAGCTTGACAACCCTCCAAACGGATTAAAAATTTTGAAACAAAAGGAAAACTACCAGCGATTTTTGCTTACAGTCTATCATCTTTGGAATGAAATTTCCCACTTAATGGGATAAAAAAATTGGTCATTTCCGTTTAGTTAAGTCAAAAGTGAAGATATCTCCAACTGGAGCATTCTGAACATCTATTGAAATAATGCTAGAATTTTTTAATTACGCTATGTTGTAATTGTGTTTATTTCATGTAGTTTTCTGCAAACTAAGTTATATTTTACAATTCAAACAGACTGCAAATCAAGTTTCACTTTCCGCGATTTTGCTAAGAAGTAGAAGTACCTACTGAAGAATTTGAAGGGTTCCAGTCAGAGGTATCATTGCTTTTGACTTACGGAAATGGCTACTTTTTTATAGCATCAAATGTGAAAGTTTATTCAAAAGACATAGATATTCTACTGCCAGCAACAATCAGTAGTAGTTTCCCTTTGATTAAATACTTCCTTACTGACTTTGGAAATTGGCTAATAGCTAGTAGGCTGTGAAAAATGAGCGTTCTTGTTACCGCTATTGTTTCTGGTTAGAGCTAATATGTTGTAAGGAATTTTCATAATCTTGCCTCGTTGCTCTAGTTAGTTTGCATCTTTCTACTAAGTTAGTTGGTTTATTCCATATTAACGAGCTTTTGTTTATTTTTCATGGCCTGCTGGGTTGCTTCCATGCAGCAAAATTGAATAAAACCGATTTGACTGAAAATTTGAAATAAAATGAACACTAAAAAAGATTGATATCGACTATGCTATATCATTAGAAAGGTAATCAAATTTTACATTTGATTCTTTAAACCAAAATAGGCATTCCCATTTGAAAAAATCAAGTTATCTGTGATTGAAGTTTCCTTAATTAATTTACTGATTTCTCCAAGTGCAAAAACGATCCAAATTTATCCCTCTGACCTAAGGTGATGCATTTCATGCTTAGTCGTACCGCAAAGTCACGGCCTTCTAAGTTGTATAATCGCTGCGATATTCAATTTTTTTCTGATACCTACTTATACCAAAAATGGTGATTTGCGCCTAAACGGTTCGTCTAAAGTTCCATGTGTGATACATAAGCTCACACTAGAATTGACCAAGGAATCTAAATATGCAATAATATATAGGGGGTTCCATTCAAAAAAATGTAACTTTGTTATGAATCACCCTGTATAAACGTCAAAATTTAAGTGAAAATATTTTTACGTTATAGCTCTCAAGGGTCCCTACCATGATCAAGTGACAGATTTTTGAAATATTTCTCAGTAAGCCCACAATTCTCCGTCCACGCACTATTGGCCCACCCTGTATATTGGTCCTACACTTCACTAATTTATGTCGCTGCACATTCATTTCGCGCGCGCCCCCGGTATACCACGCTTCGCGGCTGGCTGCTTCTCTGTTCACCCTCGTGTCTGCCTCCGATGCGCTTATACAGGGTGTCCAGTTAGTGTGTAATTCTGCGATATCTCGCAAAGCAAGTAAGAAAATGTCGAATACAAGAGTTATTTGGTTACTTAAGACGCATATTCTAAAAATATCTTGAAATATACAGGATGTTGCGGGAAAGTAGGATAATGATCAACTTGATTTTTTTATACAAAACTATAACTTTTTCTTACATTTTTCTAGTTTCCATCATTTATCTCTATTCAACCCTAAAATATTGTTGGGATCGGTTGCAACGTTGCCAAGTTATAATTTATTTTCTATTAATTTCCGGATTTGCAAAGTTGCAAGTAATACGTCCAAATTGATATATTCCCTTAACTTTTCTCAATAATATTATACAGCGAGTTACTTGAATATTAATTGGATATTATTTTGGATGTCGCCAGCAATTTGTATCTACAGGGTGTTTTTGGCAGAATTTTAAATTATGGCAATTGAAGGTCATTTTACTTTGTTTTTTTCAATCTAACACCCTGTATTTTTTATTTTAAATCGAAATATCTACTAACACCCTATTTCGCCTTGTAAAATTTTTTCGCATTTGCGGCGTTACCAAGTGACAAATTATTTTTCCAAATTTTTAAACAAATATCCCCGATTTTAATTTAATTAAATAGAATTATCTACTTATTTTTATTGCAATTAATTGCACATGTCAAACTTAGTAAGATCTCACAATTTCAAAATTTTGTTTCTGTTAATTATTGAGATACGGCAACACCGCTTTTTCAGTGAACAGTACCGGAACGCTTGAATATTTCCAAAACTGCCACAGCTGGAACGGTGAAATTCAATACTTGGGGTTTTTTGAACATACAGAATTCAAAAACGCTAACATCAGTGTTGTCAGATTTACCACGTTTACATTAGACTCCATAAATAGGGCATTCCATTCAAAATTATGACGTACAATTGGTAAATCTGACAACACTGATGTTAGCGTCTTTCAATTCTGCAGGTTCAGGAGCCCCCAAGTATTGAATTTCACCTCTCCAGCTGTGGCAGTTTTGGAAATATTTAAGCGTTTCGGTACCGTTTACTAAAAAAGCGGTGTTGCCGTATCTCAGTAACTAATAGAAAGAAACAAAATTTTGAAATTGTTAGTTTTGACTAAATTCGATGTGCGCAGTTTATTGCAATAAAAATGGGTAGAGGATTCTATTTAAAATAAATTAAAATCGAGGATATTTGTATAAAAATTTGGAAAAATAATTTATAACTTGGCAACGTCGTAAAAGCGAAAAAAGTATTACAGGGCAAGATAGGGTATTAGTAGATATTTCGATTTAAAATAAAAAATACAGGGTGTTACATTTAAAAAAACAAGGTAAAATGACCTTCAAGTTGTCGTAATTTAAAATTCTGCCAAAAACACCCTGAAGACACAAATTGCTTGTAACATCCAGAATAATATCCACTTGATATCCAAGTAACTGGCTGTATAAAATTATTGAGAAAAGTTAAGGGAACATATCAATTTGGACGTATTACTTACGACCTTGCAAATCCGGAAATTAATAGAAAATAAATTATAACTTGGCAACGTCGCAACCGATTCCAAAAATAGTTTAGGGTTAAATAGAGATCAATGATGGAAACTAGGAAAAAAGGTACAGTTCTATCTAAAAAAATTAAGTTGATCACAAAATTACTTTCCTCAACACCCTGTATATTTCAAAATATTTTTAGAATATGCGTCTTTAGTAACCAAATAACTTTTATATTTGACATTTTCTTCCATCAGGTATACCTTGTGAGATATCGAAGAATTACACACTAACTGGACACCCTGTATATCGTACGCAGCTCTGGGGTTCTCGAAAGCTTCTCTGCGTTCGCGTCGTTCGCGACCAGTTTCTTGAAGTCTAGGTTCGAGAATTCACGTCTACGCTAGAAACAGAGCCGGACTGGCACAGTAAGTATACTATATAGTATGTATGTATGTACCCGTATAGAAAATACAACTATTGGCTTACCATTTTTAGGTTATGGTATATAATTCACAAAATTGGTGGAACTTCAATTTAGCTTTACTTATACATTTAGCTACATTGTCCATAGTAACATTGTCAGTGTGGGCGCTTCACATTAAGTTTTGCGTACACCTTATAAAGCTCCAAAAAAAAGGCATTACCATGACTTTCTACACTTTTGAAATACACGATAATAAAGCTCCGGAATTTTTGTATACCTAAAATACCACTCTAGATAATTTTCTACAACTTTGTATGCTTTTACTTCCCACAACGATGAGTTAGGAAAGTGCTGTGATTGGGAAAATTTTCGATTTTGTGATAATATACTTTTTGGGCGTTTTATGATGCCTACATAACGAAAATCCACCTCAGTCATTTCCGTCGGTCTGTCTGTCTCTCAGTCTGTCTGTGCGCGTTTTTCTAGCCTCATAGTCTCATTAACCGCTGCATGGCTTCTGATGAAATTTGGGTACTGGTTTAGGCTTTAGTAGGTAATGCTGCTATAGTTTTTAAAATTGGTGCATAAGCGGCGGAATAGTAAAAAACCAAAATTTTTATATATTTCTCAAACTTCGTTTTTAGTCGTTTTAGGGGTTTCTGATCATTTTCTATTCCTTTGGGGTGGGGTGAAGTTGGAGAGGTTGGGGGGTGGGGGGTTGTAAAGTTGAAAAATTTTTTGCTTTCATAATAGACTATCCACTGACCTGTGAAGGAAGATCTAGTAACATAAATAACTTTTTTAGGTCCACCCGAACATTACCTTACCTATTACAGAAACCAAAAAACTGTATTATGTCATACGTAAACATACGAGTATTGCTTTAGATCGTTCTATATTGTGTAACGAAAAAACGGTTGAATTGATTTTAATGAAATTTTGACACAGTATTACCACCGTGGCGAGGATGGAAAATGCGTATGTTTTTTTATAAATTGTGCCAGTGGTGGCGGAGGAATAATAAAAAACTAAAAATATAAAAACAGCTCAAACTTCGTTTTTAAGCGTTTCAGAGGTTCCTGATCATATTCTGCGTTTTTTTTTTGAGCGGGGGTGAAATAGGGGTGGTTGGGGGTGAGGGGTTGAAAAACTGAAAAATTTGTTGTATTCATAATAGGCTGTCCAGTAACCTGTGAAGGAAGACCTGGCGACATAGATCACCTTTTTAGGTCCATCCGAACGTTGCCTAGCCTATTGCCGAAACTAAGGGACTTTTCTGTATGCATACTAGTACTTAATCGTTTTGTATTTTGTAACGTGGAAACTATTACATTGATTTTAATGAAATTTTGACACAGTATCACTACCGTGGTGGATGCAACACGCGTATGGTTGTTAGAAATCGCGTCAGTGTCCATTGACCTGCAAAGAGAAGAGATAAGGCATGAGACAATTTTAGGGGGAGGGCTGTCGATGATTTGGTTGCAACGCGATCTGAGACTAAAGCTTGATGCTATGGGAAAATAATAAACTGGTATCACAATAATGTGTGGAAAGTACTGAGTCAATCAACTTGTCTTCATTTTTTATCACGAAAATATTACGCCTGAAAAAATCCTTACTTTATTTACCTTATGCTCATGAAATTGGGAAAAACATTGGTCTTTGTATGAAATAAAGGCACTACAAGATTTTAAATAAAATAGTGATCTCATTCATCTAGGAAAAGCTGTGGGGTGCTATTTAAAAAAAAAGTTGGGGTGAGTTTAGGGGTTGAAGTAAAAAAATATTTTGAAAGCATGTATAATGGGTTATTCAGTACCCTTGAAAAACCCTCTTATCTTTCTTCTTAACTGTATTTCTAACGAAAATATTCAAACAACTCCTTATTTTATTTACCTTATGCTTATGACTTTACGAAAAAATAGGTTTGTGTATAAAATCAAAGGCACTACAAGATCTCGAATAAAATGAGGACCCAATTTGTGCAGGAAAAACTATAGGGTGCTATTTGAAAAAAAAGTTGGGGGGTGAGTTATAAGGGTTGAAGTACAAAAAAAATGTTTTGTAAGCATAGCATGATAGATCCTATAGTACTTTTAAAATTTCCAGTCAGGTTTCATTTGAATTTTCTTTTTATTTCAACAATATCACGCGCCAAGGAAATTTAGGGACACCCTGTATATCTGGATCGAATTTAGGATAATTCTGAATTCCTTGCTCTTATATTATGTGATGTAACTACCATGTAAGGTACATCTATGTTTGCCTTGTAAACTGTAAACGGGGTCAACTGTAGGGCATTTATTGTGGATTATTTTCAAATCCCTGCGCCGAGCTCCTGCTTGAACCACGTTGGGTCGCCAACTAGACCAACTTCGTCACGTCGTCGCCCGTCCGTGCCGGGGGGCGTAAAGACAAGCCCCTGTACAGTTCAGAACGTGCGGCTCACAAGATGCTTTGTGTCACTCGGGGCTTTGGTTATGATTACGCTGCGTCGACGTGGCGTTGGACAAACCCCAGTGTAATACAAATGTATCATGTGAATCGCTGTTGCGCCGTTCTAAGAAATGGAATGGCTATTATCATAGTCGGATTTTTCGATGAGTGCAGTGGCATCCTGAAAACGTTATAGTTAACAATTACTGTTATTAAAATTTTGTTTATAATACGACTAATACAAGTCAAGACAGAAAACAAATTGCATAAAGTAACAAATGAAAACGTTGATACTGCAGCTCCTGCAAGTGCCACTCAGCTCCAACAGAATACTGTCCCTCAAAACTGGAAGACTTCAAAGCCTATCTGAAAGCAAGGATTAGTCACCTGTGGCAAATAAAATGGGAACAAAGTGATACACAACTTCGCCTTTCCCATATTCTAGGACATTGACACGCAGAGAGCTGGTAAGCCTCTCACGAATTCGGATAGGGCACACTCGTTTAACATCATCATTTATTAAAGAGTAGCAATTTCATTCATTCATCCGAAACCAATCACAGACGACGTCGTTTCGCTTTTATTAAAGCTCGTCAGTGTGATTTAGGTCTCAGACGAATAAATGAAATTGCCGTTAGTGCCTAGCTGGCGAAACTCGTACTAGTAACAAGCAATTTTATTTATTCGTCTGAGACCTAAATCACACTGACGAGCTTTAATAAAAGCGAAACGACGTCGTCTGTGATTGTTTTCGGATGAATGAATGAAATTGCTACTCTTTAATTGAGTTAAGTTGCTTTTTAGCATAAACTGAATGTCGGGAGTGTTAAATGAGTGTTCCACAAAAAAGAGTCTGTTTGTTGTCGTATCCGCAGATTCCTATACCTGATGCTTTTAAACGGGTCGCATAAACAGTGCTCGGTTCCTCAGATTAAACGCTCAGGTACCGGCTTTGGTAGATCGATGGCGAACCAATACTTTTTTAGAGTACTGCTTCCCAATATCTATATGTTGCTATCATCATTTATGTTATTAAATTAAGGACCTCCAAGTTGTAACATATGTCCAGTACGTTTAACTTGGAAGCACATCATTCTTGAATGTCCACGCCACTCTCATGCCCGTACTTTGCGAAATACCGCAGAATCTTCGTGAACGCTTTAACAACCAGGAAATGAGTAACAAACTATTACACTTCATAAACTCCATAGGACTTTTTGAATCTCTATAAACCTGTGTCACGCGGCTAATAACCTCAGAAGTTGATGCCGCTAAACTAAACAAAAAAAATAGATTATATCAAAAAATGCCGTCACTGTACTAGGCGAAATATTTGAATATTGTGCCAGTCCGGCCCTGGACGGCCGGCCATATACGTGAATTCTAGAAAATTTCCTTCTCGATATCTGTTGTTAGGTCGCGAGCTGTCGAGAACGTTCCAGAGGTGGTGCCGCTTAATATAAGGCGCCACCGCATGAGAGTGGAACAACAGTCAATGCAGTGCAACAGTCAGTGTTCGGTAGTAATACGCGATGTTCTAGTGGCGCGCGCGAAATAAATGAACTGAGAGATAAATTAGTGGAGGGTAGGACCAATATAAATTAGTGTAGTGACTGTACAGATAAATTAGACTGTTAAGTATTAGGCTAGGCGTAGTGTACATAGTGCAAATAAATAGTGAAATCCGTACCAAGTGTTTTCTTGCCCAATCGGACAAAAGACTTGTAACAATATAAATGTCTAACGTTTTATATTGTGATCTTTGCTGATTAAGGCAGTTATTTTTAAAGCAAGTGTATAATGTACTAATATTATAACAATGCTATATAAGTATTTTATTTTAATACCATTTTGATTGGAAGATTAATGAAACGCTATTGACAAGGCACCGATAGGTGAATTGAATATAGCGATCGCGGACATTTTCAATTTTGAGATAATAAGCTTGTCGGGCGTTTTATGATATCTGCATGACGAAAATTCGCGTCACTCATTTCTTTCAATCTGTTTGTTTATCTGTTTGTTGATATGTCTGCCTATTGGCGCTGCTACTGTAATGCTGCTATAATTTCGAAAATCGGTGCATTGAAGAAGGAGAAATTGATAAAAAACAAAACATTATTTGAATCCATCCAAACTTCGTTTTTAGCCATTTCAGAAGTTGCTGATCATTTTCCATTTAATTTTGAGAGGGGGTGAAATTATGATGGTGGGGGGCTTGAAAACACAGTAATTTGGTTATATCGTGTGCTTGTTAAAACTATCCGGTTGTTGCCTTTGAATTTTGTATCTGTGGAAAAATTTGATACATACTTAGTATAATCCTATAACGTGTAACGTGGAGACTACGAACTTGATGTTACTTACTGTTATGAAATTGTGTGGTGGACATGGTAGTAGTGTATCCACAGACTAAGTGTATCCATGTTGAAACCGTTGCCAGTGGCGGAGTAGTAATCAACAAAAACGAAACATTTCTAAATCGATCAAATTTTCTTAATGAGAATGGTGGGGGGATAGAGGAACTCCAAATTTTTTGTTACCACTGATAGTGTGCTGAACATACTGAGTCAAAACACTTGGCGCTATTTGTGTTGGTCCTTAGAAGGGCTGCTGTATTCAATTATTCCAGATTTCTCTACATTCTCGACGCAAAATTACCTTTGGATGGACTCTAATTTTTCTGAGTGTACTTTCAAATTTTTAAATTTCAAAATGTTTACTACTTCCGTAAGGATTTTAGTTCTTTCAGCAGCGTATTCATTAAGGGGTCTGGGTAGACACATTTATACATACGTATTTGCCATGGAAAACACGGACTCACAATTTCCCGCACAACTCACTTTATTTTCAAACTGCATATATAATATTTCAGAAGGCGATAGTTAAGACCTTAATGAATGACAACTATTTTCGATTTTCTCAAAAAAGTTTTTTAATGTGCAAAAAAACTCGCAATGCAAAATCATACATTCTATAAATGCCTGTACTTTAATTACCAAACACGATATCAATTTGCACTTTGAGTCATTACTGTAGGTTTGAAGGTAACGTCAGGAGCTTGGAAATATGAAATTAATTTTTATGGTGACCTTTGGACCTAACCTTTTGAACTTTTGACCTTACCTTTGGATTTTTTGACTTATCTGCCCTCATCTTAAACAAACATACTGGAGAAAGGGAACAGGCGGTCATGCTTCCTCGCTAACACTGGAATACGTCTCTTCTTGGATTCTCAATTTCGCACGCTATACCCTAGACCCTTAAGGCTTTCGCGGCAATGATCCGATGAACTGTTTTTGTGCGCCTTGGCGTCGGCACGCTTCGCTGCTTGATATTTCGCCAACACGAGTGGTCGATCCTCAGAAGCTGTTACCTGTTCGGCGTGTTCCCAGAAACTGAGTTTCAGTCAAGTATCGAAGCGCGCCAATGCCAAGGCGCTAGTGCTTTACTTCCACGTCTTCAAAGAAATATAGCCCAGACAACATTACTCACTAAACAGAGCACATTTTGGAGACATTGATTTTTAGTGTATTGTTCGAGGATTTTATAAGCCTCAATTTGACAGTTTGCCTGATTAATGAAGACACCGAGGTGCGTATGGACCTTACCACTGAACAAAAGTATAGCAAACACGTGTTTTTGCTTAAGGTTCTAATTGGGGAACTATGTTTGCTATGTATGATCTGGTGGCAAAGGTTGCAGTGCCAATTGAACTTTGTAGTTGTGTAGCTGCAAATTTTTAATGATATTACTTTCAGGACTGGCTGTTGTTATGTACAATTCTTGTGCACGATAATGAATCGATGTCTCTGGACTTTCGGTCACACTTTCGCGCATTGTCATAATTTTTTGTTATTATGAACTACCTCGGCGAGCCCGTGTCATGAATTTCACGTCACTAACCGAACCATATGTTTTCGTTATTCTCTCCATGGTAAACTAATATTATAAATATTCTGTCGACCGAATGAATACTGGTCGAATTTCATAAATCATGGCGAACAAATAATGCTTAATCATCAAGATGCGTTATTTTATTGTGTAGTGCTCCGGGTTTATCAACTCCATGAGTCAACTTTATATCTATCACATTATACTTAGTTACGAATGACTATCAAACATGGTGCGCAATTCAAAGCTTGTGCTTATATTGAGACATCTTTAATTATGGTTGTTGTTACTGAGAGTGTTTAATGAAGCTTTCTGACAAGCTGACCGCTGGCGAAGATACTATTCCAAGTTTTTTAGTCAAAGATGGTGCGCATGATTTCGTAAAACCTCTAAAGACAATATTTAACCGAGCAATCGGGAGTTTTTTCAGACAGATGGAAAATTGCTAGGGTTTGTCCAATTTCTAAAAACGGAGACTCATCAAATATTTGATAACTCCATATTAATGCTAAACAATTTTGCCAAAGTCCTTGATATGTCCATTTATACCTTAATATATCCTCAAACTAGTCACCTCATTTCCACCTGTCAGCATGGTTTTATAAGAAATTGTTGAACTACATCCAACCTCATAGAAATCACTCAAGTAATATCGGATGCCTTAGATGAGAGGGGACAAGTTGACGTGGTATATACAGACTTTACGAAGGCGTTCGATAAAATCAGTCACTGTAAGGTATTGAAAAAGCTCAAGTATCTTGGCTTCAGTAGCTCTCTGACCAGTTTGATGTCGTCGTACCTAGATCAAAGAGTCCAGTACGTTTCATACAACGAATTCACCTCAAAGAAGAGTAAATCATGGCTTAAGGTACCTCTACCAACTTGTGCATAACCAGGTGGACTCACTATATTAAATTTGATGTCCCGACTTCAGTTTCGGGTACCGCAATCTAATTCTCGTCAACATGCCACCTTCTATTAAGCAACTCCCAAAGCCAATGCTTTAATTAAATCTCCAATGTACTCTATTTGCACCAACTTCAATCTGATCTCTGATGCTTGTGACATTAATAATTCTAGTCTAAATGAAATAATAGAAAAGTCATGTGAGAAGTATTATGCAATTCACAGGATACAATGAGATTGATCTGATGCCGTTTTGCGACTTCAAATTTAGCTTATCTAACACCATTTGTTATATATTTTTATATACTTTCTTTGTATCTTAGGTAGTTTTATGGTACTGAGTATGTATTTTCCTCTTATTGGAATTATTATTGTTGGGCAGTAAATAAATAAATAACCGCTGCAGCTCGTATCTTTTGGGTGGTTCTAAGGCACTAACTCATCCCAGTTACTCTAACAGATTATAACTACGACAAACTTACTATCGTTTCGGCTGCGTTTACAATTTTAACCGGATGCGGTGACATAACACTTTTAACCATTAAGCATGTTTGCTCTGAGGTTACAGTCAGAATTCAGTTATTCCACAGGGAGTGCTTTTTATCTCCACAAATACCCTTTCACAAGACGAAAGCTACACATCCTGCCTATTCCACGGAACAATGGTCGAGGGATTAGAATTAATGAGAACACAGCAGCAGCTGAAATCTTGGGTAAGGGCAACTTGCATATTACAATGAGATCCACGCCTCCCATTTCCAGCGGGATTCATAGTCCGGTAAAATGTGGACAAAAGTAGAAAAAATATCAAGCTTTAAGGTTTACGCCGACTTAGACGAAGCGTCGCGAACGGAAGCGTCGCGAAGCGGCGCGTCGCGTCAAACGTGCCCGCCAACTTAGACGAAGCGTCGCGAACGGAAGCGGCGCGAAGAAAATTATTGATTTGACGCCAGAGAAGTTTACATTAGTTTATATGGCAGCCCGCCAACTCAGGCGACGCGAAGCGAAGAGGCGCGTCGTTTGACGCGCGAATGCTCTTCGGATCAACTAGGCGTCGTTTCTCTTGCCTCTCGTATAATATTTTCAGTGTTTAGCAGTATCATGTAGGATGTGGTGCTAAATTGCAGTCTCTGGTCGTGATACAAAGACATTCATTACAAAGGTAATTTAATTACCCAGCGTTTTATTTTGTTTTTGTTTCTTTTCTTCTTCTATAGTGGCAATGAAACTCAATACAAAGAGTTCCTCTTCTGACGAACTGCTCATCGTACCTCACTAGACAACGTATCTCGTTCATCTGCTTAAAAACAAATAAAATTTGCGTTGCGCCCTTGGAAGCCGCGCGTCGCGTCGCGCCGCTTTGCCCCCCTGCTCGCCCACTTAGGCGAAGCGTCGCGAACGGAAGCGGCGCGAGGCGAAGCGTCATTTAACCGATGTCCGCCAACTGGGGCGAGGCGGCGCGAAGCGTCGCGACGCGTCATTTACGGCACGACGCGAATTTTATTTGTTTTTAAGCAGTTGAACGAGATACGTGGTCTAGTGAGGTACGATGAGCAGGTACAGGAACTCTTTGTATTGAGTTTAATTGCCACTATGGAAGAAGAAAAGAAACAAAAACAAAATAAAATGCTGGGCAATTAAATTACCTTTGTAGTGAATGTCTTTGTATCACGGCCAGAGACTGCAATTTAGCACCACTTCCTACCAAATACTGCTAAACACTGAAAATATGCGAGAGGCATCAAGAAATATTTGGATCTTCTCGCCGCGGCGCGCCGCCTGGTAACGCCAATTCAGGCGAAGCGAAGCGACGCGAAGCGAAGTATATGAAGAGAAACGACTCCTAGTTGGTCCGAGGAGAAGCCGCGCGTCAAACGACGCGCCTCTTCGCTTCGCGTCGCCTGAGTGGGCGGGCTGCCATATAAACTAATGTAAACTTCTCTGGCGTCAAATCAATAATTTTCTTCGCGCCGCTTCCGTTCGCGACGCTTCGCCTAAGTGGGCGAGCACGTTTAAAGTGGATGGTTGAAAAAATAGGATATAATTGCACACTAGGCCTCTACTGGTTTTTGTAACCGACATTTAATTGATGTGGTAATTCAAGTATTAATTTAATCAGTATGCTGTGCCGCCAGCAGTCCGTAATAAATTTATCGCATTTTATAATTGTTATTATCTTTATAGTCAATAGGCCGTTGTGAGGTAGTCCACAGTTTTGTGTACCTCAGTTCTTTGATCGACAATTCAGGTAGCTGTGAGAATGGGATTCGACTGCGCATTCAACAGGCACGGGTGGCCATGACTTACTAAAATGTGGCGTGACCATAGCATCACCAAAGCTACCAAAATGTCACTGGTTCAGTCTCTTGTGTTCTCCATATATTTGTATGCCTCGGAATCTTGGACCGTTAAAAAGGCAGATCGAGCTCGCATAGATGCTTTTGAAATGGGGACGTGGAGGAGAATGCTGAGAATTCTTTGTACCGCCCATCGAACTAATGTTTCCATACTGGATGAGCTCGGTAATCCAAAGAGACTATCCTCCATTGTGTCGATGAGAATGCTTACATTCTTCGGACATATTCACAGAAGCGATAATATGGAGAAACTTGTAGTTCAGTGATGATTATCTTTATTCAAAACAATTTCATAATGTATATATAGTATAATCTTATTTTGTTAATAATATCTCTCTTTACTAGAAGATTAAATTCCTAAACATAACATAACATCTTGAACGTTTTCTGTCACTTTCAGACGGTCTTGTTAGTAGTCATACTAACTATTGAATTTGGTGTTTTCACAAAATACCCCAATTAAAAATAACACAAAAATTCGATAAACCCATAAAGGTATAGCGTGACATTTTGTGGTCTAATAACTGGTAGTAATAGCTTACCATTTCCTTTGCCCAGTATAACTAACTATGGTTCACCAAACTACTAACCGCTGACACCTTTTCTATATACACCGTGGTCCAATAAGTGCGCGGTACTCCCTAGCGGCTTTAACGTTTAAATTAGAGGAAATTGTTCCGTTAAAAATATTTTATTTTCGAATGGTTTACTTTTACAAAAATAATTTCAAAGCTGGTGGAAATCCGAATATACCGGAAGTTGACATAAACTTCCTTATCTTAAATAGAACACCCTGTATATTGCTGAATTCAGCAGATTCTCAGGTCCAGTTTTTAATCATAGTTTATGCCTACGAAGCCTATTATCGAAGTTATTCAGCTGTCTTTAGGAAATTTGATGTTTGTAATACTTTACAAAAAATGTTGATATCTTGGAAACTTAGTAATACAGAAAGATGCGGTTTTCGGATTTAAAACGAGCAAGAAACATTCTGGTATATCAGTAAGATCATTATTTCAAAGCACAATAACTCGACAGACTGGCAATTTTTAAGTTTGAAAAGTTTAAAGCGTCAAAGCCTTTTTTTTATATGGAATGGTGTGATAAGTTTCACATCAGTGGATGCGAAATTTAATTCTCTCTCACTTTTATGCAGAAATATGTGGTTCTATCTTTGACGGTTTTCCAGATATTCACGATTTTGTAATTTACCGTAATGGCGCATAGAAATTGGAAAAATCTTAGGTGACGTGGCTCGCGGACGAAACAATTGGCTGGAGACTTTTCACCCAAAGTGTTTCGGCCTCTAGTACTGAAAAGTGCAGCCGCTCCATCTAACTGTAACCACAAAGTTCTTAAATAAAAAAGTAGGAAAGAATTTACTTGGGTAAATTCAAACAGCAATCTCGCTGTGGAATTTGTTGGTATAAAAATTTAATTTTTCATTATATTGACAAAACCGCGTTTTCAATGGGCTAGTCATCAACAAATTTAACATTCAATCTTAAAAAAAAAGTTGTTGACCGCTGTGAGATTCGAACCCACGCCCTTTCAGACTGGTGCCTAGCATCTTAGTCGCTCGGCCACGCTGCCTGTGCTTCAGGAATATCAATACACCGTACATAATACGTCGTCAGTTATCGTCGTAGTTTAATTCAACTTTTTTAAAACCGGGAGCGATATTGACAAAGCCGGACTTTTCCCGGACTAGTTTTTTCATGCTGATTCCGAACTGTATTTAGTTTTTCTCTAGCACCTGTAGTTTTGGCTATCTTTTATACACGGACAGATGGACGGATGGATGAACGGACGGACAGACAGAGGCTCTGCATAAGCTCTCTTCAGTGACTTCAGTGAATCAGTGGGAGCTAAAACTCCCGTGGTAAATTTCCAGCAGGGTTTCTAAGTTGTCATTTAGATAATTGGAAGATGGAGGGAAATTCAAAACTTGCACTTTTATTTAAACCCCGTTTCCCCGCTATTAGGTACATTACCGGTGGTTGAAACAAAGGGTGACATCACGACACAACGATATTGCGGATGAACACCAAGGTTCCTGCATGGTATCGGAGAGCAGGAAATGAAGCTAATATGCTTCCTGTCCCATCCTACTCGCGACCCGGAACAATTCCTCGGAGAGTTAAATTAACTGAAATTTAGCGGAGACTCCCCAGCTGCATGGTCAGCCCTTCGGTCGACCGACAATTCTGTTTACATCTGTTTGATGATTCGAGGTGATAGAGACTGATTAAATTGAACCGAGAATTACAATCTACGGAAAATCAGCTCGTAGTGGTAATACCTGTAATGCTTAGCAATAAGCTTGCTTTTACTCGTATTTTATTGTATTTGGTAGTAGTTATAATAAAATTGTTTTCGTGTATAAAATGCGGCAAATTACAAATATATATAATCATACACATAATTATTGGAAACTCTAACGCTCACTCAGGAGTACACTTTTAACAAATTTGGTAAGTTGTGCTTTACAGATGTTTCGCAAGGCTGTAACTGGTAGAATAATGGCCGATTTTACAAACATGCATATTTAACAAAGAATTTAACAAAGATTTTCTATTGGACGTTATTCAGCAAAAGCTTTCTATTGGGTATTGAGGGCTATGTTAATAAGTATCATCCAATAGTATTTTATCAATATTGAAAAAAACACGTCAAAGCTGGATGACACTTTTGTCAAAGATATTTTAGAAATTCGTGGATCAAAGTCATAGCAGGATATCAGAAAAAAGCGATTGATTTGCAAATTAGTGCCACATTTTCCATGTTTACACTATAATTATTGTATAATTACTAATTGCGAACTGGGATAATTTGTGATAAAGGTAGTAGGTACCTATATCAATCACAGCAACTACCTACCTTATTTAATAATTAAAAATCCCACGTCCGTCAGTCAGATTGATTATGTGAAAATACATACTTTTATGAAGAATCAATCTTTCATTTACTGGATGCATGTTTGTTATAGATCTTCTTATAGAAGTATTCACAGGTGCATTGTACATCAAGTAGGGTTGAAATGTAACAAAATGCTATTTTTACCTCTTTTTACTATAAAACAAAGAATATTTAAACAACAATTATTAAAGTACATAAGAGCCATCTGATAATCTTCAGACTCACAGTTAACTTCTCTCTATTATTGAGGTTTCTAATATTGGCGTTGTATATTGGCGTAGTATATATAGTATCCGCATTAATTTAATTATTTTTTAGTGTTAATTTTATTATTTTGGACTAACCAATTTGTATTTTTTTAGGTATCACTACTTTATTTTGTATAAGGGTAATCCTATTTTGAAATAAAGCTTCTTCTTCTTCTTCTCTGTATTGCAGGTATTCATAATTATTATATCGATAGTAAATTATTGTTTTATCCAAATAATGCAATGAGTGAATTTCTGGTCATCATAGCATTTAATACAGCATGAAACCAGCGATCGTGATGCCAGCGATCAAATGGAAATGGAATCTGGAATCTGATTGGTTGAAATTAGCAATTGCTAAACTTTTGACTAAACAAGAAAATGCAATTATTCTCCGATTTGGGATAGAAAATCAGACTGGAAAAGATGTTAGATGATTTACAATGCTAGATTGTATATAAAGTATGTCATTTTTGAGCTTTTTGAGGTCAACTTCAAGAGAAATCAATAATTTTCAGAGTACTTTGACAGATGCATGTTCTTAAAAGGGCTGCTCTGATTGGTCAAAGTCTTTGCTAAAATCTGCATGTTGATAAAATCGGGCCTAAGGGTTGTAATCTACCTAGTATTTGTGCAGTTCTCGACGAAAATAATGTTTAATAAGATGATACGTTCGAAAGATGAGAGACAATTTTGGAGAAGCAATATCTGATTGATCTGATATCTGAGGTAAAACCAAGTGAAATCTAACCTAGCCGAGGCCTATCCAAAAAACTACAAAAAACTCGACGACTCCTAAACTAAAAACTAATATAAACTTCACTGAAACGTTAGTGAACCAAGCAGACGCAAGGTCATTCCAGTATATGATCTAATGTGGCATTATCATCTGTGGTCTGTCGTTTATTTTTGCTAATTCCTACATTGGATATAATTGGAGGAAAATGTATTTTTAGAAAAGTATCGTATTGCACCGGAATGTGCATGAGCTGTAAAGTATGCACCATCAGCATTTATTTAAAAAAATACATTAATTGCATTGAAGCCATTTCCCCACTGGCAACAGAGCACCCTAGAGCAAGTATTTTCATAGTATTTTTGTCTGAAGAGCAATATAAAGTGCTTCAAAATAAACACTACTTGTGTATATTAATATGAGCAAAATTCTTTCAAATGATAATACCAATTCAGATGAGAGTTTGAATGTACAGGGTGGAGCACAGAAGATGATCCACTACGTTCTCTTAGAAACTGTATGGGATAGAACAAAAAATTAAGTACAAAAGTTGTTCGATGTGAGTTTGACTCTAATTCTATTATAATTTTGTATATGCAGGGTGGGTTGTTGTACCTCAATCAGTCAAAACTTTTAATTTGAATTTGAGAAAACAGTAGAAATATTTGGATGTAGAAGCATAATCCGAAAACCGAAAAAATATATAGGGTGCTCCATTTGAAATAAAAAGTTGGCATTAATCCAGGCACAACAGGCCATTCTGTATGTAATATATATACAGGGTGGTACAATAAGCGCGCGGTGCTCCCTAGCGGCCATACCGTTTAAATTAGACGAAAATGTTTTAAACAAAAAACGTTTCTTTTCAAATGCTCTATATTTAGAAAATAATTTCAAGGGTGGCGGACTTCGAGATATACCGGAAGTAGGCATCAACTTCCTTATTTTGAATGGAACACCCTGTATATTATTACGTTTTTGAATTTAGCATGGATTTTTAGGTCCAGTTTGTTAACCATTGTTTATGTCTACGAAGCCTATTTTCGGAGTTATTCAGCAATATTTACCAAATTTGGCGTTTATAGTACTTTGCAAGAAACGTTAATATCTCGGAAACTAAATGCGATAGAAAGATGCGGTTTTCGGTTTTAAAACAAGCAAGGAACGTATTTGTGTTTCAGTAAGATCGTGCTTTCAAAAGAATATTAATTCAATAGACTAGCAATTTTCAAATTTGAAAAGTTAAAAACGTTAAAAACTTTTATTTTTCAAATGGGATGGTATCATAAGGTTCACATCGGTGGATGCGAAATTAAATTCTCTTTCACATTTATCAAGGCATATGTGGTTCTAGCTTTGATGGTTTTCAAGATATTTACGGTTTTGTAATTGTTGCGTAGGAATTGGAAAAATCGTAGGTGGCGTGGCTCGCAGACGAAACAATTGGCAGGAAACCTTTCATCCCAAGTGTTTCGACCTCTAATACTAAAATGTGCTTTTGCTCCATCTAGCTGTAACCACATTATTCTTGAAAACTCCAGTGGTGAATTTTTCAACCGGTTTTCCAAATTTTCATGTAGAAAATTTTGGAAAACATTAGTTTATTATGCGGTTTCCAATAATACCACCCCAAATGCTTAGACTTCTTGCTGGTTGTCAACAAACTCCTCAAAATTTGCATTTACGTGGGCGTAAAATATGAGAGAAGGAAACGTGTAGTAGTAATACGTGAAGATAGTGGGCTTGACATTCTCGCAGTTCTAGTTAAAGATCCGCATAGCAGTGCTACAGCAGAAATTAATCGCTATTTGGGCATTGGTCAAACATCTGTGAACATGATCTTAACGAAGTACACATAGCATCCTTATCACGTGCAGCTAAATCAAGCAAATGAAAGACAAAACTTTGAAAACTGAATGAATTTCTGCAACTGGAGACGTGCTCGAGTCCAAAAAGATGCACTCCTTTCCAAAAGTGTGTTGTTTACAAATGAAGCTACATTTCTTATGAAATTCTTTCATTTTCTTTTTTATGAAACGTAGCTACAGCGTTATCATTAACGGCCATGTAAACTGGCATAATTTACATTTTTATACCGACGTAAATCCAAATTTTGTGAGGTTTGTTGACAATCAGCATGGAGTCTAAGCATTTGAGGTGGTATTATTGGAAACCGCATATTAAACAAAGGTTTTCTAAAATTTTCTAAATGAAAATATGGAAAACCTGTTGGAAAATTTACCACTGGAGTTTTTAAGACTAATGTGGTTACAGGTAGATGGAGCGAAAGCACATTTAGTTTTTAGTATTAGAGACCGAAACACTATGGATGAAAGGTTTGTTGCCAATTGTTTCCTCTGCGAGCCACGCCACCTACGATTTTTCCAATTCCTACGCCATAATTACAAAACCGTAGGTATCTTGAAAACCATCAAAGATAGAACCACATGTGCTTAGATAGAAGTGAAAGAGAATTTAATTTCGCATCTACCGATGTGAAACTTATGATACCATCTCATTTGAAAAATAAAAGTTTTTAACGTTTCTAACTTTTCAAATTTGAAAATTGCTAGTCTATTGAATTAATGTTCTTTTGAAACAACTATCTTCCTGAAACACAAATACGTTCCTTGTTTGTTTCAAAACCGAAAACCGAATCTTTCTATCGTATTCAGTTTCCGAGATATTAACGTTTCTTGTAAAGTACAACAAACGTCAAATTTTGTAAAAATTGCTGAATAACTCCGAAAATAGTCTTCGTAGACATAAACAATGGTTAACAAACTGGACCTAAATATCGATGCTGAATTCAAAAACGTAATAATATACAGGGTGTTCCATTTAAAATAAGGAAGTTGATGCCTACTTCCGGTATATCCGGAAGTCCGCCATCTTTGAAATTATTTTCTGAATGTAGAACATTTAAAAAGAAACGTTTTTTGTTTAAAACATTTTCGTCTAATTTAAACGGTATGGCCGCTAGGGAGCACCGCGCGCTTATTGGACCACCCTGTATATATATAAATTGTGTATAATAAGGCTATAAGTTGATAGTTAACACTCTAAAGGAACATTTTATTTTCTTTTTTTTTAGAACCTTTAAATAAAAGCTTTTTCAAAAAAGTTTTTTGTTTTAAATTATTTGTTAGTTGGAAAATGTGCACGAAATACCAAGTCAAGATACTTGATACATTTTTGTTATCCCAAGTGCGTCCACTCGCTCTCTTTTCGACGACGCGACGCCCTATTTTAGGTTGATAATTTCGTCTTTCCCATGGCACAGCGTCTCCTCAAGCGGGTCGCGCTGCCTCATGAATATTAATAGTCATTAAGAAAGCGCGACCCGGAAATTTTTCAGATTTTCAAAGACGTCGACAAATTGAGCAAAATTTTATTAGTAAGCATTTTGCGACCATATTTCATCGTTCTTGTGGTATTGTATTAATCTTACAACTGAACAGAATTTGTTTTATGTTTGCTCAAAAATGGGTTGTATATGTAGGGTATAAAGTAACACGTATATCATTGTACATAACATGTTACTGTATAGATATTATTATTCTGGTATTTAAGTGAGAATGCATATTGTAATTTTCATTGAATAAGACCACAGAATTTGCTTCGGTGTTTGTGTCGGATTTTTGCCTTTTGCCTGTTGGTTGATAATTCCGTCTTCCTTATAATGGCATAGCGTCTTCTCAAGAGGTTCGCGCTGGGGAATTTGACATAAACAGCAAATCGAAACATCTATCTTTTCAACGTCATGTCGCTAGTTAGTAGTACTATTAGAAAAAACTGTTAATTGTGATAATATTTTTTATTTTATGATCTACATCTGGAACTTAGATAGTACCGACAGAGAAATTTTTGCTTACATTTTTCTCGATCCTATGAATACCTTACCTAATAATCAACTCAATTACCAAACTTTATTTTGTATTTCCGAAGCTCACAACCTAGTAATTGTAACATAAAGGTTCCCACAGTTTAGAGATATACAGGGTGTCCCACGACGATTAAGACAAGCAATATATCGGAACTGGGCATTAGTAGCAAATTATAATTTTGGGGGTGCAAATTAGAGCAAGTGTTGTATCTTTTTCTTATTATTGTGTTACCCAATGAGGTATTTGTTTTTGGTCATGTGACGTCCGATTTAAAATTATTAATGGGATACTATGTATATTTGTGCTTTCTGTATTCCTCCTGATAAAACCATTCCAACCAACTAGCATACTTGGGGTCTAAAATAATTAATTCAAGAGCTACAGATACTTAAAGGACTGTACTACTACCATTATGAAAAACTAGCAAAATTATTTAACTGTAGGGGTAAATGTTATTATAATCAATGGTAGTGGTAGGTACAATCCTTTAAGTAGCTGTAGCTCTTAAATTAATCACTTTAAACTCCAAGTGTGTTAGTTTGTTGGAAATGTTTTATATGGAGGAACACAAAAATTCACAAATATGCAGGATACACCATTAATAATTTTGAATTGGGCGGCACGTGACCAAAAACAAATACCTTATTGTGTAGGACAATAATAAAAAAATACAACATTTGCTCTAAGTTACACCCCCAAAATTATAATTCTCTATTACTGCCCAGTTTCGATATATTGCTTGTCTTAATCGTCGTGGGGCACCCTGTATATGATTTTTTGGAAATTTAGGGGGCCTGGCTATACGTGCCTGTTATATAAATGAATTTTCACTGTTTAATAGACACTTAAAACCCCTAAACTAAAGCTCTTGCTTGAAGGCCTTTTTGAAACCCTTCATATTTTACCTTATTTTACCTTGAAAAACTGTGTTTTTTTCTGATAGAGGTATCTACCGTTTCATTTATGATTAAGAAATCTAGACGACAGATGTACGTTATTTAGCATCTATATTGTTACAGCGTCTTTGATATTGAAAGTGTAATACATTTTTGAACTGAGCTGTCTTCCGTTGGTAGTAATAAGATTATTAATCTGAACTTCATTTGTTCCAGAGCTGGAGAAAGGGATTCCTCTCGGGGCGCAGCAAACGTACTGCGCAGAGCTGGAGGAGTTGCAGGAATTGCTGCATTTCCCTGAAGAGGTTGCCCTGCGATTGGCCGACACCGAGTATCAGCTATTTTATCAGGTAGATCTCCACTATAATTATAGCAATAAGTAAATCTGATAATGGATGATAACTTTTGCGTGAATTCTTTTTGACTTACGTTGTATTATTGTTAAGCAGTTATATACAGGGTGAGTCTTTAGCCCTCCATTAGTCGCGTGTACTCGAGTGATGAGTTTAGTTGCGTGATCTACATATGTAACCCATTTTTTTGTTTTGATATCCTACTCATAGTAGTTTTGTGAAAAACAATTTCTGGATGTTAATTCATTTTATGGTGTTTGTTATACAAACAATTAAAATACTTAATCCAAATGATAAAACTAAGGAGATTATAATAGAAACGCACATGAACGTGGTTTTTATACCGTTATTTGCATGTAATTATTTAGTTACAGCATATTATTTGTGCTTATAGGTACAAGCGATAATTTTCATATTTCTTACATTAGAAATATATAGACGCAAATAAGAAATGAGGAAAGCACAACTCTGATCAGTACTTTTTCGAAAAAACTGGTACAAATAAATCGATTTTTATTTTTCTACACATGCAACACACAAATCTTGGATGTGATCTAAGCACGCGTATTTACCGCAATTTGCACGAAATTTGCTTGCAGATTTGTCTCTGGCTCGAGAACAATATGAACAACGTCCAACGAGATTTGTCGGTCGATTTTGAGGAGGTCTAGTATACCTTTTCTAGGTTGCCAGAAGAGCCTGTGCTCGCCTTCTTAGCTGAACCGGTAATCTGTGTTTAATGAGCTCCCATGCTATGTTTTCTAAAAGGTTACATCTATTTATTTGTCCTCCAGGATGATTAGCTTTATAAACATTATTTCATTGATATTAATTAGGTCATAAAAGATGATGCAAATTTCAAAAATGTTCTTTGGCAAATTTTGCACCATGAGTAATGCTGTGGAAGCAGCCGATGCGTCAATAAACAGTATTATTTCAAGCGCCAGTCGATTAATTTACCGGCTAAACAAAAGAAATGTATCTCTAATATAACCACAGAAGAAGTTTGTCGCATAATATACTTCTGATTTCTGGGAGGAAGCCCCACCTAAGTCACCTTGTAGTTACAGTAACACTTACCATGATTAAAATATGTCTAAACAAGTTTTAAAACCTATCTTTTTGGGAAAAAAATCACAAACAGGAAACGCTGCGTCCACGCTGAACTGTAACGCGTTTAGTTGCGCGGTCTACGAATGTAGCCTAGTTGTATTTCGGCGCTAATAGTTTTGAGATAAGCACACTATAAATACAACAGATGAGCTGAAAGTTTAGTTGGGAACATTGTCTAAAGATACTGAAACGGACTCAAGAGCCACCTGTGGGATAGAGGGTTGGTGCATATATAAATGCGCGTGGTCTACCATTGTAGCCCACGCGACTAACGAAGGGTTAGTTACTTTTTTTTAAACTGTGAATATAAGTCGTTAAAATGAACTACTTTTTTAAATAACTTTCTTCAGAAAACTGAAAATTAAGCAATAATAACAAAAGGAAAATGGGCATTTGTACCAAGACGTACCTAGTCTGCTTATGCTTAGTTTTTTGCTCGTATTTTTGTCAAATCCATTAGACACTGTACCTGTCAAGTAGTGCTGTAGTCACTTTGTTTATCGTTGTTAGTTTTAAATTGGTAAATCCTAAAAGTGCCACATTATTATAAAACAGCTATATAGGATTTACCAATGTAAAACTAAGTATGACAAACTGAAAGTGACTAGTGCACTAATTGACAGATACAATGCCTGATCGATAAGACCAAAATCCGAGCGAAAAACTAAACATAAACAGACTAGGTACGTATTGATAATTAAGCCCAGATTTGCTTTTTTGATTCTGTACCTCGCCCATTTTTCAGTTTTCTGAATAAAGTTGTTTATTTTAACATCTTCTAAACACAGTTAAAGAAGTATGTATCAAATTAGGATTCAACCTGTGTAGTTATGAATATTTTATAATGATTATTTATCATTATCACTAGATACAAAACAAAAGATGTAGTTAAATCTGTAAGTTAAATCATACATAAATACATCTAGGCTAAAAGAATTTATCAAAGGTATAGCAAAGGTGCTGATGCTGTTGAGAAAGTTTATGTGTATATAAATATTGTACTACTCCACGGAAAATGATAATATGCAGAAGAAAAAACAGTATAAAAAGTTATGTTTCGCGTTTCGTTGCTTAGAAAGTGATTAGTATAGTTAATAAGCGGACAAATACCTGAATTAGCTTCGAACTACGCAATATAAAAATCAGAGGAAAAAGACAGACAAAGATGAAAGCATTAGGCTTATAATGGTAGCAATAATATCGAGATTATCCAAATCTTAATCTCATATTTCAGTTTTTTGATACGGGTAGACGTATGCAGCAAAAATAATATTCTTGCTTAGCTCATTTTTAAGAAATAAACGTATAATCTGCTTCAGTCTAGTTTATTAAAATGTCAAAGTGGCCTTGCCAAAGTCCATAAACGTTCAATAGCATCATTCGCAACTCTTTATTATTGATTTCGCAGCTTGGTGGAAATACATATGTTTCTCGGATTTTGCCACTGTGCCATGATTCGAATATTTAAATATTTTGTGTGGAAGTTAAAATCGTGTTGGTCGAAAGTTGCTACAAATCTCTTTTTATATGAAATCATTCTCTTTCCAAACCTAGCCAAACAAGAAATAAGTTATCTTCAGGGACATATCTGTAATAATGTTGTAATGTTTGCAATGTCTATGGAGATCTCGATCATCTATTTTTTAGGTGCTTTAAATTCTTACCCCATTCCAGCGCACTTTATGCCGACCTGGTTAAGTGCGGTTTATCTGCCCCCTTGAACACCTCACATATACTTTCGCTTAGTAGAGCTGTATCATCAAATTTATAAAAAATTCTGGTATCACAATTTAGTGTTTTTTTCCTACCTTTTTGTTTTGCTAGTACTCCTCTGTTTTATACCTTTTATGTGTATTAAAACCTTCTCCGTCCTTTCTAACCGAAGGCCTAATTGATGTGTGTGAAAGTTTGAAATGCCTTGCCGGGCTCCTAGGCGAGAATGTGTGCCCCTGTCTGATCCACCTCCCCTTCCTTCCTAGATTTGTTCAAATAAATGACGATATTGTTTTTAGTTTCATCCCTTTCTTTTGTAACTGAGCGCTTGGTCTTTGAGTCTCCTTCCCATGGTTCATAAAAACTATATAAGCCACTCATCTGAATTTTTCAGAACTTCCGCAATATATCTTCTCACTCAATCTTTTACACTTCTACACACCAAAGTAGTACTTCACTAAATAGTCAGTTAAAAGCCTTACACATGTTTGTTCAACAGATGGTGTACCCACGGTGGGCGTTCACTCTCGCCTAATTTTTTTATATTTATTTCATTATTCATAATCAGTTAAAACTATGATTTCAAGACCATTGCATAATACGATGCTGGCTATTGGAACTAGATCCTAGTGCCAAGGAAAAAAATAGCATGATAATAAAATACTTTTTCACGCAATACTTATCTTTAGAATCCTTTTTATTGCAAAAACTACCAAATCGCACTGAATGTCGCGTCTTGCGAATCCAGTGTAATAGCTTCTAAGTGGAAGGTACGCACTGCAGAGAAACTTTGCGTAAGGTACCTAAACGACTGTCTTCCCCCAAGGGCTAGACCATCACGTCTGCTGCCATTCAAAAACTAGCACTCCACAAGAACGTCATGCTATTGAAAGTTCCTGGTAATGAAACGGTAGATCATCTGACTAGGATAGCCGCTCATGCTCAAGCTCATCTCTGAGCACATTGCTAGGAATTAGTAGACGAAAAATTAATATGATCCTAGATGGGTGAACTGGCGGAAGCTTGGTTAGAGAAAAATGCCTGCAAGTAAGCAAACATCTTTATAGTGGACCATATGCAATGGCCCTTGACAGGTATTTGCTCAACCGTTGTGTGGAGGATCTCACAGGCCATTTCCAGCTGAGCAGTTTGTTGGGAAGAGCCAGCAAAAAGGGTTTGTCACCCCATCATCAATACTATCACTGCTTCATCCGAATCTGTTTTCACAAGGATAGAGCTGATTGGCCATCAGGAAGCAAATCCTAAAGGAATACAAATTAATAGCTTCCGAGGATCACACTTTCATCGGAACAAATATTATGATTTCCCTAGAAGTTAATGAGATACACAGGCTACCAGTATCAAACTATAATTATCCTTTACCCGTTGGCAGTGATGCGCGCAAATGCAAACTCCTATCAACGGAATACCAAATTTATATAACTATAGACTAATGGAATTTACTTTATCGAATTCTCGTCCATCAGGCAAAAGCGTTGCTTGTAGGCACGAGAATTTTTGACGCGCTGAAGCATTCGATATTTCAAACGACCTGAATTTACGTGGCGTATGATTGCAAAATTCTACGACTACCGATAAAATATATTTTTTATCGGAAGATGCCCTGCTTTTTAAGCAAAAAGTATTTACCAATATAGCCGAGTACATAGAAATGTTAGCTATGGTCTGACTCTAGTAGCAGAAAGCTTTAACGTGTGATTCTAAAATGTATTGTTCTCCTTTTGATAAACAACTATGCCCACAATAACAAAACTAATTCTATAAGTAAATCCAAAAGAGTTTTCCATTTTGGCTCCCGAAACTTTTAAAATCGTTTCTAGAAGGATGGACATTTTTTATCAAAATTAACAATACGGCCTATTAAGGCCGGTGTTTCTCAGGTTTCAGTCCTTGGACCAATACTTTATTCTTTTTCCATTTACGATGTCCCTAGCTCCAGAACTGTGAGGTCTCTCTCTATGCTGACGACACCGCAATAGTGGCCCAGTCATGGTCTAGCGACCAGGTCCATGACATTCTACAGACAGCAGTGGCGAAGTACTACAGTGGGCTGATCGGTGGTTCATTAAAATCAACCATTCTAAAACGCAACATATCTATTGTACCAAAAAGCACCGCGGCACCCCGTCAGAGGTCTCTATTAACGCCATTAGCGGTACTCTATCACGATGGAGCTTTTCCATCAAATACCTTGGTGTCACCTTAGACAAGGGTATGACATGGCGAAATTATACTGAGATGTTAAAAATAAAATTCCAAACTACATTTCGACAGCGGTGCTGTGAAGATCTTCAAGATTAAGTCGGGTTAACAAATGTCGGCTATACAAAATTATTATTACACCTCCAATTACTTACGTATGTGTGTCTTTATGTTTTCTAGCTAAGACGCACGTGCGAGCTTTGTACTCCAAAGCAGGATCCTAAGAACTATTACAAATGCTCCTTGGCCCCAGCGGTACTATGAACAAGCGGAATCGCATAGCAACCCTTTGTGGCGATCCTTTACTGTATAAGTCAGTGGACTACACCGTCGAGTAAGTCGGCAAACACTCCAAGCCATGGTTCGCATTGTAACCAAAATTAAGTCGTGGAATTTCAAATCGTATACATTCACCTTTTAGTAACATCTATTTCCAACAAAATTGTGTTTACAGCATAAAAATTACCCTAGTTATTTTAGCGATGCCTATTTTAACAGATGCACTCTCTTTGCACTTTTTTCCTTCCTTTCTTTTCTTTTTCGGAATGACCAACTGACTGACGAACCATAAAAAGGCAAAGGTCCTTCGGACCGCCTTAACAGCTACCCGGTGAACAATGGTCATACAAGTTACATAACTTTTACGTGCCCCTCGGCCCTTGTTATGTCACAAATGAAGTCACATTTAATCTCTTTGTTACGGCGTTGTTCACCGGCGTTGTTAGCGCAATAATGTCCACCTCATTGTTACGTAACTTTTACCTACCCTGGTTGACGTGTAAGTTACGTAACAGATATACCGCCTCATTGTTACGTAACTTTTACGTAGCCTGGTTGACATGTAAGTTACGTAACAGGTATACCGCATAATGTCTGTCTCATTGTTACGTAACTTTTACCTACCCTGGTTGTTATATTTTGTGTTTCTTAATTTTCAGGACCTTCATCTAGATCTAGGAATCCAAAATTAAAAACGGATGTTGGTGTTTTTTGTATACGACAAATTCAAATGTTTATCAAATACCAAACACCATATTTGTTAACAAAAGGCTTAATTCTGAAAAATACTCTTTATAACCTCTATCAGATATAAAATCATGATAAAATTGTCCAGTCGGCTTTTTACACCTTTCAATATCGACTAACCTATCGAAATATCTGATCATCTAGCATGTATTCTACAATGGAAGTGCTTTATAGTAGCCCCGGATCATTATAAAAATGAGTCAAACACGTGACGGTATTGACTTAAGCTCTGGTTACGCTCTGCCTAGCGATCAGTAAGTGATCGATATGCTCACATCATCGTGAGTCTGACACAGTGACGAGATCTCTATGAATGGTTAACCTCGTACTTATATATCTGCTCACATCACGTGGTACAATTGAACGTTCAAATAAAGTCAGGCTCTCCGAATGGCAAATAAGGAAAACATGATTAGGCGTTACGTCATGGTCGACTGCATTCGGTTCCGATATTTTTTTTTTAGTCTTGCATGACGTCGAACACGCCACCATTGTCAGCATATAGCGTTCATTCCGTCGAGTTTATTTTTTGATTTATCACAATACGTGAAGTAACTTTGTTGTGGCAAACATTTTATGTTTTCAGAGAACGTTTTATGATATAACGAAAATCTATATCAATATATTCCAGTATTATATCTATAGGTCCGCTTTTCTATCTGTCATTCTATGGCCCAATTTTATCAACATGCATATTTAACAAAGACTTTGACAAAGCTTTTTTGTTGGATGTTGTTTAGCAATAGCTTTCTATTGTATATTTAGGGCTATGCTAATAAGTATCATCCAATAGTATTGGAATCAAAACGTCAAAACTGGATGACACTTTTATCAAAAATATTTTAGAATTAATGGATCACAATTATAGCAGAAAATTAGAACAAAGCAATTGATTTGCAAATTAATGCTATATTTTTAATTTTTACCTTACAATTATTGTTTAATTACCAATTGCAATTGCAGTCAGATTGATTACAGACAAATACATACTTTTATGAAGAAACTTATTCCATCTACTAGATGGATGTTTGTTATAGACCACAGACACAAAACCTTCTTATAGAAATATTCACAGAGGATGTAAAGATTGTAAAGGCACTGCGTAAAAGACACCGTAGCGCAGAAACACATTGTATCCCCCTGCTGGTTCCTCCCTTCTCTGAAAATTATATAAAGCACCTGATTCACTTTCTAAAGAAGGATAGGCAACCAGTAATGCACTCTTGTTAAATCGTGTGTTTAGCTTTGTGAGATGCAATAAAATGTTATTTTTACCCCTTTCTACTATAATAAAATGCAGCTATTTATAATTATTATCTATGGTAAATTATTGTTTAATCAAAATGCAGTAATTTGAATATTTTGTCATCATTATCTTACAGTACATTTGATCCAGTGATCAAATGAACTGTTTTTGTGGAATCTGATTGGTCGAGATAAGCAATTGTTAAACTCTTTGTTAAACAAGAAAATGCAAGTTTTCACCCATTTAGGATAGAAAATCAGAGTTAAAAAGGTACTAGATGGTCAATTGTATGTAAAGCATGACATTTCTCACATTTCTGAGGTAAACTTCAAGAGAAATCAATAATTTTCAGAGAACTTTGACAAATGCATGTTTTTGAATGGGCTGCTCTGATTGGTCAAAGCCTTTGTTAAAATGCCTGTGTTGATATCGGGCCTTAGTGTGGTAAAGTTCATCTCCGATTACGAGAATCTGGTTCGCTAAAATACTTTCGTGGTGGCGGCCATCCAGATACTGATGTAATATTGTTCATCGATTAAAATTATAGAGGCGTTTGATGCATAAACGAAGAAGCTCTCGCAGAAATAAGTGTGTCTAATTGTACTGTAGGAAAATTGCGCTAGTCACCTAACGTAAGTATAACAAGAAGTGTCACTTAAATCCCAGCCCTCAATGCCTCCATTCTCGCTCTCTTTCTGATGCTACCCTTCCTCAGCAAATCTTGACAAATTTTGTTCCCATGCATTATACAGGTTATAAGTATCAACCTGTGCAAACTCCTACACTGAATATAATGTGATGTTCTGATTTAGATAAATCCTGGTACCAGAAGAGAACATAGATGCCTATTGACCCTCCTTGTAATACCTACTTTCGGTCTTATTGTAAAACATTCGGCTACGCATACCTTTTCAATATACAATACCTTGCCGGGTCAAAAGATTGATCAAGATGTAAATATTTTGTGCCTGTGGCTGAATATCCATTTTAGCTCTGGAGCTCCGCCTTGCAAATTGATATCACTGGATTAGAACTAAAAAGCTGCTTGAATACCCTACAGATCAGAAACAGTACATTGTTGAAAATTGAAGTATAGTTTCATGTCAGAAAGTTTATTGTCATATTGAAAAAATATTTTTACTAATGAAGAATATCTCCTAATGTAGTAGTATACAGGGTGTTTAAAAAAGATGCGGCAATTTTCAAGCGGGTGACTCCTCAGGCCATTCCATGAAAAAAATTTCATATAAACATATGTCCAAAAATGTATGGTTTCTAAGATACAGGATGTTATTTTTCTTTAAATAAAGTTTTTTTTTTAAATAATTCTATCATCTTCTAACCGATTCTGTTGAAATTCACTAGCGTTGTTTTTAGTAGTAAAGGGGGTGATTTTTAAACTAACGTGCAATTCGTAAGTATTCTTGGAATCCTAAAAGATGATAGAATAGTTTTTATTTTTTATTTCACAAACAAAGCAAGATACGAGAAAAATTCAGGAAACAAGAAGGTTGTAGTTGTAGTTGGTTTACCTCAAAGAAATATCAACATTAAATGTGTCAGTGGCGTACATTTTTCCGTTATAATTGTTGTTAAATTGCCACCTCTAACGCCACTGGACATAATTTTTTTGTCTAGTTAGGGCAAAATCACCCCCTTACTACTAAAAACAACGCTACTGAATTTCAACAGAATCGGTTAGAAGATGATAGAATTACTAAAAAAACGTTATTTAAAAAAAACATCCTGTATCTTAGAAACCATACATTTTTGGACATATGTTTATATGAACTTTTTTTCATGGAATGACCTGAGGAGTCACCCCCTTGAATATTGCCGCATCTTTTTTAAACACCCTGTATACTATAGTTTGTTTGTCATCAAAGTACGTCATACATATACATAGAAAAAATCAAGCTATCGTCCGCGAAAGCAACACTGTATGCGGTCAACTTAGTGTGAAGAACGTTAAATTTTATACACAATAATTTAATATCCTTTATACGAGACAATATTTTACTGAGTCACTGAACTTGACTTTATCAGTTTAAATTCGAGTATATCATAAGAAACGGCTCTTGAGAAATTAAATTTCCTGGACTGATAAATCAGTAACAAAATATTCACATAATATGGACCTTGTCTCAACTTTATATGCAGGGATCCTCCTTTTGTCTATTTTTTATAGATTTTTTTGAAGTTGACAATCCGGTGTACAATATACAAAAGCGGATGTCTTGCAGAAATTTACCATTGTTAATATTCTATGAATAAAGTACAGAAGATTTCAAACTCTCGGCTCCTTTAAATGAAAGGTAAGTATTCGTTATTTTCATTGTGAATACTGAAATTTCTCATATACATCCATCCGTGTTCTCAGAATTTATTGTTAGAAGGAAGCCTTTGAATTTTCTCCTCGCTACGCGCTGCAATTTTCCTTGCCATAACAAGATTCCGCTGTAAATGATTGCAGCTACCGGTGTGTCTTTTTCGCGCAGTTTTCAGAAAATGTTTTTTATATATCTGTGACTTAATCTAAAATGTGCAAATATGAAACAACACAGTTTTGTAATAAATAAGGTGGACGATTTCCATAGTTGTTACTTAATTGTGGGCTCATTTTGTAATAATGCATCCGGTCAATTCATATCATTATAAGCAGACGCAGTTGACGCCTCGTGATTACCATAAAACAACCGATAAGCAAGCAGCTACCTTATCAAAATGGAGTGATAAGGTTCTTTCCAACAGAATACCGTACAATGTATCGTCACGGACATGCGCAGAACGTGAAATGCGTTCCAACACGTTTTATGACCGTTCATGAAACGGTCCACAAAGCGTTCCAACAGATTTCGTTACCGTTCATGGGACAGTTTCTGTACGGTCAAATCGGTACTTCATCCAGAGTAAGGACTGTGAGGACTGACATGCGCAGTAGAAAGTAAATCGCCCGCTTGGCGCAGTTTCATTTTGTAATTTCTATGCGCCTTCCGTTTTCTTGCTTCTTTTAGTCTTGAGTGTTGAGATTGAGTGTGATTTGATTTTGCTTCTTTTGTTTTTGCTGTTGCTTGTTATTTGGCTGGCTCGTTTATTTGCCGAAACTGCACCAAAGCCAAAAATGGAAATCGAATCAAACAATAATGTTATACATGGTATATTATGATAAATTCGGTCATTTTTGTGGAAAACATAACCCAGGTACTTTGTTTATAGAGCTACATGAATACCTGGTTGTGAGTGGCAACCATTATTCGTAGCTAAAATTACCCAAATAATCCTTATTTTTGGTTGTGGTTGATAGACCACGATGACCAAGTCATCGTCAGAAAACTCAGGCCCCGATCAATTTCAATAAAGCTCTTGGCGTCTTGGCTTTTGACGGTGGCTTTTGAAATGAAATCGAGGTTAGTTTTTTTTCTAGCTGTCAGAACTGACACGAGTCCAGTGAAATAAGAGAAGGAACCGTTCTAACAGATTTTCGTGTTTGTGCTGTCACGAAACCATCCAAAATCAACGCATGCGCACCACAAATGATCCGAACAGTTTCGTGACGGTTCAATGGACGGTACAAAATATGCTGTTGGAAAGAACCTATGAATACAGCTGAACACCAGTGGAGTAATTTTTAATATCCCAGCAAGTACCCCAGTCTAGACAAGCTGCGCTTACCTAGAATAGCCGGACAGTTTGCAGAGGAGGTGAAGTATCTTGGTCTTATACTGGACAAAAGACTCACGTTCATCTCCCATCTGGATAACAGAATCGAAAAGGCCCAACTTGTCCTCTGGACACTCAAAACGATTTACGACAAATCTTAGGGCATTATAGCCCTGAACTGATTTACTGGATATATCAGACGATAGTAAAACTAATGGTAGTATATGGCGCTGTTGTCTGGTGGCAGAAATGTTTACATCGGACAGCCAGAGAAGAAGGAAGAAAAAAGTGTGTTGTCTCTCAGAGCTAAGCGTAAACATTAAGGGTCTAGGGTATAGCGCGTGAAAGTGGGACTCCAAGAAAAGACGTATTCCCGTGTTAGCGAGGAGACGTGGCCGCCTGTTCCCTTTTTCCAGTTTATGTGTCTAAGATGAGAGGATATAAGTCCAAAAATCCAAATGTAATGTCAAATGAACTAAAGGTCACGATAAAAATGAATTTCGCATTTCCAAGCTCCTGACGTTACGTTTAAACTTACAGTATGACTCAGAAAGCAAATTGAAGAAGAAAGCTTGCATTTTGTTAACTATTTGGCTTTTTTTTGATGTCGTGTTTGGTTGTTGAATTACAGACATTTGAGGAATGTATGATTTCGCATTGCGAGGTTTTTTGCACACTACAAAACTTTTTTGAGAAAATCGCAAATAGTTGTCATTCATTAAGGTTTTATCTGTCACCCTCTGAAATAATGGGTACGTAGTTTGAAAAACAAATGAGTTCTGTTCGGAATGGGAATTCGTGTTTTAATATGGCAAATACATACGTATAACTGTGTATACCCAGGCCCCTTAACTATCGTTTTAGCTATATCATCTACTTTCCTGTAGAATGTATCCTTGCCCGATGCAAAAAAATATATTTCGTATGTAGCGTTTGCCAACGTCGCTCAGTATTTGGAATGAAAATACTAGCTAGTTCGCGATACTAATCTCACCCCCATACACTTGGCGTATACCCTGTTACCCGATACTTTAAACTGTCAGCCGTGTCATCAGCAAACAGCTGTTCATCTAGTGATAACTAAAAATACCCCAGATTGAGTCTTGACCTATCAATTTTAAGCTTTGAAGGAATACAGAGCTGTACTGAGTGCAAGATGACAAGTAATTGACACTTGACTTATTTTACATTTCTCGGAAAATCCGGCGTTTCTTTTAGTATATTAGTATGGCTGGTCTGAATGATGATGATTACGCTTTAAATGAGGTAAGAATGAAGATAAAAGCATTTTTAGCTTAACCATACACAAGCACTCCATGTACTTACTTTATACCCTTCTCCAGTTGTACGTTGTACGCTTTAACCATTAAATATCCCACTCGTTATGGAAGCTGTTCATGAATCGTCCTTATTGCTAAATATAGGAGTATTTTGATAGTCTCTAACAATATACAAATCAATAAAATAATCTATTTCTTTTAACCAACCATTTTGCTGCAAATTTCTGAATATTGAAGCAATTTTTTGTTTACCAAAATAGTCATTACTTTTTGGCAATGAGATATTCAGTAAGAATATTATTAATACGGTCCTGATCGCAGGATTGCCAATCAACAACACTAGTAAAAAATTAAATTTGAGATACACTTCTTCCTCAGCTGATACCTATCAAATAAACGTCAAGCCAGTTTAAAGTATCAGGTAACAGACAACAACATTTTGCGTTGTATTGTTCACGTCAAAGGAGTGGTCAAAGGGTTTTTATTCCGTTGCCATAAACTTGAATGCTTGAATTTTTTGTACTGTCTGAGTGATATTTTGTGAAAAACGTGAAAATAAATAGCGGTTGTCCAGAATCTTTGGATTGGACATCGTGTTATGTGAGGTTATATTTAAGGATACCTTGGCGTAGAATTTGCGTATTTCCTGTTACAACTATTGAACTGTTGTAGAACAGCCGTTTATTATCTGGGCTTGATTCGGCTGAGGTAAAGTAAAGACTTTTGATTATTCTTACTATTGTTATTGTATGTATTATTAGTATGAAACGCGCCTTTATACTTGATGGCACTTACTAATTTACCTAATTCCGTTGCCCAAATTTTGATACATTTATGTTTTCTATATTAACCGTACCATGTTTGCACTGAGGGAAGATGGCGGCTGTTTATCGTGTTATTGAGTCAATGTTTAGAACGACGATTCATGAATGAATAGAAATGTTTGTTTTTTATTGTGGAAACAACGTAAAACTCTCTTTGTTTCTTTCTCTTAAAGAATGGAATTCACCCATAGACTCTTCCGGCCACTTAATAGTATTTATGGTATTTCATAGGGCCTGTCCACATCTCCACGTCACGACGTCGTCAACGTGGAAAGGTGCGGTATCATCTCACGGCGCGTTGTCATAACGTGCAAATTTACGTTACCGTATCCTAAAAATGCAGTTTATGACACCTCATTGTTCACGTCACGGTACCTTGTAAAATTTCGATACATTCTTCACTAACGTACGTGAAAATAGCAGTTTCGTTCTCTCTCCCCCTCCCTGAGAGCTATAGGACAATAAGCCCATAAGAGCTGCGGTACTGGCGGCTATCGAGGGTTAAAAAAATTAGTTTTTAGAACAATCTTGCTACTTTTGGATAGTAGGAGCATACAGAGACAATTCATTAATATGAATCTGTATACATTATAGATATTCGGATGGCTGATAGAGAGAATGCCGCTGATTACAGCCGGCGATATATATTATTTTAATTATTTGTTAATATATAATGTTCTGTGAATAACTTGCTTGTTAATTAATTCTCCAAAGCCAGTAGTTTCTATAGTCCCGTCATCACTGCAAATTCATGCATGTTGAACATAATTTTGCCATCTCGCTCAGCTCGTCACGATGCAAAGGATATACAAAAGTTTAGTGAAACCAGGCTGCAATGATATATAGCAAGTAATCCGCTTAAATAGCCACAAAGATGATTATATGCTTCATATGTTTAAATTAAATATACTTCCCACTAGCAATTGACTTCACTGTCTAGAATCATGTCTAGTTTATGAAAACCACTCATCTTAGGCTTAAATATAGCTATTCAAAATTCGTGTTAGTGATGCATACCAACTTTGGTATCAAAAACAAATACCGGCTAGATATTTAGGCTATATAGGAAATTCCAAATCGTCATCTATTGGTTAGCATACTTTTCAAGTAATAGATGCAAGCATGGAACTTCAGAGGAGGTAGAAATATCAACATTTTACTTTGGGCTGTTTCATAGACCAAAGATATGAAAATATTTAATGCAATACCATGAACAATTAATTCAATTTTAGATTAAAGTAGACAGAAACCATTTAGCAACCGTTATAAAAAAGAACATGTTAAAACTCAAACGAATAGTAGATGCAGCCTAAATTACTAAAGCTTTAAGTTACACCTGCATCTCTCAAGAGATGACTACAAGTGATTCTAAATTCAGCGCCAAAGTGAAGCACTTATATCAGTCATTGTTAGTTTTACAACTACAACGTCATGCCAGAGTTCTGCCAAGTTCCATATTATACCTGAAGTTTAGGTTAAGACAGTGAGTGAGCTAGGAACGCGATTCATGCCTTTGTAATTTCATCTTGTATTTGTCGAAGGAGAACCTGTACTGTTGTGAATGCTGATTTGCATGTGTTGTTAAAAAGCTTTTCAGATACTATCAACATATGTTTATTTTGCAAGGCATTATTTGCAAAATAATTCAAAACACTAGTCATAGATTAATTTGTAATCCACCGTTTTTTAGTATATTTTTTATAATACAGGATGTGACATATTACAGTTTTCCACGGATTACCTCATAGAATAGTAAATTCCAGCACAAACAAAAAGCTCGAATAACAAACGTTACAGTCAAAATTAAGGAATCAATTAAATATAGATCCGTTTCAGTTATTGATACTTTGAGTGACAAAATAAATGATAATTTGTAATTTTAACAGTACTATAGTATATGGTGTATCACGCCTACAATACCCCGGAAGCCGCCTCTTTCTTGAACTGTCCCTCAATAATGTTACTTTGTTCATTAGATTGCTATGTTATAACATCTATCCAAAGGTCACTCAAAAGATAGTTACTTTTCTATCTTGGAAAGAAGATCAACGCGCTTCTTCCAAACCTGTTCGAGACATCTCTAAAAATTTCCCTCTGATATTCCGAAAACTACTGAAGTAACAAGATGTCATACTCAGCATCAAATTTTCCATATCCATAACAAAGCAGCATGCATTAAATGGATCACTTTGTTGAAATGGTTACACAATACCTTGCTTTGATACTTGAGAGCATTTTGCAAAAACTTGTTCATCATATTTTCTTCTTCTACATCATTTAAAATTTTGTACAGCAGTTCAGGTTTCCTTATAGGAAGAACTACAACTTTTAGTTGGAGTGGAACTCGGTGTTGAATGTTAGAAATTGGTTCTTTCTTCTTTTTTTCAAACTAGATTTTCGGATAATACATATTAGTATATCCAAAACTTACAAAACTGAAAAAAGAATAAGAATTGGAATAATCAAATTGGCGGCGCTACTCCCAGATCATCTTCTTCCAAATAAAAAATGGAGTCAAGTTGATTGACTCAGCACTTTCCACACATAATGATTTCATTTTATTTTTCCCATTACATGAAGCTATAGTCTGAAATCCCCTTACAACCAAATCATCGCCCACCCTCCCATAAAAAAACGTATTGTACAACACAAAACTTTCGTAAATAGTTTCTTACGTCTCCCTCCTTAGAAACTAGGACGCCACATTCTTCATTCTGCATGCTTCAACTGAACGATGCAAGACGATCAGGAGTCTCTAAACCGACTAAAAGCGAAGTATGAGCTGTTTTCATTTTTTTAGTTTCTTAATTATTGTTGCGCCGCCACTGACACGGTTTTTCAGACACTGGCGCGTTTTCCACTCTCGCCACGATAGTCAATTCTTTGTCGAAATTTCATTAAAATCAGTTTAATGATTTTTGCTTTACGCAGTACACATAGAACGAAATTAAGCAATACTCGTATATGTATACATCACAAAACTTTAAGTCCCTACCTATCGGTGTGGGAAGTAAAATCGCATGTGGAATAATATTCTGGTATTTCACAGTTTTTTTGGGAAAGGGGAATATAATGTCCATGCTTATTTCACTGGAATTTAGTAAAGTAGTGGTGTGGTTCTCAAAACTACACGTGTTGAATTTCTGGTAGCTTTGGATGCAGTGAAACAACAGACACAACTATTCTGAGAGCAAATACCCCTACTGGCATTGAATTACACTATTGTCTCGAGGGCTTCCTTTGAGGAAACATGAAGAAAATAATTTCCTCCTCACCCAATGTGAATTCAAGGACATCACAGTCCTTGTTTGGAGTCCAGAACAGCGCTGTTTCGACATTTCGGCACATAATTTTTCGGTATCCGCACATACAAATTCAAGCACCCTAGGTATCCGTTTTCTGCCGAAACATTAAAATGCTTGGGTGAAGACGGCATCTCTCTTTTATATAATATTTGTAAGAGGGTCTGGTCCTCTGGTGTTTGGCCAGATGAATGGTGCACATCCATTTTTGTTCCACTTCATAAAAAAGGATCTCTAACAAATCCAGACAATTATCGCCTACTTTCGTTAATCTCTCATGCAAGCAAGGCTCTTCTATATATTTTACAGTCTCGTTTGGAGGATTTTATTGACTGGCAAATTTCTCAGGCGCAGGCAGGTTTCGTAAAAGCACGCGGTACGCGTGAACAGATCTTAAACTTAAGACAGGTTATTGAAAAAGCCCGTTTTTATCTGTTTTGTGGACTATTCTAAGGCGTTTGATAACTTAAAAGTGGCTCAAACTGTGGGAAATCCTTATCTCCATGGGAGTCCCTTACCACATAGTATTTCTCATACAGCAACTCTATGAGTCTAGCTCCGCTCGTGTAAGAATTGACGGTAACCTGCCTGGTCAAACAGCAACCAGAAAAGGAGTCCGTTGGGGATGCGTATTATCTCCGATATTATTCAACATTTACTCTGAATTTGTGATGAGACAGGTATTGGACAACTTAAACGGCGGTATAACTATTGGCGGAAACAAAATATCTAACTTAAAATTGGCTAACGATACAACCTTTATTGCTGCTTCTCAGGAAGAATTAGTAGCTCTATTGAACGTTTTAGAACAACACAGTACAGCATATGGTCTTGGTATTAACTACAACAAGACCAAGGTTATTATCGTAGATAGAGAGCATTACAATCATCGAGAAATAAAGTCAATAGGCGGTCGTGAAGTAGTTCAAAGTTTTGTGTACCTCTGTTCTTTGATCGACAATTCAGGTAGCTATGAGAATGAGATTCGACGGCCATGACAAGGCTTACCAAAATATGGCGTAACCATAACATCACTAAAGCTACCAAAATCTCACTGGTTCAGTCTCTTGTGTTCTCCATATTTTTGTACGCCTCGGAAACTTGGACTGTTAAAAAGGCAGATCGATCTCGCATAGATGCTTTTGAAATGTGGACGTGTAGGAGAATGCTGAGAATTCCTTATACCGCCCATCGAACTAGTGTTTCCATATTGAATGAGCTCGGTAATCCAAAGAGACTATCCTCCATTGTGTCGATGAGAATCTTTACATTCTTCGGACATATTCACAGAAGCGATAATATGGAGAAGCTTGTAGTTCAGGGTCACGCCCCAAGTGGGCGGCGCCGTGGCCGTTCCACTACACACTGGGTGGATACGAGGAAACAGTTATTTTATAGATATGAGTATCAAGAGCGCCACTGAACTGACAGTAAATCGCGAACGATGGCGAGCTACAGTTCTCAAAACTATTGATAATATTCGTGTCTGCAATACCCTAGCTCCGACTTAATGCATTCTACGAGTTCACAACATGTCTGATTGACATTGTGACTATGATGAGGTATCCGTTTAGGTTACCTGTATGACTGTGTTTGTACGCCACTGCCATGATCACCATGATGAAATCACCTAGTTTGTCCATATGACCCTGGTTATACACCACTGCCATGAGTAAATCTGGATGCTCCCATTTGTAGAGAGGCAATAATGCGAGTCGCTGCAATATGTACGGATTAGAATATACACCCCGTTTGGGTGTCGACTTTCAGGCAGTTTTAAATGCCAGACGTGTCATTCCAGCCTGAGTAAAATACGAATCGAGTATTTCTCTCTCAAAAGGGTAGGTTACGTTATTCTCGCCTTGCAGATCGATTCTAGAGCCAGGAAAAGAACTTTATGAACGAGTTTTGTTTCCAATGCCATAAAAGTACCTGCTCGTAATCACACTATCTAAAGTGCTTACATTGTTTATCCAAAAATGATTTTAGTACCAGACTAAATAAAAAAAATGTAGTCAAGTTGATTGACTCATTACTTCCCGCACATTCCGATTATACCAGTTTTTACTTCCCACACCGATAGGCGAGGGGAGTATTGTGATCGCGAAAATTTTCGAATTTGAGATAATACACTTTTTGGGCGTTTCATGATGTCTACATAACGAAAATCCACGTCACTCATTTCCGTCGGTCTGTCTGTCTGTCTGTCTGTCGGTCTGTCTGTCGGTCTGTCTGTCGGTCTGTCTGTCCGTCTGTCTGTCGGTCTGTCTGTCGGTCTGTCTGACGGTCTGTCTGTCTGTCGGTCTGTCTGTCGGTCTATCTGTTCGCGTCCCTCTACCCTCGTAATCTCAGTAACCGCTGCATGGATTATGATGAAATTTGGGCAGCGTTATGCTTTGGGGTCGTCGTAGGTAATGTTCGTATAATTTTGAAAATCGTTATACGGGGGGCGGAGTAATTAGCAAAAAACGAAAAAACTATAATATGCCTCAAACTGCGTTTTCAGGTGTTTTAGGGGTTCCTGATAATTCTCTACCTTTTCTTGGGTGGGGGTGAATTTGGGGTGGTTGGGGGATGGGGGGTTGTAATACTGAAAAATTTGTTGTATTTGTAATGGACTGTCCAATGATATGTGAATGAAAAACTTAGCGGCATGAAACACTTTTTTAGGTCCATCCGAACGTTACATGGTTATTATAGAAACCACGGGACTTAGAATTTGTGATGTATACATACGAGTATTGTTTTAGATCGTTCGATATCGCGTAACGTGGAAATTGTTCAATTGATTTTAATGAAATTTTGACACAGTATTACTCCCGCGGTGAGGATGGAAAACGCGTATGTTTTGGAAACATCGGGTCAGTGGCGACGCGGCAAAAATAAAAAAACTTAAAATATAAAAACAGCTCAAACTTTGTTTTTAGGCATTTCAGGGGTTTCTGATCGTTTTCTACTTTTTTTTGGTGAGGGTGAATTTGAGGTGGTTGGAGGGTGGGGGGTTGCAAAACTGAAAAATTTGTTGCACTCATAATAGTCTGTCCATTGACCTGTAGAAGGAATACCTAGCGGCATATTACACTTTTTTAGGTCCATCCGAACAATGGGTTGCCTATTACAGAAACTAATTTTGTGATCTTTACATACGAGTTTTGCTTTATTTCGTTCTATGTATATTGCGTAAAGCGGAAACTAATGAATTGATTTTAATAAAATTTTGACACAGAATTTATCACCGCGGCGAGAATGGAAAACGATCTTGTTATTGAAAAACCGTGTCAGTGGCGGCGCAGCAATAATAAAAAAACCAGAAACATAAAATTAGCTCAAACTTCGTTTTTAGACGGGTTGGAGGCTCTTGATCGTTTCGCATCGTCCAGTTGAAGCATGCAGAAAAAAACTGTGACATCCTAGTTTCAAAGGAGGGACACGCAAAAACTATTTACGAGGGTTTTTTGTGCCGGATGTTGTTTTTGCGGGCGGATGGGCGATAATTTAGTTGCAAGGGGATTTTAGACTATAGCTTCATGCAATGGGAAATAATAAAATGGTATCATCATTATGTGTGGGAAGTACTGAGTCAATCAAATTGACTCCATTTTTTACTTTCCACTAACATAAATCTAAGTCTAGGTCCCCTTACAACCAAATCATCGCTCGTCCGACCGCAAAAAAGTGTTTTATCCTACTAGGTACTTCTTTCACAGATCAATGGACAATCTATCATGAATACAATAAATTTTTGAGTTTTTGCAACCCCTCACCCCCGAACCACCCTAATTTCACGTCCACCCAAAAAAATTGAAAACGATCAGGAACCCCTAAAACGTTCTAAAACGAAGTTCTTGTCAGTGCAACCTTTCATCGTCATTGCCACCGCGTAAACTTTGCTAAGGGCAAATGGCCATTTAAGCGTTTTAGTCAAATTATCATTGATAGCGAAGAAATCGATTTATTATTTACTAACATTATTGAAGCTTCTTTCTATAATAATTGTAAATTCACAAAGAAAAGCTGTAAAATAATAAACATTTTGTAAAATAAAAATTATCTTTTAATTTTGTATTATGAGTATTTGTACTTTTTTGGTTAAATTCTCAAGAATTTTCACAAAATTTATTTCTGTTAAACCTTGTATTTTCTGTTTGTATTTCTTTATTGTCTTGTGATCATACATGTAAGATTTAAGACTAGTCATAAATAAATATAAGTATAAATTAAATAATACAAACAGATAAAAACAAAACAAACAATGCAAACAAATAAATAGACAGTTCAATAGATGCACAGCTGTGAAACGGAGAAAAAAACAGAAAAAAAGCAACGTAAGCTGCATTCTAAAACAGGAAACTAAAAGTTGTGCTCCAAATAAGTCGTTTATCGAATAGGGGTTTTACAATATGACATCGGAAAATCTCTGCAATAGTACTTGTAATTGTTTTGTAAAAATACCAACGTTCTTTTCAGTATATCTGGTTAGGCCGTCACCGTTAGCATGTATAAATACAAGTACAGTACAGCTTCTGAAGATGTCATCTACTCGTGGTGGCAAAACGTCAAAGCTTAACGCTAAACGGCGCCTGCTTAAAAACCCAAGAACCACAAATCAATTATTACCAAAGCGGTGAAAGTTTGACTGACATCATTCATATAGTGAAATAACTGGGTCAGTCATTAATGTTAAACGCACGACAAGACCTCGTAGAGGTGGTGCACAACAAAACGTCACCAGAGTGCAGTCGAGAGTCCAAAAACGTCACCCTTCAGCATGTTTTTGCTAAAGCGTAAACAGATGATGTACATCGAAAAAGTCAACCAGTGGGATTTTTGACGCCTTCATTACTCGACAAAATCCCGCATTTTCGGGCTTAGAAGACATTTAGCAAAAAGCAATGCATCCAAAACGTGCCAGTATTCGCTGTGCACCTTGGTCTGCAGGAACAGTTGGCCGACATTTTGTTGAAAATCATGAAGGTAAACGTTGAGGACATGTTATTATTACGCCGTTATTTGTGTCTCAGTTGGAACAGATTGCTCTTGACCACACGTGGTTTTAGCAGAATGAGGCCACATGTCAGACCGCGAGGAAACATATACCTCTTGCACGACTTTCCTTCTGATCAGGAGAGTACTCGGTTGACCAGCATTTGTCGCCACCATCACTTGATTTTACATCCTTGAATTTCTAGGTGACAGAACATCTGGAATCATAGACTTATACTAACGAACCCCGACTTGGGAAGACCGAAATTAGTCATATTATCTGATAAAGTATTAATGAAATATGGCCATATGCACTAAATAGTGTGATTGAACCTTTTTCCAAAACAGTATGTATATATATGCAGCGTTTACAAGATGATTTGGAGTTCTGCGCTGGTAAATAACTGAAAATACTGAAGAACAAAAATAGCTGTAGACCAGTAGTATCAAATGTTGTGTATAACATTCGATAATAGTGGCATAAAAACCACGGAGATTCTTGAATTACTAAGAGCTCGTGGATTTACAATAGACATCACACATAATAATGTCGACGACATACTTATTTGGCAGATATGGAATTTTGAACCATAATATTATTCCACGCTGATATGACAAAGTTAAATAGCTAATGGCGGCTGTTTCCATGTGCTCCCGTAGTTGGATACTTCCATATATTATACATGGTCCGTGACCTAAATTCTTCGATCAGTCTGGACCAACGCCGAGCCAGTGATAATGTGACAAATTGGATGCCGGTGGATCCCCAGCAAATGGAAGCGCCAGATGCTTGCATTAACGTATATCAGTTATTAATTTACGATGATCGAGTTTGTATCAGATATTAAGCGTGAAGTGGATACAAGCAGGATAAATGCATTATAGAGAACTGGTAAGCATGCATTCAAGGGGTGACTAATCGGGTACACTCCAACATGTATGCTAAATTTACACTTTAGATCAGCCAAATGGAATAAAAATGTTTTATTTTAATGTCTAAACGTAACTTCATAGAATCAAAAACATAGCATCTCTAGATTATAGAACCACACCTTGCCACAGAACGAATCGTCATTTTCACTCATTTTAAGATTGAAGCGTATTATTGCCTATTCATTTTTGGCATTTATGTGCTGATAAGTTCATGTTTAAATTAAATTCAAGTAAAGAATTCATTTTTCTAGGCAAAATTGTGGATTGAAATTTGAAAGAACAAGCTAGTGGTGGATTCCAGGGGTTTAAGTAAGAAAAACATGGTTCATAAGCAAGGAATGATAGGTCATTCACTACCCTTGAAAAACCCACTTACTTTTCTTTTTTATCCGTTTCTGTTACAAAAATATCAGGGGTCAGACAAATTATCATTTCATTTGTCTTATGCTTATGATTTCACGGAAAAAATAAGTATGCATATAAAATTAAAGGTACCACAAGATTTTAAATAAAATGGGGATATCATTTATGTAGGAAAACCTATGGGGTGCTATTTGAAAAAAAAGTTGGGGGTGAGTTTTAGGGGTTAACGTACAGAAAAAATGTTTTGAATGCATGGTATGATAGACCCTATAGTACCTTCAAAAGTACCACTCAGTTCTTGTTTGAACCGTTTTTCGTTACGGAAATATCACGTGTCAAGGAAATTCTGGGACACCCGGTATATCACTCACTGAGAGCTGTGAAATGCAAAACAATGAATATTTTTCAACAATAGGTACGAATAATTTGTTCTTATACAAATGCTAGAATGAAAATGCATCCAAAGCACATTAGAAGCAAGTATAGCAGAAACGTCTTCTTGTACAAGGGTGTCGGCTTCTTTCAAGTAGGCCTAAATATAAAACATTCGTAACAAAACAAATATCCACGTAAATCCAAAAATACGCTGTGGATGTGAATATTGGAATATCTGCAATAAAAATCTGCAGCAGGAAGAAAGTAAATGTTATTTTTAGATGAACATTTTATTTTCATCGCACTGTTACGATAGCCTTTTATTTAATATCCCAAGGCATCAAAATATTTGACGTTTTTCACTATTTGACATTGCTACTGAAGACTTTGACCGCTACTACGAAATAAATATCCAATTCGGTCCTTCTGATGTGATGAACAGATAAAATTAAACATAATATGTTTTTACCACATTCCTACTTGTTAGTCACCATAGGTGATTGCGAACACTTTGGCTTGAAGAAAAATTGCACAATAAATTTCCAATGGAATATGCTACTAAGACATCATTTTCATAAAATGTGCACATATTATAGATTCAAGATATACATATAGATATAACAAGATAAAATATAAAGAACATATTCAGAGCTTTCCGAAAGGACAAAGTTCATTTGCGCATTATATGGGTGACATGTACGAACCTGTTCTACCACTTGACCTACAAATATGCCGCTATACGAATATGTAGATCCCACCGGCCAGACCCTTGAACTTTGTTCATATCCTGAAATGTATGCAGAGGGGTAGGCGGATTTATGAGGATGCTCAAATTTAATTAGTATATATTATTATCTTCATATTTTCAATTAAATGTTTGGTCCCATTTTGGAGTACCTACTATCTACTCATGGAGTGTGAAAGATATGTAAAGTTGAAATTTGTTTTGTTTTAGATTTTAATTAGGTCTGCAACTTATAGCAAGAGGGGTGACATTGTGTGACCTACCTGAAAGAGGTGGTCCACGAAATCTGTCATTAGCTCGAGGTTGTAACGGTTCACCCGTTTTCAAAATTATTTTTATATTATTTACTTGGCTACCATATACAAATAGTTTACAACTTCCATTTTTAGCTACTGCTTCCTCATTATACTAGTACATTTTTATAACTATTTTGCTTCTCACCCCTACTTTTTTCCCATCTCTACCTTCTTTCAAATGGAACGATATTTATATTACACCGCCTGCGCATATCTAATGAGTGGGGATATGCTCTTGCTCTCCACCAAGGTTACCTTTTATGTCGAAACACATATCTCCTTCCTTTTGCGTTTTGAACTCAAACAGTTAACAGCTAACGTAATTATGTCTCTCTAAGACAATCTTTTGTGTCTGTGCCATTATGTCTTAATCAAGGTAATCATAACGATTTAATTGCTAAGGTTTCCCACATTTTCATTGCTTCTGCATATTTATCTTATCTTATCTTGTGTAGGAATGTGATTTTGTTTGATTTATACAGTTCTTTTCATGAACATGTGATGGCGAACATTTTAATCTTTAAATATCAAGTCAATCATACACCGTATATTTATTAATTACCTAACAAAAGATTCGCTGAACACTACTCTTTGTTTCTAGCCATATATTTTTGTGTTAAGATGCCTTATCTTGTGTGTATTTAATGTTTCACATTTTTTTTTATGACATTCCTTACGTAAAAATACCTATCACTCAGATTTGCTAATTGAGAACGCAATGAAAAGATCTTTTGGACATTTTGGTAATTTTGTTTTACAAGGCGTGAGGAAAAAGTTTGTAAATTTTTGAACATACTTTGTACATTTATTTTATTTATCACTATATATCTGAAAAGATCCGGTAGGACTGAAAATACAAAGTATTTAAGAGTTTTTTTTTAAACTATTCGCTCTTGTATATATCTATATTTTTTTTCAATCTTTACCATGTGAACATTTGAAAGTTATCTGTTTTTTGTCTTTTTAATTCCCCCATGCTACTTCATAGATTTGTTTCTGAAGTATATGAATGCAATTTATCAAAATGTAAGAACGCATGAAGATCCATACTTCAGGAACAGATCGTGAAGTCCTGTGAAGTTCTCCACAAGGTGCTAATACCAGCCATAACTCTTTCACAGGAGAACCACCCTTTTTTTTGGCGGGGTGCCTCAATGAAGACCACTTTTCTTGGTCGGGGTGCCACCATGAAGACCTAACTTCCTTTTTTGTCGGGGTGCCACAATGAAGCCACCTTTTTGTCGGGGTGCCACAATGAAGCCACCTTTTTGTCGGGGTGCCACCATGAGGACCACCTAACTTTTTTTGTCGGGGTGCCACAATGAAGCCACCTTCTTGGTCGGGGTGCCACCATGAAGACCTAACTTCTTTTTTGGCGGGGTGCCTCAATGAAGACCACTTTTCTTGGTCGGGGTGCCACCATGAAGACACCACACCTTTGGGGCACAACCTGAACTCCTGAAGAAAACTTTTCTTTGGGGACACCACACCTTTGGGGCACCACCTGAACTCCTCAAAAAGCCAGCCTTCTCTGGAGCACCACCTTCCTTTCGGAAGGGCACTACTACGAGGACTTCCTTCTGAAGCTAAGTTCTTTTTTAAAAAAAATTAAATGTACTGCATTCGTATACATACTAAAATAAATCTTTATTAAACCATTGTTGTCCTAGTTTTCATTTCTTGGCGGCTAACGAGACTCACACATTCACGCACACACGCACGCACCTATATACCCTAGTCTTATGCAATCCTACTGAGCTACTGGTTGCTATGAGTAATAAAAGTGTTGGCTGGTCGTTCATGACCAAGCAACATTTTTATTGTTACAAATTGGCGCTGCCAACGTGTGGCCAGACATGGGTATGTCTGGGGATGTGCGTTGTGAGTCTTGGAGCTGTCTTGAGGTGAAAATTGGACAACTTTTTCAAAATTCTATTTCGGCTCATTGACTCAAAATTCCATTTAATAATTTTTTTTTTGATGCAGTACTTTCATTTGGCATATATATTTTATTATTTAATTTTCTTTAACTATTATCAGCTTATTCTTTTTTGGAGTTTTCAGAGTGATTGTTGTTCCAAATTTTCTATTTTCAAAATTTTTTTTATTGAGGTATATTTGAAATTATTTAAATATTTCTAGTGATTTTTGTCTAGTAGTATATTTTATTTATGACTGAGATTTTATTTCCTAATGCATTATTTTTTGTACTGTCTTGAGACATTTCGCGTATGCGTTAATTTATAAATCTGAGCGTATGTTGTAAATGCTTCTCAAAGATATCTGGCGTTTGGATATTATTCACAGGTCATAAACACTTACCTAGAGTTTTTGTATGGTTTGCTCTTTTTTGTAGCTATACATTTTGTGTGGTATTTGGACAACAATTCACTACATTTTTCTTTGGTAATTTCCTATTTAGGTACATTCATTTTGTAGCTCATTTATACGTTGAAATTTTCATAAGCTGACTTTAGTTTTTTGCTATTTATAGAAGGGTGGTTATATATGTGCAATTATATACTTGCATATATATTTAATCTTCTTGGTTAACACATACATTGAGGCACACACACATAGACAATATATTGATATGTCACAAAATTTTTTTTGATCTTTTATTAAGTAAATGCTTGTAGGTACTTTGTTTTTTTTTGTGTTACGATTGTTTTCATTCTGGAGTTTTATTGATATCTAGTTGTTTTATCTGGCAAACATTTTTGATATTATTTAGAGCATTTGGGTCTCTGTTTTGTTTTGTTTGAATGACTGACAAAAACAGTCATATTTGTTGAGGCCAGATAAATAATTTTAAAGTTTTGAGTATCACTCCAGAATACCTCTTCAAGTATGTACCTGCTCGAGTGTCTTTTTGTCTTTTAATGAAGTTTTTATATCTTTAGTCTTGTCAGGTTTTGTCTCTCGCTTTTCTAGTTGAAGTATTATTTAGAGGTAACCATGCGTAAACTAGTTCTGATTCAGATGGTGATTGAGACTGGTTCAGAAAGTGATCAACACTATTCTTTGTTGTTGTTATATAATGATTAACAATTCTGATTATATCACAGTCCCAAAATTCAAGCGCCCTGCTGTACTGGGCGAAGATGCGAGACGTCTGAAAGGAAAATGCGCTGTTATTCTCCCTTCAAGCGTCAGTGTCAAAGGAAGAATTAGCCAGCGCCCCTTAAAAATTCTAGGCGGCAGTAAGAGTCTGCCAATAGACCACTTAGGACATTTAACATCGTCTTCAACCTTTTGAGCCAATGTAGTCCAAAATTTTTGATATACATACTATTGTGACAATTATACTTTAACATCGATTTCCAAATTCTGAGCAAATTTAAATTTAACCTTACTGAACATTTGTGAGCACACTTAAATTTTCACTGATATTTTTGATAGTTTTTACAATTTTGATCAATTGGTTTAATTCATAGTATGATTTTATTGAATTTTGTAGTATATTGTAACATGTTTGCAGAAATATTATTTGTTATGGAATTTTTTTTCCAAATTTTGTGTTATAGAGACTGATGTAAGTCCTATGACGTTTCTTGGATCGAAAGCGCTTTTCTTGTATGCATTTTCTGTTCACTTGTCTGTCGTAATATGCATACTTATAAATCTGGCGTATTTCGGGCAGCTCTTGAAACCTCTGGCGTAGAAGAAACACTTTTGATATGGTACATTGTAATGTACTTTGTTTGTTGGTAGATTTCTGAAATCCTATGTTGATTTATGCCATGTCATGTCATTTCAACTTTATGTAAATTTTTAAATTTTTACTTATGAATAAGATCATCCCTGATTGTTGCTGTCCTCTTTAGTTATCCTGGTATGCGTTTTTATAAATCTGCAGCGTACTTGAAATAGCTTTTGTAGGTTTGCGATTTTCATGTGTGATTTATTTTCATGGTACTTGTTCAATGTTCATTATAGTAGATTTCTTATGACTTTAAAATTACTTTAAGATTTACGGCTTTAAAAAAAATTTCACTTAGCTCTCATGAACGAAATTACCCCTGATTGTCTCTATCCTCTTTAGTTATCCTGGTATGCGTTTCTATAAATCTGCAGCGTACTTGGAATGACTTTTGTAGGCCTGAGATTTTCATGTTTAGTTTCTTTCATATGATCTGTTTATCACAGTTTAGTTTCTTTAAATCACTTTGAGTTTATAACTTTACGATTTTCACTTTGCACTCACAGCTTGATGTGAGTTTGTTATAATTTTAGTAATCTGATATTTGATAGATTAAAATCTTGGCAACATTTCTTGCAATTTTGCATTTAATCTTTGCGTTTTGCTTATTCAAAATTTTTAATCGACTAAGATCCTTGTGCTGACATGCTCACAAATAGTTCAAGCTTTTGATTTCTATTGTATTTGCTCATACAATCTTTAATAGATCTTCTTGATTACTTAAACTTACACTGATGTTTGAGTTTTTTTTTGGAATCACTTTATTAATGAACATTAGATTTGTGGTAGTTATTTCACTTGAACAGTTTTGCTTACTTTAAATTGTCACAAGATGTATTTTTCCCTAAACTTATTTTTGAATCCCATTTGAGGCATAAACTTTCCCTGAATTTTATTTTCAAGTTTAATATGATGTATAAATTTTCCCTGAATTGATTTTTGAATTCAATTTAATGTTGTTAAGCCTTTGTGAATTCATTCTTTTGAATCTATTATGACACAGAACCTGTTTGAATTTACTTTGTTGTTTACTATTTGAAAAATTTCATGTAGGTATTTGACTTTGAAATGATGTCACTCAAGCACTTACGCTGTTTGATTACCTTTTTTCTTTGTAGTCTCATTTTAGACTGCTGGCGCCCAACATTTTTTGTTGTTGATCACTGAATCATAATGCTCTTTATCGAATCAGAACATTGCAGGATTATTACAAGATCTTTTGTCGAATCAGAACATCACTGGATTGCAATTTTTTTTATTAAATCAGAACATTACTGAATTGTAGTTAGTACTTAGAAAATATTTTTACCAAAATTTTAAATTTTATTTTGGGTTTTCATAGAAGCACTTATGGTGTTACAATTTTTTTTCTCATTTAATACTTCATAAATGGAAATAGTTTGGTCTTATACTTATGCTTTAGAGATTTGAATTTTCTCTTAAGTCTGTTCAGTGGAATATTTTACAATCTTTTGTTGAGAATATTAAGGGTATCCCAGTTTCTTTTGAGTAGTACTTACGGTTGCATAGGGTATTAGATTTTTTATAGGCAACAACCTTGTTATTATTTTAGAGGCCGTTTCAATGGTACGTGTTGGCGAGTGTCAATACGACAATCTTTATTGATACTGGACCTGGAAGGATAGTTGTGGGGGGTGACAAAGGGTAGTCAAAATTCTCTGAGGAGACTTGACACACACCTGATGTCACTACTGCAATGTATCTGAGCTCCTTCTTCAGGTCGTATGCGGCAGAGCGCCAGCAGCATTATTGAAATGCTAACCCATTCATTGAGTCGCCTGGAGGCAAGCTTCACTTGTCCTCTTTTCAGTCTAGTGACTACTATAAGCTCACTCTTGCTGTTGCAGGCAGCAAGTAAAACTGTTTTTTTTCTTTTTTCCTGCCCTAGAGTCTTCATGACTTGGTTCACTTGTTGTGGGGGCGTGGTAGCTTCTGCAGTCCTCAGCTGACAGACGACTGGTGGATGTAGGAAGATTCTACGGCGCAGTTTTAAGATCTATCAGCGAAACGAATCTTCCTAGCCAGTTGGGTACTCTGGATGCTGCTGCATCCTTTACACCTCCTGTAGCCGAGTCTTGAAACTCTTTGTCTTTTGTCAAAGTTTTGACGAGTTTTTTTTTAGGTCTTAAGTATATTAGGGTTTGATAGGTTGCGTACATTTGTTTTTTTTTACTTCACAATTTATTACCTTCATTGTGTAGTACATATTCAGTGCAGCTTCACTGCACTTTTAAGCGAGTTGGTGCTATAACCATCCCTCTTGTTTGGTAGACTCGAGGCTATCTCTTTTTCTTCCCATTTCTCTTCCAACATTTTTGTTTTCTACCTGCGTCTTCTTGCTCTTTCATGCACCTTGATAGACTTTGTAGGTTGTAGATTACTACAATTTCTTGAGATTTGCATGGGGAAGCACGAAAACATAATCTGACATTGTTATCAGGACAAATGATTGATTTTGATCCCTCAGTGATAACTTTAACTTTACTCTCTTTTAAAAAAAAAAATTCTCGAATGCTTCTCAAATTTTTTTTTCGTTAAGTGGGGCCGAGTGTAACGGTTCACCCGTTTTCAAAATTATTTTTATATTATTTACTTGGCTACCATATACAAATAGTTTACAACTTCCATTTTTAGCTACTGCTTCCTCATTATACTAGTACATTTTTATAACTATTTTGCTTCTCACCCCTACTTTTTTCCCATCTCTACCTTCTTTCAAATGGAACGATATTTATATTACACCGCCTGCGCATATCTAATGAGTGGGGATATGCTCTTGCTCTCCACCAAGGTTACCTTTTATGTCGAAACACATATCTCCTTCCTTTTGCGTTTTGAACTCAAACAGTTAACAGCTAACGTAATTATGTCTCTCTAAGACAATCTTTTGTGTCTGTGCCATTATGTCTTAATCAAGGTAATCATAACGATTTAATTGCTAAGGTTTCCCACATTTTCATTGCTTCTGCATATTTATCTTATCTTATCTTGTGTAGGAATGTGATTTTGTTTGATTTATACAGTTCTTTTCATGAACATGTGATGGCGAACATTTTAATCTTTAAATATCAAGTCAATCATACACCGTATATTTATTAATTACCTAACAAAAGATTCGCTGAACACTACTCTTTGTTTCTAGCCATATATTTTTGTGTTAAGATGCCTTATCTTGTGTGTATTTAATGTTTCACATTTTTTTTTATGACATTCCTTACGTAAAAATACCTATCACTCAGATTTGCTAATTGAGAACGCAATGAAAAGATCTTTTGGACATTTTGGTAATTTTGTTTTACAAGGCGTGAGGAAAAAGTTTGTAAATTTTTGAACATACTTTGTACATTTATTTTATTTATCACTATATATCTGAAAAGATCCGGTAGGACTGAAAATACAAAGTATTTAAGAGTTTTTTTTTAAACTATTCGCTCTTGTATATATCTATATTTTTTTTCAATCTTTACCATGTGAACATTTGAAAGTTATCTGTTTTTTGTCTTTTTAATTCCCCCATGCTACTTCATAGATTTGTTTCTGAAGTATATGAATGCAATTTATCAAAATGTAAGAACGCATGAAGATCCATACTTCAGGAACAGATCGTGAAGTCCTGTGAAGTTCTCCACAAGGTGCTAATACCAGCCATAACTCTTTCACAGGAGAACCACCCTTTTTTTTGGCGGGGTGCCTCAATGAAGACCACTTTTCTTGGTCGGGGTGCCACCATGAAGACCTAACTTCCTTTTTTGTCGGGGTGCCACAATGAAGCCACCTTTTTGTCGGGGTGCCACAATGAAGCCACCTTTTTGTCGGGGTGCCACCATGAGGACCACCTAACTTTTTTTGTCGGGGTGCCACAATGAAGCCACCTTCTTGGTCGGGGTGCCACCATGAAGACCTAACTTCTTTTTTGGCGGGGTGCCTCAATGAAGACCACTTTTCTTGGTCGGGGTGCCACCATGAAGACACCACACCTTTGGGGCACAACCTGAACTCCTGAAGAAAACTTTTCTTTGGGGACACCACACCTTTGGGGCACCACCTGAACTCCTCAAAAAGCCAGCCTTCTCTGGAGCACCACCTTCCTTTCGGAAGGGCACTACTACGAGGACTTCCTTCTGAAGCTAAGTTCTTTTTTAAAAAAAATTAAATGTACTGCATTCGTATACATACTAAAATAAATCTTTATTAAACCATTGTTGTCCTAGTTTTCATTTCTTGGCGGCTAACGAGACTCACACATTCACGCACACACGCACGCACCTATATACCCTAGTCTTATGCAATCCTACTGAGCTACTGGTTGCTATGAGTAATAAAAGTGTTGGCTGGTCGTTCATGACCAAGCAACATTTTTATTGTTACAAGGTAGATGCTTATAGTTTCATAGATCAGAAGTATCTGTACAGTACTGAAGATACTTAACAAAATCTGGTACCTTGTACATCATACATATGTAAAAATTTACATTTTTACTTCCCACACCGATAGGTGAGGGGAGTATTGTGATCGCGAAAATTTTCGATTTTGAGATAACACGATTTTTGGGCGTTTTATAATGTCTACATAACGAAAATCCATGTCACTCATTTCCGTCGGTCTGTCCGTCTGTCGGTCTGTCGGTCTGTCGGTCTGTCGGTCTGTCGGTCTGTCGGTCTGTCGGTCTGTCGGTCTGTCGGTCTGTCGGTCTGTCGGTCTGTCGGTCTGTCGGTCTGTCGGTCTGTCGGTCTGTCGGTCTGTCGGTCTGTCGGTCTGTCGGTCTGTCGGTCTGTCGGTCTGTCGGTCTGTCGGTCTGTCGGTCTGTCGGTCTGTCGGTCTGTCGGTCTGTCGGTCTGTCGGTCTGTCGGTCTGTCGGTCTGTCGGTCTGTCGGTCTGTCGGTCTGTCGGTCTGTCGGTCTGTCGGTCTGTCGGTCTGTCGGTCTGTCGGTCTGTCGGTCTGTCGGTCTGTCGGTCTGTCGGTCTGTCGGCCTGTCGGTCTGTCGGTCTGTCGGTCTGTCGGTCTGTCGGTCTGTCGGTCTGTCGGTCTGTCGGTCTGTCGGTCTGTCGGTCTGTCGGTCTGTCGGTCTGTCGGTCTGTCGGTCTGTCGGTCTGTCGGTCTGTCGGTCTGTCGGTCTGTCGGTCTGTCGGTCTCTCGGTCTGACGGTCTGTCGGTCTGTCGGTCTGTCGGTCTGTCGGCCTGTCGGCCTGTCGGCCTGTCGGTCTGTCGGTCTGTCGGTCTGTCGGTCTGTCGGTCTGTCGGTCTGTCGGTCTGTCGGTCTGTCGGTCTGTCGGTCTGTCGGTCTGTCGGTCTGTCGGTCTGTCGGTCTCTCGGTCTGTCGGTCTGTCGGTCTGTCGGTCTGTCGGTCTGTCGGTCTGTCGGTCTGTCGGTCTGTCGGTCTGTCGGTCTGTCGGTCTGTCGGTCTGTCGGTCTGTCGGTCTGTCGGTCTGTCGGTCTGTCGGTCTGTCGGTCTGTCGGTCTGTCTGTCTGTCGGTCTGTGCGTGCTTTTCTAGCCTCGTAATCTCAGTAACCGCTGCATGGATTGTGATGGAATTTGGGAAGCGATATGCTGGGGGGTCGTAGTAGGTAATGTTCCTATAATTTTGAAAATCGTTACAGGGACGGCGGAGTAATTAGCAAATAACAAAAAAAAATAAATATTCCTAAAACTTCGTTTTTAGGTGTTTTAGGGGTTCCTGATCATTTTCTACTTTTTTTTGGGTGGGGGTGAAATTGGGGTGGTTGGAGGGTGGGGAGTTGTAAATCTCAAAAATGTGTTGTACTCATAATAGGCTATCCATTGACCTGCAAAAGAAAGACCTAGCGGCATAATACCCTATTTTAGGCCCATCCTAACATTGCCTTGCCTACTCCAGAAACCAAGGGACTTAGATTTTTTCTGATAAATACATAAGAATATTGCTTCAGATCGTTCTGTATTGAGTAACGTAATAGGAATGGATTTTAATGAAACTTTGTCACAGTATTATTACCACAGCGAGGATGGAGAACGCGTATGTTCTGAAAAAATCGTGTCAGTGGCGGCGCAGCAATAATAAAAAATAAAAAAAATAAAAACGTCTCATTTTGAGTAGGGGTGAATTTGGGGTGGTTGGGGGGTGGGTGGTTGGAAAACTGAAAAATTCGTTGTATTCATAATAGGCTGTCCATTGACCTGTGAATGAAAAACCTAGCGGCATATTACACTTTTTTAGGTCCATTTGAACATTGCCTTGCTCAGTATAGAAACCAAGAGACTTCGAATTTGTGATGTATACAGACATACGAGTATTGTTTTAGATCGTCCTATATTGCGTAACGCAATTATTCAATTGATTTTAATGAACTTTTGACACAGTATTACTGCCGCGGCGAGGATGGATCGTTTTGCATCGTTCAGTTGAAGCATGCAGAATGAAAACTGTGGCGTCCTAGTTTCTAAGGAGGGAGACGCAAGAAACTATTTACGAGAGTTTTTGTGTTGGACGTTTTTTTGCGGGAGGGTGGGCGTGATTTAGTTGCAAGGGGATTTCAGACTATAGCTTCATGCAATGGGAAAGCAATAAAACGAAATCATTATTATGTGTGGGAAGTACTGAGTTAATCAACTTGACTCCATTTTTTAACTTGTTTCTGTTTGTTGTTACAACTTTTTATACTTATTATTCTCTTCTTTCCTCTTATTAACGTTTTACCAAATAAAGAACGTAAACTAATTACAAGCGGATATGCAAACTCTGTACATAGCTAAGTAGGCATGCACAGTAGCGGCAGTTAGGAGCGTTGGAGTGCGTTGGAGAGCGTTGGCTAGCGCCGTGTCCCCACGGCAGGTAGAAGCAGGCCGGCGCCGGTTTCACACGCAGTCAATCATACCAGTGCATGGTACAGTGAAAACAGACAAGGACAGGAGTACAAAGATATTGGCCAGTCGCATCTAGACACGTTATAGGAAACATGCAATAAGGGTTCAAAATGTTGCCCATTATTGGCAAAACAATGAGGGACAGTTGCAAAAACACTGGAAATGATTCCCCTGAGGGGCTAGAAGATACAATGGGGTGAAATCGTTTTTGGTTAAAAAGTTGTCTCTCTGGACAAATATTTTGGCGTTTTTTCGTTTAATCAGCGGTTTGTGATAAATCCGTGGTGGAAATTTGGGAAATGAACTGTTAGTACATACACATGTAGATTCACATCATATGCATTAGAACCATTTAGTTTAAATTTGTCAATCAGATGAATATGTGACTGATACTGTACATGTTCAACGAATTCTTGTGCGCGCCTTATTAAGGAAGCTACCTACTCTGGTAGAGACTGTTTGAATCGCTTTGTAAACAAGTTTTTGGTATCAAAAGGTAGAAGTGTCGTATCATTTTGGCGCTAAATTGAGATATGACCGCCGCATGGCTGATTTGTTTGGTTTGGGAATTATTGTGGCACCTAGCCTGTATCTAGTGTTGTGGTTGTGTATAAATGTGTTTCGCTCATTCGAGTATACCTATGATACTAAGTGATAGTACATAGTAAATACAATTGCCTAGCGATATATATTTTGGACTCATAATATTATTGGTCGGGTACCCTGTTATTTTGTTAATATCGAATTACATATCGAATATCAGACATAGTTAAAGTATTTACAGAAGAATTTATACAGTTTGAACAGGAATGCCTAATACCCCATTTTCTCGGGCTAGAAAATGGATTAGGCGTAATTACCAGCAAATGCCTCCAAATGAGACCAAAACAATTCGAGATGTCTCTGTTAAATATTTTACAGAGCACCTCTTATCTTATATATCACTACCACATTTATAACAAATTTCTTGATGTATTACCTCAGTTCCAAGCGTATGAATATATCCAAATAAATATTGTATATAAACTAACCGTCTACTTTCATAACCAATATTTTTCGATCGCAGTGCGACTATAGTGCAGCTTGTGCCTTTTATCCCAAATAGGGGTTTTCGCAAACACTGAAGCTATGAGTAACTCTTTGTCGATACTCATCTTCGACTGGCACAGATGAAACCAGGTAGCAAACTAAATCTCTGTTACTACAAAGGCGTTCAAGCGGGCTTCGAACGCTGGTAAGCGTTCGAAAACACAGTTGAGCAGGTTAGCTTGCATGCTGTGTTAGTGGCATTAGATTTCAAGGTCTCTGTGTGACCGTCATTTTCTGGTTGAATTGGGACCAGTTAGCTTTTATATACCTAGGGACTGCTCACCCATGATGCAGCACAATATTCAAGAGCAGAACATACCAGTCTTAGAGCTGAGAATCGCAGAGTTGTAGCTGGAACACCCCAGCCATCAAGCTTTCGAATCATGTTGTGTCTTGCCTTAAGTTTATCAGCAGTGTTTCTAAATATTTTCTGAAAGCGAATGTTGTGCTAATGTAATTCCTACAAACCTACAAATTTAGGGCTCTTATTTATGGTAGGCTGGTTATTGCAATTTTAGCATTGTACTTGCCAGTAGGTATTTTATTGACGTAAAGGCAAGATACATCTGTCCTTTTCGCATTTGGCTGAAGCTTCCACCTAAACAAGCAACTTAAAAGGGTTTGCTTAATTCAGTTGACATATGGTAATTCTTGTAGACTTTAGCGTTAGGCACTAATCCCTGGAACAGGCCACTATTTGAATGTTTCTTAATACTAACAAGGCGAGGTATATGGGACATAATGGGTGTTAACTTAAATCACAATCATTGACGTTAGAGTAGCTTTTCGGACTAAGTTCAAGTGCAATTTAATAGAACTAGTTGAGATACTTCCACACATTATGTTTTTATATTCATGTGAGACCAACAAATCCTTATTTCTGGAAAATCTTTAAACATTATTGCTTTCTGATATCACGTCGTATTCTATACATATCTGAATTTAGTTTAATTTTTGACTAGATTGTAAAGACACTGTTTAACACTATCTTTCTTGTTCTAGGTGGCACCCATTGAGTACTTGCGCCAGGTGACCCTAGACTTAGGAGCGACATCAGGATCATTAGCAGCAGGAAACTTACCTGGTAATCCCCCACCTGCCAGATCCAACTCCTCAGTATCCACGCTTATAAAGCGGTTCAATGAGGTAAGTATATCAGGTTAAATTCTTGAAGGTCTGTTTCTAGCAACTTCGACTATACTGTCACCTGCAGATGAAAACCGCTTCTAAGCAGATAAGGTTAAATGACATGAACTTTGTGAGGCTAACGATGAGTTACGCACGTTAGTGAGCAGGCGTCTCTAATCTTTTGACTTTAAAGATAAAAAAGGGTTAAAAATTTCAAGGCGCAATGTACAAGCAATGTACAAAAAATTGTATTCGGTGTACGACACCTAAAGGTATACTCAATACAAGTCTACTACTCCTTGGACACCTCTTTTAGCAAGGAAAATTCCACTGTTGCATTGCCTTCTCTATTGATTCCAGTTAAGAGATACAGATTTACCTTGAGTACAAAGCAGCAACAAGCAACCATCCATAGATACACAATGTGAGACGGTTCAGCCAACATAGACAAATGGGTTATTATTATTAGTACGAAACATTTTGTATTGCTCAAGAGGAATTTTTACATTTTATTTAAAATTATATTGCCTCCAACAAGAAATGGGTATCGCATTTGGATATTTTAATAAAATAAGGAAATCTGATGGTACAAACAAATCTGTAGGCTGATTCTAGAAGACAATCCATCAGCCATCAGATATCAAGTACACTAATGCACTTATCGTAACAAGCGTATGGATAGACAAAGTCCATCTCTACTAATGAAAAAGCTTAAATTTAGAGTAAAACTCATTAAAGTCTACACGTGAAGTGTACTTTTGTAATATGGCCGTAAAACTTGGACAATGAAGGCTATGAAAAAGTTGGCTGGAACTGATGAAGATATGACTAGGAAAAAGAATGACAGGGACAAGGTGGTCAGATATAAAAAGTAATAATTTTTGGAAAGGTTGGAGCTCTTCGTCACGAAAAGGAAATACAGACTAGTTGGGGCATGTGGAAAAGGCTCGGACAACGACATTATGAAGAAAACCTCAATTGACAGACGTCAGTTTATTACGTCGACGACTATGCATTACTTTTAGTTTGTTATGATAACAGTATATGGAATATAGCATTTCGTCGCAGCCCAAATATAAACTCCACATGATACGATACATGCAAACGAAAAATGCACTGTATAGTCCCTGCTTAAATCAAGCATATGGTAAGAACACTGTTAATGGGATATCCACATTGAAGTAGTATAATATCATTTTGAGGTCCCAATGACGGTTTTAATGTAGATGTCGTAGACGTACTAAGGACAGATAACATATCTATATGTATGTATGGAGCAACTTACGTAGACAGCATAGTTTATTGAAAGAAAGCATTTTTACTAGTAGCAAAAATGTCTATAACATCTAGAGTTCTGTTTCCCCACAGCTATTATCAAAATGAATATAAACGGAAACAGTATTGTGAAAAATAAGAGAATGTATCCTAACCTCAACTGAATAACCCATATCATTCCAAGAAGATTAAAAACTAACCATCGTCTATATCACGTTAGTATAGACTACATTATTGCTAAACTTGCGATGCGATCTAGCCAGTTGCAGAAGTTAATGTTTAACTTCAGGGAGTATTTGGCAAAATTAAATTAAACCGCAATTGACTTTTCAATTTCATAAAAGCATTTCAGCATAGAAGTTTTCTAGTTCCAGTAAGAAAATTATTATTCGACCGCGGGTTGGCGCTCAACTTACCAACTTGTAATTAAAGTTATAGCTGTCATAATGGATCTATATTTCTGGCCTTATATTGTTATACAGGTTGGAGAAAGTATAAGAGTCAGTTGATCAAAGTGAAGTTATTTCCGAACACTGTCGGGTATTATTGTATATACTAGCCCAATTAAAAAACAGAAAGTCACTAAAATAACTAAATTAAAGCATACTTTATTCCTAAGTCAATAGTTCTGCAGTTCTAAAAAGAGAGATGAGTGGTGATACCCTTTTATCCTTATTTCCATTTCCTCCTCCTCAAATTAGATTTCTTGGTACATTATATCCGCAAAATTTAGTGCGAATGGTCCTCGTTTAAACATAAAAATGTTGTTGTTTTTTCTTTTAAGGAAATCTTTATTGCATGTCCCATGCACGATCATCAGCACGTGTACAGACAAGGCCATTGTCTACATGCAATAGGCCGATCTGTAGAAAAACCTCTCTGCTACACTTAGCACGGCTGCCACCTTCAGATGAGAGATACACCACCCTCTATTGACTGTTGAGTAAAATCAGAACTTGAGAGCCGAAGGACGAGTGAACACTGGGGGAGGTTTAACTAAGTAGTTGTTAGGGGAAATCGAGGGCTGCCCGCATGGCAGCTGCCTCTCCTCTCCTTGTAAAGCCGAATACGACCAGTTTTTATGCACAAAACAACGCTTAATAGCTCCGACGGCCTAATCTTGTTCTCGGGCAAATTTCTGGGCGTCGCGTCGATCGTCTGTGACAGGGTGCGAGTATCCTGCAACATTTTGGACAAATGGTGCAATTAGTTAGGACTCTCAGTCAATCCTTTCAAGAGAGAGTAGTTCCTCAAGTCGAATCAAGTCATTGTTGATTTTCAGAGCGGTCCGTGGTACCTTATCTCTTGTGTCATAGTATCACTTCGTAAGTCTGTCAGGTTTATTTTATATTTGAGCAGACCGCGTAGACAGTGCCTAAATACCAGAGTACCGCGGCTGCTGTGAAAGGGTTATGTTAGGGGAAGTTTGTTAACGCGGGATTTGAATGGGCCAATACCCGCCGCCCCAATAAATACATCTCCTGGCAGCCCATTCCAAGCTTTTGATACCCTGGGAACGAATGTGCGGTTGTACCGCTCGGTTCTTGATGTATGAGGAACGACCGCTTTGGGATGAGATGCAGCGGTCGCGCGGGTGCATCTAATAGGAGCGGTGAGCGGCGGAACGATAGAGGATAGCTAAGGGGAGCAGATTCCGTTTGAATATCGGTAGAAGAGCGAGAGGTCACCAGCAACACGCCGGCGCCGGTGGAATAGTGGCTGGAGGTGGCGCGTTAAGGCCGGGTCGCCAATTAGTTGAACTGCTCTTCTCTGGACGGCATCAAGTATAGACAGGATAGTAGGGGCAGCAGCTCCCCAGACATGAGAGCAATACTCCAGGCCAGGCCTTATCTGGGCTCTCTATAGCGTGAGAAGTACTTTCTAGCTGTAAATAGGTACTCAAGCTTTTTACCAGCAGCTGTTGCAATTGACGCAACGTGTACGTGCGAAATCAGATTTTCTGCCTAACGGCTTGAAGGAGTGACTCCTTGGCAGGGCCCGGTAGTTCATTAGATCCTAGTGTTGGCTTGGGTACTTCTTGTTTGATAGCGTACAATAGTGGGCCTTGAAGGCATTGAGTTTTACTATATTCTTGAGCCCCCAAGCGGTAATGGTATCGAGATCCTTTGAAAGTGAAGCTGCCACTGCCAGTCTTCCGCATTCCAGCTCGACCACAGAGATTGGTCTATTGCACATGATGCCTGCATGCAGCGTACTGTCATCTGCAAAACTGTGGATTGGATTCGTAGTGCTAGAGAATAGATCGTTAATGTGAAGCAGAAACAATGTCGGAGCCAATACCGATCCCTGGGGAACTCCAGCTTTGATGCTATGGAAAGAAGAGGTCTACCATGACAGAAATTTTCCGACCTGAGAGGAAGTCTGTGAGCCAACCGCAGAGATTAACAGCGAGCCCGGAAGAGGGGAGCTTGTTTAGGAGAGCAGGTCTGGAAATCCAGGAACCAGACAACATCAAAGAAAGAAGAAAAGAGGATAATAATGAAGAAAGGTGGAGAGCAAAGTGGGATAAGAAGATCTTTTCAAACAGGAGGCGCTTAGGCATTTTTTTAAATGTTTCGGCAATTTTAAAATATAGTCGTGAGTTTAATTTTAGTTAATTTTCGTGGAATTTTTACTATACTAAATTCGCGATGCAATTTTGTCTTTTATAGAGCGTGTAGTGGCCTTACGTGCTTGCGAACATGCTCGACTGTGTAGTCCACTGATTTGCGCAACAAAGGTTTGCTGCTTGGATAGCGTCGCTGCATCTGTTGTTTTATAAAGTCCCCTTAATAAGGGATATCAAGGTCTCTATGGAGAGTCTCGTTTGAAACGTACCATGGGCCGTTCGTAATTGTGCAGGCCTAGCAAGTGCGTTTTGGCAAGAAAACACCAAGATGCGCATGCCTAGGTGATTGCGGGTCGTACTACCGTTTCATAAAGCCGAATCTTGTTGATCAAGCTTAATTTTGAATGTCTGCACAACAGGGGGTACAGCTACCAGAATGTATTTTGGAATTTGGTTTTTAATGCCTCAATCAGAGTAGTTCCTGTTCTCAATCAGAAAGGATGCAGCTCAAGCATTCTCCATGATATGCCATTAACTTTAACACGAGAGGTCAAAAACCTGGTGGCTACTGACAGTAGCCATGAGTATAAAAAATCAATTGCTATCATATGGGTGGCACGTGGCTACACTAGTGTAGTTAATAAAGAGCAATATCATAATATCCTCTATAAAAGTTAAAAGGGCTAAATGTAATTTAAGCCTAGATAACAGATTCACACTAATCATTCTCAACAGCGGTGAGTGGATGAGAGGCGGAATTAAACTCCAGCACCACAGTTTGATGGTATATTTCACTGACGGACACATTGGTGTGGGAATAACTAGAGAGCAGACCACCTAGCGGGACCAGATGCTACAGCTGCACAAACCCTGAACTCATGTTAGCCTACAACGAACAGGTGAAGGGTTGGTTGGTGCGAGATGGCTTCTTCTTCTTCACGTGTCATTCACGCTTTGGAGGTCGGCAGTCATCACCGCAATTTGGTCGTTTGACACCGCAGCCCAGAACAATTGGTTGAAGCTGTATCCAAGCCACTCTCTCAAATGACTCAGCTAGTCGATCCTTCTTCTTCGTTTTCCTTGTATTTTACCTTGCAATATCAATTATAACAGTTGGTATTTGTCATCTCACACAACATGTCTTTCCTCATCTTTCAAATATGTGTTATTTATCTTTCTTCATCCATCCTTTTAAGTACCGGTTCGTTTAAAACCTTCTTAATTCAAGAAATCTTTGAGATTCTGCAATAAGCCCACATTTCGAGGGCCTCTAGCTTACTTAGGTATTGTCTTTTCACAATACATGTCTCAACTCCGTATATGGGGACCGAGAAAACATAGCACTTAAGCATTCAAATTCTCAGTTTTAGGGTTAAGTCTCGACTGCATAGTATCCGTTTCAGGTTGTGTAGTAATTTGTTTCAGTTTTAATTATAGTTTTTGACTCCTTCTATTTGCTTGTATTCTTTACATAGAGATATGGATTTTCTATAAGTTTCTTTACCATTATAATTAATTTTGTTTTCTTTGTTTTCAATGTTAGTCCGATCTCTTCGCTCACGTTTGTTTTCCTATTCATGATTTTATGGAGGTCATTTACGTTTTTCTTCATGATCACCGTAACGTTCACGCCACTCTAGACCACGAGTCTTGGGCTCGGTCACTGCTGCCGCGCGTAGAGACTTTTTAAGCAGGGAGATAAGGGCGGATTTTCAAAATTGCCTGATGTGCAAGGATACTAGAAATAAACAGATACTGATGGTAAATTCCGTTCTCCTTCGGACATGGATTTATATTTTTTTTCGTTACATAATTGTTTTTCTGCAATATAGTTATTATGATTACGTACATACATATGTATATTATGAGTTGGCAACTCAACTTCACACCACGTATGTTATAAGTCCATCAAGGGAGAGAGAAATAAAAGTGGGGTAGCTTACTACTGTTCCTTGTTCTCGGTTATAAGAGAGTCATATATTCTCCTGTACATTCGAGAAAACAAGGAATTAAAAGAAAAATGGTGGCTTTTTCAGCTCAACACTGATCTTATTATACATTTAAAGAACTGCAGAAAGGTATAGTTTTCCAATAGGTACGAATTAGAACATCAACGGCGCACAGTTTTTTCTCTAAAACTAATTTCCTTTGATATCTAGTCTTTCTCCTAAAACCCCACAGTTTTGCCATAGTATCGCTATTAATCACGAAGTGCTTGGGAAAATTTCGGATTACGGTGTCCTATTAGTTCAACAGGTAAAAATATATTCTACATGTGATTTCAGTCCTGATGTCATTTAAAATATCAGTTTAAGGTAATATAATAAAAATTATGTCTATGGGATTCCATATCGATCATAAGTAGATGCCAAGATAGTAGTAGATATCGTAGCTTTGTACGGGTAGAATTAAGTCAATCATTTTCACTGCCTGCCTTATGAAGTATTTGATGTTATCCGTATAATATTAAAAATAATGGCTCTTGAAAAATATAATCACAAAATAACTTGTTTAAGCATATATGTACGTATCTCTGAATCCTCCATTGCGAGGGACTTGGTGCAGTTATTTCATAACAATTATCGTTTTATTGCTTGTTTGTTACAATTAAGGAACCAAAGTAAATATATACATATGACATATGACACATAGGCCTGCTTAATCTAGGCGACACATGTAAGTGTACGAGCCAGTATAAGGAACTTATGAACCGTAAGGGTTACATAGCCATTTGAATTAAAGGAATCGTAGTTTCTTTCATGTATATCAAGCATCTTTGTCTTTATGTTACATCGATGAAAGTTTGAAGCACCTTTGCGGCTTACTTGGCCTCAGGAGGGAGGGTATTCATACCTCTTAAATATTCAATTCATTTGCACATTCAATACATAGTCAAGTAGTTAGTAACGAAGATGTGATCGGAAGACTGGCTCCAGTATACTAAACAATAAAATTTACATGAATATCTGATGAAACAGAGTTACTCAGTTTACAAAGTTATTATCGATCGCTAGTGACTTCCTGTCATGTCCGTTATACATCAGCTGAAGCGCTTGGGGTATGGTGATCGGAATATGGAAAATAGAAAGAGCCGCGGTCCAGATTAAGTATCCAGCGATATCCTTAAGTTAATCGACGATGGAAATATATAGAACTGAGAATATTCCAAAGGAATGGTAACCGGTACATTTGTATACCTACCTAATAAATCAAATGCAAGATAATGCAGTGACCATTGTATCACTAGTCTCACGTCAAACCCTCTCAAATTACTTCTCAAAATTATTCACAACCGTCCATATACCAGAAACTTGACATGGGTATCAGCAACACTCAATTTGGATTCAGAAAGGGCTTGGGGAGAGGCTGTGTTTGCATTCGATGTGTTTACCAAGATATGTCTCATTTTTAGTAGCGCTCAGGAGATCCTCCTCCTTCAAAAGAGATGGAGGACCTTGTGTCTCACTGTCGAGATAATAATCTCGAGCTTATCGTGTGGTGTGATAGCAATGCCCATCACACCCTATGGGGTAGCTCTAACACTAATAGATGTGGTGAAGAGCTGATGGAATTTCTAGGGACTTCGAACCTAGAGGTTCTGAATATTGGCGACACTCCTACCTTCTCAAACAATGTGGGGGATGAGGTCTTAGACATAACACTGAGCATGGTCGATATTTGTAATGAGATGAAGGACTGGACCGTATCCTTGGAACTGTCACTGTCCGACCATAGACATATAACGTTTAGGATTGACGGAAAAAAGAGGGAATCTTCGTTAGAAATCCTAGGCAAGCAAATTGGGCTTCTTTTAAAGAGGACCTAGGCAGCGGGCTCCGTCCTATAGATCAGGATCTCAGTAAAGAGGAGGGCTTGGAGGCGGTAGTTGATTCCCTGTGTAGGGATCTCCGAGCCTCCTTTGAGGATAACTGTCCCCTACGCAAAGTGGGCGTGGCGGGTAATTCCACCTTCTGGACTAAGAAATTAGAAACCAGGAAAAAGTCCCTGCACAAACTACTCACAAGAGTTAGGTACAGGAAAGGTACTCCTGAATGGGAGGAGTATAGGATAAAGCTACAGGAATATAAGATGGAAGTCAGGAGGGCCTCCAGGGAATCTTGGAGGAACTTCTGCAGGTCCATCAATTATATTCCTGCGACGGCAAGGATGCATAGGATCCTTAGCAAGGACACCAAGTCCAAGTTGGGGACCTTGACGTACTCCAATGGTCATAGAACCAATAACGAGGAAGAAATGCTTAAATTGCTGATGAGTGTGCACTTTCCGGGATTGGTTGCTGCTCAACAGACAGGTGCACATAGGCCACTCTGCCGTCCTCATAGAGAGGAATGGCAGATGGCAGGAGAAGTCGTCACTTATGACCGCACAAGATGGGCAATAAATACTTTTGCTGCATACAAAAGTCCAGGCAATGATGGCGTCATTCCAGCCATGCTACAACATGGACAGGATCTGGTACTACCATACCTAGTTAGGATATTTCGCGCCTGTGTGGCTGCTGGCTTCACACCAAAGAGCTGGTTGCATTCAAGGGTCGTTTTTATTCCTAAGCCGGGCAGAGGTAGCTATACTCGTCCGAAGGACTTTAGACCGATTACCCTTCCGTCGTTTTTACTAAAAACACTACAAAGGTTGGTTGATAGATATGTCAGGGATGGGCCCTTACAAAGGGTTGAAATCCATGCCTATCAGTTCGCATACCAGGCGGCAAAATCAGCTGAGCTAGCACTTCATCATTTGGTCAGCAGGCTTGAGAAAACATTAGGTCAACGGGAAGTGGCTATGGTAGCATTTCTTGACATCGAGGGTGCGTTCAACTGTACCACTACCAATTCGATAAGACGCGCCCTAGAGAGACATGGAATTGCTCCAATCCTAGTGGTGTGGATTCTTACCACTCTAATGTGCCGAGCGGCTTCTGCAACGCTTAATGACATAAACTATATCGTTGCAGTGGCGCGAGGCTGCCCGTAAGGCGGTGTTCTTTCACCTCTACTATGGTGCTTAGTGGTGAATGACCTACTCGTGAGACTAAGTAACACAGGGGTCTACGTGCAGGCCTATGCCGATGATTTGAGCATAGTGGTCAGAGGTAGATTCATTAATACAGTCTCCGAGGTAATGCAAGGCGCACTGCGCGTTGTGGAAACGTGGTGTAATGAGGTAGATCTGTCAGTGAACGCTGAAAAGACGGAGCTCGTTATGTTCACTGGGAGAAGGAAGATGGAAGGCTACGTGAGGCCTACCTTTTTCAGAACGACACTTGAATTGTCTCAGTCAGTAAAGTATCTAGGAGTCATACTGGATCACAAGCTGACTTGGAGGCAGCACGTGGATTATAAGATAAGCAAGGCTCGAAACTCTCATTATGGGCCTGCAGAAGAGTTGTCGGTAGTAGTTGGCGCCTGCCCAAAAGTGGTGCACTGGCTCTATACTACAATAGTCAGACCGTCATTAATATATGGCTCCATAGTGTGGTGGACCTGTATAAAGACGGAGGCAATGAGAGCCAAACTTAATAAGGTTCAAAGTTTGGCATGTCTTAGTATAACCAGCGCAATGCGCACAACACCTTTGAGTGCCATTGAAACACTATTGAATCTTCCTCCTTTGGATCTGGTAATTCAAGGGGAAGTTAGAAAAACTGGGTTCCGTCTCTGGAGTCAGGGTAGCTGGAACTTTATGAATCCAGGCAAAGGACATTCGACGATTCTAGCAGAGTTGCATGAGGATAGTCCTATTTTGTTGGCGAGGAGCGATATAGTTTCTCCTACGCATCGCTTCAATCGCAAATTTACGATGATGTTTCCGTCAAGGGAAGAGTGGGAATCTAGGGAAAGACAGCTCATCGAAGGAGGAGGACAGGTCTGTTACACAGACGGTTCACTCGCTAGAGAGGGCTCGGGCTCGGGAGTCTACGGACCCCATACAAGACTTTCACTCCCTCCTGGGGGGCACACCACAGTATTCCAGGCTGAAGTCTATGCGATACTTGCTTGTGTAAATCGTATTCGGGAAATTGACGGATCTAGGAGGCGGATTACTATCTGCTCTGACAGTTAGGCAGCCATCAAAGCACTGAGTGCTTGGAAAATAACGTCGGGACTGGTCCTGGAGTGCAGGAGGGCTCTTGACGACATCTCAGCTAAACACAAGGTATCACCGATGTGAGTACCTGGGCACGCTGGTGTAAAGGGTAACGAAATGGCGGATCATCTGGCTAGGATGGGATCCGGCAACAGTTTTGTGGGCCCGGAACCAGCCATCTGCAAACTTGATTTGGAAAACAACGGGAGAGTGGATCCAGAATCAACACTCTGAGATGGATTAACATCTCTGGTCATCTCCGTCAAGCTCGGGAACTATTAGCAGGGCCTGCAGAGAGAATAGGACGATTTTGTCTCCCTCTGGATAGGAGTAACTTGAGATTGCTAGTAGGCCTATTAACGGGTCATAACACCTTCAGGCGTCACTTGTTCGTGATGAGGGTGGTCAACGACCAAACGTGCACGTGGTGTGGTGAAGAGGAAGAATCCTCGGCACACATCTTGTGTCGCTGTGAAACCCTGGGTTATCACAGGCAGACTATGCTGGGCTCAAGAACCTTGAAACCAATAGAGATAAAACGGATAGGACCTAAGAATGTACTTGCCTTTGCCAAAAGGGCAGGTCTTAGGAACTAGCGCGGATAGAGGCGCAAAAGGGTCCATCGTGTGGCCTATGCACCAGCCACATTCCGTGCTGGATAGCCTCTGGTCCTTATTCATTCAAGATATGTCTCGATGTTAACAAAGACGTTTATGCGTGTTTTATCAATTATAATAAAGCCTTTGATAAGGTCCGATATGATCAGTTGATAGATACTCTTAAATCAGAACATCTAGATGGTAGAGACCTGCGAATCATCACCAATCTGTACTGGTGATCTACTCAAACAACTACAATATGCATTGATAATAAAATGTCAAAAGAAACTGAAACGCAAAGAGGCATAAGACAAGGATACGCTTATACGAGGGTTGCTCTATATATCTCCGTCAATCCACCAGTACGCAGACAGCTGTTTCACGCTTATTAGCTTATTAGATCAGTGCGCCATAGGTTGACTGAAGGAGATAGAAAGCATCAGAATTTTCATGTCTATCAGGCATGTAAAGCATATGAGAGTAGGCGGCACTAAAGATCTGCCTGTGCGTTATCTGATACCCAGAGTTAACGGCAAAAGAAAGGAAACCACTGCTAAAAAGCAGCAAACTTCTTGGCGGAACGCAAAGGTGCATTCGCTTCATCTAACCAGATAAACGCACTTCTATGTCAACTGCATATAGGAGTCGATACAAGAGGATGCGTTTTATTGCCGATACTGTACAATTACATGCACTGGAGAAGTACTTAAGAAAGCCTTGAAAAACGAGGCAGGCGAAATAAAGGTCGATGGAACACGGGTAAACAACTTAAGATACGCGAACGACACAATGAATATTGAGGATCTGCAGAGACTGATGACTAAAGTGTCTTCTTGCAGTGAGGAATATGGTTGTCAGTAAATATTAATAAGACCAAATTTGTGGTAATCTCAAAAACAAACCAGCAAACTATAGACGGCAGGAATATAGAAAGAGTGGAAGCCTATATTTACGTATCTTGGAGTAATGGTGAACAGCATAAATGACAACACTCCAGAAATAAGAATGCCGATAGAAAAAGCAAGAGCAAATTTCATAAGGATAAATAAGAGATTTAGTAACAAAGATCTAAGTGAGACACTAAAACATTGTCTAGCTAAGTGTCACGTTTTCTCCACTCTCTTCTACAGAGCGGAAGCATGAACTGTGAATGTCGCAACTCTGGAAAGGATTGAGACATTTGAAATGTGGATGATCAGAAGGATCCTCAGAATATTGTGGATGGATAAACTAACCAACACAGAAGCCCAAAAATACATTGGCAGAGAAAAAGAGATTGTAGATTTAATTAAAAAATGAAAATTAGTATATCTAGGCCATATTATGAGAAGAAATATGTAAGAACTTCTGCAGTTGACTGTCCAAGGCAAAATTTAGGGAAAACTTAATATGGGCAGAAGAAAAATTTCGTGGCTATGGAAGCTGAGATGCACTACTAACGAACTCTTTGAAGTAGCCATATCTAAAGTAATAAAGACCTATGATGATTGCCAACCTTCGGACTCGGAGGTGGCACTTGAAGAAGAAGAAGATGGGTATTAATCCAGGATACTTCACATATGCTCCTTGGTCTGGATTTTTATATAAACATGCAGCCAGCCATATTGTAGAATATTAGAAAAACATACCCTTGATAGTGCTAGAACGACGACCATTTAGGTAAACTGCTACGTTTCGGTCAAACTAAAACGCAGAAGAACAGCCAATCACAGTAAAGTAGTGTCAAATTATGGTAAGATGTAACAAACCTGAATAAAAAACAATCAATCTTAGATTAACAATTATCAATATACACTGTTAAAAATTGTAGTAAAGTTCCTGATAAAAATGATCTAGACGGGCCTCGCAGTTATCTTGTAGAGAGGTTATGTCATATGTCATTTTGACGCAATTTGACACGAGCATTGTATGGTTGGTACTTTTTTCACACTTTAGTCACATCGACATTTCCCGTATGATATGCAATTTGTCATTGTCTGTCAGAGCGGTGCGGTGGACCTTTTTCCCGTATGATATAAGCTTGTGTTTTCGAAAGCTTGGAATATATTGTGATGACAGAACGCCTTTCGCATTTAGCTTGCCGTCTTGCCGCATCTTAATGATTCATAGCGGTTTGTTTACATATACAGGGTTGGGATAAAGTATGGAACGGAAAGGGTGATATTGCTGAAAATTTGCAGGTAAATGTAGTGACGCATAATGCATCCGAAGACATTATGTTAACTATTAATGTACTTTCGGTCTAACCGAAAGTACCGTCAACTTATTTAATTTAAATGGGACACTTTGTATATTTCTGCAGATTTTGATACATCTTTTTTCTCCGAATACGTCCATAGTGGGTTTAGTATTTGTTTCTGTAAAAATGGGAAAGACAAACCTTTTTTATTTGTCTCACAAATTCGTCCGTGGCCGTCTGGGGTCTTCCCGTTTTAGGTAAATTTTTAAAATTTCCAGTTAAATTAAAACGTGTTAGTGTTTTAGTCACCGCCGAACGTGTTATAGGTCCCGGTTAATCCGCAAGTACATTAATAGCTAACGTAATGTCTTCGGATGCATTATACGTCACTACACTTGCCTGCAAATTTTCAGCAACATCACCCTTCCCGTTTCAAAGATATTTGCTTGGTTCCATACTTTATCCCAACCCTGTATCTGATGTACAGATTTAGGCCCGTTTGTGTTTCACTACTGTCCCTGGTTCAATATCCTGATGTTTTAGGCAGAACTTCCCACTTGGGTACAACTTATTTTTCTGCTCGATGTGTACAGATAGGCATCATGGCCCATAAATAACTCGACCGCCCGAGCTTGATTTATGATCCATCAGAGTAATTAATATTTTTTTAGTAACAGTACTGAAATATTCGGGCAACGCCGACTTGCTTTTATTGCCTACAATATCTGTTTTGTGCCAACGTTATTGCTGTCATTTAGCTGTTTAGTTGATATCTCAGTTGATATGCTATGAATCTATATACAGGGTGTTCATTTGAAAATATGGTTGAAAGAAAAAACGCCGAGACACAGCAAAGATATTTCAAGGGGGATAAATTGTTAACCAAAAGCTATTCTACCCCCTTGTACCCTCTGCTACTCAGGGTCAACCCTTTGAAAATTTTGAATGACAAAGGGTATCGAATAATAGCTATGTTACAAAGGTATGTCGAATTCCTTTAGTTTGACGTTTCACTTTTTTTTTTGAATCGGTTGATTCGTCGCGAGAAAATTTGAAAAATCTTCATGTAACTTAATTTGTGGACTAAATATCAGAAGTTGCTCTGGCAGCTTCGCAGGCTCTGGCCAGGCTACAGTGCAAGTATGTTGGTTATGGTCATTGGATATCTAGGTGGAATGAGGAATATGCTGCTATCTGCACTGCGCACCATGCTGGTGTGCAGTGTAGTGACGCACATCTCAACCGCCAGAATACAGAAGGCAGTCATCCTTGGGTTTCCTCGTCTACGTAGGGCGCACGACTCGCGGACCCAGTAGATGGTCACCTCACGGTATTGGGAGCAGTCACTGGGTAATGGAACAGCAGTTCGAGGTGTGGGAACACGGGCTGCACCTTTTTGTTAAGAATAATACTAATAATCCTCTGGACAGTATACGAGCTCCAACAAATCGTCACAAAGACCCACAAAAAGATGAATATGGAGAGAAGTCTAAATCTTAACTCCTTTGTCCAGCGAATAATTCTCCCACGACACCTGAGAGAGGGAGAGGGCGTGGACTATTGAGTTTGCAGCGTCTGCACAACAGTGTAGCATTATAGGAAACAAAGTGATTCAGTCATTATTTATTGATGGAAATTTAAAAGGAGACATTTATTTAGATATGTTGGAGATTACCATCAATCTGCTTATTACTGAAACCGTTAAAACCAAATCAAAGAGGATAGAAATCCTACACTTGATGAGGATGAAACCTATTTCCTGTAATACGGCGAACCTCCTCACGATGTTCTTCCGATTCGGCAATGGCTAGACGATGCGTTTCCAGATAAACGGATAGGGCGAAGAAGGCTTATAGAATAGCCTTCTAGGTCTCCTGACTTGATGCCATTAGAGTTTTTCTATGGGGCCATTTAGAATCTATTCTAGTTACTCCCTCAACCTAAAAGTTTGGATTACCTTAGTCAACGCATAATTGAAAGTTGTCATGGTATCCCACACGTTTTTGCAACTGTCTGCCAGGAATTTGAAGATCGCCCATATCATATACAGGGTGAGTTTTTAGTACGGGATCGGTCGATAACTCCACTATTGTGAAAGGTAGAAAAAAAAAGTTGTACATAAATGCTGTAGCTTAGGATATGCTCCATGATCAAAACATATTTTTATTAATACAGGGTGATCCATAATTACATGGTGATGCAAACATGTATTTTTTGAAATATACTATATATTTTCCTTTATTTGAATTCTACTAATAATCCCCCTTCTGACAGTATAAGGTTTTGTAACATTGTACAGTGTATTTCAAAAGTTATGACGATTTTTATATTCAAATCGCTGTCAAACGAACGTACTGTGTATCAAAAAGTAATGAAACAAAAATTATTTTTTTCACATGAAAGATGAAAAATACCGTCTTATTTAGTAAGTAGTAGTAAAAAAAGCCGGCGACGCATATTCTTATACAGGGTGATATAGAATGCAAAATTTAGATTTTCTCTTTTTTTAAATGTAACCCCTAATATTTTATTATACCAAAGAATTGCCTTTGATGTGCTCTTTCATCTTTGTATAGCACTTGTTGTACCTACATCCATCAGATTCCGTGATATTTCGACTTTTCTGTAAATTCGTGTAATGAAATTTATTTATTTTGAGAAAGTACTATCCGATACTAAAAACTCACCCTGTATATAAACTACTTGGAATCCAAAGGCAACAATTGGATAGGTCTAAAAAGCACAATATATCATCATAATGATTTTTTTCAGCGCTATGTAGAATATAACAAATTTGAGTTTTCAATATCTTATATATTCATTTTATATTTGGAAAATATTTGAAATTATTTAATTTTTGCTAATTACCTACTATGACTACACAGCATATCGGTACCCAAATTTCATCACAATTCATGCCGCGGTTACTTCGCTCCTAGTGATACAAATAATGACACTTTGATGGCTTGCCTTGTGTAGAGTATTGGCTAAAATGAGCTATGTATCGTATAACTGAGATTGAGAGGCTTGAAAATCGCCGACAGACAGGCAAACACACCGAAGAGAAATGAGTGACGTGGATTTTCTTTATGTAGATATCAAAAAACGCCAAAAAAGCGTATTATCTCAAAAGCGGATATAATATCTTTGTATCTATATACTGCCATATGTATGCAATAATGTTATTAAAAAGTTTTTCCGTAAGAATCAAATTACCCACACCATCCGACAAAAATATACACATGTAACTGTTGTGGTAATAAGATTTCAAACATTTAAGCGTCGAAACGTCATTAAAATTATATATATGTTCGCATAAAATCAACTTTATCAAATATATTTCACTCTCAGAACATCTACATAGACTTTTTCATATGTTTGTTGGTTTGAAGTTTTGAAAAAGTCTTAGAGATCTAGTTGTGTGAAGCTAAATATTTAGAGTTGAGAATGAGTCATAGAATATAATATACTGAACAAAGGTCCGCTCCCAATAGTTGTCGAAACGTGAAATTAGGAATAGTCTCGAGAACTATGGTCAGTATTACCTTTTATTCGTTCTGGCGACTACACAACTACACAACCTACCATCAAAGTACCTCAATATTCAATAATCCTCTTAATGTTTATACAACAACCACAAGCCACAACGCCTCCATAGGTTGTATCCATGACGAACTATTACTGTGACCAAGCAAAGCCGACGCTCAAGTATGGAGAACTGAAACAAAGAGACTTGCGTTATAAAGGAAACCACAAACGTGTAAAATGTTACAAACTTTATTGGTTATCGTTATTATTGCTACAATCTCATGCAGGTATTATAAGTATTTTGCTTCTCTGCCGTTGGTTAGTAACAGTAACAGTTTCGGATTTCGATTAAATTTAGGGTATATGTGAGTTTACAGTAAGTATGCAATTTGGAAAAATAGTGCATTTGCGTTGGACAATTTGTTAAAATCCTCAGAAGGACCACAAACATTGTTTGTAGTTGTTTCTTATGTGAAATTAGGGTGGTGGGATAGAGTGGTGGATCGGGTAGCGCCAAGATTGGTTGGATTCATAACAGACACTCCATCACCTTAAAATGATTTTACGTTGAGTACATTCTATATCTTATAGATCTATCCATATGTTTACTTTTAAGAGATCTTATAATTTTACTTCCACAACCGATAGGTGGGCAAAGTATTGTGACCGCGAAAATTTTCTATTTTGAGATAAACCGCTTTTTGGATGCTTTATGATATCTACATAACAAAATCCACGTCATAGTTACTCGTTTTCACCGGTCTGTCTATCTGTCTGAAGTTTGGGTAACGATATGCTGTGAGATCGTAGTAGGTAATACTGCTACAGTTTCGAAAATCGGTGTATGGGTGGCGGAGTGATATGCAAAAAATAAAACATTTCAAATATTCCTCAAACTTCGTTTTTAGGCGGTTTAGGGGTTCCTGATGATTTTCTGCTTTTTTTGGATGGGTCCGATGGAGGTGAAATTAGGGTAGTTGGGAGGTGGGGAGTTGTAAACCTGAAAATTTTGTTGAACTCATATTAGGCTGTCCACTGACCTGTGAAAGACAGATCTAGCAGCATAATACACTTTTTTAGATGCATACGGACATTGCCTTGCATGTAATAGGAACGAAGAGACGAGTACATACGAGTACTGCTTTAGTTTATATCGTACTGTATTGTGTAACGTAAATACTATTGAATTGATTTTAATTAAATTTCGACACAGTGTAATTACCTTGACGGAGATGTCAGTGGCGGTGCAGCAATAATCAAAAACTATAAACATCAGCGCATACCTTGTTTTTAGGTACATTAGGGGTTATTGATCATTTTCTACTTTTTGGGCGGGGGATTGGGTAGTTGGGGGTGGGTAGTTGTGGGACTTAAAAATTTGTAGTATTCAGTATAGCCTGCCCATAGTCCTGTGAAAGAAAGACCTAGCGGCATAACACAGTTTTTTGCTGCCGGACGGGCGGTGATTTGGTTGCAAGATAATCTGAGACTATAGCTTCATACTATGGGAAAATAGTAAACTGGAATCACCGTAATATGTAGGAAGTACTGAGTTAATCTGCTTGGCTTCATTTTTATGATATGTTTTGGTACTTGATAATCATGTAACACCCCGTGTGGGGGCGGGTTAGAATATCTCCCATCGTATATCCTGCGTGTCGTAAAAGGTGACTATAAGGAACCGAAATCCTGTCGGTATAAACAGTAACCTCTTCTCAACCAACGGCTTTGGTTGGACGAGTTGAGAAGAGTCAGGACACCTTCTTGTCCTTGGGGTGAGAAATTTCACCTAAAGGCGGATGAACCACACTGGATACCATCTGGTCAACGGCATGAGGATGCAGAAAGCAAATGGGAAACTACTGCATTAAAGATCTTAAAGATATCCCAAGAGAAACTCGTAAAATGAGTAAATCAATTTTACGAGTTCACAACATGTCTGTTAAGACATTGTGACTATGGTGATGATGAATCATATAACATGTAAGTTGGAAACTACTATCTTAATTGTAATGAAATATCATGCTGCCTTAGTACAGGGTGGGGCATAAGAACCAAGTGTTTTTGGTTTGAGTAGTACTCATATATTAGAAGAGGGGGGAGCGCGCGGTTTGTTACAATCCATTCCTTGACTCAAACCATTTCACTTTCTTACTTGCCATCATGGAGCGGTAGACGCTAGCACAACGCGTGGCATATGGCGTGGCATCATTGGCCCATATTTCTTTGGAGAAAATGGGGTCACCGCCAGTAGCATCTGAACGTTACATTCATATGGTGAATACCTTTTTCATACCTGAATTGCAAAGAAGAGGTGTGGATATCAAACATTTGTGGTTCCAGCAAGATGGGGCCACGGCACACACCACTAGAGCATCCTGGGCTGTTCTTCGCCACCTGTTTCCAAATCGTTCAATTTCGAGGTTTGGTGGGACTTCATGACCTCCTCGGTCTCTCGACTCATAAATTTGTGATTTTTTCTATGGTGGTAACTCAAGTCACGTAGTCACGTGTTTAAAGGGCCAAGCCCCGTACGTTAGACGCAGAGAAGGAAGCGATTCGCCATGGAATCTCTCAAAAGTCAACAGAGACATGCTGGAAATAGTGGAGTGCAATTTTCGTGAACGGCTGCATCATATGCCAGATGTAATTTTTGCACTTAGATATTTCAAAATGGTTTATTATCAGCTATGTTCTACTACCAATAATTTTTTTAGAGTAAAAACTAATAATTTTATGATTATTTCAAAAACATTAATATTAATATGCCCCATCCTGTACTTTAATGGTGTGTAAAGTCCTTAATTATTTTGCATTAAGTAAATCTTACTTCGAGCATAGTGCTTATAACATCACAAAATACCCACAAATAATGGCTAAGTTAAAGCGTACGTCTGTGAAGAGGAACGATAAATATGTCAATTTTTAACTCTGTATTTTCAAAATACTTCAGTCGCACTTTTGTGTGTTTACTAGGGGTGGTTCCTCATCGAAAAAAAATTGGATCTTTCATATAAAGAAACTTCATTGGAGCATTCCTTGTTAAGATACAGCTCCTTGAAGGGGCACATTAAATTTCTTTAACAATTTTTTCCACAAGCACTAGAAAAGTTATAATATTGAAATTAACCTGACATTTTTTACTACAAAAAAGACAGTTAGCCGGTAATTTATTTGGTTTGTAAGAAGTGGAAAACGTAACCCCTAAAATTTATTTCCAATGCAACTTTTTGTCTTATTATTTGTTACTATTTAAAAATTTATTTAAGAGCCTGTTTCATTCTTAACAAAAAATGTCTCTTAAATTTTTTTACCAAAATAAACCAGTTCGCAGCAAGAAATTGTTTCGTAAAATAATTAAATAAAAATAAAATAATTTTTTGCTGCGAACTTTAGTTACACCCTATATAGATATGCTATATTGAATCGTGTTATTTGATCCTCATAATATCTCACTGCTCCAAAGAGTCATATTTCTGGATCATGTTTTATAATTAGCGTTTTAGGTAGTCTTGCACCTAGACTACATTCAAAGAAGAATGTCCTAATAAATTTAAATCTTACCTATTCAACCAAATGATATCTATAATCTGAAATCAAACTAAAAAAACGCGAGACCTGATATGTTTTATTAAACTTTTATACTGAATTTTAACTCAGTTACAATACTGTCGTGTTGGTGACTATTTAGGGCGGAACCGAAAAACGAGCCAATTGCGGTTAAAAACCGTTTTACGGTTGGACCCCAGTCATGTAATCGAGCTAATCGAACCGTTATTGTTCCAGGTCAGCGCGTGGGTAACCCAGCTTATAATAACTCAACCAACTCACGATGCACGGAGGGCCGTCCTTTCGTGCGTGCTCAGGGTTGCCCTGTCTTCCTGGAATATTGGCAACTTCAACGGCGCCATGGAAATCATCGCAGGCCTTAAGTAAGTACATACTTAGCCAAAACTGTATATTTTGTAAAATGGTTTGTTACAACGACGTCTCAATGGTACAGTTTTTTTCAAATATTTAGTGGAATTATCACGTGCTGTAATGAGTATGCAGAATTGTGACATCGCATTTGAAAAAAACGTCTAAGGGTGAGCGACTCTTGCGAGAGAGCAATAAAAACATTATTTGGCAATGATTTGTATCAATTGTATGCCATATTTTTTTGGAGTTTTTCTTAGAGGAATCTTTAAACTGGAAGTGACTCCTTGCAAACTAACATAGAGATAGTAATTAGTGCTCTAATTAAAAAAACGTTAAGCTTATATTCATATGTACCTATTTATTATTTGCAATAATGCATGGTCAACTAAAAATGGATACCTGCAATATCTTTGAACAACGTAGCTTATGGTTCAATAAACATCAACTTCTAAGGTCTTATTTGTGATACTTAGCATTTTAAGCTAACAAAACACTGTGGTACAAAGATAAATAGCCAAATGCCAAACAAGATGACCAACTTCCACACAAATATTCACGATAATCCATTATACATATAAAATAGAAACGAATCAATAGCAGACTCAAATTGATTCCAACCGATTTATTAGTTAATGGCTATTCGCGAGATATTCTATATATAGATATAAATTTATATATTGCAGTCAATTAAACTGTTCTGTCGCATGAAAACACATTATGCATATAATATTATTTTATCAGGTATTTAAAACGTTTATTTCTAGCATATCGAATCATTTTCTTAATGTCCGTCATTTTTGTGACTTCTGTGACTCTACAGTTAATTAATCATTGGATGCTAATTGAAAATATGTATTAATTTCCTAGAGGTTTTCAAATAACATATAAATGTATGTATTTTAAAATATGCAGTCAGTAAATTGAATTACAAGAAAACCATTTTTTCAAAAATATATTAATATATGTTTTATCGAATGAACCACTATCAATTAAAATCCATGTATAGTTGAACAAAGAAATCAGTTTATCGGCGATATCCGAAAACAGTCCAAATTCATGAAGAATGTGTCAAACAATCGTAGGTGACATAAATAATTTGGAATGCTTAGAAGTCGTTGATTGGTTCGTTAGTCGGAGATTCACGACTTGACTTGATTTTCAAGCTACTTGACTTGACTTGACTTGATATCACGTCAAGTACAAGTCAAGTATTTGTTTTCGAAATTCAAGCCAAGTCAAGTAGTTACACATCAAGTAACTTGAAAATCAAGTTTTTCAAGCTAACTACTTGATTTTTCTTGAAAAAATAGTTCTTTTTTTTATATTAATCTAACTAACTGCCAAAACGCAATAACAATAAAAATCTATGTACATAAAGATGTGATCTGTTGTTTAAGAAAAAAAACATCCAAAAACGAGAACTCCAACAAACTTAGTTAAGTAATGAATGTAATAATATGGAATGGAAATACGAAATATTCTGAATTCTGACAATAATACCAATCTCAAACATGAAAGCAGTGAATATCTACAAAAGATCTTTAATATCCTCATTTGCCATCCATGATTTGAGACACATAAGGCTTCTAACGGAGTTATCGCCTGATCGATTTTTTGTTTTGGTAAGAGTTAAGGCAGCTCTAGAAAACTGCCTTTCAACTAGAGCTGAAGAAGCTGGCGTTACCAAAAAGTTTTTGGCCGTTGTGGCCAGGTTTGGAAAAATACATTCGTGTGTTTTCCACCATTCTAAATATTTTAGAATATTTCGATACTGTCAACTCTTGGATCAGAAATATATTTGTCGATTCCGTAACGCCAGGCCATATCGTCGCCTCCACTATGTTCAGGTTTTGTATCAAATAAACTTAGTAGATCTATTTCCAACTTTTCAACACCACTATGGTTTGAAGATGATGCTACTGGGACTGCATCTGATGGATGTGGCTCAGGCATCTGCAGAGAGTCAGCCATAAAATACTTCTTCAAAATGTTTAACTGCTTTCACCTGCAACTCTTTTTTTCCCAACTTGTACTGGAGAATGTTACCATTTTATGTCGGGGTACTAGAATTAGGACAACACAATTAGTTCGCTCGCGATGCTTAATGATTTTATCCCTTCGATTCGCATTTCACAGCTCGATATCAAGTAATATCAAGTAGTTTGATTTTAATTGATATCAAGTCAAGTAGTTCATATCGAAAATCAAGTCAAATATCAAATTTTCGAAAGCGTGAGATTTCAAGTCAAGTCAGCTATTTAAGAAAAAACACAAGCTACTTAGCTTGATGAATCCCTGATTAGAACAACCAGAATTGCTCTTTCCTTCAAATTGCATTGACATTAAAGATAAACATCATGCGTGGTTTCACCACCTCTAAAGCTGCGGCTTTATTATGTACAAAAATGTACCAAGATCATATTTTTAAGGAGGGATAGAAGCATTCTATAATATTATATGGTGGTCTTACTGGACATTGTCAACGGTGGGACCTCTAGATATAGAGGAGATAAGGTTAATTTCTATACCCCTGTAAAGGGGTTTTGAACAGAAAGATTAGACTGCTGAGTACCTCCTGTGCGATTGTCCTGCTGCATTACCCATGCGAGAATCAATTCTGGGGGAACGCTAGCTATCCATGTCCAGGTTAAGGAGAAGCCCGTTAGGCTGTATCACTACCTTTCTTATTAGGCTGGGATGGCTGAATGCTCAGATGTGAGGGATCCTTGGGAGGATGGAGAAGAAGCCCAATGAGGCATAAGTATTGAGAAAGATTTGCAAAGAGGCGGATCACCTTCTCTCCAATACAGAATACAGTCCTATGATCACATATATAGGGTTAATAATTTACTTTTTGGCTAAACCTTAAAGGACCTAATTTTTTGCTTAATAAGGTCCCTTGGTTTTTGTAATAGGCAAAGCAATGCTCGGATGGACCTAAAGATATAAATTGTGCCCCTAGGTCTTTCTTTCACAGGTCCATAGACATAGACAGCCTATTATGAGTACAACAAAATTTTCTGTTTTATAACCCCTCCAACACCAACTAACCCAAATCCATCCCCACCCAAAAAAAAAATAGACGACGGCCAGGAACCCCAAAAACGCATAAAAGTAAAGTTTGAGAAATATTTGAATTTTTTTATTTCTTGCTTATTGTTCCGCTGTCCATCTACTGATTTTCAGAATTATAGCAGGATTATCTACTACCGCCCGACAGGATATAGCTACCCAAATTTCATCACAATCCATGCAGCGATTACTGAGATTACGAGTCTAAGAAGAACACCAATAGACAAACAGACCGACGGACAGACCGACGGAACTGAGTAACGTGGATTTTCGTTATGTAGACATCATAAAATGCACAAAAAGCGTATTATCTCAAAATCGAAAATGTTCGCGATCACAATACCTCCTCACCTATCGGTGTGGGAAGTGATATGCCGAAATCAACTACTGTATTTTGATATGCTCTGTATACAGTATGCTGACAAACAGAGTTTCTAACAAACGCCAGATATGCACATTTGGATTAGCAGCAAAATAGATTGTTGAAGAATTGATGAAGCGTTTTGCTTATGTCATTGCCATGGCTAACGCTGTGTTATCAGGCCAGATTGAAATGCATACACACCGTAAGCTTGCTCTTTGATATTCTAAATTCCTCTGCTTTTGATATTCCACGTTCAGCTAGCAAATAATAGGGCTAACGGTATCGCAAAGGTTCCTTTGTTACCTAACAAAGCTTCCTTTGAACCAATTTAGAACGGCTGCACACATCTTTTGAACCTGAGTGGTTTTTTGTCTGGCTTGATGACAATATAAATAAGCTTCTACATAAAACCGCGTACACCGTGATATCAGTGACTATAATGGGATGAATCTCTGTATTTTTACGCTAAACGGTATTTCAGGAATAACTGCCAGAGGGTTAAGAATTGAATTCCAGGAAATATGGCACCTCTCGTTTAGTTTTCTACAACAACAATATTCTCAGTAGCAAGAGGTAATAAAAGAATCGTTATAATCTGCTGTGCAGTAGTGTATCAGACGGTACGAGATACCTGCGCGACTCATGTTACCTTAATGGAATGCATAATGAACAAATGCTTTGCGAAATATCTGAATATGTGTGTATTCCGCTCGACAGATATGAACATTTTTTTCCACATCGTAGGTGTAATCGCGAAAATGTTCGTATTTGCGATAATATGTTTTTTAAAATCTTTCCGTGTCCACGTCTGCTTCTCTATCTATATTATGTCTATTTGTCTGTAGCCATTCTTTTACCAGCATAATCTCAGTAACCCCTTCACCGATCAAATCAAATCGATATGATATGGGACCATAGTAGGTAATGCTGTAACGTTTGGATCACGAAACTGTATCCGTAATTAAGTGCATTCCTTTATCGTATCGTATTGTCTTCGTATTGCTGTTGAACACATTCTAACACAACATTAAAGAACACTCGCTGCTATTCTCTTTCAGGGTTCTTGAATCGGAAATAAATTGATAGTTTTAGGATTTCCCTGATAGTCACAGAAAACATGCTTTTACTTCCCACACCGATAGGTGAGAGGAGTACTGTAATTGCGAAGATTTTCTATTTTGAGATAGTCCACTTTTTGGGCGTTTTATGATATCTACATAATGAAAATCCATGTCACTTGTTTCCATCGGTCTGTCAGTCTGTCTGTCTGTCCGTTGGCATCTTCCTACCCTCGTAATCTCATTAACCGCTGCAAGGATTCCAATGAAATTTGAGTAGCTACATAGCGTGTGGTCGTAGTAGGTAATACTGCTATAATTTTGAAGATCGGTCTATGGGCGGCGGGGTAATTAGCAAAAAACAAAAAAACTTAATCTTCGTTTTTAGGCATTTTAGGAGTTCCTGATTGTTGTCTACTTTTTTTTAGCTGGGGGTGAAATTGATGTGGTTGGCGGGTGGGAAGTTTTAAAACTGAAAAATATGTTGTATCCATAGTAGACTGTCCATTGCCATGTGAAGAAAAGATTCAGCGATATAATACACTTTTTTTTGATCCATCCGAAGTGCTTGGAAAATAACGTCGGGACTGGTCCTGGAGTGCAGGAGGGCTCTTGACGACATCTCAGCTAAACACAAGGTATCACTGATCTGGGTACCTGGGCACGCTGGGGTAAAGGGTAATGAAATGGCGGATCATCTAGCCAGGATGGGATCCGGAAACAGTTTTGTGGACCCGGAACCAGCCTTAGGACTGTCTGCAAGCTTGGCTAGGAAAACAACTGGAGAGTGGATCCAGAATCAACACTCTCTGAGATAAAACAACATCTCTGGTCATCTCCGTCAGGCTCGGGAGCTATTAGCAGGGCCTGCAGAGAGAATAGGACGATTTTGTCTCTCTCTGGATAGGAGTAACTTGAGATTGTTAGTAGGCTTATTAACGGGTCACAATACCTTCAGGCGTCACTTGTTTGTGATGAGGGTGGTCAACGACCCAACGTGCACGTGGTGTGGTGAAGAGGAAGAATCCTCGGCACACATCCTCTGTCGCTGTGAAACCCTGGGTTATCACAGGCAGACTATGCTGGGCTCAAGAACCTTGGAACCAATAGAGATAAAACGGATAGGACCTAAGAATGTACTTGCCTTTGCCAAAAGGGCAGGTCTTAGGAACTAGCGCGGATAGAGGCGCAAAAGGGCCCATCGTGTGGCCTATGCACCAGCCACATTCCGTGCTGGATAGCCTCTGGTCCTTATTCATTCATTCATTGATCCATCCGAACATTGCTTTGCGTATTACAGAAAACAAGGAACTTTGAATTTTCTGATGTATGTACATGGGAGTACTGCTTTAGATCGTTTTGTACTCTGTATTGGGCTAATTTTAATGAAATTTTGACACAATGTTACTACCATGGCGAGAATGGTAAGCACCTATGGTTTTTATAAATCGTGTCAGTGGCTGCGCAGCGATAAACAAAAAACTAAGAATATAGAAACAGCTTAAATTCAGTTTTTAGACATTTTAGAGGTTCCTGATCATTTTCTACTATTGAATGGGGGTGAAATTGGGGTGGTTGGGGGGTAAAGGGTTGTAAAGTTCAGAAGCTCTGAAAAATTGACTTTCGTGATATCATGTGCTTTTTAGACCTATTCAAATGTTGTCTTTGATTTTATGTGTGGAACAGTTTGATACATATTATAATCCTATAACGTGTATCTTGGAAACTATTTACTTGATTGTGATGAAATTGTGACACCATGTTACTACGTGGGAGGAAATGGTAACAGTGTTTTGTTGTTGGAAGTCCCGGAGGAATCAACAAAAAACGAAAAATTTCATAATCGTTCAAACCTCGTTTTTGGATGTTTCAAAGGATTACTGTTTACTTTTTTGATGAGGATGATATAGGTATCGAGCAAAACCAAATGTTTTGTTAGCACCGATAATGTGTGGGAGGTACTGAGACAAGGCACTTGACGCCATTTTTTGATTCAACTGGATGACAGTGATATTTCTAGACCTAGTCTACCAAAATCAACAAAGTTGTATGGGAATATTTCTCCACGACCATTAGTAAAAGTAATAGCTCATTTAATTTCCTCTTCTATTACTACTAAATATCTATCGTTCTTCACGACCTTGTTTAGTTCGTATGATTACTAGGGTAGTAACGTGGTTATTGATTGTACCTGGTTTTAGCCTCTATGATTTCAATTATTTAGGTGCCTATATATAGCATTTGACAAAATATATCTTATATAAGGGTTAAGTGTCTTATAGCTTAGTAAATTCCATATTTTCAGTAAGAGCTTAATTTCGCATGTGGGATGAATCTCGCTAGATACAAAATTTGGCTCGATTGTCTACTAACGATATGGCTCTTGTTTTATGTGTCTTATTTTAGCCCCATTTGGTTGCTCAGCTTTAGTGTCAGCTACTCAGCTAGAATGAAAATGTTCGTAGAAGATAAGATCTACCCTGCTACTCTGTTTGTTTTTCTGGCACCTTGTATACAAGGTTATCCTGTAAACGGCATGCAGACTGCTGTATAATGCACAACACTAATGATTTATGTATGTATAAACGTGTCTCTGTCAAAACTAGAGTACCCAAGTTTCCAAGATTTTGTTGACAAAATGCCGAGTACGTGCGTCTACAGGGGCTAAAGGAAAAAGCTCTAGAAGTTGTTTCTGTGATCAATGCTAAATCATAGGTATGCACTTTCAGGTGCTGTCGAACTTTTCTCTCTCTCTCTCTCTCTCTCTCTCTCTCTCTTTCCCTCTCTCCCTCTTTCTCTCTATTTCTCTTTCCCTCTTTCTCTCTCTCTCTCTCCCTCTTTCTCTCTCCCTCTCTCCTTCTGTCTCCCTCTCTCTCTCCCCCTTTCTCTCTCTCTCTCTCTCTCCCCCTTTCTCTCTCTCTCTCTCTCCCTCTTTCTCTCTCTCTCTCCCTCTTTTTCTCTCTCTCTCTCCTTCTGTCTCCCTCTCTCTCTCCCCCTTTCTCTCTCTCTCTCTCTCTCTCTCCCCCTTTCTCTCTCTCTCTCTCTCTCCCTCTTTCTCTCTCTCTCTTCCTCTTTTTCTCTCTCTCCCTCTTTCTCTCTCTCTCCCTCTTTCTCTCTCTCTCCCTCTTTTTCTCTCTCTCTTTCTCTCTCAAACTATCTTGTGCAGTCACGTTTATTTTTATAGCATCTTTGAAAAAATATTGCTGCTTATACGTTGGGGCTGCAGAATCTTTCTCCATACTGCTGTGTGGCATCACGGGGCACGACATTAAATTTATATACTTGAAGGAAAAGCAAATTTCTTAACGATTGTATCCATTTGCTGATCTGCACTAATTTTCTCACAATTGAAAGTTGATTCAGATGTGCTTGGCTAGTCGGATTATACAGAACAGGGTTCACCTGAACAATGAACATGCCGAATCAGTAACTCATACATCTTCCAAAATCGGACGGATCAACATTCGCGATACTAAAACCCTTGGAACATCCACTTGAAATTACGAGAGGGATGGTTTTATGCTTTCACGCAAAAACCAGTTCCAACGAAAAGGTTCAAAGCAAAAGTTTTTAAGATATCTGCACCTTGAGAAGTGTGGCATACCTCCATATGTCATCTCATATAAATCAATGCTAGATCTCAGAGTATAGTAGCAATGGGAAATAATATAACGGTATCACCGTTATATGTGGGAAGTACTGAGCCAATTAACTTGACTGCATTTTTTTGAATTTATCTTAGCCTGTTGGCTCAACGGGGGTGGTAGATAAAAGTCTCAGGAAGTGGCTGCTTGCCCGAAGCTCTTCCGTAAGAAATATATTTCCTGTAGTAAAGGATAGTTTTACAGATTGTCCAGTTAATGCGTAATTCTTCGATATCTCGCAAGATACACCTGATAGAAGAAAATGTCAAATGCAAAAGTTATTTGGCTATTTAAGACGCATATTCTAAAAATATTTTGAAATATACAGGGTGCGGAAAAGTAGGATAGTGAGCAACTTGATTTTTGTATATAGAACTATACCTTTTGTTTTAAATTCCTCTAGTTTCCATCATTGATCTCTATTTAATCCTGAAATATTTTTGGGATCAGTTGTGACGTTGCCAAGTTATGATTTATTTTTTATTAATTTCCGGATTTGCAAGGTCGCAAGTAATACGTCTAAATTGATATATTCCTTTAACTTTTCTCAATATTATTATACTATTATACAGCGAGTTACTTTAATATTGATTGGATATTATTTTGGATGTTACCAGCAATTTGTATTTACGGGGTATTTTTGGCAGAATTTTAAATTACGACAACTTGAAGGTCATTTTACTTTGTTTTTTTAAATGTAACACCCTGTGTTTTTTTATATTAAATCAAAACCCTATTCCGCCTTGTAATATTTTTTTTCGCGTATGCGAGGTTGTCAAGTTACAAATTATTTTTCCAAATTTTTAAACAAATATCCAAGATTTTAATTTATTTTAAATAGAATCCTTTACTTATTTTTATTGCAATGGATTGCGCATGTCAAATTTAGTAAGATCTCACAATTTCGCTATTTTGTTTCTATTAATAACTGACATACGACAACACCGCTTTTTTCAGTAAACGGTACCAGAACGCTTAAATATTTCCAAAAGTGCCACAGCTGGAGAGGTGAAATTCAATACTTGGGGGATTTTGAACATACAGAATTCAAAAACGCTAACATCAGTGCTGTCAGATGTACCAATTTTAAGTCACAATTTTGAATGGAATGCCCTATTTATGAAGTCTAACGTAAAAGTGGTAAATCTGACATCACTGATGTTAGCGTTTTTTAATTCTGTATGTTCAAAAACCCCCAAGGATTGAATTTCACCGTTCCAGCTGTGACAGTTTTGGAAATATTTAAGCGTTCCGGTACTGCTTATTGAAAAAACGGTGTTGCCGTATCTCAATAAATAACAGAAACAAAATTTTGAAATAGTGAGATTTTACTAAGTTCGACATGTGTAATTCATTGCAATAAAAATAAGTAGAGGATTCTATTCAAAACTGATTAAAATCGGGGATATTTGTTTAAAAGCTTGGAAAAATAATTTATAGCTTGGCAACGGCGTAAGCGGGAAAACAAACAAGTCAAGATAGGTCCATATTTTGATTTAAAATAAAACATACAGGGTGTTATATTCAAAAAAACAAAGTAAAATGACCTTCAAATTGCCATAATTTAAAATTCCTCCAAAAACACAAATAAATACAAATTGCCTGTAACATCCAAAATAATATCCACTAAATATTCAAGTAACTCGCTGTATAACATTATTGAGAAAAGTTAAAGGAATATATCAATTTGGACGTATTACTTGCGACCTTGCAAATCTGGAAATTAATAGAAAATAAATTATAACTTGGCAACGTCGTAACCGATCCCAAAAATATTTTAGGGTTGAATAGAGATCATTGATGGAAACTAGAAGAATTTAAGAAAAAAGTTATAGTTCCATATAAAAAATAAAGTTGATCACTATCCTACTTTTCCGCAACACCGTGTATGTTTTAAAATATTTTTAGAATATGCGTCTTAAGTAACCAAATAACTTTTGTGTTTGACATTTTCTTCTATCAGGTATATCTTGCGAGATATCGAAGAATTATACACTAACTGGACACCCTGTATAACAAAATTGAGTCAACAGCGAGTAAAAATGCAGTTCCGGTGAAGAAATATAGTAAATGAAGATGAAGAAGGAATGTATTTAGATAGTTTCCAAGAAATAATTATATCCCTATAAGAAAAAAAAGGTGGTGCTTTCTGTAATAACATCGCATACACACGCAATATAAAATCTAACTCATTCTTGCACATAAATTACAACGGAATCAAAATGGCGTAGGCACCATGGAGGCAGGCAATACCAGAAAAGGTAAGCGATTAATGTCCGAAATTGGATGACAGAAGCACGACAGTCATGGATACCAGATATCTAAGGTAGACATGGGACAACCAAAAGTCTTGAAACAATAACCGTTAAGGGTCTAGGGTATAGCGCGCGAAATTGACAACCAAGAAAAGACGTATTCCCGTGTTAGCAAGGAGGCGTGGCCGCCTGTTCCCTTTCTCCAGTGTATGTGTCTAAGATGATAAGTCCAAAAATCCAAAGGTAAGGTCAAAAGGTCCAAAGGTAAGGTCCAAAGGTCACCATAAAAATGAATTTCGCATTTCCAAGCTCCTGACGTTATTTTTAGACTTACAGTAATGACTCAAAGAGCAAATTGAAGAAAAAAGCTTGCGCTTGTGCAACTAATTTAGCCTTTTTTTGACATCGTGTTTGGTTATTAAATTACAGGCATTTATAGAATGTATGATTTTGCATTGCGAGTTTTTTTGCACATTAAAAATTTTTTTTGAGAAAATCGAAAATAGTGGTCATTCATTAAGGTCTTAACTATCGCCTTCTGAAATATTGTATATGTAGTTTGAAAATAGAGTGAGTTATGCGAGAAATTGTGAGTCCGTGTTTTACATGGCAAATACGTATGTATAAATGTGTATATCTAGGCTCCTTAAGGTAAGAGCTATAAGTTATTGGGAAAATATTATAAAATATATAACATATAAAGTAAGCTTTCAAAGAACTAAACCACTATAACGTTATACTGTATGCAGACACGTAGCATATCCGACTCAACATTTTCTGTTATGTAGATAGTTACTGAGAATTTTGATGTGAGCGTATTTTCAAAGTAAGTTTACGAAAGTACGTAAGAAGTTTCCTAGTCACTCTGATTGCTACCTTTGCAACTCTATATAAACCTTTAAATTACATGGTCGCAAACTGCCTCATATCAGGGATATTTTGTGGAATAATTGCTAACGTCCATCCAAAAGCAGTGAAAGAGAACAGCAAATTGGAAGCTTTTTCAGAGGAATTTCATTTATTTACCTGGGAAACACGAATGATTGTGTAATCCGATTTTGGATGTGGATGTTTTTATCGTTGGTTGGTAAAGGTTGATGAACAACGTTGTTTTCAGTTGAGTTGCCGCTGCCAATTGGTCAGATTTTTCCGTATTTGCATTCGTATGCTATTTCTAAGTAGTTTGCTACTCAATATATATTACTATAGTAAAAAATGAAGTCTATTTGATTGACTAAGGGCCGATTTTATCAACATGCAGATTTTAACAAAGACTTTGACCAATCAGAGCAGCCCGTTCAAGAACATGCATCTGTCAAAGTTCTCTGAAAACTATTGATTTCTCTTGAAGTTTACCTCAAAAAGGTTAAAAATGACATGATTTATATACAAATCGACCATTATGAACCGTCTAGTATCTTTTCCAGTCTGATTTTCCATCCTAAATGGGTGAAAAATTGCATTTTCTTATTTAATCAAAGGTTTAGCAATTGCTAATTTCAACCAATCAGATTCCGCAAAAACTGTACATTTGATCGCTGGTTTTTTCTTCTGCTAAATGATGATGGCAAAAAATTAGGGTTTTGAATAATTTTTTTGTGATAAATGGAGAGGTCAAATATAAGTTTTACAACAAAACTGTTTTTGTTTTGTTTTTTTTTCGCAATAATCCAACAGTTATATCAAAATAGAAATGAGTTTTTGAATCCCGAAAACACGCCGACGACTCCTGACCCGAGACGTACTTCATGAAAACACTTGTAACAGTTGTAACTAAAATGTATATTTGTTGCAACATAGGCGATGAAAGAAGTTTGCAGCTCGAGACGAAGTCAACGATCGAAATAAATATCTTTTTGAATGTTTAAAATTAGATCACAGATCCCAGTAATAAAGTACCTAAACAAATATCTTCTGAGGCGATTTTACTGCAGCATGCTGGGTGGCCGAGTGGCAGAGTAGCCGACTCGTATGACTTGGTATCGCTGGTGGTGTTGGTTCGAGATCCAGCCTGTACAAGTACTTTTTTTATCCAAAATATTCATTGGAATGCTTTCTACTCATATTATATCATTTTTTTGTACCATCGACATAAATGTGTTTTTGAATGAAATGTTATTACCTAGATGTTTTACTAGTACAACAAAAATTACGAATAATTTTACTTTTTTGGAATAATTTCATTTTGATACTGCTATCAGAGCAATTGGTGATTGATTTTGACGGATAAACTTCACTTCCACTGACTGAATTCTCCACCGCCTCAGGTACTTAGCTTTGCAATATGTCAAGTAAAATGTCTAATAAAATTTGATTCAAAAACATTTTTATGTCGATGATACAAAAAAATGTGTGTAACACGAGTAAAACACATCGATGAATATTTTGGATAAAAAAAATAAAAAAAAAGTTGCACGGGCTGGGTCTCGAACCAACACCACCAGCGATACAAAGTCATACGAGTCGGCTACTCTGCCACTCGGCCACCCAGCATGCTACAGTAAAATCGCCTCAGAAAATATTTGTTTAGGTACTTTATTACTGGGATCTGCGATCTAATTTCAAACATTCAAAAAGATATTTATTTCGATCGTTGGCTTCGTCTCGAGCTGCAAACTTCATTCATCGCCTATGTTGCAACAAATATACACTTGTTACAACAATAGTTTTGTTATAAAGCTTATATACGATATGATGAAAAGTGTGATCCAGCTTTGACGTTTTATTTTCAATATTGATAAGATACTATTGGACGATATTTATTAACCTAGCCCGCAATACCCAATAGAAAGCTTTTGCTAAATAACATCCAATAGAAAAGCTTTGTTAAATTCTTTGTTAAATATGCATGTTGATAAAATCGGCCCTAAGTAATTCCCATACATTACGGTGATATCAGTTTATTATTTTCCCATAGCATAAAGCTATAGTCTGAGATCCCCTTGCAACCAAATCATCGCCCACCCGCCTGCAAAAAGTGTATTCTGCCGCTAGGTGTTTCTTTCACAGGTCAGTGGACAGCCTATTATGGATAAAAACAATTTTCAGTTTTACAACCTCCCGTTTGAGGAATATTTGATTTTTTTTTTGCTTTTTCCTAACTACTACGCCGCGCCGTCCATACACCGATTTTCAAAATTATAGCAGCATCACCTACTACGACGCCTCAAAATATTGCTACCCAAATTTCATCATAATCCATGTAGCGGTTACTGAGATTACCAGGCTATAAAAATGCCAACAGACAGACAGACCGACGGAAATGAGTGACGTGAATTTTCGTTATGTAGGCATCATACAATGCCGAAAAGGTGTATTATCCCCTCACCTATAGGTGTGGGAAGTAAAATTATTAATGAATATTGTATACACAAACACTTTTTAAATATTATTTCTATTTAAATGTAACGCATAGCGTACTGCGAAATACGTTACTTGACAATGGGGCAACAATGAAATTTCAGTTATAAAAATAGGAATAAAACGATAAATCCTGACATTGTGCCTCCTACACTCCCGAATGGTTTCAGTCCATATGTGAACTCCTATAAATTTCATTTTCATTGTGCAGTGAGTGCTTTCGCAAAAAGCAGCACAGGTGTGTCATGAAGATGTTTTCAAAAACTTGTCCCTTGAAAAGCATAATACTTGCAACTAATAACATGATCTGGCAATATTCTTAGCATAGAAGAGCTAACAGCTAGACAAAGAATAGACATAGACAAGATTGTTGATTCTTACTATGATATTAGATATAACTCATTGAAACAAAAAAGCCACATTAAGCTGTATATGCAGAACATTAAGAAATTACCACCTTCTCCATAAGTACAATGCTAATGTTAACTGATTCAGTGCTACCTGATTATTAAACAACGATAGTGGCAAGCCATAGAAATAATACCGCTGACATTAATATTACGAATAGTGATCATAGATCCATTAATCAATGTAGTACACACCTGTCTTGAGCTCATGTACTTCAGGTAACAGTTTTAGTATAAAGCAATCTTGACGAAAACGAAAATCCATGTACGGCCTTTCACTGTATTAACGAATAGCGTCATCATGATAAAATGAATGCTTATTGAAACAAAAAAGCCACATTAAACTGTATATGCAGAGCATTAATTAACATTAACATTAACATTAGCATTAACCACCTTCTCTATCAGTATAATTTGAATATTAACTGATTCAGTGCTGCGTGATTATTAAACAACGATGGTGGCAAGCCACATAAATAGTACCGTTGACATTAGTATTACGAATAGTGATCATAGATCCATTTATAAATGTAGTACACACCTGTCTTGAGCTCATGTACTTCAGGTAACAGTTTTAGTATAAAGCAATCTTGACGAAAACGAAAATCCATGTACGGCCTTTCACTGTATTAACGAATAGCGTCATCATGATAAAATGAATGCTTATTGAAACAAAAAAGCCACATTAAACTGTATATGCAGAGCATTAATTAACATTAACATTAACATTAGCATTAACCACCTTCTCTATCAGTATAATTTGAATATTAACTGATTCAGTGCTGCGTGATTATTAAACAACGATGGTGGCAAGCCACATAAATAGTACCGTTGACATTAGTATTACGAATAGTGATCATAGATCCATTTATCAATGTAGTACACACTCATGTACTTCAGGTAACAGTTTTAGTATAAAGCAATCTTGACGAAAACGAAAATCCATGTACGGCCTTTCACTGTATTAACGAGTAGCGTCATCAGGATAAAATGAATGCTTATTGAAACAAAAAAGCCACATTAAACTGTATATGCAGAGCATTAATTAACATTAACATTAACATTAGCATTAACCACCTTCTCTATCAGTATAATTTGAATATTAACTGATTCAGTGCTGCGTGGTTATTAAACAACGATGGTGGCAAGCCACATAAATAGTACCGCTGACATTAGTATTACGAATAGTGATCATAGATCCATTTATCAATGTAGTACACACCTGTCTTAAGCTCATGTACTTCAGGTAACAGTTTTAGTATAAAGCAATTTTGACGAAAACCAAAATCCATGTACGGCCTTTCACTGTATTAACGAATAGCGTCATCAGGATAAAATGGATGCTTATTGAAACAAAAAAGCCACATTAAACTGTATATGCAGAGCATTAATTAACATTAACATTAACATTAGCATTAACCACCTTCTCTATCAGTATAATTTGAATATTAACTGATTCAGTGCTGCGTGATTATTAAACAACGATGGTGGCAAGCCACATAAATAGTACCGTTGACATTAGTATTACGAATAGTGATCATAGATCCATTTATCAATGTAGTACACACTCATGTACTTCAGGTAACAGTTTTAGTATAAAGCAATCTTGACGAAAACGAAAATCCATGTACGGCCTTTCACTGTATTAACGAGTAGCGTCATCAGGATAAAATGAATGCTTATTGAAACAAAAAAGCCACATTAAACTGTATATGCAGAGCATTAATTAACATTAACATTAACATTAGCATTAACCACCTTCTCTATCAGTATAATTTGAATATTAACTGATTCAGTGCTGCGTGATTATTAAACAACGATGGTGGCAAGCCACATAAATAATATAATAAATAATAAATAAATGCTTCATTGAAACAAAAAATCCACATTAAACTGTATATGCAGAACATTAAGAAATTACCACATTCTCTATCATTACAAAGTGAATGTTAGATTCAGTGCTGCGTGATTATTAAACGATGATAGTGACAAGCCATAGAAATAATACCGCTGACATTAATATTACGAATAGTGATCATAGATCCATTTATCAATGTAGTACACACCTCTCTTGAGCTCATGTACTTCAGGTAATAGTTTTAGTATAAAGCAATCTTGATGACCACGAAAATCCATGTACGCCCTTTCACTGTATTAACGAGTAGCGTCATCAGGATAAAATAAATGCTTCATTGAAACAAAAAAGTCACATTTATCTGTATATGTAGAACATTAAGAAATTACCACCTTCTCTATCAGTATAATGTGAATGTTAACTGATTCAGTGCTGCGTGATTATTAAACAACGATGGTGGCAAGCCATAGAAATAATACCGCTGACATTAGTATTACGAATAGTGATCATATATCCATTTATCAATGTAGTACACACCTCTCTTGAGCTCATGTACTTCAGGTAATAGTTTTAGTATAAAGCAATCTCGATGAAAACGAAAATCCATTTACGGCCTTTCACTGTATTAACGAGTAGCGTCATCAGGATAAAATCAATGCTTCGATTATAGACGAGACTAACAAAAGATATTTTGATACTTTGTTGTATGATATTGATGAATGTAAAACATTAATGGTGCGGACCTTCTTATAGTATAAACTTTCATTTTCTACAAAGCGTCTGCCATTTAGCAACAGTGATGTATGTATGTACTTGATACCGCATCACAATAATTTATTATATCTGAATCTTATAAAACGTAACCATGAAAAAAGTATCCCTTATAGAACGACAAACGCATTTGGGTCAACGTTATATTTGGACCTGTAGTAATTGGGACTTTCTATGTTACTTTCAGTAATTCAGGTACATGGTAATGTAATGATACTTTTTCTTCTTACATACGTTGTTCTGTTGTACAGCACTATGATGTAATTTTTAGTTCAACCACAACCATGATCGGCTTTTATGTGTTGTAATGGGATACTTAAAGTTACAAACAGTTTCCCCAACAGAACTTCAGCCATCTACGGCGAAATAATATCAATAGTAGATAGCCCTGTCGAATTGATTTACAGCTCACGGCTGACGCTTCCAACCAATGCCTTCTCTGACACAGAAATTGTGAAGATGATAAATCTGTTCTGTTTTGGAAGATAAAGTAAACCATCTAAATGTAAACGTTTTTGGTCCTGAAAAATATTTGGTAGTATTTGGAATGCAATTTAATATTTTAGTTCATTAATAATTTGATGTATTGATGTATTTGATGTATTTTCATCATTAATTATTGAAATAAAGCTACCCAGTAGCATTAAAATGATGTGCGGCTTTATGCGTAGGGTAGTCATTTAGTGTAGCTACAGCAATAAGATATGTTGAATCTGGTTGAATCTGTTCAGGAGTATGATCGCAATGAAAAGAGCTCATATTACAAAGTAAATTTGAACTTTTTTGTACAGCAGATGTACAGTATACAGGGTGTCCCAAAAAATAGTGTCAAGCGGAAGCCCAGAGATAGAGCACACCTAGGAGTATCTGAATCACCCCCATATATGCTATGCAATTTTTCGTAGTTTCCGAGTTATGAATTTTTTTCAGAATTTTAGAGAATTCTCTACCTCGACAACTTAAAACTATTCCAAAAGAAAAGTTAAAAGACTTTTCCAAATTCTCTTATTTGCTGATTAATCTTCAAGAGTTTACTGTTCATTACATAAAGGAATCGGCTTAATGCATCTGATGAAAGTCATGAAAATTATAGTGTAAATTGAAAAATTTACGTTCTGTTAATTATGACTTAGATTTTCGACTCGCAATTATAAATCTAAAGAGGTGATTTCCTTATTTCTATGCAGGTCTACAAACTTCTTCAGACTCTCAGCTATCACGATCATTGAAAAAAACTAGTACTTAATGGGGCTACTTTCGTTCCAATTGACCTTCAAAGACAAGAGGCGAAGATTTCTTGAAATTAGCGATGGGATTTTAAATGAAACAATAACTAAGTTTAGGGCGCTAATAGCAGAATGATTGTCATTGCCGGAATAAAACACATTCAGTGCGAACAGAATATCGATAGATGACCACCTGTGTCACTTTGCTGAAATTTTTTTTACATGTCCGACTTCTTTTTTGTAAGTGGGAAATTGTAAAATGAAACGAAATTATCAAATTTCTTCACTAAGTTTATTAAATTTCACAAGAAATTTTCAAAATGTCTACCTTCTTCTTCGATGCACAATCTACATCATCTGAAATTGTTTTTTAAATTAACAAAAGCTCTTTGATTGTTTTTTACTGTTTCTTCAGCCTGTGTTAATTTGTTGCGTAATTCGCTGACGTTTCGACACTCTTTAGCATAAACTAGTTTTTTGTAGTAGTCCCAAACAAAAAACTCTATCGGATTTAAGTCAGGTGACCATGGCGGCCATTCAGTGGGTCCACCACGACCTATCCATTTGTTGCATAGTTTCCTGCAGAAAACAGCATCGTTAAATCCGGTTGTCGTGCACTCAAGGTCCATAGGAATAGCCAAGTAGTCAGACAACAGAAACAACACCAATCCAAACAAAAGCGTATCGTTTTAAAGCCGCAAAAACAGACAGACGACTGAATAAAGACAACGAAAACAAATTATGCAATGACACATTTTGAAAAGACGTCACAACAATATCATGGCTATCTCTTTCTAACATCGCCATCGTTTACTATGTACGTTAGCGTTAGCCCTTTTTGTTGGCGCTCAGGTAAAAACCGGTTTTGAAGAATGCGCTCCTTGTAGTTTTTTGGCAAGAAATAGGATCTTTTTTAATAAACATTTAATTTATGCAATATTTTTAACGTTTATTATGGCGGTACTGACAATCAATCTGCTATTAATGCGTTACCATAAGTTATTGATGAATTGAAAAACACATCGCTAATTTCAAGAAATCATCGCCTCTTGTCTTTGAAGGTCAATTGGAGCGAAAGTAACCCCATTACGTACTAGTTTTTTTCAATGATTGTGATAGCTGAGAGTCCGAAGAAGTTTTTAGACCTACTTAGAAATTATAAAATCACCTCTTTGGATTTTTAATTGCGAGACGAAGATTTAAGTCATAATTATCAGATCGTAAATTTTTCACTTTACACTAACACTTTTATAACTTTCATCAAAGTTGCGAAGCCGATTATTTTATGTATGAACAATAAACTCTTGGAGATTAGTTACCAAAAAAGATAATTTGGAAAAGTCTTTTAGTTTTTCTTTTGGAACAGTTTTAAGTTGTCGAGGTAGAGGATTCTCTGAAATTCAGAAAAAAATTCATAACTCGGAAAGTACAAAAAATTGCATAACATATATGGGGGTGATTCAGATACTTCTAGGTGTGCTCTATCTCTGGACTTCCGCTTGACACTCTTTTTTGGGACACCCTGTATAATGCCTATAATAATAGATGTTCAATATATGAATATTTCAAAGAATACATGTCTAGGGGCCGGTTTCTCAATGTCCAGTTAAAGTGTCAGATAGGTACCTGCCAGATGATCGATGGATACAACTGTCAGATAAGATTTACGTGACTTCCTAAGTTTAGCCTTCAATTGTGTAAACAATTTATCTAACAGTTGCTGTTATCTTGCAGATAAATATTTAACTGGACATTGAGAAACCGGTCCTTAGAATAGTTATAAGTAACTCAGAAGTTACCACATTTTGTTAAGTGCGCTTAACCCCAGATCCAGATGTACCAAGAACTGACAGGAAACTGTTCCTCTTTAATGGAACAAATACGTAATTACGAAATTAGACTTTTTGATTCCCTGTCGAGTTCTGAGTTCACACAATGTGTATGAAATACCGGATTTTAAAATAGTGAAACCTACTTTCTGTGGTTTTCTGCATAATGTATTAAAATTGAGGAAGAGTAATAAGTATATTATATATTTAGCGGGGTAACGGTTTGTAGGGAATTCTAACATACTGGAGGTTGTATCTGTTTCGGTATTCTTATTGAGTTGAACATATCGTATTTTAATAATATCATATAACAATGTTTTTGGAAGGCGACTACGATTTATTCATAAAATAATAAATAGCACTATCAATATATCTGACATAGTTTATGTGATTTTCTAGTACCTAAAGTTATGCTAAAACCACGGTTAGAGTAAAATATATGATTTTGCTGATATTGGACTGAAGAAATTTGCAATACAGAATAAGCTACTGTCAAACATTTCTACACGAATAAGAACAGGTGCTGATATTACTGATATTGTACAATATTAACAATTAATATCTGATATCGCAGATCTTTTTCTGCATTTGCATAATGTACAACAGTCATTTCATTTAGATGTGCATCTTTTACTATAGTTCACTAATTTTCCTAATTGGTTTGACTTAGGCATTTGGATCACAACAGATTTTTTATAACGTATTCTGAATTTTTTAAAACTCATAAAAGTCACGCTATATCCATGTCGATCGCAGAATCTTAAAATAATCGAGTCTATTCTTTGTTGATTTAAATCTAATTTCTAGCCCATCCATTTGTGAACAGTTGTAGGTGATTTTCGCTTTAGAACTGATTTTTCTACGGGAATGAACCTGGCTTCATATCGATATCTCACATGCCATATTTTTAGAAAACTAACGGCGTAAGGGGTCATTTTCGTGGAATTTATTTTATTCAAATCAAAATAATTTTTAGAATAAGTATCCCAAGCAGCTTAAACTAAACTTAAACTACAAGACAAATTTTCTACTGCCATAATGAGCGCGTTCGCAAAAAATGTTTTTCTTACCACTGCTATCTATTTTTCGGTATGGTCTACTACTAAAATATTTTCCATACTTACCTGTTGTTCTTCGATAAGTGCTGGTTTTTCAAAGATGTCTGTCAAACTTTTAAAAGTTTCGGTGAAGCGTAGAACCACAGCTAGCTGATCAAATCTATTGTGTAAGGCTTTCGGGGGCATGGGCCGATGAACTGCTGGTTCTTAGGCTGTTCGGCCGGCATCAACACGCTCCGTCGCCTTGGCGTCGGCGCTCTTCGCTGCTTGATGTTTCTCCAACACGAGTGGATGGTATGCTCAGAAAGTGTTACATGTTCGGCGTGTTCCGAGAAACTGAGGACTCAGCCCAAGAACCAGTATTCATTAGGCTGATGAAAAATCCCTAAAACCTTAAAACTCTGTAAACATACTTGAACCTACAGTATATTTCTAGGTGCGGTTGAATTTATTTAGAAAATGGTGGACGCACGTTTTAAGCGAGATGTACCTTCACCATTTTTCACACTCCCTCCAATTGTTTTTTGGTGGAAGAACCTCGGAAGACATGTAGACAGGCTTTGAATCAGGGTACGTTTACCAAATTTCTGCTAAATCAACAGAATGTTTCTCACACAAAGGCTTCTTTTTAACACGCCTTGATTAGCTTAATCTGTATGTTTGATTTTTCTGTATGCATCTCCTTAATCCTTAATCGACTCCTTTGGGCTCGAGTTTGACCCACTTCAACAGATTTAATTTAAACTTTATACCCTTATCAAGAACCGATAGCAAAACAATAATTCACTGAGTTTGTCTCTTTCCAGGGTTTTTAAACTGTGTATAGAAGTCGTTAAGATACAACAACTTTTTCAAATAAATCTTTTCCTTAAACTGAAAAATAAGCCAGATACAGAATCAAAAAAAGTAAATCTGGGCTTGTGTATCAAGATGTACCTGGTTTGTTTATGTTTAGTTTTTCGCTAGAATTTTTGTCTTATCGATGATGATTGCACCTGTCAATTAGTGCACTAGTCACTTTGAGTTCATTATATTCAATTTATAAATTGATAAACCGTAAAAATTGTTTCATAATAGTCTGCCACCTTATTTTATCATAATCAGCATAATTAACAACGATAAACAGAAAGTTACTGCTGCAGTATCTGACAGGCTAAAAGTCCGAGCAAAAAACTAAACATAAACAGACCAGCTACGTCTTGATGCACAAGCCCACACCTTTTTAATTCTCTATCTCGCTTATTTTTCAGCTTTCGGAAATAAGTTATTTGAAAAAGGTTGTTTAATTTAACGACTTCTATACAAAGTACAAAAAAAAAATCACTCACCCTGAAAACTAATCAGGATTGCCAGAATTCAACAATTTAGGGACCAATGACGATCAAAAGATATGATCGTCGTTGTTAAGGACCAACGCTATTTGAAAATTCGATATAATGGTAAAGCTGACAGTTAAATAATCTACATCACTTTTTTTGTAGGAGAGACCAATGAACATCAATTTATCGCCAATACTGATTATCCCCTTCAGGGTAGGATAACGATGTAAACGAACAGATTTAATTTAAATTTTGTACACTCATCAAGAATCGGTGGAACACAATCATTTAATAAGTACTAAAGTAACTTTCTTCTACCATATTCTACAGTAGCATCGCTCAGATTAAATAATTCGTTTTTTGGCACTTATTTGTGGTAGTTATCCCTATCGTATATCCCTGCGAAGGTTCATCCCGATACAGAAATGGAACTGTGGGCTATCGATTTCTCACGGATAAAGGAACAGCTGGAAATGGTAACACCGGCGCGGCGCAGCGCACACAGGATGTGCCTCGTTGAGTGTAGTGCATAACACAGCGATCATTTTTGCTAGTCACGTGCGCTCATTCTTTCTTCTTTCAACGCTAATAGCATGATTACAGTTCGGATTTTAACAAAGAATGATGAATTGGCGTCGAAGGATTTTATTCAATACTTGCCACACATACAAAAAATTTGACCGAATCCTCCAACCCCACCACCACCCAAATTTTACCCCCATACCTGCGGGCACTATTTTTTTAATAACTGAGCAAACCGCGCAGGCAGAGCCGAGGTTATGTTAGGGGAAAGTTTGTTAACGCGAGATTTGAATGGGCCAATACCCGCAGGCCCGATAAATACATCTTCTGGCAGTCCATTCCAAGCCTTGGACACCCTGGGAATAAATGTGCGGTTGTACCGCTCAGTTCTTGATGTATGAAGGACGACCGTCTTAGGATGAGATTAGGATGAGATGCAGCTGTCGCACGGGTACATCTGATAGGAGCAGTGAGCGACGGCACGATAGAGTATAGCTCAGAGGAGCAGATTCCGTTGGAATATCGGTAGAAGAGTGAGAGGTCCCCAACAACACGCCGGTGAGAAGGTGACTGAAGGTGGCGCGTTAAGGCCGGATCGCCAGTTAGTCGAATTGCCCTTCTCTGGACGGCATCTAGTATAGACAGGGTAGTAGGAGCAGCAGCTCCCCAGACATGAGAGCAATACTCCAGGCAAGGCCTTATCTGGGCACTACCTGTAATAAATAATCAAATGTTTGACATGTCTGCATACAATACACTGATGTAAGGTGATCTATCGTGATTCAGCGAGTACTACTGGAAATATTGTTTCTCAAAGTTACAAATAAATTAGCTAACATGAAAGACATGCGCTGAAAAATTAAACAAACCTGCAGCACTGATATCAGCAATTTGTATAGTCCACATTATTTACTATGATACATGAGAAGGATATTCGAAAAGTATATCACTCAAGTGAAAGAAACATGCAGTTTTAGTATTTTGTTTCTGGTGGGAATAAATGAAACAGAAACATCTATCCACAGGTTTGATAGCCAGCAGTACACGTAGCATTTTGCTTTGTATATGAAATACGACATATCTCAGTATATCTTATTGAAAGCAGAACAATGCAGCCGAACCACGCTGCTTCTAACAAAATACGAAATTTAAACCTATGTGTGTAACCTGGCTATTATTTTTAGCCATTCTATGGCAGTAAAATAGTACCGGAAATATGTTTTAATAAAAAAACAGGAATCGAGGCTCCTACATAACAAAATTGGAGCATCTTTTGTGTTATCTATTTTTTAATGACTAATAGCAAAATTTACACAAATAATACTCATGCAGCCCTTTCTTTATAGTTTGTCCACTTTTATCAAAGAAACTGTCCAAGGACCGGTTTCACCGGTTTTACCGGTCCTTGATAAGTCTAGGATAGCCTATATGCCAGATAATGCCACATAAATAATATAGGTCTATATGACAGATAGACTATCCGAAACTAGTGAAACTGGCCCTTAGAATATCAAACGTTATTTAAGACACTATTTGTAAGTTCTACGATATCTACATTATATGTCACTCGATTCGATCTATTGCCACTATTATTATACATTGTGAGATGGCGATAGGCAACACTAAAGGTGGGTTCATGAAACTTTTCCTTTGCCGCAATTTAGCCGTAAATTAGCGTTTGTGCTAATTCTAAAGTTGAACCTACCGTCAGTAATGAAATTTCTCATGAAACAGCTTTGCATTTAACTTAAGAATTAGGCGAAAGAATTGACCTTGAAAACATAATTAACTTCCAACTTTACCTTGCAGCAAAAGATAAATCAAAATCTTAGGAGTGTCTGAGCATGCGCGAAACGCAAAGAACATAAAATTATGATCTGGCATGAGGCAACCACTCCTGAGATCACCTTACTCTTTTTTTTATTCTTAATTTTTGGTCGTAGTTTTAAAAACAAATTTCGCCCTTCGCCAACAGTATAACCGCCAACGCGCCAAATCTTAAAAATATAACCTTAAAATCAAAACAGACTGTTGAAAACACACTTTGTGAAGCGTCACATCTGTCATCCTTAACGCCAAATTCAAGTTTCATGAACGTCGATTCCCTTATGGCTAAAGTTAAAGATAAAGTTAATACTAACGCTCAATTTACGGCTAAGTTACGACAAAGTAAAAGTTTCATGAACCCGCCTTAAGATGTTTTTAATAGATGACAACACAATGCGGTGAAGTAATTGACAGAAAACAAAAAATATCAGAACTTCCTTAGATTTAGTTTTTTTATGCGTTTTGTTTTCTTTTTGATATTATTCTTAGAATGAATGAGGTCTCTAGTACGAGGGGTGAGTGGATAGTGAATTCATGAAAGACTTTCGATTTTTGTTAGTAGTACTGACCCTGGTGATAACCTACACTTTTCAAACCAATCCGAACATTGTCAAAGAATACACAAAAGTTGAGTCGTACAATCTGCACGAAAACAAGGCAAATATAATGCTACAAATCCTGAAACACTTCTAAAATACAAAGAACTAACCGCACCTCATTAGGAAATTCCAACTCCTGAATTAAAACCTCCACTCCTGGCAAACAATCGCTATTCAAGTCGTTTTATACGTCTCCAGGATCATAATTACACAATTGTACAGAACTGTACAAGGATGGCGTCAAGTAGATTAACTCAGTATGGGAATGCATGGCACTTTCCGTGCATGCATTTTCACGTTATTAGTTTCGCAATAGTGACAATGTTTCTGAAGTCCAAGAATAATCAAACATTTCTGCAATAGAACGTACAAAAATACGAGGAACTGAAAAATTCATTTTACGCATAAATTGATCCAGAACGTGGAAAATATTCAATGATTGTACTCAAAAATGTAATACTTATAGCTAGTCTAGTGCTATGCAAGACTGTGAAGTCGCTATTTTTATCACGAAATATCCGCTACCCATCAATTCTACCGTCTATTTATATATAATTAATTAACGTGCATAAGAAACTGTTATAATTCAGTGTCCAAAAAATGTCAAGAGCAGCAGTGTGTGAAAATTTCACTACAATGTTCTTTCAAGGCAGTAAAGCTTAGTGAGTAGTATGCAATGAAGGAAACTTCAAAGTCCTCAGATATTGCAAATTATTATAGAATTTTGCTCTGAAGGGCATATATCAAATATTTAACCTTCTAACAGTTTTATATGTAACTGTCAAGCACTTAAAATGACCACTACAAGTCTACATCCCATATACTTTCACTTGAACGTTCTGTGCATAATTTATAACTGCCAAGGCTGCTTCAGTAGTTGTGGATTTATTTATGGGCCCGTAAAGTTCAACGATCAGATAAAGAAGGCCGCAAAAACTACATGGACTGATCTGATTAAGAATAGGTGCAGATGTTATTTGGCCAAAAAGACAAATATGTATATGAAGCAATTGCCTTTAATGGTTCTTCATAAATTGCGTGGGACATATCACTGTAAACGGAAATTCGAATTCGTGAATCTCGCACCATTAACTCTCTTATATCGAGTTTAGTAATGTGAATATTAGAATATGAACAGTTATAAGACTCGCTCTATATCTCCGTCAATCCACCAGTAGCCAGACAGCTATTTCACGCTTACTAGCGATCATCAGTGCACCATAGGCCGATTGACGGAGATAGAGAGCATCAGAATTTTCATGTCTACTAGACATATGAGGCATGTGAGAGCAGGCGACACAAAAGATCTGCCTGATGTGCGCCATCTGGTACCAGAAGGTAACGGCAAACGAAAATTCCTGCTAAACAGCAGCAGACTTTTTGGTGGAACGCCAGGGCGCGTTCGCTTGGCCTGACCAGAAGAGCGCGATTCTATATGCTGCTGCATATAGGAGTCTCATGAGACCCATGAGCATATAGAAGCGCGCTCTTCTGGTCAGGCCAAGCGAATGAGCCCTGGCGTTCCATCAAGGAGTCTGCTGCTTAGCAGCGGTTTTTGGTTTGCCGTTACCTTCGGGTACCAGATGGCGCAAAGGCAGATATTTTCAGTCGCCTGCTCTCAGTTATAAGACTTTTTGACCTACGACATCTCACTACAATTCAGCCTTAAGTATTCGCAATCGATCTTTAAAATCTAGGACAGAAGCTGTCTCCGCCTGGTTACTGGCTGACTTAAAATGCTAAGATTTCTTTTCTAGAATTTTCAGTAAAACGTTCTTGTTACTTATTCTGTATATAAATCGCGAGTCCAAACTGTGTATAGAAGTCGTTCAAATGAACAATTTTTTCAAATAACTTTTGTCAAGAAACTGAAAAATTATGCGAGATACAGAATTGAGAAATGGAAATCTGGGCTTGTGTATCAAGCCGTATTCAGTCTGTTTGCGTTAGATTTTTCGCCCAAACTTTTGTTATCGATCAGATATTGTACCTGTCAATTGATGAACCAGTCACTTTCAAATCATCGTAGTTAATTTGAAATTGGTAAATCCTAAAAGCTGTTTCATAATAATGTGCCACATTTAGGATTTACCAATTTAAAATTAACAACGTAAAACAAAAAGTGACTACTGCACTAACTAATTGGTCAATGCCTAATCGATTTGGCAAAAATACCAGCAAAAAACTGAACATAAACAGACTAGCTACATGTTGATACACAAGCCCAGATATACCTTTTTGTTCTGTATGTATCTGGCTTATTTTTCAGTTTTCTGAAAGACGATATTTGGAGATGTTGTTTATTTTAATGACTTCTATGTATACACGGTTGAAAAAAGATTCAACTTAAGACTCGCCTTGTTTAATGAATAGTGTGTAGGTATCTCTACTGAAAAAAATATCTTTAGATTACTCTTTCACCATAATTTGCATAGCACTTCAGGAAGAGCGCATTCACCAAAAGTCAAATACGGATATTCGCCCACAGCCCACAGCAGATTATGCGAAGCAGTAATACGTATGGTCCATAAAATGATCTGGCATAAAAAATTATAATATGTATTTGGATGTGAACAGCGTTTATTGACCTTACCTGTTAATATCATCGACCGAATGGAATGTAGCTTCTTTTTACAATTTACGGTCCATAAACGTCTGCTTTACACCTTCGATACATAAACAAATATTACCTTCATGACATAAAAAGGGAGATGTGCCACAAAATAAAGAGACTGGTGTTAAAGTATGACAAAGAAATATTGATTTAAAAATCTTCAGCAACTTGCCTTCAAAGTACTCTCATACTGTTCGATACATTTATCTCATCAGTTTATCCACCTGTGATATTTGAACTTCTGATGAAACATTTATTGATAAACTGCTCAGTATATCCATAGAAATCACATCGTTGTTGAACCCTCAATCAAATCCTCAACCTATCAATTATTATTTGACTTTAGGACACAAATGGACCTCACAGTTAACTTGCAGTGTATGTATCTATTTAGGTATGTTTGTTCGGGTGGAATCTTGCCACTTAAGTTTAAAGCAAATACCTTCAACCTATTGTAAATTCAAATTTTGTATGCACGTTTAGTTTGAACGACAATATGCGATAAGCTGTCGTTCTAAATCCAATATGGCGGAACATCCAAGATGGCGGAATAGTTATTTTTATGCACAATACGGATATTAAATGAAAGGTCTTGTTGAGAGTAACTCTAAAAATAATGTGACGTCATTCTAAATCCAATATGCCAGAACATCCAGGATGGCGAAATAGTTGTTTTTATACACTTCTGCAATATCGGTATCAAATGAAAGGGCTTGTTGAGAGTAACTCGAAAAATAATGTGACGTCATTCTGAATCCAATATGGCAGAACATCCAGGATGGCGAAATAGTTGTTTTTATGCACTTCTGTAATATGGGTATCAAATGAAAGGGCTTGTTCAGAGTAACTTGGAAAATAATGTGACGTCAATCTGAATTCAATATGGCGGATCATCCAAGATGGCGGAGTAATTATTTTTTATGCACCTCTGCAATATGAGTATCAAATAAAAGGGCCTTCCGAGAATAATTAGAAGAATATTGTGACTTTACTTTTAATCCAATATAGCGGACTTTTGAAGCTTTTTATGCTTTCCTATGGGTATGGCTATTAAATGAAGGAATTCGCTGAGAATAAAAATGCAGGGAAATAACCAAAAAGTAAAATATAAATTAAAAAACTTAAAAAAGAGATTTTATTTAAATGCTCTAAGGGGAAGATAATAAAATTTTCCTTTGAAATTTCAACTATAAACTTATAGCCTCATTATACATAATTTATGTTGTCGCACGATTTACATGTGTAAATAAACTAGTACTTGGCTACGTGGCTAACTTAATCTGCTAAGTTTAATAGTTTCTAAATTTCAGTTCAATCAAATACTCATAGGTACTTAACCTCGCGACAAACTTTTATGATCACATAAATTGTGTATAATGAGACTATAAGTTGATAGTTAAAATTTTAAAGGAAAATTTTATTTCCTTCTTTTCAGAGCACTGAATAAGAGCTTTTTTAAGTTTTTTTCTTTTAAGTTTATTAGATTTATTTTTCAAATTGCTAATCTGTGAGCCGGAGCACTGTCACGATGCAATCTCAAACCAAAGTCTTGATCAAGCATTCTTGCCTTAATTTTGCATCTTAAGGTTCTCGGAGTACGTTCGAATAGTACTTCCTAGTTATTGCATGTCTTCTAAGTACAATATGAAAGTGAATAATTCCACATTAATCAAAAAAATCACCATCACTTTACCAGCGCTTTTAATAGTTTTGACCCTCTGAGGTGTAAAGCTGCCTTTATGCTTCTATGGCATACCTTGATACTAGGGTTGTAATAATAAAACCATACATAAATCCACATTATTCAAAATTATTATTATTATTATCTTCCACTGCTAACAAGCTGTCACTCGATCATTCATTTTTTCGATGAGTACGCAAAACACTGACATTTCAGTAATTCGGCTTCTAACAAAATTGGAACGCTAAATCAAGATCTACTTGAGTAAATGTATATTAAGTATCCTGTGTCATTTTATGTGTTATAACATTCTACCTTTGTAAGAAGTTTCAATGCTAGCCTCGTTATACAGAGTTAGTCTAAAGCATGGAACTGCTCAATTATCACGAAAATAGTTTGCACGATTTTCAAGAATTTTGGGATAGGGGGGTATTTACAAGGTTGTCATATCCACATTTTTTCCGGAATTGTAATAAACTTTGTGATTTCAAATGGAACATCCTGTATATTTCTACATTTTTGAAATCCCTGAAAAATACTGATTATATTTTGTGTAACATTTCATATACCTAACCCTCAAATAGGATAGCTGTCATAACTGTTGAGCAGTCAAGCATGTTGCAAAATGTACTGCACAGTTTCAAAAGTCACACGCCTTGTTGTACTGAAGTAAACGGAACATTTTGAGCATCTGCTGTAACCACCTTCATGTTTTTTGAAGTTGATGTCTTATTTTAACCTGAGCAGATGCTTCGTAAATTTAGTTTTAACTCCGAAATTATGTTCTTAATTTGTAGGAAACATGATATAGGAGGTAGTCAGTATTTTTCAAGCATTTCAAAAAGGAAGTTTATTATATTTTTGGAAAACGGTAAATCTGACAATATTGTAATTACCATTGCAAGATTAGCCGCATAACAAAACCCCCTACTACAAAAATCATGAAAATCGTACAAATTGTTTCCGACATAATTGAGGCATTCTATGCTTTAGAGTCACTCTGTATACTGATAGATTCTAGAAAACTGGAGTTGCCGATACCACTTGGTATGCCAGACATACTCTATTATTATTTGAGGTGTAAGGCATTTTCGTGCTAAGATGTTTCAAATAAATACTGGAAATTTCTATAATCCATGATAAACAATAAAGCGAGTTTCTATGACAACTTATTGACTTAAGGTCTGTCTTTAAATTTGCTTAGATGCATCAAGCTTTAACTACTATAAAACTATTTTCTATAAATATATAAAATTGTGGATCATAGGGCCGTAAGTATTTTAAATGTAGATTCCTTGACGCCTGCGAAAGGGGTCAAACGACCTTTTTGTCCCGTTTTGCCTCTACTTTGTTATTATTATGATAACTATCATATTTTAAACTCTCAGTATTATTCAGGAAACATCAAACCCCATTCTCTTTGTTCCTCAAATGTTTGACGATAGTTGTCGATCGGAGAACTTTAGTATTACCGGCTCATTAAGTTTAAATAATTAAGGAGGTTCAACTTGGCTAAATATTCTGAAAGGTCCTGAATGATTTATACAGGGTGTCCCACGACGATTAAGGCAAGCAATTTATCGGAATTGGGCATTAGTAGCGAATTATAATTTTGGGGATGTAAATTAGAGCAAATGTAGTATCTTTTCTTATTATTGTGTCACCCAATGAGGTACTTGTTTTTGGTCACGGACGCCCGACTCAACATTTTTAATGGGATACCCTGTATATTTGTGACTTTTTGTGTTCCTCCCGATAAAACAATTCCAAAAAACTGCACACATGGGGTCTAAAGTGATTAGTTCAAGAGCTACATGTACTTAAAGGCCTGTACCACTACCATTATGCAACACTACCAAAGTAATTTTACTGTAGGGGTACATGATATAATCAATGCTAGTGGTACCATCCTTTAAGTACCTGTAGCGCTTGAATTAATTACTTTAGACCCCAAGTGTGCTGGTTCTTTGGAATCGTTTTATTGGGAGGAATACAAAAAGTCGCAAATATACAGGGTATCCCATTAAAAAATTTGAATCGGACGTCACGTGACCAAAAACAAATACCTCATTGGGTGACACAATAATAAGAAGAACATTAGCTCTAATTTACGCCCCCAAAATTATAATTCGCTACTACTGCCCAGTTCCGATATATTACTTGTCTTAATCGTCGTGGCACACCCATCATGTGCGAAATGCCATTCTAAAACTAACTTACAATGTAACTTGCCACTTTATGTGAAATAAAATTACTAAAAGAGTTAAAACACTTCTTGCACCCGTATGCACCGTTTGGCGATTCTAATCCTAGTTCCCTAATCGCGTTTTGCTAATCTTTGGCATCTAGCCATGCACCGTCAACAGATTAACTAATCCAGATTAGAGATACGGCAAGGCTGTGTTCGCGAGATCGTTTTGACAGTGACAGTGTCAAAATTGTCAGTTTGCGGTGCATAGTAAACAAGTAGTCTAGTCCAGGTTTATGTAACTAATCGCGCAATTGACTTACGGTGCATACGGGTGTTACTACATCATCAACTTAAGTGGAGCATGACAACGTAGAATATTTTTAAATCAAAGCTTTCAGTACGAATTCGCCCTGTACAATTGTCATCCAAATAGCTTCGAAATGAGCTCAACAACGCTGTATTTTCCATGTTTTGATATGTTCCAATTCCCATCTGTCAAGTCGCGAGGAAACATGGTTCATTAGGGTTACTATGGAAAACGGCTAAACCTTTGCAGCTTTTTGCGAGACACAGATTAATGATACATACCCATTCAAACGTTCTTGCTCTAGAAAAGTTGATGTAACTATGTTGCGTTTAAATAGCTGAAGTCCATAATGTTTGATGAAGCTATTCTGGCTACGTATAAACTGGTTATACGTAGCCAGGTTATTTTGGAGGACTAAAATATTTCTCATGATAACGGAAATATCGTTTTCAAAATATAATACACATGGTGTCAAAATGTAACTAAAGAGTGATGTTTGCCAAAACATAAGTGAGGTCATTCATATAAGTTTTACGGTCGGGATATGAAGAAATTGTGAATTAAATCCATCTCCCCAAGAGGTGCTTAAAGGTGCTATAAGGATGCATACATCCTTATAGATTCTGATACATGATTATTTAGGGGCTGGCTTTTCACCCTGTTATGTTACCGTATTAGAATATCATCCAATACATCTGCAGAATCTGATTTTTCTAAATTATCCCATAGATGAAATATTGAAAATCGTTGTAGTTACTACTTTATCCCAAATTCAAAGGGGTGTAACTTAGTTTCCAATCTAAAAGTATTTGATTTATCCAAATTTTCAGCAACAATTTTGAAACACCCTGGTTCTGGTGTAGCTTGGTTTAGGAATTAACACTTTCACTCTTTTGGAGTACCACATAGTTAATCTGACTTTCGGTTCTACATCAATAATAAAATCTAAAGCCTCAATAATAATTATTATAATAATGATATTCATTCACCATAATTACAATCGCGGTAAACAAATATGTATATAAATCCACAGTCGGCATTGCCTGTGGGTGGGTATAAAATGTAATAGAATATGACTTTATTGATCAAGTTGATGAATTAAACATGTTTAATTTATTTGCCTATCTGTTTATGGAAATTTAGAGCTTCGCTATTCAAACAATTGTTCTGTTATCGATTTTCACCAAACAAGTGCTATCAGAACCAGATCAGAAAATAGATTTTTTGAGAATTCGTTCCTCTTTGGCTTATCGCTACAATAAATTGTTAATATTAGCTGCGCCTGTATTTGTACTGTTTTATGACACTATAGATAATTTTATGTTATTCTTAACGGGTAGCGAACTCTCCGTTAACAGTTTTATTAAAAAAATCTATCACTACCTTTAGCTTCTCCTTCAAACTATTCAGCTGTCCGTGGCAACCAAGGGCAATTCGGCAATTACCCTTTCTCCCAAAAAGGCATTCCTAATATGTTTACTGAATCTTTTATATACAGGTCGTTTTTTATATGATAGGTCGCAACTCTAAGGGTGCATCTATGATCCAAATTCAAGTAGAAAAGATCATATAAATATGTGTCCTAAATAGTCTGTGTGATTCTTTATAGGTCTAGTATGTTTTCTGCCAACAACACCGTATCGTCCGCGTATCTTAGATTATTGATAGGGACTCCACCGAGTTATCCCAGCTGACTCATCTTGCAACGCTTCCTTCATGATAGTCCCCGAGTACAAATTGAAAAGCAACGGAAAAAGTATGCAGCCTTGTCGTACTCCTCGTTTGATTTTAATGTCTTCTGATTGTGCGGTCTCTATTTTAATATGCGCTGTTTGCTTGTCATACAAGTTTTCAATAATTGTGATGTCTCGAGTGTCCATTTCTTTTTGGTGTAGATTCTTTATTAGAAGATCATGTCGAACTCTGTCGAATGCTTTTTCGTAGACGACAAAGCAGGCATGCACGTCCTTGTTAACATCCAGGCAACGCTGAGTCAATACATTCAGGCTGAACAGTGCCTCTCTTTGTTTTGATTTTCTTATATTCTTTCAGAAGGGCATTTTCTCAAATGAGTGGTGGAGCTATTTGGCTGATTATTGATAGCCAGTATTTTTGTATTGATTTGATGCAACCCGTAATAATTCTCATAGAAGATTTTAACTGGTCGTCTATCAGTCTAGTACGTGAGCCTATGGGCCGCACTGGCAAGCCGCAGAGAAGCGGAGACTCAGAGCCGAAGTACGGAGCGTAGAAGCGGAAGCACCTAATGAAGCTCCACATAATTTTTCCAGGATGTTATTTCTGCTGTTTACCTTAGCTGCGATGGACTGCACCTTAGCATTTCTAAACGTTAGTGTCGTGTAGGACAGCGAGGTGCCGTTAAGGTAAATCTTTAGCTCTCTGTTTGCCATTTTATTCGAAGAGGTAATTGGTAGTATCATTCTCCACAAAACAGTATGCGCAATTTCCGCATCCTCTTTTCCCTACTCGTGACAGGTAGCTTTTCAAAGCAACTGTATCCGGAAAGATCAACTGTGTTTCAGTCGACTTGCACTACAGTATATTCTCTCCATTCTCTACATCCGAAATCAGTTTCACGGTCCACGATCCATGGCTTGTAGTCTCCATCTCTTACTTTCTCTGCTACTCGCTGGTCATCCTATAAATATCGCAACTCTCCTTTATTTCTGATGTCCCATGCATAATAAATTCAAAGAGCCGGCAATTTCTGTTCTCATGCTATCAGAGGACAAACTGGCGTATCACTAATATTGTATTTTTTTCATACCAGTTTATTGGCATATTTAAATGTTACTTCCTGTGCGTAGGAGGGAACTACAAAATGTTTACGCTCATCAAGAACTGAGAAAAAATCGATGACACTTCCTACTGAAAGGACCTACCGAAAAACTACCTTGAAGAAATGCCTGTGGAGTTAAAATGTTTTTCTATGTCAAAGATGAAGGAAATGTCGGAAATCACGTAATCTTGGTAACTTCTGCTGCAATTTTTATCAAATTTGGTGTGTGATATGATGTTAGATCTTCGGTAATACCGTTACATTCTTCTAAAATAGTCGCTCTTGCGGCATACTAAACTGCTCAGAAATCCATTTTTAAGCGATATAGGGGTTCCTGATCATTTTTCGTTTTTCCCGGAAGAGGGTAAAAATGGGATGGCTGACAGGATGAGGATTCGATTAAATCCAGTGTATCCATAACAAAATCTCCGTTTCCTGAAAAAATACTATATACTTTAAAGGCCTATCCTAACATTGTTTAGTATCTGAACACCCTTCCCGTGCATTGTTACAAATAATGGTGGTCTACACGGACCTATAAAATTAATGTCACATAAAATCTATCCTTGAACTGTTATTTGGTGGTATTTCTTGAAAGAGTGTGGCATGTATGCATACTGTGTGTCGTCCTATCGACCAGCGAAAAGAATTCGGTGAAAGAAGTGAGGACGTTGCCATAACTCTTAGTGATTAGTCCTATTTCCCTATTTTACGTCTTGCTTTATTTTATATACATATAGATAGTTTAGATTCATTAAGTATCCTATTTGTATATTTCATAAAACTTGTAACTATACAAACTGCAACAGCTGATTTTATTCTCCCGCCTTAACGACGGTCCAGCATCGGGATTGGATAAGCATAGCAGATGAGATTTCTATTCCACACAGGAATATCTGAGCACCAATATTAACAGTTCTCACTGAGGTAAGTATATAATATATATTTTTTTTTCTTTTTCTGAATTACTATCACAAGTCTCTGTACATACATATTACATACATATTAAGTTAGTCTTAACTACTTATAAGTTTGTTTTTTACCCTTTCTAGGCTTTCTCCATTTTGACTTACCATAAATGCATTCATTTGTATAAAATGGTCAAATAAATAAAAAAAAAGAATGTCCCTGTTGACTTATGTTTACTATACCTTTTTAGACTCGACATGATAATGACGATCGCTAGTGTCCATATTATATATGGGAATGAAATAGGGATGGCGAGAAGACTGGAGAATCTGGTAACTTCGAAATGTTTATTAACAAGAATAAGTAGTGCCATTCAACGCGTCACAAGCCATAACTCATCTCGTTATATGTTTTGTTGTTGTTATATTGCATATATTTGTGTAATGGCTACAAAACGTAGAATGTACAAACTAAGTTGGCAGAGCTAACATTTAATTAGGACTACTATAATAGTAGTTGTATATGATAGATAATGTTATGTTTTGTGAGGCTAATTAACAGAAGACCCGACCTCAAAATTATAAATACGAATAAGATTTCAACGAAAAAGGGCCGAAATACATAAATGACGCGGACGCACTCTACACACATATGTACATCTATACAGGTGCTCGTATTTGCTGTGACATCCATGAATTATCCTCAATTGTGGCCTCATCCAAAACATACCGACTGTTAGAGAGAGAAAAATTTTATCATCACGTGACCCTTTCCCGTTTCTTTTTACACTCCGCGGTTAGGTAGCTGTGTTCGCATGCAAGAACCTGACTTGTGACATCGATGTCACAGCAACTATAAAATTCACGTGTGTAACTTTCTGCTTCTGTATTTGTTGTGACATCTTTAAAGGGATGCCACAGCAAATACGGAATTGAAATGTGTATAACGAGCTGCATAAAAGCTGTGTTAATAATATAACTTCAGACAATAACCACTTGTTTATTTTTGTAAATTTTATATCACTAGAGATGGAGCAATGAAATTCGGATTCTAGCAAATATCAAAATAAACTGCTTAAACCAGAAATAAAGTAAAGCTTTATTTAAAAACCTTACAACATACAACACAAAACAAACAGTCAAATCTGTTTTCTAAGCAATCACTAGATCTAGTCTAACACTTTTTTCCTCTGCGACCTTTTTTTCGGGTCTCGGAGGGCTTTGTTTGGAGACACTTTACTGACTAGGGTATCGAACAACTAGGGCAACTCAGCTATTAACATTTTTATCTCTTTATCCTGAAAATCTTATGTCACAATAAAGTTGTTACCTAGCAAAGTTGTAATGACATGACCTGCTTTAGCATCTCACAACTAATTGCTGCAGAGTAAATAAAGATATTGTGCCAGTTCGGCCCTGTCCGCCATCTCGCGAGCGATTGAATTCGCAAAAACGGGCCGACTTCCAGAAACCTGCTTGCTGTGGCCGCCAGCGTCGAGAGCACGGAGAGAACGTTCGAGAGCGGGCGACAGGCATTATATAAGGAGCAGCGCAACCGTACAGCAGAGTTAAGCAGCGAGTCGCAATCCGTCGTCTACCAGTCGCGTGCGTAAAATAAATGGTCAGTGAAATAAAAAAGTAGAGTGAGGGACAAGCATAAATTAGTATAGTGACTGTAAATAAATTAGACTAATAGGTGACAGGTTAAGCGTAGGCATACCAGTGTATAAAGTTAGTGTAAATAAATAGTTTAATCCGTGCCAAGTGTCTTCCTACCAAATCAAATCAAAGACTTGTAACAGTGGTGTCAGGTGTGGGGTAGAGTGATTGATTGGGCAACATGGTACGGACAACTAAGTGAATAAACTGTCAAAATGGCAAAATTCGAGAGCTCGACGAACGTGGTGCTGATAGCAGTAGGTTGCAGGCCGTTCTCCAGGATCGACTTCGGCATATAATGATGGAAGGGGGCGAGGATCCAGATACCTTCATATTCGAATCACCTGAATTTGAGTACGCCAAACAGCTCCAATCAAAAAACGAAGCAAGCTCCAAACAGATTACTGCTGCAGCAAAGAACATCGAAGAAAGGATTGGAGCCAGAATCGACATCTTAGAATCGATAATGGAGAAGCAAAAAGAAGATCTGCGAGACAACATCCTGCGTATGCAGCTTCAGGCTGCAAGCGTAATCACACTAAGTGATCTGAAGGCAGGAGATTCGAGCAAGCTGAGATTAGAACTTCCTCAGTATGATGGTAAGACGTCCTGGCAGAATTACCTCCACTAATTCGAAGCGGCCGCAAACGCTAATGGTTGGTTATCTGGTGAAAAGGCGACAGTACTGAGAGGCGAAGCTACAGATGTGCTTCAGACGCTATCATTGACAGAACGAGGGGACTACGTACAGCTAGTCAGACATCTCGACATGAGATTTGGTCAAGTTAGATTCGGTCACGTCTTCCACGCTCAGCTGAAGAATCGCTCCCAACGATTAAACGAGACCTTGCAAGAATTTGAAGCAGATGTAGCCTGCTTTGTTCAACTGATATATCCGACGCGACGGCTCCAGGACCTAATGGAGCGACTAGCTGTGTAGGGCATAAGTGGGTGGCCTGCGTGATGGCGAAATGCGTCAAGCTGAGGCTCTGGCACATTCGGGACGTCTGGTGGTCGCACTAGCCACAGATTTAGAATATGAGGCTGTAGGTTGTGAAAAAGACCTACCACAACCAGGCCCGAGTTCCGGAATGTGAAGGTGAGACAGAAGTGCTGTCCCTAGTTGAGGAACTGCGGCGGGTAATTATCGAGGCCCATCCCAAGAAGGAAAGAGAGATCCGATTCTGGAATTGCGGCGAGCTGGTTTATGTTAGAAGCCGCTGTAAGTTAGAGAAGAAGCCACTGTCGAAACCGGAAAAACTATTTAGGGTCGAAGACAAGAGGCAATCCTCAACCCGCGTCCAGAAGGCCGGAGGAAGAACAGCTCGTCCTACGTTGGGCAGCAGATGAAAGACGCCATGACAAGAAGAACCACCGTGGTGGGTGGTCTCTGGCAGCCTATCGAACTCCAGAAAGACCAAGAGGAGGATTCTAGCATGCAAATGATCAATCATCGAGTGGAAGAGGGAGGACCAACGACCAAGTTCTTCACCTAAAGTTTCACTTTACTCGCCCACCGTCAAGTCCTACTGGGCTCAGAGGGACACTCTGGTGATGGAGGATGGAATCCTGAAACCAATGGAGGACAAAGGAGGGACCAGAGAAAGAAGACAGACCGTGATGGTACTAAGGAGATTCGCAGCGGAACCAGTGGAGCTCATCTGGGCGTGGCCAAGATCCTGGAGAAGGTTCGGAAACGGTTCTACTAGTTTAGGTGAGAAGGAAGACGTTAAGAAATGGTACAGGAATTGTACAGTTTGTGCCGCCAGCAATGGTCCAGAGAGATGTATGAAGGCTCCTACGCACCAATACGTCCCTTCGAGAGGATCGCTATCGACTACTAGCAAATGGGTCGAAGCTTATGCTCTGCCAAACCAGGAGGCCGCGGCTCTGGTTTAGGACTGGATTTGTCGTTTTGGAGTCCCGCTCGAGCTACATTCGGACCAGGGAAGGAACTTCGGGTCTGCGCCCTTCCGGAACCTGTGCAAAGCTTTGGGGATTAGGAAAACTCGGACCACGGCGTTACACCCTCAGTCGGACGGCATGGTGGAGAGGATGAACAGAACGGTGAATTGCTATTTGGCTGAGGTTGTCTCGGACCGCCTACGAGACTGGGATAGCTGGCTTCATCTGTTCCTATTGGCGTACCGCTCGGCAGTTCATGATACCACGGGAGAGACACCGGCCAGTATTGTGTTTGGGCGAGAGCTCCGGCTAGGATATCATGTACGACCTCATGTTTGGCCGCAAATCAGGGGACGATGTGGCAGGCGAAGGCTACGTTGCCAACCTTCACAGAAGAATGGCCGAGGTCCATGAGTAAGTTTGGCGCAATACTCGCACCGCAAGCGATCGGATGAAGGTGACGTACGACGTAGGGTCCAGCGAAATAGCATACCAATCCGGAATCCTGGTCTGGCTGTATCAGAAAGACCGACACCTGTCACCGAAACTCCAGAGCTCCTGGGAGGGCCCGTATGAAGTCGTCAAAAAAATCATCGACGTAATCCATCGAATCCAGAATGCCAACAGTGGAAAACCCAATGTCGTGCACTTCAACAGATTGGCTCCATTTGCTGGAGATAATGCGGGCACGCAAGTAAGAGAACTTGAGCAACTCAACCCGGAGATGAGCTTCGAAGATTTCATTTCATGGTCACTCACACTCTAGATTTGACCCAAAACCAACAACATCAATAACAATCAGCGCCCATGTGAAACAAAATAAAAACGCTAAAATAGGGGATTATCGTTACTATTATTACTATCGCTGCTAAAAGTAAGACCGTTTACCTATCTTTGGCTGAAATACGCGCTCTTCTCCAATGCTTCTCCCTTGGGCACCAAAGTGATGCTGATAGCAAAAGATACGTTTACACACTTTTACGCTCATAGTGAAATGTGTATTCTGTAGAGGGCGCTTCAGAACAGACTTTATAAATGATGTTACAATTCAGGATGAAACCTGTGTGCTACAAACCGAATTGTGACATCACATACACAATCGAGGAAAATAGTAAGCACTGAGCCTAGACCAACATCGACGAACTCATCGGCGGCGTTGCCAAATGGTCGTCCCGAAACAGTAGAAAGGATGGATTTAAATGATAAATTAAGAGAGTTATCGCATGTATTGCTGTGACATCGGGGTGTAAGATGCCACAGCTAAGGCAGAGGTCACAGTCCACGATTATTCACGCACACGATGTCACAGCAAATGCAGTACATAAACATGCAAGTTAAGATGGCGTATAATCTGACACTTATCTGGGTTCCATATCTTACGGCTCATAATCCACAACCCAAACAAGAGTTGATCGAACGGCATATTTTTTAATTGCCTAATAACTTACTATCCTCACTCCAACTATTACGCAAAACTCATAAAAGTATTAATATAAAATATAGTTTGTTTCCTCAATGTACTTTGCACAACTGTGAGGGCAGGGTCTATTGACTGTAGAGCATATACATAGGCTACTAACCTGCAACTTTATGAGGAACGTGATACGTTTTTTGCAACATCACAAAGTTGAGGGTAAAGGATCTTTCTTTCAGGACGGCATTCCAAGCAGGCAAAAAATCCAAATCCATGCCGAGGGGTTGAGCCCGGGTTTGGGTTTCACAATACTGAAAACCTACATTAAAGCCACTGGAATCGATTTTTCTCTACGGCTTCATAAAGACAAGAAATCTTCACAAACAAAACATAATGCAAACAGCTGTTCTTAGCACATTAGTATACCAAAGTAGTTAGCTGAAAGATATGCTAGAAGAAACGCTTATGCTTCTCTTGACGGCATCCTAAGTCAACACATCTTCTTAAAACTACTAGAAAAGGATAATTTATCTGAGCATTTGACCTCTACTTTTCTAAGATTTATTAGGTTTAAGTCGGATACTGCGGATTTCGTAATGGCTTGCCAAGACAATCTATATAACACCCTGGTGTTCATTAGTAGGGTTCTACATCTCTTGTATTGGCTAGCACGGCTTGCGTCCATCGGCACTACCCGACTCTACGAGCGATATACTATAACTTGCGGCACTCCTATGGTGCAGGTGGAATATTTATTCTGTCATCATTCCAGAAGATAGATAACAAAAAAGATGGGGTAGGTTTACTGGAACTACGCTTACTATGTCCTCAAACTAGTAGACAACGTAGATGTCCGCCATATACGTCGTCTCCAACTAACAAAATATGATCATCGTAATTTAGTTTTCAGCACCTCTCAAAACAATATCGCAGAGTTTGGACAAACTACAGTATTAGTCTACTAATTTTGGGCATTGGATCATTGTGCTGCATTTGACCCATATTGATATTACGTTTCGCAGACATCATCATGGCCGCGAAAATGCAGAAGACGATTACGTTATCATATTTATTATTATATTAGGATACAATATTAGAGGGTCTAGTGGTTGCTTACCTCAAGGTGTGGCGTGGTTGCTATGTAAGGGCACAGCGTCTCGATGGGTCGAATCTCACGTTGGACTTTTTTCTTCATAGAATGTTGTCCACGTACTTACAGTTTTGGTCGTTGAAGTGATTCTGTGGATAGTGAAATTTAAATACTATTTTAATGTTTCACCACATCTAATATTATCTGAGGATCTACAAAAGGATATCAGAAACGTAATTAGATATAATTAATTTGCATCACAGAAGATTAAAACATGGTGTGTTTCATTTCAAAAAGTATATCTATAGTTTAACTAAAAATGTGGATGTTGAACGAGGTAGAGCTCGTTCTAGGAACTTCCCCGACTACCTTATATCAAACAATTCGGTGCAGTTAACGAAATTTGAGTATTTCAATTTATTTAATTTTTTTGGTCTCATTTCAGAAAAAATTAACACGCGATATATCGTTTTAGACATAAAAACACATTCTCTTTCAACCGGTGCTATCAAGTTTATATGTTGCTTACTTTTTTTGTGCAGCTCCTACCCTTTTCCACCACCCATTGTCTGATAGGCACCAAAACCTTTTCAACTCGTAAGAACCTTTATTAATTCAAGTTTGCTATTTTTGGGAGCAATCGCTTGAGGCGTTTTTGAGTAACCATTCCCGATTGTATTCAAACTTGGTCACTGTAAACAGGATATCATTGAAAACAAAAATCTAGGTTTTGGTCCCGCTGCGATGATGAGAAAGGGGTGGGGGTGGGGGTAACTCGAAAAATAATGTCATAACGTGTAATTCTAGTACCACCAGATTAAAGAGCATGATTTCTTATGTCAAAGACGCTACCGCGCATGCCGCAAAATTTTCAAAATAGCTTAAAAGGTAGCAAATTTTTAAACCTTAAAGGCCCGGTCAAACAGAGGACGTTCTAGAACGCGACGATCCGGCGTTCTCTAACGCCGTGTTACTGCATTCCGTTGTTTGTACCAAACAGGCCTGTTTGACGGGTTGAGCAAGGGCGTTACGCCATTTTTTGTCAAGATATCTACTGATTCAAACATAGATGAACTCAAGGCCTGGTCAAACAAAGGGCATTCTAGAACGCCGTAACGCCGCGTTCTAGAAAGTCGCGTTATAGCGTTCCATTGTATTGTTGAGAACGCCGGACGCCGCGTTCTAGAACGCCCTCTGTTTGACCGGGCCTTAAAATGGCAGTAACTGTCACAAAAATGATTCAAGTAATTTCAAACTTTACCCTCATAAAGAGATTTTTGTTATATATCTTTTGGTCCACTTTTGGTGCAGATATATTATTTAATAGTGGGGGGTGGTGAGGTTACTCGGAAACATAGCATCTTCTGTTTAGAAAATGATTAGGAGGTGATTTTATCTTGGAAATGACACCTCGCATGTTGATTGCACTAAAATTTACGAAAACGGGCCCATTCTGATAACTTACACCTCCTTTGTGTGAATGTTAAAAAAACTAAAATGCCGATGTAACTGATAGTTGCAGTCTTGGTAACTCATAGTGCACAAATAGCTAATTCCTAGAAATTACTTGCAAGTACTTCATTAGTAAGTGGATACAAATCGCCTTCGATGCCTTTTTGGAAACTTGTATGGGTTATCTTCACCATTTTCGTCAAGTACGTGAAGAGACAACGCGTAATGCGGTTAAGGCCTATTACTAAAATACTTTCAGTCTCAACACTTACATCATTGTCGTTAGTTGCATGTACACTGTGTGTTCTACGAGTAGTATTAGAATTGCTTGGTTCCTAATACTATTATTTATGTTGTCTTCGTTCCATCCATTTCTTAGCTTAGCACATAGGGCAGTTATCCGTCTTAGGAAAGTGGTGACAGGTGACAGGTGACAGGAGGAACTATGCGATACCACAGTGAGTGCAGGGGTTTCTTTCGGCCTCTAGCAGTATTAATGGCTGTAGGCCGGCGGAAACTACTTGCTCTAACGTGGTTCCAAACTGCGAGGAGAAGCTGAACAGAGGTAGGTAGCAGAACTTATGGTAAGGTATATGTTTCTACGTATAGGTCATTTTTTTTATATATTTTTTATAGGATAAGGTCATTTAAACAAAAACTCCTTATTTTCCTATCTGCGACGTTTCGACTTATATTAAGTCATCCTCAGGCAACAGAAAATCGAAGTTTCCATTGTTGGTATGGCAATAATCATCAGAGTTTAACTAGATAAAAATACTGGAATAATACGACACTACCAACGGTTTTAAAATATCATATCACACAACACGCACAATAAAAACGAACTAAAATAAACAGGAACAGAATAAAATTGGTAATGACTAATTTCCTCAATTAGTCAATCAATGCAATTCAATTAGTGCAATGCTACGTTCAATTTATTATAATTAAATTTAAATTGGTAAATCCTAAAAGTTGTTTCTTGATACTGTGTCATTTTAGGATTTACCAATTAAAAATTTCCAACGATAAACAAAAAGTGACTAATGCACTATCTGACAGGTACAATGCCTGATCGATGTGACAAAAATCCGAGCAAAAAACTTAACCTAAACAGACTAAGTACGTCTTGAGTGAGTGAGTTCGAGTGAGTCGTCGCCAAGATAAGACGTGTTTTCTGAGCTCCTGCGTTTTCACCTATTTGATAGATTTATAGCAGTTGAAGTTTAATTTGGTGCCTGTGTGTTTGAGTATTGGAGTTATTTTCATTATCAGTTAAATATTCGGCGAAATTGGTATTAGTTTCGCAGTATTTACATATTTTTTGCGGTCCTCTCTTGGCTGCCGTTAACACCAGATTCTATAGCTTCGTTGTTCCGGACCATAGGCGTATCACCATGCCTCCTTCAAACATAATTTGTGTCTGCTGCAATAAATGATATAAGTCGAACTTGGTGGTGAAATGCGCAGTATGCACGAAAGCATACAGACACGCGTGCGTAAATTTAACCATCGATGAGATTAATATACTTAATGATCAGAGTAAAGGCTATACTTGGTCATGTACTAGTTGCAGAAATATCAATAGTCAAATCAGCGACCTGAAGAACTTGATTTTGGCACTACAGGAAGATATCAAAGCAATGAAGGCAGATAATGCTGCACTGAAGACGGCTGCGAAGGATATCGACTTTGAGGACGTGATTGAGGAGTTGAACGAAAGAAACTCTCGCAAGCGGAACATTATAGTTTTTGGCTTGCCAGAGCAAAACCAAGCTGATCAACTTCAGAGTCGAATCGACAAAGATAAATCCCAGGTTAAAGATATATTGAAGGTAGTCAACTCCAGTGTCCAGCTGCAGGAAGTGAAACCCGTTAGACTTGGTCGGTTTGATCAGGCAAAATGTCGGCCTGTTAGAATCACCTTGCAAGATGAAGCTGATGTTTCTAACATAATTAGAAATGCCAAAAATCTGAAAAGCAGTGCCTACAGCCGTGTGTCAATTTCCTTTGACCGCACTCGCAAGCAGATTGAGTATTACAGGAAGAACTTAAGCGTTACAGGAAGAACTTAAGGTAAAAAACGAGCAGGGCCCTCAGAAGTATAGAATTAAGTACATAAATGGTACTCCTAAGTTAGTCAAGGATTTAAACTAAACAGTTCCAACAGTTCCAGTGGATATAGCAGATCTATCGATGTATACTATCAAAACGTCCGTGGTTTGAACAGCAAGGTGGACGTCTTCTACTCCTCAGCTAGTGAGTGTGAGTTTGACATTGTGGCATTGAGTGAGACGTGGTTGAGTGAAGATGTTTCCAACTCTGAGTTTTTTCCAGAGTCTTACAATGTCTACAGAAAAGACCGTAAGTTTGATAGAATTGGTAAAGTGTCTGGTGGTGGCGTTTTATTGGCGATTAAGGACTATATAAATTCAGAGATATTAGATGTAACAGCTTTTGACATCCAGTTTCCATCCATAGATCTGTTAATTGTTAAGTGCGCTGTGGGGTTTAAGATTTTTTATGTGGCAATATTGTATATCCCTGACAAAATAGGATTTGAAGAGTATCAATCATTTTTTGAGTGCTTTGAACAGCTTGATTATTTAAATACCAATTGCACAGTACTGCTAGGCGACTTTAATGTCCCGCATTTTGTTGAAAACCATCCCACTGATGGCAAAACGCTCATTATACTTGACTATTTGGCTTTGCTTAATCTGAAGCAGTATAACAACATCTAAAATCGATTAAATCGGCTTCTTGATCTAGTAATCTCGCATTTTACCTGCACAGTAGTTCATGATAGCACGCCTATGGTTCCAGAGGATGACCATCATCCAGCACTGCTGATAAATATACCAAATCTATTTGCTCGTGACGTTAAATTTACTCATAATTCAAAAAACAAGGTATATAATTTTAGGAAAGCTGATTTTCCATCACTGTATAAGGAGCTGTTAGAAAATGATTGGAGTGCTGTTAAGAATTCTGATAATGTCAATATCGCCTTGGATTGTTTTTATACGAAGCTGTATAACATACTCGACAAACATGTACCTGTTTATAAAAACTACAGTCACAAATATCCATTTTGGTATGATTCTTCCATAATTAGGAATATTAAGCAGAAAGCAAAATATAGGCGGCTATTTGCAAGGTTTGGTCGTGATTCAGATCTTGAGGAATTTCGGCGCCTACGTCGATCAGTTAAGATTCAAATAAAGGATGCATATAATAATTATATTGAAGATGTGCAGAACAGTTTTGCTAATAATCCTGGAATGTTCTGGTCATATACAAATATGAAAAATAACACATCGCGAATTCCGGGCATAATGAACTACCAGAATAGTACATATTGTCAGCCTGAATCAATAGTTGATGCATTTGGTCATTTTTTTAGTAGTGTTTATCATGTGTCTGGATCAAATGATGGTAGTGACAACCTTCACCACCATGTTCATATAAATATACACCTTATTCAAGAACATGAAGTTGTTGCTGCCATCAATAAGCTTAAAGACAAAATGACCTCGGGTCCTGATGGAATTCCATCGTTTTTAGTGAAAGACTGTGCAGGGGCTCTGGTACCTATACTTACTGTGCTGTTCAATTTAAGTTTAAAATCTGAGACATTTCCAGTAGCTTGGAAAGAAGCTAAGGTTTGCCCTGTCTTTAAAAATGGTGAAAAATCCAATATAGAAAATTATAGACCTATATCTCTGATCAACATGTTTGCAAAGGTCTTTGAAATAATCTTATATAACCGTTTGTTTCCCTCAGTAAAAAATCAGATCTCACAGCATCAACATGGTTTCGTCACTAATAGATCTACTATCACAAACTTGGTTATTTTAACTCAATTTATATCTGAAGCTTTAGATGACAATAATCAAGTTGATGTTGTTTACACAGATTTTTCAAAGGCCTTTGATACAATTGATCATGGTGTTTTATTGAATAAGCTACGCAATTTTGGACTTTCAGAAAGTAGTGTGCGGTTTTTCAAATCCTATTTATCAGAGCGCAAACAATTTGTGGCATATAATGGCTTCAAATCTAAATCGTATTTAGCTACGTCTGGTGTCCCCCAAGGGTCAAACCTTGGACCGCTGTTATTTATTTTGTTTATAAATGACCTTCGTGAAAGTCTGAGTTGTAGGAGTTTATGCTTTGCAGATGATATTAAAATTTTTTCCTTAATCAAGGACACGCAGGACTGCTTAAATTTACAAATGCAATTGAATAATATTAGAATTTGGTGTGAATACAATAAATTACATTTAAATATAAGTAAATGCAAGGTAGTAAGCTACACTAGGCGCAAAACTTGTCTTATGTTCAACTATAATATTGATGGGTCATCTTTGGTTAGGTGTAATACTATCAAAGATTTGGGAGTTCTTTTTGACCAAAAACTAACCTTTACTTTCCATATTTCTCAAATAGTTTCTGACGCTCTAAAGTCATACGGATTCCTTGCTAGAAACTGCAGACAGTTTTATAATATTGGGTCTCTAAAAATTCTATATTTTACTTACGTACGCACCAAGCTTGAGTATGCAAGCCTTATATGGAGTCCAAATTATAAATGTCATATAAACAACATCGAAAGAGTACAAAGAAAATTTCTGAAATTTTTGTACTTCAAATCTGAAGGAATTTATCCGGAACAAGGCATCAGTAACTTTGAGCTCTGCGAACGTTTTGATATTAAAACATTAGAGTTCAGAAGGAAACTCTCATCATCTGTATTTCTCTTTAAATTAATGAATGATTCCATTGACTGTCCTGAAATCTTGCTGCAAATAAACATTAATGTACCTTCATTTACTTCTCGCAACTTTGTCACCTTCAAATTATCGAGAGCAAGAACTAATCTGTTAGTTAAATCACCCATATATGTTATGTGCAAATGTCTCAATAAAATTAGTTCTCACTGTGATATATTCACATGTTCTTGGAGCGAAATAGTCAGAATGGCTAATTTGTACCTTGACTAATCTGTTTTTTTTCCTTCACTTTTGTTACTATTATGACTTATACATTTTAATGCTGGAGTAAGATTATTTTATTTTGTATTTATGTTTATATGTATTTATAAGTAAATGTGTATACGGATAGATTTACATACTTTCCCAATGATCAGAATACTCTTATTTTGATTTTCTTCAATTTCTCACTGATGTAGTTTATAAATATTATGTTACTCCGTTTTTTTGTATTTGCCCTAGAAATGGGTAACTGTTGGGCAATAAAGCTATTATTATTATTATTATGTTTTTTTCAAACTTCTCTCGCATGACTGCGGTGACGACAAATGTTGACGGGCTAGGCCAAGTCAACACCTGAACTATTACTGATCGGAATTTAGGAAAGATCGTACTATATTACAGGTCTTAAGGATTACAGACTTTTGGAATGTTTTATGTAGCCCTCCGTCCAGGCCCAACTGTTGTAGATGTTGTGTAAATGTGTTCGGTGTGAGGCCTGAGACCGACATAATGAGGGGGACAATAATAACTTTATCTTGTTTCCAGAGTCGCTTCACTTCTATGGCAAGGTCAGTGTATTTAGATATTTTCCCAGCGTAGGTGTTCTGAACATTCACATCATTGGGAATAGCAATATCTATTAAGTAGGTAACTTTGTCTGCCTTTGTCTGAAATACTATATCTGGTCTGTTTGCATTGATGGTTTTGTCTGTGTGTATTTCAACGTCCCAGTATAGTTTGTAGTGATCATTATCGAGTACTGATGTTGGTGTATACTTGTAATATGGATCTGAGTTGTCGATTAGTTTGTTTTTTGTGGCTAATGCTTGATGTATGATTTTGGCTGCCGAGTTATGTCTAGCCGTGTACTCAGTTCCTGCGAGAGTTTTGCATGCGCTGGTTATGTGGTCTATCGTTTCCTTCTGTTGGTGACATTTTCTGCAATTATCGTTGGTTATGGATGGATCTTTAATTACGTATTTCTTGTAGTTTCTCGTCGCAATAACTTGGTCCTGGATAGCAAGCATAAATCCCTCAGTTTCTGGAAAGAGTTGGCCATCTTGCAGCCAGGTATATGACTGTTTTTCATTTATCTGATCTTGCGTAATACGGTATCTATGTTTGCCATGGAGTGGTTTCTGCGACCAGGTGTTTATTTTTTCCTGTTGTGATTGTATGGGATTGTGTGTGTCTGCGGCGTGGTCTGGAGATGATAGGTTGAGTGGTGTATAGCTTTTGTCTGCTTTTGTTATTGCTCGATGTAAATTTGTTTGTTTGCTTTGGAGGAAATGCCTGAGTGTTTTTATCTGTCTTGCGCGGAGTGACTGTATATCTATGATCCCTCTGCCTCCCTGTTTCCTGTCTATGGTGAGCCTTTCTTTGCATGCGTTTGGATGTGACATTCGGTGTTTCGTAAGTTCTGTCCGGATGAGGATATGGATGTTTTCTATATCAGTGTGTGACCACTTGATGATGCCGAAGGAGTATGTGAGGACCGGTATCGCAAATGTGTTAATTGCTTTTGTAAGATTTTTGGAGTTCAATTTTGATTTTAGAAGCTTAACGAGGCGGTCTCTGAACTCTTGTGTTAGTTGAGCTTTGACTTGTGTGTGGTCGATCTTAATGTTCTGATTGAAGCCCAGATACTTGTACGTTTCGTCCTTGTCCATGTTGTCCAGCGTTTGGCCAGTTAATATTTCCTGTTCGGATTGGTTCTTCCATTGGCCTTTATTGATGTGGAGCACCTTGCATTTGCTCATACCGAATTCCATCCGGACGTCTGACGTACAAACTTCTGTTATTCTGAGTAATTCTTTTAGTTGCACTTCAGTGGCTGCATATAGTTTTATATCATCCATGTAGAGAAGATGATTTATTCTGTGCTGATTGACTTTCTGGTGTCTGATGTTGAAACCATAATTTGTGTTCTTAAGTGCGTTAGAGAGTGGATTTAAGCAAAGGCAGAACCACAGTGAACTAAGCGAATCACCCTGGAAGATACCGCGTCGTATGAGTAGCTCCTCTGTTTGGATATGGCCGTCCTGAGTTTTAAGATGTATGTTGGTTCGCCATGTCTCCATGGTTCTTGTAAGGAACTGGCAAAGGACTGGGTTAATTTTGTATATTTGAAGAGTTTTCTTTAGCCAGCTATGGGGTACAGAGTCAAAAGCTTTTTTATAATCGATGAAGCAGGTATGAAGGTTTCTGTGTTCTTTTCTGGTTTGCTCCATGATGACACTATCGATTATGAGTTGTTCTTTGCAACCTTGGCTTTGTTTTCTACATCCTTTTTGCTCCTCAGTCAGGATGTTGTTTTGGGTGAGGTGTTGTTCAATCCTTTTGCCTATTGTTGCGGTGATGATCTTGTACAAGGTTGGGAGACAAGTGATCGGGCGGTAATTGGCAGGGTTTCTGGTATCTGCGTTTTTTGGTTTTATATAAGTTATTCCTTGTGTGAGGAATTTGGGCAGCCTATTAGGTTGTAGTATGGCTTTATTGATTTGCTCTGTTAGCATTTCATACGTTGCACTGAACTGCTTGTACCAGAAGTTTTGCACGTTATCTACGCCTGGGCACTTCCAGTTGTGAGTGTGTTTTATTGTCTCGGCTATTTCCTCTGGTGTAAGAACAATGTCTCCCTGCTCCGCTATGTGTTGATGTTTTTCCTCTTCTTGTCTGATCCATGCAGCGTTTTCGTTATGTGTTTTTGGTTCTGACCATAGGCTTCCCCAGAACTCGGTTAACTCTTGTCTACTTGGAGGTTCTGTTGTTGTTATCTGATTATTTGGTGTCATCTTTTGGTAAAACTGTTTTTCACTTTTCTGAAAAAGATTGTTGGTATCTTTTCTGTCGTTGGATTCGTTGTATCTGCGGAGTCTAGCTGCATAGACGGCAAGTTTCTGTTTCAGTGTATCGGCTATTTCGGGTATTGTTTGTTGTGGTGATTTAGATTTGAGTCTGTTTATTGTTGTCTGTATGCGTTTTGAGAGGTTGTTATTGTTGGTGTATTGTGTGAGGTGCGCGAGATCCTTTCTGAGTGTGCTAATTTTATTTTCGATTCTAATTTGCCATTTAGGTTTAGATCTTTTGCTTGTGTGGGTTTTAGATCGCTGTGGAATTTTTTGGCCGTTAACTATGAGTGTAGTTGCTGCAGCAGCGTATATAACAGTGTGGATGTCCTCTAGGTCACTGTCGTTGGTTAAGAATTGTGGTATTATGTTGGTATTTATTGTGTGTAATTATTATTATTATTATTATTATTATTATTGATACACAAGTCCAGATATATTGTTGTTATTCTGTATCTCGTTTATTTTTCAGTTTTCTGAAAAAATTTATTTGTAAAAGTTGTGTATTGTAACGACTTCTATACACAGTTGGAAAAGAAGTATCAACTTAGGACTCACCTTGTATAATCTAATACTGATAACTATTTAAAGCACTTTGATTTAGACTTGTTCGGCTGTTCGGCACATTTTGGTCGACCTGCTAAGATGTCATTACATTGTGCTGATTTAAACTCTGAATTTAGCATGACACAAAAAACCTACCTCAATCAATCAATCAATTGATGTAATATATCTTCCTCTGGTACACACTGGACCAAACTGGGGGCTTACGGGAGCCCTGAGTAAAACCACTTCATACTCGAAACGTGATTTATATTGGTCTTCCTTGTTACAAACTACAGATGTATCTTATATCTAACCCACATCCTATTGACCTTCTTAACACACTCACTCTGTTTATAAATAATCTTACCTAAACATATACATAATTATTTTCCAATGTCTCACGTACCGAGCTGGTAACCTCCTTACAAAGTGGAGCGATACAATATACTGGGTGTTACCAGTTCGCTTCACTTTTGTAACCTACAACACAACCCTTAATCTGTCATAACTATACATATATACATATCACATACTTTACAACAGCCGTAAATTTACTTCATGCTGATTTATACTCTAAATGTCGCTTAATACTATGTTAGGGAATGTACTAAATTTGCTCAGTATAGAAATCTTCCACCACTAGACTAAAGGCAAACGCGCCTTAAAGGCAAGGAGGCGCTTGGTCCGTTAATCCGTGGTCCGTTAATCAGCCACTTTGGGTATTTTCTAATATCTACACCAGATTTTCTAATATTCGCTGGTTTCGCCCTATATTGAATTTTCGCAAGACTCATTAAAGCATGACCCTTCGTTAATTTTAATTTTTTATCATAACTTGTGCTATCGTTATCGTGAAATTCCCCTCCTAACGACTCATTACACAGTCATGGGCGGCATACAGCTTGTGACAAAAGAATCTTGTCGAGCGCTCAAACGCTTTCACGCCTTAATAGATGTGTTGTTGATAAGTTGATTAACTCAGTACTTCCCACACATTACGGTGATATGAGTTAATTTCTTTTCCTAAGCATGAAGCTATAGCCTGAGATCCATTTGTAACCAAATCATCGCCCGCTCGGCCAAAAAAGTGTCTCATGCCACTAGGTCTTTCTATCACAGGCCAGTCAATACCATATTATGGATACAACAAATTTTTGAGTTTAAGAACCCCCCACCCCCAACCACGTGAATTTCACCCCCAGCCAAAAAGTATAAAATGATCAGGAACCCCTAAAATGCCTAAAAACGAAGTTCGGGCTGTTTTTATATCTTTTGTTATTTTCTTATGGCTGTTCCGCCACTGACACGATTTCTGAAGATCATGAGCGTTTTCTATCCTCGCCACGTTAATAATACTCTGTAAAAATTTTATCAAAATCAATTCAATAGTTTCTCTCGTTACACAATACAGAACGATCTAAAGCAATACTCGCATGTATACATCAGAGAAGTCTGTCCCTTGGTTTCTGTAATAGGCAAGGCAATGTTCTAATGGATCTAAAAAAGTGTATTATGGTGCTAGATCCTTATTTCAATGGTCAGTGGGTAGCCTATTATGGGTACAACATACTTTTCAGTTTTACAGCCCCCCATCCTCCAACCACCCCAATTTCACCCCCACTCAAAAAAAAGTAGAAAAAGATCAAGAACCCCTAAAATTCAAAATTATAGGAACATTACCTATACTACTATCCCACAGCATAAAGCTACCCACACTTCATCGCAATCCATGCAGTGGTTACTGAGATTACGAGGCTAAAGGACGCCAAACAGACCGACAGCCAGGCAGAACGACGGAAATGAGTGACCTGGATTTTCGTTATGTAGACATCATAAAACGCCCATCTATCCTACCCTATCCTGCTCTATCGGTGTGGGAAGTAAAACAAATGAAGACACAAGTGGATAAAGGTGTCATGTCACAAAATAAGTATTCTGAGAAAAACCGATTTAAAGATCTTCGATTGGAACTTTTTTATGCACCACAATTGGGGCATATAGTTCAAGTATTTTTAAAGCATTGTTGTGTATTTTCTTCGTCGGTTTTTTGCTTTGGTGAGACTTTTATATTTCACGGGGAAATGAACTTTGAATGTACATGCCACCTTTATACATGAAAAATTGGCATAGCCTTTATTAAAAGGATATGGAAAAAAGAGCTACGTACACAAACATAGGTGTTTTTTATTGCAAAAGTAACACAAAACTTGAAACTAACCTAACTTATTGGTTTTTCTTTTTTCTTTGGATGCCCTTCGTTGTCTTCAAAAATTTTTTTATAGAACCATTTTATACTCTTTCTTACCTTGACCCCTTTATCCACTGTGAAAAGCAAAAAGTATTGTACATAACACCATTATCGCCTAAGTATCGGTGTTATTTATGAAAATAACATAACAAAGGGACTTAAGAATGAAATGAAAGCATATTTTAAGCTTATTGAATGAAAAATACACATTTTTGAAAAAATGTTACATGACACTTTTATCCACTTGAGAGGATATGCTGTTTAGATTCTAAATTACTAAGAGTATGTATTGAAAGAGGAATTGTGATGAAAACATTCAATTTTCTAATAGCGCTTTGTTAAGAGGAAAGAAGAAAAGTTCCTCTCTATAATATCGTATCGCCTAATCTGACCACCAATTCATCTACTAAGCGATATTCTGCCTCTACCGTCTACTCGCCAACAACAGCTGTATAGGTCGACTTTCTAAATAGCAGCTGTCCATTTTCTAAGTGGTTGTTCTTGCTCGTTCCAAAAAAAAAAAGATCACATAAGGCGAAGACTAACACAGTCAGTGAATGAGCGTACATTGCTTTTTCGGGTTTCTTCATACTCCACCAGCCTGCTGAATATTGATCGCACATTAGTAGAGGGAGAATGTATGTTCTGGGGGGGTCAATGACCGAGCAACCTTGACCTACATGAGCAACCTTGACCTTTGACCTCTGACCTTTGACCTCTGACCTTTGACCTCTGACCTTTGACCTCTGACCTTTGACCTCTGACCTCTGACCTTTGACCTTTGACCTTTGACCTCTGAACTTTGACCTCGTGACCCCTCAACAAACAAAAAATTCTCAACTGGGAATCGAACCTAAGACCTTCTGTTTCACTAACACGTTCGCTATACAGGTGGCTACAACGCCATGTATATAGAATTTACTATAAGTACTATAAGATTGCAATGGCGTAGATAGGGTATCATTTACATATGGTCTGTAGCGGAAGTCAGTATTAATTTTGGCAGTCTTTCGGGCTGGTGCGGTAGACAAATAGGATGAGTCATGTCAAGGCGTCTTTTTATTTTTAGCGCTGGGTAGCTATCTGGAATAAGCAGTGCATCGAGCGATAATTTACTCATACATATATACGCCACGGTTATATCGACGACGATCTTGTCTGGATTGTTAATTAGTGGTCATCACGATACAATACACTGAAGTGGTCATTGTCCGGAACTTGTTGGCTACCTGCTTGGATGCCAGTTATAGTACCGTCACTGTTAGCCGTTCAGATGCCGTGTTAATGCATGTGAATAATGCTATAGTACTGTAAAGTGGGAAAATATTACAGGATAACCTGGGTCATACAAAACAAGAGAGTGTTAACACGAAATTGAATGAGACATCAGTAGCATACGGTCAGTAACTAAATTGTGATTCTATATGGAGTTATAGTAGTCGTAGAAGGTTGCACTTTGCTGCTCCCGCGTAAATGTGTGTGAATAAAGTAGAAGTGAGGAAATATCACAGGTTGGCCTGGAATGACTTCTACCCTTGAACCGTGTCTTCTAAACTTTAGTCTATTAACCTTTGACCCCTTGACTTAGAGACTCAATTGCTCCTTGAAGCACGTATGCTGGTGACAATGAGGGTGGGGAAACAAGAAAAACCAGTTTGTAGTGTAATGGTGGGGAAGTCGGAAAACAGGTTTTGTAATAGATGGAGTCATATAAAGTGAGGACCAACACAATGTGTTCTCATCAGTTCGCAGTTATCTACAGTGAATCGAAAACAAAATATCAACGAAACATGGAGCTGACCAACTTAGAAAGAAGTACGTTGGAGTCGGTGAAACAACAGATCGAAACGGAGTTTGCTGAGTGGCAGCTAAAAATCGATATACCGGAAAGATATACGATAGCGGAAAAACTCCGACGGTTGCACAGATCTATAGGTGACTATGAAGATGGAAAGTTGTGTGTAAAAGGATTATTGAACAACATCGAGTATACCAAACGGTATGACTTATTTTATCCAATAATGAACCAGTTGCCCGCAGTGCTGAGGAGTGCGTTAATCGAGCAGAAAGCGAAGGCAGTCCAGCAAAGGCGATCAACGGAAGAGGGTGCGAAAACCATAAGATTAGTGAAAACGGATGGGAAACGATTAGTTTTCTTCTGCGAGTTATAAACGTCAATGCAAGTACAAAGTTTGGTAGCAGTTCTCACTTATTAACAGCGAATCAAAAGTAGATTAATCAAGTTAGAGAGAAGGACGTTGGAGCGTGTGAAACAATAAAACGTAATGAATGGGAAGCGGGTTCACTTTAATTCAAGTATAAGTGAACAACAACTAGTGGTGTGGCAGTATGCAGCAAAAGCAGCTCGTCGGGGTGATTGGCAGAAGGAGGGTGCAGACAGATGCAGATTTCAAAGGCGAATACAAAAGTGTGCACAAGTATTGGAAAGAGTTTTAAGTGAGCAACATAGAGAAAAGGTGTGGAGCGAGCGATTTGACAAAACATGAATCAAATGGAAGCTATGTAGAAAATAATAGAAATTGTAGACAAGTGTATCACACATTGTAAGTCTAAACGCTTTTGTTGTAAGTTATCGATTCGTTGTAAATAAATGTTAACTGATCACTAAATAAAATATATACCAAAATACGTAGTTCTGATTCGAGTAAAAGAAAACAACAAGGTAAAAGTAATGGTTATGTTTATTAACACAAAAATATTAAAAACAAAATAATTATTATGACATGACAAACGTATCATACAAAAAATGAACATTCGAAAGAGCGCATATGCAGATATCCTTAGTGTGAGCAAAACAGCGAGCAGGCTGTACCATTAAACGTGGCTGTTCATCCAATTCAATAATAGGCGATAAGGAATATTGTCGTAAGTAGTTCGCCTTTTCTCTCCCTTTTACAAAAATTCTATCCGCCTGTGATGTTAGTTCTTGGATGATCCGGGAAGCATGATGTAGTGGTGTGAATCCAGAAGTCCATGGAATACAGTGGTGGTATTCTGTTAACCAAGAAGCTTGCTTTTGTAACTCTGGGGGGAGCAGGTCCCAGGAAAAAGGTGGTTTAAAAACGTAATGGAATATCCGCAAACCATCAAAAGCAGCAAGCTCTTTCACAATAAACTTATTGTTTTCCAGTTTGAATCCTTGTACGTCCAGCACAAGACTCATAGTCGCAGACGGCTAAAGTGTCTAAAAACAGAAATCTTATTGCAGTAGCTGTCAAGGGCTTGGCGCAAGACTTTGAGTTTTTCACGATACTCCAAGAGAGCTCGTTTGTAGGCGGCAGGCATGGTGAAAATGATGATGCATGAGTGGTGATTGAGCTTATATTGCCATACCAGCTAAAGCTGTTTAACAATTTTAGTCAGAGGATTGTAAGAGAATACGCGATCGTGAAGAATTAAGCAGTATGCGGTGGTTTGCGGGGAAACATTTTGACTAGTTTCGAACTCTACACGCATGACGACTGAGGCAGACTGAATACTTTCCTTTTGCTTGGAGCAATCAATATGGGTTATGGGTGCGATCGACTTGAAGGTCTTGGGGCTGAACAGCGGCTCATTTTCCGTATTGTAGTAGGTAGCGCGGAATTTGGAAAACATGTCATAGAGCGTAGCAAATTTGTTGTTATCAAAATCCAGATATAAATCATTGTACGGAAAACGATCAGAATTAAGAAAGACGCGAATGTTAGTTAAGTGACAGTGATCAAAGGTGGACATATTGGAAGTTACTTTATTTTTCTTATCGGTTTGGAAGGCGATTAGAACATGTCGAGGCGTTTCAAGTTTTGTAGTCGTTTTTACAGGCCACGTATGACGGGTAGTTTCTGAAAGAGTGGGGTATTCAATTAATTCCCAGCTGCGAAAGTAGATGGGGATATCAACATTTTTATTAAGCAGTTTTGTTAATGCCAACTGTTGTGGTATGTCAACCGAAACGTGAGGCACTCGCCATTGAATTTTATCAATAGTAATTTTAGGTTGTTCGTCAGTAGTGCTGACCACTGCATCAAGATCTGAGTTGCTACGTATTAGAACCAGTTCTTGTTTCATATTCAGTATAATTTTGTTGTAATCTTCAAAAAATCCCATCCACATGCTTAGTGGTATACAAACGTTAAACTTTCCACTATCTGAAATTGTGGAATCCTTGGGAAACCAACCAGCATTTTGCAGACGCAGGCTTTCATTTTCATTGTAGGACATATATCCTTTCAACGTGGATGTAAGGCCAACATTGCGAACAGAGTCGATAACAACTCCGTTTAACTCGTATCGAATTTCGCGAAATAAAAAGGCGAAAGCATTGTTAATTAGTTTCAAGGACTCAGCCTTTGAACCATCACTTTTTGTCAAAGTTCCCTCAAGATATAACATGCTTTGAGATGGTAAAGTGTACGCATCTAATTCTTGGATCGCTATACGAATTTCATCGTTATAATCAAATTTGGCATTTATGAACGGCTGGTAGGTATGAATCTCCATTTCAGTAATTGAGTTGTCGACAAGGGGTGGCTGGGTGATATTCAGAATACTCATGATTAATACACTTGGAATCCTAGTGACCGCAAAAACGTTTTATTCTCACTTGTGAGCGTGGGAGGTCGAAGAGATGTGAAACCTTTGCCAACGATGGGGTATAATGCACTGACAGAGCCACGCTTTCGTTGCGACTTTTTATACAAATGAGTGGAGTGATGCTCAAAGCACTTGTGGTATCTAATGCCCATTGTTAGCAACGCGTAAATGTAGTCTAATTGTGATAGTTTCGTTACGAAAATTGACAAGGTCTCCGTTTTGATCAAGCACACGAACGGTAAGCGTTGTGATTGTTTTCACACTAACAGGGAAATACAAAATGTTTTGAGGGGATTCCACGATTTTATACCCTGCTGGAACAGTTGGAAAAAACTGATGAATAATATGACAAGGCTTTCCATTGTGATACGAACCTGTTGCGATGCTACAATCGATGCACACAGCATTCACTTTGAGAATTTCAACAGGAAAATCAGAGTCGTGAATTTTGCCAGCTTGTAAAACACGTGGCTTGAAACCTAAAAGTCGTCCAAACGTTCGTTGTTGAGCAAAATCAATGGGAAAGTTTGCCTGGAGAGAAACAGTCGAGGTACTCGGATTAGGCGTAATAGAAACAGTGTAATCATTTGGAAGATGGGTTTGGAGATATTTTTGTAAATCCCATATTTCATAGGCACCAGTCGGGATGGTGAGACCGCCGTTACCATATGGAAAGTAATTATTACTTTCATCAATATTAGGAATCATATTGAAACTCTCAAAATTGCATAATCCAATTTCATAGTCTAGACCATCAAGGAGGTACAGAGGGGGGTTAAAATCAGCGGTAAGGATGGAAGAATTGCCCGACAAGGTAAACGTGAACGACATGGTGCTGCAACAACGTGTAGTATCAATCTAGTTATACAAAAAAGGATGAGAACTTAAATAGAAATTTCAGACACAATTGACCACAATTATGAGCGTTGAATTTTTGTACGGTGTCATAGTTGTAGACGATGTTATCGACATCCTTGTTACTCAAAAAGTAATGAACTGCTTCAGATGGTGGCCTCAAGTTACCGTATGAATCGAAATAAATGACATCATTGCGATTTTTGATGTAGGCCGTCCAGTGAGTACCAGGACCAGAGGAGTGACCCAAATTAATGATACCACACTCATTTTTGTGAATACGGCTCGGTAGCTGATTACGCATAAATACACCGCGAAAATAAGGAATCTTTAAAGATAAAGCAAACGTTTCTAATTCTATGTTAGTCATTGCATGACGGGGCAGCCTTATTGGAAGTTTTTTTTAAATGGAGCTAAGTAAAATCCTTTGCCATTGACTGCTGTCCGCATTGACTCTAAAGCTATATTATGACGTTTCTGTTCAGCCAGCTGAGCCTGCGACGCTTTTGCATCGTTGACAGCTTTCGCAATAGATGCGGCACCACCACCAAGAGCTCCAATAGCGCCAAGTAGAGGGAGAATCAGGGGAAGGAATCCTCCTTTCTTCGGCACGGGCAAAAGTCGCTTCGAGCGTTGACGATGCAACTTCTTTGTCAAACCTTTTCCATGTTTCCGTTTACCTTGCTTTCGCGGTTTTCGCACACCAAAACCTAATTTTTTCTTAGCTTTCATCGCACCGACAACTGCAAGTGCAGCAGCACGTTCTCCCAAGGATGCGTTAGAATCAACTACACGACTCCAAGCTTGTTGTCGTAATACACCGTCTGCGGCTGTGCGGTCACTACTGTTCTGGGCGTTAGCGTAAGCTATATCGTGTTGTTTGCAATAGTTGTCCAATGGGTTGATTCCAACGTCACCGCGCGATAGTCGCTGTTGCAGATGCGTAAATGGACCACAGTATCGGTATCCTCCAGGAAGATGTAGTTCTAAAGGGAAGCTGTCGAGGAGCTTAGTAAAAAGCCCAGAACCACTCACTAAGTCCCCTGATCGAATACTGTTACGTGATGAATAATGTACAAGCATTATATACTTATGCACACAATTGACTTTAAAAAGAATGGCTATGGGCGTTGGTGCACAGTGGTATATATATCGTACCAGAATGAGGGTCAAGTCAGCGGGTCCACAGCTACCAGTTATTAATTATGACGCTCCAGCTGAGGCAACGTCATTTCGAAAGCATGGTTCGTTATTCGGTGGTGAATCGAAGCGAGCACTAATTGTAGGACCAAGCGGATCTGGTAAAACCAATATTATGATGAGCCTCATAACTCATCCAAATGGACTTCGATTTTCGAATGTGTATCTTTATTGTAAATCTCCATACCAACCTAAATACCAATATTTACGCAAAGTGTTGGAACCGCTAAAAGAAATTGGATATTTTGAATACACGGATGATAAGAACATTGTACTTCCGAGCCATATTAGACCCAATTCACTCATAATTTTCGATGACGTAGCAACATGCTCCCAAGATATCATACGACAATATTTTAGCTTTGGTAGGCATCGGAATACAGATTGCTTTTATTTATGTCAAACCTATACCGCAATTCCAAAACACCTTCTTCGCGATAATGCAACCCTACTCATCCTGCTTCCACAAGATGTCCTAAATTTAAAACATATATACGAAGATCACTGCAGTCTGGATATGACGTTCCAGGAATTTAAGCAACTGTGTAGTTTGTGTTGGCAAAAACCCTTCGACTTTTTAGTCATCGATAAAGATTCACCCAAGAATGAAGGAAGGTATCGGAAAGGATTTGATAACTATATCTATTTCTAAGGAGATTGGTATAAAAGGTGATACTAGTCGTAGCAGCCGAACAGTCTCACTGCACATATGAAGATGAATATCAAATTAGCAAAGGAACTTGTGAAAACACGGAAAGCGGTGCACCAAAAGTTTAAAGCATTAAAATCTGAGCTCGTCGAAACAGATCGCAAATTACAAAAGCAACTGCAACCCATCTCTGAACCATTACAACAACTGCTGCACCGGGTAGAACCAATAAAGGTGGAACCAGTGACAAAAGTGGAATCCATAAAGTCCGAATCTGCATCTTCGACACCTAAGAGGGCATTGTATAAACAGTTAGACAACCCTTATCAGCAATATTTACCACTCTCAGGACTGAGCTTTTTGGAGGATACTTATTCCAACCTACCACAAACTTCAAATGCGGTGGACATTTCCACAATTGAAGAAGAAGCTCGTGACCCGACAGTAGTCGAACGCGAGAATCAAAAGTTAGATGACACTATTACTACGAGTCGTGACAGCTTGCAGCGCTTAATTCATACTCCGGTATATAATGAGTATCTGGAGGCGTTTGACCCGTTACCAAGAAAATACGTGGATGAGAGCATTCGAGGAAACGAGGAAGAATTTGATCGATACTATGGGTTGTCACATGACCTCGCGACTGAAGCATTCACATTAGGTAAAACACCAGTACTACTGGAAGGGTCGGATTTTATCATACACAATGTGCGATACCCAGGAACAGTGGGGTTGTATGAGTTACTATTTAAAAAGAACCCAGTGGCCTACACGCAAGCGGATTTAGATCAATATATGGATATGCTGAAGCGGACGAATGCCTATCGAAGGAATTTTGATCCCAATTTACAGATACAAGGTACGCAGTCAGCCAAATATAAGCAGATCATTAAACCATATTTGCTCAAACATAACATTCTAAAACATCCAGTAACTAGCTCAAGCACCTCGGTATCGTTCGAAAAGCCAGCACCCCCAAAAACACGCCTGCGACGCACACAATCATTCAAACATACTGGTAGGGGAATGATGCAGTTAAATAACAAACCTATTGAATACGTATACTTTGACGACCCTAACGAGCTTGCAAATCGACTCAGACTACTTTTAGCATCTCAACAGGTTGGTAACCGCAGTCACACCAACGAAATTCAATCTATTATTGAGGAGTTAAAGGAGGGACGCTTTATAAAGTGACCGATATATTAAAATATCTTAGTCACTCTTCGTTTGTGTATCTGCTCATATGCCGATTGATAAATTTGGGAGGCATCACAGGCATCCACAGCGGTGGCTGAGAGATGTCGCATGGGTGGGCCAGCTCGAAAAGCAGCTGTCCTCTCTATGTATAGTTCAAATTCGAGGCTCTGTGTCTCACAATGATCCCTCTCGTTTTTATATTTTGGAAAATGGAACGACTGATTATTTCTTTCCTGTATCTGGCATTATAGACGAAATACGAAGCTCGGAAGGTGTCAAAGTGTGGTATAAGATGACTCGCAACCTAAGACAGGGAGATAGTGTGTTGAAAGGTGACAGGGTAAAATTTGTTGCGCACACAGGTGTCACCACTCCGTTGTTTGTAGAAATCATCATACGTTGCCCCCTAACGAGCAATGAGTACGGTAAAGAAAGAAATAGTCAATGAAATTCATAAGCCTGCAAGAAGAAACTTTCAACGGCGCAAAGTCATTATTCGAGGTCTGAAAGATCTGGTGCAGGCCGATCTGGTGGAAATGTTGCCATATGCAAAAGTTAACAAAGGATACCGTTATATTCTGGTAGTGATTAATGCCTTTAGTAAATTTGCATGGGCTCGCCCGGTAAAAACAAAAACTAGTAAAGCCGTAGCGGAGGCTATGAAAACCATTTTATCTCAGATGCAACATCTCCCAAAACATATACAAACCGATATGGGAAAAGAGTTTTATAACAAGGAATTCCAATCACTAATGAAGCAATACAACATTAATCATTATAGCACATATTCTAATTTGAAAGCCAGTATCGTTGAACGACTAAATCGTACATTAAAAAATCGTATGTGGCGAGCATTCAGCTTACAGGGGTCGTATAAATGGCTACCTCTACTGCAGCAAGTGGTTCACGATTATAACAACACAAAACATCGAACAACGGGACTGAAACCGAAAGATGTGAATTTGCGGAATGAGAAGCAAGTGCTACTACATAGCTACAGTCATTTAAAAACGGTCGACCCTAGGACGCCAAAGTATAAGACTGGTGACAGCGTTAGGATCAGCAAGTACCGACATGCCTTCTCCAAAGGTTATACACCAAATTGGTCCAATGAAATTTTTACAATTCGAAAAGTGCAGCAGACGAATCCAAGGACCTATTTGTTGAAAGATCAGAATGGTGAAGAGATTTTTGGGAACTTTTACATTGAGGAACTTCAAAAAGTTAAATATCCTGATTTATATCTCGTGGAAAAAGTGTTAAGACGTAAAGGTTCAAAGGTGTATGTGAAATTTTTAGGTTTAGATAAGACACATAATGCCTGGATTAACAAGTCTGACTTATATGTGTAATCTACAAGTGTAGCGCAGTTTTTGTAACAGAAATAAAAGAACTACAGTTGAATCTTTGTATCATTTATTTGCCAGTTCACACCTAACATTTGCGGTGTGGTATATGTGGTATAGTAGGATGGTGATACGACAACGTAGCGGCTTTCTGAAACTCTGGGAGATCTGGATGTCGATACGCTAGCTCCATCATGGATCGCACGTTTTCGGACCTTGGTATGTCAGCCACATGATCAGCAACAAAGTCCCGTACATCTAGTGGTGTAGCTCGCACTTCACTCAGTAGGCTATTGAAGTATGTTGCAAATTCTTGACCTTTCAGGGTGTTTATTGTATAAGCAATCAATCGAGTCATTTCAATCATGTTCAGCACACTCTCTAAACCCAGATAAACAATGTTCTTAAAACGATCTTGTAGTTTGATTGTGCGCATATCTTTGAACTTTTCGAACATGACTGTGAACGTGCCATGTACAATGGGCTGAAACTCCTCTACACAATGAAAATAGTTCACCAACACCCCTTCATATTCCAATAATTCATACCACTCAGATTCGGTGAACGCTGCACAATCATTTCTACACCCTCTGATGATAATGATGGGTTGAAAGCTCCACTCGTACGCTAAGCCGACACTTATGAATTTGGATTTGGATGGATTCAGCGGATAACACCGTTCGTTGATCGTGATTAGCGATTTCGGGCGCTTGGAGCCTGAAGCACTCTTCTCACTATGCTCATTGACGGCACTGGACTGCTTGGCAAACATGGCGCACTGCTCAAAGATACGTTGATTACACTGGAGTACACCTTAGCGTGCGCTACTTTATACATTTCATATTCTCCCCTCCACCTTGCGTTCTGCGCATGGGTATGTGTGTAGAAAGGAAACAGTCATTTTTTAACTTTAATTCTGATTTATTGGGGATACACAACGACAACCAGTGTGTACAAAGATCAAGCAGCAATACATAAAACACATCACATTGCGAAAACATATAAATCTGAAATATATCTGAACATACTTGTGAATAACATAATCGAAATATCTGACATGGAGTATACTAAATAGGACAAACCGAATTACATACAGTTACACGCACACATTCACGGCAAATCAGATTTTCCACCCATCCATCTCTGAAGAATCATTGTTTGTACGAAATTTATGTAAAATTTTGAGTGCATCCAGATAGTCATCCAGGTTAGTTGACGGCCATTTCAAACTACACGGACCACATGTCCACCCTAAAGAGCCCTCGCCTCTGATACCCTTTTCAATATTTTTGCGTAACCATTGAATAAGCGATTTATGTTCCTCTTTGCTTCGTGGATCAAACACGAATGTGATACCCATATGCGTAATCACATCAACAAAACGTTCAAGTAGTACCATATCTGCCATATATCCAAGTGTGCACATCGTTGTATCCACGTGTATTAAAGTTGTTCGATAATTGTTTTCAATATTTGCAACAGGAAAAACTTCATTTATATCTTCACTTGCCTTTCCACTTAATAAAGTGAAAATATAATGCTGCTCATATATTGTCGGAGGATTTAACAACTGAGTGAATATCTTACTCAAACCATGCAAACTGATGTTGGTATAGTGTGCACCGTGCAGTGCGGCAATAGTATCGTTTATTACATGATCTAGGTGAAGTTTTCGTGCTATAATAGCTTTCATCACCTCAGCATTACAAGCGTCGGATTCCGCGATCCATTGAAAGGCTTCATCGGGCACTACCACTTCATCCAACAGCGATGTGAATAAGTGTATTTCATCATCAGTGGGAACTTTCCGCACAATTGTTCGTATGTACTTATTGATTACCGCAACTTGAGCGCTGCACAACTGCGAAAACAGTGTGAAATACATTTGCGCACCCATGGCTGGAACTATGTTGTGCTCAGCCTGACGTAGAGCTTAAATAGCTATAGCCCCTTCCTCTAACCACTGAAAATACATGGTGGGGAAGGAGTCACCGCGGTTCATCATTGTCTTGTGCCATCGCTTCATTGAGTAGGTGAAGCAGCAACTCCAAGCGTTCTTCCTGAGGAGTTTCGTGAAAGGCGATATCTTTATGACCCCAAGCCAATGTACTTGTTGAGTCTGGAATTAAGTAACGTTTATCATCCCGATTTGTTAGTGCCACTTTTTTTATATAGTTTGTATAGATGGTATGTGATTCAGATTTAAACACATACATCATACAATACACTTGGTTTTTGGAGCCTTCCACAATAGTTTTGTAGTGGATTATATCCAACTGATTGTCTACGCTGGCTTTGGTAATTCCTTTAGCCTTTTTGCATACCTCATCGATAGAGTCAATGCAGTATGCTTTGGCCCCTGTTCCGTAGAATGCCGCCAGTACTTTGCCTGCATATTCGTCTTTCATTTTTCCTAAGATTGACTGATTTTTTGGTACGTTGTGACAATTTGGAACGGTATAATTCGATGTATCAAATCGTGATATATTTGCTTTCATATCCGCATAAAAATTTGACGTTTTGACATGAACTATTAAGCTATCAGTGTCCGTATATAAAATTGTACAGTTGTCTCCATATGTTGGTTTCAAAAAATCATATACAAAGTCATAGATCACAATTTTGGCGATATCTAAAATACAAAATCCAACATATGTCGGTCGGCAATAATCAATAAATGTTTTTTCCATTTGAATAGCAACTAAGTTTTCACTGAAAATGCGTAACTCTTTGAATGTTGGTTTGCTAATATAATTAGAGGCTCCACGCTTGCGACTGTTACTTTCAAAAGTTGTTGCTAGTTTAATGTCCACTCTTTTTTCCACGTTTTCAATCGTTTTTCCAAAAATACAATTTACCATCGTTTTGTACATCCCGTTTTCAAATTTGTTCTTAGCCTGATTTCTGAGCTGAGTATTTAAAGCAATGTATGGTTCCAGCCATTTAGCTTGTGCAAACCGTAGTCCCTTGTGAATTTTTTTCAACACAATTCCATACTTCAGACACTGTTGCAATGCTCGATAGTGGATTATATATCGTGTTTTCTCATATAGATTTGGAATTAATTTTTTACCCTTCCCACCAGGAGGTGTAATCATCTCTGGACAAAACGGATATTCATTAAAGAAATCGTGCAGCTCGCGTGGCACCTCAAGGTCTACTTCTAATACATAACCAACATTTGAGGTGTCGCTTACTTCGGGTAGAATTTCGGAAAAGTTTTTAACTTCATCCGAAGTCATCCATTCAAACTGCCCCAGCGGTAAATGTTGGGACATACTGTACCCGTATAAATTCGTGGCATCAAGGTACATGATATAGGATGTTGGTTTTGTTGCATCAAATGTAGGGAGGTGTGGATTATTAGCTTCCGCTTTCCGTGTAATACACGTACTCACTCCACCCCGTATCCCTTTCTTGAAAAAGTGGATCATTTCAATATCTGAGAGGAGTTGAAGTTCGATTTTTGTATGCCGAAGCATTGCGTCCCAGCTCAACCCAGGGGCAGTGAAATAATGGGCGGGGTCCAAGTGGTACGTCTTAAGACATAAATCTCTATAGTTTTCAAAGACGTCTGCCAGTAACAATACATCGGAGGTTAGATACATGTCCGAATAGTCGCCCAACGTTTTACAACCCAAAGCCGTCCATGCCTTACATGCACGGTTGTAATCTTCTTGCGATATGTGCGCATCACGCAACTCATCATAAAAACACTCTTTGTCTGGCAAAGATGTTTCACTGAATTTCACCATATCCGTTAGATATGAGTAGGGAAAAACACCCTTCTGTCGCATATACTCAAATTGTGTATCATCTGGAAAGGCTCTACGTACTTCACGACATTGTGAAGGGTCTAAAAGTGAAGCAAGAGTTTCGAGTTTGGTCGATAGAAACTGGTAGGAATCAATAAAACGCATTTGTAGTAATACCGATTTAGTTGTACCATTTTGCGCTTTATACTGATTTACGGGGAGCAACTTGGTAAAAGAAATATATTTTTCAAAAGTTTGTGGCAATACTGTGATGTCTCCCTTATCGGCTCCAAGCTGATTTATGAAAATATGGGCGTCGTAATTTCTGAGATTATGAAATACAATAGGGACATAGTTGGGAAGCTTGAAATTCAAGTTACAGATAGAGTGGGCAGCTCCACGATATCGACCGGTGATGTGACAGTGGTCTCTCACCTTTCGATTGAAGGGTTCAAAAGGTTTGTCGCATATATAACATTCTGTTGCAGCATCAAATTGACTCACATCGTGTTGAGTCATATGCATCGGAGCTATATCTTTTAAATAAGTGTTATATAACTCGTATATATCAGCCTGTAAACGTTTGATAAATTCTGCTGCAGCGTTCTCCCCTCGATATATCTGAAGCTTTGATGCAGCCTCATTATGGGTAAATTTGATATAATATGCAAACGAACTGGGGCTGTGTTTATACTTTTTTATGGTATAGGACTCACGATTGGATGAATCCGTAGAGTCGGGTGGAATGGGTGAAAGGATGCATTCAAAGTCTGCATACACACAGAATGGCACTTTCAACTGTTTGTGATAGTTTTCAAATTTTAACACATTATCGGGAACTAGGTTTCCCAATCGGTCTTGTCTAAGTTCACCTCTTGGTAACTTTACAGCCACGAACTTACAGTTCTGCTGTAAATGACAGTCCCGCAGACTTTCAGACGGAAAGTATTGCAAGCACCCGTCACAAAAATATTTTGTTCTCGTGTTGGCCGTGAGTTGGCTCGATAATAAACGAGAAAAGTTTTTGATCCAACAGTAGTGTTGCTTACCATTTGAATCGTCAACGAGCAACAAATTTATGTGCACTGTTTGTTTTTTTGAGGTATAATGTAACGGACCAACGATATGGTATTTCCATTTACCATCAACTAGGAATGGTTCCAAACCATACACGTTCAATGAAATGGTATTCACTTGCTCCCACTGCGGGATAGCTTTTAGTGATACTGGAAAATCTATTGTCGAAAAATTTAAGAATGGTATTGTGGAATAATGTGGATATGATTTGGTATCAGTCACTCGTCCCTGTGGTGAGAATAGGGCTGCTACAATTGACCAAGCGAAGCAGCATTCATCTTGATTGTTCATATTCACAACTGCTTTTTTGTTTGCTATTTCTTTTGGAAGCGGAATGTATGAGGATGCTCTCAATGGATTATATTTACTAATGTTAACTTCCAAATACAAAATTTTTTCCAAAACCCACCCACTTTCGCGTTCTGCAAACCCTTTTGACTTATCGCTGATTACTGTAACAAGTGCATCGTATTCTTTACTGAAATCTGACGCTACTGTGAAAACCTTATTTGCCGTGTTGTGAGACTTTACATCTCTAGTTTCTTTAGCGGGTAAAATATATACAGCAAAAAGTTCTATATTAGCTTTGACGGCATTATGCTTCATTACTTCTTGTTCTAATAACTCAATAATCTTTGATTTAATTGACTCCAAATAATCTTCAATGTTCAACGTCTGCAGACCTGACACTACTTGGTAGCTTACAATTTTACCGCCAAATGCACTTTGACTGACTCTTACCGCTTCGTTCAATGGCTTCCATGTGTAAGCTTTATGTTTCAAGCTCCGCAGGTGTGCAGAAAACGTCTTGGCTGGAATGTACCGCGAACAGCTGTCACAATACTTGGCGCTGGTGTAATCCGTGTTAGGCTGCATACCGCTTGGTCCTGCCTGATCAGTGGTTGCCATCCCGATCCGACCAGTAGACTGCATATCGCTTGGACCTGGCTGCGCAAGGTTTGCTATTGGTGCACCTAGAATATCAGAAAATGCGTCTGTGAATATCAATGATTTTTCAACAGCTCATCGACATGTGTTCCATATTTGAGTGCAAAAGTTGTTTAATTGTATTCACACTTATATATTACCTTTTGTTGCTGGTTGCTTGACCCGCGCGGTTGTCTTCACACGTGTCCTCTTGGACGGCGGCTCCTCTGATACGTTACAGCTGGTCGCCTGGTGTCGCTTCAGATTCCACTTCGTTGTAAACCTGTTGTTGCATCGGTTGCAGATGTATTTCTCCATGTTCCGTCACTCACTGCTGCAACGACTCATATCATTCACCTTATATCTCTGCAAAAGAGAAAACATGTATGTGAGTAGGGGTGGTTGAGGGAGGGGGGTATCGAAGATGTTTTTATGTTACCTTATGTATCCCCAACAAATTCGGTTGGACTGCTCTCGGCGTTACCCAGCAAGAACCACGAGGAGGTGGCAGTCCTCTCTTGCCACAGTGGGAGGGGGCTCCGTCCTATCTGAAACCAACGAAACACACATGATTTATCTATATAGATTTAGTTTTTAACATTTACCTCACGGAGCTCCTCCCAGAACTACGTCTCTTTGTAATTTCCAAATAGCGCCTCATGTCTCCTCCTCGCTATCTATGGGAAACGGCAGGTACACTCGCACAGCTCTATGGTTTGATGGACCATCTGTACGATCAGGTTCATCACTGTCGCTGTTATCTGATGAGCTGTCTATAGTAGACAGCAGGAACCCCAGCGGCTGTGTTGTGGAGTCGCATGGTCCATGGTCCATCGGTGGCCTCGCCACCGCCCAATGTGATTGGTCGGGTGTCCCATCATCCGGTACCGCAGTCTCAACACTCCATATGCTGGAACTATCTTCTTGGTGCTGTATCCAAGACGTGGAGTCGCAAGGACCGTTTGACTCTGTAGTGAAGTCCATTTCGCTGCTAGATGTGTTACTGTATCAGTTGACTCTGCACTATGTTTTTCATTGACAAGAACTCTGCCTTTTATGTTCTAAGTTCCCCACACTAAAGCCCCCTCCATACCTCCCCAGACGGGGAGGGGGGGGGGCGGGGGGGGGGGAGGGGGTGTGGGGCGGGGGGGGTCATAATTATGCTTTGACTGACCTAGAAAGTTTAACAACCTTACCAGTTAAACAACTTGAGGTTGGGGGGAGAGGGTGATGGTGTTGTGGTGACGACGCTTTGCAAATCTTAGTTGTATCTCTCCATACCTCCCCACACGGGGGGGCGGGGGGGGGGACATAATTATGCTTTGACTGACCTAGAAAGTTTAACAACCTTACCAGTTAAACAACTTGAGGTTGGGGGGAGGGGGTGATGGTGTTGTGGTGACGACGCTTTGCAAATCTTAGTTGTATCTCAAACCATTCTCAAGAGAAGTCGAAGACCAGTGGCTGCGCAATACGTGTGGTAACCAGTTGGGAGAGCTTATGTGTAACAGGTGTCAGCACGGAAACGCTGTTGCTCCAGTGCAATGAGTAGCGACCCCTCAGATGTGACGAAAGTATTGAGAAAAACTACTACAGTATGTCCGAGGAATACAGCGTGTCAAACAGATCTGAATATGAATGGAAGTCATCTGATAAAATGGGAAGAATTGCAGAACAGCCAGATTGAGCGACATCCATACGGATTGATAGATGTGATGTGTGGTACAGTAACTGGGAATAACGTATACGTGGAAAGCATTGCTATAGTAGAAGCGTATTCCAGAGGCATTGAATGGAATCAAGAAATGTGTCAAGAATATAGCTTTGTTGGAAGCAGAGATAAAGGTTCGATAGTGTGCGAGCAATGTCTACCAGCAGCAAGATATGCCATATTTAGTGTGTGGGATACTGCGTACACCAAGCAGTTCCATGCCCACGATATGCGGTTGGCAAAATGTCTTTATTGTGGAAAACGTGTAAGAGCCAGGTGTGTAAAAGCGTGTCGTAAAACGCCCGAACTCAGTGTTTGTGTAAGGGTTGTAAGTTAGAGAAGATATGAGTAAAACCGTATTTGAAATAAAAACAAAATAGTAACATGATTGTGTTTTATTGATAGCTCGCTGTTGTTTACTTGCACAGAAATATACCCACTTATTATTTCTAATCACAACAGAACACTGATCTATTCTGGGTACTATTTTTCAGCTGCCCCTTAGCAAACTCACTTATGACTTGTTCTTTCACTGCCACAACTTAATTGATTTCCTTTTATTCTACTATTTGTTTTCAATTCGCTGTTAACCAGGTTGCATTGAAGCATATCAGTAATAAATGACAGACGATCTCTTTACATTGGTTTATTTACATTGGTGTATTTACAATTAATATATTTACAATTATGAAAAACCTTCATCGCTACAATAAGCCGAATCGTTGCTTTCCTCCTGCAGGTCTCCGATCTCCTCATCTGTTTCCGTTTCCGCGTCAGTGTCCCCTTCCTGGTCCGTATCAGCTGCCTCTCCCTCACTCTCCTCCAAGTCGGCCAGATCTTCCTCCAGTTCGTGCAGGAGGGCATTCCCAACCTGTACAGGAGCATTCTGAGCAGGGAAGACCAATGTACTCTGGGTAGAGTCATAGGAGATCGGGCTCAGACGTCCGTCCTCGATTACCACATATAGATCGTCCATGTCTACTGGGTGCGAATAACGAACTGCGAAAAGCTTGATACAACGTGAATATAACTCCTATCCCCCTCCAAACTCGACTAGGTAGCCCGCTTTGGAGCGTGTTACCCTTTGAAGGCCATCCTGTATCTTTCCCACTTTGCCGAACAATAGCATCTCTCTTATTCAAACACATTTACACAGGATGTCAGACCTACATAGACTGTACTATAACATATCGAACAGTTGAATTTAATTAGTCTTCGTTCTTCAAGCCGACGGCGCAAAACCAGTTGGGTGATCGCCTACTGCGAAAAGGCGTCTGGACGACCTTTGTTATATGACGAACGCTTAAGCATTAATTTGAAATGCAAATATTTCCACATCTCTCTCGCTTATTCCACTTATAGTAAATTCTATATACATGGCGTTGTAGCCACCTGTATTCCCAGTTGAGAATTTTTTGTTTGTTGAGAGGTCACGAGGTCAAAGGTCAGAGGTCAAAGTTCAGGGGTCAAAGGTCAGAGGTCAAAGTTCAGAGGTCAAAGTTCAGAGGTCAAAGGTCAGAGGTCAAAGGTCAAGGTTGCTCATGTAGGTCAAGGTTGCTCGGTCATTGACCCCCCCAGAACATACATTCTCCCTCTACTCACATTCTGCTTGTAATATTGATATATCCTTCAGGCAATTTGGATTAAGACAGATTTGGTAGCGGACAGTCGCCTGATTGGCAAAATCTACCACCTTTGATGGAGCAACGCTACTTGGCCATGATGTATCAACTCATGCATCAACTATCTGCTAGGAAATCAAAGAGGTTTTCCATGTCACGCACAAAACACACAGTGCCAGGCTCCAACGATCTTGTTGCAGGTCATAGGAAAAAAGTACAAAGTCAACGACTATACCTAAAAAATGTTGCCATTGAAAATTGACAGAACGATATTGAGTACAGTAGCTAATGCAATTAAACGGTTAGGAATCAATGCAATTGAACTGTTTTCGTGGAAAAAGCTAACATAACAATACGGAGCATTATGAGGGAGACCATTGTCAGACGGCCCGGCCTTCCGAACGTTGGTTAAGCGAGTACAAGGGAACTACTCAAGAAATAGCATACCTCCAATAATATGCCAAGACCTTTGCAGCAAATTCCGCAATGAATTGTTCCTCCTAATCAGGGCCGCCACATCACAAGTTTGGGCCCAGGACCAGATTCTGGCCACGGGCCACCAATACCATAGCTGTCTCAAGTGATGAGGCAGTGACCTTCGAATTGGCAACGAGATGGTTATGCCAATACCATGTTGAAAAACTATTAATTTCCTCTATCCACACAAAACGTCATTTGTACTTGCTTTCAAGTTTCAGTGATTGAATTGTCTAAATTTTTACTGAACTATGTTTTTCATCCTTCATTTTCTCAAATAAATATAAGAAACTGTAACTGAAAACTAGAAAACTAGTATTCACGTACGTTAAGTAGTTATTAGTTATGGGATTTTGTTATTTTTTCGTCTTGGAATAGTACCAATTGCATATAGAAGCTGTATTCAGAGAAATTAATAATCACTCAATGAGTAGCTGACAGAAAATAATGATTGACTAAATTTTATAATCAACACATTCAATCAGTGATGTTCAAATGTTATAGACTGATTGGAAAAGAGAGTCTCTGTGTGCAACTTGACTGAAGGGTTTAATTGAAACAGCACTTGAAAGAATATAGAATGTGTATTAGCATTGTACGTATTATATAAGTAGGGTATTAGGTGAAAAACCAGAACAAAAAATAATTGCTACAAAAATGAAGTTGCTTCATTATAGTTTATTCACAATTCATTATAGTTATTTGTAATAAAGTTACTCAGGAAAGAATTAGATTATTAACAAAACAAATGAAGTAAAATATGAACTTCGTTTTGTTAAATAACATACACATAGACCTGCCGAGAATATAATTAGAAAAATATTCTGAAATCACTCTTAATCTAATATGATGGACCTTTAAAGTTTTTTATGCTTTCCTATAGTATCGGTGTTAAACGAAAGGTTCGCCGAGAATTAAAGTGCATGTTAATAACTAAAAAGTAAAAAATAAATTAAATGAAAAAACTTTTTAAAAAAAGCTTTTATGTAAATGCTCTAAAAAGAATAAAATATAATTTTCCTTTAACATGTCAACTAGCAACTTATATCAACTTATGTGGTCATAAAAGCTTGTCGCGAGGTTTGCGTAAGTACCTATAAGTATTTAATTAAACTGGAATTTTTAAACAATTAAACTTAGGAGATTAAGTTACTCAATCAAATAGGTATACTACATACTTCACTAAGTAAATCGCGCGACAAGTATTTATCATCATATAAATTGTGTACAATGCGGCGGAATCGATACCATGGAAATGAATCACCAAAAGGAACGATTAAGCCCTGTTCTATGTACTAGTTGCCCCCCCCCCCTTATGGCGGCCCTGCTCCTAATACCCAATTGCCATAATTGTTAAGAATATTCCAAATTCTGCGCGAAACAGGCTTCTAAACCGTCATTTTACATCTGTAAGGTTACTAGTACGACATGGTTTCCTTTTTGATGAAGAAATAAATACCGGAACTCGCACCCATCTCTACTTAATGTCTTGAAACGCTGGCTCCATCCCGAAAAACTGAAAATTCGATTGTCTCTATTCAGAAACAGTCCCAGCTAACAATATATCAGTAGCTCTGCTGTCTGTAATATACTTAAACAGCGACAGGCAATATGGACTCCGACATTTTAGGTCAACTGCAGATATCTTGGCATTCATCACACATATGTAGAACAAACTCCTCAATTTGTTTGATGAGGTTTCCGTTGATGCTTTCAATATGCCAAAGGAATTCGATCAGCGGAGGCAGTTAGCTCTTGTAAACAAGCTTCCGTCATATAGCCATCCCGCCAAACTTTGCGGTTGGTTAGCGAACTTACCTATCGCAAGATATCGAGCGCGGAAAACTAGCTTCTCTATCAATTGATATAAAAGTCAAACAAAAACGCCCGAGGGATCGCTGAATTCTGATACTCTGCATAATGTCACTCATTCAAGCTAGTAGGAATTAATATACCAAAAAAATTATCGAGATTGAACACATTTCGTCAGTTGCAATAAAGAAAGTAGTTCTTTCCATCCAATCTCCATACATTGTAAATACCAGACCGGGTACCGTATCACATGTCACATTATCTGGAAAGCACATGCCCATGTTATGCTGTCATAATATGTTAGCAGCATATCATACAACTTTGCGTTTCTTTTATCACAATGCAAAATACTTACTCGCTAGGGTTGGCGGTTTTGTACAGCTGTATAACCAGATGTGCGACTTCAAGGTTTTAAAATTTTCTATCAGGACCACAGTAATGAGTACCTGTATGAAATGTTTCATTTTTCCGCTAATTTTCTTTAAGGGGCAAGCTACCTTTTCCATTACTCTTTGCGTGTCTGTTATCCTGATATCAAATTTTTACTCAAGCAGATTGAGAATAGAAACCACTCAGAAAGTTTACGATACAAGTATCGTGCTTAATTCAGTTTAACATCACGTAATTTGTGTTTTTTATACATTATTGCATTTGTGCTGCCCTGATCACAAATTCTGGCACATGATGTTTTTTGATTTTGCAGAGAATGAAATAAAGTTAACGCCGGAGTTTAAAATTTCTCACGGCCATGGAAGGAACTAACTACGCCCAAAGGCACTCGAGCATAGCACAAGAAAACAAATTTCATCTGCGCAAATTTTATTACGGCTTCAAATAATGAGGAACATTAAAGATTAAGGGAACGAGACTTTAGCGTTATCATAACTTCTGCCCCAATTTTCACTCCTAATGGCTTATGGCACATAGGCGGCTTGCGGTTTCCCGGAAAGGAACTGGGTCGATTTCTCTTAACTTTGGCCACTCACATGAATACACAAACATTTACTGAACTTACGGTCAGGGAATGGTCAAAATCTTTGAGCAACCCAAAAAAATATAGTCATCGATTCTGTCTATGTACGTCTCTGCTTCAGAGCAAAGAAATATTTTTTAGTGGAAGTTATTAAAGTTGCCAGCCAGGTTGTCAAATGCTCTCAGACATGTTCAAAAGATGACATCTCTTGCTACGCCCTTGTTTACGACAGGAACAGGTACGCCTTCTATCAAAGAAATGATGTTTAAATCTACTGGAAATATCGCCCCACCTTGTGAAACGTTAAGGCCAAACAAAAAAAATTTCGTCAAAGCGCATTTTATTGTGGTATGGGATATTGACGAGAGTATATTATTAACACTTTGGTTCGTAAATCTTAATCGTCAACTCTTTAGGCATCAATTTAGAATTGACTAAGAATAGGTGATTATTACAACGACTGCTGATTGTAGATTAATCACGCAATACAATTAAATAGTAAAAGCATCAACATTTAAGTACGGACGAAAAAATTTCATCCTGCAATAATGGATAGTGTCTATGTTTGTGTTGTTTTAATGTACACTATTGCGAACCCAGTCAACATCGTTAAGAAAACATGCCACAGTTGATCGAAGCTTACCACTGATGAATCAGCGCATCGATATCAAGAAAAGCTTTTGTCGTAATATTAATGACTGGCAATCATAGATTCATAGTTACTATTTATTGATATAATACGCGACATCCTCAGGCTTACCACATTTCGATTAGTCCAGCTAACGACTAGCAAATATTGATCCATATACTGCAGTAATTGGCTTAATGTGCAGCAATCGTAACTTCACCAAAACGAAAGATAATGTACGACTGTTCATTGTATTAATGGCTCACATGGTCGACGCAAAATTGTCGCTTGAGTTCACTGATCAGATGTACCTTATTGTTTATGACAGGTACTATTTTCGTTCAGTATTGATTGATAATAATTATTAACAGTACAGAAGCGGGAATAGTGTCAACTATTCTAATCCTATGCTATAGAGGAAATGTTTAGTGACTCATAGCGTATCCCTAAAAGGTGGCACTTTCCATACAGTGTGTCCCAGCTAAAACTTGTCAGCTATCTTATCTCTGAAATGATAAGAAATAATAAAAATCGCTGTGATACGTCGATTTTTATTTTGAGGGGGAACTCTTCCACCGAGTACGTTATTATTGTGTCATCCCCTCACTAGCAGCAACCCCTACTTCATTGGCAAATATAACTATGCGATCAGATTGAAGATTGATTCACTAGTATGGAAGTTAATCAAAAATATGATGATTATCAAAATGATGTATTATTTCCATTACCTGAAGTATTATCGTAAGAAAGGTTCCAAATGAGAGCCAAAATATCTTCGACTGTTTTTATGGGGGCATTTGAAATTCAAACTCGGTCCTATAGACGCCCGGTCCTATAACCTACCTCTACAGTGATTCAGGAGATGTTGATAAATTTGCGAAGATGTTTTGAATATCCCATGTACGTCTGAATGAAACGAAATGGCTCACATTTAGAATCTTTCTCACGACAATATCTCAGGTAATGAAAATAATACTTAATAATGATAATCACCATATTCTTTATTGAGTTCCATAATAGTGAATCCAATTTTACTGCTGTATTTTTCAATGAATTCCCTTCAAAATGATGTATCACAAGTATGGTATATAAATTGACGTGTTACGGCGATTTTTATTTTTTGTTATCATTTTAGAGATAAGGTGGTTGGCAAATTTTAGCTGGGACACAGTGTATATGTTACATACTCCGCTCATATACGAGTATAATCACCAATCAACAAGGTATTGTCCCTAAGTAGCACATTAGGTACATCACATCAGGACTTTCAGATACTTAGGGTTGTGTTTGAGATTAGATACAGGTTTTTTGTATTCCTATCCACTGATTGGTTTGTCTGTGACTAGTCTTTTTCTTTGGAATGAAGTACGGAATGATTCTTTACTGTAGCCTTCTAAAACACAGTTATGGGACGAAAACCATATCGTGAGTTGCGGGAATTCTTGATTGAAACGTCACCTATATGAAAAGAAATGGCCATGAAAAGAAATGTTGTGATACTCTAAATTTGTATAGTCAATCTAAGTCCGAAATAGATGCTGCTCAAACCTCTCCTGCTGGAAGACAGGGCTGAGTTTACCGTGTGCCGGAAGCTTAGGATGAAGATTATTACCGATGCCGATGCCTCTATACAATGCAAAACAAAACTACCTCGCGCCATGGACTATAAAATCAACAAAAGCTTTTGCCGGACTTTTGTGAATTGCCATTACCTTCCTGGCCTATTATGAAAGGTACGGAATCGACCAGCCTTTTGCGAAAACAAGAGCGAAACTCAAAATTCCCGTCGCAAATCCGCTCTGTATTGAACTGGCCTCCCCTTCAGAAACGTAGAACAATAAATTCGGAGAATGGATATCGAATTCGACAGGATAAAAGTGTTCGACCGAAAGGGTGAAATATACTTATATACTTTTGGGAGCTGAAATGTTCTCACTCCCCTTTCTTGAAAAGGATTTACTTCAGTCAACTTATAATGTAAGAGATACGATAAAGTGTGTCAGTTAACTCTTAAATCAGTTACAGTGCAGACTAACATGGTAATCCTGTGATTGTTACCAGGCTGCCATTTAATGAGCCTTGAGGTTTGTATATCGACTAAGTAATCTGCAAACTTTATGGGTAACCCACAGAGCGATGATAGATTCATTCCTTGGGTGAACAGGGTAAACTATTGACTTGATGAATACAGACGAGTTCAACGTAATAATTTATCGGATACACTGTCGTGACTTGAAGTATACTTTTTCAAACGTAAAGTGAGTATTAGAAAGCGTAACCAAGATGAGTCAAGGCCGAAGCAACGAAACATTTTCCCTTTGAAATATCGAGGGTAATGAAGATGATGTTTGATATAGGAATCTATAACATCTATCGTTCGTTACTTGGTGATGCACAAGGTATTTAAAAAGTTCTTAATTACTGCATCGCCTTGCTGATCACAGATAGCAAAGCGATTGATCTGTTGTTGGAATCGTTTTGTAATTTGAGTTATGCAGACCGTGGTAGTGAACAAAACTATGAGAAATCCTTTGTGTGTAAAATATTTATAAGAATAGATAAGGCTGCACCTTATACACGTGAGTTCACCGATATGTCGCTCGACAAAGGCCTCAAATTTTCGCTATTGTCTATTGGATTCAATTTACAAAGTGCAAACATTATGGCAAGTACAGACCATACATTATGTTCCGTTGACATCTGTTGATGAACCGGTAGATTTACGGCTCCATTGTAGGTGCCCAATGAAATAAGCTGCATTCGTTTTGCAAGTGAAGTGAGATATTTAAAGCAAAGGTGAGATTCTTAAATCAGTAAACAACTGTTCTATTCAAGGCCGGTTGTGCAATGCAAGCTTAAGCTTCCGTTTAAGGTAAGCCGCTGTTAAGCCACGGAAATTGCAAAACGTCCGTTGTATTAGGCCGAAGCTTATCGTGAACCGACGAATCATGTAGCATAACAAGAGCTTAACTGTGGTTTAAATACAAATGTTATGATGTATCAAGCAGTAACCCTCAAATGGCTTGTCACTTCATTAGGTTATATTTTTGGAATCGTTAGATGTTTTCGCGGAGCTAATCCCGAACACATTCAGAACGTTAGCGTATGCGCAGTTATAAAGTTGTTGTTCGCTAAGAAGCAAATTCTGGTCTGGATGTAACATTCCGTGTTCATGGAGCATGCCTCTTGACATTGGAACACGTTCGTAATGTGGTTCAACAGATTCTGAAGTCATAGGTAACCTCCACTATTCTGGTCTAGAGTACTTATTATGTCATAATCTTTATTTTGTAGGGTTTGTGGTTTATGTTTTAGGTCTATGCCTTAGAATATTCTGTTTACAACCTCTTTTGTCATAGAACTTGAACAAGCGTTCGCGGAGCTGATAAATTCGGAACGCGTAAGCGCATTTAATAAATTCCTATTCTATTATCCGGGTTATGTTCCGGACATGTTCGGGATTAGCTCCCCAGCAAACATTGTCAATCGGCATATTGTCGGCCAACTGCCGACATCGTCGGGAGTATGTCGGCATCGCCACTATACTTCTACTTAGCGGCTACGGCAAGTTGCATCAACGCCGACTGTTCAGTTAATGTGAATAAAGCTCTGAAGTTAGCATCCTTACGGACGCGGCAAGTCGATGGCTGCATCGCGCATGCGCGAAGTGCGTATATCCATAACCTCATTGCTATCACCTAACCTATTTGTCGTCGATCATAAGTGGTTTCACATGGTACTAATGTAATCGCGTACCTATTTTGCGAATCTGTATTTTGCAACGGCGTCTGATCTGTGTCAAGAAACAATTTATTCATTTTCAACAAACCGCTGCACTCTACAGAATAGATAAATCTGAAAATTTGAAACACAACAGGGAAGAATCCAGATTGGAGGATCACAAAGGATCACAGTAAGTCTGATAACAATAAAGATATTATCAATACTATTGTGAAAAATTGTAGTAATATCGCTTTCCAGTAACAGACTTCAAAAAGCAATCGTCTCAAAATCGAGAGGTAAAGGATGTCTAGCAAGTACTACTCTCTCACTGTGTATAAATACATACAGCAAAAATCTTTTTGGTAGTTGTTCTTCTGGTTCTGTTTTCGACGACGTTAAGCAGCCACAATCATATTTTCATCCCATCTCAATGAACATAATGAACTTCTTGATCCTTGGCCATCTACATCACACTTTGGGGCCAAATAAATGAAGACAAGATACAACACCTAACAGTACTTTTTCTAGCAGTAATTTTGTGAATAATATGGCTCACATTGTTTCATCAGAACTTTTAAAATGGTCAGCTGCCCCGATTATAATTAATAACCTCCCACTGGATGCTCGTAAATTAGTTAAAACACACAATTTAAAATAAATAATCATTATGGCTTTGAAATTCTCCCTGGTTGTGTCCCAGTGCTGATATATGCAGCAAAGAATAACTTCCTTTTATTGTTTTAGTGACAATCAGAAAAAATGCAACTCCCATTCCACCACAATGAGAGAGGAAGGGGTGGTAGTCAAAAATTCGCTCCGAAATGCCACACATATGAAGGGTGGCAGATCTAAAAGCAATAAACGAAAAGAGGAATCGTAAACTTTTTATTATTTTATTTTTATTTTGATACAATGTATTACTTTATCTATGATCTGTCACTAGTTTTAATGATCAAATATAACTTTGTTTTGTGATATTGCGTGGCAGTAAATTGTAGTCTTGGAAAATATGTTTCTATTTTATTTATTATGTTCAATATTTCATGACAACATACTCAGGTAAATTAAGAAGCTAATAGACATCATGTTAAATCAAACATATAAAAATTAAAGGCCTTATAGGATGGGTCATCGTATAAGATATAATTCATTGCTTTTAGGGATCATATTTTTATTTTTCTTTGCATGAACTTATCTCAAATTTCTATTGTGCAATTTCATTTTAATTCCCTTCAACATATCTCAAAATATCTGGTAAATAATCACGAGCCATCAAATTGCCGCGCCGGGTAATCTACGGCAAAGTGTCTTGATTAGATCTAAACAGCTAAGGCTAGCAGGCTTGAATAGTGTTAAAACGTCCGACAAAATGCCTTGCTGAAAAGTAGCGGCCGAGGGCGCATATTTTATACGAACAGGGCCAGCACCGTATGCCGATGTGGGGTAGTAGCAGTCATGACGGCATACGGGCGCTCGGCCATCATCCGGCCGTATGAAAAATGTTTGCTGGGTCCGCGAAAACATCTATTGCTGTCTAATTTAACAAAGGATGAAAATAAAAGAACAGGGACAGAAACGGCCGTTGCCCAATTTTGACACAAACCATTACAAGAGAAAAACCAGAAAAGGTTATTCCAAATGGTTACCCTTTTTAGATAATTATGACACTACGCATTGCTCCATTAGTGCCAACCGTAGTGAATTTTATTATATCCAAGTTAAGCTGAAACTGGCGATTGTATAACTGATATCAACTTAATACCTAAGTTTGCTAAACTTAGGTTTGATAAAGCTTGAATTAAACCGACATTTATACAACTGGCCCTAAGCGTTGAAAAAGAACAGGTGAGCACTGTTGATGAGATTATAACCTAAAATTAACAGTTTTTGTTAACACCAAAGGTAAGGAAGCTGATGTTAGTCCTTAGGTTGTATTACTAGAGCAATGGGAGAGGTAAAAATCTCAAAGACTAAGGACCAAGACCCCTGGGAATTGAAACTACTTCCATACTCGTAATTTACTTAACCTATAAATAACTACGCTATCTCGTAACGAAAACGTGTAATCGTTATTAAGTTATCAGAAGCTATAGTTAGTGTACATAAAACTTTGAAACATCCCCTATATAATATCGCAAAGCCGACCCTATTTGAAAGATTACGGGAGAAACTTAGAAATTGCTGTTCGATTTTGTGGAATCTAACGTTGGCTGTAACAGAAAAATATCACGCTCTGGAAAAACTTTCCCAAGAGAGGATAAAATCTACCCTATATAAAATCCAATTAGGAAGTATGTAGCAGCCCTTCTTCGATAAGGTTTACTCTGAGTTATTTTGGTTGACTATTGCAGCCAATGTTAACTCTCACAAAGTAGAGCACCTATTTGTATTAATGTATTTTTACAAATTCTATTTATTTGTCTAAATCAGGGGTGATTTCTATTCCTTGATATGAAGTAGGGGAAGTTAACGAATTTGTCGTCAAATAAATGTAGTTTTGGTTCACTGAGTTACAATTAGACGTTTTTCTATATATTTCAGTGGTTGTCTCATCTATAAGGTACTAACTTCAAGTTCCTTAGATCTCTGCTTTTGATCTAGACTCGGCCCACAAATGTATAAAGTACAAATCACTAAAGTCAAATAGTTTCTCTTGGAAACTAATATTAGTTTCACCCATAATCGGTTTATTTTATTTGGCCTCAGGATTGTATTCAGGATCCAAAAATTCAAACTAGTTTACCGAGTAGTTCACTGACATGGACTTTTTTTACTCGGTCTTTGTAATCAAGGAGTTTTTGATGGGAGCAGTTGATTCACAAAATGTTTGTACAGTAGATCAAAGTGGTGCCCATTACCACTGCTTCCTTCACCCAAGAAATCATGAGAGTCTATCCTTTTACAGATTTAGCCCCATTATTATAACCCAGAGCCGTCCCAGATAGATTCCTGCACCTGGTTATTTTACAGCAATACTGTGTATAGGAATACAAGAAAGTACAGGGCATTCAACATTATATATTTTCTATGTGGTTTGTAATGGTTTTTTGTAGGTTTGCGAAGTTACTTTTACTACTTTTTTAGAAATGCATCACAAATTGCTACACGTGTAGCTCAAGATGTTATAAGTTTTTACCGTTGTAGATGTTAATATTGTTGTTCAATAACAGTAACTAGATTACCACCATACAAATACTATTAGTGGAGGATTTTCATGTATTTATTTACTCTCAGTTATACAATAAATCGTATTGCCTAAGACATGAACACAATACAGGCAGCATTTCGTGTATACGTAAAACCACCCTCCAAAAATCTATAATTTTATAGATTGAGCTTCACTATGCTGAACTCCTCAGATTAGATGTGTGCCTTTAATATAATAATAATAATAATAAATGAATTTGTTCAAGAAGCGGTATAATCAAAACATAAATAAAAATGCGACAGGTAAGATACTACAGAATCCGTTTTTGAACCTTAAGGGGTAGTTGACGAGTTTCATGCTCTTCCACTAAACCCTTGTTCAAATTTAATCATACTACTACTCACTATTACTACATATAACAAACAAAGACAGTTAAGCAGCTAAACTTTTACATGTAACTAATGAACTAAGCTAAAAAAAATAATAGAATGCAGATATATAGTACATACGCGTTCACATACATATAAATATATATACACGATGTATATGTTGGAAATTGTAAATAGCACCCAAAAGCAATTATGATATAACCTATTTTAAAGAAAAGAAAGATAAAGATGAATAAGAACTAAAAGGCTAAAAACTATGATAAAGTAAAAGGTATCGAGTATCAAGTATATCAAGCCTATCAAGTTTATCAAGCCTATCAAGTATATCAAGTATATCCGAAGAAGAATTGCCTCAGAGCAACTTTAAACTTCCAGCCTTCCATATTTTTGATTTTCTGGGCACCAGAATTATAAGACTTGTAAATATTGAATGAGAAACTGCGCTGAAAGAAGGTAGTTTTATAAAGTGCAGCAGAAATATTTTGGTTGGAACGGACATTGACAGAATGAAGGTTTTCTCTTAACTAAACTTTTTTGTATAAGTATGGAGGACATTTGCTTGTTAGGATATTGTGATAAAAGCTAAGCGTTAATAATTCTAAACGATGTTTCATGTTCAGCCACCCTAGCGCTTTTAGCTTATAACTGACTCTATCATACTTTCTTATCCCAAATATGTACCTTATATATGAATTTTGTACACGCTGAACTCTAGATAATGTATCGCTATCTAAGCACGGGAAATAGATAGGAGCATCATACGAAAACTGGGACAAAACCAACGTTTCGCACAGCATTCGTTTGATGCCTTCACTGAGAAAGTGTCTATGAGGATATAGCAGCTTAAGTGCGTAGGATGCTTTTTGGATACATTTTGAGATATGTTCTTTAAACCTAAGGTTAAAATCTATTGTGAGGCCTGTTACAAAGCGATAAATACTCTGTATGAGGATACTACTCGTAGAGGCTACAAGGTATACGATATTGGTATTGAAATTCCTGGCATGTTAAGCGAAATTCCATTTCTCCGATTTTGATTTGCAATGACGAACTTGGTTTGTTGTTTTTTATGTTTAGGTCATAATTAAAACAAAACTTCTTATACTTCTTTCTGTGACGTGTCAACTAACTAAAAAGATTTAACGAAAATTTAACGGCACAAAACAGAATACGTCATTGAAAAGAGATCATAACTCATCTAAAACCTTGAATGATGTAACCACTTGGATATTTGAAAAGCAATTCTTGGACAATGCGTATTAAAAGGCATTTGAATAGTCTGTACGGCACACTCTTGAAGATTAGTTCCACAGAATTACTTCTACCGAAGATTCAGAGTTCGATGCCTAACGTTACAGTTTAGGCGATAAAGACCCGACGAACTCTGAAGTTGTCCTTGCGATGATTATTTTTGTACGAAAATGGTTTAATCCAATATTTATGGGGGCGACTTGTGGATCCATTTTAAGAAGAAAACTTCATATGAACGTATTTTAATATTTACAATACCACTGCAGATATTTTGATGAAATTCGTCATACATGTGTTCCAATGAATCAAGAGGCATTTTTTTATGTATCACTTTTTCTTAAATTTCCATCAGAGGCATTAGTGTACAATTTGATCTGTCTATTTTGGCAGACATTGATGGTACGCCACTGATTTCTCCTAAAATAAATATTATTTTTGAAATTCTCACTCATAGAGTTGAACACATGATTTTTTTCAATCCGATGCATGGTTTTCGCTTAAAAAAATAACTGTTTCTGTGCATGATTGCAACAATATCATTAATATGATAATATCACCATGCAGAGACATACGTAGATTTTATTTTTTTTAAACGAAACCCGTGCGTCGGACTAAGGAAATTAAAGACATCAAGTCTGCTCATAATTGAATACAGATTTAAAAAGTACGCTTCAGAGTTTACGTACTTCGCATTTCGAAAGTTTTTCAATAAAACATTGAAAAAGTAAGAAAGAATGATTACCTATCGTAGTAGGCTTGAGTCATATTTTTGCGATTAAGACACTAGAAGCGGCGTGATTTTGAATTCTGTTATCAAGGCGGTTGTCATTATTTTGTTTGAGAATTCATCAGTCTTTAAATTTAGTTCTTCGCGATTTATTAATTTGCTGTTACGCGAACAATGTTATTTTGAAAAATATGGCAAGTATTTAAAACTTTCGGTAGTAAATACTGTTCTGTCGGCTGCGAATAAAAAAATCAGTTACTGTCACTCGCCAAGCCACTGTTATATCATTTTGATTCCATCAATTACAGTATTTTCATCGTTGGCAGTATGGCTCGCTGTCGTATTTATGGCCGCTAACAGATAAAACCTGATTTACAGATGTCATTGTATGCAATCGCCGAACCGCAATAACTGCCCGTGGATAACGGTATTAAAAATTTTGGAACGGTGCGATGCAGTCGATTATTTGTATTATAATAACGACCATCATAACAATGATGCATATCAGTTTTAGTATTACCACACGCTTCTTAGTTTTGTAGAGGATCAAAGTGATGCCAGTTATAGTGGGTATAAAAGCTTACGTGAGAATTATGGATAGTAAGCTGGAAATTCGTATATACCTTTACTTTAGAAAACTAAGGGTCTCATAAAGTCTCTTTCCCGGGACTCATACATTTAATTTTTTAATACATGAAGTAGATAAGTGCTGTTGTACGAATATGTGAATAAATATATTATTATAAAAGCAGCATAAAGTCCTCAAACGAAACTATGACCATAATTTATCGACAAAAAAAAATGAACTGAGTTATTACCGTTATTCTTGCTTGTTGAATAACATAATATTAACAATAAAGATGCATTGTTTTATCCTGTAATGCCCTACAGGGTGTTTCCTAATTGAATGTCAATATTTATGGGGGCGATTTTTAGGTCCATTTTAAGAAGAAAACTTCATATGAACGTATGTTCTAAACGTCTTACCTTTTGAGAGACAGGGTAGTAAAGTTTTCAAAAATAAATAATTTATCATTGATATCTACAGTACCATTTCAGATATTTTAATGAAATTCTTGAATTTCCACCAGTGGCGTAATTTGACCTGCCTATTTTGGCAGACATTGATGGTACGCTACTGATTTCTCTATCTCTCTATTTTTTAAATCCTCACTCATTTGTAACCAAAGTTGAACACTCGATTTTTTTCAATCTGATGCACAATTTTCGCTTAAAAAAATAAATACCGTTTCTCCGCACCAATCGCTGAACGACGAGAAGACTTTTGGAGAGCATCTCAAAAGAGTGACAGGAAAAGTGGCAAAGAAGGTTGCAATTCTTTCCTGGCTTATGCCAAATGTCGGCAGACCTAGTAGCAGAAAAAGGGCACTCCTGTGCGCAGTAGCTCAGAACATGGTCCTTTATGGAGCCCCAGTGTGGCAAAAAGCCACGAGGAGGAAAAACATCAGCAGACGTTGGATACTCTGCAGAGCGAGGCCTGCTAGGGGTAGCATCGACCAGAGCTCTACAAGTCATTACGGCAACACCGCCTCTGTATCTTTTAGATGAGAAAAAAACACGCATACATAGATCTCCCACCAGCGTTAAAAAAAATGCAGCATCTATGGGCAGATACATCGGAGGTGGCGCAATGGACAAAGAGGCTGATACCGTCCATGAGGGAGTGGTTGGAATGCAAGCACAGGACAACGTGCTACTTCCTCACGCAGCCGCTGTCAGGCCATGACCCTTTTGGGATATATAGACACCGAATAGGCAGAGCAGTTGACGACATGTGCCATCACTGCCACGTGTTGAACACAGCGGAGCACACACTTTTTGACTACGGTAGACGGTCCCATTACAGGCAGGAAGCAAAAGCAATCTTGTCTCAGAATCTCACCCCTGAAAATATGGTGCCTATGATGCTATCGAGCGAGGTACGATGGAAGATCGTAGATAAGATCTTGCGCTGCGAAGAATATCGTTCACGATGATGCCCGGTAAAGGTAGAGATAGAAGTTAGTCGAATATGCGGGTTCATTATCCATTAATGTTCAAAGCCGTTTAGCTTCTAGAACAATTCAAGTTTCCATTATACGGGGTGTTCTAAAAGTTGGGACTTTCCTCTTCAGAAGCAACGCCTATTGAAATGTCAAAGCTAATGCACGGTGGACCAGCAGCAAACCCGTAAAAAAAATGTCAAGCAAGTACTCACTATTTGGTTGCTACGAGGTTGTAAGTGCGGTCCTGCCGCAGGCGTCTTACAGGAAAGTACGATTTACGATGTCTTCTCCAATTTGGACCATACGAGGTTGTCTAGGTCTTCCAGCGTGTCCACCACAATGTGGATTCAGATATCCTGTGTCTCTAGCTCTTTGCACGAGCGAGACAAATCGACGAGGTTCAGCCCCAAGTGAGTACGGAAACGATCGGCATACACTCGCGAAGCCGCAGCCGCAGCCGTAGCTGCATTTTGACCACACTCACCGTACATTAAAATCATGTCTACCAGTTCATTATTGTTATAGGCGTGCGCCATTGTTGTTGTTTTTAAAGTCCGATTGTCAAGCACCACTATGCGACAGCAACGCGAGGTATGCGGAACTGCCTGTTTTCTCACAGGCACCGCTGACGCGTGGCGCTGCTTTGTTGTGATATACAATCCGTGCTGAAGGACCAAGATCGGGTAGCCAACCCCGGTGGCGGAAAGCACCACGGAGAGATTGATTGGCAGCGTCTGACCCGGAGCGGGCGGCTGTCAAGGGGTGGACCGGACTCCTGAAGCCGTAGAGAAGGCAACCGGTCTAGGGACGCGGACCCGAAGAACGAAGCAAGGGGCGGACTGGGCTCTGTAGCTGTAGCGAAAGCAGCCAGTCTAGGGAAGGATACCCGAACAAACCACATGAAGTCCACATCGGCGAAGAAGGCACAGAAATGGTATATTTCAGGATGGCGGATTCGGCGTAAGTGGCACGGCAGCTTCAATAGGTAGAAGCAGGGGCACCCTTTTGTCCTCAAGGCGGATGAACCAAACAGATGGTCAACGGCATAGGATGAGGAAGGCAATGGAAAACCACCTCATTACACCTTTTCCATGAGAACCTCAATGAAATGTTAGGATCCTTTTTGGTAGACACGCCGAGCGACCCGACTAGCAATCGGCGCCAGGGGGTTTCCGGGCCTCCGGGTGTGAAATGTGCGACCGGCCATATGTTCGTAGGGGACCAGGCGGCATATGGAAACAAAGCAACTGGAACATTTCAACAACATAAACCCAGACTTCGCGAAGCAATGAGAATAGGCACCTGGAATGTCCAAGGAATGCTGCAGCCGGGCAAACTGGCTATAATAGAGAAAGAAATGAGAGAACATAACAGCGGTATATTGGGACTTAGTGAGACGCACTGGAAAGAAGAGGGACATTTTGTAACATCAAACGGGAACACTGTTTATTTTACTGGACACCACACACAAAATTTTAGTGGTGTTGCTTTTGTTGTTTCTCCACAATTTAACAATATAGTCTTATCCTACTCAAGCATCATGGACCGAATAATATTAATAAAGCTAGACACCAAACCTGTTAAACTAAACATTATACAGGTGTATGCTCCAACAACATCGGCAGGTGAAGAATTCGTTAGTGACTTTTACAACAAATTGCAGGATATAATGCAGAATATCCCATCACGAGAGATCACTATCATTGCTGGAGATCTAAACGCTAAAGTCGGGAAATACAAAGATCAGGGTGACCTTAAACAAGTTATTGGCCGTTTTGGAGTGGGGGAGAGAAATGAAAGAGGAGAAAAACTTATAGACTTCTGCATACAGAATAAACTTGTCATCACCAATACCACGTTTAATCATCACATCAGGCGCCTTTATACTTGGAAATCACCTGGGGACCGATACAGGAACCAAATAGATTATATAATGATCAATCAAAGGTGGAAATCATCAATTATGAATACAAAGACATACCCAGGTGCAGACTGTAACTCGGACCACCAATTGTTAGTCACAGTTCTTCGCATTAAATTAAATACTTCAAAGAAAATAACCAAGTCAAAAAGAATGGTGATATACCCGTCCGAAAAACAACAATTCAGAGCCTTGGTGGACAGAAACATACAAGACTTGAAAAGCACAGAGGACTGCGAAACTATCTGGAATGATCTAAAAACATCAATTAATATCGCACACACACAAATACTGTCACAAAGAAACAATATACCTATTAAAAAACAATGGATGTCTCTAGAAACATGGCAACTAATAGAACAGAGGAAAAATGTAAAGAAAACTGGACTTACAGAGGAACAACAGAAACAAGAATATCAGCAGCTCAATAGACTTATACAAAAGAACTGTAGACAAGATCAAAACAACTATCTAAATGCCCAGTGTGACGAAGTACAAAGTCATGCAGAGAAGAACCAAGTAAGAGATCTTTTTAAGAAAATCAAAGAGATAGTAAAAGATTTCAAGCCAAAAACATGGGCGATTGAGGACAAAAATGGAATGTTGCTAACCGACAAAAAGCAAATAACAGAGAGATGGAGAGAATACTGTGAGGAACTGTATTTTGACGAGCAAATAAACGACCAACAACGACAAATCAATAACACAGATAGAGAACCGGAGATACTCAAAAGCGAAGTAGAAGATGCTATTAAAAAACTAAAAAATAATAAGGCACCAGGTATTGATGAAGTCACTGGGGAAATTCTTAAGGAACTGGGTGACGAGGCAGTTAATATCATACTAAATATGTAATCTCATATGGGAGACCGGAATTTGGCCTAAAGACTGGACAACATCGGTTATGATCCCACTCCACAAGAAAGGCTCCACCAGAAAATGTAATAACTATCGCACACTCTCTTTGATATCACACACTAGCAAAGTGTTGTTACATATTATAAATAATCGGCTAAGGCACTACGTGGACAATGAAATAGCAACAGAACAGGCGGGTTTTGTAAAGGGTAGAGGCACCCGAAATCAAATTGTCAACATTAGACAAATGATAGAAAAATGCCGCGAATATAATGTCCCTATGGTGATGTGCTTTATAGACTATAACAAGGCCTTCGACTTTGTCAACTGGAGTAGGTTATGGGAAATACTCAACAAAATGGGTGTTCCAGATCACTTAATCAACCTAATAAAAAATCTTTACTTGGGGAGCACCGCTGTAGTCAAGATAGAAGATATGATGAGTAAAGACTTCCATCCACAAAGAGGTGTGAGGCAAGAATGCATTTTATCTGCCACACTATTTAACATCTATGGCGAAGCCATAATGAGAAATTGTCTAGACGAGTGGGAGGGTGGAATTCTTGTTGGGGGAGAAAAAATAAGCAACCTACGCTACGCTGACGACACCACCATCTTTGCTGCGACAGAGGAAGAAATGGCGACCCTCTTGAGCAGAATAGAGCAAGAAAGTGCAAAGTTTGGGCTTACAATAAATAAAACCAAAACAAAATTAATGATAGTGGACAAACTTAACGTCGTAAGCAGAACCCATCTGCTTGACGATCTTGAAAGAGTAAACAACTTTGTATATTTAGGATCAACAATAAGTAACATGGGCGGATGCGTAGAGGAAGTCAAGAGAAGAATAGCCATGGCCAAAAGTGCGATGCTGAGACTTACCAAAATATGGAAAAGCTCATACATAACCAGAAAAACTAAAATGAACTTGATTCGAACCTTGGTCTTTCCAGTCTTTTCATATGGCTCAGAGTCGTGGACACTCAGAGATAAAGAACGAAAGTATATTGACTCCTTTGAAATGTGGTGCTACAGGAGAATGCTTCGTATTCCCTGGACAGCGAGAAGAAAAAACCAATCGATATTGGAAGAGCTCAATATAACCACTAGACTATCATCACTATGCATGAAGAGAGTTCTGCAATATTTTGGACACATAGCTAGAAGACCAGATAATAATATAGACAAGCTTATAGTGATGGGTGAGGTCCAGGGAAAAAGAAGTAGAGGTCGATCTCCTATGAGATGGTCAGATCAAATAAGACAAATAACATCGCAACCACTCCACGTATCATTTCACCAGGCGGAAGATCGTGTAATATGGAGGAACACGGTAGAAAAAGGAATAGAGGCATTCCAAAGAGGTCACGACCCTCATAATTGAGGAAACGAACAGAGAGAGAGAGAACAATACACGGTCATCTCATTGCCCTGGGAGCAGAGACGGACTTATAATTGAGGATTTCTTTAGCGGTCAGTATCTTGTTTTCTCCAAATATTTCATTTATATGTTACTGGGAAACAACACTTATTTTGGCGAGTACTATCCGCTGTGTGAAAAAAAGTCCCAACTTATGAAACACCCTGTATTATTTGTTAATATTTTATGCTCTTCAAAGATGTATTCATGAAAATACAGTCCATTTTCCATGCCTTAATAATAATCTATCAAAACAGGCAGGCCAGCGATAAAATACTCGTGTTTCTAAAAGCCAACAAATGATGATGTTGAATGACATGTCAATGAGGGTTCACGAGAAACGAGTACTTTTCCACGTTTCAACATAAATGGCCACGCACGAGCAACATTTTTACTTCCGACATGCATGTAGTTTAATTATAATTGACCTATTCAGAATTGAAAGGGGCATATATTGCGCCAGTGGTAAATATTTTGATTGGAGTTAAATATAGGCTGGACGTGTCATTACCGGTGCCGCATGTATATATGTACGTGTGTCCATTTGAATATTTAGAAAACGTGAATACAACTCTTGCTTTGATGTCTTTATTTGGCGCTTGGAGCTCTAAATTGGGAAAATCCACTTCAACTGCGGGCACTATCTTTTTGGTTGATATAGTTGAAGCTATATACCGTCATGTTTCAACTATTATGATCTAAATCATGAGTTCGACAAGTTGCATGATTCAATAGGAGCTAATGGCACGGGCAGCAGTAATTCGGATCCTCTTCAAAAAATTCTTCTTCGGAAAGCTGCTCTACAAAAAGTCTACACAGTACTATTGCGAAATCGGTGATTTCTTATAGAAATACAGGTATAGGGTATATCTGGGTCAAATCACTGAAAAGTTAGTTGAGGCTCTCGTAAATGTCTGATGATAAGTCACCATCGACCCAATTTAAGGAGTTTGATATTTCGGCAAGGTAGTCATCCAATCATGCAAGCCCAGCACCTAAGTGCAGTCAGACTGGTGGGACGTATAACCAGAAAACACGAGAACTGAACTGAATAATACATTGTCATGTAATAGAGCCGGTACCCCTCATAGCACTGACCCATACTTTTAAATACATACTCATTTGTCTAATGTATAATCTAAAAGCTGTACGGTGTATTATTGGGTTATTTTGATTCACTAATATTGTTCATTGTAAACCTGGCTTTTACAGTTAGTACAATCTAGGCTGCTCCTTACTTTTAAGGAATCACCTGCGGATTACATAATAAGGAAAATTGTATAATTTTTGTTAATTCCTGTTTCAAGAAACATCACTTTACATATAATATAATGTAATATAATATATATTTCATGGATCAATACACATTATTGCAGTAATTAAATTCAAATTAATATGTATCTCCTATCTCATCGCAATCCTCTATTATCCAAACCACCCGACCCGATGCTCGCGTTGTGAACAAAATTAAACCATGAAGTGTTTGAATACCAATCTCAATTACCAAAAATTATATGTAGAGATAGAGATACTTGGCATGCAGAGGCTTTACGCAGCACTGTTCTATTATCGACCCCTATCTCAGTTTCCGCTAAACACGAAGTTTTACCGTTTATACGACATGTTACTTAACTACCGCCCCAATAATTATTCTTTTGAGTTATTCATATGGCGCCTTCTGTGTTTTTTTATTATAGAGGGTTTAGGAAATCAGCTTGCGCGCAAGGACAGAAGTACTCGAAAGTGTGAGAGAGGTTAAGCTCGCCCGACGTTGAACCATCTTGAGTCCTTTGATAGCATGTCCAATGGACCATACGAGATGTCGCTACGGTCCGACCGGCTAAAACCCGTTCTCTCTCCTTACCTCCTCTATCTCATCCGCTTCTCGTTACCTCGGAACTGTCAAGCGGTTGACACATCTTCAAGGCAACGGGCTGCCTCTACTTCCTATATCATGTTTTCTCTCTACTTTTGTCGTAGGGATTAGAAGTTCAATAACCTATCTCCTCACCTACATACCTCAACCTCAACCTGTCTTCGTCTCTTTTTCTGTTCATGACCTGTTGCTGACCATTTTTCCGACCAAGTTTTGCGCGTTCAGGATGTTTTCAAATTTATCCTGCAGTTCAGCTCTCCTTGCCGCCCACCTCTCGCATATCAATATGGTATGCTATGGGATATCTTCAGCCCCACAATAGCCACATTAGCTGGTCAGCATGATGCTCATTTTTTTAGTATGGGTCCCGAAGTGCCGGTGACCTGTCAAGAGCTGCGTTAGGAAGTAGTCTAGGATCGTCATTTGACCCAACTCCTCAAATAACAACAAGTGCATTGAATCAGCGTCTTCCGTTGAGGCAGTAGACTATTTTTGGATCTTCCTCACATACTTCTTTAGCCATCTTACTATAATAATAAAGCGTTTATTGCTCAACAGTAATAAAACCATTTACAGAGCAACATAGTTATTCGATTCAGCGTTCCCTCCTAGCTTAACCTAAACCTAAATGAAATTTTTTTACATAATGATAGTTTAGTTTCATATTATCACTACACTACGAAAAATAATATAAGATAAAAAAATAGAAACATAGCTGACAAATGGGTTAGAGATGAGACTTTGTTTTGTTTTTAACATCAATAAGACTACTCGAATTTAGATCGCATATCTCTGAGATTTCATTTGCTTTCCTGCACATAAACTCTATTTTAGATTTATATAGTAAATTAGTCTGCGCCCTCTTACAATGAAATGTGACATCTTGCCTAGACGTAAGTCTTGGAACAGAAAAATTAATCTGTGAAAATAATTCAGAGCAGTCAATTTTGTTGTTCAACAATTTGTATAGAAATAATACTGCTAACTGGCTTCTCCTTTTTTCTAAAGACATCACACCTAATCTTGCTACTATGACTGCAATATATTCACAAATGCTTTGATATTTACATTACTGACTAGTACCTATACAGGGTCTTGAAAGTCGCGCACATAGTTTCTGGGATCAAAAAAGAAATACATTCTCAAATCGATGTTTTGAGCAAAGTAGTTAATTAGTAATTAATAAATAAAAGTAGCCAATCAGAGGCGTACTACATAGAGAGTGAGTGTGCAAGCAGTAGGAGACTGAAAGCGAAACTCGCAGAGACAGCTCAATCAGTAGACCGGACAAACGTCAGGCTGACTGACGGGTGAGTATGTAAAGTTTAGCTCAGGCCTCTACTGAAACTGTGGTCGGGTTAACCCGATCAGTTGGATCACTGGTCCTGACGTTCGGAAAGTGATCTGGGATCGGCCAGAAATAGGGTAGTTCACTCTTGTGCAGTGAGTGATTGCGATCGGATGATTCACATCAGTAGCTGCTTCACTTTACCATCTGTTTTTTATTGTTAAACCAACTTTTTCGTTGTTCGATGTCCGTTAAATTCATGGAATCATAGATCCCACTTGACAGCTGTTTGACATATAACTGATCTATCCGGACCAGATCAGTGTTTCCGTAAAGGCAGCTAGTGGAATATTGTTAACATGGCTCGTTATACGGCTGCTGATTACATTGAGATGCTCACTCCTTACGGAGAGTATAACTGTAGCGCTGATGCGAGTGTTACTATTACAGAGTCACCCTATATGTTCTGAAAAATGGAAAACAGCATATTGTTAACTTCTGGTTGGAAATAACAACACCATATTCTATAAAATAATGTAAATTTCATAAATCAATACATAAATCGATACAGTTGCATGCATGGTAATTAAACACAAATATGTATGTACTGGAATTGCGTCGCAATAGTATATTACACAACTCAATATTTCAAGGTGATGTACGCGTTCTGAATGAAGTTGAATCATGGAATATTTAGAATACCTATCTCAATCACTAAAAATTATATTTAGAGTGTTCTGTATCAGATATGCTGGGAGTATCCTGATTTCCTATACGCGCGTAATCTCAGTAACTATTTTACCGACTGTGATGAAATTCGGGGAGCGATTTGGGTAAAAGGAATTAGAGGGTAGAACTACAAATTTATATGTATTTTTCGATTGTATTCTGTAGTTTACCTGTGGACTGTTATCGGTCAATTTTGATATCATTTTACTTCCCGCACCGATAGGTGAGGGGAGTATTGTGATCGCGAAAATTTTCGATTTTAAGATAACACGCTTGTCTCTCTGTCTGTGTGTATATTGGTGTTCTTCTAGCCTCGTAACCGCTGCATAAATTGTGATGAAATTTGGGCAACGATATTCTGGGGGGCCGTAGTAGGTAATGTTCCGATAATTTTGGAAATCGGTGCATCGGCGGCGTCTGTTGGACATGACATCAGAGGACTCAATGTCGAGCGGGCAGACTCTCTCTCGCACTTCCGGGTGTGCGAGTGCTTTTGTTCTTGCGATCAAGCCGATTTCATAAACTCTCTAGATATGATAAAAAACAACTACTTGGTGCTGGCGCTGTGAACCAGTACTTCAGCAACTAAAAGTTTACCGACAGATTTCAAACTAGCAACACAGCAACGTAGGTTAAAATACACTTATTTTGAGCAAGGGAATACGTGGTAGGGACACACATTCTATTTTTATATTTTAATGACACTGAACTGTTTTCGTGGAGCAGTTGGAAGACGCCCATAATATCCGATGGTTTTGTTGCAGATCGAACAAACTCAAACCGTTCTGGCTATCCATCACCGAAAAGGAAACGCTGCCGGTGCTGGACTTTCTGTCGGCCGCCCTCCTTTCGGCGGAGTACGACCGAGCCCTAAGCCGAGCCCTGGCGATGGCCGAATGTCCTGTGGTGCCCTTTTTCGGCGCCTTTCTCAGAGAGCTGCGAGAGATCCTGGCAGCTGGAGGGCACGAAGGAGGCGAAACATCAGCCGCACAGACTGGATCGCCCCTTGGGAAGCCGCCCAAGCACGCTCATGCCACTCGGTCAATGGCGGAACAGCAGAGGCAAGTGGTAGGTGAGAGAAACGTTATTAATGCTAGTATTGTAAAAACGTACGAAATATACCCAGCAGTACTTTTATGGCCTAATTTCTTAAAAGGGTAGCCTCCTTTAATGGCCAGAAGCATGTTATACAGGATGGCGCAGAGGAAATGCATGTTTTTCAGGTAAGCATAACGTTTTGTACGTTGAAGATATACATGTTTTAATTAAAGCTGCATGAAGTAATAATAGTGCACTTCAGAATCACTTAGGAAAGTAATGTATCAAGTGTCGTTCTGCTTCGCAGTTGCACATCTCCAACCACATGTGATTTCCAATTTCCTTGTCCCCCATAAGCTCCCTAGTCTTAGCTGCATGCGACTTCTTTTTTTAGTGTTACTGTGTTACCCTAAGCCTAGAGTAAATACCAACAAAACCCTTACGACCCAAGAAGTGAAAACTGCTATCCTTAAAAAGAGTACCAGAAGAAATGGTTTTATGCGTCATGCACAGCTTTCAGGAGCAGTTGAAGATATGCAACCACGAAGCAGGACTACACTTGACTCACACTATTTCCCATTATTAATTGAAAAGGGCACTATTATCACTCTATTCAGCTGTACTTAAAACATGGATATCTTTAATGTGCAAAAAGTTATGCTTACGTGAAGAACATGCGTTTCTTCTACGCCACACTGTCGATATCAATTTTTTTGGTAGCTTGTTGAATAATTTGGGTCCGTAATTTGTGAAGGAGTGTTGTGTAAATGTTTAATGAGTAAGTTCTGTTTTAAAATCAAGGTTAACTTTCGACCGGGTATCTCTCATATAACTGATGGTAAATTTATTTTGATCATGAAACATTCTATTTAAACAGCTGTAAACATATAGCAAATGTACATTTAGTAATTTAGATTCATTGAATAGTTCTTCAGTTGTTTTTTTTTCAAGATCTTCTTCAGTATTATATTTTGAGCAACTTGTAGCGATGAAATTGTTGATTTGAAGGCTGCAGACCAAACAGGAATGCAGTATCTGATAATAGATTCTACAAGGGCTGTATATAGAATCATTAAATTTTTTCTTGATCGGATGTCACGTAATTCATAAAACTTATGCATTAGACTTCTCAAACGTTTGGAGACATACTTAATATGATCCCCTCATTTTTAATGGTGATCTATCATGATTCCTAAATATCTAAGTGATTTAGTTTTTTTTATTATGCTACAATCACACTGTTTGGTGTCATCACAAGATGGTTCATGTAATTTGATATCAATCTCTTTTGGTTGACCTATAATTGTAGGTGAAAATGTTATAAATTTAATTTTATTGATATTTAGGGAAAGTTTATTACTATTCAGCCAAGTATAAATTTTTTTCATATCAGATTCAGCAGTTGACTTCACAATTTCCCAAGAAGGACCTCTAAAAATAATAGCAGTATCATCTGCGTAGCATGTTATATGACCTAAAAAATTGTTTATCTTAGTGATACCATTAATATATATTAAGAAAAGACTAGGTCCTTCAACTGTACCCTGGGGTACCCCTATTTGTATTACCAATTCTGAACTAAAAGTGTTTCCTCTTTTCAGTCTTTGAATTCTGTGCGATAATTAATTAGTGATCAACTCTAAAGCAACTCCCCGAATGCCATAATAATTATTAAGTTTACCATTCATACCTGCTTCCTAACAATAGTACTTAAAAATACACGTGAAAATGAGGAAATAAAAATAATTTAACACAAGTCCAAATCAGATGAGTCGCTATCATTTCGGTTGATAATAATTGCATTCGGTCGCGTATTTAAAAATGATGACTCTACTTTTATTACAAGTTTAATGCTGTTTCGCTAATGCTGTTATTAATAGCACCTGATCTCTAATAAGATTTATAATTGCTCGATACTAATTCAATCGGATTAAAGATACAAAAATATGGTGGAAGCTTTAAAACTTCACGCCCACTACTTCGCTCCGTTAACGATATACTTTTTATCAAAGTTGTAGCTTTTTACTAATTTCGGTAACTGACTTTTTGTTTCAATATTTGGTGAAATTGTGGTACTTTATTTTGTAGGAAATTCAATAATCTCAGCTTTTTTAAACAAAGTGTTAGGTATTTTTTCCAAAAATCTCAAATTTCTATTTCTCTACCTTTTTACTCTTTCTATTTCTTAAATCACCGATTACTTAGTGCACGTTTCCGGATTACTTATGGTAATTTTCTAACTAAATCGAAGATAAGGTAGTCTGTTTTAAGAAAATGACATTGCGTGCAGTCCGAAAACAGTACAAGTAAACATGTAAACATTTTTTTGATAATTTGATATTGTGCGGAAATAATGATCTCAATTATAAGCTTTACTATTGAGATAACATTATTTCAGTAGTACCCTGGACAGAGAAGGATTGTTTAATATATAATCACGTATAACTGTAGTTTTGGGAGACTAACTTTTAAGACATTTGAGTGCCATAAAATTCACTGCCAGTTATATTTCGAACGTTGTTACCATATAAATAATAGGTCTGCCGAAAAACTATGTCAGTATTTAATAATAAGCATTATTTAGTTAATTTTTTTTTGTATTATTTGGTGATCCTATAGGACCAGGCAATCAACCTGACCGCTAACCATCAAACAGTATATAATTGTTTTCCCTCTAAATTTGACAGACCTTTGTACTTTATCGTACTGTACACGCTTAGCTTACTGTAAGCTGATTTCTTCCACCATATATTCACAAATTTCATAAGTCTGTTTCGAGACTAGGGACTGTTTAACTTGATAATATGCAAGCATCCTCCAATGAAGTTGAGCGTAGTTGTCAAATCTAGTGACATTGTTGGAATTATTTCATTTGATTCGTTCCATCAAAAAATTGGAAATAGCCGAGTTTAGGTCAGGCAAGATGTTTGCGTCCATATAGCACTTTCGTGTTCGCCCGGATTTGATTCATTCTATCTTTTTTTTTTTTGGTATACGGTTTAAGATGATATATTGGCTTAAAGACGTTCGGCTAGTAAACGAAGTTAAAACCCCTTACTCGTTATATCCTACATAACAAAAGTACATACACTGGATATCGAATCAATGGATATGTATATCCACAAATGAAGCAAGAATGTCCAATGGTTGTCTAATAGACATCAAAAAAATATACATTGCATGTACGTTTGTCGCGAACTTTCACATCCATGGCATATCCATAGAATGTCCATATAAACGTCTAATGTACATGCATAGCATCTGTAACGTAGTCCAGGTATGAACATGTATATTCATAATAAATACCATGTATATACTTACATACGAAAGTATATACACAGTACATACAATGAACATGTAAATCCACAAATGGAGCATGAACGTCTAATGGATGCAAAATAGACATAAACAAATTTACATTTCATCTACGTTTGACGTGAATTTACACATCCATGGTATATCCATTAAATGTACATTCATGTACTTTTAATGCACATGCATAGTGTATGAAAGTTCAATGTAGAGGCAGAAAGATAACTTTATACTTTCATTATGTATTGTTATTAATTCAATTTCTAGTTACAATAATAATACTTGGCAAAATCGATTACTATGACTCTCATCTCTTTCCTGTTGAACGGCATGTCTAAAACCACAAAGAAATCAAGGTTATAAAATTTTGTAGGTGGTTTGCTCCGCTTGCGACTTACCGTCAAACGCTGTATGCGAGTCTAATCCGTAGCCAGAAGAGAAGTAACATTGCACAATATTTCGCTCGATCAGGTAATCAGGCACAACTAGCACCAACACACACACGCTAACTACGACGAACGGCTAGAAATCAGCACTATGGCGGCACTAGCTGTCCTTCACGCAGGCATAAACTACTGGATGTATATATGATACATAGACCAACATCTTATGTACATATTCACCTATATATATACCTACGTGAATATACATAGTATATTACACTAGTGTATCTAGTGTATATCATTTTTCATATGTACATTTAACGTCCTATGAATATCCAAAATATACATGTTCAAACTGGAATATCTAATGTACATTCTGTGGATGTACATATCCATGTAGTGTTATTTGGGATTGTACGTGCTCATAAAATTGCAAATTTTATTCTTTAAAAGTAATAGCCATTATCAGATACAAATTGTATGGCTATATAACCCAACAAATAAAACTACAAGATTTTTTAATTAATTTTCAGAAGTGTACAACGGAATTAAATTTCATTAAGCAAATTCAGTATTGGCTGGAAAAACTCACGAAATTCGTTCAGTTGTGTCGGACATTCAATATACTTAAATCTCATATGGATAATTTACTAATACAATTATCAGTGGGCTAATTAAGGCAAATATACCTATTAGAACAGTTCCCTCTGCTTCTCACAGCCAGTTTTGTTTGTAAAACGAAAGGTCTTAGTCGTTTGTTTAAGTCATCAATATTTGCCTGTCTGCGATTGGAAAGTAAGAAAATGTGAGAGAAGTGTGCTCAAAGTTCATTTTCAGACGGTTGACTTGTAATACCGATGCCTAATTAAGTTACGTAGATATTTGGATATTGAACAAATGCTTTGAGATGGAGTTGTGAGCTGAGGAAAATAAAGTGTCTTGGCTTTTGATAAAGGAAGATTGATAGTATATGCGGAACATGATATCCAAAATATCTTTACTTCTGAACATTTGGTTCACAGAAAAATCGGAAAAATGAAGGGTACCGGCTGGATTCGAACCAGCGTCTCCGGCTATCTAGGCCGACGCGTTACCAACTACACTACGGTTGCCCATATTGCAACCAATTTACCGCGTCGACGACTTGATATCGAATCCGTCGACTTCCACCACTCCCCCGTATTTCTCTGCGCACCATGCATTTCAGTCATCCAGAGAGATCTAGTCGGCTGTTGGGTGAGTGTGAGTCTCTCACCGCTATTTGCTCGACAGCTCTCTTTCTTACTGAAACAACGACTACTCAGTCGGCCAGGATTTCGTGGAATGAAGGTGCTTGCTTACTCTGCAAGAGGGAGATAGATTCAAACATTTGGTCCACAGAAAAATCGGAAAAATGAAGGGTACCGGCTGGATTCGAACCAGCGTCTCCGGCATTCTAGGCCGACGCGTTACCAACTACACTACGGTCGTCCATATTGCAGCCGATATACCGCGTCGACGACTTGATATCGAATCCGTCGACCTCCACCACTCCCCGCATTTCTCTGCGAACCATGCATTTCAGTCATCCAGAGAGATCTAGTCGGCTGTTGGGTGAGTGTGAATCTCTCACCGCTATTTGCTAGACAGCTCTCTTTCTTACTGAAACAACGACTACTCAGTCGGCCAGGATTTCGTGGAATGCCCCGAATCTATCCTGGGTATTAGTAGATGTCGGTCTGGAGCAACATCCACTGTGAAAGAGCCTATCACCTGGTTACGATAAGGGCTAAGCCCCCGTTCACATCGGACGCGCCTCGCATGGAGCATCGCGCTTTGCTTACCGCCTAGCGTAAAGCGAGGGGAAACCAACCCATACATTTAGATGCAGCCGTTCACATCGAGCGCATAGCGCTGCGCTTACCGCCTAGCGTAAAGCGAGGGGAACCAACCCATACGTTTAGATGCAGCCGTTCACATCGGGCGCATAGCGTAGCGCTAAGCAAAGCACGATGCTCCAAGCGAGGCGCGTCCGATGTGAACACGGGCTAAGTGCTCCTGCACTAGCCCCGAATCCATCCTGGGTATTAGTAGATGTCAGGTCAGCATTGCCTTCGTTGAGGGAGCTTAAAATTAACTGACGAAAGCGGTCCAGGCAACGACGCTATAGCTTTTGAGCAAAGGCAGAGAATCGCCTAATTTTTTTTTTTTTTTTTTGGGACTGTCACAGGCCATTACTGGCTCAGTGGATATTTATCACTAAGGAAATTATATTTATCACTAAGTAAGTTAGTAAAAAGTCCCAGCTGATCCAGATGCTGGGAAGAATAGCACTGGTCAGGCATACTGACCTTAATAAAAAGTTCTGGAATGTTCAACAAGGAGGTGATGTCGAAGAGGCCATGAAGTTTTTAGTATTGGTTCTGTTAAGTCGTCGAAAAGGATCTGAGGTGACCTTCTTGTCTGGCTTCGGCACGCCCATCACTATTATGACTACTACAACCATTTATGTGCTTTGTCGTTTTCAGTTTGACGATAAATTGTTTAGAAGTTAAATAGGATAGAGCTTTGTTTTTAAGATATTTCAATTTCCTAAACTAGTTCTGTGATCGTCCATTTGTTCCACGGTCTTTCACACTCCTTCTGATAAATGCCATCTTTGAAATGGACTTTACTTACGTCTCGTCCTCCTCTGGCATTTTTCGAAGTATACAACTTTGATAAATATTAATGTTTAATGGAATTGTTTGATAGCTGTTGTCAAGAAATCCCACCTTAAGAACCGACACTGATGCTTGTGACGTCATCATCATAGTCACAATGTCTTAACAGACATGTTGTGAACTCGCAAAATGCGTTAAGTCGGAGCTAGAGTATTGCCGACACGAATATGATCAATAGTTTTGAGAACTGTAGCTCGCCATCGTTCGCAATTTACTGTCAGTTCAGTGGCGCTCTTGATACTCATATATAGCAACTGCTTCGTCGTATCCACCCAGCGTCTAGGGGAACGGCCACGGCGCCGCCCACTCGGGGCGTGACCCTGAACTACAAGTTTCTCCATATTATCGCTTCTGTGAATATGTCCGAAGAATGTAAGCATTCTCATCGTAGCAATGGAGATAACTGTGTACTTATTTAACAATATCTGTCATGTACTTATTCTGATAATTATTCTAATAATTGACGGATAAAAACATAGTTAACAAAAAAGGTGTATAAGTACCTGAAAAGGCTAGTCTTCAAGACATCCACAACTCAGATATCCTTGGACACAGTTTTATGTTTGTTCCTTACTAACTTCCTGACGGTAAAATCTGAAATCTTAAAAAACACAGAGAATTGCATTCGTACTGTGGGCAAATCCAAAAATGAAAGCCAGTAATGCATCAGCATCTTAGGAACACGATACTGTGTACTGTGAATCGTATGAATGAATACTGTTACATACAGACTGTAATCCCAAGTTCAGACAAAACGGTACCTCACATCCAGGATCCAAAGGCAACCATAACAAACCAGAAAAACGTATGGCTGACTCTTTGGTTTCGAGGTATACCTAACCAGGCTTAGTCACAGTTAACTGATGAATGAGAAATGTCATTAACATTCAACTTTGTATAGGCAAATTTCCAGATTTGCTTATGATTTGTTACGGGATATCAAATGTCTGATCTTAGAATTGCGATCTGTGTGTCAGATTATTTATTCATAAAATCAGTGTCGTGACCCTGAGATGCGGATATATTACTTGCTCTCACTTTCGATCTGTCAACAATGCGAATGCTATAAACTATGTGTTCCTGAAGACTTCAGAATCAACATTGGTCAAGAAGTTAGTTAACAAAAAAGAAGGTTTCTTCTAGAATAACATTAAAATAGTGTCAGTCAAGATAAATTGTTATCAAATTTGATAAAACTCACAGCTCACAGAGGTGGTTAAACGTACGTAAGGTCTATTTCAAATATCATGTGGATACGCTAGTAAAAAATGGTGGAACCCATAGCGGCAATAAATAACCACCTGTGGGTGAATTCTGTATCTAAGCGAAGCGACAGCGAAGCGATAGCGCCATTCTTCCAACACTTTCGCTCGTTTCGGTATTCCATAAATGTCTTCGTTCCGACTGAGGCATAACGAACGCAGACCAATAAGCGGTATAAGCGATAGCGAAAGATTTTGGAGCTCGTTTGTCAAGTTTTGACGTTATTATTGCAGTGATTATTGCGGTGTGTCAAAGTGACAATTTGCTTAAATTTATTTGTGTACTTAATTAAAAATCAGTGAATCAAAGAGAAAAAACTAATACTTCGCAATGGTTGGCATTGCTGTGCGACGATTCTGTAACTCTAAGCGAAGCGATATCGAAGTGTTAGCGACATTCTTCCAACACTCTCGCTCGTTCGGTATTCCATAAATTTCTTCGTTCCGACTCAGATATAACGAACGCAGACGAACGTTATAAGCGATAGCGAAATAACTTAGATCTCGTTTGTCAACTTTTGATGTTATTATTGCTGTTTGTCAAAGTGACAATTCGCTTAAATTTATTTGTATAGTTAATTACAGCAATGAACCGAAGAGAAAAAGCTCGATAAAAAGCTAATTCTTCGCAATGGTCGGTATTGCTGGATTTTGCGGAGTCTCTCCCGAAAGCGTAACGAAGCGTTAAACTTTGCTTATGGAGTGCCGTCCAAAATCGTTTTCGTAAATGATTAGCTTCGCTTTCGTCTGCTTTCGTTACTATAGCGAAAGTTACAGGATCGCAACACTGGATTTTGCAGAGTCTCATCGAGATATATTTAAGCCAACTCGTGAAAGCTCGTGAGTCATCGAGCTTTATACCGAAAGAGTAACGAAGCGTTAAACTTTCATTATGGAATGCCGTCAAAAATCGTTTTCGTAAATGATTAGCTTCGCTCTCGTCTGCTTTCGTTACTACAGCGAAAGTTACAAAATCTACCCACTGGTTTCTATCGCATAAGAAATTTCTCATTATTTTTGTTTTAATTTTCTCTCACAGTTCATATCGGACTACGACGGTGAAGATCACCACTTCACAACAGTGGGGCCTGGAGGATTGATCAACTTAGAGAAGATATACCGTACGCAGGCAGTCATGGACCATATCTCATTGTGCCATCAACATTACCACACCCGAAATAGACTGAGTCCAACAGATAGTCTCATCGAATACCTCAAGTAAGTAATTCAAAATATTGATAGATCTGTATTGTGTAAGGCTTTCGCGGCCATCGTCCAATAAATTTGTGGTTCTTGAGCTTTTAGGCCGGCGTCGTTTAGCGTTCAGGCTTGCCGTTTCACCACCACGGGTGGATGGCATCTTCAGAAGCTATTTCACTTCGGCGACTTCCAAAATACTCAGTGAAACAGCTTCTGAAGATGCTATCCACTCGTGGTGGTGAAACGTTAAGCCTAAACGCTCAACGACGCCGGCCTAAAAGTACAAGAACTGCAAATTCATTATTGATAGATCTGCTTACTATTCCGTATACACATACCAACTTAAGAATGAGATACTTCAAGACCTCTTGAAATATTTTTGGGAAAGTTGAGCCCCCTGGGTTTATTTTTGCGAAAGTTGAGCCCTTCTGGCCACCGACGTATAATTTTTACTTTTGGTAGTATACAGAGATATATTTTTTCAATGCAGGGTAGTCCAAAGTTTATACTTTTTTCTCGAAAACTGAAATATGATCGAGATACAGGATCAAAAAAGTAAATCTGCGCTTTTGTATCAAGACGTACCTACTTAATATATTTATGTTGGTTTTCGCTCGGATTTTTGACTTGTCGATAAGGCATTGTGTCTGTCAAGTAGTGCACTAGTTGTTTTCAGTTTACCATAGTTAATCTAAAATTGGTAAATAATAAAACTTGTTTCATAATAATGTACCACTCTTAGGATTTACCAATTTTAAATCAACATCGATAAACAGAAAGTGACTGCTGCATTGTCTGACAGGTACATTAGTAAATCAGTTTGATAAAAATCCAAGCAAAAACAATATAAACAGACTAGGTGTGTCTTGATACATAAGCCCAGATATATATTTTTTATTCTGTATCTCGCTTATTTTTTATTTTTCTGAAAAAGGTGTTTTGAGAGAGTTGGTTATTTTAACGACTTCTATATACACTTAAAAAAAGTATCTTCTGAGGGCTCACCCCGTATGATTTTTGTTCAAAATAAATTAGGTTGATTTACGAAGAATTTGAGGAGAATTGTTAAAACGGTAAAAATACCATCAGTTTTGTCACTGGTCCAGTAAGTCAGCGCGCATTACACCGAAAAGATCTATACTTTCCCGTATCCTTGTTGTATCTATATGGATCTACAAGTGTTATCTTAGAAGTACACGAACTAACAAAGATAGTAGAAAGTTGGACATAATTATATTTATTTATCAACATAATCCTCTTTCATCTAAGAGGATTGTCCAAAAAATACGCGACGGAGAAAGCACAAAGATGTGTAAAGAAGTATATTTATGTTTCAACATAATGTCCTCTTAGCACTTTTCTCATCGATGCTCAATAAATTTGATACTCTTATTATAATAAGAACTGTCTTGCTGTTTAAAATAGCTATTAAATTGCCATCGTCATTTCTTCATTTTTGGAGGAGTTGCAGATTGTACTAATGTATTTTTTATAACTCAAGGATTTTAATCTGTGGATACGCTTATAGGTCTGATGTATGTCGTATTCCTAAATAGTGGAATAAATAAGTAAACAAACAAGTAAGTAAATAAATTCAGCTTAAAGTGGCCCTATGTATCGAAGACGGAAGACACAAAAAAGCTCTCTTTAGTCAAATAATCCATACAGCTTCGATGTGAGAAATTATATTACATGGTTTGTGGAAGTGCAGCATGAGCATATTCTTTCAAAGATTTTTGTGAGCTTATTTTGTAATGATTTTTTAAACACATTAGTGTTACTGTACGTATTACGTATTACGTATTTTCGTTGCAGATCTACGTCAACAGGTGAAAACCGTGTTCTGTTTGCATCACCCCCCCAAAAGAATGAACTGGAAGCAGAGTACGAATGCGACGTTGACGACTACCACCCTGTACAACCCCTAGTTCATGATCACGGGGTCAGCTTCGTTTGTCTGACCTCGGCTATCACTAAAATCGATCAACACATTATACAGGTTAGTAATGTCAGTCTTTTAGCTTCATTGAGGATGCGCATAAAAATACGAACATGTCTGTTGCATGCCGAAGGCTGTAGCTTATGGTGACATCGGATTTAATATAAGGTCGAACAACTGGGCGCATTTTCATAAAATAGTTACAAAAGAGGAGGATTTGGTTACTGAAATCAATGAAACCAGGTGATGACTGATATTATTTTTTAACGTAGCGTTGTGTGTTGTGTGTAAGACAGACACGATTGTATTTTTTTATAACTGAGCAGACCGCGTAGGCAGAGCCTAAATACCAGAGTACCGCGGCTGCTGTGAAAGGGTTATGTTTAGGGAAAGTTTGTTAACGCGGGATTTGAATGGTCCAATACCCGCAGGCCCAATAAATACATCTTCTGGCAGTCCATTCCAAGCCTTGGACACCCTGGGAATAAATGTGCGGTTGTACCGCTCGGTTTTTGATGTATGAAGAACGACCGCCTTAGAATGAGATGCAGCGGTCGCGCAGGTGCATCTGATAGGAGCGGTGAGCGGCGCAACGATAGAAGATAGCTCAGAGGGACAGATTCCGTTTGAATATCGGTAGAAGAGTGAGAGGTCACCAACAACACGCCGGTGAGAAAGTGGCTGGAGGTGGCCCGTTAAGGCCGGGTCGCCAGTTAGTCAAATTGCCCTTCTCTGGACGACATCTAGTATAGACATGGTAGTAGAGGCAGCAGCTCCCCAGACGTGAGAGCAATACTCCAGTCCAGGTCTTATCTGGGCTCTATATAGCGTGAGGAGGTTACATAGTGAGAAGTACTTTCTGGCTCTAAATAGGTACCCAAACTTTTTACCAGCAGCTGTTGCAATTGACGCAACGTGTTCGTGCCAGATCAGATTTTCTGTAATGTTGACTCCTAACAGCTTGAATGAGTGACTCCTTGGCAGAGCCCGGTTGTTCATTAGAACTTGGTGTTGGTATTGATGATTTACAAATATAAGTATGTAGTAATCAATATAGACAGAATACTCGATCTCAATCAGATAAGGCCTGCACGTCAAAATCTAGTATATGGAATAACAAGAAGGGAATTGAAATTGATTCCTTAGGGCATATCAACCTCAAGTCTGCGTGGAGATTGTCACGGCTAGGTATTCCTTGGGCATTTCAAGTGATTCGGGTACGACCGTTTAGTGAGTTTCGCGGCGATCCGCAGCCTTAGGTTGTGGTTACAGTGTAAGCGAACACTTGTTCGCGCGATCTCTCTCGAATTAGCGCGAACTTGCGCGAAGGAGACAAATACACAAAAACAACTGTAGGTGGTTACAGTAGAAGCGAATTAGTCGCGCGAATCGCTGCTTCTCGCTGGCAGTTCAACTGGTTTTTTTTTCAAGCGAATACAAGCAATCTACAAGCATCCTATGCATTTGTTTTCTTTTGAAATATTAAATATAGATTGTGAAAAACTGATTTTGTTGCTGTTTGATAGGAAACCTTTGTGTGGGACCAAAAATGTAAAGGGTATCATAATCGCGATAGATCACGGAAACCTTGAGAAGAAGTAGCAGTCGAATTATTAAGTGTTAAGTGGTGGTTTTCGAATACTTCGTTTACCCATATCTGCCTACTCTTTCTCGATCGAAGAAGGGACAACTTTAAAAACGGGCTTTCACTTGAATAACACTCTTCTTCCACACCCATATTGGTTTTTAACTCACAACTATACGTAGTACTTCATTAAACTAAACGATTTCAGCTTTAAATCGCGCGAACACAGATGAAAGCAGAAACCACTAACGGTTCGCGCGAATTCGAGAGAAATCGCGCGAAGGCTCGTTTGCGCGAAGTCGCTTGCACTGTAACCACAACCTTAGTCATTCTTGCGATATCAGACACTTGAGAACATTTGCTTCTGGAACAGTAGATTCTTGTGGACTTTCTGTAGCTTTAAAAAAGTACTTCCATTCAGAGCATTATCCCACAGTAGTGTCAATATTTCTGAAGCTTGGATCTCTCTGCTTGTCCAAATGTAGGCCAGAATATATAAGCTTCTAAAATATGAAGATAAATAGGATATTCTAACAACTTATAGCTCAGTTCGGGACTTGCAACGGACTATAGAGAGTAGGAGAGTAGTTCGTTTGTTGAATAGTTTGATGTGTGCTATATCACAAGATGAGGAATACAAACACAAAAAAAGGGAATTTAGCATTTTTACAATTTTTTTTATCTTCAAAATCATCGAAACTCAATATAGAAAGGTGCTCATAGGGAAAAGAAATAGCTCAAACAGACTCTAGCAGAAGGTGACACCGACGCGGGCACCATTTAGGCAAATGCGACTTCATTTAATAAAAATTCTGGCTCCTTCCAAAAAGATAGCTGTTCCAGAATATTGGTTATAGAACCATAGATATTATATAAGTTGTATCCAGCAGGAAGCGCCTCTATGAAAAAAATTGTGGCTCTAGTAAAAATTTATTCACAACAGAAAGTTGCCTGCTTAAACATCTCACAAATAGATGCTTAGAGAGGAAGTTACGAACTATCATTTAATGAAGCTAGAGATGGGACATATAGAAGAACTAAGAAATTTGAATTATAAGAAAACGGTTCCTAAAGATGAAACAAAGTATTGATTTATCCACATACAAAAATACACAATACAATATACAACATAAAATGAGCTGTCAAAATGGGTGAAGGCACAGAGTTAACATCTCTAGAGGAAGCCTAATTTGAATATTGGCCAGCCAACATCTATAGCGCTATTGCCACTCTACGTTGGCTTAAGGACCTTTCAGTTTCTTCAAAATCTGGCAGTTTCCGTAGTTTGAACACATGTTCCTCAAAGTATTTAACTGGATATTTAACTATACATTCCAATATACTTGCAATGTAACTGATTTACATGAAGATAATTTGTATTCATTTAACGAAATCTCAAAAATGGTAAATTTCATAGCGGAATGTCGCAATAACTTCTAATATGTCGTAAATCTGGCAACCACCAAATCGGCGTCCCCTAAAGCTGTCACGTGGCTGTCATTGTAATTGTGGCTATTGCGTATGTCGAGATTTTTGTTGTTTTAATGTATATTTGAGTGACTTTGTGACTATTTGTGGTGTGAATTAAATTATTTATGAACAACATTGTCATAATTGCATGATGGGGCGAAATAAAAAGTGCATAGTTTGCTGCAATAGCGACGAATCGGTGAACACCACTTATCATAGATTAGTATAGGTTTTGTTTTGGTTTTCAGTGGCGTAAAATATGGGGAAGCACTTCATGGTAATAATAAATTATCAACTGTTACAATCAAATTATAATAAGAGTAACTCTCTAAGTATAGCTAAATACCAATAATAATAGTACCAGCTTGTAACATCACAGTAATAATTGAAGCTATTAATAAACATCCAATTTTAATATTAAGTCGTACGCCACTGGGAATGCCCTCAACCTGTCAAAATTTCCATTACATGTTGGCTGGTCAGCGACCTGTGCATTTTGTTGTTTACATTCCCTCTAGAGATGTTAACTCTGTGGGTGAAGGTTTACCCTAAGCCACCCCATACCTCTCTATGCCTACATGTACCAACCGCGCCCATATTTTTCGCAGCCCCATCATACCTGCATAAGTTGTCAAATAGTTTTCTGAACTCCATATACGATTGTTATCGTTTGTTTATCGAATGAGACGTGCGCATAAAGAGGGTCATACAACATGACTTATCGAAAAAGTCATTATTTTATTCATTTATTTGTAGACATTCTTTTAACTTTTCACTTTGTAAACAGATGTTATCTAGTTGGGTGTACCAGGTGTATATCTATTGAATAAGGGATCGACTAAAGACGCCTATTGTGGCTATTTTACTTGGAAGGCATCTAGGTTTTACCAGACACTACTGATTCCTCTACGAATGTAAACATTTAGTGCTATCGGATTACTGCAGAAAGAAAATTTGTCCATCGAGAGAGATTTCTATTGGTTCCTTCAGAAAACATTTTGCTGGCTCCACTTCACCAAAAATTGATAACACCCTATAGGCCAGTGCCGAAGCCTTCAAAAATAATAAAAAGTGAAAAAAAAATTACAGTAGGATGAAACCCATCAGAAAAAGAAGGGAATATGATAAGAATGAAAGGAAAAATAAATTACGGTCGATTCGAGATCGGGAAGTGGGAGGGGGTGAGTTTTTAAGGGTAGAAAATGGTTTATCTTGATTTCTGGCAAAACTACACGTCCTATGGAAAAAAGTTAAATGGCAAAGTTGTAGGTAATAAAAAGGTCTACAACTTTTGTATTTTCAATTTTTTCACATAACCTCAAAATGTTGGTGAAAAATTCAAAAAACCAAGTTTTTGGTCTTTTATTTTTATCTTTTTCAAAAAAAATAATTTTTTTACGAAATTTGGTGAAAACTTATCTTATTATGTTCCAAATACACTGTAATTTATTTGATTTAAAATATTTATTTTTTCGCCTTATTTGACCTTAAGATCAAAAATGCACCCCAATCTTCAATCGAAAATTCTCGCATCAAAATATCAGCTTTTTTCAAAAAGTTTGGGAGCGTTTCGTTCGTTGAAATCTCTATTTTCTGATGGTGTGAAAAAAAATATACATTACTATAGAAAATCTTCTCAGAAAATGCAAAAAACTGAAAAAAAAGTCAAATTCGAAAATTTTGTTTACTTACTATGTACAATTTTGAGCTATTTATTAAAATTTACACTTATTTACTTAAAAAACGTGAGATTGTATGTTACATTGATAAACGAAAAAATTGCAAATTGGAATATGCTACTATAATTAACAAACAAATAAGTTAATATTTAATAAGACATCTACAATATTTTGAAAAAGTCGTAGAATCTTCTTTAAATAATATTTGTAGATGCCTATTTATTGCTGTTGTAAGATAATTTATATACCTGAGTGACATACGGTGAATGTTAGCCCATTGTAAGGTATTTCATGGAGAAGTGGGGACGGACTTAGCAGGGTCTGGGCCTTACTACATACCTGCTATTTCGTAGCAGCTGTAAAACCGTTAGTCAGTGGTCATGGGTAACGCAGACAAATTAAATACGCTGATACTATAACGCTGGCGCACTTCCTTGTATCAACGCAATGCGTTAACTCAAATGCGCTATGATACACGATACAGTTGAGAGCCAGACCGAAAATAATATTGGAGACGAAGATGATTGTCTTGAAAATTTCGACGATCAACTAGAGATAGAAAGGTTTATCGAATCTAACGATGAAGAAATGCCTTCAAAGAGACAAAATCTAATGAATAACTAATGGGAATTTCAGATAAGATATTTATAAATGACAAGATTAACGTTTTCGAAAAAAAATATAATGAATAACGTAATCAGAATTAAGTATCTAAATTCAATAGTGCGATTTACATGTGTATTTATATTTTTTGAAATTTCCTATGACATGAATGTAATTCGAATTCAATTAATAAACCTTTCAACTAAAAAAAATTGCAGCAGTCACATTTTTTTGATGAAATTGTACATAGTGAGTAAAAAAAATTACGAATTTGAGTTTTTTTCAGTTTTTTGCATTTTCTGAGAAGATTTTCCATAGTAATGTATATTTTTTTACACCATCAGAAAATAGAGATTCCAACGAATAAAAAGCTCCCAAACTTTTTGAAAAAAGCTGATGTTTTGACGCGAGAATTTTCGATTGAAAATTGGGTTGCATTTTTGATATTAAGTTAAAATAAGGCGAAAAAATTAATATTTTAAAACAAATAAATTACAGTGTATCTAGAACATAGTAAGGTAAGTTTTCACCAAATTTCGTAGAAAATTTTTTTTATTTGAAAAAGATAAAAATAAAAAACCAAAAACTTGGTTTTTTGAATTTTTTACCAAAATTTTGAGGTTATGTGAAAAAAATGAAAATACAAAAGTTGTAGACCTTTTTATTACCTACAACTCTGCCATTTAACTTTTTTCCATAGGACGTGTAGTTTTGCCAGAAATCAAGATAAACCGTTTTCTACCCTTAAAAACTCACCCCCTCCCACTTCCTGATCTCGAATCGACCGTAATTTATTTTTCCTTTCATTCTTACCATATTCATCTCTTTTTCTAATGGGTTTCATCCTACTGTAATTTTTTTTGGTTTCAAAAATTATCGACCCTGGTCTACTAGAGAAAAAAGAATATTACTAGAATCGGTGACGCCAAAATTAAAGTGGGTTTTTGGGTCCCCAGATTAATAACCTTTGAAGTATATAATTGCCTCTATACTTGGAGGCAAGAGTTCTCCATAATAGTTTGTACATGGAAAGACGGTACCAGTGAAACTTCAACTGTGAAATTTTAGCTAACTACTATTGGAATGTTACAACATGCGCGTCAAACACTGTTTTTAAAAGACTAGGAAAGTGGAGTGAGTGGGGTCAGTTGGTAGAGCCGAGGGCTCATGATAGGATGGTCTCTTGTTCGATTCCCGTCAGAGGCGGAAATTTATTTCTGTTTTTTTCAATCAGAAATAAACTTCCATAAAAAAAGCTCAGACAGAATTCCTATCTGAGTATTTCACTCTTGGCTTCTAGTTAACAGTACTGTTTCTAGAGTGGCGCCAGAAAATAGTAACAAATCCTACATAGTACACGAGGCTAAATGACCAAAGCGGTCTCGATTTCGTTGACGTGTTTCAAATTTATATTCGATGGTGATGTCTAATTGCCTTTCTTAAACTGACATTATTTATATTTTTATTTATTTATTTATTCTTTACTGTCACCTCTTGTATAAGGTATTGACATTTTGAAATATACATTGAAATTTGGAAACGTATATTCAGTGCTGCCCCTCTTATACTTCTATGGTTATCCAGCTCTTGTTACTGTTCTCCATGGCCTTCAGTGGGTCTATCTTCGCCTGCAGGATGCATTCTTCTTCAATGTGGTGGGTGATATCATCATTTTAAACTTAAAATTTGGAAGTGACGTTAAAAGTATTTTGACATTTGTACAAGCTTGATTATATAATCAATAAACTACTACTTGCATGTACATTTTATATATTTTATATACTAATTTTGATAGGTGGTTTTTTAATTACTTGGTCGTTATTGAAAATCGCAGTTCAGAAAACAACGAAAATGTTCAGATGTGTTTAGAGAATAAAATGATAATTGTCGCGGTTGACTAGTAGTTCTCTCGTTACAAATAAATGGCTTACAACGAAATATCCCATATGTCTCAATTCAAAGTGTGTCGTTTGTTTTCTCATTAACTAAGGTTGAGTGATTTTTTTTGCATTGGTACTATCTCTTGAATTGACGTCAATGGATGACGTCATTGTAGTCAATTGCAAAATTGCTGACATCTAATGCTTACTATTGTTTAAGATGGTGTTAGTTGGTTTCGTTAACTGAATGTGTCACGGTGCTTTCGTTACCTTGATTATCATTTGCCAGTATAGTGGTAAAATTTGAGCAGATCAAAGGAAAGTTCTTTCATTCGCTCGTATACGCAAATGTTGAATTGAACTAGTTTGAGTCCATGATGTTCACGTAGTGCGAGCAGTAACAATAACAACATATTATATCCTTATGATACATTTATGAGTACAGGAATTCTCATAATAAAGAATTCTGTTTAAATAAATTATCCCACGCTGAACAATCATAATGCACTGTAGATGTAATTCATTCACTGCACATATGATTTGCGCTCATTTATCTACTTCAAATAGTTCTAAGAACTACACGAGGTATTTTCAGAAAGTGTCGAAACTTATTTTTCCTCGGACAGCTAAAGGCTGTTTAGAGGATATTCTGGCGTGGCTCTGATTTTTCCCGCCAACAGTTGGTGTTTGGCTTGGTTTATGAATGATTCTGATAAGCATTCATTGTATTCGACCTCTATAACTCAGAAATCAAAGTCGAGTTATGACACTGTAGATATTTGACATTTCTGAGGCCAAAAGATAATGTCGAATATTCAGAAATAGTAGGATAGTTTTATTTGACACTTACGTTACAAGATAGGAGGCCTTTACGGAAACTATGATCGGGTTAACCCGACCACATGGATCACTGATCCTGACGTTCGGAAAGTGATCTGGCGTCAGTCAGAAATATGGTTAGTTCACTCTTGCACAGTAAGTGATTAAAATAGGATGATTCAGATCAGTTACTGTTTTCCTTAACCATCTGTATTTTATTCTTAAACCAACTTTTTCGTTATTTGATGTCCGTTAAATCCCTGGAATCATAAATTCCACTTGACAGCTGTTTGACGTATAACTATCTATCCGGATCCAGATCACTGTTTCCGTAAAGGCCTAGAGTTGACAGTTCTTTTCAATTCATACCTTACCGACAAAGCGGGGTACGATAACATGAATTTTCATTGTAATGTTTAATAATGTATTGTAACTACTTTCTTATTGTTCCAATCATTGTTAATTATCTTGTTTGTGACAGGTTTATAATCATTTAATACAATTGTTTTATGATTAGTACACCAGGGCCATTTTAAGTATTGTCCAACCACGTGATTCCATTAACTCCACGTCTGGTTACGCGGGAGTTTGTTTCCACTCATTGCGTAGAGACAGGTGGATGTTAAATGCGCTCACGCATTGGGAGACTGACATAGAGACGTAGAATTTGTGTGTTAATATGCGATTAATTGCTCATGAAGTCTATATCTCCTATGCACTGATAAGCTTATTCATATCTCGGGGTTCACTTTAATGTTCCGTCGAATGACAAATTAATATCTAAATAACTGTCGAACAGTATGCCGATCACCTGTTTAGATAATGGCTCAGCTATGCCATTGCTGCAAACGCATTAGTGTGCCAGTCTTATCTGGGCTCTATTATTTTTATAAGCGTTTACGCTTTTGTCTCCCCGACACTTTTCCTGGTATTGCTTTAATAAGTTTTCAAAAGCTTGGAATTTATATTCAAAATACTCATGTCGCTGGATACCAGTGAATAATAGTAGTCTATTACCTGAGTGTTACGTTTTATATCTATAAAGGAATGCATGGACCGCTCAACTTTATAGATTTAATATTCTGATTTACGTTTGATATACGCTGTTATGCTTTTTAAATACAGCTCAACTCAGTCTCAACCGTAAAAGTAGGTCGTACAGAACTTTATTCTCTACTTGTTGGTGCATAGCAACAACTTTTTAGAGTTCACATTCTATTTTATGCTTTCTAATAATAAACGTGTACTCTTTACATTCCAAACATGGCATCGTTTATATAATATCATTTTTTAGTAACCAGATTTTGCTCATTAAGCTCTTTTGTTTGATGCGCATCTAGGGATTCGTATAAACGGCCATATTTCGGCGGCCTCCAAACAATGTTAAGACTAGTTAAGCCACATTTCGAATTATGAAATGCTGCCTCTTTTCGATAGCGTGATTTTGAGTCCTGATATCAAGATCCATCGAACGGACCAGCTCTTTTAATTGTATGTATGTATTTTTTTGTTATACATTTTGTTATATCACCTTATTTTGCTGTTAATTTGCCTTAATTTTTAAATCTTTTCACATTCATTTTTTCTTACTATCTTTAGTTTTATTCTTATTCCATTATTATGGAATAATGGAATGGAATGGAATTATTGAAAATTCAATACAGCACTTATTGGCGCCTACTGCGCCATCTGGTGGTTATTTCAGAAAGTCAGAGTATATTTTTTGGTGGTTTTACCTGAGTATTAGCTATAAAATGATTACTGAATCGTTGTGATGCAGGCTGAATCCTTATAGGGCGCCAACTGTTTCTGAAACTCACAGCAGACTTGCGTAATACTTGTTTTATTGGTATCTCCGGTTTCAAAAAGGCTAGGAAGTTGAATCTTGCGTTGACTTTTTTAGAATTTTGTCCTCTGCTCATGTCTCAACAACATATAGCATACCATTCAAAGTTTTTGTAATAATTGTTGTGATGTCAAATACCGCCCTCTGGCTACTAAGTCAAGATAAACTTAGATAATTTTCATGCAGCAGATTGTTAGGTAAGAACAGCTCTTACAAACGAGATCTAATTTGATCAGTTAATTTAAATCAACTACATTACATTATAAGATTGAGCGAAAAATGTTTAACAAAGAAATTCGAAAATTGTCCGGTCTCTATGATGGTAATATTTATGATATATCTTTATTTGCACATTTTTCGAGAAAAAGCCATTTTTCTGATTTTTTGTAACAGTTACGCCCCCTAGCGGTCACTTGAGGAACTTGAAAATAATTTCCAGTGATTTCTTTTAGCCGATTTACCTGATAATATTTTCGAAGTTTTATGATTAACGTTTATTGATATACTGCCGGCGTCCATTCTTAATAGGTAATTACAAGCATTTGTTAGTTCCCAAGTTATCTACTCTCCCCATCCAGCGGGGAGCAGCGTCAGCTGAGAGGGGAGAAGAAAAGTCCATAGACATGACTTCAAACGAAATGTCCGGATAGTGGAGATTACGACTGTAAGAATACACATTACTTCACACATTTCTTTTGCTGACATTCCTAAAAATAAGTTCGGAAAATTATATATTTTTTTCTAATCCTCCGACCACAGGACTCATTTTTAGAAATATAATTGCATCACCTAAATTGACACCATAGCATAACACCCCAAATTTTATTTGAGTTGGTGCAGCAGTTAATGAGCGGTTAAAATTATCGCAAAATAGAATAGTTGTAGGTAATTCTCGTAGTTACCTTTTTATTTGATACTACGTTTTATATTACTTTCAGGATTATATCCGCTACCTTGATGGGTCCACCATATCGCATTTACCGTTACATAAAGATATACAACATATCCTGCCCCATTTCGTCGTCCTCCTTGTTTGAGTCAGGTTAGCATCCCCATGAGTTGTAGTCTGCTGAATGACAGAACACTCAGAGCCATTGAAAAAAATAACCATCAGTTAATTTTTGTAGGATAAGGTCATTTAAACAAAAACTCCTTATTTTCCTATCTGCGACGTTTCGACTTATATTAAGTCATCCTCAGGCAACTAAAACAATTGATGGTGAAGGCTATATACAAATTAACCTAAACAACAGAAAGACACAAAACCTAACACTGATTTTTCATTTTTTTTTAATTGAAAATGATGGATGCCACTTGCTAGAACGCACGAGTGATTTGATTTGTATTACAAATGGTATAAAATATACAAAAAACCTCAAAAACAATAAAAGTATTTTTCCCAATAAGTTGACTTACCAGAAAAACGAAGTTTTCATCGTTGGTATGGTATGGTATAATTTTCTGGTAAGTCAACTTATTGGGAAAAAATACTTTTATTGTTTTTGAGGTTTTTTGTATATTTTATACCATTTGTAACACAAATCAAATCACTCGTGCGTTCTAGCAAGTGGCGACGAAGTCGTAACGTCGCAGATAGGAAAATAAGGAGTTTTTGTTTAAATCCTACAAAAAATAACTGAAGATCATCACAGTAGGTCAAAAACCTTTACAAACAGAAAAAATAACATTTAAAAGCTGCATGCATCACTAAACAAATAATTACAAAATCGTACATTTATTTTCTTATAATGTATACCAATTTTGTGTCTAAATGTTAGCATATTCTAGTCATTTATTTCTGTTATCTGGGAAGAGCCTCAATTTTGGAGAGGTTACAAATAGCCATTGTAATAGAGTCAAGGTTAACCCTCATCAATCAAAGTCCGGAAGAAATTTTTTCGGACGCTTCTCCCCAGTTTCGCATCATCTCATCTGCAGAAACGCTAGTACCGGTCAGGCAAGATAAACTTGAATGAACAATTTACAACAGTCACAGTCGACAGACTCGGACGAGTTATGAAGGCAGAAGGAAAGCAAAAGCCAAGGAGTTTCAGAACCGCTAAAGAGAACTCCTTCAATGTTTGTATGTAAGCGAAACTAGCTGCATCTAATTATGCATTTTTATACTGCACAATATTATTTGCTTTTATGGTCTTCTTGTGTCTGAATAGTCCATTGTACTTTAGCTTCGTGTTATTCCGAAAATTTTTCTGCAGCTGTACAAAAGTACAAAATGTTTGATGTACAATTGATTTATGTGATATTGACGCAGCTTTTATTTCTCTCACGAAATACCTTCGGTGATCCTAAAACCTCGATTCAGGCAGAATGCCGCATTTGCATTGTTCATGAACCCAAAATGGACTATAAAGTTGAATCGCGATTGCACATATTAATTTATAATTAATCAATGGGTTGTTCCCATACTCTAGGTGGGAGTAAAAATGTTTTGAGTTTTTTTTTTATGGTCAGCCTCCCGCAAAGGCTAAAAGCCTATGTCACTGTAGAAGCGCTGCGAGAGGATAACTGTCGGTGTACGTTAGATTTGAAACCCTGCAGGTTGTAGCCGGAGGGAAACAAATTCCCCGGCAGCTCGTTCCACAGCGTCGAAGTTCTCCAAAAGAAGGAATGCTGGAACAGACTGGTTCGTGGAGTAGGGACCTCGACCTGGTAAGGATGAGCTCGCAGAGCCTCTCTGGTATTCCTCGTTCGGACAGTGTTTGCTGTTATTACCTGGGAGAGCTCACTCGAACATCTTCCGTGATAGAATCTGTAAAACAGGGACAGGTCAGCCACCCTTCTTTGATGTTCCAGGCTATGGAGGTCCTTTGAGAGGTTAGGCGTATCGATTAGTCCAATTGCTCTCTTCTGGATGGTGTCCAGAAGCTTTAAAGAGTGCTTCGGAGCGCATCCCCACACATGGGAGCAATATTCCAGCGATGGTCGGATCTGTGCCTTGTAGAGCAGCAGTAGTTGCTCTAGTGTGTACAGCTTCCTACAGCGGAACAAAACTTCAAGCTTCTGGGATGCCGTTTTAGCAATACTGACGACGAGGCCGTGCCAGGGCATGTTGTTGTTGATGTTGATCCCCAAAAGCTTGACGGAAAGTGACTTGTCTATAGGGTGACCCTCCATTTCCACTGTTGGTAAGCCAATGTGAGGCTTCTTTGTTTCTTTCTTGCCTGGGTTTTTTGTACTTCCAACAATTTTTTTGATATCTGCGTTGATCTGTGAGGCATGCTGCTGTCGCCGACGTACCGCCTCCTGGGATGATAGTGGCTTGCCTGGTTCCATGCACGATATTAATGTACTGTCGTCTTTGAAGCTGTAGATTGGATTGGATGTTATTTCCAGCAGCTCGTTGATGTACAGCAGGAACAGTGTAGGGGATAAAACAGATCCCTGAGGAACACCGGCGTTTATTGAAAATACGTCTGATGAACAGCCTTCGACTACAACAAGCAGAGATCTGTCGTTCAAAAAGCTATTCAGCCACTGGCGCAGGCCAGGTGGTAGTCCATAAGCAGCAAGCTTGACTAGAAGTCCCTCATGCCACACTCTTTCGAAGGCTTTCGATATGTCAAGCGCAACAACACGGGATTCGCCATGGTTTTCAATTGCTCTGTTCCACAAGTGAGTGACATAGGCCAGAAGGTCACCCGTAGACCTGTGGTTACGGAAGCCATACTGGCGATCATTTATGATGTGATTATTGTCCAGTATTGGTACTCTCTAAGATAAGAAATAGAAACGTGTTTCTATTACCATGGCAACCATGACGATCGGGCAGTTTCGGGTTACGTGTACTACCCTACTGAAAACATTTGACTCAGCCCAGCCTGTGAGCATGGATGGAAAATAATTGTTAGAAGCATATGTTGTTTTATGTCTGCCGGCGAATTCTGTTTTGTGCATGGATCGAAAATAAAGTGGATGCACATGTGTCAATGTTTTCAACTTGATATTTCTGATTGATGTTTGATTAGTTAGATTTTGTTTGTTTATTGTTATTTAAAATTATTAAAATGAATAATGAGGGTCTACTTTAATTCATTTCGACGGCTCAACTTATTTCGGCCTCACCAAATTTTTTATAGTTTTTTAATTAGTTTTGGGTTGGTGGAATAAATTTTTGAAATTAGGACTGCTATCCCTAACGTCATCTTCTGTGTCTCTGTGACTTGTGAGCTGACAAACATCTGTTCGGCAGATGTAAGCCAATGGGTCATGTCAATACAGAGGTTTTTGAAAATTGAGATACTTTGAAATAAGCGCATTAATTGATTTGTTTAAAAATATTCAAGAAGAGAAAATCATATTTTACAATACGGTGATGCCTTATGCTCTCAATTGCAAGCATTACTGTAAAAAATAATGGTGTAGATTCTTTGTTTTGTCCAAAGATGAATCGGAAAGGAAAAATGGATATTTCCTTACTTCGGTAAGTAATCGAATATTAATTATTATTATATATTGTTGAACCTTGGTTGTATTGCCCTGTCTGTTATTCCTCACGTCGGTTCTAATTAAGAGATAAAAATAGGTTATTTAATTGTTTGGGTTGATTCATGAATCTACTTCCTTGACTTTTGTCGCTGATGATTTAATAAAATAATATTTCTTCAGGGAAACAAATAGAACATTCGATTTATTCTCTTGTTCTTGCTATTTCAAGGACAGGGATATAAAAAAATGGACCAACCATTTTGAACATAAATCTATGAAGTAGGGGCACAAAAACGCCTAGGAAATTGAACTATTATATTTGCAAGTTAGTAGAAAGCATCTGCTAATTAATCTTTTTTGATATTATCTAAGCCTAAGAGGCAGACATGAGGAAATATTTTGTATGTTGTATGAATAAAAAATTTAAAAATATGAGGTACCGGTTACAAATTATGTGTATACTGTAGCGATTCAGACTCTGTATAAACTGTTTCTTAAATCTCATTATTTACAGGAGACAGCTTCATGAAAGACTCATAACTTAAGAAGTATGGAAGTATAATGGCTAGCAATCAACCCTTCCAAAAGCTATAGCATATCCCAACATGCGCTGCCTTTAAATACCATGGAGGTACAGAAGCTTAAAATTATTTTTTAAGGAGGGAGCTAGAAGAAATGAAGGAAAAATTAAACAATCTGTTATTTTTTATTTCTAACATATTAAAAGCAGTGATGTTGAATCAATGTTTTTCTGGTCTGGCATTTAAAGATCTTCATGAGTTTACGAGTTGAAAGAATGTGTATGTATCTATTACCTCTGACAGGTATAATTTTGAAACCTTTATCTTAAAAAAAAAATCGAATTTTGTTTTAATAATACCTATATTCATCTAGTGTGTAATACAAACTACATACCTACACCATGGAGAAAATAAAACTAGTTTTTGCCATTGGCAGTACATAATGTATGAATATGACATTGTAATCTTATGAGACAGAAAATAATGAAGATACATCAAAGTAGAAGAAAGAAAAGAATAATTTTTATCTGTGCAATATGATTCAACTAATGCCCTAATTATTTGCGCATAAATAAATGTAATAACTTTTTAGCTCTTGATTTTACACAACAATATTTTCATATGTAGAGTAGAGCTTCCAAAGTGAAGCTCAAATGGATTTTGCTTTGGATAGGTGTGGGAAACCCACAAAAAGTGAAATATCACATTCAAATTGGATCGCTTTATTATAATTAAAAGTTATTGATAAATTTGATGTTTCCTTTCTTTAATTTGTTTGCAAAGGTAAGTATGACCAGAATGTTTGTTAGATTGCTGATTCACAAGGAAAACACTAATTCTCTGCATTTGGTTGAAAAATTAACAATGAGACATTAATTTCTAACACACGACTGTTATAAAACCATTGTTAACGAATTCAAAGAAGTATCAGTACCTCAGCAATAAAATATGCCTTGCCGATGCATCACTCCTTATATTTTGGATTATAAGATTCAAATCACCAAGTATATTCTAGAATTTATAATCATCAAGTATGTTTCCAAAATATAATATGTCATTTACTAATCTTTTACTGTAATCTCATATTTCACTTTTTTAGCAGTTAATTTGTAATTTCATTGGATAGACAGATGAATTTCAAAATAATTGTATAATTACAAATTTTAAATAGGCCATTGAAGGAGTTTCTAAACTAATAGGCATACATAAAATAAAGCACACTGGACTATACAAACAATTGTATCTAGAAAGATTCTCTTTAGCGTATGGTTTCATATCACATAAGTCTTTGAATAATCAAAAGCTGAAATGTGTTACGTTAGAAATAATTTTTATCTCATTAGGCAGTTGGTAGTATAATTTCATGCTAGAATAGCATAGAATAAAGGACCTTTCTCTGTGTATGACAAAAATGAATAGGATAATTGACATAATTTTGAAATTGTTTTATAAGAAATAATGTACACTTATTAAGGTCCAGGTAAAGTTAATAAATTGCTTTCTTTGAAAAATCGTCTGTAAGTTTGTCTATCTGCCAAATTATGTATTATTGGACATGCTCCTTTCAATACTTTGGAAATTTCAATAGCAAATGATCATCTATTAGTGTTTCTTATCATAGCACTGAATGTAGTTTTCAGTCAGAATAAGTTACATTTATGGATCACCTCTTGTTCAGAAATTATTTTTTTTTTGTTTGTTTATTGTACATTGTTCCTTACAAATACAATCACAATTTAGAATAATATTCTATACAAAATAATGTCATGTAATAATATGTATAAGTCAATATTATATAAATCTGTGGGTCAAGCGGGGATTGAACTAATACAGCTATCACATTAGGCTTGGAAGTCTGTTTCGTAATAGTGTATTGCTCAATCCCACAAATCATGTACAGAATATTAATATTAAGTATGTAACCTAAATTAAAATACAGAAACAAAATTACTATTATATATTAACTACACCTACTAACCTTCAAGGAACTAGTGAATGAAGTGGCCAAGGAGTAGTGTTTCAGAAAAATATACAGAAATCGGTATAAATTTAAATAATGAATTTTTTTTTATTGTTTTGTATAAATGTTTTGATTTCTTTTTTAAACACGCGAAATTTTTAAATCAATTTTAATTTCTTGGAATTTTTTTGTTGAATAATTTGGGTCCGTAATATCTTTCAACATTCAGGCATCTTGTCCTTGCAGCCTCAACGCAAGCAACCACTGAAGCGGCAGTGGTTCCAAATCACATACTTCCTCTATTGAACTAGTGAGTACTGTCTTGCTCATGGATGAAAGATAAGCTATTATTAGCACCTATGCTGAAATTATTCCTCCAGACTCTCAGAAAATCTAACATTGCAAGTACCTACAAAATTATATTATCAGCAAACTGTAACTCCTCATGAAAAGCTCCAACGTGTCTTCCAAACACCAACATGCTTCTTTATCTTTACTCAGTCTGAAATTGTATTTAGAAGCTGGATTAGGAATAGAAAATGTGTCTTTGGCATTTCATATAATCCTCTGAAATAGGTAGGTATTTGAAGTAGATTTCGTTCTTCCGCCCGTGACAACTCCATGAACAGTTAGAAAATGCACAAAAGGCAATGTGCCATTCTTATAAAATTGCTAACATGTCCATATCTATTGCACATTAGTGATATTTTGCATATAAAACTTTTCCAAAAATGAAATCACCATGACTAATAGAAGAAGGTGGTGGCTATATTACCAGTGCCAAATGAAAATTTCTGTATCAAATACAAACTATTGTGACTGTGTCGTCTGATCTTTTTTTCAGAAATAGAATTTTACCTGATTTTAAATTCTGGGAGGAAAATAAAAAAATTGGCATGAAGTTTCATAAAGAAGTTATAATGCATTATTAGGTAGGCAAAAAAGAAGGCACTTAGAGGGGTATACAGTTATAGACATGTAGTATTTGTAGTGGTGGTGCCAATCATTAGATATGATGGAGATGAATGTTGTGTAGAATGGTTTCATTTTGAATGCGTAGACCTAGAAGATACCACTAATTTTCCATGGTACTGTTATAACTGCAAGTCGAATGTATAAAAATGAAAACAAATTTTAAAAACAATAATTGATATCATACAAGTACAACGTGTATTCACAATTATTTCGTACATAAAGTTCCTGTCATTGATCAAAATTTTGATATGACCCCTTTAAGTGTTTTATCAAGGTAGGAAAAGTGCTCTTTACATTTGGGTTATTAGGCTTTTTACTGCACTAGATTCCTTAGTTATTATATTCGAAACTATATTTAGTGAGCCCAAATTTGGTAATTTGTTTTTGCAAGTTTTAAATATAATGAATATGAATCTTTTTTTCTGTTTATTCAATGACAGCTTGTTATGTTTGTCATTCAGATATATTTTTCCAGCATGTATCTGATAATATTGCCTTAATAATTTACTAGATGGTTTATATATAATGTCAAAATGATTACTCCCAGTACTATGACCATTTAATTACTATTGAGTTGCTCATAGCACCATCAGTATTGTTAATCAAACATTATATTTTTTATATTTTCAGTTATACAATAAGATTATTAAAACTCCATTGATTTTATCGATTTATTTTTTTATATTAATAAAACTTATTCATTAATATTACAAATAAATTAATAATATAGATAACGTAATAATAACAAATACATGAGTTTGCAGATTATAAAAAAATATCTTTTTCCTTGTTATTGACAAAATATCACCTACTGGTAACAAATTAATATTGATGTAGGTATTTCAAAATGGCATGAACAGGGTTAATATATAATATTTTTTTAAATTACTTGTATTTTTATTATCCCTCAGCACTACACAGGATGGCGATGTCATCTGCAAAATTGTTGTTTTTAAATATAGTGCACTAAAAGCTATCCAGATCACAACAAAAAACAAGTTTTCAATGAATTTACTTAAAATTACATTTATAGACTTGTTTCCAGAATTCTACAAAGATTTTTATAATGGAATAATAGGAAGGCCTAAATTTATGAGTACACAAGAGACAATAACAATTTTATCAAGCGTGCTAAACGTTTCAGACCTACTACCTTTTTTCGACATACTGATTGGAATAGTACCCCTAAGTATTCTAAACTTATTTTTTGAAGACTGATAACCCTTTGAACATGTATTCGTACATGATCAGTTTGCCTAGTCTCCTTGATTTCTATTGGATGCAGTTGATTTTTTCCCTTTGTGAATGCTGGAATGACAAGTTTTGCCCTGTACATGCTCAAAATATTGCTGATTAAAAATCCCCTATTTTCCAGAACAATGTCACCTGGCTTGATGCTCTCTAAATTTAATTTATTGTCTGGTGATGTTTATAATTTGACCAACAAGTCTGTTCAGTTTTTCAGTAAATACCTATAAAAATTTATAATGACAGTTGTTTTATCATGAAAAACTTCCCTGAAGCATTTGAGGATATTAATTTTAAAGTAGAATGGCCTGGCCACCTTATTAAAATAACAAATTTGTTATATAATAAGTGAATAATATTTTCAAGATCCTTAAAATCCACAACCAGTTTCAATTTAATAAGCATTAGTATTAGTAAAGGCAAATGAAGATGGTAGTTGTACTGCTAGAAATAACAAAATCTTTAACATTTTGGAAAATTATACAATTCACTATATTATATAATATGAAGAACCTGTATAATATTTCCATTTCACTTCATCTGCACCAATAAGGCCAAGTAATGAATTTTCCACTTTCTCTTCTAGGTCTGCATTTTTTTGCTTTACCAAGTCTTTCAAATCGTTTTATCAATTCCTTCATTGCCATGTCAGTCTGTGAAGAAACTCCACTTTGCTTGCTCACCCTACTCTTCAGTTGGTTCAACACTGTCCGCCACACTGTCACAGCTTTGAGTTTTTCTAGAAATATAATTAGTAACTTTAAGACCCCTTCCCTTTTTCTCACCATTTTCCAGTAACTAATACAAATATAAAACCATGTAATAGTCTTTTACATTTATAAATAATAGCCTTCTATACAAGAAAACGAGACAGAGAGCCAAGCACGTAGTCAGGGGGGGCGAAGGTTACAAATTATCTTAGTTGTTTATATATTTCTAAGCTGTTGAAACTTTTATGCTAAAATTACTGGGCTACAAGCTTAGAAAAAACCATCTCAATATTATTTACTGGGTAAAATATTCAAGGGAACGAAACAAATTTAAACAAAAATTTTGGGGTTTCTAGGTATCAACTATCTAAGTTATAATAAGTGGTGCTCATTAAAATAATTGACAAATAAACAATAATAACAACTATGTCTAATGATATTATTAACTAGTGATACATCAATGAAAAGCTAGATGTACTAATTTGCATCGTTTGGTGTTGATAAAAATAAGAAAATTCTAAAACAGTTGAATTTATGTACTACTATTTATGTATTATGATGCATAAAGTTTTCACCCAGAATTTAGAGAAGAAATCATCTGTACGTTTCACCTTTACACCCAAGTAGGCTATAAAGAATATTTGTTGAGTTTAGTTCCTTGATAATATAATATATAAACACCCTTAAAACATGCATTATTTTCATATCCTTTGATAATTCTATATTTGATATAGTTTATTTTTTGATTTCAAAGAATAGATAATAGCCAGTAAAAATATATTGAGCTCGTCCTCCCAGGGGCTTGGGAGGTATGTAGATAAAAACAGGCTTTGAATATTTCGAATACACAATAGGTTGCCCTTAGGAAGGGCCACCACCTGAACAATTATTTCATAGCAGGTAGGAGCCATACAAGCTTTTGTTTTGCTGTAATGATGATGCTTCTCTACTGCTCCTCCACAAAGTTTGAGAAATGGAAACCTAACTATCTGGCCCCCTTTTTTGCTTGCGAAAAATGGTGATACCTGACTGCTCCCAGTTTTTAACCCCTCCCCCGCCTGACGCAGATCAGAAAATTAAGCTAGTGAGCCCCCCAAAGTGAAATCCTGGCTATGGGCCTGCAGAGAGAGACCTCACAGGGCTCAGACCCCAAAGCATAAACGTTCCCGTAAACCTATGAAATGAATATCTTAATATACCAGTATGAAATAATCCCTAGCTTGGTTTGAACCAAGGACGTTAAAACCAACAATAGGGGGACGCAGCATGTCACAGTCTATCCTGTATTAATGGTGAAGCCAAAATATTTACGTCTGCGCTTTCTTTTGTTTTCTGTGAAATTGTTGAAGTTGTCAAAATGCAGTGCAGTGCATTTTTCTGGGGTATCACAACAAAAAATAATAAATCACCATAAGTGGAATTGTATCTGTATACGGGGTGTCCCAGAATTTCCTTGACACGTGATATTTTCGCTTAATCCATGAAATCGTAAACATAAATTAATTAAAACACATGTGTGGAAAATATTTTTTTTTCATGAATCAACTAATAAAAAAAATGTGACAACAAAACTAAGTGCAAAAACGTGGAAAAGTTTTATGGCTACATCGGGCCGCGCCAACCCCGTGTGCAGGGTGTGCCCCGCACACGGGCGCCAAAATTAACGATAAATTGCAGTAGGGGCATAAAAAGTAAGGCACTCCGATAATTAAATTCAAGTAAAGAATTTATTTTTCCAGGCAAAATTGTGGATTGAAATTTGAAAAAACAAGCTAGGGGTGGATTCCAGGGGTTTAAGTAAGAAAAAAATGGTTCATAAGCAAGGAATGATAGGTCATTCACTACCATTGAAACACCCACTTACTTTTCTTTTTTATCCGTTTTTGTTACAAAAATATCAGGCGTCAAACAAATCATCATTTCGTTTGTCTTATACTTATGATTTTACGGAAAAAATAAGTTTGCATATAAAATTAAAGGTACCACAATATTTTAAATAAAATGGAGATATCATTTAGGTAGGAAAACCTATGGGGTGCTATTTGAAAAAAAAATTTGGGGGTGAGTTTTAGGGGTTGATGTACAAAAAAAAAATGTTTTGAATGCAAGGTATGATAGACCCTATAGTACCTTCAAAAGTACCACTCAGTACAGTTTTGTACTTATACCTTCGAATATTTACTTATGACATCAGGAGTCTACTGTTTTGGTATTTTTTGAGGTTATAAAGACATCAGAAATCAAATTTATCATTGTAATTCGAAAAAGAGTAATTTAATAAGTCATACAACCATTAGTAGCATCCGAAATATGTTAGCTAGGTACGCTTGAGTCGTACTTCCATTTAAAATAATAAAAAAATATATAGTACTAAATCACGTTTACAGATAAAAGTTTTATAAAGCCATACTCTGTCATGCTCAAAAGTAAAGACTATCATGAAGTAATTTTTATTGTAACAAACCGTATTGATAGAAATACATAAGTACCTAAGCATTGCATGTGCTCCGTTTGCAGTGGTTTAACCATTATTTTTGGCAAAGAAAATGATTACAACTTATTTCAAAGAAAAATATTAGTGGCTCGAAAATCAGTAGGTAAATTGGAAGTTACTACCCCACCTTATTAAATCATGTCAAATTAAGTGTGTACATTTTTAAAGTAGCAGACAGGCAGTGGACAATTACGTGTTTTTCCTATAAACTTTAAAATTTTCATTAAAATCAGTCTTCCCAATTATCGATATATCGACAGCCTTCACATAAAAAAATAGTAACTGTGGCAACAATTATTTTATTCACATTTGTACACAAATTAATATTCGTTTACACACATGTCATCTAACCAATAGTTTTAAAAATGCTTCTCTTATTTAAAAACAACTATTTAAGTATTTTTAATGTACATGTATATTTTAAATTTCATTTTAATTTTCAGTTACATATAACGTATGTATATTAATTTAAATTACATAATGAGCTTGTGCCCCATTCTTTGTCATCCTACCATTATTTATTCAACAAAGCATATATTCTTCTAGTAGTCACAGTCACAGTAGGATTTATGTTGGGAAGCGTATAGCTTACATAGCTCTTACACTCGACTGCTTGGATCACTAAAAACAAAACAAAAAAGAAATATAAAAATTCAACATCAAATACATCATACGTCGATGTACTGCAAAAAGTGATAGGTCAAAAATCGACGATTTGACGTTTTTGGTACTAAACGACGATAAATGATTTTGTCCAAGTCAATACTCGAAAATTTTGCCAGTTTGGTTAACAGCTCGTTTTGACTAAGTCTAATATGTCCAATAAAGTAGCAGGTAAAATGATCAACTTCACTACATTGTGAGACATATCACGTAAAAGTAACCATCTTGACTATCACAGCTGGAATAAATCCCTCCCTGTAGATAAGAACAAGAAAAGCAATGCCCTGGAACCAAAATAGATCTGATTCAGTATTCTAGATTTGAATGTGATTGATTATGTTTATGTTTCTTATTTCAAGAAAATTGAAGTTTATTTGGACCAAGTCAGTATTAATATATTTTCCAACATCAAGTGTGACCAAGTCAGAAATATAGTCTAATTTCTTCAAGCTCTCTTTATAACTCGCAGCGAACATTTTTATGAGTTCTATGTTTTCTAAAAAACACGTTGAGTGATTTGTTACTTAAATTATGATTACTTTCAACAGCCATTTACGAGGAACTAGTTTTCTGACTTAGTCACCTTTTTGCAGTATACCAACATTATCAACGATTATTATAAACAATGGTACAGTATTATGGGAATAATTAGAAATATCAGTATAAATCATCGAATCTATTAAGTGCTGTTGAACGGCGAAAAATTGCAAATGTGCCGGATATGATGATTTACTAAATAAAACTGCTTCTACTGGTAGTACTGGTACTACTTAGTTCACATAGCTTTTACACTCAACCCCTTGGATTCCTAGAAGCACAGCAAAAAATTAAACATCAAATACGGGACATAAATAATGGCACACTATAGTAATAATACAGGTAGGTCATCAGAATTTGAAATAAAATTTTAGATTATTAATATTTTTAAAAAACACGAATTTGATATATTCTGGGATTTATCCCATAATGAATGAACGTATAATTTCATAAACTTTATATTTGTTAAAGAAGTTTTTTGACAGCTGCCACAGCACGACAGAAAACTGACTCAGTGGATGTAGAACTTTTATATTTCATATCTAACTTATCTAACTCAACGAATATATAGCAAATAAGTGGTTGTAAGGTCAAATTGTATCTGTATATGACTATTATATTGAGCGTCTCTGTAAGGATTTTTGAAAAATTTCAAGTTCAGCATGGATGCCTTCAGTTGTGAAAGTCTTTCAACATTAATTTTTTTGTATCATCTTATGTTTTTACAAAAAAATACCCCAGCCCAATATTACATGTTCTGAAAGACTCTTTATGCTCTGTAGTATTTATTTATTTTTACAAAAAAATACCCCAGCCCAATATTACATGTTCTGAAAGACTCTTTATGCTCTGTAGTATTTATTATCATATAATAATCATGGACTTCAGAGATAATGAACCTCGTTATTTTTTTATCACATTATTAAGCCAAAAACCAGAATGAATAAAAGCACACAAAAAGACAAAGTAACGGAAAATGGACATTCCTGTTGTATACAATGTAACACCAAAAAACCCTCAAAAAGCCATATTGTGCTGACAACTTATATGTTTAATACAACTATAATTAAAAAAAATACCTCTTAGGAGCTGGTTCACCACAGATCGCTTCTTGAGAAACACCAGTAGCAGATAAGAAAGCTTCCTTCAAGGGGTAGTGGCACCTAAAAATTTAAATCATAATAAAATTATAATATTAACTACATAATTATAACTTGATAAAACAATTATAGATAAAACGTTCTACTCGTATTTGTGATAGTAACCATTTTGACCATGGAGACGAGACAGAAGAATTTAAAAGTAAAAATATTTCCAAAAATAAAGATACTAGTGGTGAACAAAATACCGTTTAGCAATATGTTCAAAAAACAATTTTAGATAAAATATTCTATTTGTGATAGTATCCCTTTGACCATGGAGACAGAAGAATTTGAAAGTAAAAATATTTCCAAAAATAAAGATATCAGTGATGAACAACAAAACAATATGTTCAAAGAATACTACACAGTAAAGTAATTTAGTGATAAAAATTAGAACATTATCATAAATAAACAGTGTAAGGCGCTATTAATTGTATGTAACTGCCTTTGTACATTTTTTCACATTGTTTTCAAAATATAATTGCATACTTTATGCTCCGAAAAAATGTATCTCTGCAAGCTGTTTACTGAGCAAATCTATGAATGACATGCAAGTATATATATCTCTAATAAAAAATATATTGTATGCATATTAAATATATAAATAACAGTTAAAAATCAGATCAAATACAGGCACACAGCAAAGAATCCTTGAAAAAGCAGTATATTTCATATATTTTTACTAAATAAAAAAGGTACCTCTTTGCAGCTGGTTCATTACCACTACCTTCTTGAGAAGCACCAGTATTACATTTGTGTGCTACCTTCAAAGGATGGTCTCTATATAAGAATTGGAATTATGATTATCATTATGACTATATAATTATAACATTATAAAACAATAGATAAAACAGTCTGTTTGTGATATTGCCCATTTAGACAGTGGTCAGAATAATTTACGAGCAACAAAGTTTCAAAAAATTGAGATAGGTACAAGTGATGAAATACAAAATACTGTTCTGGGAAATGATTAAAAAACTATACACATTAAAATAATTTTGTGATGAAAATTTAGAACAAAATAAATGATATTACTGTTAAACAGTAAAAAATTATTAATTGTATGTAATTATTTTTGTACATTTTTTTATTTATTTATTTTATTATATTCAAAAAATAATTTTTTTGCATTTATTTGCACTGTACAATACAATTGCTCACTTTATGCTCTGAAAAAAATTATCTGAAAGCTGTTTCCTGAGCAAAAACTGTTGAGGATTGAGAACATTGAAGTATTTATATGTAACACAAAATATATTGCATATATACATTTCCCTTGAAAATAAAACAGCCTATAATTTATACTTAGTATATGATGCTAAAAACTAAAGATCACCTTAATAAAATAACTAGTAAGAGTAACAGTTAAGGTCTTTCAACAGTTTATCAATTTAGGGTTACTATTACTTTTTACTAAACACTTGTACCTATTTTATCTTTTGCTCTAAAATAATTACACCTCATTATTCAATTCACCAACTAGATTTTTTACTCACTATTCCTTCAAACCTCAAAGAAAAATTACATTACAAGTTTTACAACTTGTCTCAGTAAAAGTATACCCTTGACACTAAAAAAAGTTTCACATGCACCTAGATGGCATATCGTAGCATTTCATAACTCCAATTAATTTTCCTGCATTAGAACCATAAAGTCTACAGTTCAGCAGCCTATCCACTTTGACACCATTATTTAGAATAATCAGACTAAAGACTGTGCTCACAGATATAATGGATTTTCTTGGATTATTTCCAACATAACAAAGATGTAAGAAAAACATGCTTCTTAGAATGTAACGTTGATTAAATTATATTTTTTGCTACTATATCAGATTCTAAATCCTACCTATAATGTTAAAGTCTAATTATTTATATATAGCTACTTACACTTTAAGCTGTTCACCACATTCTTTTTCAAACGCTTCTTTCCGGATAGTGTGGTTTCAAAGTCATCGTTAGTAAAATGTTCTGAGCAGACTTCTTTTAATTGTGGTAGGTCTGTTTCAGTCACTCCCATTACATCAAACCACTTCCTCCTCAGAACAATATCTTTGGTAATACTGAAAAATATGATTAATTATAGAAAAGCTCAAAAAAATGATACTTTAATTTATTTGATTTTGTTAAATATGAAAGTAACACTCAAGCTAGGTTTATTTATATGTAAGTATATATACAGATATGTAGGTAAAATAATATGACATAAATATATATAAAGCAGTACCAGTCCAATAAATTTAAACATGCATAGATTAAAAATATTCTATACCTATGGCAACAGTAGCAAACTGGATGAGGTGTTTAAGAATATGAAAGTAACACTCATATCAGGCTAGGTGTGTTTATATGTAGGTACAGTTGTGTATAATATGTGATATCGATATCACTTTCAAATTATCTAGGTAAAATAATATGACAATATAATTATATAATGCAGTACCAGCCCAATAAATGTAAACATACCAAAGTATTCCTACATGACAATAGGAGCAAACTGGAGGTGTTTAAAATAATTTCTAAAAATATGAAGCCCAACTTTACTGTTTATAGACACCTTATTTGAAAGATCCCATATGTACTGTATACTGTTATTTTCAAATGTACCCCAGCAGGTAGCACATAGGAATGAAATTAGAGGTGTTACAATACCATCAATTTTACTGCAGATGAATGTACGAATACACTTACCTGTAAAAGGTCAAGTTAGGGTGCCGATAATCCCATTTTTTGCATATGTAGCAGTGTCTACCCATGACTATTTTTGGATCGTCAGCCTGTTTTTGGGGCCTATCAGGGGTAATTAAGCACTGAAACACACTCAACACTACTCGAACACAAAACAGATGCCTACGAATGTACGGTCTGTGTTACGATTATCTAGAATTTGAAATGTTGGAATTCACAACAGAACAATTTATACTCGAACACAAAATAGATTCGAATAAGGTTTAACGGTTCTCAGGAATTTCAAATATAATTGAAATTCACACCGGTTGACGTTCCCTCCTGCGCCGCTCCATCGCTAATGCGCAGTACAGGGTTGCCGGTGGAATAGCAAGAATTTCTCGCACCTTTGTCGAGTGGGTGGATCAACATAACCTCTTCGTTTAATGACGCGATGTTTGGGGCGAATTTGACCGTAAATCTACTTAGAAATTTGCCCAGTTTGGCAACCGTAGAAATCCCATGGCAACTAGCAATGAGAGCCAAGCGGCGTTGCCGGGTTGACATATGAAAATTTCTTCATACTATCAAATATTGCAAAAGAGCGAAATTAGACACTGATCCTAACGTTTTGCATATATAAAAATCATTACATCAATTCACTGTTCATAAATATATTATATTATTATATTAAATATGATATTTTGTGTTCATAAGCTTGCTTGTTTCGCTGATGTTTTGTGTTCATAAGCTTGCTTGTTTTCTTAGTTTTACTTAGAAAAATGCCTAGTTTGGCAACTTTGCAATGCGCTTAGAATGTGACTATGCGGCTTCAACGCGAAAAGTAAATAGCTGCGTCCCCCTATTGTTTTAACGTCCTTGGTTTGAACAATATGAGACAATATTTTCTGCTAATTTTATTACTAAGACTGACCTTAGAAGCTTGCAGTTTTCTTCTTTTCTCTAGCCTCTCCTTTCTTTCAACGTCTCCATGTCATTTTAAAACCTTTAGAGCAGTGTGCCTCATGTTCTGTGATGGTACCCAATCAGGATGGTTTTTATCCTCCAAATCATCTCCAAATCTGTAGGTCTACCTGAATTAAATTGAAGGATAAGCATAACACAAACCACATTTACTATATATAAACGAAACAGTAAAATGACTGCCTTTGTAAGGCGATGAGGGCCTTACCTGTGATAAAATGCTTGCTGATGAATTTTTGATGTTTCAGTTTTGATTCTATGAGATCATCTCGTTTAATTGCAGCTATAAACAAAACTCCTGCGTTGTTGGGATAATTCATTTTTGCGAGTCAAAGCTAAGTTTTTCTCGGTTAGATCAAGATCCACACCCAACCACCAGACACGTATACTATAGTATAATTATGTTTTAATCAAAATAATGCTCAAAATACCCTCCACATAAAGAAATTCTCAAAAAATAAATAGACAAACAACTTTTAATTACAGGACTCACATGACAACAAGCCATTTTGGATTATTTTGACACTTTGACAGATCGGACGATCGCCCGCCTTTAGGGCAATTCCAATCTACGGTTGTATTACCGTCCTAGAACTGTTTTCGTCATGCCCCGCCCATTTTGTGATTATAGAATTGATGATTAGCTGGTACGCTGGCAGACCAACCAATCACCGTTTTTAGGATTGTAAAATGGGCGGGGCATGATAAAAACAGTTCTAGGTCGATAATAGAGCCGTAAATTGGAATAGCCCTTATAAATTTCCTGTTAGAGTCAATGTTTTCAGGTCAGGATAAAATCCCGAACAATCCCGATCTGATAGTAGATAGAAATACGTTTCTATGTTAGAGAGTGCCCCTACAGGTATTTCAGGATCTGTGTATTAATGACAGTCTCCATAACCTTAAACATGATGCTGCGAAGAGCCATAGGTCTATAGTTTGTGGGATCAGTTTTTTTGCCCTTCTTGGGGATGGGTTGTACGCAGGGGGAAACACGCCTTGCTGATATGATAGTTTGAAGAGCTTGCAAAGAATAGGTGTAAGCTCAGCGGCGCAGCGTTTAAGGTCAATGGCTGGAATTTGGTCAGAATCAGTAGCTTTCTTCATGTTTAGCTTCTGGAGGATGCTTTTTACATCTCGATGTTGAAATTTGACCTCTGCCATTCTTGAGTTTACATTTATGTTGGTAGTCGGATTACTTCCTTGGAAGTCTGCAGTAGAATTGGCTGCAAAAACCCTCCCTAAGATGTCTGCTTTTTCTTTAGGAGCAGAAGCGATGGACTTGTCCTCTCTGGTCAAGGGTGGTATTGAGGAATATGAAAAGTTCTGACTAACAGCCTTAGCTACAAACCAGAATGTTCTGGACGAACTAGGACATGAGAGGAGCTTGTTCTTAATTTATTTGTTGTGTTCCTCCTTGCTGTTGTTAATCACGCGTTTACGGTGGTTATTGGCGTCGATAAAATTGCGGTGGTTCTCGGCGTTTGGATTTTTCCTCCATTACTTGTAATTTTGGTCTTTAGAGGTAACTGCGTCTCTACAAACGCTGATTAAACAATGGCTTGTTTTGGAGGGACGCTTGACAACATCTGGAATATAGGCTTCCATGCCGGATATTAATACCTCTGTTATTTCTTGGGCGCAAGCTGATGGGTCTCGTGACTTGAAGCAGACGTCGTGCCAGGGAAAGGACTGGTAGTATTCCCTTAGGTCGTCCCACTTTGCTGATCCGTAATTCCAGACACGCGGAGGCATTGTATGGTGGGGATCTGGAGAATGCATCCTGCATAGTGTTGAGACGGTGTTATGGTCAGACGATCCTAGTGGAGCGGTTACTTTCACTGTGTAAATTGTTGGGGTAGTTGTGAGATATAGGTCCAGCAGACTGGCAAAACCTCCGTGGCGGCTGGGGATTCTTGTTGGTTCTTTAACTATCTGCTCCAAGACGCAGCTAATTGTAACGGCTTCAGCTTCACGTCCCTCGTCGTCCGTTTTATTTGAGTGTTTGAGCCAGTATGAGTTGTGAACGTTGAAGTCGCCCAGAAAGACTATCTCTGAATTAGGATGACCTGACTGCAGCGCGTCTACAGTGGCTGAAAGCTTCTCGTAGCGCTCTTTGCAGTTGTTACTACTTGGTGGCCTATAGATGCAGCATTTGAATTTGGAATGATTTTGGAAGGATATTTTGAGCCATATGATGTCAAATCCTTCCAGTTCGAGCTCTTCACACACACACACACACACGCATATGCCAAACCTACGTCTAAATCGGGTGTATAAGTAAGTCATATCCGGGATATCTAAAGCAATTATCCATTGTTGAAGAGCCGACTTGAGTTTTCGTAAGAGCCAGAATGTGTGGCTTCTCTGCCTGAAGATGTTGATGGACAGAGATTATGTTGGAGGCAAGACCTCGTATATTTGTAAAATCGGCTCTGAACATGTTTCTCTGGCCTTCGGGGCCTGTCGTCAGTGCAAAGTTGCTGCGAAGGACGGCTTCTGTTGTTAGCCTGATGAGGAGTGGCAGCACAATTCTTTAAACAAACTTCGCTTAATGTTCCCCCCGGACCATCTGGCACCCGGAGATCCGAACGTCCAGGTAGTTTACCTCCGGAATCTTTTGATCCTGGAAGAGCCATTAAGCATTTTTAACTTCAAATTTATTCAATTTGTCACTTATCGGTAACCGGAAACATCGGCCAGCGACGGAACATGAGTCGTGAGGCCATTAGGGGCCGCCTATTTTCGGGAACCTATTTCTAGTTTCTCGGAAATATCCCGATGTGGGGGTGATTGCACCGCGGGCGAAGCTATGTGACTCCACTTCTCCCCCCTTTGGCTGATTGCAAAGCTAATAGTACACGATGCACGTTGGTGTGAGGTGTACCATCACCTCTGGGCGATGGGGTCGCCACATCCCTTCGCCTAGTTGGGTTGATCCAGGTTGATCAGTGTTCCTTTTATGCCTTATCTCTGCATGATACGTTTAATTCGATCGGTCAGTCTGTATGTCTGTCTCTCAATCTGATACCATTTTTCGACCCGCGTCGCTCGCTGTGTTGTGTAATTCTTAAGGGGCCTGGGTACGCATATATGTATTTACCATGTAAAACACGGATTCGCAAGTACACGCACAACTGACTTGTTTTCCAAACTACATACATAAAATTTCAGAAACTGATAGGTACGACCATAATGAATGACAATTCATAGCGATTTTAAAGAAAAAGTGTTTTAGTGCGCAACGAAAACCCGCAATGCAAAATCATATATTCTTCAAATGATCGTAATTTAACAACCAAACACGATATTAAAACAGGGCCACAGATCGGTTGCTCTCGGCTCCCCTCGATGCTAAATCGTCTTCGTGGGGGTTTACCGTCAGCAGTATCGCAAAGCGACCTTCGGAATTACCTCCACTCATTTTATTTTAGACTGACGTCCCTGAGAAAGGGCTGACACAAGAATATGTATTTTACTGGATTCTCTAGCTCGCGTGCTATACCCTAGCCCCTTAAGAATGGTGCCAGCAGAGCGACGGATCAATACTAAAAAACTCAGAATGTTAGAACCACTCCAATTTTGTTTATAGATGCCTTCGACATTTTTGATCATTCTCTGCTGCCTTAAAAATGGTGAATTTGGCATGGGGGAAAGATATAGTGCTAGCAGAATGCCAACATTTCTTTGATTAATCATTACCCTTGGCAATCATTAAGTGAATGATAACTTGACTGAAATGAAATGATAAAAAGGCTTTATTGAAAGAAATCGTCATAATACACATACCCTAGAATTTTTATATAATACAAAATCTCTTAATTGAGTACTTTACTGTCTTAAAAAGAGTCTAACATCAGTAATACCACCAGCAGACAGCAGCAAATGGTAGTCATAACATAATGCTTTCAAATTACAAATGTATTAAAGGTAGGATTCCAAAATTTAACAACAATTATATAAAAGGCGTGTGCTGTACTACAGTTGTAGCTATGTATAATTATGTCACATGCTCATATGTTGTCACTAGAGCGTCTGTCGTACCAGCGGATGACATTTCTTAAAGGCAGAGGCATAACAATTGTTTTCTCAATTATAATTTGAATAACAGTATAACGCAAAACATAAGTGCGTTTCTTCACAACATATGTCTTCGGCGACATTGGACAGAAAAAAATACTGTTGCATTTCCAATTAATTGTTAGCATTTGGATGTTTTTCCATCACTTTAAATATATTTACAGTTGTTTCAAATCCATGTCATTGAAAGAATTCAATCCTTATATTCGAAGTAATCACAGGTACGCCAATAAATTCAAAATAATTTTATATTCGTTCTAATGGTAATTGGTAATACCAGTATTGATGTATAATGCAATCAAAACATCCTTTTGTTTTCGAAATTTAATGTTTCATTTAAGCAAAGCAAGTCTATTCAATGTACAAAAATTATTACTGCAACAGCTGTTCGTGATAATTCATCTGATAAAAATTAATTTTGTTTCAATAGCCATTGTCATTCGCTGAACTATAATCAGTATTCGGCGGGACTGATGTCCCAATTCAATGAAGGTGAGTATAAAGAACAGGGGATAAAATCAGTGTTACTATCGCCGCGAACCCGTCAACATGGACGAGGTTGTTCCATTTTGTTGTTTCGGCGTTAGCCGTGTTGAGTCACCTCGTGGTTTTGCGTACTGCATCAGCAATTGTGTAATTTAAATGTGTCGAGTTATATATTAAAGGAGGACCTACTGAGAAATTGGGACTTAGAAGAGCTAACACCCACATTTGCATAATGCAACAACTGGTGCAGGCTTGTCTAATTCTTATATCATGCTCCTTATAACTTCATACAAAATCACACAATTAAACATCCAAACGAATCAATCAGCTGTCCTCGCAATACAATCTGTTGGTTCAAGGAAAAGAAAGTAGTTTAGAACCAATTACCAAACACATATTCGATTCACCGACAGGCTTTATTGAATCATCCATTGGAATCCAATGACATCTTGTAGTTGAATCGACAATACGATATAATTCGTTACCAACTATGCACTTCCCATTGGATAGAAGATCGCTGTATTTGAGGAATGCTGAGTGTAACGTCCCAATAAATCCAAGCGTAAGTCTTTGACAGAACGACAGATTTTTCTATGTGTGGTAAATCGTAAAACAACCAAAAATAAAAAACCAACCGACAACATAACTTACACGCAAACGATTACCAAACGGTGTTACCGAAATCAATCTAACCCATGCCGCTGCAGGGCAGCCGACCAGCTGATTATGGGTACACAGCTCACCTATGTAACTATGACGTCACTGTTAACTTCTTACGTGGAATGGATTGTACATATCTCAATGGAAACAATACTTCCTGTATTCGTTACTGAAAATCACGCTTTGCGCTGTTCGTTCGAAACAGATCACTGTCTAAATTACAATCAGCTCGAATTCTGAAATGAAATATTTCTCTCGTTCATGGTGGGGTAGTGAAAGCATATCAATGCATGAGCCTCATCCAACATTCATCGATTCAAAAATAGCATAGCTGATAAATCGAAGTGGCGTGACGACGCACCCAATCTACCTCCTGACATCTGACACTTGGTCACGGGATCTATGAACGCGTTAAAGTTAGTACAGTAAAAAGTTTTCAAAACACTTCAGTAACGAGGACTGAATTTCAGAATGGTATTTGGTTATGTAATTATCGAAACTGAACTTGAGGTGGTCTCTTTGGTTAAATGTGCTTCGCTAGCCCGTAACTATAAATCGTTTTACTATGGTTTTGGGCCTCTCTCTGTCCCGTATCAGCTTACAAAATTGCAAGCAGAAATTAATTTGGATTAAGTCTCACTAATTGATAACTGCCCCAGCATTAGTTTCTTTCTTTTCTGAAAAGTAAGTTCCTAGATAAATAGTTGTTTATGAAACCTTAAAGAACATAGTACGGTATACCCATCAAGCTATTAAAAACTGTTGCTCATGTATTGTTTCTTTTTTAGTGAATTTGTCGATTACAACGGGTGTTTTCCCTGAAATTTTAAAGTGTGCCTATGTTGTCCCGGTATACGAAAAAGGTTAATGTGAGGTCATAGAAGACTAAAGGCCTATTAGTATATAAGATTTTTGAGTAAATATAATTCATTTGTTCATTCATTTATTTGTATTAGCCAGAATACAAATATTACTACCTCGAAGGTTGCACCTTGTGTGAGGTATAGGCTTGACATTACAATAATAATTTAGTTATTCGTTTCTTCTTTTCGAACTTTATAGTGGCCTTTGGGTCTTCATTCATTCTTACCTTTAAGTTTTCTTGTATAAAGAACTCCCGCAGATCTCAACAGGTTAATTCCTTCAATTGTGTCGATTATGTGCCTTACAAAACTCAAAATTTTGCCGTGGCGTTTCATCACATCCTCAAGAATACCTGCTTTATTTATACATTACAGAAAGTCAACACGCTTATTTAAATGATCAAACAACTAAAACTGCATGTTCACGTAAGCTCTGAGGATGGATAGGAATAGTCTGGTTATTGGTGTGTCATTTGACTTATCAACTTGCGTTTGATACAGTAGACATAAATGTATTGTCATCTAAACTACAGAATTCAGGTGTAAGAGGAAACATTTTTACATGGTTATTGTCGTTTGTTAGGAATCGTTGAATGATCGTTAAAGTCAAAGATACTCTCTCGAATGAATATAATCTTAAATCAAGTGTACCACAGGGTTCAGTGCTGGGATCACTATTTTTTGCTCTACATTAATGCCGTGCCATCATATTAACCTGTCGCCTACGTAATGCTTTTTGCGGATGACACCTCGGTCGCGGTTTCATCACCGAACTCTGTAGAAATTAGGCGCAATGTAAATAGTACTATTTCTTCTTTTTTGAATTAAATAATGGTGATGTTATGAATTTTCTAATGAAGTAAGATTTTTAGGTGTTTGGTTGGATAGTAGGCTAAACTGTGACAAGTACACTAGTCGCATATGTTTAAAAATAAACGTCTTCAAGAATACCTGCTTTCTGTATACTTTTCTCTTTGATATTCGCATTTACAATATAATGCTATAAACTCTAAACGTTTTTTTTTTTTTTTGGTTGGTCACGTCATAAAAGGGCCATACGGCTTATTTTAAATGTACGTGTTGATACGTCGCCTCTTTTCATTGAACATAATACATTGATTGTAGATTGTATCTATATTTTCAAATGTTTGGTATATGTGAAACAAAATATTAATAAGATGTCGACCATATCAAGCACTCATAGCTATCACACCAGACATGGCTCACTTTTGAAAAAAAATCAGCTTATAACAAAATTGCGAAAAAAGCCTATTATATACTTCACAGACTCTTATAATAAATTTCGTAGCCAAATAAGGAATCTTCCTTTTTATAAATTTAAATAAACTGTCAAAATGTTTCTTTTAAAGAAGGATTATTCTAGTGTTCAAGAATTTATGAATGATGCTGTTTGTATCAAATAAACCTTTATATTTAAGTGTTAACCTACCTTTTTTGACTTATTGCTTATTCAGTATGAATAGGTTATTATTGTTATTGCATCTGCAATATTGATAAATATACGACGTGCTTTTATATAGCCATGAAATTCAATAAAAAAATTGAATATTCTTATTTTCGAATGTTTTAAATGTATAATAAATACATATCATCAAAGAGCAAGACTTCAGAAACCTAAATAAGCATACCAATGTATGGGTTATTAAACTACACTGATTTAGGTGAAACTGTGAATTATGATTCTAAAAACAGAAGATAAGTGTTTTGCACAAGAACATCAGGATCAAATTTGATTCAGTAGAATATAGTATAGTCAAACGAGTCGCAAATCTACTGGCTTGTTCTACCACAATTTAATCTTCTCAGGAAAGTAAAATGGTGAGAAACTTTAAAAATCGTAATTTGAGAGGCCTCCGATTTTCCAAAATATAATTCTTTGATGATTTGACAACAGGAGATGACAGTTACTTTGAATTTCATTGCAATCAGGAGAAATAGGCGTCTTTGACGATTATTGTATTTTCCAAAAAATCGATAAAAGTTGTTCAGATCTGTAGTAAGTGATCTTTTGAAGGTTTTCATTTAGCAGCTATAAGTTTCTCCATAGGCCACCGTTGCTGTGCTATACTATAGATCGTGGTTTTATCATATCTTTACAACAGACCGTAGTTTTACCACTTCCGTCGACTGCAATTTTGTTGTGTCAAAATATTTATAAATTGCTCTTCCTCCATTTTCTGTACTTGCGGTTCACTGTATCAAATTTGATTAATATATTTCTTATGGCAATTGGTTCTTAGAATCACTCTTGTAAATTTTATTTGGGTACAGTAGTATACTAGGGGTATTTTGTGTAAGCTTTGAGAATGATAAATTGTAGTGCAGAACTTTTTCAAGCTCAAACTACTATTTGACTGTAATATATAACCTCTGCTGTTGAAATAAATATAAACGATCTGACAGGGGTGCGATGCCACTCACTCTGTCGAGAAAATGAGATTCGCTGGTAGCCGGCAGCAGTTGAAGGGTTGAATGGTGCTGGGTCGCGGCTGACAGCCAGTACGGGAAAGAAGAGGGTAAAGGGCACCGAATCTTGTCGTTTCTCTAGGAAATGGACTGTACAGCGGGGATTTCGTAGCGGAATTCTCTTGCGACTCTAAACAGAGGGGGAGCGACAAATCTATGAAAACATGCCTCAACACAATCATGGAAAATAGTTCCAAGTGCTAGACACCATGGGAACCAAGGTGCTTATACCGCTCGGTCAGAATTGTGGAGGATAGCTCAGAGAAGCAGGTTCCGTTGAAATATCAGTAAAATATAGGTAGGTCGCCCACCGCATGTCGGTGAGAAAGCAGCTGGAGATTTCACGTTAAGGCGGCATCACCAATTAGTCTAATTGCTATTCTCCATGCTTGGGCAGGGCAGTAAAGGCAACAGATCCCCATGCGAATAGTACTATCAAGTCTTATCTGGGCTTTATACAACTCACCATCACAGTCACAATGTCTTAACAGCCATATTGTCGGAGCTAGTATTGCCGACACGAATATTATCAATAATTTTGAGAACTGTAGCTCGCCATCGTTCGCGATTTACTGTCAGTTCAGTGTCACTCTTGATACTCATATCCAGCAACTGTTTTGTCGTATCCACACAGCGTGTAGGGGAATGGCCACGGCGCCGCCCACTCGGGGCATGACCATGAACTACAAGTTTCTCCATATTATCACTTCTGTGTATATGTCCGAAGAATGTAAGCATTCTCGTCGACACAATGGAGGATAGTCTCTTTGGATTGCCAAGCTCATTCAATATGGAAACGTTAGTTTGATGGGCGGTATAAGGAACTCTCAGCATTCTCCTCCACGCCCACATTTTAAAAAGCATCTCTGCTAGCTCGATCTGCCTTTTTAACAGTCCAAGTTTCTGAGGCATACAAAAATATGGAGAACACAAGAGACTTAACCAGCGACATTTTGGTGATGGACGTTTGTTTAGGAGAGCCATTTATGAACACTGATAAGTGTTTCTGTGGTCTGTGGCCTATGTCACAACTTATAGAACGCTTCATAATATATAGAACAACAATGCTCTTTTAAACGAATGACTGAGTTTGCTGCTCACATGTGACGTAATAAGTTCATGTGGTATAGACTTAGGTACCACATATATCTTTGTAGGTACGGATCCGAATATATATTTGTGAGGGTCGTGCGTAGAGCATGTCCTGAGTGGTTTTGTAACATTTTACAAAAATTACTCGACTTCGCCATGGATCTAAATGAAATATTGGTATAGTTTAAAAAAACATAAAAAGACACCCTTTTAAAGAACATCGAACCACGCCCACGCTTTTTTCGCCATAATACTAGTATTTTTCGTTCATTGTTTTAGGCTTGTTTTTAACATTTTAGTTCTAAGCGTGTTATTTAGATTTTTCAACCTATACTTATTTTTAATTTTTTAGTTAACTTAATCTTTAAAGCTTTTCTTAGGTTTTCAAGCTGTATTTATTTCATTAATGAAAGGATTAGGGTGGCGCAGTGTTGAGTTGCTATCATACGCTCGTCAAAATTAAACAACTACCTTTTCAGGAGCATGCGAAAGCGCACTTGTCTGTTGTAGGCAAAGTATGCCAACTTGATGGATATTTCGTTAAATGTAACGAATTTCTGTGAGTAGAGGTGAACTGCAGTAGAAAGTCAACTTGCTATTCAAAGGAGTGTTACAAGCTCACCCACAAAACCCACATTCAGGTGAGGCTAATAAAACCGTGTTAAAAACTATGAAAACGCGATTCAGAAATAAAAAATATAGCAGTAGATTGCAGATATATCGAATGAAAGTAATGAAACTACTAGTTTCGATCCGCCAACCACTGCCGCCTCACGCAAAGAAAACGATCTTAACAACGATCCGACCCGCGCCCGTAGCCCGTTCTCTGTGTGTTTTGCGCTTTAGATTTCAGAATCATGATTGGCTTATCAGGAAGTTACCGCGCAAAAAACAAAAGCAGTTTTCTTGAACAGCTGTCTACAACGTCACTTTTAAAATTATTTTTTTGTTAAATTATGTTCTTTGATAAAGCGCAAAGAAACGTCAATCTATGTTCAACAACAAGTGGTTTTTTATTGATAAACTAGTGATTCGCAATGGAACAGACAACCACAGGATAAGTTTTAGAAACCAGATTAAAAATTAGATTTTTTCAACATTTAATACATTCGGCCACGAAAATATTATATTTGGCGAGTATTAAATTTGAATTCGGAAATTTATTACGGCTAGTTCTCTATCCAAATGTATTCATCATCCTATCAGTGAATTTGTTTAAGTAATTAAATTGAACTATATTCTATTAGAGAGTAGTATGATGTGTAAACGCGCTTATATTCATCTGATAATAATCCTGGCGTTTCACTTCGGTAGTTCGTCCTTTATCCTATAATAGGCCACACTGATATTTTGTGTGACCAAGATATCATAATACCTGAAATATTCAGGTATTTTTCTATTCAAAAATATCAGTAGAAAGTGTTCCGTTTTGTTGCGATATGCATTACATCCGCGTTTTGATAGATAAGGCCAAGTAGTAGTAGTAGTAGTGATGGGGAGGCGAAGCCAGGCAAGTAGACCACCTTTGGCCCTTTTTGCCAACCCCATTGAACCAATCACTGAAAACACTAAAATTCTACACCCTAGAAAGCTCCTTGTCGAACCTACCAGTCCTCCTGACGAAAGTCAGTATGTCCGACCATTTCGCTGAATATAGTGGCTCGTCCCCCACTCCGTCGTGCCGAATATCTGAACCCTAAGGTTGCGATAAACTGCACACCTGCCCAGGAAGTGGAACGCTGTCTCGTTCTCCTCCCAGCATCTGGATGGATAATGCCAAACTAGTCCCTCAAAACAGTACTACCTCGATATTTTTTTATGTGTACTGTACAGTACAAATACTGCGACCTCGAAGGCTACGCCTTGTATGAGATATGAGCACTGACATGTAGAAAATATACACTAAATTTTTGCTAACCTAACTTCACTGCTGCCTCTCTTTCGATTGCTACATCTGTACGCCTTTCCGTGATTTACTTCTTCTTCTTCTGCTTCACCTTGCCACCACCACGCATTGTTCTATAATGTTTATGATGATTATTTCTGCAATATCATTAAATAAACATGCATGATTGAAGAAGGGTCTGTTCAATACAGCAAAAATGCACTCCTCAAAAATTCTATGAACAGAAACTGGGCATTCTGCCCTTTATTTTTTTTTCTGCATGTTTAGAAATGACCTTGACCTACTTCTTATGAAGTGCAAAAAAATTCATTGACCTTAACGTAATACGCGTGCACCGCCAACCGAGCAGAATATATTATGCAGTGCCCACTGAGGTATTATATAGGGTATGAGCTATTTTCTCCCTTTTATTATACAGGGTGGGCCAATAGTGCGTGGACGGAGGATTGTGGGCTTACTAAACAATATTTCAAAAATCTGTCACTTGATCATGGTAGGGACCCTTGAGTACTATAATGCAAAAATATTTTCACTCAAATTTTGACGTTTATACAGGGTGATTCATATCAAACTTACATTTTTTTTAATGGAACCCCCTATATATTATTGCATATTTGGATTCCTTGGTTAATTCTAGTGTGACTTTATGTATCACACATGGGACTTTAGACGAACCATTTAGGCGCAAATCACCATTTTTTGTATAAGTAGGTATCAGAAAAAAATTGAATATCGCAGCAATTATAAAACCTAGAAGGCCGTGACTTTGCGGTACGACTAAGCATGAAATGCGTCACCTTAGGTCAGAGGGCTAAATTTGAATTCTTTTTGCACTTGGAGAAATCAGTGGATTAATTAAGGAAACTTCAATCATAGATAACTTGATTTTTTCAAATGAGAATGCCTATTTTGGTTTAAAGAATCAAATGTAAAATTTGATTACCTTTCTAACGATATAGCATTCTCGATATCGATCTTTTTTGGTATTCATTTTATTTCAAATTTTCTGTCAAATCGGTTTTTTCAATTTTCCTGCGTGCAAGCAACCTAGCAGGCCATGAAAAATAAACAAAAGCTCGTTAATATGGAAGAAACCAACCAACTTAGTAGAAAGATGGAAACTAACCAGAGTAACGAGGCAAGATTATGAAAATTCTTTAGAACATATTAGCTCTAACCGGATACAACAGCCGCAAGATATCTAATGCCAATGAGTAGCTGGGGTATGGCAGAAGTGTTTGTTTTCCACAGCATACTAGCTATTGATGCCTACTAGAGCTTGACAACCTTCCAAAATGATTAAAAATTTTGAAACAAAAGGAAAACCACCAGCGATTTTTGCTTACAGTCTAACATCTTTAGAATGAAATTTCACATTTATTGGGATAAAAAAATTAGTCATTTCGGTTTAGTTAAGTCAAAAGTGAAAATACCTCCAACTGGAGCATTCTGAACATCTATTGAAATAATGCTAGAATTTTTTAATTACGCTATGTTGTAATTGTGTTTAGTTCATGTAGTTTTCTGCAAACTAAATTATCCTTTACAATTCAAACAGACTGCAAATCAAGTTTCACTTTTCGCGATTTTGCTAATAAGTAGAAGTACCTACTGAATAATTTGAAGGGTTCCAGTCAGAGGTATCATTACTTTTGACTTACGGAAATGGCTACTTTTTTATAGCATTAAATGTGAAAATTTATTCAAAAGACATAGATATTGTACTGCCAGCAACATTCAGTAGTAGTTTTCCTTTGAGTAAATATTTTTTTACTGACTTTGGAAATTGGCTAATAGCTAGTAGTCTGTGAAAAATGAGCGTTCTTGTTACCGCTACTGTTTCTGGTTAGAGCTAATATGTTGTAAGGAATTTTCATAATCTTGCTTCGTTGCTCTAGTTAGTTTGCATCTTTCTACTAAGTTAGTTGGTTTCTTCCATATTAACGAGCTTTTGTTTATTTTTCATGGCCTGCTAGGTTGCTTGCATGCAGCAAAATCGAAAAACACCGATTTGACAGAAAATTGGAAATAAAATGAAAACTAAAAATGATTGATATCAAGAACGCTATATCATTAGAAAGGTAATCAAATTTTACATTTGATTCTTTAAACCAAAATAGGCATTCCCATTTGAAAAAATCAAGTTATCTGTGATTGAAGTTTCCTTAATTAATCTACTGATTTCTCCAAGTTCCAAAAGAATTCAAATTTTACCCTCTGACCTAAAGTGACGCATTTCATGCTTAGTCATACTGCAAAGTCACGGCCTTCTAAGTTTTATAATCGCTGCGATATTCAATTTTTTTCTGATACCTACTTAGACCAAAAATGGTGATTTTCGTCTAAACGGTTCATTTAAAGTTCCATGTGTGATACATAAGGTCACACTAGAATTGACCAAGGAATCCAAATATGCAATAATATATAGGGGATTCCATTTAAAAAAATGTAACTTTGATATGAATCACCCTGTATAGACGTCAAAATTTAGGTGAAAATATTTTTACGTTATAGCCCTCAAGGGTCCCTACCATGATCAAGTGACAGATTTTTGAAATATTTTTCAGTAAGCCCACAATCCTCCGTCCACGCACTATTGGCCCACCCTGTATAGTGCGGCGAACAGAATCAATCAATAACTAATAAAGATAAATAACTGACACCACAATGGCATTGAATCCCGATGTTTTCATCCGATGGGGCTGCAGAGGTTTATATGGTTATATAGACTGTTCGTTGGATTACTGCGGCCAAATTCGTCGACATAATGGATTGTATTATATTTAAGTAGAGTGGGTCACATTGATATGACAGAATTTATATTGTATTTTCAATCTAGGATACCAGCTACATTCTGAGGGTTTTTTTGAATAGCTTAGACGTTTAGGTCGAATTTTGAGGTTAGGCTTTCATCTGACGCCGTACATGTACATGGCCTGCAGCATACATACCATATAATGGATAGATACGAGTAGATGGAGAGATAAGTATACTTTGTTGTCTAAGAATTACAAGATTCTTATCGACAAAGCTAGATGAAGAGTTGTAAGTTTTTTTACAGAAAACTATTAAATATTTTCAAATTTTAAACGAGTGTGGAAGTTTGTTATAGATCTTCACTCCATTATACAGGGTTATTCACGTTATTCGACACGAAGCATTACGGCTAAAGTATTCGATAAAAAAGAAAATAGTAATTTCGGATGGATAGAGACCCATAAAGACTATATTTTAAAAATATTTTCATGTTATACAGGGTGTCCCAAAGACACGAAATGTATCAAAGTTATGTTTTTTTAAATGGAACACCCCATATATTATTGCATATTCAGATTCCCTGGTAAATTTTAGTGTGACTTCATGTATCATACATGGGACTTAAAGCGAACCGTTTAGGTGCAAATCACCATTTTCGTTATAAGCAGATATCAGGAAAAAATTGAATATCGCAGAGATTATAAAATATGGAAAGCTGTGACTTTGGATATTACTAAGCATAAAATGCGTCAGCTTTGACGAGACTGTCAAATTTAAGTTACGTTTATGCTTGGAGAAATCGGTCGATCAATTAAGAAAACTTCGATCAGCGATAACTTGATTTTTTCAAATGGGAATGCCCAATTTTTTATACGGTTAAACCTAAAATTTGATAACCTTTCTAATGATATAAGGTTGTGAATATCAATCTCTGGTAGTTTTCATTTAATTTTAAATTTCCAAACAAATAGGCGATTTTCAATTTTCCTACGTATAAACAACGTAGCAGGCCATGAAATATAAATAAGAACCTGTTCAGGTAGAAGAAAACAACTAACTTAGCTGAAAAATACACACTAACGAGACTAAAGGGACAAGATTATAAAAATTCCTTACAACAAATCAACTCTCCCAGAAAAAACTGCGATAACATCTCTAAGGTCGAAGAGAAGCTGGAGTATGGCAGTAATAGATATTTTTTACAGTCTACTGGCTACCGCAATTTACTAGAGGTTAAAAATTTCCAAGACAATTAAAAACCCTGATATGAAACAAAAACAACCAGCGACTGTTGCTCTAGCACGCAACTATCATATGTAATGGTGTAAAAAAGTACTAATTTGCATCGAAGTTGATACCTCTAACTGGAGCCCTTCTATTTTCCAATATCTATTAGCAATATTGCAAAAAAGGAATACTGAAAAATCAGATTTAAATTTTCTGCCATTTAAGTTATGTTTTATAATTTGAACAAATTTTAATTCATTCTTCATTTTCTGCGATCTTGCTAATAGGTACTGAAGAATTTTCAGAACTCCAGTCAGAGGTACTTTTGACTTGAGTTTTGACAGAATTGCATACTTTTTTATATCATTAAATGTGAAGTGTTATTATGAAAATAATAAACTGCTTACAACATTTTCTAGTAGTTTTTTTTATTTCTGTGTCATCGGCATCGACTACTTTGGTCATTAGCCTCGTGTTCTGTGTAGGCTTTGTTACTGTTTCCCGGCGCCACTTAGGAACAGCACTGTTAATTAGAAGCCAACAGTGAATGCTCAGGTGGGGATTCTCGCTGAGCTTTTTTTTATGGATATTTATTTTGGTTGGAAAAGCCAGAAATAAATTTCCGCCTCTAACGAGAATCGAACCCGGGACCTTCCGGTCATGAGCCCTCGACCCTAACCACTGGGCCAACCCAGCCCCCATTCTCTAGTAGTTATTATTTTATTCCAAAATGTTTAACGGTTTTGGACATTGCCAATCCCTAGTACATTGCAGTAGCTAGTAGGCCGTGAAAAAATCAATTTCTGCCATACGCCAGCTTCTCTTTGACCAAAGATATGTTACCACCGTTGTTTGTGGTTAGATTTTGTTTGTTGTGAGTAATTTTTATAATCTTGTCCCTTTAGTCTAGTTCGTGTGTATTTTACAGCTAAGTTAGTTGTTTTCTTCTACCTGAACAGGTTTTTGTTTATATTTCATGGCCTGCTACGTTGCTTATAGGTGGGAAAATTGAAAAACGCCGATTTGTTTGAAAATTTAAAATCAAATGAAAACTACCAGAGATTGATACTCACAACCGTATATCATTAGAAAGGTTATCAAATTCTACGTTTAAAATTAGGCATTCCCATTTGAAAAAATCAAGCTATCGCTGATCGAAGTTTCCTTAATTAATCGACCGATTTCTCCAAGCATAAACGTAATTTAAATTTGACAGTCTCATCAAAGCTAACGCATTTTATGCTTAGTAATATGGCAAAGTCACAGCCTTCCAAATTTTATAATCTCTGCGATATTCAATTTTTTCCTGATATCTACTTATACCGAAAATGGTAATTTACACCTAAACGGTTCGATTTAAGTCCCATGTATGATACATAAAGTCACAATACAATTCATCAAGGAATCTGAATATGCAATAATATACGGGATGTTCCATTTAAAAAAACACAACCTTGATACATTTCGTGCTTTTGGGACACCCTGTATAACATGAAAATATTTTTAAAATGTAGCCTTTATGAGTTTCTATTCATCCGATATTATGATTTTCTTTTTTATCAAATACTTTAGCCATAACGCTCCGTGTCGCATAACGTGAATAACCCTGTATATATTAAGTATTCAATGAGTGATGATTTAGAGGTGATTAGAATAGATTAAAATATGGATACCCGCCTCAAGAGACGCAAAGATTCTGTGATGCACAGGAGATCCACACGGTTCGGCGGTGTACAGCGCAGCCGCCCTCACTCCTAATCCGGTGTATATCAGTGCTCAACCCGGGGACGCGGTCTCAATTTCTCGAAACACGCCGAACAGGTAACGTCAGCTTCTGAGGATGCCAACCACTCGTGTTAGCGTAACGTCAAGCAGCGAAGCGCGCCGACACTAAGGCGGCGGAGCGTGTTGATGCAGGCCGAACAGTCCAAGAACCACTAATAATTATTTTTCCTCTTATTATATTTTATATATTATAAAATATGTGCTGAAATCTATATTTCATAAATCTAAGCTCTATCCGTCAAACGATTTATACCAAGAAACAAAGATACTCCTCGATACTAGGCAACTTTATTTCTTACATATCAGCAATTTATTCCACAAAATCTGTGTTGATGAAATGAAACAAGGCATATACATGTATACAGCACGAGGCACAAAATATGGTCATCAAACTTAGTTCGACCACACAAAACAATATTCCAACAATCATTTATGTACCTAGCTCCGAAATTGTATTGTGCAGTACCATCAACCATAAAGTCCCTCAAATTTGGCAAACGTTTCAAACAAAAACTAAAGAAATGGATTTACTCTGTAGAGCGAATGATTATACATAGTATTATTAATCAATAAAAATTGTCCTAGTAATATTGTGATATGTATATTTGAAAACATTTAAATTTTTATATCACATTGTATATCCACGCACAGGCAACGCCTACTGTGGATTTATTTATATTTATTTACTACACTGTAATTATGGTGAATAAATATTATTATATTCATGGTCTCAAATTTTGCTTCATTTATTTGTTTAAAATGAGTAGTGCTATTATGGTCATAATTTCGTATTCTAAAAATAGTGGCCTGCATGAAGTTCTAGGTCTGCTGTTGGCAATGCATCTAACTGCTCGCTTCTGTAAGACTAACAAACTGTTTAAGTACCTCAAGGCTCAGGGGTATGACAATTCCATGCTAGAATTTCATGCCAAACACGAAAATTTCCTCAAAACGCTCATAGTGGTTGATGAAGTGGCCAAAACTGTCATATATAAGGTTGGAAAAACCTCCCAAGACACACGAACAACCATCGTGACCACCACGAATGACAGTTTGTGCGATATTTGGACAGCAGAAGTTGTCACTGAGCTGTACTTTTTGAAGAATAGTTCTGGTGCAGCTGTTACTGTTAGTGTCGAGCGTTTCACAGCTTGGTAAACAACTTCTTAGTCACTCAACTGATAGCACTAAAGTTACGAAACGTTTGGTTTCAACAAAACTAGCTCTCATATTGCTAAAACAATAATGGCTTTACAGAGTCATGCGTTTCCAGAAGATTAAGTTTTGCGATTCAGTAACATCGTGTCCCTCCAGATCCCCAGATGCGATCGCACTGGATTGAAAAGATATGTGCCTAATAGACCCGGAACACCAGAATAGTTGAAAGAAAATATTCGGCAAGTTTTGCCAGAAATATTTCAGAATGTGATGGAAAATGTTACCGAAAAGGCGCGAACCTGTAGAGCTGTTAGATGAGATATTTAAGGGATATTGTATTCAACCCATAAATGTGCAATGAAAATTAGATACAATATAAATGAAATTTCAAGAAGAATAGCTATTCATTTGTGTGGTACCTGTACCAGTCACCTGCATAATGTATGGTCTACCCTGATAAAAATCTGTTAAGGGAAAATAGCTTCCTTGTGTTACTCTTGCTCTAATACAATACTTCCAAGTAATTACTGTAAAATTCTTCTCAACAATAATTTATTTTACGTAAACTACGTCAACGTTTATATGCAAAAAGAATTTATGGTTATTTTAAATTCCTATCGTTGAGATGTCTAAAGTCGGCCAGCTTATCTACCTACTTTGTTATTCACTGGATGAAAAAATCGATTAATGTGAATACTAATGAATTATGACGTCGATGTTGACTTTGACTACTTTCAGCTATACGGTAACTCTTTTTGAAGGTATGTGAGCATAGTATAATTTGGTTAATATACCTCTAGAACATAATTATTTTTATATTAATTTATACATAATAATAGTCTGTTCTGGAGAATATCGAATTATTATATCTCGAGAAATGTTATTTTTTTGTACAGTTTCAAAATCGTAATTAAAACTCTATGGTTGCAATTTGATATCTGTGAAAATTAGTATACTTTTAATAAGTGATTTAAAATTGGAACATACCTATCTTGAATCAGTCGGATATGACTGTTTTCTTAAAACATCTAGTAATACAGGCATTAGTGCTATATAAATACTATATGAAAAGGACAAGGTGCATAGAGGAAGGAGTAGAAATTACGAGTGTTATTACTGTTGGATGAAAATGTTTATCAAAGCGTATGAGGCAAGTGTCTCTAAAAGATGATACTATTAATGTTTCATACGCAGTGTGTTGCATTCCTTTTTATATGTTCGTAGAAAAAATGTATTTCTTATGTACCGGAACACATCAATTTGATAAGCCAAATTGATCAATGTTTAACCAAAGACTGCAAACGTCTGTACATTTTTAATTTTTTTCCCGTGCATAACAAGATCTATACATAGATAAAAAAATATATAATATCAGTTGATCATGGTTAATTTTCACAGACAGCGGTAATCAATCCCAAAAGACTGGAAAACAGCTTGGATCCAGCGGGTGCCAAAAAGAGGGATCCAAAACTGATCCCACCAACTACAGACCTATAGCTCTACTTTCGGTAATCCGTAAAGTGATGGAGAAGTGCGTCAATCAAGAGCTCATGAAATACCTAGGCATTCGATCAACTGTGGCATACAGCTCTCCTAAAAAAGCTCCCGCCTTACGGGCTCCCTGTTAAGCTTTGCCGTTGGCTCGCAAACTTCCACTCAGGTCGGAACATCTCTGTCATGGTAGACGGCTTTTCCTCTTCTTTCCATAGCATCCATGCTGGGGTTCCGCAGGAATCGGCATTGACTCCAACATTGTTTCTGCTTCGTATTAATTATCTACTCTCTAGCACTACAAATCCAATCCACAGTTTTGCGGATGACTATACACTGCATGCAGACATCACGAGCAATAGACCGATCTCTGTGGTCGAGCAGAAGACTGGCAGTGGCAGCTTCACTTCTAAAGGATCTCGATATTATTTATTAAACGGGAAGTGCCCAAGCCAACACGAGGTTCTAATGAACAATCGAGCTGTGCCAAGGAGTCACCCATTCAAGCTGTTAGGAGTCAACATTACAGAAAATCTGATCTGGCACGAACATGTTGCGTCAATTGCAAGAGCTGCTGGTAAAAAGCTTGGGTACCTATTTAGAGCCATGTAACATCCTTATGCTATACAAAGCCCAGATAAGACCTGGCCTGGAGTCTGTGTCTGTGTCTGGGGAGATACTGCTCCTATACTACCCTATCTATACTATATGCCGTTCAGAGAAGGACAATTCGACTAATTGGCGCCCCGGCCTTAACGCGCCACCTCCAGCCACTTTCTCACCGGCGTGTTGTTGGTGACCTCTTGCTCTTCTACCGATATTCAAATGGAATCTGCTCCTCTGAGCTATCCCCTATCGTTCCGCCACTTACCGCTCCTGTTAGATGCACCCGCGAGACCGCTGCATTTCATCCTAAGGCGGTCTTTCTGTTTAGGCTCTTCCTACGCATCTGCTGAGTTATAAGAAAAGCGTTGCCTGAGCTTACCTACTGTCCGATTTTCCTCGTAGTCAGCTACGTCCAGTCCTGATTGAAATATGCATATAAATCGTAAAAAATAGTTTATTCTAATCAATATCCGATATAAAGTCTTAAAAATACTGACTTTTTAGAGACCTGACACTTTCTTTCGACCCAAGATTATGACTGATTTGTACATTTCAGAACATTCAGTCGACTGGTACTCTACTTTGTATAACGTCTGGGTAGTTCATTAAAGGCACTAGCAGTAGCTGATGTATTACTGTAATTAAGCATCTATTTATAAATTCGGGTAATTTGTTTTTCGGTAACAAAGAATCGTAGAAGAATTTTGTTGCCGCCTTGTACAGCGGATATTTATAAAAAATGAAAAAATGGGTATGTTCTAGCAACTCGACTAGAGAAAATGACAACTGATCTTTCAGTTCAAAGATTAGAACTTCAAGATTAGCAGCTTAGAGGCAGAGACCCCTGATAGGGTTTAATTTTCAGCAATACCCAAGCAATGCTTGAAATATGCACATAAATTCCTATTGATTATTCTAATTCACGCCTAAAAAGAGCAATTATCTGGTTGAGTTTTGCAGTGCACGGGAGAAATATTGGATTGTATTCCTCGTGTAGCCAATAAACTGATCGATTTGTGTATTTCTTCGAAAACTTTGATAAAAGCTGATCATCGCTGACTGCAGGCATACCTGATTGCATCAAAGCAAATGAAATCTATTACACCAGATCGTACATTTGATAAATCTGTATTTCTTATGCGACCGATTTCAGTATTTTTCCAATTTTTTGGGTTTGAGAAATCTGGTCGAAGTTGAAGGGGTGACTTTTGGAAATCTGCAAATCGCCTACTTCGCCAGGAGTAAAGTAGCAATAAAATATGGCGTTGCATTTGATTGGATTATCCTCACTTTCTCGGAAATACTGGAGCATCAAAATCGCTTTTGGCGTAATAAATTAGCAATAAAATATGGCGGTCTAAAAAATACAGACTTATCGAGTGTATGATCCGGGATAATAAAGATGCAAATGCAAATATGTATCAGCTCAACCAAACTAAACGTAAACCATTGAATCGCTGCATTTCAAGATACGTGACCTTCAGCACAGGTTCAATTTAAATATAACTGAGTATCCCTGGGCGCAAACACTTACTAATAGAGTCACAGCACAGACAGATTCTGTGATAAAGCTCCTTATTAAAATAAAAAGTTGCCTTATATCATTGTGAAATGATCAAAAGACAATAAGACTACTACTACTACTACTAATACTACGCCTTAAAATCAGCTTAAATAAAATTAAAGTTATAATAATATTAGAATCGGAACGAACTTGCTGAGAGGTCAATCAATTTTTGTTCGGAGTTAACACACACTAGCTAAAGTCGCATCAAAATAAATATTCTTGTAAAAATCGATTCCAAAGAAGCTGTTTCTCATCCAAATCCAATCAGCAGGCTTTTGAAGACAAATTAAAAAAATGAAGTCAGGTTGATTGACTCAGTACTTCGCCCACATTACGGTGATACCAGTTTATTATTTTACCGTAGCATGAAGCTATAATCTGAGATTCCCTTGCAACCAAATCGTCGCCAGCTCTTCCCCCGAAAAAAATTATACGCTAGGTCTTTCCTCCACAAGTCAATGGTCAGCCTAATATGCATGCAACAAATTTTTCACTTTTACAACCCCCACCCCTCAAGCACCCCAATTTCACCTCCAACCAAAAAAAGGTATAAAATGATCAGGAACAGTTTGAGCTGTTTCTATACTTTTAGTTGTTTGATTGTTGTTGCGCTGCCACTAACACGATTTCTAAAAACCATACGCGTGTTCAATCCTCACCACGGTAATAGTACTGTATCAAAATTTCGTACGAATCAATTTAATAGTTTTCAATTTTCCATGTTACAAAATACAGTACGATCAAAAGCAATAAATACTCGTATGTACACAGAATATTCTTTAGTTTCGGTAATAGGCAAGGCTATCTCGCTAGGTCTTCCTTCACACAGGTCAATGAATACAACAAAATTTTCAGATTTTCAACTTCCCATCCCTCAACCACTCAAATTTCACCCCCACCCAAAGAAGTGGAAAATGATCAGGAACCTCTAAAGCGTTTTAAAACGAAGAGTGAGCTGTTTTGATATTTTTAGTTTTTTCATTATTTTTGCGCCGCCACTAACACGATTTATAAAAGCCATACGCGTTTTCCATCCTCTCCACGCTAATAACACTGCTTCAAAATTTCATTAAAAACAATTTAATAGTTTCCTTGTTACACAATATAGAACGATCTAAAGCAATACTCGTATGCTTACATCATGGTTTCTGTAATAGGCAAGGTAATGTCCGGATGGACCTAAAAAAGTTATTTATGTTATTTTTTGTTTTTTGCTAATTACACCGATTTTCAAAATCATAGCAGTACTACCTACTACGACCCCACAGCATAATGTTGCCCAAATTTCATAACAATCCATGTCGCGGTTACTGAGATTACGAGGCTAGAACAACTTCAACAGACAGACAGAACGACGGAAAAGCGTGTTATCTCAAAATCGAAAATTTTCGCGATCACAGTACCAAGCTCACCTATCAATGTGGGAAGTAAAAACAGTAATATCTAGCTTGAATGTGGTTTAAATGTAATAAACCTGAAAACTGTTCGTTTTTCTGTCGAATGCAGTTCTTTAAGTTTATTTCCATAAAGTAAGAAGCCCTTTACGTAATTATAATTTAATTTTGGAGGTATTATTTATAATTTTTGTTTTCAGTGGAAACCTATGTCAAAATAATGTTGAATGAAAGCAGTTCATGTTTACTTTTATTTTGAGCGTTATATAGCAGTGATGTATTTTTTTAATTTTTGAAAATATTAATGTACCCAGTATGCGTCATCCGACACAATTATTTTCCTCCTGCTATATCTTACCAAATATCTAGTAGACTGATTTTAATTTTAGTTAGGAACAGTTTAAATACCTTTTTAAGTTTGCGGCTACAAGCTGTCAGTTTTTCGATATAATGTAATAAGCATTTTCTCGGAATAAAAGATAAATCTTGCTGTTACACAGTTCTTTGAAACTTCTGGACATAAAAAAGATTTAACTAATTTGCAAAACCCAGCTTGTGCGGAGGCACTTTCAGCTGCCTCCATAACCCCGGGCATATATCGCCAAAGTTTTCCCTTATTCATGAAACTTTTCACGGAAATATGTTTCCCTCAACCCACCGCGTGCATGTTATTGCTTGTGAGGCGGTGAACAGGTAATTTCAGTTTGTACCTAAAAAATGTTATTGTGGCTCAGTTTAGCGTGGGTGTCGAAAAATGTTTGGTCAGAACAGCACCATATTTCACTGTTATGCTGTTTAACAAGTATAACTTTAGTGATGGTAGTCGACCAGCAGAAATTCATCTATTTATTTGTGAAAACTCCAATGATAATAAAAACAAATCAAGATTATGTTAAAATTTCTCAATTTTGTTTATGAAACCGTTTATGGAAGCAAAATCGTAGTATACACTTCAGTTTAAAATCAATTAGTTTCCTTAACTTACAAACTCCTAAACTTTTCCAACGGTAATCTAAAAGTCTAATATGATATATGTATACATTTGAAGCGATTGTGCAAAACGTAATCCGTTGGGAATTTTTGCATACAAAAAAGCAAATTTCTACATATCTTACGAGAAGCAGCAGGCTAATATAATTGTAACCTAACTTTTGCACAATTATTGTTGCCTCTGACTAAATTGGACAATACATATTGAATTTCATTGTTGCATTTAAAAGTGACACAATAATTAGCACAAGTGTGTAGTCTGTAGAAAAAAATTCTATATGTTATTTATACCTTTTTCACCGCCATACATAAAAACTTTTTCTCTAAACCCTTTCTGTGATCAATATGGAACTACAGAGAATACCATCATTATGATAAATGCATGTCCAATTTGTTTATATAACAGTTTTGTTGTTGTTTGGTTTTTGTAGAAAACGACTGATTTCTCGTTATGGAATAAATGATCTTCAATGCATTAATTATTATTTTACTACAGTGTTTTACAGAACAAAGTTTAAAATCCGGAGTAACACCCAAAAGTACAATATTATCACTAAGCTCATAATATTATTAAGAGTACTATACCTTATCCGCCGAACAAACGGAGTAACCATGCACAATATATGTAAATTTTTACTGTATGGTCAAGGGTTATATGCACACCGTCTACAAAACTGCATACTGAGAGCAGTGATGTTATTATAAACAGAAAAATTAAGTTCGATTTATCCGAGTAAAGCCCCAAAATATGGGTTTGAAATAATTTTTTACTCCTTTTCTTCAGTGAATGTAGTATAGTCATACCGAAGAGTATAATATCCTTTCTAGAAAAAATGGAGTCAAGTTGATTGACTCAGTACGTCCCACACACAATAATGATACCATTTTATTGTTTTCCCATTGCATGAAGCTATAGTCTGAAATCTCCTTGCAACCAAATCATCGCCCACCTGCCCTCAAGAAAACATCCAACACAAAAACTCCTGTAAATAGTTTCTTGCGTCTCCCTCCTTAGAAACTAGGACGCCACAGTTTTCATTCTGCATACTTCAACTGAACGACGAGAAACGATCACGAGCCTCTAAACCGTCTAAAAGCGAAGTAGGAGCTGTTTTTATATTTTTAGTTTTTTAATTATTGTTGCGCCGCCACAACGATTTTTCAGACACTGGCGCATTTTCCACTCTCGCCGCGATAGTCAAATCTGTGTAGAAATTTCATTTAAAATCAATTTAATAATTCTGGCTTTACACAATATGCATCAGTTTTACAACCACCTACCCCCCAACCACCCCAATTTCACCCCCACCCAAGAAAACGTAGAAAATGATCAGGAACCCCTAAAACGCCTAAAAAAAAAGTTTGAGCTGTTTTTATATTTTTAGTTCTTTTATTATTGCTACGCCCCCACTGACACGATTTTTATAAAACATACTCGCTTTCCATCCTCACCGCGGTAGTAATACTTGTCAAAATTTCGTTAAAATCAATTGAATAATGTTCGCGTTACGCGATCTAAAACAATACTCGTATGTATACATCAGACAATAATTTTAAGTCCCTTCGTGTCTATAATGAGCAAGGCAATGTTCGAATGGACCTAAAAAAGTGTCTTATACCGCTAGGTTTTTCATTCACAGGTCAGTGGACAGCCCATTATGAATACAACACATTGTTCAGTTTTCCAACCCCCCACCCCCCAACCACCCCAAATTCTCTCCTACCAAAAAAAAAGTAGAAAATGATCAGGAACCCCTAAAAGACCTAAAAAGAAAGTTTGAGGCGTTTTCATTTTTTTGTTTTTTTATTATTTTAAAAAACTTCTTTCTTTTAAAAAATCGTGTTAGTGGCGGCAACAATAAAAAACAGCTCAAACTTCGTTTTTAGGAGTTTATTTAGGTGGGAGTGGAATGAATTGGTGGGAGGTGGAGGGTTGTAAAACTGAAAAAGTTTTTGTATTAATAATACTCTCCCCATTGACCTACGAAAGAAGGAACTACCGGCATAATACCCTTTTTCAGGTCCACCAGAACATTGCCTCGCCTATTTCTAGAACCAAGAGACTAAAGAATTTTCTGATGATCATGTATTGCTTTAGATCGCGGTGTATTGTGTAACATGAAATTGATTTTAATAAAATTTCGACACAGTATCATTACCGTGGCTGAAATGAAAGACGCGTATAGTTTTTAGAAATCGTACAGTGGCGGCGCAGTATTAATTAAAAACTGAAAATATAAAAATACCTGAAATTTCGTTTTAGGCAATGTGGGGGTCTGCAACTGGCTGTTTCATCCAGCTGAAGCTTGCAGAATAAAAACTATGTCATCCTGGTTCCTACAGAGAGAAATGAAAGAAACTATTTACGAGAGTTTTTGTGTTGATGTGTTTTGGAGGGCGGGCGGGATGATTTGGTTGCAAGGGGATCTCAGACTATAGCTTCATGCTATGGGAAAATAATAAATTGGTATCACCGTTTTGTGTGAGAAGTACTGAGTCGATCAACTTGACTTAATTTTTTTATTAGTGTCACGAACCTTCGAGTTCGGTGTACTATTATATGGACGTGTTTGGGGAATCAGATGGAGCTAGAAACTGGAATCTGTAAAAATTATGTGATAAAGTTGCGACTCATCATCTATTTCCTGAAATACGTTTTTTTTTCATATTATGAATCAGCATTCGTCTTTCCTCAAAAGACGTATCCAGTCATCCAGCTATTACTTCTTCAGTGTCCTGTGATGATGTGACTCAATTGAGATAGAATACAAGGTCCTCCAAATGTCTTTGTTGTGTTTTTTTACATTGTTTTTTTTACATTGTTGTTACATGGTAGTAAAAAATTCTAACAATACTACACCCCGTATTCACCCTCACTCCGTTTTGCCTCTTCAAGAAGAGTTAAAAGATTATCAGGGACGTCTAAAAATTCGGTCACATTTAAATATTGCCAGAATATCGGGAACAGCTAAATTGGATTAAGGAGCGGTAGTCTGTAAAAATACCAGAAGAACAAATACCGTCGGCGTATTGATTTTGTAGTATTATGCTAGCTGTTTCATGGAGCATAATAGAAAACTTATTATTTTGCTTAAGTCGGTGACGGTTACGGAGTGGGGTGCCTATTACAGGCGAGCGTCCCACGTCAACAAAAAATAACTACTCCCTCCTGAAATCAATTATATTTTTATATGTAGGTCATAAAAATTGTGACTAAGTGGTGTTCTTGTTCCAGATATTACATCACGGAAGTACCTGTGTGATTTGGGAAGGAATAGAAGGTCCATCTCCTCCAGGACAACGGGGATCTCTTTTGTATTTGAGACTTGATAGGTCATCAACTACGTTGACTTGGGTGAGTAGTCGTCTTCAAAAATTGCTGGTCACATATCTTTAGCACACGAAATAAAATTGATGCACAAATGTATTTAAGGTCTGCAAGGCATTTATTTAATCTACAGCGATAATTAAGGAAAGCTTTCTTAAGCAAGTCTACGCCTATATGCCAAGCTTGAGATAACACAATAATGTCGAATTGATTCTGAAGACGATTTTAAAAAATCGATATTTTGATTGATGCCTTTTATATTCATATAAAAAATTTTTGCAACTGTATCGCTGTTCTCTATCCAAACAGGTGAAAGGTGATAAGAAGTATATAATGTATATAAATAATAATAAACGAAGGGTTTCATGCTTGCCTATCCAGGACCAAATGATTGCAGCACGAAACTACAAAAAATTCGTAATTAAAGATCCATCCGTAACAGATGATAATTGCAGAAAATGTCACCAACAGATATAAATAATAGATCACATAAGAAGCGGGTGCAAATCTCTTGCCGGTACCGAATACATAGCCAGACATAACTCTGCGAACAAGGTCATACACCAAGCACTAGCCACAACAAACAAATAGAAAACACAGATCCATATTACAATTACACGCCGACATCAGTGTTCCAAAACGATCGATACAAATTATACTGGAACGTTGAAATACATGCAGACAAGACTATCCCAGCCAATAGACCAGATATAGTTTTCCAGTCAAAGGCCGACAAAATTACCTATTTGATAGATGTTGCCATTCCTAATAATGTAAATATCCAGAACACCTACTGAATGCAATATACTTCAGAAATCGCCACCTATTTGATAGATATTGCCATTACTAATGATGTGAATATCCAGAACACCTACTGAATGCAATATACTTCAGAAATCGCCTTTGTATTTTTTCAATTCTTTGTATATGAATAGCGTAGAGCGGAAACCAAATCAGAGAACAGTATTCAAGTTTTGACCTGTCTAATGAGAAGTAGAGTGTACAGATGGCTTTCATATTGCTGAAGCTACGACAGTTTCTGATGACATAACCAAGCATTTTAGAAGCAGATGCAGTTAATTGATATTCATCAAACAATACTCCAAGATTTTTGACTGTCGCCTCTCTGAGAAGAACTGTACTATTGATAGTATAGTTTATTGTCATTACAGCAGGCTTCAATGATTGAAATTTGTGATTGCCAGAAGTGACAATCCTCTATGCTTGATATATTTGGAAATATGTTTAAGTCGTCTGCAAATAGCAGGCTATGACAAGAGAGTGAGGTCGTCAGGTCATTGATAAAAATTATAAACAGCAACGGACCCAGATTTGATCCCTGAGGAACACCTGAGAAGCTTTTGTACTTATAGGAAGTAAATCCATTATACTGTACGAAGCTCTGGTAATTTTCAAGATATGAAGACAGAAAATTTAAAAGAGAATTATTAAAGCCGAAACATGATGCCCAGAGACGTGTGATGAATATATAAAAACCTTTTTTGCGTTAAAAACTTTCCAAAGATAGAACAAAAACAAAGAATATAAAAGTATCGTTTCAGGTTCGACCAAGTTGGAGTGGCCTCAAGTCCGGTACAAGCAGTGATTCTGATCCATTTTCTACCGACTTCAATCTGTCTTTCAACCCAGAAGATACTCTTGCACCTGGTCTACTGACAAAACTGGCCTTACAAGCTGCAGGTGAACAAAGTACGGGAACTACTTTGGAGGACGGGTATGTAGAAATAGTTGTGAACAATATTTATTTCGTTTCCTCAAGACTGGTGAGGACAACTTATCAACATCGACAGATCGCGCGAACATTGGCATTCTGCTGATTAGTAAATGATTAAATGAGAATGGAAAGGGTCTAAGTCCAACAGAAAGAATTCTGGAAAACTAACAAAATCAATTTTTGGCTTTCATTTTCTTTTTGTTATTTATCATATATTTTCCAACTTTTCTAATAATCAAATATTCGATATTTTAGATACCAAAACTGAAAGGACACGCCATTAAATGTTCACAAAATACTACAAAAAAAATATAATAAAAATATGGACTGGCCAGTTTTATTTTCAAACTACTAAAAACATTTTCTTTCTGATATTAACAGTCCAACTTTTAGGTTTTCGCTTTCTTTTAGACGTTATTTTGCTGTCAAAATCCATTTCGAGGAAAACCAGAGTGACAGTGAAAGAATAACATAACATAATATATCACTAAAACTCGTGATGCAACAGTGAAAAATTAAACGAACCCAAGTCCAGGACTTGGGCCCGATTTTACTTTATACACATTTTTCATGCGGCAAAAATCAGGTTTCAGTTGTCGACCTGGACCTGTTTCCACGGTCAGTTATGGAATGAAGTGTGAACTTTGATTGTGTGCAGTTAAGTCAATTTCTAAAATATGGACTTGGGCCCATTTTATTCTCATATAATCAAATGTAACGTAATATTAGTATAAGAGTTCTTACGATATAAGGTAGGAAATCTGCATGAAGTTAGCCTATGAAAAAATGTAAGTCACCCGCTAATGTTATGGTTATGTTATCATACTGTCATCATTATCAATATTAAAGAAAAATAAGAAACATTTATGGCAGCGTCTTAGCCCCAAACCTTAAAAAAACGTTTTTCAAGGCTACATTGGCTGATTTTTCTCTCTCTGGGCAAGGACTATCGACTCGAGAGATATTTTAGAGATTTCATCTGAAAATTTTCTAGCATTCACGTATATCTAGCATATCTACAGCTCCGAAAAATAGATGCTTATTCGAGTTTTGACCGAGTAAGAGCACAATACATAAACAACGAATTTTTTTGCCCATTTAAATATTGCACCTTCAAATTTACCCTTTTGGCTAAACCCAAAATTATAGAACTTTAATTGACCATGTCAAACTATACCCGTCAATCGACGCATTCCCTCCTCTTTGCTGTTTTTTCCTTTCTCTTTTTTTTCTTCTCTTACTCCTCTTTGACCTTGTCTGGCCTGTTGGTAACCATACCTGACGAACTGTTCGACCGACATGACCGCAGGGGCAAAGGTCCTTCGTAACGCTATGATGAACATTGACGAAAATTGAAAGAATAATACATACAGGGTGTTAAGTGTTGTCAAAATTAGAAAGAATTCTAATGTATATGCAGAATATAAAATGCGTTATTTTCGTTATACAGAATGTGGCAAAGTTCAAACTTCTTTTTCCTTTTTCGCGTTTCATCTCATGTCTATATTCTGTGACGTAATACGTTTTTATAAAGACATGTTCAAAATGTTTCTTGATGTTTTTCTACGTTTCAGACCGACTTGCTTTCCAAAATCTTTTCATTATTAACAATATGCATACTCGTTATAGCGACATCTAGGGTGTCCCTGAATTTCCTCGACTCGTGATATTCTCCTAAAAACTACAGTTCAAACGAAAACTAGGTTTTTGAGAGTGCTGTCGGGGCTACCATACCATGCATACCACTTTTTTGTACTTCAACCCTTGTAACTCACCCCTAACGTTTTTTTCAAATGGCTCAAATACGCGTAATATTTTCTTAAAAAAACAGTTAAAAAGAAAACTAAGTGGGTTTTTCAACAGTAAGGAATGGCCTATCATACCATGCTTTCGAAATATTTTTTTGTACTTCAACCCCTGATACTCCTCTCAATTTTTTTGTCAAATAGCACCCCACAGCTTTTTCTACATAAATGAAGTCATTATTTTATTTAAAATCTTGTAGTGCCTTTATTTCATACACAAACCAATTTTTCCCCAATTTCATGAGCATAAGATAAATCAAATAAGGATTTTTTTGAAGCGTAATATTTTCTTAAGAAAACAAACAAATAATACATTTGTTTTACGTATGTATCGAATACCCTCTAAAATCCACTTAGTTTTCTTTTTTATCCGTTTTTTGTGCCATAGAAATTCTCATTTTATTTATATTATGCTAATGATTTCACGCCAAAAAGAAATTTGCGTATAAAATCAAAGGTACCACAAGATTTTAAATGAAATGAGGATATCATTTACGTAGAAAAACCTATAGGGTTTTGTTTGAAAAAAAGATTAGGGGTGAGTTTTAAGGATTGACGTACAAAAAAATGTTTTGAGTGCATAATATGATAGCTCTTTTTCAAATTCCACTCAGTTTTCGTTTTAACTTTTTTTTTGTTTCGAGAATATCACGTGTCAAGGAAATTCAGGGACAACCTGTATACCGCTTTCAGCATTTTCAGCAAAATGTAGTGACGTAACCGACACCTCCACCATTTATTTAAATTCTCACAACAATATTATAACCAAAATCACCGCATTCACCATTTCCAGCAAAATGCAATAACGTCATTCGTACTCTACATTTACATATTTAAATCACGACGAACTACAAAAATATCTAATATCGGGAGTGCGTCATATTATTGCATTGTTATTATCAAGGTAAACAAATTTTTGTTTTGAATAATGCATAATATCATCCAATAACTGAGGTGTGCGCGTTCACCAAATTCGAGCTGATAGAAAATTAACACATCGTTTGAATCAGGACATTTTTTACATACCTATTTATAAAATTTAAAAAATCATTTCAGATTTACCAGATATTGCCAAAAATCGTTTCTAGGAAATACAAGTTTGAAATAACTTAATTTATTTAACATTATTTCTAATTTGATATGAGCTTTGATGTACCGTTAACTTGCCGTGTCCACTCGTATAACTGGTACCTAATTTTAAATGGAGTAATACGTAATTTTTGAGGAACTACAGAAATTTTTGTATTCATAAAACCTTTGCACTTATCCTGCAAACCATCTACATTAGTGATAATGTGTACGTTACGTAGCAAGAATACTTTCAGTGACAGAAAAGTAATAAACAAAAACACAAAATGGCGATTTGAATAATTCACAAATTTTGAACGCCTTTACTGGCAAGATTATTTTTTTAGACAAATGTTGCAGATTAAGAGCTAAATTTAATGTCTGAGACTTATCGTGTAGTTGTCTCGCTGATTTCTCACGTTTCACTGATCCGTAATTAAAACTAGATCAGTTGAACTAACATTTCTATCACCTCTCTCCAAGTCCAATTGTTTTGAAAAAATTAATTTGAAGATTGACAGTTGCCTTAGGTCGTAGTTTCGGTTTTTTGAGAACTTATGTATGTTAGAGGCTACGTAGTTGATTATGATATTTTAAGAAACAATATCTGCATAGTTGATAAATCCAAATTATCTTAGGATACGACTTGGCTTACCCTATGAAGTATTAGTATGATACACAACACTGGAACTCTGGGACGAAATAAAATCACATCTCTTTTGGTATCTAAGAACAAACCACAAGAAAACGCTTTGGTTTGGGAAAAAATAGGGGAACTTCGACGCTGTGGAATGTTCTGCCGGGGAATTTGTTTCCAGATGGCTACAACCTGCACCGTTTCAAATCTAACGTGTACCGACACTTATCCTCCTGCAGCGCTTCTACAGCGACCGTAGGCTTTCAGCCTTTGCAGGATGCTGGCCATAAAAAAATAATGTTGTAGACTGCTTTACCGTGCATGCTTTACGCGCTACTTTGAAGTCTCTGTAATATATTTCAGCAAAGGTTATTATTATTATTAAAATTATAACCAGAGTTGAGCCAACAATGGCTATAAACTCAAAACTAAAGAAAAAAAGTAAGAGTACGTTGTACAGCAATGGAAAATAAAAAAAACTTAGACGGTAAGGGTCTTATTTAGATTGTCTTTGAAGCAGTTCACACTCGCTGAGTTTACTACAGTCCGGCAAACTGTTCCAGAGGTCGAAGGTTCTGTTCGACAGAAAATGCTGTCGCGTGGTTATCCTGAAGGCTTCTTTTTCTAGTTTATAACTATGTCCTCGAAGATTGGTGTTGCTCAGTTTAAAAAGATGGGATATATCTATGCCAAAGAGACCGCACGGAACAAGATCACCACAAAACCAAAGTTTATAAGATATTGGCCATATATTGTATTGTCTTAGTCATAGTTCTTAATATTGCTAAACAATACCCAGAATTGTTGTCTACAGAAGTATCTTTTAAGTTGTCTTACAGGCTCCCTTTTCAAATTGAGTAGAATATGCGTACCGAAAATGTTCGTATTTCATAGGATAGATAACTAAGAAGAAGTTTGTTTGTTTGTTTCATTAATATATAAGAGCTTCCGAGCTTCACTATTTTGAACAAAAACATTTTAAAATTCATTATTTTTTTTCTGTACGGAATTAATTAAAACTCTAACCCACACAATACACATCTGGTAAAATATTTATGTCGACTGATGTTTACTACTGCCAAACCCTTAATTGAGTTGGAGGAGTTCGGAAATATGCATGCTAACGGAAGTATTGTACTATTTTATTTATTTACAGTCAGCGCGTACGATATAGCGCTACTCCCAGTAACTTTATAGCGGGCTTTATTGTGAACTTGTGGGCGTTAATAAACTTCTAGCTAACAGAATCTCTGGCACAATTATAATCTCATATGAAGCAAAATCAGTCAATGCTTACTCACAAGAAAACATTGAGGTGCAGGTGCTGAGCTCATTAATAATGTAAGGTGAAGGTGTTGAAATGAAGTTAGGTCTGGCACTAGTTCCCTGGCTATAGAAGATGAAATGGCATGGAACGTGAACCAGGACGCTGGTTCTGTTAGTCGCGCTCTTCATAGACAGTAAATGTCGACTACTGTAAAATTCCTTGTCCGGCAGGTATTGATTTGAAGTGAGTGGGTCGACCTTCCACCGCGATTCACCGATCTATTGTCACTAACGCCTATCCATACTTCCTCCAATAGTTGCTCCTCTCTAAGAAAGTCAGTAGCCCCTACTGGATGAAGCATTCTTCAGAGCGTCTGCCCGGTGGACTGTGTTTGTTTTTCTACCTTAACTTTTACCATCCTTTCTATACCATCTCAGAGTAACAACTAAATGTAGAGGTAGTAAACAAACCACTTCAGCATGGCATGCTCAAAGCCATCATCTTAAGTAAATAAACAAATTTTTGACACTTCAGCCTCCAAACATTGATCAGCTGTGACCTCGCAGTGACACTTCAAATTGTAAACAACGCTGTGTAACGCCAACTAATCTGTTACCCATGTTACAAACACTGCACTTTTTGAGTCCCATCTAGAAAAACTGTTAAACTATACTCGAATATAGGAAGTCCGTAAAAGGGCAAGTACGCGTACTTATGGCTCGACGACCTTTTTCGCCTGTGTGTCACCGTAAGTACGCGTACTTTAAAACCGTCGCACAAATTATCAAAATGAGTGATTTCAGCTTCATGTGTGTCACCTCGTCGAGCCGAGTAAGTTCGCGAACTTAAAAACCGCGTACTTAAAGTTCGTACGTGTATCACCCCTTTTACAGTTTAAAAAAGAGTCCAGTTATTTTAAGGAACATGATAACTTTCTTATTTTAGGCATAACGGTGGTTAAGATATTCTATGTTATTATACATTTTTCTGTTCAAAAACTTATACCTCCTGTTGGTTTCAATAAATTCGACATTTGATATTTGATTCGAAGTTTGTGTGTCTTTTGAAAAGTCTGGAGGTAAACCTCCAAGATTAGATCTACCTTCTCTCTCGTCTCGATTATTATATTGCAACAACCAATGCCACGTCGTCACAAAGTTCTACGTATCTTGATTGACTTATCTTTTCATACTATCAACCAATTTAAGGCTTCACTACAGTTACCAACAAATAGCGAATTCGAGTTTACTAACCAAGCATAAAAGACGCACAAACAAAACAAACGTTTCACAGTCGAGGTTCTACCCTAAATAAGTCGAATAAAAATTATATCGCCGTTGCCATCTCCTCAAGATTTACGTAAGACTTCAGAATTTGCGTTTATGATGAAGAAATTATCTATTATTTTGCTGTAATCATTCCTGAACCGTCTTTGATTAACGTAGAATGGAATATTTCTGAATACTATACAAGACGATAGTAAATAATTATGATTGCCGTATCTGGTGGTCGATATGACAACGTAAGAAAAGATGTCGGCCTATTGGAATTAGTTGTTTACTACCTCTATGTTCAGTTGTTACTCTGAATACACCATAGATAACGATCAGCTTGCTAGCGCAGTTTTTCCCTCCATTTTGATAGAGATTATTCACTTCACCGTAGGTATTCCATACAACTAAAGTTGTAGGTTCCAGTCTCACAAAGGAAGTGCTAAAGGATCAGCTGCTTCTTTTCCTTTGTGTTTCCTATACTACAAAGAGTGTTTTTGTAACTCGATACTTCATTGGATGTACAGTGAATCGAATCAAGTGCAATGAGGGCAGCTTAACTGTTCCATGCAGCCTGCAGTTCTACCTGAACAATGGATGTACAGGCTTGCAAGCCGACTGAATTCTCAATATTTATCCTTAGCCCAAGAATTCCAGCTCCAGTATTTATTTCGATTATGGAACCGTCTGTATACAGGGTGTTGTTTACAGTTAGAGTGTAATTCCAAGGACGTATTTTTGACCCAGATCCAACCAGAAAGGTTTATATAAACATGTATTCTATAGAGTAGCCTTCAAGATACAAGGTGTCAAAATTTGTAAAAAATTGATTTTATATTGTTTTCTTGAAGATCATGGATTTTTTTATGATTTGGCAGTGTTGTTCCCTGCAATAAGAGGCTAAGTCAGCACTGAATAGAAGATAATTGTCATTTTCGACACTATCTCGGGGGCTAGTCCCAGGTTCGTTATTCCTTGAAATGATTAAGATCGCGTTTTTCGGATTAAAAGGCTAAGAACAACTTTTTTGTCCCTTGATGTCTCTTCATATCTCACTTTGTTGTCGAGGAAAAAAATAAGGGGTAGTTCCCAAATAGGATAAGTTAACTTTGGCCTTCCCATGATATTTACCTAATAAGCCATTTTTTTAATCTAATAAATAAAAATTAATAACAGTAACAGAGTAGTACTTGTAGCCTCAAAATGTGGGAACCGACCCGCATAGAATCCAGAATGTCCAACATTTTTTGTGAATATAAGTACTATTCTTTTGAACTGTTATTACTTTTCTTTTGGAGAATTAAATAAATTGCTTATTAGATAAATGTAGTGCGAAGAACTAAGTTAACTTCGGTTAACCTGTTTTGTTTTGACATTTTTTTAGGTAGAGACAATGTACAAGAAATAATCACCATATTTCAAGGATTTCAAAAAGCTAGAAATGTACAGACAAGGTGATCTATTTGAAATAGCAAAGTTTATTATATTTCCGGAAAAATGGTAGATATGACAACATTTTCAATACCATCCTGAGATCGACCGTATTGCAAAACCCCCATATCCCAAAATTTATGAAAATGGTTCAAACCGTTTCCGAGATACGAAAATTAATGCCTGAATGATAACTAAAGAATTGAATATGGTACTCTCTGAAAGATCATCCATTTTACTAAACATGTACCTAATTTAACGAAAATCAGCACAAAATGAACCAAAATTAAAGACAAAGACACAAAGGCTAGTATTTCTTACACAAGGCCTCGTACAATAAATACCTGAGTATAAACGATACATATGAGGGGATCTAAGGGCAAACACGAACCGTTGACATGAAAAATAATACGATTCTTTCCAACATGAACTAATGCCCAACTGTGGCCGTGGATGAATAAATGGTAGATGTAGATGGCGGGGGCTTACATGAGATGGATTGCGAAAGCTTTTTATTGTCTAAAAAATTCAAGTGAGTTAAATCAATGCCTCACACACATTCACTAGAATCGCAAAATTTTGGAATTTTCCAACCTACCTACCATCCCAATTTTACCCCATACCTGAGGAGACATCTGTAATATATAATAAATTATTTTTCGAACTTGTAAATACGTTCTGGAGCCAGCCAGCAAAAAATCAATACGAGGCGCCGAAGAGGTCTATAAAGGATAAAATATCCCACCAACGTCATTTATGAGTACACACTTTGATATCCATAATACTTCACACCCCTACGTAGAAAACGGAAAATAAATAACCAGGAACTCTTAAACGTCTAAATACGAAATATGGAGCAGCATAGTTTACTATGATCAAAATCCAAATTTCATCAAGACCGATACAGAGGTTACTAAGATTACGAAAATAGCACGGTGTCTTCCTCATATCAAGTATGGGAAGTTTACAGGTATGTCTTCATTGGCAATTGGCATTAGTTGAATTGTCAAATTATTTTTTTAGGTTAATGGACAGTCCTTTATGAATACAACAAATTTCGCAATTTCCCTGTCCCCTGCTACCCCTTACCTCAATTTACCCCCCAAAAATTATCAGCATCCCCTAAACTTCTCAAACATGAAGTCTGAAAGACTTTGTGAGACATTTTATTTTGGCTAATTGCTCCGACACCGAAATATTCAGCATCACCTACTACAATCCTACAGCATGCCGGACTCTAAGTTTCATCAAAATCGCTGCAGTGGTTGATGATTAGTATAAGAACTACGAAATGCAAAATAATGGATTTTTCTGAAATTTAACACCCGAAAAGAATATTTTACAAAACTCGAAATCTTCAATATTAGAGATATTACTCCTTTGCAAAGTTACCATGCTACTTTGCTGCTATTGATTAAATGGTAGGAAGAAGATAAATCGCAATAATCGCATCATTAAATAAATTCGCTTCATTCTTTTTCATATGCATCATGTAGACAAACCAATTTCAAATCCATTTATCTTTCTTCGTTATACTGGCGTAGCAGATCTTAAACGTGATAAATAGCGTTTGGGATTCAGAGGGGACAGCCGCTAAGCCCACAAAATATACAGCATTCAAGAAAAATAATCCATGGCCTCCCACCAGAGAAATTTGGAACTAAACATCTATCTCTATCGAATTTTTTAAGACGCTTCAATTCGTAGGGATGCTAGCTATCTAGTTTTTAATACTGGGTATGTTGTATAATCGGATATTACTATTCATGTTGGCTTCTTAGGTTATTTGGTCACTGATATAATTTGAGATGACAGATGTGTCAATCTTTTGAAGGAAATTAATCATTTTGCTCTTACACAATGGGGCTGTCCCAAGGAAAAATACAGTATGTGCATTTTTTTCATATATTGAGCTTTTGATGAATTTGTACATACTGGACCACGATCCATCATCTGTTTAAGCAGTCAAAACTTGAATATAAACCGAAATAACGGAGACTTTGATTGACAAAACCCAGTATCTACACAACAACAATAATTATCAGAATTCCAAAACGCGGTATCTGCATGCCAGCTAGATATTAAAACACAGTAAATGTACCAACCAATCGGGGATCATCATTTTGTAACGGCCATTGTAGATGCTGTGTTTTGACATTTGTTTTGGTAGGGTTTTAGTTTATTGTGGCGGCTTAAGCGGTAGTGTTTTTGAGAGGCTAACTTGGACAAAATAGACAATTAAAGGTGCCTACTGCGGTATAAATGCAGATAAAAAATCTACTATAATCGGGTATCTAGTACCTAAAATGGAAAACATTAGTCATCGTGCGTTTCGGCTAAATCTTCTTGAAACTGAGCAATCGTGTGATCTGAATCATCATCATCTTAGTCACAATGTCTTAACAGACATGTTGTGAACTCGTAAAATACATTAAGTCGGAGCTAGTGTTGCCGACACTAATATTGTCAATAGTTTCTCACGTTACTCATTTTACGAGTTTCTCTCGGGATATCTTAAATATCTTTAATGCAGTAGTTTCCTATTTGCTTTCTGCATCCTCATGCCCTTGACCTGATGGTATCCACTGGTTAATCCGCCTTTAGGGGCAATTTCTCACCCCAAGGACAAGAAGGTGTCCCGACTCTTGTCAACTTGTCCACCCCAAGCTGTTGGTTGAGAAGAGAGAAGAGGTTACTGCTTATACCGACAGTTGTTCGATTCCTTTTAGACCTTTTACAACACGCAGGATATACGATGGGAGATATTCTAACCCGCCCCCCACACGGGGGGAGTCAGGTAGTAGTAGAATAGAAATCAGGCTAGCCAGCGTTAGAATTTAATTTTTTGTTAATTTTTAGATTAGAAGTTATTGTTTCATAATATGTATTTTATCAAAAACTTTTTTTAAACACACTGTTTCCCTCGTCACCTGTTTTTATTTTCTTTATTTTTATAAATTATTATAAAGGTGATTATATGTTATGTATTTGCCTGTGAGATTACCTGTGGAACAAATGTTGATTTAGAATAAACATTGTGGAATTTGCTGTTATTAACTTTCCATGAATGCATACATGCGACATAGTAAAAACACAGCATGTACTTACTGTCTTCGTTATAATTATATTATCTAAAACATTATTAAGATCAAAACACAGTACATGCATTTCTTCCTAAAAGCCTGTTTATTTCTCAGCATTCTTTGAAGTCCATCCATATTTAGAATTCTAATATAACTAAATCAAGGCATTACTCTTTTATGTCACTTAAATTAATATGAGTATAAACTTAATTGTGATCGTTATAAGGAAGGAACTTTCACAACCGATTTCTCAGAATATATTTTTTTTTCATATACTGTGTGTCTTCCTGGGACAGCCGAATGCTGGAAAATTTTTGAAAGGTATTTCCAACGAGTGTGTTGTGTTGCAGCAGAATGTCCGCAGAAGTTAGGACGAACTTTTAGTTAGAATGGAGCCCCGTTAGTGCCTTCGCCTTCGGTATGTAAGTTTATAAGGAAAATACGTGCAACCGGCTGCTTTTGGACAACAAAGGGTATGCTCATACTCGTACTGAAAAACTCAACTCGTCGTAGCGCACAAGTGACCACAAATCACATGACTCTGAAGGGAATATTGTACAAATACCTAAGATTATTTGGCCGCAACTGATTCATGAGTAAATTGACCAGCCGCTTCGCTCTCGGGGAATTTAACGGTTTGGAAAATGACGTCGTCGTTTATATCTTACAGGTTATAATAACAATAATAATAACAAACTGACTACCTTATATGCAGTGACTCTCTCAGTGCCTTGTCTGCGATTAAAAATAGGTTTTCTTCGGATCCTCTGATCATGAAAATTTTAATTACTCACCAGAGTCTGTTTGAACAAAGCAAGCAGGTTATTCTCCTCTAGACACCTGGACACATCGGAATAAGAGGAAAAGAACTAGCAGATGAGGCAGCACGTCAAGCAACTAATTCCAGTATAACAAACCTACCCCTCCGCCTAGAAGATGCCAAAGCATCTATAAAACAACGGGTCTTTGACGCCTGGCAACAAGAATGGAATATATCTAACAACTATTTGAAATTACATAAGTCAACAATTCAAAAGTGGCATCTGCCACCCTTGACACACAGAGAGCAGCTAGTACTTACCAGATTGAGAATTGGACATACATTGCTAACGCATTTACATTTGCTACTTGGAAATCCACCAGAATTATGCCAGAGATGTAACGTACTTCTTACATGGAAACACATACTTTTAGAATGTCCTTTATATGCGATCGCCAGAGTACTGTTCAACCTCCCAAATAGCATGAAAAGTTGCCTGTCTAACAACATAAACTCCACTTTGAAATTTCTCAAAGCCATCAAATTTTTCCATAAAGTGTAATCATAACATCTGTGGTATGGTACAGGTTTTTTTTTACTGTGACACTCATTACTTGCCCTTAATCTTAACGTTCTCAACCTGCTCAAGTAACTGTACCGAGTCTTGTTTTCAAATATTTTAGAGGGCGCCGAAACGGCGCCGCCGGCTAATAACCACTAGTTGATGCCGCACGCACAAAAAAAAACAAAATGACTAGGAGGATTTGGTGTTCCGAAAACCTACATGTGGTAGTATAGATATCAACGCATCCACAAAAGGTGACTATTCGGAATGGGTATTTGGTCCCTACTTCTTTCAGAATGAAGGGGGTAATAGCATCACGGTTAACGGAGTACTCTACGAAGACATGTGAACCCAATTTTTTATGGCCGCTATTAGATGATGAGGACTCACATCGACTTTGGTTCCAAAAGGACTGCGCAATATACCACAACAGCTACGAAACAATCGATCTGACTAATGCCGGCAGTATTCAGAGGTAAAATTATCATCAAAAGATTATCTTATCAAAATATAGGATTATAAACGGTATATGTAATAAACCTTAAGGCGTTGATTTTATGACTCCATTTAACTACTTTTGACAAATGCGCTAAAGTGGGTGATGGCAAGTTATAGACTAATCACCGCTATTGCTAATGTTACGAATATTACTTGAAAGACATCATGTTAGTAGCTTGGAAGCTAGACGTACAACCCAGTCTGTGATACTGTTATTTACATTAATCAATAACTTAGCTGATAAATCTGTTATCCCTAGTTAAGCTTATTTTTACCATATTTGTTTAAGAATTATTAGAAACTGGACTGGCTCATGCTAAAATAGATAATAACGTAGTTCGTTGAAGATGGAATTGACAATTATTTTTGGTTAATAAATTATCGAAGCTACTCAAGAGGTTGTACTGGGCCAATTAGGCTTTGCTATCCTCACCAAAATCTATAGAGTAAAGAGCCTTCGATTGATCACCCAACTAGTCACCATTACTTCAAGAATAGATGCTACAAAATCGAGATCATGACTTTCTATGAATGTTACTTCAAACCAGGCGCTTAAGCTAATTTTTATTGACTACTGCAAAGCATAGTATCACCTGAGCACATGGGAAGCTGATTTAGTAAAGACAAAAATCACCCATCTAGGTTTAGCTCTCAATGAATCGTTTATGTACTGTATGTATGTACTGCAATTCAATGTTCAATGTACCTAGAATAACATAACATTTTACGTCAGAAAATCTTCCGATATAAGGCTATTTCTGTAACTAACTGCTCTTAGTCATAATGTTAGGTACTTTTCCCATATATGTGGTATTTGCACTGTTGAGTATTGTAATAAATAAAATTAAATAAAGTATAGTATTAGCGTTCGTTGATTTGATGTATTAACTTCATCGACAAAGGAAGCTAAAGTTATTAGAATCGGCACACTTTCGCAAATTTTACCTAAATCAACGTGCGAGGTGTCATTTCCAAGGTAAAATCACTCGCATTTTTTGTAAAGAAAATGGTATGTTATATTATTATTTTTCCGAGTAACCCCCACCACACCCCACCATTATATCATAGATTTGCAGCAAAGGTGGACCAAAAGATGGATAACAAAAACCTCTTAATGGCACTGGAGTTTGAAATTTTAATTACAATTACTGCCATTTTAAAGTTCGAAAATTTGCTACTTTTTATGAATTTTTATTTCGCCATTTTGAAAATTTTGCGACATGCGCGCGGTAGCGTTTTCGACATAAGAAAAGATGCTCTTTATTGTGGTAGCAGTAGAATTCAGGTTATGACATTATTTTTTGAGTTACCCCCACTCCCACCCCTTTCTTAACATCGCAGCGGCACCAAAAACTATATGTTCTTTCTAATGATAACCTTTTTATAGTGACCAAGTTTGAAAAAAATCGATAAACTGGTTTTTTGATGTCCTTCTGTGTCCGTCCGCGATTTCGTTCCCCAACAATTACTCAAAAACATCTGAAGTGATTGTTCCCAAATTTGGCCAACATGAATTAGTAAAGGTCGTGTCAAGTTGGAACAGTTTTGGTGCCGATCGGAAAATGGGGGGTGAAAAAGGGTATGGGGTGTACAAAAAAATATAATACAACATATAAATTTGATAGCACCAGTTGAAAGACAATCTGTCTTTATGTCTAAAATGATAAATCACATGTTAATTTTTGCTGAGATGAGGCTAAAAAAAATTAATAAATTGAAATACTCAAATGTACAACCATTTGAGTCGGGGATATTCCTAGAACGATGTCTACCTCGTTCAACATCAACAAATTTAATGACATATCAGTATTTATGCGCTCAATCTGAACGCTGTTAAATTTTAACCGATTAGTTAATTGTCAGAGATAATTCGATTTCTCAATTACTGGTTGATAGTAGGAAAAGATAAGTCAATCAAGATACGTAGAACTTTGTGACGACGTGGCATTGGTTGTTGCAATATAATGATCGAGACGAGAGAGAAGGTAGATCTAATCTTGGAGGTTTACCTCCGACTTTTCAAAAGACACACAAACTTCGAATCAAATATCAAATGTCGAATTTATTGAAACCAACAGGAGGTATAAGTTTTTGAACAGAAAAATTTATAATAACATAGAATATCTTAACCACCGTTATGCCTAAAATAAGAAAGTTATCATGTTCCTTAAAATAACTGGACTCTTTTTTAAACTGTAAGACTTCCGATAAACCAACGAACATAAGCTCTATTAATAACATTACCTAATATTAAAAATCATACAGTAAACAAGACAATCTTTAACAATCTAATCAATGATATACGGCTAATGACGATATAGTCAGTGCCTTAAACAAACAAACAAAAGTAACAAAAGTATCAAATTTGTCATCCCATTTGTATAATAAATGCTAACATACAAAAAACAACACCATACTACCATAGATTAATGAAAGTGGAACGTAATGCTTGCTTTGCTGCCGCAAAACATCAGAATATTACAGCAACTCTTTTCTCGAAAGAAGCTCTTGAATACGCTTCATGTTTTTATCCTTGTATTGCTCATATTTGTCGATCAAAGCAAGTGCTTCCATTTGTCCTTGTCGACGAAGTTCCGCTAGTCGCTCTTCCCTTTTTAATTTCTTCTTTTCCTCGCTGTCTTCTTCATGTTGTTCAGTCAAGTTTTTTATCTTGGAAATATACTCTCGTGATTCACATAGAAATTTGTTCATTTCTCTCTGAAAGTTAGCCTAAAAATGGGGATACTATTTTAGATAGATACATATGAATCAAGTATCAACTTTGGTAATCCAGAAGTCATCAAATTTCGCAATGCAATTAGGGTCACAGAGGCTACGTTATAACTGAAAGATCTGCCTTACAGAGGTATTCCAGCACAAGCAGACCGTGATGTGTATGGGGACTGACTTGTGCAGGTATTTTAACCTGTGCAGGTGACTGACGTATAACCTGACCTCTGTGGTGTACCGGATCGTTCCATGCAACTGACCTGTACAGATATACCTGTACAGGTGACCTCTTCGGTAGGCCGTAGGTCTGTGGCCGGCATTACGGCACCGCATAAAGTTACATTGAGATTTTCATAACGAAGAAGTTTCAACAGACTGAAAATAGTTACTTTCTAGCTATTAATTCCAGAACAGTTGCTATACTACTCATAATTAGATGCACTATAACTCAGTCTGTGAGTAATAATTATCGCTATAGATTGGTTCAATATGCGGGTAAAACAGAACACTTATTTTTCGCACAAGTTGCTGTTTTATTCTTTCAAGGTAAGGTAAGTTGAACTTATTCCAGCAGTTAAATTTTGTACCACTATACATATTTGTATAATAAACATGATAATGAAGAACGGTATGATAAGTTTCAAATTAAGAAAAACGGTAAACCGCACAACGCAGTAAGTCAGTTACAATAGCTGAATTGCTGAATATAATAAAAAAATATATTAAGCACCTCTATCAGGTAACAAACAGCACATAACATAACACAACAATACTTACGTACTGATGTCGGAAAACTTTGGACTATCGTAAAACTACTCAAACTGTTCTAGCAGAACCAAAACAGACTATTATAAAGGCGCATGCGCATGGCGCATGGAAAATTAACTTGGCCGTTTTGAATTATCACTTGACGCTTTAGAAACTATAGCTGGAAGAGGTGTATTGGATTATCAAGTGGCCAAATGTTCTTACTGAAAACTTAAGTTTTTATAGGAGTTTACTATGGAATACTTTACTATTTCTTAACTGAGGTTCAAGTTGCTCGGAATCAAATATTTTGGCAGCAGTCATGTAGTCGATTATTGTTTTATAATTATCATATGTCAAACAACTATCAAAAACTGGTGTAGTGGAATTCATATAGCTTTTATTTAGAACTATGTCCAACGAAAAATTCAACATAATATGATGGTTGATAACATAGTGCATATAGCTGAAGTGAAGGGTAACGGTTAGTAAAACTAACGTTTTATATTAAAAGTCGTAACAAGAGTTGAATTGAATTGTTCATTGAATTCCAGTTTACTTCCCACATCATGGGTTGTTAGGGCAGTGTCGTGCAGACCCACGGACGTATGTATGATTGCGGCAAAAGATGCAAATGTTGCAAATAGCTGCTTCTCCCTATTGTTTTAATTTTAACACATTTGGGAAAACCGTTTCACATCCCTTTACACCCATTTTTTCAACCCCCAAGCGCTTGAAACCCTTAATATAAATATTTTAGGTTGATTTCAATGTTGCACCAATTACAGAAATAATTGACTAACTACAATAATTCACAGTGCCCTAGAAACACAAATAGCCTGAACTGCTTGCGTAGAGACCTCACAGTATTTAATGTAACTTAGACAATGGTATATTAAGGAATATAGAAAATATTTGGTGTTTGATCAAAATCAAGTTTAAGACAACAATTTTTTTAATGAGTTAGTATGTTATTTAGATAAAAATAGTATTTCTTATACTTACTTCACCGATATCATTTTCGTACTCAGACTGTTCCATTGTGCGGATCACTTCTTCAATAAGGTCTTTTGTAGCTTTTGCCTGGTACTTCAGCAACATAATCTCTTCATATATGTATTTTTGTTTCCTTTCCAATCGATCTATTTCACTTTGCTTATCCAGTAAGTTGAATTTCAAATCTCTCAACTCTTTATGGAAATAATATCTTTTTGCCGCGTTTTTGGCAGCAAATGTCGAACGTATTTTACATTCCTGATATTTCTGCATTGCTAAATCTCTTTTTTTGGACAATTCCTCGTCAAAGTCCTTTGAAAAACTCATCTCTCAACCTGCCTACACACGACTTGCACCAAAATGTCGAAATTTGACAGCAAAGATTGACGCGTCAAGCGCACTTCATTTGTTTCAGAGGCTCGACTGCTAGATTTTACACAACGTTCATCACAATACAGTTTTGCTTGTCGGAAATCGGCCTTCACTCGGTTATTCAACTAATAGTGACACTGTATGATCAGTAATAATCGTTTTATCAGAATGGCAACACTAATGACTGTGTAACGTGGAAAAGGGGAGAATAATTCCCGGTAATGGCCAGATTCGGATTTTTGGAATTCTACTCATCATTAAGTGCTCGTGGTAGGGGTACGGTCATTATAAGTGACTAATGGCCGATTAGGGAGCACCTTCGGTATTTCATCATTAGTCGATTCATAGTATCGTATACCATGGTTTGGGCAGCTTACAGTGTGTCCTACTGCTACGTCGACAAACATGAGATAATAAAATTTAATCAAAATCTCTCTAAAGGGGCGTAACAATGGAGCATGGAACTATATGCCATAATTCTGACACCAAATAAAATAAATGTAATATAATAATAATTTAAATGTCACTATCTACTACTATAGGTAATATTGATAACCATGTTAATTTTTATGGTAGGAAAGGCAAGTGGTATCCACATAAGTATTTATTTTCTCCACCACAGAAAAAAGCGGAGTAACAAAAATGATAATTTCATTTTTATATTTCCAGATAACATAACAAACAATATAAAAGAAAATAACTATAGAATTATGAATTTAGGTATTGCGGATCTTAATGATTTTTGAAATGGAATCCAAGATACTACATGATAAAAGGATAAAATAGTGTTTCTTTTAATATAATCATGTTATTAACGTTTGATTAGCTACTGCAATAATGAGTGAATAATTTTGAGCGCTCTCTGACCATCCTAATTGTAATACCTAGGGTTGAAGCTTATGAGGGTAGGAAATGAAACATGTTCATCCTTAGAGTACCCACAGTATATACAGTAATAAGAAATACTATTAATCGCCGTGCACGCGGATGTGATTGGAACTGTACATGATGCCAGGGGCGCCGACTCCGTGGGTGCTCGGGTGCTCCAGCACCCACGAGAGGTAAATAGTGGGTGCCGAGCATTCACGACTATATATCTAAAATAATTTTCATTGTCAGCTTCAGTCTTTCGAATCTCTGTTTATCATAAAATTACCGATAGGAACTCTTGGTCGTACTGAAGCTTTGAATGCTACATTTCAGAAGACATCTCTGCATTGCAAAAAGCTGTTGATAATATTAATACAGTTAAGGAAGTCATATCGTCCCAAAGAACTGACGAAAATTTTGAAAACGTCTCGAAGTCTGCTGTAGATTTAGCTTGTATTTTGGAATTGGATGAACCTAAAACTCCAAAAATACGGAGAATACCTAAGAGAATAGACGACTCTACAAGCGAACCGCACGAATTTTCTAATGCAGCTGACTTTTTTTATCAAAAAATGTATTTTGGAGTGTTAGATAAAGTCGTAGTCCGTATTGAACAGCGCTTTACTAAAGATACCATGACACACTTGAGCAACACGAAACTATTTCTTTCTCATAAAAATAATGATACAAGCAGCAATTATGTGAAAAACTTTTATGGAGATGACTTTGATGTCAAAGTTACGGATCGTTTGACTCTTCATCGAAATATATGCTTTTATATATTGCGCAAACAAAAAATTACAAATTCAATAGTGTGGAGGATGTTGTTTCATTTGTAAATACTCATTGTGCATCTATCAGAGATTTGATGATGATGATATGATGACACCTAAAGTCATCAAAATATTAAAAATCATTTTAACTATTCGAAAGATAAAGACTTATTTAAGGACTCAGCAAAGGCTTAATAAGTACACGGTAGTGCATGTAAACAGAGAAATAGCAGATGATTTGGAACTAGAAAACATTACCGACATTTTTATAAATAGAGCAGTAGTTCGTCAAAATACGTTCGCATCGAATAAGAAATAAAAGATAGATAATAAAAAATGTGTGTTAAATTAAGTGCACACATCAAATTGCTGTGTAGTGTAATAAATCATTTTTTTCTGAATATCCTGTGTTTTCATGTGTCCTTTGAATAATAATGATATTATTTCGTCTTTAGCAGTAACTGGACTTCCGCGCGCAGCTTCATTTTTATAGATTTTGTCTTTCCTTGTAAGTACTTCTCGATAGTTTGGTCGCCAATAAATGTCACCACCTAGATAACAAATTCAATTTATCGCTACTTTTGAGGATTAATTTGGTTGCTAGTAGTATTTTTTTTGTATATCTCTCCTATGACGTGTGATCAATATAAGTGCCAAATTCCATCCATTTTCACATTAAGTACCTACCTCTAAAGTATAAGACTAATAAATATTACTACGTAGTAGATCATTTGAACTACTGAACGAATTTTCGGGCGGTGTTCACCAATAGGTAGATGGAAGGATTCGTGAGGAAGGTAAGGCTAATACTAATATAAATAACTAAAAATATAGGTAGCTCTGTCATTAAAAAGGCGGAGCACCCACGAGAATTTCCAAAACCCGGCGCCCCTGCATGATGCTTTCTTTACATGTTCCAAAATAATATATCAGTATTTCTACTGATTTTTTTGGAATAATAACCAAACAGAATTAGAATCAATTCATTATTTTTGTTTCTAAGAGCTTCCAGGTTACGACAAATCAAAATATCTCCAAAACTTTAATTTATTCGTGACGTACGGTATAAGAATTTAACAAATCAGCAAATTCCGTAAGAAAAATGTAGGTTTGACACGATAAACTTTCAAAATAATTTTCATTATCCCACACATTGTTGTTAGAAACCAAAAACTTAAAAGAAATTATATCATTTTTTTTAATGCTGTAAACGATAGCTACAAGTATCACAAACGACACGAAATATCGTTTTCTTATGCTGTAAACGATATTAATTACAAACAATACAAACGATACAACATAAGCAAGTAAGATATCTTTTTCTTTCTTTCTGTTTTTACTTCCCACACTGATAGGTGGGGGGATTATTTGTAATTGAGAAAACTTTCGGTTTTGAGGCGTTTAATGATGTCTACATAAGGAAAATCCACGTCACTCATTTCCGTCGGTCTGTCTGTCTCTCGGTCTGGCTGTCTATCTATTTGTCTGTCTGTTGACGCCGTAATCTCGGTAACCTATGAAGATTGTGATGTATTCATAAAAGGCTATCCATTGAGCTGTGAAAGACAAACCTAGCGGCATAATACACTTTTTAGGTCCCCGCGAACATTGTTTCACCTATAAAGAAACCAAGGGACATTTCTGATGTATGTTCTACGTGTACTATTTTAAATCGTTCTCTGTTGTGAAACGTGGAAACTACTAAATTGGTTTTAATGAAATTTTGACGCAGTATTATTACTGTGGCGAGGATGGAAAACGCGTATGGTATAGAAATCGTGTCAGTGGCAGTGCAGCAACAATAAAAGAAACTGAAAATATTAAAACAGTTCAAACTTTTTTTTTTGCAATTTGGGGTTCCCGCGTCCAAAAGTTTGTAGAGTAAAAACTATGTCGTCCTAGTTAGTTACTACGGACGAGAGTTTTTGTATTGGATATTCTTTTGCAGGCGGACGGGCGATGATCTGATTGCAAAGGGCTCTCAAATCTCAGGCTATAGCTTCATGCAATGGAAAAATCATAAAATGGTATCATCAGTATGTGTGGGAAGTAGTGTATCAATCAACTTGACTCATTTTTTTTCCTTTCGAAAATGTCAAATTGTGATGGTGAAGGGACCTCAATAACGTTTGATTATTTATCACTATTTATGCAGATGGTAGTATAATGGCGAAATTAGGATAATGAGTAGGACAGGGTGGATAGTGAATTTTGTATCCAAGATTTTTGCGATTATCCAGCATGTATGGGAAGTTCTGAGTCACGCAACTCATCACCACTCTCCTAACCTTTAGGGACACGCGTCTTGTTTAAAAACTTAGGTACACGCGTGGTGTATTCTGTACACTACCTACATATATATTACATCTTAGGTAATTAATGCCGAAAAGCTAATTGCAAAATTAGTATTAACGATTTTATTACAAAAAACGCTAATACTTATCTTCTGTTCTGTTTTGTTTCCAAGCACACGCGTGGTATATTCTGTGCACCAGACGAAACAGCATTAGCTAAAATATTGTCATGATGACATTTATATAGCTACTTTATTAAAAGGGAAGTATTATAAAAGATTTATAAAAAATCCAAAACAACTGAATGAGTTTGTTAAATAACTATAATAATATACCTTTTTCACAACTACATGCGCGGTGTATTCTAGGCACAAGACGGACTAGCGACAAACTTTATTTGCTCAGCAAAGTTTGCGAGACGACTGGCAACTGGCGGCAAAGCAAGCTTTGAGTAAATATCATATTTGAGGGTTAGGTAGAACGGCAAAGGAGACACCTCACATCTTTCAGGAAATTCATCGTATTTAAATCCGATGGTGTATACAGTACACCAGCGCGTGTAGTTAAAGGTTAATAAAAGCCCTTTCTTACGTAAATTGTATGCTGTAGGACATAACTGTAGATACAATGAACAGAATCAGACCAGTACAAGCCAAAAATATTTGAATTTACAACCTTTACATCATGATGAGCACTTAAGTATGTTTACCTTCAAACCTTATTGTGCAATGTACATTTTTTATACAGATTCGGTAAATAAATTATTATTAATGAACTCAAATCACGAACTTTATACGAATGATTGGTAAAACATATTTGCTACCCGAAGTATTCGTATACACAACGAGGGTGTTTATGGAGTTATCTTCGTCAATGCATGTCCTTTAGTACGTTATTGTACAGTTTTCCTCCGTTTCAGATTTCTGGACCTGATGACCGTGAAGGAAGTCCATTTAGGTGGCCGCGATGCAGAAAAGGACACAGAAATGGCGGCAATTGCACGCAGGTATGTCCCCTTTACTTTCCATGCTGCCAGAAGGTTTGATAGTTACACTACGTTTTTCATTTCTCCATGACTTTGTCTGGTCTTTGGGTAACCATACCTGACAGACCGATCGACCGACATGACCGCAACTAAGAACAAAGGTCCACCGGACCGATCTGACTAACAACGACGAATTGTACTATGTTTTTCATCTTATTAAGATGTGGATATCCGGAACGTCAGTTTCAGTATTCTGTTTCCGACGTATGGCTGTCCGATAACACAGCGGGTCAAAAACATCTAGATTAGTGTTATTAATGTTATAAACTTAACAACGTTTTTGATTGTTTTGACATGTATTGACTTAACTTGTATTTCAGTACGTTGTTATGTAATGTAACGTTCTGTCATTGAAAGGAGCAAAAAATATCTATCAAATGCGCATAATGAAAGGGTTATTGCTATTTAAAAATATCAAATGTTTTTCGTTACTCATTCGTTTTCTGAAACAAAAGCAGTTCAATACTGCTATATGTATTCTGGGGAATTTAAACAACTGTTATATATATATTTATATAATTATTTTTTATATAGATATATGAGGAGCAAAAATTCAAAAGGAATATTATGTTAATTTGTCATTTTGAGTAATAGATGGGGTTAGCTATTTGAAATGAGCCATTTTATTGTTCAGCATTTTTATAATTTCAAAAAGATTGTTTTCCCTCGTAAAACAACAATCAAAGTACAGATGATGGACACTGTCCTCAAAGAACTATTTTCAAATAGAATATTAGTTACGCTTGGTCCAAGGAGATCTTCTTCCTACAACAAGCAACAGTGAATATATACAAATTGGTACAAAAAGGGTATTACCCGGATAACGTGTTATTTTAATTGTTTTCAAGAAAAAAATTCGGGCCACATTAGATTATTAGAGTTATAACAAATCTTCAATTGTCTCGTAAATTATGAAAATGGACATTATATTCGTTTTGAATTTCTGCTCCTCATATACTATGTTTCATACATTATAGGCGCACTTTTCAGGCAATAGCCAATAAGCACCTTCCCTGTGGAAATAGCTAATTCCTCATAACAGTTACAAAACAGCTGATATAAGTTATGACTAATGCAGTTTAATCTTTGTTGCTTTCAGATATGGGTTGAACCACACCCTGGGAAATGAATGCGGATTTACCCTCCTTTACGGATACGGCCTTAGTGATAATCGATTGCTATATATAGTTTGTCCTCCGGTGGTGTGTCGGTAAGAAAATACCCTATTTATAGAGATTTAATCTCCGGAACGTACTTGATAGAGATGTACCAGTATACCAGTAATTGAAGGAGAAATAGGGAGTCAAAAAGTTGAACGAGGGCAGCGTCAAATATTCTCGACTTGTTGTCGTGTTTCGTGACTAATTTTTTGATCCCATTAAATGCGTTTGTGTTTCACACATTTTGGACGACACAATTTCATGAACAAAATGATGTTGGTATGTTACTTATAGCGTTTACGTTTTACGTCATCTCATCCACTCACCACGAGACACATCATGTTGCCCAATGGTTATTGATGTGAATAATGCTTTAATATTGCCGGTACCTGATACCTACAGCATTTCTTGCAGGATAGGATGGTAAGCTTGGTCGTACGCATGCGTTGAAGCAAGGTACTGGAAATAGACGTTTTAAATTGCCACAGTTCGAGCAAAACATTGCTCAAAAAATTGTGTAGCCTAAAGTGAAAGTAATGAGATTATTATCTATCAAATGTAACAAGAGTTGCGGACAACGTGGACATATGACTTCCTTTTTACCTTCTAAATCTTTTATTAGGATTACTGAGGATAATAGAAGTACAACTTATATCTATTGTTAATTGTAAAATCGATAACAGAATGTACATAATTATACAATATTGAAAATAGTTTGTATTAAAGATAACTTCACCACGTCCAATTTTATTATTCAATCTTTTGCAGACAATCTTTATTCTTCAATTATGAGTCGTTTTGTCGTAGTTTAAATTATTTTTTTATAATTAGTTTTACAACCCAATTATTGTTTGATTTTATTCTTAATTTCCATTTTATATGAATTCATATAAAGGAACGGTATTAAAAGTTATGACATCTAACTTGGACCGATCGATTCAAATCTGGAATACTAATCTGGATCTATCTTGGATATGGAGAAACAAATTAATTTTTTTTTTGTCTAAGATTTAAATTTAGTAAATATTTTATATTGCTTATTACTACTGTAAAATAAAATTAAAATAACTGTTTCCCTTAGGGTATGGTTTAGCGGCCTGTGCTGGCTGATCAAAGGATTATCTCGCCAACAAGCACTCTGTGATAGACGTTTATTTTGGTTAAGAGAGCAATACATGCAATTGTACCACGAAGATGGTTACTGCTGCGGCCCTCTAGCTGCTGACGCTATTCGGGTAAGGTTTTCTTAAACAATTCCAGTGCCTTTTCTAACCTTAACCATTAGCATAAATTCCATTAGTGACCTGATCTTGTTACCAAGGTTCTTCATGGTTTCCGATTTTGCTATGCGGTAAATGCAATCAAATCATCATCATAATCATAGTCACAATGTCAACAGACATGTTGTGAACTCGTAAAATGCATTAAGTCGGAGCTAGAATATTGCCAACCCGAATTATCAATAGGTTTGAGAACTGTAGTTCGCCATCGTTCTTGATTTACTTTCAGTTCAGTGGCGCTCTTGATACTCATATCCAGCAACTGTTTCGTCGTATCCACCCAGCGTGTAGGGGAACGGCCACGGCGCCGCCCACTCGGGACCTGACCCTGAGCTACAAGTTTCTCCATATTATCGCTTCTGTGTATATGTCCGAAGAATGTAAGCATTCTCGTCGACACAATGGAGGATAGTCTCTGTGAGTGGATTACCGAGCTCATCCAGTACGGAAACGTTAGTTCAATGGGCGATATGAGGAACTCTCAGCATTCTCCTCAATGTCCATATTTCAAAAGCATCTACGCGAGCTTGATCTGCCTTTTTAACAGTCCAAGTTTCCGAGGCATACAAAAATATGTAGAATACAAGAGACTGAACCAGCGACATTTTAGTAGCTTTAGTGATGTAATGATCACGCCATATTTTAGTAAGCTTTGCCATGGCTACACGTGTCTGTTGAATGCGCCGTCGAATCTCATTTTCACAGCTACACAAATTGTCGATCAAAGAACCAAGGTACACAAAACTTTGAACTACTTCACAATGGCCTACTAGCCTTGTTGCTCGATAATTATCGTGCTCTCTATCTATGAGCATAGCATTGGTCTTGTTGTAGTTAATACCAAGACCATACGCTGCACTGTGTTGTTCTAACACGTGTAATAGAGTTACTAGTTCATCCTGAGAAGCAAATTTGCCAGCCAATAAAACCTTCAAAACGAGATTGTAAAATATATAGTAGAACCTGCTTGCATGAGAGATTAACGAAAGTATGCGATAATTGTCTGGATTTTTGGAGATCCCTTTATATGAAGTGGAACAAAAATTGATGTGCACCATTCATCTGGCCAAACACCGGAGGACCCGACCATCTGAAAATATATTTTAAAGCATGAACAGCAAATGTAATTTCTAAAACTTATACAGTGGTTCATCGCATATTACTCCCTTCATTAATGCCACGTATTTTGATTGAATTAATTTGCAACAAATGATATAGATTGACATAGCTGCTTGGAGGCAGATTTTATTTTTCTGTTTGCTCACTTTCTAACTAGGTCGGTATTTCTCAAATCTTAAAGAATACAGAGTATTGCATTTGTATATTTGGTAATTGCAAAACAAGGACCAATAATATATCCATGTGTCAGTATCACTACGCTGTTTGTCTCACGAGCCAATATTTTAGGCCACTAGGTTTTTCCAGGTTTTCTTAAGGTTTGTTGTTAGATCCCAAATGAAAGCGCGTTTGTCCCGTCTTGGGGCAGCAATGCTCTTTATCATATTCATATTATTCGTTCGTATAAAAAACAGCGCTATGATGCTAAAATACATTTTGGTTTTATCAACAATGCAAATCATTACCATCATCATAGTTTATTCATGTTTCACACACTGTATACACCATACACATATATTCACATCAGTTAAATAAAAAAAAAACGAAATCACTAGGGGAGCGACCACTAGAGTTATGAGTAGTGCAGAAATATAAGAATCCAAAAAGGAGTATTAAAATGCGTATTCAAAAATACACACAAAAAATTTAAAAATACTATACAATTAAGGTCAAATGTCCGCTAGAAATTCAGCTAAACAATGGAAAGCGTTGCTAGTTAAGATTTATTACGTTATTCCTAAATTCTTGCATATTTGGCAATTTGGCAATCTACTCTACTGGAAGCTTTGAAGCTAGAAAGTCTACAATTTTTGATGTGCCTATGTGATACCCTCAAGAATGAATACTGAGGGAAAAGTCTGTATGGCAGTATTTTGGAAGTTGCCGAAGTGAAATAGCTTCTGAAGATGCCAGCCACTTGTGGTGGGGCGAAACCTCAAGCTTTAACGCTAAACGACGCCGGCCTAAAAACCCAAGAACCACAAATTCATTGGACTATGGCCGCGAAAGCCTTACACAGTATATCTGTATGGCTATTTGTTTAAATGATGATCTACAACACTGACAATATCTACAGCCATCTATATTTGAGACCAGTTATTATCCTGACTGCCCTTCTTTGGTGTCCAAATACGCTATCCGCCGACGCCGCACCACGCCACAACATTACCCCGTATGACATAATCGAGTGGGAGAGTGTGTAGTAGGCAGCCAGTAAAGTCTCACTAGAGTCACATTCATATAGATTTTGTAACCAGAAGACACGGCTTCAAAGACTGCATCTTAGTTAGTTAGCGTTAGTCATTGTTGTAACTGGCATTAAACAAGTTTTCGACCCTGGACTGAAACTTAATGCCCTTTACAGCACATAAGTCCCTCCCCCTCACAATTAAAGACGTATGTTTTGGGAAATTATAATGTAGTGGTAAGTCATTAATAAATATAACAATAAATCTGGTCCCAAAATAGATCCTTGAAGCACACCAACAGTTACTGCCTTATCTGCTGAAAATACTCCTCCAATCCGAATAGATTGGGAGCGACTACTAGAGTTATAAGCCATACCCTATCATCACTGAAATTATAATAGTATTTCCGCTTGCTTAAGTCAAAGCACTAGGGTATATTCCCGATCTTCAAAAGAGTCCATGACATCAGAAAGAAGACCGAGAACGACCAGCACGGTACCTTTGCTCTTACGAAACCTAAACTGATGATCAGAAAAGGGGTTATTACATTCGAAGAGTCTTGTTAACAAAATTACCATAAATTCCACTATCCTTGAAATAACAGGAAAAGGAGATATTGGCCTATAATTGGACAGATCATATCTATCTCCTGATTCAATAACTGGTATTACAAGAGCTTGCTTGCAGTGTGCAAATGGAATACTCATGTTCTTTAAGATTTTAGAATCACCACTTAGGAATTAAGTATTACTTAAAAAACAAAAGCTGTCTCCTGGCACAGCTGTCAATAATTACCTATTACAATATTTCAATTTTTTGTCACACATCTTGAATATACTTTAACAAAGACTACAGAGGTGACTAAACGGCAATGAAGAGTTTATCGTTCAACATAATTATGTCCTTCAGGACAACGCCGTGAACAGTGAACTTTATAATGTTCATGGCTCGTTTCAGAGATGCAAAGCTGTACGACAGTTTTAAGCACCAATTTCTACTTCGCTTTAGCATTACGATTATTGCTCATCTTCCGTTTTTTTTATACTTATAAGTCGATGAAAATTCTCAAAATACATTATTTTTCCTATAGTCATTCGGTGGTAGAGATTGGTCTCTAGCAGGGATGACATCGTCTTCTGGACAGGGACAAGAAACTGGAGCACTAAGAAGAGAGGTTTCGATGAAAATAAAAAAGAAGCAGTTGCTCAGTAACCAAACGTTCAAAGTAAGTTTAGTTATTTCTGTATTCAATGTACGGCAATCTAACTTGATTTACATGAAAATTCCGACGAAAATTGACGACTTTTCATTGTGCTGACGGTTTACGTCTTTGACTCAAAACTAATGTTGTTTGTTGATTTGATGTAATTTTTGTAATCTTATAGATATCCGCACGTACCTTAACATTCAGTGTGTTAGCTTTTATACGGTGATTACGTATTTGAATCAAACTGCCCTTCGGTAGACAAATATATTGATTTGTTGTAGGATCGAAGTTTAAGATCGCAATTCGTAGAGCCAACAACTATGTGTATGGAAAGCAGTTACTGGAGGAATCCGACACATCACCGACAGTCAACGCCTACTACGTTTCCTGAACATCAACATGACGTTTCTAGACACCACAGTTTGGGACAACTTGCCTACAACTGCTCCCAACCGAGATTTGATAGGTAATGTCGTTCTATATTTAAATAGGGTTAAAGTGAGGGCACCCTGAAATTTAACTTGAAATGCGTTCGGGATCATCATTCAATAAGTGCAAGTTTTTTTTTATTAGCTTCTCTTTCCCATGCCAATAGGCGGAGAAAGTATAGTAATCGTGAAAAAAATTTAGAAAACTGCGCCGGTATTCTGTAACTTAGAAACGTGTTTCTATGCACTATGTACTATGAGATCGGGTGGCCTCGAAAATATGATAGCCTGCCGTGACAGCGGAGCAGACACGTGATAGGCATCCGAAACTGCCCGATCGTCATAGTCGTCATGGTGAACATGTTTCTATCTCTTAAGTTAGAGAGTACCGACGCTGGTATTCCAAGACCTATGTAACTTGAAAAATATTAATTTGATGTAAATGGAATTCATATCGTAATTCCCTACCAGCTCGCAATCATTTCGGTCAGTTAATAAAAAAAACGAGTATTGTAGGGAACTAGTTAAACACTTCCCCGCTCTTCTAAGTACATTTATGTAGAACCGGTAAGGCTCCTAAGGACCTACACATACAGGCCGCTTTGTGGCGCTACCGTGTGGCGCAGATGAAACTCGAGTACTCACTTCTCTCTGGCGCTACTAAGACCAGCCGCAGAATGAGGTGCAGCTTAGCGAGGTGACGCAGAGTGAGCCACATTAGAATTTTGTTAATCACAAAATCAATTGCAACTGCGCTTTTGTTAATCACAGAAACAAATAACAATTGCAAAATCCTAGTGTGACTCACTCTGACGTGACGTGACGCATGGTGAGCGATGGTGAATATTCGCGGCAAGAATATCAACACCCCAAGTTGGACCACTCTTCATATAAGGTGCAGTTGAGGCAAATAAATCGAATATGTCTATGTATATTGATTTGATTTCAGAATCGAATGCAGTGAGTTTGAGTTTGAACCAACATGCTATATCGCCAATAGCAAATTGTTGTTTTCCAACATTTTTGAGACGCTTTCTGAAACCCTAAGTTAAGAACGAGGATGAAAAAAGCATTTCCATATTGTCTCGGAACCTTTTAATGTGGCTATGAATTCCTACTTAGATTAATTTTTTGAGAAGTAATTCAATTTGCGACTTCATCAGTTCTTGCCTTATACTCATAATATTCATAGTAGGCTGTTGTTAGATTGGAATTGATACACAAGTTAAGAAAAGTACTGAGACAAAATGTGATGTTTTAGGGTGTTAGAAATGGTTTCAAGCTAAGGTTTTATCAGCTAGAAGCAACTGAGAATATCTATCTTTCAAATTTTCTCCATGGGAGATAATGAATAAAAATAATTATTATTTGTCTCAATTTCAGAGGGTTGTAACGTGAAAGAGGAGGGGTTTTCAACGAAAAATATAAGAACGAGTTTGAAATTTTTAGCATCAATTTCGGAACTTTTTTCGCCATTTTTCGAAAACCTGATAAATTTGGCAATAACCTTTTTTTATGGTGATACATTTTAGTGACTGAAATTTATCGTTTCTTGTTCTCTTTGTTCTAGAGACAGACATGGATCCACCGAGCAACTATGGCACGGTCGACATCCGAGAGTGGGCTCTATACTTTATGATACTCAGTTAGACTTTGCGGACTTCGTAACCCTTTTTCGCTCCTTTAGTTTACTTATTCGAAAAGATCTGAGGGATCTATTCGAGCAACTAGCAATATCCTACAGAAGTATGGCTGTGAATACTACTAAGATAAATGGCGTTAAATCTAAGGCTGATGCGACAAAGAAACCTCAAAAGTTCGGTAAGATTACTTGCTTATTCTCTAAGAATATTTTTTTGTTATATGGGGAAATTGATTCAGCATCATTTAGCCCTCAGAAGACATGTTTAGAAAGGTGCTTATTTTACGGCAGTACCAGCAGAACTAGACAGATTTAGTAAAATTGCTTAAGTCAGTAATGCGTGAAATGGATTAAATTGTACTGCCATCTTACTAACAGTTTCACCAGGCACGTATTTAGAAGGGGGTCCAGGGTGTCCGGACCCCCCCCCCCCCCAAAACGTGCCATCTAAAAAATGGAATCCACAAATTTGCACCCCCCCTCGACGAGAGCAAATTTAAGGTGGCAACTCTAACTTGGACCCCCCCCCCCCAAAACCAAATCCTGAATACCTGTCTGAGTTTCACGTCGCTTCCAGATCATGGGTGACCATTACCAGCTTTTTGTGCATGCTGAAATTCGGTAGTTTTGAAAATCAAGCAGAATATAATGTAATTTCTAAAACTTACCATCCTGGAACGAATACCTATTCGTTATTTAATTAAATTGTGACCACCTCTCTGTAGCCTTCTTCAAAATCAGCAATTTGGCAAGCATAATTTAGAATAAAGTCATATTTACTCACATTTGGCTGCCCCAGGTAGCCGCAGTTGTTTAAGAATTAGGTTCTTTAATACGTAGCTAATTGTAATATCTAATGAACCCAGTGTTCTATTTACATTGCTGCTCAATCCAAAATTAAACCAGTAATACATCAGTATGTAAGGATCGGGATGTTGCTTGCCTTAGGAGCGAATATTGTGACCACTTTGCAAACTTAACACGAAAAAACACATCCCATTTGCATCTAAATGCAAGCCACCATAAAATCTTAAAAAATACGTATGGTTCACACTGTGCTTGTTAACATTAATCAGATTTTCTTGTGATTGGATATGCTTCAGAAAAAAATATGATCAAGGTCCTCCAACCCAAGGAGTAGACTATAAGTGTTTTTATCTTCCTAAGCGGACCCGACTCCACTCACTCTATTTCTCACTATAGAAAATAGTATTTTCGTTTTAGGTTATTCTGAAACCCCATAGAATCTCTCATTATTCCAGGTTTGCTGACGCGAAATAGCCGAGCAGAACTAGAAGGTACAGTCGTAAATTCTCAAAAGAAAATATTTGATGCAATAGCAGCTGCAAGTATATTCACGAATTGTGCCGGAATAGATACAAATAACTCGCAGGTGATAACAATGTCAACGTTCACAAAATTTTTGGAAACCAGGCAAATGGAAGTATGGACTGAGGAACAGGTCAAGGCTCTCATACACGTAAGTTATATGTATATTTTGTTTCTTTTTCCTTCGCTCTACAATTCTGAGGAATAAATGAAAAAATAGATTTTAAAAAACCCATAAAAGGCACAGGCATGAAATGTGAAAAGAAAACTAAATTTAACATAAACGGCAGGACACACGATAAATTAAAAATATTTATGCTTACATTAAAAGTCATTAAATATACAGGATGGTCCACTTTATAATGGCATAACTCCACGACATCAAAGACCTAGGCTACTGGAAGAAATTTTAATGAGTAAAATCGAAGGAAGGAGACGTCCAGGTCGCAAACAACAATCGTGGCTCCGAGATATCAGAAATTGGTGTCACGTCAACGACATCTCAACAATAGTGAGGAGAGTAGAGGACGGCACTCTACACATCGTCGTCCACGAGAGAAGTTAACCGCCTACACGCTGCAAAGCGTATGGCACCCAAAGAAGGAAAAGGTTGTAGGCGTTGGAAAATAAATTTCCCGGCAGCTCATTCCACAAAGTCGAAGTTTTATAAAAGAAGGAATGCTAGAGGAGACTGGTTCGGAGAATAGAGGCCTCGACCTGGTAAGAATGAGCTCGCAGAGCCTCTCTGTGTTCCTCGTTCCGCGATATAATGTGTAAGACAGGGACAGATCAGCCATTCTTCTTCAATGTTCTAGGCTGTGGAGGTCCTTTATGAGGTTGGGCGTATCGATCAGTCTAATCGCTGTCTTCTGGATAGTGTACAGAAGCTGTGCTGTGCTTCGGAGCGCATTCCCACACATGGGAGCAATACTGCAACGATTGTCGGATCTGTGCCTTGTAAAGCAGCAGTAGTTCTGGAGTATACAGCTTCCTACATCGAAACAGAACTCCAAGCTTCTGGGATGCCGTTTTAGCAATACTGACGACATGGTCGTGTCTGTACATGTTGTTGTTGATATTGATCCCCAAAGGCTTGACGGAAGGCGACTCAACTATTGGATGACCCTCTATTTCCACAGTTAGTAAGCCAACGTGAGACTTTTTTGTCAGTGTTGATTCCTGACTTTTTTTACGTTAAACTGTATTTTACTTACATTTACCCAGCACTGGCCCATCAATTTATATACAGGTTTAATCAGTACATATAGGTTTGTCTCCCGAGAAGCCATTGCTGGTAATGCTGCCGAATAGCTTTAGGTTGAACCAACCACTTTTATTTACATATTTTATTACTGGGTGAAGGATGGCTGTTTTTTTTTCAGAGACATGAACCCGACGCAACTCTCAGAGCTCAACAGTGCCTATCCTTCGAGGGCTTTGCTCGGTACCTCATGGACAAAGACAATTTTGCTTTTATTCCGGAATGCGAAGTACCAATGGAGAGCGACATGATGAGACCTATGTCTACCTACTATATCTCTTCATCGCACAATACATACTTAACTGGACACCAGTTGAAAGGAGAATCGTCTGTAGAATTGTACAGTCAGGTAAGTATTGGCTTTCGTAATGAAACTACAATGTCTAAAATATAGATGCCTTGAATCAGAATGCTCGCAGAACGACAGCCGAAGCACAAGACTATAATAATATTTTCCGAGAGCGAAGTTCCGTTTAAACATTCGAATCCATTCACTGAACTTCCATAGTAGCCAGGCTTACAGAATACTGTTAACTTTGATAGTGAGTACTGTTGTGTCGCAAGAAAGCTCTTACCAACACAGAACATGATTGCCACCTAATATGGATACGAAGGAAAGGAAACCTTTGGTATTTAATTTATCAGAGGTTCTAGCTCTTGCTGTAGGACCAGAACAAGTAAATGTAATTGGAAATGCTAAGGCACCAGATCTAAATGCGAAAGTCACAGATTCTCTGTTAGGGATTCAAAAGGTTTCAAGTGCAGACTGGGCTTGGAGGGAGACGAAACATTATATATAATAATATGTAGGTTTCCGTGCAATGTGATAAGTCAGGTATAATATGTTCGGTGACAAATAAGTGCTTCGGGAAGACGATCCGCAAAATGCCTCTTCCAATAAGCTAATTGTCTTTCCGGAGACGAACCTATTGGAAAAAATATGAATAGGTGTGATCTATAATAAGTCAAAAGGTCGCCAGTGGAAGGTCAGCTGACGACCCAGTTAATTCACATGCTATAGTTATACTTTGATGCGTTGAAGAAATCAGCCCTATTTCGGATTTCCGAATATTGATAAAAATAAGAGAAAACAGTGCCGAAGCTAAATACTGTGAAGCCTCCTGCTTCTGCAAAACTAAATCCACATCCCTTGTTTGTCTTTTGACCAATACGTTTATAGGGAAACATAATTTTTTTAGGATAAAATATTCTAAAGAGTAGTGACCTATCGACCCAAAATTTGTTGTCATATGTCTCATTTTGATTGGTGGCCTCCTTCAATACAACACTTTAACTAAGCAATGGAAATTTTATAAATTTTATTTAACACACATAACGGTGATGAAAATTGATTATTTTTGCGTAGCATGAAGCTATAGTCTGACATCCGCTTGCAATCGAATCATCGCCCGCCCTCACGCAAAAAAAATAGTTTCTTGCATCTCTCTCCGTAGGAACTAGCACGACAGTTTACTTACTAATCACATGGAATGCCGATTTTTTGATATTTAAAAACAGGTAATATTACCATATCAATCTATAAAGGGCAATGAAAATTCTTTCCGGGTTTCTCAACCATCCTTTATCCGAGGCACCATCCTATCTCGTCACATTTCAACTACTCCAAAATTAAAAAGCAGAAAATGATCAATCAGGGAAACCCATAATACCCAAAACAGGGTTTGAACGGCTTTTGTATTGTACTGATTCCACTAACAATTTTCATAAAACACAGACCATAGAGTTTAGAAATTTCATTACTATCAGTTTAATAAGCTACATACATTACCGAATTATCTACATCAATGTATTTTCCAAAAATTATTTTTTATCAGCAGCATTCATATAAAACTGAAAAGCGTATTATGTCGTTCACACGGCAACACGAGTATAACAAATTTTTCAGTTTTGCAACCCCCCATTCCCCAAACTACCCCAAAAAAATATGGAAAACGACCACGAACCCCCAAATCGTCTAAACACGAAATTAGAGCTGTTTTTATATATTTAATTTTTTGATTATTGCTGCGCCTCCACGGACACTACTTCTAAAACCCATACGCGTTTTCCATCCTAACAACGATAATAGTACTGATAATACTAATTCCACAATTTCCAAGTTACACCATATAGAACGATCTAAAGCAATACTCGTATGTATACATCAGAAAAGTCCTTTGGTCTCCTTAGTAGGCAAGACAATGTTGGAATGGGCCAAAACAATTGTATTATGGCGCTAGGTATTTCTTCCACAGACCAATGGACAGCCCATTATAAATAAAAAACATTTTCCAGTTTCACAGCATAGTATATTGGGATTCACTTTCAAGTTAACGTTAACTTCCGTGTAGTCCGTCAATCATTAATCCAACGCCTACAACACGGCACCGCGGCGCGGCACGAAAAACAGGTCCATTGAGATAAGCATGAAACGAAAATTCGAAGGACAGAGGATAGTTTAAGTGGCAGATGATGACAAGGAAGACTTTTTCAATTCTGTCACAGTCTATAGAAAAACCAAAGAGCTCCAACTCTTTAAAGAATATGGTTGCGTTTCCACTAAAGATGCACGAGGATGTGTTAAGAGGTATGTGCTTTTAACGAACCAATAGAATCACTTGAATTACCTCGCCTTGCCCAGCACAGCTCTGGTGGAAACGGCTTAGCGGAGCGAAGTTACTGTACGTACAAAACAAGGCATGTTGGCGAGGAATGTGTGCTATTAATGTGTTTCGAGGGATGTGCGCTAGAAATGCGTTGCGAGAGACGTGGGCGAGGGACGTGTGTTGTTGATGTAGGCGAGTAAAAAGAAAACTCTGAAAAGAGCCCGCTACACTTCCTCGCAACGCTCATCTGCACACCGTTTCACAGCTCCGCCACACATCTTCGCTCCGCTGATATTTCTAGCACATCTCTGGTGTAAATGCAGCGTAAAGCGCAATCTCGTTAAAATGTGGCTGGACATGAAATCAAAAGACAACGATGCTGCAATTCTCGGGGAACAGATATTCATAAATCTATTCGTTAAATACAATACTGCTATACACTCAAGCGCTACAGTTGAACGTCTGTTTTCCACGAGTAAAGGCATTTTAACACCACAACAAGCATTGCTTTCAGATGAGAACTTCCACATGTTAATGTTCATGAAGGGGAATATGTACCTTATGCCCGACGATTGAATTACATATTTGAATCAAACAAGTGCAATCTTGTACATATTAGGTGAAATCTTCCGAAATGTAACGTTTAACGGAGCTAACTTTTCATATAGCGGATTAACGACTAACGAAGTTAACTATTTGATTAACGCGGTTCCTAGCTATGTATATCATTTATGTATATTTTTTCAGGTTTTACTGACTGGATGCAGATGTGTAGAATTAGACTGTTGGGACGGCGATGATGGTTATCCAATGATCTACCACGGACACACGTTCACGACAAAAATACCTTTCAGTGCCGTCGTAGAGACAATAGACAAGAATGCCTTTGTTACTTCCCCTTATCCCGTTATATTATCGATAGAAAACCACTGCTCCTTGCAGCAACAAACAAGGATGGCACATATTTTTCAGGTATGGATTATTTATTTATTCATTTATTTACTATGAACAGGCATGGCAGTGTGTAAACAAACGCTGTAAAATATCGTAGAATTCAGTGACAGTTGTGTGATCAAATGTTTAGTTTCTAAAAGTACTAGTACTTATAAAAGCATCACTGGTATTATAAGGTGGCCGTCTTTGGTTGGCTCAAGTGAAATACAGTACAGAATGTCCAATAGAGTATATGGAAAAAACGACAAGCATATTCCCAAAACACTGTCAGAAGTTCTAATATGAAAAAGCTCATCATTGGGTTTAGAACATAGAACTAAAACTGAAAAGTTCTCTGAGATAGCACCATTACCTAATGTAGGTACGCCTATACCCCACCACAAGGCTCAGCCTCCTAGGGGTGGCATTATTTGTAATTTTCTTGTAAATAAATCAAGTGAAATGAAATTTTCTTGCAAGCAAATGAAAAATGAAGAAAGTACCTCCGAATTGACGATCATACAGTATTAGGTCTCTTGAATCAGTGATGGATAAACGAAAGCTGTCAAACGTCACGTCGCGCGTCGGCGTCGTATGGGATGGAAAGAGTTGAAGGCAAATAGTTCCAACGCAAGTTGTTGGCGAGTCATGTAAAGAATAAGTCTTTTTTTATAACTAAGCAGAACACGACAGCAAAGCCTGAAAACTAGAGCACAGCGGCTGGTATTAAAAATTATGTTGGAGGAAGCTTCTGATGAGGGCCTGGAATAGACGAACTCTTGCAAGTCACATAAATACATCTCGAGGCAGTCCCTGGGAACAAAGGGACGGTCGTACCGCTCGGTTCTTGATATATGAAGAACGACTGCTTTGGGATGAGATGCACCACACCCGCGGTCGCACCTAGTAGGCTCGGTGAGCGGCGGTATATTATAGAGGATAGCTCGAAAGAGCAGACTCCGTCTGAATATCGGTAGAAGAGTGAGAGGTCATCAGCCGCACGCCATTGAGTAAGCGGCTAGAGGTAGCGTGTTAAGTCCGCGTCATCGATTAGTCGAACTGCACTTTTCTGAACTGCATTAAGTATAGACGTGGTAGTAGGAGTAGCGCGTCCCGGATATGCGAGCAGTACTCCAGGCTAGGTCTTATCTGGGCGTTATACAACGTGAGAAGGTTTGATGGTGAGAAATACTTTCTAGCTCTGAATAGGTATCCGAGCTTTTTGACAGCTCTTCTTATAATTGATGAAACGTGTTCATGATGCTAGATCATACTGTATTCTGTGATGTTGACTCCTAAAAAAAATTAGTTTAAAAAACATACAACTGGTCAACAACGAGTAGGCCCTCCATGTTGAGGCATGCACTTCTCTAGCCTACGCGGTATGCATATTATTTCGTTGTTAATAAACTTTATATAGAGGTATAGCCCAGTCGCATGACTGGGTAAATCGTGAATGTGGCGACACCCATCCAATCCCATGCTTTTTCAATTGGTGATAAATTGGGTGACCTTTGGAGGACAGGCAGCACCACGGGAGCACACTCACCTCAGCCTCCTCATCGACACTCTTACAATATGAGAGCGCGCATTATTTTGCTGGAAAAAACCCTCTTCGAGGCCTCTGACATATGGAACAGCAACTGGTTCTAACATCATTGTGTTACGAAAGTAAGTAAAGGCGAGTTGCAGTTAAATGCAATAGCACCCCAAACCGTCAAAACAATAGGACGGTGTACATGGCGCTCAACAGCAAACTGGAGATCACGTCCTTCACCCCGTCGTCGTCTTACGCGTTGGCGTCCGTCATGTGGCCCCAGACAAAACCTGGACTCAACACAGAAGGCCATTGTCGGTGTTTTTGGCACCAATCTAACCGTTGGCAATGACGATTTGCAGTGAGTGGAAGCACTAAATGCAGCAGGGGCGGTTTCAGGGCTGAATTTCGGGGGGGCATGGTGAAGAAGCAATAGGGCAATATTTTGAGCTATCTTTCGAGCAACGAAAACTGACTATATCGTCACATTTCGATGTCAGTTCTTCGTAAATGGAATTTTGTGTATGTTGGACCAGTTATTATGAGGACTTAAGCGTTTAGTTTGTCATTTAACGTAATATCAGAACATAAATTTATGGCCCATGGCCCCCTCCCTGGATCCGCCACTGAAATTCAGACGATATAATCTGAAGCCCATTTCAAGGAATCTGTGGTATACCGTGTGGATTCGAAGAGGCCTCCCTATAGCTGCATACCAAGCGTCAGCAACAGCTCGAGAGGATAGTGTTCTGTCTATCTGTAGTTCTTCGACGTGCTCCAAAACCCCTAGCTCACTACACTCAAGTATAGCTTCATTGCTTTCATTCACCCTGTTGATTACGTTAAGGTACTCTTGATCCCAATATTTCTACCTACAGACCCCGCAGTTGTGATGTGTTACATTAATATACAGATACCGAATCATAAACTTGCAAACATTGAATAGATGAATATAATGTGTCGATTTTTAGTCGTGTGAAGTTTGCAAGTATAATTTTTTGTTATTAAAGCGTATATTTGGCGAGAAACTGGTGACTACGTTCCTATTCGAAGCGGACTACAGCGACGAACCTTGCTTACCTTCTCCCCACCAACTGCGCAACCGTATCCTCATCAAGAACAAGAAGTTGACGGCCGAAATCGTGCCCTCGCTGGCAACGGCTGCCGGCACCGTGGCTGCCGTCACCGGAAGGCCTGCGCCAACCAGCACTTCTGGCGTGAGGCATTCGGTACCAGGAAGAACCAGCTCTATCATCAGCAACACCAGCAGCAGCTCTTTCAATGACGACTTCAGCGATGACGATTACGACGACGAAGACGACGATGATAATATAGATGGTAAGTTAAATTTTGCGCCCTATTTATCAGTCAATCATTATTCCAACTTTCAAGTTGGCTTACCTCCATGTTGAGTTCAGTGTAGGCTGTTATTAAAGCCTTTTTCGATTACATATTACATGTTGTATACAAGCTTGCAGTGAAAGCAAATCTAAAATCAACTACAATTAATAACGTATGTTGCAAAAGTTTTGAGAATTTTCTTCAAAACTCGGGAGGTAGTTTCACCGTTGGAAACAATCCATAAATCGTTACCATGGTAACCAGTCAACGTCTAAACGTAACAATAAAACCATTTTGGTTATATACAAGTTGTCAAAATGTCGTACAAATTAGATATTCGGAAGAGTATTTACAGTCTATTTGGACGACTTGAAAGAAAAAGAAATAGTTCGCCTATATGAAAATATTTCTGTTGCTACAATTTATCGAGCGATCCGTGAATGCGAAGAAGGTATTCCTTGTATAAATTTGCGAAAAAGTGGACGTCCAAGAGCGTTGAATGCTGCTACAGTTCAAAGAACGGTCAACAGAAGTGAACATCTAGTTGGAACTTCATCACGAAAACTTGGACGCATTTTTCACGTCAATGCTAGCACAATCTATAGAGAAATGAAGAGAAATAGCTTGGAATTCCGAAAAAAAAGAAAATGTCCAAAGTATTCCCTAAATTAGGAAGAATTCCTCAATGCTGTCGCAATTTACGTCGGACTCATTTTGCTGGCAACGTAAAAATTATTCTTGACGATGAAAAGTATTTCACATTTTCGAACTTAGAAATCAATGGTAATTACGGTTCTTATACAAGAGACTTTGAAGCCTGTCCATATAATGTAAAATTTAAACGAAAAGAAAAGTTTGATAACAAAGTGTTAGTGTGGTGCGCTATATCAGACAACGGTATTTCACAGCCGTACGTTGGACAAGTTAGGGCCGAAGCGACTACCGCAGAAGTCTACACTCAAAGATGTTTGCCTAAACTACTCAATTTTATTAAAACCTACCATTCTAATGACATTATAATGTTTTGGCCAGATCTGGCTTCAAGTCATTATGCTTTGCGTACGAGAAACTGGCTAGAATAACACGGAATACCTTTTGCACCACGAAACGACAACCCAGTCTTCCTCAAGCAAGACCTATCGAAACTTTTTGGGCTCAATTGAGTGCCAAAGTTTATAACAATGCCTGGGAAGCTCAATACGAACAACAGTTAAGAAGAAGGGTAATGCTAACGATCAGAGAAATTGATTTATAATCTGTCCAAAACCTAATGAGGATTATTAAGAGGAAATTGGGAGCCGTGGAGGATCATGGCCCATTAGCAGAACTTTAATACCATTTTTATATTAAGAAATATTGTTATTTTTTGTAGCTCTTGTTACAGCTCTAATATATCATTGTGAGACATTTTTTTAATTTTTTTAAAAACTTTTCAAAACTTTTGCAACATACGTTAGTAGCTTTTAACGTTCTTAGTTGTTATTTAAGCACAGAAAAGCAATGTTTACTGGATGAGATACAATTCAGGTTGAGTGATTCGACTATTTCAGTGCATTTTTGCTACATTCAAATGTCATAGGTACTGGAATACGGAGATATGAGAGAAGGCCAACAAGGTAAAAATTATTTTGGCTCATTTAATTATCTAGAGTTATATACAGGGTTATTAGTAATTCGATACTTCATATTTCTTCTTTTACAGAAAAGCCCCTTCCCGCTGTAAACATAAACGAATCTCCACGACCCTTAGGAGTATCACACGCAACGGCTAAAACAAGTTCACAAAAAAGAGCAGCACCTGATGATAAGATGAAGAAGAAAGGGAACCAAATTTCTAAGGAACTGTCGGACATGGTAGTGTATATACAAGTAAGTACAATTTGAGTTTATATATATGCTGGACAACTTTTTATTTAAAATTATACTTTATTTTTATTTTTCATATATACAATAATTTGTCAAATAAATATAGAACCACTCAGTGAAGGTTCACCCTGAGCGTAAGTATAGTTCATGCAATATAAGTCCTCTTCTCCAGTCACTTCATTCAGATCTTACCGCCTTATCTTCCGGTATCAAAAATTTTACATAAATTGGGCTATACCAAAGGACTGCTTGAAGTATTCAGTAGGCGGCCATAGCCCGATGGTAGATTAACAGAAGTTGTTTATACACCATTTCGTTTAAAGGGCAACCACTACGTTAATTATGGTACTTGTTATAACTCCGTCCCTTTTTAAATAATGACGAACACTACAAAACTAGTCTCCAGGGATCTGCATCATCAACGATAGGTAATTCATTTAAATATATGTATAAATGCTAGACCTATAAATTATAAAGGGTAATTTTTTGTATAATTTTTCTCAATATCGTATTTATCTACTAGATAAAACGTATAGCTACAACCGGCAACAGCAGATTTTATTCCCCACCTTAAAGACATCGGCATTGGATAATCCGCAGCAGACGATATTTAATGTCCTTGTTGTACTTATGTTTTCTCTCGGCATGATAATGACGATCGCTACCTGAGTGAACCTCCCTCTCCCCTTCCTCATGCGGCGCAGATCAATTTACGATGGTCACATAGTCCGACACCTAGAGTCGCCTAAGTGACCCTATACAACATTTATCACGTGAATTTGATGCTCATATTCACTGAGTTTAGAGCCACTTGCATTATTATTTTATAATGATGTTATGATGTTTCACACAACCTTCACTATCATTGCAGTTCCGTATTTGACACCCAGGTAAAAAGGCACTCCAAGACACTTGACACAACGTTTCGTTGTGAAAAAGATCGTCGTCATCGAACTGAGAAAAATACATCACAGACTCCCCTACGGTTACTCACCATTAGAATTGCTGTGAATTATCTAAAGGGCTGAAAGTTGCACATAATTACTATTAGATACCTATCCCATATATTTATTCAGATCGGCGCAGCATTCACCTTAGCTCTCTTCTCCGTTGTTAGGTTTCATGTGATTATCACGTCTTCTATGTGGAAAGGGACATTACCGCAAGCTAATATTGTCACGCATCATATATTTCTTTACCAATTAAGGACTGTTTTCTGAGGCAGTATGAAGATGGCTTAATGTCATGTCCAGAAAACAGATCTTTGTGGCGATTCTGTCACTCTATGCGAAGCGATAGCGACATTCTTCCAACGCTTTCGCTCGTTTCGGTATTCCATAAATGTCTTCGTTCCGACTCGGATATAATGAACGCAGACGAACGTTATAAGCGATAGCGAAAGATTTTGGATCTCGTTTGTCAAGTTTTGACGTTGATATTGCTGTGTGTCAAATGACAATTCGCTTAAATTTATTTGTATACTTAATTACCAGCAATGAATCGAAGAGAAAAAACGAATCCTTCGCAATGGTCAGCATTGCTGGATTTTGCATAGCCTCATCCAGAAATATTTAATCCAACTCGTGAATGCTCGTGAATCATCGAGATCCATGCCGAAAGCGTAACGAAGCGTTAAACGTTGGTTATGGAATGCCGTCAAAAATCGTTTTCGTAAATGATTAGCTTCGCTTTCGTCTGCTTTCGTTACTATAGCGAAAGTTACAGAATCGCCATACAGCATTGAGGCTGTTTGCAAGCTAGGTACTTAACTGCCCTACTTCGGGCCTAATGGGTCACTTATAGCACTTATTCAATTAACAGCGATTTTGACAAATCCCTACCAGTCCAATACATCCATTGCTCCGTAAACGATATTTTCTCGTAATAATCTCTATCTTCATGTTACTTTATCTTCTTATTGAAAGAAATTTATCCATATGAAATAATTTGGACTGGTTTTATATTAAGATGTAGTTACACGTCTCTAGTAACTAAAGCAGGTTACTAAATCAAGTCGCTAAATTTAGTTGCTCGCATCGTATGAACAACTTGATTTGGTACTTACGCAGGTACCTGATTTAGTAGACTGTTAAGTCAAGCGAATAGATACAATTTCTATTTACTTGAGCAAGTAGTACCTCCCGCCACTGCTTTCCAGCAACTAGCTGGCTAAACAAATATAGACAGGTCACTTTAGTCAAGTTCGTTAGTACAGACTGTGAGAATTATTTCTGTATATTTGGTGCTGTGTAATAATATCGCGTTGGAATTAACATAAAGTTTGATGAAGAATATCGGGAAAGGCGATGCCTAAGGGACACAAATGCTGCAATGTATAAAAACAGACAAGCCCAGGACCCAGCATGTAAGGAAATCGAGGATCACATGGAAATAGAAGAACTCGGAGTACCAGAAATTACAAATAAGATGGAGTTAAATCAGCAGTAGTCAACAATACTTTAAGTATGTATGTAGACCCTCGCTAAAAACTATGGACTGAATTTTAGCTACTAGTTTTAATTAGGGAGATTGCAATATTTCCGATACTAGTAGGTATCGATATGTTTCTTTCGATATTCAGAGTATCGATATTGATATCGCTTGCCCAATATTATCGCGGTATCGGAAGAAATGTTGGAGTATCGGTATCGGGTATCGGTACGATCCATACGTACGAATACAGTAGTTCCTGATTTAAATCGCTGTTGGTATAATTTGCATTATTTCGCGATTTTTCCTGTGCGTTAGCGTATCTCTATTTTTTTCATTCGTGTTCCTCCATTCGTATTTGTTGTTCCGTGCACAGGACATTACTCACGGAGTTGCGTGGCGTGTGTCGTCCACAGAACATGTGGAATATAGAATTGAGGTGTCTCCATTGACCTTTAAATCAATTAGACTACGCCATTCCATTCATCATTAACGGGGATTTTTTTGCCGACGTTGTTTTGGGCAAGGGGGGTGGAGGGACGCACAAGGTATCAAAAAATTGGCGTTATTTACAGAAAACATGTTTACCATACTAGCGGTCCCAAGCTAACACAATAATAAATTACTTCATTAATTCACTATTATATTGTAGTTAGTTATATAAATTATAAAAATAAAAATTTTTCTGCGATTTTCTGCGTCTTCTCAAGGGGAAACCCTGTGGAATCCATGATTTGAAGTGCATTGCGTTTCGATATCAATCGATTCGATACTGACTGTATCGACACTTTGGGTCCGATAATATTGGGTATCGATACTTTTGATTCGATATTGTTTCGATACCAAATATCAGTTGTAAGCCAGTATATCGGAACGTCCCTAGTTTTAATAACTTGCTTTAGTTACTTGACACCTGTAAATGCGCCTTTTTACAAAGTAAAACTATTGTAGATAGTATTTGAATATATTTACCAATTAACGATTGCTTTTCTAGGCAATTAAGTTCCGCGGCCTGAACACCATCTCCCCCAGTAGTTCGGTAAAGCAGTCAGTCCAACAGCGGCCAAAGCCTCCACCTGGCAGTTCGGGCACCACCTCCGGCATAAGCTCCGCCTCTAGCGCCGCCTCCGTGGGCGGGGTCTCAACAAGCACCGACCTGGCAGCCGCAGCGTCTGCGACGGTAGCAACGACGGAGAGCACGACAGCTCTCGAAGATGTACGAGACACACTGGCGCAGAAGCAGCCAAGGCCCAACGTCAACCTGCCTTGCTATCAATGTTCTTCCATCAACGAAAATACGGCCAAGAAGTTGTGCAGGTATTGGTTCATCCGTTTTGCTACGGTACAACCGCATTCCTTAGCGAAATTTGCATTTTTTGGGAACCTATAACGTTTAAATTTGAAAGAACAATAACATAAAGAAATTTCCTGATTTACACCCTTTAGGATAGTAATAACAATAATAACAAAAAAATATCCATGACAATACAATGTTATTGTACCGTATCCATAGTCAACCAGTTTACACGATATGAAAATGCAATCTGTACTAATCGCCAGTGGCATCCTACGGTTTGGGATTAAATTAAAATTTACTTTTACTATTTACTTATTGGTCGAGGTAGTCCATGTAGTACGGAATACCGCTGCCCGACCCTACAGGTATATATTTTTTTGATAAAATTAGTTTTAAATCAATTTTGAAAAAGGATAAGATGGATTAACTACAGGTTGCCTTTAAAAAATTAGCCGCAGTTACCTGTAATTAATTTTAATGCACTTAATTTGCTGATATAACTTGCAACTATATGTTATTTTAGTCAAGTTTACATCATTTGAAAGAAAATGATTTAAAGAATTGAAAAAAAAAAGTGGTTTCCACGACTCAGTCAGCTGCAACGTTAGAGTTGCCAGGTGTGAACATGTATATTACTGTTAATTATCTGCACTTACCTGTTTTTTTATTTAATACAAAATTAAAGTTTCATTCATATTAATTACAAAAATCCGGGGGAAAAGTAAACAGAGGTTATCATGATTTTTATGAGCGATTCTCGCTCCAGAAAAGTGGAAGCGCACGCTATAGTATAAGAGTGACAGCTGCCATGTTTTGTCCTTATTTATCGCACATAACAATGCGTGTGCATGGAGCGAGAATCGCTCATTAAAATCATTTCTTCGAGTCATTTCCTTTCAAATAACGCAAAATTGACTAAAAAAAACATATAGTTGCAAGTTACGTTAGCGAATTAATTACACTAAAATTAATCACAGGTAATTGCGTCTATTTTTTTAAAACGTAACATCGTCTTAATCCGTTCTATACTTTCTCAAGATTCATTTAAAATTAAAAAACAGACACCTGTAGGTTAGAGCAGTGGGATATTAGACCAATAAGAGTGAACATCCCATTATGTCTCATTATTTGGTATCCAATAATTAACAGACTATAAAAACTCTTACTCTCTTGATTCGTTTCTTTCATACTGAGTCACAGTCCACAGATAAATTAAAAATACAATTCTGGCCTTTACTATCAGCTTTATCGTATTTTAAGCCATATACCCGTAATTGTTAAGTTCTTTGAATTCATGTTGATAAAGGTTACATAGGTCTGCAAAACATCAGTAAAGAGTTTATCATTGATGGTGGGCCTCTAAATGCATCCCTAGAAGCAAAACCGGATATATCAATTTTTACGTTTAATTGAACTACGTGTGTAATCTTTTTCAAAACACATGTACCCACTGATCTGCACCTCTATGACATGCAAACTCGGGCATAAAGTACTTCCCACACATTGTGGTGATACCAGTTTGTTATTTTCCGATAGTATGAAGCTATAGTCTGAGATCCCCTTACAACTAAATCATCACCTGCCAGCTCGCAAACAAAGAACAAACTTATTTTACAACCTCTCACCCCCCAACCACCCCAATTTCACTCACACCCAAAAAAAGTAGGAAATGGTCATAAATTCCTAATGCGCCTAAAAACGAAGTTTGGGTTGTTTTTATATTTTTAGTTTTTTTTATTATTGCTGCGCCGCCACTTCCACGATTTCTAAAAACGCTACGCGTTTTCGCGCTTTCCATCCTCGCCAAGGAAATAATACTGTGTCGAAATTTCGTTAAAATCAATTCAATTGTTTTCACGTTACACAATACAGAACGATCTAAAGCATTGCTCGTATGTATACATCAGAAAATTCCTAGTTCATTGGTTTCTGTAACAGGTAAAGCAAATTTCGGATAAAAAGGTGTATTATGCCGCTAGTTCTTCCTTTCTTAGGTCAATAGACATTGTGAATACAACACATTTTTCAGTTTTACAACCCCCCCCCACTCCCTAACTACCCCATTTTTACCCCCACCCAAAAAAATAGAAAATGACCAGGATCTCCTAAAACGCCTAAATACGAAGGTTGGGGAATATTTGAATTTTTTTTTTGTTAATTACACCGCCGCCCATGCTCCGATTTTCAAAAATGTAGCAGTGCCTACTACGACGCCACAGCATATCGCTAACCAAATTTCATCACAATTGATGCAGCGGTTACTGAGATTACGAGGCTAGAATAACGGTAACAGACAGACCGAGAGACAGACAGACCGACGGAAATGGGTGAGTGGTTTAGATATCATATGCCCAAACAGCGTATTATCTCAAAATCGAAAATTTTCCCGATCACAATACTCTCCTCACCTATCGGTGTGGGAAGTAAAACGTAACCTTACATCCAAATACGGCTAAATCCAATTGAGTTTTGTCATCTAGAAATAGCATATCCTGTCTATGACTGCCACCACTGACGACAAGCATATTTTAGATGACGAGAATGATGTATCTGTGTACCTAACTTGCAATTTGTATTATTTTTTATTCATTGTTTCGTTATTTTAGGACTAAATTCGTGTTTATCCATGTATTTCTTTAAAGTCTCTTTGACTTTCTTGTTGTAACTGAGAAGCTAAGAACAATGCGCAATATTTAATCTTGACAGTCAATAAGCGTAATAATGCTCTATATTGCTTTCTTTTATTAATGATACCTATTTATAGCTGTTTTTATTTGGGTTCACATAAAAGGCATAATACTGTCTGAAAGGTGACATTTTTATTGTCAGTAAGGTGAAAAAGTGGAAAAATCCATTTTGCTCAAATATTGTTACCGTTTGTTTATTGTGGCTCGATACATTTAGTATTAATACTTTTGAATCCGCAAAACCAAAATTGTACTTCATCTGAGAAAACCATTGTGCCAAAGCACACACAAATCTCAATTATCTCAAAACCTTAAAAAATGGAGTTATCAGGTTTTGTAGTAGGTAATTCTAATAGCGTTGAAGTAGCTGCATTTTCGTATCTCAAAGTTTGTCAACGTAACCACAGGCCACATTGCATTTAATATGGGGCCACATTGCATTTAATATGAAAAGCACGTCAATTAAAAGTATAAGTAGGTGTACATTGTTTTTTGTACAGTTCCATGAAGTTCGGCTTGGTATTAGACATTTAAGATAGCGTTTTCGCAAATAAATATAAACAAAGAATTTTTAATGCATAGCCTATCGCTAACGGTGTAAATGATTGGATTGGATTCAGTCAAGGGAATACTTTTATCTACCGTAAGTAACACGAGATAGTAAGAAATACTTCAAACATTATTTTGAGAAGAGGCATTATATATAAAGAAAATTCCAAACATTTTAAGCACTCTAATTAACTAGGAAGCACAAATTTCGAATGCATTAGGGATGAATAGTTTCAAGATCTTTTGTAGTCGACCTTTTTACCATTTTCGTATTTTTGCCATCAATCCTATGCATACGAGAGAACTTGTGGTGTGGTGTTCATTAACATATTACAGTTATTATTTTCCATGCCTTATTTAAAAAGTTTTGGTAGTAACACGTCATATACACGACATAATTTTCTCTTTCAGAAAACAACCGCTGGCATTAGTAGCGCACACTCAAACACAGCTGATGCGAACGTATCCTGCGGGTATGAGAATCGACTCTTCTAACTTCAATCCCGTAATATTCTGGTCATTTGGTATCCAAATGTCGGCACTAAACTACCAAACTGAAGATACTCCCATGCAGATCAACACCGCCTTGTTTGAAACTAACGGAAGGTGTGGATACGTCAGCAAACCAAACGTAATGTGGGACCGGTCGCACGTCATGTACAGACGATTTAACCCTTGGGATAAGGTGTGTTCAAATGCTCTAAAATACACGGTAGGGTCACAGCATAAAGAGTAAACCAGCAGCGCAACTCTTCAAATTGATGGGAGAAACATGCACAAACTTTTTTGGCTACTTCCCGATGCATTCCCGATGCAGAGCGATAGCTCAGTCTTAGTATACGCTTTGCCGTTGACGAGTGTCCATCGTGAATTCCAGGGCTGTATTGAGTTGTTTCTATTCAGCAGTTTAAGGTACTGTTATCCATGTGATAACTTCCCACTAAATTATATTTTAAGACTATACGCCAGGATACGCCTGTATTATACAATAAAAAATATTAATAGGAATTTTAAAATACCGAATCGAAATAGGAAGTTAATTATATGGAAAAACAAGTAAAAAAATGTAAATCGTTTAAATTGTAAATGTCCATTATAGGTTCGAATTTTGCTGGTTATAAAATCAAAATATGTGCTAACTTTACAGCAATTATTTTTAGTATTTACTTACCAATTATAAATTAGAATTATATTATATCGAAATTGTATAAATAAAGACTGTTATTTTTTGATAAATCTGAAACACCATCATTAATGATCCATTTCCTGTCCTTTTTTGACCAGCCTTTTGTCCTAGAATTTTATTATTTGCCGATTACATAATTCGAAAAGAGGCATTCCGAAAATATATTCATACCTTGCACAATGGGGTTTTTCCGTGCTATTACTTGAACAGATTATCTCTGCATAATCTTTTCGTAGTTATCTTTTAAACGAAATGCCGACCATTGTTCCCGACCGTGCATAATTATAATTATCACTACGGACTATGAGATTTTTACAGATATAATATTCTCGCTCAGGTCCTGTACGAATCGCTTCTCTAACGCGACTTGAACGCGACGGTCGAAGTGAGACCCGAAAGATTCAAGGTCATCAAAACGTCCTGAAAGATTCGGCTTGAGTTTCGCTGCTGGTTTACTCTTTATGCTGTGGTAGGGTATCCCACGACGATTTAAACAAGCAATATATCGGAACTGGACAGTAGAAGAGATTTATAATTTTGGGGATGTAAATTAGAGCAAATATTGTGTCTTTTCTTGTCATTGCGTTACCCAATGAGGTATTTGTTTTTAGTCACATGACGTCCGATTCAAAATTATTAATGGGACACCCTGTATACTAGTGCCTTTCCGAATTCCTCCCAATAAAATAATTACAACAAACTACCACACTTGGGGTCTAAAGTGATTCATTAAAAAGCTACAGAGGTACTTAAAGGATTGCAGATCAATCTATTTCAGATTGAAGCCTTTTCAGACATCTTCTTAAGCGGGTTATGTCGGATGGCAGCGGGCAACCCATATACGTATTATATGTTCTGAATATGGCACCTGTTTACTGATAATAATCAAACCTTATGGTATTTTGGAAAAAAAATATCCCAGGCGCACAATCTAGGAATAAATATTGTTCTAGCGACCACTTCTTTGTCACTCTAAGGACTTAAAGCTTGAAGCTTTTCACTAGTTCCGTAGCTTAACACAACTCCGCACAACCCGAATTACAGGAACCACTACTATCCCTTACGTGTCATCGGTTTGTTAAAGTATTTATTTGGATAGACTAGTTGAATAGCATTCAAACTAGCGAACCTAATTATCGTTATAAAATCGTCTTTCATGTAAAACATAGCTACAATTATGAGTTGGTATTCAAGCTACGCAACCTGGTTATCATTATAAAATCATTTTTCATGTAAAATAGCTACAAACATTAGTTGGTTTGTATACTATCCAGCTAGTTTGCTGCGACTGGTTCACGAGATATCCATAACATCTGATTAAAGTATGCATTGAATATCTCTAACAATCCTTAATTGATAACCCCAACATTTTATTTAATGGAACATAAAATAAAGGTCGATTTGAATCCAACGGGTGGCAGGCTATAAAGTTATTCGATGGTTATTTATAAATATTTTACGCTTGAGCATACAATCTTTTATATCACAATTACTGTACAATTTTTGTTTTTCACACTGGTTTTGAATATGATCACCATTTAAAATCTAATTTCAATAAAGCATATCTCTAATAACTTATATGAACCAAGACCAAGTGGCGGCGACGATTAAGCTTATTATTATTATTATTACATTATTAATTTAATTACAAGTAATAATGGGATTATTTTGGCTTGCAGGAATTTGATGGTCTACACTCCTCACAAATTATAATAAATATCGTATCAGGACAATATGTAAGCCAAAACAACGTCAATTTGAGCACCTATGTAGAAGTCGAAATAATAGGAATACAAGTAGACTGTAACAAACAAAGGACCAAGACTGTACAGAAAAATTCACTGAATCCCATTTGGAATGAAACTTTCAATTTTCGGGTGATGTTTCAAGATTTGGCCTTCTTGAGGTAAGTAACAATTGTACTGTCAAACTACGATAGGTTGTTATACGTAACCCACAACAATATTTTTGCATCCATGCAGGCCATCCAAATGCTGTCAGAAAAATAACAATCATTCGTGTAATTTTTGAATGACTATTTTATCGTAATTAGCAAAGAAAGACAACTTTATCAGATAACTTGGATTTTTTAGAAGAGGTTGCAATTGTGGTGGCGAGGAGAGTGGGTCGTAGGGAAATCCAATTTTTTGTATTCATAAAGGGCTCTCTCGAGCCTTACAAACTATATACTTTACAGACCTTTATCCGAACATTGACTTTAAAGACGTTTTGTATGGACACCCTCCTCGTAATTTGTTGCAAATAGTATACAAATGTACATACAATATAATATACTTGAACGCTCATTTAAATTTCCGGCACGGCGCTCGCTGATGCCGCTCGTAAGGTCGGTTGCACACACGGCGGATTTTACCGCGGCGGACAAGTGACCGTCGACGCCAATTCTGCAGTGGCGCTTTGAAGTAGATGAAAGCTTACACATTAGACGGAAAAACAAACGGTCGGTAAATTTGCCGTTGGCGGTAGCGGTGCAACCGCCAACTGCCACTGGAGCCGACGTTATTTTACTGTCGATGTCCACATAGTGGCCCACGTGGCCAATTGAACGATTGCACACAAAGCGTTTATTCTACCGTCGGCTTCGTTTATTTCGCTGTGGTTAGAAGATTTGACTTGTGAAAAATAAACAGATCGTTTTTAGTTAAAATAAATAGCAGCATGATGAGTGACCTGGATATACACAAAGATATTTTAATTTTAGTCGAAGAAAAACCTGTCTTGTGGGATAAAACCCTCGACATATTTAAGGACCGAGATGCCACGAGAAATGCTTGGCGTGAAGTTTGTCTGGGTTTGCATAGCAAATTTCATGCAGTTCGTTAAAGGATGTAATCGACATTCTGAAGTAATTGAAGAATTTTGTGTCATCCTTTTTATTCTTCTTTTCATTCGACGATTCGACGGCGATATAACAATAAAGCTAAAAGTTGTTGCCTGTTCATTTCCAAAATAATTTATAGTTAGATAGAAAGCGCAGCTATTTTCATATAAACATACTACAACCACGGTCACGTCGCGAATCCTGCGACAACGGCGTTTGCAGCGGCGACGACCGCCGTGTGTGTAAACCGAGATAATTCTATGGACGGCGACGGTAACTTGACCGTCGCGGTAAAATCCGCCGTGTGTGCAACCGACCTAAATGTATTTACAATATCGGAAAACAATTTTCAGAGGACTAATAACATTTTGTCATTTACCACCAATAATACGCGCACCTATATGGAGTGAAATAAGGATGGTGGAGAAGATATGGAATTTAAAAATCTCAAATTTTTATTGTTACCTCGAAAACGTTCAAGCCACTTGTTGTCATCACTTATATTTTATTGGAAAAATATAGCCGTCAATAAAATAAAACATAATAATTTAGGAATGCTTAATCAGAATTATTAGCAAGGGAAGACTTATGAACGCCACGTTACTTTGTGGATCAAAATTCTCAACCCTCTGTATCTCCCAAATTATGCATTTTTTAATCTGGAGTATTCCTCTCGATTAATTATATAGCATTTGAGATAATTATATAAAACACCGCTAATTTACCAACATCCTGTTTGCTATATAAATAAGGCTTAGTTCAGATGACGCGCGTACGACGCGCGTCGACGTGGTACTCGTTTTAAAAATACACATAATTAATTCAAGCTGTTCACATGGACCCGCACTACAAATTGTACGCGCGTACGATGCCACTAGACGCAGAGAATCTCAATACGCGCGTCGGTCAGCGGCGAAATACTAGATGCTCCCATTGCCTGTTCAGTTGGCACGCGTCTTTTCTAGCGTTCAGTCGACATACCTGGTGTCTCTCTGCAAAAATTTATTTCTTATGTATGCTATTGAAATGGAAACAGAAGAATTTAATACATATGTTTTCATTGATGGAATTGAGAAGAGGCCTACGATTTGGGACATGCATTCCAAATTATATTCAAATAAGACGGCAATAAAGAGCGCCTGGGACGAACTGGTCCTAATGTTTTGCAAATCCGATTCGTGATTTCGCACGCTGGGATACAGTGTAAAATATAAACTTGTAGAAAGTCTATTCCTTAAAATTAGGTGAACCTTGTGTATCATTTCCCTCCTACGTCGTTTCCTTCTTCTATATGCTACCCAAACACAAACAGCTTCTCCTACATCCATTCTTGTCTTCTCTAAACGACACTCGATTGCCTAGTCTCACTCTTTATAAAAGTTGTACGAAGTCCTACGCGCGTCATCTGAACACAGATGCAACAAACGTGCGCCACATCGATGCGCGTCATCTGAACTAAGCCTAAATCCACCGCCTTTGTTGATGGTGATGTTCTGGCAAATATATGCCTATAATAAGGCAAAATCTTAACATACCTACAAGTCAGTACCGGAAATTTTTACTTATTATCCTACTGTTGCAGATTCACAGTTATAGACGGTCATACTACCCACATGTTAGCACAAAGAATAGTACCTCTAAAGTGCCTGCGACCCGGATATCGACATTTGAGGTTACGTTCAACAACAAACAAACCTCTCAACATGTCTTCGCTATTTATTTATTCAAGAGTGGAAGAAGAAAGTATGGACAATGCGGAGGCTGGTGATGGGATAGTTGAGCGACCTCCGCCGACAACAGAAAAAGAGGTTACGGACAGTGCTGGACCCGATAGCACATATGTTGGTAAGGAACTGAAGCATAATCTCCCCTTATTATTTTTCAACCAGTAGCTGAAGTCTTATCAAATGTCTAGTTTCCGACCGAAGCTTCGACTTCGGCCACATTCGGCCAGAATAAACGCCGAAGGTTTGACCGAAGCTGAATGAAGCGCGAGCCACTGTCGGTCATTGGTCATTGTCTTGACGTCACAGAGTTAACATCTCTAGAGGGAATGTAAACAACAAAATGCACAGGTCGCTGACCAGCCAACATGTAACGGAAATTTTTACAGCTGAGGTCATTACCAGTGACGTGCGATTTTATATAAAATTGGATGTTCATTAATAGATTCAATTATTACTGTGATGTTACAAACTGATACAATAAGTTGTATTAGTATTTAGCTATACTTAGAGAGTTACTCTTATTATAACTTGATTGTAACAGTTGATAATTTGTTATTACCATGAAGTGTTGCCCCATATTTTACGCTACTGAAAACCAAAACAAAACCTCTACTAACCTATGATAAGTGGTGTTCACCGATTCGTCGCTATTGCAGCAAACTATGTACTTTTTATTTCGTCCCATCATGCAATTATGACAATATTGTTCATAAATAATTTAATTCACACCACAAATAGTCACAGTCACACAAATATACACTAAAACAACAAAAATCTCAACATACGCAATAACCACAACTATACAATGACAGCCACATGACAGCTTTAGGGGACGCCAATTGTAGGTTGCCAGATTTAGGACATATTAGAAGTTATTGCGACATTCCGCTATGAAATTTACCATTTTTGAGATTTCGTTAAATCAATACAAATCATCTTCACGTAAGTCAGTTACATTGCAAGTATATTTTAATGTATAGTTAAATACCCAGTTAAGTACTTTGAGGAACATGTGTTCAAACTGCGGAAACTGCCAGATTTTGAAGAAACTGGAAGGTCCTTAAGCGGATGAAGAAGAGTGGCAATAGCGCTATAGATGTTGGCTGGCCAACGTTAACTCTGTGCTTGACGTCCTGACAGCCTGATTGGTCATTGGAACCGCCAGGTGTTTTCTTGGACATTTCTTAATTGATAGTATGCAATACTGGGTCTTGAAAGCATTGAGTTTTACCACATTTTCGAGCGCCCAGGCGATAATGTAAACCAGATCATTTGACAGTGAAGCAGCTGCTATCAGACTTCTGCGTTCCAGCTCGACCACAGAGATCGGTCTATTGCTCATGATGCAAAATTGTGGATTGAGTTGGTAATGGTAGAGAACAGATCATTGATATGAAGCAAAAACACAATTTCGGAGCCAATATCGATCCCTGCGGAACCCCAGTGTTGATGTTATGGTATAAAGACGATAAGCTATCTACCACGACAGAAATTACTTATATTCTCAATGGATTTCCTAAGAATACCGGTTAGCACCAGGAAGATTGACTCCGTTCAGGCATCCCTAATAGTGTCGTCTCATCAAATGCTATTTAGTATGACTTGCATAATAAAGGATTGCATTAAAAAACGCCTTTTTTCTGACTGATTGAGCATCTTCTGTATCTATACCGAAAATAATTGTCAATACCACATAACCATTTTTTACTGCTATAATAATCAGTGAAATCCTTTATAGCTTTGCAACAATTTAAAATATCAAACGCTCTATACCAAGGCATGTGAAACTAGTTTGTTAGGGAAAATATTCATTGTAGAGACAAACATTAGCATGATCATTACGATTAGCAATAGCACTTTGATGTTAAAGTTTACTTCAACAGTAACGGACGTCAAGTGACTCGGGAGTGGTAATAACTTACTTAAACAAGTTAATAGAAAAATACAATGGTGCCTGTGTCTACTGTCTTATCAGTTTTGAGATAATGAAATGTTTTGTAACTTACAACAATAGATATTTTAAATCTTAGCAATGTTATTGATAAGCAGACCTTCGTAGTGACGTGGCACATGACCTCTCGTGAGAAACAAAAAAAAGTGTTGATATTGCCCTCGACTGACTGTCTCTTTGAATATAAAAACTCTCAACTTACTCCTATAGAATGGCGCCAAATTTCCGTTCTCACTGTATCATACCTAAGTGTAATATTTCAACCAATCTGAACTTGACCCATACTACGTGCATGTATTGAGCTTCGCACATACCTGTATAATTCATTCATTCCAATAATTATACCTAACAATTTGGACGACATTTGAATAAGTTGGCCGAAGCATGTAAAATTTTATTTGAAATTACTAACGACCACACACAGTTTTGGGAAATCACTAGCTGAAAGTTGGTAATGGTTAATCAGGTCACACATATGCTTACTAAATCGTAGCGCGAATATAAAACTGAATATGATTTTGTACAGGCACAAAACTCACGAATAAAATATTGTACATAAAATAACGCTCTTAGAGGACACTGACTGCAAATATCAACTCTCTTTTTCCTTCTTCTTAGGGTGCCGTCTCTTTTTGGAGGTTGGCAATCATCGAAGCAATTCTAATTTTTGATGTAGCTACTCTGAACAGTATTGAAGTAGAATTGAACCAGTCTCTTAGATTCTTCAAGAATAATATGCGTCTTCTGCCAACTGATTTCTTCCCACAATTTTTCCCTTTATGTCAACTCTTAAAGCCCAGGACTAAAAATTTCTGATCCAAAAAGTTGGACTATTTCTAGTTTTAGCTTATATCGTTGTTTTATGTTACTTTGCTGCAATATAGGACAACTTGGATTTCTCGTCAGAAAAACAGTCTTTATTCTCTTCTTCATGAAAATGCGACTACACTGTTTAAAATTTCCTTTATTAGAAGAAAAAATACGGATAAATAGAATACAGACTGAACAATAGAATATTGATTCGGCCATGCAGAACATAGTTATTCAGGTTCTCACTCAGAATAATCAAGTTCGTATCGTATCTCGTATCTTATCTACAATCATCATTTGCTTGCTTGATGAACATAGGTTAAACATAAGTGGATATAATATGTATTATTGCTTTATGCAGGCATATCTGGAACACCAATCTGCGTCAAAAGACGAATGTTCTTCCTGATGGTGTATGGGGTAGTATCGGAAGAGCCTTATACGATCTTAAAGATAACGCAAGAAAGTACCACTCAAGATGTTCTTCTGCTCTGCCTGCAAAAAGCTGGAATAAATCCCAGCAAAATCAATGACTACATTTTGGTCGAAGAAGTAGCCAGAGGGTAAGTAATATACATATACTTAAGTCATGAATTTAATTTAAGGGGTAACCTGAAATCGTTAAATAATAATTTATCGTCTGTTACTCGATATTTTCCTCTCTACGCATACCTTGTTTTTGTTCCTTTGTAGGCCGATGTCCCAAATTTATGTCCGTAAATTTAACCAGTCATTTGGACTCGCATTATGCTTTTCAAATTACTGAACTGAAATAAAGAGTCTCAAACAACTGTTTTTCAGATGGGAGAAGAAAGACACCAACCTGCCAGCCACCCAAAGGATTCTAGATCTGCACGAGAGGCCCTTACAAGCTCAGTCTCAGTGGAAAGGTGAAGGAAGATTCATCTTGAAGCGAATGGGAGATGATCCCAGCAGCAGAGCCTGGTTATCTTCCATTAGGAGCGTGGCAAATAGGGAACGAGAGGCCAGGAAGTCGGATGCCGGGGCTCCAAGCAATGCTTGGGAAGAGAACGACACCTTCTTAGTGTGCATATATAACGTGTCGCCCGAAATCCCTTACGCCATACTTAAGGTAATAATAACACTCTTTTCAAGGGGAGGCAGTATCTCCGTCTCGTAAATGTTCGACTCGTAAATTATAATGTTTCTAGCGTGGAAGGATCGGGGATAGGTGTACTGGTCATACTGTTCGGCCGGGGTCGACACACTCCGCCGCCTTAAGGTTCGCACGCTTCGCTGCTTAACTAACTGACTCGGTTTCTCGGAAAACACCGAACAGGTAACAGCTTCCGAGGATACCAACCACTAGTGTTGGTGAAATGCCAAACAGCGATGCACGCCGACGCGACGCCAAAGCGGCAGAACGGGTCGACGCCGGCCGAATAGCACAAGAACCAACAGAACAGAATAATTTAATATCGTCCTTATATAGCAAGCTCGATAAAATCTACATACATTGGCAACATTAATACGATAGTTCAAAAAATCATAAGTCTCGTATATAGCAACAAGTTTCATTGTTGACTTAACTTTAGTTGCGCCTGTTTTACGAGGCGTTAAAGTGTGTGCAGATAACTTAAAAAAGAGCTGACTGACCAAATGAAAGCTACAGCAGTCGCACTGTACAGGTTGATTGTGTCAATGCAGCCATATTCCTTATGTATCTCAGCTCGTGTATATGATTAGAAACATACGAATTTATCAATCACCTTATCAAGAAGTTAGTTTGACAATATGTTGTATAAAGTAGCTATTGGACTCGTCCATTCAGAAGTAACACAAACATCCTCTCACAACTTTCTTGAACTATTTTTGTTGTTGCTCAAACATGTCGCAGAAATAAGAAACAATATGTCCATACATAAGAATATCTTTTTCCTGGAGTTTCTAGTAAAAAGAAACATGTCCCTAGTATAGAACACATAGTGTTCACACAGAAGAAACATTGCTGATAGTGCCAAAGGATTTCATTTCTTAAAGCTGTTCATCTCAAATATTAATAATGTGGAATAAGGACTAATAGTTGCAGCAGCTTTCGTTGTTTTGAGTGGGGGGAAAAGAAGAGAAAAAAGTGTTGCTTACAAGATAGACCTTTTAGTGAAGGTATGCATCTCATGACAAGACTGACAAAGGATGATGTGGTGGTCATATGAGATTTTCTAAGAATGTCAAGCACTGATGTGGAGATACTTTTATGGTATAAGATAGGACCCACCATCTCGAAAGAAGATACAAACCGGAGACGTGCCATATTTGTCGTGTCTTTTGTTTGCGCACTTGTGATCAAAATTTTTCGGATTCCACAAACACTCGGCCTCTATAATTATATTACTCATTTGTCCACGGAGCCATATTTATTTCGCGTCCGAAAAATTCAGATCACAAATACGTAAACAAAAGACACGATGCTCTGAAAAGTATTGCCAAGGTCGTAGGTTTCGACGTGCTGGAAATAAAAAATGTAACAGGGCTGTTTTAAAGAGAACAGATGAAGAACCGACAATACAAAAAATCTGGGCCTGGAGCTGTTTACATTTCAAAATGGTTTGCCTATAATTATACATTTCCTCAAAGATAAAATCAAGGTGCATGATTCAGTGGAAGGCGAACTGCAGAGAACAGAACTGAGAACAATTTACCACTATCAGCAATATTTTTTCTGTGTGAATAACACTGTACCGTCTATACTATACACATATTTCCTTTTACTAGAAACTCCATGAAAACAGGATCCTGTATGGATACTTTTTGTTTTTTATTTCTACATGTTTCAGCAACAAGAAACATAGTTCGATAAAGTCATCACAAGATGTTTTTCTTTGTTACTCCTGTGTCGACGAGTCTTTACATTCACCAAGCCGCCTACCTCGTTAGCCTTACAACTTCTAACTTCCAATGGGTCTCCGAGTGAAGCACTTGGTTGCGGTAACTTTCTGACTGAACTTTAGTCTCGAAAATTGTGTATTGGTAAATTTCACAAAAACGAATGCCAAATCCCCTACCCCGCTGGAAACTGAGAATTCCTGGGAAAAAATTACTGAGCAAAAAAGAATTTCCACATAAATTGGTCAATAATCATTCATCATAGTCACAATGTCTTAATTGCAGAAATTAATGACTTGGTATAAAATGATCCACGAACTGACATAAAACTAATGACAATCCAGTCAAAAAATTAACACCATTACGATTAACCACCTTTAACTGTGGGTCAAGTGAACAGCGACTTAGTAAAATCAAGAATGGGCTCGATTCCACAAATTCTGACATAAAATTACAACACCAGATTAATTTCAAAGCAGTAGACTAATAATTATAATTGATTAACGTCAATACTTTATTGGTGAAAGGTCCAACAACCCAGGAAGAATTACTTTTTTCAAATTCTATGTGTTACTATTAGCTCTTATATAGATCGCAAAATGAATCCGAGAAATTCAATTTATTGGTATTTTGTTTTCTTTCTTGGCATATGTGGCACAAGTGTCCTATAAATTGCATATAAAATTAGAGATAACTCTGTTTCATCTAAGTACTACATAGTTGTGCTGAATTAAATGCACACACTTTAATTAAAGCTATAGCAAATATCCGTTCAACCCACTACTCTCATCAACATAGTCACAATGTCTTAACCGAGGTCTTAACAGACATGTTGCGAACTCGTAAAATGCATTAAGTCGGAGCTAGAGTATTGCCGACACGACTATTATCAATAGTTTTGAGAACTGTAGCTCGCCATCGTTCGCGATTTACTGTCAGTTTAGTGGCGCTCTTGATACTCATATCTAGCAACTGTTTCGTCGTATCCACCCAGCGTGTAGGGGGACGGCCACGGCGCCGCCCACTCGGGGCATGACCCTGAACTACAAGTTTCTCCATATTATCGCTTCTGTGTATATGTCCGAAGAATGTAAGCATTCTCGTCGACACAATGGAGGATAGTCTCTTTGGATTACCGAGCTCATCCAGTATGGAAACGTTAGTTCGATGGGCGGTATAAGCAACTCTCAGCATTCTCCTCCATGTCCACATTTCAAAAGCATCTATGCGAGCTCGATCTGCCTTTTTAACAGTCCAAGTTTCCGAGGCATACAAAAATATGGAGAACACAAGAGACTGAGCCAGCGACATTTTTGAAGCTTTAGTGATGTTATGGTCACGCCATATTTTACTAAGCTTTGTCATGGCCACATGTGCCTGTTGAATGCGCCGTCGAATCTCATTTTCACAGCTACCCGAATTGTCGATCAAAGAACCGAGGTACACAAAACTTTGAACTACTTCACAACGGCCTATTGACTTTATTTCTCGATAATTATCATGCTCTCTATCTACGATCATAACTTTGGTCTTATTGTAGTTAATACCAAGACCATACGCTGCACTATGCTGTTCTAAGATGTTTAATAGAGCTACTAGTTCTTCCTGAGAAGCTGCAATAAGGGTCGTATCGTCAGCAAATCTTAAGTTGGATATTTTGCTTCCGCCAATAGTTACACCGCCATTCCAGTTGTCTATTACCTGTCTCATCACAAATTCAGAGTAAATATTAAACAACATCGGAGATAATACACATCCCTGACGAACTCCTTTTCTGATTGCAGTTTGGCTAGACAGGTTACCATCAATTCTTACACGAGCCGAATTAGACTCGTAGAGTTGCTGTATGAGAAACACTGGGTGATAAGGAACTCTCATAGAGATGAGGATTTCCCTCAGTTTAGGCCACTTTACGTTATAAAACGCCTTAGAATAGTCCACAAAGCAGATAAAAACTGGAAAATAATGCTCTGGCTAATGGCTTATTCAATAATTTGTCTTAAGTTTAAGATCTGTTCACGCGTACCGCGTTCTTTCACGAACCCTGCCTGCGCCTGAGAAATTTGCCAGCCAATAAAACCCTCCAAACGAGATTGTAAAATATATAGTAGAACCTTACTTGCATGAGAGGTTAACAAAAGTAGGCGATAATTGTCTGGATTTGTTGGAGATCCCTTTTTATGAAGTGGAACAAACATTGATGTGCACCATTACTCTGGCCAAACACCGGAGGACCAGACACTTACAAATATTATGTAAAAGAGAGATGCCGTCGTCACCCAAGCATTTTAACGTTTCGGCAGAAATAACATCAATGCCTGTAGCTTTATTAGTTTTTAACTTGTTGAGGGCATGTTCCACTTCAGACAAAAGAATGTCCGGTTCGTGTTCAAAATCCAATGAAAGGACGTGAAGGCCATCCTCATGGTAAAGATTTTCGCAATAACTTCGCCATACCTCAATAACCTCATGGAAGTTGGTAATTAGCTCTCCTTCAGGATTTTTAACAGCCCAAGATTTGGGTTTAAAATCCCGACTGAGGCATTTGGCCTTAAAAAACATCTCTTTCGGGTGGTTAGTATTGGCATGCATCTCTATTTCCCTGCACAATTGCTGTAGTTATCTATCTAGTTCTTATCTTTTCGGCATAATCTTTGAATCTCGCGTGAGAACTGTCTATATGCGTTTTGCTCTGTATATGAATCCAGACCTGAAATCTTAAGGCTTCTACGTGCCTCAATAACGGACAGTGTGTGGCTACTAATCCATTGTTGTTTTGGTTGAGTGCTACTCTTTGGTTGGCTTATCTGGACAGCATGTAAAAGCACATTTTTGAATGATCATAAGGTCAAACTTAATAGGTACCCATACACCAGCAGTCATTCCTGACATTCTTTTGACGTTCTTTCCTCTCAGAAATTTGTGCGTTAGTGAAGTAAGAAATGATGCGCCGTCGAATGATTCATTCGTTTCGGCTATCTCGGCGTACTTCACCGACAGGATAAAACCTGCAAAATCTTCCCAGTTAGTTGGCTGCAGACTATCATTTGGCACAATTGAGCGAGCGTTCTTTCTTGGTGTTCAGCGTGAAAGACTTATTAATAGTTGCCGCTAAAACGAGTGTTTGTGTTTGCCATGGATTTGATGAACAAAGATGAGTCCCAGTCTCAGTCTACAGTAGACAAAGAAAATGAAAATTGCGATTTAAGAGTTGTACCTAAAAGAATTCTACAACAATTTATAGACTGCTATCGAGCTCACCCTGCCTTGTGGCAAGTTAAGACGTGTTAGCGTCCATTCTCAAATAATTTTGAATCACATGTTCTTAATTCTCGTAACAGATTCAGATCGCTGTACATTTTCCGTTTCTGTAACCATTGCTTTGACCATACACGACGCCTCCTCTTTTTCTTAAACAAAACTTCAGTTGCTATACCAATCATTTTAACAGCTCAAATATCACCTGTAATACTGAATTACAACATCCCGTCGAATCCTCACGTTCTCGAGTGAAATGATCGTTCAGCGAGATAATTCTCCACAATCCTGCCAAATTTGCGGTATACGCAATTAATCCTTTCAAAACTGCAAGGAAAGGCATTTTGTGTTAGTGGGCTCTGAGAGGAATATAATCCTTTTGGAAAACGAGAGTATTGTCCGTCAGTAAAGACTGCCAGGAAAGATAGCAAAATCACGATTGTGTTAGTGGGATACGAAGAACGATCTTTCATTTTTGTTTTTAAACGAGAAAGAACGTCAAAGGAAAGAATGACTGCTGGTGCATGGGTATCTAATATCAGAGACCCGACACCAACACGATCTGATGAACGAAATTGACCTTTCGAAGGAAATAACGCACACCCTTCATTTCAGGTGCCACTGAACGCTTGCGCTCAAGATGTTCTAGCTCAAGCGTTGGTGAAAGCACGCCGTTTGGAGGACCCAATGAACTTTGTGATCGTCGAAGAACTAGAATGGGGCGGAGCCGGCCACAACATCCAACAGCGCGCTCTGGCCGACTACGAGAACGTGTACAGTGCGCAGTCGCACTGGCAAACCATCGGACGGTTCGTAATGCAAGAAAGGGCCAACGCCACCCCCACCTCCCTCAGAAAGAACAAAATCGCCTCCACATTGAGACTAGCCACATTGGACCGCATCAGCAGAGGATTGAATGTTGCCAGAAATGTTGCTTCGAATAGCATCAAGATGCCTGTACAGGTCAGTCATGAGGTATCTCTTCACTTTTCCAAAAATAAAATCTACGGGGCAAAAAAATATACAGGGTGAGTTTTTAGTACCGGATTGGTCGATGACTCTACTACTACAGAAGATAAAAAGTTGTATATAGAAGTTGTAGCCAAAGATATGCTCCTTGCTAAGAAAATATTTAGATGTATACAGGGTGATCCATAACTACGTGGTGATGCAAACATACATTTTTATTAAATGAGACACCCTATATATTATTCCACATTTTTTAGATTCTTCTAATAATTTCCGTTCTTAAAATATGAGGTATCGTAACATTATACAGGGTATTTCAAAAGTTATGACCATTTCTATATCCAAATGAACGTACTGTAAATTGAATATTATTGAATCAAAATTTTTTTCCGTCGTATATTCATATACATGGGGAGGCAGAATGCAAAAACTAGATTTTCTCTTTTTTTTTCAAATGTAACCCCCTATATTTCATTATACCAAAAATTTGCTTTCAATATATTTAAATAGAATTTCATATACTTACATTCACTAGTTTGTGGGATATTTCGATTTTTCTTTTATTTGTGTACTGAAATTTATTTATTTTCAGAAAGTACTATCGAATTTTATTTATATTCAACAAACAACTAAAATATTAGGCCATAATAGTATTTGATGAAGTCAAAACCCTGAATTATCAAGATAATATAAGTAATTAAGTAAGTATATATATTTAAAAAAATGTATGTATGCATCACAACTTAGTTATGGATCACCCTGTATAAATAGAAATATTTTCTGAGCAAGAAGCATATTCTTGGCTAACTTTTATATATAACTTTTTTCGCTATCTTCTGCAGTAGTGGAGATATCGACCGATCCTGTACTAAAAACTCGCCCTGTATATGTACCTAAGAATAAGATATAATTATTATTTGGTGTCACGAATCACTTCCTTATTTTTTATATAATTTTATAATTAAAACATACCATAAGGCACCAGAAATCGACAATATTTTTGCAGAGTAAAACTAATTCGAATTATAATCTTCCAGGTAGCTCTAAGTGACCCAACAACTTCAAAATGGAAAAGCAAAACTGGAGAGGATTCCTCGCCCAAAACTAAATCGCGGGGTAGTAAAGGCAGCTCAGAAAAAGAAACAGCTACAACGTCTATCAGCAAAAAGACGGAGGTTTGTCGAGAGGTACTTGTGTTGTTGAACTGTTAGTATATAGCTAAAATACAGGGTGTCACATGGCGATCAAGACAAGCAATATATCGGAACTGATCAGTAGTAGAGAATTATAATTTTGGGGGGTGTAGATTAAAGCAAATGTTGTATATTTTCTTGTCGTTGTGTTACCCAATGATGAATTTGTTTTTGGTCAGGTGACATCCAATTTATAACGAATTATTAATGGGACACCCTGTATATTTTTATCTTTTTGTGTTCCTCCCGATAAGACAGTTCCAACAACTTGGCACACTTGGGGTCTAAAGTGATAATTTCAAGAGATACAGGTACTTAAAGAATTGTACCACTAGCATTGATTACAACATGTATCCCTACAGTTAAATTATTTGCTAGTGTTTCATAATGGTAGTGGTACAATCTTTTAAGTACCTGTAGCTCTTGGATTAATCACTTTAGACCCCAAGTGTGCCAGTTTGTTGGAATTATTTTATCGGGAGAAAACACAGAAAGGCACAAATATACAGGGTGTCCCATTAATAATTTTGAATCGGAGGTCACGTGACCAGAAACAAATACTTCATTGGGTAAGACAATGACAAGAAAAGACACAACATTTGCTCTAATGTACACCTCCAAAATTAGAATTCTCTACTACTACCCAGTTCCGATATATTGCTTGTCTTAATCGTCGTGGGACACCCTGTATATAAATTGTAAAATATAATGGATGCATGATACTACGACACTGACAGATATGATCACTTGGCGGACAGATTTCGAACCGGTCTGCGCATGACGTCACCGTGTGACAAAAGTGTACAAGCACATGGCGCCAAAGCATTGATTTTTGAAAGTTTTATTTCGTTTCCTCTTAGATATTTAATATTCATACAAAATGAAAATAGCTCATGCACAGTATAATATAAACGATACATATTGTTCTGTATCTGAATAAAAAATTGGTGAAATAGTTATACAGAGAATTGATATTAATCGACGCCTGACCCGTTTGCAGTAGTTCCGAGCGTTCTGAATTTCAGATACAAAAATTTGAATCTATGTACTCAAAAAAAATTTACATTGTGGAAAAAGAACAGAGCCAGAGCGGTCTGGACGTATTTTTCTGAAATCTCATATAAGAGGTTGATTGGAGTGCCTAGTGGAACCATCTTTTTGTGGGAAAATTTCTCGGGTAGGGGGTGAAATTTTTATATACTCCATTCAGGAGCCTTTGATTACCGTTCTTATTTTTTATATATAGATTATGATGTTGCGTCACCAGCTCTTCAAGCCAATTTGCATATGTATTTACTGTATAATTCTCTTAATAAAAGGTAGACAAGAAATAAATAACATGATTTTGTCATTAGAGGTTTTTGAAAATCATGAACAAGCATATAATGGCATTATATTTATGGCGAATGAATATTGACTTTTTTCTGCTAATGATTGGTGGAAAAATACATTACCAAATTTTCTTATTTTTTATTTATTCAAATATGTCACAACCGCGTAGATGTTAAACATAAAACAAAAACATATCACAATACAACAATACAATATCTTTTTGGGCATTGTATTTAGCTAGTACAGGTGAATTCTCGTATACTAAAGATTCCTAGTAATAACAGGTTTTTCCTCAATTTTTTTCAAAATGTTTTCACACGATTTATCTGTTTAATAATATGTTTGAATTAAAAAGTTTGATCCAGTGATGGTTTCTGATGGCCTGGCGGGTATAGGGCACATTATTTGTTGCTCTCTTGTGTTGTAGTTAGGTATTGATTCTGTATATATCAGTCTATGGGGAAATATATTTTGGACAGACAATAAGAACTGAAAAAGGGGTGAATAAGAGCATATAGAACTAGCCTTTCTCTATATGAACTGAAAATGAAATATCAAAATACGTTCTGCAACCTGTAAATCTCCAACCATCTTTTAGCGCATTTTTATTTTATGTAGCTTTTTTTTATTCCAAATAGGAAAGGCGCTAGGAAAGCTGGATACACTGTCGCAGGACCCTGTATACTTATTACTTTATACTATTTTACAATGTTAGTGAATTTCAGTTTTCTAATATTCGAGGTCTCTCTAATTCCCCTATCAAGAATTCGTATTCTGATATACATTTTGCATCTAGGAAACAAGTTTAAATTCGCAAGATAGTTTTTTTTAATTTTCAAAGCGTTTCCATTATAGTTGGAAAATATATGGCCGAGCTCATTACATTTTGCCAAGAACTCATCTGTATGTTTTTGTAGTCCACCTTGTGTTAAATGGTTGACCCAACTGAGAGAAGTATCTGTGCAATCTGGGATATAACCCAGTTTCTCCTTATTTTTCAACTTAAATGCAATGAAACCTGCCAAATTTTCCAAACATCCCAAGTAGCGGTAGTGTGACGAATAGTTTTTACTTTTTTATTATTACATCCCACAACCACACAGTAAACCATTCCTCAAACTTGTGTTAACCTTCAGAATCGCAAATAATTATTGTTTTATCAAACTTTACTACGGTAAACGAGTAAACTCAAGAAAATAAACTGAAAATGTTCGACTATAACCTGTAACTAAACGAGTAAACAAACCCCGTTTGTCACACGCTGACGTCACAGGTGGAAGCGAGACGGAAGACATCATGCGCGTGAGCATACCTTCTAAAGTCGTAGTATCATGTAATGGATGTGATTGTCAAATACAAACTGCCAAAGATTCGAAATACCTGTGTACGACCGTATAGTGTCGATAATTACAAAAATTTCTAGCATGTTTATGATTTTACACGATAGAAATTCATTTCATACCAATATAACATTGAATTAGCTACAACCAGTGCCAGAAAAAAGGGATTTATTTTGATAATGTTTATATAACCTTTTACCTCTAACATTTGCGTCTGCTTACTCACCTTGGCTGTATGGGCGATCTTCAAGAGTAAAATTTAGCATTAATATTCTCTTGCAGATTCTAACAGCGAAACAAGTGGTGGATTAAATAAAATTGGTTTAGGAAGTAGTTCTTCAGGGGAAGATTCAGACTTAGTTTTGCTCCCAACCCTTGTCTTTATAACCAACATCAGCAAACGAACGTAATAAAGCTACTAGTCAGCGTTTCGTTTCTGTCTGAAGGTCATGTCAAATAAATGTCAAGTTAGAGAATTAAATAAAATTACTGTTTTTTATGGAGCTGCTTGTAGTTAATTCAAGATTGCAGGAAAGTGTAGGAAAGCTCTTAATGCTATCTCAGCAAAACATTTGGTCTCGCTGATTTGGGTACCTAGACACACACTGGGGTACATTGTAACAAAATGACAGATATTATCACGAGGTAGGTTTCTAAGGACAAATTTGTAGCCTCTCGACTAGCTTTAGAAATAACCGCGAACTAGATTAGGAAGTTAGCTAAAGAGTGGATACAAAATCAAACCTCTCTCAGGAAGCGCACCTGCAGCTAAAGAGACGGCTCCCTCTATACAGAAATCAACCGCCTTTTGGGTCTGTTGACAGCCTATAATACTTTTAGGCGACATCTACTCGTCATGGTAGTTGTTAGTAACCTGTATGTGTATACGATGTTGTGTAGAGGGAGTAATCGGCATATATCCTATGCTGTTATGAGACCTTAAGCTAAATTCAGATGCACACGACATCCGACATACGACGTGTGCATTCTGTCGTATAATCTGAAATGTATCCATTGACATGAATCCGAAATTTTCGTACGAAATTTGGTTACAAACTTGGGGAATTTGTATTTTCACAGTTGGTATCTATTAAAGTTAAAGCAAGTCTTTGCCCTGAAGAAATAGGTTCGCGAACACAATAAATTCACCTGAGCCGTGGACCAATAATTTGAAGCAAATATTTAAATGCATTTCTTGACATTCGCAAACAATTAAAATATTCTTCTGTGCCAGTTAACTTCATCTCCTGCAACGCCCTTGCTTCTTTCTATTTTTAAAAATGTCTGGAACCCAAATTCTTCGCGTTCTTCCTCTTTTCTTCATTTTTATCCATAAGAGGGATAAAAGTAAAATATCTATTGAATTTACGTATTGCGCTCGCTGAGTCATCATTTTCGAATACAAATTTATGGAGATTGCCCAGTAAACACATATACGTTACTTAAACGTAATTTAAACGTGTGAACGGTTGATAAAACGTTTACGTTAGAATGTTAACGGTTTGATTTTGGTGTAAAATTATACCGTTTGATTGAAGCGTCATAATAACGTTTAATTAAATACATAATTCTATGGTGGCTCACTTTCACGTTAGAGTAACGTTGTGTACTCCACAAATAAAGTGTGACAAAAGTGATGTATTCAGACGTTAATATAACGTTCTGATTCATAATCATTCTGCAATCCATAGAGCTTCAATGTTGAAGTAACGTTTGGCTAAACCATTTTATTAATTATATATGAGCAACTGGTTTTTCAAAAGTTCTTCATTTTCAAATTAGGAGCAAAATCTGGTCAAGCGTCTAACAACAAACAAAATACATAATTTTGCTAATCCGCTATAAGCCATACAAACCGTTATGATAGAAGATGAAAATAACGTGCATTGTTCGTTCAGGTACAACGTTATAATAACGTAGTTTCTAAACGGAGCAATTTGATTGGTCCGAAAGAGCCAAGCTGTGCGTGTATGTCGTGACATCAGTACTGGCGGCAGCCATTTTCACCCGTGTTGTTGTAGAGTCAACAAGTGTTCTCCGCTTCCTGAGTTTTCAGCTGTTTAGTACAGGTCTTGCGTTTGGTAAGTACACCTACATGACTAACTAATTTGCTGAGATGAAAATGCGAATGACCCTAATGTTAAAATTTTGCTGTAGACCTCAGAGATGCAAATGATGCTATTACAACTCGTCGCTTGGTGGCGTGGGTTTGTGCTGGTTTTTGTTCTAAACTCATATGGAGTACTTATAATCGTTTCTTAATAGTAGCGTTGTAATTATCATGCTCCCTGATTATTATTTGGCTTTTTTACATTTTGTTTTATATTGTTGAAGGAATAAATCTGTATTGGTTTATTTTCATGTATTTATAATGATTTGGATTAACGCAAAATTGAAACTGTCATTTCCTAATTTTTATTAACGCCGGACATATTTTGGTGGCGGTCATGAAAAATAAATAGTTAGGGTTATTCTAGATTTAATGAAAATGCTCGACTTTTAGGTAATTGTCAATTTTGCCACATTTTAAGATTCTCTCGAAACGTCAAGTACAAAGAAAAGTAACAAAACGAGCAACTTTACCGAAACAAAAATTTTATATTGCGTTTTTTGTAAGCGCCCTTAAAGTTGTGTTTATACTTTAGTTTAAGTTATATATTATATGTACATTCCTTTATAAGCAGCCTTCTAATTTGATGTATCCCCTTATTAATGAGAGTTCAATAAATACGTTAAAAAACAACCGTTGCGTTTTATTTATGATACCCTTTAAAATTATGAGCACTATTAATAGCAATTCGAATACTACCTCAGAATAATGTTTTAATTGGGGAAAAAATAATATGTTATTAACGTTGCAAATACACGTTTTTTAAACGTTTTCGGAAAGGGTTACAAATTGAACTTTTTTAAACGTATAATGATCGCTTTTTTGAAACCGAGATAAAACCTATATTTATACGTTACTTGTAACGTTAGAAACCGCGACATTTTTAAGTTGATTGTACGTAAAAAAGTAACGTAAAAATGAAAAGGTGTCAGGGATTAAATAACGTTTAACTAACGTATGAGTGTTTACTGGGTGTGAGCTATTAAATTACATACGACATCGTATAAAGAGTTAAATTATTTTCAACTTATCCAACCGTCGTATAAAAGTTAAAATCATCGGACATTTAGTTTGGCGCCAATCCATTTTGAATATTTCAACCAATACGAGCAGTTTCGTACCGTCGTATCGTCGGATGTCGTGTGCATCTGAATTTAGCTTTAGGCTGAGACTGAGGCTAGAATATGTACTAAATGTGTGATCGCATTAACTTTTACTAAAACGGGAAATGTCGCGAACTAACTCGATAGAGGTGCAAAAAGGCTAACTGTGTTGACTGTTCACGGTAACAAGGTTACATCATAACCCATTTTTTCCTCAATGATTCATTCAACCCATGTGAAATATTTGAAGCTGGCGTAAATTTGATTAATCATTGGTGATTGTCACTCGGTGGTCGTCACTAATTCGTAATTCAGCCAACAATAAATTTAATATGAGCTTCCACAATTTGTTCCAGGTGCACTCCGAGGGAGAAACCTTGAGCGACGATGAAATCAAAGAAGGTGACATAATGTCTAGGATAAAGAAAGTGTCACTTAAAAAGTTCAAGGAATGGAAATCGTGACTAGTGGAATGAGATTTAAGTTTGAGAATTGAAGACATCGGGTTCAGATTTTAACAGAACCGTCTATATACGAGAAAGTCTTGGTAACTATGAAGTTAAATTATTAGAAAGTAATAAGGAAAATGTTCAAATGTTCAAATGTGTACAGTATGGGAAGTGGAAGTGAGTTGAAGAAGAATGAGTCAGCAGACAAATATCAAAAATCCTCCGAGCTTGAAGAACAGCGGTACTTTACTCTTTTTATGTTTCTGAAATTATATGCACATTGGGAAAATATAATTATTGATTATATTTAAGCTGCCATAAGAGACGGAGGCTTGTTGATTCAACCATTTCATATCTGATAGTGGACACAATATTTGATAGCATATTAGTTTGTTTGTTTTCTGCTCTACTGACTCTAAAACTCCAGCGACTATCTTATTGAAAAAAAAACTCAATGTCACTATAAAATGTCGTCAATAATCCCAAGCTAAAAGTAGATATATTTACATATTAAAAGCCAAACACTGTTTCTATCTGGATTCAATAGCTTACACAGACGCACATGAAAGTAAAAGTTTAAAGCTTTTAATATAATACTCGTAAGTATTTTGGATCAGTGAATTTAAATAAATACTAAGTTTTGAGAAATAATTATGAAAATATGAAAAATGCGACTATCATCACGAACAAAATCAGTTGCCCCCTCAATGAGACCAAATCTCACAGTATTGTTACTTTGGGGGCCAAAGTCATGTGATAACAGCACCGCAAAAATGCAGTATTTCTGTGTCAGTAGCGTACTTCCATAAAGGGATATTGACTAAACGCTAAAATATAACTACGCAAATATGCAATTGCAAAGACAAATACAACATATTACAATAATCACAAAACTGAAGGGCGATATTTATAAAGCTACATAGTCGGGCAATAGACATGATATTATCCTTGTCATTTTCGAAATCATAAAAATTAGAAAGAAACTCTCCATCTGATTTTTATTATGATGCTTATTTCGGTAAAGTTGCAGGTTAAATGTTACAAAAGATACAGCCAGTAACATATGCCATTCTAACGTATTTCGTGGCTTTTAAAGTTAAGGTCAAAAATTATTGCATAAAGAGTAATTGAACTAGTTTATTTCACTTACACGCACTGAGAGATACCCGAATCCGTCGACTTCTCATTTGAATAAAATATATAATAAATAAATATATAATTTCACACAATATATAGCTTCACGCAAGACGGCTGATGGCTTGTTTTAATATTTATTCTAAAATCACAGTCATTTAGTTTTTGAGATAATATACTTACATGGAACCTTGTGAAATATTACAAAAATATTTTACTATACCAATATTTAACTACAAATTGGTAAGATAAGTCGCTGGATCCCCTTGTTTTATATCTGCAAAATATTCTGTGATATATTTTATGTTTCAATGGAATGGTTTATCGGTCAAGTCATATCACTAATACTCATCTAGTCTTTCAGTATTAATAAAATGTAACTAGAGATTGAGATGGTATGTGTGCATTGATAAACCTTCAATGTTCATAGCAACGTAGTGGATAGCATATATATATATATATATATATATATATATATATATACGTATTGCTTGAATCTAACAGCACCCATATAAATGGTGTACAATCTGACACCCACAGCTATATACATATAAAATGCTGGAAGTATGTGCCTTTGTATCGGCACCCATATAAACCTTGACTTTATGGCACCAAAATGCATGAACTTGAGATATTGCACGTCAAACTAGCACCCTACAGTGTTGCCTAGATATTTTTCCGTTTTATATATATAAAATAAAAGTGTTGAAGGTTTCGTGTATTGGCACCCTCATTAATCTTGGTACAAATGACACCTAAACGTATGAACTTGAGATAATATAGGTTAAAGAGGCATCAAATGTAACTTGTAATATTTCAGGTCAAAATAGCACCCTTTGGATTTTTATTATAATGACACCACACATGACACTTTATCCACTTATATATTTAATTAGTATGAGTGCAGGTAGGGCACAAATGATTTAGATATGTCAAGTTTTGAATCTTTCCAAATCCTGATCAGGCACGTTTCATGTTTTTTAAAACAAAGTTCATTAAGAGATTATATGGAAATAGGCCTTCGTTTTAGCGGAAACTAAAATATAGATAGTGGAAGGTTTGACGCCCTGAGTCGAACGTGACCGTTCCCAGACCGAGTAACAGTTTTGGTGAAAAACTACTGCACTTGAAAACTCAGTACCTAACCTAACTAAACCCGACCGGTTGAGTTATTGCGGACAAAATGGATTAAATGGGGTTTCATCGAATGTCAGTTGGCACGGCTTCACGTCCTGGGTCGAAGACGACTACCAGACTATGGAACATTGAATTTTTAATATAAATAATTAAAATTAGGTTGAATAAGGTTTACGCAGGCGCGTAACTAGAAGACATTTACTTCCCACACCGATAGGTGAGGGGAGTATCGTGAAAATTTTCGATTTTGAGATAATACACTTTTTGGGCGTTTTATAACGAAAATCCACGTCACTCTTTTCCGTCGGTCTGTCTGTCTGTCGGTCTGTCTGTACGCGTTTTTCTAGCCACGTACTCTCAGCAACCGCTACATGAATTGTGATGAAATTTGGGCAGTGATATGCTGGGGGCCGTAGTAGGTAATGTTCCTACAATTTTGAAAATCGGTGCATGGGCGGCGGAGTAATTAGCAAAAAACAAAAAAAATAAATATTGCTCAAACTTCGTTTTTAGGCGTTTTAGGGATTCCTGATCATTTTCTATTTTTTTTGGGTGGAGGTGAAGTTGGGGTGGTTGGGGGGTAGGGGGTTGTAAAATTGAAAAATATGTTGCTTTCATAATAGACTGTCCACTAACCTGTGAAGGAAGACCTGGTGACATAAATAACTTTTTTAGGTCCTTCCGAACATTGCCTATTACAGAAACCAAAGGAGGAGGAGGAATTTTTTCAAGTGTAAGCATACGAGTATTTCTTTAGATCGTTCTATATTGTGTAACGAGGAAACTGTTGAATTGATTTTAATGCAGGTTGGACACAATATTACGACCGTGGCGAGGATGGAAAATGCGTATAGTTTTTATAAATTGTGCCAGTGGTGGCGCAAAATTAATAAAAAAACTAAAAATACAAAAACAGTTCAAACTTAGTTATTAAGCGTTGTAGAAAATTTTCTGAATTTTTTAGGTGGGGGTGCAATTGAGGCGGTTGGGGGGTGGGGGGTTGAAAAGCTGAAAAATTTGTTGTATTCATAACAGGCTGTACACTAACCTGTGAAGGAAGGCCTAGCGACATAAATCACCTTTTTAGGTCCATCCAAACATTGCCTAACCTATTATCGAAGCTAAGGGACTTAGAATTTTCTGTATAAATACGAGTATTTATTGCTTTAGATCGTTTTGTATTTTGTAACGTGGAAACTATTAAATTGGTTCTAATGAAATTTTGACACAGAATTACTACCATGGTGAGGTTGGAAAACGCGTGTGGCTGTTAGAAATCGTGTCAGTGGCAGGGTAGCAATAATCAAAAACTAAAAATATGAAAATAGCTCAAACTTCGTTTTTAGATGTTTTAGGGGTTCCTGATCATTTTCTACCTATTTTTTGGGTGGGGATGAATTTGGGTGGTTTGGGGGTGGGTGGTTGTAAAACTAAACAGTCTGTAGCATTGATAATAGACTGTCCATTGACCTGAGAAGGAAAGACATAAGGCATAAGGCAATTTTAGGGGGGGGGGGGCTGCCGATAAATATTATTTGCAAGGGGATCTCAGACTAAAGCTTCATGCTATGGGAAAATAATAAACTGGTATCACAGTAATGTGTGGAAAGTACTGAGTCAATCAACTTGACTTCATTTTTTTTGTTTAATTTTGAGAATTGAGATCAAAATAAACGTTTCTTCAGTCTACTATTGATACAACTGGAGTTAGGACGTCAAGCAAAGTCGATTGGTACAATTTCAAAATTTACTAGTTTTCCATCAGAGTTTTCTCAGTCTGGAAGTGATCTCGTTGGACTTAGGATGTCAAACCCAGTCATTTGTGATCATGCTCGGCTCTGATTTCGTTTTGCGCTAAAACGAAGGCTTGCCGGAAATAGTGTTCCTCACTATACTATAAAACGTAGTAAAATACCTTATCAACGTAACACAATAGGTAAATGGGATCATCACTAATCTTATGATTATCGAATATTGAAGTCTAATGAGTTTGGGATCGAAAAAATGTACCTTTTCATGATCTAAATATGAATAGCGATTTCATTTGGGATTTAGGATGATTTGCAGTTACAAATATCGAGCCATAATTCAAAATTTCGAAGAGTATGTATGATTCTGTGTCGAAACAGAGGTAAATATATCGACTCTAATGGTCTACGCTCTTTATCACACAGATTTTTTAGTGTATAAAATTTTACTAAGGTTCGGCTGTCATTCAAATGTTAACAACTCGAAATATAAAAATAGCGCTGTTTGGCGTTTTTTTTCTAAATTTTAATAAAACATCACAATTTCTGGGACAGTTTTATAGACCCTTTCTTTGTTTTACTTTAGATTTTAGAAAAACGCTACATATTGAAACCTGCCGTGCTCAACTTCTCGAAACTGACAAACGTTTCCAGAAATTGAAAAAGACATGTCAATAACAGTTTTAAATGGAATACATTTAATGGACATATACAACCATTTTTTTGGACTTGACCTCACAAAAGGTAAAATACAACGGCGAGATGGGAGGTCTTTATTGCCACTGCAACCACTAAGCTTATTCAAGTCGATACTTGGTGATAATGACAATCATCAATAGCAATCAACGTGAATTCTAAATTTCAAACTAACCATAAGAGCGACCAAACCTTGCACGTCAGGCAAAATTATATTTAAAAATATATTAGAGTCTAAAAAGCACGTTTTAGTGGTAAGCTGAATTGGAAAAAATTATGACAAATACGAATTAAGTCATTATCTAAAAAAATAATTTCATTGTAATAAATCGCGAAGTGTTCGATACCAACTGTTTTGAACGTTCCATTGGTACTGTTTCTATACGTAGAATACAATAACGTTAATGTTCTCAATCATCACTTTATCGCTTATATTTAAAATGCAAAACATCTGTACTTTTTAGTCCGTTTTACCTTTATAAGCATATATTCTGATTTTTTAAACCTTTGTTGATTTTTTATTCTTGAGTCCAATCCGCCAAAAACACGTTATAGGAAGGAGATATCTTCATGTCTACATCAAGGAAGTCCATGTCTCACATTGTTGTCGGCCTACGGACATGCGTTTCAGCAAGTTTGCGTTTTTCAAACTATCAAATATTTATTAGCGAATGATCATATTTAATGGATACTGCTTAGTTCCTCATTCACTAGTATAATTTGATTGTGCTTCACCCATAAGCAATCCAGGTGACCTTAGAATCATATCCGTTCCTATGGGACGCTTTAATTCGGTTACTATCTTGTATCGGTCCTTGACAAATGCGCAAGTTTCACTTCAATAAGGTAGACGGAAAGAGCGTTAAAATAATCCGTTACGTACATGCAAGATAGATACAGGGAAAGCTAATAACCGCGAAATTTTCGAAAATTTCGAGATTACACATTTTTGGTATTGTATTCCTAATCCAACCCATATTCATAGGCTGAGAAAACAAACGCAAAATGATTTCCAGGTGCACAACGCATTAAGGGTGCCATAAGGTCAACAAATGAGAATTGATCGATATTTAAAAATGTAATACCGCATTTCGCACTAGGAAAAGAAAGGTCGTGGAGAAATCAGTGTTGCCAGATTTATGGTGCCGCATGGACGTTCATTTAGGGGGTGCCATTTTGACATCAGTTGCACATTTACATACACTTGTATAAAATTTGGCGCCCCCCAGCGGCAGTCAGCCGAACTAATCAATATGTTCGTTCATAATTTTGGTCAATCTGGCACCCAGCCAATATTCCGTCAACCGCTTCTAAATGCTTAATAATGCCGTAGGAATTTTTTTCAGGGCAAAACGTATCGGCACCCGAAACCGGGTGCCAGAACGTAAAAATGGGTGCCGTAAAGACAAAATTTATCTTATATGGTGCCACAATGACAAAAGTTATGTATATATATATATATATATATATATATATATGTAAGGCAAAGTTTTCATTTTTAAAAAGACATAGAAAAGGTAACTACGATATACTAATTGAATATTAGCAGTAAATTTAATCACCCCCCGTTCAGTTTTTAATGAAAACAGGGTTTATTCTTATAATGTAATATTATTAATATAAAGTGTGCAAGCGAAAATAACATCTCTTAATTTCAGTGTACATTACTGACCGTTTTTTATGTATCTCTGTCTAGTATTTTGTACTTTTTATACACAAAGAGAAAAATTGCTATATAAATATTAATTTTATTTGTCCCTAATATTTTGGGGCATTATTGAAAAACCCCAGGAGAGCCGAGAGGTATCCATATTTAAAAGTGCTGTTTTGTTTATCTTTTACTATGTCAAATATACTTTAAATTATGTTTTGCAATTATACCTTATAGTTTCAGTCCAGTCAGTTGCAGAATACAACGGATCAGCAAAATGAAATCAAATACCATGACAACTTTGTGCATTCAACATTTTCTAAATTCTGTTTTATGGATTCTGTCAGGATTCCTGAGCATTCTGTCATTATGCAAAAGCATGTCAAATATATTCACTTTACAAATTCATCAGCTCTTGCCCATAGGCGTAGTTAAGTCCCTGAATCTAGGGGGGCTTAAGTCCCTGGTTCTGGCATGGCTCAAGTCCCTGCCTAGATACAATAAACTTAACAGAATGAATATTATTTGGATTTTTGGGGGGGCTAACCCCCCCAAGCCTCCACCTAACTACGCCTATGCTCTTGCCGAACTTGCCTAATGAACAAAACAATATTTTATCATTTTCTAAACAATGTAGTGTCATTTCCTACTTCCGACACTCTTATAAGGATTTTTGAATTCATATGGATATTTTGGATCAATTTCTCGTGAATAGATTCCTTATGATAGGTACTGATCTCAAATTCCTATATAATTTTAAATAATTTTACTTAAGGTGCGAACTGTTACGACCTTTTTCATATTTTGCAAAGTACACATACCTAACTGCAGCTGGCTGGATATGTTTTCTTGTCAATAATTTTGAATGTCTGTTGGGAATAAAATATGGCTGTCTGTTTTTGTTGAGGTATTTTATACTCAATTCTAATTTTATTATTGTTAAAAAAGTGTTAGAGAAATTGATAATGTATTGAATCAAACATTACCACAAAGTTACTTAAATAATCTGTAATTATATAAAATTTAAGGCATACTATCACCTTGATCCATATATCTATATATTTTTTGTATATTTAGTCGATTTTTTTTTTTCGCATAACATACCTACATCATTAAAATCAAATTTCACCTAATTCGTCACTAGGCGCCAAGGCCGCCAAGGTTAATTAGACTTAAGCGAAAAAGAAACATGATGCCAAACTATCAACGGCTTCCCCTGCAATCACTACAAATTCGGGTTAAATATTTATACAAATAATATTAGACAAAATTACTATGGTTGGTTAAAATGCAAAAATAAAGAATGGCTGAACGTTGGATTGTTACTAAATCTTATATCCATAAAAGCAGACATAAAAGTATTCATAGATAGTAGTTTTATGTTAACTTGAAAGAAATAAATTTTAGAAAACTATACCCAAAGATTCATGAATAGCATGAATTATTTGAACAGTGATATTTTCTTTTGAAATAGAAACAGTAGAGAGAACGAGAGTACTCCTCGCAAATAGTATAGAGTCTATTGTAATCATGTTATAATGTATAGTTCAAGATCTGCAAAACAGGTGCAATCAGTGATTTCATATATGTATACGATAAGGTGGGCCGAAAGTTAGTTTTTTAGTACTACATTATTTATAATTTTTAGTGTCTCTCTCAGTTTATATATAATTTTATTCAAATAATTTTCAAAAACATATTTTTAGGGACGATGGCAATAGTTGCGCTAGAGTTGCCTGAAAGCGATTCGAGTCATTTTAAATCAATCTTTAATATATTTTTTTCTGGCATACAGTCCAAAGATCGCTTTTTTATCCTTTTTATCGAAGATTGGAATTTTCAGAATACCTTAGCTGTCTTACTGATTAAAGCTCTTAGCCCATTTCAGCTTAAGATACTGAAATTAAATTAATGGAATTTATTCTGTAGCAGTCTGACTGCTTTACTGGCACGTAAATTGAAACACTTTTGACTTGGCCTTTTGTTTTGGCCACCTATGTAGTCTTTATCAGTTTTACAAAAAATTAATTTGGAAAAAGTCATACTTATATGGACAGCCACATTATCTTTCGTATAAAGTAGGTATATAAACGAACATACATAAAAAAGAGTTTACTTCGTCACTCCCTCAATAACGCTGTAAATTTAACATACAGAGATTGTATACAAATATGTATAAAATGCACTTTAATTACTTGATGGAAGATGCTTGGCGCCTAGAATACAACACTGAATGAGTATTTCTCTTCAACCGGTCATTCTGTTATCCCTTTTTTTTTAATAGCCCAAGTTAGAAATACACATAGCTTTAGTAGCATATATGAAATTCGGAGAAGAGAAATAAAAACATACTTTTCTGTACATTAACGTATTAATGTTATCATTGAAGAGTTATAATATAAATGAATATACGAAAGAAACTATATATACCTAACTGTTACTTTGCAGTACAAATTTAAAAACTATTGTTTTTACGTAACATTGTTCTATTTAACGATTTATAAAAATATAATGGGTTAAAACTGCTTGTTCATATTTATTATATTCCTGTCCCCAAGTAAATTCCGCCGAAAACAAAGTCAATGAAACTGTATACGTCATCTAGGATCTAGGTTAGATAGAATACCAAACACAGTTAGCGGCTCCGCACATGGGTCAATGAGATCGACGCGTTTATAGTCTTACGAGATGCTCGTTCTGCTCGATCCGCAGGATTAGCGCCTCTGCCATCCGCACACGAGTCGATCGGCGATATAGTCAATGCGTTCATTGTCGCACACGGGTGAATGAGGAAGTTTCCATTTTTTCAAATTTTAGTTAATCAGATAGTCCTAAAGAGTTAGGGAACAATGGCGAAAAAATTTTGTAATTATCTCCATTAATAGAAAAGTTATAGTCCTTCAAAGTTTGAATTGCCGTATCCTCCGCGCGAAGCCGCTGTGACGTCACACGTCACACGTCACAACGCAAGCCTGTGTGCCCTGTCGAGGATGCTGCTCTCGCAAGCCACCGCGCCGCCGCCGCCGCCGCCGGCCTCCTCGTTCATGTTGTTATTCCTTGTTTTCAGTAGGGTAGGCGATGCCGACGGTGACAGAACGATACACTGCAGTTTATTGGTACTCGTATTATTAGAATATATCTAGCAGACCGAGAAACTATAAATATTGCATTGTACTCAGGTGTACTAACTAACTAATGTAACTGCAAATATAGACTTAGAAGGTCAAACACTCGAACAAGTCAAAAAGTATAAATATCTGGGAACCTGGATAACTCACGATAACGACCAGACCTTAGAATCTTAGAAATAAGATCAAGAATCGAAATAGCACGAGCAGGATTTGTAAAGCTAAAGAAAATACTATGTAATAAAGACATCTCTTTGGAATTAAGAATTAGAACCCTTAGAGGTTACGTATTCTCAACATTGTTGTATGGATTGGAGAGCTGGACGCTAAAACAAGAACATATAAATAAATTACAAGCATTCGAGATGTGGTGTTATAGAAGAATTCTGAAAATATGTTGGACGCAGCGAAAAACTAATACAGAAGTTCTTGGACTAATGGGTAAAAGTTGCGAAATTGTTAAAAATATAAAAATTAAAAAACTGCTGTATTTAGGACATATAATGAGGGGAGAACGGTATCGTTTGCTACAAATTATAATGCAGGATAAAATAAAAGGAAAAAGGAGCGTCGGCAGAAGGAGAATATCATGGCTGCGAAATTTAAGGGAGTGGTATCAATGCAGTTCCATAGAACTATTTCGAGCAGCGGCAAATAAAGTAAAAATAGCATTGATGATTTCCAACCTCCGATAGGAGACAGCACTTAAAGAAGAAGTACTAACAGCACCATACAAACACCAAACAAATATTTCAATGGATAGCTTATTATGACTACAAAAAATTGAGTTGTATGACCCCCCACCCCCCAACTACCCCAATTTCACCCCCACCCAAAAACGTAGAAAATGATCACGAAACCCCTAAAACGCCTAAAAACGAAGTTTGAGCTGTTTCTATTTTTTTAATTTTTTATTATTGCTGCACCGCCGCTGACACGATTTTTAAAAATCATGAAAATTTTCCATCCCCGCAGAGGTAGTACTACTGTGTGGAAATACTACTGTTTGAAATCAATCCAATAGTTAATAGTTTCCTAGTTACACCATACAGAATGATCAAAAGCAATACTCTCGCATGTATAAATCAGAAAAGTCCCTTGGTTTCCGTAATCGCCAAGGTAATGTTCGGATGCACCTAAAAAAGTGTATTATGACGCTAGGCCTTTCTTTCACAAGTTAGTGGACGCCCTGTTATGAATACAATAGTTTTTCAGTTTTACAACAGCCCACCCCCCAACCACCCCAATATCACCCCCACCCAAAAAAGTAGAAAATAATCAGGAACCTCTAAAACGCCTAAAAACAAAGTTTGAGCAATATTTATTTTTTTTTGTCTTATGCTAATTACTCCGCCACCCATGCGCCGATTTTCAAACTTATAGGATCATTACCTATTGCTACCCCCACAGCATATCCCTGCCCAAATTTCATAACAATCCATGCAGCGGTTACTGAGATTACGTGGCTAGAAAAACGCGTACAGACAGACCGACAGACTGACAGCCCGATGGAAATGAGTTGTATGGATTTTCGTTATGTCGACATCATAAAACACCCAAAAAGCGTATTATCTCAAAATCGAAAATTTTCACGATCATAATACTCCCCTCACCTATCGGTGTGGGAAGTAAAAGTCCATAATCATGTCGAGATTCACTTTAGGAAGATTACTAGAATCACCACGAACGTAACCTTCCTCCATACTTCAAAAATATATTGGCGTCTGCCTGTTACAACAAACACCTTCGTCCGTCGTTCCACTCAAGTCTAAATGTCGCATACTGTACAGCGTATGCATAGCGGAGTCCCGACCAGACTGTGGCTGCCGCGAACAATTAATGCCATGTGACGTCATACGCCATATCACCGCCGCGGTCGCTTTACGCAAATATAAAATTGAATAAGTCTGCCGTTTTTCGGAATATTCAGATGATTTTTTCGACATTCTTCAAGTGAAGAAGTAGACTATCAGATAATAATGAATTTTCCAAATTTTATTTTTTAGGAAACTTCTCCATTAAAGCTTAATTCAGATGCACACGACATCCGACGATGCGACAGTACGAAACTGTTTCTATTGGTAGTCAAAATAATGTCAAATCAAAATATTTCAACCAATAGGAACAGTTTCGTACCGTCGTATCGTCGGATGTCGTGTGCATCTGAATTAAGCTTAATAGGCAGTTTTCGTTACCAAAGTGGCGTTCCGTTTAACGCTATTTGACAACTCGTTTTACGTATATCGTAACCGCTAAATGCCTGTATTGTTCGGACGATACACATAGCGATTAACGAAGCGACACGCATGCGCAGCACGAATAAAAATTAGATCATAACCGGTTTTGGTTTGACAGCGACACTGGTTTTGACTTTTGCGTAGCTCTGCAACAATTATTATCTGTCGTATTACAAAAATGCTTCCAAATTCGTCAAGCTCAAAGAGTGTGTTACATACAGGGTGTCCCAGAAGTCAACGTCAAGCCGCAACGGGGTGACAGGATTGGTTGTAACTATCATGAGAAAAATCAGAAAAAAAATCTATCCCATGTAGTTTGAAAATTATTTTAAAAAAACCTAGAAATTTGGTCAAATTATAACAATTTTTCGGTTACTGTGGTTAACTTTTATTATTTTTGTTCATTTAAACTTTGGAATCGTAACCCTAAATAACATGTCTAGAAGCACAGTCAAAAATAATGAAACAATTGCCCTAAGTTTTCTAGAATGAATACTATTTATTAAACTATGAATTTAAAATTTTCAAAGTTTGCAGACGTTGAAAGGCCCTCCTTTAAAAAAAATGTACTAAATTGCCTTGGCAAGTGCCATTAAAAGTTGCCGCATTTAACCAGGATTGTAAAATGGTACAATACTTGTTAGTTTCATACTAAAAAAAAACGAGTAAAAAAAGGAAAATCTCAAGTAACCCGATTTTTGCTAACCCATTTCACTCAGGTCAGATGTTCTTTATTCGCACAAGCTTCTGGTAGGTTCTTAATTTTACGGCAAATTGATGAGAGAGATGGACAATGAACATATCTGCTATGAGTGAGCGAGACAGATAGTGACACCACTTTTAGTAAAGTCAACAAAAACAAGTAAAATTAATAAAATAAAAAATGGAGTCAAGTTGATTGACTCAGTACTTCCCACACATTACGGTGATACCAGTTTATTATTTTCCCATAGCATAAAGATTTAGTCTGAGATCCTCTTGCAACAAAATCATCGCCAGTACCCCCCACCCAAATTGTCATATGCCGCTAGGTCTTTCCTGCACAGGTCAATGAACAGCCTATTATCAATAATACAAACTTTTCAGTTTTACAACCCCCCGCCCCCCCAACCACCCCAATTTCACCCTCACCCAAAAAAGGTACAAAACGGTCAGGAACCCCTAAAACATCTAAAAACGAAGCTTGAGCTGTTTTCATATTTTTAGTTTTTTGGTTATTGCTACGCTGCGACTGACACGATTTCTAGCAAGAATACGCGTTTTCCATCCTCACCACAGTAATAATAATGTGTCAAAATTTCATTAGAATCAATTTAATAGTTTCCACGTTACAAAATACAAAACGATCTAAAGCAATAAATACTCGTATGTATACAGAAAATTCTAAGTCCCTTAGTTTCGGTAATAGGCAAGGCAATGTTCAGATGGACCTAAAAAGGTGATTTATGTCGCTAGGTCTTCCTTCACAGGTCAGCGGACAGCCTATTATTAATACAGCAAATTTTTCAACACCCCACCCCCCAACCACCCGAATTTCACCCCCTCCCAAAAAAACTCAGTAAATGATCAGGAACCTCTAAAACACTTAAAAACGAAGTTTGAGCTGTTTTTATATTTTCAGTTTTTTTATTGTTTCTGCACCGCCACTGGCACGATTTATAAAATCCATACGCATTTTCCATCCTCGCCACGGTAGTAATACTGTGTCAAAATTTCATTAAAATCAATTCAACAGTTTCTTCGTTACATCATATAGAACGATCTAAAGCAATACTCGTATGTTTACACCAGAAAAAATTCTAGGTCCTTTGGTTTCTGTAATAATAGCCAAGGCAATGTTCAGATGGATCTAAAAAGGTGATTTATGTCGCTAGATCTGCCTTCACAGGTCAGTGGACAGCCTATTATGAATACAGCAAATTTTTCAGTTTTCCAACCCCCTACCCCCCAACCACCCCAATTTCACCCCCACCCAAAAAAACTCAGAAAATGATCAGGAACTTCTAAAACACTTAAAAACGAAGTTTGAGCTGTTTTTATATTTTTATTTTTTTTATTATTTCAGCGCCGCTACTGGCACGATTTATAAAAACCATACGCATTTTCCATCCTCGACACGGTAGTAATACTGTGACAAAATTTCATTAAAATCAATTGAACAGTTTCTTCGTTACATATTATGTATACATCGGAAAAAATTCTAAGTCCTTTAGTTTCTGTAATAGGCATAAGGCAATGTTCGGATAGACCTAAAAAAGTTATTTATGTCGCTAGGTCTTCCTTCACAAGTCCGTGGGTAGTCTATTATGAATACAACAAGTTTTTCAATTTTACAACCCCCCACCCCCCAACCACCCGAATTTCACCCCCTCCCAAAAAAACTCAGTAAATGATCAGGAACCTCTAAAACACTTAAAAACGAAGTTTGAGCTGTTTTTATATTTTTAGTTTTTTTATTGTTTCTGCACCGCCACTGGCACGATTTATAAAATCCATACGCATTTTCCATCCTCGCCACGGTAGTAATACTGTGTCAAAATTTCATTAAAATCAATTCAACAGTTTCTTCGTTACATAATATAGAACGATCTAAAGCAATACTCGTATGTTTACACCAGAAAAAATTCTAAGTCCTTTGGTTTCTGTAATAGCCAAGGCAATGTTCAGATGGATCTAAAAAGGTGATTTATGTCGCTAGATCTGCCTTCACAGGTCAGTGGACAGCCTATTATGAATACAGCAAATTTTTCAGTTTTCCAACCCCCTACCCCCCAACCACCCCAATTTCACCCCCACCCAAAAAAACTCAGAAAATGATCAGGAACTTCTAAAACACTTAAAAACGAAGTTTGAGCTGTTTTTATATTTTTATTTTTTTTATTATTTCAGCGCCGCTACTGGCACGATTTATAAAAACCATACGCATTTTCCATCCTCGACACGGTAGTAATACTGTGACAAAATTTCATTAAAATCAATTGAACAGTTTCTTCGTTACATATTATGTATACATCGGAAAAAATTCTAAGTCCTTTAGTTTCTGTAATAGGCATAAGGCAATGTTCGGATAGACCTAAAAAAGTTATTTATGTCGCTAGGTCTTCCTTCACAAGTCCGTGGGTAGTCTATTATGAATACAACAAGTTTTTCAATTTTACAACCCCCCACCCCCCAACCACCCGAATTTCACCCCCTCCCAAAAAAACTCAGTAAATGATCAGGAACCTCTAAAACACTTAAAAACGAAGTTTGAGCTGTTTTTATATTTTTAGTTTTTTTATTGTTTCTGCACCGCCACTGGCACGATTTATAAAATCCATACGCATTTTCCATCCTCGCCACGGTAGTAATACTGTGTCAAAATTTCATTAAAATCAATTCAACAGTTTCTTCGTTACATAATATAGAACGATCTAAAGCAATATTCGTATGTTTACACCAGAAAAAATTCTAAGTCCTTTGGTTTCTGTAATAGCCAAGGCAATGTTCAGATGGATCTAAAAAGGTGATTTATGTCGCTAGATCTGCCTTCACAGGTCAGTGGACAGCCTATTATGAATACAGCAAATTTTTCAGTTTTCCAACCCCCTACCCCCCAACCACCCCAATTTCACCCCCACCCAAAAAAACTCAGAAAATGATCAGGAACTTCTAAAACACTTAAAAACGAAGTTTGAGCTGTTTTTATATTTTTATTTTTTTTATTATTTCAGCCCCGCTACTGGCACGATTTATAAAAACCATACGCATTTTCCATCCTCGACACGGTAGTAATACTGTGTCAAAATTTCATTAAAATCAATTGAACAGTTTCTTCGTTACATATTATGTATACATCGGAAAAAATTCTAAGTCCTTTAGTTTCTGTAATAGGCATAAGGCAATGTTCGGATAGACCTAAAAAAGTTATTTATGTCGCTAGGTCTTCCTTCACAAGTCCGTGGGTAGTCTATTATGAATACAACACGTTTTTCAATTTTACAACCCCCCAACCCCCAACCACCCCAATTTCCACCCCCATCCAAAAAAAGTAGAAAATGATCCGGAACACCTAAAACGCCTAAAAACGAAGTTTGGGGAATATTTGAAATTTTTCGTTTTTTGCTAATTACTCCGCCGCCAATGCACCGATTTTCAAAATTATAAGAACATTACCTACTACGACCCCCCAGCATATCGCTGCCCAAATTTCATCACAATCCATGCAGCGGTTACTGAGATTACGAGGACACAAAAACGCGTACAGACAGACCGACAGACAGACCGACAGACCGACAGACCGACAGACAGACCGACGGAAATGAGTGACATGGATTTTCGTTATGTAGACATCATGAAACGCCCAAAAAGTGTATTATCTCAAAATCGAAAATTTTCGCGATCACAATACTCCCCTCACCTATCGGTGTGGGAAGTAAAAATGTTGACCTAGTTTAGTCTAGGTTTATTGGAATAAAGGTCAGGCAATAAATATTCAAATTGTTTACCATCAGCCTCAATACACGCTTTACATCTTCTTAAAAAAGATGTACTTATTAGCCAGGCATATCCTCGAGAGTTGATGTCCTCAGCAGCTTGAGAAATTCGTTTACGCAGCTCGGCTACGCTCTCAATGGGCTTTGAAAAACTTTTTCTTTGAGAACATCCCGATAACAAAATTCCAGGGGATTTAAATCTGGGGAACAGGCTGGCCACGAGATAGTGCCTGAACGTCCACCTCCACCTCCCGAACATTTTTGGTCAAGGAAACCTCTTACTAGCACTGCGTAATGCGCTGGGCAGTCATCTTGTTGATACCTCATGTGGCGACGATCTGTTAAGCGGTCTACAGACGTTGATGCATGCTGCGATTCAGGTATCGACTTCTACGTTTCATAACGCAAGTAGCAGCGTGTGTGGTAGTGAATCACGAATTTGGTATCAGTTGCGGCTTGCAGCGATGCAGATTCTGGAATCCTATTATGGACGGTGAGCCATGTAGCCGAGCCGGTGACGCTGATGCAGTGATGCAGGTTTCAACGTGTATAGTATTGCGTCGATACAAAGAAAGTCCACTCTACCTTTCTTGTGTAGCGTGTTGCGTAAATTTTATCGTAAAAAATGTAGGTAATTCGGGCCATTCAAATTCTCAGGCAGCTCAAAAGGCCCAAAAATTTTGCCGTTTAAAATTCCGGTCCACAATCTTACTTTAAAGCGATACTGGGATCCGTCTTCTCGCATTAAATGTGCCTGGCTAATAAGTAGATCTTTCTTAAGAAAATGCAGGACGTGTATTGAGGCTGATGGTACACAATTTGAAATTTTATTGTAATAAAAAATGTTATTTTCCTATCTGACTTCTAATCCCGTAAACTTAAACTAAGCTAGGTCAAGATTTTTCATTATTTTATTAATTCTACTTATTTTTGTTGACTTTGCTAAAAGTGGCGTCACTATCTGTCTTGCTCACTCATGGCAAACATGTCCGCTATCCACCTCTCTCATCATTTTGCCGTAAAATTAAGAACCTACCAGAAGATAATGCGAAAAAGAACATCTGACCTGAGTGAAATGGTTTAGCAAAAATCGGCTTACTTGAGGTTTTCCTTTTTTTACTCGTTTTTTTTTTTTAGTATGAAACTAACAAGTATTGTACCATTTTACAATCTTGGTTAAATGCGTCAACTTTTAATGGCACTTGCCAAGGCACTTTAGTACATTTTTTTAAAGGAGGGCCTTCCAAAGTCGGCAACCTTTGAAAATTTTAAATTCATAGTTTAATAAATAGTGTTCATTCTAGAAAACTTGGGGCAATTGTGTCATTATTTTTGACTGTGCTTCTAGACATGTTATTTAGGGTTACGGTTCCAAAGTTTAAATGAACAAAAATAATAAAAGTTAACCACAATAGCCGAAAAATTGTTATAATTTGACCAAATTTCTAGGTTTCCTTTAAATGCCCATAATTTCCAAACTGCATGGGATAGATTTTTTTCTGATTTTTCTCATGATAGTTACAACCAATCCTGTCACCCCGTTGCGGCTTGACGTTGACTTCTGGGACACCCTGTATAATAAAAAGAGTCAGAGTTCGTTTTACCGAGAAAGACAATCAAATTTTATTAACAGAAATAAGAATAAAATCAACTCGTCCATCCATCATTTTAGGGCAAACTACAGCGAACACTATTGAATTATGATTTTCTTTCAAACAACAACCTTTACAATACTCATCTGCTATTTTGACGTTATGGTGTTAAAGTTGTAGTTCAAAATAAGATTATGGGGCATCTTACAGTGGTGTCTTGCTCCGAAAACTAATATTTATTTATCTGCCAAATAGCGGTTCTGACAACGTATTTGTTAACCGAAGCGGTAAGATTAATTAAGAACAACGAAAACTACCTAATAATTCATAAATTTACCCTAAACGTTTTTCTCGTATAATTATTACACGTGGTACCACTAGATCCTAGAGGGTTTTCAGAATCACTTGTTCGTTATCTCAGGCCGATTTGAGACATTGAGCACTTCATTTATATGTATCTGCTTACAGAGGCTCTTGAGAGTGCACAAAAAAATGGTACCTATCCAATGTCAATCTGGTATGATCCGGTAGCAAAGAATGTAGGGCAACTAAAACCTAAAACCCATTAACACATTATTAACTAGCTGACATAAAACGTCCACAAGAATAAGATTTTATAATAATTACGGCGCTTCGATTGATAGGTTTTTTTCACCTGATCCAAGCTATCAGATCAATCAGATCGTTGTTAAATGCAACCCCTTTCAGGTACTGAAAGTCTTTAGACATCCTTTAGAAACTATCAAATTGTGAACTGTGAAAAAACTATAGTAATTAAAATTCTATTATAAAATTTACATACCTTCTTTTGTTTGTTAATGGCAGATTGTCTAGTCGGAGGTACCAAATAATCGTCTAGGCTATGTATTAAATTCAAAGCTAGCTCCTTTTTCAATAAGCGGAACATCTTTGTAAAGGATGTACTGTGTAAGGCTTTTGCGGCCATCGTCGAATGAATTTGTGGTTCTTGGGTTTTTAGGCCGGCGCGGCGTCGTTTAGCGTTAAGGCTTGACGATTCGAGTAGATGGGATCTTTATAAAGGTATTGTCGTTCATGATCTCAAATGCATTAGCCCAACAAATCTTCTATGAGACTCATTTGCCAGCAATTCGGCCTCTTCCAAATTTTCTAAAATTTCAAGTCCATCAGTAGCTCCTCAATCGCAGTGATAATTTCGGAAAAATCAATCAAGTAAGCACATATAGACTAGAATCCATAGATATCTAGATTTACTATCGCGTTGACGTGAATGCAGACCGCTATGACAAATAGTTTTAGGAGAAACATCGCTTTCTCTCGGAATAATATAGGAGAAGTTGTCCCTGCGGTTTTTAAGAAAATTCTATCTCTCAAAACGGGTCTAGAACACCAATTTCAGATTTCTAGAAAAAATACGCCTTTGTTTCCTAGAGAAATTGTTTCTCTTGTATATTGTTCAATTAATCCAGTCATATGAATAAAGTTATTCGTAGTTGTATTGTCAAGGGGTTCAAAAACTTTTGAAAAACGGCTTCATTATTTGAAAGATTTCGATTTTGTTCGGGTGTCACTAGTGTTTAGTGTTTACTTTAACATTTCCTCACTTCCGTGTGCGACCAGCGTCTGATTTGTGTTGAGCGCCGGGCTTTCGTCCATGTTTCCTCGGATTATCCTCAGGATACAACCATGAATAAGGGCTGATTTTACCAACCTGTAGAGTTTGACGAACACTTTGACCAATGAGAACGGCCCAATTCAGGACATGCTTCTGTCAGAATTATCTGAAAATGATTAATTTCTCTTAAAATTTACCTCAAAAACGTGAAAAAGGACATATTTATATACAAGGTACATTATGAACCATGTAGTATCCTCTGGGGTCTGCTTTTCCAAAATAGCATTTTGTTGTTCAACACACTCTTTAACGATATATATAGTTCAGCCAGATGGCCAGATGGCACAAAAGCAGTAGCTTTTGACTGATGTCAATTTTCGGTCTATTAAATAATGATGAAAAGGAATTAAAATTACTGCATTATTTTAATGAAACAAAAAAGTTACTATCTATAATAATTATAATTGTATCATAGTAAAATAGGATACATGGAGGTAGTTTACTTGGTCTGCTAACCCAAATATTAGAGTGACCGGTTGATAAATCATTTGCCTGATATTTAAAGCCCAATTGGAATGTTATACAATTGTTTTTATATTGAAAAGACAATTTAGATATTTTATAAATAAATAATTAATTAATTATTAAATAATTATTATCGGTACCCCTGAAATTAAATTAAACGTTCCTTTTTAGGGAGGGAAGGAAGTGGTTGGACCATATACTTCGCCTAAAATCAAAATTCCTCAAACGTTCAATAACTGATATTTGCCTCCAGAGACGACTAGAGTTGAAATAGTTAAATTTTGAAAAAATATGGTATTTTTTCTTGACCTTAGACAAAAATGGATTGGATTTCTAAAAACCTGTGGTTTTTTTAACACTACGCCGAAAGCACAGATATCCTTCGAAGCCGCTGACTTGGTTTAATATCATGGATATATAATCAATAACTACCTACTAAATAATAAGCTTTTAAAGGTCTTTTGCAACTATGTTCATTTTTTAAGATGATTGGCATAATAAAGGATTTTTGTATACTTAGTCGTTCTTAGAAATAAATTTGCCGAGCGGTTATTATAATCCATAAGACGAAGTTCGCAATACTGACTGTGGTATGATATGTATTTTAAGAACACAAATAATTTTCTAAATAGATTTCGTGTTCTAGAACTTAACATCCTATAGTGGCTGAAGATAGTACGCGAGAAATAATCATAGAAGTTAAGCCAACAGTTGGCTCAATATTTCTCATCGCTAGCCTTAAAGACTAAAAAAGTAACGGCAGTAAAAATAATCCTTACATCAAACACGTCGTTGGGAACATGATAGTTGTTTAAAAACTTCTGCAATTTCAGAATCACTAGATTGTACTAAGTACGTATTCAATTCCTCCATTAACTCTCTGGTTGTGTCATTTTATTGTTCTTTCGGATACCCGGATCTGATGCCTCCACAAAATTCTATGAATCGGAAAGGTCCAAGAAAGATCTTTCAAGCCAACAACCTAAGACCTAAAACAAAACAAAAAACACTGAAACTGTCACTCTTGCAACTAGCCTAGACTATAGTTTGTGAGAAACTTGATCAATCTGATGCTTGTGCAGTTCACCCTCAAATAATGTAAGTTTCTAGGCTAACTTGCCAAAATGCCAAGAACATTTTCAGACAGCAATGAAGGCGTCGCATCTTGTAAATACATATATGTACTTATCCCTTACAGATCACTTTTTGGGCTATAGTTTACCAACCCTTAACATCAACGAGTAAAAAACATTGTAGCACGTATACATTTCAGCTAAATTTTATATTTATGCATATTCTTTTTTCTGAGGTGTTTCAATAATACATCCAGTTCTTTGTCCCATATTCATGTACTTATCCCTTACAGATCACTTTTTGGGCTATAGTTTACCAACCCTTAACATCAACGAATAAAAAACATTGTAGCACATTTCAGCTAAATTTTATATTTATGCATATTCTTTTTTCGGAGGAGTTTCAATAATACATCCAATTCTTTGTCCCATATTCACGGGGATTCTAATAGTCAGCAACCATAGGGGAGTCATGGTGACACACTTGAAGTTTCCACACTTCATTGATGGTGGTAAATATTTTTCACACAAAAACGTGGAGTGTTATCTCTTGCAATGCCTTTTTACCGGATAATGTTCCTTTCTACATGCTAACGATATGATAATTCTGGGTTAAAATAGAGGTCGGGGTCTTGGGAGTCACATACGGCGCTACGACGATATAGACAGCTGTGAGAGACTGCATATATCTGGGCATTACAATAAAAGAATAATGCAAGTGGCAAGTGAATTTAATGGTCAAACTCGCATGAAGAGTCTTGAAACTTTTATGTTGGGCTCTATATTTGACACTACCGTTTAAAGAAATCTCGGGCCTACATTCACGTTCAAACCGTAATTCGATAGGGAATATACAGATGGAGAAAAAAGTAATCAAATAAGTGTTCTTTTAATTTAATTTTAATTTAATGTCGAGCAGTTTAGACGAATGGTCAAAAAATCCAGCGCATTATACGCAAGCTGACTCAATAGTTATGACATCCATGGTATACAGTTTTGAATTGATTAGTGTATCTATTGCGAAAATGCTAGAACTGACTACCCAAAAATTTTAAAGTTCTAATTATAGCGGTTTTATCCATAAGATCCATTACTTACATGTTTTGCCTTTCTTTATGTTTACTATCTTCAGATCCGTAGCGCAAACCATCTGAAAATGTATCGTCATCAGATTCAGATGAGTGTCTAATGGGTTCTTCACTCTTTGGCGTCATATTTTGATGGATTTCTTCCTTTGGTAATCTGATGAGGTAGCAGCTAGAAATGGAGGACACATACATATAGATTCTCAACTACCCAAAACCTTATGTAGCGAACAAAATAGCCAGATAAGAAGAAAACCTTTTTGCCCAATTTTTCTGCCAGAACCAGAAATGTTTATGGGATAAAGAGAGACGTATAGAGAATTGAATGTATTTGGTTGTGCTGGGCCAACAGTGCTCGGACTGAAGATATTGCCTAAACGTCTTTCAGAAATTTTTCACTTCATCATGGTAGGGAAACTTGAAGGCCACAACCTTAAAATATGTGCTCGGACTGAAGATATTGCCTAAACGTCTTTCAGAAATTTTTCACTTCATCATGGTAGGGAAACTTGAAGGCCACAACCTTAAAATATGTTCACTAAAATTTGGTGTGTTTATTCAACATGATTCATATCACAAAGTTATATTTTCTAAATACAGGGTGAGTCAAGCTCAACGCCTCGGGCTCTTGTGACCAAACGATACCACTTTTCGAAAAAATGACTTTGCGAGTGTATGTAGGTCGATGTGGACTACATTTTAAAAATAACGACTTCTATACAGGGTGTCTAATAAAAGCGTGACATATCAAAGTTATGTTTTTTCTTAAATGGAACACCCTGTATATTATTGCATATTTAGATTTCCGGGAGCATTTTAGTGTGACTTTATGTATCACACATGGGACTTTAAGCGAACCGTTTAGGTGCAAATCACAATTTTGGGTATAGGTAGATGTCAGAAAAAATTGAATATCGCAGCTATTACAAATCTTAGAGGACTGTGACTTTGCCGTATTACTAAGCATGAAATGTGTCAGCTTACGTTAGACGGTCGGGTTCGAATTACATTTATACTTGGAGAAATCGGTAGATCAATTAAGTAAACTCCAATCAAAGGTAACTTGATTTTTTCAAATGGGAATGCATAACCTACATACAATTGCAAAGTCGATTTTTCGAAAAGTGGTATCGTTTGGTCACAAGAGTCCGAGGCGTTGAGCTTGACTCACCCTGTATATATTTATGGGGTTTTTAGAGGTCAACGGACTGGTAAGAAAGCTTAGAGAAGCTGACCTTCCACTGTTCTCATCCTGGTAATAATCCAAAGCAAGCCCAATAAGCGTTCAATGCCGTCAAAGGCGGATGCAGTCTTTTTATGCATAATTAGTAATCCTACTTTGATCCATGAGACGTATATCGCTTTGAATCATCAATTTAATATTCGACTAACTTAGTTCGCTTGTTGGCTAATTAAATATTAATATGTAACTATAACATCTCATTGCAGTACCTAGTGTGCCTACCAGAAGTAGAGGTTCCATAATAAAATTATAACATTTTCAGTACTTATATGAACGCAAAAGGCCCACCAATAGCCGCAAAAAATTTAATTCTCACTAAGGTGTTTGGGTGTTTGTTGTAGATAAAGCTTAAATATGAAGCAATCTCATAGAGCTTGATTTTGTAGAATAATGAAGGCGAAAACGGTATTGCGTAAGCTATGCAAAATCAGAATGTGTGTGTATATTAGTTCTGTCTATACCTTTTTACGATTCAACACCTAGATACACGCATGTCAATATTGACTTGACTTTTATGAGAACATATAATTCCGAGAGGACTGAATAATGTATTGCTCTTTAAAACAGCCTCGTCTTTTGAAAATTCAGCATCAACCGGCAGATTGAGAATGTCTGCAGTAGCAAAATTAGTATTTTTTTTTTGTGTTCAAAATATCGCTACCATTTTTTGGTATCACAAATTAATTATCTTCTGGAGCACTATAATATGGAAACCTAGAAGTTGACCCATTTAGTTCAACTGTTTACTCAGCCGTGGCTTTTTATAGACTGCATCGAGGCTGGCAAGCGCAATTTAAAAAAAAAATGGAGAATCAGTTTTTGTGAATTATTTAGAGATAGTGCTTCATTGCTCTCGATAGAATCAGTAGTTTATCAGTAATTAAGGGAGAAGAATGTTATACTTGACTTTTAGCCCTTCGGCGCAAGTGCCAAGGGAGAAGAATGTTATACTTGACTTTTAGCCCTTCGGCGCAAGTGCCATTTTTCTAAATTCAAAATGTTGAACACATTGGCATTATACAGTAATGTATGAATAGTCCGAACCCCCTATAATCCGGAGTACTCTATAATCTGTACGCATCAGTTACGTAAAATAACATCCATAATTTTTTGAACACCCGCGCGAACACCCTGAAATCGGTAATCTAAACGCTCCTGTCGAAAAAATGTTGCAACGTATTATACCAGTCTCTGAAAGTCAGTTTGCGTTCTTTCTTGACCATGTTGTTTAGTTGTTTTGCGAGTTATTGGCTGTATGTATAAGCATAAGTTGAAACATGGCTACTAAACGTAACATATTTGTTCAAAGTAAGTTTGTTGTTATTTTATATGTAATAGATTTTTTGTAATATGTATCACGTATGACATAATAATTCATTTATTTGCTTAAGCAATGTACCGGATTATAAATATCATTTACTATGAATTCTATAATCCGAATACTTTGGTAAACTAAACAGTCTCTGCAAACTTTCTGTTCGGATTATTCGTACATTACTTTACTACTTTTCTGCATATTAAGGTTCATTGTCAATAAACAGTCACTGATACTTCAACTTACGCCTTACCTATTAGTTGTAGGAGTAATACATTCAGTGAATTGTCCATCAGCTATCTGTTCCCTCAAGTACATCGCGAGGTACCCTTCGATGGCTCTTGTTTCAGGCGCAGATATAGTTGAGGTACTTGAGTCAGGCGAGTCACTCTCGAGCTCATTTTTAACCATATGTTCAATTTCTAATGCATCGTTCCTACTAAAAATAATATCCTATTATAGCAACTATACACGTGTAATTTTAACTACTAAATATTGTCAGTCATAGATTCAATAAACCATCCGGCAAAGGCCAGTAACGCAATTTAAATAAGTGAACTAAAACCGGTTTTAGCGAACCAATTTGACACAAAAACAATACGGATTTCACAAACTCCGAACGAGAGCCTGTTAAAACAAATTTCACACTTTACTTCCATTTATGAAGAAAACATTGATTAACGATTAAGACCCGAAGAACGATATTAGTAATCTCCAGCAATCTGTTTGTCTGTCACCATTTTTCCCAAAGCTTAATTTCCATAACAGCGACGGCTTTAATGATTTTTGTTCAATACAATATGTTCGCTTAGATGGTTTTGAACAAGTGATCAATTTTTTAACCGACTTATTTCACAATATAGCTATTAAGGTATGGGTAAGCTCGACTTACTTGTCATCAGAATAAGCAAATTCTTCCTTTATGCTTGATGTAGATGGTAGGAAGCACTTGATTTCCGTAACTCTGGAACAACAATCCGTAAAACGTCATTTACTAACTATAAATTTCATTTTATATAGGCTATCTCAAAGAATAGACAAATGACAATGCACAGGGAGGGTTGGCAGAAAAGGTATCCAACGCCTAGTCTTATAGTTACACTACTCTGTATTTTTTGAAATAAGTTGTACTCTCACGTAGAAAACGTAGAAAAAAAGGTAACATAATTAGATGCAGCTGAATTGAGATCTAAAGTTTCAAAACATAGTTATGAGTGTTATGATATATTAAAATGGTTCATTCCATTTATAAAGGAAAGCGTAAAATAATATAATTCACGCATTCCAGAATCTGTCTTAACTACGAATAACTATATCAATAATTTCCGTCAATATATTTGTCTGTTTGTTGCATATTTCTTATTTCTTGATTTCTATAACAGCCTCGACTTTAATGCAGTTTTATCACCAGAATATGTTCGTGTAGGCTAAGTAGTCGATTTTAATTTTTAATGACCATTAGATTATAATTAATATGCTGATGTAGGTTGTGTTAAACAAACGAATAATTTTAAAATGGACTTATTTTACGACACAGCTTATTAAAGTGGCGGTAGTTGACTTACTCGTCATCAGTATACGCAAATTATTCCTTTACCCTTGCAGAAGGTGCCATAAGCCACTTATTTTTCACAATTCTGGAACAATAAATTAACTATGTGAAAACGATTGAATAATGTATCTACGTTAATCTAAGAATAGTCAAATGCAAATTCACCGAATGAGTGGGTAGTTATACTACCCTTTATAATGGCTTTAACAATTCTTCCACATAGAAGAAAGAGGAGATATGAACTGAAGCGGTAGAATTTTATTCTTTAGAATATGTTTGTCAAAGTAGATATTTTTTGAATGCACTTATTTTACGATACATCATATTAAAGTCCGGGCAGGTTGACTTACTGGTCATCAGTATATGCAAATTCGTCCTTTATCCTGGCAGCAGGTGACAAAACGCACTTATTTTCCACAACTCTGAAACAACACATTAAATATGCGAAAAACGGTATACTCATATATGTACTAAAGTTTTGTATTACCCAGATTAAGGATAGTCAAATAAAAATGCACTAAGGAAGTAAATACAGAACGCATCCAATTTACCCACTTCTACGGGATTAGATTTTTTGTAATGGAAATATGCGGATTGGTTAGTTTGAAAACTGAGGTTATAATTTAAACAATAAAGTCAAGTTGATTGACTCGGTACTTCCCACACATTACGTTGATATCAGTTTATTATTTTCCCATAGCATGAAACTATTATAGCCTCAGATCCCCTTGCATCATCGCTCGCCCCGCTCGCAAAAAAGTGGTTTATTCCACTAGGTCCTTATTTCACAGGTCAATGGACAGCCCCCCACCCCCCAACCACCCCAATTTCACTCCCACTCAAAAAAAAGTAGAAAATAATCAGAAACCTCTCAAACGTCTAAAAACGGAGTTTGAGGAATATTTGAATTTTTTTGTTTTTTGCTAATTACTCCGCCGCCCATGCAATTATTTTCAAAATTATAGCAGCACTACCTACTACAACACCACAGCATATCGCTAACCAAATTTCATCACAATCCATGCTTCGGTTACTGCGATTGCGGCTATAAGAATGCCAACAGACAGGCAGACGGACATGAGTGACGCCATAAACGCCATTTTCTACCGACGATGACATTATTACAGCGGAATTTCATTGATTATGCGAGAATGTCACTCGAAAAGTAGATGTGAACGTGATTCTTAAAATTTAGTTATACTAGTTTTCGTAATAAGTCACGCGGGTACCCATTGAAAAGTAGCCACTGCTCTAATGTTTTAAACCTTTGCTCTAGAAAATTATTGGTCAAAGATTCAACAAACCTCAGCAAGGGCTTGTCACGCAATATACGTGATCGAATAGAGAACGGAAAAACTGTCGCAGAATAGGTAACAGCTTCTGAGGATGCCATCCACTTGTGGGGGCGAAACGTCAAACAACAAAGAACGCTCACGCTAAGGTGGCGGGGCGTGTGGACGCTTATTCTATCTGACTGTCGCCATCTTTCCCAATACCTAATTTCCGTAACTGTGTCGATTTCAATGAATTAAGTTCGCTCCTATTAGATGCACCCGCGCGACCGCTGCATCTCATCCCAAAGCGGTCGTCCTTCATACATCAAGAACCGAGCAGGATATCCAAGGCTTGGAATGGGCTGCCAGGAGATGTATTTATTGGGCCTGCGGGTATTGGCCCATTCAAATCCCGCGTTAACAAACTTTCCCTAACATAACCCTTTCACAGCAGCCGCGGTACTCTGGTATTTAGGCTCTGCCTACGCGGTCTGCTCAGTTATAAAAACAAAAAAAAAATACAATAATCTTAAAGTTCGCGAATGTAGCTTTAAACAAGTAAATAATTTTTTAATCGACTTATTTTACTGTACAGCTATGGCTAAGTTGACTTACTCCTCATCAGTATAAGCAAACTCTTCCTTTATCCTTGCAGTAGGTAGCAGAAAGCACTTGTTTTCCGCAACTCTGGAACAAGCCGTTTACTATAAATTTCATTTTACGTAGATTGTCTATAGGAATAGTTAAATGACAATGCACTGGAAGGGTGGGTAGATAAGGTATTCAAATGCCTGCCCTTAGTGTTAAGTTAGGTTGAAGCGCACACTTTTCTTGTGCTCCGTTGTCTGCTTTTCAAATAATTTCAGTGCCGTTCGCAGTTCGTACGTTGTAATATAACTATTTGAAGTAGTATATGTATTATTGAAACACGAAGGAAGCTTATGGCCAAAAAACTTAATTTAGATGAGAAAATCTTGGGGTTGTGGCCAAAATTTTGAAAAAAGAGACTAGGTCACATCATCGAGGAGACTCTGGTGCTAACAGCCAAGCTTTCGGCAATACATATTGCCATCTTCAGGGCTTTCTACATAGAGGCTTTCTGTGTGTTTACACAGAAACGACCTTTACATGTTTAAATTTTAAAACCCGTAGATATTGCTAAATCCGTGACTTAAAAACACACATTTTATGATCTAGACTTTCTTAAATAAAGACCTTCTTGGTCTAACGGGTGAAAAAATGGCCGTTACTTTGTGAAATGTGGAGACAGAATGTATTATTGAATATGAACCGTTTTACGGTGGAGTATTCATGAAACTGCCCGTGTGGGGGCGGGTTAGAATATCTCCCATCGTATATCCTGCGTGTCGTAAAAGGCGACTAAAAGGAACACCGAACTACTGTCGGTATAAACAGTAACCTCTTCTCAACCAACAGCTTCGCGTGGACGAGTTAAGAAGAGTCAGGACACCTTCTTGTCCTTGGGGTGAGAAATTGCCCCTAAAGGCAGATGAACCAGTAGATACCATCTGGTCAACGGCATGAGGATGCAGAAAGCAAATGGGAAACTACTGCATTAAAGATCTTAAAGATATCCCAAGAGAAACTCGTAAAATGTGTAAATGCATTTTACGAGTTCACAACATGTCTGTTAAGATATCGTGACTATGATGATGATGATGATTTATGAAACAATTTTAGCTATATAACTTATTAGATCAAAAAATTGGAGAAAAAAATATTTGGGATTCCAAACTTTAATGAAGTTGTTATTGACAAATTTACTTCAAATAAGAAAAGAAGGATAGACTTAAACAATGTTCGAACGTTAAACGTTTAAACAATGTACACAGTAATAAAAAATCATAAAAGCCGTTGTTTTATTTTCGATCTAAATATGCTTAATGCCAAAAGATATTTTCATGTTCAAATAAAATTTCACCGTGGTTCACTAGGGGAGGGGGTAGCTAGTGGACCCCCTTCTTCAATGACCACGAGCCGCAACTGAGCATAGGAATGGTGAATTTGGCCACTTTCGCAGCACATTTTCGCAACTACGCTAAAAAAAGCTTCTGTACTAGTCCCTGTTAGTCTACAAATTGGTGGAGGTTTCTAAAGTGAAGTGTAGGTAGACATGCACGAAGAATAATAGAAGTTATAGTAGTTTAAGTTTAGTCGAGGTTAGGAAGCAAAAGAGTGGAAATCCATACGTATTTGATTCCCTGTGGTAGTTGTGACAATAATATAAAATATAGGCCTCGAACAGCTTATTCCAACATTGCAAACAACTTACGATTGGAAATACTATAGAGGAGAGTACAATATGTTGCTATATGAGAGTAATTTCTACAATATATTTACCGTTAGCAACTTTTATAACTGATCACAGTGGTTATGAGAAAGAATAAGAACTTTCTAAACTTCGACACAAGAATCCCTCTTGTTAAGATAATATCATGAAGACGTGTTAGTATTATTATAATACGAGTATCTATGATCATAAGGTTTGATTTTCGAGAAAAATGAAGATAACAAGAGCACGCTGAGATGCTTTTTTCGGCTATTGAAGTGATCACCTTTTGCATGTGAAGCAGTCCACAATATTTCCCTGTTTTATTGCCTATTACATAGGCTACTAAACAAATATAAGTTTTCTATAAATATGAAATTACTTACTCTTCATCAATAATATCCAGTTCAGACTTCACTTGAGGTAGCTGGTTCTCTTCAATCCTGAAATTTTGACAATATATCGAATAAACGTTAAATGAAACTCATCTCAGATGTCTTACTTATCTTTTGAAGAACAAAGCTCATAGCCAAATGCAAATGGTTTAGTTATCTCCATACTGAAACAAAAAAATGGAGTCAAGTTGATTGACTCAGTACTTCCCACACATTACGGTGATACCAGTTTATTATTTTCCCATAGCATAAAGATTTAGTCTGAGATCCTCTTGCAACAAAATCATCGCCAGTACCCCCCACCCAAATTGTCATATGCCGCTAGGTCTTTCCTGCACAGGTCAATGAACAGCCTATTATCAATAATACAAGCTTTTCAGTTTTACAACCCCCCGCCCCCCCAACCACCCCAATTTCACCCTCACCCAAAAAAGGTACAAAACGGTCAGGAACCCCTAAAACATCTAAAAACGAAGCTTGAGCTGTTTTCATATTTTTAGTTTTTTGGTTATTGCTACGCTGCGACTGACACGATTTCTAGCAAGAATACGCGTTTTCCATCCTCACCACAGTAATAATAATGTGTCAAAATTTCATTAGAATCAATTTAATAGTTTCCACGTTACAAAATACAAAACGATCTAAAGCAATAAATACTCGTATGTATACAGAAAATTCTAAGTCCCTTAGTTTCGGTAATAGGCAAGGCAATGTTCAGATGGACCTAAAAAGGTGATTTATGTCGCTAGGTCTTCCTTCACAGGTCAGCGGACAGCCTATTATTAATACAGCAAATTTTTCAGTTTTTCAACACCCCACCCCCCAACCACCCGAATTTCACCCCCTCCCAAAAAAACTCAGTAAATGATCAGGAACCTCTAAAACACTTAAAAACGAAGTTTGAGCTGTTTTTATATTTTCAGTTTTTTTATTGTTTCTGCACCGCCACTGGCACGATTTATAAAATCCATACGCATTTTCCATCCTCGCCACGGTAGTAATACTGTGTCAAAATTTCATTAAAATCAATTCAACAGTTTCTTCGTTACATCATATAGAACGATCTAAAGCAATACTCGTATGTTTACACCAGAAAAAATTCTAGGTCCTTTGGTTTCTGTAATAGCCAAGGCAATGTTCAGATGGATCTAAAAAGGTGATTTATGTCGCTAGATCTGCCTTCACAGGTCAGTGGACAGCCTATTATGAATACAGCAAATTTTTCAGTTTTCCAACCCCCTACCCCCCAACCACCCCAATTTCACCCCCACCCAAAAAAACTCAGAAAATGATCAGGAACTTCTAAAACACTTAAAAACGAAGTTTGAGCTGTTTTTATATTTTTATTTTTTTTATTATTTCAGCGCCGCTACTGGCACGATTTATAAAAACCATACGCATTTTCCATCCTCGACACGGTAGTAATACTGTGACAAAATTTCATTAAAATCAATTGAACAGTTTCTTCGTTACATATTATGTATACATCGGAAAAAATTCTAAGTCCTTTAGTTTCTGTAATAGGCATAAGGCAATGTTCGGATAGACCTAAAAAAGTTATTTATGTCGCTAGGTCTTCCTTCACAAGTCCGTGGGTAGTCTATTATGAATACAACAAGTTTTTCAATTTTACAACCCCCCACCCCCCAACCACCCGAATTTCACCCCCTCCCAAAAAAACTCAGTAAATGATCAGGAACCTCTAAAACACTTAAAAACGAAGTTTGAGCTGTTTTTATATTTTTATTTTTTTTTATTATTTCAGCGCCGCTACTGGCACGATTTATAAAAACCATACGCATTTTCCATCCTCGACACGGTAGTAATACTGTGACAAAATTTCATTAAAATCAATTGAACAGTTTCTTCGTTACATATTATGTATACATCGGAAAAAATTCTAAGTCCTTTAGTTTCTGTAATAGGCATAAGGCAATGTTCGGATAGACCTAAAAAAGTTATTTATGTCGCTAGGTCTTCCTTCACAAGTCCGTGGGTAGTCTATTATGAATACAACAAGTTTTTCAATTTTACAACCCCCCACCCCCCAACCACCCGAATTTCACCCCCTCCCAAAAAAACTCAGTAAATGATCAGGAACCTCTAAAACACTTAAAAACGAAGTTTGAGCTGTTTTTATATTTTTAGTTTTTTTATTGTTTCTGCACCGCCACTGGCACGATTTATAAAATCCATACGCATTTTCCATCCTCGCCACGGTAGTAATACTGTGTCAAAATTTCATTAAAATCAATTCAACAGTTTCTTCGTTACATAATATAGAACGATCTAAAGCAATACTCGTATGTTTACACCAGAAAAAATTCTAAGTCCTTTGGTTTCTGTAATAGCCAAGGCAATGTTCAGATGGATCTAAAAAGGTGATTTATGTCGCTAGATCTGCCTTCACAGGTCAGTGGACAGCCTATTATGAATACAGCAAATTTTTCAGTTTTCCAACCCCCTACCCCCCAACCACCCCAATTTCACCCCCACCCAAAAAAACTCAGAAAATGATCAGGAACTTCTAAAACACTTAAAAACGAAGTTTGAGCTGTTTTTATATTTTTATTTTTTTTATTATTTCAGCCCCGCTACTGGCACGATTTATAAAAACCATACGCATTTTCCATCCTCGACACGGTAGTAATACTGTGTCAAAATTTCATTAAAATCAATTGAACAGTTTCTTCGTTACATATTATGTATACATCGGAAAAAATTCTAAGTCCTTTAGTTTCTGTAATAGGCATAAGGCAATGTTCGGATAGACCTAAAAAAGTTATTTATGTCGCTAGGTCTTCCTTCACAAGTCCGTGGGTAGTCTATTATGAATACAACACGTTTTTCAATTTTACAACCCCCCAACCCCCAACCACCCCAATTTCCACCCCCATCCAAAAAAAGTAGAAAATGATCCGGAACACCTAAAACGCCTAAAAACGAAGTTTGGGGAATATTTGAAATTTTTCGTTTTTTGCTAATTACTCCGCCGCCAATGCACCGATTTTCAAAATTATAAGAACATTACCTACTACGACCCCCCAGCATATCGCTGCCCAAATTTCATCACAATCCATGCAGCGGTTACTGAGATTACGAGGACACAAAAACGCGTACAGACAGACCGACAGACAGACCGACAGACCGACAGACCGACAGACAGACCGACGGAAATGAGTGACATGGATTTTCGTTATGTAGACATCATGAAACGCCCAAAAAGTGTATTATCTCAAAATCGAAAATTTTCGCGATCACAATACTCCCCTCACCTATCGGTGTGGGAAGTAAAAGATAACAAAAACATCACCATGCCATTGTATCTGACTTGAAAGGTTATAATTATTAACGGAACATCCACCATATGAATAAAGAATTCATTCATATGAATAATGAATTGATCAATTTTGAAAATGATTTTTTTGGTCATTCAATGTGAAAACTATTCGCAATCAGTGGAAACAAACATACAATTTGTTCAGGTCAATGGGAAACATTCAACTTGAATTGCCTCTACATTCTGCCGTCAGACACCAAGAAGAAAATTCTTCAAAAATATTTTTTAAGAGAAAATAGGTGATGATCGTTCATAGTTTAACAAGATGGTGACGTATTTGTCGCCCCTAGGCCTTTCTTTCGCAGGTCAGTGGACAGACTACTATGAGTACAAAAAATGTTTCAGTTTTACACCCCCCAACCCAACCACCCTAATTTCTCACCCACTTAAAAAAGTAGAAAATGATCAGGAATCCCTTAAACGCATAACAACGAACTTTGAGCTGTTTTTATATTTTTAGTTTTTTGATTATAGTGCACCGCCACTGACACAATTTCTAAAAACCGTACGTTTTTTCATCATTGTCACGGTAGTAATACTGTGTCAAAACTTCATTAAAATCAATTCTATAATCTCTAAAATACAAAAAACAGAACAATCTAAATCAATACGCATGTATATATGTTACGACCAATACCGGAATTCGGGCAATGCCCAAAAAAAATACGCAGAACTAATTTTGAGCAAGGAATATTTCCCAAACCCGAAATATGAATTTTATACGGCTATTGAGCATTACCAAATAAGCAGAACTAGTTTTGCGCATCTTGAAAAACACAGAACTAGTTTTGCGCAACTTGAAATGCACAGGACTAGTTTTGTGTATTTTCTGAATGACCATAGCACAAATTCTGCTTCTGCTTCTTGCATTTAATCAGCGCCAGCCACGGACTCAAATAAATATAAAGTTGGAGAAGTTTATGTATATTTTAATGAATACCAACAAATAATAAATCGCCAACTGAGGCTGGTTTAAATTTTTTTTGATTGTGTGAGCATCAAATGGGCTTGTGCTTCCAAATCTCTTTTTGCGTTTTCACGATTCGTACTTATATTGCAGGAACGTGAGCAAAGAAACCTAACCTAACCTAAACGATAGGTTTTTGCTGGTTTTTGACACACAATGCATAACGAATGTTCACTTTGGTTGTCATTCCGTACCACAGAACTAGTTCTGTGCATTTCAAGTTGCGCAAAACTAGTTCTGCCTATTTGGTAATGCTCAATAGCCGTATAAAATTAATATTTCGGGTTTGGGAGATATTCCTTGCTCAAAACTAGTTCTGCGTATTTTTTCGGGCATTGCCCGAATTCGGCTATTGAGTGTAACATATACATCAGAAAATTTTAAGTCCTTTGGTTTCTATAATAGACAAGGAAGCGTTCGGAGGGAACTATAATGTTGCTAAGCCTTTCTTTCACAGGTCAATGTCGTTATTCCTATTATGAATACAACAATTTTTTCGTTATACAACCCCCTACCCCCCAACCACCCCAATTTCACCCCCCACCAAAAAAAGTAGAAAATGATCAGGAACCCCTGAATCGCCTAAAAACGAAGTTTGAGGAATATCTGATTTTTTTTTTGCTAATTACTCCATCGCCTATGCACCGATTTCCAAAATTATAATAGCATTACCTACTACGATCCCGCGGCATATCGCTGTTAATATCACTTAGAAATGAACCCTAGTGGTTCCTTCGAAGACAATGTTTACAAGATTAACTAGCACTTATAGGATGGGATTGAAACAGAGACTGTCTTCTTCTTCTGTCTGCTGATTGCTAGAATAGGCTCAATGATAAAGCACCTTAAAGAATCAAAAACATGAAGACAAAGGTTAAGTCAAATATACTAACTGTTTTTCATCAGGACCAGCTTCTACTGATCTTGGCACTATGGCAAGAACGTCTACTTCTGACTGTGACTCATCTGAACTTGATATTACTGCCTGTTCTTCGTCTGGGCTATTATTAGAATTGGCGCTGACTGAGGACTCTGGACTACGATATAAAAGATGAAATTAAACCTTGAGCTACGAATTGCGTCAAGTGTGATACTTTTTTTTTTAATAATTTTTATGAGATTACCACATCACCTGAAACTTCTTGCAGAATCAAAAGCAGAATGAACAGGTATTGGAACTGCATCAAATTTTATATGCCTATATCCATCTGGCGCATCCACAAAATCGCTCTCTCGAAAATGATTTGAACACAGATCAACATATTTTGGAAATGGGTGGTCTTCCTCAAACCCCAGAAGGGATATCCAAAGAGATCTTCTTGGATCCTTTTTAGGCATACTAAAAGTAAAACAATGGCTTTACTGTGCATACCTAACTTAAATTCCTGCCACTAGCATTAATTAATAGATATATATATATATATATATATATATATAAGTATCACTTCCCTCCGATACTTTTCCTGGCAGTTTTAAGTAAGATACATAGATTCGCTTGGATGGTGTTTGTAAATTCAGGAAGATCAAGTGAAAATAAATATGTCGAATATTCTTTATCGTCGCGCGTCGGTGAGGAAACTATAATATTTTTCCAGCTCTTTTTCACGCATCTTCAACTCGGCAACAGTGATTTAACAAAATAATGTCAACAAATTAAAAGAGACTGAAATAATGCAAAATGACAGACAAATTGCAGCAACAACGAATGAACTAGTCAATTGGCCTCAAAGCAAATTCATACCTATTTTGTGGCAAATGCCATATAAATAACTAGGAAGGACATTTTCGAAAAAGTCCGCCGATATTAGCTTGATTTCCTTTGGAGGTTGTTTTGGGCGGCTTCGTACAGTGCTTTTATTTGTGAAGGTTTTACGATGTTACTGAAAAATTGTTGTTTGATAATTTAAATACTAATTTATGTCATTATTATTTGTATACGAAACCATTTCATACCAATGAACTTGTTGGTAAGGTTGATAGCTTCAATAGTTCAGCCACAAAATAGATACACCGTGCAACCTGATCCAAACAAAAAAAATAAATAGGGCACAAACAGTATAAATATCCTGATGAACTGGAATATTACTTAAATGTGAATTTATTACTGCATTATTCTGCAATACTTTGCAAATTTTTATTAGTCACTCATAATGGAGTTCCCTCTATCTTAGATCTCCTGTATATGTATTTAACCATCCAGGTTGTAGGCTCTCGTCTAACCGTCTACCACTATAGGGATCTGATAAATGAATATATGTACCAGATGCTACATATACATAATAATTATGATACATATTATACCATAGTATGCCGTTGTTTATATGTAAGCATACTTTATTTTAAGCATCATTCTGCATGACACTCACCCTGTAAGTACTCGCCTATGTTTACGAAAAATTTGGTACCATGTGTTTAGTTTTTATGGCACTTAATAAAGATAGGACCTAGAGTCTATAAAGGGTCTTTGTGTTATGCTATAATCTTTTGCCTGTGAGAAAAATACGCAAAAGTGAAAACACACAGTCCACGGCTAACTAACGTAACGCGTGGTGCTTCGGTTGTTGTGAGTGAAATTAATTTGAGGGTGAGTTTTTCACTGAGTATATTTCTGCATTTATCCGTATATCATTGCATGCATGTTTTAACCATTTCTTTGAAGCTATAACTGACTGAAATATAGAGATACAAGGTAGCTAACGAGAATCTCTGCGGGGGACCCCCTAATATTGCCTGGCTTACTGTCTCAACTTCCTAATATGACCTGGGATAAAGTTGAAAGTTAGGTAATCATGAGATTACTGGGAGCAGGGTGGAGGTTACTTATGTAACATTCGAAATACCTCACCCTCTCCGAAGTACTCAGTAGAAGTAGCGTACCTGTCTAACTCCAGCCCACTACCTTAATTAACTTGGAGGACTCCCTAATATGACCTAGGGTACTCTTTAACTCCCTAATATGAGCTAGGGAATTGTTTAACTCCCTAATATGACCTGGGATTTAGTAACAGTTAGGTATGATCATGGAATTGCTGGTGAGCACGATAGAGGTTACTCAACACCTCATCGTCTCTGCAGTAATCATTATCATTAGCGTATCTGTCTGGCTCCAGCTCAATTAATGAATTAAGGACCCCCTAATATGACCTGGGATAAAGTTGAAACAGTTGGGTACAATCACATGATTCCTGAGGAGCACGGTTGAGGTGGTTAATAATATAAACACCTCATCCTCTCCGCAGTAATCACTAGCTGGCGTACTTGTCCGGCCTGGGAACAAGATATATTAGACAATTCGTGAGAGTAGGATGCTGTCCGCCCATTGCACTCATGGATCCATATCTTGGAAGTCTTCCATGCGGTAGGAAGCTACCGTTCTCCTTTATATGGGAGGTGGATTGCACTAATTCTACCTGTGTCAGTTGTAAGGCATGTTTCCAGGTCAAAGTCTTCACTTATTTATAGAGGTGCGTTTGATTGTATTGTTAATAATATATTATCGTGGGTTACAAAGATTATCAATCAACAACGAGGTTTCTAGAAAAGAAAATCTACTTCAACAAATTTATTTTTATATCAAAGTTTTATTGTTCAGGCATTTAACAATAGACTAGAAGTAGACACAAATTATTAATTGCATCAAAATTTGGGGCACTAGGAATTGATTGGTCTGTAATTAGTTGGATAAGTAGGCTTTCTATTAGGCAAGGCACTGCAATGCCTTGCCTAACAGAAAGTTTTTAATTCTGAATTTTAAAATGTACAGTGGAAGATTTCTAAATGGTACAGGAACCTTGTTTCAAATCTTTTTAACAGAATGTTTAACATTTTTTGTACCTAAGTGTGCCTGGTTCTATCAAGTATGGGGTTACACTTATTTCGGGTGTAATGATTATGTTCAGGAACGGAATCTGCAAACAGATCAAAATTTTTCCTTACAAAAATAATGGACTACAGAATATACGAGCTAACTGCAGTTAGTATCTTGTCGATGAAAATGTGCTTAAGGCTCCAGCACCTTCTGGGTTTCCCCAAAAAATCATTACGTGGGTAATCCTGGAGTGCATATAGGCATAGTATGCTGTTAAGACAGTTTGCGTTGATCTCGTGGACAACATCCCAAGGGCATAACTATACTTGGCCAATGATGTAGCAACCTCTTCTGTGTGTACCTTCCAATCAAGACGTTGGTCCAGGTTCACCTCCAGAAATGATAATGCTCTTTCAATTGTAATTTCTGTTCTTTCATTCATGCTAAAAGCAATCAGTTGTGTTTTGCTAACGTTCAATAAATATTGTTATCGGAAAACCAATCATCAAGGATACCAAGAGTAATCGCGATATGTTCCTTGCAATTACCTAACATTTCTTCACTGAAAATTACAGAAGTATCATCTGCATACATAATGGAATGTAATGTGTTCTAGAACCTCGTTTGTATAGACAATGTAAAGAAGAGGGCCTAGAATAGACCACCCTTTTTTACCTATTTTTTTATTGATTTTAACGTAACTCCTCATCATATTCTACTGTGCACATAAAATTCCAATTTTTGACACAAGATAACATGGTCAACACTATCAAAGGCTTTGGACAGGTCAAGACACAGAGCTAAGGTTTCTCTGTTCTCATTTCGACATTCCGATAGTAGTTTTTTTATTATAGAGGGTTTAGGAAATCGGCATGATCGCCAGGTAGAAGCACTCCCACACCCTGAAGTGTGAGAGAGAATCTACCCGCTCCGACGTTGCAACAGCTTAAGTCCTCTGATGTCATGTCCAACGGACGCGGTTGCGTCCACCCGACATACCACCACGGCCCGACCGGTTAAAACCCATTTCCTCTCTCCTTACCTCCTCTATCTCCACCTTTACCGGGCATCATCGTGAACGATATTCTTCGCAGCGCAAGATGAAGTATTTTCTATTCCGAGTGTCTGCGTTCTTCTGACTTTCGCATTCAAGATGTTTTGTATCATCTTATGTACGATCTTACATCGTACCTCGCTCGATAACATGACGGGCACCATATTTTCAGGGGTGAGATCCTCAGACAAGTTTGCTCTCGCTGCCTGTCTGTAATGGGATCATCTACCGCAGTCAAACATTGTATGCTCCGCTGTGTCCGACACATGGCAGTGATGACACATGTCGTCAACTGCTCTACCAATTCGATGTCTATATACCCAGAAAGTGCCGTGGCCTGATAACGCCTGAGTGAGGAAGTAGCACGTTGTCCTGTGCTTGCACTCCACCCACTCCCTTATGGACGGTATCAGCCTCTTTGTCCATTGCGCCACCTCCGGTGTATCTGCCCCTAGATGCTGCCATTTTTTTAGCGTGCTGAGTCTCGCAGTTGGGAGATCTTCTTTACCTCTATGCATGCGTGCTCTTTCCTCCACTAAAAGGTAGAGAGGCGGTGGTGCCGTTATGACCATATGACCTGTAGAGCTCTGGTCGATGCGGTGCGGTATACGTTGGCTACCCTTAGCAGAGCCTTCCTCTGCAGAGTATCCAGCGTCTGCTGATGTTTTTTCATCTTCATGGCTTTTTGCTACAGTGGAGCTCCATAAAGCACCAAGGACTGAGCTACTGCACACAGGAGTGTTCTTTTCCTGCTACTAGGTCCACCGACATGTTTGGCATGAGCCGGGGAAAAATTGCCACCTTCTTTGCCGATTTTGCTGTCACTCTTTTGAGATGCTCTCCAAAAGTCTTCTCGTTGACCAGCGTGATGCCTAGGTACACAATGGACTTTTTTGTTCAAGCCGCTGTCATCTGATCTGAAAAGCTACGCTACCTCTCTTGGCTCTTGAATCACGCAGAATAATCACCTTCAATTTCTCTGGGGCCAGCTCCAAGTCGTGGTTTCTTATCCAGCTATCTATAGCCAGAAGAGCCTTGTTTGTCACGTGTTTGAGTATCACCTCATCATGTGCAACTGATACAAGAGTGAGGTCATCTGCATACGCTACTGCTTTTGTATTTCCGGTTAGATGGAGTCAAGGACTCCATCGTATAGGATGTTTCATAAGAGAGGCCCCAGTGCGGAGCCTTGTGGTACTCAGGTCGTCATACTGAGCTTTTCCCGCAATGCTGACCACCCCGGAGTCAAGGTAGCTGCTAACTAGATTTCGCAGGTATCTAGGCACGCCACGTCTCCTCAGTTCTTCTATAATCTTACTCCAAGAGGCTGAACTGAACGCATTTCGTGCGTCAAGCGTTACCAATGCGCACCATTTCAGCTTGGTCGTGTCTGCGATACCAGTTACCGGCTCTGAGGCATCAATGGTTGACTTTCCAGTCCGGAAACCAAACTGGTATGGCGATAGCCCTCCCGCTTTCTCTATCTCCCGATTCAGCCTCCGTCGGATCATGATTTCAAAGAGCTTCCCAACCGTGTCCAGTAAGCAGATGGGCCTATACGATAATACGAGCTCAGGGGGTTTCCCGCTCTTGCTGAATAGCACCACGAACGCCTTCTTCCATTCCTTTAGGAATTTTTGTTGCCTCAAGAGTCTGATGAAAAGCACTAATAGCAGATCTGGCATCGAAAGGGCTAAGTCTTTGACTACTTCAAGAGGTATCCTGTCAGGTCTCGGAGCTTTCCCTGATTTAAGTTTGCCAACTGCCTCCTCTAGTTCTTCCAAACTGAAGAGTTCTACATCGTCGGCTACGTCTTCCTTCGCCCATGTGTCGGAGACTGTTGGAAACAGGTCCCTGAGTACGTCCACCTTCCTTTCTGCGCTCAAGAGACTTATTTGTGAACTTAGTGTCAGTTTTTTGCTAACCATTTTGTATGCTGTGCCCCATATGTCGTTTTCTGGCTCCGTTGCACTAGTCTTTCCACAGCTTTTTCTTTGCAATATACATGAGTGATTTCAGATATTTGTTTTTAACCGTGTACATCTGATATGCTTTTTTCACCTCCTCGGAACTGCGTTGGTTTCTCTGCGCACGTGACATCACGCGTCGAGCTGTGATGCATTCCGCTCTGGGAGCTTCAATGTCGTCATTCCACCTGCACCGTAGTATAATTGGCGATCCCCAGTCGACAGCTTTTGCATTCAAGTCGGCCAATACTATGACTTTCCGTCCCGCTGTCGCTACGTCGCTAGAGTTTGGGGAAAAGTAACAGCAGTAGATCTTCATTTTTCCGAGACTTCTGCGCAGATAACCATTTTTCTTATCCACAGAGTTTATTTACATGCTTTTGTTGTGGAGGTAAGCAGCAACGTCCATATTTAGATCGGTCTATCAATTTGGCGAATGGGAGTTTCCGGTTTGGCTCCGATACTAAGAGCAGATCAATGTTGGCTTCTTTTAACTGCGGATAAGCCATGGCATGTGCAGCCCTGTTTAAATTAGGACATAGGACATATCGGACAGAAGGCCGAGTTTTTGCATCCCTCTAACCGCAGTTTAGGCATAAATTCTGCCTGTTTTCACCCTTACACATTTTGGTCATATGACCTGAGACGCCCCAGCATTTCTTTCAACTCTTTCCTGGACCGTGCACCTCACGATCCCCAGCTTAAAACGCCCCTTGCTCGTTATTTCGCCGGCAAGTCTACTTGGTGCGAGCTGTATCTGGGCATGAATGCAAAAGGTAATATTTATCAGTTCTAGGACATCAGATGAAGCACTACTTCCTGTGTTATGCAAAATGCTATTTTTTTGATTGGTGGTATTTCCAGTAACATTTTTTATGAATGACCAGGTTGCTTAAACTTTATTATCCGAGTTCAATATACAATTATCATTCGCTAAGTATTTGGCATTCCTAATAACGCTTTTTAAAACACTTGCATATGCCTTATAATATAGTACACTAACTACGCCTCTTAACATTTTCCATATCCAAAACACTACACTGGGAAGATACTAAATACACTGAACTTGCCATAGAAATGAAAAGACTCTGGAAACAGAACAAAGTCACTATTGTCTCCCTAATTATGTTGATCTCAGTCCTCACACCAAACACATTTACACCACACCTACAGCAGTTATGCCTGGATAAAAGTTACACAAGGTATTCCAAAAATCTGTAATCCTGAAGACCTGTAATACTGTATGATCCTTTCTAAATTCAGATCAACAATAGTTCTGGTGTTGACTTGGCACAGCTCATCAACATTTGTTGCTACCACAGACATGCGAGAGAAACTTTCAATAACAGAATAATAATAAACATGTTTCTTATTCTTATTAGGGCAAAATTTAGGTACAGGCTATTCTTACTTTGAACTCTATACCTATAAGGCTGTACTTAAACTGCCGTTCAACGGCAGCCTACTAAAATGCTGTTAACAGATGTGACGTCATTGAAGTGACCTATTTGACGGCTTTGTATTCGATTCGCTATACTTAAACTGCCGTTCAACGGCAGCCTACTGGAATGCCGTTGACCATGGCCATCTCTACTCACTAGGCCGGAGCATTGAAATTTGGCAACGTTGGAGATCAGGCCGTGTTTTCATTTGTTGTTATGTCATGTGTATTCTTCCAGGTCCAGAAAATATGGTTGGAAGGTGATTATTAATTTGTTTCTAATTATTTACCTGCACAAACGAAGCTATAAAGATAACAAGATGCCTGCAAAGCGTGTAGTACCAGGTTGCAGCCCAGTAGAGGACTACCAAACCATGGCCCAACATCACCTTATTCCAGATTAAAAAGAACGTTGCAAGGTGATTTTGAATGGGTTTCTACTTATTTACCTGCACAAATGAAACTATAAAGATAAAAAGATGCCTGCAAAGCGTGTAGTACCAGGTTGCAGCCCAGTAGAGGCATGAGTAGAGGACTACCAAACCATGGCCCAACATAACCTTATTCCAGATTAAAAAGAAAGTTGCAAGGTGATTTTGAATGGGTTTCTACTTATTTACCTGCACAAATGAAACTATAAAGATAAAAAGATGCCTGCAAAGTGTGTAGTACCAGGTTGCACTAGCAATTGTGCGTCCGATAAGGGACATAAACAGAAGTGAGTGAAAGGTATTCCTCGGAAGGGCTGGTTATATTTATAAGGATAAAGACAGCAATTGACAAACATTTCAAAGGATAAGACCTATTTTAAAGCACAATGTGGTACCTATAATGTTTTCTGGACCTCCCAAATATCACAGAAAAATACAATTAATAGAACTCATCTGGGCATGGCCTGGGGCATACCTACGAAAGCATTTGATAGTGAAAGGGAAATCAAGACCAGCAAGAATGGCTTCACAGTGACCTAATAGTGAATTTTTCTAGCTCAAGTGATAATTTACAGAGTAAATTGAGTGTTCATTTAAGTGGAAATGGAAGTGGCGGCAGGAAACAGGTTGCGTTTATTTTTATTTTGTAGTGTCTGACTGTGATGAAACAGACATCAGATGTAAGTGGTATTAGTAGTAGTAGTTCTAAAAAGTATTTTTCTTAATTCATTAACCGAGATGAACTCTAATACATATAAAATGTAATAATTATTCTGAAACTATAGGGGCACTATTTGACAGCTAAGCCACGTTGCCACATCTAAGGCTCCGGCCTAGTGTAGAGTCGGCCATGCGTTGACACATATGACGTCATTGAAGTGACGCACATGACGGCTTTGTATTCGCTGTTAAATTGCCGTCAAACGGTAGCCCAGTGAAATGCCGTTAATTTCCCCTTTCCAAAAGCTTACCATTATGCTGCCGATGCCCATTGAAGTTTCTCTTATCCTCGATTAAATATAAAATCTGGTGTTTGGTTTCAGACATTTATTGGAAACTATGCATAGGTAAATAAAACATGCTACAAATAGCATTCTCTGCAAAACCACAGTTTCGGTGTAGGTCGCCTGGACAACCCTGCACAACGAATATGTCTCCATAGAAGGCATCCACTGCAACGAAGTGTTCCATCATTTTTCTCTGTATCTTTTCCGCACATACATCAAGTCTAACGTTGACGAAATCGCTTTTGCTCAACTAAGTTAACAATTTTTTCAAAGGCCTTGTCTGTGCAAAAAACTCTGGAAGTAGGAATTTACAGTGTTAGTTATTCGTTTAGTAAATATAAGGTATCGCTGGACTTACCTTATCATATAGATATCAACAGCCTCTTCAATTCAGCATGTGATATATCTTCAGGAGGCGTTCTTAGTACGTGCATCTCGTTTCCAAAATGTAGTCTACATATTTTTGCCAAGTTCGTCAATCGCTTTCTTTGCATCAGCAAATGAGCTGAACCTGTCGCCAACTTTCAGTATCAGCGCCATGTATTTCAACACCCAACCTACATATGTATCTTTAATAATAATTTAACAAACAGAAAGTAATCTAAAAACTCACTCCAATCTACGCCAATAATATCCAGGATCCTACCTTATTTGATATTGTATTCAGCAAAAATTGTCACAATTATAAAGTAAGTAAAGCAAGAAAACAATACAACCAATAGCGGCATTTTAGTAGGCTGCTGTTAAACGGCAGCTTAAGTACAGCGTACCTTAATACCGACTCGCACTAGATCTTTATGTTACAAGTCAATGGATAGCCTATTATGAATACAACACATTTTTCAGTTTTACAACCCCACCTCCCAACCATCCCAATTTAACCCCCACCCAAAAAAAAGTAGGAAGTGATGAGGGACCCCTAAAACGCCTAAAACGAAGTTTGAGCTGTTTCTATATTTTTAGTTTTTTGATTAATGCTGCGCCGCCGCGGAGATGATTTCTAAGAACCATACGCCTGTTCCATCCTCACTACGGTATAAAAATGTCATTGAAGTCAATTAAATAGTTTCCACGTTACACGATACAGAATGATCTAAAGCTATCCCTGTATGTATACATCAGAAAATTCAAAGTCCCTTGGTTTCTGTAATAAGCAAAGCAATGTGCAGAAATTCGGATGGACCCTCAAAAGTGTCTTATGCCGCTAGGTGTTTCTTTCACAGGTTGCCTACCGCTCGTACTGGAAACTTCAGCTGCTGGGTTATTTCCATCATAACCGCACGTTAAACAATATACTATTATTATTGAGATTAAAATTAATATAGGTACATACATTAAAATATTTACGCCTTATTTTTTTTTTCATTGTCCTGTATTGACCAAATATTTGAATGAATCATTTGATTGACTTAAAGGTAATTAAATGTTTTATTTGCAGTTTTGACAACCAATTCATTCACAAAGGATAAAAAGTATGGAATCCACATAATAGCATAAAAAAAACGTCGCACCTAATTAGTGTTGATCTGAATCTAAACCCGAAAATATCCACCACAGAGAAGCGACACAGCAGGGTCTGATTTTCATAGCGCATGCGCGGGGTTATTGTGGACAAATGTCAAACTCCACGATACACTGAAAGAAAAAGTTAAATTTCCTGAAAGTATGTGTTATGAAGTGTTATTTTTTTTTTCAGTTTAATATTATGGATACGCAATAGATATACATCACAACTCATAATAAATTCTTATAAAATTTATTATTTTTTCCGTGTAAAAAATTATTAAATTGACGAACATATTTTTCTCAGTGTAATATCACAGCATAGTAAACAACCAGCACAATAACTCAGGTTGGCGGAAATTACACGCGCGTCCCCACTTTTGGATAATTTTTTTGTGGGGATGCTAACGATACTTCGATACTTGTACTTCTGGACTAATATCGAGTATTTTTATCTTAGATACTTTTTGAGCGATTCCAAGCTGGTATCTGTACTTTTGTAGGGGTATCGGTATCGAAAATAATTATATAATTATTGAGGGGCGTAATCAATTGCACAAAATTCTCTATACGAACCAAACACGCCTATTTGGCTAAAAAAATATCGAGTTGGTACCGTCTGATAGCTCAGAGATATTGTGCTGGTTGTTTACTATGCTGTGGTAATATTGTGGATGCGAGTCAGTTCACGCCGATTCAAGGTTACTAATAATGACCCGCCGAACATCAAAGGTGCCGACAGGTTTTGTCTCTTCTCTGTGATGGGGATGGGTATTCTCGGATCTGAACCATCTGTCACCCGTCGACCCGTCAGTCAGTGCTGTCACCCATACCCCATGCTGCAACAGAGAAAAACAATGCTGCAACAGAGAAAAACAATGCTGCAACTGCAACCCAAAATGATGGCGGTTGGGAATAGAATAAAAATAACACGGAATTGATCTTTAAACCATATAACCATAGCTATTTTGTATTTGGTCGTTATAACCATAATGTATACCTCGATTTGAGCTTAACTATTTCTCAACATTTTTCCTTACCGATGGAACGTTAAGCCTTGGGATTCTGGCTTATTACGGCTATATATTTTACATACATAACAATACCGCACCATATTTAACAGCTATCAAACATGCACCAAAGTCACAACACAAAATATCGCACAACAGGAGCCCAAACACCAATGATAAATAATAAACAATAATGGTGCACTGCCGTCCATAAAAATAAAAATAAATGCTTGAAAGTGAAGGACAGAAACGAATGAGGATTGCTGGGGAAAAATGCAAAAATGGCCGTCGCGTTAGACAGTTGGGGTGGGCGATAATTATCGATGTTTGGAAAACATCGATATTTCACGTTCAATGATCGATGTTTCTACCATCGGTGTTGTTAACTTGAACCATCGGTGAAAACATGGATGTTTTGAAAAATTTGCATCGATGTTTTGCTAAAAATTTCAATTACAATTTGAAAATATACAAAAAATTAAACTTAATGACTCTAAAATTTTCTGGTCTTCGGTTTTGCCGCATGATTTAAAATACCAATCGAACGCGCTTTGGGTTCCTTTGTAGAGATGTGCATTCTACTTCCTTTCAGTGAACTAGCTCACTGCTGAACTGAACTACTATTCTGTACGAGAACAACACCGACGCAATGGTGTAATGGTGACCGATTGACGTCAATAAGCATTTATGGGAGGGGGTCAATCACAAAAGCTACTAGATTTGGCCGATTGATAAAGCTGTGATAAAGCCACGGCTCACGTCCTCACAATGTAGTTAAATTGTTTTCTATGTCATTGTTTTTTGTTTGTCCTATTTTAAGTAGATTTGAGATGGATATTTGACATTGATTGATTTTAGATGAAATTCAAATTCACTAAAGCTGCAAAACAATTTGAAAAAGGAAATAGACAATCAAAACCGAACTGAAAGCAAGTTAGCTCCATCGATCGGACAAATTTTAAAGCGTGTGGTTATAGTCTGATTAGGAGCATTTAGTAACTAAATACAACAGGTACAACCAGCATAGTTGGGGACTAACACGGATAGATGTCAGGGACCGATTCGCACAAATGTTTACATTAAGTTTTTATATTGTGTGCATTTGTTCTTTATTAAAAGAAAGTATGTTGTTAATTCTATTTTTTAATCTTTGTTTAAATTAATAAATTTGTTAGTTAGCTAGTTTCTGGACTTATTATTTCGTGTTTACTATGTTGTTTTTTGAAATTTGAAATGATAGTAAAATACATATATCTATGATTATTTATTTCTAACATTAAAATTGAAGAACATCAATACCCGAATATCGATGTTTTTGCGATATTCAAACATCGCTGTTTTGAATACGATATATCGTAGTTATCGATGGCAGACCGTCGATGTCGATATCGATGTCCAACATCGATGTTTTCTTTCGATGTCCCATCCCTATTAGACAGATGTCGACCAGTGGCGTATCCTGAAAAATTGGCTGACATATGAATCGATTCAGCCTTCGATTTTGAGTCGATCCACATAAGTTTCAGCGTCCGTAGGCGTCAAATAAAAAAGTCATTAATGTCTAAGTTTGCTCCTCGATCCGGCATGCTCCACCTACAGTCTGCGTGGACATAAAAAATAAAATAAATATCAAATTACAGCAAACATAGATATAACGCCTTTATTTGTTCAAGTTTTTTCTTCCCACGTGGAGTAAAAATAGAGTTTTAATTCCATTTCAAACGTGACTGGAGATGTTTCCGAGGGGACTGCTTCGGATGAAAAGTGCACGCGCAGTATGATAATCAATGTCGTGCAGCAGTTTAGATACTCCCGAGCCGTGTGCTCGAGCCCTGGCGGTTCTGTTGGGCTTTAAATATATACCCACGAATTGCGGCGTGATTCTTTTTTTAATGTACATACGACTGTCTAATATAACTAAAAAGATTACGGATGAAGCATTTTTCACTGAAATAAAAAAACTCCATACATTTTGACCATGTTGCTGATATTGCTAAAACGGCATCCCAGAAGCTTGGAGTTTTGTTCCGCTATAGAAAGCTATATACACCAAAGCAAATACTACTATTGTCAGTGTGTTAGTGTTACAAAAGGCACAGCTGCGGCACACGGTCAACTGTTTCAGGTCGTAGATGAAAATTAATATGGTTTTGGTTAGTTGAGGTATCCACGAAATTATTCTACAAAGTCACGCTAAATATAGTCTCTTTACAGCACAAAGCCTTCCCAGAGGTTTTGTCTATCGTCCACCTCTCTAGTGTAGTCATTGACCAATTCGACCATCGACTTTTAATAATCGAAGCTGCATATCGAATAAGTATTCGCCCTCGCCCGTTTGCCTGTCAAACTGTCAAACGTCAAAATTTGCAACTGACGCAACTGTTACAAAAAAGATGGCGGAATTTGAGAGAACGGAGAACGCTTCTGTCGAAAGTATGCGGAAAAAATCTGAAAGCGAAAATAAACCCTCTTTAAATCAGGATGAAGACAGTGAAAGTGCAGAAGAACAACCACTGGATATTGGGGAACACTATTTGGTGCGGAGATCCGACGATTCGTGGCGTAAGTTAGTTTTATAAAGTCCCTAACCTAACAAATATTTGTTTTTATTTATGTTTTAAATTTTCAGACCCTGCTGAGATAATACAATCCAGATACAACGATCTAGAACGCCAGTATGAGTATTACGTTCATTACGAAGGATACAACAGACGACTGGACGAATGGGTATGGCATGAAAAGCTTTATGATATGATATTTTATTAAAGGTTCAATTACAGGTACCAAGAGGAAGAATCATGTCTTCTCGATTCAATATGACTGAAAGTGGGCAAAAGGGAGCAGTAGATATGAAAGTTTGGAAAGACAGACCTGTTATCACAGATTTACTTGGAGATAATTCAGACAGAAAGATCACTAGGAATCAAAAAAGGAGACATGATGAGATTAATCACATACAAAAAACGTAAATAATTTTTCATAAAAACGAGTTATTAATGGCTTTAACATAAATAATTTTTCATAAAAACGACCTATTAATGGCTTTATATGAATCATAGTGAAGCACAAGATTTCATAAATGAGGGGTGAACTAAAAATACTTTTATGTTAAATACAGATAATTTGATAAATAGCACCAGCCTTTTTTTGCTTAGGTATACCTAGGGTGACCATCCATCCGGAAAATCCCGGACATGTCATTAAATTTGGAGCTAAATTTCGAACCCGGGCAGAATTACAAAAATCAGTAAATATCCGGAATTTGAGCGGCAATCAAAAATAGTTGGCACAACATACAGCAAAATGAACAAATGCAGCTAATGGGCAGGCACAAAATCAGTAAAATGTTCGGAATTTGAACCTGAATTGAAAATAGTTGGCACAACATAATATGTTAACAAATAAGTTGACAGGCAAAAAAAGGCACTACTGTTGCTTGATGGCCCATTTCTCTTCATTCATTATAGGCATCCCTCCCCAGTAAGCCAAGCATCCGGAATTGATCTATGAAGTATATGATCACCCTAGGTATATCAGCTAGTTAGTTGCATAAAGTCAAAGTAGACATCTTCATACAAATATGAGTGAATGTGAAGAGCTTTCAGACAAATTTTATGTCAAAATTAAAAAAAGGCCCAAAAAGCGTATTATCTCAAAATAGAAAATTTTGGCTATCACAATACTCCCCTCACCTACATGTGTGGGAAGTAAAATTAGCAGTTGTCATTTGAAAAAATCAAGCTGTCTCTGATTGAAGTTTCCTTAATTAACCTTCCGATTTCTCCAAATATAAAAATGTTTCAAATTTAATCGTCTAACCTAGGCTGATGCATTTCATACTTAGTTTGTAGCAAAGTCACAACCATTTACGTTTTATAATCTCTGCAATATTCAATTTTTTTCTGCTTATGCCAAAAATGGCGTTTTGCACCAAAACGGTTCATTCCAAGTCCCATTTATGTGATACATGAAGTCACACTAAAATTGACTAAGGAAACTGAATGTGCAATAATATACATATAGGGTATTCAATTAAAAAGGAACTCAATTTTGATATGTCACTCTTTTATCAGACCCTTTATAAAGGTCATTGTTTTTAAAATGTGGTGTAACTCGACATACATAGTTCCACATAGTTATTTTCCTGAAAAGAGACATTGTTTAGTCACAAGAGTCCGAGGCGTTGAGCTTGGCTCACCCTGTATATGTATCTTATGAATGAGCCAGTTTCACTTCTTACCACATATTTTCTTGCTTGCTCACTCATATGGTGGAAAGGTCAGATATTTTGCTGTCCAACCAAGCAATTAACCACATATTTGCTATCCGATCTATTCACTATCAGTTGCAATCTTAATTTTGGGCCTAAGCCTGTAGTGAAAGATTAAAAAGAAATTCCTTATTTTAGGAGTTATTAGACCAAAGCAAACTATTCTGCCTAAGAGAGCTATGATTATTAAAAAAATACATGTGCTAAACCCAATATCTTTATGTTATTTATTGAATTGTTGCTTTATTATAGTTATGCTGAAATGGATCCTACAACTGCAGCTTTGGAAAAAGAGCATGAACAAATAACAAAAGTGAAATACATAGATAAGATACAGATTGGTAGGTTTGAAATAGATACGTGGTATTTCAGTCCTTATCCTGAGGAATATGGTAGACAGAGTAAATTATGGATATGTGAATACTGTTTGAAATACATGAGGTTAGAGAAGAGCTACAGATATCATATGGTAAGAATTGCTTATATTTCATATTGTAGGTGTATTTTTACATTAACTGCTATTATGTAAATTTTGAGAATATTTGATTCATGCACCTAAAGGTCACTGCAACTTCATTTTGGATTTTCTGTAGATTTTTCATCTTAAAATTCAGTGACATAATACTCATTTAGTTTTTATTTGTTCCAGAGTGAATGTACCCAAAGACAGCCAGTTGGCAAAGAAATATACCGTAAGGGCACCCTATCGGTATATGAAGTTGATGGAAAAGACCACAAAGTATACTGTCAGAACCTTTGTCTTTTGGCGAAGTTATTTTTAGATCATAAGACTTTGTATTTTGATGTTGAACCCTTTCTCTTTTACATCCTTTGTGAGGTTGACAAGCAAGGTGCTCACATTGTTGGATATTTCTCAAAAGTAAGTATAATTTTATGGTATAAATAGAATCACTGAAGTATGTATAAGTTTGAAGTTAGAGTCGCCACTATTTGATCAGTTATCGCTCACACCTATCATACTTCCTCGAATATGCCCTCCTTTTCAAGAAAGTCTGCAACCTGATTGGGTGAGGCATTTTTCAGGTTGTCCGCCAACCGCTATATCATCCAACAATCTATATGTGACCCGCAGCCTTATTATGTAAAAATTCGTGACAACAGTCGCTGAGCAGATGCCAAGCAATAGCGACATATACCAGCAACAGGACCGTCAAGATTGTAGGTTATATGTTGTTGTCCGTCACGATGACATCGTTGCATAATACGAAATTACGTTTGACAGCAATTATTGCGCGATTTTCACTTGTCGCTTGTAGTCTGCAAGATACATGATAAGGCTGTCGATCATGTTACAGGGCAACCTTCTTGTTTTGCTGTTTTGTCTTCCTGTAAGCGCGGCTTGCACTCTGCATCCTCTGCTAAGCCCGCTTACTCACTCATATGGTGGAATAATTTGAGTGTATAGATCCCCTAAGGACTTAATTTATTTCCTGCTCATCCTTAATTTATGATTTTGAGCCTGTATGAATATATATGCAACCCCAGTTGCCGGCTCTGGTCCATGAAGAAAGATCTATACTATTTTGCAGGATACTTTGTACTGGCTTGACTACTATTTGATAGATATCAGTTGTTTACGAAGGGATTCTCAAACTTAATTTTTTAGTAGTGACCTGGGTTAAGAACCCTGCAACCAGGCCCGGTTTAGAAATATCTCTATCTAGAGTCTTACCTCATTTAAAGCATAATCATGATCATTTAGTCGAGTCATACTAATATACTTCGTAGAAAGAAACACCGGATTTTTTAGGAACATGTAAAATAAGCTTATAAGAAAACATCAAGTGTCAATTTTTCGTCATTAGCAGGACTTGAACAGAGTACAACCATGTATTCCTTCAAAGCTTAAAAATGGTATACAAAACTCATTCTCACTGGCCCAACGACACTAGCCGAACAGCTGTTCGTCGTTGACACGGCTGACAGTACAGAGTATCGGGTAAAATGGTATAGTTTAGTTGAGTAAAGATTAGCTGCTCCATTTGCTTAGTGTCCAGCATGTCCTGGTGTCCATACTAGGTGAATATTGTTTCTGTTCCATATGCTGTCTTGTATTTCCGTACTGCTTTGAATGTACAGTGAATGGATTAAAGTAGTTTGAGTATGGGCTTGCCTATCTGAAATGGTTTTTATAGTTTTGTCCCTCAGTTGTGAACAAGTTCCGCCTAAAAAATGGCCGTCACAATTCCAAGCTGATGTGATTCTTCAATTATTTGGTCCTGTCGTTCTAGCTCTAACGCCTATCTAGATTATGAAACTGTTTTCACATATAAAGACATGTGTCTTTAACACATGAGTCTCTTGCTCCAACCCCCCCCCCCCCCCCCCCCGCCCCCAATCCAGCAAGATCAATTAATATTATGTATAGCTGGTATTAATTGAACTAAATGCTATTTTACTATCTTTGGGATCTTCATGTGGCCCCTTACCTAAAATAAATAATATACTTGCCATGAAAAAGTGAAAACATTATGACATTAAAATATATCAAATCTAGGAAAAAGAATCTCCAGATGGCAACAATGTAGCATGTATCTTAACCTTACCACCTTATCAACGTCAAGGGTATGGCAAACTGCTTATTGCCTTCAGTTATGAACTATCTAGGCTGGAAGGAACTGTTGGAAGCCCTGAACAGCCTTTGAGTGACCTTGGGAAGCTCAGCTACCGTAGCTATTGGAGTTGGGTGCTTTTGGAAATCCTTAGGGACTTCAGGGGGACTTTGTCAATCAAAGACTTGAGGTATGTTTTATTTTTTACATTGCTGCATGAGGATAGTGATCAATTTTTCCTTTACTTAACGAGAGCAGAACGTTATACAGACGAAAAGGATAATACGTATTTCACTGCCAATTTACTGCACATCACAAGTTTTGGTGAGAAAATCCGTATGAAGTATTATCTTAATAGAAATTGCTTCCGGGCTATCCTTTTCAAGAGAGAATTTTCATCCATGTTGATAGCATTGGTATTATTACACACCACTGCTAAAACACGTTGCTAGCGGAATGTTCATAAAACTTTTCCCATAGGAAGGAAAATTGCAAAATTTTCGCTCATTAACTGATAGCAAAACCCATAATTATTATGTGTAGGACATTTACAACTAGCGCTTATATGTTCGGTGAATCCATCAAATCAAGTAAATCCTTTCAGTAGCACTAATTTGAATGATGATTATATAGGGCCGGTTATACAAACGTCGGTTTAACTCAAACTTTGTTAAACCCGAGCTTAGCTAAGCTTAGGGTTAACTAACATTTGTTGTACAATCGTCGGTTTAGTTAAACCTGGTTGATAATAAAATTCACTGCGGTTGCAACTAATGTAGCAATGCATACTGCCATAATTATTTAAAAAAATTGCCTCTTGTTTTGTCACTATGACGGTTTGTGTCAAATTCGGCCAATGGCCGTTTCTGTCTGTTCTTTTGTTAAATTAGACACAAATCTTTCAAAAAATGTGACTTAATAAAGCGACACGCAATTTGAAGGTTCCTGATTGACATATCATGTCATTTGCATCAGGTTAGGTTTAAACCTCAGCTAAGCTCGATCTAAGCTTCGGTTTACGTAAGCTTGTGTTAAGCTTGAAGTGGGGGGCTAAGCCAACATTTTACAACGGACTTTTTGCAACTGACGTGGTTTAAGGTTGGCTTACCTTAAACCGCAGCTTAAGCTTGCAATGTACAACTGGCCCTTACACCCTTATGCACCGTTTGGGGATTCTAATCCTAGTTCCATAGTCACGTTTTGGTATTCTTTGACATCTCGCCATGCACCGCCAAGAGATTAACTAATCCAGATTGGAGATTCGGCAATGCTGTATTCGCAAGGTTGTTTTGACAGTGACAGTGTCAAAATTGTCAGTTTGAATTTAATCTTGAATTTCTGTGTTTGTATCATTTGGTCTACGTCTATGTTTAAAATGTCAGAAAATGCAAAGAATGACACGGTGACAATCACAAGTGACAATTAGACAAAACGTCGTTGGATGTCACGCGCTAATCCAAGCTGCGATGACCGATTATTTAATCTGACACTTAATTCAAACCTCTTGCGGTGCGTAGTAAACAAATAATCTAATCCAGGTTTACGTAACTAATCGCGCAATTGACGGTGCATACGAGGATTGGTGTGTTTCCTGGAAAGACGATTGCTTTTATTTGACTAAGCTGCAAACGTCCGTTATACAACGCTGGCTTAGCACCCCACACCAAGCTTTACGCGGGCTTACCGTAAACCGACGAATCATATGGCTTAACCGGAGCTTAACTGTGGTTTAAATACAAAAGACATGATGTGTCAAGCAGTAAACTTCAAATTGCTTGTCACTTTATTAGGTTATATTTTTGGAAGTTTTTGTGTCTAATTCAATAAAGAAAGCAAATAATAGAACAGACAGAAACGGGCGTGGCCCGAATTTGACACAAACCGTCACAAGTGACAAACCAGAAAAGGTTCTTTTATACAAAATTATGACAGTACGCATTGCTTTATTAGTGCCAACGGTAGTGAATTTTATTATCAACCAGGTTAAACTGAATCAACGCGGCGATCGGACAACGGAAGTCATCTGAGCCTTAACTTAGCTAAGCTGAGGTTTTATAAAGCTTTAGTTAAACCGGCAATTGTACAAGCAGCCCTTACTGGCGGATTTACAAAACTAAATGCTTTCATACTGTTATTCAGCTGAGGTTGTACTAATATGGGATACGCAGTGTTAATATCTTGCAAATAAATGAATGAATAAAGGACACGCATATTTGGTCTCTAAGTGTCCTGTCCTGTTAACATGAATATGAAAAACATAAGGAAATTATACCAAAGGCTCTCAAGAACGTTCCAAAAATGCTTATACAGTCGGTGACTCAATGTAATATAATCCATGGATAAGGTATATTTCAATATTTCAATTGCGATTATACATACGTACAAATAAATTTGAATTCGATGATCTTTGAGTTTTGAGGTTAAGGTACCGGTTCTCCAAACTATCGGATTGTTACCTAGGGTGAACATATACTTCCTAGATGAATTCAGGACGCTTGGCTTACCGGTTTGGGGGGGGGGGTGGACTGTAAAATAATGAAGAGAGATGGGCCATCAAGGGACAGTAGTGCTTTTTTTGCTTGTCCGGTAACTGTTTATTTGCTGTATGTTGTGCCAACTATTTTCAATTGGGGTTCAAATTCCAGACATTTTACCGATTCTTGTGATTTTTTGCCTGTCCATTTTGCTGTATGTTCTGCTAACTATTTTTGATTGCGGCTCAAGTTCCATTTTACCGATGTTTTTAATTCCGCCCGGACACGAAATTAGCTCCAAATTTCCGGACATGTCCGGGATTTTTTGGGACGGATGGTCACCCTATTATTACCGTACTGTAAAATAAATAGCGCTTATTGACTGCTTTATTCTTTATTTCAATCACATCAATAAAATGAGAACTATCAACTATTCGAAGCACGAATTTTGAAATAATGCATTTTGATTACATTTTAGTCAGATGACTAGTATCACACAAACCGACATAATATCTACACTGCAAAGTATGAATATGGTGAAATATTGGAAAGGACAACATGTTATCTGTGTGACACCGAAACTAGTCGACGAACATATAAAATCGAGTCAGTACAAACGGCCTAGGTTGGTGGTGGACAGCAGTGCGTTAAGGTGGACACCAAGAAGGCACACCAACAATAAATTGGGCAAGAAATAACATCAGCTGAAAATTACTGTTAGGCTTCGTCGTTTGTGATTTTTTACCTAAGTATTAATAAATGTATATTTTAAGTTGTTAGCGTGTTTTTGTTCCTACTGAAGATGTGCTATTAGTCCAGGCGGTAAGGGTTTTTGGACAGCAAAAGGTCGGAAAGAAATGAAATTTGGTGGGATGGTAGACATTGGTCCCCAGAATCTCCACCTAAGTTTGCCACCTCGGGGGGTTGCCTGTCGAGGCTTCGCTTCCTCGTTTCGAGGAGGCTTCGCGACGATTTTCGAAAAATAGCGCCGTTTTGGTTTGTCTTTACAGTTTTCGTGTGCGACCAACAGTTTCCATCCTACCTGCGTCAAGTTAAGGCTCGCGCGCTTTAGACCGGGCCAGGCTGGCCAGCCGGCAACTAACCACATAGGAACGGAACGGGAATTTATTTTTCCCTGGTACATAAATGAAACAGCGCACACTACTCGGCAACGGAACCAAACGCCGTGGCCGGCCGTCAGCGGAAATCTCGGGCGAGAATTCTTTTGCCGATAGGACAGGTAGGTTCGTTGCGTTCCGCCATGAGATGATTTAGTGCACGCTGCTTTGTGACGACTAAAATGGACGAGGGAATAATGGTTGTTAGCGGGTACATGGAATTGTGTATGGTCTTTCTCATAAACATTATTCAAATCAGGAAATAAAGTGGCAAATTCACTTTCCTGTTTTTACAGATTTCGTGTACCTACCCATTTTTGTTTTCTTTTTTGTTGCTGTAATTTTTTTCCTCTTCCTCACACAGTAAACTAATAATTATAGTCTTTGGATCCATCGTATCTGAGTGACAAGCGGCCGGTAACTGGCAAATTATTACCGGCTAATGCGCCTTACCTAAAAAAATTGCCGGCCGCCGTCGCGCGTTCCTCTCCGGGCTTGCCGACTAATGCGCGCGAGCCTTTAGGGGTTGGTTTGTGATTTTCACTAAAATCAGAATCTAAGGGCGGATTAAGGCGAAGAACTTTATCAACCGCGGAAACCTTGTGAAGAGGCTAAGAGATATCGACTAATATCCCTTCTCTGTTCTCCCTTGAAATTGTAATAAAATAAGATAGGTCCACACATAGAAAAATTAGAAAACCAGCTAATTCTTCAACAAGCTGGATTCAGGTCCGGTAAGTCTTGCACTGGCCAGGTGCTAAATCTCACACAATACATAGAGGATGGTTTCGAAAGGAGAGAAAAACGGGGGCGGTGTTCGTGGACCTTTCGGTGGCATAAGATACTATCACAAAATCCTCCTTGAAAAAATCTTAATGTGACAGTATTGCGGACGACGTCCCTTGCCATGTGCTTTGCCCCAGCCGAATACACATGCCCCTTATGGTCCAGGTTGACTCGTGCTAACAAACTGGACCCTACCCTGAACGACACCTGCGTCGGTACTTTCTAACTTAATAGATAGAAATATGTTTCTATTACCATGACGATCGGGCAGTTTCGGGTGCCTATCACGTGTCTACTACGCTGTCACGGCACGCTGTCATATTTACGAGGCCACCCGATCCCATAGTACATAGTGCATAGAAACACGTTTCTAAGTCACAGAGTACCGGCACTGAAGGATAATCACGGGCTGTCTAAAACCTGCCAAGCTGGATCACCTATACGCGCTAGCGGGAATAGTTCCCCCACAAATCAGGCGAGAAGTCTTGTGTATAATAAAACGAAGTAGACAGTCATTAGATAAAATACACCATATGGGCAAAAACCATCAGCATGCAGACTTAAATCCAGGAAGAATTTCATTATGTCAACAAACCCACTGACAGACTCCAAATCAATAACCAAAGAAGTACTGTCGAAGCGGCTAACAGAGAACCACATACCAACTAGGACTCCAACTGAACGTCTGGGGATAACCTAGTAAGATGGGGATACGCTGAGGATGATTTATGCGCCTGCGGGGAAAACCAGAGGATGACATCTCCTATCTTGCCCATCCTTGAAAACCCCCTTGCACAATCCAGAACCTGTGTCAAGCGAACGACACGACAGTGCAGTGTACCAGATACTGGAAAAAGATATGAGCTAATAATGTAATCATTTTTGTCTTGCGACGTTTGTCATCGTCACATGTTTTTTCTTTCTTTCAATTAGTACTATACGCAAAGAACGTCATCTATGTATAAATGATATGAAGCAATATACTCCAAGTGATTGCCAATCCTCCGCTAACATGTGGCATACGACAAGAGAAAGCAAACCTAGAGTATTATAAAATTTACGCTACTACTGTAATTGTATTATTTATTAATTAATCATTAATACAGCACTTATGTGATTTGACAACAGTTTACACGACTAGGCAGTAAATTCAAAGCAATTAATCGAATTGGCTAAGGTAACTCTTTTTGCTGTTTTTTTCAAAACATCTATTACTCCTACGGCTGTATTATTTTAATTAGTAAATTTTTCTTATTAAAGCTTTGTCTTCAGTTGTTGCTGATGTGAGTTATTCTATTTCTAGCTCTAGGGTACAAATTAATATGAGATATCCTCATATCGTTGCGCTCTTTGTCAATTTCAAGGTTCTTAATGTTAACAGGCTTGAAACTGGTTCCGATCGTCACTGGCAACTGCTTCTGTGGAAACTGAGACACCATGATTTTACTTGGTATAATGTTTTCGGTAAACAATTTTCCTTTACTTGTGTAGAAAGATTTTTGCTGTCGTCTATTTGCTTCATCCAACTTTTGCTTCCTTCTGTAGTACAGAACTTCACCTACCAGCGTTACCATAGCTAAAGCAAGACCGAAGAGAGTTGCGATGAATACCCCACCTAAAAATGAAACGGAATATAGGTACTTATGCAATGGATTCACCATATTAAGAGGAGGTTCTAGTAATTTGCTTGCAGGCAATACATTTACCCCACATTTGCGCTTTTTCACCTCCCTCTTATTTAGAGCGAGGTAAAAATGCCAGCATGTAACTTATTCCAAAGCTAGAGTTTTATAACATACAAATTGGGACATAACGGTCTTATCATCAATGTACCTTCGCTAAATTAGGCTTTGATTTAACTTTTGACGTTGGTTAGATATTAATCAGCAAAATGTCAGTGTTTTGTACACCGATCGAAAAAATGGCGTCAATTAAGTCTCTTGACGCAGTACTTCCCACACATGATCGACAGAAATGAGTGACGTGAATTTTCGTTATGTACATATCGTATAATGCTCAAACAGCGTGTTATCTCAAAATACTATCCGCTATCGGCATGGGAAGTAAAACACGGAAAAAGATCCAGGGCGAAGTTTGGGATGTTTTTATATTTTAAGTTTTTTATCATTAGTGCGCCGTCACTGACAGGATTCTTAAAAAAAAGACAAAATTTTATTACAATCAATTCAATAATTTCACCGTTAATACAAAATACAGAACGATCAAAAGCACTCTGAGGAATACATCAGAAAATTCTAAGTCTCTTGGTTTCTGTAATGGGCAAGGCAATGTTCGGATGGACTTAATAAAGTGTATTATGCCGCTTGGCCTTTCTTTCACAGGGACTATTTTGAATACAATTTTTTTTTCAATTTTACAACCCCCCCCCCCAATCCCTCAACATCCGCAATTTCACCCCTACCCAAAAAAGTAGAAAATGATCAGGAACCCCTAAAACGCCTAAAAACGAAGTTTGAGTTTTTTCATATTTTTAGTTTTTTATTGTTGCTGCGCCGCCACTGATGCGATTTCTAAAAACCGTATGGTTAACGCGTGTGCGTTTTCCATCCTCACCACTCTGTCAAAACTTCATTGCAATCAATTCAATAATTTCACCGTTACACAAAACAGAACGATCTAAGGCAATACTCGATAAATGAATCAGAAAATTCTAAGCCCTTGGTTTCTGTAACAGGCAATGCAATGTTCGTATGGACCTAAAAACGTGTATTATGCCGCTAGGTCGTTCTTTCACAGGTCAATTGACAGTCTGTTATGAATACAACACAGTTTGCAACCGCCCACCCTCCAAACACCCCAATTTTACCCCCACCCTAAAAAAAGTAGAAAATGACCCCTAACCCCTAAAACTCGTAAAAACGAAGTTTGAGGAATATTTGAATTATTATTGTTTTTTGCTAATTACTTTGCCGTCCATGCACCGATTTTCAAAATTATAACAACGTTACCTACAATAAGCACACAGCATATCGCTACCCCAATTTCATCACAATCCATGCAGCGGTTACTAGGGTTAGAAAAACGCCAACAGATACACCGACAGACAGATGTGAAGCAAGGATATGCGTTACAATTTTGTGTTCGGTGTTTGGTAACACAGCAACTGAAGCTTTTGAAACTATTAAAGGTGCTTATCCAGATGATAGTTTATCACGATGTAGGGTGCTTAATTAGCACAAGAAGTTGAAAGGCGGTTGTGAGTCTGTTTTGAAGATTAAGCTCGTCCCGGCGGGCTACAAACTGCGTCCTACGGTTCCACCAAAAAACTTATTCATGTAGATTTAGGCCCGATTTTATCAACATGCATATTTAACAGACTTTGACAAAGTTTTTCTATTGGATGTTATTTAGCAAAAGCTTTCTATTGGGTATTGAGGGCTATGTTAATAAGTATCATCCAAGAGTATTTTATCAATATTGAAAACAACACGGCAAAGCTGGATGACACTTTTGTCAAAGATATTTTAGAAATTCATGGACCAAAATCATAGCAGGATATCAGAACAAAGCGATTGATTTGCAAATTAATGCCACATTTTTCATGTTTACATTATAATTATTGTATAATTACTAATTGCAAACTGCGATAATTTGTGATAAAAGTAGTAGGTAACTATATCAATCACAGCAACTACCTACCTTATTTAATAATTACAAATCCTACGTAAGTCAGTCAGATGGATTATATGAAAAGACATACTTTTATGAAGAATCAATCTTTCATTTACTGGATGCATGTTTGTTATAGACCTTCCTATAGAAATATTCACAGGTGCAGCGTACATATTGTACATAAAATAGGGTTATACTGAGCTATAAAAAAACGGCTATAACTTTTGAAATGTAACAAAATGCTAATTTTACCTCTTTTTACTATAAAACCATGATATATTGCAGGTATTCATAATTATTATCGAGAGTAAATTATTTTTTATCCAAAACATGCAGTGGGTGGATTTCTTGTCATGATATTATTTGATACACCAAGAAACTAGTGATCAAATGTACGGCTTCTCTGGAATCTGATTGGTTGAGATTAACAATTGTTAAACTTTTTGTTAAACAAGAAAAATGCAATTTTTCACCCATTTAGGATGGAAAATCAGACTTGAAAAGATACTAGATGGTTCACAATGGTCGATTGTATATAAATTATGTCATTTTTTTCCTTTTTTGAGGTAAACTTCAAGAGAAATCAATAATTTTCAGAGTACTTTGACAGATGCATGTACTTGAAGGGGCTGCTCTGAGTAGTCAAAGTCCTTGTTAAATGTGCATGTTGATAAAATCGGGCCTTAAAGTACCGGAAGGTTGCAACACGATGGATTCCACACTAATGTGGTTACATGTGACAAACATTGGAAAACTCCTCCTCCAACTACCGGTGTGGGAAGTAAAAAGAATTGAGAGGTCCAAAATTTGAGTCGGATTTAGAGCTTAAAAACTGTCCGAGGGGTACCTATACTAAACAGACTATCAAAAAATGGTTTCTCCAAAATTTCTGACAAGTGGATAAAGCGATAAGATATAAGTATATTGAACAGAATGGAGAGTAGTTTGAAATTTAGTTCTTTAAGTTTTTCAAACTATATAATAAATATTTTATTGTTATACTATAGCACTAGTCTTGTTTTTTTCTGATATATCCTTTTACAGGGATATACTGCCAACCGACAAAAAACGTAATCAGTGGCTTGCACGTGCCGCGCCTGTTAAGCCTATGCGGGCTCCACCTAGTCCCCTTTTGGAAATAAATAATCGGACATAGACATGATATTATACCTCCAACCAGAGGAAGCCTTGAGTAACGCTAGTAATACATCATTGATGAATTGCGAAATCATAAAATGGCTACGAAATATCAGTTTAAGAGAAAGCCTTGTTTACGTAACTCCTGTTCTCAGCCATTTATGTGTATTATTTCTATGTTATAAATGCTTTAAGAACTGCAATAAGTTTGATCTCGTTTTTACCACTTACCCAAACTTTCTAAAGTAATGCCTTCATTATCATCTGTATTTGGACAATTTCCTTTTGCAGAGTGGTTCCAGTATCTTTCTTGTAGATCTTCAAAAAATCTGTCTTTTTGAAGCTTCAGTATACTAAAACATTGGGTAATAGTGCATGTAATTTCTGAAATATATCTTGTGGTTTTTTACTAGCCAGTCAATAAAAACACATAAATACTGAAAGATTCACTTTTTACAGACTTCTTACACCTCTATAAAAATGAAAGAAGTTTGACAGTTCCCAGAGTTTTTTAAAGAACACAGTATTTATTTTGGTTGTATTACAACTGTGTGATATTTAAGACTTCAGAACCACCGAAATGTTTTTTTTATGGTCAGCCTCCCGCAGAGGCTGAGAGCCTATGGCGCTGTAGAAGCGCTACGAGAGAATAAGTATCGGTGCTCGTTAGATTTGAAACGCTGCACGTTGTAGCCGTCGGGAAACAAATTTCCCAGCAGCTCATTCTACAGCATCGAAGTTTTCAAAAAGAAGGAATGCTGGAGGAGAGTGCTTCGGGGAGTAGGAACCTGGTAGGGATAAGCTCGCAAAGCTTTTCTAGTGGTCCTGGTTCGGACGGCCTTTGGTGTTATTATCTGGGAGAGCTCACTCGAACATCTTCCGTGATAAAATCTGTAAAACAGGGACAGGTCAGCCACCCTTCTTCGATGTTCCAGGCTGTGGAGGTCCGTTATGAGGTTGGGCATATAGATTAGTCTAATTTATTGTTCTCTTCTGGATAGTGTCCAGTAGCTTTAGAGTGTGCTTCAGAGCGCATCCCCACACATGGGTGCAATACTCCATCGATGGTCGGATCTGTTGGTTGGGAAGTTAGCTGTTTTTTGGTAGAGTTGTCAAACAATGTTATTTAATCCAAATTAATCCTTTGACAAATATGCTTTATCTTTACCATACAGTATACGTGTATGCATGAGGGTTTACTTATGCTTATACGTATTATATACATATAGTATTACACTATTTTAGTTGAACACTGAAAGGGATTGAGGACTGAGAGTATCATTTTGTGATGTATGCAATATTTTGAAATAAATATTACGAAAGATCAGTAGGTAGGGGTTATTTATGTAAGTACATGTAAAAAGAATGAATTTTGAAGCTCTTTATAGGTAACACTGAGGTTGCGTTATCTACGCCGGTACTCTGTAACTTAGAAACGTGTTACTATCTACTATGTACTATAGGATCGGGTGGCTTCGTAAATATGTTAGCGTAGCAGGTACGTTGTAGTAGGCACCCGAAACTGCCCGATCGTCATGGTCGCCATGGTGATAGAAACACTTTTCTATCTCTTAAGTTAGAAAGTACCGGCGCAGGTATTCAAAAAAATAGAAACGTACTCGTAACCAAATTGTGAACGCTAACCCTAGTGGTACTATTTAAAAGATGATAAGTATCACCTGCACCTGGGCTTTGCTAGAAAACTTATCAAAAATGGCTCAATGTCCACTTGCATCGATTTTTAGGATAATCGAAAAGCCTAGAAAATAGAAAATAATGCAGAACAGTTTCGGCTGACTCGAGAAATCTGATCGATCAATTGCTTGTCAGGATAATAAGTTTTGTGAAACTTCCAGAGTCCATAGAAAATGGTAAGTACGCCGTTTGAGGGAAATAATTTTAATTATTATTTAAAGTTGATTTTCTGCTTGCTCTGATTATGAGTTCCATTGAAGTTTGTGGCTTCTATGAAATGTATAAATAGTATCCTTTTTTACCGGAAAAATGGTGTCAAGTGCCTTGACTCCGTACTTACCATACATTATCGGTGCTAACAAAAAATTTGGAGTTCCTCAATCCCTACACCATCCTCATAAAAAGTAGACAATCATCAGGGACTTTTGAAACATCTAACGTCCAGCAAATCTTAGGGCATGAATATAGTAGTGCGGCGAGCTCAGAGGCAAGCGGCTAGTTACGAGGGCGATTTATATATCGTACCTTATTTCAAGTGGATGCACACATAGTAGCGCGTGGAGCAGCAGCGAGGTACCGCTAGCAACAATTTGGAGCGGCTACTATTATTTATCGCGAAATATAAGCGTTTATTAGAGATGTGCAGGTCCAAATTTGTCATACCTATCGATTCTACAGACCATCAAATAGATCCAAGTCCTTGAATCGCGTGAGGGTCCACACCATTTATTCTGTGCTAAACAGGTTCAAAAGATCTGTGTCCGGCCAACGAGTCGATTTGCATTAATCATTTCGACAACGGATACTACTCCGAGGACATGTATTCATCCGGAACTGCACATCTCCATACGTTATGATGTGAACGAAAGAGGATTGAGGGTGACCCCTCTTCTAAAATTTATTGAGAATTATTGCCAACTTGTCGCCAGAACAAATCTCATTATTGCATTATCCAACACCCGAAATTCATCTTCACTGTCTCAACACATTTTAGCAACTGAAAATAACTATAATAGTTCGATACATTGAAGGCTAGAAACGTCAAATGGCTCTTTCAAATACCTCCTTCGCTATACACCGTGTCCCAGGACCAATCCCGAAGATTTTAAGGGATGATTTGTGGTACTGACTTTATTCTTTATTTACCGCATAAACTTGAAAGGTCATTAGCGGCCGAGTGTTTATAGTTTATGTAGATAAATAATATCTCTAGGGTACTTAATAATACTGTGCCAGGCCGGCCCTGTACTTGTGTTAGATACCGGTGCGAGCAAAGTGTGGATAGGTTCAGTTCTGTCGCAGATACAAGATGAGAGGGAGAATTGCTGTCTATCGTCAAGTCCGTGGAGCACTTTTATAAGTACTTGTACGGGAGGAAGTTCCTTCTGAAGATGGACCATGCATCCCTGACATGGCCACTTCGGTTCAAGAACCCAGAGGGGCAGGTGGCCAGGTGGATCGAAAGGCTGCAGGAATTCGACTTTGACATCGAACACCGTGCTGGCAAGTCTCATGGGAATGCGGATGCAGTTTCGAGGAGACCGTGTCCCGACGACTGTGCTCACTGCAACCGAGCCGAGACGAAGGACACCATGATAAGGAGAACCACCAGTGTGGATGATCGCTCGCAGCCTGCCGAACTCCAGAAAGACCAAGAGGAGGATCCCAGCCTGAAACTGATCATCGAGTGGAAGAGGGAAGACCAACGACCGAGTTGGCAGGACGTTTCACCTTACTCGCCTACCGTCAAGTCCTACTGGGCTCAGTGGGACGGTGTGGTGATGGAGGATGGCATCCTGAGACGAATACTGGAGGACAAAGAAGGAACCAAGGAAAGAAGACAGACCGTGGTGCCTAGGAATCGCATGACCAAAGTACTTGGGAAAATTCACAGGAAACCAGTGGAGGTCATCTGGGCGTGGCCAAGAAGGTTCGGGAGCGGTTCTACTGGTTTAGGTGCAAGGAAGACGTTAAGGAATGATGCAGAAGGTGTACAGTTTGTGCCGCCAGCAATGTTCCACAGAGACGTAAAAAGGCTCCTATGCGCCAATACAACGTAGGAAGCCCCTTCGAGAGGATCGCTATCGACGTAGCAGAACCTTTTCCGGAGAGCGAAGCTGGGAACAAGTACATCTTCGTGGTGATCGACTACTTTAGCAAATGGGTCGAAGCTTACGCTCTGCCAAACCAGGAGGCCGCAACCGTCGCTGACGCTCTGGTCAAGGACTGGATTTGCCGTTTTGGAGTCCCGCTCGAGCTGCATTCGGACCAGGGAAGGAACTTCGAGTCTGCGCTCTTCCAGAACGTGTGCAAAACTTTGGGGATTAGGAAGACTCCAACCACGACGTTACATCCTCAGTCGGACGACATGGTGGAGAGGATGAACAGGACGGTGAACCGCTATTTGGCCAAGGTTGTCTCCGACCACCAACGAGACTGGGACAGCTGGATCCATCTGTTCCTGTTGGCGTACCGCTCGGCAGTCCATGAAACCATGAGAGAGACACCAGCCAGTATTGTGTTTGGGCGAGTGCTCCGGCTACCCTGTGACCTCATGTTTGGCTGCAAACTGGGGGACGATGTGGCAGGCGAAGATTACGTTGCCAACCTTCGCAGGAGAATGGACGAGGCCCATGAGAAAGTTTTCCACAATATTCGGACTGCAAGCGACCGCATGAAGATGACGTACGACATAGGGTCCAGCGAAACAGCGTACCAACCTGGAGACCTGGTCTGGCTGTACAACCCTCAGAAACGCCGTGGCTTGTCACCGAAGCTCCAGAGTTCCTGGGAGGGCCCGTATGAGGTCGTCAAGAAGATCAACGACGTAATCTATCGAATCAAGAAGGGCAACGGTGGAAAACCCGGAGTCGTACACTTCAACAGGTTGGCTCCGTTTGCTGGAGATAATGCCGAGGCGCAAGTTAGAGAACTTGAGCAACTCCACCCAGAGCTGAACTTCGAGGATTTCATGGCCACTCACACTGATACAGCGAAGGCTAGGTTTGGCGTGACTCGTGAGGAACATCGAGATTTGTTCACGGTGCCGGATGAGTACGCGTTGGCACATTGTGTCGCAAGAGATCTTCGGATGTCTCGAGCGATTGCCAGTAAATTCCAAGTTTGGCCAAGTAGACGAGCTGAAGAGACAGGGTGGACGAGTCGGACAAGTGCTGGAGTTACGAAGTGACCAGAGGCGACTCTACGACTTGATTTCGAAGGAGAAGTCCTATCGGAAACCGACGTACCGGACTGTATGGGAGGCACTCTTGGACCTCAGAGAGAAGCTGTCAACCGCAAATGTTTTGAAACTGGCGATCCCTAAGCTAGCTTGCGGACGGGACGGCCTGGATTGGCGGATCATCCGAAACATGCTGGAAGTTCTCTTCAGGTTCACGGGAATTGAAATTCTGGTCTGCAGCTGGAACCCGAGAGGACCGACAGAACACAGAACTGTGGATTGCTTCTTTTACCAAACTTCTGGTTGTAAGAAGGGCGTACTGTGTCCATTTAGACATGAGCGTTTTGGGGACGAAACGGCCTTAAGGAGGGGGCAGTGTGCCAGGCCGGCCCTGTACGCATCCCGTGTGATCTAGAAAGCTTTCTTCTCGACCCGTATTTTATAGCCGCGAACTGTCTAGAAGGCAGAGAGAGTTCGCCGAGAACGTTCCAGAGATGGCGCGCTTAATATAAGGCGTCATCGTATGAGAAACAGTTAGAGTCGATACAGTGCAGTGCAGTGGAAAGCAATACGCGACGTTCCAGTGGCGCGCGCGAAATAAATGAACTGTGACATAAATTAGTGAAGTGTAGGACCAATATAAATTAGTGTAGTGACTGTAGATAAAATTAGACTGTCAAGTATTAGGCTAGTCGTAGTAGTAGTCGTCATACCATAGTGCAAAAAATTGTGAAATCCGTACCAAGTGTTTTCTTGTCCAATCGGACTAAAGACTTGTAACAATACTTTGAACATTGGTGATATTTCTCTTAAGCTTGCATTGTACAACCGGCCCTTAGTCTGTAAATTTCTAACATAAGGCACTCCACAAGTACATAGTTCAGTGATTATTTCACGTCGCATATGTCACAGAGAGCTTTATTTGTGCCTGCGATCAGATGGCCATGGGTTGCTTTGGTATGACCCAAACGTAGCCGGCTGACTAGGGTTTCATGTCTTCTATTCGTGGTCACTGTAGTCCAGGGGCCGAATTCTGGTTTTAATTCTTGGAGTTTGGATGGATTACTTTTCCATTTGACATTCGATTGATTGATAATCAGATTGGCTATAATTTCTTTTGATATCGGCTACACATTCCGAAACCTAAGTGAGATTTCTTTTTTCGGGTCTCGTCCTGGCCCACGGTGTACACCCAATCCCTCACGTAAAGTTCTGCTACCCTCACAGGTTGTCTAACCTCGCCGCTCTACTATGTTTGTACCGTTAATCAAATAAGGGTCAAACGAATTCCATGATTTACTCACGTCTTACTGATCTGATCCTGTAAATGGCTACCCTGTTGCACAGCCACGGCATATGGTTTCTCAGCAAAAACCTCTCCCACTTCAGTTAGGTTGCAGTTCTTGCTAATCTCGTACTTGATCTCGCTAGAATCGTGAATGAAAGCGTAATCCGCGTCTAAATGCTTTTCGACGTTTCGGAAACCCTCTTCAGCGTCTGCAACTGGGTCGGAATCGTTGATAGCCAACAGGATATGACCGTACTGCTCTCGTATCGGATAGTCCCAAACTCTGTACCTTGTATCATCGGTAGACGCGTTCAAAGTCAGCTCTTTCCACATCCTACGAGACAGACAGATTCAATCTGAGACAGAGCTGTTAACCATAAGAGCCTTCAGTAGTTATTGTCTTTTTCTAGAGTTATAACATATAGACGTTCGGGCATGCATAGATATTTATGGCCATGCTCATGAATCCCGAAAGCTCTATAAAATTTTGTCCAGAGCCAGAAATATCAGATTACCTTAATCTTCGCATCGGAACAAATTACTTGAAAGCAACTCATAAGTGACAAATCTTTGAAATTTGAACAGAAAATAGATTTCAGTTGTAATTTACAGGCAATATGTACTGGATTGGTAGGCACGTTGCCAGAATTTAGTTTAGGTAATTTTTGTTCTAGCTTGATCAGAAAAAAAATATTAATCGTCGTCAAATTTTGTTTGAGCGTTCAGACGTGTGCATTTTTGTGAATTCGATTTTCAGCGGTAGCGGTAACGTCAAACAAAAAATGATTTGTGGTTCTTGGGCTTTTAGGCCGGCGTCGTTTAGCGTTAAAGCTTGACGTTTCGCCACCACGAGTGGATGGCATCTTCAGAAGCTATTTCACTTCGGCGACTTCCAAAATACTGTATTTTTGATGCCGTACACCACTCGTGGTGGCGAAACGTCAAGCTTTAAGGCTAAACGACGCTGGCCTAAAAACCCAAGAACCACAAATTCATTGGACGATGGCCGCGAAAGCCTTACACAATATAAAAAACAAATAGATTGCCACCCTAATCTGGACTCCTCGAAGCTAAATCCTAGATACGTGCCTGCTTGAGATCTAACTAAAACCTTGGTTTATTCAGTTTACCTATATAGAGTATCCTCAGCGTTTTTCATATTTATGAAGTATTTGTGTGTCTCCGAATCTCTCACTACAGTATAGTTAATTCTAGATTGTCGTGCTAGTTGTTCCAAGGATTGTACGGGAGCCTAAAAATAATTTAGTAAATGTTTATCACATAAACCTTTCAACTTATAGAATTTTTGAAATATCGAGAATTTTATATAATATATATCCGCTCCGCAATTTATTGAATTTATATTTGTATCTGTGACCGTCTCAAACTGAAACAAGCCATCAGGATATCTTTATGGTAGAATTACTAAATCAAACACACGCTAGTGACTTTTTTCAGTGATTCTATATGCTGGGTCTTCCATAATTTAATATGAATCGACTAGATTTATTATTTTATTGTTGATTAAGCTCATAATCTTTAGCGAGCACTTCGAAGAGGAAATAACCCTTAGGGGACCTTGTACAGCTTTTTTTCAAAAACACAGCAGCTGGAAAGAGTTAGGCTAATAAACTCAGCAATCTAGACGTGTTCTCATTGGGACCCTTCCTCTTCCTGGCGGACTTATCTGTCCAGGTTCCTACTTTCTATCATCACCTTGTCATTTTCAGAAGTGGTATAAGTAGGTACAGTAGACGTCATTATATTTTTTGCAATCATCACAACTGTATGCGCCAAACCTTGTAAAACAGTAATATATAATAGTTGTTGCGGTAAACATAATATTCGAAGAGTTACAAAGAACCTGCAGTACCTGGGACGTCGACATAGCAAAACCAACTACATGATCGTGCTGTGATACGTTATTCTCAAGACATTCGTGCATTATGTCATTATATGAAACACTAGTTGTTTATATTGCAAAGAGCAATGCCAGTGTTTGTTTTACACTACTATTGCGGGCATCTTTTGGCACAGTATTATATATCGCGTTCAGTTATACCTGCATTCTTTCCACAGTCAGAAAAGCAGCTAAATTTGCAGTAAATGTCGCCAACATCAATACGACAAACAGCCAGTAAGCTGCTACAAGTGTTCTTCCAGACAGGGCTTTAGGAGCTTCTCCACCTCCTTGAGGAGTGAATGAAGTTAGGGCAAACCAGAAGCTTTCCTTCAACGTGAATTCCCTACAAATAGTGTTATTTATGCTCTTTCTTACATATTCACAAATACTGATATCAAAAGTTATTATTTTAAGAAAAGAAAGTTATTATTTTAAGAAAGATGTAACTTCAACAACAACAATCATGGTGATAGTATGACTTGACGTTTCAAAAGCTTTTTATATCTTCATGCATACCTGCATTCATAAGGATAAGCTTCTTTGTGATTTCTCGCACTGTAAGGTGAATATTTGTCTAAAAACCATACCATGAAGCCGGTTACAATAAGAGCTGCAACTATACTCAACCAGACTTCCAGCTTCAAAACTGTCATAAATTTAAACAACGATGTCTTTCTTATAGGCTTTCTCATAACTGAAAACAGAATACACGTTACGCTATAAAGTATTTTGACAGTTATAAAGTACGAGATATTGCATATAATACAGTTATAAAGTACGAGTAGTATCTGTTAGTCCAGATATTGCATATAATCTTTTCTAGCGCAGCTTTTATAAGAATTTTGGATACCTTCAAATTACTTGTAACGTAAAAAGGCAAGCATGTGAACAATCATTTACCAGCTATAATCTTTGAACAACGTTTAACTACTTTCTATTTCCAAATAATTGTTACTACTTCATATTTGTAATATTTTGATATAATTTGGCACGATTCGTATATTCGTATGTTAGTTACATCGTTTACGATTCAGTATCAGCAGCTTTTCCATGAAGAAAGAATCATAAGTTACCGAAAGATCGGAATATATATCTAGTCATAAGAGTACGACTTTCCGTTAGTTTGTCGCATCCCAATCATAAGTAGCATTTTGTTAGCGGGATATTATTTCGTTAATGCCTACTCCTCTTGCATAAAACTTGCGTATACATAATAAATTCTATGTACTAAATGAATATTCAAATTTGTATCAAACTTAACTTATGTGTATTTACCTATTGTTATTCCTGTTTGTTCAAAATAAGGAGCTACAAAGTCAACAACCTCTTCTTTATCCGCTGTCATTATCAATGCTGTGATGGCCATATCCGTTTCCTGAAATATGAAACAGCTTTGTATAAAAGTATTAAAAATGACTAGCACTGTCTACTCAAGACTACTGGGGAAATAAGCCAAGAAGCACTTTGTTGGGGACACTGGATGATCGACAGTCTGTCAAGATTTTTGGGTAGTATAGACCGATAGGAACAAAACACATATACATACATAGGGTGTCCCATGACGATTAACGCAAGCAATATATTGGAACTGGGCAGCAGTAGAGCATTATAATTTTGGTAGGATAAATTAGAGCAAATATAGTATCTTTTCTTGTCATTGTGTCACCCAGTGAGGTATTTGTTTTTGATCACGTGACGTCCGATGTTTAATGGGACACATAAAACAATTCCAACAAACTAGCACACTTGGGGTCTAAAGTGATTAATTCAAGAGCTACAGGTGCTTAAAGGATCATTGATTATCTACCTACCCCTACAGTTAAATTACTTTGGTAGTCTTTCATAATGGTAGTGGTACAGTCCTTTAAGTACATATAGCTCTTGAACTAATCTATTTAGACCCCAAGTGTGCTAGTTTGTTGGAATTATTTTATCGGGAGGAACACAAAAAGTCACAAATATTCAGGGTGTCCCATTAAAATTTTTGAATCGGACGTCACGTGACCAAAAACAAATACCTCATTGGGTGATACAATAATAAGAAAATATACTATATTTGCTCTAATTAACCTACCAAAATTATAATTCTCTACTGCTGCCCAGTTCCAATATATTGCTTGTCTTAATCCTCGTGTAAATACACGCTGCACAGGATTATTTTCTTGAGCACTTCCAAGTTTATTGTGTATTGGATGTCTTCTGTTAATCTATATTGCTTTTTATTTACAATAAACTACTACTGCTTTACTTGGTGTTCTTAGAAACTGGTCATCTCGGAAACTGTTGAACGCAGGCATATTATTTTCTATACTGTTTTTGCTTCTAGTATTCAACAGACGAATCGGACCATCTCCAAACTTAAAACCCTTATTTTGGAGTGTTCAACAAACATCCCTTTGTTACCTTGAGCTGCTCTACGCCAGATACAACTGCAGAATAACGATATAAATACCTAGATCACTAATTATTATGGCTATTGTATGACAAATAAATTGTGTTCACTTACACCAGTTGCTAGATCCCCAATAACTCCATTCCATACACCATCGATTTTCTCTCCAAACGTTCCGATTTTCGGTTCCACAAATTCAAAATTGAAATCCATCATTTCAGCAATTTTCCTGGCAAAATCAGCGCAATAGCCTGTCCAGTAATATTCCCCTGTGTTTGAGTCCACTGCTTTGTATGACCATGGTAAAGCCTGAAATCATGCAGGTACACAAAAATAATTTAGACCAAAAAATTGTGTTATTATTATGTTAGGAAAGCGGCATCGAGTTTTATGTTGAATACACAGGGTGAGTCCTAAGTTGATACTTTTTTAAAATGTGTATAGAAGTCGGAATAAACAACCGTTTCAAATAATTGTTTTCTGAAAATTGAAAAATAAGCAAGATACAGAATCAAAAAAAGTAAGTCTGGACTTGTGTATCAAGACGTACCACGTTTATGTCAACGGTTTATATTTGTTTCTTGCTCGTATATCGTAGTTGATTCTAAATTGGTAAATCCTAAAAGTTCCGATCATAATAATCTGCCACTTTTAGGCTTTACAGTGGCGGCTCGTGACTTAAGAGACGGGTGGAGCCAAAATATAAAAATAACCTATTTTTATCGAAACCTTAAAAAATATAATAAAACAATAGTAAAACTTGCTCAAAATTTTATCTGAACATAACCGTACAAAGACTAAAAATACAGTTTCACATTGCCCGGAATGTAAAATCTAATCGTCTTTCCTTATTTTTTGCAAAAGTGTCAATAACTTGTTTGTTAAAATTGTCAATGTTATTTAAAAACTGTTTGTCGTTTCGTGAGCAATGATGGCAACAAAGTTAGTTTTATTTAATTCTCGAGTCACCCCTTCATGATGAACTTTAAGCATACAGTCTAACAACTCATTTTTAATTGTTTTAGAGGTTTCTTTAAATAGTGTCGCTTTGCGAAAATGATCCTTTAAATCCCCATCTAACTGAGAACTAAAACTTATTAGTTCTCGGAATACTTCTTTGTTTACCGATTCCTCTGTTTCATTATGACCTCGTAATGCTAGTTCTAAAGCACCGCAAAATCGAATACAGTTAATGAATACAGTTAATTATAATATTTAAAAATGTAACGGTTTTTGTCAACTTGTTCATTATGTTTTATTATCGATTCTCTATAAGCCGAATTTAACTGAGAAAGTACACTCGATTTTCCAAGCGAAGCAAAGCTAAACGTATTATTAACATGCACCCTGGAATTTTCATGCTTTTTAATTTTCCAATAGATATGCACTAATTCGGTTAACTCCATTCTTGGTCTAGGTCTAGGTAGGATCGCCACCAAACAAAACACATGGGAAACAAAAAAATACGTTTTTCTTATCACATCCACAAATCCAATTGTTGTTATTGTACAAATTTCGATTGAACTTCCGCACTCGGATTTTAACATCCGACGAACTAGACACACTTTGCGTTTTTTGATTATCTAAATCGGGAAGCGGTCTTCTCAATTCCTTGATTTCATTTTTTTCCTCAATCGAGTATGTGGAAAACGGCCTCAAAAATAAAAAAGATTGCTAATGCTACTAACTCGTTTTGCCAGTACTCCCTCACTTATTACGAGTCACCACTAAATATTATTAAAATAACTTGCAAATCTTGCAAAAATCGCGGTCTGCGCATCACGTTAATATGACCACATTTAATCTTTCGGCTGGATGTATATGGCAGAATTGGTGCCACTGTCTGTTTGGCTACCACACCGCACGCCGTGCTTTCACAGCAATAGTCTGGGCGTGTTTGGCGAGAAATTAGAATAATATATTGGATTTTTGTGGATGTTTTATTTTCGCTAAATAATTTAAAAAAATAGGATGTAATATAATATCAGAAAGTTGCGCAAAAAAGTTAGGTACTCGATTTATTGTGGTGGTGCCATGGCTCCTTGGCTCCTTAAGGCCAGCCGCCACTAAGGCTTTATCAATTTAAAATTAACAACGATAAACAGAAAGTGATTATACTGCACTATCTGACAGGTACAATGCCTAATCGATCTGACAAAAATCTGAGCAAAAGACTTAACAAAAACCGTTGACATAAACAGACTAGGTACGTCTTGATACACAATCATACTCTTAAAAGGAAACGTACATTTGAAGAAGTATGTTATTTATTCAATGAATTGAATCCTGGACACTCTCCTATAAGTAGGTATACAGTTTTCAGAATACTGAATGAATACAATGAAACTGGTGGCGTACAAAATCGTCCAAAGTTTTGATAGATACAAAACTATTAACGAATATAAACCTTTAGATGCCCAGAACCCCCAACATCTGTCTGTGAATAGGCAAGATGTATTAGCAGGAAGTCGTTGATGAAAGCAAAAAACTAGCTGAAGGTGGTTTTTTGATGCAGTGCTAAAGAAAATTGGTAATCAAAGCAACTTCTGAGATTATCTGATGAAGCTACATTTTATCTAAACGTCACTGTTAACAGACAAAACTGTCGGTATCAGTCAGATTCCAACCCCCACGGGATAGATGAAACCTATAGACAATATGGATAAAAAGTCAGTACTTTTTGTTTATTGATGGCGCTCTTAGTCATGGAGAATATCTTAATCTATTACAACAGTAAATTATACCTGAGATAAATAGATGAATAGATAGATGAATTGGTTATCATAAAATTTCTCGAAATACAAGCAATTTCATCTCAAATCAGCAACAAAATTATTATATCCGTAGCTTCAAAGATGTATTATTGCCAACAGAGATCGATATTTTGAGCAGTTTTTATAAGTAAGCTGTGAATGGTTTGTTATTTACTTTTAATATTTTTATAACTGAATATGTTGCAAATGTTTTATCATGTCTTTGACAATTGTTTTCTTTTTCTCATCAAAGTGGTAGTTATTTTGCAGTTTTTAAAAGAGGAATAAATAAACTTTCTACAACTACGATATTCACTAGACCTATTTTGACTGCAGTAATTCTAACTATTCAACACTCACATTTGTGATCCCAATTCTATAAAAAGGCTTGATGGCTCTAATAGACTTATTTTCGGCAGCAGTCACAATTCCACCATCATAGGTTGCGACCACATCCGTTGAACTGTTTGCACCCATTTCTACGATTCCAGACAAAGCTAACTTGATTATGTAATTATCTTTCTTGATAAAACTTTGGCCATTGATGAAGTTCTCGAAAATTTCTTCAAAATGTAATTGGACCTGCTTGTTGTTGCTGGTTGAGTTGCACTTCACAGATTCGAATTCTAACTTCTCCTATAAAAACATTTTTAGTGCAAATAACGTGACACAGGTAGGTATGTAGAACCCATTATAAGAATGAACCAGCAACGTTACGCCATTGACTCAACCTTTGATGCGTGGTGGTTGGTGGTTTGTTTATATCATTGTCTAGCGTCCGGTAAGGGTTCGATGCTCTCACGCCATCCAGAAGCTGACACTGTGATGTACCGCATTTTCTGGGTGTTAACATACAATGATGGGTGTACGAGATATTTATTAATAGCGTTCTATGTTCACCGATATATAGCACATATCTTGGGGTATATTTAACGTTGAATTTCTTGTATCGAAATTACATTTGATGAGACTGAAAAATGTCGAAAAAATGACTGGATGGTATACCACTGAAGTCGACTGCTCATAGATTTAGACAGCAGCAAACTTAATAACATTCGTTTAAAAAGCAAACTCTTATTTTGGTTTTATTATAGCATAGGTAATTAATACCAAAGTACCTGCATTGTCTTTTTAATTTTTTATTTTTGCGAAGAATGAACTGGTATTTATTTTTGAATGAATCTGTATTGATTGTAGTATGTTCGGGATATCGAGATTTGAAATAGTCTGATTTTATTTGTACCTGCATTCTGGCTGAATATGCTGCAGTTTTGTTGTGTACGTATTTACATTATCTCGAAGATTACAATCATCTATCATGCACCATCTAATTTCTTGTTTTTTATTTTAAGATGTAATCCTCACTACAATTATATTCGATGAAATAGTGATGAACTATCTTAATACAAAAAATATTCTCATAGAATGATAATCGATTGAATGAATGTATTTTGCAGAACTGAAAAGACTAAGCAACTACCACAACCAAATCAACGGTTTACATGATTCTCAAAATGTATCTACTGTAGGTTCAAGTTGCATAGGTTCAGTTAAATCTATTGCAATGAAATTTACGTACACCCCTTCATTCGAATAATCATGAATAATTGTAATCCGAGCCCGAAAATGAATATATGAATTTATGAATAGTTGGACAAACTGTCTGCGCAATCTCTATCGAGACACGTTACTAATACGTCTGTACATACAGGCGTATACAAGGGGGGGGGGGTAATAGGGGTAATTACCCTCCCAAGATTTTCGAAAAAAAAACTCAATTCAACTTTGACTTATTTTATTTGAATTGTAGAAGAATTGTACTGAAAAAAGTCTTTTTTGCAGTAACTAAATTACAAAAGAGTTTGTTTTGCATGCATTATTGTGATGCATATCTAATATATTCCCATTGTTACATAATCGGTTGAATGTCCTATACAACGTGATAGCTTGTCACAAAAATTCACCTCTCATTAATTACCTGTTATGAAAATTGCACCGATTAGAAAAGTTAAAACACTAATTAAATAAAATGGAGTACGTGTTGTGGCTACTAGGGTACCTGACTGTTGAGTGTTCATGATCGTTTAATTTTGTATTCTGTGCCAATAAAATGTTCACGGATGATACGTATTACATATTATATCCATAAAATTGGTCAGAGCGTCAATAGATTTTTTATTTCACCTCCCTAAAATACCTGATAATCCAGTGTTTCACTTGCTGTTTATATCCTCTTTTTTATTTTAATGCTATTAACATTTTCACAAAACTTCATGCCCCGCTACCCCTCCCCAAGACTGAGGTCTGGATACGCCCCTGTCTGTACATATGATGTGGTGCAGCTTTCTGCTTCTGCTTTGTTAGGAAAATAACTATTTATCTAATGTCTTTTCTAATACCTAATGCCTTTTCCTACAGGATATTCTATACATATATCAGTTTGATAGAATTGACAAAAATTTATACCTTCTGAAGTGCTTGAATGGTTTCATACAATAATTGTAGACATTGTGCGAGGAAAGTTTTCTGGATATCCATGTCAAGCGAACATTCACAAGGCTCCTGTGAGTTCAAGAGGCTGCAACACATCGATGGGTTTAGTGTTAAAAGGTGGATTGGGTTGCCTTTGAGTAGAGAGCGATCGAACTCATTATCCTTGAAATCGGTGAAGATCATGTTCATTCTGTCTGGATGTTGCATCAGGTCAAATTGCAAAGCCTAAAATCAACGGGATTCGTTATAAAAACTTGCCATATAACCCCAATCTTCACTGAATAAGCGCAAATTTGTGGTCAATAAAATAGCGAGATGAAATACTTTCACTACTCTTGATCACCTGCTTCACCAAAAGATATGTAAAGAATTATTGAGAGGTATATCTGAGGACAAGCTAAACAATAAAATTGCGGAACGTTTGTTTTTTTTTTATAACTGAGCAGACCGCGCAGGCAGAGCCTAAATACCAGAGTACCGCGGCTGCTGTAAAAAGGGTTATGTTAGGGGAGGTTCGTTAACGCGAGATTTGAATGGGCCAATACCCGCAGGCCCAATCAATACATCTTCTGGCAGTCCATTCCAAGCCTTGGACACCCTGGGAACAAATCGTCGCTTTCTTTGCAAACGGGCTTATCTCAATGTTAGTGATTTTTTAGGAGAGCGAAAAGAAGTTTTGCGAATATTTGAGATGTTAGCATAGCCAAAACTAAGACAATTGTAGGATTTGTATAAAGTGGTTGAAGTAGAGTTAAATATATGTTTCATATTTTTGAGCTACTTTGTAAGGTTCTTTAGGTGTCAAATCTGAAATAGACATAATACTGATAAATACTTCATTATATCTTCGGGACTATCCATATTTGAGATACGTCGTTAAGAGGGTAGCTGCAGGTTACCATTTTCATGTCACCCAAGGGTCTAACTCATTTCAGCCATTTATTGAGATAATCCCTTTTGTAAGGAAGGCGACGAAATGTGCGGTCGTACCGCTCAGTTGTATGAAGAACGACCGGCTTAGGATGAGATGCACCGATCGCACGGGTACATCTGATAGTAGCAGTGAGCGGCGGAACGATAGAGGATATCTCAGAGGAGCAGATTCCGTTGGAATATCTGTAGAAGAGTGAGAGGTCACCAGCAACACGCCGATGAGAAAGTGACTGAAGGTGGCCCGTTAAGGCCGGATCGCCAATTTGTCGAATTTCCCTTCTCTGGACGGCATCTAGTATAGACAGGGTAGTAGGGGCAGCAGCTCCCCAGACATGAGAGCAATACTCCAGGCAAGGTTTTAACTGGGCTTTATATAGCGTGAGGAGTGTTTTCAAGGAATCGAAACTTGATGATTCCGTCGAAGCTCAAGAACTCACGATTGCTGACAGGCACGTCTGGTTTTGGGGGGTCCAGATTAGGATTTGCCACCTTTTCAATTTTCTCTCGTCGGGTAGGGGAGGGGGGGTTGCGTATGTCATATACCGCATTAACCGACTTGGTGCACGGACATGCTGAATAGATTTGATAAGGGACAATCTCGATATAAAAATAACATTGTGACAGGTGTATTACGATGTACCGACCAAAGCTCTGTAAATAAGAAAATGATAACTGTATTTTTTAAACCAAGTGAAATTACTTATCGATTTTTTCTGATCACACAGAAGACAGCCATTCCATTTTAGGTGATCGTAGCAGATTTCATGCATTGCATTGTCTTTGTGGAGTCTTAAAAAAACATTCAACGATTTTGATGTGACCTTCCGTTGTGCGGTCTAAAAATAAGACTCCTTCACTCTCATTTTCGTTGCTTAATACCAAGTAGGTCAGGAGAAGTGGCAAATATGTTAGTGGGACTTAGGATGCAAACACCTTTCCGTTCGTTGTTTTCCAGACTTGGTGTCGATTTGTCGCATCTTAACCAGAGTTCAGTGGATAGCACCAAAGTTATATAATACTAGTGTAAGATCAGCGTCACTCACACCGCACCTCCTAAGTGATCGCCGCTACACGGCATACCACTGTTGTTCGCAGTTCAAAGTGCAGCGTATTTCTCATTACAATAAAGCAACTTTATTATATAAGAACGTTCGGAATGACCTAAATTTGAATGACTTGTTCATTTAATCTGTACGAATTTTAATCATCGAGCGGCTGTCATACATACATTGTATTAATTTCAAATGTCATGACCTTTCAGAGCCGTATATAAGGAGTGGTTTGGGGGGTTCAACCCCCCCCATGAGTATTCCCATGAATGAAATAACTATTAAAATAATACAAATTAAAAATAATCAAGGATGCTTGCTTTCTCCAAGCTTAGTGGTTTATTCTATTACTAACTAATCCATCGGCGTTCATGACACATTAGCAGCGATACAATCTATACAGATTTTAAGCAAATTAAGATGTTACATATTCTTTTATACCTGAACCCCCCCCCCATGGTCAACGCCTAGCTACGGCCTTGTGACCTTTCCAATATACAGAGAAGGCTAGTGGAACAGAATCTTATTTACTTTTCTGTTTTCTTTGTAAATGATGGTTTTTGATATATTTCACCATCGTGAGATGTGTGGTTTAATTTTTTACATCAAAGGCGTAGAGGTGTGTTCAAATACTTTCTACAAAAGCAAGCACGTAAGCAATTCCACTCTTATAGTTAATGTTGATTCAACTAAGGGCTATAAACACAGCCAGATTGTTGGCAGCAAAGGCTTAAAGCACGCTATTAAATAATGTGGAAGTTTTATGAGTTATGATGGCAAAAATTATGCCAAATATGGCGCAAGCGTTAAACAAGCCGCTGTAAATTTTCTGTACTCTATTCTTGCCCAAGCAAATGGTGTAGTATATATTATATTAATTAAAGTACTCACACGCTTTTGCCAATGCTTACCTTGGTATATTCTTCGATGAGGCGTTTAGAAGGGCCCAGAACTGCTATGTTATTGGGAGTTGGTCTAATATCTTTCAGTTTTCTGGCCGTTATTTCGTTCAGACTTTCTGATATCATTAGTCTCAGTCTAGTTGTTTCTATCCAATAATATAGTGCTTGATCTATATCTGAAAATAACAGAAAAGATACGAAGATTATGCATCGAACCAAACTAACTGAACAAAAATATTTTCCAACAAGGAGCTAAACTTTCCTATTTGGCCTACCTCTATTATTACTATGTTATGATACAAGAATACAGTATGTCTTTAACATTACTTATTTCTTTCCATGTATTAAATAACCGATCCTTTTCAGTGACTATAGAGGATGTATCTAAATCAGTGTAAACATTTAAGGGGGTGAGTCCTCATCGAAAAAAATTGAGTCAAGTTGGTTGACTCAGAACTTCCCACACATAATGATGATACCATTTTATTGTTTCCCATTGCATGAAGCTATAGTCTAAAATCCCCTTGCAACTAAATTATCGCCCATCCGCCCGCAAAAACAACATCCAACACAAAAACCCTCGTAAATAGATTCTTGCGTTTCCCTCCTTAGGAACTAGGGCGCCACAGCTTTTTCTGCATGCTTCAACTGGACAAGGCCAAACGATCAAGAGCCTCCAACCCGTCTAAAAATGAAGTTTGAGCTGATTTTATGTTTTTGGTTTTTTTGATTATTGCTGCGTGGCCACTGACACGGTTTTTCAAAAACAGAGTCGCTTTCCATTCTCGCAGCGGTAATAAATTCTGTGTCAAAATTTTATTAAAATCAATTCAATAATATTCGCTTGAAGCAATATACATTGAACGAAATAAAGCAAAACTCTATGTACAGATCACAAAATTGGTTTCTGTAATAAGCAAGCCAATCTTCGGATGGACCTAAAAAAGTGTAATATGCCGCTAGGTATTTCTTCCACAGGTCAATAGATGGACTATTATGAATACAACAAATTTTTCAGTTTTACTACCCCCCCCACCCCCCAACCACCCCAATTTCACCCCCACCCAAAAAAAGTAGAAAATGATCAGGGACCCCTAAAACGCCAAAAAACGAAGTTTCAACAATATTTAATTTTTATTTGTTTTTTGCTAATTACTCCGCCGCCTATGCACCGATTTTCAAAATTATAGGAACATTACCTACTACGACCCCACAGCATACCGCTGGCGCTGCCCAAATTTCATCACAATCCATGCAGCGGTTACTGAGATTACGAGGGTAGAAAAACGCGACAGACAGACCGACAGACCGACAGACAGACAGACAGACCGACGGAAATGAATGACGTGGATTTTCGTTATGTACATCATAAAACGCCCAAAAAGCATATTATCTCAAAATCGAAAATTTTCGCGATCACAATACTCCCCTCACCTATCGGTGTGGGAAGTAAAAAAGATAGGATCTTTCTTATAAAGAAACTTCAATGGAGCATCCTTTGTTAAGATATAGCCCCTTAAAGGGGTACATAAATTTTTTTTCACAAACACTGGAAAAGTTACAATATTGAAATTAACCTGACATTTTCTACTACCAAAAAGACACTTATCCAGTAATTTATTTGGTTTACCCCATGGTTGTAAGGGGTGGAAAACGCAACCCCTAAAATTTATTTCCAATGCAACTTTTTGTCTTGTTATTTATTTCCGATAGCCTGTTTCAGTCTAATCAAAAAATGTCTCTTGAATTTTCTGCGCAAAATAAACCAGTTCGCAAAAAAAATATCTTGCGAACAAGATACATATCGCCAGTTGTTAAACAAATTCTATGTAGAGGGGCTATATCTTAACAAGGGATGCTCCAATGAAGGTTTTTTATATGAAAGATCCTATCTTTATATGAAAGATCCTATCGATGAGGAGTCACCCCCTTAAATGTTTTATCCTTTTTTAGTTACACCCTGTATGTGTACCCTCTTTTGGAGTTGATGAGAACTCCTAGACATGCTCGACCGCTATGATCAAATTTTAAGTCAGGCGTGGATCCAGAATTCGGCCACATAATGACTACTTGTTTAAAGAGTAAATGACCCAAATTACTAGTTCTACTAGGAACTCTTCATCTCTTTTGTAAAAAGGAAAAATTCCACAATCCACAACATTCTATTTCCAGACTTGGTGTCTCTATACAGAGTGAATCTTAGATATGGAACGCCTCAATTATTTCGGAAACGGTTAGCACGATTTTAATGAATTATGGGGTGCAGGAGTTTTGCAATACCGCCGACCTTACGATGGTATTTACAATGTTGTCATATCTACCATTTTCCCGAAAATATAATAAACTTTGTTATTTCAAGTGGATTACCCTGTATATTTCTACCTTATTGAAATCATTGAAAGATACTAATTATTTTTTGTATACTGTTTTCTATACCTAAACCTCACAATTTCAGAGTTACAACTGCATTTATATTGCATCCGCCCAATTTAAAATAACTAAATAAGATGGCTATGATTAGTGTTGAAAATTGAGACATGTCGCAAAATGTACTGCGAAGTTTCAAGAATCACATGGCTTGATTTACTGAAGTAAACGAACAACATTTTGGGCATCTGCTGTAACCGCCTCCATGTTTTTTGAAGTTAATGCCGTATTTTAATTTTGGCGGATGCAATGTAAATTTAGTTGTAACTTCGAAACTATGACGTCTGGGTATAGGAAATATTATACCAAAAATAATCAGAATTTGTCAAGTATGTCAAAAAGGTCTAAATATACAGGTTGATCAATTGGAAATAACAAAGTTTATTATATTTCCGGAAAAACACTAAATATGACATCATTGTAAATGTCATAGTAAGACTGTTCGTATTGCCCTCGTAAACCCCTCTATTCCAAAATTCATGGAAATCGTGCTAACCGTTTGCGAGATAATTAAGGCGTTCCATACTTCAGACTCACTCTATATATGACTACTCCAGTAAAAAAATGGCAGACCAGATCACTCTTTCAGGAATGATTGATACGCTTCGCAACGTTGTCCTCTTCTGTTTTACGCAAACTGAATAGTGACAATCAATTAAACTCTAAATTAGATTTATAGTGCACGGAACTCCTTCTTCATCGCGTAGTTTACAATATCAATCTTTCTTAAATAATCATTTTTGTATAAATTGCAAGGAAGTTTTATTTTATTTTTAGCTCTATTTTATCCCTGCTATGTCTTACGACTGGACAAGTCCAGCTTCAGTCCTTTTTTTGTGTCCAGCTTCCGTCCTGGCAGTTTTTGCAACTCTACAATATGTAATCGAAATGTAGGTATTTTTATTTTTTTTAGTGTTTTGATTAAAACTTTAATCGTATTTGTATATATCCATAACTGGTTTCACTTTGAGTATCGATATACATCAACGTCATCTCCTAGTTGTAAGTATTCCTAAATCAATTTACATCAGTTTTTGCTGCTTTCTGGATAAAGTAGCATAGTTCTACGAAAGCTTGGTTCTAAAAGTTGAAATAGTACACTTCTGCTTTTTTAATGTCTATCAAAATTATAGTTGCGCTCTGAAATAACATCAAAAATAACAACTCTACCCAGCATTAATCACAAAAAGGGGAAATTAGCAGCAAAATAAAGACCAAGGTTGAAGGTTGTGAAGAACTACCATGCTGGAATATACGCACAAACAATTGTACATTTTTTCTGACTGCCAATATTTTGGGACTCCTATAGGATAACCCTTTGGAGAAGTTTTCCACTATATGGGCTCGTTCTGGATACTTATTATTATAAGAAATATCTTTAATGTACCTTGTTGCTAACGCTCTAGTTAGCAACAAGACACAACAGATCTTAGCAGTCACAAAAAGCAAGTATACAAAATATATAAAAAACTGAGTGACAAATATTTCTTATGGATTCATCACATAGGAAAATAGCGATTTAGTTTTAAATATATTCTAGCTCACTAAATCACAGAACATTTTGACACTGGTTATTGAGGTTTTCCATGGGTTTCCTTTCTAGTGCTAATACTGCCAATGCAGTCACCAAAAAGAATGCGGAGTATTACTTAGATTTAGAGTGACTGGATCACAATTCGATTATATTCACGACAGGCTCAGGAAGGCTCCACACTTATTCAGAAAATCCTTTGGAAATAGCCTATTTAACGATGCGTTTGAATGAAGGTGAAACCCCCACAAACTTGAACCACTGTGGTTTGTAAAACAGTGAGTCAAACAAATATAATTTAAAAAACTAAGTTTCAGCAACTTAAGTTTCTCGCGAGTCGCTAAAGATATGACCAGCTTTTAATGCTACCATCCACTCGTTTTGGCAAATGTTTCAGCATGCCAACGTCAGCCAGCGTATCGAGGCTGCTTCAACATCATTGAACATCCTAAGAACCACTGACTAAACATAGAAGATAATTCTTTTTTTAACTACTTATTTATTCTTTTAATTTAATTAAAAATGAATATTAAATGGCAATGTGTACTGTTAAGTACTACATCGTGATAATTAGAACGCATTTATATCGAAAATTTTGTTAGTTTTGATTTAAAAGTTCCACTGGATCTCTGTACAAGAAATCCAACCACAGTCAACAAGCATATTTTCTTGTTGAGAGTAGAATTAATACAGCAAGCAATATTGTGTGACTGGATATCTTCACCACGCTTTTTGATTGCACATTACATTCAGCATTGAATCGTAATGATAATTGCAGGTGATGATACGAATCAATCAGAAAAGGAAGAATACAGTTTTAATTGTTAATTAATGGTGCAAAGTATCCATCTATCCGTATCGATCAGGATGTTTTTTTGTCTTAAATAAAATAACGACCTATAGTGGAGTACCCAAATTTGAAATACGAACATCCAGACATTTCTTCTGACTGAGGCTCATTTATGCAAAGAGCAACAGAGGGGGGGGGGGGAGAGAGCGAGAAAGAGTGAGATATATGCTGATCGTACGGCGTACAGTGCCACATAACTTTGACGTCTGACTAAAAACCCCTAAAAGCCCAAATATAAAAGTCGTGTACTGAGCTGAAGCTTTCTTAGTCATGCTAAAATATAAAAATAATGAATAATAACAGAAAAACATGCCAAATTCTCCTACAAACCTTGGAAAAATGAAGGCTTTAGGTTATAATAGCGATAACAGACTTAAGTAAACGTAAAATCTTCAAACTCAAACATTGTAAAACGCTTGAACAGTCCTTATTGATGATGAATCAGCGTAATGAATCATAAAAGTACAAAACAAACAACAAACTATTTTTTACATATGCTAAATGTCATATACAGAAAAGTTGTTTGGATACTGAAACTCGCCAACCACAATAAAATTCTATTAAGTATTCAGTGATGTGGCGTATTCAAACGTAGGCTGTGACAAAAGGCTAAAAATCCTGAATAAGTGTTTCTATATTTCTAAATTTCATCAATCCCAACTCCCCTACCATTCCAGCATTTTTACCAGAAACACCTGTCATGACACTTGAAGTTATGACGTAAACGTCAGAAAAAGTTCGCTCCAAAGTAATAGTATATTTACGGAGAAAGCGGACCATTTAAATATGGAGGAAGACTCCGGAGGAACAATCAAAGGTTCCTCTACCACCACCGATACTGCAGCCGAACCGAGCAACGACCCTTGGAAGGAGAGATGCCTGAAAAGCGAGGAGGAACTGTCACGCCAGCTGTCACGCCGAGATGAGGAGCAGTCAGCAGCTAAGAAAACCATCGAAGAACTGACCCAGCTAGTCGCAGCCCAACAAAAACAGATTACTGATCTAATGGTAAAGATAGACCGCCTACTTGAAATCCAGGTACTGCTTACCGATAATTCTTCCAAACAAATATATGATAATAAAAATACTCAAAATTCTGACAGAGCTGTCAATCTGAAAAGACCGCTAGAAAATTCTACGAATGACGAAAAAATGAGTACCACCGACGATGACGCCTCAAATGACGGTTTTATTAAGGCAAAAACAAGGAAAAGACGCTCCGGCAAAACAAACAAGACTGATATAACAGGAGATTTTCCACCACTACCAATGCCTAAATCATTAATTACTAAGAACACTACCTCTTCGACCAATATACAGCCTGTGTCTTTGCTATCGACTACTACGCCTTCAACGTCAACCAGTGAAGCAAATACAGCATCACAACCAATAAACACTTCGTCGACTGACGTTGGTGGTCAGCCATCTTCGCAGGCACCCCGGGAAGCGACTGAACCACGGAAATTGCGTGTTACTCCGGTTGTTCTTCGGGATGCGTCGAGGTGGCGTGCTGTCAATCATAAATTCACTTCCTTGGGCATCAAAATTGAACGCGCGGTTGCTGTCGATGCAGGGATTAGGATAATTCCTAAGTCCGAGGATGATTACCGCAAAATTGTGCGCCTCTTCAGAGAGGAGGATGTGCCCCACCACACGTTCCCTCTCCCTTCGGAGAGAAATATTCATGCGGTAATCAGAGGAGTACCTGCAACCATTTCGGAAGTAGAGATCAAGGAAGAGTTGCAACAGAGGGGATATGCTCCTCTACACATTATTCGGCTTAAACGCAGCGGCACTCCTATGCCTTTGGTGGTAGTGATCTTGCCCAAGCTAGATAAATCAAGGGAAGTGTTTAATGAACATGAGCTGCTAGGGTTGGCTATACGAGTTGAAGTTCAGAAGAACTCTAGACTCATTGGGCAGTGTCACCGCTGCCAAAGATATGGGCATGCGCAAACGTACTGCACCGCGCCACCTAAGTGTTTAAAATGTGCTTCTGACCACATGACCCACTTATGCCCTAAAACAGGTCTAGAAGAGCGAAAGTGCGCAAACTGTGGAGAGGGGCATCCTGCTAACAGCCCAACTTGCAGATTTGCCCCTAGGAAGAATTTGCAAGTGATAGCGCAAAGGCGTAACGCCACATACGCGGATGCAGCAAAAGACGCAACCTTGACTGCTCCCTCTTTGAACTCTTCTGTGACCCCGCAGAACGTGGACCTGGCAACCGCGCTGAGGTCCTTACAACAGATCATAAGTCCATTGATCAGTGCAACTCAGGCATTGCAAGCGATCTTTCCCACAAATGGCTAAGTACAATAGACGTCAGCCTGCATTTATCAAAATTCTTTTTTGGAATTGTTTGGGTCTAAGGGATATTCCTAAAAGACGGGAATTTCATCAAGCCCTTTTGGATGAAAATATAGACGTGGCTTTGCTTCAGGAAACATTGCTAAACCCAGGAGATCGTCTAACTTTCTCAAATTATGATGTTGTCCGCGCTGACAGATTGAATGGGCGAGGCGGCGGCTTGGCGGTGCTTGTCAAACGTGGTATTGACTATTACAGAAGTACAAATGCTGAGATGCAAACCATCGAGGCAGCTTCTGTGGTGGTTAATATGGCGGGAGCTGTCCCGTTGAAGATTACCTCGGTGTATGTCAGGTGTGGTGCCAGGCTGCAGGAGGCTGACCTAGAAGTCCTTCTGGATTGCTCGGGTCCGCTAATTGTAGCAGGGGACTTCAACAGCAAACACCAAGCGTGGCACTCCAGATTGAATTCCACTAGTGGGATTCGACTGTATAACCATGTAATACGAAACGGGTACCTCATACATAGTACGGTTGAGCCTACTCATCATCCATTTAGTCATCTTCAGGCACCAGATGTCATTGATTTCGCTATATCTAAAAATTGCAGATACAGCATACATTCTCGGATTATGTATGATATCTCTAGCGATCATTTACCGGTCATCTTGGAGGTCGGTAATGAGCAAACTTTGGGGGAGGATACGTCTCCAAGGAAACGCATTGATTGGGAACTATACAAGTTGCTGCTTAGAGAGTTTCCCAGTATTCCGATCATAAATGATGAGAATGGAGTAGATGCTGCTCAATCTGAGTGGACAAGTTTCGTTCAACAAGCTATTCAGCGTGCAGCGGTACTACCTGTACAGTGACCGGGCAGGCCTTTTCTTCCAGCGGACATTCGACAAAAAATATCTGATAAAAGGGCTGCGATTAAGCAAGCAAAAAGGTCTTGTCATCCAAATGATATCCGCAGAGCGACGAACCTTGTCCACGAAGTGAGAAATGCACTTCATGAATTCCGAAATGAGCAGTGGAATGACTATCTGGAGGGAATGCTTGACTCTAGTATTCCTCTCTGGAGAGTAGCGAAATTGCTCAAAAATGGCAGACGGGAGAAGCTTCCGCACATCCATGGTCCTGGAGGAATTGTCTTCAGGGCTGAGGAGAAAGCTGAGGTTTTTGCTGATGCCATGGAACGACAATTCTCACCCAATTATGATCTGGATAACGACCTTGATGAGGAGCAACAGATTGTAAGAACCGTCAGGAGATACTTCAGGGCCAATGACGTCAGAGGTGTCGCTAACGTAGGTGAATACTCTTCGGAAGATTCTTCTTCAGAAGACTCTTCCACAGAAGCTTCACATAGCACATTAGCGGAATCTTACGAGGTTCCTCACTGCACACCAGTAGAGCTTCAAGGTCACATTAAAGGCCTTAAGGTGCGCAAAGCGCCTGGAGAAGATCAAATTACCAACAAGGCGTTGAAGCTTCTTTCGTCAAAAGCACTGATGTATCTGGTGACTATACTCAATGCGATGCTCAGGACGCAGTACTTTCCTGTGGGGTGGAAGATGGCTCACGTCATCATGATCCCAAAGAAGGTGGGCTCGATATTCCCTCAGGATTATCGTCCCATCAGCCTGCTATCGGCTCCCTCTAAACTCGCAGAAAAGGTGATTCACCGCCACCTTTTGGATTTCTCGTCAGAACATCACGTGATTCCTGACGTGCAATTTGGCTTTCGATCCGAGCATAGTACTGAGTTGCAGGCAGTTAGACTAGTGGAGAGTGTTACCAGGGGTTTCACCCTAAACAAAAGTACTGGCATCTTGCTTTTGGATGTCTCGAAGGCATTTGACAAGGTGTGGCATGCTGGCCTCCTCTATAAACTAATTCAAAAGGGCTTTCCTTTCTGGCTACTAAAACTTTTGAAATCTTTCCTCGAGGGAATAAAATTTCGGATCAAAATTGACAACATTGTATCTACAATACGGCCGGTAAGGGCCGGTGTACCTCAGGGTTCGGTCCTTGGGCCAATACTTTATTCACTTTTTGTCCATGACGTCCCTTCCCCACGCAACTGTGAAGTCTATCTTTATGCTAACGACACTGCTCTTGTAGCTCAGTCGTGGTCTGGTGAGCTAGTTCGCGACAGGCTGCAGGATGCGGTGGAAGAAGTATTGGAGTGGGCGAATCGGTGGCTGATTAAAATTAACCATTCTAAGACGCAGGCAATCTATTGTACGAAAAAACGTCACGGTGCCCCTATTGAGGTTTCGCTGGATGGCACACTAAAAACCAAATTCCAAATTACGTTCCGGCAGCTGTACCCACTGTTGTGTAGACATTCAAAATTAAGTTTGATCAACAAGATTCGGCTTTATAAAATGGTAATACGACCCGCAATTACTTATGCATGTGCATCTTGGTGTTTTCTTGCCAAAACGCACTTGCGAGGCCTGCAGGTTCTGCAAAGCAGAACCTTACGCACAATTACGAACGCCCCATGGTACGTTTCAAACGAGACCCTCCATAGAGACCTTGATATCCCTTATTTAGGGGACTTCATTAAACAACAGGCGCAGCGACGCTATAGCCAAGCAGAATCGCATAGCAACCCTTTGTTGCGCGAATCAGTGGACTACACAGTCGAGCATATTCGCAAGCATACAAGGCCGCGGCTCGCTCTGTGAATAACAAAATTGAATCGCGAATTTAGTATAGTAAAAATTAAACCATTCCACGAAAACAAACCAAAATTAAACTCTCGACTATATTTTAAAAATTGTCGAAATAATAAAAAAAAAAGCCTCAGAGCCTCCTGTTCTAAAAGATTCTCTTCCCCCACTTTGCTCTCCACCTTTCTTCCTTACTTTTCTCTTCTCTTCTTTCTTTGACGTTGTCTGGTTCCTGGATTTCCAGACCTGACAGACTTACGAACTGATACTATGACACAAGAGCTAAGGTCCCACGGACCGCTCTGATAATCAACAATGACTTGACTTGACTTGACCAGAAACACCTTTCACAGAAAAAATGTTATACATATTAAGCTGTGGACCCAAAACATGAAGAAATAACTGTCTTCTCCAACTTCTAAATCACTGAATCAACGCGGCGCTTTATTAAACAATGTACGTTTATAACAATGTTTTTCTGTCAGTGATCTGTGAATAGCACATCAAAAATAATAAACGGTATCAGTTGTTTCACCATTAAAATCTTACGGACCCTGTGATCAACTTTAAAGAACGCTGGTGTTGATTGTGGCAAGCCATACATCAATCTCAGCAGACATTAATATTATGAACAGCTGTTGCCGTTCGTAATATAGTGACTGACGGTCGTAGTCATGGTCAAGTTAGTATTGAGTCAATGACTACAGAGCATGGATATATGTATGCTGGTGATTAACAGTATTAATCGAAAAATCTGAGGTCAGTAAAGAGTGACTATGAACCGGTCATTAGTATTACGAACTACAACAGCTATTCGTAATATATATAGGTATTTATTGTCAGCGGTGACTGATTTTTGGCTTGCCACGAGCAAATTTAGTTTGATTTATGAAAGTTGATGACTGTGGCAAGACATGTTTGCTGTTCATGAATCAAATACAGCAAAATTATTATATTACACATAGAGGACAATAATCGCTAAACGTAGATTCAATGTTGGACAAAAATCATTGTAGCAAAGAGATTCGCAGAATTAATGTTCAAAGAATTGACGACGACGATTCATTCTCAAATGTTTTGATGTCTAAGTCTGAATCAGAGAACACATGCTTGCACTCCACTATGAACAAACATCACCCAATCAAGGTTGTGATGCAAAATCGATATAAAAATGTTCTACACAATATGGTCAGCGGTTGCATCATGGACTTTACATTTATTTTTCAATTTATGATTTTCTAAATTGTATTCAGCCGGTTAGCTAACAAACGAGCGTAAGCGTAACGAAAAATGAATTGTACATTTGTTGTCTAAAACATTCTTTGTCGTATTGTTAATATAGCCAATTAGTGGTTTTCAACGGATCATAAATTTGAAAAAGAAATGACATACAAGAGAAGGCAGACCACCGAAGGTTCATAAATGCAATTTACTATCACAATATGTCGTTAAGGTAATTTTGATAACAGATTTGGTTGCAAATCTTACATTCGTATAGGTATACTCTAAACAATAGAGATATACTTCAAGCCCTGCGCCTTATTAAAGACAACATTATTTTGACATCTACGCAAGCGCAGACGGGATTTGCCAAAAGCCCAAATTAAGGTAATTCTGATCGGTATCAACCGGATATGTTCGTGATTCTACCTGGATTTAGAAAGCATTATCGTTGAGTTGCTGTGTATCGTGACTTGTATTTCGTAGCCCTGGTTTGCAAACAATTTTTGTTTAACTTAAGTTAGCTCTCGTTCATTTATCGCTTACTTAGGATTTGTGGCTATCTTTTTAGTTCGAAATAGAAAAAAAAGTAGAATTAGATTCACCTATGAAGATGAACTAATGGAGTTAAGGGAGTGCTTTTTGTGAACAGAAAAGAAACCAAGGCAGGCTCCAAAAACAAACTCCAAGCGATGAGATTAAAAATATAAATACAAAAACAACCTTCAAACAATGAGATTAGAAAATAGAAATAAAGCAACCTTCAAACTATGAGATTCGAGTATATAACTACGAAAATATCAAAATAATGCTATCATCTGTTGCTGCGACTGCAATTATTCTATTTTGTGTCCTTGCCCGTATGGGGGCGGGTTAGAATATCCTGAATATTTCCCATAGTATAACCTGCGTGTCATAAAAGGCGACTAAAAGGAACAGAACTACTGTCGGTATAAGCAGTAACTTCTTCTCAACCAACAGCTTTGGGTGGACGAGTTGAGAAGAGTCAGGACCTTCTTGTCTTTGGGGTGAGAAACTGTCTCTAAAGGCGGATGAACCAGTAGATACACCTCATCAACGGCAACAGCAAATAGAAAGCTACTGCATTAAAGATCTTTAATATATCCCAAGAGAAACTCGTAAAATGAGTAATGTGAGATTCAGCGACGCCTCGGACGTGGTGCTGTTCCTCGCATAAAATCTATTGGAAGACCATCCACTACATGGTGAGGCAAATCCTGAGCGTTAAAGGGCGCGAAGAGTGCAGAAGCAGTAATTAAATCACAAGAACAACGAGCTCAGGCTAGCCCTACACTCATGTTGTTACGTCGTTCGACGAAGGTTTCGTGAGTAGTAGAAGAGATTGGAGATAAGAAACGAGAGAACGGGTTTCAACCGGTTGAGCCATGGTGGCATGTCGGGCGTCCAAATGAGGACTTAGCTAGTACAATGTCGATGTCGGGCGGGCAGATTCTCTCTCACATTTCCGGCTGCAGAAGTGCGTTTGTTCTGCAATCATGCCGATTTCCTAAACCTTCTATAATAAAAAACTACGGTAGTAAGAATGAAAAACCTTTGTTCAAAAAAATATTCAAATTCTTAGATGTGTAATAAGTTGCTGACCATTTTCCGACAACTTAGAAATGGTCGAATGGATGACGAGAGATGAAGGGTAACTAAGACACTCAAATAAACATCTTTTATTCACCAAACATCTTTTATATCCATCATTTTTAAAATCTAGCAGGATATGCCTTGAAATTAGAAAATGTTTCAAAATATGTGTGGCTTTGCGAAGTGGCATCAGAAGAAGATCAAACATCGCATTTCCAGGTTTTTGATTTGTCTGATAATTCTCTAAAATGGGGAAGACTGAATTTGAAGAAAAGTAGTATATTTGGTGGTCTACCAAAGCATCTCTAAAACTCGTTTTGGTGGTATGTTTTAGGCGTACTCAAAAAAATTTTCCGAGACTCCAAAAATAAAGTGCCATTACTGAAAGTTCGCTGGATTTCGTATTTCTTTATGCGTAATTAATATAAAAATTAATCCAAATTTCGTATTGATACTTGAAAGAGGAAAACTAAGAAGCATATTTTTACTATGATCAACTCATGTTAACACGAGATACAACTGAAAAAAATGAGTGGCTACCACCACACTCGTCAGATCCCTTTTTCCTCCAAATTTCTTCGCTCCGGTTCTCATTTGTGTACTACAACGACTTTATTTATACAGATTTATTTTTAATTTGTTTTAGTGCCAAATGCTAGCAGTTCAGCATGAACATTGTTTTGTTCCTCCTTCTGTGAGGAAATGTACTATTACTACCTGCTATTTAAATTTGTTTTAGCTTCGTCTTTGAGGTGATACGTTCTTTCTATGATCCCTTATTTCATCTGTCTGTCTGTATGTCGCTATTTTCTAACCGCGTAACCTCAGTCACATGTGCATCTATTTGGATGGACATTTTCAGAATTCCTCTAAACCTTTGTTTGAAGGGTCCCCGATAATTTGTTTTTTTTTCAGGGGAGGTAAAGTTGGAGTGGTAGAAAGATTAGGAGATAAGGGAACATTCAAAAATTACATACTTTCAACTATGCTATAGACAAAAGACAAAACTGTGGAATTTTTAATACCGCGCCAAGTCTCCAAGTCAAGAGAGCATTATGATCGTGAATACTGTTTTATCAACTCCAACATTTATTACAGCCATAGAGGTGTTTCCCTTGAGCTGTATAATATCTACTCTATAGTGATGTTGGATACTTTTAGACATGTCCGAACATTGCCGTCAAGAGCATACCTTTGGACGTCTTCTGATACATGTTGCATTTGATAATTCTATAGCTCTATACTATTACTAACTTCAGCAGTGCCGTTATCAGATCTTACTCCATCATTAATCTTTTCTAAGGGCATCAGTACCTATTGAATTGCAGGTGAAGGCGAAGCTGAAGATAAAAACGGGTTACATGCCAACCCATCTGTATACCAAAGTTTTGAAGAGTTCATAATTTTATTGAGACACTCTTCCGGAGTTGGGTTCCATGGGACTTTTTTTTTCTATCCACGAGTCTTATAGTTGTAGAGATACAGGTTTACACAATAATGTCACCAAGATAATCTATAATGATATCGGCTAGCCAAGTGATGGAGTCCTAGCATAACAAGAAAACATCGCATACACGATAAAATACTTACATGAGGTGTCACTGACAATGAGAGCTACATCCGTTGCATTCCTTACATCTAGGAATTTATCCAAGAATTCCAAGAAAGGGCTTATAGATACATCAATCCTGATGTATGGTAGGTTTAAAGTATTCGAAAGTTCCTTAGCCTCTTCGTTTCCGGCCCAGGTTAGATCCAAGAAAATTGTGCCACCAGATGATAGGGCATCGCAGACTAATGATTGCAGGAATAAAACAAAATTAGTTTTTTCGTCTATTTAATAAACTTTACTGGCCTTTCGGCCACCTGTGGGAGCTTTATTAAAGTACAAAATTTGACAAAAAGTTAATTTTGATTAAGTGACATTGACATCACGATTGCTTTTCTAATTCTGCCAACTCTTTAAGGAATTGGCTGATGAAGATACAACAAAATATAAATCACTCTCAGGTTGAGTGAAGAGTTGTATTAGACTACTAACACCCGTATGCACCGTAAGTCAACTGCGCGATTAGTTACGTAAACCTGGATTACTTGTTTACTATGCACCGCAAACTGACAATTTTGACATTGTCACTGTCAAAACAATCTTACGAACACAACCTTGCCGTATCTCCATTCTGGGTTAGTTAATCTCTTAACGGTGCATGGCTAGATGCCAAAGATTAGCAAAACGCGATTAGGGAACTAGGATTAGAATCGCCAAACGGTGCATACGGGTGTGGCCTCGTTGCATCTGTTATTCAGAAATGGAATACATAATATATGAAACACTAACACCCGTATGCACCGTTTGGCGATTCTAATCCTAGTTCCCTAATCGCGTTTTGCTAATCTTTGGCATCTAGACATGCACCGTCAAGAAAATAACTTATCCAGTTTGGAGATACGGCAAGGTTGTGTTCGCAAGGTTGTTTTGACAGTGACAGTGTCAAAATTGTCAGTTTGCGGTGCATAGTATACAAGTAATCTAATGCAGGTTTACGTAACTAATCGCGCAATTGACTTACGGTGCATACGGGTGTAAACTGTCTCTCCAGACGTGTTTAGTGGCAGGCGCGCTGCCAGTAAGGGTAGCTGGAGGGCGCGACGGACGTGGTTACTCGCAATCAACTTGCAGAAAAATTGAACGCGGTGCTAATCACCTTACTATACAGGTAACCACTCACTTTCACTAATCACTCGCTGACCACATTTATTTTCTCCTAATCAGTAATCACATGCACCAATCACTAATCAAAGTGTGCCTTTACAGACAATTTTGGATTTGAAACATATTTGATTAGGTACTTCATTACTGGAATTTGTAATCTAATTTCAAACATTCAAAAAATATTTATTTCGATCGTACATCTCGAGCTGCAAACTTCATTATAATCAACAATCTGACGTCACACGCGTTCGGGAGCTGACGGTACTGGATTCAAAAATCCATTTCATCCTATTTTTATTTTGTTATAAGTCTTGAATTATTGCGCAAAAAAATAGTTTTGTTATAAAACTATTATAACATCTGTCCATTTATCACATTTTTCTATCCAAAACCCCAACTGTTTATCTTTTTTTGTATGTTTTAATTTTTATTAAGTTTATAAAGATAGTTTCAATACAATAAACTGAAACTAAAAAGATATGCTACAGTTCAGTTTTAGGTTCAATATAGCCATTTAGCAGCTTTCTTTAAGAGCGTTTGAGAAATTAAAAAATAAACTAGCTGATTGTGTTTTGCAGAAATTTTTATTCAACATAATTTTTGAGCCGATGGCTCGGAATGTTTCATATATGAAATAATAATTATTGAAAAATACGCCTCCTTCAATTGAAAAAATTCAGAGCATTTGATTAAATATTGTATTACTTATTTAAATAATCCATGTAATGTTCTAGGTCACATCACATTTTATTAATATAAACTACATAAATACTTAAATAAGTCGGATAATTACATTACATTTTGGAAACTGTAGAAAGAAATGATAAAAAAATTTAATGCTGAAATTGCAATACTGTTACTTACCTACTACAAATTAAGAGTTAATTTGAAAAATACATATTTCATGTTTGTTTCTAACGGGATTTCAAACTAAAGTTCATATTTCAAATGATCTCCACTAACACATTATTTTTTGAACAAGTTAGGAAAAGAAGGGTTTTGGTAGTTATTGTGAAAACATTGTGCCATCAATTTAATCACATTCAGGTATGTTATCTTGTACGGTTTGGAAACTACAGCTTTAACAAAATATTCAAATATGTACAAAACTCTAATCTAGTCCAGTTTATACTCACGTTTCTCTAAGTCTGTTTCACTGGAATTGACCTGAACTGTTGTAGTTTCCAGCGATTCGTCTGCATTGAGCTTTTCCAATGATTCTTGATACCATAGGATTACATCTTCTTGTCCATCCTCCGTCAATAGTACTATAACAGAGATGGTTACATTATATAAAAATAGCAGATTTGACGTTTTTCGTAAGCTGTACATTAGTATTCTTATTGTATTCTTCTCTTTTTACTCCCTACACTGATAGATGCGGGAAGCATTGTGATCGCGTAATTTTTGGATTTTGAGATAATACGTTTTTTGAGCTTTGGACTGAAGTCGCCGAAGTGAAATAGCTTCTGAAAATGCCATCCACTCGTGGTGGCGAAACGTCAAGCTTTAACGCTAAATGACGCCGGCCTAAAAACCCAAGAACCACAAATTCATTAGACGCAATGATGTATCTCTGTCGTGTTAGTTAAAATGCGTACTGCCATTTGTAAGACTTGAGGGAAAATGAAGATGAAAACTTCAGCAGTATTAAAGATAGGTTACAGCCGAATGAATTCAAACTCGAATTTTAGGGCGTTATCAAGTCTCCTTGACAATAAAAAACCCAGGTGATGGTGTTTTTAAACTGTTGATGAAATTTGCAGAATACTGCGTTGACGTTTCTTCAACTATACTTCATTCTGTCAACTTTAATAGGTGTAAATTATTTGACAAAGTAGTAATCAAAAATGTGTCATTAATGAATGCGATATATTGACCATGAATAAACAAATGAAAGAGGGAGAGAGGCTTTCTGGTGACCAGAACTACCAGTGCATAGGCCTACAGACGGGCCCCTTTGCACCTCTCCTTACCCTAGTTCCCAAGGCCAGCCCTCATAGCAAAGGTGAGGATGGCCTTGGGTCCTGCCCATCTTATATCCTCAAGTTCAATAACCCCTGAACCAACCGCAGCGTGTACATGTCGGATCACTTGCCACCCCCATTTATACAAGTGTCGTTTGAAGTTGTTATGGCCGGATATCAGGCCGACAAGTACCCTTTGCTGGATTCTATCCAGTGCGAAACAGACCTGCCCCAGCGTTGGCCAGAGCTCCTAAAATAAGTTCTCTAGCTTGACGGAGATGTCCAGAGACTCCTCTCCATCTCATAGGATGCTGATTTTGCAACCACACCTCTGTTTTCCTTCTACTACCAGCCCCAAAGCTGAGTGAGGCCCCAGAAAATTATTACTCGATAATCGCCTTACAAGCGCGTCTGCCATTTCATTGCCACCAACTCCAGCATGACTCGGCACCCACATAAGTGACACCTAATGTCTGACCGAAATGTCATCTAAGACCTTTCTACATTGCAGAACGAGCCTTGATGTAAACCTACAAGAACTGAATTTGGCTGATATATTAACCACATATTTATTACACTTAATTCTATTTCATATTTTAAATAATCAGCATCGTTCCTCATTCACATCACAATTCCATATCAATTAGATATTTCTTTTGTGACAATAAAAAACTCTTATTGATTATCAAATATCAATGAAAAATTGCATGAACTAATTTCTTAGACATCAGCGCTCATTATAATAATAGAAGTAGTACATGAAAGAATGCAACAAACTGTGATATAAATATGGATTTTTTTGCGTTCATTCAGCGTAATGAATGGAATATGTATAGGTATATTAAAATATGAAAAATTCAAGAATTTATTCTGAGAAGAGAAGAAGAATATTTTTGAAACCCAATATTTTAAAATTAAAAATAGAAATACACCTTCCTTTGTTTATTTGCAATGAGACTGGTTGCTATTCGGTTGGAATGTTAAAGTACCGTTTCCAAAATATCTGGTTGCGCTGAAATTTTCTCCGCTAAATTACCCAATATTTCCCAAGTTTTACGCCGAAAGGAAATACTGACGATTCCGTAATAGATTATTTGTTTTAAGGTTATTGAGGTGCCGTTGTATGATCGTGAAATAACTATATTTTTGCAATTAGAAGCATGTTTTTCAAACAGCCGTTATGCATATTTATACAATCGTTCGGATGAAAGGCGGTTGGCCGGAACAATATTTATTTGCGAAACTAACCAATCAGGAATACAACTTTTCATCTAATGATCAATTTAGTGTTTGGCTTGGCCTCAGAGCAACAACTGAATAGTTAGCATTAAAGTCAATTCAATAATTCTCGCGTCACGGAATATAGAACGATCTAAAGCAATACTCGTATGTATATATCAAAAATTCTAGTCTCTTGGTTTCTATAATAAGCAAGGCAATGTTCGGATGGACCTAAAAAAGAGTATTATGCCGCTAGGTTTTTTATTCTCAGGTCAATGGATAGCCCATTATGAATACAACAAATTTTTAAGTTTTACAACTCCCACCCCCCAACCAGCTCAAGTCACCCCTACACAAAAAAAATAGAAAATGATCAGGAACTCTTAGAACTTAGTTGAGCAACATTTGAACTTTTTGTTTTTTGCTAATTACTCTGCCGCTTGTCCAACGATTTCCAAAATTATAGCAGCATGACGTTCTTTGACCCCACAGCATATCGCTACTCAAATTTCATCACAGTCCATGCAGTGGTTACTGAGATTACGACGTTAGAAGGACGTCGACAGACAGACCGACAGACAGACCGACAGACAGACCGACAGACAGACAGACAGACAGACAGACCGACAGACAGACAGGCCGACAGACAGACAGACCGACAGACAGACAGACCGTCAGACAGACAGACCGTCAGACAGACAGACCGTCAGACAGACAGACCGACGGAAATTAGTGACGTGGATTTTCGTTATGTAGACATCATAAGACGCCCAAAAAGCGTAATATCTCAAAATCGAAAATTTTTGCGATCACAATACCCCCTCACCTTCGGTGTGGGAAGTAAAATGTATGTTTACTGGATTACAGAGATGCAGTTCTACAAACGATGCCTTGTAATTTACAATTGACGCTTTTGAATATTGAAATGGTACTTCAGAATTTACAACTATCTATTAAGAGGTACACAGAATTGGATTCTCTGAAATGCTGTTTTTATTTGAAATTTGTTTTTAGTCTTTTCTATCAGCGTCTACTTCTGATCTAGAAATCGTATTATGGTCAACATCTATTATTTATATAAATAATCTGTTTCGCGGAAAGCTTTATTTTGTTATTTTTTCTTTTAACGATCCATCGAGTCTATGCACAAAATATTTTTCTCTGCAAAACAAAAATCTCATTTTGATTATATAAACTACCAGTGTTGCGTCGTAAAGAAAATCATGGGGCGAAAAGGGGACATGAAAGCTGAAGGAATATATCTTCGTATATTGCACGTACAACCATGTGGCAGTAAATCATGTAAGCTTCATATCATAATCTCTATTCCAAATTTAAGAAAACTATTTAAAGAAGTATAGCAGTTATAATAAAAAATGCGATAGGTGGCTCTCACCTCCCCAATTTCACCCCTGTACTGTGTGTACTAACTGTAATAAATAATCAAATATTATTACACTACTGCATATAGCATTAGTATAGTACTGCGAACACTAGTAAAAATTTTGTTTTTCGAAGTTGTAAGAACTTCAAACTAGATAACACAAAATAAATGCGGCGGAAAGATGAATAAACGTACAAGTATAGGTTTTTATGCGGTACTTAGAAATTTGCATAGAGCAGCATTATTTTGCATGACGCACGCGAGGAGTATCCGGAAAGTAAGGACAGTCCATGCAGTGCAGACGTGTAGCATTTTGTTTGTGAAGAGAACAAATTTACCACAGAGATGTGTCCACAGTGCCTATATAGCCTATATATCACCATATATTTAGCATTATTCTTATTTGACAAATCATAAAAATAGCTTATTTTGCTCTATTATTATTATTGAATGCAAATCACCGCAGACAAATCAAGTTTTCCACTTAATTGTTTCGAAAATATCAAATCTTTTCTCTCAGATTTAAAGTGTAACCCTATTATCTCCTTTTACCACATACAGGGTGTCCCACGACGATTAAGACAAGCAAGAAATCGGAATTGGGCAGTAGTAGCGAATTATAATTTTGTGGGTGTAAATTAGAGTAAATATATTATCTTTTCTTATTATTGTGTTGTCCAATGAGGTATTTGTTTTTGGTTACGTGACGCCCGATTCAAAAATTTTAATGGGACACCCTGTATATTTGTAATTTTTTGTGTTCCACCTGATAAAACAATTCCAACAAACTAGCACACTTAGGGTCTAAAGTGATTAAATCAAGAGCTTCAACCCCCTGTACAAGGGGATGAAGTGGTTTTTGGTTAAATAGTTGTTCTCCTTGACAAATCTTTTGAAGTGCCTCGGCATTTTTTCTTTTAGTAGGTGTTTTTTGGGAAATCCGGGGTGAGAAGTCTTCAAATGAACACCCTGTGTGTATCTAGTAGTCCAATGCTGACAATTGAAGTGACGTATTTGACGGCTTCGTATTCGCTGTACTTAAACTGCCGTTCAACGGCAGCCTACTAAAACGCCGCTGACAGCAGATTCGGTTTCTCGTTAAAATCGCTATCCTATTGTCGTATTGATTGTATTGTTTTCTTGCTTTACTTACATCATAATTGTGACAATTTTTACTGAATACAATATCAAATAAGGTGGGATCCTGGTTATTATTGGCGTAGAGTGGGGTGAGTTTTTAGATTACTTTCTGTTTGTTAAATTATTATTGAAGATACATTTGTAGGTTAGGTGTTAAAATACATGGCGGTGATGTTGAAAGTTGGCGACAAGTTCAGCTCATTTGCTGACGCAAAGAAAGCGATTGAGGAACTTGGCAAAAATAAGTACACTACATTTTGGAAACCAGATGCACGTACTATCGCAAGCAGTAAAGTTGTAAGACCAATAGAAAGTTCTTTGACATATTATCAATATATACTATATACGCATACTATATACGCATGTAATCACGGTGGACAGAAGTTCAAAAGCAGTGGAAAAGCACTCGAAGTAACGTCGGTTCAAACTGAACAGAACCATATGACCTCAAAGGTGAGTTCACAGAGTACCCAAACAACTTCGTTGCAGTGGATGCCTTCTATGGAGACATATTTGTTATGCAGGATTGTCCAGGCGACCTACATCGAAAGTGTGGTTTTGCAGAGAATGGTATTTGTAGCATGTATTATTTACCTGTGTATAGTTCCCAATAAAGGTCTGAAACCAAACACCATTTTGGTAGGCTGCCGTTGAACGGCAGTTTAAGTACAGCCACACGAATATGCTACGCCAAGTAAAGTGCCACCACAAGACGCCTATTATTTTGCTTTGTTGCTTTTAGCAAGGCGGCTAATGGACTGATTAATCTCTTCTTGTCCTCTAGCACAAATAAATTTCTTGTTGGTAATTTTTTGCGCAAAACTCGCCGGACGTTAATGTGCCATACATTAGTATTATCAATGCTGCTACTGTTCAGTCTGATAAATAGTCAGCGAGCAGTTGGAGGTACGTTCGCTTCGGAGCCGTACACTGGTTCGTACCGTGAAGGCATGCTGGGTAGTTCCGCGCCGGCACAGCTCCTGTTCTGTGATAGTACTAGTTGATTGTGATAGTGGGTGTGCATTGGAACCATGCTGTGATATGGATAGTATTATTAATAAATACCCGGTTAAACTTCACGATAGGTGAGATACACTTTCGAAGAAGTAGAATTTATTAATAAATTTACGAAAAAAGTACGGGGTTGAAAGAAAGGTTTTCAAATCGGCGAAGTATTGGGTAAAAGGTTTCATAAAAGGTGATTTGAGGCATTTTAAGGTTTTTAAGTATATCGGGTGTCTCAGAATTTTTTCTGATTACAAAAAATAAGTTCAAACGAAAACTGAGTGGTACTTTTGAAAGTACTACAGGTCTATCAAAACAAACAACAAAACAAAAATAGCGCCCAATAGTTTTTCATACACAAATTAATTCAAAATTGTATTTAAAATCCTGTAATACTTTTGGTTTTATACACAAACCTATTTTTTTCGTAAAGTCATAACCATATATATAAGATAAAATTAATACAATAAGGATTTGTTTGAGGCCCCCAACTTTTTTTTCCAAATAGCACCTTATATTATTATCTTTTCCTTCATGAATAAAGTCATTATTTAATTTAAAATAGTGCCCTTGATTCTTTTGTAAAGTCATAGGCATAAAGTAAATAAAATAAAGATTTATTTAATGTGTAGTATTGAATCTTCGCAATAAAAAAATGAACAAAAAATACATTTTTCAAGCATGGTATGATAGGTCATTCAGTGCCCTTAAAAACGTACCTAGGTTTCTTTTAATCCCACTTTTTGCAAAAATATTGGGCGTCAAACAAATTCTTATTTTATTTATATTTTACTAACGATTTTACGAAAAAAAGTAAGTTTGCGTATAACATCAAACGTACCACAAGTTTGCAAATAAAATAGAAAAACCTATGGGTGCTATTTGAAAACAAAAATTTGGGGGTGAGTTTTCGGGGATGCCATACAAAAAAAATGTTTTGAGTGCATGGTATGATAGACTCTATAATAACTTCACAATTACAACTCAGTTCTTGCTTGAACCTTTTTTCGTTACGAAAGCCTCACGTTCCAAGTAAATTCTGGGACACTCGGTATACTAAGCATTGAAGGAAACAGTGTGCGGAATAAGGTGAGAAGACGCACATGTTGGTACAACACACCGCGCGTTATGACATTGCATTTGCTTTTCAAATATGTATTTTAAATGTTCTTTATCGTTGACAAAGCTTACTGAAATGTGGCATGACCATAACATCACTAAAACTACCAAAATGTCGCTGGTTCAGTCTCTGGTATTCTCCATATTTTTGTATTCCTCGGAATCTTGGACTGTTAAAAAGGCAGATCGAGCTCGCATAGACGCTTTTGAAATATGGACGTGGAGGAGAATGCTAAGAGTTCCTTATATTGCCCATCGAGCTAACGTTTCCATACTGGATGAGCTCGGTAATCCAAAGAGACTATCCTCCATTGTGTCGATGAGAATGCTTACATTCTTCGGAAATATACATAGAAGCGATAATATGGAGAAACTTGTAGTTCAGGGTCATGCCCCGAGTGGGCGACGCCGTGGCCGTTCCCCTACACGCTGGGTGGATACGACGAAACAGTTGCTGGATAAGAGTATCAAGAGCGCCACTGAACTGACAGTAAATCGCGAACGATGGCGAGCTACAGTTCCCAAAACTATTGATAATATTCGTGTCGGCAATACTCTAGCTCCGACTTAATGCATTTTACGAGTTCACAACATGTCTGTTAAGACATTGTGACTATCATGATGATCTTTTGTTTTGAGTGAAGGAAAGTTAGGATTGTGGGATGAGGTTGGAGGTTTTTCCTAGAGACCGTTCGACAGAACTGTACCCGTTAATACTACAGCATTTATTCTTATTCTCTTATAAATAATATTTTCTAGACTACCCATTCCGAGAGTCTAGAACTCTAGATTACTTCATTAGTCTTGCAGTTTTCCTACTGGTCCCGAGTTAATGCATTCACTGAATACATGGAAGGCTGACTCTGGTACTCTGCAGTAGATTTCTCCATCGTATAGGCACCCTTAAGGCTACGATGCCCTGTTTTTTTTCCAGGAGCCGTCCGACCTAGCTGTCCCCGTCAATACTTAAGCCTTAAGGCCTATTGTATTATTGCTCCTCTCTTTTACTTTTTATTTTCCACTCCAGTAATCTGGATCCCTGCATAAGTTTATGCAGTTTACCTGCTGGTGCTGGTGCCGAGCCGTACTCCATTGGTTCTAGCTTGGTTTTCCCAAAGAGCTGTTGTCTGTTGTGATCTAGCGCTTCGCACTCGCAGAGCACATGTAGGCCTGACTCAGTTCCTCTTCCACACAATCTGCAGTTGAGGTCTCCATTGTAGAGTCCCATTTTATTCAGGTGTTCCTTCAGGCCACAATGACCTGTGAGGAGACCCGTCGTTATTCGGAGCTGATTTCTACTCAAGGAGAGCAGTGTTTCGGCTATTTTCTTGCATGGAGCTTTAATAAATGTTTTTCCATGAACACATCCTGGCAACAAGTTCCACTGCTCCTTGTGCTGATGTTTCATCCATTCTCCGACCTGGTGTCTGATTGTGCTTTTAGGCACCCCCAGGGCGGGTTCTGCTCCAATGTATAGGGCATTGCCTCTTATGAGGCACCCACCCCAAAGCTACTTTTTTGTGTTCTGCCAGTCTTTCCAGTTCTTGTAGACATTCCCAGACTAGAGCGGACGTATCTTTGGGCGCATCTAGTGCCCTAAGTGTAGCCTGACTGTCTGTAAGTATTGCGATCCTCTTGTTTCTGTATAGGATCGTTCATTATTGATCCTTGCACATTGCAGGATGGCGTACACCTCTGACTGAAATACCGAGGCGTATTTTCCTAGCGGAATGCTCTGTCTAGTTCCTCTTCCAAAGATTCCCGCTCCTGTGCTTTGCTCGGTCTTTGATCCATCTGTGTACCAGACTATTTCCCGATGCAGGTTGTTTACTTCACAGATTTCTCGATCTCTTATTATAGTTTCGAATTTCTTGTTGAAGATGTATTTCGGAGTTATGTGGTCCTTTTTAGCATCCATTATGGTGTGCCCCACATATTCTGCGATTTGGTTGTGTCCAAGATCCTTGTAAATTCCTTTTGGTAGGGTTTGTAGTCTAGAGTAGCCCATTTTCGCCTCTCCCATTATTACAATTTGCAACGGAGGGAGGTCCAGGATGGCCTCTAAGACTGCAGTGGGTGCGCTTTTCATTGCACCTGTTATGGACAGACAAGCAAGTCTTCGCACCTTGCTTAGTTCTGCTATAGCAGCTCGCTGTTTCATCTTTGACCACCAGACCAAAGTCGCATATGTAATCATGGGTCCTACCACCATTGTGTATGTCCAATGCACCATGGCTGGACTTAGACCCCATGTCTTACTATGCGAGCGCCTTGATAGCACTAATGCCATCTCGGCTCTTCTTTTAACTCTTTTGAGCTGAGGGTTCCAGGTTAGCTTAGAGTCCTGTAAAGAAATCAGTTGTTACTTAAAGCTGATTCCTGTTCAAAGAAAGCAGACCTTCAGCTATTTTGTGGTAAGGGGCTTTAAAGAATACTTTCCCATGTCAACTTCCAGGCATCAGGTATTAATATTCCTTGTGCTGAGGTTTCAACAATTTCCTGACCTGGTGTCTAATTGCACTTTTGGGCACCCCCAAGGCAGCTTCTGCACAAACATATAAGATATATGATCTCTTCTTGCAAGCTTATCTGCCTTTTTACTACCAGCTATACCTGAGTATCCTGACACCAACTCTAGTGTTACTTTGTTGGTTATGCCAGTCTAACCAGCACTTGTAAGCATTCCCAGACTGGTGTAAGCATAACTTTGGGGCTTTTTAGTACCCTGAGTGTAGCCTGACTGTATGTGAGTATTGTTATGCTTTTGGTTTTGCACGCTTGCGCATTGTTCATTCTTGCACAATGTCGGAAGACATATAGGTACATCTGACTGAAATACAGAAGCCTATTTTCCGAGCAGGCTGTTGTGTCTACAGTTCAGTCCTCCTTCAAAGATTCTCGCTCCTGTCTCCTCCTCAGTCTTCTCGGTATTTGATCCGTCTTATACATGATGATTTCCCGTTGCAAATTCCGTTTCTCAAAATATTTTCGATCTATAATTATTATACTCTCGAATTTCTTGTTGATGATAACTTTCGGAGTTACGTGGTTCTCTCTAGCATTCGTTATGGTAGGCCCTACATATCCTGCGATTTGACTGTGTCTTTATAAATTCTTCTTGATCGTGTCCTCAATCTTGAGTAACCCATTCTTGTCTCCCCCTTAATTACAATTTATAGGGGAAGAATGACCCGGATAGTCTCCAGGACTGCACTTGGTGCGCTCTGCATTTGACCCGTTATGTAGGAGCAAGCAGGCTTCTGTACCTTGGTCAGTTATGTCATAGCAGCTTGCTGTTTCATCTTTGGAAGGGCTTGAACTCCACATTTTACAACGAGAACGTCTTGATAACAGTATGGTCTTGTCGGCTGTTCTTATAACACATTTGAATTGAAGGTTCCAGCTTAACTTGCTTCGAGAAAAATTCTTAAGCTAAATTCAGATGCACACGACATCCGACATACGACACACGACGAACTGATTCTGTCGTATAATCTAAAATGTATCTATTCACATGAGTCCGAAATTTTCCTACGAAATTTGGTTACAAACTTGGGGAATTTGTATTTTCATAGTTGGTACTTATTAAAGCAAGTCTTTGCCTTGAAGGAAATAGGTTCGCGAACACAATAAATTCTACTGAGTCGTGGACCAATAATTTGAAGCAACGATTTAAATGCATTACTTGACACTCGCAAATAATTAAAATATTTGTCTGTGTCAGTCAGCTTCATTTCCTGCAACAGATTATGGTACGCGCCTTGCTTCTTTCTATTTTTAAAAATGTCTCGAACCCAAATTCTTCGCGTTCTTCCTCTTTTCTTCATTTTTATCCATAAGAGGGATAAAAGTAAAATATTTATTTAATTTACGTATTGCACTCGTTGAATTATCATTTTCGAATAACAAAATGGAGATTGTCAGCTGTCAAATTACATACGACATCGGATAAAAAGTTAAAATATGTTTAACTTAAAATTATCGGACATTTAGTTTGGCGCCAATTCATTTTGAATATTTCAACCAATAGGAGCAGTTTCGTACCGTCGTATCGTCGGATGTCGTGTGCATCTGAGTTTAGCTTTAGATTGTTCGTATTCATTTATGGTCATTGCTCTAAGATAAAACAATGTTGGTGATAATGTGATTCCATTTTATAGATGGTGGATACATTTTGTATTCTAGTAAATCTCGATTAAAGAATGAACTTTGTTTTTGTTTTTCAGCGAATTTCTGCCAGTCTGTCTGCGGTTGTTGTTGTCACCACAAAATCCTAAGAACTGCTGCTCTGATTTTGATATTAATGAAGATATTATTGTTAATCACAAAAACAGGTGACGTCGTTAATATTCACAATAACTAAGTATTTTAGGGAACACTGTAACACCACTATAATTCGTTTAATTATAAAATAATAAAAATTATAATAGTTTCTATATCTATCCGAATACATGTCGATGCAATATGCTGAAACTATTTGGTACCGGATAAAAAAAAGATTTGCTTTTGCAAGCGATCAGCGAAATTAAACATGGCTATTTTAGCAAACAAATTACCTTAGATTGAACTATAGAATTTTAATATAGAAATATCGAATGTGTGTGGAAAGCACTCAATCAACAACGAGATTCGATTTTTTACTACAGTTTTTTATTAGGTAATAGCAAATTCAATTGTAAATATGAATTACTATCTAAAACGCGAAATAAGTAGCTGAGTTATGCATTATGTAAATAGAACAGAATCGATTGCTAACAAAATTAAAAGGTTTATATTGACCTCGCGTTTCGAAATTGTTGCGCATTGGTCACTTAAGGTGTGTTTAGACGGAACAGATAAACGACCATTCTATCCCCACTCTATCAAGTTTGTTTTGTTTAAACAATTACTGCGTATTCTTTCGTTATTGTATTTTTGCGGTGACTCTATGGAATGTTCTAAAGGCATGTACACAACTGGGAAAGAAAACGTTGGTTGGTGAACATTTTATTTGAAAAATAAACATGTCCCAACGCATTTGCTGCCCTTTGTTGCCTCTCACCAAGAGTGGTAGAGTTTGCATTAAAGGAAAATTGTTAGCCCATATACGGTTGTTTGTACCTAATTTGGTTGAATCAAAGATATTCGAGTGGTGTGAATAATACTTGGTTGTCATAGAGCTGGAAGGTAAGTATTTTTTTATGGTCAGTCTCCCGCAAAGGCTAAAAGCCTATGACGCTGTAGAAGCGCTGCAGGTTTTAGCCGTCGGGAATAAATTCCCAGGCAGCTCATTCCACAGCGTCAAAATTCTCCAAAGGAAGGAATGCTGGAGGAAACCGGTTCGAGGAATAGGGACCTCGACCTGGTAAGGATGCGCTCGCAGAGCCTCTCTAGTGTTCCTCGATCGGATGTTTTTTGTTATTATTATCTGGAAGAACTCACTCGAACATCTTCTGAGATAGAATCTGTAAAACAAAGAGACAGGTCGGCCACCCTTCTCTGATGCTCCAGGCTGTGGAGGTCCTTTGTGAGGTTAGACGTATCGATTAGTATAATTGTTCTCTTCTGGATAGTGTCCAGAAGCCTTAGAGCCATATATGGGGGCAATACTCCATCGATGGTCGGCTCTGTGCCTTGTAGAGCAGCAATAGTTGCTCAGGTGCTCCAAGCTTCTGTGATACCGTTTTAGGAACACTGACGACGTGGTTTGCCAGGACATGTTATTGTTAATGTTGATCCCCAAAAGCTTGACAGAAGGTGACTCGACTCTTGGGTGACCCTCCATTTCCACAGTTGGTAAGCCAACGTGGTGAACCTTCCAGTTCCAACCTTCCAAAGTTGGTTTGCCTTAATTTTCCGCATGTGACATACATTTAGACCGGTAGCTTGTTTTCCATAAACGACGTACGTGTAAAGAACAACTGCTTAGATCGTTCTTTTGGGTTCAGCTGTGCGCATTCTGAAAGTTGTACAAAATCATTTACGAGAATAATGGATGCTCCTATTGCTCTGTTCGTTTGGACTAAGCCTGGCTTAAAGCAAATAACTCATTCGACTAATTATTATTTAACATACAAATATATAGGTACCTAATCACCTTTCCACAAAAAAAATAATACCTACTTTTTAGATAGCGGCAAGTTAATTGCACAACAAAATAGCATGATAAGGAGTTGTGATCTAGCTGGTTAATCAACTGGCAGTAAGCCGGCACTGGGGTGAAATGAAATGGATATGATCCCTTCTCATCTCATGAATGATTTTCTAAACGGTAGATTTGCCTATACCTGTACTTATGGTTCAATTCAGCGTATTCAGCTAAGCAATTCAGATGATCTTCCTTTTGGTTGAGAGTTTTAGGATATCCTGCAGGATATCTTTAAATATGACCGTCTCCATTGTGAGTAGGTTTCGAAATATCTTCTACAACCTGCGTCCATACATATCATATATCTCATCTCTTTATTAGAAAGCTCGTTTTGTTTTTGCATTCCGCTTATGGAAATGTATTTCAAAAACTATGTTAGCAGCAAAATGGGCGGTGAGTTAGCTCAGTGAGTGTAGCTTAGATCTGGTGAACATATAGATTCGAATGCTGTCTTGTCCACGCCCCAGCATCTGGAGCAGATCCCTTATCACTCTCATGAGTGACAAATGTCTATTCAGCCGGCAATGGCATGTGAGAACCCCACCAAAAGGTTGAGCATCTATCTGCCTTTATTCAGAAGCCATACCGCAGCCTTACCACGTATCTTGCAGACGACAAGCAACAGGCGAAAATCGCACAATATCTCAATCAATCTATCAATAACGTAAATTTCGTATTATGCATTGACGTCAACGGACAAGAACATAATATGTAATCTACAATTTTGACAGTTCTGTTGCTGTCGTGTCCCTGTTGCTCGGCATCTGCTCAGCGACACTGTTGCGAATTTTTACGTAATAAGGCTTCCGGTCTGCCCTTATCAGGGCCCGCGATGAATCTTTTAGCTTGCCTGTAGTCATCTCTCTCTCTAACCGGGGTTTCGCTAGTTCCTTGTAGGCCCAGTCGTCTAGGGAAACATGGCGCCTGCGCCTGCTAATTTCAAGCATCAGTTCTGGGCCGATGAAGGGGTTGCCAGCCCCTACCATAGCTAGACAGTCCGATCTCTCGTTGCCCGGTACACCAATGTGTCCGAGGACCGACAACAGGGTCACCTTCTTGTGGCATGCTAGTTTCTAAAGGGCAAGCATGAGTTACTTGGATCCAGATACGTAGACAGCAACATTACATACTTTGCAGTCAATCACAACGAGTTAACGAGACTCCTCCAGTGCATGGTTTCAGAAATGGTAATACTAAATTCTTAGTGGAATCATAAAATGTCTCGGTCGATGAGTTTCCGATATTTAATATATTTGCTAGGACTTGTAAGTATAGGGATTTCACCAATCTTATGGTTCTATAGGATTAAAGAATAGTCGCTTATAAACACAAGCCCAACCGCGTTTACCTACCTCTCCAAGTTTAATAATAAACAGGAATATTTGAACCTGTTAAGGGGCCTGGATACACACATTTATACATACGTATTTGCCATGTAAAACACGGACTCACAATTTCTCGCATAACTTACTCTATTTTCAAACTACATATATAATATTTCAGAAGGCGATAGTTAAGACTTTAATGAATGACAACTATTTTCGATTTTTTCAAAAAAGTTGTTTAATGAGCAAAAAAAACTCGCAATGCAAAATCATACATTCTATAAATGCGTGTAATTTAATAACCAAATACGATATCAAAAAAAAGGCTAAATAGTTGCACAAGCGCAAGCTTTCTTCTTCAATTTGCTCCTTGAGTCATTACTGTAAGTTTAAAGGTAACGTCAGGAGCTTGTAAATGCGAAATTCATTTCTATGGTGACCTTTGGATCTTACCTTTAGACCTTTTGACCTTACCTTTGGATTTTTGGACGTATCTCCCCTCATCTTAGACACATATACCAGAGAAAGGGAACAGGCGGATACGCCTCCTCGCTAATACGGAAATACGTATTTTCTTGGGTCCTCAATTTCGCGCGCTATATCCTAGACCCTTAACGTCTTAATTTCAAAGCGTTGTGGTCCATTGTTTCTCACTTTTACTGCCACCGATATACGATTTTAAAAAATACGGGTTTAGCAACATTACTTTTATATTGACAAAAATTCTAATTGAGGGATACGCCAATAAAAATGAGTGGTTCGCGTTTTCGTGACACCAACATATAAGTTTTCAAGTTACAGGTTATAATATTACCAAGTGTAAAAATTAATCAAAAAATACTCGTGTACTTCAAACACCCTACAACCTACACCAACCACCCACCCCAACTCCACCGCTCTAAAAGAAGAGTAGATAATGACATTTGGTATCTGAATTACCTAAAAACATACGTATGTCCTTAAAACGGAAATGTTTGAAAATGACAATACTCTCCTCACCCAGTATGTGGGAAGTCAGATATGAAAATAAACATTTTTATGTTGGCATCCATCCATCCATCCATCATAGTCACAATGTCTTAACAGACACGTTGTGAACTCGTAAAATGCATTTACACATTTTACGAGTTTCTCTTGGGATATCTTTAAGATCTTTAATGCAGTAGTTTCCCATTTGCTTTCTGCATTCTCATGCCATTGATCAGATGGTATCTACTGGTTCATCCGCCTTTAGGGGCAATATGACGCAAGATGGCGGCCGATGTGGAAGTGTGTCCGAGCTGCAGTGATAATTTCATTGTAAATTCAAAGTTTTTGAAATGTGATTTATGTAAAAACAAGTTTCATTTAATGTGCATCAGTGTTAAAGACTCCTGGCTTAAAATAATCAACGAATGTGCCAATCTGCACTGGTTCTGCAAAATGTGCGAAAACGAATGGCGTTCTAACCTAGTAGAAACAGCCAAATCGAAGGTAGTGAGCACCGAAGTAGCGAGCGATAGAAGCAAACTAGAAGTTCAGATTCTACAAAAAGAGATAGATTGTCTCAAAAGAGAGAAGTTCCTGGTGGATAAACTGTTGGAAGGGATGGAATATACTAACAACCTGCAAAAAAGGGTAATCAAAACATATGAAGATCAATTTTTAGCCGGAGCCGGAGGAATGTCAAGGTCATATTCGTCTTGTTTGGCGCAGGAAAATTCCAGTACTTCCAATCTGCAGGTGAACTCTCCTCGTGTTCCTGTTCCATGCAATGACAGTGGGGACCGTGTATTTCCGGTTGCCAACAACGCAAGCCAAATGTCGCGAAAGAACAGAGGTAACACGAATTTTGAGTTGGTACCCAAGAATGCCAGTTTCGATGTCAATCCCCGTGACAGTAACCGTGACAGACTGTTCCGTGGGGACGATTTAGGAGATGGCAGGTTAGAAAACCCTAACAAACATTCTGATAACACAAATGCTGTTAAACGTAATAAAAGCGGTGATTCCGGAGTGGTGGACGCGCAGTCAGTCCAGATGGCAGTGCTACAGGTGCAGCAGGATAACATTTTCCGCCGTATACATGAACTTGGTCGTGAAGAAGACAGTGGTCGAGATGGTGACTGGCAGCCAGTCAAGCGTAAATTTCGAAGTCGCACAAGAAAGTTTATGGTTGGTCGTGGCGAGAGCTCGATGGAAGTGCGAGCCATCCCTAATTACACATCCTTGCACGTCACCAGGCTTCAACCTGGTACGAAGCCCGAGAACCTGGAAAAGTTGCTCCGTGGTCAATTTCCTGAAGTTAGGTGTGAGTTACTGCAATCCAAACACCCTGATATCTATGAGTCCATGAAGGTAACAATTTCCAAGGAGCACTACAAACAAGCTTGGAACAAAGAAGTTTGGCCTAGTGGTGCTCTTGTAAGTAAGTTTTTCGAGAGGAGGAGGGTGCCACTGCAGAAAACTGTGGACCCTCAACTACAGAGTTAGGACCAGTGTCATGTTCATCAGATATAACTAGTTTGCCCAAGACCGGTGAATATAATGTGTACTACCAAAATGTAAGAGGTCTTCGGACTAAAACACAAGAGTTTTACACAAGTGTTTTAGCAGAGGACTTTGATATGATCGCTTTGACTGAGTCATGGCTGTGTGATGGGATACACGATGCTGAGATATTTGACCCCAGGTACAATGTTATTAGAAGAGATCGTGCTGGAAACATCAGAGGCGGGGGTGTAGTCCTAGCTCTGAAAAAGCACATTAAATTTGAACAGATTGTTGTCAGTCAAGATGTAGAGTGTGTGTTAGTGAAAATTACCAGCAAAAGTAGCTCTATATATGTATGTGTTGTGTATTTACCTCCTAATAGTGATGTTTGTAAGGTGGAGAACTTTTTTGGCATTTTTGAGAGGCTAGATGTTGAACACAGTAAGTTCCTAATAATGGGTGATTTTAATATACCAAATTATGTAGATTGTAGTACTGAAAATAGTCGAGTATTAACTGAATTTTTAAACTTTTATAATTTAAGCCAACATAACAGTGTTAAAAATTTTATGGATAGAATCTTGGATCTTGTAATCACTGATGGTGATATCTCACATGTCTGTAGATGCGACTGTCAACTAGTGAAGGAGGACAAATTTCATCCTCCACTACAGTTTTATTTAAAATACAAAACTACCACTCTTGGTGGTGAACATTTTAACAAGTCTTATACCTATGACTTCGCTAAGGGTGACTTTACAACTTTGTACCACTGTGTAAAATCCTGTGACTGGTCGGGTTTGCTGGCATGTGATAATGCGGATGAGAGCCTCAAGTATTTTTATAACATTATTTATACTGCATTAGACACATCAATCCCTAAAAGGCTGGTTAAACAGTCTTTAAAAGCCCCTAAATTTCCTTCCTGGTACTCCGGGGAGTTAGTGCGTAATATTAGAGAAAAAAATCGTCTTCACAGAGCCATACGGAGAAACAAAATATCCCCTGCTGGTCATGTCCAGTATAAAAGCCTAAGAAAAACAATTAAATTACAAATAAAATCTGATTATGAAAATTACATAAAAAATATTGAAGCTAATATAAGAGTGGATAAGGCTTCTTTTTGGTCATTCTTCAAACATAAAAAGGACAATCATGGTGTGCCAAAGGAGATGACACTTGGTGATAGTGAATTTTCAGGTGCTTTTGAAATTGCAAATGCCTTCTCAGAGTTTTTTGGATCTGTTTATGGGACATCAAGTGAGACTTGCACATATTTAGGTAGTTCAGAGACTGCTGTGTTTGGTTTCTCTGAAATAACTGAGGAAGCTGTCATTAAAAGTATTAAACAACTAAAATCAAAAAAAACCTCAGGCATTGACCAAATTCCAGCCTACATTTACAAGGGCCTGGCTGAATACTTTGCCAAACCCTTAGCAATCATTTTTAATCTTGCTCTTAAAGAAAACAAGTTTCCTGATGCCTTAAAGACAGGAATTATTACACCTGTGCACAAAAATGGTAACAAAAAAGAAATAAGTAACTACAGACCTATTACTATAATAAATGTCATTGGGAAAATATTCGAAATCATTCTTTATAATGATCTTAATGAGAAGTTGCAACACAAAATTTCCAGTTTGCAACATGGGTTTATTGCTGACAGATCAACTGTATCAAATCTTTGCACATTTTTCGAATTTGCCTCAAAAGCGATTGAAGACAAGCTTCAGCTTGACGTTGTCTATACTGACTGTGAAAAGGCGTTTGATAGGGTTCCGCATGGGGTGCTTTTAAATCGTATGAGTGACTATGGTTTGTCAGAGGGGGCATTTCTATTTTTGAAGTCCTACCTATCTGATCGATACCAAATGGTAAAAATTGGTAGGGAAGTGTCAAGAAGGTTTAAGGCTACATCAGGTGTTCCCCAGGGTAGCATACTAGGGCCTTTGCTCTTCACATTCTTTATCAATACTTTGCCTGATTGTCTGAGGTGGTCTACGGGCCTGTTATTTGCAGATGATTTCAAATTTTTTAAAGTGGTATCAACAATCGATGACTGTATGCAGTTACAAAACGATATAGATAACGTTAGGGAATGGTTTAAAAGCAATCAAATGTCGCTTAATGTAAAAAAGTGTTCCATAATGTCTATTACCAGAAAATCGATCCCTACTAAGTATGATTATACCATTGACGGTAAGGTTTTGGATAGGATAAGTGAAGCAAAGGACCTAGGTGTCTTTTTTCAGTCGAACCTCAAATTCAATAACCATTACTTACACATTGTGAACAAGGCGTATAGGTCCCTTGGTTTTATCCTGAGAAATGGCAGAAGTCTTAGTGTCGAAACATTGATTCAACTCTTTAATGCTCTTGTGAGACCACATTTGGAGTATGCTGCTCAAATCTGGATGCCCCTGGCCCAGTGCCATATAAACCAAATTGAAAAGGTTCAGAAACGTTTTCTGAGGTCTCTCTATGTGAAGTTAAATGGGACATACCCATTTATGGTCTCATATGAATCGATGCTAGGTATGTTCAATGTAGTTTCTCTTGTTCAAAGAAGAAACATTCAAGCTGTGATATTTATATACAATGTAGTCAATAGTGCAAAGTACAAACAATGTAATCTAATTGAGTTTATAAATTTTAAAGTACCTAGAATTAACCTAAGGATCCTTAGTGTAGATACTTTTATAACTAGTCAGGATAAGTTATCCCCTTTAAATAAAATGATGGAGCAGTGCAATATCATCAATAGGGAAAATCCTTTTGATATATTTAACACTAGCCTCTCTCAGATTAAGAGCCAATTATTGTAGTGTTTTTATTACTCCACTTCGCATATAAGATGTTTTATATTTTTTAGTGTTTTGTCAGTGTAAGCTTGTTTCCATTACCTTTACTTGTCACTACCTTCGGGTGTTTGTGATAATGTATGAATATATTGTTTTTTAATTTAACCATATCTTTGTGTGCTTTCTCCTACTTATAGTATTTTATGCTTAGCTGTAAGTATCCCTACTCTGTAATTACCCCTAGGGTGTTAGTATGGTGTAACATTAAATAAATAAATAAATAAATAAATTTCTCACCCCAAGGACAAGAAGGTGTCCTGACTCTTCTTCTCAACTCGTCCATCCGAAGATGTTGGTTGAGACGAGGTTACTGCTTATACCGACACTAGTTCGGTGTTCCTTTTGGTCGCCTTTTACGACACGCAGGATATACGATGGGAGATACTCTAACCCGCCCCCACACGGGCGTGGTGCCTAGGTATCATAGGTAAATATCCGTTAACGAATTTCCGGTGTTTTATTGCTGGTTGGGGCACCTCCAAAATGTTTTATAGAGATTTATTCAAAGCATAATATTTACCTAAAATATATTGAACCTGATGATATCGTTTACTTCAAAAATACCCGAAATCATATTTGATGAGTCTATAGTTTCAAGAATTACCAGGTAGATTTACTTTGACTACACTGCATCTGTTACAAACGAAATTTACTAATTTCATATTTCATGGTACAGCTTCATATAATAAGAGAATAATATTTTATCGAATTGGAAATGGTATCTCCGTAAGCGCTATGAAAAACGAAAATGCGTGAGAGGTTCTGAGTCGACCAACTTGACTCCATTTTGCGCCTGAGCGCACTTAAAAATATACCATAAAACATGTTTGCCAATCAAATTAATTCACAGTCTACATGAAGAATATTGTTGTTGATATATTTTTAAATACCCATATAGCTATTATAGATTATACAGAGCTGTCCGAGTTCTTTAGCGAGCACCTATCAAATGTCTTAAGAACCATTAGATAATCTAAATTATCATAAACCAGTCAGCGAAACGGACATTTAAACATTCATTAGAATGCTGATAATTCCGGAACCCAGTGTGGCGTGGTCAGTGCAGTTGCTGTTCCTAGTTCACTATTAGAAACTTTCTACAACCTGCTGAGGGTCATGGGATATGGATCATAGACTAGAGCCGTGAATTAAATTATATTAATTTATTGCCATTTGATTCTATAAGTCACAAAATAATAAAGCAATGTATCATCATACGGTATATTCCTCGAGATATCCGATACCTAGGTGGTATGAGGGATACGCTGCTCTCTGCGCTGCGCAAAATGCTGGTATGCCGTGCGGCGGCGCACATCTTAGCTGCCAGAATGCAAAAGGCAGTTGTCCATGGGTCCATTCGTCTACCTAGGATGCACGATTCGCGGCCCCAGTGATTGCTCACCTCACGGTGTGAGGAGTAGTCACTGGGTAATGGAACAGCAGCCCGGTGTGTCAGAGCCCGGGTTGCACCTTTTTTGTTTTTTGTTTTGTATATATATATAATGATAAACATTCGAACCTTACCGAAATTTTTAACCTTGTCTTAAATCTCTTATACACTAGTTATACTACTAGTCTTTCAAGGCTTATCTCGCTGTAGTAGGCCCATACACAATTATTTTACATATGGGAACTAAATTTGCCAGTACGAAGGGTGGGTTCTCTAGCCCACAACTTAGGAAGAAGATGAACATACCTTCTTTTTACTTCCTACACCCAAACGTGAGGGGAGTATTGTGCCATTACGAAAATCCACATCACTCATTTCCGTCAGTCTGTTTTTTGGCGTTCTCCTAACGTCGTAATCTCAGTAACTGCTGCATGGATTGTGCTGAAATTTGGGTAGCTATAGGACCGTAGTAGGTAATGCTGTTATAATTTTGAAAAACGATGCATGGGCGAGGGAGAAATTATCAAAAAACAAAAAACTTAAAATATTTCTCAAACCTCGTGTTTGAGCATTTAGGGGGTCCTGGTCATTTTCTACCTTTTTTGGTGAGGGAGGGGATGAAATTGGGGTGGTTGGGGGGTGGAGGGTTGTAAAACCCAAAAATTTGTTGTACTCATAATAGACTGTCCATTGATCTGTAAAACGAACCTAACAGCATAATACTCTTTCTTGGGTCCATCCGAAGATTGCCTTCAATATCACAGAAACCAAGGCACTTAGAATTCTCTAATGAAGATATATACATACGAGTATTGCGTTAGATCGTCCTGTATTGTGTTACCTGGAAATGGTCGAATTGATTTTGATGAACTTGCGACAGAATATCACAGCCTTGAAGAGGATGGAAAACACCTATGGTTTTTAGAAAACGTGTTAGTGGCGGCACAACAATAATAAAAAAATTAAAAATATAAAAACAGCTCCACCTTCGCGCTTTTAGACGTTTTAGGGTTTCCGGATCGTTTGCTAGTTTTTCTTTGAGTAGTGGTGAAATTGTGGTGGTCGGGGGATGGTGGGGTTGTAAAACTGAAAAATTTGTTGTATTCATAATAGGCTGTGAAGGAAAGACCTAGCGCCATAGCGCACTTTTTTGCGGGGGGCCAGAGACGATTTGTTTTCAACACACCGTGATGTGTGGGAAGTACTAAGTCAATCAACTTGACCTCATTTTTTTGTTTCAATCGGAAGATTATCTAATAATATAAGAAAGCATTAAATTTCATCAAAACATAAACTAATTTCATAGATTCAAAGGCTTCAGAAACATTTAAGGCCTGTTGAGCACAAAAGGGGGAATTTAATCGATAATTGTAAACAAAATACTGAAACCCAATTTTTTATATGAATTTCAAAATATTTACATACCTGTTAACATGCAACAATGCAGCTAAAATGTACAATAACAAATATTATCCGTATTGTCATCACGTAATTTGATAGAAATAATTATTGTAAGTAAATGTCCATCGTCGGAATGATTGGTATTTTTGGCAAATTTGTATCCAGCAGAAGTCTAATAATTATTGTTTATTATTTATCATTAGACATAACTTACTGTTAGATTTTGTCATGACAGTCTTTTAGGCGGACGAAAAACCGTGTGATTCATTTCCATCGGTTTGTCTGCCTGTCCTGTTTCCGTTACCTAAGTGTTTTATAACTGATGAATATAAATAGCAACCTACAAGTTGATTGACTCGGAACTTACCACACATTACAGTGATACCATGATACCAGTGATTCCCATGGCACTCAGCTATAGCCCGAGATCCCCAAATCATCGCCTACCCGCCCGCAAAAAAGTTTTATGCCGATAGGTCTTTCATTCACAGGTGAATCGATAGACTGTTATGAATACAACAAAATTTGTATTCTACAATCCCTCACCTCCCAACCACCCCAATTTCACCCCACCCAAAAAAGTAGAAAATGACCAGGAACCCCTGATTTTATATTTTGCGCTGCCACTGACACGATTTTTAAAAACAGGAAAAAGCGTTTTCCACCCTCGCCGTGGTTATATTGTGTCAAAATTTCTTTAGAATCAATTCAATTATTTCCACGTTACACAACACAGAATGAACTATACCTTGTTATCACAATTGATGGCACCAAACCCGGCACCAAACCCGGCACCAAAGGAATACAAGCTGAGTAATATTGTCAGGCGTCCTACTACAGGTGCGGAGGGTGTGCATAAGCTATAAATGAGAGTCCCTAATCCTCCATCTAGTGCCCAAACGACTTAGGTGTCAGCATGGCGTTGGTGCCATCAATTCTGGTAACATGGTACAAAGCAATACTCGTATGTAGACATCAGAAAGTTCTAAGTTCCTTGGTTTCTGTAATATGCAAAGCAATGTTCGGATGGATCTGAAACAGTGCATAATGGCGCTAGGTCCTTCTTTCACAGGTTAATGGACAGCCTATTATGGATACATTAAATTGATCAGTTTGCAACCCCCAAGCACCCCAAAAGTCAAAAATGACCGGGAACCCCTAAAACGCCTAAAATATGAGTTTGAGCTGTTTTTTTCTTATTTGATTATTACTGGGAAGCCACTGATACGATTTCTAAAAACTATACGCGTTTTCCATCCTCGCTACTATAATAATACTGTGTCACTATTTCAATATAATGTCCACGTTTCACAATACAAAACTATCTAAGGCAATAGTCGTATGTATAGATCAGAAAAGTCTAAGTTCCTTGGTTTCTGTAATAGGCAAGTCAATGTTCGGATAGACCTGAAACAGTGTATTATGTATGGCGCTGGGTCTTTTTGTCACAGTTCAATGAGCAGCTTATTATGAATAAAACAAACTTTTCCGTTCAACAATCCCCCATCCCCCAACCACCCCAATTTCACACCCACCGAAAAAAAGTCGAAAATGATCAAGAACCCCATAAAATGCCTAAAAATGAAATTTGAGGGATACTTGGAATTTTTCAAAATTATGCATATATGTTTTCAAAACTACAGCAGCATTACTCACTACTACCCCACAGCATATTGCTACCCAAATTTCATCACGATCCATGCAGCGTTTACTGAGATCACGAGGCTAGAAAAACCCCAACATAGATAGACTGACTGACAGACAGAACGACGAAAACGAGTGAGGTGGATTTTCGTTATGTAGATATCATAAAACGCCCAAAAATCAGATTATCTCGCAACCCAAAATTTTCGCGATCCTTCACCTATCGATGTGGGATCATTTCCACTCACTGGTGGCGTGAAAATGATCCAAAACCCAAAATTAGGAAAACATCTGAACCTTTCCAATTTTTCTGAAAGGGGTTTGTTTATATTGGGACCTGGGTAAATGGAAAAAGCTTCAAAACTTTTTGTGATTGTACAAGTCATTCTATTGCCCTATAAGAATTGAACCGAGTTTCTCTATATTATTTCACATTATTTCATCAGCGCTTCCTAGTGGCTTTATACAGAGCTAGTTAAAATTATGATATAGTATTTCTAATCCTAGTTGGAACCTGATAAAAACACAGGCAGTCTCACATCAAAGGAAAACCTGCCATGTGCGCCACACTTTGTATACGTAGGTGGAATATTGAAATTAAATAGGCAATCCTAAAAGAATATTATGTTCATGTGTCTTACATAGTTTATCAAGCACATACTCTTTTACTTCCCAACACCGATAGGTGAGGGGAGTATTGTGATCGCGAAAATTTTCGATTTTGAGATAATACGCTTTTTGGGCGTTTTATGATGTCTACATAACGAAAATCCACGTCACTCATTTCCGTCGGTCTGTCTGTCTGTCTGTCTGTCTGTCTGTCTGTCTGTCTGTCTGTCTGTCTGTCTGACTGTCTGTCTGTCTGTCTGTCTGTCTGTCGGTCTGTCTGTCTGTCTGTCGCTTTTTTCTATCCTCGTAATCTCAGCAACCGCTGCATGGATTGTGATGAAATTTGGGCGGCTATATGCTGTGGGGTCGTAGTAGGTAATGTTCCTATAATTTTGAAAATCGGTGCATGGGCGGCGGAGTAATTAGCAAAAAACAAAAAAAATTAAATATTGCTTAAACTTCGTTTTTAGGCGTTTTAGGGGTTCCTGATCATTTTTTACTTTTTTTTGGGTGGGGGTGAAATTGGGGTGTTTGGGGGGTGGGCGGTTGTAAAATTGAAAAATTTGTTGCCTTCATAATAGACTGTCCGCTGACCCATGAAGGAAGACCTAGCAACATAAATAACTTTTTTAGGTCCATCCGAACATTGCCTTGCCTATTACAGAAACCAAAGGACTTAGAATTTTTTCTGGTGTAAACATACGAGAGTATTGCTTTAGATCCTTCTATATTGTGTTACAAGGAAACTGTTGAATTGATTTTAATGAAATTTTGACACAGTATTACTACCACCGCCTACATTACTACCGTGGCGAGGATGGAAAACGGGTATGGTTTTTATAAATCGTGCCAGTGGCGGCGCAGAAATAATAAAAAAAGTAAAAATATAAAAACAGCTCAAACTTCGTTTTTAAGCGTTTTAGAGGTTCCTGATCATATTCTGCGTTTTTTTTTTGGTGGGGTGAAATTGGGGTGGTTAGGGGGTGGGGGGTTGAAAAACTGAAAAATTACTTGTATTCATAATAGGCTGTCCACTAGCCTGTGAAGGAAGACCTATCGACATAAATCAACTTTTTAGGTACACCCCAACATTGTCCTAGTCTATTACGGAAACTAAGGGACGTAGAATTTTCTGTACACATACGAGTATTGCTTTAGATCATTTTGTATTTTGTAACGTGGTCACTGCTAAATTGATTCTAATGAAATTTTGACATAGTATTACTGCCGTGGCGAGGATGGGAAACGCGTATGGTTTTTATAAATCATGCCAGTGGCGGCGCAGAAATAATAAAAAAAACTAAAAATATAAAGACAGCTCAAACTTCGTTTTTAGATGTTTTAGGCTGTCCATTGACCTCTGAAGGAAAGACCTAGCGGCATAAGACAATTTTAGGAGGGGGGAGGCTGCCGATGATTTGGTTGTAAGGGGATGTCAGGCTAAAGCTGCATGCTATGGGAAAATAATAAACTGATATCACAGTAATGTGTGGGAAGTACTGAGTCAATCAACTTGACTCCATTTTTTCAGATTTTATGGTTTCAAATAACACTTAACTGTTCAAAATTTTGTAACTATGTAATATATAGCATGCAACTTTTGCTCTAGATCTCGTGAAAATATTATTCTAATTTTTATATTGTTGTTTATATAGGACATTTTCGAAGTACGTTGGTTCTGGGAGTACTGAGGTAGAATGTTGGAAACCTCCGTGAATTTTGCTTAGATAGCTTATGTAAAAACCTTATTCTTGTCAGCTTAAGAGTCTGCATATCAAACATAACCCACAATGTCTTATTAGATGTATATATTTATTATAGTAGGCATATTTACAATACGGGTGATGTAGATGTCATGCTGTGAGGGCAACTTTTGAGGCCGAACCTCTAGAGTTTATTAACAGCCAGATCACGAGCATGCCGCGTATGCTACAGGAGAACCCACCCAAAATTGACCTGTTGTATCTTTTTATAAAATAATCATGACAAATAGGCATTTATTATTGTCCTTTTCTTAGTGTTCGGATTTCACCAGCGAGTAGTAGTACACGACTGGCAAGATTGGATCTGGAGTGCGAAACCTCCAACAGAGAAGCTACATACTGGCAAAGCCCCTCATACGTCCTACATTTTCAGTTGACTTGTTTTCGAAAATCCGATCAGTTAGCTATGAATTTGTCTTTATTGTTCCAACTGAACCTCTACTTATTTTTTGAGTTTAAACTGAAAATCAATTAAATATTTCATCGACTGGGAAGGAATCTATTTTTTACTGCAAACTCGGGTACAGTATATTTTATAAGTCGTCTCCACAGCAGTTACAATCACTGATTACATTATATTCGATCAGTTTTATACACACAACTCTAGCTTATTTCAGTTTCCGAGGCACGTTCTCTTGTGTACTTATTGCTCATTATATAATCAAATTAGAAAAAGTGTAACGCAGCATTTCACTTACATAGCTGATGTTGATAAGTTTTTTGCATGCCAGATTTGCATTATGATTATATGCTCCTCTGGGTATCAATTTGGAACATGCCAATCAAGTAGGTGATATAATATATATGAAACATCGAAAGATCTGAAAGCTTGCATGATCTAACGAAGATCAGATGATAAAGTGTTCCTGCTTACCTAAAAGCAATGTAGAAATAATTGCAGATCACTTCATAAACTTTTTGGCAGAGTTTCAGAATGACTTGATAGATGACATAAGCCATAGCTAAGAGGGACGGGCCTCAGGAGCAGGGATGTATGTGGAAAATCGACGAGTACGGGAGATTTCCTCCCTAGGCACGAACACCACGATCTTAGTGTGTCTTCTGATTTTGGATTTATCAATGTGACATACATTATACATGCATGTACTCAAGAAAGATACTTCTCAAAACAAAATATAATACTTGGACAGCTAATCGGGCAATGACACTATTATTAGAAACTTATTTTTAAAGAATCGAATAAATCCATTATGGTTTTAATCGGTGCGGTAGCCAGATACACGTTAGATGGGAATAATCATTACATAGATAAACTACAAACACAAGGAAACTGAAAACGGTACAATTGTTTTTACTGTGAATGGTAAACTATGAAAAAAATGCACCACATATTTCTATCGAATGCGTATAGTAGTAAAGAAAATTTAAATTCCTCCATCTTTTATGAAGAACATTTCCGTGTTTACGGATGTGTGGATTTCTTTTAAGGTTTCGTCGATATCAGTTGTTTTTTGTTTATTAGTCGCCATAGTTAGCTGGATTTAATATGTCCCTTAAAAGTAAGGGTCTATTAACTGGGGGTGATACCTTAAGAGATGGCCGTTAATCTGTAAAGGGATCACGAGTAGCAAGTCTGTTCACCGAACGAAAAAAAATGAAGTCAAGTTGATGAACTCAGTACTTCTCACACCTTACTGTGATACCAGTTTATTATTTTGCCATAGCCTGAAGCTATGATTTAACATCCACTTGCAACCAAGTCATTGCCCGCCCAACCAAAAAGAAGGTGTGCCGTGCCGCTAAGTCTTTCTTTCACAGGTCAATGGATAGCCTATATTAAATACATCAATTTTTTGAGTTTTACAACCCTCCACCCCCAACCACCCCAATTTCACCCCTACCCACAAAAAATAGATAATGACCCAGAAACCTCTAAAACGCCTAAAAACGAAGTTTGAGATTCTTTTATATTCTTAGTTCTTTATTATGACTGAGCCGCCACTGACACGATTTCTAAAAATCATAAACGTCTTTCATCCTCGCTATGGTAGTAATACGGTTAAAAATTTCCCTTCTTCCCTTCTTCCCTTCGTTTCTGTAATAGGCACGGCGATGTTCATCATCATCATAGTCACAACAGACATGTTGTGAACTCGTAAAATGCATTTACTCATTTTACGAGTTTCTCTTGGGTTCTGGTTCATCCGTCTTTAGGGGCAATTTCTCACCCCAAGGACAAGAAGGTGTCCTGACTCTTCCCAACTCGTCCACCCAAAGCTGTTGGTTGAGAAGAGGTTACTGCTACCGACAGTAGTTCGGTCCCTTTTAGTCGCCTTTTACGACACGCAGGATAACCGTGTATTATGACGCTAGGTCTTTCTTTCTCAGATCGTTCGACACCCTATAATGAATAAAACAAATTTTTCAGTTTTACAACCACCCCAATTTCACCCCCGCAAAAAAAAAGTAGAAAATAATTGCTAATTACTCCGCCGCCATGCACCGCTTTCCAAAATTATAGGAAAATTACCTACTACGAGCCCACAGCATATCGCTTCTCAAATTCTAATTCTATTTAATAAATAAGGACATCAAGTCAACGACTAAACATTAATTTTGCACCGAAAAAGTGAGCAAAGCTGTGTCAATAACTACCGCGCATTGATCCATGTTTGCTGGTTATTAAACATGACCAACCGAAGTATGTTAGCTTACAGGTGCTGTGCATTTATATCAATAAACAGTGATGATGGATCTCTGACTGTACGTCACTGATACAGTGGCGGATTTAGAGGGGGGCAAAGGTCGCCCCCCTAGAGTCCTACGGATGCATGATATATTTATAGAGATACCAAAAGTTAACCTTTTTTTTGCTCTTCAGACCGCGGCAGCACTGGTTCGACCCCTTCCCTAGACCTGTAATAGAAGCACGGAATATTTATATAAATAGGAGAAGTTGGGTTGAGAGCTTCTTTTTGCTCTTCAGGAAATTCCAGCGCGTCCATGTGGGTCAGTTTCCATTTCCAGGTCGTCATGAAATTCTAGCGCGGCAGCTCTGGCCCACCCCTCCCTAGAACAAATCCTAAATCCGCCCCTGCACTGGTAGAATGAAAGGCAGTAGCTATTCGTAGTATTAATGTCAGGGGTGGTTGACCTTGTTTTCTGAAGGTTGATGGCGAGATTTGTAAAATCAATGCCTTATTGTTCGTTAAAACAATTCATAATATTGTTACGACGGCCTCTTTTTCTTCACCAAAGAATCAAACGGGACGTAACTTTGACTGTTTTACTTCACAACTCAGTACAATATCTCTTAACCTTATCTCAACTCAACTCAACTCAACTGAACTGAACTGCCACGCTACCCGTGGCGCCTTATATATACTTCATCGAACCATCTAGAGAATTCGATGACGTTTACACTTCAAAAGATCTAACCTAGCACTTTGACTTTACATCATGTATGACAACCAATGACAACTAATACAAATACACGAATACCATAATATACAGTATGTTACAATGTTGCTGCTGATCATAGATTAACGACAACAAAATAATGGTTATAAACATAAAAAGTGTTATGAACAATAATCGCCAATCGTTGATTTAATGAATGGTCACCTTATATTGATGAGAGATATAGTCATTTTTTCATGTTATGCGTTCATTTTTATTTCCCACACCGATAGGTGAGGGGAGTATTGTGATCGCGAAAATTTTCGATTTTGAGATAATACACTTTTTGGGCGTTTCATGATGTCTACATAACGATAATCCACGTCACTCATTTCTGTTGGTCTGTCTGTACGCGTTTTTTCTGTCCCCGTAATCTCAGTAACCGCTGCATGGATTGTGATGAAATTTGGGCAGCGATATGCTGTGGGGTCGTAGTAGGTAATGCTGCTATAATTTTGAAAACCGGTGCAATGGCGGCGGAGTAATTAGCAAAAAATGAAAAATTTCAAATATTCCCCAAACTTCGTTTTTAGGCGTTTTAGGTGTTCCTGATCATTTTCTACTTTTTTTTTGGGTGGGGGTGGAAATTGGGGTGGTTGGGGGTTGGGGGGTTGTAAAATTGAAAAATTTGTTGTATTCATAATAGACTACCCACTGACCTGTGAAGGAAGACCTAGCGACATAAATAACTTTTTTAGGTCTATCCGAACATTGCCTTATGCCTATTACAGAAACTAAAGGAATTTTTTCCGATGTATACATACGAGTATTGCTTTAGATTGTTCTATATTATGTAACGAAGAAACTGTTCAATTGATTTTAATGAAATTTGGACACAGTATTACTACCGTGGCGAGGATGGAAAATGCGTATGGTTTTTATAAATCGTGCCAGTGGCGGCGCAGAAACAATAAAAAAACTAAAAATATAAATACAGCTCAAACTTCGTTTTTAAGTGTTTTAGAGGTTCCTGATCATTACTGAGTTTTTTTGGGTGGGGGTGAAATTCGGGTGGTTGGGGGGTGGGGGGTTGAAAAACTAAAAAATTTGCTGTATTAATAATAGGCTGTCCGCTGACCTGTGAAGGAAAACCTAGCGACATAAATCACCTTTTTAGGTCCATCTGAACATTGCCTTACCTATTACCGAAACTAAGGGACTTTAGAATTTTCTGTATACATACGAGTATTTATTGCTTTAGATCGTTTTGTATTTTGTAACGTGGTAACTATTAAATTGATTCTAATGAAATTTTGACACATTATTATTACTGTGGTGAGGATGGAAAACGCGTATGCTTGTTAGAAATCGTGTCAATGGCAGCGAAGCAATAATCAAAAAACTAAAAATATGAAAACAGATCAAACTTCGTTTTTAGATGTTTTAGGGGTTTCTGACCGTTTTGTACCTATTTTGGGGGGCGGTGAAATTGGGGTGGTTGGGCGGGCGGCGGGTTATAAAACTGAAAAGTTTGTTCATTGACCTGTGCAGGAAAGACCTAGTGGCATATGGCAATTGGGGGGGGGGTACTGGCGATGATTTTGTTGCAAGGGGATCTCAGACTAAAGCTTCATGCTATGGGAAAATAATAAACTGGTATCAGCGTAATGTGTGGGAAGTACTGAGTCAATCAACTTGACTCCATTTTTTGATGTTGGTTCATTACGCGGTTTGTCAGTAATCTCTAATCAAAAATCATTGTAACATTGACCAATTTGTAGAATCCATCCATAATATTTTTCTGTATTAGAGAGTGCTACTAGATAAAGTTATATGCGTATAACAGATGTCACCGATTTTCACTGGTGCATTGAGAGTAACATTATTTGAGAAGTATGTTGCATATTTGAAAGATGAAAAAGAAACGGGCCATATTGATTGACTCACATCCTCGTTTTTTGATACAATGCTGTTTGATGTAAAATTATAGCATCCCTCACAATAAGCACCTGCTGTCGAAATAACCAGTGTCTGATTAGAGTATTTACGTCCATATTTATTTAAAAAAATATCAAAAACCTCTAAAACGCCTTAGAACAAAGTTGCAAGCGGTTCTGATATTTTATTTTTGCTGGTCACCAATATACCGTAGCCGAAAACCGTACATATTTTAGTGTCTGTCTAAGATGGTGCCAGAATTCAATTGTAATCCATTTAGTAGATTCCAAGTTATAGGGATATGAAATATATTTTTGTAAGCAATACTCGAATGGATATAGAAAAAATAGGAAATCGCTAAGCTTCTTGTAGAGTACCTTTTCGATGCTTGATGGAACGGTTTAATAATAGTGGTTGATTTGATTCTGAAAAACAAAATCCCGTAAACCAAAATGCTGCCAATGAAGAAAAAGAACTAAAAGTGGTACTTCTCTTCGAGAATTTGTGACATTTCCCGATCTTCGGCTTATCGAACGACGAGGAAATACATTAAATTTTTCCGTTATTGGACCACATTTCTTCTATGAACCCCTTAACAGAAGTAAATAATTCATATTTTTGCAAAATAAAGTACTCCGATTACATGATGAAGTTGATGAAGGGGAAGAAATATGGATACAACAAACGTGATAGGTGGAGCTGGATTCATTTACTAACCTCTTCGATTCTTTGATTTAACACCATGGGATTTCTTTTTGTATGGCTATATTAAAGATCGTGTTTATGTAAATTACAACATCAGCAAGTATGGAAGACATGTTACGGGATGCGTGCAGGACAATTACTCCTTCTATGCCAACTAAAGTGAAAGAAAACATGGTGAAAAGACTAAACATGTGTATTCAAGTAGGTGAACATATTTTGGAACACTTATTACATAATAATAATTATAGATCATTATGTAAGGTAAACCTTATTTGGATTATAATTAAGTTTCTGTTATATTTTTATTTAGGCACAAATGTAATTACATACAACTCCAAAATTGAATAAATCGAAAAATATCAAAAGTAAGTATATGTCTTATTTAAAAAAGGCTAAAGGGTTTTGTTGGAACTATCAGATAAAATAATAACATACAAAGTTTGTTGAAAAAAACTATACTTTTTAATTTATAAATATCAAAATCTATTATGGAACACCCTGTAGCATGTAAGTCAAATTTCTTTACTTATTAGCATTTTCTACAATACTGAAATTCAAGTTTTTTTAAATAACTTATATATCATTAGGTGAAATATTGGGTTAAAAAAATACATAAAAAACGGTAAGGAGCTTTACGTAGGATCTAGAAGTAAATTAAAAAAAATTCAACCGAATTATATAGTGAACTTCAATCTATCGTTGACTCACCCTGTACAGTTTTTTGCACTTATCGACTCTTTAGCATTTAACCTTTTAGAACTCTGTGGGTTAGAAAAGACATAAAGGTGGTCGTTACTTGCTTTCTACATTACTGTTGTACTACAATTCTTGTATTCGGTCATCTGATTCCACGACTGATCGTTCATACAGGTGTATATGTAATATTAGCTATGAGGCACGAACTTATCTTAAGTTCTAAATTAATCATCAGTAATATTTAAGAGGCCCCCACGGGTTCTGTATCCGAAGTAGCCGAGTCAAAAATAGAATTGCCTTGAAGTTGTACTTGGCTAACCTGTCCAAGCAAGCCTCCGGTTCCGAAGAACAACCAGGCTCATAATCTGGTTTGATGAAGTTTTCTCAAATACGATCATCATCATAGTCACAATGTCTTAACAGACATATGAACTCGTAAAATGCATTAAGTCGGAGCTAGAGTATTGCCGACACGAATATTATCAATAGTCTTGAGAACTGTAGCTCGCCATCGTTCGCGATTTTCTGTCAGTTCAGTGGTGCTCTTGACACTTATATCTAGCAAGTGGTTCGTCGTATTCACCCAGCGTGTAGGGGAACGGCCACGGCGCCGCCCACTCGAGGCGTGACCCTGAACTGCAAGTTTCTCCATATTATCGCTTCTGTGAATATGTCTGAAGAATGTAAGCATTCTCGTCGACACAATGGAGGATAGTCTCTTTGGATTACCGAGCTCATCCAGTATGGAAACATTAGTTCGATGGGCGGTATAAGGAATTCTCAGCATTCTCCTCCACGTCCACATTTCAAAAGCATCTATGCGAGCTCGATCTGCCTTTTTAACAGTCCAAGTTTCCGAGGCATACAAAAATATGGAGAACACAAGAGACTGAACCAGCGACATTTTGGTAGCTTTAGTGGTGTTATGGTCATGCCATATTTTAGTAAGCTTTGTCATGGCCACCCATGCCTGTTGAATGCGCCGTCGAATCTCATTCTCACAGCTACCAGAAATGTCGATCAAAGAACCGAGGTACACAAAACTTTGAACCACCTCACAACTGCCTATTGACTTTATTTCTCGATGATTGTCATGCTCTCTATCCACGATCATAACCTTGGTTTTATTGTAGTTAATTTCAAGACCATATGCTGCACTGTGTTGTTCTAAAACGTTTAATAAAGCTACTAGTTCTTACTGAGAAGCAGCAATAAGGGTTGTATCGTCAGCAAATCTTAAGTTAGATATTTGGCTTCAGCCAATAGTTACACCGCCATTCCAGTTGTCCAATGCCTGTCACAGCACAAATTCAGAGTAAATGTTAAATAACATCGGAGATAATACACATCCCTGACGAACTCTTTGTCTGGTTGCTGCTTGACCAGACAGGTTACCATCAATTCTTACACGAGCCGAGCTGGACTCATAGAGTTGCTGTATGGGAAATACTAAGTGGTAAGGGACTCCCATAGAAATAAGGATTTCCCACAATACGATGCTGCTGGGAAAAGCATCCAATGTATATCCATATTAAGAAAACTCCAACTTGTTTTTATTTAATAATACTCAGATTGGAGCTGGCCCGCGGTACCATTCCCATGTTTTGATAAATGCTTATTTACCGCCCTATTCATACTACACCTTTACCAGCTGTAGTTATCAAAGGGTCAAGTGATAATTCAAAATAGGCATTTTTTTATAATTCGTCATTTGTTGTTTTAAACAGTCAGTTGGATATTCCTAATAAAAGCTTCAAATTTAGTTTCAAATGTACAATTCTAAATTCCAAAAATTTAATTGTAGTTTCTATAGTCAGTTGAATAGTCGAAAACATCAAATGTAATTTCCCATAGTCAATTGTAGATTTCAAAGGGTTAATTTAAATTTATATAATATCATTTGAATCTTCATATGCGTCAATTGTAAATTTCATGGTATCGCTTTTAGAATATAATCTCTATTCTATGTCCAACATTTTTTATGTTGCGTGAGACATTCTATCGGAACTTCTTACATTAATAACGCAAGCCCCCGCATGCATAATCCAAGTTTGCTCTTCAAGCGCCGACTGCAACATTGTCAAACATAGAAAATAAGTAAAAGTAAAATTACATGGGCTTTGGAATGGGTTTTGTTCAAACTTTGTGGTGAGATCAGTATAAGACGAATGAGGTTAGGGGATGGAAATTCTGCTGTACAAAAGATCAATGATACCGAATATCAGTGTCTGATTTGTGTCAAATTTGTGTGTGGGAGACATCTACAGAAGCAATTCGAGACAGAGTATATGAATGACTTTAAAAGTCAATATAAGAATGCGAAACACTTGTAACGTGCTTATGTTCTATGTCAGGGGTCAGCAGCCTTTTTCGGACGGCGGGCGATTTTCAAAATAATTAATTGTTTTTATATTTTATTAAATATGATTCAAATAGTGAAGTAGTTCAAAGTTTTATATACCTCGGTTCTTTGATCGATAATTCGGGTAGCTGTGAAAATGAGATTCGACGGCGCATTCAACAGGCACGTGTGGCCATGACAAAGCTTACTAAAATATGGCGTGACCATAACATCACTAAAGCTACAAAAATGTCGCTGATTCAGTCTCTTGTGTTCTCCATATTTTTGTATGCCTCGGAAACTTGGACTGTTAAAAAGGCAGATCGAGCTCGCATAGACGCTTTTGAAATGTGGACATGGAGGAGAATGCTGAGAGTTCCTTATACCGCCCATCGAACTAACGTCTCCATACTGGATGAGGTCGGTAATCCAAAGAGACTATCCTCCATTGTGTCGACGAGAATGCTTACTTTCTTCGGACATATACACAGAAGCGATAATATGGAGAAACTTGTAGTTCAGGGTCATGCCCGGAGTGGGCGGCGCCGTGGCCGTCCCCCTACACGCTGGGTGGATACGACGAAACAGTTACTGGATATGAGTGTCAAGAGCGCCACTAAACTGACCACAAATCGCGAACGATGGCGATGGCTCAAAACTATTGATAATATTCGTGTCGGCAATACTCTAGCTCCGACTGAATGCATTTTACGAGTTCACAACATGTCTGTTGAAACATTGTGACTATGATGATGAATTCAAATAGTGCTTATATCATATGCGGCTACAAATATTATTAAAAATAAATATAAAATTTTTTTATTGAGATTCTATAATTAGAATAATGTCAGAAAATAAAAAGTTGCATTTTTAAAAAGGAATGGAAAAGAGAATACAGTTCCAATTACATATGTTTAAATACATAATGTAAATATTGCTTGGCCTACTAGGCGTCACAAAAAAAGGCGTACGACTGACGAAAATGACAGGGACAATAACGCTTACGCTCTAAGTTTGTTGATTTAAGTTTTTCTACCTTGAAGCGACCGACATTTTTGAAATCACGTAATCGATTTGTCATGAAAAGACGTTTTCGAAAAGACGACATTGCCAGTTTCAATGTCTGGGGGTTGCCGCTCGAGGGGTGAGTGCTATCGAAAAAAGGTTCAAATTATTTATGGAGAAAATAAAATTTTGCACAATTCTGGTCTTTATATTTTTCATGTGCGACCAATAGTTTCCATCCTACAGTGCGTCAAAATTAGGGGTTGGTTTGTGATTTTCACTACAATCAGAATTATGCAGAATTTTGTTCGCTCCATAACTGATTTGAACCTTTTTTCGATCGCACTCACCAAAACGACGCTATTCTCCGAAAATCGTTGCGAAGCAGAGTTTTTACCCCCTCACCCCTCGAGCGGTAACCCCAAACGTCTTTTCGTAACAAATCGATTACGTGATTTCAAAAGCGTCGGTCACTTCAAGGTAGAAGAACTTATTTGAAACTACAATTGAGCGTTAGAATTTGAATTGATGCTACATTTGGCGGTCTCGAAAATTCATCTGATTATTTGAAACTGCAGTTGGTACTTTGGAAATTAAAATTGACTATTTGAAACTAAAATTGACGCTTTAGAAATGTAATTTGACCCTTTGGAAACTGCTCTTGGAAAAGATGTAGATGCAAGAATATAAACTTTACATTTATAAAGGGGGAAAGGGGGAAAGTTACATTTTAATCCGAATAGCAGAATTTCTAAGCAGAAAATTACACCTAGGAAACAATTAGGGGAATACTACGTAAATACTCCATAAACAAGATAGATAACTAATGAAACTAAATTATGGCAGTGTATTTAAGTGAATATGCATGAAAGCAAATTGTGTTATTTATGTAGAACAAAAGTGAATTGTTATCGTTGGTAAACGGCATAACAAAAGATGGAGTCAAGAAGCTTCACTAGGCAGTTCTCATAAGATAACAAATTATTTTTCATGTGAGATTTTTCCATGATACACTTACACGTTACACAAATATCAATTCAATGTGATAATCTAAAGAGTGTTGAAGCTCCCAAGAATCTCGTTAATGATCACCTAAAATGCCTAGCAGTTCTAACTTTTGTTCCTTTTGTTCCAAGTTCCAACAATGCAAAGAATTCCGAAAATCGATCATCATTACGTATTACAAAGGTAGAAATATCGCAATAAATAAGCCGACTAATGGACAGTCAGTAAAAAATGATAATTTTCATAACGCAAGCATCAAAAAACCAAAAATTTTAGCGATAGCAATACTTCACTTAGCATGACGTGGAAGTTAAAGTATATGTTCGTTGTTTTAAAATATTACAGTCCTCAGTTTCATCAAAACATTGGCCATACCAAAGTTTACGGAATACATATAAGTTGGATCACTCTCCGTCGGCACCTTGAAGATCTCACATCAAAGCGATCCGCGACCGCACGCGCAAGTTAGTTTTTGCGTTGCTTTTTGCCCAAGTACGAGGGTCTTTTAGCGGGGACTTGCTAATGCCTGGGTTTTACGTATATACGAGGGTCATTGAAAAACTAGGTATTGACAGCCGATTTAGAAATACAAATACAAATATAACGTTTATTTTGCTTATACACCAAGTTACATAAATGGATATTAAAAACAAAACCTAGTAAAACTATTACTAATGTATCTCAAATGATTTCACGTATTGTAGCTACTTCGTAGATAAGTAAAAATTGGTTCAAAGGTGCTGTAGTATCTTTACCTTAATGTTTCGTTTATTTGGCATATTTTTGAGACGACAGCTTATAAAGTTTATGGTATAGCATATACGAACTCGTATGTACAATTTTAAAAAATAATCATGTGGAAATGCTTTACTTGAATGTGAATAAATTATTTTTGACATTTTGCTTTTCAGTGTCATTCCAATTGCTACTGTAGAAGCTAAATTGTTAAAGTGATCAATAAAAATATATAATTTAGAATGTCCCTGGGTGGTATGGTAAGACCACCGAATGAATATTTTGTCTCACTATACGCTTTTCGCATGATACAATCCTTTAAGTACCTGTAGGTCTTGACTTAATCACTTTAGACCACAAGTGTGCTAGTTTGTTGGAATTGTTTTATCGGGAGGAACACAGAAATGCACAAATGTACAAGGTGTCCCATTCATAATTTTGAATCGAATGTCAACGTGATCAAAAACAAATATCTCATTGGGTGTTGTGTATTTCTTGTCATTGGGTCTCAATGACAAAAAAATACACAACATCTGCTCTAATTTGCCTCCCCAAAATTATAATTCTCTACTATTGACTTTGCGCCGCCCCGTATCTCCTGGCTGACGTCGGTACACTGCTACAGGTGTACCGGGTGACGGAGCAAGGGCAGGCCGTTTTGATATTTTTGCGGAGTGATTCAACTTATCTGTATTCTGTAAACTTTGGCCATACTTTCACTGAAAATTAAAATGGTTTCCTTAATAAACTAGAATTAGTTGAAAAATTAGTACACTGTTTTGATTTCCAAAGAATCTGCTTCTACGTGTATTTATTAAACCAAATCTAAGCTTTTAGAACAATGAATTTGGTTTATTTATTCTACCGTTTGCATATATCTGTATATATTATATAATGACTGAGTAAAATAATTACTAAAAATTGCATGTTCACCTGAATCCACTTTCATATTTTGCTGACTCATTACCTATATTATTTGTAAATTGACTAATTGCAAATGCTTTTTTGTATTTATTCTTTTTAGTTCTTTGAATATTTTTTAATAAAACAACCAGTGGCTTCCATTACATGAAGATAATGTATTTGGATTGAATACTTGTTTTTAGTTAAGCATCCGCGAAGGCAAAGCCTAATTACTAGAGTACCGCGGTGGCTATGAAGAAGTTACGTCAGAGGGAGGTTTGTTCACGAGGGCTTTAAATACGTTAACAATCACAAACTCAACGAAGACATCTTCTGGCAATCAGTTCCAAACCTGGACATCCTGGTAAAGAGGTGTGTCAACCGCCCGATTCTTGATTTATGAAGAATTGCTACCTTGGAATGATATACAGCATTCCCGCGGGTGGATTTAGTAGGCTGGGTGAACAATAGAATTATGGAGGATAGCTCAGAAGGGCAGGCTTTGTTTGAATATACTGGTAAAAAAGTGAAAGGTAACCAACCGCTTGCCAGTGGTGACTGGATGTGGCGCATTGAGCCGGGTCACATAGAAGTCGAATAACTCTTCTCCGGACTACGTCAAGTATGAAGGAGGTAGTAGCAGCAGCAGCCTGCCAGATTTTTCAGCAATATTCCAGATCATACCTTATTTAAGTTGCATACAGCGTAAAAAGTTTGTATGTTGAAAAGTATTTTTTTCTCAAAATAGGTGTGCGAGATATTTTCCAGCAGTTCAGCATATGACAAAAGGTGTCGTACCAGATCATGTTTACTGCAATGTAGATTCCTAAGGTCTTGCATGAATTACATTTTGACAGAGTCTGAACCGGATGCTTGCTAGCCCATCTATTTTACCATATTCTTGAATGTCCAAGTGGTTATTTTACACATATCGTTGACCGATAAGCAGTCAATACCTAAAGTGACCATTTTGATCTGACTCCAATGCGGGACAGCGTAGCGCGTAGCCTAACAAGAGATCTAGCCCGGACACTGCTTGTGTGACGTCACAGCTACAGACAGAAACACTGCCGCCGACGCGTCATTGTGACGTCACATGTCAAAATTTCTATGTCATTTGGGTTATACAGGGTGGCCAATCGGGTGACGATAATAATTTTTTTTTAGATAGCCCGTACCGAGTCCTATCCAAAACACCCCCATGTATGTGTACCGATTATTGATAGTTTTCGAGTTATGATTTTTTTTTAAACTTAGAGATTTTCTAGTTTTTCCAAGAAATCGTCAAAAACAAAAACAAGAATGCTTTTTGGCCTTTATTTTTTTTCTGCAACTATACTCAGTATTAAGTCTATTTTGATATCCAATAAAGAGAACCTGTACATCTGAACAATAATTAAGTACATTTTGGGCCCAATGTTTGAAATCTCTGTTTTTAGTCACGAGACCTAAACTTTCAGGTTAAAAATACTTATGCCTGGTTCTGGAGCTTCAAACTAATCTTAAAAAGTTTGCAAGACATTGCACTTTCCAAATAATAATGAAAAAGTAGCACTTATGGGGACATTTTGCGCCGTACGTGAGTGTTAAAGGTAAAAAGGTGATAATTCACGAATTTCCAAAATGATTTAAAAAACTACTATTTTGCTTTATTATGACAAATTAAAGAAAAAAACTCGTAACAACTAATAAACCCAATAATCATTGATGTTTTGATGACTTTTAATAAAAAAACTAATACCCAAATTGTGATTTTTGAAGTGTTTTTGTACTATTGAACTTATGCTAAATTAAGTTGTATGGAAATTTAACAAAGGAAAAGAATAATAAACAATAATCTGACTTCAAATTTCATGGCAGAATTACCTGGGAGGCGATGTCGTAACATACGCCATCCCTTTCTTTCAGAGTAGCTTTTTGCGAGCTCATGTCGGCGAACCGCAGTTGTGTTAATTAATTTTCGGTAATAGGCAAGGCAATGTTCGGATAGACCTAAAAAGGTGATTTATATCGTTAGGTCTTCCTTGACAGGTCAGTAGACAGCCTATCATGAATACAACATGTTTTTCAGTTTTTCAACCCCCCCCCCCCCCCCCAAACACCCAAATTCCACCCCCACCCAAAAACACGCTGAGAACCTCTAAAACGCTTAAAAACGAAGTTTGAGGAACATTTGAAATCTTTGACTCCACAGCATATTGCTGCCCAAATTTCATCACAGTCCATGCAGCGATTACTGAGATTACGAGGCTAGAAAAACGCGTACAGACAGACCGACAGGCAGATCGACAGACAGAGCGACGGAAATGAGTGACGCGGATTTTCGTTGTGTAGACATTATAAAACGCCCAAAAAACCTATTATCTCAAAATCGAAAATTTTCACGATCACAATCCTCCCCTCACCTATCGGTGTGGGAAGTAGAAGGGATGGCGTATGCTACGATAACGCTTCCCAGGTAATTCGCCATGGAATTGAAAGTCAGATTGTTGTTCTATTATTCTTTTCCTTTGTTAACTTTCCATACAACTTAATTTAGCAGAAGTTCAATAGCACACAGCAAAAAGCACAGGTATTAATTTTTTTATTAAAAGTGATTAAAACATCAATTATTATCATGTTTATTAGTTGTTATGAGTTTTTTTTCTTTAAATTGTCATAATAAAATGAAATAAAAGTTTTTTAAATCATTTTGGAAATTCGTGAATTATCACCTTTTTACCTTTAACAATCACGTACGGCGCAAAATGCCCCGATAGGTGCAATTTTTTCATTATTATTTCGAAAGTGCAATGTCTTGCAGAGTTTTTAAGATTAGATTGGAGCTCCAGAACAGGCATAAGTATTTTTAATTTTATTTTGAATGTTTTGGTCTCCTGACTAAAATCAGAGATTTCAAACTGTGGTCCCAAAATATACTTAATTATTGTTTGGATGTACAGGTTCTCTTTATTGGATATTAAAACAGGCTTAATACTGAGTATAATTGCAGAAAAAAATAAAAGTCAAAAAGCATTCTTGTTTTCGTTTTTGACGATTTCTTGGAAAAACTGGAAAATCTCTACGATTTCAAGAAAAAATCATAACTCGAAAACTATCAATAATCGGTACACATACATGGGGGTATTTTGGATAGGTCTCGGTACGGGCTATCTAAAAAAAAATTATTATCGTCACCCGATTGGCCACCCTGTATGACGTCAAAATGACGCGTTGGTGGCGGTGTTTCCATCTTCCACTGTGACGTCAGCCGCGAAATGGGGAAGAAATTGTTTTATAAAGTGAACAAAATATATAAAAAATAAATATATAAAATCCGGGACATTTTCCTGGACAATGTAAGTGCATGATGGCTCGTCTGAGAACAGGACAATCCCGCAAGATCCGGGACGAATGGTCACTTTACCAATACCAGCTTTCTGCGTTCCAGCTACCACTAGATCGGTCAAGTGTACCTCCGCAATTACTGACGCCGCAGAGGTAGTACAATTGATAGACTTGTATAGTTTGTGTTACAAGACCCAGCTGTGACATGCAGCTGTCCTTAACAAGGGTTATCCTAATTTCCTTCCATAACAGCAACCCGATGGCCCCTCAAGTATCGGTATTAGCTTCGCCACAATTTCTGCTTCACATCAGTGATTTACTCTCTAGCACTACAAATCTAAACTACAGTTTTGCATATGACAGTACTTCGCATGCAGGCATCATGACCAAAGACCAATTTCCGAAGTCGAGGTAGAGCGCAGATGGTTGACAGCAGCTGCTTCGCTGTCAAGGGATCTAGAGACCATTACCGCTTACGGACACAAGAATATGGTAAAGCTCCATGCTTCCAAGACTCATCACCGCACTCTATCAAACAAAAAGTCTCCAGCCGAGCACCTCCTTGTAATTAACAATCAGGCTCTGCAAGTAACTCGGTAATTTAAGCCTTTAATGGGTCAACGTTACAGAAAACATGATCTGGTTCGAACCCGATTCGTCAGTTGTGAAATCTTCTGGGAAAAAGCTCGGATAACTATTCTGATGCAAAGCTAGAAAGTTTTTCTTACTATCTAACCTTTTCATGCTGTATAAAACCTATATTAAGAAGCCTGCTGTAGAAACGCTCTCAAGGACTTTAAAATACTTAGACTTCCTTGTATATTCATCCTGGAATGTCTACGTTACACAAAAAATAACATGCAGCAATTTCTCACACATTCAGAAGTACATAGCTATGAAACTAGGAACAGAGACAAATTATGTCAAAATCAATTGAGGCTGCATAAGTCAAAGAACATCATCAACTACTACTGCATCAAGTTTTATAATGTTTTGCCTGATAACCTGAAATCTCTTGACAATTTACATTTTGATCAAAACATTAAAGCTTCAAAGCATTTTATTCTTTCGAAGAATATTTGTTAGATGATTTCGAAAATGTTGCTCAATCCAAGGAAAAAATGCAGTAACGTATCAATGAATTCATCTTATAGCTTAGGGAAATATTGCTGTATTTGTATGGTCAGTACTGATAAATCAAAATAAATAAATTATCTGTGATCTGCAACATTCATTGTTGTTAATAATAACCTAAATAGTTATGTACCTACTCTAACTATACATATGTTTGTTTGTGATATATGTTAAGTTGTGTGTCGTTTTCTATATCAGCACTTTGTAGATGATATTACATATAATGTACATACTTTACTTTTACTTTTATATTTACGTACTGACGTGTGTAAGCATTTTTATGTAATGCACAAATAAATTACTACTACTACTAAATAGGACCTGGCCTGGGGTATTGCTCACATATTTGGGAGCTGCTGCCCCCGCTACCTCGTCTATACTTGACGTAGTCCAGAGAACAGCAATTCAACTAATCGGTGACCCCATGTTAACGAGCCACCTCCAGCTGCTTTCTCACTGACATGCTGTTGGTGACCTCTGCTTTTCTATCGGCATTCAAACGGAGCCTTCTCCTCTGAGCTATGCTCTATAATTCCGCCACTCAACCAGCCTACTAGATCCATCCGCGGGACTGCAGCATCTCATCTTAAGGCGGTCGTTCTTGAAGGACCAAGCGGACCGCACCTTTGTTCCCAGGATGTCCATGGATTGGAATGCACCACCAGAAGATGTATTCATTGAGTCAGCAAGTGTTGGTCTAGTGATGTCCCGCGCTAACAAACTTTCCCTAACCTTATCTAACCTCCTCATAGCAGCCGCACTGCATAGGTATTAAAGCTTTGCCTTCAGGGTCTGCTCAGGTATAAAAAAATGTTCAGTATTGAAGCATACCCAACCACACTGGGTCACAAGTATAAGAAGTACAATCCCGATTTTACTATATTCAGGCCGATTCTTTTACATTTGTTTTGTAGCAGTTGTCATCCTTGATCCTTGAACCCATTTTTCACTAGGTCCAACCTGACTCCCTAACAGTCTCAAGACATGACTAAAGGGAAGCAATCGGAGTCAGCACATTGCGATCATGTTTTTCGGTGTAAAATCGAATCAAGTCTATATATTTTACTACCCGAATAATAGCATAGTTATAAGAAAAAGGTAGGGGAATTAGTATATACATAGGTACAAAGATGAGTTGATAAATCCGATTTTGCCTGTATATGCTTCAGGGAAAAGTAAGTAAGTATGATGAATATTCTTGGATCGAAGTACATATCACTTTTTTCAAGTTTTTTCAAGTTTTTTTTTTATGGGTTGTTGTTACATCCGCGTCCTAGCGTTGCAATGTGGATGTCTCATTATTTTTTTATGCTCAGCCTCCAGGAAAGGCTCAAAGCCTATGGCGCTGTAGAAGCGCTGCGCTGCAGGTTGTAGCCGTCGGGAAACAAATTCCTCAGCAGCTCATTCCACAGGGTCGAAGTTCTCCAAAAGAAGGAATACTGGAGTTGACTGGCTCGGGAAGTAGGGACTTCGACCTGGTAAGGATGAGCTCGCAGGGCCTCTCTAGTGTTCCTCGTTCGGAGGATTAGTGTTATTATCTGGTAGAGCTCACTCGAACATCTTCCGTGATAGCATCTATAAAACAGGGTCAGTTCAGCTACCCTTCTTCGATGTTCCAGTCTGTGGAGGTTCTTTGTGAGGTTAGGCGTATCGATTAGTCTAATTGCTCTCTTCTGGATAGTGTCCAGAAGCTTTAGAGACTGCTTCGGAGCGCATCCCCACACATAGGAGCGATATTCCGACGACGGTCGGATCTGTGCCTTGTAAAACAGCAGTATGTCCTCTGGTGTATACAGCTTCCTACATCGGAACAAAACTCCAAGCTTCTGGGATGCCGTTTCACCAGTGCTGACGACGTGGTAGTGCCAGGACATGTTGTTGTTGACGTTGATACCCGAAAGCTTGACAGATGGTGACTGGAATTTTGTGTTACCTTCCATTTCCACAAGTGGTAAGCCAACGTGAGACTTCTTTGTCAGTGCCCATAAGTCAGACAACATCGTAACTCCAAGACTCCGATGCCTTACTGGTGATCATTTTGGATTTATTAAAGATGCAGGTGTAATGCTTAATGTTTTTTAATGCTTCATAACGACCGGCTTATTTAGACACATACAAATGGTGCTACCGAGCACCCAGGATAGCTGATCAATAAATAAAGGTTACTCGTTAACTATTTACTTACTAAATGATTATCTGTTAAATGCCTTGCAACAGATTATTGAAGTGGTCTAACGTTAGTAAACTGTTCGCTAAAACAGTTAATAAACAGGTATGAATTTAACTCATTAATTTGGTACAGTAATAGCATTAATATTTTAACAAGAAAAGCCCGAGAGAGAAGAATTTAATATAATTAATTGATTATATTAATTGAATAATTAATTTATATAATATTATTTATAATATGCCCAAGATAAAAAATCACGTCACTATAATAGATTACAGCTATCTCCAAAATACTTCACAAGCTGTCATATACGAATATACGAATTGCAGATAAAAAAATGGGAGACTTCAGGCATAACTACGTGCCCTGTCACAATAGAAAGCTTAAAAGTTACGACTTCTAAAGAAAGTAACACAGAAATGTAACTGTGCCATAAGTTCATGCAGAATACCCATCATCTACTTTGGCATCCAAAAACTTTAAGAACTTACGTTGAACACGTACATGAGGGTCTATGTAGCATTTATTAATTTTTTTCCAAACTAGTGATGCATATTCCAGCTTCGATCTAATGCAGTGGCGTATATAGAAATCGATTTCCGGGGGGGGGGGGCATCGGAAAAATTTTCATACGTTATAATATTGGCGTATTACAATCCTAACTTCAGCCTCTTCCAGACGTCAAAACTGAATGCGTGGCTGGTTTCGGGGGGGGGGGGGCGGATCCCTTGGGCCTCCCCTTATATACGCCACTGATGTATGCTGAATGCAAAGTTTATCGTGCATCAGCGCGGTTAAAACTTCTGTAATTCCATATGCTCAGAAAGCCTGGCATACTTTTTCAGCTATATGGTGAGAAAAGCTGAGTTTGCTGTCGAAAATCGCTCCCATACCCTTAATCGATTCACAACGATTTATTAAAACGTACCTATTATATAATTATACTTCGGAACATTCTTTTTGAGAAGCTGAGTATATTACATTTGGAAGGATTGAGAAATAATTTGTTGGTATTACAGCAATAAAAAGTTTTCAAATCATCAAACATAAATGACTAAACAAGTTTTTCTTTGGTTTCAGATAAAATGCTACTTATCTTCTTCCTGTCATTGGTTACCATCCTAGAAGCGCTGCATTGCGATAAAGAGTTCAACTACTACGACAACTACGGACACGGTTTTGACGTAACCTGTCAAGGCATCACCAAAGAGCACCTTCATTTATTGGAGAACATCACAATTAGCAACGAAATCACGCTCAAAATACAAAACTCCACTTTGAAAAACATCTCTTCTAACATTTTCCAGAACATCAGGCACATCCGTTGCCTATATTTGGAAGACTTGGTCTTCACTTTTCCGAAGAACCAGTCTGTATTCGAACTTCTTGATAAGTTGGAACACTTGGTCATCATCAACACAAAGCTGTCTATGACAAAGCATACGTTTAAGGGATTGAGGAACCTCAAGCAGCTCTACTTGTTCAACAACGACATTGAGATGGTTGAACCAGGAGCTTTTGAAAGTTTGAGAAGTCTTGAATATCTTGAGATAGCCAATAACAAGTTGGATGACACAACTGATATACCGACGTGTGAGTTAAAGGAGCTAAAGACTTTAAACTTGTCCAGGAATCACTTATTCGCACTTAAGAGAAAGAACTTTGTATGTAAAAGCGAAACCAATGGTATGGCTTTGAGATTAAATGAACAGCATTTGAACATAGATAAGAAGAATTATATCAGCATCGTGGACACTTCACTAGGATTGGAACGCTTAGATATTAGTTTCAACAGGATCAGAGAATTAGGAGAGTCTTTAAATTATCTCAAATTCGTAACTTTGCTCAATGCACAGTCGAATAAATTAAGAAAAATTACCAGTGCGGATTTTAGAGCTCTAAGGGATTTAGAACAAGCATATCTTGGAAACAATCTCTTAGAAGTAATCGAAAGTCGAGTGTTTGATGGAAAAGAAAATTTGGAAGTAATTGATTTATCGAATAATAAACTCAAATGGCTCAGCCTGAAGGATATACCGCTACTCAGAGAGGCGAACTTGTCACAGAACTTTTTCAACATAAGCGTAATACAGAATATAACCAGACCGTCATCATTAGTGACACTGAATTTGAGTAAAAACAAAATCGCTGAAGTTCCTATTCGTATCTTCCAGAATTTCAGTTCTTTAGAATGGTTGGACTTATCATGTAATCATATTCAGTTGAACAACAACTCATTCACGGGATTGACCCTATTGAAAACCTTGAATTTAGGCCACAACGACATCGAAGTCTTGCCAGAAGTGGTGTTTAATGAATTGACTATGCTGAAACATCTTGATATTTCCGGAAATAAAATTCAATTTCTCTCAAGCGAAAGCCTAGTCAACGTAACATTCTTAGAAACATTGAACGTTTCGTTTAATCGCTTGGAACAATTAAACTATGATCTGCTGAAACATTTGAATGAGTTACATACCTTAGATGTAGCCGGAAACAAACTCAAATATATTCAATATGATGCTATAATTACCAATCTTCCGCTTTTGTCTAATTTAAACGTCAAGTCTAATTTGCTGTCTTGCGAGTTTCTATATGAAATGATCAAGTTTTTGAAAAGCAGACATGTAAGCTACACCACAGTTGATAAATTCGACTACGAAAGGGAGAATGTTGCGGGAATTTACTGTGAAAATGAGAAAAAAGCTGTTTCTAGTGACCTAAGGACTGGTGATTCCGGAGGAAGCGTTTTGGTAGATCTGAGCATATTAGTGTTTATAGTGTTAGTGATTGTGATCATTGCAGTTATCCTATTCAAGATTACAGTGTATCTAAAGAGACGGAGGTATAGAACCGATGAGTTTGAACTCATAGATGAATAAAAATAGGGTAGTGTTTATGTTAAACCATTGCAAACTCAATTACCTTTAAGCTTTTCATTTTTTGCTCTAAGAGACAACTTCTATAAAGTAAGTACAGTGCTACTGTTTTCCATCATAACAATAATAGTTCAATGTAGTTGCTGAGTATGTCAACTTGCAATAAACAGTCACAAGAAACATAAGATGAGAATCCAGTGCATAATTTTCATTTCATCCGCAGATGTCATTAGAGGTGAATAAAGTCATCGTAAGAATAAAGGCCGTGCAGGTTTTTTACCCCTATATCTATAAATCTATTGACTTAATCAGTTATAGCAATTAAAGAAAACGTTATCCTCATGCTGGTATCAGAACAGCAACCTAATTATCCCCACCTGAGCCTCCACTGTTGTTCCTAGAGTGGCACTGGGAAACAGTAACAAAGCCTACACAGAACACGAGGCTAATGACCAGAGCAGTCGATGCCGATGACACAGAAGTAAAAAAATCTTTTTTTTTACGTTTTCTATGGCTCTAATCATTTTACTCTTTTTTGTGTGCCTGCAGCGACAACTATTTTTATTTTCTACTTCTACTGTTTACAATCTTACATACAGTGAATATTGATATTGATTTAGTTGGTTTAGAGACTATTCTGGTATCTTGATATGGCATTTAAATGTAGATAGTAAAAAATAGATAATAATTGCACACTTGCAGCTTGAGATGGATATTGGCCTGATATCTGATCTAATAAAAAAGCAGTCAAACGAAGGTCTCTTGTAGCAAAAAATGAAAATATATGTGATTTAAGTAATTCATATATAGTCTAGTTCCTTTTATCTGTGATATATAATTTCATGTATTTTAGTAAAAACTTGAACCAACTAGGGTGGGTATACAAAATTGATTTATGCTGATTATTCATACAAACAATTCAACCTAAATAATCTGAAATAAGTAGCTGCTGACTAACATAGAGAAATGGATCGACTTGAGCCTCCAATAATGAGGCTCAAGGTTGTCGCAAGGGTCTCACAGTTTCGATGCAGTCAGAAGAAGGCCTAAAGGTGCTAATAAACTAAGCCTTTGGCCTTTGGAGTTGAGTGTTTTGGAAAGCTCCTGTCGTCATATGTTTGGGGGATCTATACCATCAATACGTATATCTCTATGGGAGGGAAAGGGGCACACATTGTGCTTTATCGCCCCTTGCCTCCGACAAGCTAAATCCGTCGTTGCAGATAAGCTGTCCTAGTTTATATTTTGATGAAACTGTATACTTGAAAACATATTGTTGGGTATTTATTTTTTGTAGATACGTTAATCTGTAACTGTTCCGTATGTAAATAATAATCGATAAATTTAGTTAAATGTAATTAAGCCCTAAAGTGATACTGAATTGTAATAACTTCAAAATATTGTTCAGACAAAGTATCTTTGAGGTGAACCTGTGGACACTAACTAGTAATATAATGATTATAAAACTGCAAATTCGACCTTTTTCGATTACTATGTGCAAAAGTGAGCAACGCCCTGAAATGTCAATATGTTATAGATTTCATCTTTTAGTACAAATATCTCCATTGATCTATAATCCTATTTTCAATATGTTCCTAGATATCATTATTTACTATTTTTCTGCAGAACTCTATAAAGGTACCTCTTCGCCATATTTTAGCTTGTTTCACAACCTTGCAGTTGTTTATTAAACGACGATGATGTGTATGAACTATTTTGAAGGAGAGATCAAAATCGAGGTTATTCATAAATCTCTATTAAGAACCTCTCCTCAAACTCAAGGGCGTCGATTTTCTTTTCTTGGGTGGGGTAATTTTTTTTCTTGGATAGGGTATTTTTTCCTTGGTGGGAATACAGGTTTTTTGTATATAAAATCAGCGACAAAATATTTGTCCAGGGGGGGGGGAGCAAAAAAAGCTTCGCTGGGGGGGTGAGCATTTTTGTGAGTTAGATATTTCGGCATCATATACTGTTTATTCAAAAATTGTAAATGACTATTTACTATTTATTATTCTTGGGCGGTCTAATTAGCCTCATCCCCCCCCTTATCGACGCCCTAACCACAAAAATGTTTTTTGGAGTGTTCAATATGTTGCTCATCACTGCAAGAGTACTTAACTTTATCGCTAGCACATATCATAGATGCAGTAAGTTATAATCTGTAATATGAGCATATCACAAACTCAAAATCTTACTAAACTCATGTATAATGTCTTAACCGTCTATGGCTCATATCCAAATTAGAACTGACTAAGAAATGTAGTCATGCAAAACCATGTATATACAGTAGTGGAAAGTCGTAAGCTCGTCGGCATGTCCTGAATAAAGGAAAGGGTATTGAAAAAATATCAAAGACACCTGACCTCAGGTATAACCTGAGGAGACCAGGCTGGAAGACAAAAACAAACAGGAGCTACCCACAAAAGCCAACCAGTAGATTTGAACCCTGCAGGTAGGTGTGGCTGACCTGCGTGGCACAAAACTATGAGTTTTCCTTAAAAAGGAAATTACTTGATGGAACCTGTAAATATGCTGGTTGGTTCTTCTCGACATACTCGGGTTACCATCTTTAATGTTTTCTATTCCACTACCTCTTCCTTTATTGGCTTATTGGCGACATACCCAGTTCCATTACTATGCATGTTAGAAAGCGTACTCAGCACACAATATTGGTATTACCGGTTGAGAGTGAGTAGCCATCTTGCCTTAACTTCAAAGGATAATGAAGACATTATTCTTTTAACAAAAAAGCGCAGCACACTGAGTTGCTGTTCCATTATCCAATGACTACTACTCACACCGTGACCTAAGCAATAAAGTGCAGAGGGCAGCGTACTCCACATTCGACCTAGGAATCCAATAACCATAACCAGCAGACTTACAGTGTAGTCTGGTCAGAGCCTGCAAAGTTGTCCGAGCAACTCATTATATTTGGTCCGCGTTTCCTGCTCCATAGAAACGATGTTCAACTCGGCAGGTACCGAAGACTCTATAATGAACATCGTCTTCTGTTGGTGGTCGAGAAGGACTCTGTCGGGCTTGTTTGCCTGTACAAGCTCGAGCGTGGAGAATGAGTAGTAGATTCGGCATCTCTCATGGTTTCACCGCATAATAGAGTCAGTTCAAATCGCTCTGATTATGGTGCTACAGCCATAATAATATAATAAATAGTTTTCCGTGCAGCTGCTTGCCAGAAGAGTGTTGAAAATTTTATGGTCGTATTTGAATATTACCATTTTCAATGTTTTTCATAAATAAATCATAAACGCATATTAGTCTAATAAATTAGTATTTTATTCGTATATAGTTAAAGTCAGTTTCATATTTTTGCTGAATTTAACTCATTGTTATGCCTTCTAGGGGAACATTTCGTTACCATAACAAAAAAATGATTGTAGCTTCAGAATCAATTTTTTCGAGTAGCTATTTATAACGTACAATTTTATAAAAAATAATCCATAGTTTTACGAGTACTACTCCCAAAGCAGGATTCTTTTTTCTCAGGTCTTTTATAATGTGTCTCTAGTAATCTCCATTCGATATTTTCAGATATGTACTTATTTGGACAAACATTCTATTGGAGTATATTTATAATCTATTTGAATTCCAAGTAATACTTGGAAGTCATTAAGGGTTATTTGATTTTTGTACCCATCCATAAATTTTATTGCTTGGAATATATTTTTTGTGTTTGTTGTTAATCGAGTTATAATTAAATAATAATTATTTATATTTATATATCTTTATTTGTAGCATATTGTTTTTGAATTTTATTTTAGGTAATAAATTATATGAAGATGTTTATGTGTTTTATACTTAAGTGATGGTAATCTTTGGATCTCACGAATTTCACAAGATTAAATCATCAACCATCACATCTTAGTGGAGAAGTTGATGATACAACCAAGCAATCATAACGTCGACAGTGACCAAGCAAGTTCCAGTATAAACAAAAGTTAAAAAGTAAGTCCTTATTATCCCCTTCCACACTCACCAACCCAACCCGTTCATGCCTAATTTTGTAAAACTCAGAGATGTCTCAGACTGCGCTAGGCGTGGATAAGTTCAGTATCGGACAATCTTCCAATTCGTTAATATTTGGCAGATCCCCTGTTCTTGGTTATATTCCTGACTAGAGGTCTAGTTACCCAGATATCAAACATATTGGGGGAGAAAGAAGGAAATGGGAATGAATAAGTTTAGATATAAGGAGAAGAGTAAAGATAAGCATGTGCATCGTTGGAGGATAGAACTTGAAATTATCACTGAACATAAACATAACAAGAGGGGTCATTCTAAGCTTCAAAACGGTCACAATACTCACACCGAGAGAAACGAAGAAGAAAGGAGTCAATATACTCATAAAGGCGTCAAAAACAGTTCAAAAAATATATTAACTCAAAATTTAAAGTATCAGCAAACACAATATTCAATGTGCATACAAAGTAACAAAAATATAACGTAACGTAAAACGGAAAAACATTTATATTGTCATGCCTTTTTATTATGAGTGCCAACGGAAGGAAGCATTGGTATATATGTTGTATTTGTTAAAATTGCTTTAACTGCATCAATATATGTATAGATAAGGCAGTAGCAATGAAGTGTTGAAAATATATCCGCGTATTAATATGACTTGTTTGTTGTTTACATGAATACATAGTTCAACAACCGGTTCTGCAGCACAAATTATAGTTGACGAAAAGTGGCCGATATGAAAGCTCAAATTACGTATTCTATAACGCGTTTGGTTCTAAATTTCCATTACAGATGTATAGTATTGGTTCCAGACATTGTCACTGGAGAATTGTAATTCTGGACTGAAGTTTTGCATCTGGTTTGCGTTGAAGGTCAAGTTGCATCTTAGGCATATAATGTACACCATATTATGTGCGGCACATAAGATGAGATCCATAAATGAACCTTTTTTTCGAGTGCACCAAAACGACGCTGTTTTCGAAAATCATCGCGAAGTAGTTTTCATCTTCCCACCCCTCGAGCGACAACCCCCCGAGGTCGCAAACTTAGGTGTAGCTATTCAGGGGACCAATGTCAACATCCCACCAAATTTCTAGAACACCTGAACAGCGTGCATAAAAATATCCAGTTCACCATGGAGGTAGACGAAAACAAAAAACTGGCATTCCTTGATGTTCTTCTAACAAGAAATGGAGCTACAATAGGACACAAGGTATATAGAAAACCAACACATACTGACCGGTACTTACACAAAGAATCAAACCACCATCCATATCAGAAGTACGGAATTATTAGAACTTTGACAGATCGGGCTAGAAAAGTGTGCGAACCAGAGGAACTCGTCACCGAACTGGCACACCTAAAGAACGCTCCTAAGGCAAACGGCTATACAGAGAAAGAAATAACAAGAACAATGAGAAGAAATAGGGCAAAACAAGAACCTGAACCGACAGCAAGAGCTTTTCTACCATATGTGCGTGGAATAACAGACAGAATAGGAAAAATGTTACGAAAAGAGAACGTCAAGACCATCTACAAGCCCACAAGAAAGATACAGGAGTATTTATTATAAAAGAGACCCACTCACTACACCGGGGGTTTATCGCATACCATGCACATGTGGGAGTGTATACATAGGAACAGCGAAGCGATCGATAAATACAAGGATTTCAGAACATAAGGCTAGCTGTCGACTAGGTTATACCGAAAAATCAGCGGTAGCCGAACATGCGCTTAAGGAAGGAGGCCATAGGATCATGTTTGAAGAAACTCAGGTTCTTACCGCAACATCATCATATTATGCCAGACTTAACAGAGAAGCCATCGAGATACAAAAACACCACAATAATTTCAATAGAAAAGAAGAAATACAGAAAGTCAACCGGACATGGGTACCCATCCTAAAGGACCTGAAGACACTGCCATATCGCAAGGGGGCGGGGCTACCAACGTTACCTGATTGGGCCACGTCACCGTTGACAGGTATAAATGCAGGTGCAGATCCTCCAGCCGTCAGTACTTTGGAAGTCGCCGAAGTGAAATAGCTTCTGAAGATGCCATCCACTCGTGGTGGCGAAACGTCAAGCCTTAACGTTAAACGACGCCGGCCTAAAAACCCAAGAACCACAAATTCATTCAATCCACCAAATTTCATTTTTTTCGCCCTTTTGCACTAAAAAGACTTAGGAGGACGTAGGACTCGTCGATTGGCTAATATCGGTAATAGGTAGCGATGTGTTCCTGAATGTTCTACTGTTTTTAAGCTCAAATGTGTTATTTAGGCAGTTGCAGACAATAAAAGTATGAGAAGTTTTATTATCTTAAGAGAGAAAGTGTTACAGAACTATTTTAGCGTTCTTCAACTTAATACGCGATAAAATTCTGATTTTAGTAAAAATAAAAAACTACCCTCTAATTTTGGGGCACTTTAGAATGGAAATTATTGGTCGCACAAGAAAAATGTAAAGACCAAAATTGAGGACAATTTTATTGTCTCCATTCGAACTTTTTTCGATGGCACTTACCACGAAACCGCTATTTGTCAAAAAGCGTGACGAAACAGTTTTCACCCCCCTCCCACCACCCGGTTGCCCCTTTGTTCCAGCCTATATCATTCTCCCTCTAATGAAACTACATATGCTTGAAATTACTTGCGTTTCGGCCACAGCTGTAGCCTATATCAAAATCTGAAAATTATACATTTTTCTTCTTTGCTTCATAATCTTAATCTCTCCTTTACTTTCATTTTCTATTATTCCCCTTATTAAAACCTGTTTTATTATGCATTTGAAGGCCAGCAAGTTCATTGTTGTGGTATCGTGGCATATCGTAGTACACAAAGAGGTCAATCTGTGGATCGGTCGGTCCAGGTGAATGCCTTTTTAGTTTTTGTGTAATTATAGGCCAAACGTATTTTTTGATGCAGTCTAAACTATCAAAAATAATTGAGCTTCTTCCTCAGGTCGAAGGTCTTCAAGAGAATAGTTAGACTATGGAAAATTTCATTTTATTTGGTTAGGCCTCTTCATGAGAGCGGTGATGAGAGGCACCGATATGATGATAATAACCATGTGCATAAATATGCGGATATACATTGCCTCAATGTATTATTTGTATGGTAATTTGAGTAATAGCTATGGGAATATAATTTCATTCTGTACTGTTCTTACGTAGCTGCAAACAACGTCCATAAACAGTGCCGTAGATTCGTAGATAGCTCTCTGAGAGGTGAAGGTGAAGAGGGGATTTGCTGATTTCAGAATTAGGGGAGACCGGGGCAAAACGAGGTCTGGGGCAGAACGGGAAAAGTGCTCCTATGCATGATTGATACACTGAAATGCGCTGGCAACAGTGTTATTAGTTCGACCTTTAGTTGGCTTACGTCGGTCAACCAATGAGGAACGTGGCGCTTCTCGTATTGGCTGCGGTGTGAGAAAAAATTGAATTTCCTCCTCATTTTAAAAAGTTTTGTCATAAACATCGATGTGCTATTAGGTGAGTAGCAAAGTTTTAGCAATATGTTTAACCAGAAGCCGTAGCGGTAGGATCGAGTTTTGGTATTAGATACCGTTTGTAGCCTTAACTGGTTTAGGTTAGAAATTCTTGAATTTACCATATTATATGTTTGTTGGGGCAAAACGGACGGGGCATGACGGGATACTATACCGTCTTGCCCCGTACTATATATGCTATGTATTTCTTATCTGGTCTTTTTTTCAGTCGAAAATCAAGTGCATCAACTTCTCAAACAAAATCTCAACCTAATGCTTCAACTTTATCTATTAACAGCCATTGTGGTGAAACGGAACCTCTCTCTAACCCTACTATTTTTCCTGGCACAGCCATAGTTGATCATAAAAGACCTCCATTATCACTATTTATTGAAGAATGAGAAAGCAAATGGCATATTCCTCGTTTTTGGTTAGCCCGGCAGATATTATATTTGTACCAAAAGAAATTAGAACTGAAGAAACAAAGACAAGGAAACGAGGTAAGATTGACGACGAATTTTTCCATCTAAGAATTAACTTAGAAGAAAATTAGAAACAAACAGTAAAAAAAAATAAGACCGAAGAACTAAATACTAAGAAAAAGAAATCTGGCAACAACACTAATGAAAGAAAGACCAAAAGATGAATCTGGGGAAAAAGCAAATGCTAAGAAACCTAAACAGGGTAAAATTAAGAGGACTAAAAGAGAAACTGAGACAGATACTGACTTATCACAAGAAGATTGTGGTGACTGTGCTCGGATTTACAGTGAATACTTATATTCGCAGTCACAGGATCGGTGATGTATAGCATGCTTGGGCCCATAATTCCTGCGCTGGAGTTGATGACGAGCACGATAAAGCACGTACTTGTGAACGTTTTCAGCCGTACTGAAGTATGCTCCCATTTTGCCCCGTGTCATTTCCCATTATGCCCCAATGGGGGGGCATAATGGGAAAAAAAAGTTATACTGATTTTTGCTACTTTTCGCCAAAGTCTGAATGGTTTAGTTGCTAAAAAAAGTTGCATTACTTAATTTAAACCCTTATGTTCCTACCTGACTAAAGGTTAATACAATAAAACATTTAATTTTCTTTATATGATGTGTTTTTCTTTAAGTATCCCATTCTGCCCCGGTCTCCCCTACCCATTTGAGTAACCTAAAATAAACCCCAAATATCCTATTTACAGTTACAATTGCTGCTTTCATGAATCCATGAGGGATAGATCCTCCTGATCTCACGCCTATCCATTATTAATATGTTAGCAAAATGTAATATGATAATAATAAAAGCTTTTATTGGCAACATAAATTCATAACAGATATAAACTGAGTTGCCAAAAAGCAGAGTTTGAGAAATCCTATCCTTCCCCTCAACTTGACAAGCTAAATAATGCAATACTTAACATAAAAATAAAATCAAGTTGACTGACTCAGTACTTCCCACATATTACGGTGATACCAGTGTATCTTCACATAGCATGCAGCTATAGTCTGAGATCCCCTTGTAACCAAATCATCGCCCGCCCGACCAAAAAAGGTGTTTTATGCCGCCAGGTCTTCCTTTAAGAGGTCAATCGATAGACTATTATGAATACAACAGATTTTTCATTTTACAACCCCCCTCCCCCAACCACCCCCAACCATCCCACCCAAAAGAGTAGAAAATGATCAGGAACCCCTGATTTTATATTTTGCGCACGACACGATTTTTAAAAACCGGAATAAGCGTTTTCCATTCCCGCCATGGTAGTAATATTGTGTCAAAATTGTGCCTATTACGAATACAAAAAATGAGTTTCATGACCCCCCACCCCTCAAGTACCCCAATATCACCTTCACCCAAAAAAAGTAGAACATAATTATGAAGCCCTAAAATAAAGGTTGAGCTGTTATATCTTTAGTTTTTTTATTATTGCTGCGCCGACACGATTTCTAAAATGGATAAACGTTTTCCATCCTCGCCACGGTAATAATACCACAGTATCATTTCTTTTCATTAAAATCAATCCAATATTTTCCACGTTACACGGTGCAGAACGAGCTAAATCAATATTTGTATGTTTGTAAGTTTCTGTAATAGGAAAGACAATGTTCGGATGGACCTAAAAAAGTCTATTATGACGCTAGGTCTTTTTTCACAGGTTAGTGGACAGCCTATTATGAATATAACAAATTTTTCAGTTTTACAAGCCACCCCAATTTCACCCCCACCCAAAAAAGTAGAAAATGGTCAGGAACTCCTTAAACACCTAAAAACAGAGTTTGAGGAATATTTAATTTTTTTTGTTTTTTGCTAATTACTCCGCCACCCATGCGCTTCAAAATTATAGGAACATTACCTTCTACGACCCCACGACATTTCGCTGCCCAAATTTCTTCACAGTTCGTGCAGCAAACAAAGAGTGTATGATCTCAAAATCGAAAATTTTCGCGATCACAATACTCCCCCCACCTACCGGTTTAGGAAGTAAAAAACATAGAAATAAAAATAAAATAATGTAGGTATAAAAATAATACATATTAAATATGGAACACAGTTCAATGTTCATCTTAAACTCGAAATTTTATTGGAAATCTCGGTAGTGGGATAGCGTAGACAAGAAATGTTTAAGTATAATGTTAAGGCCATGTAGGTCCCCTCCCTTATCAGACACTCTTATCCACTATTCCAAGAAAAATGGTGTGCCAGATAAAAATCTTCTTGCAGATAATTCTAAACGAAGGAATATTAAATTTAGTTGTTGTTGGTCTTAGTATGTATTACCGTAAGTAAAGTAAGTATTAAGTAAGTAACTTTATGGAGTGTTTTTTGCAAGAATATTTACTGTGGCTGAAAAGATCAGGTCGGTGTATATATTTATGATAAATTAATTACTGATTATCTGTGACCGTACTTGTGATGAAACTAACATTATCTAAAAGGAAAAGAAAACTTAGTCAAGACAAGCAACTTGTTAATGATTCTATTTACTCAATATTTCTCGCGCACCATGAAAGGTCTTGTTTCTCATATCCCAGCTATTTTAACATTTAGTAAATCTGTCCCTCTAACCGTGACATATTTTGCTTACCATTATGTATAACTACTATATCAGATTCGCATTTTCTTATAAGCCACACCTGTTTGCTGTTAATGATTCTCGTGTGACACTGTCGTTAAGAAATCATCCTGTACAAAATGTATTTACTCTAGCACAATTATTCATGAATTATTGCATGCGTCTAGTTCCTTCTATATTTATTAGCGATTATGTAAAAAGATCGAACGCGTTATGCCTATTTCGATAAACTAGCACTTTCAAATTTCACATGTACGAACTTATGAAACTGAACAAGTGAATGGTGGATTTCTTTGTTTAATATTACAAGTGCTGAACAATCATGGTTGGTTTTTTTCCTATGTAGGAAGCTGGTGCTGATCAATACTTATGAGTAAGGAGGTAGTCAATGTTTTTTGCATTATAACTGTTAAGAAAGACTATATTAATGGTTGACCAAAAAATATTGCAATAACATGCACAGTGCTTGATCTGTTGAACCTTTATTTTTAAAGGCCAATGTTTTCCTTTATGTTCCAGTACTTCATCTATCAGATTGATCGATTTCTTTCTTGTCATGTAATGCGATCATCTCTAACCTATTTAAATATCTTCCCAAAATAAACTTAAGATTTGGATGAAATTTGTTGGTTCGATACGAGATCCCCAAGTGAAAGCCGAACAGCTAGAAAAAACGGGATATTTGCATTGAAAATTTATACACAGCTTGGCAGTACCATCTCTAGTACCCGTGTAATACTTTTTGTTTGTTCATTCAGATGCTATTTACCTACATGGCACCTCTAAAAAGCTCTAGACGTGTAAAAACAGAGCATGGCTTTTTGTCGATTCAAAAACGACGATATTTATTGGAAATGTGGCGAGAGATTAGTTGGTTGTATAGAAGAGATGAACTGATTGTATAAAGATGCCCCTAAAAGACGACAGCGCCAGTTTACGCAGGTAAGGGTCTAGGGTATAGCGCGCGAAATTGAGAATCCAAGAAAATATGTATTCCCGTGTCAGCGAAAAGGGGTGGCCGCCAGTGTATCTAAGAAGAGGGAAGATTAGTCCAAAAGTCCAAAGGTAAGGTCCACAGGTCACCATAAAAATGAATTTAGAATTCGAAGCTCCTGACGATATCTTTAAACTTACAGTAATGATTCAAAAAACAGATTGTAGAAGAAAGCTTGCGCTTTGTCACTGTGGTGGCCTTTTTTGATATCGTGTTTGGTTGTTAAATTACAGACATTTAAAGACTGTATGATTTTGCATTGCGAGGTTTTTTGCACACTAAAGAAGATTTTTAAAAAAATTGCTCTTAGAAGTCATTCATTAAGGTCTCAACTTTCACCTTCTGAAAAACTGTGTATGTAGTTTGAAAAACAGTGCTCGAAATGGGAATCCATGCTTCTTTCAGAACAATTGCTTTACCCAGGGGGCGTAGCGTGGCTGCGGTTGTAGCGGCATGGCGCTCATGGATCGCAGAAGGGCGAATGCAGCGAGCTAGGGGTTCTGGCGCACGTAGAAGAACTACAGACCACCAAGATCGTCATCTACGACTACTTTCGAGACAGAATGCGATCCACTCGAGCTGTTGCTGATGCTTAGTATGCAACTATAGGGAGGACCATTCCAATCCGCCAATCTAGTGCTTTCACGCACTGCAACTCATCGTCGCCAACGGTTAGATTGGTGCCAAGAACACCGACAATGGCATGCTGAGTGGCATCAGACAACCTTCTCCGACGAGTCCAGGTCTTGTCTGGGGGCACATGATGGACGCCAACGCGTAAGACGACGACGGGGTGAACGACGTGATCTCCAGTTTGCTGTTGAGCGCCATGTACACCGTCCTATTGGTTTGATGGTTTGGTGTGCCACTGCATTCAACAGCAAGTCACCATTACTTGCGATTCGTGGCACAATGCGCAACGTTATTTATGAGGTGTTAGAACCAGTTGTCGATCCGTATGTCCGAGGCCTCAAAGAGGGTACCTTCCAGCAAGATAATACACGTCCTCATATTGCAAGGGTATCGTTAAAACAGGATGTAAGTGAGATGCATACATATAGAGTATTTCTGATTTCTAAAACCACAGCCACAGCCACAGGGGGGAGAAGTGCAGTCACTTAGCTTCGCCCGCGGTGCAACCACCCCCACATCGGAATATTTCCGGGAAACTAGAAACAGGTTCCCGCAAATAGGCGGCGCCAAATGGCCTCATGGTTCATGTTCCGTCGCTGGGCCGACGTTCCCGGTTTCTCATAAGTGACAAATTGGATTAATTAGAAGTAAAAGATGCTCAATGGCTCTTCCAGGATCAAAAGATTCCGGAGGTAAAATACCTGGCCGTTCGGATCTCCTGGTGCCAGGTGGTCCGGGGGGAACATTAAGCGAAGTTTGTTCAAAGAATTGTGCTGCCACTCCTCGTCAAGCTAACAACACAAGCCGTCCTTCGCAGCAACTTCGCACTGACGATAGGCCCGAAGGCCAGAGAAACTTTTTCAGGGCCGACTTTACAAATATACGAGGACTTGCCTCCAACATAAACTCTGTCCATCAACACCTTCAGGCAGAGAAGCCACACATTCTGGCTCTTACGGAAACTCAAGTCGGCTCTTCAACAATGGATAACTGCTTCAGATATCCCGGATATGACTTATACACCCGATTTAGACGTAGGTTTGGCGTATGCGTGTACGTTAAATCTGGGCTTTCTTGTCATCGAAAAGAAGAGCTCGAACTGGAAGGATTTGACATCATATGGCTCAAAATATCCTTCCAAAATCATTCCAAGTTTATATGCTGCATTTATAGGCCACCAAGCAATAACAACTGCAAAGAGCTCTTCGAGAAGCTTTCAGCCACTATGGATGCGCTGCAATCTGATCACCCTCATTCAGAGATAGCCTTTCTGGGTGACTTCAACGTTCACAACTCCTACTGGCTCAAACACTCAAACAAAACGGACGACGAGGGACGTGAAGCTGAAGCCTTCGCTATTAGCTGCGGCTTGGAGCAGATAGTCAAAGAACCAACAAGGATCCCCAGCCGCCACGGAGATTTTGCTAGTCTCTTGGACCTATATCTAACTACTTCTCCAACAATCTACACAGTGAAAGTAACTGCTCCACTGGGATCGTCTGACCATAACACCGTCTCAACGCATTCTCCAGATCTCCACCATGCAAAGCCTCGCCGGGTCTGGCATTACGGATCAGCAAAGTGGGACGACCTAAGAGAATACTACCAGTCCTTTCCCTGGAACGACGTCTGCTTCAAGTCACGAGACCCATCAGCTTGCGCCCAAGAAATAACAGAGGTATTAATATCTGGCATGGAAGCCTATATTCCTCATGTCGTCAAGCATCCCTCCAAAAACAAGCCATGGTTCAATCAGCGCTATAGAGATGCAGTTTCCTCTAAAAACCACCATTACAAAGAATGGAGGAAAAATCCAAATGCCGAGAACCACCGCAGTTTTATCGACGCCAGAAACCACTGCAAACGCGTGATTGACAGCAGCAAGGAGGAACACAACCAAAAAATTAAGAACAAGCTCCTCTCATGCCCTAGTTCGTCCAGAACATTCTGGTCTGTAGCTAAGGCTGTTAGTCAGAACTTTTCCTATTCGTCAATACCACCCTTGACCAGAGAGGACATCCATCGCTTCTGCTTCTAAAGAAAAAGCAGACATCTTGGGGAAGCTCTTCGCAGCCAATTCTACTGTAGACTTTCAAGGAAGTACTCCGACCACCACCATAAGCGCGAACTCGAGAATGGCAGAGGTCAAATTTCAACATCGAGATGTAAAAAGCATCCTCCAAAAACTGAACACCAATAAAGCTACTGGTCCTGACCAAATTCCAGCCATTGTCCTTAAACGCTGTGCCGCTGAGCTTGCACCTATTCTTTGCAAGCTCTTCAAACTTTCGTATCAACGAGGCGTGTTTCCCGATTCGTGGAAGATTGGCTGCGTGCAACCTATCCCTAAGAAAGGCAAAAAAACTGATCCCACCAACTATAGACCTGTGGCTCTTCTCAGCATCATGTCTAAGGTTATGGAGACTGTCATTAACACACAGCTCCTGAAATACCTGGACAACAATGACATCATAAATGATCGCCAGTATGGCTTCCGCAAGCACAGATCTACAGGTGACCTCCTTGCCTACGTCACTCACTTGTGGAACAGAGCAATAGACAAACATGGCGAATCCCGTGTTGTTGCACTTGACATATCGAAAGCCTTCGACAGAGTGTGGCATGACGGACTTCTGGTCAAGCTTGCTGCTTATGGACTACCACCTGGCCTGCGCCAGTGGCTGAATAGCTTTTTGAACGATCGATCTCTGTTTGTTGTAGGGCTGTTCATCAGACGTATTTTCAATAAACGCCGGTGTTCCTCAGGGATCTGTCCTATCCCCTACACTGTTTCTGCTGTACATCAACGAGCTGCTGGAAATAACATCCAATCCAATCTACAGCTTCGCAGATGACAGTACATTAGTGTCGTGCATGGAACCAGGCAAGCCACTATCATCCCAGGAGACGGTACGTCGGCGACAGCAGCATGCCTCACAGATCAACGCAGATATCAAAACAATTGTCGAGTGGGGATTAGCAAATAAAGTACAGTTCAACGTACAAAAAACTCAGGCAACAACACTGACAAAGAAGTCTCACGATGGCTTACCAACCGTGGAAATGGAGGGTCACCCCATTGTCGAATCACCTTCCGCCAAGCTCTTGGGAATCAACATCAACAATAACATGTCTTGGCACGACCACGTCGTCAGTATTGCTAAAATGGCATCCCAGAAGCTTGGAGTTTTGTTCCGCTGTAGGAAGTTGTATACACCAGAGCAACTGCTGCTGCTCTACAAGACACAGATCCGACCATCGCTGGAGTATTGCTCCCATGTGTGGGGATGCGCTCCGAAGTACTCTCTAAAGCTTCTGGACACTATCCAGAAAAGAGCAATTAGATTAATCGATACGCCTAACCTCACAAAGGACCTCCACAGCCTGGAACATCGAAGGAGGGTGGCTGACCTATGTCTGTTTTACAGATACTATCACGGAAGATGTTCGAGTGAGCTCTCCCAGATAAAACACCAAAGGCCGTTCGAACCAGGAATACTAGAGAAGCTCTGCGAGCTCATCCTTACCAGGTCGAGGTCCTTACTCCCCGAACCAGTCTGCTCCAGCATTCCTTCTTTTGGAGAAATTCGACGCTGTGGAATCAGCTGCCGGGGAATTTGTTTCCCGACGGCTACAACCTGCAGCGCTTCAAATCTAACGTGAACAGACATTTGTCCTCTCGCAGCGTTCCTGCAGCGCCATAGGCTTTCAGCCTTTGCGGGAGGCCGACCATAAAAAAAAAAATTGTGGCGTTCATTAAATTATTGATCCAATAAATTTTGATTTATAATTCAGTTTTTTTATATATGTCTAAGGACTGAGTCGAGCCAGTTAACGCCACTTCTTTGTTTAGGCATATGAAGATGACTTGATCATGAATGCTCTATACTCACAAAATCTGTATAGATGTTTTGTGTTCGTATCAGGTTTTAATATTTTTTTACGCCTCTTATCTTAGTTCTTTTATTATTACACTGCCACCGCTTAAACAAGTGTTAGTCATAGGTGATAGGATTTTAAACTTTGATTGCAATCAATTTATAGTTATAATTCCACACGTATATTTTTGAGGTCAATTCTTCATTTTTTTCATGACAATAAAAAAATATGTAAGTTCCCAACTTTCCTCTGTCACCACTATTCCGATTTGTGTAATCTCTCCCACAAAAAAAGAGTAGAAAATCAGAAACTCAGAAAATATCTAAAAGAGGAGTTTTTTGCTAGACTACACCTTTTCTAGCTGTTGATCGGAAAGCGTCAATTGTAATTCAGAAAGCATCATATATAAACCAGAATAGTGAAATGAAAATCAGAACGTATCAAATTAATGTAAATCAGAAAGGGTCATATTAATTTCAGAAGGTATCAATTGTATTTGAGAACTCATCAATTGCAATTCACAAGGGGTCAAATGTAAATCAGAAAGATACATGTACTATGTTTTACATTTCCTTTTGATTTACATTTGACCCCTTCTGAATTACAATTGATGGTTTCTCATATACAACCGATACCTTCTGAAATTAATATGATCCTTTCTGATTTTCAGTTGACTATTCTGATTTATATTTGATACGTTCAGATTTCCATTTGATTATTCTGATTGATATATGACGCGTTCTGATTTTCAATTGACTGTTCTGATTTTCATTTGACTATTCTGATTTACATATGATGCTTTCCGATTTACAGCTGGAAAAGGTGTAGTACGTTTTTATTTTTCACTGATCATCCCATCGCCGATGCACCAATGCTCAAAAATATAATAGTATAAGGAAATATGTGACATACGTATATGTATGTTTGTAATGTAGATCATAAAACTTCCAAAAAACGTATTATCCCAAGATCGGAATTTATGCTATTAAAGTACCCTCACCTGTCACCTGTCATATATGGGTTCTAATAAATAATGTTTTACATGGATTCAAATACTGCCTTGGAACTTTATTACCTCATTCAAGTACCAGTTTTATTATTAGTAGCTTGTTATTACTATTAGCTGTTTTACTACTGCTAATTAAATGTCGGTACTATCTATATAGAGAATCGCTTTTTGACGAGGTGTAAAAAAAAGGTTGCAATAAAAACATTTTTACGATGTCATGTATCGAACAAAGAAAATGACATTAAATATTATGTCAAAGGTGCAAAATGCAGTTAATGTTAGACTGTGTCGTGTTTGTTGTTTCTGCGTCAAATGCTGCAGTATTTCATTTAAAGCACCTCATAATCAGCTAATGAAGCTTTAAAACGTTAAAGCTATTTTTTTTTCATCGACTCAATGGCACAGTAATCATTCATAATATTTAATGATAGAACGTACAAGCCATTGTCTTGCTAAAAACGCCTCTGGAAGCACTTTTGTACATGAAACTTGCACTTCTGGCAGAATATGCTACCACTCATATACAGGGCCGCCACAAGGGGGGGCAACTGGGTACTGTTGCCCCGGGCCCGGGCCCCGTAGGGGCCCGGTCTGGGCCTAGACCTTAGTACATAGAACAGGGCTCAATCGTTCCTTTTGGTGATTCATTCTCATGGTATCGATTCCGCCGCATTGTACACAATTTATATGATCATAAATACTTGTCGCGCGATTTACTTAATGAAGTAAACTATGTAGTATACCTATTTGATTGAGTAACTTAATCTCCTATGTTTAATTGTTTAAAAATTCCAGTTTAATTAAATACTTACAGGTACTTACGCAAACCTCGCGACAAGCTTTTATGATCACATACGTTCTATATAAGTTGATAGCTGAAATTTTAAAGGAAAATTATATTTTCTTCTTTTTAGAGCATTTTCATTTAATTTATTTTTTTTACTTTTTAGTTATTAACATGCATTTTCATTCTCGGCGAACCTTTCGTTTAAGACCGATACTATAGGAAAGCATAAAAAACTTTAAAGGTCTATCATATTAGATTAAGAGTGATTTCAGAATATTTTTCTAATTATATTCTCGGCAAGTCTATGTGTATGTTATTTAACAAAACGAAGTTCATATCTTACTTCATTTGTTTTGTTAATAATCTAATTCTTTCCTGAGTAACTTTATTACAAATAACTATAATGAATTGTGAATAAACTATAATGAAGCAACTTCATTTTTGTAGCAATTATTTTTTGTTCTGGTGTTTCACCTAATACCCTATATAATACGTTAATCAATGCTAATACACATTCTATATTCTCTCAAGTGCTGTTTCAATTAAACCCTTCAGTCAAGTTGCACACAGAGACTCTCTTTTCGAGTCAGTCTATAAAATTTGAACATCACTGATTGAATGTGTTGATCATAAAATTTAGTCAATCATTATTTTATGTCAGCTACTCTTTAAGAATTGAGTGATTATTAGTTTCTCTGAATACAGCTTCTATATGCAATTCGTACTATTCCAAGACGAAAAAATAACAAAATCTCATAACTAGTAACTACTTAACGTACGTGAATACTAGTGTTTCTAGTTTTCACTTACAGTTTATTTGAGAAAATGAAGGATGAAAAACATAGTTCAGTAAAAATTTAGACAATTCAATCACTGAAATTTGAAAGCAAGTACAAATGACGTTTTGCGTGGAGAGAGGAAATGAATAGTTTTTCAACATGGTATTGGCATAGCCATCTCGTTGCCAATTCGAAGGTCACTGCCATCACTTGAGACAGCTATGGTATTGAGGGCCCGTGGACAGAATCTGGTCCTGGGCCCAAACTTGTGATGTGGCGGCCCTACTCATATAGGTGTCCTTCCAGAAGAATCATGGACGTCCTGCCAGCAGTACCGGACAGAAATAAAAAAAATTGAGTAGGGTCAGTATAGTAATCACACACGTAGCTTCTATAGCATTTTACCGGCTAAATTATTAGACGAGATTCATCAGGTCATAGCTTACGAACAAAACAACTTACTACCCGTTCAAAAACATGTGCTATAGCATAAGATGTATCTAGAATATGTTGAAATGACTTTTAATTCTGCACTGAAAGCACGCAAGTGACTTAAAAATGTGGGTTTTTAAGGTAGGTGAGGCAAGGTGAGTTGTTTTAGGCCTGCCGGAAAGACGGTGTACGTTCTAACATCAAGAGACAGCTTAAATTACGATTCTAGTACTTACTGATTTTTACAGCATCAGCACGTAGCTCAAAGCTACAAAATAATAAAACAAAAACCATAAATGAGGCACTCATTTCAATAGATATGATGTGAACCACCCGAACGTCTCAGAAAGAAAAGTTAAAGTTGACTCAAAGTAATAACACCCTGCTTTCCAGGCAAACACGATAGCCTGAATAATGGATGAACCTCAAAGGAATTTCATCCGTAATGACGATTGTCGGAGGTACGAGTTTCACGACGACAGCGTCAAACTTTTTACGTCCGATTTATGCTATTCAAATATCTGATTACCATTCGTGATTTTATAACTAATGTTTGTGGAGGAAAGAAGATGAATAATTGAGTAAGTTGAGGATAGAAGTATGGTGATCATTATAAGGGGCGTATAGAATACACGATGCTTAGGTAGCTATCGGAAAATGTCGGAGTGCTCTTCGCAGTATCATAACAGTAATTTCCCTCTATTTGGAAATGGGTAATGAAAAAATTGAAAGCGTTCTCCACGGGAAAATGTTAGCGATTATTATTATTACCAAACGTAGAATGTTTAAGAATATAGGGTGATTGTTAATTCGATACAGTGGTGGTGACAGTAGATGTGGTAAGCTATAAAATTGACCGTATAATATGTCCATGTCCAATTCCTAATAGTTTCCGATTTAAATTAAATTTTAGAGATATTCATGAAAATGGAGACCTCCAAACGAAAACCCTAATGGTAAGCGCACATAAATCGGTATCGGACGGACGGTACGGATGGAACGGCCGGTACGATACGGATTTTTCACTAGGGTATCGCACATATCTGATCGGAATCGTCGGAAGAATTGGAAATCAGTTGCAAATATGCAAATGATCTGCAGTCTGCAGGCAGTACAGGTAGAAACTTGGAAAATGCCGACGGTACCTCGGCAATCGCCGATCAGCATCTCACATACGTCGGTATCGGCACGCACGGCACGCATCGGCCGGCTTTATTTGTAGTTGCTATATTTTCGCCGGATTTTGAAAATTCGATGCCTACCGTCTCGACGTATGTGCGATGGTCTATTAAATTTAATAGAAAGTAATTTTCTTCGATCCGTACCGTCCGTCCGATGCCGATTTATGTGCGCGTACCATAATAAAGCAAAATGTTTTTTATCGACTAAAAGAAAGTGATCATGTATCAAATACTTCGCGAGATAGTATCAAAATCAGCATGTGTTGAAACGCGACTTGAAGAAGCGTTACAAAGAAATGAATGTATCTTAAAAAGTCACCAAATATTTAACCGTGCACTTTACATGATGTATATCCGGAAGTACATAGTTTCAGACCGGTTTGGCGAAAACTTTTAATAGGACTTTTAATTTTTGTTATGGGTACTTGAATAATGTCTTAAGAAGTCGCTAGGCAAGCAAGCAGAACATGCAGGCCAGGTTATAAAGTATCTTGAATCCATAGATTTCCATCTGTGGACTCATCCGTCATCCTCTAAAGAATCATACTTAAAGAGGTTCGATCTTCGGCGTCCATAAGAAGTATAAATCCACAAAAAACTATTCTTCTGACAGGATCGCCTTCCTTCAAAATATGTACTGTAATGGTATAGATACAAACCAGGCGTGCGCGCAGTGAACCACACCTTCTACTGCGAAATCCGTATTGAGGTGATTTGCAACAGTGAAGCTTGATGTTCCCCGTTTCGAATAATTTGGTCCTCATCTTCAGGATCATATAGACGAGGCCTACCGAAATCGCTAGGGCGTCATTGAAAGGTTCCTGTCTCGGCAGCAGCCGCCACGCTTCAATTGCATAAACTATGATATTGAACACAATGTCCGCATATTCTTAATTTTTAAACATAATGACCATGAATGTAGATCACACACACTGTAGATCTTTCATGAACGTACGTACGCACGCTAAACCTGAAACTGTAGATAATTTCCGTGCACACGTGAACACTGGCGGCGTTGCCCGTTCTAAATGAGCTGTATACCTACATATATTTACCATAAAAGATGTAATATTCACCTACCTAATGTCCTTTTTTCCTAATTAATACTTCTTTTTTCCAAGTCTTTTTTAACTCCAAAAAATACATAAACTTTTAATAAAAGTACTTGCTATCATAGAATTAATAAGAATTGAATTGTCAGAAAAAGTTCAAAATTCATATTCAGCATATCCTAAATCATGGCGAGAGAATACCTATATGTGAGGTGATGTTCATTGATTGTGAAGAAAAACATCATTTTACATATCTGTATACCTTTAACTGACAAATTGTTTGCGCGTTTAGACTTGAAATTGATTTCCGAGCTTTTTCACCTAATAAGTTTTCAGAAGCTTCATAATGAGCGAAAAAACTACGAATTAGTTCGAGATTGAGGCAACAAGGTTTTGAAAGCTTCAAAGTGGGATGTGTATGATGATAAGTGAGAAGTGACAATTCTAATTTTTTTAAAACTGAGAGCAAAATGGTATTTTGTGATATCTACCCTGAGAGAAAAATCTTTAGAACTTAATATCTACTACTAATTTTCTTTTTATTATTTTGGTTTGGTTTGGAATACAAGAGAAAATGAAATTATGTTTTATACTGAATAAGGCTACTAATAACAGCAAATGTTCATTAACACCAAGGACTGTGCATAAAGGCTAAAGCCCTCCGGACCGCTTTTACAGCTAATAGCGACTACTAGGTTCAACGTACGTTACCAGCGCGGACCTATTTCGATGTGAATACATTATGTACCAACAAAATCCAATATTCTTGGGGTTCTTGAGATTAGTCACGGAAGTACACAAGGTAAGACTCTTTTATTATCGCGCTTGACTTTCGAAAATTTTTATTTTCATCTCGAATACTTGAACTTGACATTCATTTTCCAATAAACAATTATAGTATTAAAGGCCAATGGGCACATTCATCAAAGGTATATGAGGCTGACAGTGACGGTTTTGGTTAACGGATACTCGGCGTAGGATCTCTTAGAGATTCTAAAAAAGCTTCGAGAGTTTTTTTGGTATTATCAGATTGTTTAATTTTTTTTCAGTTTGCTTCAATTAGGATGATAATGTGATAAGTTGACGTTTATTCAAAAACATTTAAAAGCTAGACCAGAAAAATGTATATTTTCACAAGCGACGACACAGCGCACGAATCTTTACGTTTACTTTACTATACGTAAGTACATTTCCAGTCTGATTAAGTCAAAGGTACGCTGGAACCAAATGTTTGATAAAACTAAAAAATGTGGACGTAATACCAACATTGTACTCGTATTTTCAAGTTAATTAGAAAAAAGTAATTAGCATTCGTAACAAGACAGAGCTATCGCCAAAACAAAAACAACAACCAAATACAATAATTTTAAGTTCTCGTAGCATGACACTAAGTATAACAGGCCATATAGATTACCTTATTACAATGTATAATGGATACACATAGGCATAATTATTATTATCAAAACAGATAAAAATATTCGTAATTGATATCGTGCAGATCACGATACGTCTTCACAAACACGTGTGCTTATGTCAATACCACTTATTTATCATACGAAAATTTCACAACAATTGGTTTTGTCGTTTTCACACTGTCCTTGAAACCAGTTATTCGATCCGCAGAACGCGCCCTTAACGCATATTCTGATGCTACATCCATTCTTGACATTTTAGCTAAGCTCAAGCATTCTGCATATACCTTGAGATCCACTGCAAACTTTCCAATCAGTATCGTCATAAGACATTGCTTTTCGACTAGTAGCTGAACAAAGTAATTCATCAGACATTTATTTTCGTCCATTTCAATAATGAAAGAGCATAACCGTGCTGTCCTTGCTAGACCTAACTTCTTTATGAAGCAACTGTGACTCTAGATATCGACAAGTACGAAAGTGAAGGTAGAACTTATATTATTTTCATTCGTTTGAATTTATTTTTCACCTATGGAAGTTAGTATTTTGATTGTGCTGTTTAATTCCAATAACAAATTAGATCCTAAAATATATGAAACGTAAAATTTATTTTATAGTATATACAATGGTGCCCTTTTTAATAAGTGGTTATTATTATACTGACTACTTACAAGTGCACCCTATTTAATATTTTTTTGTCCTTATTTTTTAATGTTTTCAATAAGTAAATGTAATCACATTATGTACAGATGAAACTATGTTCCCACTATATCGTATCATACGATGTATATTTTCACAAGCAACGTCACAGAGCACGAATCTGCTTGTTTACGTGTAGTAGTCGATATTCTCTTCTACGATCATTTTCTATCATATCGCAGGGCACCTTAACACCAACCCAACTTTTTTCTATGATAATACTCAACTATACGTAAGTGCATTTTCAGTCTGATTAAGTCAAAGGTACGCAGGAACCAAATGTTTGATAGAACTTTAAAGAAAATGTGGACGTAATACCAACGTTGTACTCGCAGTTTCTCAAGTTAATTAGAAAAATGTAATTAGCTAGACATGGATTACAATAATGAGTTATTCGTCATGCGGTACAAGACAAAGCTATCGCCAAAACAAAAAAACAATACCAAATACAATTATTTTAAGTAGCATGACACTAAGTATAAAAGCCATATAGATTACCTCATTAAAATGCATTATGGATACACATTGGTATAATTATTATGTTCAAAACAGATAAAAATATACGTAATTGATATGGTACAGATCACGATACGTCTTTGCAAACACGTGTGCTTATGTCAATACCACTGAACGCATATTCTGATGCTACATCCATTCTTGATATTTTGGCTAAGCTCAAGCATTCTGCTGATGCCTTGAGATCCCGTGCAAACCTTCCAATCAGTATCGATCATAAAACATTGCTTTTCAACTAGTAGGTGGACAAAGTTTACGATGATGCCCCGTGTAGTGGAGATAGAGGAGGTCAGGAGAAAGGGAATGGGTTTTAACCAGTTGGGCCGTAGTGACATCGGCTGGACATGGCATCAGAGGACTGAAGCTGGTACAACGTCGGAGCGGATAGATTATCTCTCACACTTCCGGGTGTGGGAGTACTGAGAATGCTTCTGCCTGGCAATCATGCGTTTCCTAAACCCTTTATAATAAAAAAACTGTAATAGTAGAATTTGGTTATGCTACATGCAGCTATGGAAGCTCTTTAGAAAACAAGAAACGTAACGGAATTTGAAAGTTGAATGAAAGCGATACTGACAATAACTATTTCTCCAATCGTTCTTACGATATAAAATTAATATAAACTGATTATCAATGTTAATAAATTGACAGATTAGAGAGGGATGCAGATAAATCATAAAGCGTCACATAGATTCTTATGGGATATGAGTGACCAAGAGGTTCTAATGGTTATGGCGAGTCTTCGGAACGTCTCACACTGATGGCGGAAAAGGCTAATTTGTTCTAAAAAGTGCTAAAATAATTTAACAGAAAAATCACGTCTAAGTTTACAAAAAATTTATAATCTGTCTAGTTTTATAATGTGGGTTAAGAATTAATTCATTACAGTTCATCTTCAGAATTGTTTGTACATGTTGACTATTCTAGGACGCTTATACTATAATAATACAATTTCTATCACTCTGCTTATCCGTTATTTACCAACGTTTTGCATTTCTTTTACGTAGCATACGCATTATTTTATATTGAAATACTTGGCACGTGAGGTAATGAGAGGTTCTTAATTGAATACAATAAATATCTAAAATTAGGTGTTTTTCTTCGTTGGTGAATAATATAGTTTCTTCAGCTCCATTCGTGGTATAGTTTCATAGTCATACTGAGTACTATCACTTGGCTGATGATCTCCATAGTCCAAGTTCTGGTTACTATAATCACTTGAATGTGTCGTGGCTACTATAGGCGCTGGTGTGGTGTGACTTTCCGCTTGACTTCTGATTCTACCTATAAATAAGTTATAAAATATAAAATATATTGTATGACAAGATAATATACAAAAGCTTGACCACTATTTGGTTCTTAACAAAGTCAGGTATAAGTTTGATATTCTTTATATTATTTTTTCATTAGTTTATAGGTCTGCGTATAGTTATATAGTTACATAATAGTTATAGACATCATAACATTTAAAAATGTTCAAATATTCTTAAGTGTACAGGGTGGCTCAAAGGAGTGTAACGAGAATAACATGTTTTCTATTTAAAATATATTTCTCTCTAATAGTTATGAGCATCATAAAGGTATACATTTAAAAATGTTCAAATATTCTCAAGTGTACAGCGTGGCTCAAAGAAGTGTAACGAAAGTAACATGTTTTCTATTTAAAATATATTTTTGAATTATCTTTGGATTATTAGATTCTTTACCTTTTCTATTAATGCTTTTGATGCCTAAGACCGTAGTTTATTTTCATTTTTTGAATTACAGTATGCCAGTAGGGCCATTGTTTTTTAAAGAAGTATCCCTAAATTACTTAAGCATCTTATAGAGATGAAAGAAAATAAACAAATAAAGATATTAAAGTTATATGCTCCAGGGTGTGCAAAAAAACAATAATACTATATTTTAATATTTTACAATCATAAAACCTGATTCTTTCAACCCCTCTATGTTATTATTTTTTCTAGTATATAGCAAATTACTTCAGCATTTGTTGAATATGTGTCAAACACCTATTTTTTAATACCTGCGTTACATTAAAACACTACTACTTATAGAACTTGTAAAACGCTTAATACATTCCGCGGCACATGTACTTGTGTGTATTGTCCTATAGAAGATTGAAAATTCAAATAGTTTAATAAAATAATGAGCGTCAAATCGTCGGAAAGTGTTACGAGGCAATTTTTGGAACTATATTATAAGCGTGATCGCCTTTGGGATCACCGAACGGATAATTAAAAAAGAAAGATGCTCGAGAAAATTCTCTGAGCTCTACTGTCAAGGAAATGGATATCTTTGGCCTTACTACTCATGAGAAGAATAAAATTAAGATTATCAGAACAATGTACAAAAACGAATATGTGCTGGTTTGCTAATCAACTGAAACAATCGGTCAGTTCCTGTTCAGATGTGTGAACTATAAACCCATTCAAGTCGTATTCCATTTTTGTTGATCAACTAAAGTTGACTTGTGAGCACGCGCCTTAAGCACCAGCTCTCTTATCAATGCGAGTACCCATTCTGGGATGACGCTGTCCTTCCCTGGCCAGGTTAAAAATAATCCGCTGGGACGTTCTCACTAGGTTGGGATGGTTGAACGCCCAGTTCTGAGGGATCCTTGAGAGGATGTAAAACAGGAATTGTAGGACCTAAGTGCTTCAATCGTTGCAGATCAACCGCCTTCCAATATGTGTACACAAGATCATTAGTAATGTTGCATAAAAAAACATCTATCATAACATAGATTTTATGACTGGAGCACAGACTAGAGCCGAAAGTCCCACCATCACCCACAAAGCTTTTCTGGAAGGCCGTAGGACTGAAGCCTATGTAGAAATGCTGAATATCGGAAAACTTCGAAATGTCCGGAGCAACCTCTCAAACGACTGGACAAACCAACGGATATACCCTCTCTACGAATATTTAATGAAAGGCATTGAAATGTAGGTGATCCTCAATTTATTGCATTGACGAAAGTCTCTCCTCTATGTAGAGCATTACAAGTAGCAGTATTGTCCATCTATAGTTGATTGGATCCGTGAGATCCTTTCTTCACATTTACTGTATACAAGTCTTTTGAGAAAATGCTGTAAGTGAAATGAGAATAACGAAAAAGTACAGGAACTTCAGGGTGCGCTTCTCCAGAATGACCACAACCATGAAATGTCCAGAGTTGAATCAATCAGCTAACAAAATTGAATCTTCTGCCCGGAAAAATGGTCTGACCAAATTTTTAATAAAAGTATTTTCTGAGCTAAAGTGCTTCTGTATAGCAGTATCTAGGGAATGAAAATCGGTGTCATCTAAACCTACTATAAAACCCCAACTCAAACATACCATCACAAAGTTACAGATTATCTTGCATACTTGACTTTAAGTATTTTTCTTACCATCTAAGTGTTTGAAGATTACTTTGGTGTGTTTATCAGAGGGATAATTCTCATGGGTTAGTAGCCCATATTTTTGTCCGCTATTATCGTTGGAATATTGTTGCTGATATTCCTGTTGATACTGTCCATCGCCTTGAGGGTCTGCTACGTGAGAATGGTACTGTTGTGGTTCTTGGTAATGTTGTGGGGCTTGGTACTGTTGTGGTCCTTGATACTGTTGAGGCTCTTGGTAGTGTTCCTGTGAGTACTGTTGTTCCTGCTGGTAGTCATGTTCTTGAGGGTACTGCTGTTCTTGCGAATAGTTCTGTTCTTCGTACTGATTGTGTGTAGGATACTGCGCTTGTTCTTGGTACTGCTGTTGATGGTACTGCTGCGGCTGCTGCTCTTTATAGGCAGGATACTGTTGATGCTCTTGGTACATGTATCCGTGGTCCGTTCTCATGAAACTGACTGCTTTGGATGGTACATAGCCACTGGTAATCTTCTGGATGTAGCTTTGTTTTGAAGGTAATGTATATGTATTGTGATGACTGCCCACTTGTAAGCTTGCGGAGACTGGTTGTGAATAGCTATGTGTACCTATCAAAGATTGATACCATTAAAATGACTATCATTATAAAATCTAGTAAATAATAGGTTCTTATAAGTAAATACATGTAACTTTTTATAGATTATGCAAAAATGTGATGCGAACTTTAATGTAAATGTATTAAGAATTCATATTAACAAATGAACCATTTTAAAGAATAAAGTTAATTTGGTAAAGCTAACTTTGATAAAACTCACATAAGAGGTATTTGAATAAGAGGTGAAGATTTGAATTGACCGTTAGTTTGACTACCCTAATAACCAGTGGCGTAACTGAGGGCGGGCCCGCATCTGCGGGGGCCGCGTTGCTTTGGGGGCCCCGTAGTCTTGAAAACCGCAATATCGCATTCGTTGTATGTTAGTATTTTTTACAAATAATATTATGAACCCCATGATACATATCTGTAATTTGAAAAGTGGAACAGTATTGCATTTTAAACTAAAGCCTAAAAATCGGCGCAGTAATTTTTGGCTAATTTAACTTGCTGTTTTCCACAACAGAGGTCATACAGACAACCAACACATAGGTCTAAAATACAAACTAAACAAAGACCTAACAAAAAATTTAGATCGAAAGATGTGTGCTTCGAACCACGAATTATGTTATTTTTTGAATGATTTAAACATGTAAAGGTCGTTGTTTAGTTTGTATTTTACATCCATGTGTTGGTTGTTTGTGTGACCTGTGTTGTGGAAGACACATTTAAATTTGCCAAAATATTTTTGACTTTTTTTGTTTGAGAATTTTATTTGAAAGTCTGTGAGTCAATGTACATTGCTGTTTTTTGCGGGTAAACCTCAACGTTAAAGTCCTGAAGATAGTAATAAATATTGGCGAAAGCTTGGCTGTCTCCTTTATGCAGTGACCAGAGTTACTTTTCTATATTTTGGCCACAAACCCAAGATTTTCTCTTTAATGTATACAGAGTGAGTCCTAAGTTGATACTTTTTTTACTTCCCACACCGATAGGTGAGGGGAGTATTGTGATCGCGAAAATTTTCGATTTTGAGATAATACGTTTTTTGGGCGTTTTATGATGTGTACATAACGAAAATCCACGTCACTCATTTCCGTCGGTCTGTCTGTCTGTCTGTCTGTCTGTCGCGTTTTTCTACCCTCGTAATCTCAGTACCCGCTGCATGGATTGTGATGAAATTTGGGCAGCGGTATGCTGTGGGGTCGTAGTAGGTAATGTTCCTATAATTTTGAAAATCGGTGCATAGGCGGCGGAGTAATTAGCAAAAAACAAAAAAAATTAAATATTGCTGAAACTTCGTTTTTAGGCGTTTTAGGGGTCCCTGATCATTTTCTACTTTTTTTTGGGTGGGGGTGAAATTGGGGTGGTTGGGGGGTGGGGGGTTGTAAAATTGAAAAATTTTTTGCTTTCACAATAGACTGTCCACTGACCTGTGAAGGAAGACCTGGCGACATAAATAACTTTTTTAGGTCCATCTGAACATTGCCTTTGCCTATTACAGAAAGCAAAGGACTTAGAATTTTTTTTTGATGTAAACATACGAGAGTATTGCGTCAGATCGTTGGAACGAGGAAACTGTTGAATTGATTTTAATGAAATTTTGAAACGGCATTACTACCATGGTTTTGATAAATCGAGCCAGTGGCGGCGCAGAAATAATAAAAAAACTAAAAATATAAAAATAGCTCAAACTTCGTTTTTAAGCGTTTTAGAGGTTCCCGATCATTTTCTGCGTTTTCTTTGGGTGGGGGTGAAATTGGGGTGGTTGGGGGGTTGGGGGTTGAAAAACTAAAAACATTCTTGTACTCATAATAGGCTGTCCACTAACCTGTGAAGGAAGATCTAGCGACACAAATCACTTTTTTAGGTGCATCCGAACATTGCCTAGCGTATTACAGAAACTAAGGGACTTAGAATTTTCTGTATACTATACGAGAATTTATTGGTCTAAATCGTTTTGTATTTTGTAACGTGGACACTATTAAATTGATTCTAATGAAATTTTGACACAGTATATTGTTACCGTGGTGAGAATGGAAAACGCGTATGTTTGTTAAAAATCTTGTCAGTGGCAGCGTAGCAATAATCCAAGAACGCGACAAGTATGAAAGCAACTCAAATTCGGTTTTTAGATGTTTTAGGGGTTCCTTATCATTTCCTACCAGTTTTTTGGGTGGGGGTGAAAGTGAGGTGGTTGGAGGGGTGGGGGTTGTAAAACTGAGAAGTTTGTAGTATCGATAATAGGCTGTCCATTGACCTGTGAAGGAAAAACCTAGCGGCATAAGACAATTTTAGGGGGGGGGGTGGCAATTATTTGGTTGCAAGGGATCTTAGACTAAAGCTTCATGCTATGGGAAAATAATAAACTGGTATCAGCGTAATTTGTGGGAAGTACTGAGTCAATCAACTTGACTTCATTTTTTACTGTATATAGAAGTCGTTGATATAAACTGGTTTTTCAAATAACTTTTTACAGAAAACTGAAAAATAAGCGAGATCCAAAATAAAAAAATGTAAATCTAGGTTTTTGTAGAACGACCAATACCTACCCAGTCTGTTTATGTTTTTTGCTCATATTTTTGTTTTATCTATTAGAGATTGCACCTGTCTGGTGAGCAGAAGTCACTTCCTGTTTATCTTTGTTAATTTTACATTGATAATTCCTAAAAGTGGCACATTATTATGAACGCAAATTTTAAGATTTACAAATTTAGAATTAACTACGATAAACTGAAAGTGACTAGTGCACGAATTTACAGATACAATGCCTGATGATGAGTCGAAAATTTGAGCAAAAAACTAAACCTAAAAAGACGAGGCACGTCTCAGTACATAAGTTCACTCCAGAGTGCAGACTTACAATTTTGAGTCTGTATCTCACTTATGTTTCAGTTTTCGGAAAAAAGTTGTTTGAAAAAGTAACGAATTCTATACACAGTTAAACAAAATAGTCAACTTAGGACTTACAGTGTATATATACATAATATATTATGAAAAAAGGAGCCACTGAAAATTATTTGAGAATTTTCACTAATATTTAAGGCGGCTACACAATTGCCCGGGAACGGAAACGGAAACGAGAAAAAACTATAAACTGTACATAAACTAATGGTAGCATGCACAATGAAATTCCGGCACTAGAAATGAGAACGAAACATGACAGCAACATAAATAATGTTAAGCTTTTTGGCCTAATGACTTATATACAAGAGATCTTAAAGTCTAATTCTTGATACCCATTTTCATGGCTACTGAAGTTGATTTAACTCTTATGTTTGTGGACGAAATTCGTTATGTTATATAATGATTGAGTTCCGTAAATACAACCTAACCCTTTAACAAATAAACCTAACCTTTAAATTCATATTTTTGACTTGCCACTTACTTTATCTTGTGGGTTAAATGTACCGGTTATTCACAGCTTTTGACGCAAACCGCCAATTAAGAAATGGACTGTTTCCGCTAACCCCTAGTTTTGTTTTAACCACTAGTTAACTAACGATTGTGAAACTGGTCCTAAACGTATACTCTTACTTTTACTTATTTATACTAACCTTTAGGCAGATAACTATTAACAACTCCTCCATGTGTTTGACTGCTGTAAGAAGGTTGTGGAGCTTGATATCCACCGCCATGGTGACCGGTATTGATAGGTTGAGGTATCCCGTTCAACAAGCCTTTGATGTCCAAAGAGTTAATGATAGATGCGAATGAATTGGACGAAGGTATGTTGGGATAGAGATGACCTGTAGGTTCTTGCAATTGCGCTGGCAGTACCCTCAGGATGATGACTGGTATTGGCGCGGCGCCTGCGTGAGGAAGCATCAAGCCTTGCGGCAGGTTGGTACTAAAAGTACCTACGTGGCCATTTTGATTGATGGTAGAGAAGAGAGTCATTCCTGGTTGAATGTGAGCAATCGGTGGACCTGTAACCAGAATGCTGATTAGATTCTAGAAGCTAATTCATTCGCGACGTTTGGTGTTTCAACATAGAATCATAAAAATGTATTATATTAATCCATCTACGGGCTTTCAACAAACGTGTAGCAGCAATGGCTTAAAAATATCACATTTTATTCAAACTCCACCCACACCATAATAAAATTGCTAACTGTAAGGCTCATCTTTGATGCAGGCTTCAATAAAAAACTAAATATTTTTTGTCTATGATTATGATTAATGATAGTCAAATTGATGAAAGGTAAAAGTAATGAACAATTAACTTTAAAAAAAGTAAGTTCCTTCCAATGGAAGATAAAAAATGTTTGAGGATGTTCATAACTATCTATTTTATCTTGTTTTAAAATGAGGCTTAATTCAGATATAGCAACAGTGATAGCAACCGCTCTTTCTAAATTAATGTTCCATAATGGAACCGATTGAACAAGAACTTTGAAGTCCGGATACAAGTTATTAGATTAATATTTAAAATTATCTCAATGATAAAGAAACTTTAATTTTTATCATTCTGTTGTTTTACTGTTGTCACTCATAAAAATGTTAGTATTGTCGTATGATTTATTATGATGGATCCATTGACACATTACGTTCAATATTTTGGGGGTGTTTTCATTGCCACTGTTATGGATAATGGGTGCCTAGTTTACATTTCCTGGCAGGTAGTGCTCAATGCGCTATTCAAAATCTGGTTCAGTACCATCTGATTAAAATAATTATTCTTTTAACGTAAAGACTGATTGATGAAATGGCCTGTGCTCTGTGCTATATATAGCCCCAACTGTATATGTCAAAAAGTTAATATATCCAGGTTCACTGGAATAACATGAAATTTGTTGTCAAAATTACTTGTGCAAATTTTGTGATGAAAGTAGTAAAATTATTACTTTTACTGATCATTTTTATCTGAACGATAATTTTAACGTTTCTTATTTCACACGTATCTTGTTTCCAAATCTGCTCAAAATCATGCTGGATCATCTCGCGATTTGAGAAACGAAATCCTTCGTCTACGATTCCTATGATTTACTTGTGTTCTCTTTATGTCGTATGCCTCACTGAGGCCTGAGACAATCCTTAATCAGATTTGCCTTAGATACCGAACGTATCATTTTTGGTAGCTGGCAAAATATATTGATTCAACTACCTTCAAACTACATCCATGAACTTTTCAAGATTCATAAAATATACAATATGGATATAATTCAAACCATAATCGAAATGACTTCGGATTTCAAAACTCAGCAAGCAATTTTTTAATGACTGTCTAGACATATGTATCTTATGATAACATAATCTTGCAAGTTTCTTTATTTGTTAAATGCTCATAGTACCATCTACTAGTTTCGAATCCCATTATTATTGTCCTGTACTATTTTTGTTTGTGTATTGTTTTGAAAATTAAGGAATGTTGATTATTTCTGGAACAGTGGAACCTGATTTTTCCATAAGTCGCTTTATTGCATATTTGAAACTGGCAATTTTTTTGATTATCCTGACGTTTGTCCAGTTGCTTGATGCTTTTAGCTTGTTATCTGGTCCATGGTTATAGCTCCAAATATTTTGTCTACAAATTTACTTTGATTATGACTAATGATGAGTATTTTCCAGCTTATAGTTATGATATTGAAGAAGAGTGTTGCGTTTAGAACACATTTCTGTCACATTTTTTTTAATATTCCTTTACGCCATAGTGATATAAAACAACTTTGCAATGAATTCAATAGACTAAAGAATAGTGAGGAATTTTGTTTCAACTTAGATTATATGCGATTCGATTCAAGTTTTCAAGTACATCAAGTCACCATTTTGCGAGGAATATAATGAAATAGCGGTTATCAGTCACCTTTTTTGCATATGGTAGGCATTCCAATCCACGGAATAAGTATATAGCAGCGTTAATTAATTGAGGCTATCATTTACCCATAAATATTAATCCTTTGATGGCATCTAAGACAGTATACGTGTATGATATGCTGGACTCTGGATTTGAATGAAATTTTATATTATTTTGTGGCAAAAAGATTAAAGTCTGATACCAACCCTTCAAGAAAAAAAAGAAGAGCCCATTCTGCCATCATAGCCATCACTGATTGTGTTCTTCAATTCAGAACTGATTCCTTTTATCTTTCTGACCTTGTTTTCAATTTCCAATAAGGCTTACCAACCGAAAATAAAAGTACGTCTATGTACTATAATGAAATAATAATTAATTAAATTGACTGAATGGTACATCTCGGCTTATTTCGTGGATATTTAATGATCTTTTCTATCAAATTTTATTTTTCTTGATTTAAGCTCATTTTGTCGTACCATACAAGTTGACAATATGTTACAGCGACACAGAGTTTCACGGAAAAAAAGATTGTGTGATCAAACGTAATAATAATGCCTATAGGTATAGCATTATAACGACAATACTGATTTATCAGGCAAGTTTGAATGATTTCGTAATCTTTCTTACCTGAGTTATAGTTTTGTGTGACATGAACACTACTCTGCTGCTTGAATAATGGTGGTCCATTATACGGAGGTATGTCGTGCTGCGAGTACTTGTATATCATGAACTTTGGAGGTGGAACCTTTCCTCCTAAACTCTGATAGCCATGACCTAGTGCTGAGTCTATGGTCCTTTTGGATTTCTCACCACCTGCCTTTTCATCAGCTTCGTCTATAATCTGGATAGCGATGATGGCAGATTTTGGGTCGTTTGAATTTATCGAAAGAGATTTTTCCTTGGTACTTCGCTGTTTTACTTTTGAAGCTGCTGTTGTGAAGGCAATGGAGACAGAGAGTATCTAAAAAAAAATACAATAATTATAGTTGTTGCTATAATAACATACACCAACAAATCTGATCGTATTTATGCAAGAATAAGTCAAGTGGGTTGACGTAGTAGTCCTATACATTCCCGGTTATTACAGAAACTTTGGAGTTACCAAATTGCCCACCCTCCAAGCAGTCCCGATTTCACACTAATACCTGCGGATATTATATGAGTACTAAACAAGCAGTGTGCATTGTGTGCATTGTTTCAACAGCTCCGTCGCATTGATTTTGCGACTACAGGGTGAGTTGTTAGTACCGGCTCAGTCGATAACTCCACTACTGTACAAGATAACGAAAAAAGTTGTACATAAAAGTTATAGCAACGGATATGCTCCTTGCTCAGAAAGGATTTTGGTTTATACAGGGTGATCCATAACTATGTGGCGATACAATCTTATATTTTTTTAAATGAGACACCCTATATATTATCCCATTTTTAGATTCTACTAAATTCTACTAATAATTTATCTTCTCACAATGTATTATAACATTATACATGGTATTTCAAAAGTTATGACCATTTTTGTATCCAAATCGCTGTCAAACGAACGTACTATATATCAAAAAGTAATGAATCAAAAAATATTTTTTTTACATGGAAATTAAAAATATCCTAGTTTTAAAATCGGCTATAAAAAAAGCCCGCCACGCATATTCGTATACAGGGTGATGTAGAATGCAAAATCCAAATTTTCTCTTTTTTTTTAATGTAACCCCCAATATTTTATTATACCAAAGAATTGATTTTAATATGCTCTTTAATCTTTGTGTAACACTTGTACCTACGTCCATCAGTGTCCGCGATATTTCGATTTTTCTGTAAATTTAAAATATAGCTCCTATTTGTGTACTGAAATTTATTTATTTTGAGAAATTACTATCGAATTTGTTTCTTATTTAACGAATAGCTAAATTATAAGGTCATGATAGTATTTGATAAAGACAAAACCCTAAATCATCGAGATAATAAAGTCCAGCATGCTGAAGAAACAATTTTGTAGACGTGATGCATAATTATCAAGCAGATTTATCAGAAAGGCTTTGAAAAATTGACGGTTTTCATAACCTGTTCAATAATTCTATACTGTGTGGAAAGCCAGCTTTAAAAATTAATTCTTCCATTGAGGGTATTTAGGGGAATCTTTGTGAAATTGCCTACTCACCTCTAGAATATATCAACTATAAACAGCAACGGAGACAGTCTAAAACTAATGCGTTTGAAAGATTGAAGAATCGTTTTATTTGGACTGTGTCGTTTAATATTTTATAGCCTACCTGATAGATCTGCTTGATAATTATGCATGACGTCTATAAAATTGTTTCCTCAGCACACTTGACCTGTATTATCTCGTTAGTTCAGTGTTTTGACTTGATCAAGTACTATTATGGCATTATATTTTAGTTGCTTGTTAAGCAAAAATAGAATTTGACAGTATTTCCTCAAAATAAATAAATTTTAGTAAACAAAAAGATGATCTATTTAAAATTTGTAGAGAAATCGAAATATCTCAGAAACTAATGAATGCAGCCATAACAAATGCTATACAAAGATCAAAGAGCATATTAAAAGCAATTCTTTGGTATAATAAAATATTGGGAGTTACATTTAAAAAAAAAAAGAGAAAATCTAGATTTTGCATTCTACATCACCCTGGATACGAATATGCATCGCAGGCTTTTTTGGTAGCCGATTTTAAAACTAGAGGATATTTCTTATCCATCCGTGTAAAAAAATGATTTTTGATTCATCTTTTTTTAATATACAGTACGTTCATTTGACAGCGATTTGGATATAAAGATGGTCATAACTTTTGAAGTACCATGTATAATGTAACAATACTCGATATTGGAAGAACGGAAATCATTAGTAGAATTTCAATATGGAATAATATATAGGGTGTCTCATTTAAAAAAATGCATGTTTGCATCACCACGTAGTTATGGATCACCCAGTAAAGATCTAAATATCTTCTGAGCAAGGAGCATACTAGAGTGATAATGGTAAGCCATAAATTAATTACTACTGATATTAGTGATACGAATAGCACTGTGATAATCATTAATAACCGGTGATCACAGATTCATAGTCACCATATATTGATGTAATGCACAGCAGCCGTAAGCTAATGTATTTTGTTTGATCGTGTTGATAACAATCCAACATGGTTACCATGCGCGGCGATCATTGACTTAATTTACCGCAATTGGTACTTGTTCAAAACAATGATATCGTCGACACAAAATTAATGTTGGCGTATTTTAAATTGATGGTCTTTTCTCTATTAATATCGTTAGCTTAATTTACATTAATCTTTGATCAATTTGATTATCGCTGTTATAATGGTCCCCCATTTCAGCTAACTGAGCCATGCAAATGTAGTGTTTCTGTTCTAAACCCACATTCTCTTCATTCAGTATTGATTGCAGAAGGAAGAATAAAAGGATTATCCACGCAGATCAAAGACGAAGAAAGTTTCCGGTGTGTAACATCACCTACCGAACCGTACATAATATAACAATGGAGAACAATACCTGTTATTTAATAAAATGGTCGAAGAGTGCCTGTTATTTTATGTACTTGCATATTTACTCTAATATTACGTTATACCTACATTAAAAGAGTTCTTAACGCGTCAAAGAATGGATGCTATTTACAGAGAAAACATTCATTAGATTAGTCAAGTTGGTTGACTCAGTACATTCATCTATTTCCTGCCAATGCAATATCTTATTGCTCTGTATTTACATCCCTAATTTATAAAGAATATTTGTAGGAAGCAAACTACGTCCTTCTAGTTCCCAAACCATGGGTGAGAGGAGTATTGTAATCAAGAAAATTTTCGATTTAAATATAATATGTTTTTTGAATGTTACTCATTTCAATACATGTAGTCATTTTCCTACCCACGTAGTATCCCTAACTGCTATGCCTATTTTGATTAATCTTATTGTGTAATAAGATATGGGGTCGTAGACACTAATGCTCTTCTATCTCTGAAAATTGGTGCAGTGGCGATGAAGTAATTAGGAAATATCAAAATTGTCAGACCTGCTCCAAACTTTATTTTTGAGTGTTTTGGGCGCTCTTGTTCATTTCGAGAGGGGGTGAAATAGGTAAGGTTGGGATGGACGAATTCCAATTGTTTACTCAAACCTATCCAAACGATGCCACTAAAACATCATTGAAGGCTTAGAATCGAATGTAGCTCGAATGTAATGTGATTATGACAATGCATTCTACTATGGAAAATTTTACAGTTTTCAAACCTGTGCCCGTAGTAGAGAACTACTCACTACAAAAAAGAAGAATTCGGAAACTCCTCAAAACTTGCTTTTAGGTACCTAGCTCTAAAAATTTTGCACTTATTTTCAGGGGAGCAAACTGAAATAGAGAGCGGGTACGGGGTTGGAAAACATCAATATTTTTATATACTATGACGAAAATAGAAAAACTGGATTGTTTCTGCAAATTTTACCAAAGCACCAGAACCTTGGAGAAGTAATGGCTAGGTTACGCAATAAGCCTGGTAAGAAGGAAAATATATTCGATGGGCATTTAATGATTCCAAAACAAATAAGTGTAAATCGTGCTTTGTTCTTTTCTGTATTTAGTAAGATATAATAAGTCATGTCCACGATTTTTCATATCAGGAAAATATTGATTGTTGGCGTTCTATGGGCTGTGAACAAATGTTACTATACTGTGTAAGGCTTGACGAAGAAACCAAAAAGAAGGTATGTAAAAGTGAAGCACTGACTCCTAGGCTTTATGGGTTGCCAAAAGTCCACAAGCCCAACGTTCCACTTCGCCCGATCGTAAGCGCCTACTTACAAATTAGCAAAACACTTAACTACATTATTACAGCCATACGTTGGAAAAACAGACTCGTACATCAAGCACTCAGCCCATTTCATTTCGAAAATCAAAGACATACAGCTGGAGGAATCCGACATGCTGGTCAGCTTCGGCGTGGTGTCATTTCTCAAAGGTGCCATTAAACGATGCAATTGAACACATCAAGTACATATTTCCAGAAGACATTACAAACCTTTTCAAGCAAGTGTTAACGAAAACCTACTTCGCCTGGGACGCCAACATGTACGAACAAATTGAAGGTGTAGCCATGGGAAGCCCTCTAAGCCCGGTAGTAGCGAACTTTGTAATGGAGAAGGTCGAACAGGCAGCCTTTAAGAGCGCTCAATACAAGCCCAAGATATGGCTCTGATACGTGGACGATACGTTCGTCATTTGGAATCACGGAAGAGAAAAGCTAGAAGAATTTCTAGAACACCTGAACAGCGTGCATGAAAACATCAAGTTCACTATGGAGGTAGAATAAGACAAAAAACTCGCCTTTCTTGATGCTCTAACAAGAAAAGGAGTTACATTAGGACACAAGGTATATAGAAAGCCAACTCATACTGACCGGTACTTACATAAAGAATCAAACCACCACCCATCTCAGAAGTACGGAATTATTAGAACTTTGACAGAACGGGCTAGAAAAGTGTGAGAACCAGAAGAACCCGACACGGAACTGCAACATCTAAAGAATGCTCTTAAGGCAAATGGTTGCACAGAAAAGGAAATAACAAGAACAATGAGAAGAAATATGGCAAAAACAGAACCTAAACCGATAGCAAAAGCTTTTCTACCCTATGTGACTGGAATAACAGACAGAATAGGAAAAATGTTACAAAAGGAAAACGTCAAGACCATTTACAAGCCCACAAGAAAGATACAGGAATATTTGAGAAAGGTAAAGGATAAAAGAGACCCACCCACAACACCGGGAGCTTGTCGCATACCATGCACATGTGGAAGTGCATACATAAGAACAACGAAGCGATCTATAAACACAAGAATTTCGGAACATAAGGCTAGCTGTCGACTAGGTCATACGGACAAATCAGCGATAGCCGAATATGCGATTAAGGAGGGATCAAGTTTGAAGAAACTCAGGTTCTTGCCGCAGCGTCTTCGTACCATGCGAGACTTCACAGAGAAGCCATCGAAATACAAAAACATCATAATAATTTCAATAGGAAATAAGAAACACAGACAGTCAACTGGACACGGGTACCCATCCTAAAGGACTTGAAGACACTACCATATCGCGAAGGGGCGGGGCTACCAACGCTACCTGGTTGGGCCACGTCTCCATTAGCAGGTATAAATACAGGTGCAGATCCACCAGCCGTCAGTATTTTGGAAGTCGCCGACTGAAATAGCTTCTGAAGATGCCATCTACTCGTGGTGGCGAAACGTCAAGCTTTAACGCTAAACGACGCCGGCCTAAAAACCCTAGGACCACAAATTCACAAATGTTGCTGGAAAATACACTCTCTTCACAAACAAGATATTTTCCTCAGTATATGGATACCGTTTCTATGTATCGCTGCAATTATAAAATCAGTGCCAACGAAAAACCTACACTTTTCCTGCAACGACGCGTTGCTCTTTGCTGGGTATTTCCACTCTTGACATATTTATAATTTCAGAAACAATTTTCAGCACTGTGCGTTGATTTAGGAAGCCATCTCATCGCACATCAATTAGTGCCTTATTCGATAGCATTTGATTTTTATAGTCTCCGCAGGTGTTTGGGTGAAATTGGGATAGTAAGGAGGGGCGAAAGTTTGGAAACTGCAAAATTTTTGTTATTGCTGAATGTGTGTGGAAAGTACTGAGACAACCACTTAGGTATACCCATTTTTTGTAGATACACTGTATTCAAATATTTTCTTATGTATTCCTAGCAAGTGCTTTAAGGTCATTAGTTGTAATCTAATTTTCGTGTAGGTGCATAAGGTTTTCCGAAATACATTTCAGCTGCCGTTTTTCTAATTATCTACGTTACTGCTATTTATGGGTACCTCCTTATTGTGATAATAAAATAAAGCTACTATTGTAGGTACTATATTAGAATGTGCAAGGTAAGAGATTTGTACAGGAGACACTGTTAACATAACCAACCATTATCATTTATCAGTCGGTATTGAGCCAGCAAATTATCACTATGAAAGGATGAGATGCTAATGCCGTTGGATAACCACTGGCTTTAGAAGATGGTACCGTAAAATTTTTTGTGACGTATTATAATTATCTTACTATGTATGCCTATACCCCGCCATAAGGCTCAGCCTTCTAGGGGTGGCACTATTTGTAGTTTTATTGCAAATAAAATGAAATGAAATGAAAATTGGTCGGATGTATTGTCAGAGGGTCTGTAATAAATACAACTATTACCGAACTAGACATAACAAGAAAAGCCAGTTGACGTCGAACCTTTGAAGAGCGACCCACAGAGGCGAACCACTTCAGTATTTATTTCATTTCATCCATTTTGGGTACTGACTTTTCTTAAATACTACCATGGTACTGAGCTAAAAAAATAGCCTCTTGAATTAAACTTCTAAATGTAAACTACTTTTATTGGACCAGCATAAAGATTTCAGGTACCTGCCGCGCAGTACCGGCGCCTATGGCATAAAAGCATAAAACAAATCCATTTAGGCCACGCGACAGCACGTAGCTATTAGCATAATATCATGTGATATCGTTTTCTCTGCATATTGCCTTGAAAAGAACTTAAAAAATGCAATTGACATTTGTACCCAGTCGCTGAAGCAGACATTTTTCCTAAAAAGAGAAAAAGATGTGACACAATGACTTATTCGCATAAATTCTGAACTTTCACTAAGCGCGTGTTTACTTTCTAGCATCCCGGCTATACCACGAGATTACTTGTTATTAATTTTTTATGTAATTCGTAAACAGGAACTGGACAAGATGAATGCACCACATCTCATGCCTTTATTGTACCTTGTTCGAATGGATATTGTGATCCTTTAAGAGGATTCCTCGTTCTAGCCATAAAACGTGAAAAGCAAGTACGTTCCCAAGATTTTTCGTGTTTTAATTTAATGTAATGTAAAGTATAAAGCATTCAAATGACTAAAAATATAGCATTTTTTCCCGGTCCGGCGCATCGACGTCCTATACGTAGGACGTAGGACCTCATTCGTTCGGCGGCTTCATGTATGGTGAAGAAGAACGAAAGGAAGCAGGACGCAGCTAGAAAGCATACAAATAGCCGGTAGAATAATATCGGCGTGATAAGTTAAATTAATTTTAATGTAATCTTTTAACTTTGACACCAATACCTCATACAAGGTGTTTATTGTCTTCGAGGTGGTTATATCTGTTTCAATAGGATACAAAATAAACAAGTAAATAAATATCCAATGGGAACAACACCCTAAAACGTTACAACCTCCACTATGTTATAGTATACTGCATATCCATGCCACCACTGGCAGCTCTATTTTATATTCTTCTTAGCTAGCTTCTTCAAAAATATCCATAAATACCTCAAAACACATGAAACAAGTACTTTCACCTACTCCCATTAAGTTATAGAGCGATTACCGAACTACTTTTGAACAGGTAGTATATTCCCCATAAGCAAACCTCCAACCGTAAATAATTATGAACGACACCTACCGGACACCAACACAGATCTGGGAATAGATATGATTAAATACACGCTATATTTTTATATTACTATAGAGAGCTTAGGAAAATCGGCTTGATAACAAGGACAGAAGCATTCTCACACACGGAAGTATGAAAGGGAATCTGCCCGCCCGACGTTGTACCAGCTTGAGTGCTCTGATGTCATGCCCAATGGTCAATTTCGTCCACCCGACATGCCACCACGGTCCTCCATACCCTCCTACCACTCACCGAACCTTCGTCGAACAATACAACAACATTAGTGTAGGGCTGGTCCGAGCCCGTTGATCTTGTAGTTTTAATCATCGCTTCTGTGTTCTTCGTTTTCTGCAGTGGATGGTCTTCTGATAAATTTTATGGGAGATAATATCCTTTGCCCTACATGAAATTTAGTCTGACGCCTAATCTTCAAACCTAGCAAATCGTGCTCTAATTTGCCTTTTAAAAATAGAGGAACCATTTAGATAGCTACTACTGGATGAAGATTCCATGATAAAAGGTATAATATTTTCAATTAATAACAGGCACAAAAGCTCAGACTTCTTACCGGGTTTTCGATATACAAAAGAGAAGATCTCATATTGTAGATGCATTCTAGTGAACATAACCAAAAAAATGTAGTCAACTTGACTGACTCAGTACCTCCCACATATTCCGATGATTCTAGTTTTATTATTCTCCCATAGCATGACGCTATCGTCTACGATCCCCTTGCAACCAAATCATCGCCCGCTCTACCAAAACAAAGTAGGTACTTCTTTCCCAGGTCAATGGACAATCTATCATGAATACAGCAAATTTTTGAGTTTTACAACCCCCTACAACCGAACCACCTCAACTCCATTCCCGCCCAAAAAAATGAAAATTATAAGGTCTAAAAAAGAAGTTTGAGGTGTTTTTATAGTTTTAGTTTCTAGAAACCATACGCGTTTTCCATCCTCCTCACTGTAATAAATCTGTCTCAAAATGTCATTAAAGTCAATTCAAAAGTTTGCACGTTACACAATACAGAACGATCTAAAGTAGTTCTCGTAGGTATGTATTTTGTACACATCAGAAGATTCTCTTAGTTTCTGTAAACGTTTTCGGATGGACCTAAAAAAGTGTATTCTGCCGCTAGGTATTTCTGACACAGGTCAATGGGCAGCCTATCATGAGTACAAAAAAAATCAGTTTTACAACCCCCACCCCTCAACCAATTTCACTCCCACCCAAAAAAGTAGAAAATTATCAGGAACCCCTAAAACACCTAAAAACAGAGTTTGAGCTGTTTTCATATTTTTAATTTTTTTAAGATTTCTACGCCGCCACTGAGACGATTTTTAAAAATCATACGCGTTTTCCATCCTCGTCAAAATAGTAATCCTGTGCTGAAATTTCATTAACATCAATTCAGTACTTTCCCCATTATAAAATACAGAACGGTCTAAAGCAATACTCGTATATACATCGCAAAATTCTCCCTTGGTTCCTGTATTAGACAAGGCAATGTTCGGGTGGACCTAAAAAAAGTGTATTATACCGCTAGGTCTTTCTCTCTCAGGTCAAAGACAGCCTATTATGAATACAAGATATTTTTCAGCTTTACCGGCCCCCGCCCCCCCTCAACAACTTCAATTTCACCCCCATCCAAAAAAAAAAGTAGAAAATGATCAAGAACCTCTGAAACGAAGTCTCAGGAATATTCGAAATTTTTATTTTTTGCTAATTACTCCGCCGCCCATGCACCGATTTTCAAAATTGTAGCGCGGTCACCTACTACGACCCCACACCATTTCATCAAAATCTATGTAGCGGTTACTGAGATTAGGAGGCTTCAAGAACGCCAACAGACAGAAAGACAGACATACTGACAGACCGACAAACAGACCGACGGAAATGAGTGACGTGGATTTTCGTTATGTAGGTATCATAAAACGACCAAAGAGTATATTAATTTTCGCAATCACAATACTCACTGTCGGTGTGGGAAGTAAAAGCGCTATCGTCATGGTAAGTAAAGTGTCACTCAATGTAGCTCAATTATTTCCATTGAGTTAGCTAATGCTGGTAAGAAAGCCTCTGAAAAAAAACTAAAGAGTGAAATTTTGTACCAATGACTGTACGAGTTAGCAAAAATTGTGCACTTTTCTTCTCTGTATCGGACACTGAACTATAACTGTGGGGACCATTACCGCTTGGGGATTCAGGAATATGGTAACATTCAATGCTTCCAAGACTCAGAATTGTACTCTCAACTGTCCAAACAAGCACCCGGTTGAAATAAATAACGGTCAGGCTCTGCCAATGAGTCACTCATTCAAGCTTTTAGGGGTGAACATTACATGAAACATGATCTGACATGAACACGTTTCATCAATTGCAACAGCTGTTGGGAAAAGGTTCGAACAGTCCAGAACATCCAGAGTCAGAAAGTATTTCCCACCATCCAACCTTCCAACGCAGTATAAAGCCCAGATAAGACCTGGCGTTGAGTGTATTGCTGACATACCTGGGGAGCTGCTGTACCTACCTTCAATACCTTCCTCCGACTAATCTAATCTAGAGTACATTCACCCCCCACATTAAACACGTGGACGAGAAGGCGGAATGGAGGGTGGGAGCCTTAACTCGAATCCTGTCAAACGTAGACGGCCCTAGTAGCACCAAAAGGGCAGTGCTCTGTGAAGTAATACATTCCATGCAACTTCCATGTGGTTAAGAGTGATGAGCAGTTGAGCACTCAACGGCTCGCCGACATGCTGAGTGGAACACAAAACGTAAGGCCCTCCTGATAGTAGGCAGTAGTGGATATCGTACGGTATTCACGGCAGCTATACAAGTTGCAACTGGTACACCTCCTATAAAACTATTGACGGATGAGAGGAGCCGACTGCCGACTCTATAGAACCAGCGAGGCACTTATCCCAAAAGCAAGGGAGATGGATAAAGAGAGAGAGATGTGTGTCGCTAAGTACGTTGCATGCATAGACCTGACAAAACGGAACTAGGACCAGACTTGACGGTTATAATGGGTGAAATTACCCATCATCATGTACTCGGAATCGTCTCGGACTATATGGTTCCCCAAGCGCATATAGAGCGATCCTATAACGTCCTTTTCCCAGGCAGGGACGAATGGAGGAGGGACGATTTCATATCACCCTTTGATCTTGCGCTATTTACTGATGGCTCCAAATCTGAACAGGGGGCAGGAGCGGGAGTAGTGGGTACCAATCCAAGAGTTGAAATTTCAGTCAACCTTGGGAGATATACCACAGTCTTCCAAGCAGAAATGATTGCCATACAGCTGGGAGTCAGGGAACTAATCAAAAAGCCCCTGACAAACAGATCTATAAAAATCTTTTCAGACAGCCGGGCTGCATTGAAACCACTGTACTCCAGTCGGGTTGATTCAAGACTAGTATAGAACTGCATGCACCTCCTCAACAAACTCGGAACGGGAAACAGGGTAACCTTGATTTGGGTTCCGGGTCACAGCGCAGTGGAGGGCAATGTATTGGCCGACGCGCTAGCAAAAGGAGGAACTGAATCTGTGTTCATAGGACCAGAACCATTTCCGGGCATTGCAAAAGGCACCGCTAAAAAGACCATCTCGGACTGCGCAGTGAGGAAAGCACTCCTGAACTGGCGAGATACACCAGGGCTACTGCACTCGAAGGCGTTTATAAGATACCCCCCCCCCCCCCCCCCCGTGGATAGGAACACTCACACCTTATACCGGACATCAGGAGTTGGCTCTTAACTGGTCACGTTTACTGAGGAATTTATTGCAAAAGAATAAACATCACGTTGACCAGTTTATGCGGTTACTGCGTGGCTCAAGATACCCTAAGGCATACCATATTCATATGAGAGATTTGGAGGCATGGAGAGCTGAACTACAGGACCATTTTGTAAACAACATAAACGCGCAAAACCTGGGCGGAGAAATGGTCAGCAACAGATTCAATTAGACTAGAGTGAAATCCTTCGGGAGTCAGGACATGAGCAGAAAAAGAGACGAAGACAGTTTGAGGTAGGCGGCGTCCACCTAATAAAACGAAGAACCTGGGAAAATAAGTTATTGAACTCGTAATTCCCGTGCCAAAAGAAGAGGAAAGACATGGATAGGAAGTGAAGACAGCCCGTTGCCTTGAAGATGTGTGAAACCTTAATAGTTCTGAGGTAACGAGAAGCAGAGAAGATAGATGAGGTAAGGAGAGGGGGAACGGATTTTATCCGGTCGGGCCGTGGTGGCATGTCGGATGGACGCAATTGCGAGGGCAAGTTCTGTCTCACACTTCCGGGTGTGGGAGTACTTCCGCCTGGCGATCATGCCGATGGGCTACATCCTCTATAATAAAAAAAACCCTTCGGCTAATCAGTGTCGCGCCATCTTCAGACGCTTTTTAAACAGCGTGTGGTTGGTGACCTTTTACATTTCTACCAGTATTGAGATGGAGCTTGTTTCTCTGAGCTGTTCTGCTGCTCACCTGATAGATGCACCCGCTACATCTCAACCCTAAGCGATCTTTCTACATACATCAAAAACCGAGCGAGATGACCGCATCTTTTTCCCGGGGCAGCCAGGGCTTAAAATGGGAGATCTATTTATTGAGCCTGCGAGTGTTGGTCCTTTAAATAATTTTCTGCTAACTGAACCTGTACATAGCAAACGCGAGGCTCTGGTATTTAGGCTTTGACTTCACGGCTGCTAAATTATGAAAAAAGTAAGATATCATTTATTTATCTACTTGGGAGAGCAATTTTCTTCCAGATGTTTGTAAGAATGTTTTCTAGTGCTAGAAATCCCATATGGCGCTCAGACACAACATATGTCGATAATTCCATCGGATAGTCTTCATACTTTACAAATACCGTCTCCTTAAGAACACTTTCATTTAATGATACTGAAAGCGAAGAGCATAATTAATTTAATTTATTTGCTCGAGTGTTCTTCGATCATTCATGCTAGTATTTATGGGGCGTTGATTTCTTCGAGTGCGACTGTAAGAGAGTGCACCTTTGAGATTACGCTTAAGGTCGCGCCAGTTATAGGAGTATTATATAACCATCACTGAAATGGAGAATTGGATTATAAGGAAATGAAATGCACGACATTGTACCTGACCAATAGATGATGGTACACGCAGAGGTGTAATGGTGATAGTAGGGTACCTAGTTGAAACCAGGGATGGGTAAAGAATTATTTATATTTTTGAGAGTAGTAGTACCAGTGACATGAATAACTCTGAGCTTAGACGTAACCAAATATTTGGTTCCTCTGCAAGTGGGCAGGAGGCACGTTTCCTCCCCAGATAACCAATCTAGCATAGGTGAATTCTAAAATTACACCTTATTTTAACACATATCTGGCCTCTGACTAGCCTATAATCACATAAAAACGTTTATTTCAAAATTACGATTGTGCCATAGGAGAAATTTCTTGCCAGCTTTTCGTTTACGTCTTTGTTTTTTTAAAAGTCAAGGTTTGTACCGAAAATCACGATATCGTTTGAAAGAATTATTTTGAGTCTGTTATTATTTATTAAACCAGAATCCAATTCAATTCCAGACCAATAAATACACTCAATAAACATCAAGACATTGTTTTTCTGGTATATAGATAAAAATGCATATTTACGCATGTATTAAATAAAATATAAGTTAAATTTTTAAGATATGTATAATGGTATTTATTACCATAGATTGACTTGATTTTTCCCATGCATTATCATAGAGGTAATTTCAAACTAGGGGCAAATGATATTCACATTAAGAAATATGGAAGTCATTAAAAATATTAGAACGCGAGTTTATGCTTTTCAAAATAATAATTCAAAATATTTTGTTATTGCATTTTTAAGGGACAAAAAATAACTTTAATATATAATAATACGAAAATACTCATAAGCCTCATCTAACAAAAAAATACCTATATAAGATATAAGCCTGCTTGCTGTTGATGCAATTAAAAAGTCCTTTATCAGGAGTGATGGTTGAGCATCATTTGGTTTTTTCTTTTGTCTCGCTTTTTTATTATTTGATAGCAAACGGTTGCATAATATGCCGATCAGATAAATTAACAGATCCTTCAACCCTCCAACTCAATTCCCACAAGTTTACCCCCTGTTGGAAATTATGAAAAATGATCAACCTGTTCTAATTTTGTATGGAATGCCCTATTTTTAAAGTCTAACGTAAAAGTGGTAAATCTGACAATACTGGTGTTAGCGTTTTTGAATTCTGTATGTTCAGAAACCCCCAAGTAGTGAATTTCACCCCTCCAGCTGTGGCAGTTTTGGAAATATTTAAGCATTCCGGTACCGTTTACTGAAAAAGCGGTGTTGCCGTATCTCAGTAATTAATAAAAACAAAATTTTGAAATTGTGAGATCGACATGCGCAATTCATTGCAATAAAAATAAGTAGAGGATTCTATTTAAAATAAATTAAAATCCGGGATATTTGTTTAAAAATTTGGAAAAATAATTTATAACTTGGCAACTCCGCAAACGCGAAAAAAATATTGCAAGGCGAGATAAGGTATTAGTAGATATTTCGATTTAAAACACAACATGAGGGGGTTACATTTAAAAAAACAAAGTAAAATGACCTTAAAATTGCCGTAATTTGAAATTCTGCCAAAAACACCCTGTAGATACAAATTGCTGGTAACATTCAAAATAATAGCCGCTTAATATTCAGATAACTCGGTGTATAATATTATTGAGAAAAGTTGAAGCAGTATATCAATTTGGACGTATTACTTGCGACCTTGCAAATCCGGAAATTAATAGGAAATAAATTATAACTTGGCAACGTCGCAACCGATTCCAAAAATATTTTAGGGTTGGATAGAGATCAATGATTAAAACTAGAAGAATTTAAGAAAAAGTTATAGTTCTATATAAAAAATCAAGTTGATCACTACCCTACTTTCCCGCAACACCCTGTATATTTCAAAATATTTTCGTAATATGCGTCTTAAGTAACCAAATAACTTTCGTATTTGACATTTTCTTCTATCAGGTATATCTTGCGAGATATCGAAGAATTACACACTAACTGCTCACCCTGTAGAAACTGTATAAGTGTAGGTATACGTGTAAGAAACGATTGATCGTATAGCTTCGAGAAGATGACTCGGTCTCTAGTTTGAGAAGTACATGAAGACATATTACGCAAAATGTGGGTAAGTGATGTAGCTGTATACGTAACTCGACTTGCCGGTAAAACACAGGTATAAGTGCCTCTAGAACATAAAATGTCATAAATAAATTTGATGCAAAGATGCTTCAGTCTCCTATGATACAGAGTATGATGAAATAATAACGTTAATAATACTTAATCATAAACCGAAATGCACTCCTCAATTAGCGCTTTTAAAAAAATAGAAATACATATATGACAGATGTCAGCTTTCTTCATATTGCGTCATAGCGCTTCATTAATAACGCATTAAATGAGAATATTTTGTCGTGTTACTCGCGAATTTAAAAATCAAATTTAGAAGCATCCTGCCTTGCAGATGTTGTTTATGAATATTTTTACAATAACAATTGGTTATATTATGGAAATAAAAACCCATCTTCTGTAATTATTTGCAAAGAGAGAGTTTTTATTTAATGTGGTTTTATCGCTATTCAAAATAAACGAGCATAGGAATGGATTCATGTCAGGCGAAAAATATCATCTTAAAACTAACCCCGCAACAATAAAATTAATAAAAGAAAATACGAAAGGTATTTGTGTGAGGTTTAACGACTGTCATGGATTTATTATTATTTATTATTATTAGTTTGCACAACAGGCCATGAAGGCCTAGGGCAGAAATGAGTACAGTCTGATCTTATACCGCTAAAATTTATATAACTTAGAATTGTCTTTGGATACTTTCACCACCTATTTCTGAGTATATCCTGGACTATTCCACGCCACCTATTTCTGTCTACCGTCTTCTCTTTCCAGTGTTTAACATTAATTTTCTTTAAATCATCTTTTGCCTTCTTCAGCCATCTCTCCCTTAGCCTACCCTTCCTTTTTTCCTATTGGTCTCCGGTTGAGAACTAGTTTTGCCATTCTCGTCCCATTCATCCTCTCTACATGTCCATCCACCTTATTCTCTGGGCTTTGGTGACTGCTATAATATTGGGGTTCTCATACATGTTTTCCAGTTCCTGGTTTGTTCTTCTCCTCCATTCCTCGTTTGCCCTTACGCCTCCATAAATAGCTCTCAACATTTTTATTTTCCATCTGATAATTTTTTCTTTCTCCTCTTTGTTCATAGTCCACGTCTCACAAGCATACGTCGCTGATGGTCTTATAACGGTTGTATAAATTCTCCCCTTGGTCTTTCTGGATACATATTTGGATTTCATAAGATTTTTCAGGGCTCCATACTTCTGGTTTCCTTTGATAATCCTTGCCTGTATTTCTTGTTTCTCTTGTCCTTTTTGCTCTATGATTACCCCTAGGTACATAAATTCCGTAGTCCTTTCAAAAGTATATTTCATGTTATTGGCCATAAAAGTTAGGTTGGATTGATAATCGGAAGATTTTTCCATTTGTCCCATGACCAAATATTTTGTCTTACTTTGATTTATCTCCATTCCAAATCTCCTTGCTTCCGCAGCTATCCTTGCCGTAATTTTCTCTAGTTCTTGCTTTGTTTTTGCTACTGGTGTTAGGTCATCTGCATATGTATATACATTGGTGTTCGTTATTAAATATGGTTCCATTTGTCTTGATTTTGCTTTTTCTAATTATTGCTTCAAGCGTCAAGTTAAAAAGTATCGTTGATAGAGGATCGCCTTGTCTGAGTTCCTTTCTCACTTCAAATTCTTGTGACTCACTTCCCATCCATGTAATTTTGGTCTTGGTCATTACAAAAATGCCATTCTTACTAGCCTCATGGATGTACACCTACATAATTAGGAGGAAATGTTCAAAAGTTAAGAGATACCAAGAAGGTTAAATAAATAATGCTAAAAAGGTTTGCTCATAGTGTCCACTCGTATGTTACGCCCGTTACGCCGAATCGGCGGAATTGCCAAAAATGTTCATTAATATGTGGAATCCGCAACGGAGCTGCTTTACGTGAAAAAGTGCAACGCCTTGCCGATTACATGTATTAAGCATGCAAGTTTTATTGCCTATTACGCAAATTGTGTTTATTACCCATTAGATAGAGATATAGCTGGGTCGCCCATTCCGTGGAATATGCAGCAAGATTCACAAAAGTTTGTCACTTCATGTAATCGGCAAAAGGAGTGCCTATTCCAGATTTGGCAAGACATATACAGGGTGTCCCAGAAGTCAACGTCAAGCCGCTACGGGGTGACAGGATTGGTTGTAACTATTATGAGAAAAATCAGAAAAAAAATCTATCCCATGTAATTTGAAAATTATGGGCATTTAAAAAAACCTAGAAATTTTCTCAAATTATAACAATTTTTTTGTTATTGTGGTTAACTTTTATTATTTTTGTTCATTTGAACTCTGGAACCGTATCCCTAAATAACATTTCTAGAAGCACAGTCAAAAATAATGAAACAATTGCCCCAAGTTTTCTAGAATGAAGACTATTTATTAAACTCTGAATTTAAGATTTTCAAAGTTTGCCAACTTTGAAAGACCCTCCTTTAAAAAAAATGTACTAAAGTGCCTTGGCAAGTACCATTAAAAGTTGGTGCATTTAACCAGGATTGTAAAATGTTAAAATACTTGTTAGTTTCATACTAAAAAAATCGAGTAAAAAAATAAAAACCTCAAGTAAACCGATTTTTGCTAAACCATTTCACTCAGATCAGATGTCCTTTATTCGCACAAGCTTTTGGTAGATTCTTAATTTTACGGCAAAATGATGAGAGATATAGATAATGAACATATTTGCTATGAGTGAGCGAGATAGATAGTGACGCCACTTTTAGCAAAGTCAACAAAAATAAGTAAAATTAATAAAATAATGAAAAATTTTGACCTAGTTTAGTTTAGGTTTATTGGAACAAAAGTCAGGCAATAAAATAATGTTCAAATTGTTTACTATCAGCCTCAATGCGCGCCCTACATCTCTTATTCTACTACTACTATTTTACTATCTAATTTTACTTATTAGCCAGGCATACCGTCGAGAGTTGATATCCTCAGCAGCTTCAGAAATTCGTTTACGCAGCTCGGCTACGCTCTCAATGAGCTTTGAATAAACTTTTTCTTTGAGAACACCCCGATAACAAAATTCCAGGGATTTGAATCTGGGGAACGGGCTGGCCACTAGATAGTGCCTGAACGTCCACATCCACCTCCCGGATACTTTTTGTCAAGGAAACCTCTTACTTGCACTGCGTAATGCGCTGGGCAGCCATCTTGTTGATACCTCATGTGGCGACGATCTGTTAAGCGGTCTACAGACGTTGATGCATGCTACGATTCAGGTATCGACTTCTACGTTTCATAACGCAAGTAGCAGCGTGTGTGGTACTGAATCACGAATTTGGTATCAGTTGCGGCTTGCAGCGATGCAGATTCTGGAATCCTATTATGGACGGTGAGCTATGTCGCCGAGCCGGTGACGCTGATGCAGTGATGCAGGTTTTAACGTGTATAGTATTGCGTCGATGCAAAGAAATAAGCCCACCCTACTATTCTTGTGTTGCATAAAACGTGCATGAAATATCAAGTCGAGTAGGAACTTATGCAACTGATGCAAGTTTCATGAAACCTTGAGTCGATTGAGGAATCGCAGCTTACATCAGCTTCTGTAGGCCGCTTTAGTGGTACGTCCTCTAACAAAGTTGGTAAATTTTATCGTAAAAAATGTAGGTAATTCGTGCCATTCAAATTCTCAGGCAGCTCAAAAGGCCCAACAATTTTGCCGTTTAAAATTCCGGTCCACAGGCTTACTTTAAAGCGATACTGGGATCCGTCTTCTCGCATTAAATGTGCCTGGCTAATAAGTAGATCTTTTTTAAGAAAATATAGGACGTGTATTGAGGCTGATGGTACACAATTTGAACTTTCATTGTAATAAAAACCTAAACCTAAACTAAGCTAGGTCAAGATTTTTCATTATTTTATTAATTTTACTTATTTTTGTTGACTTTTCTGAAAGTGGCGTCACTGTCTGTCTTGCTCACTCATGGCAAACATGTCCACTATCCACCTCTCTCATCATTTTGCCGCAAAATTGAGAACCTACCAGAAGCTTGTGCGAATAAAGAACATCTGACCTGAGTGAAATGGGTTAGCAAAAATCGGGTTACTTGAGGTTTTCCTTTTTTTACTCGTTTGTTCTTAGTATGAAACTAACAAGTATTGTACCATTTTACAATCCTGGTTCAATGCGCCAACTTCTAATGGCACTTGCCAAGGTACTTTAGTACATTTTTTTAAAGGAGGGTCTTTCAAAGTCGGCAAACTTTGAAAATTTTAAATTCATAGTTTAATAAATAGTCTTCATTCTACAAAACTTGGGGAAATTGTGCCATTATTTTTGACTGTGCTTCTAGAAATGTTATTCAAGGTTACGTTTCTAAAGTTTAAATGAACAAAAATAATAAAAGTTAACCATAATAACCGAAAAATTGTTATAATTTGAGAAAATTTCTAGGATTTTTTTAAATGCCCATAATTTTCAAATTGTATGGGATAGATTTTTTTTCTGATTTTTCTCATGATAGTTACAACCAATCCTGTCACCCCGTAGCGGCTTGACGTTGACCTCTGGGACACCCTGTATATGAAAATAAAAATTACGAAAGCTTCACAAAACAGGAAACTTTTATTTACTTAGTTAACTAATAAAATCGCAGCTGGCAAAAAGTTGGGTCTTTTGCCGTTGAATGGGCATAATCTTGGTACTCCTACGACTTCGACTCCCTGATACATATTTCTCGAAAATTCCAAAATGCATTTTAGCTTATGATCACCCATTTCATAATCCGTCGAATTTTGAATTGGTTTTCACTTCAAACTTTCCGACTATTTCATCGTTTTCTATGCAAAACGTTCAGTCTAAATTTTCTTGAAGTAGCATTCTAATAAAAGAGAATACTTGAATACGCCAAATCTCATTGTTTGGCTCAGGGCTTCCACCAGGACTTCCACGCATTAATAAGGTTTGAACGATTTTATTAATATCAGTTTTTGATGGTTAGATGGGCAGAAGCTCTTTGGGTTTAATCAAAGAAAAATTATGGAATCAATGGGCAACAATAAAATACAAAAACTGGGAACAAAATAAAGGACAGCACTATGTCGACATTCAACCTTCCCTTTCCAAAACACCATGGTTCTACAACATAAGGTACAAAAGCAGAGAAATGATCACTACAATAATAAGAATGAGGACAAACCACTGCTCCTATCCAGCTCATTTCTACAAAGTGGGATCTCAAGACAACCCAAATTGTTTTTGCGGAGAATATGGCAGCCTAGAGCACACCATATTCAATTGCACTGCAAGATCGCAATTAGGTGAAAGATGCAGGCAAGCATCAGCAGAGGAAAGGGACCAGTTAACATCAAGACATTATTCTCAAACCCATCCTCTATCAAAGGCATTGGTTTATATAGTTAAAGAATGCACTAGGGCCAAAATGAAAATTTAGTAACAAATGTGACATAAAAGGTTAAAACAGAATTCTTGAGAGATAGCAACATGACAAGCAGAACTCAGAAGAGAAAAGTGGCAATTTAGATTTAGGATTGAGAACAGCAATACAGCATTTGGGCAGCTGTCAGAATCGTCACGAGTCCAGTGGAATAAAAAAAGAAGAAGAAGAAGGAATGGTTAGTTTGCCGCTGTCACGATTTTCAAAAGCCACGATTTTCCACCAAAATTCCATCACAACCAAACTATTAGTTTTCAAGTTATATGTTATAGAATCATAAAATGTTCGGATAGTTGCGTAAATGGGCCTATACCACATTTTTGGTTGAACCCTGACACCACGTAGATGCCATAAATAATTTTACAAAATTTTTCTATCGTATTTATAACCGAAAAAATTGCTCTAAATATTGAATTTTTTGAATCCATACACTTCCCGCCCAGGTCGTGACGTCACCGCCAAACAATAGCATCTGCTCGTAGTCATCGGACCACGAAAGGACGCTTCTCATTGGTTCCCTACAGAAAGGACGCTTCTCATTGATTCCTTACAGGTGACGTCATCATCGGCTATTTCAAATTACAGTACAATTTTCTTTTTAGTGTTATTCTCATTTGGATCAAGTTTTATGCTGACTTTTTACAGTAAACGGTCCTATGTATCATCAAAAATAATACCGCAGTAAATAAATTGATCAATTTGAGATCACGGTATAGGCCCATTATAGAATATCACCAAGGTTTTTTGCAAAGTGATATAGAGAAACATAATGGACGAAGATTATCGATATTCAGAGCTCCTTTCAAACTAGATTGTCATAAAAACATGCATACTGTAGTAAGAATCTGAAAACCATTAAAAGTGCACTTCGCAATTTCTTGGCCTATTGTATAAAAGTCTTTCTAATTGGCAAAGACAATATTTCTACCACTTTATGAACAATCCTTATATGTATAGAAAAGTTCGATCTATGCAAAATATAATGCAATAGTAGCTATATTTTAATTTCAATCATTCAGACCAAATCCATTACTTATAGGCATGACAGGTGAAAGGTTTTTGGTCACTTTATATGTACAACTACTAACAAACTTACGTTAATTGACCTCAAATTAAAATAACCAGTATGTATTTGTATCGGAGATGTATCTACTGATAAAAATTTCACAGCTGTTTTGGATATCGGGATTAGATGAAACCCGCTCTGGAAACGTATATGAGAAGAAGACATTTTACTCAAAATTTAATGTTAAATGTAGTTGAATAGAAATAAGTATTCGGAAAGTGGAAAATATATCTTATAAAAGTAAATTATTTTGCAAAAGTCTCCAAACAATACAAGTAGTTTCTTTAATTTTCCATGCATTAGGAATAATAACATTTACACATAAATATGCAAGGTACGTCTTTGTAACAAATGCAAATAAAAGTTGAATCCAGAATCATCCGTTTCGTTAATCAGAAAAAGGAAACCAGTAAGCCATCAAGACGTGGGAGAAGGATGCAACGAAACAGACTTCTTTAGTTAAACTTACTAGCTCTTTTACAATATAGTCCTAGTATTTTGGTATCTATCTATACTCATAGCACTAATGCAAAATGTTGACAAAAGTTCTATTCTATTAATTATAACTCAATAAAAATATATTATTCGATGATAATGACGGACTTTCGATTATACGTTAAACGTGTAAAAGTAAAATTATTCAAAAAAGAACAGTCTTCTAACAACATTATTTACATCCTGTGATTGTGGCCACCGATTCCTAAAGACTAGATTTTTTGACATCTTTCACAAAAAAAACTCTCGATTTTAACCAGTGCAGTGCAATTAACATAGTTCCAAATATTATTTAGACAGTCAGTGGCACGCCACTGACTTTTCTTAGGATAAAAAAATTTGAAATCTGTATTCAATTATGAGCAGATTTGACCTCTTGAATTTTTTTAGTCCACGCACGGGCTTCATCTAAAATAATAAAATCTACGTATGTCTCTTATCTCTCTCTCTATTAACGATCTCTATTCTCTCTAGTCTCTCTATTAACGATATTGTTGCGATCATGCAGAGAAACGGTTTTTTTAAGCGAAAATCGTGCATCGGATTGAAAAAAAATCAAGTGTTCAACTTTGGTTAGAAATGAGTGGGGATTTCAAAAATTGTCTTTATTTTAGGAGAAATCAGTGGCGTGCCATAAATGTCTACCAAAATAGGCAGGTCAAATTACGTACGAACGCCACTGGTGGAAATTTAAGAAAAAGTGATACATTAAAAAAATGCCTCTTGATTCATAGGTATGACGAATTTCATTAAAATATCTGAAGTGGTATTGTATATCAATAATAAATTATTTATTTTTGAAAACTTTACCACCCGGTATCTCAAAAGGTAAGACGTTTACGTTATACGTTGTACGTTCATATGAAGTTTTCTTCTTAAAATGGACCCTAAAATCGCCCCCATAAATATCGACATTCAACTAGGAAACGCCCTGTATACATTTAATGTGAGATTGTGAGATACTGAATACGGAAACGGAAACTTCATCTATTATATCATGTCAATACAGAACTTCGAAAACAATCCTCATTTCACCGAAATGAATCTTGGATTTTGTATTATGAATATTCAAAGCAAAATTACAGACCGTGAAAACCAAACAATGTATCAGTAGATCGAGGCTAGACGGTAGTAAACGACGGAAACATCTGTACTTTCACAATGTCAGATGTGTATCTACTGATATTTCCTAATGTTTTAATCTCGTATTTGGTAAAAGAATGCACAGTAGCGTAACTAATATTTTTATGCATCAAGGCGAATTGAAGAATATTTTCACGGACTATTTAGAAAATGTATTATGAAAATTAAAGCTATGGATAGCACACGGTAATTGAACGAAATCGAAAAATATTATATTTAATTTCATAATACAACTTAATCCATATAATTTATAATTAATATTTTTTCCACGCGCTTTTTGAGATTTCACCCTCAGTGTCTTCGAAGCTAGTTATGCCATTGAGAATATTATGTTTTTTAAACAAACATAATCAATAACAACTAAAATAAACAATGAGTCTCACAACAAGGACCACAAAATCTACCCCGCCGCTATAAAAACTTCGCTATATACTATACTGTAACAAGATTATTGTAATCCTCTCAGGTAATAGGGCATTCCATTTAAAATATTAAAATTATGATGTGAAACGTAGAGAAGCTAAACCTGACAATAGTGTTGTTAGCATTTCTGAATTCTGCATGTTCAAAAACCCCAGGAATTGGATTTTATTGTTCCAGATGTGGTAGCTTTGGAGTTATTTGAGGTATTTTTCGCTGGAAAGCATCTCGTTAATAGGAAGAAAATTTTTAAATTATGAGACCTTTCTAAATTTGACAAGCGCAATGTAATGCAACAAAAATAAATAGGGCATTCCGTTTAAAATAACAAAGTTATGACAACGTAAGTGGTAAATCTGCTTACTTAACTGTTTCGAGTCCGTATCCAAAAAGCATTAAATTTTTACTATTTTTCAGCTCAGTATCAGGCTAAGTTCACAGCTTTTGTGTTAGCAAGCGATAGATCATCGGAGGTAGGTACATCTGCGCCGGTACTCTGTAACTTAAGAGATAGAAACGTGTTTCTATCACCATGACGATCGGGCAGTTTCGGGTGCCTACCAAAAAGTGCCTACTATGCTGACATATTTACTCAGCCACCCGATCCTATAGTATATATGACACAGAAACGTGTTTCTAAGTTACAGAGTACCGGCGCTGGAGCGTATACAAGATCTTAGGTGGGCTATGTTCTGCATTTCTCCACAGTCACAGCATCGTTAGCAGCATTTCGTGAAACGCAATTTAAAGAAATTTTGCTAGATTTTATTTTATTTTTTATATTTCTTATGCAATATGTAATCTATACCCGAAAGAATGGGCTGTGTTACAGAAACTAAAAACATGTTTTCGATTGATTTGTTGAGTGTCCCGCTTTTTCTTCTTTTGTCGTGTTTTCTTGATGCTTCAATCCCGCCAAATGCAAATTTAAAGATGGCAACCCTCTGCCACCGAGGCGAGATTTAAAATGGCTGGTTTCGTGGGGCTCCTCACGACTGTACAGGCACGTATCTAGGATTTGTTTTTTGGGGGGGTCCAGGTTATGGGTGTCCTTGCGTGTACTTTCAGGGGGGTCCAGATTAGAGTTGCCCTCTTAGATTTGCTCTCGTCCGAGGGGGGGGTTGAAAAAATTTGGGGATTTTTTAGACGGCATTACATAACGTTTCAGGGAGGGTCTGGACCCCCTGGACCACCCCTCTAAATACGTGCTTGCGACTATAGATTTGCTTAAACCTTTCGACATTCTGCTGCCTCGCGTCGATCTTCGGGAAAAGCAAACCCGACAACCTCTGATACAGCAAGGGTATGTGAGTGGGTTTCATACACCCGATAGCTATTCTGCATGTGTCATTTTAATGAAACTGTGACTTGTTTTGCATGTTTTGATCTGCTCCACACTGGGTCTGAATACTCCACCGTCGAGAACTACAAATAAGCTTCCGCTGTAGTTCTCAGGGTATGTGGGCCTGTTCCCCATTTGCTTCCTGCGAGTTTCCTTATAGCCGCTTTCACCGGTTCCTGATAAGTTTCGGATAGCCTATCTGTCAGATAATTCCATTTAAATAATATAGATTCTCTAATAGACAGGATATCCGAAACTTACCTGCGAAACCGGCCCTTAGAAGGCTATTTCTGGCGGTTACCTTCTGCCTGGTGTTTCTACAATGATCTTTGTATATTAGCGTCCAATTGAGAACCAACGCTCAAGTATTTTACTTTGAGTTTCAGATACTTTTCCTTGTAATATTTGCCCATTAGGCTCAAGACTTCTTGCACTTTTCTCTTGACCTCCTCCTCCTCCTTTTGCCTCTCGCCGCTAAGGTCGTTGGCATAGACAAAGTGTTTAGCATGAGGGTAACTAGGTTGGTCATTGGTGTAAATGTTAAAGAGTGATGGAGCCAATACATTTCCTTGGGGGAGACCGTTATCCTGTGTTCGCCGCCTGCTCCATTTCCCATCCAACACCTTCTGTTATACAGGGTGAGTCCTAAGTTGGTACTTTTTTAACTGTGTATAGAAGTCGTCAAAATAAACAGCTTTTTCAAATAACTTTTTTCAGAAAACTATAATTATTAATGAATGCAGCAGAGGAAGTAGGAATGGGATTCAGTATCAGTAAAAGGAACTTTATGGAAATAAAGAACAAAAGGAGAAGCAGAACTAACACCCATCAGTTTGAAAGTACAAAAATAAGATGGGACAAAGGTAGAATTCGAGGAGGTGGAGAATTTTATGTACTTAGTTGTATCAATTGACAATAAGGGACAGGAAGAAAAAGAAATAGATTTAAGAATTGCTAGGTAATAACTGTGCAAGAGGTTTAAGAAGAATCCTAGAATCAAAGGAAGTGTCCAGACAGACAAAAATAAGAGTCTGTAAAACATTATTAATACCCACCCTATCCTATTCGTGTGAAACCTGGGTTGTGACAAACAAAATATAGCAAATATTGGACATATGGAAAAGGAAAATATTAAGAAGAATCTGTGGAGGCAAGCATACAGAGCTAGGATGAAAGAGAAGATTGAATAAAGAATTGTATGAGCTATTCAATAAAAGACCCAGAAGTAATTTTGTGAAATTAAGAAGATTGCAGTGACTCGGACACTTGGACAGGATGGACCAGGAAAGAGAAGTTGAACGAATCATATGGAAAAGACCAAGGAGACGATGGGAAGAGGTAGTGGAAGAAGACCTAGAAGAGAAGAAAATTCAGAACTGGAGGCTACAAGGAAAAGTTGGGAAGAAATGGAAAAAATCGCAAGACTATGGACCTAAAAGGATTGCAGATAGCCGATATATTTTTCAGAAAACTGAAAAATAAGCGAGATACAGAATCAATAAATGTAAATCTGGGCTTTTGTATGAAGACGTACCTAGTCTGCGTATAATTTGTTTTTTGCTCGGATTTTTGTCAAATCGATTAGGCATTGTACCTGCCAGATAATGCAATTGTCATTTTTTGTTTATCGTTGTTAATTTTAAATAGGTAAATCCTAAAAGTGTCACATTATTATGAAACAACTTTTACGATTTACGATTTATTGTTCATAGAATCCACCATGAACATCATAATTATGTAATCGTAATCATATGAAAACGTCATGAGTCTTACATTCCCTGTTTGATGTTATCTAGGAAGTAATATTTTGCAATACTTTCGATCATACATTTATGATTGGATAGGTAATTCACATATTAAACGGAAGCAATCACCGCTCCTAGATGAATTTATCTAAGTTATACAATCATTAATAACCATTTGTTGGGAATGCTAATATTTTAATTGTCTCATAATTTTGGTCGATCTTTCAAAGAGGTGGTATTTTGTAAAACGTATTATTTATAATATTTTTAGTTTACAAATTTTAACAAAAACATTACTGTATGTCAGTTTTACATGAGTCTAAGGAATGAGGGAGGACAAGGTCGTGGGCGCGTTACAATTTATTGAGGACTGACGACAATAACTACCAAGGTCATAGAAAGAAGTTACATATAAAAGAAAAGAAGTTACATATAATGATGTCAGATCAGCAATAAGTAAGTTGAAAAATTCTAAAAGCAATGACGTATTTGACTTTAATGTAACAATTATAAAATCTCTGCAAAATCTTATCATTTATCTAAAATCTATAATATCTGTATAAATAGCAGCACTTTCCCAGACTTTTTCAAAGTAGCTAAAGTAGACCCTATTTTTAAGCATGGAAATCAGAATGATATGTCAAATTACAGACCAATTTCTTTAGTACCTATATTTGCCAAAATATTTGAAATACTCCCTAACAACCAGATGAACGAGTATTTTGAAATCAATAACCTATTTACTGCATCCCAATTTGGATTCCGTAACAACAAATCGACCGCATTAGCTATTAATCAATTTACTGATTTTGTGAATAGTATTTACGAAGACAATTTGTATGGTATGGCCAGCTTATTTGATCTAACGAAAGCCTTCGATTGTGTGCCACATGATATTCTTTTGGAAATCATCATGTTTCAAGGTCACTATCGAAAGCAATCTACTTACTTCGAAATTTGAAGGACAATGTTTCATTGCCTATTCTGCTGAAAAGCTATTATCCATATTTTCAGTCTAAGTTGTCATATGCTCTCTTGAACTGTGGTCACTCAGCTCATATGCCAAGGGTATTTTCGTTGCAAAGAAGGTGCATAAGGTACATGACTGGTCTTAAGTATACTGACCCTTGCAGCGAAGCTTTCACTGCACTAAAAATCCTGACATTACCTTAACTTTACAAACAAGCATGCTTAGATTACGTAAAAACAACTTACATGACTTTGTAAAGCATAGTGAAATCCACGAGTATAACACAAGGCATAACAATAATTTCATATTACCTAGAAGCCGACTAACAAGAATCAGGAATGGCTCTAATTACTATGGAATTCTCTTTTATAATGTTCTTCCAGAATCCATCCGAAACTTATGCCCAAAAGCATTCAGGAATATAATTAAAGGGTTACCTAATTGAGAAAGCGTTTTACTCTCTTGAAGAGTACTTAAGCAATGATTTCTGTGACCTGACGTGTTCGTGATATTCTCTAGAACAAAGAAATGTTTTCTGCATACTTGTGAATCGTTCGTTAGTCTTGATATGTATTTGTTTGTGTATTTTGTAATTTATTTATTTTTTCTAATTGTAACACGTGACTTGCACATTTATATTTTTAATGCTACTCATATTTTTACATTTATTTTGTTATTTACTTTACTCTTGATCTGTGCAAACATTTAGTTGTAAATAGCACCAATAAACTATACCATACAATACAATACAATGAGTTAAGTAAGTTCTAGTACTTTATTTACAGTATCTAACTGCGTTTCTGTTTATTATTATTATTGCTGTTCCATTACAAGCGACCACTCTCCACTTTGTGACAAAATTTCAACACTCTGATGACTGTGAGGTGAGCAAGCATTGACTCTTCGAATTGCACATCCTAAATAGATATATTACGCTCAATACCCGAATTCGGGCAATGCCCGAAAAAAATACGCAGAACTAGTTTTGAGCAATAGATATTTCCCAAACCCGAAATATGAATTTTATACGGCTATTGAGCATTACCAAATAGGCAGAACGCATCTTGAAATACACAGGATTAGTTTTGCGCAACTTGAAATGCACAGGACTAGTTTTGCATATTTTTTGAATGACCAGCACAAATTCTGCTTCTTCCATTTAATCAGCGCCAGCGACGGAATCAAATAAATATAAAGTTGGAGAAGTTAAATATATTTTGATGAATACCAACAAATAATAAATCGCCAACTGAGGGTGGTTTAAATGTTTATTTGATTGTGTGAGCATCAAATTGGCTTGTGCTTCCAAACCTCTTTTTGCGTTTTCACGATTCGTACTTACCAACTAACCTAACCTAAACGATAGGTTTTTGATGGTTTTTGACACACAATGCATAACGAATGTTCACTTTGGTTGTCATTCCGTACCATAGAACTAGTTCTGTGCATTTCAAGTTGCGCAAAACTAGTTCTGTGCATTTCAAGATGCGCAAAACTAGTTCTGCCTATTTGGTAATGCTCAATAGCCGTATAAAACTAATATTTCGGGTTTGGGAAATATTCCTTGCTCAAAACTAGTTCTGCGTATTTTTTTCGGGCATTGCCCGAATTTGGCTATTGAGTGTAACATATATACCTAGCAAAGAGTGAGCTCGATATTACCGCTACCAATATTTTCGCCACCGCACGTGATACCGTATTTCTACTACTAGAGATCAAATCGCCGCCGTAACTAGCAAAAAATGTATTTTGAGTTACCTATATAGTATTAAATAAACGCATGGTATTTTTATTATGGTTATTATGATTACTATTACTAGGGATTTAATGCAAGTGCTGTCACAAGGAGAACGAGCTTCCTTGAAAGCTGATGGTGATCCATAATTTTTCTGAAACTTGAAAGTAATCTCAGTACGATGTTCAATAGACTGAACGCAAAAAGCGTTGTGAAATCATTTGAAATAAGTACGCACAAGTGGATCATCAACGAAAATTTCTCACGGCCGTGTTCCTATCTCCATTAGCGGTAATACATTAAAAAAATATATCCTCGCACTGAATCTTAGTCACGTAAGAAGCATAATGAGGATAAGTAATTGAGGATTTAAGATTATCACTATACGATGTTCAAAGATTATTAATGTTCTGGTAATTCGGATGTTCTAAAATTTTAATGAATAGAAAAGCACTATTCAAAAACTTTATATCATACATACAGTCCGTACAGTTTTTTTAAATAAGGACTTGATACAAAAAAGATATTATATATGATCTGTGACCTCAAATGCGACCGACTACTCCATTGCCACTGGCTGGATCGTTTTTTAATAGACATTAAAAGTCATTGTTTTAGTGGTAACTACCCGAGTGGAATATATACAGGGTATCCCACAATAAATTGCACAAAGGAAACTGGGTGAAACTAGACCGAAATTAATCAACAAAAAAATATTTAAAAAAAAATCTCAGAAACTTTGCCATATATTGACGGTTTAATTAAGTTTTTGTCCTCTTTATTTGAAATCATCATATAGCATTCGAAGCTTTGCGTGCATTTGAAATAAAAACATTAATAATTCCTAATAATAGATACGGCTTTGCAAATAAAAGCTCTGCCAAAAATTAAGCGAGCTCCAAAAAAATGTTTATTAGAATTATTGTTAAATCTTCTTTTGAACTAAATTTCGAGGAAATATCACAGGTTTGTCTCCTCCCATTGATCCCTATCGGATAGCCTGTCTAATAAAAAAGCTGCAGCATTCTATTTTTAATACAAGCTTTTCTACATTAAGCCGATGCATCTGCGGAAGAGTAGCGTTGCTCATTGATCATTAGAATCAATGTCATTAGGTATTTGTCATCGCTCAAGTGTTGGACCTTTTTGAGATCATCACTGTCTGCACAGACACTGCAATTTAACGTCTTGTAGAAAAGCGTCGCTCTCACTGACACTTCAATTTAAACTCATATTATTCATAAACAACTTTTGTTTTTAAGCCCCATACGATTACCGTCCAGAGCTCAGGTATTTATTTGCGTCGAAATATTGGTTTCAAATGCTAAGAACCGGGAAAAAAATGTACACCTAACGTAACAAAAATTGTCAAAATAGAGAACTCACCACCAAAAAAAGCCTCATCCTTTCCATCTCGTAATCCGAAGCGCACCAACAAATTTCGAACGACTAAATGACAAGTTCGTCTGGTGCAAGTTAAATAGTATAAGAACCTGTTACTTCTTCAGCTGGTGGCACTTCACACAGATATTGCGGTTGCCGGGTATCCTTTCTCCTTCAGCTAGATGATACACGCACGTGAGTTATTACATATTCGGTAACAGGGTCATCAATGATCGCCGTTAGGAGAATAGTTCTTCTTAAGGGTCTAGGGTATAGCGCGCGAAATTGAGAATCCAAGAAAATACGTATTCTCGCGTTATCGGGTTCCCAAGTAGGTGTGTCTAAGATAAAATGAGGGGAGGTAAGTCCAAAAATCCAAAGGTAAGGTCAAAAGGTTCAAAGGTCCAAAGGTAAGGTCCAAAGGTCACCATAAACATGAGTTTCGCATTTCCAAGCTCCTGACGTTACCTTTAAACTTACAGTAATGATTCAAAAAGCAAATTGAAGGAGAAGGCTTACGCTTTGTTACCTATTTGGCTTTTTTTGATGTCGTGTTTGGTTGTTGAATTACAGACATTGGAAGAATGTATGATTTTGCATTGCGAGTTTTTTTGCACGCAAAAAAACTTTTTTGAGAAAATCGCAAATAGTTGTCATTCATTAAGGTCTCAACTATCACCTTCTGAAATACTGTGTATGTAGTTTGAAAAACAAGTGAGTTCTGTTCTAAATGGGAATCCGTGTTTTAACATGGCAGATACATATATGTATAACTGTGTATATCCAGGCCCTTTAATAGGCACACAAGAAAGATTAAAGGAACTGAGAGGTAATGTTATTGAGTATATGTCTCGCACCGTTTTAAACCAAGAAACCTTTTTTTAAAAAGCTTTTATTTAAATGTACAAAAAGGAAGAAAATAAAATGTTCCTTCAAAATGCTAACAATCAACTTCATCATCATAGTCACAATGTCTTAACCTCGGTCTTAACAGACATGTTGTGAACTCGTAAAATGCATTAAGTCGGAGCTAGAGTATTGCCGACACGAATATTATCAATAGTTTTGAGCACTGTAGCTCGCCATCGTTCGCGATTTGTTGTCAGTTTAGTGGCGCTCTTGACACTCATATCCAGCAACTGTTTCGTCGTATCCACCCAGCGTGTAGGGGGATGGTCACGGCGCCGCCCACTCGGGGCATGACCCTGAACTACAAGTTTCTCCATATTATCGCTTCTGTGTATATGTCCGAAGAATGTAAGCATTCTCGTCGACACAATGGAGGATAGTCTCTTTGGATTACCGACCTCATCCAGTATGGAGACGTTAGTTCGATGGGCGGTATAAGGAACTCTCAGCATTCTCCTCCATGTCCACATTTCAAAAGCGTCTATGCGAGCTCGATCTGCCTTTTTAACAGTCCAAGTTTCCGAGGCATACAAAAATATGGAGAACACAAGAGACTGAACCAGCGACATTTTTGTAGCTTCAGTGATGTTATGGTCACGCCATATTTTAGTAAGCTTTGTCATGGCCACACGTGCCTGTTGAATGCGCCGTCGAATCTCATTTTCACAGCTACCCGAATTATCGATCAAAGAACTGAGGTATATAAAACTTTGAACTACTTCACAACGGCCTATTGACTTTATTTCTCGATAACTATCATGCTCTCTATCTAAGATCATAACCATTGTCTTATTGTAGTTAATACCAAGCTCATACTCTGCACTACGTTGTTCTAAGATGTTTAATAGAGCTATTAGTTCTTCCTGAGAAGCTGCAATAAGGATTGTATCGTCAGCAAATCTTAAGTTGGATATTTTGCTTCCGCCAATAGTTACACCGCCATTTCAGTTGTCTAATACCTGTCTCATCACAAATTCAGAGTAATTGTTAAACAACATCGGAGATAATATACATCCCTGACGAACTCCTTTTCTGGTTGCAGTTTGACTAGACAGGTTACCATCAATTCTTACACGAGCCAAATTAGACTCGTAGAGTTGCTGTATAAGAAACACTAGGTGATAAGGAACTCCCATAGAGATGAGGATTTCCCACAGTTTAGGCCACTTTACGTTATCAAACACCTTAGAATAGTCCACAAAGCAGATAAAAACCGGAAAATAATGCTCTCTGGCTTTTTCAATAATTTGTCTTAAGTTTAAGATTTGTTCACGCGTACCGCGCCTTTCACGAAACCTGCCTGCGCCTGAGAAATTTGCCAGCCAATAAAACCCTCCAAATGAGATTGTAAAATATACAGTAGAACCTTACTTGCATGAGAGATTAACGAAAGTAGGCGATAATTGTCTGGATTTGTTGGAGATCGCTTTTTATGAAGTGGAACAATCAACTTATAGCCTCATTATACACAATTTATATGATCATAAAAGCTTGTCGCGAGGTTTATATATGTACTTGTAACTATTTAATTAAACTGAAATTTTAACACAATTAAACAGCAGAATAACTTAGTCAATTAAATAGGTACTAGTTCATTAACACAAGTAAATCGCGCGACAAGCTTTTATAATCATATAAATTGTGTATAATAAAGCTATAAGTTGATAGTTAACGTTTTAAAGGAAAGTTTTATTTCTTCTTTTTAGAAAATTTAAATAAATAAACGCTTTAAAACTGGCCAGTTGATCTCATATCAAAGCCAATAACATAATAAAAAAAATAAAATTAAAACTTTTTTCTAAAAAGTTTTTTTTTTCGTTTAATTTATTTTTCGATCATAAAATTCGCGAAAATCCATGAATACCAGCTTTCAACCCATGTGAATGTGGACGCTATCCAGCTCCTCGACAACATCCACCAGACGAGAAGACTCAAGAGGTCTAAACCCTTTGAGTTAGTTAATGAGTGATATAGTGTAGAGCAGAGCATAGTGCGGTAGCTACATGCACCGAGATACACGTTAGTATTATAGTGTTTAATAGTCACTAGAGTCTAGGGAACTTCTATTGAGTAAGACTCTTAGTTTTAAAATTAAGGTTAGCTAAATTAGGTTAGTACAAAATTGCTTATAGATCGTAAACGATCAGATTGTAATATTAAACAAAAGGAAAAAAATATTTTTTACTTTTCAGTTATTAACTTGAATTTATATTCTCCGTACTATAGGAAAGCATAAAAAACTTCAAAACTCCGCCATATTGGATGAAGAGTGATGTCAAAATATTTTTTAATTATTCTCGGCAAGCCCTTTCAATTGATACCCATATTACAGAAATGCATAAGAAATAACTATTCCGCCATCTTGGATTTGAAACGACTTCACATTTGTTTTCGAGTTACACTCAAAAAGCCGTTTCAATTAATACCCATATTGTAGAACTGCATAACTATTCCGCCATCTTGGATTTAGAACGTCACCACATAGCGCTCCACATAGCTTATTGTCATCCAGACTAAACGTGCATACAAAATTTCAGCTCATTCGGTTGAAAATATATGCTACAAAATTGAGTGCCAAGATTCCATCCGAACAAACTTACATAGATACGTACATGCATACATACTCGTACATACATTGAAAGTTAAATAAAAGCTTTTAAATAAAAATAGAGGATACTTTCAAAACCGAGACACATTTTTTTATTTCCCACCCTGCTTCTTTTTAGCAACTATGGCAAGTTTCATCAACACCCACTATTTAGTTAATGTGAATAAAGCTCTAAAGTGAGCATATTTACAACAACGGTAAGTTGATGGCAGAATGCATTTAAAATACGCACTGCATGCATCGAATGCTATGCTTCGGTATTTCTCGACGTCATGTATCCATGAAGTCTATCTATACCGTCAAAGTTCCAATCAGAATGTTCTGAATTGTGATCATATTGTTACAAGTCTTTAGTCCGATTGGGCAAGGAAACACTTGGTACTAATTTCACTATTTATTTTCACTAACTATGTACACTACGCCTAGCCTAATACTTAACAGTCTAATTTATCTACAGGCACTACACTAATTTATATTGGTCCTACACTTCACTAATTTATATCACACTTCATTTATTTCGCGCGCGCCACTGGAACGTCGCTACCGAACACTGACTGCTGAGGTCTATTGACACTGACTGTAACTGCCGCTGCCTGGCGGCGGCTTATATAGATGCCTGTGAACGCCGAGAACCCTAGCTCGCCGCTACCGTCGGTTCTAGAAACTTCTGGACGTCTGGATTCTAGATGTCACGCAAATCGGCTCATCCGTTCAGGGCCGGACTGGCACACTGCCCCCTCCTTAAGGCCGTTTCGTCCCCGAAACGTTCATGTCTGAATGGACACAGTACGCCCTTCTTGCAGCCAGATGTTTGGTAAAAGAATCAATCCACGGTTCTGTGTTCTGTCGGTCCTCTCGGGTTCCAGCTGCAGACCAGAATTTCGATTCCCGTGAACCTGAAGAGAACTTCTAGCATGTTTCGGGTGATCCGCCAATCCAGGCCGTCCCGTCCGCAAGCTAGCTTAAGAATCGCCAGCTTCAAAACATTTGCGGTCAACAACTTCTCTCTGAGGTCGAGGAGTGCCTCCCATACAGTCCGGTACGTCGGCTTCTGATAGGACTTCTCCTTCGAAATCAAGTAGTAGAGTCGCCTCTGGTCACTTTGTAACTCCAGCATTTGTCCGACTCGTCCACCCTGTCTCTTCAGCTCGTCCACTTGGCCAACCAGACGTTGGAATTCACTGGCAATCCCTCGGGACATCCGAAGATCTATTGCGACACAATGTGCCAACGCGTACTCATACGGCACCGTGAATAAACCTCGATGTTGCTCACGAGTCACGCCAAACCTAGCCTTCGCTGTACCAGTGTGAGTGGCCATGAAATCCTCGAAGTTGAGCTCTGGGTGGAGTTGCTGGAGTTCTCTAACTTGCGCTTCCCCATTATCTCCAGCAAACGGAGCCAACCTGTTGAAGTGCACGACTCTGGGTTTTCCACCGTTGGCCTTCTTGATGCGATAGATTACGTCGTTGATCTTCTTCACGACCTCAAACGAGCCCTCCTGGGAACTCTGGAGCTTTGGTGACAAGCCTCGGCGTTTCTGAGGGTTGTACAGCCAGACCAGGTCTCCAGGTTGGTATGCTGTCTCTCTGCGGTGCGAATATTATGGCGAACTTTCTCATGGACTTCGTCCATTCGCCTGCGAAGGTTGGCAACGTAATCTTCGCCTGCCACATCGTCCCCTGGTTTGCAGCCGAACATGAGGTCACAGGGTAGCCGGAGCTCTCGCCCAAACACAATACTGGCCGGTGTCTCACCCGTGGTTTCATGGACTGCCGAGCGGTACGCCAATAGGAACAGATAGAGCCAGCTGTCCCAGTTTCGCTGGTGGTCGAAGACAACCTTGGCCATATAGCGGTTCACCGTCCTGTTCATCCTCTCCACCATGCCGTCCGACTGAGGATGTAACGCCGTGATCCGAGTCTTCCTAATCCCCAAAATTTTACACACGTTCTGGAAGAGCGCAGACTCGAAGTTCCTTCCCTGGTCCGAATGCAGCTCGGTTGCGGCCTCCTGGTTTGGCAGAGCGTAGGCTTCGACCCATTTGCTAAAGTAGTCGATCATCACGACGATGTAATCGTTCCCAGCTTCGCTCTCCGGAAAAGGTGCTGCTACGTCGATAGCAATCCTCTCGAAGGGGTTTCCTACGTTGTATTGGCGCATAGGAGTCTTTTTACGTCTCTGTGGACCATTGCTGGCAACACAAACTGTACACCTCCTGTACCATTCCTTGCACCTAATCCAGTAGAACCGCTCCCGAACCTTCTCCAGGGTCTTGGCCACGCCCAGATGACCTCCATTGGTTCCGCTGTCGATCTCCCCAAGTACTTCGGTCACGCGATTCCTAGGCACCACGGTCTGTCTTCTGTCCTGGGTCCCTTCTTTGTTCTCCAGTATTCGTCTCAGGGTGCCATTCTCCATCACCGGACTGCCCCACTGAGCCCAGTAGGAATTGACGGTAGGCGAGTAAGGTGAAACCTCCTGCCAACTCGGTCGTCGATCTTCCCTCTTCCACTCGATGATCAGTTTCAGGCTGGGATCCTTTTCTTGGTCTTTCTGGAGTTCGGTAGGCTGCCAGCAGTCATCCGCAACAGTGGTTCTCCTGGTCATGGCGTCCTTCGTCTCGGCCCGGTTGCAGTGAGCGCAGTCGTCGGGACACGGTCTCCTCGAAAGTGCATCCGCATTCCCATGAAACTTGCCAGCCCGGTGTTCAATGTCGAAGTCGAATTCCTGCAGTCTCTCGATCCACCTGGCTACCTGCCCCTCTGGATTCTTGAACCGATGTAGCCATGTCAGGAATGCATGGTCTGTCCTCAGCAGAAACTTCCTCCCGTACAAGTACTTGTAAAAGTGCTCCACGGACTTGACGATGGCCAGCAATTCTCTCCGAGTGACGCAATTGTTTCTCTCGGGCTTAGATAGCGTCTTGCTGAAATAGCCGACCACCACCTCTCGACTACCTTGTATCTACGACAGAACTGAACCTATCCCCACGTTGCTCGCATCAGTGTCTAACACAAATTTGCCAATAGGCAGGGGATAACTTAGCACTGGAGCCGTTGAGAGAGCCTTCTTCAGCAGGTCGAAAGCTTGCTGGCAGTCATTTACCCACTGGAACCTGCGGCCTTCCCCCGTAAGCCTAGTCAGCGGCTTGGCGATGGTAGCGAATCCAGCCACGAATCGACGGTAGTAGGTACACAGACCCAGGAAGCTTCTTACGTCATGTTTGTTCCTGGGTACCGGCCATCCTCTTACTGCTTCGATCTTCTGAGGATCCACTGCTATGCCTTCTTGGGAAACCACATGTCCAAAATATTGCACCTTCTTCTGGAACTGATGGCACTTCTTGGGGCTCAGCTTGAGGCCTGATTGGCGCAGCCTCTTAAATTCTTGTTCTTGAGGTGATCATCGAAAGATTTCCCAACCACGATCTAGGTAGACCAGGCAGGTTTCCCAAGACAACCCCTTCAAGACAGTCTCCATCAGCCTCTCAAACGTAGCTGGCGCGTTACACAATCCAAACGGCATAACCGTAAACTGCCATAACCCTGAGCCGACGGTGAACCCAGACTTCTCCTTGTCCCCTGGGTCCATCTCGACTTGCTAGTAGCCACTCTTCAGATCAAGCGTGGAGGACACCTTAGAACCCGCCAAAGTGTCTAGGGTGTCGTCAATCCTTGGCAGAGGGCAGCTGTCTTTCTTCGTTACATTATTGAGCTGCCGATAGTCCACGCAGAATCGTGTTGACCCGTCCTTCTTCCTCACGAGTACGATTGGCGGTGGCAAGGACTCACTGATTGCTCGATCACCCCCTCTTCTCCCATTTCCTTGATAATCCTATCCGCTTCGTCTCGCTTGGCCAATGGTAGCTTCCTTGGTGGTTGCCGAATAGGTGGTACATCGCCCGTGTGGATCTTGTGTCGGACCACGTTTGTCCTCCCCTTCTTTCCAATGCCAACATCGAAGATATCCTGGTTTTATAATAATAATAATAATAATAATAATAATAATAATAATACCCGAAATAACCAGACTACAAACACAGCCACAACCAACAACATTAGCATGCAGTCAGAAATAGATTCAGAGCATGAACATACACCAAATACACCTGACATAACATTCACTAACTTACCCGCCACGACCACACAAAGCCAGCAAATTTCTCAACCACCTTCCGTCACACAATCTGCCGAAGCAGTGAACACTGCTCAACCGCCTTCCATCTCGGGCGAACCGGAACAAATGACGAACTCACGAACAACTCAATTTAACAAACGGTGCAACACAACTACACAGAACCAAAACCAAAACATTGCTCGATCACCTTCCATCACACAAACTGCGGAACAGGTGATGAACACACAATTTAACAAATGGTGTGGCACCAATCCTGCACTGCGAGATCCCCTGCCCAGACTAATTTTCAAAAACAACACTCAGCAAATACTACACACAATAAATACTAACCTAATACCACAATTCGTAACAAACAACAGTAACCTAGAGGACATCCATACCGTTATATATGCTGCCGCAGCAACAACACTCATAGTTAACGGCCAAAAACTTCAAAAACGTTCTAAAGACCAGAGAAGCAATAGAGCTAAACCTAAATGGCAAATAAGAATAGAAAACAAAATCAGCACGCTCAGAAAGGATCTGGCACACCTCGCGCAATACTCCAACAATAACAACCATCCTTCAAAACACATAAAAAGAACAATAAATATACTGAAATCAAAGTCACCACAAAAATCAATACCAGAAATAGCTGATACACTTAAACAAAAACTTGCAGTTTATGCCGCTAGACTCCGCAGATACAACGAATCCAACGACAGAAAGGATGCTAACAATCTATTTCAGAAAAGTGAAAAGCAGTTCTACCAAAAAATAACATCAAACAACCAGATAACAACAATAGAACCTCCAAGCAGACAAGAATTAACTGCATTTTGGAGAAGCCTATGGTCAGAACCCAAAACCCATAATGAAAATGCTCCATGGATCAGACAAGAAGAGACAGAACATCAACACATAACGGAGCAGGGAAACGTTATTCTTACAACTGAGGAAATAGCTGAAACGATAAAACATACTCACAATTGGAAGTGTCCAGGCGTTGATAATGTGCAAAACTTTTGGTACAAACAATTCAGTTCAACATACGAAATGCTCACAGACCAAATCAATAAAGCCATACTCCAACCTAATAGGCTTCCCAAATTCCTCACACAAGGAATAACGTATATAAAACCCAAAAATGCAGATACCAACAACCCTGCCAACTACCGCCCAATCACTTGTCTCCCCACCTTGTACAAAATTATCACTGCAACAATATGCAGAAGGATTGAACAACACCTAATGCAAAACAACATCCTGACTGAAGAACAAAGAGGATGTAGAAAACACAGCCAGGGTTGTAAGGAACAACTTATAATTGATAGTGTGATCATGGAGCAAACTAGAAAAGAGCATAGGAATCTCCATACCTGTTTTATAGATTACAAAAAAGCATTCGACTCTGTACCCCATAGCTGGCTAATGAAAACACTTCAAATATATAAAATCAACCCAGGACTTCGTCAGTTTCTTAAGAGCACCATGGAAACATGGCGAACAAACATACACCTTCAAACTCACGATGGCCACATTCAAACGGATGAGCTACATATACGACGCGGCATCTTCCAGGGTGACTCTCTTAGTTCACTATGGTTCTGCCTCTGCCTAAATCCGCTCTCCAACACACTTAACAGCACAAACCATGGTTTCAACATCAGACACCATAAAGCAGATCAACACAAAATCAATCATCTCCTGTACATGGATGATATAAAACTATATGCCGCCACAGAAGTACAACTGAGAGAATTACTCAAAATAACAGAAGTTTATACATCAGACATCAGGATGGAATTCGGAATGAGTAAATGCAAGGTGCTCCACATCAATAAAGGCCAATGGAAAAACCAACCCGAAAAGGAAGTAGTAACTGGCCAACCACTGGACAACATGGATAAAGACGAAACATACAAGTACCTGGGCTTCAATCAGAACGTTAAGATAGACCATACACAAGTTAAGGCACAACTAACACAAGAGTTTAAAGACCGCCTCATTAAACTATTAAAAACAAAATTGAATTCTAAAAATCTCACAAAAGCCATTAATACATTTGCGATACCGGTACTCACATACTCCTTTGGCATCATCAAGTGGTCACACACTGACATAGAAAACATCCATATACTTATACGAACAGAACTCACAAAACACAGGATGTCACACCCGAACGCTTGCAAGGAGAGGCTCGCCATAGACAGAAAACTAGGTGGCAGAGGAATTATAGATATACAGTCACTTCGCACAACACAGATACAAACACTAAGACATTTCTTCCACACCAAACAAACTAACTTACATAAAGCAATAGTAAAAGCAGACAAAAACTATACACCACTTAACCTCTCTAGTCCAGATCACGTAGCAGACACATACAATCATATCCAATCACAACAAGAAAAAATAAACACCTGGTCGCAGAAAGCACTGCACGGCAAACATAGATACCGTGTCACCCAAGACCACATTAACCAAAAACAGTCATACGCCTGGTTGCAGGATGGCCAGCTGTTCCCAGAAACGGAGGGTTTCATGCTTGCTATCCAGGACCAAGTGATTGCAACACGAAACTACAAAAAATATATAATTAAAGATCCATCCATAACAGACGATAATTGCAGAAAATGTCAACAACAAAAAGAAACAATAGATCACATAACAAGCGGGTGCAAAACTCTTGCCGGTACCGAATACACAGCCAGACATAACTCTGCGGCCAAGGTCATACACCAAGCATTAGCCACAACAAACAAGCTAATAGAAAACACAGATCCGTATTACAATTACACTCCGACATCAGTACTCGAAAACGATCAATACAAACTATACTGGGACGTTGAAATACATACAGACAAGACTATCCCAGCCAATAGACCAGATATAGTTTTCCAGTCAAAGGCCGACAAAATTACCTATTTGATAGATATTGCCATTCCCAATGATGTGAATATCCAAAACACCTACGCTGGGAAGATATCTAAATACACGGACCTTGCCATGGAAATAAAACGACTTTGGAAACAAAACAAAGTCACAATTGTCCCCCTCATTATGTCTGTCTCAGGCCTTACACCAAGCACGTTTACAGAACACCTTCAACAGTTGGACCTGGACGAAAAGTTACACAAAGTGTTCCAAAAGTCTGTAATCCTAAAGACCTGTAATATTGTACGATCCTTCCTAAATTCCGATCAATAATAGTCCGGGTGTTGACTTGGCACAGCTCGTCAACACTTGTTGCTACCGCAACTATGCGAGAGGAACTTAGAAAGTCAGATAATAATAATAATAATAATAATATCTGAGGGGATCTAGCAACCCCGCGAGGGGTTGCTAGATCCCCTCAGTGGCGCCTCCCCAAGGTGGCGGATAGGGGAACGCCTCCCAGATATGGGTGGTACCGGGGAAATCAAATACCCGGGGCGGACCAAAACTAGCACGGTGGAATAGCGTCTGCATCCAGAGGATCGGCTATTCCTCAACAATTAGGACACGACGGATCTCCATGTGAGGAGCGGTACTCCGACAGCGTCTGACTCCATGTTAGGGGCGGCTGATAATACACCCGCAGGAAGCCACCCAACATCAGTAGGCTATCCGGTGCGTGGCGACACCGCAGGGTATACCGAAGCCCAAGGATGTAATCCAGCCGGCAACCTTCGCAGGTGCATCCTCAGGAGGCAATTTAGACGGCTGCCTCCGGAAATGTCGTCTGGGGGCCCTAAGGCCAACCACCTGACGGACCCTATCTTCGGGTTCGACCACCCCGGAAGAAAAGCACCCACACCGAGCCGGTTTCGGAAGCCGGCGTTGGGCAAGGTGGCGGTGCTTCGAATTGCCCTGTTGACGACCCCCGCAATGACATGGACCGTTTTAGGTGGACGACGGAGCTCAAGGATGACCTACTGAGCTGCTACGAGAGCAGTAGCCCGCGCCGTAGGGGATACATGTCCCGCATGTATGAGAGGTGGTGTGAAATGCACCCAGAGCATAGCACGCTTACCTCTCAGAATTTGCGAGATTATGTATCGTACCTCCGGAGGCAGGGATATGTTCGTGCTCCAGCTCAGCCTGCCCCTTCGGCGGACGGAAGGCCTGTTAACCAGGCTGAAAGTTCACCGGTAAGGCCCGCTGAGAGGGAAATCGACCAAGTCGTCTCACCTGGGGATTTCAGAGACCGAAGGGCCTTGCATAACAACGGAAGGTCCTTGAAGCTGGCAGATTTGAAGAGAGAGGATGAGGTTGTGGGTGAACGTCTATCGGAGGCCTCTGACATTTGGAGCATCAATTGCGAAATTTACGCTGCGGCTCTGAGGCTAGCTAGACAGGGGAGAGTGAGAGACTCTCCTGTTGAGAGAGCGCAGAGACGGGAGCGCCAAATGGAAGCGAAAATCCAGTTTACTCGCCAGGAAGCATCCCGTATCCAGTGTGTGATGGAATATAGAGCGGCTGGGAAGCCTTTTACGCGCCGAGTGCGCCAGATAGCCTACGGGTTGAGGCGCGACCATCATACACTCAGTCAAGCGGTACTGGTTGTTGTCAAGCAACACTGTCTTGACAGGATACGGATGCTAATCGCTGCTAAGCGATCGCTGGTGGCGCGGGCGAGAGGTCTGGAGCAGAACAGAATGTTCTACGAAAGACCTTCTCGCCTTTTCCAACAGCCGCCTCCAGCCATAGAGCAGCCGCCAACTGCTGATCGCGTGGAGGCCTTTTGGAGGGACGTTTACGAACAACCCAAACCTCTCTCAGCAGACACTCCGGCCTTGGCGCAGTTTGAGTCCGTTTGTAGGAGGACTCCTAACTTGAATGTACTGCGTCACCCGATAAACACGGAAGAAATTCTTAACGCCTTACGAGGCGCAAAGAATTTCACAGCTCCTGGCCCGGATGGCATAAACACCTACTGGTGGAAAAAATTCCCCAGTTGCCACCGGCATTTGGCTAGAGTTTTTAACTCGTGGCTAAATCAGGAGCAGCCAATTCCGGCTTGGTTTGTCGAGGGTCGAACCGTGCTTCTCCCGAAGACCGGAGATTTGTCTGATCCCAAAAACTACAGGCCAATAACATGTCTGAACGCGTGTTACAAGCTCTTCACCAGAATCTTGTACATGCGTATCCTTCAAGCTGTGAATCCTGTATTTCTCGACGTGTATGAACAGAGAGGGTCAAAGAAAGGAGTAGCTGGCTGCAAGGAGAACCTGTTGATTGACCGATGTGTCACGCAGGACTCTGTGCAGTACAAGCGAAACCTTTCTATGGCCTGGATTGACTATCGCAAGGCATTCGACAGCACGTCTCATGAGCTCATTGTGCGGCTGTTGGAATGTCTTTCGGTGGATAATCAGATAGTGTGGTGCATCAAACAACTGATGCCGCTCTGGAAGACCCGGTTCACCATAACATCAGGTGAAACTCGGGTTCAGACAGAGTTGGTGTCATTGAAAAGAGGTGTCTTCCAAGGAGACTCCTTGAGTCCCTTGGTCTTTTGCATCTCACTTTTGCCTCTGTCCATAGCGCTGAGAAATACTAAAGGATACAGCTGTGGCACGCCCAATAACCGGAGGCACAAGGTCACCCATCTGTTTTATATGGATGACCTAAAACTTTATGCCTCCGGCCAACGCGAACTACAACAATCGCTGAGGGTGGTGCAGGAGTACAGTCATGCTATCGGAATGGAGTTCGGGACAGACAAATGTGCATTGGTTCATCTCAAGAAAGGACGAAGCGGAGATAGTGGAGATGAGGAACAGCTCGTTGATGGGAGCATCTTGCGACAACTGCATGCCGGAGATACTTATACCTACCTTGGAGTGGCGCAGCGTCATGTCCAAGAGGCAACATTGGTTAAAGAGTGTCTCCGCCGCAAGTATTTGCACCGACTCCGGCAGATCTGGTCGTCAGAACTGTCCGGCAAGAACAAAGTCGCTGCCACAAACATGCTTGCGGTCCCATTGTTATTATACACCTTTGGTGCTATACACTGGAAAGTGAACGAGCTGAAGGAAATCGACACGAAGACCCGCAAAAGGATGAATATGGAGAGAAGCCTGCATCCTAAGTCCTCTGTCCCGCGAATATACCTCCCGCGACACCTGGGAGGGCGAGGACTATTGAGTTTGGAGCGTCTGCACAACAGAGTAGTACTGGCCACTGCCTGCTATGTAACGAACAGCACAGATCCCCTGATCCGCTTCGTGCGAGAGCACGAGAATGCGGGAAAAGGAGCCTTTCTTTTTAGCGCAGCAAAACGAGCAGCCGAGGAGCTCAGCCTCACACTCGACTTCAAGCGGAGGTGTCAGCAGTCCATTACGGAACTTGCTCCCGCAGAATTAAAAGCCCACATTAAAACTGCCGAAGTCGACTTCCTCTTAAGACTTCATAAAGATAAGCCAATGCATGGAATCTTCTACAAACATCTAGAAGAGCATGGCTTGTCTGAGCAGTTGACCTTCTCTTTCCTAAGGTCTAGTGGGTTGAAGTCGGAGACTGAGGGCTTTATAATGGCTTGCCAAGACGGTGTCTTCAACACCTTGGTATACCGTAAAAGGGTTATGGGTGTAGATGTACCCGACACCCATTGTAGAGCTTGCCGACAGGCGCCAGAGACGCTTATGCATCTCTTGTCGGCGTGTAAGACGTACGCTGGGACGGCTTACGTCCATCGGCACAACGCGGCTCTACGAGTGCTCTACTATCATTTAAGGCTCTCATACGGTATCGATGAGATACCGGTGCTGCCATACGCTCCAGGGGATATAGAGTCCGTTGTGGAGAACGAGAGATGCCGGATTTACTGGAACTACTCGTTCCCCACGCTCGAGCTTGTACAGGCAAACAAGCCCGACATAGTCCTTCTCGACCACCAACAGAAGACGATGTTGGTTATTGAGTTCTCGGCGCCTGCCGAAGTGAACATCGTCTCTAAGGAGGAGGAAAAGCGGACCAAATATGAGGAGTTGCTCGGACAACTTCGCAGGCTCTGGCCAGACTACACTGTAAGTCTGCTGGTTATGGTCATTGGATCCCTAGGTGGAATGAGGAATACGCTGCTCTCTGCACTGCGCAAAATACCTGTGTGCCGTGCGGCGGCGCACATCTTAGCCGCCAGAATGCAGAAGGCAGTCATCCTTGGGTCCCTTCGTCTACTTAGGGCGCACGATTCGCGGACCCAGTGATTGCTCACCTCACGGTGTGAGGAGTAGTCATTGGGTAATGGAACAGCAGCTCGGTGTGTCGGAGCCCGAGCTGCACCTTTTTGTTTTTAACATATATAATAACGTCTTTATTCAAAAAAAGTGAATACATGTAATGTATCACAAAAAGTGGGACACATCTGGCGAAGTTTAGCATAGCTACTCTTACACTTAACCAGATGTGTCAACAAAGCAAGAGTGAACCCAAGCGATGTTATACTACGTCAAGTATATACTACAGGAAAAGAAAGAAAAGGAGACTAAACATCATAACCAAGCTTGAATATACAGTGCTTAAACTTAAACATAAGAAATTAAAATAAATTAGACAACAACTTCCGTTTCACACATCTTTTAAAGCTGGACAAATTCTTAAGCTTGCAACTATTATCTAATTTGTTATACAGAACTGCTGCATTGTATGAGAAGCTGCGTTGGAAAAGAGAAGTGCTGTGAGGTGGGGTCCTTATTATATACCTATTCCTAATTAACCTATCGTGTACCACATGATTAAATGTAATTTTTTCTTTCAAATACTCGGGCTTTGATGTGGTTAGTACTTTGTGAATAAATACTAAATAATGATATACTACTAATGTGTCGAGCCTGAGCCACTTCAGCATAATATACTTCTGAGACACATGATCGAATTTCCTCAAACCACATATAAAACGTATACAGTTGTTTTGCATAATCTGTAGTCTATTTTTTGTTACCTGGTCAAGACATGGGAAGTATAAGATGTTGCAGTAACTCAAGCAGGACATCACCAGCATTTCAATTAGCTTTTTTCTCAGTTTAAAGTTTAGTAGATATCTACAGGCGTATAGAGTTCGTAGTCTCAGATACGTTTTCTTTGTGATATTGTTTATATGGTTATTGAACCTCAATTTAACTCAACCTCAACTCCTAAGATCTTTGCTGTATCTGTAAGTTGCAATGCCTTGTTGTCAATAAAGATACCTAAATTATCTGTGACGTGATTTCTTTTGTTGTCCGAGCAGAAAACTAAAATTTTTGTTTTATCTGGATTCACCGTTAAATTATGATTGGCTGAGAATTCACAAACTTTATCTATATCGCTTTGTAATTCAATATTTGCTGTGTTTACATCTCCGGCGTTGAAATAGTGTATCAGCTGAGTGTCGTCGGCAAACGATTGCATTTCGGAATTCTCTATCACTTTGTGTAAATCGAAAGTATAGGTAAGATACAGAATAGGGCCTAGTATTGATCCCTGGGGAACACCAGATGGGATGACCGTTGCATTAGATTTTTATTTGACAGTGATACTTGCTGAATTCGATTTGTTAAGTAAGTTGTAAAAAATCTGACTGACTTATCGTCAAAGCCTATATATTTTAGTTTTGCAATTAGAAGGAGATGGTTAATTTTGTCAAATGCTTTCGAGTAGTCGATAGATACTAAAGCTACCGCAATCTTTTTATCGACAGCTCGCAAGATATTATCACACAAATTCAACAACGCCGCAGTGGTATTATAGTGCCTTCTAAAACCAGATTGGTGGCGAGATATTATTTTATGTTCTTCTATGTAAGATACTATTTGTAGTTGAACAGTTTTTTCCAAAATTTTTGATAATACCGGTAATAAGCTAATTGGTCTTAAATCTGAAAGTGAGCTGGGTTTAGTAATTTTTGGGATCGGAATGACTAGGGCATGTTTCCATAACCCAGGAAAATAACCTTCTTCCAAGCAAATGTTAACCAAATGTACAATATGAGGAAAAGTAATAGGTGAACTAAGCTTTATCATTGTTAATGATAAAGTATCCACACCCTTGGCGTCTGACTTTAAACCTTTTATTACTTGAAATATTTCATATGGATCGACGATTTTTAAGGAGAAAGAATAGTTTGTGTGTAATTTGTTACTTTCATAAAACTGAATTGTGTTTCCAGGAGTGTTACCTGTTGAATACACAGACATAAAATATTCATTTACTTCATCTGGGTTGTTAAATTCGCTTGGTACCGAAGGTTTACTGCTAATATTTAAATCAAGATTTCTTAGTCCAGCCCACAAACTTTTAGCGTCGTTTTGTTCACTAAGTGAATTGATATATGCTTTCTTTTGTGTCCGTATTTCCATAAGGGCTTTGTTTCTTTTTTGCTTATATGCGGCAAGGTTTTCTTCCGTTTTATTTCGTTTATACAAGGTTAACGCGTTATCTTTCTCTTTTAAAATAACGCGTAAGCTAGAAGTGAGCCAAGGAGCAGGTTTTTTGTTTACCCTAAACGTTTTAACTGGTGCATTTTTGTTATACGCATTTAGCAAGGCGTTAGTGAGGTAATTGACTTTTTCGTCTATACTCCTCAAAAAGAACATAGCATCTAAATTCTCAGATTGGAGATCAGTTAAAAAGGCTTCCTCTTCAAAAGATTTGAAATCTCTTATGGTGACAAATTTTTGTTTTATTATATACCTTTCCAGTTTCAAATTACAACGCACTAGTTTATGGTCTGAAATATTGCAGGCATCTAGTACTAAGCAGTCCTCAAATAACTCGGGCTGGTTGGTAAATATTGGATCTAGGAGGGACTCGGTATCATTTGTAGTCCTAGTCGCAGACTTAACAATTTGTGAAAAGCCAATTATCTCGAAACATGGAGAAAGGACATTGTTATCGTTCAGTAAGTTTACATTCATGTCGCCAGTAACGATAATTTTGTCAAACTTACTACTAATCAGCGGTAGAAGATTATCTAAATAGTTAATGCATTCACTGATGCTTTCGGAGGGCGGTCGATATAATATACCCAAGAGGAGCTTACATTTATTTATCGTTATTTGAACCCACATATTTTCTAAGCATGTACCTGTATCGATGTCAAAGTCCACACATTCAGCATGGAGACTTGAGTTGATGTACACTGCAACCCCACCACCGCGAGTTTTCCGATCACAACGAAAGAAGTTATAATTATCGATACCTACCGAATTACTAGCAATGTCCTGATTTAACCATGTTTCAGATATAGCAAATATATGAAATTTCTCAACACTTACCAAATTTACTACCGCATCAAAGTCCGACATGAGAGATCTGACATTGAGGTGGCCAAATGTGAGCGTTTTACTTAACTTAACCATAATTTATTCTCCTTTTGAGATAGCAAATATGATCCTCATATAAAGGGCATGCTCTGTCACTAGCACTATGGTCACCATTCAATTTTGTGTTGAATTTGCTGTTATAATTGGAACAATTTATACATTTCAATATGTCACTACTGCAATTTTTCACAAGATGGTTTCCCGCGCATTTGAGACACAATGTTTTGTCGGACCTGCAATTCTTCTCTAAATGCCCAAAGCCACAACATTTGTTGCACTGCATGATATTGAGATGGTCCTCAACGGCGCATCTCTCCCATCCTAAGTATGCAAACCCTCTGCTTAACAAGTTTTTCCTTATCTGTGGTGATACTTCTAATACCACGTGGACATTTTTAGGATTTTTTAATCTAAGTAGTGTGACTACCTTCAGTGATTTATCGTCAGCTCCATCCAGTTTGTTTCGTTTCAATATATCACTTACAATTTTGTCATTATCTTTTAGGTCTTCGTCCAGTGTGGCATTTTTTATGAGAACCCTGGGGTTGAACTTTGCAGGTTCATCAAGATGATATTTATTGCCTAGCTTGCACTTCAATGCATTTTTTAAGATATCCAAGTCTTTTTGGCTGTCACAAAAAATTGCTGCTCCTGATTTAGTCCTTTTAGTGCCATTGACACAAATATTGAGATTTGCGGGACTTACGCTCTCTTTTATCGACTTTACTATATCATCCTCTTGTTTACCATCCTTGGATTTCACCAACAAAACTGGGGATTCCATGTTATTGTTTATTTGTTTCTTTAGGATACTGCTGTAGGTTGATGTCTGGTTGTTCGCTGTAAAAAGCGGAGCTCCACACGAATTGCCGATATTACCTGACTGCTTAGGAATGTTGACGAATTCCTTTAATTTAGATTTTAGTAATTCATTTGATAGTTCCAACTCACTTAATAGCTTATCTAACAGCAGTTTTTCACGTTGCAGGCATTCCACTTCCTTCTTGCAAATAGACAGTTCATCACTTGATGCTGTTTTTACCATGCCGTCCTTGCGTTCATCGCAAAACCAGGCCAAATTGCTACTTTTTGCTAGATACTTCAGCAGATCGTCCTTGACTGATACACATTGTGCGTGGAACTGTTTATCACAGTTTTTACATGTAATAAACTTCGTATTCACTATAAAATTGTCCGAGCACCGTAGACATACGCGCACATCGCTCGCCATGCTGGAAAATTGGAATATTTACCACACTACTGCTTTTTTTCGTAAGTGACGTATGGGTCAAACTGTGACGAATACAGTCTCTTCTGTTGTTCCCTGTTCAAGCCTTTCGACGAATCAGCCACCAACTCAGCTTCTCATGCAACCGCTCATTCCGTTGGTCTGATGCATTTACACTCCTCACCACTGATGAGACTGGAGAACAACGACCCAGTGCGGTGTTCCCTTCTTGAGGTGTACCGTACCGAGGTGAGGCATTTTCCAATGGCGATGCCACGGCCAATCAGCCTGGCACTGGTAAGCCTTTTTCATTGCCTCAAATTCTAAAGCTCTGGCTAGCGCATCCACCAGACGTTCCGGATGTGCGAGAGCTACAGCTTGACGCATTTCGACATTATGAAGACCACCCACAAATGCCTCCACAGCTAGTCGCTCCATTAGATCTTGTTGAGCCGTCGGATATGCCAGTCGAACCAAGCGGGCTATATCTGCTTCAAATTCCTGCAGCGTCTCGTTTGGTCGTTGGGAGCGATTCTTCAGCTGAGCGTGGAAGACGTGACCGAATCTGGCTTGACCAAACCTCATTTCCAGGTGTCTGACTAGCTGTTCGTAGTCCCCTCGTTCTGTCGGTGATAGCGCCTGAAGAACATCTGTAGCTTCGCCTCTCAGTGCTAATGTCAAAGCTGTCGCCCTCTCACCAGGTAACCAACCATTTGCGTTCGCGGGCGCTTCAAACTGGAGGAGGTAATTCTCCCAGGATGTTTTCCCATCGTACTGAGGAGGTTTCAATCTCGGCTTGCACGAATCTCCTGCCTTCAGGTCACTCGGTGTGGTTACGCTTGCAGCCTGAAGCTTCCTTCGCAGCTTGTCCATCTCTGGGTCCAAGCGTCGGATGTTGTCTCGCAGATCTTCTTTCTATTTTTCCAATCCCTTTTTGAGATCCTCTTTTTGTTTCTCCATTGCCCTCTTGAGATCCTCGTTTTGTTTTGCCAATCCCCTCTTGAGATCTTCTCTTTGTTCTTCCATTTTCGATTCTAAGATGTCAATTCTGGTACCGATTCTTTCTTCAATGTCCCTTTTTAAAGCAGTAATCTCGCTGAGAGAATATTCGATTTTTGATTGGAGCGATTCCGACTGTTTGGAGCTTTCTTCGATTTTTTTGGAGCTTGCTTCGATTTTTTCTTCGAGCGACAGTCGATCAGATTCCGACTGTTTGGAGCTTGCTTCGATTTTTGCTTCGAGCAACAGTGGAGCAGATTCCGACTGTTTGGAGCTTGCTTCGATTTTTGCTTCGAGCTTCTTGGCCCACTCGAATTCAGGTGATTCGAATTCGAAGATCTCTGGATCCTCGCCCTCTTCAATCATTAGTTGCCGGAGTCGATCCTGGAGGACGGCCTTCAGCCCGCTGCTATCGGCACCGCATTCATCGAGCTCTCTCCTTAAATCCGCAACCTTCAGTTTACTGAATCTCACCATCTTGACAGTTTTTTCACTTAACTCAATTTTGATCGTCGTTGGATAAATATAATTGAAGGTCCGGCTACTTTTTCCTCCTGCCTGGCGCTGCGGTGAATCCTATAGGCAACTGGATATACACGATGAAACAATGGTGGTTATCGTCACAACAAAATTGACATTGACATTTACCGTTATCGACGTTGTCACGTTTAAACATCTTTCAGCAAAAAATGGCTGCTCAAAAGAAGGTTAAATGTGAGTTAAACTTGTTCTTCGTTAAATTCGTTAGTTTGATAAAATCGTAGAACTACTAATTCGGTAAAATGAGATGAGTGTGGTTATAAAAACCTTTTGCAGGAGAAACCAATAAAGCAGCATTTTGTAATTTGGTTGTCAGACAACCTAACTTACTTTAGGTAAATTCATTTGGCAACTTGGCCAATGACGTAACAAAGCGGGGCTTTTACATGCCATGTGTACTTCCACGTAGAACCAACCGGCTGTCCAAAATCTTTTGATTGGATTATTTGGCCTGATGTGAAAGTGCTACACTGAGAAAACGAACTTTTCTTTCACCTTCTGCCTTCGAACTTGTGATCACGTAGTGAGGAGATCTTCACCAACTCAAAATGAGGAACTTGTGGCTGATCCTACTTGTACTGCCCGTAGTGATTTCATTTTTTGAAAACGGTGAGTAATTTTGATAACTTTTCATTTAGATGAGAAATTTTTGTGAAAAAAATAAGGTCGAGCATACGCCACGTCCTGCAGTTTCAAGATGAGTTTTTCAATGTTGTTCATGATTTTATAGTTGCATACTGCTGCTGAATGGTTGTTTCCTTCAAATTAATAGCTGAATAATGAGTATTAATGTAAAATATAAGTTATTTCAAAGCAACTGGTGTAGCTTGTAACTACAGAACTGATTAAAGAATTTATGATGGGATCTGGTGTGCAGGATATGATAGATTCTGAACATATCCAAAGAGTGGATGTTCTCACTGCAATATATGAAAGATGTGGAGAATTTTGATAGTAGACATGAAATAATGATTGAGTATGATAATCAAAATAAAGATGATTGTTAGGCAGGTAGGTATATATATGCAAACGATTACTGTATATGAACTATAGAACTTACATATTATATACCTATGTTTCATAATTTTCTACCTGCATATATAATAAATGATAATGAGGATTACTGAGAACCATTTCAGATTGTCAGTGCTCGTTTCACAATAAATATACAGTTTCTATATTAGATTGTCCCTAAGCTGGAATGTTAAGCTATTATTATTGAAATCTATAGTTGGTACTTGCTCTCCTCACATATGTCTGTTTTATCATCCTTAACATACCAATTTCTCACACATATACTGTTAATCAGGCATGTAGCCAGGGGAGGACTCTTTGGCCTGGGCCCCCCTGAATCATCCAAAAAAATTCATTAGGTTTGGTTGATTAAATTGCCTACATCCATTAGAGGTGCACTTGGCCATGGGTCTGCTGTAAATGATTCTTATAAGATTGATTGACTGGTGGGTAGTGTTTAATTCTATCATACTCCAGTTCCAGAATATATAGTACACATATCTTTATGCAAAAATCTCTATCTGATTGTGTTTTAGGGGCTGTTACATATAAATGATCTGACACAATATACCTATCACTATAGGTGCTTTATAATTTTGAAAGTTGATTCAGTGACATCTAGTAAATCATGATTTTACTTACTCATAAAGCACTGATTCTGTTTGAATGAAAGTCTAGTTTTTGAAAATAATAATAATAATAATCTTTATTATTCCAACAGGCTTGCACCCAATCACAAGAACAATTTGAAAAAATAGTACAGTACAGACAATAACAATAGGTTAAAATATATGGATAAAAACAATTAATGGTGTAACATCACTTAGTTAGATTCAAAACAACTTAAAATAGTCTGCAGGTTATCAAAATTAATATCACAATTTTTGCACTATTTTACAAATGTGCTACACATCCTGTTTATAGGGGACATTTCAGATATTTTTGTTCTCTCATATGTTGTGTAAAACATTGAATTGGAGTGTGTTGATCTTTGCGGTACTGCATAATTAATTTTAGATAATAGCTCTGGACAATCCAATTTATTGTTGAGAAGTTTATGTGACATAGTAATCTCATTAATTTAACAACGGTAGGCTAATGAGTCAAAATTCAGTATCTGAAGTAATGCATTGTGTGGAAAAACCTCTCAGGATATGTACCATGTATTTTATAGTACATGTATTTGAGGCTCTTACACTGTATTGAATCAATAGAAGAAATCGCATTCTGATATAATGGAGTCCAAATATATGCTGCATACTCTAACTTGCTTCTAATGAATGATGTATATATAATGTTTAGACTCCTTATATCTGTGAAACTTGACCAGTTTCTAACACAATATCCCAATACTTTATTTGAAGAAGACACCATTTGTCTTATATGTTCTGAAAAGGTGAATTTATTATAAAATATCACTCCCAAATCTCTGAATGTCACTCCCAATGGCTGCATAGTAATAATCAAAAAACAAAAGTTGCTTCTTGTTTTCTTAGCTACTGACTATTTCATTTAGGATGTCTAATTAGGCCGGGGGGGCAGGGTAAGCCTTCACACTTTAGCTTGATGATACTAAAAATATATTAAAATATTTTATGGATCTTATAAAAACCACAATCCTGGAAAAAGATCTTGTACTAGAAAAATTATTTATTTTTGAGTTGTGTACAGCATACAAACAATAGTTGTTAGCATATTCTAAATTGATGATGTGTGAGTCAAAGCTCCTCCAGATGAAATCCAGTACTTTAATGTTTTTCAAAAACAATCAAGGAGGTAAAATGCTTAAATAATTCTTTTGTGGTTCACAAGCATTTTCCAAGATTAGAAAGTCATCATACAATTAAAAGAGGGTCGCTTGATCAATTCATCGGATTCTGACTTGCCTCCCTGGCATCACATGCCTTGTGTTGATACAGGAATAATTCAATACAACACAATACTGTAATGCTGAAGCTTAGATAGAAATATATATACAATGTATGGCTTTGTAACAAATGAATCTATCTATCTAGGTAACAGATTGATGACCTATGCAAAAGAAGATCCAATTGAGGATGAAGGAGAAGCTGAAGTAGAAGAAGTGGGTGCTGTAGAGGAAGAAGAAGAAGAAAGTAAAACAACAGCATCACCAGATGCAGATACAACACTGTTATTTGTGAAGCCTATCTTTTCTGGATCATCACAAATGGGTGAATATTGTTTTCAATCTCGTAATAATAACTATTAAATGACTTTTTGTTATATCTCAGCGATAACATATGATGTGGTTAAACATTTAGATATTACAGCTCATTTTTGAAATATCCAAAGACCTGGTAAACATGTCCAAACTCATTTTTTAATTTATAATTCATATACATACATGTACACTTATTTTTTGCCATCTCAAAATAATTTTTGTTTTGTGCATATTTTGAATAATTCTTTCCTAGATATATTAAAACACTTTTAAAGGTTAGAAAATATGATGCTAAACCCTTTCTCACTTCTATTCCAAAGTTCCTGCAGAGGCAGTCAAAACAGATTTTGTTCCAAAGAAATGTTAGAAATAGTTTTTCTAAGATTACTTATGGTTGAAGCCCATGAAAATACAAATTTATTTCTTTTTTTGTACATCCTATCCAATCGTATTTATTGTGAGTGATTGTACTGTTTTTATGTTTAGTATCTCGTTTCAATTTAGAGGTTATGATTAGCTCAAAACTCCAGCATGTTTTGGGTGATTCACTGTGACTGTTTTTCCTCAGCCGTTTCTGTTGTGAAAATGTAATTATTATCTTACAGAAATACCAGCAGGATTGCCAGTAGAATTTCTAGTTGGATTCCGCAACAAAGGTGAAGAAGACTTTATAGTAGAATCTTTGGAGGCATCTTTCCGATACCCCATGGACTTCAGCTTCTACATCCAGAACTTCTCTGCCATTGGCTACCACAAAACCGTCACTCCCAACCATGAAGCTACATTCCATTATAGTTTCATACCATCAGAAGCATTTGCTGGCAGACCATTTGGCCTCAATATCAATCTTATGTACAGGGATGCTTCAGGAAACCCCTTCCAGGAAGCTGTGTTCAATGAGACTGTGCAGATTATTGAGTTAGAAGAAGGTAATCAGAGCACAAATCATGGTATTGTTTTTGTCTTTCTCATTTAAGCACACAAACTTCTATAAAACAAATAGACGAGTAATTGTAGCATTGTTCAGTTATGGTTTTGTATAATAGTATGCAAATGCAATTATCTGCATTACAACATCCTATTTTTTTTTTTCAGGTTTAGACGGAGAAACATTTTTCCTCTATGTATTCCTAGCAGCTGGAGTTGTGCTACTGCTTGTTATTGGTCAGCAAACCCTGCTGTCTGTTGGAAAGAAACGCTCACCCAGCAGTAGAAAAGCAGCTCCCGTAGAAACTGGCACCAACAACCCAAACAATGTTGATTATGATTGGTTGCCAAGGCAAACTCTAGCTAGTTTGAGTAAGTAAAACCATTAACGTTGACTTCCTTTACAAGGTCTTTTTATGTTTTTATATATAGCTCTCAAAACATTTTTGTATACAGGGTATGCAAAGTCGCACACAATTGCTGGCTCAAAACAGAAAAATCCATGATTGGAATTTTTTGATTAAGTACTTAATCAGTAATTAATTAATAAAAGGAGCCAATCAGGCGCGTACTGCATAGAAAGTGAGTGTGGAAGCCGTAGGAGACGTGAGAGCGAGACTCGCAATCAATAGACAGACCGGACAAACGTCAGACTGACTGACGGGTGAGTGTTTTGCTCTAGTGAAATATCGTTAACATGGCTCATTATACGGCTGCTGATTACGTTGAGATGCTCATTATTCACGGAGAGTGTAACCGTAGCGCTGAGGTGGCTTCACGTCTTTATCGTGAGCGGTTCCCGAATCGCGATTATTATCTCAACCAAAATGTGATTAATTCACTGTGGTCGTGAGCTGGAATTTTGTTGACGAATAACGCTGAGCGGATTGGTCGACCTCGTCGAGTCCGTACCATTCGCAACAATGAGCGTGTACCAGGCACGTATCCAGGATTTAGTTTTGGGGGGGGTCCAGATTATGAGTAGTGTCACTTGCTTGACCTTTAGGGGGGTCCACTGTCGTCCGGGGGGGGGGGGGGGGAGGGGGGGTTGCAAAAATTTGTGGATACCATTTTTTAGATGGCATTATATAACGTTTCGGGAGGGGAGGTCCAGACCCCCCTCTAAATACGTGCCTGGCGTGTACGAGGAAGTTAGATGATGGGGATGATCTCTTATGAAGACATTTTTGTCGGTTCATTCTCGACTCCAACGACGCGGACCCAAATTTCTTACGGGGAAAATTGTGGACTGATGAATGACTCTTCACGCGAGAAGGGTGTGTGAATCAGCATAATACTCACTGGTATGCTGACGAAAATGCGCACAAGGCGGTGAACCGTAATTTCACTGGAGCAAAACTTTACACACTGACACCCGTATGCACCGTGGCTCAATTGCGCGATTAGTTACGTAAACCTGGATTAGATTACTTCTTTACTATGCACCGCGCACTGACAATTTTGACACCGTCATTGTCAAAACAATCTTGCGAACACAACCTTGCCATATCTCCAGTCTGGATTAGTTAATCTGTTGACGGTGCATGGCTAGATGCCAAAGATTAGCAAAACGTGATTAGGGAACTAGGATTTGAATCGCAAAACGGTGCATACGGGTGTCACTCGTCAGTCAGCCTGACGTTTGTCCGGTCTACTGATTGAGTTGTCTCTGCACGTCTCGCTATGCCTATCTCTATGATTGGATCATGTCTTACTTGATATAATTATGTATATTGATATCAAGAAATTTGTACTTTGAAAAGGCTGCCATTTCTACGATCAAAGATGCAATAACAAAATGATGCCCAGAAGTTACTTTGATTTTACAATTTATTCATTAGAATTGTGACTAACAATTGTTCATATTTGTATTATCTGTAACAATATTTTTTTATTTTGTAGACAAAGAAAAATCACAGAAGTCTCCAAAGGCAAATAAACAACAGAGCCCAAGACAACGTAAGGCAAAAAGATCTACAGGCTCTGAATAAGCATTATTTCCTACATCAATTGACTGACTAGCATGTACAAGTTTCATTTAATTTTTTATACATCATGCTCATATATCAATGCTCTGCATAAACCACTGTCAACATGTTTCCATACTAAAAAAGGATCGACGTTAATTGTAGCAACAACAAAAATGAAGAATTTGTTTAGGGTATAGTCTATTTAATGGCCAAAAAGACATTCAGCAAGTGAAAAAGTATAGGATGCAGCATTAGAAAATACATCAGGTGTCCTTTTTATGAAAATTGGAAAATGTTCAAGATATGTGACATATATGGCGAATTATGTATTTGCCCTGCAATTACTATCCTTATACATGACTAATTTTGGTATTTTCCTAACTGTACAATTTGTAAAATGCAATTAGTATTTTGTATTGTTAATAATTTTATCAGATACTTTATGTGGAATATTTGTATAAAAGCAAGGTTCAAGATGATTAATACAGCAACTATATGCCCTCTCTAAGAGAATGTGGCGGCTGATGTACTTCCCAGCTCCTCTCACTTGAAGACAAAGGAGTTGTTGGCATTTTCATCTTGTATGATATTCATATGTTCAATTGCACCCTGCATAAATCAAATACAATGGTCTGCCCGATTCACTGCATGTCCATTGTACTTTATAAAGTTTAAGGTGTTGTTATCATTAAATTATTGTTCGTTTTATTTCTAGTTCTTACGTTTCATGTGTTGTGATTCATTTTAAATTGGTAATAGTTACAATTTGTAGACAACGCATTGTAAATATTTCAATTGCGCCACTATGGTGGATGTGGATATTTGAAATAAAATTTCGTTATAACGTTTGTGTCTTATTTTGCCTACAAACATTGATTAACTTATAAATAAGTTAATCGATGCTACTACAAACTGCAAGAAAAATTGTAATTAGCGTTGATAAAAAAAACCTTGAATATACATAGACAGATATACTTACTAAATATTTTTTCATCTAACAAACCCGAGAAATAACACGTTCTTTCGTGGCAAAAATAGGGGCGTGCTGAGCTGTGGACGTGGCAAAAAGTGTGATATACCTTACACAGATAAATATTCTAATCAAATGATTCGGCACGTGATGCGTGTCACACATTACTTTAGGGAAAAAGGGTATGTTTGTGGATAAAAGGTGTGGCTTGGAATTGCTTGTTGTCATGTATACGTTTTCAACGTGATTTTTGTCATAAGATGTTACGCTGTCAGGTGTTTTGTTGACATATGAAAATAGACAAAAGGGAATTTGTATTGTTGTCATCACTGGAAGCACCACTGCTCTTGAATTTGTTTCTTTTCTAAATGATCCTCTTATCGATTAGATTTTTTTCAAGACATAATTTCGATTTGCTCTGCAGAAAGCTGGGATAATTATAAAGAACTCAGAAACTATACCTTAGCCGCCATTAGAAGAGAAAAAAAGCGTATTCAAATAGTGTCTACAAAAATAAAAGTAAATTTTTGAAAACCCAAAAATGTAATAGTAAACGGTAACTTCCAGAAACATTAAAAGATGCGAAAAAGTAAAGTATACTTTATCAGTGCATATAGTAAACCTACAGGAAATCAAAACATTATTAATGTTTATCGTAGCAATAAATTTGGAAACATAACCAAATCTTTAGCAGAGCCTGAACAAGTTGTTAAAGCTTTAATGTCCATAAAATCTTGTATTTTGTACACATGTGAAAAGCATTGTACAAACGTAATCATTTGTTAGACTAAAGCTGCTGTATGCGCACAAATACATAATTATTAAGTTCGTCAATTAAGAAATCACTGTGGAACGTCAGTTATCGCTATTGTTCAGTACTGCGATTATGTTTATCATCACTGTTTAGATTATATAACAAAGCAAAGAATCCAAAATATGTGTTGTAGGATCAGTGGCGTGCCGAAAGTGCCCGCGGTGCGGGGGCTTCGCTCGGCCTCGACTACCTCGAGCAAGCCTTTTACATAGTAATATCTATAATACTTATTTTATAGCGGCGGAACGTGTGTATATCTCATAATTTTCTATAATAAAACTAAATCTTTTGCCTTATCAGTACCTATTTATGGCAAAATTTGAGAACACGACTATGTGGTCGAATGAAGACTCCAAATGACTAGAACAAGTGGCAACGTTACACTAACGCGAGGAGTATCTGTGCCATTAAACGGCGTATAGTCATATTTTACTTAAGGTCTATGAATTCTTATTTTTCATAAAATCTAAAGAAAAAAATCAAAATATAAAATTGAGGTCACACCAAATTTTTTCTATCTATAAACAGATATGAAATATCACCATAGACAGTAGTTTCGTTTTCACCCAGTATACGCATTATATTTTTTTATGTAGAGGGGGACCCGTGAAAAAAGTTGCGGGGGGGCCCCGAAGACATTGGCAAGCCACTGTGTATAGGTTTGTTCTCAGGCTGAGAAAATATGATCGTATCTTCGAAAGTATTCAAAACTTGTGAAGCCTAAATACAAGTAAACTGGTTAAGTTACATTTTCTGACTACTATTCTCAGAAAATATTATCTTCCTCTACTCCTGCATATCTCATGAAAAGACTTGGAAGTTTGTTGAACCACCCGTCTGCAATGTCCCATAATGTTTCACCTATAATGCCGCAAAACAGTATAATGCGATAGATATTACCATTAATTAAAGTATTATCAATGATATTACCTTGAAGTCTTTACCAGTTGATAGATTCAAAAAGAAAATGAAAAACGTTTTATTGCTAGCATAATGCTCAATTTTGATTAATATTTATTTGGTGTTACTGTTGCTGCTGTTTATAATATATATACATCAACGAATTCGAACGTTGATATACATACATTCCCTGTTAGCTTAGGTTTAGGTGTTACTTCAGAGTGTATTCATATTTTTATATATGGGTTAAATGTAAGAATAGCCTTAGGCTAAATTTCGCTCAAATAAAGTCGATAAAATGAAATAAATTTGTATTTGGATCCACCACATAATGGTGTATTGATCCATCCTGACTGAGTTATGGGGTATATTTCTCTTTGGCTTAAATATTCCTTAATTTGGCTTGCTGAAACTTTCTCAAATATCTTAGAAACAACAGGTAATAGCTCTGTTTTTTAAAAATTTTGGATTTTTAACCACACACCCATCCTCCAATGGTCAGAAAGGTAATTTTAAGCAACCGTTAATATGGTGAACAACTTTACAAAATGTTCAATCCTATGACCTGATATTTGTTTTTTGGCATCCATTTAACAGAACCGTACAAATATTCATAGACACATATTATAAGTTTTTCTAACCACTGACTAAATGCTTTCCAAAAGACGCCTATACATAAACCAATACTTTCAGAATAGATACCCTTTCTGCTTGGAAGTTAAAACACATAAGTGATCAAAGTTGAATAAAACAACCTTAAAGGTAACAATTTTTGTATATTTATTTATTTAATTGCATAAAATAATTATAATTTTCAAAAAAATACCCAAGTACTATATATTATGATCCATATATACAAATTGATAAAATAGGGTAGCTATTAACAGTGCTGTGGTTGATTTCCAAAAAAAAATTCTAAAAATGACACTAGTATAGTATAAATATACCTAAAAATCACAATGCCTCCAAAACAAGGGTAAACCTATTTGAAGAAATTAAAGTTATAGTACTTAGTTCAAGAATCTAATACTCATTTTCTGTTCAACGTCAGTCCTCTGCAGTGCCTTACAGAATTCTTCAAAAGATATCATCTGGTCGCCATCTTCGTCTGCTTCCAGAATAGTGCGTTCTGCAATGCTAATCAGCTGTTCCTCACTGATATTGGTGCCAACCATCATATGCAGAATGGCTAGCAATTCGTCTTTGGAAATCATGTCATCATTATCAAGATCATACATTTTGAAGGCAACTGAAATGAAAAGGGCATTCTGCCTAAAAACAATTACCCAGCTTTGGCTAATATTTACATGGCAAAAGCAATTCAGTTAGATATGATAATGTTATCTTAGAACAATTTATGGATAAAGAGGTGTGGTGCTCATGCAAATGGTTGAAATACTTCTAGGACTTGAAAGTCTGGTGTGTTTCTTTTTTATATAAATGTAATTAAAAAAAATCAATGCTCTTTTTTAATGTACTTCAATTACTTTTAAAGGACTGGAAGCAATCTTGGGACTTGAAACTAATCATTCTCAGATAGCTTGAAACACTTTTATGGGATATACTAAAAAACTAATTCAAATTTCTTGAAATTACAGCATATAAGCATATTTAAAACGTATCCTATAAATGCCTCATAGTTCCATATTACTTCATTTGCAATCTAATAAAACCACATATGCTTGAAATAGATTCTACTTGACTCAGTTACATTGATCATAATCAGTGTTTATGATCTATCTAGAATCTAGAGAGATTAGTGCAAAATTTTACACAAATGTTGTGAATTTTGCCTGAATCTTCATGATAGAAAGTACCAAAAAACCAAAAAATTTAATAGTGAAATTTTATTTATTTAAAAAGATGCATGCAGCTCACCACTTACTGTGTTTGAACTCTCTTACAAAACCTATCTGTCAAATCAAAGGAACATAGAATTTTATTAATTCAATTCAATGTCTTAATACAAGTTGAATGCCTGAAAAAGTAAGCTTTATTAACGATCCATTAAATTAATCACATTAATTAAAATCGCAGTTCAAGTGGCATTTTTGGATATAGTATGGACCAACGTAATACACTTAGCACTGATGAAATTATGGGCAAAAAATAATGTGCAAATATCAACTGCTCGTAATATAATTTGTACAGTCAAAGTTTGTTTTCCTTAAAATAAACATTATGTTCTATTTGTTACAATATCTATGCATATGAATTATCAGGACTGGAAATTTGAAATTACATGAAATTACTATCTGACAGAACTTTTCCTTTGATGTGATGTACAAGTTTTAACATATATGTATTTTTAAAATTCAAAAATTTAGTAAAATATAAGAGGGTGATTTTTATTGCACATGTTACAGTCACTGTGAACTTTACCAATAAGAAATGATAATAATGAGCAACCAGCATTTTCTCTATCACATTTTATACCTTTTAAGAATATTTTTAATAAAGTTTTCTGGGTATCAAAATTTTTTTAAAGCATGTACATTTCTATACCTTAAATATCATAAAATGCCTTAAAGTTTGTAAGCAATTGAATCAATTTTCTGTTTATTTTTGCATATTAAATATTTTTTTTATGAAAAATAATCTTCTAGGGAATTAGTATTGGTCTTTGCTTTTTATTTATTTTAACACTTGGGCTTCATAATTAAAGTTACACATGCATCTTATGGCTTTATTATATTGTTGAAGTCAGTTGTATATAATAGGTATATACTAAAGACAAAAACCTAATTATTGTGTTAAACTATGTGCAAAACCACTGTTTTGTGGAATACATAAACTGCATACATAAAATGTGCTCTAAGTACTTTTTAAATTACTTTCAGAACTTTAGCCTTAGAAGGGGGTAATCTCCAGGGTAGTTTATTTAGAGATACCTACTTGTAGCTCAGGTCTGTGTAAAAAAATTTGAATTTGGTTATTCAAGCTTTTGTTATGTGATACACACAGCTCATCTTGATATTTTTTCAGTTAAGTCATTTTGCTATTGCCCTAACTATATGATAAGATTTATGGACAGTTTTATATTAAAAGAAATATAATTATTATTCTTCAAAAAATGCTGTTGACACAAAAGTAGGGTGACCATAGGCCATTTCCTGACTCAGTAGAATTAACATGGGGATGTTGATGTTTTTCAGTCGTTAATTCATTTTACTACTGCATTAACTATGTGATAAGATTATGAATAGTTTTATGTTAAAAAAATCTATTATTCTATATTTATCATTCATAAGATTTCTACTTGAATAAATACAAAAAATAAAAAAAAGTAGGGTGACTGTTGAGGTCTGCCGAGAGAATTAAAAAAGTGTAGGCTGAAGAGAGACACTGATGTTGTTAGGTGGTATTGTAGTGACTATTTTTGCCTGTCCATTAATCATTTGAGTTTATTTTACTATGTATTGTGCCAACTATTTTCTATTAGGGCTCAAATTCCTGATGTTGTGATGATTTTTATTGTAATTCTGCCTGGACATGAAATTAAGTTCTAAATTTCCTGACATGTCTGGGATGTTCCAGATGAAAGGTCACCCTAAACGAACCACACACTTGGTAATTACTTGGGAGAATAAGAGGCCTACTGGGAATGTGGATAAAAAAAGGTATTAAAAAAAACTTACATTTTAGTTTCTCCTCCCTGGAATTCAGCTTATTTTCTTTATTCCTCTTAATAGGTCTGAAATGTGCCAGTACATGCATGAACTGTCTAAAATTCACCCTATCAGCAAATTCATCTCCTTGAAAGAATGAATTCACTATTCGTTCACCCAAAGGATTAATAGCAAGCTCAGGTATTCTAAGAAAGTCATCTCTGCTCAATGTACCACAGTCTCCTCGATCTAGTGAGGTGAAGCGACTGTACAGACGTTCTATCTGATTTGGAATAACTAGAAATTACAATAAAAGTTCAGATACACATACATTTTAGACAAGTATAAAAAACACCAAATACAAGAACATACTTCAACAGGTAGGTCAGACAGGTATAATAATTGATCAAATACTACTTGAAAATGTCTTTAATCATAAGCATTGAACCGCAATACTCACATCCAGTTTCCTGTTGAATTTGTGCGATTTCTTCTTCCCGTAGAAGAAGGGATGATCTGTTGCCCATTTTCCAATTGCTGTTGTCACAAAGCAAGCTCTAACCGTCTCTAACTCTAGGTAAGTAGGTAGTACTCTAGTCTAGTTCTATTTCAAGGACAGTTCTCGTGAAAGGGATTGGTATATGTATGTATGCACTTTGCACCTTTCCTTGTATATGCAAAACAGTTATTGGACTTTTATGTTACATTACCCAATCTTATAAAAATGATAAGTAATAAAGTTGAAAGTAATAATGTAAAACACCTAAAACACTTATATGTGAACGTAAGTCGTAAACGTCGTAAACAGCTGCTTGTCAGCTGTTTTCTCTGCTTTGTTTAGTAGTGTTCTTGTGTTCTTGTTCTAAAATAAACTTTACTAAATGTCAATTGAAAAGAGATACTAGGTACAGATTAAATGTGCTAGATATTATTGAGTATCGACGAGCAGGCGAGCCTCTTTGCAGAGTGAAGGGTTGGACCACAAAACAGGTACGGTTAGGTTGGACCATGGCCGTTGGACCCACAGAGTTATTGGACCACAAAATTCAACACCCATCATATGTTACTAATAAAAATTAGTAGTGTCAGTAATGTGAATAATCATTACTTTTTAATTCGATATTTTCTCAGACCCGAAGTAATCGATTACATATTTCGGTAGTATGATACGATATTTTTGATAAGAGAAATCAGTAATCACTGTTACCCCAAAGTAACCGTTCAAGTGCATGCAGTTATTTCGGTTACGATACAACGAGAGGTAATGTGGACGATCGCGTTTTCTCCAGACTGGAACATTTGATTTGCAGAATAACGATTTGCAATCGTAGTAGGAAGTTGGACCCTGTTTCCACCGTTATCAGAACGTACTGTTTTAAAACGTTGTCACCGTCCTCGGCTCACCAACCTGCCTTTTTTACTTTAGGCACATATTATAAACAATCCCGTGCCTATTTGATTTGATATGCGGTGCTTTAGGGCTTCATACTGGAGGTTGGCGAAGTGTGCTCCTTGAATATTTTGGAGAGTTACTAACACGATTTTTTTATCAATAAAACAGAAAAAATAGATCTCAGTTATGCCTACATATCCTATGATAAAGATTTAATCGTGACAGACATGAACATGAGCTATCGCCGCGAACAGACAGATGCAAAGAAGGACCAAGAAATAGCTATAGGATGACGATCATCTTATAGCGGCTCTTATAGTTGCCATATGTAGAAATGCTACGGTAACGCTAATTTCCTGAGATATTGTGACACTGCTTCAAATGTATAATGTATGTATATTGTGGATCAGTTCATTTCTGTATAATGCCAGCTGCTACCAGCAACGCGAAGTTTTGCCCTCGCGTTTCATTCTTCAATGTTAGTAGAGTGGTAGTATATTGGAAAAGTACCGTTTTCTAGTTGTTGTATCCGGCTAGTTGTCATGCAGTTACTCTTTTTAATTTACTGTATTTAAAAGGGAAGATATCTATCGCCAGTTTTTTCATTTCATACTCCGGATGTATAGGACCAGTTAGGTAAATGCTTTGAAAAATTCAAGTGTCATTATTATTTTGACTATGAACTAGGACCATATTGACGTCTTTTGGGTGGCTACGACCTTTAAAGCTACGCGTGCTTATTGGTTTTAAATATAGTTAGCACATTGTATCTTTACTATTACCAACCAGCAAATAAATAGATACAAAAATATATATTATGCAGATTAGAGGGCCTGTTTTCATTACGTACAGGACATTTTCGTCTAGTTTTTTCAAATTCGAACAGCCTTAAAAAAGCTATTAAATATATATACCTAAAGTAAAATCAGAAAATGTCCAAGTCGTAGACAAAACTCGTTGAAATGACAAGCAAATGGAATGGATGGATTTTGTTTTGAACGGCTGGGAAAATTTTACTTTGATTTTAAAGAAATAAGCAAATAAGGTTATCCAAAAATTTTTCGCACCCACTATGAAGTAAGAGGATACAACTTGCTTTTTGGGAGGAACCGTATACAATGATTTTTCATATATGCAACTTCTCAGCCACGAAGGAGATGTAAATACTAACGACTGCTGCTGTGTTAAAACTGAAGACCAAAGTTCAAATAAAACGCTACAAAAAAACGCCCAGTCACGTGATTCGGCGGGCTTCTATGCTTCTCTCTTCCGAAGGAATATATTAATATACGATACGGTTGCTTCCAAATAAAATAATTAGCTTCGGCAATTTTAATAGTCAAATAAATGTAACTTTGCAGCTGCAGTGGTTTAACGTAGCAAGCTAAAGTAACACGTTTATTTGACACTTCTTTTAACAAACGTCATATAAAAAATAGACATCTTTTTTGTTTGATTTGACTACTGCAGGCATAAATGTAATCAATCGTTCTGTTATTGAATATTGAACTGATACTCATTGTAGAACCGAAACCATTCATTTCACTTTAGTATTATTATACATTTTTGGAATCCAGTATCAGATTAGATGTGCATCCAACTTTGAAGAAATATACAGGATGATTCATAAAAAAAACTGTGGGCAACTGTGAAGTCGAGGGGGAATTGTTCGAGTAGGTAAAGGTATGAAACCAAACGTCCCCCTTCAAATATTTTTTTGACCTATTGTTACATTTTTGCACGAACGTCTTTTGTTTAACATTATTCAAGGTGGATAGGTCTATTGAAATACATTGTATGACTAAACATCACTAAACTACTAGGCTAGGCACTGACATCCTTACTAGGAAATGTTTAGGTGTAGGCACAAAATAGGTACGGTTATTGGCACAAAATAGGTACGGTTAGCTATCGGCTCATCACTAAAGGTCAGCGGCTGGCGTGATGGCACTGATGGCGCTGTTGACAGGTCGTTGTGTATTTCTGTCAAAAGTCAAAGCTCGTGTTTTGGAAGCGATCAACGGATCATTGTCGTGTCAATTTTAAAAGATAATAAAACAGGAAATTGGTGGAAGATCTGAGTACTGCAAGTTATTTGCATAATCTTCAAACAACGAAGTATATACCTATAATTTGTTCATAAACAGCTGTCAATTTATCAACGCCTGTATTTATAAAAACGTGAAACACTTCTGAAGGGTGTGTATGCATGTAGGTTTTAACAATGTTAGAACTATTTACGTTGCTGATATAATGGATTCAAACAAATTTACAACTAAAAGCCTGCCAGGTAAATACATTTATATCGTATCTTAATCAGTCATTGAACTAGGTGGTTTCTAGCCAACAATGGTGATAATAATGATGAACCCTATCCAAGCCTATCAGACTACCATGACTATGAACCAAATCTGGAATTTGACGACTCTGAACTTCATCAAACACCTGACGTTATCGCTCAAACAGGTATGAACAATAGTTTAATATTCTTTTGATAAAATTAACTCATTGGTTGTGGCATTAATATTATAACTCTCACACTAAACAAATATATGAAGAAATAGGATAATCTTGATAATACCCTACAACAACCAACAACATCATTAACCTGAGTAAGAGTTACCATAAATGATATAATGAGCAAATATAAATATACCCTTACTTAAATTGAGCTTAACAACTTGATCTCAGCACCTAGTATTTTGTTATTTGATCCAAAGGGATATGTTATCCTTTGGTGCTATAGAGGTGTGTTCGATAGCCCTGAAGAAGGCCTAAAATAAACGTGAGATATGTCGACTTTTTGAGTAAAAAACATCTGCATTTTTTAATGTAATACTTAAAAATACCAAAGGGTCTTTTAATCAACATAATGATAGATGATGATAGATTTGAAGTGACTGGTATCAGTTAACCCCTCACATATATGCCTTAATCTATTGTGGCCAACATGTAGTATAGTTGCTCTTATATTTCTTGATAGCTGACTTGATTACAATGGAGGCAAATGGTGGGGTGAGTTCACCAATATGTGAGTTTACAGAAGATAATTTTGAGGAAGAGTTGGCAGAGGCATGTGAGGAGAGCTTTGATAGTCTTATGTTTTGTTCTACATCATATCCTGAAGTTGGAGATACGCCACCAGAGAGATTTCATGAAATATCCAGGTAAATTTATACTGAGCAAAATACTGTTCTGACCATAAACTTGTATGAGACCTATATAAATGTTACTACTGTTACTACTGAATGTTGTTATTACTACTGTTACTACTACACTCATTTTCCTTCAAAATATTGTTTATATTTTGTGTAGAGTTGTTTTTGGAAAGATATACCCAACGTAAATATTCAACAATGATCTAGGCTTGTTGTTATAACTAGAGTTGCAACTGAAATCTGACTACTGTTGCATATCTGACCTACCAGAGTATATTTTATCTGTTTGTCAAAAATATCAGCAAAATACCAATAGCAAAAAAATAAAAAGAAGTATAAATTTGTATTTTTAGTTATAACTGTGATCTTACAACTTGTTATTTTATCAAATTGACCATGTGTCTGCTAAATTGAAAATCAAAACTCAATATAAAGAATACCTCCTTCTGTTTTTATTGATAAAAAAACTCAAAAATTATTACTGAGTTTACTCTTACAATCCCATGAAAAAAAACTAAAGAATCGTTTTCAGTTTTTAGTTTTTACCCAACACAAAACAAATTCAAGATCTATTGTTCATTGCTGATATTCTGATAAACTTTACAGGCCCCTAGATTATTTGAATTTGCAGACATTATATTAGATGTGTAGGCTAAGCTCATACTTTAACAGTAAAACTTTAGCCAAAACACAGCAAACATTACAAATTATACCAATTATTTCACGAAGAAATAATTTGTCTGTCCAATTTGTTATCCATTACAACCATAGCTAAAACCCTGCAAAGTTTTTTAGATACCTTACAAAAATGAGTATATTTTTGGTATATCATAAAGCTATTGTGAATGCATGTTTCAGTATATTTCTCAGGCACTCAAAAAATCAAGAAGATAGTAAATAGATATTATACCCTTTTTCATAGTAAAACATAATGTTACACCTTTAATGAACTGCATTATCTTTACCATTTAAAAGTATTTCAGTCAAACATTTGGAAGAAGTTTTGGCAATATGTGAGATTTTTTAAAGAATTATCAAAATTTGAGTTCTATGATGAAGAAAAATTATCAAGGAAAATGTTGGTACACATACTATATAATATGCTGATGATGCCACATTACTAATGTCAAATAAAGATTGTCTTTTTCTAAACAATACTTCTATCCATAATTTAAGAAATTTGCATAGCTGGTTTAATGAACATTCATTCTATCTGAATATATCAAAAACAAATCACGTTACTTTCTATATTCCACAAAATATCCGCCAGCCAAATTACGAGGTGCATACAGCTGGTTCTCAAATAGAGCAATCAGATTGTATCAAATTTTTGGATGTAATGCTCGATGAGAAATTGACATTCAAGGAACATTGCAGTTTATAGTCAGCACTTTGAATAAACATCGCTACCAAATCCGGATGTTGAGAACTGCGCATGGTATTTCGGATCTGATAATGTATTATTATAGAAATGTGCATTCGCGACAAGTTTATGGTGTGTCAGTGTGGGGTAGTTCAGTTGTGGTTACGCGTGTATTTGCGGTTCAGAAATGCATAGTTCAATGCATCGTGAACACTTCCGCCACACAATCTTGCAGAGGAATTTTCAGATCTTTCTCAGCCATCTGTTTTTATCTATGAGCTGTTGGTGAACATTCATCAAAGCAGATGTGATATTCCGATGTGCACTCACATGATACAGGATCTAAAAGTAATTATGTAGTATACCATATAGGCCTTTGAGCATCTCAGTGAGAGAATGTCAGACCCTGGGTCCGAGGTTGTACAATATTTTACCCGCTGAATGCAAAGAAATTGCATCACATCTATCTTTTAAAAAGTATGTGAAGAATCATTTATTAAATCTATGTGCTTATTCTGTAGATAAATACATAGCCTCTAAGTCAAAGTAGAAATATTTCTATGTAATTTTTTATCATGTTTTTGTTTTCAATGACTTGTCCAATAGCAAATTATGTAGCTCAAATGGATCAATAAATACTACTACTACTAAAAATGCTTAATAGGTATGGAATAGTAGATGTCAAAGGGGATGATGCAGTTGGAAGAAAAATAATTGTTGTGTATGCCTGTAAACTACCACCCATCAAGGAAATAGACCATGGACTTCTGCTTAGGTATGTTTTTATAGCCTTTATTTTTTTATAATTTGTGTCCAACTTTTTTTTTTTTCATTTGTATTTATGGATATTCACTCTTATAGTTTACTTAAAGCAGTTTTTTCAATTCATTTGTTACACTTGTTCACTTGTTAATCCCCTTTAACTTTAAAACAGAGCAAGATATTCACCCTAGGGTTCTTACCAAAAGAAATAGTGCCACATTTGTTATTTTCTGACATATCATCTATCATCCAACCTACCACTCAGATGGTGTTGTGGACAAGAAATTTTTTATAGAAGTGAGGAGTCTGTTGGTACCTTGTAAACAAGCAATACCTTTCATACAAGATTAAAATAGACCATTCATTCCATGGAATGTTCTTTTGTCAACTTTTCCCCTGACAAGTGCACCGAGTGACGCAAGTCATTTTTATGTTGGAAATCATTAAACATTTCGTTTGATAGCAGCTATAGGGAATACCTTGTCCTGCTGAAAAGTATCTATGTCCGGACTGTATATACTTTTTAACTGTTGTGGGCTTACTTTAAAGTTTTTCATCATTCATATTTTCCCATTTCATATTGCTTGTAATTTTCTCTATTTGTGTCAGTTCAGTTTATCTTGTTCAGTTGAATGATTAATTTTCTTTTCATTGATTCCGGTAACATTGCGTGTTAGTGTCGCGCTGTATAATTTTAACTCACATTTGTATAAGTCTTCACACAAGAAGTTGTAATAAAAGGCGAGCCAAAAAATCTAGTCTATTAACCAGTCATTTGAGATAACCAAAAATCAAGCAGTTCAGATGAATCGAAATTAATACAGATTTATTATTTTTACAAAATATGCACTGTAATGATCCATTACTGAGAAAAAAATGAATGAGGCAGAAAGAAACAGTTGGTTTATAAAAAGTGGCTCTCTTTTGAGACATTTGGATTATTATAATCGTATGTATATTTCTTATACATAACAGTAAAAGTTAATTTATCTAGAGCCATTTTTAAATACGCGGTCTAATACTCCAATATTTGCAATTTTCATATGATTATTTTACTAGACTTTAGAATATTGTTATGGTACTGAACTCGAATATTTTTTATTACCTATAATCTCCCTTGTATACATGAAATGTTTCACTATGCACAATTTCGAAATACAATCATTGCTTGGCGATATACAACTTTTGCATAAATTTAATATTGATAAAAAGATCATAGGTCATCAAACGTTTACAAACTGGCATGGCTCAATTATTCAAATCATAATCTTTGTATTAATTGAATTAAGTCGATTTCGTTCTGGAGAATACGAAAATATGGCTCTATACAAGATTTTATAGAATCATTGTTGATGTTTTTTGGTATCTCACCTTTTTGCATATTTTTTGACAGTGCCTGCTTTGCACTATCTAATTGCTTTTGCAGGTAAATAATTTGTTCTTTTAGAAATTTATTTGACTCTCTTAATTTGGAGTTAAGCAATTTGTTTTCCCACAGTACAGATTTTTCAATCAGATCGTTTGCGACTTTGCTATCTGCAACTGAATCGTCAAGTAGCAGGTCAACGGCCTCGCGTTCGGATAGATTCACCGATTTGAATTCTGGCTTTTCACAACACCTTTTGGATTTTTTTGTCGCACAACCATTGTGGAACACTGCACGACAATTTGCACATTTTACTTTTTTATTAAGGGCTGTAGATTTGCAAAATCCGCACACATCCCGTTCTCTTGATTCAACGTCGTCCGCCATATTTTACCTTAAATAATAACTCTACATTAATAAGGTGCATGACAAAAAATACTCATTTACGTTGATATTATTTGCGTGTTAATCAAGTAAAGAAATCGGCTTCATGAAATTCAGAACAAAAATAACTGGAAATGTGACCTCCAAGATACATGTATCGGAAACAGTTAAAATCTGAGGATTTGCTGTTTATGCACACACTTTTGTCTGCTAAGAAATCTAAATAATTAATATTCGAGGGCTAAATAGTTTGGATTGTCATTTCAATATCGGCAATAGAGGAAAAATACCAATTACTTCAGAACTCCCCAGAGATTCATATATCTCTGTTCTAGAGAAATGTTACCTACAATATATGGCTATGTTTCATATAATGGGACAAATCGAACTCAAAAGAAGGAAAAAAATAAAAGTTATCCGATTTAAATTTTTAGAATATTTCCGGAAAGCTAAATGTTCATATTGCCTTACATTTAACTAGCAATGCAAAATTATTAGAATATTTGCGTGTATTAACTTTTTTCACGATAGATAACAAAAAACTGTCATTTCGGTAACGTCGAATAACTGACAAAAAATCTTGAATACGAATACGTTTAACAGGTTAATACTTATAAAACGTATTTTAGAACCAGAGCTAAATTTTTTTTTGTCAAAACAATGTAATTTTTCAGTTACTAATGAGATATTTAAAATGATTTTAGATAACTTTGGCCGCAGCTCTTATTTTAAAACTTTAATTTTTCGCTAATAGTTGAATAAATGCTCAGCTCAATACCTTATGAAAATATTTTATTAGAGGAAAGTAATGTTTTAGCTAAAATGATAGATGATATTAAAGTAAAATAAAAAATTAAATACTGAAGAAAATTCCAGTCTTTTAGAATGTTACCGAAATGATAAAATGTTACCGAAATGATTTTTGAAACTCAAAATTGGGGTTTCGTAGCAAATAGAACCATGTTACCAAAAATATATTTTATTTCATTAATTTCAATTTAAAAATATATGAAATAACGGTGCATACGTCAGAAAGAAAAATAATCGTATGTTTCCTATAACAACTTGCTCTATCTTTTCTAACTTTTTTTCGTCCTGTACTTTTCTGATCAGATTTTTTTTCTTCGATTGTTGCAACATCTCTGGTTTCATTCACATTTTTAGGTAAGTTGTCATTTACGACAGCATCGTCTTGAATCAGCTGTTCTTCGGTCATTTTTGATCTGTATTTTGCAACCCTCTTTCTTAAGTCTTCCCTTCTTTGGTTAGTAGTTTGTTCAGAATTTGTTTTTTTCTTGCTAACAGATTTCTGTTGGACTTTGCAACGTCTCGGTTCTTTTTTATTCAATTTGATCTTGAAACTATTATCCACTTTATTATTATTTTGGAACGTAGCTTTATCAATTCCATTCTTAGTTGTCTTTGCTTTTGGTTTGATTTAGTCTCATTACTCTCTGGTTTTCTTATGATTATTTTGGTACAACATATCTCTTTTTGCTCTTCACATGAAGGAGCATTATTATTAGTTGCTGTTTTTTTTTTCGATAATCGCCTTTCAAAACTTGTTCAAAATCTTCCTTAGTTTTATTCTTGTGCTTTTGTTCTGCCTTTCTTTTTTCTTTTAGGGTTCGTTTTTTAACTAATTTGTTCTAGTATGCCTGTTCCCTGTACCTCTTCAGCTTCTTTTTTAGTTCATTAAGCTTCTCGGCATCATCCATTCTGTCCTGTATTATTAAAGAAGTAATTTCTCATTAGTCATTTCAGTAACCAACGAATCATTTCGGTAACAATATAGTGCTACTGTATTTGTTACCGAAATGACGTTGCCGAAATGACGAAATTAAACTAAATTACACACAGCGCCGTCTCTATCGAAAACTAGAAACACAAAATTTGAGGTTAGAATAACTACCTATATACCTAAGAAAATAATTAAAAATATACTCATTAAAACCGTATTATAATTTATTTATTGGTGTTACCGAACTGACTACTAATAAGTGTACGCATCCAAAATTCGAAACAAAAGTAGTAACTGGCAAAAAACTGTATGTTTCAAGGTAAAACTTACCGCGCATCTAACGATAAACACTACCGCTGAACTGTTTGTGATAATGTGCACTCGGTTTTAGCTCAATTATAAGTAGATGGCGCTCTATACACTTAACGATACCGAAATGACGGATATCTTACCGGACACGTTTAATTCGAAAATAGATGAAACAATTAGGAACAAATATCCACAGAAACGTTTAAAATAAAAATTATATGAGTGATACTCAACGCTTTGAGGGTTTGGTAAATAAACTTCGCAAATATTTCGTGATATTGAGCAATGAATTCGAAATTTCATAAAACGGACAGTTACCGAAATGACGTTTTTTCACTTTACAACTAATTAACTCATTATTCTACTCTATGTAAGGGTTATTGAAAAAAATGCGCGAAGAAGAATGTTTACCAATTGTTAAGAACAATCAAACAAAAAGGAATTCTAATTAGTTTTTGTAGCGCACCCTCGGACATGCAATTGTCCCATTATGTGAAACAGAGCCATATACGTTACCCTTTTATGAAGATATGTTTTATTGGTTCAGTGTACAAGTAGCTGCATACTAAACTTTGCTATTGGAGCTAAAACTTGACTCTAATTATTATTGTAAATTATCTTTCCTTAGCTATCTGAAATATACACTGGAAAGCTATGTGAAGCAAGACTACAGCCTGGTCTACTTCCACTTTGGCTTGAGCAGCAAAAATAAGCCCTCGTTGGGGTGGTTAGTACAAGCATACAAAGCTTTTGACAGGAACTACAAGAAAAATCTGAAAGCTTTATATTTGGTTCATCCGACGTCTTTTCTGAAGATCGTGTCACAGATCTTCAGGCCGTTAATCAGTGCCAAGTTTGGAAAAAAGTTGAACTACATCAATAGGCTGAAGGAGTTGAACGAACTTGTGCCGATCGAAAAGCTGGACATACCTGAAGAGGTCATTGAGTAAGTATCTAAGGGGCGCGTCATAAATAGCAATCCTTGAGATGAAAACTCATCTTTATTTTGACCTATATACAGGGTGTCCCAAAAAATAGTGTCAAGCGGAAGTCCAGAGATAGAGCACACCTAGAAGTATCTGAATCACCCCCATATATGTTATGCAATTTTTTATAGTTTCCGAGTTATGAATTTTTTTCTGAATTTCAGAGAATTCTCTACCTCGGCAACTTGAAACTGTTCCAAAAGAAAAATTAAAAGACTTTTCTAAATTATCTTTTTTGGTAATTAATCAAGAGTTTACTGTTCATACGTTAAATAATCGGCTTCGTAACTTTGATGAAAGTCATAAAAATTTTAGTGTAAAGTGAAAAATTTATGATTTGATAATTATAACTTAAATCTTCGACTTGCAGTTAAAAATCCAAATAGGTGATTTCATGATTTCTAAGCAGGTCTAAAAACTTCTTCAGACACTCAGCTATCATAATCATCAAAAAAAAGGAGTACTTAGTGGGGCTACTTTTGCTCCAATTGGCCTTCAAAGACGAGGCGAAGATTTCTTGAAATTAGCGATGTGTTTTTCAATTCATCAATAACTTATGTTAACGTAATATCAGATTGATTGTCAGTACCACAATAGTAAACGTCAAAAACGTTGCATAAATTAAACATTTATTAAAAAAGATCCTATATATTGCTAAAAAACCACAAGGAGCGCATTCTTACCTGAGCGCCAACAAAAAGGGTTAACGCTAACGCAGTAAACGATGGCGATGTTAGAAAGAGATAGCTATGATATTGTTTGTGATGTCTTTTCAAAATGTGTCATTGCAAAGGTTGTTTTCGTTGTCTTTATTCAGTCGTCTGTCCGTCTTTGCGGCTTTAAAACGAGACGCTTTTGTTTGGATTGGTGTTGTTTCTGTTGTCTGACTACTTGGCTATTCCTACGGACATTGAGTGTACGACAACTGAATTTAAGGATGCTGTTTTCTGCAAGAGACTATGCAACAAATGGATAGGTCGTGGTGGACCCACTGAATGGTCGCCACGGTCACCTGACTTAAATCCGATAGAGTTTTTTGTTTGGGACTACAACAAAAAACTAGTTTATGTTAAAGAGTGTCGAAACATCAGCGAATTACGCAACAAATTAACACAGGCTGAAGAAACAATAAAAAACAATCGAAGAGGTTTTGTTAATTTAAAAAACAATTTTTTCAGAAGATGTAGATTATGCATTGAACAAGAAGGTAGACATTTTGAAAATTTCTTGTGAAATTTAATAAACTTAGTGAAGAAATTTGATAATTTCGTTTCATTTTACAATTTCCCACTTACAAAAAAGAAGTCGTACATGTAACAAAAAAATCTTAGTAAAGTGACACAGGTCACCTATCGATATTCTGGTCGCACTGAACGTTTTTTATTGCGGCACTGACAATCATTCGGCTATTAGCGCCCTAAACTTAGTTGTTGTTTCTTTTAAAATCCCATCGCTAATTTCAAAAAATCTCCACCTCTTGTCGTTGAAGGTCGATTGGAGACAAAGTAGCCCCATTAAGTACTCCTTTTTTTTAATGATTATGATAGCTGAGAGTCTGAAGAAGTTTTTAGACCTGCATAGAAATCATGAAATCACCTCTTTAGATTTTTAATTGCGAGTCGAAAATCTAAGTCATAATTCACAGAACGGGAATTTTTCACTTTACACTATAATTTTCATTACTTTCATCAGATTTACTAAGCCAATTCCTTTATGTATGAACAGTAAACTCTTATGGATTAATTAGCAAAAAAGAGAATTTGGAAAACTCTTTTAATTTTTGTTTTGGAACAGTTTCAAGTTGCCGAGGTAGAGAATTCTCTGAAATTCAGAAAAAAATTCATAACTCGGAAACTACAAAAAATTGCATAACATACATGGGGGTGATTCAGATACTTCTAGGTGTGCTCTATCTCTGGACTTCCGCTTGACACTATTTTTTGGGACACCCTGTATTAATCGATATTTTCTTGCATTCGATTTATCTAATTTGCAGCCAAGGTCCAGCAAATTTTGTTGTGTCTAAAAAAGATGTATCATTTGGTTAGTAACACTGAGTTTGTTAAAAAGATTCGATTGTTTTGGTATATTACGCGTGGACAATTGCACTTACCTTTTCTGTTTCGGTTTTTAATTTTTTATAATTAATTTTTTACTCATGACCTGAACTGGTAGACTGGTAGTGAAAATTTGTTTTTAATTTTATGTCAAAATTGATTAAAAAAAATGTCAATCACTGTCGCTGCTGTGCTACTGTACCTAGTTGGTAGGTCAGTTAAGGGTATAAAATTGTAAGAGGAGAAACTAATAAATTGCCTGCAAGCTTGTTATTTTGTTTTGAATTAATATTAAAATCACCTGAGATAGAAACATGAACACATGTTTCAACTAAAATCCTTAACGACGTTTTCTAGATTCTAGATTTCAGAAATGTAAAGTAATAAAGCATTTTCAGATTTCATTTTTAATTTTCTGAAACTTGTAACTGTTTTCTCGGAAATGAGAATTGGTATATATCAAGACTAGGGCTCCCAGCCTTACCTCGTACCTGATGCAAATGGTATAATTTGTTCAGTAAAAGTGTATGCTTTTTTCGAATCTGCAATCAAATATACCAGGTTTCCTTAATTTCCATTTTTGATTGTATACATACATATTTTTCATATTTTTTTCTAAAAAGCGGTTCCTATAGAATCAACGGGCGTACGGATATTTATGAAGACCAAAGTTAACAAGCGTTACAGGTATAAATTAGATATTCGGCGGAAAACGAAACCTTGTTAGCATGATGTGGCAAGCTTCAGTTTGCCCATACCAAACTCAGTTCCATGATAGTCATCTGATTTTAGGCACGATAAAAAATTGGGCGGAGAAGTGCCGCTACCAACTGCTGTAGACCAAATATTCGAACCAAGCCTGCCAACACAACAATTTGGTGTGACATTGCAATTCATCAGGGATTACTACAAGTCCGTCCTGCCCCCCGTCGTCAAGCAGTGCGTCGAATACCTGGACCAGCCTGACGGTAGGCAAATATATTTTGACAATACATATAATACAATAAACATACGAATTAATATCGATTTGATGCTCTCTATTTCCGTCAATCGACCTATGACGCACTGATGATCGCTAATAAGCGTGAAACAGCTGTCTGCGTACTGGTGGATTGACGGAGGTATAGAGCAGCCCCCGTAATATCATATTTACCTACCTTTTTGAAAAAATAGGGTTTATCAGTCACTTCAGGGTACTCCCTATTTGCTGCAACTCATTTTTCCCACTAAAATATTAGTGAAAGCAGGGCCGTAGCTGGGGGATGACCATGGAGGGGGTTCATGGTGATTTTAGGGGGGGGGTTCGTGTATAAAAGAATGCGTAATGTCTTAATTTACTTAAAATATGTATAGATTGGGTTGGTTAGTAGTGGAATAAATCACTAAGCGTGATTATTATTATTTTGTATTATTTTAGTAGCTATTTCATTCATGGGAATACTCATGGGGGGTTGAACCACCCAAACCCCCCCTTATATACGGGCCTGAGTGGAAGTCTTCATAAGTGAGGCTGTTGAGATGCTATGTCGTTTCGAGTTTTGTCGTATCAAGCCCAGTGGCGACTTGTGGCGTTTTCAAGTGAAAGAATAGGGGTCCGTTAATTGCTCATTCAGTCTATGCTTTCCTTCTAAGAAAAAGCTGCCTTTGAAGCAAAATAACACTTCTGAAAAATATAATATCCACGAACCACCGTACTTCTGATAAGAAATTTCAAGGACTCCTCCTGAAAAGTACACGTTTGTGCCCGACATTCTATAACTATATTTATCCCAACAAGATTTACAAGTCCATTATTACTTATAGCGTAAATAAAAAACCCTTGCCCATATCAACAGAATTTAATTTCAGTAAAAATTGCTCATTTTGCCGAATACTATATGCCCATGCTGTACCAATAGTAATAGTAAAAAAAAGGACTGCCTGGGTAGCTATTCACAAGCGAGTCATTTCTCATATGTTGAACGTTAGATCATGTGATGACACATTAAATTATACGTAGGTACAAAGTTGCAATATCTTATGAGAGAAACCATAGGAAAAATGAGAGTTCAATCTTACTCCAAGACCTTGTTCTCTAACAGTAAATAATGTTTTTAATTTTCTAGCATTGGAAACGGAAGGGCTGTTTAGGAGATCTGCAAACGCAGTGAAAGTTAGAGCTCTTAAAGAAGCGGCAAATAGAGGAGAAAAGCTGGTTTTTGAGGACCCGCACGAAGCTGCAGTCTTACTCAAGAAATTTTTGAGAGAGCTGAAGGAACCGTTGCTGACATACGAGCTCTATGATGAAATAGTGCAGTTTCAAAGTATGTAACTTTTTTCCCTAAAAGAATGAAATCTTCTCATTTTTTATTATCTGCAGCTGTCTAAACTCACGCATTTGGTTTTAAAAAAATACGGCATTTAGAAACGCACCCCTACCTACTACCGATATGCGCTGTTGCAAAAAATATCGTGTCTGCTCTTACTTCTAGTGGAAATTATACTACCCCAGCATTGTTTAATTAAGATATGATACAAGACGTCTGTCGCTCTAGGGTGGGGGGGGGGTATTACGAGGTGGAAACTGTTTTGTAACGCTTTTGACAAATAGCGCCGTTGTGGTAAGTGCTATCGAAAAAAAGTTCAAATGATATATTGAGACAACAAAATTCTTCGCACTTTTTGTATTTACATTTTTCGTGTGACCAACAGTTTCCATTCTACAGTGCTCCAGTGTTGGGAGGTGGTTTGTGATTGTTACTAAAACCAGAATTTTATCGCGTATTAAGTCGAAGAACACTATCAAAAAGTTCTGTAACACTTTTTCTCCTAAGAGAATAACATTTCTCATATCACTATTATCTTCAATGTTTTAAACAACACTTTGGGCTTAAAAAAATTACAATATTTAGGACATCACTACTTCAACCAATCGCGAAGCTGCGTTTTCACCTCAGCCCCCCCCCCCCCCCCAAGGTCGCAAACTTAGGTGAACTACATTCAGAGGTCAAGGTCTACCATCCCACCAAATTTCATTTCTTTCCGACCTTTTGCTGTCAAAAAACTCCTACTGCCTGGACTATTAGTTTTTCTTTCCATTCAGTCTCTTTTCATAATTCTCCTCTATAACCACCTCTATCAACTCTTGTCTTTCTCTTTCACAGTATGTATGTGTAGGTTTTAATAGTTTCCAGTTCCTATAATTTCATGTTTTTGTTGGTAAAGCATTGTTATACATGCTTATTTGGACAGTGCAATTCCTTTGATTTCTTTGGTTGATGTCTCCTTCGAAAGTTTTTTTACTTTAGGTTATTTTCGAAAAAAAAGTTTCACTCTTTTTACCTGGCTTTCCGGTAATGTTAAATGATCAATACACATCACTAAAGCCAGCATACCGTATATGATAAGTAACTGAACTGTCCTCCCCGCCTCCGTTAACCCCTGAATAAATGTTAACAGAACAAACTATTATTGCAAATTAGTAGAAAATTTAAGAATTTGATATTTCATCATCACATTTTATCTGATCGGAATTGGGAAATATGAAACATTCACAAAATTTGTATATACGTATGTACTCCATTTTGTTTATAGGTTGGAATAAAGATGAACAATTGAGACTAGTTTCAATATTAGTGATGGAAAAACTGCCAGAGGACAACTACAAAGTACTGAAATATATCATCAATTTTCTATCTAGGGTAAGTAAAAATGAGAAAGTATGGTGCAGATCATATTTCCCAAAGACTTATGCATAATTTGGCAAAACATATTTTCAGAGTGCATATTTTATTCCCCTCATTGGATATTTTTTTATTCAGCCTTAGTTACCAAACCCTTTTTTTACCTCTTACCTTCTTTTTATGGCCATCCTCCCGCAAAGGCTGAAAGCCAATGGCGCTGTAGAAGCGCTGCGAAATGATAAGTGTCTGTGCTCATTAGATTTGAAACGCTGCAGGTTGTAGCCGTCGAGAAACAAATTCCTCGGCAGCTCTTTCCGACGAAGTTCTCCGAAAGAAGGAATGCTGGAGGAGACTGGTTCGGGGAGTAGCGACCTCGACCTGGTAAGGATAGGCTCGCAGAGCCTCTCCAGTGTTCCTCGTCTGAACTGGCTTCGGTGTTATTATCTGGAAGATGGCGCTCGAACATCTTCCGTGATACAATCTGTAAAACAGGAGCATGTCACCCTTCTTCAATGTTCAAGCAGTGGGTGAGGTTAGGCGTGATCGATTAGTCTAATTGCTCTCTTCTGGATAGTGTCCAGAAGCTTAAGCGAATGTTTCAGAGCGCATCCCCACACATGGGAGCAAAACCCCAACGATAGTCGGGTCTGTGCCTTGTAGAGCAGCATTAGATGCTCTGATGTATACAGCTTCCTACAGCAGAATAAAACTCCAAGCTTTTGGGATGCCGGTTTAGCAATACCGACGACGTGGTCGTACCAGGACATGTTATTGTTGATGTTGATCTCTAAAAGTTTGACGGAAGGTGACTCGACTATTGGGTGACCCTCTATTTCCTCAGTTGATAAGACTTCTTTTTCAGTGTTGTTGCCTGAGTTTTTTGTACGTTATACTGTACTTTATTTACTAATCCCCACTCAACAATTGTTTTGACATCCAGGTTGATCTGTGAGGCATGTTGCTATCGCCGATGTACCGTCTCTTGGGATTGATAGTGACTTGCCTGGCCTGTAGATTAGATTGGATGTTATTTCCAGCAGCTCGTTGATGAGCAGCAGAAACAGTGTAGGGGATAGGACAGATCCCATAGGCTTTCGATATGTGCAACAACACGGGTTTGCCATGATTTTCGATGCTATGTTCCTCAAGTGGGTGACGTAAACCAGAAGATCCACTGTAGACTGATGCTGATGGAAGCCATACTGGCGATTACTTCTGATGTTATTGTTGTCCAGGTATTTGAGGAGCTATGTGTTAATGACAGTCTCCATAATCTTAGACATGATGCTGAGAAGAGCTACTGGTTTATAATTGATGAGATCGGTTTTTTGCCTTTCTTAGGAATGTGTTGTACGCAGCGAACCTCCCATGCAGCGGGAAACACGCCTCGCTGATACAATAGTTTGAAGAGCTTGCATAGACTGTATGCAGGGTCAGCGGCACAGCTTTTAAGGACAACTGCTAGAATTTGGTGGGGACCAGAAGCTTTCTTCGTATTTAGTTTTTGGAGGCGCCATTTTAAATCTCGATGTTGAAATTTGACCTCTGCCATTTTCGAATTCACGTTTATGGTGGTGGTCGGAATTCTTCCTTGGAAGTCTACGGTAGAATTAGCTGCGAAAAGCCTCCTCAAGATGTCTGCTTTTTCTTTAGGAGTAGACGCGAAGGACTAGAATGTTCTGGACGAACTAGGACATGGAAGGAGCTTGTTCTTAATTTCTTGGTTGAGTTCCTCCGTGCTGTTGTCAATCACGCGTTTACAGTTATGTCTGGCGTCGATAAAACTGCAGTGGTTCTTGGCATTTGGATTTTTCCTCCATTCTTTGTATTGTTGGTTTTTAGAGGTAACTGCATCTCTACAACGCTGATTAAACTATGGCTTTTTTTTGGAGGGACGCTTGACGACGTGTGGAATATAGGCTTATTGGATATTAATACCTCGGTTATTTCTTGGACGCAAGCTGTGTAGCTAATAGCGAAGACTTCAGCTTCACGCCCTTCGTCGTCCATTTTATTTCAGTGTTTGAGTTGTAAGCGTTGAAGTCAGCCAGAAAGACTATCGCAGCGCGTCCACAGTGGCTGAAAGCTTTTCGAAGAGCTCTTTGCAGTTGTAACTACTTGGTGGCCTATGGATGCAGCGTGTGAATTTGGAATGATTTTGGAGGGATATTTTAAGCCATATGATATCAAATCCTTCCAGTTCGAGATCTTCCTATCGATTACAAGCAAGCCCAGATTTAACGCACACGCATACGCCAAACCTACGTCTAAATCGGATGTATAAGTCATATCCCGGCTATCGAAAGTAGTTATCCATTGTTGAAGAGCCGAATTCAGTTTCCGTGCCAGAATGTATGGCTTCTCTGCCTGAAGATGTTGATGGACAGAGTTTATGTTGGAGGCAAGACCTCATATATTTATAAAATCGGCTCTAAACACGTTTTTCTGGTCTTCGGGGCCTGTCGGCAGTGCGAAATTGCTGCTAAGGACAGTTTCTGTTGTTACCCTGACGAGGAGTGGCAGCACAATTCTTTAAAACTCAATGTTCCACCCGGAGCACCTGGCCTCCGGACATCCGAACGGCCGATGAACATTTTTAATTTAAATTAGTTCAATTTGTCATTTTTGAGTGACCATCAGCGAAACACGAGCCGTGAGGCCACTTGGCGTCGCCTATTTCCAGTATCCCGGAAATATTGCGATGTGGGGGTGATTGCACCGCGGGCGAAGCGTAAGTGCTACAAAGGCTAAAACACATTATATAAACCTCTTTACCGTAGCTAGCCATTTTTCGACACATTGTCCAACGTTCTAAGAAAACGTTATAATAGTTCCACTGAATCTGTTGTTATTTGGTTCGAGGACTTTTCAATCAAATTTTTACGTAATAATGCTACTTTGTCAAACGTTTATTTTACGCAACATCTGGCCTGACGATTTTCCGCTATTTGTTACTTGGGAAGTTTAGTGGTATAGCAGCTACTAAAATTAGATATCAGGATTTTCCGCGCAATGACCACATTGTATTTTACAAATCATTGTACGAGATATATTAGCCTGACTGCTGTTTAAATCTGATAGCATAGGTCATCTTCTAACTTCCTACGGATTTTTTCTCTTATTAATGGCCTACATTTTATATCTACGATAATTATGCATTAAAATTTAGGATACAATACATACATGTATAACGCATTCCCACTGGTACCGAAAACGATTATAACTTAAAAGTGTAGATGAAGGTTCTTGCCTGAATCGAAATGCAAGTTTGCTTTTTCATTAATTTGAGATTGCCCCTAACATTAAAGATTCATAGGTGGTTTCATGGACTGTTTTTTTTTTATTTTTCAGCTGTAGTATATGAATTGATCTTCAAAAAAATATTTCACAGTGAACACCGCAATTGCGTGAAATAAATAATTTTCACTCGAATTTAGGTCTACGATATGATGCATCTATAAAAGAGCTTTGAATAAATAATGTATCCGCACGACATTTATTTGAAATGATATAAAGTATTCTTTCTTACTCTAAACAGGTTATGGAACGTTCAGACCTGAACAAAATGAATGCCCAAAACTTGGCGATCGTGTTTGGTCCGAACCTGGTGTGGTCCGAACTGGTCTCTATGTCTCTGGCTGCCATTGGCCCAATCAACATGTTCACCCAGTTCCTGCTTGTACATCAGAATGACATTTTTATGATATAGGTACATATGCTGTGATCAGAATAATTATTACACTTTAGATTCCATAGAAAAAAGTTCCGTAGGAATTAGCGATGTAAGACATTAATCAGTGATTTATTTTTTCCATCAAGATATCCCAAATTATTTCACTCAAATATGTTTTGTTTTTGTCGCACAAATTGTAGTCACAAATTGCTTTGGATGGACAATACTTAAAAACACCACTTTTAAGTGGGCATACTTTTTTGCATGTTCTTTTTGAGTATATGGATTAAATATTTACTAGAAAGTAAGCACTAAATCATGTACGAGCGAGTAAATATTACTTTGGCAATTTAAGTGCTATCAAATAAATAATCTAAAATAGGTGGTCATTAACCGATTGTAACATAAAATCATAACTATATTGTTTCGTAATCCTGTTAACTCCTTGTATATATTCCTTTTGTATAAAATACAATGTAAAATTGCATAGTGGACAATGGACGTCTGTCGCGCCATTGAAAAAATACCTGACGCCTATATATGGCGATAAAACAAAGTACCATTAAACCTTTCAGTTAATATTGTTACATAAAGTATTCAGTCACAGTTATTTATTTATATTTATCATATCAGTCAACCTTTAGGTGCAGGATGGACAAACATCAATTTTATTTTTTGCTTTGGTCCATATCTTAGACTGAGTCATATTAGGCATATAACTTTCATTTTAGATCTTTCTTGGACCATCCTTGAAATGCTTAGGTTTTGAAAGACTCTGGTTACGTATTTGATCTCAGCAAAATTGAAAATTGGTATTTGTTCCAGTCACTATCTGTATGTAGATCATCCTACTGGCCTCAGCTAAAAACACCTCTAAAGAGGTAATCTTGTAAATACATTTTAACTGCTAGTCTCAGTGAATATATGTAAATGGGCTCTAAAGCTATGTGATCAAGTGTTTAATGCAAGGTGAACTTAAAACATTAGAATGTATCATATAAGCACATATAGTATATAACCGTCAATGGTTTTAGATGAGAAAAAGTATTTATACCACAATTTTTACGACTAAATAAGCAGTCCATACTTCATACAACTAAACAACTATCATTGCATATAGTATAAGATTGTATAGAAAGACAATTTATATTTACATGCATTTATACATACTTATGTAGTTAACTTTATAGAACCTGCATTGATGTAGAAGATTCATATTTGAAAAATGTCTATTAAAAAAAGGAAGTCTCATAATATTTTAATGCTTCTGTTCATCGTGTAAATTACCCTGAAGGTAGATTACAATCTACAGCAGTTCCTTTCATTAGTAATATTATACCATTGATTAACATATTCCGTATAAATATGTTAATCAATGATTATACGATACCTGAACTTTGTTCATTTTAAATCCTTTAACTTTACTCAACATGGTTAAAAATGAGTCTTCTACTATCTCTATCAGTAGATGGAATTAGACTGAAAACCCGTCATTTTGTTGCCTGTAATGGAGTACTTGATAAATTAGTCAAAATACCAAAGAACTTTGTTTTTTTATTTTACATTTGATAATTTTTCAACCGAAGATCCCAACCCAAAATTATATCATGATTCATTATTGTCTTAGAAAAATAGATTGAGGTTTAATGTTAGGTATCTTTTATACTTGCATTGTAGTTCATGTTGGTAGTATCTTTGAGGATATATTTCTTTTCATTTTCTACCTCCTCTAACGATTCCATAAAGAAAAAACAAATATTTTTGTATTTTATTTTATTTAGCTAACTTTTATTTCACCTGTACAATAAAAAACAAATATTGAATAAAATATATATAACCATACCGATATCTTTTTGTTTAGCTGATAAATGAGCCATGTTGCTATACACCTCTAGATTTTGTTTTCAAGTTTTTCTAATACACCATCCACCTGTAATAGGTAAAATAACTTTAATAAGATAGCAAAAAAATATTTGCAGATGGAAAAACTCATTACACCTCCTCAAAGAGCCCGTTCACACGATACCGATTCGACTTTTTACAGTGTACTGTAGTGGCGATGGCGCGTACATTTGAACAGACGTGTTCTCACGGTGAGCCTACGAAATGCCTACGGCAATTTCGAGGTTCGGTCGCGTGTTGTCACCGAAAACCTTATAGCTGATTCGGGAATAAAACCTGATCGGACATTAGTAGCCTCCGATACCAATACAACCTTATAAATAAAGTTTTGTCTCGCAAAAAAACTATTCAAAAATGAACCGAGAACTGGCTGAAAATCTGTTTATAACAGTTTTCTGTGTGAACATATTCGGTTAGCGCCGATTCGTTAAAATTACCGAAACGGTGATTTGGCCGCATCGTGTGAACGAGCTGTAAGAATTCCATGAAGAAACACATATTTTTGTATTCTATTTTTTAGCTCATTTTATTTCACCAAAACCAAATGCTGAATAAAATATGTATCCATACCCATATCTTATTTAGCTGAAAATGTGTCATAATACCATACGTCTATACACCTCTAGATTTTGCTTTTTTCAAGTTTTTCTAATATACCATCCACCTGTAATAGATAAAACAATCAACAAAATTGCAATGAAATATTTGCAGACGAAGATCATTACACTCTTTAAAATAATATAATGTTAAAAAAATTTATTTCCAATGAAAATCATGTGGAAATTACAGTGACTATCTTGGAGTATTGGAGGAGTAACATAACATAGTAATTACACATACCGTTTGAAACCACCATGTATTTGGTTTAAAAACCAATCTACTTAAAAAGCCCATATCAGATGCTGGTGAAATCACATGCAAGTGCAAGTGTGAAATACTGTTGAATGGAGGGCAATGGAAGCCTAGCCTTATGTCATCTACGTCCCCTCCTTGCTCCACTACTACTCTTTTGCCATTTTCTATCAGCTTTTCTACTGGAATATAAAACTATGTAACTGAAGGTGCAGTTCGACTAGAGCAACGCTTATTTTACTTCTAGCAAACAAATTAGTTTGCATTTTAGCTTTTGTCCTTGATGTATCTGTTGCAATGTCAATTGTGCGTCACTGGTTCTTTAATAAAAACCACATATATTTGAAGATTTAATTTACTGAAGTTTCTGCCACCTCTGTGGCATTTATAGTGGAAGTGGAGTGTCCAAGAAGTTTGACCTTAGACTCCAATACTTTGAATGTATCCATGTAAAACTTTATTATTATTTTTTTCTAATTAATAAATCTATAATTTCTTCGCCCCAAATGGAAATATAAATTACTACTACTAATTACATAGTATTATTCATAATGAAATGGAAATTCTACAAATGTTTTACTACAAAACAGTCATAGAAGCTAGATATAGGTAGAGGCTTCAAAAATTTATCTACAAAATACGAAACAACTACACGATAAAATGGATCCCGGAGAGTATCAAAAATTTACAACATTTCATGTTGATGTGAATGTTGTCTGTGACCAGGACCACGTTTTCCTTCGATTTTTCCTTCTATTATTAGTTTTAGTATATCATACTTATTATTAAGGTATATGTGGCCCAGATAAGTGGTCTTTCTTCGTTTTATTGTAGTAAGTAACTCTCCCTTTTTATGCGTCTAAGCACTTAGATACGTGTTGAGTCCATGCTATTTTTAATAGTCTACGGAAGATCCACATTTCAAAAGCCTCGAGCCTGTTCATGGTATCAACTTTGTGTTCATGTTTCTGCTTTATACAAGAGAACTGAGTGCATGTATGCCTTTACAAAATGGCATCTTAGGTTTTAGTTCTAGGTTGCGTTACATAGTATAGGTTTTTCATCATTAGAAATGCGGCTCTGGCTTGTTCTATGCGCGATCTTACTTAACATCAGGCTCTACATTTATCATTATGCAGCTGCCAAGATATTTAAATTTCTCAAGTTTCTCTATTGCGGTGTCATAGATGTTTGTGTTCAGTTCTGGGTTTGGAGATCTTGGTATGGCCATTACTTTAGTTTTTGTTACCTTAATTTTCATGCCTAGTTGATCTCCTATCTCTACAACTTTGTTGATTAGGCGGTGAAGGGCTTCTGGACTGTCCGCAATGATAACCGTGTCGTCTGCATAAAATTTGTTCAATATCCTGCCGTTAACTTTTATGCCATCTTCTTCATCGCCTATTGCTTGGTTGAATGTGTGCTCATAGTACATATTAAATAGTATTGGCGACAAAACACAACCCTGTCGTACCCCCTTTTCGATACACACTGGTTCTGATGTTTGTCCACATCTAACCATTGCTTCTTGGTTCCAGTAAAGATTTCTAATTAACTCGATGTCTTGTTTGTCTGGACCATTTTTCTGTAGTAATGTCCGAAGGACGGTGTGATTAACTTGATCGAAAGCTTTCCCGTAGTCTATGAAACAGGCATATGCATATACATCTTTCCTCATGTTTCAACATTTCTGGAAGAGTATTGATGAACTGGCTAGTGCTTCCCTTGTTCCTAAGCCTTCGCGAAATCCAAATTGTGTATCGCTTTGATCGGATTCACATTTTGTGGTAGATTATAGCTTGTATAATTTTAAGTAGGATCTCCAGCACTTGGCTCATCAAGCTTATCAGTCGGAACTCATCACATTTCTTAGCTTTTGATTTTTTAGGTAGGGGAATGAATATGGAGGTAAGCCAGTCTTTTGGAATATTACCTGTTGCATGAACTTTCTGTAGTAACTGGAACAGCGGCAGCAAATATTCTTCTTCCAATAATTTTAGCATTTCTATGTGGATTTCGTCCGGACCCGTTGCTTTTCTGTTTTGCTCAGTTTAAGTGCTTTCATTATCTCTGATTTCAGAATCTTTGGAGCCTGTTCACATACATTATTACTGTCGTATATTCGTGACGTATCGCTAGCGCAAGTTTTCCGAATATATCTTTGGCATACTTTTAATATTTCTTGCTCTTCTGTTACCATTCCATTGTTCTCATTTAGAATACCTACTAAGGATCAGCTTTTGTTGAAATGCACTACCTCTTTTATTTTCTTATAAACTCTGTGGCTGTCCTGTTTATTCTGAAGTAGTTCAATCTCCTCACATAGTTCTTTCATCCACCCTTCTTTTCACAAACATTGCTAACCAAGCTGACTTTTTTGACAGCTTGTCGTTCAATGGTTAGTTAGCACAAAGCGCCCACAAGCACTTACATCCACTAAGTCCCATTGAACACTACCAATGTTTCCACCTCTCCATCAGGTTTTTCTGCAGTTGGGGCATAGTACTGGATTGTATTTATGTTTGTAGGTTGAGCATTTAGTTCGATGAGCATCAACATGGCTCTTTCTGAGAGTGGAATGAAGCGAATTGCAGCTTAGAGTCAGCAAAAAGCAGTAATTATTGCTGTGCATTAAAAAATAAATGTGCAATTCTACCGGTGGAATTAAATGCAGCTAATTTAAAAAAGTCTACAATGGATATATCACACAAAATTCATCATTTCTGTAACTTGGTGGTGGATGGCTGTATACAAGGGATAACTCTTCACAGAATGATAACGAGTTTTATTTGCCTTGTAAATATGTTGCAAATAAATAAACTAAACTAAACTACATGTAAATTCAATGAAAATACACCTCTTATAATTTTCCAAGAGAAATTTTTGGGAAATATAAAATCCATGTCATAGACAAGTTGAGAGATAAATTATCAAACAATAATATTTTTACATGTCAAGCAGATAATGGTAGTATTCAACGGGACTTAGCGGTCCACAGCGCTTGTTGGCGCTTTGCGCTAACTAAGCGATGAACGACAAGCTGTCAGAAAAGCGCCAGTTAGCTTGGTAAGCGCTTTAAAAAAGCGCTTTTTGGTTAGCAAAGCAGCACATAACTGGAAAAAAGTATTTGTAGTTCTGAGAGAAGCAGTTACTTTTGTTTAGTGTCAATTTAATGTCAGGTTTTGTGATTTTGTTTTGTAGCCTAGGTTTTTGACAATACAAATAATAAATATTAAAATATGTAAATGTATATGACAGTTTTATCACGTCAAAAGGAAAGTTGTTCAGCGGTCACTCCTAGCACCTGCAAGCGCTTCCACGCTAGCGCTTTTGCGCTAGGTCCCGTTGAACACACCCAATGATGCTGACAGACTGATTATAGAAACAGCAACTAATTATAACAAGCAGTAAAAATTGTAATTGCAGAAAATATACTGGGTTCTATTAAGTGTTCTAACTCCAAAATACTGAGAAATTTATTTTCAGAAATATATTTAGAAAACATTTTTGCCCATAACTGGTCTCAAAGAATCATCATGCAGTATATTATCTATGGTAAAAGTATAAATTTTTTGATTTATGTTGATTTAAGTTATATAAAATAAAAAGCATTGAATTTTAATGGCTAAAATTTGCAATATACCCTGTTCATAATGCAATCAAATAGGTTTCACAATTATTAGTTCAAAGTTGATGTATTGGGAGGTTTCATAGCTCAGAGCTTAAAGTTCTATACTGTTATCAAAGTACAAAATTTGACAAATAATGAATTTTGAATAAGTAATTCAAACAGCTGTTGAGTAATTATTCAAAATTATTTTTCTCTCAAATTTTGTACATTGATAAAGACCACAATGGTGGCTGAACATCTTCAATTATATGAGGTTTTGACTAGACAGTCAGTGAAGCACTATAGAACAGAGAGACAACCACAGGATTAGTTTTAGCATGGCCATGGCTTTAGAAATTGCTTGAATAATGAGAGCTGCTAAAAAAGGTGTTTTGAGGTGAATTTTTGAGAGATGAACAATTATGTTTTTAACTTTTGTTGTAATAAATTTGAAATAATCTGCACTTTTCTAGCTACATAATCAGTAATAAACTTGTATATATTATACAGTTTTTTGTCCAAATGCACACATATAATTATACACTCAACATACAAGACAAGCTATAGTAATTCGCTTACACAAGGCCTTGTGCTCAGGTGATGTTAGATAATTGATATTAATAATATGTTCCTTAGGTACTGCCAAATAATGGTACTTTGCAGCTGGTTTTATGTCTTTGAAGACCACAGTTTCATCATCATCTAATAAAATCTGACCAGGTGATTCCCCAGCTATTATTTTGCAAAAAATGCAGCTGCTCCCAGTAGACATCTGTGAATTTTATATACAGAAAAGATTAACTTTGAGTCGGAGTTTGTACTGTTTGAAATAATTATATATAATTTATATAGATAAATTTGGAAAAAAAACTTTACCAAAGTGATGTATCTTGTAAATGTGCCGTGAAATGTTTGACAGTACTTTATTATGTTTAATTGTCTCTTCACTATGCAAGTAAAAATCTTGTACATTTCATGTTCATTTGAACATGTTATAATTTTTTTTTTAAAGTGGACATTGGACAATGGACATTCAAATTAACCTCTGACTCCTAATCACAAAGACCATGTCCATGGCAAAGACACAAAACAGAAAACAAACTAGTATTGACAATATTGACATGGCAGAATGAGTGCTGTGGTGTGTGCTCACAGACCACAAAATACTCACCATGGAAAGAAAAATTATGATAAGAATAAAATGTAGCAGATTTCTTAGCGCCATCTAATGTCAGCCGCCGCGCCGTCCGGATATAAGTATTATTGCTTGGTAGACCATAATTTTTTTTTTACTTTGGTTCAACGGCATCGACTGCTGTGGTCCTCTGTGTGGTATCATGATACTACGACTTCGTAGTATCATGGTGTGGTATAGAATTTTACATATCGATATCGACTGTATGCTACGCAATTTTTAGGGGAAAGTGGGGCCCAATGGATCGGCTTTTTAAGGAGCGGAGCTGTAGTTTTTTTAATATTCGGCTCAAAATAAGTCATCTAGTCAGATATATATCGAGAGCACAGACTTATCTTTCAGATATATTGTAATCTATAATCCATGTGTAATCGAGATGCGAAAAAAATAAACTTACAAACGTACAAACAATGGTACGTAATTTGGCAATCTCACTTCATGGAGTGAAGGTGCTTGCTTACTCCGCAAGAGGGAGATAAATTCAAACATTTGGTTCACAGAAAAATCGAAAAAATGAAGGGTACCGGCTGGATTCGAACCAGCGTCTCCGGCTTTCTAGGCCGACGCATTACCAACTACACTACGGTTGCTGGTTCGAATCCAGCCGGTAACCTTCATTTTTTCCGATTTTTCTGTGAACCAAATGTTTGAATTTATCTCCCTCTTGCGGAGTAAGCAAGCACCTTCATTCCACGAAATCCTGGCCGACTGAGTAGTCGTTGTTTCAGTAAGAAAGAGAGTTGTCGAGCAAATAGCGGTGAGAGATTCACACTCACCCAACAGCCGACAGACAATGGCGCTTCCAAGGGGGGGGGGGGGGGGGGTAGAGGGGGTAATTACCCCCCCCCAGAACACGGAACAAAACTGACTAATTAAAAATAGGATGCAATAAGATGCATTGAAATTTAACTGTTTATGTTTATTGCTTTAAATATATTTTTCTGTTTACATTATTTATAATAAGTCTGGTTTTATTATATGTGTTTTGTTTTGTTAATTTTCCTTATAATAACAAAATGGAAAATACCTGTGTAATGTTTAATTTGATCTTTGCGGCTGAAAAATTTTAATTTCATATTATATTCATAATTCATAATATTCATCTCTTACTGTATTATATCTTCATTTGACAAGATGTTTATTGTACCCCCCCCCCCCCCCGTCTCCTTGGTGGCGCTCACTACATTATCCATAGAGTAACTACCCCCCCCCCCCCCAGACAAACTTCCTAGAAGCGCCACTGCCGACAGATCTCTGGATGACTGAAATGCAGGGTTCGCAGAGATATACGGGGGAGTGGTGGGGGTCGGCGGATTCGATATCAAGTTGTCGACGCGGTATATCGGCTGCAATATGGGCAACCGTAGTGTAGTTGGTAACGCGTCGGCCTAGAAAGCCGGAGACGCTGGTTCGAATCCAGCCGGTACCCTTCATTTTTCCGATTTTTCTGTGAACCAAATGTTTGAACCTCACTTCACTTTCAAAACGAACAGCTTGTAAACAAAGACATCATTAAAAAGGCACCACATAGACGTCGTTGGTTTTGGCAGTTTTACCCGCGCAGGTAAAATGGTACGGGTAATACGAACGACGACCATGTTCACGCACTACCCGTTTTTAGTTCAGTTTCTCTGAAACCCTAGTGCCACAATCCGCATCTAATTCGTTGGTAGTACGGCGGCCGCAGTGGCTATAAAAGTGAACTATTCAAGGAGAAAACGTTCAAAATGGGCTAAATAGTGGTTACTTAAGCGCAAACAATTTTCACACGTGAATCTTTCAAGTCAGTTACAACTAGAACTGGGAAATTGGTATTATTATTTATAATTATCTACGAATGAATGAAGAAATCCGTGTGGGGTTGCTAGTCCCCCATCGGGCGCCTCCCCGGGTGGCGGATAGGGGGATGCTTCCCAGATATGGGTGGTACCGATGAAATCAAATAGTCGGGGCGGACCAAAACTAGCACTGAACAACGGCAGCTGGTTGTTCAAAACTGACCACAGGCAGAAGTCTGGAAGGCTAAAAAAGGCTGTGTATCAGATACTCGCAGGCGAACTTCGGGATAGGAGAAGTAACCGGCTGTGAGACAGCGATGAGGAAAGCAAGGGGAAACTACCTCATAATAACTCCCAAGAATACATTAACATGGCTTACACAAAAGAAACAATGGCCCTTAGTCCGCGGCAGCCCTTAAATGGGCAAAGGGTGCGAAGAATCCCCGGGTGGTTTAAAATAGCGACATGGAATGTTAGAAGCATCTATGAAAGTGGAAAAACTCACAACATAATTAAGGAAATGAAAAGACTACATGTACAAATAATGGGCTTAAGCGAGACACGCTGGCCTGACGCTAGAGAATGCACAATACAAGATCACTGGATATACTATTCGGGTAACAACGATCCAGAACATAGACATGGGGTGGGAATAATTATAAATAAGGAAATTAAATCCGCCCTGAAATCGTTTATACCAGTCTCTGACAGGATTGTTATGATAAAGTTACATGCTTTTCCAATGGACATCAATATTATACAGATATACACCCCTACAGCGGAAAAAGATGACATAATAGTTGAAGAATTCTATGAACAACTAGAAACTTTAACCCTTAAGTACTATCTACCCGTCTCACAGACGGAATACCATATCTGAGTTTGCGATATCTCTCCCACCACGCGCATCACAGTGTCAACCGTTCATGACTTTACACTGCTTGTAGATACAAATTAGAGGACCGAAGATCAGTTGGCGGAAACGCGTTGGTGCGGATATATTTCAATTCGAACTGCCAGTTCCGTCTGTGAGACGGGTGGATAGTGTAGGTGTAAGTTTTCCCTTATTTTGTGGAAAATGGATGACGGACCTGGAAGCTCCAAGAGGGTTAAATATGGCGACCCAGATTACGAAGATGTCCTTCTAAAGTGGTTTGAAGAAGTTGAAAGCGACAACAGCGACGTAGAGGCTGAATGTGATGAGACCTTTGCCATAAATAGTGTGCACAGAATGTACCGAAAAAGCCCAACTTTAGGCTTTGCAGTTTTTTTACTGTCTTGTTAATTTGTATTTTTTCTTGGCTAAGAATATTTCTTCATGTTTTCTTTTTTCGAAAATAAAAGATATTTTTGTATTTTTTCAAACAGTTTTTTTTAATATAATAAAAAGAGGAGGCATGCCAAAAGTAAGAAAATGGATTGCACGTTTCCATATTTTTAATCTTTTTCCAGTGAAAATAAACGTAAACTGTATTTTTTCTCATTGTGTTCCAAAGCTTGGTCATCAATTTACTTATTTCTGTCAAAAAAGAGTAATAAACAAAAAGTTTATTTTTTACAATCATTTTTCTGAAACCCGTCTATCAGACGGTAGGATAGTGTGAGTGTGATTATTTACGGAGCATAGTACTTAAGGGTTAATAAAACAGAACAAAAAACATGAAGTAACAATAGTCATGGGTGACTTTAATGCCAAAATCGGCCAAGGAAAGCATTCTGATATTGTCGGCAATTTCGGGCTAGGCATACGCAACGAGAGAGGGGACCGGCTTATACAGTTTTGCGAGGAACACAACCTAGTAATCAGCAACACCCTATTCAAACTTCCTCCGCGCCGATTATATACATGGAGGTCGCCGGCCGACACACCAAACAACATTGTTAGGAACCAAATTGATTATATTGCTATTCCTAAAAGATTTCGTAACGCGATTAAATCAACAAGAACGTATCCAGGAGCAGACGTAAACTCCGACCACAACCCAGTTGTATGTAAGCTGGAAATAAAACTAAAACGCACATGTACAGAACCCCTAAGCAAACCTATTGATATCAGGAAACTTCGTAAACCAGAAATTAAGCATAATGTTGAAAAAATCATAAGCGACAGCTTAACAAAAATTGATAGAACTACTGACAGTAACTTAGAAAAATGGAATAAAGTTAAGGAAACCATCCAAACGACATGCCCAAAACTGTTATATAGGGAAAAAACAAAAAGAAAGTAATGGATGACGGACGAGATTATGGACTTGATGGACAAACGAAGGGCCTTCAAAAATAAAAATCAACAAAAATATCTTGAAACACACAAACTCATAAGGAAAAAGATAAGGGAGGCTAAGGAAGTACACCTGTCAGAAAAATGTAAGGAAATCGAACAGTGTGAAAAACCATACGACTATAACAGCATGTATAAGAAAATCAAAGACCTTACATCAAAGAAAAAATATAACCGCGGAACAGCAGTTTTACTTGATAGGGACGGAAAATTAAAAACGGAAACACACGAACTGCTCCTTATCTGGAAAGAATACGACGAGGATCTTTTCAACGATACACGCCCTGAGATCCACAACGTCACCGAAGAGGCTGCTGGACCACAGATCATGACAAGCGAAATAGAGAAGGCCATATCATCCATGAAGGACAACAAATCACCGGGCCCCGACGGTGTGCACGTCGAAATCCTAAAAATTATGTGCGAAGCGGACCCGAGATTCCTAGATATACTGACCAAGTTATTTAACAATATATATGAAACAGGTGTAATACCAAAAGAGTGGATGCACTCAATATTTATACCCATACCCAAAAAAGCCAATGCAAAAGCCTGCGACCAATACCGAATAATAAGCCTAATCAACCACTTGACTAAAATCTTTACAAAAGTGATCCAGAATAGGATCTACCTCAAATGTGACTCTGAGGTCAGCGAATTGCAGTTTGGTTTCAGAAACGCTCTTGGGACTAGAGACGCTATTTTTGCACTTCAAGTTTTAATTCAACGTTGCAGGGACACAAACAAAGATGTCTACCTCTGCTTCATCGATTTTGCAAAAGCGTTCGATAGCGTCAATCACGAACAACTCATAGCCATTCTCAAGAAAGTCGGACTTGATAGCAAAGACATAAGGCTGATAGCTAATCTGTACTGGGGCCAGACTGCGCACGTAAAAGTGAACAATGCCTCAACAGAAAAAATATCAGTAAAGAGGGGTGTACGACAGGGATGCATCCTGTCACCGCTTTTGTTTAATAGATATGCAGAGGAAATTTTCAAAGAAGCATTATATGAAGCTGCTGAGGGCATTAAACTAAACGGAGAGTTGATCAACAATATTCGATATGCCGACGACACAGTCATACTTGCCAGCGACATTAATGAACTGCAACATCTGGTAGAGAGAATACAAGTCGTCAGTGAACAATACGGTTTAAAGCTCAATACCTCAAAAACCAAGTGGATGATTATCAGTAAACAACAACAAGCAGGGCAACTCTTAATTGGTACTGAACCGGTAGAACGGGTGCAGAAATATTGCTACCTTGGATCGATGGTTGACTCACAATGGAATCAGTCTATAGAAATAAAATCGAGAATTGAGAAATCGAGAACAGCGTTTAACGACATGAAACCGCTTTTTACTAGTAGAGATATATCTTTAAAAATAAAAATTAGACTAGCGAAATGCTATGTGTTCTCAATTCTTCTATATGGAGTGGAGGCATGGACTCTGACTGACTCATTGATGAAAAAACTAGAGGCATTCGAAATGTGGGTTTACCGCCGTATTTTGCGTGTATCGTGGTTAGATCGCATTACAAACGAAGAGGTTCTCCGTAGACTTGGTAAACAGAGGGAGATTTCCTTTACGATCAAAAAACGGAAAATGGAATACTTTGGCCATATAATGCGTCACGGAAAATACCGAATTCTTCAACTTATCCTACAGGGTAAAACGGACAGCAAAAGGGGACCCGGGAGACGTAGACACTCATGGCTACATAATCTACGTCAATGGTATGGGCTCACTTCAGTACAGCTATTCAGGAGTGCAGCGAACAAAGTACACATAGCCATGCTAATCGCCAACGTCCGCAACGGATAAGGCACTATAAGAAGAAGAAGAATGAAGAAACGTAAACGGCACTGAACAACTCCGTCCTTCACCTTCTTAATTGTCTCGTAAACACCCAAAGACAGACTTGAACGAGCACGTTTAAAAACGGACGGTTAGAATCAAGCGGGAACTGATATTTTTGATACGCCAGCAAGAAGGACAGGTTTTGGCCACACAACCGTACCGTTTTATCCGCACGGACAAAACTGCTAAGAAAGAACGACGTCTGTGGTGGCCTTTACTCTGGGTAATGCCGGTGTATAGAGTCGGTCATGCTGTGTATTGACATTAACCTGCAATATGGCGGGCCTTTTGATTACCCTCATCACACATTCGTATACTCTGTTACCTGATACTTTAAGGCCCGTATTTATAGTCCCGACCTTGAGGCTCCCTTGAGGAAGCCTTAGCCAAGGACGGCTTGGAATGTTCTAATTTATAGTCGTTCCTCAAGGCCTCCTTAGCCAAGGAAGAGGAAAATCTGGCAACGTTGCAAAGAAACCAGAGAAATAGCAAAATCCACTGTCAGTAGTGTCATTTTCTGTATGCACTGTCGATAATTATAAATTTGGAAACATTTATTTAAAAAATACGGAGAAATTGAAATCTGACTTCTGAGGCATTTACAACAAATAATGGACTGCAACAAGGAGGAGCTATCAGTCCTTTGATATTTATAACTTTTATGGATGAAGGGAAGTACACAGAACTGTGAAACCTGTATAGGATTTGCTGTATATATTTGATATCGAAATTTGGAAAAGGGAAAGAATTTCGGAATGTGCATTTGCAGATGATGTAGCGACACGATAGTAGCCAACAGCGAGAAAGATATGCAACATTTATTCACAAATTGGAATCAAGTTTTAAAGAGAAATGAAAAAAAACCAAAGGGGTCAGTGGTATCAGCTTATCTGCAGAAGGAAAAGAGGTGCAAATACAACAAGTTGATTATTATTCTGAATATCTGGGTGTAGCATTAGAACAATCAGGGAGCCAACAACTGGAAATAAACTAGGTTATTCAAGAAACCAACATATCACTACCTGAAAAATCGTTTTCTAGGACATAGGGAAATAAGCAGGTAGACAAAGAGGTCAATTTATAGAGCGATTTATAGGCCAGTCCTGACTTGTGAATCGTGGATATTTAGAGCATGGAGTAAAAGCAAGTTAAAAGTAATAGAAATGAAATACTTTAGGAAGGTTAAAGGTGTTACCAGAAGAGAAAAAATCAAAAACAGTGTAATTAGAAAAGAGTTGGGAGCTGGAGGCATTAGAAAAATGTATAGAAGAGCGACAGGAAGAATTTTGGAAAAAAGATAGAATACATGGACCAAAGTGAAAAGAATGCACTGCAAGAGATTAAAAAGAACAAAAGTTGATTTATGTGCAATAATTTGTTGTTTTTATATGAACTGTAACTTTTGACACACTCTACATCAGACTGTGTAAAAGAGTTTCTGATTATATATATATATATATATATATATTTAAAAAGTGGAAAATAAAAAAGTTTTTGCAAAATTGTTCTATTAACTTTACACTTTTTTACAGATTTTAATAACTTTTTTCTATCACAAGCAAATGGTACAAAATTAATATATTTGCAAATGAAGTTTCTTATGGAAAAGTCACTGCAGCTGCAATATGTGTGATAAGAAATATTTTAAGTGTTACATATTAAACAGCTATTAGATGAAAGTTTTTGACACAATAAATTTGTCCAGTTTCACTACAAAGTAAAAGCAATAGTAAAATTGTTTAATACAGCAGCTCTGTGCCTTGATAAAATATTTTTTTGTGTGAATAGTGTACTTGCCTTCAATAACCGTTATAGTTTATCCCTAATATATTCCAGGACCTCATGCAAACTATTATTTAACTTCTTCATTTTCTTTCCATCCAAATAAAAATACTTTATAAGTTGGAGCATTTATTCTAACCACATAGTGTTTATTATACATGTTTTGTTTATGATACAATGTGCCGAAGGTCAAGTTATGAGTTTCAACACCTAGGAGCAATTGTAAAATAGTATTTTGTAGGCTAAATAGGTTAAATTCACCCATGCCAGTGCTCTGCGATGAACATTTTATAACTTCATACATCACTGCATGGTCAATGTGCCATGACCGCAATATTTGTAGTTTAGCTGCTCCCATTATACTGGACCAAGCACTCTAAAAAGTGGACACAATATCAGTCATGAATACTTTTAGAGAAACTAAACTTAGATTTAATTTAATCACCTCAAAAAAAAATCATAAATACATTTTCTGTATATTACTAAAAATAAGACATACTAGTACTCCTTCCCCAAATTTGTCCACTATGATAACAGTAGTCGATCAAAATCATAAATGTTTAAAACATGGGTCACATCTATAGCTACTATATTGTTTCCAAACTAGCATAGTTCATTTGAAATTCTGACATAACAAATCAGACAAAAATCTATACTATACAACTTATGCTTGTATAAACCATCCTCCACCTCCATACCTTGTTGTTTATAATACAATAATATATAATTATTATTATTATTTTTTGTCTTCTTTCTGTGTCATCGGCATCGACTGCTCTGGTCATTAGCCTCGTGTTCTGTGTAGGCTTTGTTACTCTTTCCCGCAGCCACTCTATTATTATTATTTCTATCTTGCTTACACTGACTTACTCATAAATGGGCTTATGTAACATCATTATTCTGTTTAACTCCTTGTTGACGTGTCAATAGGACATGATGTTTTAATACTTTGGATATCTTTTCTCCTTGTTGAACCTTCACAATTTACATTATCTGAATCTAAGATCCTGAAATAAAAAATTAATTTAGAAACTGTTATTTAATACTGGTGAACAGCTTGAAAGTAGGTACTTGCCTTGAAGGTGGAACCCCCAATGCAAGTTTAGGTGCCACTATCGATTTATTCATTTGTGGGAGTGTATATGTTGCATGATCGTAGTGTGTTTTAATACAAATCTCTAATCACTTTTCTCCTTCAATTACCATTATCATACTGGTAGTTTCAGTATTTCAGTATGTTTGCATGAACATTGAACACTTTTGGTTTGGACTTTGGAGAAAACATTATTTATTATTATAAACAGCGCACCATACACCTACTATCTCTCATAGATATACCAAAAAATCAAGTCAAAACTCTGGAAAATAATTCAAAACACTATTTTTTGGTGAATACAAAACAATATTTTTCACATATTTTTAATTAACATAATATAACCTTACTCTTAAATGTCAAACGAAGGTAAGGAAGGTCTAAGGAAGAGCCAAGGGAGCTCCCATGCTACCTTAGGCTCAAGGAAGACTTGAGGACGACTTGAGGAAGCCTCAGCGACTATAAATTGGATTTTGTCGCTAAGGAAGACTCAAGCATCAAGGCGACCTTGAGTCTCCCTCAAGGAAGGTTTATAAATACGGGCCTAAACTGGCTTGACGTCTATTTGATAGGTATCAGCTGACGAAGAAGTGTATCTCAAATTTAATTTTTTACTAGTAGTGTTGATTGGCAATCCTGCGATCAGGACCGTATTAGTAATATTCTTGTTGAATATTTGCCAAAAAGTAATGACTATTGTTGTAAACAAGAAATTGCTCCAATATCCAGAAATTCGCAGCAAAAATGGTTAGTTAAAAGAAATAGATTATTTTATTGATTTGTATATTGTTAGAGACTATCAAAATACTCCTATATTTAGCAATAAGGGCGATTCAATGGATAGCTTGCATCACTAGTGGGATATTTATTGGTTGAAGTACATGGAGTAAGATTAATATAATAAGGTAGTTCAACTGAAGCTTTAGCGAAAAATGTTTTTATCTTCATTCCTACCTCATTTAAAGCGTACTTAATACTGATATACTAAAAGACACGCCGGATTTTGCGAGAAAATGTAAAATAAGCATAGACCTCAGAGCATAGACGAAAACGTCACCAAGTGTCAATTACTTGTTATTATTAATACTTCCAATCAGTACAGCCCTGCATTCCTTCAAAGCTTAAGATTGATACGTCAAGACTCAATCTGGGGTATTTTTAGTTATTACTAGCCGAACAGCTGTTCGCTGTTGACACGGCTGACAGTTTAAAGTATCGGGTAACAGGGTATATTTCATATCCTCACACAGCCCTACACCCTTTTCCTTCTGAGAAAAATGCCAAATGTCAAGTGGACGTGCGTTGACGTTCGACGTGCGTCAAAAACATAAAAACAAATATCCTTGATTTTTTAGGCTTTTCCGTAATATTTTGATAATAGTATTTACAGGGTTGAATTCAAAACTGATTTACATTTTTCATATTGCTTGTTGAATTACGCCTGGAGTTGTGTATCATGCTCTCAGAGATGCAGCCTTTCACAGCTTTTATGGTAAGATTACTTATGAAATTTTATTCAACCTTTAACTTGTGTATTTCTTTTAGAATGTCGAAAGCACTCGCTCATACATGGACGATTTATATTCACAAGACCCTAATAAATGTCTGTCATCGATAATATCCATCAAGAACTCCGTTATAGGATCAAACCGCCAAAAAGAGAGTGTAATAGCACAGGGCATAGTTCCACGTCTAATAGCATTGTTAAAAGATAAGGATATGAAACCAGAAGTTCGAATAGAAGCAGCAGTGACAATAGGCTCCTTGGCCAAAGGGACAGATGATCATATTGAACTTCTAATAAACACTGGCATAATACAAGTCTTACTGGAACTCTTGGATGAAACAGAAACAAGATTAATAGACTCTTGCCTGTGTTGCTTGCGCACACTGTCACACAATTCAAGGATAACTGAGACTAATTACACACCACAACACTTGACCAAATTGTTAGGTTTTGCTGGGGCTAGAGAAAGTTTGCAGCGTCAGTCATGTGTAGCTAGTATCTTGAGTGCAATTTGTAAAGGTACCTCAGAACAAAATGCTCTGTGTTCTGTAGGAGCACCAACAGTTCTGGCTGCTTTATTGTCAGTTCAAAATTACTCTGTAAGGATACCAGTAGTATCTTGCTTGGCTACAATGTGTTTTAATAACTCTCTAGTTGCATTAGAGATAGTACATACATCTTGCAAAGATATTAAAGTACCCAATTACCTAGCTACTTTGATATCAAGGGATAGACCCATAGAGATGCAGCTTGAAGCAGCAAAGTGTCTCACAAATTTACATAGGGCTGGGGCTATACCAGCTTATGATCCGATTATTACTTACAGGACTTTACCCTGTTTGGTCAGACTATGTCAGGTATGTATTATTAATAATAAAATGTATTTTAGCATATATGATATTTTTTATTTATTTATTGACAATATCACAAATTTGATGAGGTTATTACATTGTCACACAAGAGAAATGGGATCTATTTATAGCCGATCACCAAACTACATTAGCTTCAAGCAGTAGACCCTGACAGCACTGAGCTGTCTGTCTATGGCAGCCCTTAGTCTAGCCTTCGGTACTTTGATGCTATTACAATCAATAAAATGACAGCTTCTATATTTGTAAAGTTCAATATGTCATATATCAATGTCACTACTTGTTTGTTACTTCTATCAACTAAGCTTGAGTAACTGTCTAACATTGAATCATGAAATCCTGTAAGGATAAAGATTATTTTTTTTAACAAAGAGATACCTCAAGAAGTGTTTTCAAACCTTTCTATTTGAATGTAGGCATCCATAATTGTGAAGTGACCTAACTAAGGTATTATAAAGATAATAGTTGTGGAGGTGTTGAATCTTCTACCATTTTTAATAACAAAACTCAAGCACTTATAAGCTGTATTGACGATGTTGTCATGATGTTAGTTAAATTTCATGTTGCTCTGAAAAGCAAATCCAAGGTCTTTAGTCTGACTTTTGCAATCTAATATTGTATCCTTAATAGTATAATCATGAATGACATTATTTTGTTTTCTTGTATAGATAACAAATAAGCACTGATTGTCATTAAATTACATTTTATTTTGTTACTAAATACAGGCTCTGCCAAGATTTTGTTGTAATTCACAACAGTCAGCTGCACATGATATTTCTCTCGACAACTTAGGCATCTGCAAATATTAGGCAGAATGAGCAATAATAATGTTCATTGACACATAGAAATCAATTGTAGTATAGAATTAACTCAATCTCAAAAGATTTCTCACAATCAGTGTCGATTAACTATTTCAAGCTGCATTTTGTTTTCTATTGTTTTGACAGCCTTCTCATAAAATCATTATTGCAAAGGAGATAATTTAAGTTTTAATATATTAAACATACCTTTGCATAAAATGATTTATTCTATTTTTATCAAAGCCTTAATAAGATTTATTGGTTGGTAGTTATTTATCTCAATTTTGCTGCCACTTTTAAGTACTGGAAAGGCGGATGATGTTTTCATGGCTAAAGGGAAAATTGTGCTTTATAGCAACATACATTAAATATATGTACCAGCAATTTTAGAATACATTCAACTAGGTTAAAAGTCAACGCACACCAATGTTGAACTTTTTAAAATGGAACACTAGCAGAAACTGTAATATACTTAAATTTAGCCCTTTCTGAGTTCACATATTTGTAAAATAACAAATAAACCATATTGGTAACGAACAGTCCATAATACTATTAATCCAGTGATATGTCTTCAAATCAATATTTGGTTAAAGTACAGACTACTGTGACCCCATAACATACCATACACTAAATGTCATCAAAATCGGTACAGAAAGTAATGAGACTACACAGATAAAAGAAGGCAACTGGCAGACTGATAGACTGACGGAAATTATTGTCACCATTTTTTAACATCACAGAATTTCCTCTGTCTGTAATGTTTGATTTTCTGACTGATAGTAATAATATATAAATAAACGGATTTCGTAGTTAGTTAAACGGTAAACAAGCATATGATGGAGAGATGCCAACATACGCATCACATTAATAGGTATTGTATTTATGTAGCTTTGTACAATATTGGCACCGTTGAAATTCTGTTTGTAATATATGGATATAATCCATGGTGCAGGAGGATATATGGCCCCTAATGCCAAGTGAATGTTACTTTACTTCCCACACCATATATCATAGGTGAGGGGAGTATAGTAATTCTGAAGATTTTTTATTTTTTGCACGTTTTATGATGTCTACATCACGAAAACCTAAGTCACACATTTCTGTCAGTCTGTCTGCCTATTGTCTATAAGCATTTTTCTAAAAGCGCAATCTCAATAACAGCTTCACCAATTTTGGTGAAATTCAGAGACTGTCCATTAACCTAAAAAAATATCTGAATATCTTAGAAAAGTTGGAGCACTTTGGAGTAAGAGGGCAACTTTTATCATTACTGCAAGATTTATTGCACGAGAGACTATATTGTGTGAAAGTGAATGGTGTGCTCTCAAATCAACATCGGGTGCCTCGTCGGGTGCGTAGTGGAGTTGTCCAAGGATCGGTTTTAGGCCCACTGCTCTGCATAACGTACTTGTTTGATCTGGTCAGTCTCATCGAAACCAACATGCAGAACTTTGCAGATGATGCAAAACTCTTTGCAAATCCATTGCTAGATGCAACACAGCTAAAGGCGAATCTAAAGACAGTCGAGCAGTGGTCAATATGTTGGGGAATGAAGCTGAACGAATCTAAATGCAAGGTATTAAGAATCGGTCCAAACAACCCTAATGAAGAATACACACTGAATAACATTACCTTGGCTACTGTTTCAGACCAAAATGACCTGGGGGTCACAATCACTTCCGACCTGAAATGGGAAAACCATATACTGAAGATTGCCAAGAAAGCTAACTCGTTTGTATACCTTATTAAATATGCATTCAAAGATCACTCGGTAGAAATGATTCACAAGATATACACGAGTTATATACGACCCAAGCTTGAGTATGCCTTCACAGTGTGGAATCCTTATTATGTAAAAGACATTGAAGTGTTAGAAAGGGTACAGAGTAACAAAAATACCAGCTGAGCTACGTGACCTTCCATATACAGAGCGACTGAAGAGACTAAAACTAACAACCTTAAGGGAAAGAAGACATAGAGGAGACCTAATTGAAACGTTTAAAATCATTAACAACGACTACAATTGCAACATTAGCCATATCTTCAGGCAAAACCAAAACCACCTTCGGGGACACTCCAAGAAGCTCGAAAAGGAAAAGTCGTCAAAACTACCCAGGAAAAACTTTCTGTGCAACAGAGTTGTGTATTCGTGCAACTCGCTAGAAGACCGGACAGTGACAGCGCCCAGTGTAAATTCATTTAAAAACAGACTAGACAATGAACTTGCAAATAACAGTGCTCGAATGATACACTACAGTGCATGACCTCAAGGAATCATGGTTAAAGGCAACAATAGCTTCATCGGTTTTTCCGCCTGCTATTGGAAAAATTACAAGATTACAAGATTACATCATGTGTACTTTACAGATCTATCCAAATATTGCCTTTGAAGAACCTACAGACTTGGGTATTTGTTGCTTGCAATCGTATAGTCTTAGTAACTGCTTGTGATGAAACTTTGTGTACAATATGGGTATTGGTTTTGAAATTCGGTGATGCTGATTCTTAGAACTCTCCAAACTTTTTTATATGATAGTCCGTTAGTGAGTTCCTACCATTTTTTTTTTTTTGAGGGAGTGAAATTAGAGTGGCGGAGTGTGGAGTTAAGGGCAACTCCATTTTAGTTTTGAATTCTTGCCATAAAAAAGATGAAGTTGATGATATTACATACTCGTTATTTATAGACCTACCTATGAACTTAACTTAATTCTTTGATATGTACATACTTCAGAATACTATAAACTGCCACTTGGAAACTAACTGCTAGGTTTTGATAAACTGTTGAGACCGTGTTGCTACCACAACGGCGATGGGAGGATTGTATTGTACATTTTTTGAAAATCGTGCCAGTGACAGTGAGCTTGTCATCCAAAAATGAAAGACATTAAACTATATCAAACTTTGTTTTAAGGTTCTTTTAAATGATTAAATGCGAACTTTTTTTGAGACGTATAAATACATATAAATTTGTGGTTGCGGACGATAGGGAGTCAAGAAAGCAAAATATATATTTTATTATATCAGTATTTATAATCCAATATAACTGCGAGTTGACGTTTTTGTAAACCTAAGATATTTTTGTAAATAATTCAATATTTCTGATGATTATTCTTTTTACTTCCCACACCAATAGGTGAGGGGCGTCCTATGATGTCTACATAACGAAAATCCACGTTACTCATTTCCGTCGATCTGTCTGTCTGTTCTTCTAGCTTCGTAATATCAGTAACCGCTGCATGGATTGTGATGAAATTTGGGCAGCGTTAGGCTGTAGGGTCGCAGTAGGTAATGTTCCTATAATTTTGAAAATCGGGGCATGGGCGGCGGAGTAATTAGCAAAAAACGAAACATTTTAAATATGCCTCAAACTTCGTTTTTAGGCGTTTTAGGGGTTGGGTGGGGGGGGTGGGGGGTTGTAAAATTGAAAAATTTGTTGCTTTCATAATAGACTGTCCACTGACCTGTGAAGGAAGACCTAGCGACATAAATAACATTTTTAGGTCCATCCGAACATTTCCTTGCCTATTACAGAAACCAAAGGAATTAGAATTTTTTCTGCTGTAAACATACGAGTATTGCTTTATATCGTTCTATATTGTGTAACGAAGAAACTGTTGAATTAATTTTAATGAAATTTTGACACAGTATTACTACTGTGGCGAGGATGAAAAATGCGTATAGTTTTTATAAATCGTGCCAGTGGCGGCGCAAATAATAAAAAAACTAAAAATATAAAAACGGCTCAAGCTTCGTTTTTAAGTGTTTTACAGGTTCCTGATCATTTTCTGAATTTTTTTGGGCGGGGGTGAAATTGGGGTGGTTGGGGGTGGGGGGTTGAAAAACTGAAAAATTTGCTGTAATCATAATAGGCTGTCAATTGACCTGTGGAGGAAAGACCTAGCGGCATAAGACAATTTGGGGGGGGGGGGGGGGGGGGGGGTTAGGGAACTGGCGATGATTTAGTTGCAAGGGGATCTCAGACTACAGCTTCATGCTATGGGAAAATAATAAACTGGTATCACCGTAATGTGTCGGAATTACTGAGTCAATCAACTTGACTTCATTTTGTTGGGAAGAGTTTAAATTGGAGTAGTAGAGACCAGCAGTATTAGGGGGCTGGTTTATAATCAGATTTCATTTAACTTATAAAAATTTAACTCTGGTGCAATTTTGTACCCTTCGAACATAGTTAAACATATCCCAAATACTGATACTGAACGCCAGCGTTACAAGTACTTCCCTCGTACTGTCTAAGATCCCTTCTATACATGTTTGCAGATAAAGCTGCTCCATACAAATCTATGAAATCAGTACCGCATAAAAATCTTGGATATATTTGTAATGAAGTAAGTGGCAATGAATATTTAACAAAAAAAAATACAGATAATGTCCCTTTGGTATAGAAAGTGAAATTAGGGCGGTGGAAAGAGTAAAGTGTCAAGAAGCTTCAACATTTTCTGTTAGTATCGAGAATGTGTGAGAAGTACCGAGTCAAGCCAGTTTTGTCAATTTTTTGAGGTCCTCTTCCTATGAACCTCTGCAAAATGTGATGTCGAACAGTAAATCATTGTCAACTTTTGTCATCGTTCTTCTACGCATTATCGTTTTCCATAGTGTGCCGCAATACAGTTTTCCCTTCGTAATTCAATTCATAATTCACAATAAATATCTATCCCGAAAGAAGCAGAAAAAAAATAATTAAGTTTTCATCCCTTCTTGATCGAGATGCTTTCGTTAAATGTAATAATTGTAATAATAAAAACAGTCATCTTAGACAAGAACGGAGTCAACCTCGAAATTGAACGGAATAAGCCGAGTGTTTTTAAAAACATTTATTTTGGCATAATAAATATTGCCTCAAAAGTCACCAAAAGTCATGTTCTTAGATACGCCGAAAGCAGCTTTCAGAAACATCTCATTTCTTTTGACTTTAATTTGTCATTATAAAGGTCGTAGAATATGAGACTCTTCAAAACCTTGTCTAAAACATTTTTATTCGCTAAACCGTATTCAAGATAGAGCGTGAAGGGTGCTCTAATTGCTCTAATTTACACCCCCAAAATTAGAATTTGCTACTACTGCCCAGTTCCGATATATTCCTTGTCTTAATCGTCGTGGCACACCCTGTATATACTTATCTAGAATTTGTAATGATACTAAACCCAGTTGGAATTTTGACAAATAATCCATGACCATGATTGCTTTATTTACCTGGTTCATGAATCTTTTTTATTGTTGTTCATGCAACAAATGCTCTGTGGTTTGAACTTTATGTATTTAAATGCTTTTGAATGAAATGTTTATTGACCTCTACAACTACATGTTTTTGTAAACTTCATTTGAGTTTAAAATTTACTCGGCTACATACAACTACGTAAATGTATCTTTCCATGTATATATATTGAATAATAAATAATTTTGCTATCAATACAAATGTTACTTCCAAATAATGGACTAATATTTGTACATGTTATATATCAGATTGAATAAATCAGATATATTATGTTAGATGATTCCAAAGCATTTATCTTAGCTCAATGATACGTGCATCTTAGAAAAAAAGGTAGCACGGGTGGTTTATAATGTCGAGATAGAACCTGAAGGTACCGCCTCAATTTAATGTCAATATTGCATATTAAACTGAAAACCCCTTGCTTTAGCATAAATTCGGAAACATATAAATTCTACTCAAATCAATGATACGATTTCGAGAAATTAGTTTACAAAAGGCTCATACAATCGAACACGTCCGCGTAATCTGTGCAAATAGAAATTTAAACTCCCATTTTTCAATGCAGTTTCGTAAACAGTGTTAAGGAGAACCTGGATTGTAGAGCTTCCTCTTGGTGTCTGTTAAATATGTTTCTAGAGTGATCGACACGGCCAAGGTTATATTTCGGGTTCTTATATTTCAGGTAGAGCATTTCAAAGTGCATAGAGCTATAGCCGCAGACACCTTAGCATATTTAACTGAGGTAGATAGCAATCTACAACAGGTTGCAGCCATCAGTAACCAGCTGGTCAGTGCTCTGGTTGATCTGCTTAAATGTCCTTCAGTTGACGCCAGACGAGCCGCATTCAGGTATATTTGTAGTTTGGTGGTTAATTTATTTGAGGATTTGATCAAAATAACAGTAGAGCTTGGAAACTACTGACTAGCTTAATAGGTCTGTTCTCAAAATAGTTATTTTTCTGCAGCCGTCCCGAAAATAGAACTTTCGGTATGATTTCTTAAATCGAAAGTGAAACTTTACACATATCGTACCGAAAGTAATAAAAAATCATACCTAAAGTTGTATTTTCTGGACGGACGTAATGTTCATAAGTAATATTTATAGTATCTATCCCTATTATTTTTTAATATTCTATCTAATAAACAGCTGCAGAAAAAAATATTGTACGTAACGCTGCCCGAAAGCGATTTTACGGCACTCGCAGGCTTCCAAACTGCCTACTCATCCCGTAAAATATTACTTTCGGGACTTGTTATGTAAATAACTATTAAGAAGGGTACCAGCTTTGTCGATTTTCCATGTTCATCTTCCAATATAGGATTAATATTGCTTGAGATAGTTTCCGATATAGTAATTGTTTGAATCTGAAGAGCGTCTGAAGCACTGTCGCTTTCATTACTGTTAATGTTATCAAAGTATTATACATTGCTATGGAAGCAAAAAAGTGCCTCTCAGACAGTAGAACTGTTCATTTTTGAATTGATGAGATATTTATCAATTCGTTGATCCACGCTACTCGTTTTTAAATATTTTAAAATACATTTTGGAAAAGCTTCTTTTGGTTGTTAAAGAAATACAAAAACTTAATTAGCTGAACTTGATTGAAAATGGTTTTCACTGTATCTAGGCCGCAACATCATATTTATTTATTATAGTATCGTTTTGAGGAATGATAGACGATGATGTATTGTTATTATTATTTACAAGATATCGATTCATTTTCCTCAGCAAATTTGAAAATAGATGTTAATAGCCAGCAGGCAACAAAATATTTCTATGACGAATCCAGGGCTGAACTTTGATCATTCAGTGAATGTTTTCAGTCCTTTTTGCAGCACATACGAATTGCATTTTGTTATATTACTTATTTCTTTTTTTCTTTATGCTGTGAATAAAAATTATGATTATTATTATTATTTTATATATTATGTGCCTAAATTTCTAATCTAATCTATTTAGGACTTTAATATTTTGGTTTTCATGCGAATTCACTGTATTATTATGTTTTGTAGGGCTTTTGCATCTCTAGCAGCTAATGATGAAGATATAAGGAAAAGAATAATTGACACAAAGTGTCTAATGGATAGGGTTGTAGATGGATTGGGCGATGAAAATAAGGAAATAAGGTTAGCTGCAGTACGGTGTTTGCACTCTTTAAGCCGTTCTGTTCAACAGCTGAGGACAACTTTTCAAGATCATTCAGTTTGGAGACCCTTAATGGCACTTTTGACAGGTATGCTGAAATGCAGCATGTTCTTTGTTTTCAAATTGACCACTTTGATATTGATTACATTTTTATGCTACATGCTTACTGGATGAGATCCTAAACCAATCTTGTAATTATTATTTGAAGAGATGTTAAGAAATAAATCGGAGCTTAAATAATCAATAGCATCATCACCATTGGTTTTAAACCACTTTGCAACTGTTATGCAGCATTTGGGAACAACCAGTGGCGTATATAGAAATCGATTTCGGGGGGCCCTTATCGGAAAAATTAAAATTTATTCCATACACGTTATAATATTGGCGTATTATAATCGTAACCTAAATATAAAATAACAATGTACTAATATTAATGAAAATAATTATATATAACATACACACGTATGTGTATTAGAAACGTAAATTTCTATTCTTCAGCCTCTTCCCAGACTTCAAAACTGAATGCGTGTCTGGTTTCGGGGGGGGGGGGGGGGGGCACCCCAACATACTCCAGTGGGCACAACATATATTCACGTAAAATTATTGTGCAAGGTATCTCAGCAAAATTCATGATAATGGTAAACAAAAACTACACTTGATTTTAAACTAGTTTTAAGATAATGCAATGCCCCATTCGCTCGATATGAGAAGAAAATGTCGGGTTACTGTGGCAAAGACGAGAAAGAAGCTTTGTAATTGTAGAAAATCCATCCATCTATAAGTTGCAAATTATTAATATCATTGGAATCTTTATAATAGCTTACTATCGTAGTTACGACGAAAAATCTTTACTGATAATGAAAACTGATCCAGTGGCGGCGGAGAAACTATAAAATAAAAAAAATGGAAAACCTTCCAATTTTCATTTTTAAGTTTTTTAGACATCACTGATTACTGAAAGAATACAGGTAAAATTGAGGTGGTAGGGCTAGGAAGCCTATTCTTCTTCTTCTTCATCTTCTTCTTCTTGGGATGCCATGCAGATTCCTGCGTAGGCGCCCATCTTTTCTCCCATCAAATGGCAATATTTTTTTTACTTCAGTGTCATCAGCTGAAGGCTCACGTGGGGATTCTTCGCTGAGCTTTTTTTATGGATATTTATTTTTGATAGAAAAAAAAAACAGAAATAAATTTTCGCCTCTAACGAAAATCAAACCCGGGACCTTCCGGTCACGAGCTCGACCCTAACTACTGGGCCAACCCCTCCCCCCCCCAAATGGCCCTATTAATTGCAGCCCTCTGTAATTCTTGGAAGTCGCTTATTCCTGCCTAGTAACGGATGTTTCTTAGCCAGGATAGCTTTTTTCTTCCAATTCCTCTTCTCCCTCCTTCGATCTTTCCTAGAGGGATGAAACGCAGGAGGTGATAGCGCCTATGCCTATGCTACTTCGCAAAAATATACATTCGTGGAGCGATTTCTATTGATGTGTTGGTATCCAAATTCAAAACTATAGCTGGCCATACTATCATTTATCTTCAAATAATGAAATGACAAAAAATTCTGGTAGAAGTGAAGTGGGAAGAGATAGGCTAAACGCAAGAAAACTAAGCAAGTATTTTCCTTATCTGGCTAGGCATTGATGTTATATGAGGATACGTAGCGCTTGCAATCAAATTATAAATGCAAACGATTCTAAACCTGGTCATCAGAATACTGACGGTGATAAAGTGTGACTAGCTAACGGAGTGGCTACTAGAGATTGCAGCTACACACTTTTGCCGAATATGGGCTGCTCTGGAAATGAGTATCACTGCGTGGTAAAGACTGAGCTATTGCTCGCGTTATTTTTTGGGCATTTGTTGAAGAAATATATTTTTTGAACATGTCTCACATATAAATCAATTTTCATCCGAAGAATTTTGAAAATAGCGTTCAATTCTCCAACACATTCTCTTTACAGATTCTCCTTGCACAGAACTGCTAACTGCAGCGTCTTCAGCTCTGTGCAATTTACTTCTGGAATTTTCCCCTGCCAAAGAACCTATGTTACAGCAAGGCGTTGTGCAGTTACTGGCTAATTTAGCTTCAAGGTACTTATATACATGTCATAAAAACTAGCTGAACTGTCGCTGGTTATTTAGTAGTTGCACGTTAGTGTCGTAAACATGTTACATTAAAATTACTCAGCTTCATTTTAAACGGATATGTATTTTTATTGTAGACCTGAACCTGATCTACGGCTGAATGGAGTTTGGGCTTTGATGAATCTGGCATTCAGAGCTGAACAGCGGGTAAAATCACAGATAGTCACTGCACTAGGCACAGATCAAGTCTTCAGGCTTTTAGGAGATAATGATACTAAGGTATACTGAAATTTATTTTAAAGTAAAAATAGTCAATTTATATCTTAAAAAATAGTGTTTTAACCTTGTCAACTAAACGAGTTTCCGGTTGTTGGAAGGACTCTGAGATCCCAGCGCAGAATTGACTATTCCTAAGCACCGACATAAACCAACAAGAAGGACCACTTTCCGTTATTATTTGAAGATCCCAAACCCAAATTAACAAGCAAAGATTTAGAATCCAAATGCAATAGGCTAATTTTTTGATATATGACATGAAAAACCTATGTCTAATTTTAATTCAGTAGGGATGAAACGAAATAAATGAAATTTAAATAACAGCGATTGGTTACAATTCGATCAATAAAGTAATTGTAGCCAATTGTGAAGGACCAACTAAATTGGCAAATAACCGCAGATGACTCACGAGAATTGAAGGTTAATCATGCATCGGTTGACTCACCCCTTGTTGGTTGGCGTCGGATGTCTTCCCCAGCTGGGTACTGCGTTGCTCTATCCAGATTCCTAGTTAGCTGAGCGATGTAAGGCTGTGGTCGCCCTTATTGGAGGTACCCACTACACACGGGGTGACGGATATCACGCACACGTCCGTTAACCTCGGTAGTTGAAGTACGACTCTCTCTTTCTTCCGCGTCAACCGTCAGACTTCAAACTCGCAAGTCAAAACGCGGGAGATTCGAATATACAAAATTATTTAAATGGTAAATACCAATCGTAACCATTTTCCGCCCACCAAAAAATATAAAAAAAAAAAAAATATTTTTTCCAATCATAGTAATTCCTATATTACCCACAAAAGAAAATTAGTGGAATTATCCCACCCATAACACAACACGAAAAGAAAAAAAAACAAATTATCATATACAAGCAAATCATGGCCTATTGTGCCGGCAAAGGGCACAGTTTCAATAAAGGACGGTCTAACAGCCCTTTACTCGTCTTAACTTGGGCGACTCTCGAAATGTTTCCCGTACCGGGATATAACTTAATAATCCTGCCTAATGGCCACTGTAAAGGACGGGTATTTTCATCCTTGAGAAGAACCAACTGGCCGACCGAGGGAGGATTATGTGGTGTATTCCACTTATGTCGTTGCTGAAGGGTGTGGAGGTACTCCATATGCCAGCGCCGCCAAAAATGTTGCTGCATCTGTTGCACTAACTGCCACCTGTTCAACCGACTATGTTTCACACACAACAAATCTTCGTCAGGCGGAGCATTCAGGGGCTCTAATGTCAAGAAATGACCCGGAGTCAAGCTGCCTACATCGTTAGGATCAGAACTCAAACTACACAAGGGTCTCGAATTTAACATTGCCTCAATTTGGATTAAAGTGGTGCTCAATTCCTCATAAGTCAACACTTGCGCACCTATCACCCGCCGCAAGTGAGTTTTCACAGATTTCACTCCGGACTCCCATATACCTCCAAAGGAAGGACTAGCTGGAGGATTAAAATGCCACTTAATTTGCAAAGCTTCAGAAGCTTTAGCACCCAATAACTGTAAAGTTTTATAAGCACCAACAAAATTCGTACCTTGATCACTATAAATATCACTGCAACGTCCTCGCCGCCCTATAAAACGCCTAAGTGCTGCAAGAACAGCTTCACTAGTTAGATCTGACACAACTTCTAAATGTATTGCTTTAGTAGCCATACACACGAAAAGACACACATACACCTTTTGAGAACTAATGCCTCGTCTTTTACCTAAAGACATCCTCAAAGGACCAAAAAGGTCTACGCCACTATGGGAAAAAGGTTTGACTTCCGAAATTCTAACGGAAGGTAAATCACTCATTATGGGGACCACTGGAGGAGGCTTAACTCTAAAGCATTTTATGCAACGAGATAACACTGAAGCTATAGCCCGTTTGGCAGATAGTATCCAATATCTCTGCCTTAACAGATAATGCAAAGTTTGTGGTCCAGGATGACAACTCCTATTGTGCACACTTTGGATAATGAGATAAGTCAATCGATGCTTCCTAGGGAGCAGAATTGGATGCTTCCGATCATAGCTTAGACTAGACTGTCTCAAGCGACCGCCCACCCTCAGGACACCCTGGGAATCAATGAAAGGAGCTAACTTCTGTATAGCTTTGGGACAGACCTCCGCTCGACGAACTTTCCGCAGTTCATTATCCAATTCAACTCTTTGCACGTCTTTGACCAGAACCACCATAGCCTCATACAATTCAGCCTCGGATAAATTACCTATCTCACGCGGGTAACCCCTTTTTCGACACAAACAATTTTTACGAAATCTCAAACAATAAGCAACAACACGCTCAATTTTGCGTAAGGAAGAATATCTATTCAACAATTCTGAAACAATACTAGAGCCGTGAATAGTAATACAAACAACCTTTGCTTCTTCTTGTACATCTGTACAGGAAGGCTCACCTACACAAGTTACAGGCCAATCATCCCGAGGAAGCTTAAGCCAAGTTGGCCCTTCCCACCACAAGGGTTGTTCTAGAAATTGCCGAGGAAAAGTCCCCCTAGAAGCACAGTCACTAGGATTCTCTTTCCCAACCACATGATACCATGAATCAGGAGCTACCTTCTCCTGGATTATAGCTACACGATTGGCTACAAAGCTCCGCCACCTATGCGGAGAAGATTTGACCCACGTCACAACTACCTTCGAATCCGTCCAAGCACAAACATTATCTATTTTCTGTGTTACCATTATATGGGATACACAATCAATCAGCTCTGCGGCTAATAAGGCTGCACACAATTCCAGTCGTGGAATCGACAGTCTTTTCAAAGGCGCCACTCGAGTTTTGGCACACACCAAATGTACAGAAATACTGTTCTCCGTGGAAACCTGTCTCAGATAAACTACAGCTGCATACGACTTCTCCGAAGCATCGCAAAAAGCATGAATTTCTGTAAACTTTGCCTCTATATGAAGTATATGTCTAGGAATTTTCAACGAAGATAGCTCAGGTAACTCAGCCACAAAAGTTTTCCACTGGTTTGCAACTTCCAGCGGTGGCTCATCATCCCAACCTATCCCTAAAGCCCACAATTGCTGAAGTATTTGCTTGGGAACAATGATTACTGGAGCTAAGAATCCTAGAGGATCATACAGTCTTGCTATTTCTGACAAAATATTCCTCTTTGTACAGGACCGTATCTGAGGATGTACAGAATAAGAAAAACAATCCGTAGTGGGACACCACTGCAAACCCAACACTTTTATTCCAAGAGAATCCTTATCAAATACAAGTGGCTGCTGATGAACCTCAGGTACCTGAGCAAGTACTTCAGAACAATTACTTGCCCATTTCCTCAGTTCAAACTTTCCCAACGCCAATAATTCAATCAACTGGTTTTGAGTATCCAAGGCAATTTCCTTGGAGTTTGCTACTCCAATGGCGTCGTCAACATAACAGAAATTCTCCAAAATATTTACAGCTAACGGAAACCTTTCACCCTCATCCCTACACAGTTGCAGCAACGTCCTAATCGCTAGAAAAGGACTAGACGTTACTCCATAGGTAACGGTCTTCAACTGATATTTCCTTATAGGCTCGTCACCGTTAGGTCTCCACAAAATAGTTTGATAACTAGTGTGAGACTCCTCAACTAAAATCTGTCGATACATTTGCCGTATATCCGCGGTAAACACATACAAATACAACCTGAAAGATAACAATATTGAGACGATATCATTTTGTAACTTGGGACCTGCTAGAAGAACATCATTCAAGGACTTTCCATTGGTAGTTTTAGCTGAAGCATCAAAGACAGTCCGAAGCTTTATTTCACCATTCGCATTCCTTTTCACCACCGCATGATGAGGAATGTAATACTCACTATTAGACCCCACTTGGTTCCCAACTTCAGACATGTGGCCTTGCTCCAAATAGTCAGCCATAAAATCACAATATGCTTCATGTAAGACGGAATCACGACGAAAACGTCCTTCCAACAGCTTAAATCTATGTAAAGCCTGTGAATAGGAATCACCCAGAACTGGGGGGAATTCAGAAAAGGGAAGCTTCACCACATATCTTCCTGAGTCCATACGCCAACAAGATGACGTAAAGAATTCCTCAGCCTGCTGTTCCTCTTCAGACAATGCGACACACTTAGGGATACTTTCAATTTCCCAAAACTTTTTCAATGTACAATCCAATTCCCCCACAGAAGTTAGAAAATTCAGCACACTATTAGTGGAAACACCACCCAACTTGCCCATTAACACCCACCCAAATACGGTGTTAATAGCATGTGGCCCACCATTCTGTCCTCTCACATAACCGGAACGTAAGATCTCACCAAATACTTCTACCCCTAGAAGCAGATCAATTTCCATTTCATCATGTGCAGCCAAAGGCTCTGCGAGGCAAAGATTTTCTAAATACTTCCACTTCTGAACAACAGCAGGAATTTGAGGTACCTTCTCACAAATCTGAGGTATCACAATAGCTTCCAAATTGAAGCTAGGATACGGTTTGCTGTAGGGAAAGATAACACAAGAGACTTTTCCCGAACTCACATTCGATGACATTCCATTAATGCCAACAACAGGGGTTGAATACTCCTTACGAGTAAGATTCAACCTTCTCACACAAGATTCACTAATAAAATTGGCTTGACTAGCAGAATCTAACAAAACACGACATTTGGTGGATCTACCCTCAGAATCCAATATTGAGACTAGTGCAGTAGCAAGCAACATTCTAGGCTGCACAGACAACTTACTTGCCATGACTTGAACATGACTCTCAGATTCATTAGAGGTACTACCACTGACATCACAATCTGTCACTTTAGTGTCCGGAAAATGCAATAGTACATGGTGTTTTCCACCACAAACCCCACAAAGTTCTTTTGATTTACATTTATTTACTAGATGAGTAGCTCCCAAACAATTAAAACACATTCTAGTCCGCTTGACAAAGGCATGCCTCTTACGACATTCTGCCTGCAAGAATCTATCACATTTGATCAACGAATGTGGTGAACCCTTGCAAAAATTACACTTTTCCTGTGTTAATGTGCCAGTCGAAAAACTAAGTGTCTGCCTTCCCTTGGGATTAGCAGGACTATTATTCTTTCTAAACCCACCACTAGCATTAGACACATTACTCCCTTGATATGCGGAAGTAAGGGATGTATTTTCCAGAGCTCGACAGGTTTTCTCAACAAATCCAAAAAGCATGTCAAACCCCGGAACATTATTCCCATTATGTTCTAGTTCAAATCGCGTTTTAAGGGAAGAAGGTAATTTCTGCAACAATAAATTGAATTTGGTAAAATCCCATAGGCTCAAGTTACTCATCTCTAAAGCCACCAAATTTTCAGAAAATATTGACAACAATTTTCGAAGTTCAACTGCAGAATCATGCCTAGAGGGAGAAGCATTATAAATTGAAAACCAATAATTGCTCAATAAAACACGTTCATTCTGATATCGACTCATTAATGCATTATAGGCTATTTCATAATTATCCTCAGTAATGGGCACATTCCTTACTATTAGACCTGCCTCTTTTTCTAAATAAGAAATCAAGAACTGAAACTTTTCTATTTTTGACAGCGAATTATTTCTATGAATAAGAGTATTGAATAAGTCGATGAACGTAGGCCACCTTGTAAGGTCACCATCAAACTTCGGTATTTCAATTTTGGGAAGCCTCAAACAATTTTCTCTTACGACCACTGCAGATGTTTCATGCTCACTACGAGCCATCATCTCATCAGAAAGATCTTTATGAATGCCCCTTATTGAATATCTCATATCATCAAACATTGTATGAACTGCTTCCTCCTCCTCTAAGGCAGACTCATCTACCAAGGCTATTATTTCATATTGCAAATTCTCAAACCTCGTTACATACCCATCCAGCTCTCCATACCTGAGAAAAAACTCCGTCCGATACTCGCCATTATCACGAGCCTTCTTGGCCGCCTCAAGAACATTTTTAATAGATTTTAAAACTAGCGCGCGTTGCCGTTGCAACTTCACAACATTTGCATTAGGCATGTTCAGGTATCAGGTAACGATTCAATGTAAACACAAGACCAAAATAATCAAATTTAGAATCAATCTGCTAGTAAACACAACTTCTTTACACAAACAATACGGCAACCACACACAAATCACAAAATTTTCAGTTGTTATTCTTTTTCGAAATCTCCGTCGACTACACCAATTGTCGAAACGCCGGTTTTCGAACCCCCAACCGAATGTAACCAACTGAATCAAAACAACTTTTGCGCTCACGCAATTCGCAAAATGTCAATTTCAAATGCCCAGAAAACTCCCCAGATATGTATTACCAACACAATACACCAAAAGTTGCTTGTTTTCGAATATAACCAATTTTTACAAACAGCGCGCAACACTAACAAATTCCGATGTCACAAAAAAACTCCGTTTTTTGTCAAGGATACGTACCAATTTAGATTTTACGTAGACTATTTTACTATAGCGCGATTTATTTATCCGTGCTCGGAGGGCCAAAAAATGGTTACAATTCGATCAATAAAGTAATTGTAGCCAATTGTGAAGGACCAACTAAATTGGCAAATAACCGCAGATGACTCACGAGAATTGAAGGTTAATCATGCATCGGTTGACTCACCCCTTGTTGGTTGGCGTCGGATGTCTTCCCCAGCTGGGTACTGCGTTGCTCTATCCAGATTCCTAGTTAGCTGAGCGATGTAAGGCTGTGGTCGCCCTTATTGGAGGTACCCACTACACACGGGGTGACGGATATCACGCACACGTCCGTTAACCTCGGTAGTTGAAGTACGACTCTCTCTTTCTTCCGCGTCAACCGTCAGACTTCAAACTCGCAAGTCAAAACGCGGGAGATTCGAATATACAAAATTATTTAAATGGTAAATACCAATCGTAACCAGCGATAGTGCCGAAACTATTGATTCTTAGCCTAGTTTGTTAAACAAATGTTAATTAAAAAGATCCAAGCAAAAAAGTTCCTAAGTTTTCCCCAGGCTTCTAGTTGAGGAGTTAAGGAAGCGTACTTTCAATGCAGTGAATTCTATCTAAAGGCGGGTTCTGACTGTTCAGTTTCACTGGATCAGTTTGACTGATTCAGCATTAATGAAAGCGACGTTTGTTATCACTGTTCAGTATTAATGAGTGATTTTAACGGATCCAGCATATGAAAATGACGTTTTCATAACCTTGAAGTGCTAAAACTGATGACTCTCATGATGACAGAAGCGATTCTCGCACGTCAGTTTGACGTTTGTATTCATTTTTCAATACTGATTCAGCCAAATGAATGAAAAGTAGGACTGACTTTCACTTTGACTGAAACTACAGACCCACTGATCAGTTTCAATGAAAAGGTGTTCTCACGTTCATTATCTGTTCAGTATCACTGAATCAGTCAAACTGATTCAGCGAAACTGAATCATGAGAACCCGTCTTAAGCTCTCAATGCAAATCTTGTTTATTGACAGTCGCAATGGCACTGATGTCATTGCAAATGAGATCTGCGACATGCGTATAAAAACAATATATTTTACAGCATCCAGAGTTTAGTAGCAGTATTTCATTAAACTATCAACTTGAGAAAACAAACTATTTCACTCGAAATTTATTTTCTATCAACATTTGTTTAAAACATTATTTTCCATAACAGCCTCTAGTTTCGGCGCCATCGTAGTTTTTAATTTTATTTTATTTCGTATTATAGCAACAAAAAAATTAGTCTCCTGAATTAAAGTTCTAAATCTCGACTATTTTTATTGGACCAGCCGTCTCGTTATTTACAGGAGCATTATTTTATGCGATTTCGGCATGGTTCACGTTACTCCTTGTATGAAGATTAATTAAAATCTACACAAAATACTCCAACTTTCAATAACTCCAATAATATATTTTGGCTGTCTTGCGCGATAAAATGAATCTTGTATCAAAGTATCAGCATTCGGGTTTTTGTGCATATTTATGAGATATACACGGTGCGCCATCTTTTATGTCGGCACTAAATAACTTTGAAAAAAAACAACTGATTTCGATTTATGAGGTATTCCGATCCGGAGACCTGTGTGACCAGTAAATATCGCCTCTTTTGGATATCAGACGTCCAGGAAATTTTTGTTGGAGAAACTGAATTGTTTGATGTGAAGTGTGGCATGGCGCTCCGTCTTGTTGGAACCAGTAACCTTCAAGACCCTTATCACGCATTTGCGGGCAAACATAATGAGCCAACATCCACCGATATCGATTTCCATTGACTGTTTCATTTTCTCTGAAAAAGAATTGGCCAATGATGGTTTTGGCGCAAACGCCGACCCAAACAGTCACTTTTTGATCATGCAATGACGTTTCGTGGTTCTCGTGAGGACTTTCCGTTCCCCAAATGCGGCAATTTTGCTTATTAACGCTGCCGGATAGTGTGAAATGGGCCTCGTCGGTCATCAAAATTTGGTTCCAAAAATCAGGTTCAGTGTCAGTCATTCGAGTGACCGTTTGGGCATATTCCAAGCGACGTGCACGGTCTGTCGGCAATAGTTTTTGTATTAACTGCACTTTATAGGGAAACAAGTGCAAATCATTCTTCAAAATGTGCAGCAAAGTGGTTCCACTAACGCCAAACTGTTGAGCGCGGCGACGATACGACACTTTTGGGTTCTGGGCAACGCTTTCTCTAACCGCTTCAACTAATTCATTGGAACGTCTTGGTCGTTGATGAACAGCATGTTGACGATCCCTCGCTGTCCCGTGCTCAACAAAATTTGACACCAAACGTCAAATAGCGTTGTCGCACGGTGCTCTTTGGCCACGACATTTTCGACGTTATGCACGTTGGGTTAATACGACTATTTTCAATCTACTGCGTCACTATTTCTTCGCGTTGTTTTGGTGTGAAGTGATTCATGACTACAATTGTACTGAACTGACGTTTCAAAAACGCGTCTAATTATGTCAATCGGTTGACAAATGTCAAAGTTATTCAGTATTTACTTGTTGACATAAAAGATGACGCACTCTGTGTAACCCATGAAAGTAGCTACAAACTTCGTTAGGGTAAAAGTATATCATCAAAGATGAAATATGCGTCCATAAATAAACACCAACGCGCCGTTTCAGAGATATGGGGAGTATTTTTTTTAGTTTGTTACCAATACACACCAAAATATTGGAGTTACAGAAATGACCGTTTCCAACGGTTAATTTTTTATAAATATTACTGGTGTAAATACAAGGCTGATTAACCACGTAACATATTGTTAAGCGTTTGTTTTTAGAAACGTTTGTTTTATGTCTGATAGTATACTTTCACCTTCCGAAATCTTTTTTGATGTTTGTGGGACCACTGTATATATTAAAACATGTCCATACAGGTCCTGATGAAGACGTTAGGTCTGTTACGCAACTTAGTGTCTCCTAGAGCTCACACGGACACAATGATGGCCTTACACGGCCCGCAGGTGATGCAGGGGGTGGTATTGGTACTTGAAGGAGCTCATCCGCCTGACGTCAAAGAGCAGGCACTTTGCATCCTGGGGAATATAGCGGACGGAGAGCGGGCAAGGGAGCACATCATGTCCAACGAGGACGTCTTAAAGAAGCTCATAGGATATATGACGCATCCTGCACCTTGCTTACAGGTAAAATAAACTTTGAGTAACACATTGCTATGTAATAATAATGTAATCAGTATCATGACTCATGACTATGAGCATTACACGTTAATCAATGCTATGAGATAAGCATTAAATCCGTTTTTACTTCCTACACCGGTAGGCGAGGGGAGTAATTAGCAAAAAACAAAAAAAAAATCAAATATTCCACAACTTCGTTTTAGGTGTTCCTTTCATTTTCTTTTTTTTTGAGTAGGTGAAATTGCATGCGAAAATGCAATTTTTCGACTTCATTATTGAAGATTAACAAAGTAAACGGGTAATAACTTCCAAGCTACTATTTTTCTTGCAGTTTCACGTGTTTCTTTAAAATGATTTGTAACGAGGTCCTTTATCTCTTGATGGAGGTTCAGAAAAACTTCCAAACATTTTAACTGAGAGAGAACCATAAGAGAGATATGTTTCGTTTGCAGGAATCGGCAGTGTTTTGTATAAACAACCTTACTAGGAGAGGGGAGCCTGGTGCAATCGAGAGGCAAACAAAATTAAAAGAGATGGGAGTTGTCAATATATTGCAGCAGTTGTTAAGCACCACGGATTCTATACTTTTCAACAGGTAAGATGCAAATACACTAATAATATAAAATAAATATTATTATATTACACTCAAAGAAGATAAATAGAACATCCAATCAAAAAATCGCAAAACCGCTCATGATTTATAAAGGTGTAAATTAGGTGTTATGCATAAATTATAGATTAGGGAAATGATGAATTTAAAAACATTATATCGTGTATATTCCCTACACTAATAGGCAGAGAACGAATGTAATCGTGAAAGGTATACATTTGTTGAGTTTTAAGAGTAAAAAAATATCGTGATGTATTTGCATTTACTTGACTGTATTTGATGTGGAAATACCGATAATTCAGTCGCATTGGAAATTTCAACGAATGTTATCTCGAAAACGGTTAACTCTAGGGATTTAAACAAAGTATACCTTTTTCACGTAAAACATGTCAAGGAAACAATTTTTTTTAATACTCACATTGATGGACCAAAACGGAAAAAAGGTTTGATAATTTAAACGAGTTCAATGTGCCGTAGGTGGCACCCTCTACTAGGAAGGATAGGAAAACGGTTGTTGAATTGGGATGTCTCGCCTTAAAAAACCTCCGATGCGTAATTTTAGATCGTTGTGCTATTTTATTGCGGAATAATTGAGAAAAAAAAGAAAATAAAAGTAAAACTTTGACACCCTGTATCTTAAAAATTAAGCATTTGATGGCTTCATGTTCCTATCCCAATGTTCATAGAAATGTGAGGTCTATCACCTGTCAAGCGTTGTAGATCGAATATCCGGATACCCTGTACCTGTACGGATATGCTCCTTGCTCAGAAAATATTTAGATTTATACAGGGTCGCCCATAACTACGTGGTGATGCAAACGTGCATTTTTTTAAATGAGACACCCTATATATTATTCCATATTTAAATTCTATACTGATTTCCGCTCTTACAATATAGGGTACTGCTACATTATACAGGGTATTTCAAAAGTTATGACCATTTTTATATCCAAATCGCGGTCAAATGAACGAACTGTATATCAAAAAGTAATGAATGAAAAATTATTTTTTTGCATGAAAAGATACAAAATATCCTCTAGCTTTAAAGTCATCTATAAAAAAGACCGTGACGCATATTCGTATACAGGGTGATCTAGAATGCAAAATCCAGAGTTTCTCTTTTTTTTTTAATATGACCCTCAAGATTTTATTATCCCAAAAAATTGCTTTCAATATGCTCTTTCATCTTTGTATAGATATTTCGACTTTTCGATAAATTTAAAATATAGCTTCTATTTGTGTACTGAAATTTATTTATTTTGAGAAAGTACTAAGGTCAATGGTCATGATACTATTTGATGAAGTCAAAACCCTAAATCATCGAGATAATAAAGTCAGGTATGCTGAGGTAACAATTCTGTAGGCGTGATGCATAATTATCAAGCAGATTCATCAGGTAGGCTTTGAAAAATTGACAGTTTTCATAACCTGCTCAATAATGCTGTACTGTGTGAAAAACAGCTTTAAAAATTAATTTTTCCATTGAGGGTATTTAGGAGAATCTTTGAGAAATTGCCTGCTTGCCTCTAGAATATATCAACTATGAACAGCAATATCCAGAATGGAGGCACCCTAAAACTAATGAGTTTGAAAGATTGAAGAATCGTTTTATTTGGAATGTGTCGTTTAATATTTCATAGCCTACCTGATGCATCTGCTTGATAATTATGCATGACGTCTATAAAATTGTTTCCTCAGACCCATTATAGGTCTGTTTTTACAGAGAATCACAAACCAGTCAGAGCCAATCAGTATTCCCCATTGCAGTTGTCGAACTATTTCTGACTAGTACTGGCCAATCAAATTGACGCTGACTAGTTTGTGATTGCTGTAAAAACAGACCTATTATCTCGTTAATTCAGTGTTTTGACTTGATCAAGTACTATTATAGCCTTATATTTTAGTTGTTTGTTAAGCAAAAATAAAATTTGATAGAATTTTCTCAAAATAAATAAATTTTAGTGAACAAATAGATAGTATATTTAAAATTTGTAGAAAAATCGAAATATCTCAGAAACTAATAAATGCAGCCATAAAAAGTGCCATACAAAGATGAAAGAGCATATCAAAAGCAATTCATTGGGATAATAAAATATTGGGGGTTATATTTTAAAAAAAGAGAAAATCTGGATTTTGCATTCTAGATCACCCTGTATACGAATATGCGTCACGGGCTTTTTTTATAGCCGACTTTAAAACTAAAGGATATTTTTAAGCTTTTCATGTAAAAAAATAATTTTTCATTCATAACTTGATATACAGTACGTTCATTTGACCGCGACTTGGATATAAAAATGGTCGTAACTTTTGAAATACGCTGTATAATGTAACAATACCCTATATTGGAAAAACGGAAATCATTAGTAGAATTTAAATGTGGTTATATGTTGTGTTATTTAAAAAAATGCATGTTTGCATCACCACGTAGTTATAGATCACCCTGTATAAATCTAAATATCTTCTGAGCAAGGAGCATATCCGTGGGTACAACTTTTATATACACTTTTTTCCGCTATCTTCTACAGTAGTGGAGTTATCGACCGAGCCGGTACTAAAAACTCACCCTGTATATGCTAGTTATGATACCGTATTTTATATGTTTATTTCCAAAAATAGACCTACGAATGCATGGAACGTCAACTGACTTCATTTTTATTGGGTGTTCTCTTTACTTGATTACAATGTATTTCTGTTTCTTGTGTGAAATAATACGTATTGTTATCACACTGTTTACTTATTTTATTTTTATCCCAAAGGGAGATGAATAGTGATTCAATTTCCAGAGTGAAGGCAGCCCTTACGCAGTTTGCTGACGTCTGAACTACTCTTGAGGATTCTTAATGTCCCTAAACCTTTCAACTCACGTTTCTTTATGACTGATACAGTTTTCTGGATTCCTGCATTTCGTTTGAGAGGATCTTGCACACTTCTTATGGAAAATGAGTTTCTAACACATCGCATCATTTTACAGGGTTCGGCATATGTCAGTACCCCGATTTACCCAAGTGAAAAGAAATGAAAGACGCAAACGACTAACGAACGCCTATTTTTGTAACGTTACAAGCGGAAAGTTTTATACTGTGACAAAAGGTTAATATAGGTGCTCAAATTGGTGGCCATCTTGCTCAATATAACGACGGCAGCGTGTCGCAACTGTCAAGCTTGTCCTGCGAAGCAGTTGAGGCTGTTTGCGGAGGTTTTCGCAGTCCTCCTCGATAAATGTTCGTAATTGTATCCGTGACTCTCTTGCAAAGACACGATCTTTTAGTGTACCTCAAAGAAATAATTACAAGGTGTAGGATGACACGATCTGGCGGGCCACTCCATTGCTCTTCGTCTGCCAATCCAGTCCCCGAACCGCGCATCCAGAAACTCACAGAAAAGCAGCACATATAATAAAGAAATGGTTATAAAGATTCACAGTCTAAATGATAAATAATAATAATAATAATACATGGTGGGCTAGGTTTCTGTTCAACGTCAGGGAGAGAAATGCGAATAGAATGTGGAAAATGTAAAATATCTGCATATATAAATGAATAAATATAACCAACACATAAAGGAGTAAATAAAGGATGTAAATGAGATAGGGTATATAAAATATAAGCATAGCATAGCAGCATAGCAAGCATAACAGCATAGCAAGCATGGTATCTTAAGCACATAAATAGATCATATAAATAACATATAAAAGGGCTAGTTAGTGAAAACGTATGGTTCGTGAACGCGTGATCATAGCCCACTTCCACCTACGGTAAGTGATAAGCCGCCTCCGGGGACAGTCACCTTGGTTTCCACAACCATAAAATAAATATCGTATATACATAAAGAGGGTAAGAGGGGTAAGGGTTGAAATAGATACACCTAAATAAGACAGAGTTGTCTCTGTTCAACATCAGCCTGCAATCCCTCAGGACCTAATACCTAGAGTAGCCGTAAATCAGAGACCCAACACCATATAAAGTCGTCTTAAAAACCCGGAGGTGTAGTATACGTTGTCAAACACTTTAAATATCGTAGCCAGTCCACGTTAGTTAATAATACAAACTCAAAAGACAACATACCTGCAAATATTCGTGAAAAAGACTCAAAAACCCTTTTGTTGAAATTTTAGTCTCCAGTTTTTCCAAAAACAATCTCCTCTGGTAATAATAAAACAAAACCATGGCAACGATTATCACGACCCACTACTTTATTCAAGTGACAAAGCAAAACATAAAAGGCATCACAGAGCTGTAGCTTGGAGTCACAGATTGAAAATGAACATGGAACTATTTACTTATGATCTGACAAATTCCAAAATATCTGAACAATATAGGATGTAGTAATAATCAAATACATTACTTATCTGAACTTCATCAAATGACTACACTCATACACTTATCACAATTATCAAATTTTAATCGATTTTCCTTCTATCATCTGTCACTGCCGTCAATGTCAAACTTTGGCAGCCTGACAGCTAAAGGTGCATTCTAACGTATGGCAGCCAGGAGCGCGTTCCGGATCACCACAAAACATACTGTTTTTTAATAAAATATGCATCTTTGTATTATAAATACCTCCTAAATATACTTTGCCAATCTCAATGTTCTACAAAATAACTAAACTGAGTCAAAAGTAGCGTGGTCAACCGTTTAAAGTAAACTCTTGAACATACGTATCTAAAAAGTAACTAAAGTAACGAATTCCGAGTAACGAGTCCTGAAGTGGAAAGTAACGAATCGTTATTACCGCCTTGCATGAAATGCCGAATGATTGCTAACGTTGGGTCGTTGTCCATTTGCCCGCGTAGGTCTGCCAGCAGTTCCAAGTATAGCGTGGACTGACTTACGCCGAACCCTGTATTACAGGATTGCTCATTGAGATTAAATATTTAAATACGGACAAGCTTCAGTATCTATCGAGATATTACTATCAGAAGTTGTGAGTTTCCTTTAGAAGTTTATATATGTATATGTATATAATAGTTAATAAACTTTTATAAGCTATTCATAATGTTGATTGTGATATTTGTAACGTTGAAGGTACTACTTTGTGCCGTTTATTTTAAACGACCAAACCTGTAACAGAGTAAAAAAATTAACTTTACTGGAAGTATTTTTGTTAAGAAATGTGTGGGAAGCTTTCGTGTAGGCTCTGATATCAACCTCTTACAGTGAGCACAGCTAATATGAGCAATTCATTGTATAGTATTAATACTATTCATACACTTATTTAAAAAATACATCGATGTTTGTTCATGTCGTAAATCATTAATAATAATCCAGAAAACTGTTCAGTTTCCCTGTGATTTATAGACTGAGAGATAAGTCGGTGTCTGTCTCTATAATATTACGTGGTAATAGTATTGTATAAATCTCATTTACAGATTTTAAAATATGTGTATAGTACGTTTTGTTTTTTATTTGTTTAGGTGTTTATTTGCACAGTGTAATGGTTAAAACAGTCCTTATACTAAATAAATTTGTTTATTTATTTTATTTTTATTGTGTACTTCACTAATGAAACCCATACTACAGCGTGTTCAAAAAGTTGGGACTTTCCTCTTTAGAAGCAACGGCCCTTGAAACGGTAAATCTAATGCACGGTGAATCAGCAGCAAAACAGTAAAAAAAATTTCAAGCAAGTACTCACTATTTGGTAGCTACGGAAGTTGTAAGTACGGTCCTGTCGCAGGCGCCTTACAGGTAAAAGTACGATTTGCGATGTCTTCCTCAATTTGGACCACACGATGTTGTCGAGGTCTTCCAGCGTGACCACCACGATGTGGATGCAGACATCCTGTGTCTCTAGCCCTTTGCACAAGCCAGACAAATCAACGAAGTGCAGGGTGAGTACGGTTAGGGAAACGATCGGCGTACCCTCGCGAAGCCGCAGCGGTATTTTGACCACACTCACCATACATTAAAATCATGTCCACCAGTTCATTATTGTTATAAGCATGCACTATTGTTGCCGATCGGCAGATGAGGCAACAGCAACGCGACGGTATGATGAACTGCCTGTTTTTCTCACCGGCTCATTTTGGCGAGTACTATCCGCTGTATGAAAGAAAGTCCCAACTTATGAAACACCCTCTATTTAAAAGTGTCTAAACATACCAAGTAAAAAAGTGTTTCGCTCATATGTGATTCACATTCTTTACGGATGTCCTTAAACAACTATAAGTAGGATCTTAAGCACTCATGGTCATTATTTTTGACTCTGCTTCTAGAAATGCTATTTAGGGTTACGGTTTCAAAGTTTAAATGAACAAAAATAATAAAAGTTAACCACAATAACCGAAAAATTGTTATAATTTGACCAAATTTCTAGGTTTTCTTTAAATGCCCATAATTTTCAAGCTGCATGGGATAGATTTTTTTTCTGATTTTCCTCATGATAGTTACAACCAATCATGTTACCCCGCTGCGGCTTGACGTTGACTTCTGGGACACCCTGTATATGTATTTTTTGTCTTTAAAATAGTTTAGGGAAGCGGTAACATCTCCCGCTTCCATGTATCGCACGTCACTGAAGGGGACTCTTTTTTTTATTAATCCAAAAAGGTAGTAATATATCCGTGCCTTAGGATCACGACGCTGTTTGGCTTATGAGCGTAAAATGTGACGCAGAGCACTGCAACAAGACGAGACAAAATTGCATGTCATTCACGATTCAACAACAAGTCACACGAAAAAAAATATGGCACTTTGTTTGGTTAGTGTTATTATATGAAAACATCCGACAGAACCTATATTCGAAAATAAAGTAGACAATGGGCAACTGTATGGGTATTCAATACTATAATTTTAACAAAAACAGATTCGACTTAGAAGCTATATCTTAAATAACGTAATAACCTCGTTAAAGTTACATCATCGTATAACCACATCTTCAGAAACATCCAATTTTCTTTCCCTAATGTACAGGGTGACCTAATAAGAATGGACGCCGGCAATATCTCGGTAACCGTTAATCATATAACTTCGAGCAAAAAATACTGTTAGGTAAATCGGCTAAGAGAAATCACTGGAAGTTATTTTCAACTTCCGCAAGTGGCCGCTAGGGGGCGCAACTGTTGCGGTCAATCAGAGAAACGGCTTTTTCTCAAAAAATATGCAAGTAAAGGTATATTATAAATTCAACTATCATGGAGGCAGGATAATTTTCGATTTTTTTTTGTTAATTGTTTTTTACTCTATCTTATAAAATGTAGTGGTGGGGGAATGTCAAAAAAGTTTTTCTTTAAATGGCCATAACTTTGGTATAAGTTAACAGATTAGATAAGCTAGAGGTCTCATTTGGAAGAGCTATTCTTAACGTTCTAACCTAATAATTCGTTATATAAAAATTATCAAAGTTTATCTTGACTTAGTATTTTATCTCAATTTTTGATTTTTGTGTACAAACTTTCTGTGTACTCTGCAAAGTGGAAAGGAATATGTCTGCTTCCCCTAAACTCTGGTTCTCTAAGGTTTTCTCTTGTCACATTTTTGTTCCGCCACAGGTTATACCACATTCGGCTTCATTATTGGAAGCTTCCAAATGATGGTATTAGCAAAAAATTCGTGATTTCTGTTTTAATATCAACCAGTGTCATATTCAATGTTACATTGGGATCAGAGCTGCTATAAGTACACAAAAAATGTACTTAAGTCCTAAGTACAAGTACTTTTGAACATTGTTAGCAAGTACCAGTACAAGTACAGTTACATTATTTGCTTTTAAGTACCTAGTACTTAAGTCCCAAAAACTAAGTACTTTAGCATTAAGTACATAAAATGTACTTAAGTACTTAAGAGAATAACTATACGAATATCTAAACAGACACACATGTACTTAAGTACATTTAGGTATAAATTAGTACTTACAAAACACAAGTATATTTTTGTATTTAGTTAAGCATAAATATGTATTGTTGTATAAAAATAATGAGAGTTCCAGTGTTGATACAAAGCTTAGGTCAGCTCAATTTAAATGAAAGTATAGTTGCTAACTGGGACTAGTATCATTTGTATTCGAGTATTCATTATTAGACTGTTCGCATTTTACGTAGAATTCTAAAAAAAATAACAACAACAAATACTTTATTCACAAAACAAAAAAAAACAGAATATCACAAGATACAAGATATAAACTAATCAGTTACAAATCTATTTCGATCTAAAGTCTAAATAATTGCTATTCGCTTTAAGAACGACTAGCTTTTCAAAATTAAAGTCGCTCAAAGCATGCCTACGTGGCGTATTAATAATTCCTGCAAAAGAGAAAAGTCTCTCAACAGGTGCAGAAGATGGCAGGATGGTATTGTATTTAATAAAAACTAACTTTATATACCTATAATCCTTCAACATATCCAAATTAGTTCTACTGTCGTTTAGGTATTTAAGTACTTCTAATTCAGCTAGGGAGTTAGAAGTCATGGTGCTTGTATTTGGTACTGGTAGTTTATTCAATAAAGACACCGACTCTTGATCTTCTTCCTCAAAATCAAAAAATGGATCGTCCGACTGTATATTTTCATTCCTTGAAGCATAAAATACTAACACAAAACACACCGCCTTTTACGGCTGCTAAAAGCAAACTGCGCCCCGAGCGTCGAAGCCTTCGATTCCCGTGACGTGTCCGATCGACAGTAAGACAAGAAAAATCTTGTTGAAACTGGAAAAAATCGATACAACCGGTGCGAAGTACATTGTGGATGTTTAAGTACATAGAATATATAAATACTTAAGTACTATTCAAGTAATTAAGTACTTCAAGCGTTCAAGTACTATGAGTACTTAAGTACTCTTAAAGTACTTAAGTACTTTTAAAGTACTTAGAAATTTATAAGTACCCGTTTGCCGTCTTTTACTTCCCACACCGATAGGTGAGGGGAGTATTGTGATCGCGAAAATTTTCGATTTTGAGATAATACGTTTTTTGGGCGTTTTAGGATGTGTACATAACGAAAATCCACGTCACTCATTTCCGTCGGTCTGTCTGTCTGTCTGTCGCGTTTTTCTACCCTCGTAATCTCAGTAACCGCTGCATGGATTGTGATGAAATTTGGGCAGCGGTATGCTGTGGGGTCGTAGTAGGTAATGTTCCTATAATTTTGAAAATCGGTGCATAGGCGGCGGAGTAATTAGCAAAAAACAAAAAAAATTAAATATTGCTGAAACTTTGTTTTTAGGCGTTTTAGGGGTCCCTGATCATTTTCTACTTTTTTTTGGGTGGGGGTGAAATTGGGGTGGTTGGGGGGTGGGGGGTTGTTAAATTGAAAAATTTGTTGCTTTCATAATACTGTCCACTGACCTGTTAAGGAAGACCTGGCGACATAAATAACTTTTTTAGGTCCATCCGAACATTGCCTTTGCCTATTACAGAAAGCAAAGGACTTCTGATTTCTTTTTCTGATGTAAACATACTGGAGTATTGCTTTAGATCGTTCTATATTTTCTAACGAGGAAACTGTTGAATGGATTTCAATGAAATTTTGACACAGTATTACTACCGTGGTGAAGATGGAAAGCGCGTATGGTTTTTATAAATCGTGCCAGTGGCGGCGCAGAAATGATAAAAAAACTAAAAATATAAAAACAGCTCAAACTTCGTTTTTAAGCGTTTTAGAGGTTCCTGATCATTTTCTGCGTTTTTTTGGGTGTGGGTGAGATTGGGGTGGTTGGGGGTTGAAAAAATAAAAAGATTCTTGTACTCATAATAGGCTGTCCACTAACCTGTGAAGGAAGATCTAGCGACACAAATCACCTTTTTAGGTGCATCCGAACATTGCCTAGCCTATTACAGAAACTAAGGGATTAAATTGATTCTAATGAAATTTTGACACAGTATATTGTTACCGTAGTGAGAATGGAAAACGCGTATGTTTGTTAAAAATCTTGTCAGTGGCAGCGTAGCAATAATCAAAGAACGCGACCAGTATGAAAGCAACTCAAATTCGGTTTTTAGATGTTTTAGGGGTTCCTGATCATTTCATACCAGTTTTTTGGGTGGGGGTGAAAGTGAGGTGGTTGGGGGGGGGGGGGGGGTGGGGCTTATAAAACTGAGAAGTTTGTAGTATCGATAATAGGCTGTCCATTGACCTGTGAAGGAAAGACCTAGCGGCATAAGACAATTTTAGGGGGGGAAGGGGTTGCAATTATTTGGTTGCAAGGGATCTTAGACTAAAGCTTCATGCTATGGGAAAATAATAAACTGGTGTCAGCGTAATGTGTGGGAAGTACTGAGTCAATCAACTTGACTTCATTTTTTTCACTATTTTAAGTAAAAAAAGTACTTGACCCTAAATCTTACTGTTTAAGTATAAGTACAACGACAAGAACCTAAAAATGTAAGTACAAGTACAGACATTTTTGCAAGTACTTAAAGTACAGTACTTAAAGTACTTTTTGGACTTAAGTCCTTTTTTTAAGTACATAGAGTATTCAGTACTACAGCTCTGATTGGGATTTAGTGACATCAAACCAAAAGCAGGCAAATTTTGCTATCAGCAAAACACTGCTCTGGTGTAGATATAGAAGGGGTGATACACGTACGAACTTTAAGTACGCGGTTTTTAAGTTCGCGAACTTACTCGGCTCGACGCGGTGACACACGTGAAGCTGAAATCACTCATTTTGATAATTTTCCTAAATAAACAAAACTTTTAACAAACGCCAAACACAACAAGCGTTGCGCATCGATGGCCTGCCAAAACAAAGTGGTGGCTCGCAGTTCACAGTACGAGCTGAAACCAGCTACGAGCAACATTTTAAACCAGTTGGCTCGCCGGCGGCTTGCGCAACGGTTTTAAAGTACGCGTACTTACGGTGACACACAGGCGAAAAAGGTCGTCGAGCCATAAGTACGCATACTTGCTCGTACGTGTATCAGCACTTTAAGGGAATCTTAACAAAGAACACATTTAATGAAGTCACAAAAGGTTAATCATCTATCTCATCTCAACTGTTAACTATAGAACTCCTAGCTACATTTTTTGGTTCGATCAGACTTGTGCATGTGGTTACCCATAGCCTGCTAGGGGGGGGGGCAGCTGCCCCCCTGCCCATACCTAGCTACACCCTTGAAAAAAAGTACTGTGTCTGTTTCAATTGTGTTAGAATTTATTTCACAGTCAAACACATACAAAGCACAGTATTTTTTGTCAGACATTTCTCTATTTCCAAATAAAGGAGCGTAATCATATGAAAAATATTTATTGTTACAAAGTTACAGGATAAAGGACTATTCACATACCATAAAGGTAAATGCAGAAAAACATATTTTGTCAATCAGTCCTAGCTCCTCAAAAAATAATCTTTAAATTAGTGATCTATCACTACAAACCTTTGTTGCAACTCATTCATACCAGTCTCAATAAAATGATACATAACACATTGTAATCTGTTACTGTAACTGGGCAAAAAAACACTCTGTCTATATACTATTGTGCAATTTTCTCAGAATCAAATTATACGAAAATGTTAAGAGTGTAGATTTGATCATCTAAAATAATGACCTAAATTCAATACACATCACTCCTAGAAATTTCTGTACTTGATATTATTTATACTTATTGTACCTATCTACATGTATAACCTTACCGAATTTCATACTATTGTAGTCATGGACACCTGCAGAGGGGGGCAGGGGGGCCGTCGCCTCCCCCCTGGAGCAGCGAAGATAAAAAACTTTTATAAACAAAAACCGAATGTGTCTCCTCTGCCCCCGATTTCAGCACTCAATTTAAGTATGTCGCCTACCCCCCCCCCCCCCCCCTGCACAATTTTCTGGCGGCGCCAGTGATTGTAATACTGGTAACATTAATAATTAAAACAATGTCACTGTTGGCTTCTAATTAACAGTGCTGTTTCTAAAATGGCACCAGGAAACAGTGACAAAGCCTACACAGAACACAAGGCTAATGACCACAGCAACTGTTGCTGTTGACATAGAAGTAAACCAAATGAAAACAATGGTAAATGAGTATACACCATTTACACTTATAATACCAAAAATCACAAATCTTGATTGAGGATTTTCATATAAAATGTATGAAAACTAGGACTAAAAAACCCAAACAAAACCTAGATGCTGCCAAAAAAAAAATAATTTTATAATAAATTGTTCAAAATTCCACTGAGCACAAGGTAGGTAATTACAGATGAATATTGTTTGGAAGTTTAGTTAGATGTGATAAATCAAATTTTCAAATGTTTTGTCAACCCATCAACTTTTCTTGGAGTAGATAATGTATCAGCAATTGAAACAAAATTATGATCTAATTATATTAGAGTTGAATGTTGATAGCGATTACTATTATTATTGCTTCTACATAATCAAAACTTCTCTCTCTCAGCTGTGTTTTGCCTACTAACTGCAGGAAAAAAGAAAGGACAATTTTTGTCTTGTTTCATATAAAAAGCACAAAAAAAGTTTACTTTCAGCAGCTCTGAAAAAAAATCTGTGAACATGCACTGGTAAAAATGTATTGTCCATTTCGTAGGAGTAGGTGAACATATAACATTTTTCTGAAAAACATATTCTATTTACTCCAATCTCTCAAGCTAATCCAATATGAAAATTTTATTATGGTGGGGATCTTAAAAGAGTTGAAGACAACATATTCTTATAAAAAAAATGTATTTTTTTATCCCTCATACTGATTAGGTAACCCGTCAGGTAAGTATTGAACAGCATCTAGATACCCAAAATACTCAATATTAAAATCTATCACATTTTATTTAGATCCCATACCATTTTAGAACATCAGCACAAATTATATCGAAAAGTTGGAAAAATTCAATTCTAGGAAAATGTTTTTATTTAAAAAAGGGAATTATGACTTTTTTAATTTGACAAATAATTTTATCTTAAAAAAAAAACAGATGGTTTGAAAGCATGAACCTATTCTACTTTGAATATATTTTGATGATACCAAATAACGCTTCACCAACTACATATTTTTTAACTTGGCCATAAAATATAGACTCATTCAACTTTTTTCCCTGAAGGCACTAATCTTAGATGACCATACATACATAAATGTCTTTATATTAAAAGTACCATGGATGTTGACAGAAATAGTGGAAAGAACAAATATATATATTCACCATCATTTTAACTCACACAAAAAAACATTCAAATATACATCATTTCTGCCATAGAGCTCATTTTTTTAGGAATATGCACAAATGTTTCGAAATAACTAGCTAATTCGTCAATCGTCACATCACAGGGAGGATTTATATTTAGACGGGCCTGATGAGAACAACTTCCCATATTTGTATTAGTATTTTCATGTCTAACTACCCTAGCCTCATCTTGCTGTTGGGCATTCAAAAAACTTGGTGATCTAAACGTATTTAGATCCATATTACTATTCTCTATCCTTAACTGCTCCCAAGCATTTATGATAGATCTAAAATCCTGCTCAACATGAGTGGCACATTGTCCAAACTGTTTCTCTTTTTCTTTGTGGATTTTTTTAAGATGTGTTTTAGTACCACACATCTTTTGGGTACATTTTAGAAATTTCAATACTGGCTCTCTAAGTATCTTCTTACTCGGCCGTTTGAAAGATATTGTATGCTTGATATTTTGGTTTTTCTTGGGACCCTCATTTGCAGATGAAAGATTTATGGAAGAAAGCGATTTTGATCGTCGTCTAGCCAAGAACGGATTGCGATGCTTTGACTCTTTGCTGGGAGCTTTTGATACACATTCCACATCCAATTCCAACTTTTCCAAGCAATTTAGCAAATTTGCGTCTTCTCGGGTTATTGCAGCCTAAAAATAAAACGTGGGTAAGTGCCAGTGCCGACGTTTATATTTGTCAAAACAAAAACGTGATTGTGCAGTATTTCAACATACCATCGCAAAAACTTGTAATCATTATATTATTTCCACGAGAAGGTATGGAGGCAATTACTATTGCCTCTTATCAGTTTCTTGTTACTTTCTATACTTTCCACAATTGTTTACAAACACAAATGCATACAGTTTTTACATAAACCACAAATAAAATATGACGGACAACTTCTATAAAAAAATTACAGATGAATGCCAACGTTGCCAAATGTATTTTTCAATGTTCCCCAAAGTTATCTCAGTACGTGAATGTATTATAAACTACGTTCAAAATGTATTCAAAATGCACGAATTTTATACCGCAAATATACGTGCGATATCGAAAGGTTTCTAAAAGTCATAAATATAAAACTAGCTTTAAGGTAACATCTGAAACTAAGATTCTTATTTATTAATAGATACCTAATTATGATAAAATTTCAGTAAAACAGCCCAAAACTCAAATAAAAATAATTTATTAATATTACTAACGATTAAAATGTGGGAAGACAGAAATTGGAATAAAATCTACTATAGCGGTCGTGCTATACCAAACACTCATGCTAGATTTACCGTTTCTCTACGTGTATAAGAAAAACCCAATCTCCATACAGTTTCCCGAAAATATAGCTAAAGCGCCTTCAAAAAACGAATGCTGTCATTGATCTTGGGCTTTATCTTGGGTCTTGGGTTGGCCATCAACCGTATACAAAGGATACTGTTGACTGTGCACAGAGTGAGCTTTGAAGGTCTCTATGCTCTCAGCGGCAACGAAATAGCAGTTAGTACCTACTGCAAGTTAACAGAGAGAGTCCTATGTGTGTTTTGGTCATGCATGGGATGAAGCGATTGAATTATAGGCGGAGATCATGTATAAAACAGTTTGTCGGCATATTACTTATTAAAAGTCAACCTACTATTAAATATAAGTTCGTAAGAACAAAATAGATAGATTGAATTAATATAAGCAATTATTTTATTGAATAAGTTTTCTACTAGAGAATTAGAATAATAGTAAAGAATAAAAAAATGTTTTTTAGCTTAATGGGAAGCGACACAGCACTACAGCAGGGACCGATTTTCATAACACATGCGCGGGGTTATTGTGGACAAATGTCAAACTCTACGATACACTGGAAGAAAAAGTTAAATTTCCTGAAAGTATATGTGTTATGGAGTATATGTTATTCTTGTTTCAGTTTAATATTGTGGATACGTAATAAATACACATCACAACTCATAATAAATTCTTATACAATTTATTATTTTTTCCGTGTAACAAATTATTAAATTGACGAAAATATTTTTCTCGGTGTAATATTGTGGATGCGAGTCAGTTCAAGCCGATTTAAGGCTACTAATAATGACCCACCGAACATCAAAGGTGCCGACACGTTTTATTGTTTCTCTTTGGTGGTTATTCTCTGTTATAACTTTCCTCCTATTGTAAATTCTTCCGAAATTATCCAGTTTGTTGCCTTTGAAACCATCTCGGACAGAATCTTGTGAATCAAAACAAGGTTTTACTTTTTAGCTAACACGATAATATGATATGATAAGTAAAGGGAATGGATGTTTGTTTTAGTCTTGATGATGAGCTTATGAAAGTAACTCGTAAATAGGTATATAAAATGTATATTAACTTCAAAACACTGGATAATGATATTTTAGCGAATGAAAAATGATACCATCATGACTCAGTAGAAAGCGTTTTTCATTTTTTGGTGTTATAAAATTTTATTTGTCAGAAACATGTCCATGTCTTTGTCCATGTTTCATATTTCATTCTTTTCTCTCTCTTCATTCATCATATCAATTACTGTAATTTGTGGAATAATTTGCATACTTGACAACGCTGGCATACAAACTTGTCGTTACGGCGCAGCATCGCATGACGAGCTGGTGAAGTGGTGAGCGACCTCTACCATAAATTTGGCGGTGTTTTTGAATCTCCATACCTTTGTGGCCTGCCCGCTGCCTGATTGTTTGATTTATTTTAGTTTTATTCATAATTCCTAATACTTGGTGTTGATACTGTTGATGATAGTAACTTGAAACATTAACATATTCTTCTTCTACTTAATGTACATAGTACATACAACACCAATCTGTTATGCGCGAAAGTAGTAATTGTGAAAAGTATGGAATATGACCATGAAAATCTAGTGATGTGATTATCCAGAATTTCTCAAAAACAAACTTCATTTCATCAAAAATATGACAAGTATATTGCATATTCTGTCACGTGTCATCAAACGAAACTCCACCGGCCGCTTATCGAAGCCAATTTTAAGCAAAAATTCGAGTAGAAGCAAAGTCCCGTTAGCCGCATTTTCTGATTCCACATCCACTCGACGCAGAACCGTTGTTCGCCTCTTGTCTCAGTCGGTTGCAGTGTCAGTGGGGCGACGTGGTGTAGTACGTGTTGTATCCATACCGACTTGCGAGGGCGGAAAACGCTATTATTCTGTACTTGAGGGAAAGATTGTGAAAATGCCTGAAGCAAAACCTTTCCAGAGGCTACCAGAACACGTAAAGCCCAAACATTACCGGCTATCCCTAGTGCCGAATTTAAAATCGTTCACTTTTCAAGGATGTGTGTCTATTCAAATTGAGGTAGGCCCTAAATATTATTTTCTCCATATGTTGGTATGTTGCTGGATTTGTGAGAAATACACAAATAATCAATACATAAATATGAGGGCATCACATTTGTTTTCATAATGATGATCAACATTAATCATTGAAAATCGGAAAGGTATGATCACTGATAACCCCAATTTTCAAATCTTTGAGATTATGACCTATCATTTTTCAAAATATGCATAGGTTATAATTATGAGTAATTTATCAAACGAGTTTTTTTTAATGTTATGTTAGAAATGCACCCTAAAGCTTGTTGTCATTTCAAGTATTTTGGATTTTGGATATACCTACATAAGTATATAGATCCTAATCACATTACCTGGTAAAGATCATTCCAAAAAGAAGTGTATAAGAATAACAAATAAAACATCTGTATTTAAAAATGTGAAGTAGTATTTATAATAAGAACCAATGAATTATTTTCTAGACTAGACTAAATTCCTCTCCATTAATCTTACAGGACCTTATTTACTTCAAATTTGCTAACTAAATATTCAGATGAGAAAAAACCTCCTATATCAAAATAGTGAAATATTGTTTTGTGCTTGGGAGACCTAGGGATCTCTTGCATTTCCTTCCTCCTCCCTTTAAATTCCTGAGTCAAGTCTAACAACATGAAAAATAATAAGTTGGTTTATAACTGGGTTTAGAATGAAGTTTTAAATTACAATAAAGCTGATACCTGTTACAATAGGCTTGTAGAATTGTGGCTTTGTGACATATATAGGCCCACCGACTGTTTCATACTCGATGTATAGGCCTGTGCTTTGGCTTTCTGTCTTTGACTGCTATGACTCATATGCACCCACAATTTTTTTTGTACATGGTGAACCTGTAGAAGTGCACAACACAAAAGCATATTTGTGTTTCCAAACACACTGTATATGTTCTACTAAGCAATTTTGTATCAATTAATTTTTTATTGTTGTATATGTGATGTCAAGACTAGTGCTAAGATTTATAAAATGCTAAAATTTGAATTACCTATGTCATATACATACATCTGATCTAAATTTAAAGAAATAATAAAAGTAAATATAAAAGAACTATAGTGTATATATATGCAATTTCATCTGCAACTATTAACCTAAATTATGAATAAATGTATCAAGAAATTACTAAGACCTTGATTCTGCTATTTTCCATAGTATTGTATTAACAGAAGTGGTAGTTATAGTAGTAGTAGGAGGGCCAAAGTAAGTAGGCCAAATTTAACAGTACCATGGTAGTCGCATATTCAAATGAGCCACTCGTTGTGGTTATCCTAGGTGTCAGCCTCTGCGCTGGCAATGCTCCTTATCTTAAAAAAAAAAATTAGGCCAGATTTGGTTGTTTTTGATGATTCCAGGGTACTTACAAATTAACCCTTAACCGGTAACATGCAAATTTGTGGCATAGCTGGTAACATGCAGTCTGTGAGAATGTAACCTCTTTGAAGCTTAAAAAATCAAACTCTCCTAATTATATTTTGGAAAAAATGCATGAAGATTTGTTGAGTAGATATCCTTTAATAATAATTTTGTATAAAGTAGCAGAACATGTGATGTAAAGAAAAAAAATTATGATAATTATTAACTAGAACACAAATTAGCAGCACAAATTTGTAGGACCAAGATAATAAAAAAAACTTTGACCACACTCAAATTATATATTTTGTGATTGATAATAAGTAAAGCAATACACCTATAAAAATATTTTGGTAAAAAATGATGGACCTGCCATGACTACCAGTTGAGAAAAATTATAACATAAACCGTAACGTTCCATCTCACAGACTGAACTGAATTAACAACTAAGCACATCTGGAATGTTGTTTATGCAAACTTATTGATAAATGGGATATAAAAGGGATACCAATGGCAGATAGATTAGATGAGGTCGTTTACCAAAAATGTGGTAAGGTTTTGCTGTAGGGTCGAATTTAAGATTGCTTGCAGTCACACAGACGGCATGTTACCAGTTAAGGGTTAACTACAATTTATCAATTGATGATTGCTCGAAGAATTCTTTCTTTATTGTTGAACCTTCTCAACCTATGAATCCTCCTAGATAATTAATGAAGGTAGTGCTGTGTCAGAGCCGTGGCTGTATACTTGAATGAAATATTCTGTCATAGTCATTTGGATCATTCATTTAAATGATCCTACCATGTGAGCATTGTATCAATGAATCAATGCTGCTTAGTGGCATACATAGCCTATTTTGTAGGAGGGGAGGTTACAGTAATGCACAATGTAATAATGTTATATATAATGTACATATTCATTCTTGGGATTGATTTAAAGAATGTTCTAGAACTGCTTCTGGAGCAACTGGAATAGCATGTTGGATATTTAAGAGTGCTAAACCATTGAAAATAGGATTTTTTTGATGTTGTATAAATATAATTTTGTTTAATATTTCAAACTGATGGGGAGGGGGGTGGGGGTAGGTTCGACCCTGACAACCTCCCCCCTGTGTGGTCCACTGATGCTGCTTATTAGTCGAAAGCATAAGTTTTGTTTTTTATTTTTCCTTATGTTGATTTGATTAGCTCAAGCTTCAATACCTGACTGTAGTTCAGTTCCAGGATTGATGCTGTTTAAGGAATTTGAATGTTGTAATCATGATATCATTTGCTTAAATAATACATTTTAATTGATTGTTACAGCTTTCTATGTGATTTATGTATATTAAGAAAAGGGTAGGTCCCAATATAGATGGATTCCATATTTAATGGAGTCGATAGAAGAAACATTTCCAGTAAACATATTGTAGGATTTTATAAGACCTAATTCTATTCCATAGTGACACAATTTATCTACTAATGTCAAGTGAGAGACATAGTCAAAAGCTTTTGTGAAATCATATAATGTGCAATTGGTAATTTGGTAATTTTCAAAACTGTCAAGAACAAGATTTGTCAAGTCAGATGACGCAGTTGAAGTATCTTAATTTTTTTGAAATCCATACCTAAGATACTGTTTATCTCCAAATATTCTACTATTGATTTATTTAATAAATATTTAGCAAGTACTGGAACTAGGGCTATTGGCCTACAGTTGTATAAATTATCCTCTAAACCTGTTTTAAAAATAGGAATTACTTTTGCAAGTTTTAGCCGTGCTGGGAAACACAATTTGAAATGCAGCTGTTTATTATTTTTGTTAATGGGGCATAAATTCAATTGTTTATAGTTTTGATTACTGTAATAGTCACCCCATGTGGAACGTTGCTAGTGCTAAGTGTTTTGCCACATTGCTTGTTGCTTATTGTTTGATTAGTTAATTAATTCATGACTGAATTTGATGTTTCACTTTTTCTAATTCATCTGTACTTAGCTATATTGTTTTATGGATTCATTTGATAACAAATTTCTGTCTCGTTTGTTGACTTCAATAAGGAAAGATAATGATTGCCTTAGCCTCTTGAGATCACTAAACTAGTTTACTCTGTTTTTACTGAAAGTAAGTTTAGCTTTTTACTTAATGGGAAAGAATAATTGAAATTTTGTTGTGGTCATAGTTGCTTTCAATAATAAAATCCCCATGTTTAGTAAGCATGAAAAATCTGATACTCTCTATTTCCGTCAATCGACCTATAGTGCACTGATGATCGCTAATAAGCGTGAAACAGTTGTCTGCGTACTGTGGATTGACGGAGATATAGAGCAACCCTCGTATAATAAAATTCCAGTTTAGATGTTCAACGATATAGAAGTTAAATAGTTCCTTATCTGTAATTGCTCTACAGTTGACTCTTCCATTTGATATAACTCCGTTTTTACATATTGTTATCATTGAAAATAATAGCTGAGTGATCAGATAAGCCAAAATCAACAACATTGGCAGATAAATTTATGATGTTAGTGACAACATTGTCTAGACATGTGTTCAGCTCAGCCTTGTATTGAAGAAAACAGTCTGTCTTAAGCCATGAAGGAAATATGTTTATCAACTGGATTACCCTACTGTCATTTGTGTTAAAACCTATATTAAAATCACCAGCTAAGATTACTTCTACTTCTATTTTGTCTACCAGAGAACATGAAATATCCAGAAATTTTTGCATTTGGGTGATTTAAATGCTGTGTTGCTAGGGTTGCCAGCCATACTGTTACAAAGAGTATTATACTGTCTTTCACTATATACTTTTTACTGTTTAACTTAAAAAAAAGTATTTAATATACTGTTTTATATTAACCTTGATCCTGGAGCTTTATCGGCAGCCATAAAGATTTTATCAACATGAGCACAAAAAATGAAGCTATTTGCTAGTAAATGCTTCAAAAGAATTCGTTTATATTACCAAAATTAAGATTAAAGACTACACGTTATTTTTTTTAATTGTTGAAACCGAAACGTCAATAAATATATGCGACTAGATTCCTAGATTATAAGTGTACAGAATTCTTCCTGTGGTTGCAAAGGTATATAAGAAGACAGACCAAGATATGTATTTTAAAGAATCTACTTATTCATTAGTATTTACAATACAACAAGACATTATGTCACACTTGTTTTAAAAAGTCGGTATGGTGAGCTAAGAGCTGTTTAACACAATTTATAACTCTGGCGGCTAGTCTAAAAAACTCTTTAAATGAAGTGATATGAAATACACATGTACAAGGTATTGATATTCATTTAATAGGTATTACAAACAAATGAATGCAATGATTGAAAGGTATAATGTATGTAGGATTAATTAACTATTTGTTTTACTTATAGCTAGTTGCAGCCATCTTGTGAATAAATCTAAATTATGAGGAGGCTTATTTTAAAGTGAAAGTCAAGAACAGAAGTGCTTATAGCAAAAAATTGTAGATTGTTTAGATTGTTGAGTATGCCTTCTTGTTTTGTGATGAGTGTAACATATTTGACTTTTGGTTAAAAACTAAAAGTCTTTTGAAATGCTATAATGCGCCAGTCTTTGAATATACAAAGCTGTATGTTTGATCACCCCGATTCGACGGAGCAAAGTTAATTCATCAACCTTGTGAATATTTTTTTCTGCACATGACTCCAAATTACACATGAGGCATGACACAACATAGAGGTTGAGCAAAAGCAAATCCTGACGCTTCTCTTGGTACTGGCGAACCTCACGTGTAACTGAATCTTGGGCAGCAAACCCGCAGCAAACCAAAATGATATTGAGACTGGTAACATTAGTTGGACTATTTTTTAATTCCAGATCACCAAGCCTACTGATGAAATCGTACTTAATGCCTTAGATTTAACTTTCGGAGAAGTGGAACTAAAAGGAGACAAGGTGCTAACCCCTAGCAAAGTGCAGATGTCTTCAGAATGCGAAACAGCGACAATAAAATTCGCATCCTCGGTAGCCCCGGGACCATACGAGCTGAATATCGATTTCCAGGGGGAGATAAATGATAAAATGAAGGGGTTGTACAGGTATGCAGGTAGTTTTTTTACTATATTATTCATCTGTAAACTATGCTTTGAAACAATAGCGCAGAAACGTGATGCATTGGCCTCCCATTTACAGGAAAAATATTATAACAGAAATCCTAAACCTTTTGCGCATTGAGCGTAAACATAATTACAAAGTTTTTACATTTTTCCGTGGTGCGAGTATACATGGTGTGCTCGTCAGCCGTACGAAATTGAGATCGCTCTGCGCATTGCGTCAGCAACGAGGATTTTTCGTGCGGAGAATTATTAGACGTCGTGATACCACGGCCTGTTTAATCGCGTTTTAGATAGAATCGCTTACGATTTTTGTTTAATTTACTTTGTATTCCTTATTTTGAGTTATAGAAGACTGAAATTTGTATACATAATGCCAAATTGTGCAGTTGTCGGTTGTAAAAGCCATAGTAAGATGAAACAGCCAAATGTAAAATTCTATAAGTTCCCGAAAAATTAAAATCTTGCAATGCAATGGAGTAATGCTTGCCGCCGAAAGGACGAAATTAATATGAAAAATGGTAATCATTTCACAAATTAGTATTAAACATTTATTAAAACTGAAATTTTTATGGTACATCCTCGGAAAATATTCACCTGCCGTATTTTCAATATAAATATGCAGAAGAAAGCAATGAATCGTGCCTACTTGAACCATTACAAGTCAAAAACTTAGTTTCAAGTAATTCTAACATTGAAGCTGATGACGTGTGCTTTACTCAGGAGTTTTTCAAGAACGTTCTTGTTGACAGCGATATTGTTTGGGACAGAGAATTATTCAAATGATATTCATTTTTCCAACTTTACCTTTCAGAGTCCAGATTATGACCTAGATAACTTTATTTCTGAAGAACATGACCTTTTGTGTCAATTGGAAAAAAAAATAAAATGCCAGACACGATTTCCAACGAGGGACTGAAATTTATTGTTGGATATGTGGCCTACAGATTCAAAAACGACAGTTGTTTTCTAAACAATCAAACATGTGCACATGTGTTAATGGGGCCTTAGATATTTTAATGTGGCCTGTATTTTTTGGCTGTCATGCTCAGGCTCAATGTGATAACATTAACAATAACATGGTTGTGTGAGGGAATTCATTCGACTGAACTATTTGATGATAGATATGAGGTTGTTCGAAAAGATAGGAAAAACCTAGCTACTCGCGGTGGAGGAGTCATCTTAGCGTTCAATAAAAAAATGGCTTACAAAATTTTAGATACTGAAAATAGTGACGTGGAATGTGTTATTGTGAAGTTAATATGTAAGAAAATCTTTTTTTATGTGTCTGTAGTATATTTTCAACCGAATTCTAAGTTAGATATGTACATTAGTTATTTTGACCAATTTGAAAATATTTTAAACAGTGATAACAATTTGCTCATTTTAGGAGATTTTAATTTACCTGCTTTTATGAATTGTGATAATGATAAGAGTATTTTATTAAATGAGTTTCTGAATTTTAATAATTTAGTTCAACACAATGTCGTTAAAAATTTTATGGGTCGATGTCTGGATTTAATCATGTCAAACTATAAGTTACTGGATATTCGTAAGGCTGACGCTGCACTTGTGGCAGAAGACCATTATCACCCTGCAATTGAATTTCATATCAATCTGAAAGAAGCAATGATAGAGAAAGAAGTCATAAAGAAACAATATTCGTATGATTACCGAAAAGGTAACTTTATATTACTATATCAGTTAACGAAAGCTCACAATTGGTCTGATCTCTATAATTGTGATAATGTCAACGATTGCCTTGATCTGTTTTATGAGAAGATGAATTCAATCCTTGATTTAGCAATACCTAAGTACGAAGTGAATAAAAATTCTCATAAACTAAAATACCCTCGCTGGTACTCTCTTGACTTAGTGCGTAAAATAAGGAATAAGAACTACCTACACAGATTAATACTAAAAAATAAAGCAAATCCCCTGCAGAAGGACTTGTATAACGAACTTAGGAAAAATATAAAACTTCAAATTAACAATGAACATAAATTATATAAGCTAAATATCGAAGCTAACATCAACCACGACCCAAGCTCCTTTTGGCATTTTATACGTTCCAAATCCAGATCGCGTGGGTTACCTCAGGAAATGAAGTTGGATGGCTCAGTATACAGGAATCCAACGGATATTTTAAATGCCTTTGCCCAATTTTTTCATTCTGTTTTTCGAGTGTCAGAAAATCCCAGCCCTTACAGGGCAGCAGCTGATACACCTTGCGTTGATCTGCCCTTAATATCCGAACACGATGTTCTCAATGCCATCAAAAAATTGAAATCCAAGAAGTCAGCAGGGACTGATAATATACCCGCCTACATCGCTGAATTCCTAGTCAAGCCTCTATTGCACCTCTTTAATTTGTCCATTTCAAGGATGCAGGTTCCTCATGGTCTCAAAACAGCCTTAGTTATTCCTATTCATAAAAATGGCAACGTAAATGAAATTAAAAATTACAGGCCAATAAGTCTCATCAACGTAATAGCTAAAATTTTTGAATTAGTCTTAAGCGCCTACTTAACCAGAACATTGCAGCCCAAGATATCTAAATTCCAACATGGTTTTGTTGCTGAGAGAACAACGGTATCTAACCTCTGTGTATTGTCAGAGCATGCCTCAGAAGCCATAAACAATAAAAAGCAGTTGGATGTAATATTCACAGACTGTGAGAAAGCCTTTGACAAGGTCGATCATGGGCTGCTCCTGGATCGGTTGGTTTCCCTGGGTGTAACATACTCTACATTTCTATTCTTAAAATCTTATCTGTTGGACTGGAGTCTCATAGTCAAGATAGGTAGTGTTACTTCAAACAGGTATGTGGCTACTTCAGGAGTACCCCAGGGTAGCATATTGGGTCCACTCTTATTCACCATATTTATCAACCCTCTCCCTGACTGCCTGTCTCATTCAATTGGACTGCTTTTTGCAGATGATTTTAAATTTTTTAAAACAATAACCTCTCCCCAGGACTGTCTTTTACTGCAGGAAGACATAAAGACCATAATTTGCTGGCTCAAAGACAACAAAATGCCAGTAAACGTCAAAAAATGTAGTGTTATGACCTTTACACGGAAAACCAATGCAATTGAGCACATCTACAACATCAATGAGGTAGCTCTGGAACGAAATATTGAAATCAAAGACCTAGGAGTTATCTTTCAGAGGGATATGAGATTCAATTCCCATTACATCCAAATCGTTAACAATGCCTATAAAAATTTGGGCTTTATCATTAGGAGTAGTAAATCTTTTGCACTAGAAACAGTCATAAGGCTCTACCACACACTAGTGAGACCACACCTAGAGTATGCTGCAGAAATTTGGATGCCCGCAGCAGTTACTCATATTGACCATATTGAAAAAGTACAAAAGAAATTCCTAAGATATCTCTATGCTAGGAAAAATAACTATTATCCCCATATGGTCTCATATAAAAGCCAACTTACTAGCTTTGGCTTCAAGAGTCTATTAGCAAGAAGAGACAAACAGGCTGTGATATTTATTTTCCATCTGATTAATAGCTCTAAATATAAGGACTGTGATCTAGTTAAATTTATAAACATCAATGTTCCTAAAATAAGCCTTAGGAATTTAAATTATGAAATGTTTAACATTGATAAATCCAGCACCTCACCAATAAACAAAATGTTAAGAATATGCAATCAAATTTCTTCAACCACTTCAATAGATATCTTTAACACAACTATAAAAGAATTAAAATCAGTTTGAAGTAAATGTTGCCGCTCATTTTTCTTAGTGTAGGTTTAATTTAGTAGTGCTGTCGGTTTCAAGTTTGTGTGTTTTTTCTTTTTTTAACCATTACATGTAACTACCTTTTGGTGTTTGTAATGTAAACTATAAATAAATAAATAAATATTTTATTACAGTTATTTAATAAATGATGTTGCTTCAAGTCGAAATTGACGTCAGTGATGTGGATGGAAGATCACTTAATGTTCAATCGATCAATTGGCATATTTAGTGGCATCAACATTTATAGGGGAGGACTGACCTTCATTAACCCAATTCCGATATGTATGTCTTTTCTAAACTCCTGCCATCAATAATATTCCAACTCAGGACACAGTGTAAAATGGAATCCAGTACCTGTAATACTACACAAGAACGATAATAGTTTGAAAAGGAAAATAGAGAAATCAGTCTATAATTGTATTTCTCTTCATCAGACTGTAACTCAGTATGGTTGGATATGCTTCAAGGACTGTGTCCTTCAAGATTTCAGAAACATCGTCAGTTAGGGAGCTAGTTAGCTAAGAATAAAAGCTCTTTCCTGGAACAGCTGTCAAATATGTATTTGTACAGTGAAGCATGACGGAACAGGCGGACGATCTCAGGATAAGTTTTAGAAATGACAAAAATATATTTTTTTTTTTTGAAGACAGTCGATATTTTGCAATATCAATTTTGGTGCCAACAACAAAACAACATAAAAATATCGACCCTGACAATCCAAAGGAATGCATTTTTCTATCACTTAGATAACATTGTCAATGATGTTAGTTGATGAGAGAAGTCTTGTACGAGTATGAGGCTATTATACAAGAGGGTTACTAAGGCTAGTATTATATCTGACAACAGGTATAAGAACATTCAAGCTTTAAAAAATGAGTGGACATCATTTCGCTGATGACAAAGTTGATTTCGAAGACTTCATGTACAAAATACCCATGTCACGGTCAATGAGCTGAAATATCTGTCAAAGGAGAAGCTGATAGTAAAGTATGTGTACAACCTTGCAGAGATTGGCATAACTACATCACTAGCACCATTGCTAGCACTTTGGGAATAATACATACTAATTTTGTTACGATATTTTTCAACATGATCCTTGATACCGATATTATCTACTTTATCCATCAATATCATTACTTCAATATGTTGCAGGAGCAAGTATACAAACGAAAAAGGCGAAGAAGCCTTTGCAGCAGTGACTCAATTCGAAGCGAACGACGCACGGCGCTGTTTTCCTTGCTGGGACGAGCCGGCTCTCAAAGCTACATTCGACATCAGACTCACTGTACCTAACCACCTAGTTGCACTTTCAAATATGCCTGTAAAACATAGCACACCTTTTGCGGATCTTGTTACGTGAGTCAATATACATAACATGCTTTATGATAAAAACATTGTAATATGCCATTTTATATCCTATACCTATACTAACAGCGGTGATTCCTGAAGTTTTGAAAGAGGGAGCGCAGAAAATTTTGAATAAATAAAACTACACGAAAATCCTACCAGAGATTATTTAGGCCGCAGCTGCACCATGCACATAATAATAGCTTTCAATTTCCACGAACAGTTATTTCTTGAACGTTTTTTCTAGCTAGCATCACAAAAAGTCACTTCTTAAGATTGTTTTGCGTAACACTCATCACAAAGTATAATTTCTTAAGAGTATTTTACGTATCATTCCGCCTAACCAAAGAAAAAAATTGCCAGGCTTGGAAATCGAACTTCCAACGCCTGATTGAAACACGTCAGCCCAACATACTGAACCAAGCAGCCGTCTGCATAATTTTGTCAAAACATTGTACATCATATCTCTATTATTTGCATCTTTGTAATGTCATAATTTTCTTAATTTTTATTTTGTGCTCTAAGGGGTGTCGGCCAAAGTTCATCTTTAGCAACTCGTTCACATCCATTTTAAATAATAGGTTAGTGGTTAGATATAAACAACGCATAGATGACTGAGGCGCGTCAGCAAGAGCGGCCTCTGTTCATATGTCATCGGTAACCTTTGCGTTTTCATTGGCCACTTCCAAAGTTGATTGATGTGTGATTGACCAATAGTAGCGCTAATAACGTGCGATTGATCAATAGGAGCGCTCTCGGTCCGCTATCAGTGCCGTCCCTGCCTTGGCGCCTTCAGTCAATCACGTGACAAGACACTGATAAGTGAAAAAGTTCAGGCTTAGTGTGTGTTTCAAATTCTCTTAGTTTGATAAGTTTATTAAAACTTAAGTCTAGACCTTTAAAAAACGCATCTTGCTTTGCATACCAGGCCTCGAGTAAGTCCGATTTCAAATGATGTTTCCAATTGATACCCTTTTACTTCCCACACCGATAGGTGAGGGGAGTATTGTGATCGCCAAAATTTTGATTTTGAGATAATATGCTTTTTGGATGTTTTATGATGTCTACATAACGAAAATCTACGTTACTCATTTCCGTCGGTCTGTCTGTCGGTCTGTCTGTTGGCGTTTTTCTAGCTTCGTAATTTCAGTAACCGCTGCATGGATTGTGATGAAATTTGGAAAGCGATATGCTGTGGGGTCGTAGTAGGTAATGTTCCTATAATTTTGAAAATCGATGCGTAGGCGGTTGAGTAATTTGCAAAAATCAAAAAATTCAAATATGCCTCAAACTTCGTTTTCAGGTGTTTTAGGGGTTCCTGATCATTTTCTACTTTTTCTTTGGTGGGTGTGAAATTGGGGTGGTTGGGGGACTGAAAAACTGCACATTTTTTTGTATTCATAATAGGCCGTCAACTGACCTGTGAGAGGAGGACCTAGCGTCATAATACACTTGTTCAGGTTCATCCCAACATTTCCTTTCCTATTACGAAACCAAGGGATTTTCTGCTGTATACATACGTTTATTGCTTCTGATCGTTCTGTATCATGTAGCGTGGAAACTATTGATGAATTGTTTTTAATCAAATTTCGACACAGTATTGTTCTTTGGCGAGGACGAAAGACGCTTCTGGGTTTCAGAAATCGTGCCAGTGGCGGCGCAGCGATAATTAAAAAACTAATAATATAAAAAAGCTCAAACTTCGTTTTTAGGAGTTTTAGGGGTACCTGATCAGTTTATACTACTTTTTTTGATGGGAGTGAAATTGGTATGATTGGAGGTGGGGGGCTGTAAAAGCGGAACATTTGTTGTATGTTTAATAGGCTGTCCATTGAATTGCGAACGAAAAACCTAGCGGAATAACATACTGTTTTGTGGGCAGGTGAGCGATGATTTGGTTGCAAGGGGAGCTCAGACTATAGCTTCATGCTATGAGAAAATAATAATCTGGTAGCATCGTAATGTGTGGGAAGTCAATCAACTTGACTTCATTTTTAAGAAATCCAGTTATGAATTGCATCCATATTTTGGGGGGTGGGCACAGAATTGGCATTTCTAATCGCAATTCATTTTTAATGCCAAATTTAACTGTTTCAGATATTAAGCTTATATTCGTAAATATGCTTCCATCTTAACCCTTCAAATAAAGATACCCGATACTTCGAAAATAACAATTCCGGTCGACCCCCTTTTTACCAAATTCTATAGTGCAACACTGGTTTGATTTTTTGACGTGAAACTGTACTTTGGCGCTACTAATAAGCCATTGTTCGTTGTTTCTCAATATTTGGTTTATCCATGGGACTGTTTTAGGCTAGCTATATATCAATACATCCCAGTAAAGACGCAGAGTCTTATTTTTAGTAACAGTTGCCCTCTTTCTGAACCCTGAAGTCTCTAGTCAATCGAAATCAATATTGTTTTTAGCGTGAAACATAATATCCAACGGAATTCAATTTATTATTATCAATGCGTGTAGATGTATCCATCACGCACCGTTATTATAGGTATGCCTCACCATTTGTTAATAATCATTCCGAACCTCTCCAATCATTGAAACTACTGTTGTGCCTGAAAATCAGTGCTTTGTGGTAAAAGCTTGTCCGATGTTTAAAAAGTAAAAGCAGTGAAGTAGGTTCTGCACAAATTTTCATACAAAAATGCTAACAAAATATCATAATTTGCATGTATGCGTAATTCTCAGTTTGGTGATGTGTACATCGCAAACACTTAATATACATTGATTACTAATGGTCTCTCTGTTTACCGGTTAACTATTCTCAAATATCTCTAAAATGCTAAGACCACTATTGCCCGTGAGGTATTACTTTGATGGATTTTTATTGATTATTGATTATTTATCAGTGCAGAGTTTTTGGAACTTGTATAAAGTGACACTGAACCATTTGGCTCAACCCACCAACAAATATTACACATTCTAACCTCTCGCTTAACCGATTTTTTAATCCCGACATCTGTTTCGCTAACCATTTTAGCATCTTCAGGGAAAGGTTCAGAATAAATTCTAATTTCTAATTATCGCTTTTTATACATAACCGTAGTATGCTGCTATCCTCTATTACCTGTCGGAGCCATTTTTCTTTGCGTAGTTTTCAACATGTAGTCACCATTCTGGAGAAAGATCAAATCCAAAACCTTTAACACCCTTTAAAAACTTTTGAGGTGGAGAACCCGGCGCACTTTGGCCAAATAAGTTATCAGACAATATTTTCTGCAACAAGAATTCATTTTGATAAGATATATTCCTTCCAGCTACGACTTCGAAAAAACGCCGATAATGTCCACGTACCTGGTAGCGGCCGTAATCGGCGAATATGACTACGTAGAAGACAAATCTAGCGATGGGGTATTGGTGCGCGTGTATACGCCCAAGGGCAAGAACGAGCAAGGCCTGTTCGCTCTGGAAGTCGCCACCAAGGTATTGCCGTATTACAAGGAGTACTTTGACATCGCATATCCCCTACCTAAGATCGACCTGATCGCAATTGCAGATTTCAGCGCTGGCGCTATGGAGAACTGGGGACTTGTCACTTACAGGTACAACAAAAATTATTCATATGACTATTAATTTGAATAAACCAAGTAAGGGATTATACCAAGGATCTTACTCTGATGCTAAGGAACGTCCGCATTTCGGAAATGATTCTTTCCATCTTTTTGTGTATAAGTTGTGCTCTGTTTTCGAGTAATTGTATCGGAAGGTATTTAAAAAAATCTAACTTTACAGGAGGCGTTAAGATGAGTGTAAGATGAATTCAAGATGAATTCAAGTGACATACAAACTCTGTCTGTAGCAATGGAGAGTTTCCAAAAAAAAAAAATTTGGAAAATTCATTATTGTCTGGTAGTATATTTCTCCACTTGAAGAACGTCGAAAAAATCATCTGAATATTCCAAAAATCGGCGGAGTTATTCAATTTTATATTTGCGTAAAGCGACCGCTGAGGCGAAAATCTCTATGACGTCACATGTTATTAATTGTTCGCGGCAGCCACAGTTTGGTTGGGACTTCGCTATGCATACGCTGCGCTGTACAGTATGCGACATTTAGACTTGAGTGGAACGGCGAAGGTGTTTGTTGTAACGGGCAGACGCCAGTATATTTTTGAAGTATGGGGGAAGGTTACGTTCGTGGTGATTCTAGTAATCTTCCTAAAGTGAATGACATGATTATGGACTTTTACTTCCCACACCGATAGGTGAGGGGAGTATTGTGATCGTGAAAATTTTAGATTTTGAGATAATACGCTTTTTGGGTGTTTTATGATGTCTACATAACGAAAATCCACACAACTCATTTCCGTCGGTCTGTCTGTACGCGTTTTTCTAGCCACGTAACCTCAGTAACCGCTGCATGGATTGTTATGAAATTTGACAGCGATATGCTGTGGGGTAGTAGTAGGTAATGTTCTTATAAGTTTGAAAATCGGTGCATGGACGGTGGAGTAATTAGCAAAAAACCAAAAATTTTAAATATTCCTCAAACCTCGTTTTTAGGCGTTTTAGACGTTCCTGATCATTTTCTACTTTTTTGGATGGGGGTAATATTAGGGTGGTTGGGGGGTGGGGGGTTGTAAAGCTGAAAAATTATTGTATTTATAACAGGCCGTCCACTAACCTGTGAAAGAAAGGCCTAGCGTCATAATACACTTTTTTAGGTGCATCCGAACATTACCTTGGCTATTACGGATCGTCGACTTAGAATTTTCTGATGTATACATGCGAGAGTATTGCTTCTGATCATTCTGTATGGTGTAACTAGGAAACTATAGGATTAATTTCAATTAGTATTACTAAAAACATAAAACTTTTTGTATTCATAATAGGCTATCCATTGAAATATTTGTTTGGTGTTTTTATGGTGGTTTTTCTCGGTCTGCTAGACATATTCTAATAATACGAGTACCAATAAACTGCAGTGTATTGTTTTGTCACCGTCGGCGTCGCCTGACGCCTACCCTACTGAAAACAAGGAATAACAACATGAACGAGGAGGCCGGCGGCGGCGCGGTGGCTTGCGGGAGCAGCATCCTCGACAGGGCATACAAAGGCTTGCGTTGTGTCGTGTGACGTCACAGCGGCTTTGCGCTGAGGATACGGCAATTCAAACTTTGAAGGACTATAACTTTTCTACTAATGGAGATAATTACAAAAATTTTTCGCCGTTGTTCTCTAACCCTTTAGGACTATCTGATTAAAATTTGAAAAAATGGAAACTTCCTCATTATTGGACGATTAGCAAATCAAACTTGGATCCTTCTTGGTATATTCTATTTTATTTGCTGATAGCACACCATTGCAGGTCGCAATTAATGGTTTTGTTATCTGTAAATATTACCATTTGTCTTCTTTACGTTAACGATAATTCTAAGCAAATGCGTTTTCACACCTTTCAAGTGATTTTTTTCTGTGTGGGAATGCTGCCTCTTGCAATATACATGCCTGCATGTAGATTATCATATAATAAATCACTCATGAAAACAAACGTATGATTGGAGTACCACAAAGAAAACATCTCATTTGTAAACCATTGTACATGCACTCATAAATGAACACACCTAGAACTCTGAGGTATTATAATCAACGGTAGTTGATGTATATTGAGCATTCGTGATTAATTGTTTGTATTTCGTATTTATGTAAACAGTATACAGGGTGTCCGAAATTGGTGCGGACGGTATAGGTATCTCAGAAACTATAAAAGGTTAAAATAGTAGAAGATCCGAATATAAGATGACCTTCACCGTACTGGTTAATGGATGAAAAGCATTTTATATTAAATTTAATATGTTAAAAAACATATCGCGAGTGTGTTGGCTGAAAAATTTCAGTCCAGGATATGATTAATTAAATATTGAAAAATTAATTTTTTTTAAACATTTCACTGGTTTGGTTAATAGACAAATCACATACCAATCGAAAGTATGAAGCCCATAGAATATGCAAACGTTAGGTTGGCTAGGTTTTTCCCGCCCCAACTATAGGGTAGGCAGGTATAAACAGGTAAATCAATAATAGTAATTTGCACCGGTGTGGTTAATGCATGAAACTTATATCAGAATAAAGATAATTTGATTGCAAACACGTCGATATAGGGTTGCCTGCAAAAAATCAGTCTGTAATTCCGGTTGTCAAATTTTGAAGATCAAAATATTGCTGCCAGTGAATACGTGCACCAGAGAGGTCCGAGCGAACGATCCCCTGTATTAACAAAGAACGCATAGCAGCTGCGTGTAGCTCGGCCATTGAATGAAAGAGAGTGCGCAGAAGTTACAGCCGATTCAAGGAAGCGTATAATTTTGGTTTTTCAAAAATATCTCAAAAACGAATAGAAACACATACATGTGGCGATAAACTACAAATACTATTGCCTAAAACTTTTCTCGTTTTTAAACGTTTTTAAAGCGTCTTTACCTTTTATAGTTTCCGAGCAATATTAGCACCAATTTCGTACACCCTTGTATGCAACAAAAGTCTGGATTGTTTTTCGCGAATTCCCTGAAATTTGATGCCTGAAAATGCTTCCGGCGAAGTTACTAGTGACTTAGTTGCCAAGTTTAAATTTGTTCACCAGTTCATCTAATTGTTTTTTAAGGTTCGCCTTGTGTATTAAAAAATGTTTACATGTTATGAACAATTTTGATATAACGTACTTGATATTCAACACCAGTTGGGTTTTTATATTCGATTTTGAATATCATAAGAAAAGAAACAAACTTCAATGCGCTATTTGCTTTTGCGCTTTCCTACTTTTAGCGAGGGCGGGCGTGTGGATTACATTTACATATAAAATACTCTACCTCGTTGGCAACTGAGAATTAAATTTTGAAAAATTTCTAATTTCGAAACATACGTACCTACATATTTTTATTTCTACATTTTTGAAAATTGTCATTGATTCGGTACAATACCGTGCACGAAATAATTAAGACGGGTATAAGATTAGATAATTATGTACTTGAATCTTAAAACTCGAGTATCTGTGGATGTACACGAGTATATAATATAGCAGTTTTTTATAATTTGGTTGTACTGTTTTCACTAAATTTATTAGTATATCTATAAAATCTTAAGGATAATCTGCGTTTCAGCGATCAACACATAAAGTTGGTGCATACATTTATCAGAAGATTACGTAATTACAAAATGAATGTTTTTTCTATCATTAACTCGATCGTGATTTTCATACCACACGTGTCAAGTAACGTGACATGGAAAATCCTTGACATTGACAGGCATTTTACTAAACGGAGAAAAATCGTGCGTCACAGACGCTCCTGGCATTATTCTCAGAAGACAATTAAATACAGTTACGTTATGGGAATATACGTTAACTCTCACAAATTACAATTTCAATTGTTCCGTAGCAGCTTCTTAGATGCAGCGCCCTGAACATATGTGATTTTTCTTCAATACCATCCCAAGTTATCCTTAAAAGAAACCACAACCTTAAACGCCTACAAAAGCGTTTAAAGGTCTTTATGCTTATGACTTTGTTGCTAATTATTTTGCCGCCAATGTACCAATGTCCAAACACTACACTTTTTTCTTTTGTGGTAGCTTACGATGTTAATAAATTAAAAAATAATGTGTATCAAAATATGTCCTCAGGTGTGGCCATGTTCGGATATGTCTGCACTGTATGGGATATCACAACAATCAATTTTAATGTAACTTTTATGTAACTTTTTGTCAAATATTTTTTACTTTGATAAAGGCTATAGAGGTGACCGAAACGTCAGTATAGGTGGTTTATTTTTCGATCGATTAGCGCCAATCTTTATCAGGGCAATGACAATTATTTAGCGGATACAAAAAAATTGACAGTTAAAAAAATGATCCCAAATTCCAAACACTTCTACAAAGTCTGGGAGAGTTTCTGTTACTTCATGTTTGGTTAATTACTCCGCCATCACACTGACTTAAAATATAGCTGCATAACCTACTATCACCACACAATATATCAGATCCCATATCAAAATCGGTGCAGCCATTACTAAGATTGTGACAGAACGACAGTATATCTCCAAGATCATTTTTTAAGAAAAGAATAGTTCTTGATGAATACAATTTTTTGTAGTTATCCGATACCACTCCCTCCCAAAAACATTCCATATGGCTCCTAAAACGCCTAAGTTTAGAACGATCGATGCTGAGAAATCTCGATTTTGATGCTTCTAATGCACCGCTTGTCAAATATATAAACATAACCTACAACAACCTCGTAGCATATCGCACCTCTAATTTTATTAAAATCGGTGTTCGCAGTTACTGAGATTACGCTGGTAAAGAAATGACAACATACTTCCATGCGTCCAAGGGAAATGAGTGGCAGATTCTCTCGAGGATTTTCGTGATGCAGATATAAAACGCCCGAAAAACTTACTTAAATTCTAAAATTTTCTTGATAATAGTAGTTCTCTCATCCGTATTTTTAACAAGGAATAAGGGTTCTTATTCATATGAGCTTAAACCAATCTACCTACTCCCATGTATTAACGGTGTTAGCTCCAATTTTTTTGACTCTTTATTATTGCGTAACAAACACCGCACTACGCAGACTTCCTCTCAGGTCGGAAAATCTCTGTCGTGGTAGATCGCTTTTCCCCTTCTTTCCATAGCATTAATGCCGGGGTTCCGCGGGGATCGGTATTATTGGCCCCAACATTGTTTCTGCTTCACATTAATGATCTACTCTCTAGCACTGCAAACCCAATCCACAGTTTTGCGGATGACAGTACGCTGCAGGCATCATGAGCAATAGACCGATCTCAAGCTGGAACGCAACAGACTGGCAGTGGCAGCTTCACTTTCAAAGGATCTCGATATCATTTCCGCTTGGGGCTCAAGAATATGCTAAATACTACGTTCCAAAATCCCATCAAAGACCTCGATTTGCTCTGTAGCGTTTCAGTATTCACTCAACATCAAACTGTCAACAAAAGCTGTGTTCCGTTATTGCATTTCCGAGGCCATGGATGTCATCGTTTTGCTCGGAAATCAAATTGAGATTTTAGCGAACTTTGTGTCAAGACTGTCAAGAGATATTTTTCACTTGACAGCTAACAACTTAACATAACCTATTATGCTTTATTTGTGTGCATTGATATTCTAACGGGTACGATTACTCTGACACTCTGACTCTGAGAAAACAGCACAGGTTATGTGACATGTCAAAATTGTCAAAAAAAGATCTTTGCCGCTTCATGAACATTCCAACATCCCTAACATCTGGAATCACGTGACTATCCTCGAAAATTCATCTGCTCACTGGATAGATGGGATTTTGGAACGTAGTAAAAATTTAATGCTTCCAAGACCCAGTATTGTAAGCTATCAAACAAGAAGTGCCCAAGCCAACAACCAGGCTCTGCCAAGGAGTCACGCATTTAAGCTGTTAGGATTCAACATTAAAGAAAATCTGATCTGGCACGAACACGTCGCTTCAATTGCAACAGCTGCTGGTAAAAAGCTTGGGCACCTATTTAGAACCAGAAAGTACTTCTCACCATGCAACCTCCAAAAGCGCAGATAAGACCTGGCCTGGAGTATTGCTCTCATGTCTGGGGAGTTGCCGCCCCTACTACACTGTCTATACTAGATGCCGTCCAGAAAAGGGTCAATCGACTAATTGGCGACCCGGCCTTAACGCTCCATCTCCAGCCACTTTCTCAGCGGCGTCTTGTTGGTGACCTGTCACTCTTCTACCGATACTCAAATTTAATCTGCTCCTCCGAGCTATCCTCAATCCTCCGCTGCACACCGCTCCTATCAGATGCACCCACCCACGCGACCGCGGCATCTCGTTAAGGCGGTCGTTTTTTATACATCAAGAACCGAGGGGTACAACCGCACATTTATTCTCAGGGTGTCTAAGGCTGGGAATGGACTGCCAGAAGATGTATTTATTGGGCCTGCGGGTACTGGCCCATTCAAATCCCGCGTTAACAAGCTTCCCCTAACATAACCCTTTCACAGCAGCCGCGGTACTCTGGTATTTAGGCTCTGCCTACTCTGTCTGCTCAGTTATAAAAAAACAGTCTAACCACTCACCAAACCGATTTTTTCAAACCGGACACGGCGTTCGCTAATTATGGCTACGATTGACTTTAGGGTACAGCCGCTAGGTGGCGCCCCTATATGTCAATCGAAAGGGCTCGGGGTGGGGAGCAATAATGTCCCCGGGCGCAACACCCGGAAACGAAAGACAAAAAAGTTATGTAGAAAACAATTTCCTATGTTAAGTTTATGGGAATTTTTAAAAAAATTTGGGGTACAGCCGCTAAGTGGCGCCTCTATATGTCAATCGAAGGGGCTCGAGGTGGGGAGCAATAATGTCCCTGGGCACAATACCCGGAAACGAAAGACAAAAAAGTTATGGAGGAAACAATTTCCCATGTTAAGTCTATGGGAATTTTTCTTTCTCGTTAAAAGTGAATGAAATCTTCCACGTAGGTTAGGTTAGGTTTAGGTTAGGTTAGGTTAGGTAATAAATAAAATAGACATGTTCCTTTTGATTCCAATGACTTTTAATGAGAAATTTTTTTTTCGAAAATTACCAAATTGTTTCCTGCATAACTTTTTTGTCTTTCGTTTCCGGGTGTTGTGCCCAGGAACATTATTGCTCCCCACCTTGAGCCCTTTCGATTGACATATAGCGGTGCCACCTAGCGGCTGTACCCTAATTTTTAGAAAAATTCCCATACACTTAACATATGAAATTGTTTCCTCGATAACTTTTTTGTCTTTCGTTTCCGGGTGTTGTGCCCGGGGACATTATTGCTCCCCACCTTGAGCCCTTTCGATTGACATATAGCGGCGCCACCTAGCGGCTGTACCCTAAAGTGAATCCTTACCCTAATTATGTTGGCATCTTCACGGAAGATTTGAATACTGTCGGATTTGGAAAAAATCTGTTTGCTGAGTGATTAGACTGTGTAGTGTTTTTTAGAATCATGTGTCACTGCACTCTATATTCCGTGAATATCTCACACTTCTCATCTACCATGCAATTCAATGGTTAGGTCGTGCTTTCTGGATGTTTAAGACGAAACATTTTGGTAGCTGGCAAAACCTTGTTGTATTATGCCTAAGCCTAACATATTTTGATTTTTAAGATGACGTGTTTACGCTCAGGGTAACAACTGAACATAGAGGTAGTAAACAAATCACTTCAGCATGGCGTGCTCAGCCTCCAACCATTGCCAACTAACCTGAAAATTCTTCCAATGCAACCCATGTTACAAACACTGCACTGCACTGTCCCATCTCGAAAAACTGTTAAACTACACTCGAATAGAGCACAGCAAGTCCGCAAAGCTTCACTACAGTTACCAACAAATAGGGAATTCGATTTTACTGACCAAGCATAGAAGACGCACAAACAAAACAAACCTTTGACAGTCGGGTTTTACAGTAAATAAATCGCAGAAAAATGATATAGGCGTTGCCAGCTCCTCAAAATTTATGTAAGACTTCATAATTTGCGTTTATGATGAAGAAATATGCAGTAACGCAGTAGAGGTCAACATATAATCTATTGATTTTGCTGTAATCATTCCTGAACCATCAAAATACCGTCTTTTTTAACGTAGAGTGGAATATTTCTGGATACTATACAATTAAGACGATAGTAAATAATTATGATTGCCGTATCTGGTGGTCAGTATGACAATGTAATAAAAGATGTCAGCCTATTAGAATTAGTTGTTTACTACCTCTATGTTCAGTTGTTACTCTGAGTGTTTACGTAACATTTTTCTAGACAGGGCATGTCGAAAATAAAATTATTTCTGAAAAGACACAACCATAAGTAAATGAATATAAATAATATAGATACTACACAAGCTTAATGGGTACTTGTTCAGTCCTGTGACGTTCAGTGTCTTATATAATCGTATACAGTTATCTATATAACAATTCAAATTAAATTTATGAGGTTTACCGTTCTCTTTTTATATTACTTTAGATAATATGTGCAATTGTGCAAACTCTGATGAATGTTTTTTTCTGTAGAGGACATAAACAGGAGCAAGCTAATAAATGTTAATTTTATAGTTGTTTTTTGCTGGTATGTTCGCAGTAATCATCTAATTCTCGCGTGGTTTGTTTGCACGTGTCAATTATTTATTAACGGATGCACGCTTATGTAGATATACATTCATTTACATTGATTACAGTTGCACCAACTTTCGCATTGTGTTAGCATGTTATATCGCAAATATGGAAATTGATATTGAAAATATTGCGTCATGTTCAAGAAGTATACATGAAGTATACATATGCACGTTTGGTTACTATTGGTTTTTTAAAACATAAATGCTATATGATAAATATATAAACATAAACGCCTATGTGCAACTCTATGCCGAAAATCAAATATGATTGGGAGCATTATAATTTTCAAAGATTCAAAAATGGTTCATGCTTTGTTTTAGACATGGTAGTCGTTCTTGATCGTTTTCCCATTTTTTAAGAGAAACGGGAGTCATTTCGTTAAAATATTCATGCTAACGAAAAAGTAGTATAAACACAGTTGTGCGCTTAAAGATCTACACTCACAACTAGGAAACTGTCAGCTTGGTTTTATTGAAATTTTGAAAATTTACTACTGCGGCGTTGGAGCCAGAAAAAAAGTGTGATTTGAAACGCATTTGAGTGTTGTAGGAGTAATGAGAAAGAATAAAAAATTATAAAATTGGTCTGACCAAATAAGTTAGTTGCATTATGAAATATTTTTTAACAAAAATTATTCCTATTATTTTATATTCAGGAATACCAATTGATTTTTAATTTGATTTATCATCCATGAGCTTTGCTCAGTTGCCCCTAAATTGATATCATATCTGTTGAATGGTAAACCGTCGCCTTTATGAAAGTATAAAATTTTGGAGATAAATTATTGTCAAATACGTATTGATAGGTGTCCCAAGTACTAACAGCTTTCGTTTTTTTTAGAACCAAGTTGGTTATTATGGAATTTCAATTGCATCTGCACCATTGATAAACTGAATATGTAATGCATCAGTGTGTTAGACTGATTTAGACTACCTTATTTTTTGAATGTATTGTGTATGACTTTCGCGGCCATGATCCGATGTTTTGGGCTATTCGGCCGGCGTCGCTGCCAAGGCGGCGGGGCGTGTAGACGCCGGCCGAACAGCCCAAGGACCAACAGTTCATCTTCTTTTTTGAATCAGATTTGATTTCATTTCTTGAACTGTATAAATTGTTCTATTTCCATTCCACTTTCGAGCTGGGCGCATGCTCATTTGAAATATAAATGTCATTGCGTTGCTGAATAGGAAAACAGGGATAAGCACAAAATAGCTAACCCTATACTTTCCTACCTATTGTGTTTATTATCTGACCAGCGGATCTGAAGATACAAAAGAAATGCGGACAAAAATTATCGATGTTTCCAAGTTTATTTATAAAAAAAAAGAATTAACGGTAACAGCAATTTAAGATATTTTTATAGCTACAGTAGAAGCATTGATTAAAGTATTTACGTATAAATGTGTTAATCAATGGTAGAAGTCAGATATATGAGTTGTTTACATTTGTTTCAGGTCTCAATCAGTGTTGAAACTTCTATAGTGCAGTTACGTTATTATGTAGACCTGAGTAATGATAAAACCGTAATTATCTCTACAAAATATATGTATATTATAATAATTCAGAAAGTAATAGGAGATCAAAATAATAAAAAATACCAATTTGCAATAGATAAAAACAAAATAAATTGATGTATTAATTGTATATTAACATCTGATTATACATAGATATATACAATTTGACCACACTAATGACCGTGCCAGCTTTATCGCCAGGGCAACAAAAAATGCCGAAAGGGATAACGGTCACTAGACTCGTTGGGCTTATATTTCTGACGCGTACAATACTTTAATAATGTCTGTATAATGTTAATGTATTTTTATTTAATAATTGATATTTTTATATATTTGTTAATGTATTTTTATTTAATAACCGAAATATCTTAATCTGCCTATTATAAAACGTACATATTTTCTGAAGATATCATCAAGTTCGGGTTAATCGGCAACAACCCACGAATCCTGTCATCCAACGTCTTGTCAGGAACCTTATTGGTTGAGGATCTGCTACCATGCCGTTGCCAGGGAGATTAAATCTTGCTATTGGCTGCCCTGCCACCAACTTTATTTTCCTGTCTCTCTCTCTGTCTGGAAATATCGAAATACCAGTGACGTTTTATATGTCTATAGATTGTCCCAAACTATTTGAATATCTGTTTTGACGAGTTTATTGTCTTATCAGTTTGTTAGGTACTGTTTTTCGTCGTTACTATTGTTATCTTATTTAAAAATGAATATTTATACAAAAGGATTGACGCTTCATAGCCAAAATATCCCTGAAGTATTCACGTAAAATCCGCACGCCAATGGCTATTTTATGATTGAAATCGGCCATGTTTTTTTACAACTATACCCCTCTTACCGGTACCCCGTAGCTTCTGAACCGTTGGCCAGATGATACAGTCATTGCTGATTGGTAATCTCCAGTGGACTAAAAATCCCAAAGGCTTCAAGTGTCTCTTATGTATTTATTGGAATTTGGAAACCCCCAGCCCCAAGATGAGTTCTTTCATTTTCTATGTAGTAGTGGAGAGAGAGAGAGAGTGAGTTTTCTTTTACGATAATTTCTGTGAGCTGTGAATACATAAATGATAATTTCAATAAACAGTAATCACTTAACTATAGAAACATTCAAATTCCAAAGCTCAAGAAAGCAGGTTATGTTTTGATGTTAGTCATTATGTTCATACAGTCACAAAACATTTAATTACAGGATATGTGAGGTGTAACGACTTCGATTGTAGATCTACGAACTAGCTCTTTCAGTCATGTTTTTTTTTAATTTCTAGAGAAAGTTGCTTGCTGGTAGATCCGCAAAACACATCCGCAGTGAGTAAGCAATGGATAGCTTTGGTAGTGGGTCATGAGTTGGCCCATCAGTGGTTCGGCAATCTGGTCACGATGGAGTGGTGGACCCATTTATGGCTAAACGAAGGCTACGCATCCTTTGTCGAGTTTCTGTGCGTTAACTTCCTGTTTCCTGAATACGACATCTGGACGCAGTTTGTTAACGATTCTTATATAAAGGTGAGCCGTACTGTTAGAAAAAGATGCGCGAATAATTATACAATGTTCTAGTGGCGGTGCGTGATGAAAAAATATAGGTGTTCTACAATTTTTCCAAAAAAAAAACTTACCTTGTAAGAGTTTTGTCGTATTTGTTAAATGTTCATTGATTTTATCGGCTCCATGATGAAATGATAGCTTGTTGCAAGGGCTGCCACACAAGAAAAATATGAATCGCCAAGCACTACTTTACGTCTTTACCAGAGGTTTTTACTATACTTTAGTACTTTACTTTTATTGTCTTTAAAAAAAATCGCAATGATTTGACACATCCAATAACTCCAATCATGCTGAGAGATTGTGCGCTAAACTAAGGTATGCTTCGACACTCAGGAAGGACCTTCTTTGCGATGTTACAATCTAGTTCTTATAAATCAAGTCTATCCTACCTTCTTTCTCTTTTTCAATGTAGCGAAAGAGGTGAACCATCTTTGGTCATTGAATTTCTAAGAAACGTTCCTAATCTTTTTTAGTCTCTTTCAACGATTCAGCTAGATGGTTTTTTATTAAACGATAGTACGCCATTCAATGTCCTGAAATCATTTCCTGAATAAATAGTGGCAGTTCGTAGTCGTTCTTCAATTCATGCATACACTAAGGCCCAGTATCACAATCATTGGTAACCGACAGATGGAAGTTAAACAGTAGTTATTGAGAAACTCTGCTTCACAAAAATAACCAATGGTTAAACTTGTGTATCTTAAAAGTTGGCACCACGAAAGTGGTGAATATAACCTAGCCATTTTATAAAGAAACCTTTGTATTCATATGTTTGACTTATGTCACCACAGACTATTAATCAAAATTCATCGACGTCTTAGTCGTCAATGTCAGAATCCACGGTTGGCTACAACAAACGTCAAGATAACCCATGCTTTATCCTTAACTTAACTACTGGCTAACCAGAGCTTTTGACGTAAACCACCGATTATAAAATAGATTTATTTTGCTATCACTAGTTTTCTTTTAACTACTAGTTAACTAACAATTGTGAAACTGGGCTTACATGAGGGACGTCCTCTGTTTATACACAACGTTAATGGTCCTGATGTAAAAGTTCACACTTTTACACGTTTGGGGCGAGCATTAACAAGCCAAGAATGTCTTGTAAATTTACAAAAAATACACGTACTTGCGGATTTGTCGAAGCAGCTTCAGACATAATTAGATTAACTCGTGGGCATAGCAGTGTACGTCAATACGTACTCTTGCTCAATAGCAATAGTTTCTTAATTAATGTTTGAACGCCTCCATGTCGGCTGCTCATCACTGGTGCATCCAACATAACTCTGTGCAATCAGTTTGTTAGCTGGATTTTGAAATAAACTATTAATAACAAAATAATTCTAGTATAAAATAAAAGTTTGTGGTTCTTGGGCTTTTAGGCCGGCGTCGTTGAGCCAAAATACAGTATTTCGGATGTCGTCGAAGTGAAGTAGCTTCTGAAGATCCCATCCCCCTCATGTTGGCGAAACGTCAAGCCTCAACGCTCAACGACGCCGGCCTAAAAGTTCAAGAACCACAAACCTATTCGATGATGACCACGAAAGCCTTACACAGTACACCTAAATTGTTTTATAATTACTACGTTTCCATGGGGTTACGAAACGTTTTCATAACGTTTTGAGTTTTCAAATATGCCGTGGAAACGACAACTGGATGCGTTTTCAAAACGTTTTCTGTTCAAGGTCGATTTGCGAATTTTTGGGATCGTATCGAGATCCAAATGTCGTGCCAGCTTTTTTTTATTGTAAGCAATGATGAAGTGTTTTTTTATAACTGAGCAGACCGCGTAGGCAGAACCTAAATACCAGAGTACCGCGGCTGCTGTGAAAAGGTTATGTGTTGAAATGAACTATGCACTATGCTTTGCTGTCTAATGTTGCTATCATCAGATTATTAAGTTCTATTCAAATTCGAAACTGAAGATTCATAATAAACAACAAAACAGAGGTCAAAAAACTAGGAAATGACGAGTGTCAGTTGCAAGCGTTTTGAACGCGTGCCGCAATCGTTTTGAAACCTATCGTGGAAACACCGACAATCCAAAATCACAAACGTTACCAGAGTACCGCGGCTGCTGTGAAAAGGTTATGTGTTGAAATGAACTATGCACTATGCTTTGCTGTCTAATGTTGCTATCATCAGATTATTAAGTTCTATTCAAATTCGAAACTGAAGATTCATAATAAACAACAAAATAGAGGTCAAAAAACTAGGAAATGACTAGTGTCAGTTGCAAACGTTTTGAACGCGTTCCGCAATCGTTTTGAAACCTATCGTGGAAACACCGACAATCCAAAATCACAAACGTTTTCGTCCAAGCTTTCTCGCCACCAAAAAGTAAGCAGTGATAACGATATATTGCATTTTTTTTAATACAACCAGAAATCCAATAAATTTTTGTATACATGTCAGTTTAATATTTGGTAATACCTACCTGTTTTTAACTCAATATTTTCTTCGTATGAATATTTATAGTCACTAGGCTCGCAGGGGTTATCGGGGTATAGCGTGGGTGTAGCCCCTTTATTTTAAACCCGAAGAGATGGATCGATGGTAGGAGATTCGCGTCGAATGAAGAGGTCAGATGGATCGATGGGACTAACGCTGATTTTGAGGGCCTTAAAAAATATTATTTTAAAAAATTATTTAAAAAAATAAATGCGTTGGGTTAAAAAAGTATAGAGTTTTAAAAGGAGATTATTATATACAAAAATAAAATGATAATTTGCCGAAAAAAAAAGTTTTGGTTTAATTTTATATTCGACGTATAGGCCCTGGAACTGGACAGTTTGAAGAACTCCCACCCGATCGAAGTGCCGGTAGGCAATCCATCTGAGATCGACGAGATCTTCGATGACATCAGCTACAACAAGGGCGCCTCCGTGATCAGAATGCTGCACCACTACATCGGCGATGCTGATTTCAGGAAAGGGATGCACCTCTATCTAACCAGGCACCAGTACGGCAATACTTTCACCGAAGACTTGTGGGCGGCACTCGAGGAGGCAAGCAACAAGCCGGTCAAGGACGTCATGTCAACTTGGACTAAGCAGATGGGCTTTCCTGTCGTTAAAGTTACCAGCCAACCTAAGGGTGAGCGACAATAGACTAGTATCATGATTTTTTTTTTTGGTTGCATATGATAGAGTACGTCATAAAAAGCATCTCATTTTTTCTCCGATTTTTTTGGGCACAGGAAAGCCGTGAAAATAAGGAAAATATTTGAATTCTCCTAGGGCAGTGACGTCACTGCCCTAAAGGCGAACAGCCAATCAAAAGATAGATATGTGTGCTGTGTTGCCGCATTCTGATGGCGCGCGAAATGCCGGAGCTGTACGCGGGCTGGCTCATCTATCTTGTCTTCTGTTCCCGTCTGATATGTTTTGTGGTTTTCCCGTGATCTAGGTTAAGGTTCCTGATCCGTTAATCCTGTCAATCGTCATTCGGTCATTGTCATTATCATTTCCAATTTCCATTAGGCTTTGGCTGTAATTTTCAACAATCTTAAAGTTATTATTATTTGTTTGCGTTTATTTGTACAGAATATTCTTTTATCCCATTTCACTAGGTTTCATGTTATTTTATCATAACATAACCAACAAGTATGAGTGAAATCGATAGTGGATTCACAAAAGCCGATTCAGATAACCTGCCTAAAGTTGATATGGCTATGGTGAACGACTTTTATGTATGTAATATGCAGTTCTTCAATACGGAGATGAGAAATGTGAAAGCTAAGAAGTGAGTTTCAAAATATTTGTAACACTTGGGATAGCAAATAACATGTTTATGTGAAATGTAAATGTTTTGCGAGTCGGAGCTGTTCTTGGCAAAAATGCACTGCTTATGATTCGCGCGGTTGGCACTGATTGGCTGAATTTGAATTTCTTTCTTTAAACTTTAGAGTGGAATTACTAAAAAACAAAATGATGTAGAAAGTAACGAACTGCAGCAGTACGTTTATTTTTGTATGCACTAAGCGGCTATAACAATTAAAAAATTGTTCTTAACCTCGTGATACTAGTCCATTCCGATACTTCTCAATTCTTATTGACTATACAGGGTGTTCATTTGAAAATTTCCCACCCCGGATTTCTCGAAAACCGCCGACTAAGAGAAAAAACGCCGAGACACGTCAAAAGATTTGTCAACAACTTTTTAACCAAAAACTACTTCATCCCCCCAGGATCATAACCTTAAAAATTTTTAATGACATGGGGTATCGAGTAACATCTTGTTCTAAAGGTACGTCGAAGTACTTTCTTTTGACGTTTGATTTTTTAAAATCGGTCGATTCGTTGAAAATTGGAATCTTGTATCTCAACACAAGTTGTTCAAATAGGATACAAAAACACATGAAAATATAACTTTTTATTGCAATAACTGTTCAATGTTGCCTGTTATTGGCCAAACAATCATATAGGCGATTTTCAAATTCCTGACGGGCAGTTGCAAAAACATGTTGTGGGATATCATGGCAGCTTTCGATAATGCGTTGACAAAAGTCATCCAAACTGTAGCCTTTATTAAAGTATTTACAAAGTGTTTGACAAAAAAAATTACGTGACATTTTCTGTGAGTAAAACATAATTGGTGACCCGGCCTTAACGTGCGACCTCCAGCCAGTTTCTCGCCACCGTGCGGTTGGTGACTTCTCACTCTTCTACCGATATTCAAACGGAGTCTGCTTCTCTGAGCTATCCTCTATAGTTCCGCTGCTCACCGATTTCATCAGATGCGCCCGTGCGACTGCTGCATCTCATCCCAAGGCGGTAGTTCTTCATACATCAAGAACCGAGCGGTACGACGGTACATTTATTCCCTGGGTGTTTATGACTTAGAATGGACTACTTCCCCTAAACATAACCTTTTCACAACAGCCGTGGTGCTCTGGTATTTGGGGATACGCGATCTGCTGTTATAAAAAAAGAATCGACTAGTAAAGCGCGATGAATGCGAGCGGTAACCACAAGATAAGTTTCAGATATTACGCCATTCGATCTATCTAAAATTCTACAATTTTTGGGATTATAATGCTCCTCTTGGCCTATTGACGTAGGAAGTTGTTTATTTGTGAAATTGAGAACACAGCTTCAGTTCAAATTTACGCTATTTCATTAACTGCCTTTTTAAATGTGGATGTATTTCCATCTTTATTTCAATTCCACCTTGGCTAAATGCACGTCGTGCTTTAAAATTCCTTGTAAATGCTGTAAGTATAAAACCAAACGAATTCGTCTTTTAAAAAGATTAGAATATAAACATTTAATATATTCTTGAACATGCAACTATTCTATTGATATTTTTAACGATTTCAGGAGATGGCAAAGGTGTATCATTAACCTTAACCCAGTCCAAGTTTACAGCAGATGGTTCGAAACCTGAAGACCAGCTTTGGATGGTTCCCATCGGCATATCTACCTCAAAAGACCCTTCCAAGGAAGTGGTGAACACGGTTTTGAAAACGAGATCAGCTGAAGTTGTGGTGCCGGACATTGGTCCGGATGATTGGATCAAAGTCAATCCCGGTACCATAGGCTTCTACAGGACGCAATACACGTCAGAGATGTTGGAGAAGTTCATCACTGCCATTAGAAACAAAACGTTACCTCCCATAGATAGGTAAATAACGTTCCTCTCATCTTACTTATGACAAGCAAAAAATAATGCACATTCATTATTTTATATAATACCATATTTAAAAATTAGGAAGCAGTAACATTTTCAAGCGTTTTTGCAACTGATTCAACTTCCACACGAAACCTTGAGCATCGCATTTTTTGTTGGCAACGGTACATCTTCCGGAAGCTGTTCTGAGAAATTGCCATACACATTACCGGTAACTCGTCTTGGTGGAAAACTGATGTTGAAAATGAACTTCATCCTATTATGATTCCGAAGGCCTTTCACAGTATATTTGCAACTTTTTATGCAAATGAACAGGGATCCTCGTCTATAATTTCCAGCACATTCTGGTCCAGTTTTATAGTTCTTATGGTTATTGGCCTTACTGGTACTCCGCTTCGTTCCAATGTGTCTGTTTCCGATATCTGCACTTGCCTACTGCTATAGGAACCTATCTTAGATTCGGAGTTTTGATAAAATACCTTTTGTTTAATGAACACCCCTTGCTCCGTGGAGTGTATTTTGTTTTGTACAGGCTCATAATTTTTAACACCGGGTAAACCTTAAATGACTGTATCGAAATAAACTATATTTTTTGATAGTCAATGCATCTACACATTTTAATATTGTATTATATTTTATAGGTTAGGATTAGTAGACGATTTATTTGCAATGGTTAAAGCGGGTCACACAAACACCGTAGAAGTACTTAAATTGTTGAAGGCTTATGAGGATGAAACAGATTACAATGTTTGGTCGTCAGCAGGAAATGTCTTAGGCAGATTAACACAGCTTTTGGATTACACTGATTGTAAAGACGACTTCAGAAAGGTATGTTATGCTACCACCTTGATTTCTCATCGATTCGTACGAAAGCAGATAGGACGTTATTGAACAAGCGTCTTTGCTGTACAAGTCAAAAATTGCAAAGAGATACTTTAAATATCCATGATGGTTATGCTATTTAGATTCCAAAATTATTGTTTTTTTATATTTTTGGATCTTAAAGTTGCAGAGGCAACCAAAATGTTGGTGAAATTCTTTCTACAAATCATGTTGTTTCTATTATCAGATAAAATGGGGTAATTGAAAATAACGTTATTAAATATTAATTAGTCAAAGAGTCTCTCAAGGTCGGGTCATTGGCATATTTTTTGTATGTTACTATGAATCAATACAAACGTGCTGCAAGAATGTTCTGAAAATATAAATTTTTACAACTTTACAGTATCAGAAGCAATTGTTGAAAAAGGTGTACATACGACTAGGTTGGAATCAGAAGCCTGGCGAGACCCACTTAGATACTCTACTCCGAGGTCTTGTGTTGGGTCGTCTTGCATGGCTTGACGATGAAAACACAGTGGAAGAGGCACGAAAGAGGTATAATAAACAATATGGATTTATTATTTAGTTATTTATTGTATCGTATCGACACAAATATAACCACCTCGAAGGTAATGAATACCTTGTACGACGTATCGACATTAAAGTAGAATTCAAATTATGTTATCCCTGCCATTTGTATTGCTTCCTCCTTCCTCTCTCCTTTTGGAGTACCGTTGCTCACAGCATAGATTCATCACCTTTTCATATCGTTATGGCTTAATGTTGGCACTAGGTTTGATTTCATTTCTTCTTTACCATACATGAAGTCTTCGAAGCGTGAAAAATGCAATATTTTTGACCACTTGACACTTTATACTTTATCATTTTGATGGGACACTTTGACGCTTACTAATTATTCTACAGGAATTCTGATATCAGTCCTCAATAATTAATAATAATAAAAACACGCTTTATTTTAATATGTTTTTACTACTTATTTATGAAAATACTGGACACTATTTTGTAGGGTTTTTGTATCACCTAAAACTTTCTCCGGACTGGGAAGCCATAATTCTATTGATGTTAAATTTCGTGTATGTACAAGACTTGAAAATGGCCTTTTCGTGGTTATCCTAACCTCCAATAAACTTCTTTTGAATACCCTTTCCTTCCTTCCTCAATCGAATTATAGCTTAAAAACCAATATAAATGTAGTGTAAAATAAACGCTAGTGTAAAATAAATCCCCAAAATAAAAATGTTCAATTTGTTATTGTTAATTTTGTTTGTTTTATATTCCAAAATCTCTTTAAGTCACGAGCTATTTGCATTTATACTCCTCAGATTTGTAATGTAAGCTGTTTACACAATTATTTGCATTGCTTGTGGCAAGCTTTCTGTACTGAATCGTTTTATATTCCTATATTGTTCTGGTGACAACTATATATTTTTGGCAGGTTCATAAAACATGTGAAATCTGAGGAAGTTCTTCCTGCGGATTTACGAAGTGCATGTTACAAGACGGTGCTGCGAGCCGGCGGCAAAGAAGAGTTCGAAACTCTGCTGAAATTGTACAGAGCGACGGATCTGCATGAGGAGAAGGATAGAATTGGCAGGTCTCTAGGAGCGGCCAAAGACCCCATTCTGTTAGGAAAGGTGTTAGAGTTTGCCATGTCGGTAAGTAAAGTGAACTTCAGTAACAACTAAACATAGAGGTAGTAAACAACTTATTCTAATAGGCCGACATATTTTCTTACGTTGTCATATTGACCACCGGATACGGCAGTCATAATTGTTTACTATCGCTTTAATTGTATAGTATCCAGAAATATTCCATGCTACGTTAAAAAAGACGGTATTTTGATGGTTCAGGAATGATTACAGCAACATCAATAGATGTGCTGACCTCTACTGCGTTTCTACATATTTCTTCATCATAAACGCAAATTCTGAAGTCTTACATAAATTTTGAGGAGCTGGCAAAGCCGACATCATTTTCATGCGACTCATTTACGGTAGAAGCTCGACTGTCAAACGTTTGTTTTGTTTGTGCGTTTTTTATTCTTGGTCAGGAAAATCGAATTTGCTATTTGTTTTGTGAAGCTTTACGGACTTGCTGTGCTATATTCGAGTGTATTTAGTTTAACAGTTTTTCGGGGTGGAACTCAAAAAGTGCAGTGTTTGTAACATGGGTTGCACTGGAAGAATTTTCAGGCTAGTTGGCGTTACACAGCATTGTTTACAATTTGAACTGTCACTGCGAGGTCACACCTGATCAATGTTTCGAGTCTGAAGTGTCAAAGATGATGGCTTTGGGCACGCCATGCTGAAGTGGTTTGTTTACTACCTCTATGTTCAGTTGTTACTCTAAGAAAGTGAATTACTGTATACAGACCACTATAATTCGGCATATGACGGGTTTTCAGCTACAAATTCTTTCGGACACAGTTTATTTATATGGAGCTATCAGAAAGGTTTTTTAGTCGAGCAAAAAAAAGCTCTCAAACCAACTTCTTTTCCTATTTATAAATAAATAATCCGTGTTTCCATTACTGGTCTAGGTCGGGGGTGGCAGGGCGGATCAGTACTGCCACGTTCTGAACAGCAAAAAAAGGTTACTTCTTGGTATTTCTTATAACATGCTTCCGTAGGGCTCGCCACCCTCTATATCCGCCACTGCCTTATTTCCACGTCAAAATGTGGGTCAAACATTTTTTAACGAATTTTCAATAAATTACCAAATCAGTATTTGGTCCTGGAACATTTTTTTGATTGCGTGATTCTGAACAAAGGTGCTTTTTTTAAAGTTAATCTTTTTTAAACTATTGTTGTGTTCCGAAAACTTTAACATGTTACATACGTGAGAAACCAAGTTACCAAAGTCGTTAAGTATTTTTTGAATGCTGAATCGGAGGCACTAACTACCACGGGATATTTCTGAGAAATTACATTGACTGGATTTTTTCTTATATCAAATTTTTACCTTTCACCACAACCATACAATTTTTGGAAAAGACGAAAAGTTTTTTTTTCGATTTCTACAAAAATGTTTTGTACAATTTTGGATTACTTTCTTCCAAAAATCATAAGAGAGGTTGTAACTATTTTTTTAATTTAATATGATTTATTATTTGTTCCAGGACGAAGTAAGGTCACAAGACACTGTGTTTGTAATTGCCGCAGTAGCGGTAACAAAGGAAGGCAGAGAATTGGCGTGGAAGTTCTTTAAAAACAACTGGGATGTTATATCGGAACGATTCAGCGGTTACCTACTCAACAGGCTAGTGAAATACCTCACCGAGAGTTTCGCATCAGAAGAAATGGCGAAAGAAGTTGAAAAGTTCTTTGCCGAACATAAAGCACCTGGGTGTGAGAGAGTAGTGCAACAGTCGATCGAGACTATTCTTTTGAACGCGGCCTGGCTCAAAAGAGACTCTGCTGATATAAAAAAGTACCTCACGTCGGTTTAAAGTTAGCCATAGTTCATAAACATTAATACTTTCTGGGAAGGCTCCTGATCTACCTTAAAATTGAGCAAACGAAAAAAGCTATATTAAATTTTGGGTGCGAAATGATGGACTAGTATCATGAAACTGGAGACAACAGTATATCGCTGGTATGAACTCGACCTGTTAAGACATAAAATAATTTTTATTTTTCGGTTAAGTTACAGGCTTACAATAATTGTAGCATCGATAAAAATACTGCGCGTCAGTAATGAAGCGGTCGAGAATGTCAGGAGGAAAACATATTTTTTTCTGCATTAAACTCACTATTAAAATCTTTCTGGCAAAGCATACATAGTAAAATCTAGCAACGGTAGAGATTAAAAATAAGTCGTTTAAAATTATAAAGAAAACATGCCAATCTACCTGTCACTGTTGTTCAGGCGAATGATTTTTCTCGTGGTTAATTTTGTCACACTGACTGACTTTAATCATAGGTAATATTGCAAAATTTCTTGACCATAAAACCGTATTTGCTGTATTCAAACAGGCGCGGCGTCGGCGTTTAGGCCTGTCGCGGTTCCTGGATTCCTGGTCGTCCTTGCACTAATCCGCCTCCTGTTATTGGTTATTCGACGGGTTTTGCAAGTAAAGTGAGATATTTCAAACTAAAGCTACATTTACATTGACTTTCAACTTAAAGTTGAAATTGACATTTCATTTCTCGCCATTTACATTACCAAATTTGGAGGTTAAAAAAACGTGGAAACAAAATGAAAGAAAATACTAGAACCTAGAACCAAAATAGAAATTAAATTCAAGTAATGGACTGTAGTGGACTATCAGTTAATTGTCTTAATGGGTACTGCCGCATCGTTGGCTACTTTGGCGAGGTATAAAATGTGGAGTAAAAAAATAAGAAATAGGAGGATGTGGATACCTGGCGGTATCATCTCCATCGTGAATTCATAATACTAATTGATAATATTGATAGTGATCCACGACTTTTCTAACCTAAAAATTTGATTTCTGCTTGACTTTTGCAAGCTGCTTGCGCCTGTCCAAATTGAAATTCGAAGTGAACTTCGCTTCGAATTTTGTGCAATGTAAATGTCAGCACAGTGTTGCATAGGTTAAGCACATAAATTTGCTGTCGAATTGCTAATGGGAGTGAATGTAAATGTAGCTTAAAGTAAGATTGTCAAATCAGTAAATATCAGTTCTTCTTTTTATTCTATTAATCGTTCGAAAAGAACAGCTGAGCACAGTAGTGATGTAACGAGTATTCGCATTCGGGGAAATTCGCATATTTCTGAATATTCCCATTCGCGAAATTACTGAGAATGTTTTACGACTAATTTTTTTTAAATATCATATCATATCATATCATATTTATTGGTGCTATGTACATAAAATAATGTTTGCACAAGTCAAAAATATGTCATAAATAACAAACAATACGAAACAACATTTAAAAATTACATATTTTGACGAAAGACACATAGACATACAGAAACATATAAAACATTTTGTATAATAATCAGCACTACAGGGATAAGTTATAGTTTAAGTGGGTCTTAAACTCCTTTATGCTGTAGGGTGCTAGTTGCTTCAGAAGGGTTTTTATTTTTCTCTCAAATAAATTAATAGGTAGGTTAGTTATACTAAGTGGGAGCAAGTTGTAAAGGTCGATTCCTATCATTTTGGTTTTATCAATTCGCCCTCGAGGTTGCTTTAAATTGCTTTTATGTCTGGTGTTATGACTGTGTATATCAAAGGATGATCTGAACAGATTTTTGTGCCTTTTGATATATCGTAAATTTTCATAAATGATTACCGCATATACAGTCATCACATCCAAATTCCGAAATATCGGCTGGCAGTGTTCTCTACGGTTAGCTTTTACAATACTTCTCATAGCAGCTTTTTGGACTAGGAAGACCTTTTGTATTTGAGCATGCGATGCGTTGCCCCAACTTAGTATACCATAGCACATTACCGAGTGGAACAGGCCATAATATGTGGTCAGAGCAGCATCAGTATCTACTGTGTAAGCAATTTTTTTTATTGCATACACGGTTCTAGATAGCCTGGTACATAGGTGTTCAATATGTTTATGCCACAACAGACATGTATCAAAGTGGACTCCCAAGAACTTCACATGATGTGACTCAGTTCCATTCATTAGTGAGAATACACAAGATTCTGTTTTATCGCGATTAAGATGTAATTCATTTGAATCAAACCAATCCTGAGAGTGACCGATTACTTTACTGATTTGGTTGTCGCTTTGTTTGATGTTAACGCAATTTAATTCAAAGTTAAATATAGTGTCATCTGCATACATAATTGTCACGAGTTTATTATCTATCTGTTCCATATGGGATGCAAGGTCATTTATATAAATAATGAATAAAAGAGGCCCTAAAATAGACCCTTGAGGTACACCCCTTGAAATTGTAAGTGGTTCACTAGATTTATGTTCTAAATATACACGTTGTGTTCTATTCGTTAGGTATGAACGGATTAAATCATTGACAGTCCCTCTTACACCATAGCATTCAAGTTTTGATAGTAGAATATGATGGTTTATGCAGTCGAACGCTTTAGATAAGTCTGTAAGTACGGTTACTAGGTTTTGTCGATGTTCAAATGCTTCATGTATATTATTGACCAATTCAATTATTGCGTTAACTGTACCCTTTCCCTCTTGAAATCCAAACTGGTTATGATTCAAGATGTTTTGACTCTTTATGTATGCCACAAGTTGATCAAGTATTGCATATTCTACAACCTTTGCTAAACTCGGAGTTATATGAATCTGCCTGAAGTTTTCTACAGAGTTAAGATCACCCTTTTTGTGAATTGGAAGTACCTTAGATATCTTCAAAGCATCTGGAAAACACCCTTCCGAGAAACAAGTATTTATAAGATCTGTTACGGGCTCTGTTATGTATATAGCACATTCTTTCAGTAAAGAAGTGCTAATTTCATATATATCTTCAGTTTTTTTATTTTTAAGCCTTTTAAAGTAGTGATGCACATCCGTGGCTGTGACAGCAGATATAAACATACTCTTGCATGCTGTAGTAATATAATTAGTAGTTATATCGTTGGTTTTTTTACAATTTTTAGTTATATTTTCAGCATGGTGGACAAAAAAATTATTAAATGTATCTGCATCAATATCTGTGCTATTTTTTTCGTGTTTGTTCCTACTGACTTCCTTATTTATTACATTCCATACTGCTTTAGCTTTGTTATCCGAGTTCATGATAACATTTTTGTTATAAATGATTTTTGTTGCTTTTAGCAATTTATCATAACGTTGTTTACATTCAGTATATAACCGTTTATTTTCTTCAGAGGAATTGTGCTTGTAATTATTATGATATAAAAGTAGCAGATCTTTTAATCTGTACAATTCAGGTGTCATCAACTTTGTTTTTGTTTTGTTTACTTTATGAAGCTCACGGATGGGAAATGAATTATTGAAATGGAACAGGAATATATTGAGGAATGCTTCTACCTTTGCACTTGCAGTGTTAGCGTCATAAACGTCAGTCCAAGATTCATGTTCCAGATAACTTCTAAAGACATCCAAGGTACTGCGGTTATATTTTCTATATATGGCTTTAATCCCATCATCGCCCTCACTATCTGATCTAAATGTAAGCAGTTGAGGGTCATGATCAGACATGCCAAGAGAAAAGACTTTAGCAGATGCATAGGAAAAATTGCAGAATATGTTATCAGGGCATGTTTTAGCTCCATTAAGCTGCCTTGTACATTCAAATACAGTTTGGTCCAAAGAAGATTGCAATAGTAGATCAGTTATTTGTTTGGTTTTATTATCTAAAGATAAAAAATTAACATTAAAAATAAAATAAAATTAAAATATCGCTGGTCTATTACAGTTTGTCAATAAAACAAAATATTTTTTAAATGTAAAAAAATAGGAAAATTTACCTGAGTAAATTCAAACGGCGCTTTCACTGTGGAACCGGAAGCGATATTTACAAAACCGGATTTTTCCCGGACTAGTTTTTTCATGCTGATTCCGAATCTGTATTTAGTTTTTCTCTAGCACTAGTTTTGGCTATCTTTTTATACGGACAGACAGAGGCTCTTCTTCAGTGAGAGATGAAAGTCATTTAAACTCGTAATCACATCAGTCTTCTGTTTATCACTTAGTATCACTTATTCATTTAACTTTGGGCAATGCAACGAAGCTTAACAATTAAATTTTCATAAAAATTTAACCAACAAAAATATATACTAAATGCAGTATAAACAAAAATAATTCTTCTACGAATTTTTACCGAAGTTTTGATGTTATAATTAACTTCTTGAGCAAAACTGAAAATGATAGTAGATAAATACTTCTACTTCTACAATAAATAAACTATAAATATAATTATTTTATATAAGACTTAACAATTTAAGCAAACAAGAATAAAATTAAATCTTTCATGTTAATAAATATAAAACTGAGTATTCGCATTCGCGAATGTTCAAAATGTGACATCACTAGAGCACAGTTTTCGTTAACGCCATTTGAATTGAGTTTGGATAAGAAGAACATGTATTGAACTGTGTCAAGTTAAGTGAGCTCAGATTAGAGATCAGAGATTTTGTGTAAATCGAATGCGCTTGTAGTCTGGTGATCAATCTAGACTAGACAATTTAACTGTTTCCTTCCTTTGACAGTTTTATGTGTCAAACAGAAGAAAATATGAGACATTATTCAGAGGTGGTCAATCAGAATCAATAGTAAAAAAAAAACATACTAGTTCCATTGTTGCTCTTATAGTAAAAATTATTCATGTCGCCAGTCGCCAGTCACGTCACATAATTGGATGTGGCGTAACACTTGTTTATCAATTCAAATTTTAATAGTAATATAACAAAAACATTGCATTTCAGTAAAGCGTAAAACTACACAATAAGCAAAAACAAAACTCAACAGATAACTCAGACACGAAAGATCAAATCAACCTAACCAGCGCCATGACGTTGTCGTCAATGTCAATGTGGACGGCCGATCAGCTGATTAAACGAACAATGCTCAGGTAGTTAGGTGAGGTGAGGTGATGATATCACTGGATGTTTTGAGAGTGTACCTATTGATAGATACGATTACGATATTAACATATTTTCATAGCATCGATGCTATGTTCTCCATAACACATAATTTTAGTACAATGAAAAATGATGATAATACATTTTCTTAAAACTCCAACGATGACTTATACATGAATTCTAGAAAAGAATTTTGCATCCGCACTAAAAATATTTTTTTATTTTGGTCCTATTTTTTTACATTATCTTGAATACAAAAAGATTACTATTTTTTGTTTTTGTTCAGAATGTCTCAAAAAATTACAAATATTTTTAAATGCTTCGATTTTTATAGTTTTTAATGATAATTGTTCAACAGTTTGTTTGAAAGATCGGTTATTAAGGACCTGTTTTGTTCAGTACGACCCCAAGAAAATATTGGGGCAACACATGTCTTCAACTTGCTTGAGAAGATCTTTAATTAATTTGTGACACTTTCGTATTTGGCAAATATACTAACCTTTTTTTAACAAGTTTATGCAAAAAATCGAACAGAAACAGTTTCTGCAATAGATTCGAATGTTTTTCTGGTCCTTGACCAGCGCGACATGAAAAAGTTGTCATGACTGCATGTAAATACGTGATACTATCTAAATTTGTGTTAGAACATACTTTAACCTTCAAATTATGACTTTAATGATATTGCTACATTAATTACGAACTCTGTAACAATAACGTAGCATTCAAGAAGTTTACCGTACCGATTGTTGGCCTTTCCTAAAGATTTTTGTTAACATCCTAGCTATTATGATATTTAGAATATTTATGACGTTTTTTGCTATATTTAGTCATTATTGTTTCTGCTCTGTTTCATAGGTGGTTCAGCAGTCACCTCTCTGCATTTCAAAGCGTAATTTTATATGTTGATAAATCTATGCCAGTGACTGTACCTTTAATAATATACTTAATTTTTGGATTGTATGGTCCATGATACATCCAAGGGATTTTTAAAAAACTATTTGTGCGTGTTAGTTATTTGGTGAGAAATATCGAATTCTCACAGCTGGGATATAATTCTAGAAAAACAATTCATGTTTTTTACTGACTCCTTGCAAATACCCAGTTTTCATGTGTAACTATAGATAATAAAATGGAAAAATAAAAGAATGATGGATTGAAAACAAAGCTGGGTTCTTGTTTAATTTCTCGAAGGCATGAGCCTGAATATTACTTGTACAATTTCATAATTTAGTGAAAGTAGCTATGATAGTAATACATACCGTTATTACACAAAAATGTATTGTGGCGCTGGCTTACTACATTTAAAGCAGTGTAATATTTATGCCACAACAAGCCAGATTATTCAATCTGAAAATTTAAAAATAAAAAACGAAAATGCTTCTTTCAAGACGACGCAAGGATAATATGATATTAAAGCTCCCTGTCATATGATATGTAGCTCCACCGATTATGAAAAGATAGTCGGTGTATAGCTCATGCGAATTAAAACGAAAACATGTTTTGGAAATCACATCACGTTTTCAGTATCTACAGAGAGCGGATTTCTCAAGTCAAGCCCTCTATGCTCCTTATCTCGATGCTAAATTTATAATTACGTAATTCTTTTTGCATGGGCCGAAATGTGATAAATACAAGATGAATTTCTTGTATCTAGAAGGGGCTTCCATATGAAATATTTCTTGTGTCATTTTGAGATAAGTAAATTTTTTGGGGGTTTATGATGTATATCTACTAGTGATGTCAATATTGCAACTACCCGGTATGAAATACCCGTTACACCACAGGCCTTTACGGAAACTATGATCTCTTGGATCACTGATCCTGACGTTCGGAAAGTGATATAGCAGTCATAAATATGGTCAGTTCTCTCTTGTACGGTAAGTGATCCTGATTGGGTTATACAGATCACTAGCTTTTTTTCCTAACCAACTGTTTGGAATCATAAATCCCACTTGACATCTGTTTGACAGATAACCGATCGATCCGGATTCAGATCAGTGTTTCCGTAAAGGTCTCACTAAATACTCGGTACTGGGTAAACGCTAAAATAAATACCTATTACTTTATCTTGGCGCGGCATTAGGTACAAATAATTAGCAGAGCTTCCGATTCAAGCCGCCTCGATCGGTACCGATTATTACTGAATCCCAAAGCAGAGCGCTGTGCGTTGCGCTGAGTATCCTGTACCGGTACCGGTATTATTTGTGGTATTAGGTAGTTTTCGTTGTTCTGAATTAATCTTACCGCTTCGGTTAACAAATACGTTGTCAGAGCTCTTTGACAGAAAAATAAAAAGTTTTCGGAGCAAGACACCACTGTAAGATGCCTCCTAACATTATTTTGAGCTATTTGGAAGCATTTTTGTAAAAAGACTGATAATAATTTCAGATCTACTCAAAAGTCAAAACCAGTGCCACTGCCAAAACCAAAACAGGTTATGATCTAATTTTTATTCGTGCTGCGCATGCGTGTCGCTTCGTTAATCGCTATGGCTATCGTCCGTACAATACCGGCATTTAGCGGTTACGATATACGTAAAACGAAATGCAATGAAAACTGCCTATTATCTGGCCAACGGCAACGGTTCTGAAGCTACGGGGTATCGGTAAGAGGGGTATAGTTGTAAAAAATATGGTCGATTTCATTCATAAAATACAAACAAAAAACGGGCTTGCGGATTTTACGCGAATACTTCCGCGCTATGAAGCGTCTTTCCTTTTGTATAAATGTTCATTTTTAAATAAGATAATAACAATAATAACGACGAAAAACAGTGTACCTAACAAGCTGACAAGACAATAAATTCGATAAAAGAGATATTCAAATAGTTTGGGACAATCTGTAGAAAGATTATAAACACGACATATTGGCGATTCCAATTACCGATGAGGGCGCTCGCGTTTATAAACAAACATGGAGGATAGCAGGTATCCTGCACGCTGTGAAACGCTTTTGGAGGAAATGCGTGGCAATGAATGCTTTCATCATAGCCTTTTTTGGAGTGGCAACCATAAACACTACAGTTTGTATTAAACTTGCTAGCCTTTCTTGATTTGAAGCCTGATTTAGATGCCATATTCTTGACAATAGCTTATGAAGAAGGTCCGAAGAAATATTCTAACACACTATATACCAATTAACAAAGCATAAACTCGAAAAGACGACTGAACGAAGAAACATAAACGGCATATAAACGGTTAATGGCATGTTAATTGTGTGTCCTCCGAAATTCGAGTACCTGCTTTGTCAGTGTAGATTTTTGCCGCTAGAGGTCTCATCGATTTTTGGAATTGCCAATAAAACGCCACTGGTATTTCGATATTTCCAGACGGAGAGAGTGAGAGAGAGAGAGAGAGAGGAGGGAGAGAGGAGGGAGAGAGGAGGGAGAGAGGAGGGAGAGAGGAGAGAGAGAGAGAGGAGAGAGGTGAGAGAGAGGAGAGAGAGATATAGAGAGAGAGACAGAGAGAGAGAGACACAGAGAGAGAGAGACAGAGAGACACAGAGAGAGAGAGAGGGAGAAAGACAGAGAGAGAGAGGGAGAAAGACAGAGAGAGAGAGAGACAAAGAGACACACAGAGAGAGAGAGAGAGAGAGAGAGAGATACAGAGAGAGACACCGAGAGAGAGACAAAGAGACACAGAGAGAGAGAGAGAGATACAGAGAGAGACACAGAGAGAGAAAGAGAGAGAGAGACACGCAGAGAGAGAGAGAGAGAGAGACAAAGAGAGTGAGAGAGAGACAGAGAGAGAGAGAGACAGAGGAGAGAGAGACAGAGAGAGAAGAGAGAGAGAGAGAGAAGAGAGAGAGAGATAGAGAGAAGAGAGAGAGAGAAGAGAGAGAGATAGAGAGAGAGGTAGTATTAGCTTCAAGAGGCATATAAACAACATGTACAAAATCATCTTCCTATTATGATATGTGAAAAGCCGCTCAGCAGAAATTTCTATATAATTGTGGCATTGATGAATGATGTCACGAATCATCAATTAGGTCCTCTAACTGATAGGGATTTATACATTATTTTTAAACTGTTCGAAAACTGGAGATTTGTAATAAAAACACAAAAATTATACAAAGACATTTATTATTAATATTCTCGATATACTTATAAACAACTATTCAATTACTATGTACAATGCAACATGGTACAATAATTATTACGTACACCCTTTTTCAATAATAATTTTAAAATATATTTTTAGATAGAATGTGTTTCTTCAAGACTTATTTTTGCAATTGATTTATGAAAGTAAAGGTTGAATTCCGTATTCACTACCCTGTATTATCTCTAAATTAAATCTCTCGCAAGAGAAAACTAGGAATCAAGATGAAATTATTAAAACGAATTCCAACCACGATTTAAATTCTCCAATCTGCTACTCTAACAGTGCGTAGCACCACTACTATCGATAACCACCTGAACTAACGAAGTTGTGCCAATACCCGCCAAAACCTAATACAACCGGTACAGCGGCGCATAAAGATATCTTCAATTATCACATGTTAACACACAGGCAAAATGGTACGCCACTGTATCGGCTTTACGATGGCGTGAACGCATTCAACACTTACTGGTAGCTGAACAACGTGTGTAAACAAACTACCGCGCAAGTAGAGGTGGAGTCAGAGATGGGCCTATTGTTATAATGGCACTGGTGTAAAACCTTGTTTGATGAACATTCTGAAGCGGCTAAATTCTCATTGATATTGTTTGCTGAAGTTAGTGCTAAGTACATAGTGTTTATTATACCTAAATGAAACTCTTACTACTTATGCGATATAGTAGTATCATTGGTCACGTGTTCGCTAGTTCGGGAGATCAGTAGCGGTATATGAACCGCATGATTGGCCTAAAGTGAAACAAAGTATGAATATTAACATCGTTTCCATCAGTAATATAAAAATAAAAATTTTGATTCACAATGTTTGAATGTTATACATTAAAAGACACACTTCATGGTTTTTGATACATGTTAGTATCACTGAGCAACCTCTTGCTGAAGAAGTTTCACACTAAGCATGTAATATAAATGCCCAAGGCACACGATTCACTATTGTGAAATCATCTTTTGAAGTATTTGGGCCATACATTTTCCAGAACACATATTGGTAGATGCCACGATGCAATATTTCCTTCCACAGTTTTTTTTAAACGCCTTTTGTGGACAATGTTATATTCTTGTTTTTAACAATCTAAATTATGACGGATGGATTGAATTTGCAGATGAAACCCAATTTTTTCACATCACAGTCATGCGGTTTTATGTTAACTGCTGAGTGTGGTGACAATCGACGTTTCTCTAAAGCAATAACCTGTAGTACTTTTTGTGGAAATATTGCAGCTAACATCCTGCCTTCACAAATAACGAGATTTTTGAACAATTACTTTATCACAAGAGCAAAACACCAGGTATCATTAACGGAATATGTAGGTGCATTTGGATGATATATTCACCACATAAAAACTCCATAAATATGTTAAGCACAGAAGATGCAGCTTTAAAAGGAATGAAAGAACTGATGTTCTTTTGGAAATTCGATGGCGTGTTTGGGGTGTTTCCTATATTTGTTAAATGATATCCAAATCTAACTTCATTACATGTTGAAGAGACAATATTTCCTTTCCAAATATTCTTGAGAGACTTGTTGCGTTTGACCCAAGGAAAATTAACACATTTGTTAAATTTCATTCATATATTAATTGAGTTCAGAAATATTCATTTAGACGATTTAGCAATCCTGCAAACACGCATGCGTAAGTTGCCAAGTATGAACTGAGCAAAATCATGACATCAGTGGAATAAAATGCATCTAATAACAACTTTTTTGGACAAACCTCTCTCATAAATGACGTTGGAAATATCGATTAAGCGTTAAAATTGGTACAGAAAAAGAAGATATAATCCCGTCTGACTAATCAATAATTAGTTCATCTTGAAAAGAAACACTACTCAATGGGAAGCAGTGTTGCTGTTAAATTGCAAGAGTTCACGAACATACGATAATCTACCGGCATATTCAGACCAGTTGCTAGCTAACCTGTTCAGGGGCTCGATTCCATTAAGGAACTGCATGTCATCTGAGCTAACATTTGGAGATTATTTTTGATTCACCAAGAACTTAACGAAATATGTGCTTGAAGCGTGCACTGAAGTGTGAATCTAAAGCTAATAGTTCGCCACATAAAAAGTAATGGCATATTTATTGGACGTAAACTGGAGGGGTGCATTGCAGCAGATTTAGTGCCATTTTTTCACTAGCTAATAAACTCCCACTAGGACAACGAGGATGTCATGAATATTCCTGCATTCTACAGATCTGGGAATCTACACCTTCTCGTCATTTGGCTAACAACTTCATCAGAAAATTTCTTAAAACACATTAACGATTCAGTCCTAATTATTCGCGTAACTGTAAGGAGGCTAAGGGATAAACCTCAGTACTATACTAGCTCTCCTTATACACCCTAAGACTACGCTAAAGGTACTAGTTATAATGTTACCTTGCGCAGTTTTATCTTCAATCTGAAATTGTGAGAAGCCAACAATGAAAACACTAGAATATGTATAAGGCGGATTCCTAAATTTGTAGAATATGTGAATATTGGGATGTCGCTGACATACCAATAATTGTAAATTGCACTAAATTTTAGGCCTCTATTTAATTCTATTTTGATATAAGTTATAAGCATTTACAAGGATCATTCATAATACAATCGAGAACGTAATTCCTTTTGGTGTATCATAATATAGAGCAAATTTTGAATATTATTTCAGAAGATTCATTATGACGATTAATAACAACGTTAGAGAAAACATGCAAAGTATCAATGCCAATTATATTTTCTGTGCATAAATTATATTAATATTATGTGTTCATGTAAAACAGTTGAACACTTAAAATTTACTAAACTCTATTCAAAATACTATTACTTGCTGCCATGAAGGTTCAATTGACTGTGCAAACTAGTCACAGGGTTAGCCTGGTATTCTTCAAACTGTTTAATTGTTTAGTATTCCGAGTATTATGGAGAAATCACAAAATGGTTTTGTTTAAATACAACAGAAAGATAATGAACTCTATCAATGATCCTTGTATAAAAAATAGTCTTTAGAAAATTAATTCATTCTATTACATCTAAACTAATGTTTACACTGCGCCGTTGCCCTTTTGGCACTTTTATTAATATCCTACATTTTTACCTTCAGATTTTAAATATTTATTCTTCATAATAATTACCGTTGTGAACTAATAGGGACAATATTTTTATATGAACTATATGTCTAATATTTTGACTAAAAAATGGTAAATATAAAATGAAGTAAAAATAAATTATGATGCCCTATAAAAAAAGCAAAAAACTTCACAGAACTATGAGAAAAGCCGATAGGGCTAAAAAATGTTAAAATTAGGTAATTAAGCAGTATAAGAGTAGAAACTTTCTGAAAATATTGCTTAATGGAGGACTGAATCAATAATGAATACTAGTTACCTTGAAATTTTAGAAAATACTTGGTTGTTTTGTTTTTCTGTAACTGTGTGAATAAATCAAATATGTTTAATTTATATATTTATTTTCACCATGTATCAAGTTTACAAAATTGATGATTGAAAAGTAATACCGTTTCGCAAATAAAATCAATGTAAAACTATATTACATAGTTTTGAACTTATACATGTCTTGTTTTAACCATTGGTTTCCCTGTATTATTTCTCTTTATTTGTATTATAATCAGACACTCTCTAAAAGTTATATATTTTATCAATGAACAATTGAATGAAAAAATCAGAATGCCTATATTATAAAAATAAAATACGAGCGGTATCAAAATACATGCATTTAAGGCTCAATCTGAAATTCTACGAGAATCTACTAAACTCATGTACTGCAGAATTACCAAAAATAAAATAAGCATGTTTTATTAAGTCTTTCTATATAACCTCTATCTATAAAACTACATATCCTGTCCTAAATATACAATTTCTTAACTAAAAAATATCCAAATGCAAAAAACAACAAGGTGTAAATGGTAAACTTTAACAATAAAAACTTTTTACACTATATACAAGAATGAGATATTAAATCTGAGAGTAAACCCCGAAAAAAATTAGTATCGCTAATATAATAAAATTATTCTCGTTTGATCACACTTTGTATGCTGGTAATTAATTTTAGTATAAAATTTCATGATTATACTTTATATTATGAAGATTACTGATATGCAGTAATCGAGTAGTCTGCAACTTGAGTAAAAAGTAACGAAAACATACTTTCGCATTTAGCAGCGCTTTTTTTAATCTCCTCTAGTTTAATATATTTAATTGCAAAATACTGGTGGATAAGATAATATATATAGATAATATTAATTTTTCCATGTTTGGTTTATTTAAGAATGATCCATGATCCATTTTTTTAATGAAGAACTTTTCTCTAAAATAATGCAATATTAAAAAGACATTAAGAGCGGAATTACATATTTACAACACCTTTAAAAAATTGCAGATACAATGTACACATTTCAGACAGCAAGTTCAGTATGAAAGATATTAATTACCAACATAAAAACAACACATAAGTTGTGCCAGGCAAGGCAATTGTATTATTTCCCAGCCTTTCAAATATCAGTTCCACTGCTTGGCAGTGCTTTATCCTTTGTTCTTCAGTCAAGAAACGTTTTATAAGTAAAATCATAGATGCTACACTACTAATAATTGAGCACCATGGAAGGAATGGATTGGTGTCAACACCGTCATCGTCTGCGTAAAGAAAAGTTTGCAAGCAAGGTCAAAAATTGCGTGAATTAGGATGACTCTGTACTTCCCACGCATTTTCGAGTTATATTTAAATTCTGAACACCACGAAAATATTTTTCCTACGGCTAAGAAACTTCAGTTAGTAAATCTAACCACTATACGTAAGCAAATTGAAATGCGGAAAGCATTTAATAACAAAGTCAAAAGACTTTTTTGGATGTGCATTGGATAATTATTGTTAGCTCAGAAGGATAGGAGTTAAGTTTGATGATAATTTGCTAGCACCACCCATCCGCAAAATATTTATTCTCTCTCCAAATTTCCCCACCTCCGGTCCTATCAGAAACGTCCAAGAGCGAAATTTGAGCAAATCTTAAAGTTTTTGTTTTACTGTTCTGATGATTACTCCGCTGCCACTGGAGTCACTCAGTGGCTACCATAAAATTTCATTGATATCAGATCGCACCTTTTTAGGTTAGAGAGTCCTCTTATTTATTACTCCGCCACCACTGGACGGATTTTCGAAAACTAAGCTTTTTCGTCGTTGCCGTATTGTGAAACATCACTACATTCGGAGGGGCCAATCATTAATGATTGATTACAGACAGACACATACCAATATGATTTTTCATCTACATAAAACTCGTCAATTCGAATTTTTCGCGGTAACAGCACCTCCTAGACCCATTGGCGTGGGAAGTAAAAGTCATTTGTAACAGATAAATATACTAAATTGATCTAGTTCAATCATCATGGGAAAAATCGGCCGGTTTTCAACTCTTAAAAAATGAAAAATATCTAATTCATTGCACCTAATAAATTTTTGCGTATATTTACCCCAAAACGTATACTTCTTCAATAACCCATTTTTGATTGCTATTTAGCAATCAATAATATGGAATTATGTGACTGGATTCGTTTTAGAGATGTTACAAGATTCATTCTTTGTAACATCAAATTTGAAATAATTTTACTGTTTGCTCGAAGCATAATCTTCCATTATTTTGCTCATTTCTACATCTCTTAAAAAATTGAATTTCTGGTTGATGTAGAATCTTTTATTTCACTAAGTTAAACTATTCTGTTCCACTTTGTGAAAAATAAGATTCTTTATCATTGGCCATACTATCTCCAATCCATTTTTTCTGTTATAATTATTTAGGATGTTTGAATATCGATTTATCGTGCAAACTGCTAATCCCTATCTAACTAATAAAGTATGTAGAAAAAGTAAATTTACCTAAAATTTACCCTTATAATAAATATATAATTTTAATAGAGGTAACTAAATATAATGATTCAAGTAAAATACTCATAGAGAAAATCATTTGAGGATATTAACGATTTTTTGGACATTCGGAGACAATATTTTTGTCGAGTAACTACAATAGGTGTTTTCATTCTAAATATTACGGCAAACCCGACGAAAGATGTTAAGTCACTATCTGTTCCAAAACTATGGTTATCAGAACAGCTATTGAATTTTTATATATTCAATTTAAAATATCATTAAGTCTGTCAAATGAATTCACTAGAATAGTTAAATTTCTTTGGCTGTATTTTTTCGACTTCTTGATCCTTCCGGAAAAATTCGTTGACGATAATGTGGACGACATCGAAGCAAATGATCTATATCCAAATCGATGCGAGATTGGCTTGTCGCATCACATTTCTTTATTTGTTTGTTTTTCGCCATGATCTGGAAAAATTCGTTGACCATATATGGACGACATTGGAACATATTTTAAATGTGCATTCATTAAACACTCTCATTAATCAAACATCCTAAGTTTCCCCCCAAACTGAAATCGACATAGAATTTAGCTTGTCCAGTCGTACAACACTATGTATTTTTATGGAGATGGAGCAAAACGCTCTGACAACTACTGTATTCTGCTTTCGTGGATAAACTGTATGTAACCTACACTTAGTTCAATGTATTTTCAGTCAAAACTGTCCATGTGAATAATTTTAAACAAAATACCTTTTTGTTTGTTTCAGTCCATTTAGTAATTGTAAATTAAAACGACAACAACAAACTACTACCAAATCCACTTTTAAAAAAATATACAGGGTTACATTTAAAAAATTAAGGGTATAACCATGGACAGTTTTCTTGAGATGCACATGTATCGCTGAAGCTAAGCAGCATTGACTACGGTAACTTGAATGGGCCTTCTTAGCACTGATTTTCACTCAATCCGACAGATGGCGCTAAAATATGGTCTTATCTGTTACTATCGAAGTTTCTCATCTATGTGATATCTATTCATGTTACGACCATATTAGTTAGTTAGTAAGGTTAACGGGTGATCGTAGTCAAATAACTCTGAAAGCAGATGTTTAAATCTGACTATTACTGTTGACGTAGGCAATATTATACAAGGACAAGCTAACATCTAGACTCGACTTTTAAGGCGCTTATTGATGATCGTACGACTAGTTTAACCAGAGCAGATGTGGACAAGAAGTGAAGGTGACGGTGTTTGCAGCCACTATGAGACATGAACAACAAAAGACGAGTGGTCATTGCTTGTTGATAGGTCTACCTGCCGAGATAGACCTTTGCGGCAATCCTCATTTCTTCATCGTCGAATACTGTTCTGGATACAAATGGATGCCTTCTACTGTGAATATCGAACAGTCTGTAAGAGAGAGATTATGAATTAATTAACCTCGATTGACAGTCTCCACAGATTCGTAAAGATGTCATACCAAAAAAGAAACAGTATTATATAGTTCCGATTAAAATTGTACGATAACGACGCAATTTCCAAACAAAAATTCATCAAACTTCTGAATCGTTTATGCATACATACAATGCTTTCATCGAAGTTGTGAAGTTGCTGAACTTATAGCACTTATTCCATACTGGGTGGTGACCAGAAACAACCTCGAATTCAGAGATTTGATTCTTTACCAACGTGATTTTTGATCGCAATAACCAATGTTTCGCCTGAGGAGCATCACAGTTGTATACGTCAACCAACAAAAAAAAAGTAGGTTTTGTATTTAATTCTCAGCGAAGGAAAAGCGGCCCATTCTTAACTTGATTGAGGTTGAAGGACTGGCAACATCACGGGATATAAAGGGGTGATACACGTACGAACTTTAAGTACGCGGTTTTTAAGTTCGCGAACTTACTCGGCTCGAAGCGGTGACACACGTGAAGCTGAAATCACTCATTTTGATAATTCTCCTAAATAAACAAAACTTTTAACAAACGCCAAACACAACAAGCATCGATGGCCTGACGAAACAAAGTGGTGGCCCGCGGCTCGCAGGACGAGCAAGATTTCAAACCAGTTGGATCGCCGGCGGTTTGCGCGACGGTTTTAAAGTACGCGTACTTACGGTGACACAAGGGCGAAAAAGGTCGTCGAGCCATAAGTACGCGTACTTGCTCGTACGTGTATCACCCCTTATAGATCAGAGCCATTTTAAAAAGGGGCCAACCAAGCGACGCCAATGAACTCTGCCCTTGGTTATGTAGTAGTTTTGGTTGACATTAAATGTCAACAAATTTTGTTGTCGAAGGAACAGCAGGCGGTCCATGCGCTCAGGGTCTCTGAGAGCTAACAAAGTGACCTATTATTTTGTGTATGTGATCACAAGCGGCGATTGGTTTACAATATGTTTACTAATGGCGCTTATTGTACATTGATATATCTCATAACTAATGGTACATTTGAATAGTTAACTTCTTGAATTTGAATCGTACTTGTCGAATGACAAATATCGAAAAAAATGTACTGGTAGGCCGCTCATAGGCTTAAATGGTGACAAAATTAAGAATGGGACACGTCTCCAAGAAAATCAAAAACGCGGTCTGTTCAGGTGTTAGTCGCCTTGTGCGAAATTGGCGAGCATGCATTCACGCAGCTTTGCCACAGCAGCAAAAGCTTTGGCGTCCTATTGTTATATTGGTTCTATTATACCTCATTGTACCAAATAATAGTACATCAAATATACATTAAGAATCTCAATCGGCCCACACCACATATCAGAATCTGTATGTGTGGGTTATACCTTGTCTCTAAGGCCCAGTTTCACAATCATTGGTAACCCTTGGAAGTCACTTAATCGACAGAGTTATCGGATCTCTCTGTTTAAGAAAGAAAACCAGTGGTTAAGCTTATTTGTCTTCAAGTTGGCAGCACGGATGGCCACTGCCATAATTGTGTTCTGTGAATACAACCTAACCCTTTGACAAATAAACCTAACCTTTGTATTCATATTTTTGACTTGTGTAACAACAGACTAGAATCAAAATCCATCGACGTCCTACAATATCAATGTCGAAATGCATGTTTTTATAACCTCCAAAGCAAGCTTATGTGTCATCGGTTGACCACAACAAACGTCAGAAATAACCCATGCTTTATCCTTGGGTTTACTTAACTACTGGATAACCAGCGCTTTTGACGTAAACCGCCGATTATGAAACGCAGTGTTCGCTAACCACTAGTTTTCTTTTAACTTCTAGTGAACTACCGATTGTGAAACTGGGCCTAATAGACGTACGGAGTCTGATGGCTCGCAGGGTAATTTTGACCAGGCATTTGTGTGACACCATTGACAGGTTATCTGTGACATTTGAAGGTAGGTAACTGTGCCAAGGGACACATGGTGAAAGACTGTCCAAATACAACTAAAGAGTTCTGCCTTTCATGCAGAAGGGATGGCCATAGGAACAACAGTACGAAATGCCCGGCATACAGGAGGCTGTTGTACGACCACAGAAATAGACATCCAAATTAGTAATGCCAGTAACAAATACAACAGCCAATGCCAGTCACCCCAGGGGGACCGTTAAGGTACTGCAAGCGAACCTAGGCAGAGGAAGAGTAGCTCACGACGTAGCCTTCGCAACATCAACAGAGCATAATACCGACCTTCTGGTAGTAGGGGAACCAAATCGTACCATTATAAAAGATCGGAGATGGATCTCTGATAAGAGAAATGATGTCGCGGTGTACTTCAGAAATAGCAGGCTAGTAGTTAAGAGGGTAGAACGCTATGACGGGTTCCTGAGTCTCCATCTTGAGAATTTCAGTATCTACTGCTGCTATATATCTCCAAATATACCATTTACGGAGTTTGAGGCCATTGTAGACCAAATAATGACCAAAATCACCCACTCCAGAAGTGAATGCATCCTTATGGGTGATATAAATGCAAAAAGCATAGAATGGGGCTCTCCAATAACAGACAGAAGAGGGACTTGTTTCTGCGAATATTTAGCAGCTGCAAATATGGTAGTGCACAATGTTGGGGATAGTCCTACTTTCACGCGGGGGTGCTCTGAGTCCTATATAGATGTCACCTGCTCAACGCAGAAAATCGCTGCAAATCTACGTAACTGGAGTGTCCTCGACGAAGACAGCCTGACAGAACACAATTATATATACTTTGAAGTCGCTAGTCAACCCTCGAACAGAATAACACGGGCATGGAGGACAACAAAAACATGCAACTGGGAAAAGTTCAGACAAACGTTGTTGCAGAAACTCGAGAGTCAAGAAGGCATGGCGATAGATGACACCGCAGAAAATTTCAGCAAGATCATCAATACAAGATATAGGGCTAGCACAGAGGTCCTGACTAAAGGCAATGAAGTACCATACTGATGGAATAAAGATATTGCTCTGCAGAGAAGGGTATGTCACAAGCTACGGAGGACCATCACAAGATTTGCGAAACACGTACAACGCCATTCAGTAGAAGAGATGAACGAAGTGAGTCGATCGTATAAACGAGAGAAACGCAAACTCCAACAACTGATTAGGAACTCCAAGAGTAAGTGTTGGAAGGAGCTATGCGAGAGTATTAACGACGATGTTTGGGGGAACGGTTATCGGATAGCGATGAAGACCTTTCGTTTTTTCGAGCCGTACAGCATTCCTGCCGAAAGGAAGAGAGAGATGGTAGAGCAGTTATTTCCCACCCATGCAGCTGTGGCCTATACTAGGCATACAGTAGTCAATGTGTTGAGTTTCACCCAGGAGGAATTGGAGCAGGCAGCAAGTAAGCTTAAGGTAGGCAAATCACCTGGGCTTGACGGCATCCCCCCGGAGGCAGTAAAAGAAGTGGTTAAACTGGCGCCGCACTGGATTTTGACAATGCTGAACGATCTGCTACAGTCTCAAAGGTTTCCAGAATCCTGGAAACGAGCGAAGCTCATACTAGTTCCCAAAGGAGGAGGCAAGTATAGACCTCTCTGGACGATCAGCAAGCTGTATGAGATACTAATACGCACCAGACTTCAAAAGGAAATCGAAGAAAAGGGAGGTCTGTCAGAGCACCAATATGGGTTCAGACAGGGTAGGAGTACGCTCATGGCAGTCGAGAAGGTGTTGGAAACCATTAAGCATAGTAGGAAGAAGTGGGGCGTCATCATTACAGTAGACGTGAAGAACGCCTTCAACACGCTGCCCTGGCGGGAAATCATGAATGAGCTCGAAAAGAGAGGTATATCATTGTATCTCCGTAACATCATAGGTGACTATCTCAGCAAGCGCACGCTCCAAATCGCGAGAGATGAAGTTCTGGACATCACAGCTGGGGTACCGCAGGGTTCCGCCGTCGGGCCCGATCTATGGAATCTGGTCTACGACGGAGTGCTTCGGATAAATTGGCCTGAGGGCGTGAGTGCCGTGGCATTTGCAGACGATCTGGCAGTAGTAGTTACTGCGCCAGACCAAAAGTCCCTGAAGCTTGCAGCTGACTCAGCCCTAAACAGCATAGACGAATCATTCTCTGGAACTAGCTCCCCAGAAAACAGATGCAGTCATTATCAAAGGTGGCAGAAAAAAGGAAGATATCGTGTTCCATTGTAAGGGAATCGCGGTGCAGCCTAAGAAAACCATAAAGTACCTGGGAATCCACTTGGAAGAAGGAGGCACCTTTAGGCAGCATATTAGGGAAACGGCGAGAAAAGCAGAGGAAAAGGCAGCATCGCTGGCCAGGATCATGCCTAATATCGGAGGACCCACTAGTAACAAAAGAGAGGTCATAAATAGCGTCGTGCTCTCATCTCTCCTGTATGGCGCGCCAATCTGGCATAACATCATGAAAACAAAAAGGTATAGAAACATGTTCGCGAAGATCCAAAGGAAAATGCTGCTAAGGATAGCCAGCGCATACAAAACGGTATCCTACAAGGCTCTACATGTCATTACAGGGGTTGCGCCTATCGAACTACTGGCGGAAGAGAGAGAAAGGGTCTATCGAAGAAATGATGGACAAACACCAAAGGCTAAAACTGAAGAGCGCGACATCACAATTAGTTTCTGGCAGGATGAGTGGGACAACACGGAAGATGTCGCACACTGGACCAAGAAGCTTATACCGGATATTGGAAAATGGATCTCCTGCAAGCACAGATGTCTGGACTACCACCTAACACAGGCTATGACGGGACATGGTTCTTTTCGAGTGTATACCAAAAGAATAGGGAAATCGTCTGACTCCGATTGTATATACTGCCGAAAAGAGGACACAGCCGCACACACGCTTTTCGAGTGCAACAGGTGGAAACAACAGAGGCATCAGCTCAAGATAAGCCTGGGTCACGACCTAACAGAGAACAACATGACAACCACAATGTCAAACAGAAGATCATGGGGAATAGTTCAGAAGTTCGTGAGGGAGGTGATGACAACCAAAGAAAAAGAAGAGAGAACATCAGAAGACGCTATTAGAAGCTCGAACTCCTAATCTCTTGCAGAGGAGGGGAGACGTAGAGCACGAAGAGATGAAGAACTGAGACGGAAGAGAGAAGAAAAGACAGCCCTAGCTTGAAGTTATGTCTCAACGACGGTTCCAGGTTAAGGGCGGTTCGCTGGGGGCCACTGGTTCTGGTGCGTGCACCGGCTATGTCCCCAAAAAAAAAAAAAAAGGTAACTGTGACAATCTGCAAGCGACACATCAATTACTGTGATCAGATATCATTGGCCGGAGTATGACAACTGTAATTGACCAGACTGTTAGTAGGGGTTCGAATCTTGCCAGTGCTAGATTTTTTCCCGCCACATGACTACGTAGATTTAACAAGCTTTTGATGTCAGGCGAGTACGAAGTTTACACTCGAAAGGCAGAGCCACCTCAAGCCGCTCACTGAGTTATAGCAAATTCTTAAGTTGCCACACCATAAGTCCTGGCATACCTCAGACAAGGGTCGCCAAACTACTGGCTAAAGCAACCAAGTTGTTTTTAAATAAGTGGTCGAGAACTTAAACTTTGTTTTTAAAAAATGTATTTCCCGATCAAATAATGCAATTTATTTGGGACCGAACCGTTTGAGAGCTCAAGACAGACTGACTCTAACGATTACAGATTAGGTTTTATATGAAGTCAGCATTAAATAATATAATAGTACAGTCATTTACAACCACATAACTCTTTATTCAACGCTATGCCACGGTCGTCCATTTCCAACTAATTTGTCTAAATGATAAATGTAAAATTTAAAGTTGACTCTTACCGTCCGGCAGTTCTCTAAGTTTTGCGGGTAGTCCCTCGAAGTAGGGATGCGTCATGGCCTCTTCGGCTCCTAATCTTTTCCTGGGATCTAGCTGTAACAAGGCGGCGGCCATCGCCTCTCCATGGTGTACGTCATGCAGTCGTGGCCAACACAAGCCTAGGCGACGCGCTCGGTACCTGCCCAACCTGGAAGGTTTGTAACCAGGAAGTCGGCTAACGCCCGGCCACTCTTCCTCTGTCGGAGTACCCAGCACCTGGAGAAAATCCGTGGAATGCAAAGTCGGATCGAATATCTATATAAAGTAGGTAAAGGTAGAACGCTCCATAGCAGTGGCGGCTGGTGAGGTAGTGCCACAGTGCCACGGCACTCCCTTAATTTTCGACAAAAACATATTTATCTATCTCTTAAACTTTTCTTATTCTATGTTAGTTTCCAACAACTTTTTCTGTTCTATATGAAAAGGCAATAGCGCCTCAGCGCATAAATGCTTGCACCAGGCAACACGTGGCATCGTGCCAACTCACACGATGAGAGCTGACGACGCGACGCGACGGCGAGATGTCTCAGCCTACCGTGCCGTTTCTTATAAGGCACAAACTGAATGAGAGAAATCCTATCAGAAACGCTTATGAGTGACAGAGATAACGCTATGCTGGACGTTTGGATAGATTTTAAATACGAAAATCCGAAGTAGATCGTGCCAGGCACATTAGCCATATTTCCATTCATGGTTCACTATTTTTGTTTTATTTCAGCAGCTTCGATTTGTTTATGTTTGATGCTGATGACGGCTTTTCTCCTTAAATGTTTGAATTTTAGATCTGGTTTGAGTGAGTTGTGCGCTGTTTTCGGATCGGTATTTTTTTTTGTGTTTAATTAAAGTATATCATTGGAGCGAAAATGAATAAAATTGGCGCATTAATAAACTCATTCAGTAATCTTCCGCTGGAAGAAAAACTGGAGATTGAGGAATTAGGACGTCCAACACCTGTTATAAAAATTGAAAAACTTATTGGTAGTGGACGGCAATCGCGTAGACGTAAATTTAATAAAACTATTTATGATAAAAACAATTGGATAAGTGACTGTGAAGAAGTTAACACACTTTTTTGTTTTGTATGTGTGTTATTTGGAGGCGATGACACTTGGGCGAAAAAAGGCACGGATGATCTTATTCATATATGGGAGAAAATGAAGACCCATGAAAAATCTAAAGTGCCTATGAATAATGTTTTCATTTGCTCAATGCTTGGTAAATCGAACATAAAGGCTCAGTTAAATTCGGCTTATGGGCTAGTTATAAGTATTTTTTTCAATTTTATACCGGTTTGAAATTCTGGCACTACCTCTCTAAGTTGGCACGAGCCGCCAGTGCTCCATAGTTGTTAGTTGTGAACAAATATGTCATTTTTAACTTCCCCGACCAAGGAGGGGTAAGTTATTAGAATCGGTCCGTTTTCGCAAGTTTTACCGTAATCAACGTGCGATGTGTCATTTCCAAAGGTAAAATCACCCCCTGACTCATTTTCTGGAAAAAAATGCTATGTTCTATTATTATTTTTCTGAGTAACCCCCACCACCACCCAATATTAAATCATAGATTTGCACCAAAGGCGGACCAAAAGATAGAGAACAAGAACCTCTTTATGAAAGAAACGCTTGCAATTATTTGGATAATTTTTGTGACAGTTACTGCAATTTTAAAGTTCGAAAATTTGCTACGCTTTATCAATTTTTATTCTGCCATTTTGAAAATTTTGCGGCGTGTGCAGTAGCGGTTTTGACATAAGAAAACATGCTATTTACTGTGGTGGAATTAGAACTTCACTTTATGACATTATTTTTTTGAGTTACCCCCACCTCCACCCCTTTTTTATAGTGGCCAAGTTAGAAGAACATCGGAAAACTTTGGTTTTTTGATGTCCTTCTGTGTGTCTGTACGTCCGCGATTTCGTTTTCCAACGATTACTCAAAAAAAAAACCTCAAGCGATTGCTCCCAAATTTGGCAAACTTGAATTAGTAAAGGTCCTTTCGAGTTGAAACGGTTTTGGAACCGATCGGACAATGGGGGTGGAAAAAGGTGGGGGGTGCATAAAAAAGTGATACAACATATAAATTTGATAGCACCAGTTAAAAGAGATTGTGTCTTTATGTCTAAGACGATATATCACATGTTAATTTTTTCTGAAATGGAGGCTAAAAAACTTAAATAAACTGAAATACTCAAAGGTATGAACAAGAACCCTTGAGTCGGGGAAGTTCCTAGAACGAGGTCAACCTCCACACTTTTATGATTCTCATGCAGTGAAATTTTGTTATTCAATGATGGCATTAATTAGCTGAATGGTTTTTCTATGGATGACATATCTTGGACATCTGCATTCAAATAAAGACTTGCAAACCGTCTATTTTGATGAAAATTGTATGGCCAATAGAAGCCTGAGACGATACACCTTTTGAGTATGCTACAGACCGGGTAATAGCGACATGTTTCGAGGATATGGAAAAAATGTTCTGAAAATGAAGAACAAAGAATTTCTCATTAAATTTCGTAGCAGTGCTAAGATCCCGAAGCTTTTCCCAAGAAGGTGTAGAAGATTGTATGTTGGTGGCTTAGTGCTTTCCTAACATCGCACGACGGTTTTGAGCAAAAATATCCATGCTTTGACAATTTTAAACTTTTCTCATATAGTCTTCGACATGGACTGTACCTAATAGTTAGGGTGTCCCACGACGATTAAGATAAGCAATATATCGGAACTGGGCAGTAGTAACGAATTATAATTTTGGGGGTGTAAATTAGAGCAAATATAGTATCTTTTCTTATTACCGTGTCACCCAATGAGGTATTTGTTTTTGGTCACGTGACGTCCGATTCAAAATTTTTAATGGGACACCCTCCCGATAAAACAATTCCAACAAACTGGCACACTTGGCGTCTAAAGTGATAAATTCAAGAGCTACAGGTACTTAAAGGACTGTACCACTACCATTATGAAACATTACCGAAGTAATTTAACTCTAGGGGTACATGTCACATCAATGGTGGTGGTACCATCCTTTAAGTACCTGTAGCTCTTGAATTGATCACTTTAGACCCCAAGTGTGCTAGTTTGTTGGAATTGTTTTATCGGGAGGAACACAAAAAGTCACAAATATACAGGGTGTCCCATTAAAAATTTTGAATCGGACGTCACGTGATCAAAAACAAATACCTCACTGGGTCACACAGTAATAAGAAAAGATACTATATTTGCTCTAATTTAAACCACCAGAATTATAATTCGCTACTATTGCCCAGTTCCGATATATTGCTTGTCTTAATCGTCGTGGGACACCCTGTATAAATCATTACAATTTAAAGGCGAAGCAATCGAGCACCATACATCTTTCAAAGTTTACTGAAAGAAGGTTTTCCCCATCTTGTCGCTGTCGCGGGACTAGTTATACGCCACAGATCTTTCACCTTCCTGGAAACAGAGCTTGCTGATAAAGAGCTGTTTAAAAAACAACGGATTGCCACGCAACCTTTAAGAACAATGGCTGATGTTTGCGGATTTTTGTGTGTGGTCATGGTGTATATCCGGTTAAATTTTTATGTACGAGAGTACGGGATACATTTTGACAGTACAAAGTGAAAATGCATGGACCACATGAAGGCTAATGTTGGACAATGATAATTTTAGCTGTAGTGGGAAAAACCTTACCCTGAAAATTTTATCTAGCTGATCGTACGTGTCCCTGAAACCAGGAAATATGGCCATTCCAGTGATCATTTCTACGAATATGCAACCTACACCCCACATGTCCAGGGAGGTTGAATACTCTGTACTGCCCAGCAGTACATCAGGCGGCCTATACCTGTAACAAAATTTTTATTTGTAAGAAGACAGTTTTTGCATAATATATTTATTTCTTAAGAGTTTTTTATTTATCATCACTCATTACGAAAGGTTATTCTTAAAAAGCTCGACGATTTTTCATACAAATAAACTTCCCTCTCATTTTATCCTCAAAATTCTCGATGTTTTGCACTAAACTTCTATTAATAGTCATCATTGAAAATGCATTTAAATTCTCATTGTCCATAGAATTTCGTAAAAAACGCTTTTCAGTGAAAAACAACGCTCCGCCTGTGTCGCTGTCATTGGAGTTGTTAGTAAGATTTGATACATCTGCTCAGAATAAATTATTCGCAACTATCGTCTTCGGTGCATTAGTACAAGGACGGACTGGTGAATTATAGACTCCGTAAGACCGGTAATCGCCCATCCTCCAAAGGCAAACAGCAGTGAAAAAGATATATTCTTACCAAAGTGTGACAACCTCGTGCGAGTAGGTATGACTGGGCACCGATTTGGCTCTGGCTAGTCCGAAATCGGCCAATTTGAGCTCTCCAATCTCGCTGATGAGCAGGTTCTGCGGTTTGACGTCCCTGTGCAGCACTCGCCTTTGGTGACAATACGCCAGGCCCCGTAACAACTGGAACAGGAAAAGTCTGGCATTGCGAGGGTCCAGACCATCTGCGTGTCGTTCCATGTACTGCGACAGATCGGTGTGCTGGAAGGTAATATAAATATTGCATAACAAATAAATAATTGCTTCTATTTTTACAGGATAATTCAAAATTAACGCATCACTACAACAATAAAAGCGCGAAAACTTGAACATATTAAAAAACAGGTTATGGGTTGAAGGCGTTGGAAGCAGTTTAAGGAAAAATTATGATATGACACTAACAGCATTACAGTCATATCAAGGAAGTAGCGCGATTTTAATAGAATAATTTTTTTGAAATGTCCCCTACAGGGCCGTGAGGGGTCAAACAGAGCCCCTATATAACAACCTAGATAAGTAGAGCCCCCAAGATATATAATAACAAAAAAATAAGCCGCACTTATCCAAGAAAAACTCAAATATTTACATTTCTCTAAAGACCAAGGAAAGTCATTAACATGCAAGTAACATCTACAACCGAATAAATAACAACATGTTATATCGCATTCCAAACTTACCCAAGAAAGCAGCTACACTCTATATAGTATTTTATTATTTTAAGGAAAGGCATAGGTTTCCTCAAATAATAATTTTGAGAATATAGAGCTGTATAGAATTAAGCTGACTATTTTACTGTAATATATCATTTTCATTTTAACTAAGTAACCGAGTAAATAAAGATATGCCAATTCATCCAAATCGATATATCGAAAACGGTTGAATTTAGACACATAACGTTGTAACAAATTTTACTTGAAATTTCAGATTGTTCATTGAATTTGGTTTTGAACAAGTAATAATATAAATATAGAGGGTATTCTTCTAAAAAATGCAACTGTGGTGCATCACGACTCTGTGACCAAGCCCGTATAATTAAAACTTCCACTGCTTCAAAGTTATTTAAAGCTCGTTTAAGGTTGTGTTTCCACCACAGATGTGCTAGGAAGATAGCGGTTCAAAGATGTGTAACGGAGCTGTAAAACGGTGTGCAGATGAGCGTTACGAGGATGTGTAGCGGGTTCTTTTCAGATTGCCAGCGAGCACGTATTGTTAAATACAATAATCCTCTTCTCCGTTATTCCATTTTTTCCTTACAATATCTGCACGTCTACCTCTAACAAACGCAATCTCTAAATTGACTGCTAATAGTTTTTCGCTCGCCTACATCCACAGCACACTTCCCTCGCCCACATCCCTGGTACACATCCCTCGCAACACGTTTCTAGCACACATCTCTCGAAACACATTCCTAGCACCCATTCCTCGCCAACATGCCTTGTTTTCTAGGTAAAAAAACCTCGCTCCGTTGAGCCGTGTCCATTAGGGCTGTGCTGAGTGAGGCGACGTAATTCAAGCGATTCTATTGGTCCGTTAAAAACACATTCCTCGTAACACATCCTCGCACAACTCTGGTGGAAACGCAGCCTAAAAATTCTTTTAATACCCTGCTCATTTCACGTAATAATCGACCGCTTTCTAAACTATTCTAAACCCCTGTATATACAGCCTCTTTTCTAAACCCCTGTATATACAGCCCCTAGCCACTCTAGCCCAAAGGACGCAACTTTGGACGCAATAATATTCTCGCACATATTTTAGCAACAGAAATTTGCAACACGGTTTGTGATGGTGTTAGTTAACGAAATTGATACTTTCTTCTTATGAAATGAAAAATACGATACGGAATCCTGGAAGCTCCAGGATCATCTATGATCGACAACTCTATTTACTAAAACTATACTATATAAAATACATACAGAACTTAAAAAACCATACTTACAACATATTCGAAAACAAAAGTGAGTGTTTCCTTCGTATGTACAATGTCGTGCAAGGTAACAATATTGGCGTGTTTCAGTTCTTTTAACAAGGAAGCTTCTCGAATCGCAGTGAAAGGAGCACCTTCCTCTTCTTGCAGTCTAATCTCCTTTAATGCCACCACTTGGTTTTGTAAACTGAAATAGACATAGCATGGTTACAATACTCACATTATTAAACATTTTGTTTCAGTTCCTCAGACATTGTGTTAATAGCTAGTTATAGAACAGAAACGCTTAGATTATTCCCACTTTTTACCACCACCTATGTGGATCATCTGTGCAAAATAGCTATATCGACTATTAAAAGTGATACCAGTTGTCATATTATGGAAACAGTTTGGAAAAATATCAAGCATCACCAAAATTTTGTATAACAGCGGTATAAATTATAATAAGAAATAATCAGAAAATATCACTGAAATAAGATTAAAATCTTGGTTCACTACATAGATTATTTAGACTGATTCTAATTTATAATTCAAAGTCGTTGTTTATCGAGTAATGGCTTTTCAAACTGTTGGCACCTTTCTAGTAGGTTGTTGTACCCAATCAGATCGTGATAAAACTATATAGTTCCTTTCGAACTTTTCGACTCTACGAAAGCACTGTTCAAATTATTGTATGATCTCAAAAAATATAAAAGTATATATAAATGTCACAATTCGGAAATATGGTAAGGAAGAAAATTTATGTATTGTGTGAGACTTTCGCGGTTATCGTCCGATAAACTGTTGGTTCTTGAGCTGTTCGGCCGGAGTCGACACGCTTTGACGCCTTGGCGTCGGCGCGCTTCGCTGCATGACGTTTTGCCAACACGAGTAATCGGCATCGTCAGACAACGCCGAACAGGTGACATCAGCTTCTGAGGATGCCGACCACTCGTGTTGGCGAAACGTCAAGCAGCGAATCGCGCCGACGTCAAGGCGGCGAGTGTGTCGACGTCGGCCGAACAACCCAAGAACCAACATTTCATCAAGGAAGAAAATTACAGTTATGGGCTTTTGGTTGAAAATGAGAAAAGACTCGTCGATATTACTTACTTGCTAAAGCCTTTATACACAGTTGCATAAGATCCTTCACCTAATTGTTCTAGTTTTATATATGCTTCCGACTTGCCAAATGGAGAATCACCCTGAAACAAAGAGGACGATTTATTACGAGTTATATTCAACAACTCAAGAAACTTTGAATCAATATTGCAGTCATTGACGTGGGCAACCATATCGACGTGTCTGTTACACTGCCTATGCATGCCAGCTGCACCTTTGCAGCTGGTGGGCGGTAGGTGACCTGGTACCTTCTACAGACATTCTAACATAACCCATCCGTGCGATGTGACGGCTGCGTCTTATTCCAACAAAACAATTTCTCTTAAATCGAGAACCGGGAAGTGCGAATGCAGCTTTGTTTCTAGGGCGTCCAAAGCTTGAAACGGTTCACCAAGGGATATCTTTTATAATGATACGTTATTATTTAGGCCTTGCCTTCGCGGCCACTTAGGTATATTATCAGTATAATAAGTAATAAGACAAACAAAAAAGACACTAAAGTATCAATCTTTAGTACTGAATTCCATAAAGATGCCATCAAGTGTAACTTGGGGGGTGGCTTCAGAAGCCTAAAAGAATCATATTATCTGTACGCAAAGTAAATAGCTTGAATGCACTCTGTATAAATGATCGTGTTAAAGCTCAACGACCGGGGCTTCTGGCGTTTGTCTTTCGACAATGAAGCAGTTTTCTTTTTGTTTCGCTAACAGAACACTCATTAAGTCTTCTTTGCTTGTTCATTTTCCCAATTAAGAAAAAAGCCTCAAGGTCCGATTAGCTAAAACCGGCAGTGTTGCTGTTATTACACTTTGCCTTTTATTCATCTTTACTTTTGCCTGCTTTGTGCAGATATATAATGGGTCTTGATTAAAACGTTGGAACACACAGAGAGTTCTGCTTATTTATAATGTATTTTTTCATTAGCTATTTCATTTTATAAATCCATAAGGATGTAAAACTGTTCGGTCTTATCAGGGTAATGTACGCTATACTTCGGAAAAGATTTCCCGGATTTCAGATTTTAGACGCTTATACAGGTTCACTTGGCCTATTAACCTCGACATTGGTTAAGCGCTATTAAATTTACATTTCAAGTAAGATTTAATAATATCCAAGTTCATGTTTCAAAATTGGGCAAATGAAGAGAAATAATTGAGTATGTACTTGCAAATATTTACCAAAATCGAATAATATTGCCACATCATAGGTCAGGGGAGTACTAGATCTATTTCCATATAATACATTTATTAGACGTTTTATGATATCTACAGGGTGAGTGGTGATTCCTTGAAAAGAGATGTTCTACTCGTCATTTGCAACAAATGCACCCCATTCAACCGGGGTCGGAAATGAGCGGTTTCCGAGATATCGACAATTTGAGTTTTTTTTTTTAGGAATATTCTGAGTTGTCATAACAAAAAAATTCTCAAACACAATACATGCCCTTTCTGAAACCCAGCTGATACTTTTTGGATAGCTGAAAGGTAATAATTAGTAAAGATAAAAATTGCTGCCAAAAATTTTCTATATCTCAGAAAAATTTTGTGCGACTCCCGATTGATGGAGGTAGGAGGTAAATTGGTAACAAATGATCGGTAGAGGTAGGTAACTCTTTCCAAGAAATAGGTCGAATTACCAGTCCCCTATATTCCAAAAATGTATATCTCACTTAGTCAGTCTGTCTGTCGGCCTGACTGTAGCCATTTTTATGTCTGAACATCGTCACCACGCGCGATGTCCGATTCAAACCAGCAACGTTGGGCGCCAAATTTTGTTCAAAGCAAAACAAAACTGCTACCGAAATACACTCACTGCTTAAGGAAGTTTACGGGCATACAGCTTTGAGCTATGTATAAGTTGCGAGGTGGGCGAAGGAGTTGTCAAGGCCAGAAAGGGGTGGACGATGACCTCTCACCCGGACGACCGTCAACAAGCAGAAACGACGAAAATAACAATCGTGTGCGTGATTTATTCCTGATTGACCGTACCAATACGTAGAAGTTCTGGATGAATTAAGGAAGAGCGGCCTTCGCGTACAAAAAGGCATCGCTGCTACTGTGTGACCAACGTATATTGACCAGCGAAAAGAATTCGGTGAAAGAAGCAAGGAGGTTGCCATAACTTTTAACAATTATATCCTATTGCCTTCTTGTAAGACTTGTTTTATTTTATACAACGACGATTAAGACAAGCAATCTATCGGAACTGGGCAATAGTAGAGAATTATCATTTGGGGGCTGTGAATTAGAGCAAATGTTGTATATTTTCTTATCTTATTACCCAATGAAATATTTGTTTTTCGTCACATGACGTCCGATCCAAAATTATTAATGGGATACCCTGTATATTTGTGCCTTTCTGTGTTCCTCCCGATAAAACAATTCCAATAAACTAGCACATATGGGTCTAAAGTGATTAATTCAAGAGCTCGGTACAGGTATTTAAAAGACTGTACCGCTACCATTATGAAACACTAGAAAAATAATTTAACTGTTGGGGTACATGTTATAATCAATCGTAGTGGTACCATCCTTTAAATACCTGTAGCTCTTGAATTAATTACTTTAGACCCCAAGTGTGCAAGTTTGTTGGAATTGTTTTATCGGGAGGAACACAGAAAGGCACACAATAACAAGAAACGACACAACATTTGGTCTAATTTCGATCCCCAAAAAAATTATAATTCTCTATTACTGCCGCGTTTCGGTACATTGCTTGTCTTAATCGTCGTAGGACACCCTGTACATAGAGGAAACGGCAAATAATTTATATTCACTTATTATCCTATTTATCTACTTCATAAAACTTATAACAACAACCCACAACATCAGATTTTATCCCCCCCCCCTTAAAGACGGTTTAATGCCCCCGTTATACTTATGTTTTTCATCCCTTTTTAAACTCGACATGATAACGACAATCGCTACCTGGGGGGTAGCGTCTTTTTCTCATGCCGCGCTTGTCAATTTACGATGGCCAAACTAGTATAATGGGTGCTGCATCACGACAATGCGCTAACCCACACTCCTCTGCGCGTCCGTGAGTTCTCGGCGAAACACAACGTGGTAAAGCAGCCGTAGCCGCCCTATAATACTCATCTAGCTCCGCCAGACTTCCTTCTTTTTCGGAAAATCAATAATTCGTTCAAAAGAAGCCATTTAGACAGCATTCAGGACATCCACAAAGCTGTGACCACAGCATAGTAAACAACCAGCAGAATATCTCTGAGGTTTTCCTATATGAAAATGGTTCCCACAGAATTTGACCTTGGGATGATTTTACGTGGAATCTGGGTAGAGATGCGAAAATAAAAATGTCGATACCGGTACCAATTCGATATTTTTTTGCCAGGTATAGAGCTGTACACGCCAATGGAGGCGCGTATGGTTCGTAATCGTTTTCGATACCGATACCACTACAAAAGTAGCGATACCAGCTTGGAATCGCTCAAAAAGTGTCTAAGATAAAAATACTCGATACTAGTGCAGAAGTATCGACACATGTCAAGTATCGAAGTATCCTTAGCATTCCTACAAATAATCATCCAAAAGGGGGAATGCGCGTGTAATTACCGCCAACCTGAGATTGTTTACTATGCTGCGGCTGTGACAACGACTTGATAAGTTTGCACCTTGCAAGGCATTTTTATATTCCTAGATATTTTCTGTTGTAGTTGTAGAAACAACATCAACTGCCGATTTATTCGGTAGAACTAACAAATATATTTCGTTGCCAACATGTTACGATGAATCTCTAGCTGATTCATTCCATACACAAATATTCAACTACCTTATGTCTGGAAAAGTCCCCATTTAGGGAGGAAATCAATTCAGTAAATGCACCGTTAGCTTTGCGAGCCTCGAAAACTATTACAGCCGTCCATGTGCCATATAAATTTTAATTTCTCCAGGAGGGACTCACGATAAATATCCAATTATGTCGCCCTTGGAAAAATGCCTGTGGCTGGCTGCACAAGCATTTTGTGTCCAGAATCCAGGGGTGACTCGCTAACAACGGTTCTCCGCGAATTCACAAACTTAAGAAGGTCTGTTACGTCGAATATCTATTTGTTCGTGTTATCCTCAAAATTATAATAATTTCGCCATGTTCAGAATCAAATCAGTACATATCCATTTTTGGATCAAACTTGATTATACCATAAAATTGTTCTACGTAGGTAGTCAGATCATACTATAAATAAATAGCGCATGTTCAGATAATACGTTAGATTTAAGCGATGAGTGTCTTACAGAACATTTTCACAGTCACAAGTCCGGGACACACGTGCTTTCTGCTGAGTGAAAGATCAACATGTATGCAATTTCGGTCGGTAAAAATGTGGTTGTGGAGAACGAGAGATGCCGGATTTACTGGAACTACTCGTTCCCCACGCTCGAGCTTGTAGAGGCAAACAAGCCCAACATAATCCTTCTCGATCACCAACAGAAGACGATGTTCGTTATTGAGTTTTCGGCGCCTGCCGAGGTGAACATCGTCTCTAAGGAGGAGGAAAAGCGGACCAAATATCAGGAGTTGCTCGGACAACTTCGCAGGCTCTGGCCAGACTACACTGTAAGTCTGCTGGTTATGGTCATTGGATCCCTAGGTGGCGCACATCTTAGCCGCCAGAATGCAGAAGACAGTCATCCTTGGGTCCCTTCGTCTACTTAGGCCGCAGCCGTGGTGAACCACCAGCGCAGCGTTGAGCAGTGTTTACTGTCATACATATAAAGATAGAACATAATTATTTGTTTTCGTCAAACGATATAAGCAGAGTAAGACATTGATTTATGAGGCATCTGTACATCTGGCCGCATTTTTTAGGAGGCAAACAATATTACAATCCCGGGGCCGAAATTATAATCCTGGGCGATCCCGGGATTCAAAATTCATCATTATTCTACGGGATCCCGGAAGCCCGGGATTGGATCCTCTACTTAGGACCGGTTTCTCAATGTCCAGTTAAATATTTATCTGCAAGATAACAGCAACTGTTAGATAAACTGTTTAAACAATTGAAGGCTAAACTTACGAAGTCACGTAAATCTTATCTGACAGTTGTATCCATAGCAACGCTATCTGGAAGATACCTATCTGAGCGTGTGGGGGCGGGATAGAATATCTCCCAACGTATATGCTGCGTGTCGTAAAAGGCGACTAAAAGGAACCGAACTACTGTCGGTATAAGCAGTACCCTCTTCTCAACCAACAGCTTCGGGTGGACGAGTTCGTCCATCCAGAGTCAGGACACCTTCTTGTCCTTGGGGTGAGAAATTGCCCCTAAAGGCGGATGAACTAGTAGATACCATCTGATCAACGGCATGAGAATGCAGGAAGCAAATGGGAAACTACTGCATTAAAGATCTTAAAGATATCCCAAGAGAAACTCGTACAATGAGTAAATGCATCTTACGCTGGGTGGATACGACGTAACAGTCGCTGGATATGAGTAACGCCACTGAACTGACGGTAAGTCGCGAACGATAGCGAGCTACAGTTCTCAAACCTATTGATAATATTCGTGTCGACAGTACTTTAGCTCCGACTTAATGCATTTTACGAGTTCACAACATGTCTGTTAAGATATTGTGACTATGATGATGATCTGACACTTTAACTGGATATTGAGAAACCGGCCCTTAGTGACCTACTTTCTTTACAAAAATGACTAATGCGCTCCAGCCACAGGCGTAGTCACGAGGCAAGGGGGTCGAAAACTGTTAACGCTCCAGTGCCATCCCCCCTGGATTTTTGAGAAACGGAATTGGCAACCAGAATAACAGTCCATGTCTGGTTTTTGATCGCCAAAAATATGGCAACAGAACACCCCCCCCCCCATCGAGAATGCATGGCTACACCTTATGGCTCCAAGAAATAATTAACTAACAGCTTCTCTGCAAAACCGAGCATATATATGATCGATATGGCATTTTCCAACCATCTGTCAAAATTATAAATATCTTCTTTAGAAGAAGCATCACATACAGCAATCCACGACCCACGATATTATATCGTACGAGTATGCTATCATATAGTCTCTTCACTTTCAGAATATCAAAAAGTATACACTTCTACGTTCAAAAAGTGTATATATCAAGTGCGTGATATAATAGCATTCATTATTAAAGCAAAGGAGGCATATCACCTTTTAGAAGCTTCTGTAGCTCCGCCACTGCCAACTGAGGAATCATGGACCGTTTGTATGACAATAGGCATAATAAAGGTCATTACAGGGACATTAAGTGCTATCCTACTACGCTGGCCCTACCGCTACGAGACATTAAAAAGGGTCAGAAGACATTAGAATTTACTATAAATTATTATTTGCCTAATGAAAATGTATGTACTTGGTGTTATTTAAGAAGTAAATGTTTACATTTTTCGTTTGTTGGAAGTTTCAAATAGTTTAATTACTTGTCTAACTGTTTGGCACCTAATCCATTGTACTAGAATACATAAGTACTAATCTACAGGTATTTCATAACTAAAGGTTTACTTAATAACATGGGTTCTATAACCAGGTGATACTTCAGGGTCAATGGTGTGAGCGATGTGAATCCTATTCCCCATATGCCTTTTTGACAGAAGTTCTGCTAGAATCATCAACCATTCCTCATTATAACACTAGTGGAACTTCTCTTATATTGAAAACCTCAAGTGTGTAAAGTACTTCGAGAGAATCAAATCACTAATACACTGGTATTTTGCTTCTAAATGTATCGACAGCTTGTGACAAGGTCATAACATGAGGTACAAATTAACCCAAAAGGTATTTCCATTTTGGCTCCTAAAACTTTTGAACCTATTTCTAGAAGGAAGGAAAATTCAGATTAGTGGGGAGACTGTCCCTCAGGATTCGGTTCTTGGACCAATGCTTTACAGCACCTATGTTCCGCTATAATGACGACACCGCAAAATTAGCCTAGATAGGGTTGCAGTCTATTCCATGTCAGGGTCCAAACTGCAGTAAAGAAAGCACTAGAGTGACCGGATCCCAAATCAGTTACTGATTGAAACTAATCACTCCAGTGCAGGCTATTTACCCCACCAGAAAGCGTCATGGCCTCGCCAGAGATTATTCTAAGGCTGTGTTTAGATTGGGCACAAGTATCTGGATTTGTATGAGGTACTTGTTTATTTGACACATTGTCATACAAATCCTTATACATTCGCGTATACATTTTATATGCGCAGACACTGTTTGTTGATTGTCACTCATACATTTTGTATATGAAAATTTTTCAATATGCATTGACAAGCCTCCGCTCGTAGCCGCGACCGTGCCGTGTGACAAAAGAAAAAACTTTGTTGTTAATGAAAAAATAAGGGAATCATATAACTTAAACTAAATATGTAAATGCTTCACCTGTTGCCAAAAACCTTAAAGTTACAGCCAACTGATCAGCTGGGGATAATTGATTTTCGTCAGATTGTATCGTTTTTCAATATATGTGGGGCAACTTTTTGCAACAAGTATTCAGAATCATCAATTCCCATTCGGACATAGTTTTTTTAAGCAAGCTCTATCCTCCAACGTTTATTCAGTAATTAATATGTTAAGGGCCCCTTTATCTTTTCTAAATTTTATCAATGTACATTTCCACCATCTACGTTTTTAAAGATTTTGTTTTTAATTTATAAATAATAACACAACATCACTTAAACAAAGAAAGTCAGACTCCATTTTATCAGACATGTTTTAATACAATATGAAGACTGCAATACCTCACTCATATATGCTCATACTCGAAACAAGGTGTATATACATGATCTATAACGATTAATCTCGATACAAATCCAGATGCTTGTGCCCAATCTAAGCACAGTTGAACAGTAGTACCCTTGCTCTTGCTTCGTTGCCTTTTTTCCGCGCTTATCATTATCTGGTTTGTGAGTGACTACACCGACAAAACGACAAAGTAACTAACTGACTAAGACACAAAGGCAAACGCCCTGCAGACTACCTTGACAACTTACTAACGAAGAGTACGGAGTTCATGTTTTGAAATGTATGCTTAGCTTAAAAATGAACAATATACATCTAAGAAAATGGAAAACAAATAGTCCCTACTTTGGGGATATCTTTTAATAAATAATTTTACACCCTTTTTAAATATGAAGGTTATGTTAAACTACGGTTCTTCATTGTTAATTCTAAGTTGAGTTTATCACAAAATCACCATAGCATAGTAAAAGGAAAAGTTCATTTAGATTTGAATGGGTACTCACTCCAAAAGCCGAAAACCTCTTGGTCCTTCTGTTGTCCGCCTGGCCTTGGTTGAGCAATACCTCCGACTTGGGCCTAGGCGGCTTCCGGGGCCTCAGGATCACTTTCGTCTCCTCCCGGATGTCATCATCTAACAATTTACTATCACTAGACACGGACAGCTGACGTTTCACAGGCTCGTGACCATCTGACACGTTGCTCCACTCTGAAAAGAGAATCCTTATCAAATAACGATCGAAAGCAGAATAAAGCTAAACTACTGCTAACGGTTAATTCACATGTACACGATTTCCGATATACCATTCGTATTCGTAGTGATTCTATCGTATAATTTTAATACATCCATTCACATGAATCCTATTTTTTCGTACGAAATTTGGTTACAAATTTGGGAAACTTGTATCTTCATAGTTGGTACCTATGCCAGCTGCAGAGTTGCTGTCAATTTAAATTTGTAGATATGTGTATATGCCTTCTTATCTAAGGCATAGACCATACCCCCCTTGATATGTGGCGTACCTGGTGAATAAGTTACTTTAGCTTTTACTGAGTCGATAGCTAGAGAGCGATGCTCTGAATTTTACCCCACCTCTATAGTCCAAATTCAGATTTAAAATTTAAGGATTTCAAGACAGGTACCAAATTAAAACTTAAAAAAATTGCACTGTTATTCACCCAATGTTACGGCTTCTAACAAAATGTAAAGTTTGCAATAATTTTTTGCAATTCAATACTATTCTACTGAAGCAAGCTTATACAACATATAAAATATCTTGTGAATCTCTAGCAATTCTCATCCGAATTACTGTTTTCAAACCAGAATGGTTGTTATTGCGATTGCATCCACTTACATATCAAAATACTAAATCACGTCCTAGCACCTCGCATACAATATGTCCGGTTATCGGTGTCGGAGCCTTTAGGGGGGTTAAAATACTTTAATTTTTATCGAGTAAGTAATTTTTCTTCTACCATAATAAAGTGGCAGCCATTTTGTTTTTTGTTTAATTGATGCACCAGTGTTGTACTAATTTCGTTATGTATAGGTTCTACAAACACAAAGCAAGACTCATCCGATACGGATACACGTAGACCATAAACTGATGGCAAACATTTTGAAAATTTCATTTCCTATCAGGGCAAAAAAAATGTTACAAGAAAATAATTATGTATTTTTAACTGGTCGTTTCCTATTGTTTCCCACTATTATCTGCTTGTCTTCTGCTGCTTTGAGCTGTTTGCTCCTCTTTTCTGTTGTATTCGGTCCTATTTGAAGGTTTTCTGTTGTGCTTTGATCTATTCTGTTGTATTTAATGGTTTTATGTCGTTTCGAGTTATTTCCTGCTTGTCTTCTGTTGTTTTGAACTATTTTCTGTTCTTTTCTGTTGTATTCGGTTGTATTTGGTCATTTTCTGTTTTTTCCAGCTGTTTACTGCTTGTCTTCTGTTGTTTTGAGCTATTTTCTGTTCTTTTCTGTTGCATTTGGTTGTATTTTATGATTTTTTGTTGTGTTTCGATGTTTTCTATTGTGTTTCGTCTTCTGTTGTTTCCAGCTGCTATTATCTGCTTCTTTTCTGTTGTTCTGAGCTGTTTTCTGTTGTATTCGGTTGTATTTGGTGACTTTCTATTGTTTACAGTTATTATCTGCTTGCTCTCTGTTGTTTTGAGCTGTTTTCTGTTCTGTTCTGTATTCGGTTCTATTTGACGGTTTTCTGTTATGTTTGGACGACTTCTGCTGTATCTAGTCGTTTTCTGTTGTTTCCAGCTGTTTCCAGCTAGTTTTCTGTTGTTTTGAGTTGTTTTTTATTATTATCTGTTGTATTCGGTTATACTTGATGGTTTCATGCTGTGTTTTGATGTTTTCTGTTGTATTTAGTCGTTTCCTGTTGTTTCCAGCTCTGTCATGCTTGTCTTCTATTGTTTTGAGCTGTTTTCTGTTCTTTTCTGTTGTATTCGGTTCTGTTTGATGGTTTTCTGTTGTGTTTGGATGTTTTCTGCTGCAGCTAGTCGTTTTCTGTTGTCTCCAGCTGTTTGCTGCGTGTCCTCTGTTGTTTTGAGCTGTTTTGTGTTCTTTTCTATTGCATTCGGTAGTACTTGGTCGTCTTCTTGTTGTTTTTTTTTTCAAAAAAATCTAAGCTGCTAATCTTCATTTATTTATTTCTAGGAGATAGTACATGTTTCCTAAAAAATAGCCGTACATCTCAGCCCTAAGTAAAGAGTGTGGACGCTATGATGGTTTGAATATGACCCTTTATTGTCTAATCCGGCAATTGAGAAGGCAATAAAACAATACTTAGTCTTCACGCCATTTATTTTGGTAAAAAAAGAAACAAATATTACAATCATTGTTCGAAATGTCCTCCTTGATGGTGCAGAGAGCATTTCTAAATTAGTACAGCACTCGTGCATCAATCAAACAAAAAACAAAATGGCTGCCATTTTATTATGGTGGGAGAAAAACTACTTTTGAATTTGTCGATAAAAATTAACGTATTTTATCCCCATAAAGGCTCCGACATCGGTCACCGGTGTGCCGTGCGGCGGCCATGGGTCCTTTCGTCTGCTTAGGAGGCACGATTCGCGGACCCAGTGACTGCTCATCTCACGGTGTGAGGAGTAGTCACTGGGTAATGGAGCAGCAGCCCGGTGTGTCGGAGCCCGGGTTGCACTTTTTTGTTTTTTCTTTCGAATATATACATATATACAAACATTAATTAAGCAATTGAATATTTTATAATATAAAGTAAAGTAAGTAAAGTAATAACTTTTGCCTTCAGCTGGTCTACTTTCATACATCCTTTGCATTGTCATGTTGTAATATAAAAAAAAACAAAATAATAAAATTACAATTGGAGATACCGAAATGATCGAAAAACTACAACAAAATTGTCAAAAATATTCCAAATGATAATGGAATTGTTCAATTACTAAAATCAAAAAAGGCAAGGAATACTTCATCGCACAAACATACATACATATTTGAAATATACAACAGTCCTGAGGTCACAGACCGAAACCATAAAGCGTGCCCGACAAACGTAGCCCTCTCGTGTAGGGAATTTTCTCAGGGAATAAACTCTATAAAAGTAAGAGAGCAGACGTCTCACTAAATTATAAATCAGGTGGTATGTGAAAGATCCCCAGGCCCCCAATCCACATACACTTTTCCCTTTTCTCCGATGAACAGCAGTCATTGAAATTCAAAGCCGACGATGCATTCGCGCCGACTTGATTCCCATTCATCGACGGAGTCGTTCACAATACGCTTCGCTGATTCCGTCTGTAGACCTTCTAATTCACGATCAATTTACGCCAGCCAGTCTGCTCTCTGCCACCGTTTATTTCCTACTCGATCGTAACCAGCATCCTCCTTCCCGCTGGTTTCCTCATATGCTTACTTTTTATACAGGGTTTCAGAAACTTTTGCAAATGGTCGATTCTAGGGTAAAATATTCAGGGAAAAAATTATTTTTAGGTATCTATCAAGCAACAAATAATTTTCTTTACAGAGATGGTTACTAAGTCGCGGCGCGCAATAAAAAGATACGGTTTTAGCGGAACCCGTTGTATATCAAATTTCAGACTTGTCTTCAAGTTTAAACATACGCTGATCATTACAGTGTATATAAACCATTTTTTTGGGTTGGAGATAAGTCAAAGTAAAACAGAACAGAACATAAAATATACTTTTGAAAGGACTACGTAATTTATATACCTAGGGGTAATCATAGAGCAAAAGGAACAGGAGAAACAAGAAATACAAGCAAGGATCATCAAAGGAAATCAGAAGTATGGAACACTGAAAAATCTTATGAAATCAAAATATGTATCCAGAAAGATCAAAGAGAGGATTTACACAACTGTTATAAGACCAACATCGACATATGCTTGTGAGACGTGGACTATGAACAAAGAGGAAGAAAAAGTTATAAGATGGGAAACAAAAATGTTGAGAGGTATTTATAGACACGTAAGGACAAACAAGGGATAGAGGAGAACAAACCAGGCACTGGAAGACATGAATAAGAGCCCAAGGATTATAGCAGTCATCAAAGCATAGAGAATAAGATAGCTAGGACATGTGGAGAGGCTAAATGGGATGAAAATGGCAAAACTAGTCCTCAACCGGAGACCAATAGGAAAAAAGGAAGGGTAGAACAAGGGAGAGATGGCTGAAGAGGGCAGAAGATAATTAAAAAATAATAATATTGAACGTTGGAAAGAGAAGACGGCAGACAGAAATAGATGGCGTGGAATAGTGCAAGCATCCAAGGACAATTTTATGTATAAGGTTTACGTATCTTCGGCGGACAGATGTTCCAGGGTTCTTGAAAAATAACAACAATATTAAGCTTTGTCGCCGACGTGGCACAAAAGAATGCTCCGGTGAATATATGATTGCTTCTTCATTGGGAACTGAAGCAGTTCGCCTCTATCTGACCCATTTCAAAGGGCCGATGCCAAGCGATCCTTCTTGTTTTGTTGAACGTGGTGGATAACAAGTAAGAGGTACGGGGTTTCTGCTGTTCTGCTGCAAGGTTTTTTTTTGAAATACCAGCAAAGGAACAACGCAGTAGCTTTTTAATTATAACTAATATTATAATAAACGACGAGAGGATGGTTTTTTCATGCAAAAAGGTTGGCTATAATGCCGACAAGGAATATATAATGGGAACTACGTCATGTGCAAATAAAAAACATACCTAAGCCAAAAATGCAAGGAAGTCTAGGACTTGCAAAAGAGTCTGATTTGAGATTCATGAATTTTTAACCTTAAATAATATCTACATCTCATCTCAATCAGTCAGTTGTCTATTTTTCCGGTAACTCTAATGAAGCATCCTCCTTCCCACTGGTTTCCTCATATGCTTACTTTTTATACAGGGTTTCAGAAACTTTTGCAAACGGTCGATTCTAGGGTAAAATATTCAGAAAAAAAATTATTTTTAGGTATTTATATACCAAACAGTAAAGAATTTAATTTACGGGGATGGTTACTGAGTCGCGTCCCAATAAAAAGATACGTTTTTAGCGGAATCCGTTGTTGTATATTAAATTTCAGACTTTTCTTCAAGTTTATAAACATACACTGATTATAACAATGTATATAAACCATTTTTATTGGGCTTGGGATAAGTCAAAGTAAGACAAAATATATGATCATGGGGCAAATGAAAAAAATTATTGATGTCCAGTCGAGATGTAAAAAGCATCCTCCCAAAACTAAACTAAACACGAAGAAAGCTACTGGTCCTGACCAAATTCTAGCCATTGTCCTTAAACGCTATGCCACTGAGCTTGCAACTATTCTTTGCAAGCTCTACAAACTATCGTATCAGCGAGGCGTGTTTCCCGCTTCATGGAAGATTGGCAGCGTGCAACCCATCCCTAAGAAAGACAAGAAAACCGATCCCATCAATTATAGACCTGTCGCTATTCTTAACATCATGTCTAAGGTTATGGAGACTGTCATTAACACACAGGTCCTGAAATACCTGGAGAACAATAACATCATAAATGATCGGCAGTATGGCTTACGTAAGCACAGGTCTACGGGTGACCTCCTCGCTTACGTCATCGTCACTCACTTTTGGAGCAGAGCAATAGAAAATCATGGCGAATCCCGTGTTGTTGCACTTGACATATCGAAAGCCTTCGACAGAGTGTGGCTTGAGGGACTTCTGATCAAGCTCGCTGCTTATGGACTACCACCTGATCTGCGCCAGTGGTTAAATAGCTTTCTGAACGACCGATCTCTGTTTATTGTAGTCGAAGGCTGTTCATCAGACATATTTTCAATAAACGCCGATGTTCCTCAGGGATCTGTCCTATCCCTACACTGTTTCTGCTGTACATCAACGAGTGCTTGAAATACCATCCTATTCAATCTACAGCTTCGCAGACGATAGCACATTAATATCGTGCATGGAACCAGGCAAGCCACCACCATCCCAGGACACGGTACGTCGGCGACAGCACCATGCCTCACAGATCAACGCAGATATCAAAAGAATTGTCGAGTGGACATTAGCAAATAAAGTACAGTTCAACGTACAAAAAACTGAGGCAACAACACTTACAAAGAAGTCTCACGTTGGCTTACCAACTGTGGAAATGGAGGGTCACCCCATAGTTGAGTCACCTTCCGTTAAGCTCTTGGGAATCAACATCAACAATAACATGTCCTGGCATGACCACGTAGTCAGGATTGCTAAAAGGGCATCCCAGAAGCTTGAAGTTTTGTGCCGATGTAGAAAGCTGTACACACCAGAGCAACTACAGCTGCTCTACAAAGCACAGATCCGATCAGCGCTGGAGTATTGCTCCCATGTGTGGGGATGCGCTCCAAAGCACTTTCTGAAGCTTCTGGACACTATTCAGAAGAGAGCAATTGGATTAATCGGTACGCTTAACATCACAAAAGACTTCCTCAGCCTGGAACATCGAAGAAGGGCGGCTGACCTATCCCTGTTCTACAGACTCTATCACAGAAGATGTTCGAGTGAGCTCTCCCAGATAATAACACCAAAGGCTGTTCGAATGAGGAACACTATAGGGGCTCTCCGAGCTCATTCTTGCCAGGTCGAGGTTTCTACTCCCCGAACCAGTCTCCTCCAGCATTCCTTCTTTTGGAGAACTTCGACGCTGTGGAATGAGCTGCCGGGGAGTTTGTTCCCGACGGCTACACCCTGCAGCGTTTCAAATCTAACGTGCACCAATACTTATCCTCTCGCAGCGCTTCTACAGCGTCATAGGCTGACCATAAAAAAACTAACTTCAATGGCCCAGAACATAAAATATACTTTTGAAAGGACTACGGAATTTATGTATGTACCTAGGAGTAATCATGGAGCGAAAGGGACAGAAGAAACAAGAAATACAAGCAAGGATCATCAAAGGAAATTAGAAGTATGGAGCCTTGCAAAATCTTATGAAATCCAAATATGTATCCAGAAAGACCAAAGAGAGAATTTACACATCTGTTATAAGACCAACACCGACATATGCTTGTGGGACGTGGACTATGATAAAGAGGAGTTATAAGATGGGAAAGAAAAATATTGTAGAGCTATTTATGGGCGTGTAAGGATAAACGAGGGATGGAGGAGAAGAACAAACCAGGAACTGGAAGACATTAATAAGAACCCCAATATTACAGCAGTCATCAAAGCGCAGATAACAATACCTTATTATCTGGCTACCGCCAGGACATGTGGAGAGGCTAAATGAGATGAAAATGTCAAAGCTAGTCCTCATCCGGAGACTAATAGGAAAAAAAGGAAGGGTAGACCAAGGGAGAGATGGCTGAATAGGACAGAAGATAATTTTAAAAAAAATCATATTAAACACTGGAAAGAGGAGGCGGGAGACGGAAATAGGTGGCGTGGAATGTGCAGGATATACTTAAAATTAGGTGATGAAACAATGGAAACAAGCATCCAAGGTGAATTTTGAGTTACATAAATTTTAGCTGTATAAGATCGGACTGTATTCATTTTTGCCATAGATAGATAGATAGATAGATAGATAGATTTATTAACCATTTGAGGTACAAGGTACATGTGGAAGTCAAGAGTGAATACAATATATATAAGATTAGAATAAATATAACAATATTATTTTTATACATATACGCACACATACCTAATTATGTACATGCATATACACCCATACACTTACATACATATACATAGATCTTAATTTACTTAATTATCATTATTCTTTTTTTAATACTTCACATCTAAAAGTTCTTTAATGCTATAGAATGTGTTAACCACAAGGAAATTCTTCACCTCTGCTTTAAACTTGACATAATTTTCAATCATCCGGATATTATGGGGTAAGTTTTTGAATAGAATAACACAATTGTAAAGTGCTGATTTTTTAAAATATGACGTAGAATGTCTTTGTATAAATTTAATATCTACATTTCGGGTGTTATAGCTGTGATTTTGAGCTAAATTTGGGAATGTATCCGTGTTTGCTTTTAAGAATGTGACACATCTTAAAATATACAAGGACGCTAGTGTGAGAATGTAATTCTGCCGGAAGATCTCTCTGCAGGATTCCATAGGTCTGACATTAAAATATATTAGGCGTAATAACCGCTTCTGAGCAATAAATGCTCGCTCACTGTCAATAGAGGCCTTCATGGCCTGTTGAGCAAACTAATAATAACAATAAAGCAATTTTCAAGTTATCGGGTTTCCATTAAGATGCTAAACAAACAACAAATATATTTTTTGCACCATGTTCAACTGCTATATACAGGGTTACTGGTAACTCGACCACCTTCCTGCAGGAAGTGATAGAGGAACTAAAATGCAATAGATTTAACCCCCCATATGTAATTCCGAAAACCGATAGTTTTCGAGATAATTAACATTTAATGTTTTTCAACGATATGATAAATTTAGAAAAAACCCTGCTGTCGATTTTAGTAATTTCCAATTTAGTTTTTTACTGACGCATACGCAAATCTAATTTAGTATTTAAATGTTTAAAATTACTAAACAGTTTCAAACTACATACAATTATTTAAAAAATAACGAACAAAATTTTTACATTCACCGCGAAAGAAAATTGTCTAGCTAAAAAAAAGATACACCACCAGTCAAACAAATTATTTTAAAAACTTCCTTATCTGATGGCCTATTCCAAGGACAAGAATGACAGTACAACCATAAGTAACTATTTAACAAAATTGATCAAAATAATACAGAATCATCAACAACATGATATTCCAGCATGATGGTTGTCCAGCACATTACCGTATCACAATTAGGCAGTTGTTGGACAACACATACCCGAACAAATGGATAGGGAGGGGTGAACCCATCCCATGGCCTGCGCGGAGCCCAGGTGTGACACCTTTTGATTTTTGCGTCTGGGGTCACATGAAGGCATTGGTTTACGAGACTCCAGTTAATACTGCTGACGAACTAAGGCAAAAAATTATCAATGCGGCGGAGGAGGTGAAACGAACTTTTTCAAAACGAGTTACAAAAACCGAAGTGAGGAAGCGGATCCTTACTTGTATCCGAAATCAAGGGCTACACATTGAGCAAGATCTCTAAAAACTTTGAGTGGATTTAATTAAAAGGTTATTAGGTAGGAAAGATTTTTTAGCGATTTGTTCAATGGTTTGTATAATTTTTTTTGGGCTAGATAATTTTTTTTCACGGTGAATGTAAAAATTTTGTTGATTATTTTTTAAATATTTGTATTTAGTTTGGAACTGTTTAGTATTTTGAAACATTTTAATACTAAGTTAGCTTTGTGTATGTGTCAGTTAAATACTAATACTAGTGTGAAAATTTGGACATTTGGTTGGAAAACATTAAATGTTAATTATCTCGAAAACTATCGGTTTTCGGAATTACATATGGGGGGTTAAATCTATTACATTTGAGTCCCTCTATCACCTATTGCAGGAAAGTGGTCGAGTTACCAGTAGCCCTGTATATGGCTCACATACAATAAAATCTCAGACGAAGATGAAGTAGCTTCAGATATGAGCAAATAATAATTATCATATCTTTTATCGTATAGGGTTAAGCAAATATTATCTGTCCAAAACTGAAGAAGCTTTGGAAGTAAAAATATCAACATTTTAAGCTAAGCATACTCTAATATTGTAACGAACCAAATAGTATTTAGTCTAAGGGGATAATTTAAACTATAACAGCCGAGGCATTGCATAATCTTGGCGTAAACAGTTCAAATTTATTATGAAATTTTGATCTTGTTAGAAGAAATATCTAAGAGTATATGCACATGTACAAGCATTCGGTAATTTACGTACTGTTGGTTCCTCCAAAGGAAAAGTTTGTATGGAAGCACACATTACTTTTTGGAGAACTTTTTTTTGCAAAACATAAAACATGTATGTATTTATAGCAATGTGCTAGAATTCGTCAATCCATTCCTTTTTTATAACATTAATACGGATCATGTGTAAGCAACACGAAATAGAGTGGGAACAGGAACGCCGCCAGCTGATTTCGACCCAACGGAGATCGAGGTGTGAAATAAAAGAGTTACTTGAAAGCGGCGTATATTTTAAAACCAAGGCAAAACTAAATATATTCGTACCTCATACCTTTGGGCTGCTGTATTTTAAAATACATATAAACTAATTATTATCGGTTCATTTTACTTACGCCAACCATAATTTTGGTGCAGGCGCGCATTTTTAAAATTATGGTGAAAGAACTTACTGTTCACCCATTCGGCAGGCTAGATAGACGAGTGTGATTCGTTTTCCCCACCTCTCCCGTTCCATGTTTTTATTCGATAATAGATCTATTCGGATTTCGACGAAAACCGTTTGCAAACTGTCAGGAGCGTGCGCCGTAGAAATGACCGTGTTCGGGTTTGCACAAACTAATTTGAAACCGGTCAGACGGCTGCAGTCGGATGTTCGCGTTCAATTTGTGGACGGTTTGGAAACGGTGAAGCTAGTCAGAGATTATGGGCAAGAATCGTTCTCGGACTGCTGCTTGCGCATGCTCAGTTCACTGTATACACGCTGTTGGCTGCTGTTTCCGAATTCCTGATCGTATCGTACCAGTTGATCGGTGGTTTTAATTTCTATTCGGGTTATTTCCAACTCGGATCGATTTTGAACAGTTTGTAAACCGTTTCCATTCTGCTCCGGCTACGCATCTAGTTTGGCGCAGTCTAAAGACAGTTTGAAAATCGTCAGCACATTGGAGAAGTAACGTTTCAACAGTTTTTCGTCCTATAAGTAATGAAGGTGAAGACCCCTAAGTCTCCAACACATTATTTTGGTTGGATTCTTATTCGATTTTTTATTTATTACTTAAAAATTGAAGATGTTTGGTTGAAAGCGGATGCGGAGGAGAGATAGCGAATGTTTGGAAGATTCGCTGTACTATGGTTGTGTGGTTTCCGCAGAATGTTCAAGCTTTGATGAGTTCAAACTTTACCCATACTGAGTTGTATTCCCAGTATATTAATTTAATGATGGAGCAAAAAGGTTTGATCGTTAAAAGGTTAATAGTGTCATACAATGCATCACTGAGTTTACTGAAAAAGCTGAAACATCAAGAATCTAAGTAAAAAAATCGAAAACCATAATTTTCAAATTTTTTATCAGTTACAGGTGTAAATCTATTCTTTGACCTTTATCTTTTGTCCACCAAAAAAAAATTACGTTTAAGAAAATCCTTTCTCGTTACAAATACAAAATTTATAGCAGCATTATGAGAGAGCGATAAAGAAGAGGGAAGCATCTCCAAGACATGGGGATAATGGGGGAAAATGGAGGTTATATTAGGTTTAAGCTCGGGCTGAAGCATGTCATTTTACATAAAAAGCAGTTGAAATGGTATCGAGGACGATTTTCAACCATCTACCACAGCATAATAAACAACTAGCGCAATAACTCAAGTTGGCGGAAATTACACGCGCATCCCCACTTTTGGATGATTTTTTGTAGGGATGGTAACGGTACTTCGATACTTCTGCACTAATATCGAGTATTTTTGTCATCGTTACTTTTTGAGGCATTCCAAGCTGGCATCGATACTTTTGTATCGGTATCGAAAATAATTATATAACTATTGAGGGGTGTAATCAGTTGCACAAAATGCTCTATACGAACCAAATGCGCCTATTTGGCTAGAAAATATCGAGTTGGTACCGGTATCGATATTTTCATTTTCGCATCTCTACCCAAACTTCACAGCCGTAAAATCATCCATAAACCCTCCCAAGGTCAAATTTTGTGGGAACCATTTTTATATAGGAAATCCTCAGAGATATGCTGGTTGTTTATTATGCTGTGCATCCACCATAATTTTAAGAATCGTCGCATTCACCAAAATTACAAGTGATCGTCGGGTTCACGGAACTTCGCATCTGAGTTGCTGTCCGTAATGCTCTGTCCATACTTGAGACAGTCCAGAGAAACAATTTTATTAATCGGTATTTAAAGCCCACATCAACAAACATTCTCCAACCTAACCTCTCCACAATAGACGCGGTACTCTGGTATTTAAATGTGGTCATGGTCATCCTGTCAGAAGAATGAATTTTTGTGGATTTATGCTTGATGTGGACGCCAAAGATGCAATTTTTTCAAGTAGGAATCTTTGGATGAGATACTTTATAAAGTAGCCTGCATGTTTTGCTAGCTTGACTAGCGACTTTTTAAGACCAATCCATTTTAAATTACAACTTGAAGTTTTCTTCTAAAATTATACAAATTTGAGACCCTTTACGGAAGTTTTGGTTAACCGATCACTTTTTATGACTAATCATGATGTAAAAGCACATTATTCAAGCATCCATAACAAAAATTAGAAATCCGATGACAAGTTTTTGCCAAACGGTCTGTTTTTTATGGTCAGCCTCCCGCAAAGGCTAAAAGCCTATGGCGCTGTAGAAGCGCTGCGAGAGGATAAGTGTCGGTGCACGTTAGATTTGAAACGCTGCAGGTTTTAGCCAGCGGGAAACAAATTTCCCGGCAGCTCGTTACACAGCGTCGAAGTTCTCCAAAAGAAGGAATTCTGGAGGAGAATGGTTCGTGGAGTAGGGACCTCGACCTGGTAAGGATGAGCTCGCAGAGCCTCTCTAGTGTTCCTTGTTCGGGCGGCCTTTGCTGTTATTACCTGGGAGAGGTAAAACAGGGACAGGTCAGCCACCCTTCTTCGATGTTCCAGGCTATGAAGGTCCTTTGTGAGGTTAGGCGTGTCAATTAGTCTAACTGCTCCCTTCTGGATAGTGTCCAGAAGCTTTAGAGAGTGTTTCGGAGCGTCATCATGCTTATAGAGCTTAAATACAATCTTACTGCCAACATCCGACAATCAAATTTTATTAGGGTTTTCGTTTGGAGGTATGCATTTTAATGAAAATCTCTTAAATTAAATTCATCTTGGAAACTATTAGGAATTGGTCAATTTTATAGCTTACCACCTCTACTAGTACCTCCCCAAATATCCAATCGCCCTGTATAAAAGAAGCTACATCAACGGTCAATATTGGCAGTCGTTTTTATCATTAGTCACAGAAAAAGCAATTCTCTAACCAGCGTTACTGGTCCTACTGTACGCTAAAGGGATTCAAACTATACTTGTGGGACCTTCAGGAATATTAGCAACATAGGTAGGTCAACGAACAGGCGGCCCTTGTAGGGCGCACACACCTGTGGACGATCGATCGACCTTCCCAGTCGTACGATGACTCATCGGACTTCCCTATACAGGGACGTAATAGAACCGTTAAGTTACATAAAATACGGCTGAAAAATGACTATACGTCGGCCCAGAGAATAATGAGATATCCAAAAATTCAACTTTGATGGAAATGTTCCATACTTAAGTTCATCATAATACCACCGAACAAGAAGGGCCACTCTAGGCTGCACTGTCAATGTTACTCTTATCACTCGTTCTCTGATGGTACCTCAGAGTAACAACATAGAAGTAGTAAACAACTAAATCTAATAGGCCAACAACTTTTCTAACGTTGTCATATCGACCACCAGATACGGCAATCATAATTGTTTACTATCGTCTTAATTGTATAGTATCCAGAAATATTCCATTCTACGTTAAAAAAGACGGTATTTTGATGGTTCAGAAATGTTACAGCAAAATCAATAGGTATGTTGACCTCTACTGCGTTACTGCATATTTTTTCATCATTAACGCAAATTCTGTCTTACATAAATTTTGAGGAGTTGGAAACGCCTATGTAATTTTCTTGCTTTACGGTAACCTCCGACTGTCAAACGTTTGTTTTATTTGTGCGTCTTCTATGCTTGGTCACTAAAATCGAATTCGCTATTTGTTGGTAACTGTAGTGAAGCTTTACGGACTTGCTGTGCTATATTCGAATGTAGTTTAACAGTTTTTCGAGATGGGACAGTGCAGAGCAGTGTTTGTAACATGGGTTGCTTTGGAAGAATTTTTTAGGTTAGTTGGCAATGTTTGGGTCTGAAGTGTCAAAAGATGATGGCTTTGAGCACGCCATGCTGAAGTGGTTTGTTTACTACCTCTATGTTCAGTTGTTACTCTGAGGATGGTACTCTCTCTTTCAATGTCCGCTCCAAGCTGTATACAGAGAAAAAGGACAGGTTTACGTATCTTTGACGGACAGATGTTCCAGGGTTCTTGAAAAATAACAACAATATTAAGCTTTGTCGCAGACGTGGCACAAAAAAATGCTACGGTGAATATATGATCACTTGTTGATTGGGAACTGAAGCGGTTCGCCTCTATCTGACCCATTTCAAAGGACCGATGCCAAGCGACCGTTCTTGTTTTGTTGAGTGTGGTGTGTAACAAGTAAAAGGCACGGGGTTTCTGCTATTCTGCTGCAATGTTTTTTCAGGAAATACGGGGTAAGCAGTAGCTTTTTAATTATAACTAATATTATAATAAACGACGAGAGGATGGTTTTTTCATGCAAAAAGGTTGGTATAATGCCGACAAGGAATGTATAATGGGAACTGTTTCATGTGGAAATAAAAAACATATCTAAGCCAAAAATGCAAGAAAGTCTAGGACTTGCAAAAGAGTCTGATTTGAGATTCATGAATTTTCAACCTTAAATAATATCTACATCTCATCTCAATCAGTCAGTTGTCTATTTTTCCGGTAACTCTATTAAAGTTCTCACAGAGAGCTACCGCAGAGTCAATAATGAAAAAGATTTTATACGTTTCTGTCAGTCAGTAAAAGTTAACACTCTATGACGGATGAAAATGCCTTACTGTTTTGAAAATGGAGCCTGTGGCAGCAGAGAAATGATCAAAAAATGAAAATATGAAAAATGCTATTTTGTTTCTATGCGCTTTGCAGGCTCATTATCATTCTTTGAAAAACAGAGGTGGTCAAATAGGAAAACGAATGGAGTGAGGCGGTTGGAACTTCCAAAAAATTGTATTATCAATGTGTCTATTCCTCATAATATCTTGAGTATGTCAAACAAAGTCGAACATGCTTCCAAATGCATTAAATAAAGACAGAGTTATTTTTAATATGCACGCACCTTAAAAGTATTTGTTGGTAGATACCTATATATCACAGACTTTTACAAAAAAAAGTGACTAAATAGTTGTACTGAAATTCTAACACGTTGTCACGGAGACAGAAAATGTGTATATGGCGCGAAAAATTGAAATACGGGTGAACTTCATATATAGTAAAAAATGGATGTGGCATTCATATTTTTCATTAATTTGCAGCCTGCAGTCCGCAGTCTTTCATGATTTGCAAAACGTTTTGCACAAGTAATGTGTTGGAGCTATATCAATCTAATTACCGCCATTTATGAGGAAATGTTAGATATCGTTGTCTAATTTAACATCACTAAGGCACCCTTATACGCCTAAGATGGTATTGCTACAACTCATGCTTGTGCAAAGAATCAACCCCAACAATCAGGAATTGCATAAAGCGTGTGTACCAATTTTTTTGAGGAATAAAAAATAACAGAGCCTCCAGAAAATGAACAGGCTTGCTTGTTTATTCAACATTTGTGCCAAAAATCGGAATTCACTGTCTACTTGAGCAATGTAACCCCTGATCTAAAAATCCATATTTTCTGGAAGGTTTATTTTACCTCTAAAAACAAGCAATGAAGTTATCGTACTGTAACTAAGAAATACTTTCGTAACCCAGAATCTCATAAACTGTTGCTTGACGACTGTAATGGCCAATCTTGCTACCACAGGACATTTGCCCTAAACTTTTTTCCTCGCCCAGCTAGCCTCAAGAATTCCCTTTTTACGGACCTCCTCGATTCCTATGTCGATTATAAAAGATCTGTTCTGCTGTTCCCTATTCTTTTATTTCTATATTATTGAGACCCACCGAAGCGATATTTCCTTTTACGGACCAATGTTTACATGCCTCTGTTAAAATTGCGATGGGTTATTTCGAATACAGCATGATATTGAATTTTGAATAAACTTTTTTGTACTTATATTATTTTTAGAGCTTGCGCTTGGTAACAAAACAATTTTACATTTTCTATAAATGTTCGCGATGTACTTGATTTGACTGTTAAAAATTGTGTATGTGACAAAATATTACTATGGGTGGATTTTCAATTCAACACTATCATCATGCAGATCATGTTGGACGGTTGGTCTACCAGGTCTGATCCCTCAGTCCTGACAAAGAGTAAAAATGAGGAAGTGTGGTTGTTGGGCCTGTCATATATGTGCAGTTTGAGTATTTTTTTCTGGAAAATTAAGGTAACAACTAACAAATCCAACCCATTAAAACTCCTCTTCCTCAATTCGTGATACAATATATGGAAGGTTTATTTTCTTCCTCAATTCGTGATACAATATATTGTGAAAAAATTAAGTATATTCGTTGAAAACCAAAAATCTGTTCCTTATACAAGATGTATATACAGGGTGTTCATTTGAAAGACTTCCCACCGCGGATTTATCCAAAAACCACTGAAAAAAAAATGCCGAGACACGTCAAAAAAATTGTCAACAGCAAATCTTTAATCAAAAACCACTTCACCCCTCTTGAACTGCCTACAGGATCTTTTCCTTAAATATTTTAAATGATAAGGGGTGTCGAGTAATAGCTTGTTTCAAAGATATGTCAAAGCGCTTTACTTTGACGTTTAATTTTTTAAAATCGGTCGATTCGTTTTCGAAAAATTTGGGTTAACCGAAGATGCTATGATATCCCACAGCATGTCATTACTCGATACCCCTTGTCATTTAATATTTTTGAGGGGATTATCCTGAGGGGCAAACGGTACAAACATGAAGTAGTTTTTGGTGAGAAAGTTGTCCCACTTGACAAATATTTTGACGTGTTTCTGCGTTCTTTCTTTTAATCAGTGGTTTTCGATAAACGCGTGGTGGGAAGTTTTCAAACAAACACCCAGTATAGTTTACTATAAGGGGAGATACAATTATAACCTTGCGAATCTTAAAATGTCACTGTTTTCTCACGGAATCTCGATAACATTACAATCACTGTTGTGATGTGTAAGTTCTTCTAATTCTTAGCAGTGAAACCTACGTATTTGACACAGTATGTACTAATACGTGTTATCTGTAATGTATGTCCTGGAGTTGAAGATTCAAATTAAATTATTCCAAATAACCATATATAAATAAAAAATGTTAAATTTCTAAATGCAAGCTAAACCTCGATTCATATTTTTTCTTCCTTAATTCGTGTATGAATTTCATTAAGCCTATAGAGCAATATTTAACTCTATGCAGTTATAACTATACTGTATTTACTTTTTTTTAAACACGACATACTTGCATGCTATCCATGTGAGTTCAGAGTGGCTGTACAAATATAATATTTACAAATAAGGTGGTTTTTAATCTATTCTACTCATGCAACCAACACCAAAACATTGTGTTCCGTCTTTACAATTCGATAAAATGTAAACGGCATATCCTGAATCTCTACATTCTTTTTACTGCCTATATTGGCCTCATGATGCAGTTTTTCAAAACAAGTTATGCTATAATGGAAATGTGAAGTTACTCTACCATTATAAAGTAATTATGTTATTGTGGGTGTGCAATCAACAAGTTAATTTGAAAGCAACAGAAATACTAAATCTTAGCCATTGTCTATCATGAGTTCGCAGTATTTTATTTATGCAATTTCACTTTTTACTTGTAATTGTTTCATATTGAAAGCTCCCTATACACCCTCTGTCTAATATGAACTCTTTTATTTTAATTAATGTTATACGCAAAGTTTGTTATAGGGTTACCGGGCAAATTCATATGCCACAGTGTTATTGTCTACTATATTATGATAACATGCGTTTGTTCACTAATTGCATAACCTTTTTGCATACAAGGACACTCTTTCAAAGTTATACGATATAAACCGTATTTGTAGAAGAACGAAAAATAATCCTTTCTTTATCCCTGGTGCTTTCGCTTCCATTCTTCGCGACATCCTGCCTCCCTAGAAATGTTCACATGTAATTTTTAAAGGACAATGCAAATCTTCAAAATCCGCTTATTCCCTTCCTCCTGCTGTTCTGTACCATGAGCGTAGGAACCTGTACAATTTTAGGACCCAATTGATTTTCTTTGATACCGATCTTTCTCAAATATGCATGTATTGTAAATTCAGATTATTTTATTTTAAATACCGAATATTCTATAGATACGTAGTTATTGTTATCTGTTCACCGATTGCATATCCTTGATTTGTTTCTAGTTAAATGGCTAGCACTTTTAACTTGAAAAAGGTGCGAGATAAAAACATATGGAAAATAGCTTGGCAACACTAGTTTGCACGCAGATATCTAAAGCAAGAGATCCGTCTCTATGGACCTGGATATGTCAATAGCTTGTAGACTCAATTATTATGGTAAAATCCACTGCTTTCATGAACCAATACTGGTATCTATCAAACAAGAAGTAGCCATGCGATTATCTGGTACCACTGAACAATCACGCTCGCCCAAGATGCCTCTCATGAAAGTCTGTAGGAATCAGCACTACAAAAAACATGCTGTGGTACGAACACCATCCAATCTCCCTACACTGTATAAACCCCAGATAAGAGCTGGCCTAGAATATTGCTCACATACATGGGGAGAGCTATTCATACTTGACGCAGTCAGCAAATAAGCAATCCGACTACTCGCCTAAACGCAACACTTCCAGTCGCTTTCACATCGACGTGCGGAAGGTGACCTTTAACATTTTTTCCGGTATTCGTTTCACTTCTCTGTGCTCTCCTCCATGATTACGCTGCTCACCAAGCCTATTAGATTCACCGAACGACATGACGGCACCTTTGTTCCCAGGGTATTCTCGACTTGGAACGGACGCGACTTGCGGACTGGCTTCGTTTCATGGTTGGTGTTGTGCCATGTTTTCTGAGTTTGTATTTCTTGTACGGGTTTCCTACGAGTTTCGCTGTTAAATATGGCTCAATGCAGTTATTTATACAAATATCTGACCGCCAGCCCCAGTCTCAAAAGTTTATCGTTTCATCGATAGGGAAAAATCTTGCGAAAATAAGTGATTTTAAATTCGAGGTTATAATTCGAAGTTTGTTTAATGTCGCCACTTCGCCCACAGGCAATGTTGGCAGACGTATTTTCAATAAACGCCGGTGTTCCTCAGGGATCTGTCCTATCTCATACACTGTTTCTGCTGTACATCAACGAGCTGCTGGAAATAACATAAAGTCCAATATACAGCTTCGCAGATGACAGTAATTAGGGTCGTGCATGGAATCGGGCAAGCCACTATCATACCAGGAGACGGTACGTCGGCGACAGCAGCATGCCTCACAGATCAACGCAGATATCAACGCAATTGTCGAGTGGGGATTAGCAAATAAAGTACAGTTCAACGTACAACAAACTCTGGCAACAACACTTACAAAGAAGTCTCACGATGGCTTACCAATCGTGGAGGGTCACCCCATAGTCGAATCTCTTTCCGTCGAGCTTTTGGGGATCAACATCAACAATAACATGTCCTGGCACGACCACGTCGTCAGTATTGCTAAAACGGCATCCCAGATGCTTGGAGTACTGGTGCTCTACAAGGCAAAGATCCGACCATCGCTGGAGTATTGCTCCCATGTGTGGGGATGCGCTCCGAAACACTCTCTAAAGCATTTGCACACTATCCAAAAAAGAGCAATTAGATTAATCGATACGCCTAACCTCACAAAGGACTTCCACAGCCTGGAACATCGAAGGAGGGTGGCTGACCTATCCCTGTTCTACAGATTCTATCATGGAAGATGTTCGAGCGAGCATTCCCAGATAATAACACCAAAGGCCGTCCGAGTCAGGAACACTAGAGAAGCTCATCCTTACCAGGTCGAAGTCCTTACTCCCCGAATCAGTCTCCTCCAGCATTCCTTCTTTTGGAGAACTTCGACGCTGTGGAACCAGCTGCCGGGGAATCTGTTTCCCGACGGCTACAATCTGCTGCGTTTCAAATCTAACGCGAACCGATACTTATCCTCTCGCAGCGCTTCTACAGCGCTATAGGCTTTCAGTCTTTGCGGGAGGCTGACCGTAAAAGAAGCAGGCGTATGTTTCTATAAATGGACGGAAGTGCCTATTTATTTATCGACGGTGATCCCCACCGAATGTTGTATGAAATAAGCTTGAAGGTAGTGTCCGACCGAAACTACTTTTTACGGCCGAAACCGAAACCGAAACCGAATTTCGGCCTCCATCTCAGTTTCGGCCGAAACCGAAACCGAAACATCAATATAACGTCAGTAATTTTATCGTGAATTTAAAAATGAATAACATTTCATCAGCATTATCACACCTTATTTCAAATAAATGATTTATGCTTTTTGAAATAAGAAGTTAATTTGAACCAAATATCAACTATTTTATATTTATATTATATTTTGAATCTACTAAATAACACCCCAAACTTTGGTCAATCTTTGTGACACTGTTATCAATTTGCTGCCTTAAAGCTAAATTTCTGAAGTACCTACGTCCTAAGTACAACTACTAAGTATTTTTGAAAGTCAGGAGTTTTCTCTGAATTTAAGAAACTGTTGTGAGCTGCATTGAGCTAGAGCTATTGTTCACTATCAGTATATAAGCTCCCCTCCAGCGTAGTGAATAGTGAGTCCGTGAACCTGTTCAAGAACAGACTCGATAACTGGAATAGTATGCATATGTGATGTGCCTTAGCTAAGTTTGTATTGTATCTAATATTATTTGCATTTTGAGTTTACTCATGGTAGTGTTGTAATAATACTAATAATAATAATTCATAACTGAACAATCTAATGTTGTAATATTGTAAGCGAGAAACCATAATTTATCAAATTTCTTTGCGAATAGCTTTCTTCAGTCTGAATAAATTTGACTAGTAGCATTAAGTATTTGCTCAGTGGAAACAGTCGTCGGTAAGGCAGACGTGAATTTTAGGGGAACCTTTCTCAAAGACAGAAATGGACTGAAATTCTAGTGAGAGTAATATCTGCGTTTCTTTGCAAGCTTGGCTCCGATAAATAGGCTTTATAACTTGTGATAAGTTATTACCATCATCTACCCAGCAAAATCACACTTCTTCGCTTGAAGATTAGTGCTCCGAGGGCGTCCGATCGCAGCGCCAAATCCATCGCTTCTAGTTTCGGTTTCGGCCGTAGTTTCGGCTGGATGGCAGCCGAAACCGAAACTAAGCCGAAACCCGTTTTTTGGCCGAAACTAGGCCGAAACCGAAACCGAATGTTCGGTTGGACACTACTTGAAGGGAATTAAGTAGTGCCTAGAAATCAGCGTATATGTTTAAACCAAGTATGTTCATTCATGCAGATTCCACAGTTTTCAAGTTGTTTGTATTCTAGATCAAAGTCACCGGGGTCTATTGGATAATATTGACTTAGGAGATATTTTTGTTGTTGTTTCCTTTACAATGAATATTCTAATCAAAAATATATTTTCTTGGCTCAAATAAACCACAATTTTATGGTCAAATCGAAGTTTGTACCTAATGGAAATAAATAAATTGAATTGAAATTGAAAAAAAAATTGAAAATCAATTATTTTAGAGCAAGAATACCTGTGAATGCCTTTCCCCAAATTTTTCGCCAGTGTGCAATATTTGCTCCTCCTCAGATTCTTACTTAAGTCAAGTGACAAAGACTAAATTTGTAGATAAGCTGACACTTATCATGAAATGGAGAAACTGGCCCTTAATATTATATTTTCCATACTACGGCAGTATTAAGTTGGTTTTTTCAGAAAACAAGCGACTAATTAAAAACATTTGATTTTTTTTTTAAATAGCAATATACCCTTTCATTGGGCTCATTTGATAGATATTTTTCTCTTTCCAATGACATAACATATCCGCAGCCAAACACAACCATCTCATGTTTTGAGCATTTATGAAGGCGTAAGGACTAACGAGGGATGGAGAAGAAGAAACAAACCAGGAACTGCAAGACATGTATAAGAACCCCAATATTATAGCAGTTATCAAAGCGCAAACAATAAGGTCGCTAGGACATGTGGGGAGGCTGAATGAGATGAGAATGGTAAAACTAGTCCTCAACCGGAAACCAATAGGAAAACAGAGGAAGAGTAGGCCAAGGGAGAGATGGCTGAAGAAGGCAGAAGATGATCCAAGGAAAATTAATATTAAACATTGAAAAGAAAAGGCGGCAGATAAAAATAGGTGGCGTGGAATAGTGCAGGATATACCTAGAAATAGGTGGTGGAACAATAGAAACGAGCACCCAAAAACAATTTAAGTTACATAAATTTTAACGGTATAAGATCAGACTGTTGTACTCTTTTTTTGCCTAGGCCTTCATGGCCTGTTGAGCAAACTAATAAGTAATAATAAAAAAGTTGAAGATCCTATGATTTTAGATAAAGTGTCTAGAAGATCTTCTCGAGTAGAGCGATGCCCCCTAAACTGCGCTCCTGTTCCGAACCCCCTTACATTCAGTTATTTGCCGGGTGCTTATGCAAAATTGATTCGGGATTAACGAGTCCTCTAAGGAAGAAGGATGACTCTTATATCGCCCGGATTAAATAAGGATGAAATTGTGTAGCGAAAAGAAAATTTAAGTAAGAGGTAGGAACCTTCCAAGGGGCGGGATTTATCTTGCTTGCTTTTTTTGCAGTTGATACGTGCTTTTTATCTGATATGCATACAATAAGATTTAATGATATACATAATATGTCGTCGAATGATCCAATTTAAAGCACGACTCCCTCTTTTCGATGAGTATTCTTTATAAATGATCACTTCATGTTGTGTGCCTTCTCCTGTTACTACCGCACCTCACCTTCACACCGCAATGTATCATCAGAAACGTTCAAAAAATATTTTAGTTTGTACAAACAGTCAATAGAGGGCGGGCCAATAGTGAGTGGACGGAGGATTGTGGACTAAGGACCGGTTTCTCAATGTCCAGTTAAATATTTATCTGCAAGATAACAGCAACTGTTAGATCAATTGTTTAAACAATTGAGGGCTAAACTTATGAAGTCACGTAAATCTTATCTGACAGTTGTATCCATAGCAACGCTATCTGGCAGATACCTATCTGACACTTTAACTGGATATTGAGAAACCGGCCCTTACTAAAACAAATTTCAAAAATTTGTTGCCTGATCCATAGTAGGAGGCCTTGAGGGCTAAAACCTTGAAATATTTTCATTTGAATTTTGACGTCTATACAGGGTGATTCATATCAAACTTACATTTTTTTGAATAGAACCCCCTATATATCATTGCATATTTGGATCCTTGATACATTTTAGTGTGACTTTATGAGTCATAATATAGAACTTTAAACGAACCGTTTAGGCGCAAGTCACTGTTTCTGGTATAAGGTATCAGAAAAAATTGAATATCGCAGCGATTATAAAACTTAGAGGGCCGTAACATTGCGATGCGACTAAGCATGAAATGCGCCATCTTAGGCCAGATGGTCAAATTTGAATTCTTTTTGTACTTGGAGAAATCAGTACATGAATTAAGGAAATTCCAATCACAGGTAACTTTATTGTTTCAAAAGGGCATGCCTAATTTTTTTTATGCGATTAAATGTAAAATCTGATAACATTTCCAACAATGTAGGATTGTAACTAACTAAAACTAAAAAAAAAAATGTTATTGAGAATCCTCCGCAGCCCATGTACCATTTTTCAAAATTATAGCAATATTACTTACTACGGCCCTACAGTACATAGCTACCCAAATTTCATCACAATCCATTCAGCGGTTACTGAGATTATGAGGATAGAAAAACGGCAGGCAGACAGGCAGAAAGACAGACGCACAGACAGACAGACAGACAGACCAACGAAAATGTGGATTTTCGTTATGTAGACATCATTAAACGCCCAAAAAGCGTATTATCTCAGAATCGAAAATTTTCGCGATCACAATACTGCCCTCACCTATCAGTGTGGGAAGTAAAAATCGGTGATGTATAATTAACATATTTCTTGAATTAAGCATTTCTGTTTATAGGACACGTATTGAATGTGTCATTTCATAACAGTATGCTAACAATAAGCTTGTGAACAATGGCGCTGGTGTCTATTAATGTATCTGAAATAAAAAATTTTCTATTAAGGTGCTAAATGTCAAAAAGAAAAAAGGCAATAGCAACTAATTTCATGTTTTAATAGGTCATACGAGTGAAACTATTGTATCCAGTTTCACGATACTAGATTATTTCCATACATGGAAATTATGAGATTAGAAGTGCCTATCAAGATAATTGTATATGTTAAGCTCAATACCCGAATTCGGACAATGCCCGAAAAAAATGCGCAGAACTAGTTTTGAGCAAGAAATATTTCCCAAATCCGAGATATTAATTTAACACAGAACTAGTTTTGCGCAACTTGAAATGCACAGGACTGGTTCTGTATCTGTATATTTTGGCATGGTGGCATTTAGTATTGTAGAGGAGATTTTTTCCGATACTTGTTGATACATTTTTTATTGCAGCGACATGAAGGTTAGGTTAGGTTAGGTTAGGTTCATTCAATATAGTGAGGATATGATCTTTTGTCATGAGATTATGTTTTTGTGAACCTGAAGCTTCAAGTAGCCGAACTAATTCGGATTCGAATTTAGCTTACATTTTTTCCACAGGCTGAAACAAAACATTCAAAGCAACAACATAAACATAACCTTACTTTTTTAATATAACTGTTGTCGGCCATTCAGTACCACAGAACTAGTTCTGTGCATTTCAAGTTGCGCAAAACTAGTTCTGTGCATTTCAAGATGCGCAAAACTAGTTCTGCCCATTTGGTAATGCTCAATAGCCGTATAAAAATAATATTTCGGGTTTGGGAACTATTCCTTGCTCAAAACTAGTTCTGCGTATTTTTTTCGGGCATTGTCCGAATTCGGGTATTGAGCGTAACAAATACAAGTTATTTAAAAAAAAATCGTGATCACAAGACTTAACTTACGGAGCGGAAAGTAAAAAGGGGATGGTATTATAATTGCATTATGGTTGTTTTTCATGGGTTTCGGTCAACGATTGAAACTATAACTTTCCTTCACTATGTTTCGGTTTATTTGAATCTAAACCATCTTCAGTTGTTTATGAATGAATAGGAAATGATCTGTATATAATGAAAACAAGAATAAAAATACAAAAAAAATCACAAAAAAACAATAAAGTAAAATAACTATAAATTGTATGTGTAAAGTAGAAATATAGCTAACTATAAATGTATATATAAAACTTTTAAACATAAACTTAGTGATTTTATTTTCATTTATTGAAAATGAATATAAAAGAATTAAATTTCCTGAGACAAGGAAAATAATACTAACAAACTTACTTACGTTAATTACAGATGTCGGTTACATTTCTGTAAAATTGTTTTGTTTGTGAAACAGCCTGTGCGGGTTGAGAGAGCTGAATGACCAGCACGGCGTTTTTAGGATATTGTAAAATACACAGATGTTCTTGAAGTGGTGGGAAAAGATTGATGGAACAATAGGGGTGAAAGCTTTTGTAACTATCCATACATAAAGAAAAGGAACTGGTTGACATGTTCAATCATTAGCGGTAACATAGTTCACAAATACCGATGCTGATAATAATACACCGCATATTGCTCGGCGAGAAGAAAGCAAACGAGATAAGTAATGCCTTTGGTGTTAATCGGTCCCTCTACCACCGCTTAAAAATGAGGACTTCCCCCTAATAGACTGTTCACTTTCCACAGTTTTTCAAGATTCTTTCAAGAGAGAGCAACAATGTTCGACGTTTCACGTGACACGCACAAAACGGCTCTGCAACTTTACCCTGGGGAGCTGTACTGCCAATTAGGGGACCTTAAGAGACGCGATGATGCCAAGCACTTGCCTCCAACGTTTATAGTATAGTCAGTATTTATAGTCAGCATCTGGATGACCTGCAACTTATCACTTAGATATTTAGGAATCATGATAGATCAACATTTAAAATGGGGGGATGATATTAACTATGTCTCCAAACGTTTGAGAAGTCTAATGCATAAGTTTTATGAATTTCGTGACATCCTATCAAGAAAAAATTTAATGATTCTGTATACAGCCCTTGTAGAATCTATTATCAGATACTGCATTCCTGTTTGGGGTGCAGCCTTCAAATCAACAATTTCATCGCTACAAGTTGCTCAACGTATAATACTGAAGATAATCTTGAAAAAAAAAACAAACATTACCCAACTAAAGAATTATTCATTGAATCTAAATTACTAAATGTACATTTGCTATATGTTTACAGCTGTTTAAATAGAATGCTTCATGATCAAAATAAATTTACCATCAGTTATATGAGAGATACCCGGTCGAAAATTAACCTTGATTTTTAAAAACTGAATTTACTCATAAAACTTTTACACAAGACTCCTTCACATATTATGGACCCAAATTATTCAACAAGCTTCCAAAGAAATTAAAATTGATATCAAAATTTCGCTTATTTAAAAAAGAAATTAAAACATTTATACAAAACAATGAAGAAAAATTTAACATTTAAATTACACCGATTTCTCTATATTTTTCTGAAACACTACTCCTTGGCCGTTTCGTTCACTAATTCCTTAAAGGTTAGTAGGTGTAGCTATTATAATGATTAGTAATTTTGTTTCTGAATTTTAATTTAAGTTACAAACTTAATATTAATATTCTGTACATGGTATGTGGGATAGAGCAATACACTATTACGCAACAGACTTCCAATCCTAATGTCATAGCTGTATTAGTTCAATCCCCACTTGATCTACATATTTATATAATATTGATTTACACACGTTTTGAATGTATTGTAATGAACAATGTACAATAAATAAATAATAATAAAATAATAAATATTAATTATTACAGCGCGGTTCCCAAAAAAACAATTATATAGGCGCACCTACTAAATCGTTTTTTGTTAGAGAAGTAGGGGCACACACGTTTCAATTATCTTTACAACAAAAATTCAAAAATAAGCTATCTGTAACAAATGCGAATTTAAAAATAATTCCTTTTGGTATCGATATTTTGTAACACCTAAGGACCTAAGTGCATTTTTTTCGGGATTCGATGCATAGTCGATAATTTTGTATAATGAATTATATCCGATTTCTAAAATATGACGGTGAACAATTGTTTGTACTCTTTAAAATTAATTATATGCTCATTCCGATTCAAACAGCATATCACCTATTTATTGTATATGAACCTGAGGATGAAAATAATACATAGCGATCCATTATTACCGTCAGTCTCAGAGTAAGAACTAATTGTCCAGTTCTTGTAACAATATAGGGAAATCAACCTAAATAAATATTGAATAAAATTCAATATACGTTTTTTAATTTGGAATTTTAGCAACACAGGGCTATTTACAAAGTTTTTATTAGTGAATTATTTGCTATATTAATTTTTAAAACATTTTTCATACAGGGTGTCCCATGACGACTAAGACAAGCAATATATCGGAACTGGGCAGTAGTAGTGAATTATAATTTTGGGGTGTAAATTAGAGCAAAATATAGTATCTTTTCTTATTATTGTGTCATCCATTGAGGTATTTGTTTTTGGTCACGTGACGTCCGATTCAAAATTTTTAATGGGACACCCTATATATTTGTGACTTTTTGTGTTCCACACGATAAAACAATTCCAACAAACTAGCACACTTGGGGTCTAAATTGATTAGTTCAACAGCTACAGGTACTTAAAAGATGGTACCACTACCATTGACCCCTACAGTTAAAATATTTGCTAGTGTTTCGTAATGGTAGTGGTACAGTCCTTTAAGTAACTGCAGCTCTTGAAATAAAAACCCCTAGTGTGCTAGTTTGTTGGAACTGCTTAATCGGGAGGAACACAAAAAGTCACAAATATACAGGGTGTCCCATTAAAAATTTTGAATAGGACGTCACGTGACCAAAAACAAATACCTCAATGGATGACGCAATAATAAGAAAAGATACTATATTTGTTCTAATTTACATCCCCAAAATTATAATTTGCTACTACTGCCCACAGTACCGATATATTGCTTGTCTTATTCGACTACGTTTCCTCAAGATGACGATTTAGCTAAATGATTCTCAAAATGAATTGAATTGAACTCCACTGAACCTTAAATAAAACCTGCACTGCACCACGATCACTTCAGCTTTACGTAAAGGAAAAAAAAAAGTAGAAAAAAATGCGTAATAAGTTATGAGATATAATATGGGATTTATTGATTGATCAGTCGCCCCAGGTAACAGCTTAACAACTTTTTGGAAATTAACTCCCTAGATAAATCGGTGGTTATGAAATCTTCAAAAACGTGGAGTACTGCATCTGAAATTTACTTTAATTAGCTCAAAATCAGAATCAGTAATGCGTTAGTATCTTGGGTTCACGACGTTGTTTAACACCGATACATTGATTAGTCCTAAAAAATTTTAAATGCTACCTGGTACAATCACTTATTCAAAATTATTCTTTTCTACTTTGCAACGAAGTATAGAAATAATTACAGGATAAGTTTTAAGAAATTGCAGAGATAAAAACAATGAAATGAAACAATATATAACGTGTATTATTTGGTATTGCATACCTTTAACACAAAATGTATATTATGTAATCAAGCAGTTCACAAATATTAAGGTATAAAAATTGATACGCATGTACATATATAGGTTTACGATAGAGGTCATTGGATATCTGTGTAAATCAGTTACCTTCTATAGCAAATGAGATGTGTCGGAATCAGCTATTGGTGTTCTACTAGCTTATGTACGTGTATATACTACCTATATACATAGTCGTTTCCCACTGTCAGTCGCCAGGGCATACAGAAGAAACTAGGCAAAACTTCCAAACAGGCTCGTTTACAGCAAGTTAAGCAGTGGAAATTATAAATCTAAAAAGATCATAACAATTGAATTTGAAAATTAAGACAACATTTGTTTGAGAGAAAAAATAGACAACGATAACTGATATTCGACTGGACTATAACTTCCACCCTGATATTACTTCTGCACGATGTGAAACTTTTTAATTTCTCGGTGACATCGTCGTATATAAAGGGCGGCACAAAGTAAAAGAGGGTTTCTGTTTTAACAGGCATTTTCAATTAGCTTTGAGGCGATACCGTAATCTAAAAATTACCTTCAGTCATGCAAAAAATCCCCCAGATTTCCAAAGGATTTGACGTACACTCAAATCGACTTTGACATAATGAATTAGGAACAGAAAAAAATAATGAACGTGTTGTCACATCGCTAAATGATGAAAACTATAACGTCTTGTTTGATGTTTTAACTTTTTCTGACTCTAGTTTGATAACATTTTCCGGTGACAAACTTACAAAGTTTATTACATAATTATTACTATTACAAATTTAAATTTAAAACACCACGATAGATGCTTTAAGGATAAGACCTTTTCAAATATCATCTATCTTTAGGAACCATATGTCTCTATATTTTGTTTTTTGGGTTATGTGAACATCTGTTGCGGTCTAGTTTTTAGAACCTACGCAACTTATCGATAACGATATTTTTTTACATCACAAAAAAGTGGCGCATGACATTGGTCAGAGCACCCCACTATAGTTGGAGCTCTAGCTGCATTACTCACACAGATTAATTGTTTTGTCGATTGAAGTAAACAAGTTTCATTTGATTTAAAAATGGAGAAAAGGGTTAACGCTGAAATAAATCAAAGCTGAGTTAGACGAAATTTCTGACAGTGATTCCTGTACCTGCAACTGCTTACAATTGAGAAATGATTCTAAAAGTGCTAGCTCGTAAATAAAACAATAGTGCATTTTTGAAAATAAACGACGAATGCTAAGATGGTTAAATCAGCCGGCAGTTTGGATAGCCAACGTTGTGAAATTAAAGTTCCAATTATTACAGCACCAGATGTACCCTAGTGACTTTTTCTTAAAATTATCAACTTGAAAAAATGAAGTGGCAAGCAAAAGTTCACATCTAACGCGAAACTGATTGCCCAAGCAAATGCATATGAGTTTCCGAAATCCTACTCTTTGGGCAGCATACAAGAATCTTGAAAAACACTCAAATAATCTTTAAAAGTGACAGTAGATTATGACGAAGAATGAAAGAACTTACTGAACGCACCTTGAATCTAACGCATGTATATCATAACTATACAATATATAACATAAAAGAGGAACTCAAGCTGTTTCTCCCTAATTATCACACGAAACGTATCGAGTCTGGTAGTCGAGTTCTCTGCAAACCTTGAGGAGTGCGGAAATCAATGTGATTCAAATCTATTTCCTTAGGTAAACTCTTCACGGAGGCACATACATGAGGACCTTTATGAACCCAGGTAAAAAAGCATGACATGGAACGTGAATCATCATGATTTAGCTTTTGGAAACAATAACACACTGCTCAAGTTTAGGTAAAAAATCGAGTATTGACGTTTCAAAAAAGGTGTTTGCTCAAAACCACGACGTTCATTATAGAATACCATGTAAGTCTCAATTTGCCCAGGTTATATTCTTTGTTCTATACAGCATTTTCAGACGCCAATACTGATTTTATATAAAGCAACATCACTATTATTATCCTAATTGATGAAGAATGATCCATTAGCAGGATAGGCAAATGAGCAGATTCTGGAAGAATCTATGAAAGAGAAGTATGGAGCAGTCAAATTCGGCAAAAAATATGCAGTTAAGCTAAGTAAGGTAAATGCGACCTACTTAGAATGAGCAAAGCAATCATGAGAAAATAGATGCAGCTTTGAAGAATGAGTGCAGTCAGGATTTAAATCTAAAATATTATAATGTATAGTTTAGGAAAGTCATTATAAAACTTCTTTTAAAATGATCCAAATGAGCCGAATATCTCTTTTAGTAGGTTAGATTTACAGTGGGTGATTTTACAGTCAACGAGTGAATAAATATCATAAGTTTCTTTGATTCGTACTTAGATAGATGTGTTTGCTTCTGAGTTTTGGGAACTTACTGTATTTCTGGAACGACATACATCATAAATGTGCAGATAAGACAATAGGATAATTTTTAATTTCGGGAAAACATAAGTGAATACGAGACACGCAGGCGATACATTTAGAATTAGTAAAACATCATTTTCCTACAGCCACACCCCCATCAAACCGTCTCCGAATTTTCAAAAAATATGATGATTTAACAAAAATATTTAGAACAATATTTACTAAAACATGAGCTCTTAGATTTCCTTGCGTCAAAATGATAATCAAAACTACCAAAAAGTATGGTATTTTAGCCTTGAAGCTTAAAAGCGTTTTCCTATGCGAGTCGCCTAAGGCCTGTTATTTATGGGTGATTACACACATGAAATAAAATTAATGACGCCCATTCCTCCATTATTATCTGCATTGGGGTAGATTAGGCTAATAGCTTAAACTCCTGATTACTGCTCCTATACCCATTATTCAACTAATTATTTTATTTTTGATGCAATTTTAAGATTATATGCTACGGCAAAAAGAATATGGGACAGGACACTCCAGACTTGGTTATCCTATATTTTTCAAGTTGTTTTTTGGAATAGCAAAAGCATGTTTCCAATGTGATCAGCGGTATAAAATGTATATAAAACTAAAAGACAAAAAAGGTGCAACCCGGGCTCCGACACAACGAGCTGCTGTTCCAATACCCAGTGACTACTCCTCACACCGTGAGGTGAGCAATCGCAGCGTCCGCGAACCGTAAGGCCCATGGACCTTGTGCATTCTGGCGACTAAGGTGGGCACCGTCGCACGGCATACCGGCATTTTGCGCAGTGTGTAGAGAGCAGCGTATCCCTCATATCACCGAGTTATCCAATGATCATCACTAGCAAACTCACAGTGCTTTTTTATTAAATGGTATTGGAACGCTTAAATATCTCCAAAACTGCCACATATACAGAATTCAAAAATGCTACCAGCAATGTTGTCAGGGTTACCACTTTTACGCTACACGTCATAAATAGGTCATTTAAAATAACCAAATTATGACGGGAAACGTGAAAGTGGTAACTGACAATATTGCCGTTAGCATTTTTGAACTCTGTATAAGTATTGCATTTTATCGTCCCATCAGTGGCAGCTCTGAAGATGTTTAAGCATTTCGGCACTTTTTACTGAAAAGCGGTGTTGTCGTATCTTATTAATTTATAGAAACTAACTTTTGAAATTATAACACCTTACTAAATTCGACTTGCGCATTTCTTTGCAACAAAATTAAAAAGGGTATTCTATTTAAGATAAGATGAAGACGAGTAACGTAAAAGTGATAAATCTGGTAATATTGCTGCTAGCAGTTTTGAATTCTGCGTGTTCAAAAACTCTCAGGTAGGAAAGTTTATTATTAGATTATTCCCTTTGGTAGTTTTGAAGATATTTAACTGTTCCGGTACTTTTTACTAACCCGATATGTCTGCCTCTTGCTTTGCCTGAGAGATAAATAGGGGTTTAAGTGTAGATTTTTAAGCGCGGCGGAAGTTTTTCAAGTTACAGGTTACAAGATTATGAGAAATATGTATCAAAAACTAAAACCATACATATTTCATCAAAGGCAAAGGCCAGTAAAGTACATATATTTATGATATCATAAAAGACATTTTTTTACGGCAATACAGAGGCCTTTACTGATATACACTCCACAACTACTATGGTATGCAAAATATCATAAACAATAAAAAATCATGACAATAGTTCATTATTGTTTTTATTTTTTCATATTTCCTCCCAATGTTCGCATTGCGTGATCGCCACCAGAGGGCAGGGGCGTATCCAGACCTCAGTCTTGGGGGAGAGGTAGCGGGGCATGAAGTTGTTTGTGCTTTCACCATTTTTTACAATACCTTCCTGGATCACGTTGATGCAAGAGAAAAAGAAAATGTTAATAGTATTAAAATAAAAAAATGAAGTCAAGTTGATTGACCCAGTACTTCCCACACATTACACTGATACCAGTTTATTATTTTCCCATAGCATGAAGCTTTAGTCTAAGATCCCCTTGCAACCAAATAATCGCCAGCCCCCCCCCCCCTCCCTAAAATTGTCTTATGTCGCTAGGTCAGCAAACTTTTCAGTTTTTCCACCCCCCAACCACCCGAATTTCACCCCCACTCAAAAAAACTTAGTAAATGATCAGGAACCTCTAAAACACTTAAAAACGAAGTTTGAGCTGTCTTTATGTTTTTAGTTTTTTTATTGTTTCTGCGCCGCCACTGACACGATTTATAAACACCATACGCATTTTCCATCCTCGCCACGGTAGTAATACTGTGTCAAAATTTCATTAAAATCAATTGAACAGTTTCGCCGTTACATAATATAGAACGATCTAAAGCAATACTCGTATGTATACATCGGAAAAAATTCTAAGACCTTTAGTTTCTGTAATAGGCATAAGGCAATGTTCGGATAGACCTAAAAAAGTTATTTATGTAGCTAGGTCGTCCTTCACAGGTCAGTGGGTAGTCTATTATGAGTACAACAAATTTTTCAATTTTACAACCCCCCACCCCCCAACCACCCCAATTTCACCCCCATCCAAAAAAAGTAGAAAATGATCAGGGACCTTTAAAACGCCTAAAAACGAAGTTTCAGCAATATTTAATTTTTTTTGTTTTTTGCTAATTACTCCGCCGCCTATGCACCGATTTTCGAAATTATAGGAACATTACCTACTACGACCCCACAGCATACCGCTGCCCAAATTTCATCACAATCCACGCAGCGGTTACTGAGATTACGAGGGTAGAAAAACGCGACAGACAGACAGACCGACAGACCGACAGACAGACAGACCGACGGAAATGAGTGACGTGGATTTTCGTTATGTACACATCATAAAACGCCCAAAAAGTATATTATCTCAAAATCGAAAATTTTCGCGATCACAATACTCCCCTCACATATCGGTGTGGGAAGTAAAAGAAGATATAAACAGCAAGTGAAACAGTGGAGTATCGGGTACTTTAGGGAGATGAAATAAAAAATCTATTGATGTATTATCCGTGAACATTTTATTGGCACAGCACACAACATTAAACGATCATGAACACTCAACAGTCAGGTACCCTAGTAGCCACAACACGTACTCCATTTTTTTTAATTAGTGTTTTAACTTTTCTAATCGGTGCCATTTTCAAAACAGGTAATTAATGAGTTTCGTAAATTTTTGTGACAAGCTACCACGTTGTATAGGACATTAGAGAGATTTTGAGCCACTAAAAATTGGGACGACGCTATCCGTAAGACATTATTCTGAGCATGCGTAGCGTGTTTCGAATAACGGATAAGCGTGTGCCTTGTGTACAGTTTTTGTGACCGAAATCTGTGACGTGTATCGTTGCGTTATTATTTGACAAATGACATTAACAATTATTGGACCTATTTGATTTTAACTTAACGTCACATTATGATCGATTTGGTGGGAAATGTCCAAGAAATGTTACGTGCAACAAGTAAACACCACAAGCAAAAAATAGATCACAACACAAGTAAAATAAAAAACAGGTTATGAAGGATCCCCGAAGCATGACATTTCAGATTTCACTACCATGGCTCAGTCCCGTGATGATCACACCACAGTATAGTAAACAACCAGCATCATATCTCTGAGGATTTCCTATATAAAAATGGTTCCTACAAAATTTGACCTTGGGAGGGTTTATGGATGATTTTACGGCTGTGAAGTTTGGGTAGAGATGCGAAAATGGAAATATCGATACCGGTACCAATTCGATATTTTTTAGCCAAATAGGCGCGTTTGGTTCGTACAGAGAATTTTGTGCAATTGATTACACCCCTCAATAATTATATACCGATACATCTACAAAAGTATCGATAACAGCATGGAATCGCTCAAAAAGTATCTAATATAAAAATAGTTGATATTAGCGCAGAAGTACAAGTATCGAAGTACCGTTACCATCCCTACAAAAAATCATCCGAAAGTGGGGATGAGCGTGTAATTTCCGCCAACTTGAGTGATTGTGCTGGTTGTTTACTATGCTATGATCACACGCTATTGCCGGAGACGCCTAACTTTGTACCTTTTATTGGACAATACTGTCAAATAAAGTTGACGGAAAAAAACCTGATCCTTTTGTACAATGACAAACCACAAAATAAGTATTGTTGCTATCCAAATCATCACGGTTCTTTTATCATTGCCCCATAGTGGTTTAGGCCTGGCAATACCGCACGTAATCATATCATACCGTAAGCTTCCATAGCTAACGTACAACTTTAATTGGTTATTCGCCGAATCGGTTATTTAGGGAGAACTGCACATGCCACAAATAGCCGAAAACGTGCAATAATGTCATGAAACGGACGTCCAAAAATTCTCTATTCAACTGATTATGTAACAATGGGAATATGAGGTGCACTTAAAAGCGGGATTTTGAAGTATAATGATTTACAAAAGCCCAGACATAGCGTACTGAAGTATCCATCCAGGATTTCGAATACACACCCTATTTTGCAGAAGTAACGCACAATTAGTAAATTATATCAGATCTAGAAAACCTTGGTCAAATTAGAAAAAAAGCTTTTGTGAAAAGTTTTTACACGATATGTCAAAATGCATCACGTCAAAATCTCAGTCTGATAAATACGCGGTGAAAATTTAGGAATGTACGAGAAGAAATTGGTTGTGTCTAATATCTAATGATGGGAGTGATAGGATGTACTAATGGGAGTGGAGGCACTGCAGCTGATACTGGGAATGAAGAACAGTCGAATATATGAAATTAATGTGATGTATTATGTCATAATTATTAAGCCAATACGCTCATACAAGGTGTTACCTTCGAGGGTGGCAAGTTTGTAATAAGTATTACAAATAAATAAATGCATCACTGTAATGATACAAAACAAACCCTTTTGTAATTTAGTTACTGGAAAAAAGATTGTTTTTCAGTGCGACAATTTCTTAAATAGATAAGTCAAATAAAATAAGTCAAAGTTGAATCGAGTTTTTTTTCGAAAATCTTGGGAGAGGAATTACCCCTGTATACGCTTGTGGCAGAGGGCCTCTGCCGCTCCTCTTGGCTTCCTAGTATCCCCGGCCTAATATCGCCATCGTTAAAAGGGCTAATTGGGTAGCGTCGGGGCGAGCGAGTGTTCCGTTCTGTTAATGAAGCGTAGGTAATTGCGACAAGGTAGGTGAATCACTGCCCCACGGTTTGTGTTACGGTATGGCTGTTACGTCACTCGGGAATTTGCATGGCCTTATAATCGGAGGAAAATAAGAGGTTAGTCCGGGCATCAAAAACCTTGCTTCTGCTAGGAGAATCCTCCACATTACACTTTTCGATTTTGAGATAATACGCTTTTTGGGCGTTTTATGATGTCTACATAACGAAAATTCATCATCATCATCCGTCGGTCTGTTGGCGTTTTTCTATCCGCGTAATCTCAGTAACCGATGCATGGTTATGATAGAATTCGGGTGGTGTTATGTTATGATGGCGTTATGATGGGTGGACTCATTAGCAAACAATTGAAAAAAATTCAAATGTCCTCAAACTACGTTTTTAGGCGTTTTATGGATTTGTGATCATTTCCTACTTGGGATGGTTGGGAAAGTGGGGATTGTAAAAATGAAATATTTGTTGTATTTATAATAGGTTGTCCATTGACCTGAGAAACAAAGGCCTAGCGGCATAATACACTTTTTTAGGTCCATCCGAACACTGCCTTTCCCATTACAGAAAGCAGGGGAATTTTCTGATGTATACATACATAATCTGTATGTACTACAGATCGTTCTATATTATAAGGTGGACATTATTGAATTGATTTTAATGAAATTTCGACACAGTATTATCACCTTGGCGAGGACCGAAAACGTGTATGGTCTTTAGAAATCGTGTCAGTGGTGGCGCAGCAATAATAAAAAACTAGAAAAATAAAAACAGCTCGAACTTCGTTTTTAGGCATTTCAGGGGTTCCGAACCATTTTCTACTTTTTTTGGGTAGGGTACAGATTGGGGAGGTTTGAGGGTGGGGGTTCTTTTTGTATTTATAATAAGCTGTCCATTGACCTGTGGGAGAAAGACCTATAGCGGCATACACCACATTTTCTTTTTCGGGCGGATATGCGATGATTGGTTTGTAAGGAAATCTCAAGACTATAGCTTCATGGTAAGGCAAAATAATAAACTGGTATTACCGTTATGTGTAGGTACTACTGAGTCAACCAACTTGAAATTCATTTTTTTGAAATGTTCTTAATGTTTTCACAAGTCCATTCATCGGGTTTATATTGCATGCCTGTGTGAACAACCTTCCAGATTAATGAAATTACAGGTACACCTCGCAATTTAATTGGCTTAAAGCTAATATGAGGATTATGCAAATCCTCCACTCCTACGCCAGCCGCTGTTGTCATTTCGCTTAAATGGTATTTCAACATATAATAGCTTCACATCGTCTGAGGTGCACTTAAAAGCGGGATTTTGAAGTATAATGATTTACAAAAGCCCAGACATAGCGTACTGAAGTATCCATCCAGGATTTCGAATACACACACCCTATTTTGCAGAAGTACAATTAGTAAATTATATCAGATCTAGAAAACCTTGGTCAAATTAGAATTGTGAAAAGCTGAGTCTACGATTTTGTAACTCAGGGGTGTGACGGGTTATAGTGAGTTCTAATACCATAATTTTTATACGAAAATAAATAACGGGCATTTTAGCAGATATAAATAAGATACAATTATCTAAAATGTACGATGATTTTAAATACTCGATTCAAAAAAACATTAGTTTTAGCTCTCACTGAAGAGGGAAGAATACATTTTCTAATTATCCGCAGATGTGGTAGCCTGAAATGCACATTTAGCATTTTTTCATTGAAAAATCGATAGCAGTAGCTATCCTGTATGAATTATACCTTCATACGAACAAATTAATCAGTGCGGATTAAGCACGTTTTGCGCTCAATTGTTTGTAGTAACAACCTAATAATATTGCTGGAAGCATGATTTAAATAAGATCAGAATTCATACGTCTAAAGTACCCTAAAACAAGTGAGCAATTTTAATTTTTTTATTATACTTAGTTCGCCACTACTAACTCTATGTTCAAAATGTATACATTTTTTACACCTACGTAGCAGTAGTAGAATTATTCAGTGTGATGTATATCGAAAGCTTTGAATAGGACTACAAGGACAAAAATCACCTCTTGACCCATTTTCTGAAAATATATTATTTTTATTCCGAGTGGACCAAAAGATAGAGAACAAAAACCTCTTTATGACAGTAAAGTTATTTAGATTATTTTTGTGACAGTTAAAGTTCGAAAATTTGCACCTTTTTTATGAATTTGTATTCCGCCATTTTGAAAATTTTGCGGCAAGCTTGGTAGTGTTTTCGACATAGAAAACGTGGGCTTTATTAGGTAGGAATAGGCGTTATGACATCATTTTTTGAGTTACCCCCGCCCCCCCCCCCGCTTTCTTATCATAGCAGCGGGACCAAAAACTAGATTTTTGTTTCTTATTATAATCTTTGCATAGTACCCCAGTTTGAAGAAAAACTTGTTTTTTTTGATGTCCGTCGGTGGTCTGTGTGTGTCTGTCTGTACGTTTACGATTTCGTTCTCCAACGATTACGAAAAAACGACTGCTCCCAAATTTGCCCAACTTCAATTAATAAAGGTCCTTTCGAGTTCAAAATGTTTTGGAGCCGATCGGACAATGGGAGGTGGAAAAGAGTGGGGGTGCACAAAAAATGTAATACAACGTATAAATTTGATAGCACCAGTTGAAAGAGAATGTGTATTTATGTCTAAAAAGATAAATGTTTTCTTAAATGGAGGCTAAAAAAATTAAATAAATTGAAATACTCAAATGTCATTAACTGCTGCATATGTGCACTAAAGTATTTGATATTAAGCAGTCGTAAATAACTTAAAGATGTCTACCTCAAAATAATATTACCTTTCGATTGGACCCTTAAGGGTTAAAGATAGTAGGGTTGCACAAAAAAAATTGTCATATAACACATTGGTATATCTGACCCCCTCCCCCCAGTCAAAAGACGACGTATTTTTAAGCTACAAACGATAATTACATGTCGCTTTTTTCTCAAAATGGTGGCTAGAAAAATTAAATAGGGTGAAATGTACAAGTTAATGTCAATAACTGCTGTAACAAGGTTATGGTAAAACAAGGTCAGGGGTTCAACGATAACCACTTGAGTCGGGGAAGTTCCTAGAGCGACGTCTACCTCGTTCAACGTCCATTTATTATTCCGCCAACTTAACAGAAAAACAATACACATTTGTAACTTGCGAATAAAATGTCCATATACTACGAAAATTCACTATTAGGTAATAGTTATAAGAGTGGCGCACTCTCCTGTACACCTACATCTGGTATATATAGGGTAGGGTGCCCCAATAGAAGTGATAGGTTTTCTAATAGGGATATCTAGACAGCTGTTAAAGGTACAAACGTCGCCCAGCTGTCAAAATATTGAGTAAGGTTTGACAACTGATCATGGATCGTTTCATGCTCGCCGATCATTTGGAAATTACTAAAAACTGCTATGGAAATTCCCGCTCAACTGTAAATACGCAACGCGCATTTCGTCGCGAAGTCGGCCTCATCATGGCTTCAGTGAGCAGGCAATTCGTCGCAAGGTGGAAAAGTTTGAGCATGAGTACACTCTATTGGACCTAAAGAAACCAACCCGAATGCGAACTGGTCGACGTGAAGAAAATATCGGCGCCGTATCAGCCAGTGTTCACGACGACCCAAATTTGTTGTATCGACACCGAGCCGCGGAATTTTGCCTCTCCAAGAGACAACTCGACGAATTTTGCGTTTGGATTTGGGACTGCACCCGTATAAGATCGTGCTGATGCAAGAATTGAGGTCGGACGGGCATAGGCCGTCGCCGTGAGTTCGCAAATTGGGCGCTACAAATGTTGGACGAAGATCCTCATTTTGGCCAAAAAATCAACTTTTCAAACGAAGCCAATTTTTACCTTAGTGGCTGTGTCAGCAAGCAGAATTGCCGTTACTGGCTGTGAATAGTCCCCAAATGACCGAAGAAGTGGTCCAGTACCCGAAAAAATTGAATATGTGGTGCGGATTGTGGCATGGCTGCATCATTGCTCCTTATTTCTTTCGAAATGAGGAAGGAGACACCGTTACAACCAATGAGCCACGCTACCGAGCGACGTTGGAAGAATTTTTGAGGCCAGAGCTCGACAACATCGATATTACCGACATATGGTACCAATAGGATGGAGCCACGAGCCACACAAGCGACGCAACGCTCGAAGTTGTTCGACAGAAGTTTGGCGACTGGATCATCACCAGACGACCGGTCATTGATTGGCCTCCGCGATCGTGTGATTTGACATCTCTCGATTATTTTCTTTGGGGGTACATTAAATCATTGGTCTACTTAAAAAAACCAGCCACTTTGGATGCCCTCGAAAACAATTTTCGAGTAGCCATTAACGCCATAATGCCGCAAATACTTCAAAATGTCATCCTCAATGAGACCGACCGCTTAAAGCACTGCCAGGGAGACCGAGGCAGACATTTGAATGATGTTCTATTCCATACATAATGTCATGGGTGTTGCTTCAAAATAAAGCCAAAACCAACTTAATATCTGAAACCGTTGTTGTTTTATTCAATTTTTCTTCTCTATCGTTCTTATTGGGCACCCTATAGTATCCTTTAAAATACAAAGCGTACTATTTCTAGCATCATTACAGTCTAGCACAAAGCTTTATCCTGTGTACCTGGCTATGCATTTAAGGCGCTGGCAAATTGGAATAAATTTACTGAAGCTTCGTCCGAATACGGCTCAAAGGGAGGTATCCCCCAGTTTCCGGTCAGTCTGATACTTCAAAGACTCCCGAAATGAATCAAGGATAATGGATTATGCTATGAGCTTCCTTTGTGTATCGGCAAAGAAGCTTCCTTTACAGGTTCAATGAGATATCAAGTTAATTGGGTATACGCAATCTGGATTCACAGAGGTATTATTTAAGGATATATTCATTATAATTACTGAATCAGACAAAAACCATTTAAAGTATAAAGTTTAAATTACCACTCACAGTTTGAAACTACAATTGACGCTTTAGAAATGTAATTTGATCAATTCGAAACTAATGCTGGAAAAGGTATAGTTTAATAGTACAGGCTTGATACGAATTTATAAATCGGTTGACGGATGTTGATTGATTTCAAATGAAGAAAAAAATATCGTCAATAAAAAGAAATAAACCCGAACCGATTCAATCCCTCATCTATGATACGAAGAACAACATAAAGAGATCATTAATTTTTATCGCTCTCAAACAGGTTATGCTAAATCCGAAACTTACCGCGGACAAAGCGATTCACTTGGATCGTATTGTCAATAAAGAAGCAGTTGACAGTGGATATGGAAACTATATATAAAAATTGTCAGATATATAATTTTACAGTTATTATTGTATCAATGAAACCGAAGGAAGACGGTTTCCAATAATACTCAATCGAAAATCTTATTTGCATCACATTTATCTAAGTGCTCAGTTTCATACGTAGCCCTGACAGAGTTTTATATGAATTATACACCTATATTCAGAACAGACACTAGTTCACGAGAGCACGAAACCCGATTTCAATAAATATCACTTATTCCAAATTGTATCTTTATCAAAGAGTTCGTACTGAGACTGGCGATAGAGGTTATCGCAAAGTGAGTAAATTTATGGGCAAGTTAATGACAATGAATTGAATCTGTTTAATTTGAGGGTATCAAAAATTTAAATTAAACTCCGGCACACCCCCGATTTTACTTTACTTATTAATAAAATATCCTGTGCAATGTAGAAGACTTGAAAACATTTTAAGGATCTAACACAAAAGAGCGTTATTTAGAATTTTGTAATACTGAGACCTATTTCTGGTTTCTAGCTTGTATTCTGCGTACGCAAAACTATTAATTCAAGTACTTTAAAGAATAAGTTTGTGAAATGTGTTTTCTATATTTTGATTGCGAAAATTTTTATAATTTTTTACATTATTTTAAAGGAGGGTAGTCTAAAATTTGGAATGTGAATTGGCTATAAAACACTGATTACTTTTTAGCAAAACTGAACGCATAAAAGATACAAAACAAAACAATCGGGAGTCTACGGACCCCATATAAGACTTTCACTCCCTCTTGGGGGGCACACCACAGTATTCCAGGCTGAGGTCTATGCGATACTTGCTTGTGTAAATCGCATTCAGGAAATTGACGGGTCTAGGAGGCGGATTACTATCTGCTCTGACAGTCAGGCACACAAGGTATCACTGATGTGGGTACCTGGGCACGCTGGGGTAAAGGGTAACGACATGGCGGATCATCTGGCTAGGATGGGATCCGGCAACAGTTTTGTGGGCCCGGAACCAGCATTAGGACTATCTGCAAACTTGATTAGGAAAATAACTGGAGAGTGGATCCAGAATCAACACTCTCTGAGATGGGACAACATCTCTGGTCATCTCCGTCAAGCTCGGGAACTTTTAGCAGAGAGAATAGGATGATTTTGTCTCACTCTGGATAGGAGTAACTTGAGATTGCTAGTAGGCCTATTAACGGGTCACAACACCTTCAGGCGTCACCTGTTCGTGATGAGGGTGGTCAACGACCCAAAGTGCACGGGGTGTGGTGAAGAGGAAGAGTCCTCGGCACACATCTTGTGTCGCTGTGAAACCCTGGGTTATCACAGGCAGACTATGCTGGACTCAAGAACCTTGGAACCAATAGAGATAAAATGGATAGGACCTAAAAACGTACTTGCCTTTGCTAAAAGGGCAGGTCTTAGGAACTAGCGCGGACAGAGGCGCAAAAGGGCCCATAGGGTGGCCTATGCAGAGGCTATCCAGCACAGAATGTCCTTATGGTCCTTATTCATTCATTCAGGACAATTTAATTTGCGAACAAACATCACTCAAATAACATGTATGGCAGGCTTGGCAGTGCTCTGTCGGATCAACCCTAATTTTGAATATAATTTCGATTATTTGGGCTCTAATTGGATAAACGGCAGTTTTGATTTCGTGTTTGAATGCATAATTCGTTTCTAGGTATTTAGATAACACGTATCACTAAGAGAAATCTAACGAGATCAAATCACAACACCTAGGCGGCCAATGGACGTTAGCATTTTGGCTGACCATTCGATTTTTCGTACGGTAATATTCGCTATTGTCGTGACGGAGGTTTCTGGCTCAGTTTTGGAGGAAAAAGTAGCCCAACAATGCCGCTGGATCAAAAACCATACTAGTTATCACAAGACCACGGAGGCTCAAAGGTGGTCTTAATACCAAAACCTAGAAGAATTGAACAGGGGAATGCAAAATCACTTCGACCACCAAGTCTGATGCCCCTGGTATATAGAAGACCTTCTAAAAACTGTCTTGATAACTGAAGGACTGTTTTCTTTGAACAGGAATCAGACTCGGGTAACAACTGGTCTCCTTATTGGACATTATGGCCTGGAGAAACATTTGAAGAGAATGAGGCTCTACGATGGAGAACTCGACTGCTGACTATGTGTTAGACAGCATCAGCATTCCATGTGCTTTGTGAGTGTGAAGCGCTAGATCACAAGAGACAGCAACTATTTGGTAAGGCTAGGTAAGAACCCAACAGTATTTAACCCAGTACCCGCACCAGTAGGGCAACTCCACAAACTAATGTAGAGATGTAGACTACTGGAATATGTATTCTAGAAAACAGAAAATAAGACTTAAGGCTGTATTTTTAACGGGAACAGCTTTGTCGGAATACTCCAAGGGGAAAAAGCCTCTGCCAAATGATTTTTAGCCCACTGGATAAACTGCAACCGTATCAAATTACCATGAGCACCCAGTAGTTTGATTTGTTGAACTTCAGCAGATGTGTTTGTGCAAAAGTCTTCGCATGGCGAGTTGATATAGACAAATTTCCACGTACACTCTGAGCCACAGCATCATTGTTTTAGGTTGAGGGCATTGAACGAGCACGAGCTGGAGAACGAGTTGGTTTATAAACAATAAAAAAAATAACCACCTTGTTTGCGTAAAATTTTCCATTTAGTAAACGTCAGAATAAAACTGAGTTTTTATCAACCCTCCTTGTATTTCATTTAGCGTGACCAATTCTATTCATTACCATAGAGTTTATCCCATTGGGCATAATTGGAGAAAACCAATCAATTTTTGTTTACTTTCCACAGCATAAGGAAATTTTTGGATTTCGAGATAATATGTTGTTTGGTTTTATAATTACGAAAATCCATGTCACAGATTTCTGTCGATATGTCTGTCTGTAGCGTGTTAACACTTTTGTAACCGTTTAAGCTCAGCAACCACTGCACCGATTCTGATTTAATTTTGGACGTAGGATGTTATGTTCCTGCAATTGGGTGTTATGTTCCTGAAAATTGATGATTATTATCGAAAATCAAAAACTAGGAGGAGGATTCTAAATTTCGTCCTGTTGATACTTTAACAACCGATCGGTGCGTTTGCTTGTACTAAAGTTATATTCGTTCAGTAAAAGTTCACTTTTATAAACCTATTTTTTAATATACCATTATTAAACCTTCCAATTACGGTACAAAAAAATATAGAGAGATCTACTCGTTCAAGTGAAGCTCAATATTAAAAATATCTACATACATTTCGACTCTTCAATTTAACATTCAGTTACAACGAGGACTAATTTGATTCGTTCTCAGTGCATAGGGGTTGATTTCCCTTTAATCTCGTTCGGAAGCGAGGTTACAAATTAAGAAAAAGTAAACAGGATTTTCTATGGCCCCCACATCAAAGCGGATAGCGGGTTTCGTGGGGTTGCTGTTATATTAGCTTTAACGTGCTTTAAGTTCCCATGCTAATAATAATAAATGGGCTTAGCGATATCAAAGGAGACTCTCTTTAAGGCAACAACGTGAAATTGAGCAAGAGCTTTACAAAAATATGCTAGCTAAATGCATACTTCAGATTCCAGAGCAAATTACGTACTATTATTTTGTCTGCAATTCTTTTGGGATGTTTTGTATTTTATTCTTTTAGTGTTCATTAGGTATATTCGAATTTCAAATAATTCATGGAAACGTCATTTACAGCCAATGTGTTGCTTTATTTAATATTTGTAACTAACAGCTCTATTTAACATTTGTAACTAACAGAATGCATGAGCTACCATTTAGACTATTATATGCTTTTCAAGTATAACGCGCATTTTTTCCTAAAGATTTTCACCGATGTCATATTATTTCTTATCTTTCTGTAAAGAGTTAAAGGGAAGATGTCCATATCTAAAGCGAGGTGGACTCAGTGGGATACTTACTTTCATGGGTGTCGTTACCGGATTTTGTAGGGGGAGGCAAGTCTCACCTAAGAGGGGGAGGTGGGGGGAAGTGCCTCCTCTTGCCCCCCTAACGACGCCCATGCTTATTTTTGTTTTGAACAGCCGCGAAGGCGAAGCCTAGATACCTGAGTATCGCGGCTGCTATGAAGAGGTTAAGTTAGGGAAAGTTTGTTGACACGGGCTTTGAATAGGCTAACACTCACAGACTCAATAAATACATATCTTGGCAGTCTACTCCAAGCCCTCTTCACCCTGGAACAAAGGTTCGGTCGTACCTCTCAGTTCTGGATGTACGAAGAACGACGGCCCCTGGATGAGATGCAGCAGTCGGCGGAATTATAGAAGATAGCTCACAGTAGCAAACCCCATTTGAGTACCACAGTTTAGTGAAAGATCACTATCCATACGCCGATTGATCCTCAGATATATAAGTATCCCCCAGGAAAAGACTCGTCTGGAATTTATACAGCGTAGAAAGGGTGGATGGTGAGGAGTAGTTTCTTACAGATTGTTGCATTTGACAAACTATGTTCATGCCAGATCATGTTTTCTGTAATGCCGTCTCTTAAAAGTTTCAAATGAATGACTTCTGGACAAAGCCTTATTTTCATAGATTTCACTGTGCGAAGCATTATATCTACTAAATTTTTGAGTCCCCAAGCGATAATGGGTGTCAGATCCCTTGGTGGAGAAGTAGCCGCTGCCAGCATTTTGTGTTTTAGCTCGACTACAGAGACCGCTCTATTGCTCATGATCCCTACATGCCAAGTATTGTGAACCGCAAGACTGGTTTGAGTTTTTAGTGCTAGAAAATAATAGATCATTGATGCGAAGCAGAATGTCGGAATCAAGACCGAACCCTACGGAACACTCGTGTTTTTATGGCAGGAAGAGGAGAAGTCATTAGTAGTAGCTGTGGGTCGGCCGCTCCTGACAAGTAGACCATTTTTACCATCTCCGAATATCACCATTCAGCCACCATTGCCTGCCTCCTAGTCGTTGCCAAACCTTCGTGACCTTTTAACAAAGGCCAGTGTGTTGACCCAGCTCATGGAGGGTTATTTTTCTAGCTGGAGTCTATTGGATCCAAAGATCTCCTAACTCAACCCGTCTAGCAACTCGCAGTAATAGTAATAGATGCCACCTAAGCCTGCAGTGCCCCGTCAGAACACCCACGAGGTTTGCCTTGGCTTCGTAGCCATACTGATCTAGTTCTGTTCAGTCCGGTTATAAAATCCTTGGCTTGTTTGCATCCCTCACTTTGCCTCCACTGTTCATCTATGGTACCGTTCAACCACTTTTTGAAGGCGTTACCTACTACCTACATAATCCTATAATGGGCCAACAAATTATCCTCCAGTGCCGAGTCAGGCCAGTCTATTGGCTTCCTCATTATCAGGAACCACCGTATGACCAGGCACCCACAATCAAGGTAACTTCCTTCTGCTCCAGTCTCTCCGCGCACTCCTGAACCAGGGATGACCTGGTTCTAGGCTCGCAGATGGCTTTCAGTGCCGCTTGACTGTCAGAGCAGAGGAGAATCATCTATCATGACAGAAATTTTGCGACAGGGAGAAATCTTGTTAAAACGGAGATCGGTCACGAGCGCGCGCGGTTTGATTTTTACCTCTTTACAAAAAGGGTGCCTTCATCGGCACCGGTCACTTGCGCGCCGAAAGAAAATTAAGCTTGGTTATTCCTAATGACCACATCCCTTCTATTCTTGCGAACTTTCACCTGTCTTTTTACGACTTGCGGTAGCTTACAGTTACTTCTTAGATTATTCAAATGACTATTCGGCTTCTGTAGGTAAATAAAACTACCCTTAATGAAAATATTTCAGTAGTTTGCAATCCTTAGTCGCTGTTTGTGAGTATTGTTTGTGTTCTACTTTTTCATCATGGAGACTATGTTAAGTGTGAAAGGAAAGAAATTAATAGTCCTTGAAGAGTATACGTTCCGAAGAGATAAAGAAACCACCCGTAGTGTAGCCTACAGATGCTTTAGAAGAGGATGCATAGCATCTTTGCTGAAAGAAATAATGAGCACATTCATGATGCTCCTACAAAAACAAGCTGTGAAGGTAAATTTCTCGGACTTTTTTTTACATTGTTAAGAAATCGATTAAATTTGTGACAAATTAGAACACGTACTGATTAATTAAAAGCTTTTGGGGTATTATAAAGACATTTCGCTCTGCTGACAATACCAGCTTCTTTATTTGCATCCATTATAGTGATCAGATTAACTTATTATGTTCAGAACAAAATTTCGCATTTAATAATATAAAAAAGTAATGCATTTTTGTCAAGTCAAAAGTAACGATACCTCTGACTGGAGTTCTACAAATTCTTCAGTAACTATTAAGCAAGATCGCAAAAAAGGACGAATGGATTAAAATCGGTTAAAATTATAAGACATAAGTTTACCTCGCCGTACCGCGCGCTGGTGTCCACATACCTGCCTATTATGCAAAGTATTTTGGGGCTTCTGACCGGTGGAATCAGGGCAAATCTAACCGCGGAGCGCTAGTGTCCTATGACCCATCTGGTGATCGAAATATTTTGCGCGCTTCTGACCGGTGGGATTAGGGCAAATCTGACCGCGGCGCGCTAGTGTCCTATGGCCGTTAAAATTGAGGAAGCAACGTAATTATCTTTCGAACACCGTAGCAGGTGGTAGTCGTTCCTCACAAGGAACACTTGTTTCTCAACTCTAATAACACTTTGTATACAACAGACAGAACAAAACTTGAAAATAAAATAAAATAGAGCTATTATTAAAACCAGCAAAGAATGAATAAACATCGAAACATGCATTTATGCATCACAATACGTGGCTTAATGATAGACTAGGATACACACAGAAAAATCTGTCGTTCTGTCAAAGACTTACGCTTGGATTCAATGGGACGTTACACTCAGCACTCCTCAAATACGGCGATGTTTTATCCAACGGGAAGTGTATAGTTGGTAACGAATTATATCGTATTGACGATTCAACTACAAGATGTCATTGGATTCCAATGAATAATTCAATCGCAGCCTGTCGTTGAATCGAATCTGTGTTTGGTAATTGATTCTAAACTACTTTCTTTTCCTTGGACCAACAGATTTTATTGCGAGGACAGCTGACCGATTCATTGGGATGTTTCATTGTGTGATTTTGTATGAAGTTATAAGGAGCATGATATAAGAATTAAACATAAGCCTGCACCCGTTGTTGCATTTTTACCTCAAATATAACTGTCTGACTAATCTAAATACCTACATTCAAATGTGGATGTTAGCTCTTCTAAGCCCCAATTTCTCAGTAGGCCCTCCATTTAATATATAATTGGACACATTTAAATCACACAATTGCTGATGCAATACGCAAAACCACGAGATGATACAACACGGCTTACACCGAAACAACATAACGAAACAACCTCGTCCATGTCCTGTTTTTTCTTTTTACGTTCATTAAATCGGGACATCAGTCTCGCCGAATACTGATTATAGTTCAGCGAACAACAACAGCTATTGAAACAAAATTGATTTTTATCAGATGAATTATCACGAACTGCTGTTGTAGTAATAATTTTTGTACATTGAATAGATTGTATGCTTTGCTTAAATGAAACATAGGGTAAATTTCGAAAACAAAAGGATGTTTTGATTGCGCATTATATGTCAATACTGGTATTAGTAGGATTATATATATCGTTAGAACGAATATAAAATTATTTTGAATTTATTGGCGTACCTGTGATTACTTCGAATATAAGGATTGAATTCTTTCAATGACATGGATTTGAAACAACTGTAAATATATTTAAAGCGATGGAAAAACATCCCAATACTAACAATTAATTGGAAACGCAACAGTATTTTTTTCGTGCACGCTCTTATAATTGTTATAATTTGGTTCTAGGTTTAGATGCACGTTTCTTGTTTTTGGTAATAATCAGATTTGAATATCTACAACTTTTCCTTGAAATACTATCAATGTCGGATGTATGTATTTATAGCTCTCTCTACCTCACCACAATTAATAATATTCTAGCAGTTCACGAGTTCACTAAAAACGAGTTGTGAATACATAATTATGCATCACGTGTTAAAAATAGGAATTAATGTAACATACAACAGACGTTAATTCATTTTTACTGTTCCCAACGAACCCCTTATCGTGTGCTGAATTTGTGCACATCCATGCACACAAAAAATCCATTTCAGTAATTATACCGGGCGTGAAACACTGATAAGCTGAGTAAACCCCATATATCATCCGTAGAAATAGAAAGCTTCCATAGTATGCTAAAGAACAGTTGTTGTACAAGTAAACACGCACTATTGTGCCTGAGTGCAGTGAACTCACATTTAAAATACTATACAATTATCTAAATTTCTAAGAATAATACGTGGGCATACTAGTACGAGTACTACCTCAGAGTAAGAACTGTGTTACTCTGAGAGTACTACATACCTGAAAAGCGCACGTATGGTAGAAAAGTAGGCGATCAAAAATATGTGACAAAATAAATACTAAACTAGAGGCTTAGTGAGCTGTGAAAAACGAATTACGAGTTTTTACCTTCATGTCGAAATATTGAGATGAGTGCTATTAAGTAAATTTTGCATTAGGTAACTCAACTACTGCAGAAGATAGTGAAACAAGTTGTATATAAAAGTTGTATCCAAGGATATGCTCCTTGCTAAGAAAATATTTGATTTATACAAGGTATTTTAAATGAGACACCCTCTATATTATTCCACATTTAGATTCTACTAATAATTCTCGTTCTTAGAATATAAGGTATTGTAACATTATATAAGGTATTTCAAAAGTTATGACTATTTTTATATTCAAATCTCTGCCAAATGAACATACTGTACATTGAAAATTAATTAATGAAAAATAATTCTTTCGCATGGAAAGGTTAAAAATATTCTCTAGTTTTAACGTAGGCTGTAAAAAAAGTCGACGACGCATATTCATATGCAGGGTGAGGTAGAATGTAAAAACTAGATTTTCTATTTTTTTATATGTATAGTATATTTAAAATTTGCAGAAACTGATGAATGTAGGTATATGATGTTATAAAAATATGAAAGAGCATATTGGAGGCAATTGTTTGGTATAATAAAATATGGGGGTTACATTAAAAAAAAAAAAAAGGGAAAATCTAGTTTTCTCATTCGACCTTATTCTGTATATAAAAATGCGTCGGCGACTTTTTTTACAGCCTGCGTTAAAACTAGAGGATATTTTTTTATAGTTCCATGTAAAAAATAATGTTTGATTCATTAATTTTCAATATACAGTACGTTCATTTGACAGCAATTTGGATATAAAACTTTTGAAATACCCTGTATAATTTTATAATACCTTATATTTTAAGAACGGGAATCATTAGTAGAATCTAAATTTGGAATAATATATAGAGTGTCTCATTTAAACAAATGTATGTTTGCATCACCACGTAGTTGTGGATCACACTGTATAAATTCTGATTTGATTATTTTCTGAGCAAGGAGCATATCCTTGGCTACAAGTTTTATATACACCTTTTTCGCTATGTTCTGCAGTAGTCACCGATCTGGTACTAAAAACTCATCCTGTATAAAAGAACTTTTAAAATCACTACTGATCATCAATGTGTATGTCTTCTATTTATTAATTTATTCAATGTCATTATACAGTCTGCTCAGTTTGAGAAAAAGCGAGTGTAGAAGCCAAGTAAGGTAGCTTAGGGTTATGTTTTGTTGTGGAATTAATTACGATGGTAGCTACCTTATACACAACGTCTAGTTTCCGGAAGAAATGAGTTAATTTATCTGGAAATTTTTTGACACTTCTGAACAACCATTGAAATTGCCATATTTTGTATGATATCAACGATTTTTATCCAATCAAATCCAAATTATATTGATAATTGCATTGGGTCGCTATGACTACACAATAATTGAGTTCGACAACTTCAAAAAATTTTCCGCCAAATATCTCTCGGACATTGACAATTGCCTCATAATTTTCATAAAATTATCTCGTATATTTTCAATGTCCTAGGGATGTTACTATTGTTAAGAGGAAGACGGGGATGAAGCCACTGGTATTTTTTTAACATGAACCCGCTGAAAGTGCTCCGTTTGGATCGAGCTCAATCCTTAATATTTAATATTGGGCAGTTTTCGTTACTTACAAAGTGATGTTCCGTTTAACGCTATTTGACAACTTTGACATTTGCATTTCGTTTTACGTATATCGTAATCGCTAAATACCTGTATTGTACGCACGATAGCCATAGCAATTAACGAAGCGATACGCATGCGCAGCACGAATTAAAATAAGATCATGTTATTGACTATTTTTGATAGGGCGGTCATTGATCGTCCAAAGAATGGCTCTAAGTCAGCTAACCTGTTGGGGTAGCTCAATCTCCTGAGCAAAATACAAAGCGCTTCTTGCCCAAAAACCTTATGTTGGCTGTCTGTATTAAGCTCATCTGGAATTCTGTGTGCTACCAATCTCGAAATATGCCGTTTTTCGAAGCGGAAATTCACTTTACACTCCTGTTCCGAGAGCATATCTCCCGTAAAGGTCGGCTCTGTATTCGATGTTGCTGTTGTCAAATACGTCCAACAAGATCGCATCTTCAAAATCTGAGTCATCACTGGAGTCCAATAAAATCAACTCGTCCATCATTTTAGGGCAAACTACAGTGAACACTATTGAATTATGACTTTCTTTCAAACAACAACCTTTACAATACTCATCTGCTATTTTGACGTTATGGTGTCAAAGTTGTAGCTCAAAATAAGGTTAGGGGGCATCTTACAGTGGTGTCTTGCTCCAAAAACTATTTATTTACCTGTCAAATCGCGGTTTTGACAACGTATTTGTTAACCAAAGGGGTAAGATTAATTAAGAACAACGAACACTACCTAATAACAATTAGCGTGCTCTCTAAAAGTTAATGACTGACTTCATAACATCAATGCCTTAGCATTTATTGAAACATTGCATACCATTCACTATTTTTTAGATTTGCAATAAAAGTATAATGACAACAAACTATTTGTTATAAGGATCGAGCGTATCCAACATTTAAACTGTTTGGATCTTATTCCATAACAGTTAAATATTTTTGATTTTTTACCTTGTTAGTAATATACAAAATAGACGTGTTTCGTTCAAGATTTCCTTGTTTACGCAAATTATTTAAGTTCATGTTAAAAGCCAAATTTCGTAACCTAGTATTTATATTTAATTTACTTGGATCCTGACACATATGTTCCTTTGTTCATTATTAGTGTCATTTTCAATTTAATGTAGATTAAACCTAGTGCTTCAATCCAATCCAAAAGAAACATTGTCACAAAAGCAAACACGTTAAACGAACTGTTGGTTCTTGGGCTGTTCGGCCGGCGTCGACACGCTTTGCTACCTTAGACGCGGCGCGCGACGCTGCATGTCGTTTCGCCAACACAAGTGATTGGTATTAGGTAACAGCTTCTGAGGATGCCGTGTTGGCGAAACGTCAAGCAGCGTACCTGCCAAAGCCTTACACAATATAGTAAACACGTTAACAGGGGTGAGTTTACTCGGTAATTGCTTATAACAATTTCTATACCATTTTCAGGGACGGAAACCTATTGAATTTATTTGCTATATTTTGTTTGTTACGCTGCTTACACATCCCCAGCAGCTGCGATTTCGCTACGAACAACTATTAATTTCTATGAAATCTAATTTTTACCCCTTCACCTACACACTCAAGGCGACTTCAACCCTCGTCCGCACAGTCATAACCAGTTCTAACCGGTGGATGTGTGTTTGTGGCAGTCCACTGCATTTACGTGAGCAGAACTTATAAAATTCTAATTTCATCCTAGAAATTTGAATTTGCAGTCACGCTACAATAGGGTTCTGAATTTTCCTTTATATATTATTTTCGAGTTGATCGTGATATCATTTATAATTCACTACAGGTTCACCAGCACTATTAGATATACCCTTGAGCAAAATTAGCTATAGCTGGGAAGCGGCAAAAGATATATTAAAGCGAAGTGTACTCTTTAAACTGAATTCCAAGCTTTCGGAGAACTATGCCTCCATCATCAGGGAAAGTTTGTTGAGATTGTTGCTTAGGTTAGAAAATACGCAATGGAACATATTGGTTAGACTCACACAAAAATTCTTTAAACATATTATATTATATAATATCCTCGTCAATTAGTTCATCACACACAACATTTAGGTTAAAAAATCTATAGATTGATAAAATGGAATCAGATATCTGTTACGTTCGAGGACTGGTACCACAATGATTGTACTGTATTGTGGTACCAGTCCTCGAACGTAACAGATATCTGATACTATTTTATCAATCTATAGATTTTTTAACCTAAATGTTGTGTGTGATGAACTAATTGACGAGGATATTATTAAATATCATAATATTTTTAAAGAATTTTTGTGCGAGTCTAACCAATCTGTTCCATTGCGTATTTTCTAACCTAAGCAACAATCTCAACAAACTTTCCCTGATGATGGAGGCATAGTTCTCCGAAAGCTTGGAATTCAGTTTAAAGAGTACACTTCGCTTTAATATATTTTTTGCTGCTTCCCAGCTATAGCTAATTTTGTTTCCTAACAAAGTCGGCAAACGACTTAGGCTTGCCTATACCCTTGAGCATATAGTGGACATTTCAGAATTACAGATGAAAAGTTTTTGAGGCCAGTTATGGTGTTCACATCTTGTAATTCCTTGCCACTCGTACCTACGACATCTGTCCAGTGTTATTCTTGATGTTCATGCTCTTAGCAGGTATTGTCTTTTAATTTACTACAATGACAGTTTTTAGATTCTACTACTACTCTACTTTCGTAAATTAGTAGTGAAGTGGATATTAAAAAAACAAAATCATTATATCAATAAATAAACCCAAAACAGTATGCTACAGTAACTTTTAGGCGTAAAACATTTCTACGAGTATCAGGTACCTCAATCATTGAATCAGTCTATTTGGTTCCCTCCATTTGTAGAACTTTCACAATATATAGAGAGCCCGTAGTATTACAAATCTTCTGATTACATCCTAGAGAAAGATCCAATAGCAGATTAATTACATTAGTTTTGGGGCAGGTTTTCAGAACTGTTAATTTCCATTTCAAACATACCAAAATAATATGTTGTTAGGACAAAATACAAACCAAAATATTAAAACTGCTACTTATTCCTTGTAAATAAATAGAGAATAATAGATATATGGCCCAATTTCATGGGTTACTGAGGTTACGCAATGAATAAAAAGCATCGAGGTAGAATCCCAAGGAGAGGCTATAAGGTTCAATTTCGCGTAACAAAAACGGTAGCAGGAGGCGTGGCTAAGTGTGGTAATAATATGGACGCCTCGCCAGAGCCGGATTACTTTCTTATGTAAATAATTTTGAAAATTCATTACAATGACGATTTAGGTATGAAGTATTGGGTTGATTTTTCAATCTAATGCGAAATTCATAGTTAGGTATATGAAAAAAACAGGCTCTGTAGAGACGACATTCGTCATAAACTGTATAATACAACTGTATTATTGCTGCGATACGTTACACTTTATTGAGATAAAGATTACAAATGCCGTCCTGTACATTGTTATTTTTTGCATACATAGTCTATGGAATGTAATTTCTGTCGATTTCCTCTTATCCATGCCATCTCTGCTAGAGCAACTACGATAAGCACATGAAGCCATTATTTACTTTATGAATTCACTAGAATATCACTTAAAAATAACTCAAAATCTCAGTAAAAACACTCAAAAAAAGCAAACACGAAATTGTCAAAGAAATGTCAGCTATTTGACATAAGTGTCGAATCAATATGGCCAACTTGCACCTGGTTTCAGCCACGTTATCGCGTCTCCATGGGATTCTACCTCGATGATAAAAAGCTACCGGATTATTTACAGAAATGAGTAAAGGATTTTAATGGAGTGTTATTGACTGATATAACAAGTTTGAGAAGTATTATAATATCGCACGATATTTGTTGTGCCTATGCCTATACGCATTTTGATGTTTTCTGTTATCTCTTTTTGTTTTGTCCAGTATTTCGTGTTTTGTGCCGGACATTTTTCCAAATTTGAGACTAGTGTGTCTGAGTGTGTGTCTAAAGAAGAGAAGAGTGCACTAATTTACAGCGTCTATAGATGATTGTAGGATACCAATGTAAAACGTCCAAAAAACGTATTATATAGGGATCATAGTTGTCTCTTAAGTAATACTTAAGGACCCTCAAGTGTGGTCTTTCTTGTGGATAACATGTAGATAACATCTACGAGACGACGGGATTCATTTGGCCACGTTGTCATATTTCAAACAAATGCCCATTTGTTATGCCTATGCCTATACGCATTTTGATGTTTTCTGTTATCTCTTTTTGTTTTGTCCAGTATTTCGTGTTTTGTGCCGGACATTTTTCCAGATTTGACAGGAACTGACAACACCGTACTCCAAAATTAACCTACAAAATCGCCTTGACTGCAACAAGATATCACGTCGACATGTCATGTTGACATTACATTACTTTTGTATTACTCAAGGGAGGCTTACGTAAGGGACCCTCAAGTAGATGTCGAATCACAAAACCTTACTTAAGGGATCTTCAAGTACGGGTATTGAGGGACCCTTAAGATATCGAAATTTTGAGCGATTGGTCTATTAACCCAGCATGTTGACGTGGAAAGTTAGTGGGGAACTGATGGGAACAAACTGTTTTTAATACTTGTAGCTATACTGTATGTACATAATGTGTACATATATTATATGTATGTTACGCCGAATCTGCGGAATTGCCGAATACCGGTAATTGGCAAAATTTTGCTGAAGTCATGGATTTGGCACTCCACTTGCCAATTACATAAATAAGCAATTTTAGTGAATGAGCAAACTAGCTATATCACTATCTAATGAGTAACAAACGCCAGAATGTACATTTTTTTGTTGCAAACTCAATAATAATAAAATACATATTTCTAAACCTTATACCACTCTTGCAAAGTTTTATAATTGGTTTTAACTTTTTGTGGTTTCTGGATATTAATGACATTCAAAACTTTCAGTACTTTGTTTTCTCGCTCTGTATCCACAATTGGCTCTTTTTCAACCCGCTGGCGCTGTAACCACAGACAATTTATTATGCGGTTTTGATGAACAAGAATAACAAAATGTCATTTTGACTAAAACATCACACGATATATTAAATTCAAAACAACACAACCTATATTTAATAGAGGCGTTTCTCGGAAAAACCTCGTAAGTCAATTTTTGCCAAAATTTAGATAATGGCATTATCGCATTTCTAACATCCATATACATGGTTAGATATAATTATTTCTGACTTGCTCTTCTAAAAACATCATAAGTCCATATTCTTTCTCCTAAGAAAGCCACTTGTGCATATAAATTGCCATGCAAACTTGATAACCAAACAGTACAACACAGCACCTGACACTGCTGGTAACTTTGTCATCGACAACGATGATAATATAGTAGTGTAGTGGTTGCGAAGACTGAGTGGCAGATATCGGGTTTTTTGGTTAGCCAGAGTTGATTGTTTCAGTTAGTCGGTTTTTTTATTAGGTATAGTTGTTCACTATCACTCTTTCTTTGTTTTTTTGTATCGGAATTTACTCTATTTTCATGCTGTTAAGAACACTAATTTGTTAACCTTTTCTCTCAAAAACCTCATATGTCCATGTATTTTTTGTGTTTTTTTCATGCGGAGGACATGTTATGGTTGATGGTAATCCCCAAAAGCTTGACGGAAGGTGACTCAACTATTGGGTAAATCAACGTGAGATGTCTTTGAAAGTGTGGTTGCCTGAGTTTTCTGTACAATAAACTGTACTTTATTTGTTAATCCCCACTCGACAATTATTTCATTCATTCATATACCCACCGTATATCCTGCGTGTCGTAAAAGGCAGCTAAAAGGAACCAAACTACTGTCGGTATAAGCAGTAACCTCTTCTCAACCAACAGCTTTGGGTGGACGAGCTGACAAGAGTCAGGATACCTTCTTGTCCTTGGGGTGAGAAATTGCTCCTAAAGGCGGATGAACCAGTAGATACTATCTCGTCAACGGCATGATGATGCAGAAAGCAAATGGGAAACTACTGCATTAAAGATCTTAAAGATATCCCAAGGGAAACTCGTAAAATGAGTAAATGCATTTTACGAGTTCACAACATGTCTGTTAAGACATTGTGACTGTGATGATGAAATATGCATACCTTTATAGATATGAAAAGTGGGATTTATCAGCTGCTTCCTTATATTGATTTATTATAATGTAAAGTAAACAAATGCTTTCACCTTAGTTAACACATTGTTGGACACTCTGCTGGCCCTGAGGCTTCGTAATATGGCACCTCAAAACATTCCCATTTTTTGAGTTTGTAACTTGAATTGTGTTATCAAAATATTTTAGGGGTATTCATTTTTGACTCTTTTTTTCATTTTTGAGGTTTTTGGTGACAAAACTTTACCTAAATACGTATGTATTCGCCAATTCGACCGATTCGATGTAACATATACATTGGTATTGGAGATATACTTTTTTAGAATCCCATAATAGTAGAATGGATTGCTCCTTTTGCCAGGAAGAAAAAATGTTTACTTGGCAGGGTCAACAAAAGACTTGGAATAAGGATGAAGGATAAGGGATGCCCTATTATTGGATACAGTGAATGGAAAAGGGAAAATCCGTATCCGCGAGCGATGTTCAAAATAAATAACTGTCCTGGAATATTCTCGACAGGTCGATGGACGGAAGCAGTTAAAATGGATCGAGGACTGATTCATGCATTGCACAGTGACGATAGACTTCATCATTTGACATATATGTAGCTTCCTGTAGGAATTATCAGGAATCAATCTATCAATTAAAACACGTCAGTCATTATAGTAAGCGACATAAACTGATGAGTATCATGTCCCAGATCTCAGCAGAAATGAAAACGGTAAATGGAAGAAACAGTGTAACTTGCCTCCATTTTGGTTTACAGGTTTAAAGAAAACCTTACTATCGAATCAAATTGGTTTAAAAGTTGTATTTTTTGAACGTACATGTTGTAATGGACAACATAAATGGCACTATGAGTCTGACACGTTTACGTTTTGTCCTTGATATCACATTGTCGCATTGCTAGTTATCACGTGTCAATATGTCAAATGCGATGTAACATCTGAGACTATGGTTGTGTTCAACGGGACTTAGCGGACGTAAGCGCTTGTGGGCGCTTTGCGCTAACTAACCGATGAACGACAAGCTGTCAAAAAAGCGCCAGTCAGCTTGGTTAGCGCTTTTAGAAAGCGCTATTTGGTTAGCGAAGCGGCACAAAACTAGAAAAAAAGTTATTTGTAGTTCTGAGGGAAGCTGTTACCTTTGTATAGTGTCAATTTAATATTAGGATTTGTGATTTATAGCCTAGGTTTTTGACAATACGGATAATAAATATTAAAATATAAAGGTGGATATGCCGATATGACAGTTTTATCACGTCAAAAAGAAAGTCGTTCAACAATCACACCTAGCGCCTGCAGGCGGTTCCACGCTAGCGCTTTTGGGCTAAGTCCCATTGAACACACCCTATGAAACTACTCGTATAATGTCTATAAAACATGTTTTAACCATCGACTGCACTTCATGTTGTAAAAGTGCCACATTGCTGATATATTATTATTGTTAACCATGTGCTGGATACGATAAATATTACACTTGCTTAGTATACGTTACGTAATCATAGGGGGATCCTTGTTATTTTAATTTTCATTGCAAAATTTTGCATAGTTGCAAATGTTATCTAGATTATATTAAACAGTGCTAAGCCTAGTCAAAAATAAGACCGTCGTAAATAATCTGAATAGTATGGAATCAATGTATGGACAATATATGAATATGATATATAATTGTCAATAGCTGTGAAAATTATGGTGAAACAAAACTCCTCCCTAGGAAGACAAATTCAAATTTTCATTTACAATCGCGATGAGATGGCTTCCATGAAAGGTGTACGTGTGCAATAGAGAGAAAAAGTGAAGTAATACTTGATATAAGCTATTCTAAAAAATGCTCAGAGATGAAAAGGTTGCGATATTGAAGATGTATCTGTATACTAGCAGTGCTGATAGAAGCAATAAAAACTTTTTTAGCCTGTATCTACATTTAGCAATCACATACATAAGTCAGCCTTCTGAATCAAAAACTTGGATCAAGGTCGGAGTTATTTATTTATAAATACCTCAGACTCTTTGTTTAGAGAACAAAATCAAAAGGTTGTCTGAATTATTTATTATTTCACAGTAATCGTGACCTTCATTCTAAACAAAACTAAGTAGAGGGTTCAAGGTTCATTTATATTTGCATCAATATTATTTGAGTAAGGGGCGTTTTACTGTGAAACATCCCTCAATTTGAACAATCATCTAGAGTACTTAGCAAGATAGAATTACCAAGAATATCAATTAATATTTTGGATATATCCTCTATTAGGCTGGTTAAGCAAATTACATGTCTAAATTCTGAAATGTATCCCTTCAGAGTTAGGAATCGGGCCTCGATCTTTTCAAGAAACCAGTACGATCAAATTATAACCGCCAATCGCATAATGAGTGACACTACATACTTAGATGTACCAACAGAAAACATAATAAACATAGTACGAGCAAAATGCCAAAACGATTTTTTTTAAGTTTCCCTATATTGTACTGTCCAGATCTTCCTTAGAAAATGCTAGTAAAGTCAGCGAAGCAGCGTTTGGGGTATGGTTAACAGTTTTTTTACGGATTGACAATATAAAAAATTATCGAATATTACAGTAAACCAAATTATATCAAATTGTAGCGCAAGCTTATGTTTTGAGAAAGGATCGAGGCTAGATTCAAAATGTTAACTGTAGTAAAATGTATATGTGGCTGTCTTAAGTAGCCAGAAAAATGAGTAATGAAGTAAATCTCAATGTAAGTTTAAATATTATATACACAACTACTTCTACCACAACACGAGACAACACCTCAACCAAGTACCAAACCAAAATATAAAAAAATTGCAATATATGCAGACTCTTAGCAACAAGCCTAACTGCTCTGTGCTATAAAGTATAAGAGATAAATATATTGAAAAATTACCAGCTGACTGCGCGTTCCGCATAGAACCAACTTCCTCTCCTCTGCCGTACGTAGGAATGTCTCCTAGAAAATGTTTACATTTAGATATTTCCACGGTTAGCAGGTATTTTACTGCTTATTAAAATATAACCCTAAATAAGCTAGCGTAAAAAAATGGATATAAAAATAGATCGTATGTGTTGCAAACGGTATATAGAGTCTTGAAGACCTTTTCAACGTAAGATTAAAGAGAATAATAATTACATAACTATATGAAGGAGATATATCAAAATCAGTACGCAGCGAACAGATTTGGAAGACAAGTCCCAGTGTAAATCTTATCTGGGGGCGATGAAGGGGGGGGGGGGTGGAGTTATATTAACAGTGCTGTTCCTAGAGTGGCGCCGGGAAACCGTAACAAAGCCTACATGGAGCACGAGGCTAATGACCAAAGTAGTCGTTGCCGATGACACAGAAGTACAAAAAAATCCGCTTATCGTCTTGTCTTATGGTTATTGTTATGCGTATACGTTACGCTATTTCTCATAAGACAACCAGCATTGTGACGCTAGGACACCGATGAAAGATTTCACTTTGAGAAAGGCCACAAAACATACTCTTATTTATGGATCAGTACAGTAACATCCTACGTTTTCAACTTCTTTTCTACTTCTGGGTAGAAATGTGTAAGGTTGTTCATAACATATAAACAAGATGAAAATATACCAGTCCTGTCAATCCACACAGCTCAAAGTCCATAAATATTAACAAAATGCAACTGGGGCAATATTAGTCTATAAGTATGCAAACAGGGCTTCAACCGGTCCGTATCCTGCATCTGAGTGGGGATAGAGGGGGGGAGGGGGGATCCACAAGATAACATATTTTTGCTTCAGACATAGATTCGGTTACAGAATAGTGTAGTCAGGTATCGATAATAAAAAAACGTGCAATATGTTACTCGCTCAAAACCTAAACAGGTACTGTTTTAGGTTGTTTGAATACATTCTGTTATGACGCCCAGATGCCAAATACTACTACTTGTACTACTTGTATGAATAAAAATCTACTGTGGAAATGCAAAATAAACTAGAATGGTCTCGCCGGTTACTAAATAATACGTAGAAATATAGACTGTAGTTACTGACACAACTAAGCGAAGAATTATAGTTTGCTGTTTCCTACTAGCCATTAAGAATTATTTAATGTTCAATGTATGGCCAATTTAGTTTGGCAAAAAATTATACTGGATGGCCAGTCGACATCTGTTGCATCATTTAACGAGACCTTTTCATAGACTCCAAATTATATTGAAAAAAGAGAGGTAGTTTCTAGTCAAAATGACAGGGTGGACGTCACTTCAGGCTAAAACGGAAGTAGTTCAAAAAATAGCCATGTCAAAGAATCAAGTTTAATGCGTTCATTAGTGCATACATTTTTTTAAAGATTTAAATATCCAGGAAAAAGTAGACTTTGCACTGCTACCTTACCAACTGTATGTTCCGTATTTAGCGCCCTTCTACTATTTCCTCTTACCAAACATGATGTGTCAAGTGGCTAGGGAAGAGGTAGGAAAAAAGATCGTCGTTGAAACAAATGCTTAAGTTGAGAGGCTTGAAATTTTTGTTAATCAGAAGAATACAAAACTTAGGGACATCGTAAGCTAGTATGAGGTTTTTCAAAAAAAAGTTTTTCTGTGGAAGTCACGGACTTATCACAACACCCTCGTATGACAACTGCCAACTCCATCGCGGAAATGGCTCTTTGAAAATAACAAAAATGAGCTGTAGTTGGACGCTACTGGTCCACAGCTTCCTTTTAAAATGCAGAATAACGCGCCACTCAACCCAGACGACAACATTAAAATTTCAATGGCACAACGAGAATAATATTAACTTTGGTTGAGGATTAAAATGTAAAACCGTCGTCGCTTTATACTAGCTGGCTGTCGTGGTGTAACAAGGAATCAGTTTCAGCGTTTAATTGAGAATTTTACATTCGCCAAACGTCCAAAGGGATTTTCCCAAGGGACCTATTAGCTTCTGAGTGATCTGAATAATTCCTGTCAATTTGACTTTGAAAACTTTATACGGGAAACGTTAAAGGCAAAATGTGGTCGGCATATAATGTATACCGTTAGTTCAAAGACGGCGTGCGACATGTCGACATGGCATGGCGGTTTAGAGCACTAAGATAAAGATCTATGTAATAGGTGAGTCAAGCTCAACTCCTCGGACTACTACAAATCCGTATTTTATTTCTTTTACTTATGTCATGCTTCTGACTACGAAAAAATAGGTTTTTGTAGAAAATCAAGATTTTTAAATAAAATAATGACATAATTTATGTAGGAAAAACTATTAGTGCTATTTGAAAAAACTAAATTGGGCGAGTTTTAAGGGTTGAAGTACAAAAAAATGTTTTGGAAGGCATGGTATGGTAGACCCTTTAGTACTTTCAAATATTCCCCTCAGTTTTTGTTTGAACATTTTTTTGTTACGAGAATATCACGTGTCAAGGACACCCTGTATACGGTTTTCCATTTAAAAAAACATAACTTTGATATTTACGCTTCTATTACATAAAACCTGTTATTTTTAAAATGTAGTTCAACTCGACCAATATACACTCGCAGAGTTAGTTTTCTGAAAGGTGGTATCGTTTGGTCACAAAAGTCCGGGACGTTAAGCTTGGCTCACCCTGTAAATTTTCTTGATATCATTAAACGTGCATGGATCCACGGAATTTATTATTTATTATGGAAATAACTATTCGTTATTAATATGACATATTTTCTATCTTAAAAAGTGTATAACCTGAAAAAGGTTACATTTGGCTACAATATGTTTAGAGATACAGCTTAGAATCGAAAGAAGATTTGAGTTATCCAATATACAGCATATATGTGGCCAATACTTTACCACAAACTCTGTATAACTAACTCTTTGACTGATTAGTAGACAGTTAAGAATCCTTGAGGCCAGTTTAATCAACTCATGATAAGTGTCAGATAGCCTAACCGTATTTTTTTGTCACTTTCTTACTTATGTCAGGTGACAAAGACAAAATATATAGATAACCTATGTGACACTTGTTTATTTATTTGTCATCCTTGGAACGAGATACCTCGCAAATGGTTAAATCTAACCATATCACGTCCTTGTTTGAAATTTTCGGTACATCGCAACTGGCGTGCTACAACTTTATGACCAACCCTCTATAGTTAAAATTGTCACTGCTTACTAGATGCTCACAAATCCTAAAACTTGTTTAAAATGTCTTTCGATGCCTTAAATATCTGATCTAATAATAATCAACCGTTTTCAAACGTTTTCCAAAATCTTGTATATGATGTACTCAATAACCGATTTCGGCCACTGTCCAAACTTTATACCCAGAATGCGTTGTGGTTTTCGCTAATTTCTCACACCGCTTTCCGCTTTCCGGGCAATCTTTGTATGCGCAGAATGTGTTATGCCATCGTATTATGGACAATACAAATACAGCCACAAAGCAAAACTTGAAACAATGATGTAGGCTGTATGCGCAATATCAAATACCTGCTCACTATTTAGGAAAAATTCATTTTCCTTTTCATTCCTATACCTTTTAGCTGTCAATTGTTCATTCTGTCCAATTTTCAATAATTCGTATCGAATCAGCTTTCGATGTTGTTTAGATGAAAGGCCTAATTTCCACAGTTCTTATACTTTTTTAACCTTAGCTATGTTTTCTTCATGGTCACCTTCTGAAAGTGTAGACCTAGCAGATGACTGACTCTATATAGAGTTTATTCAAACCATTCTCGAATTATTTTCGAAGTGTTGCTGTCGACTCACTGATTTTACTAAACATTCTTCTGAAAAACAAAACACTTGTTGGATATGTTAGGTTATTAGATTTCCGCTTTGTGTCTATTTATATTACCCGTAACGCGAAATGGTCGTGCGTTTCCGACGTCATTCGGAGTCTCGCATTGTGGGTATTTGTAATTTATCCACAACCCGTTCTGCGCAAACAAAACTTACCTGGAACGCGATGTGAGAGATTAGAGTAATCCTCAATGCGTTCTGAGCATAAATTTCGGCCATTTATAAGAGCAGAGCATTACCCGACGATTAAGTCTCACGCTTTTGTTGCGACTCGCCTCATGCACTATTTAAATACACAGACAGCGAAAAGAAAAAAAATCTGCAAAATCCATGAAACAAAATAACTGCTACTCACCGTATCTAATATCACCTTTCCCAGCGGGAATGTTTCCGTTGGGTTCTAATCGATCTAGGAACTCGTCGCTATAGCCATTGTAGGGCAGCTTCCCGTGATGATGGTGATGATGGTTTTGATCTTCCGCCTCTTCCTTCGAAACCGCTGCAAGAAAAGAAAAAATAAGTAAACGCAAGAAGAGAAAAATTATTTATATACAGAAAAATGTTTCATAAGGATGCGATGAACCATCATCGTCAATTTATTGACCATTAATTCTACGAACGGCCAATTGCTACAATAATATCTAATTTTAGGTTAATGACCTAATACTGTGATACAGTAAAAGAGTGAATATTAAACTATGAATAAATTACCATCTTCTCCATCAATTCAATGAAAACATTCCTTAGATTAACACATGGCGATTATTAAAAAATGTGCATAGCATCGATTTTATTATCACTGACCCATAAAAATTGAACAGTAAGCCTAAACAATTCTAAAAGTGTGACTTGCTTCAATGACTGGCACTGATTGTCTGAACCCAATCATTACTTTCGGAAAATACGTTAAAGTTGATTGTTACAAGCTATACTTCAATACTAGCTGATATTAACATTACGAATAGCTGTTATCATTCGCAAAATTAATAATTATAAATTCATGGTCGCTGTTCATTGATATAATACAAAACAACCATAAGCTGCTATATTTCGGCTAATCGTGTTAATAAACAACAAATTGCATAGTGTGTGAGGGGTTTAACGGTTCGGTAGTTATACTAGTGGCAAGTAACTATATAAGTACAAACTGTTCTGGTTTCCCGCACCCGGTCAACAGATTAGCGTGAGCATATTATCGTCCCGTCATTCAATCATCCTCCCTGATGATAATAATTAACCATTTGCACGCTCTCATATCGCTGGACGTATTTCATTTATCTCCAAATATCAAATATACGACCCCGAAAACTGGTGCACTTCTTGCTGGTCATCTGCTAACCCCACCCAATTATTTCTATTGTCATGGAATATATCATAACGGCTTCACCAGTGGCGATGCCGGTGTCCCCGATTGCAGTCATCATGGAAACGACGGCTATTTGTACAATGCCGAATTTTCCTGATGCTTTTCACCCTCTTTGCCCTAGACTGGACCGGAGTGGGGATGTTACTATCAAAAACTTCGCATTATTTGGTCAACTATACAAGGATCGAAAAAGTTTGTCGAGGATTTTTGAGTAGTAAATAATTTATTTATACAGGATTGGTCACATAAATTTGTAATCCATCAATGTTTATGATTAATAGAACACCCTGTATATTATTGGCCAGTACAATCCTTTCTTAACTTTTATCTAAAAACTATATACATTATGACTTACATAATATTGCTTAATGCAACCGTTTTTGGGCCATCGACTTTCGAAAATTTCAAATAAACTAATAAACCAGAGTAAAGCTGAACAGGGTTGATTATTTGGTAAAATGTACAGGCTATCAGCAACAATCAGAACAAACGCTTTAGGGTATCAATCTGATAGCGTTTTCGATTTACTGCTCTCAGACGCTCTCAGAGCGCATTTGTTGTAAATTGTATGTTCGGTTTGACGGCTCTGCTCCAGATTTGCAAATTTGATTTACCTGTTGTTCGCTCGCGGAACGCTATCAGTTTGAACTTGATTGCTCCGAGAAGCCAGGTCAGAGCATTTGAGAGCGACGTCTTGTATCTCAAAAAAGAATTGAAGGCTTGGTGTTCTGCGAGGAGAAGTATTTTGTGGTTGGTAGAAAAATGTGAAAAACATTCGATTATTCGAAGAAAATAGCCCCTCTTTGTGGTGATCGCCGAAAAAGTAAAAAGCACATATACATAATATTGAAAACTGGGTTTTAATATACCTAATATTCGAAGATAGGCACCAACTATTTTATAATTTTTATAGTCGGTGCGTAGAATAACTTAAATACTAAATTGCGGCCTTATCAACCGTCACTTGCACAAAACAAGAAGTCTTTTTTGTGTTCGATCATGTTCGATTTGTGAAGTGCTCCTATCAACTCTTGACAGATCTCTAGTTTGATTGCGATGATCTATGCCCGCCCTGAGAGCAATCGAAAACGCTATGAGTGTCTATTAAGAGAGAACAAATTAATTATACGAGGTTAGCTATAAGCGCAGTTACAGGTTATAGGATTTTCCAAGATTAATATGTGTCAAAATAATACTCAGATATCTTCTTCGGAAGCAATCTGCGAATAGGTCTCTGAAGTGTATAATATCACACATCTCTCATTTTTTGTAACATTTTTGTTCTCGTTTCTCTGTTCTTCTTTAACTCCACGCCCGCCGAAAAAAAAGGAAATGGATAAGGAAACCCTTAAATGCTTCTTAATACCGTGTGGAGAAATAGAAAAATGTTTTATTCAGTGCTATTCACTTCGCTAAACAAATTTTCAAAAATATAGTAGATCCCACAGGATGTCAAATGTCCACGAAATCGGTGCAACGGTTACTCAGATTACGTGAGTAAAATGGCACCTACGCTGTGGGAAGTTGAAGTAAAAATTGTTTATAACTGATACTGTTGCGAATAGTATCAAAAAACTTTCCAGTATCTAATACAATTAATATGGTACACAGAAAAACTGCTGTTTATTGGGGTGAAATGATAGAGTGCAAAAGTTGATAATAACATAAATACAGGGTGACAAAGTTGTAATTATTATTTCGATTTTGTTTAATAATCCAAACGAAATTAGGAATTCGGGGCAAGAAGGCAAGAAATACAAATCCGCGCTTATCTCAGATGCCACTTGTAGAGGCGTCACTTACTACATACTAAGCCTCTTTAAAAGGCATGTAAAATGTCAAAAAGCACTAGAAAATTTTGGCAGTAACAGTGTGTAGCATTTGTTGTTGCAACTGACATCTTACTTATTTACATCCACTTCGATAAAACGTTCACATTTGGAAATTTGACTATGTATTAACTAATTGAGGAGATATCTGGAAAACGATTACTCGGAGCGATATTTACAAAGTGTACCTTTTTTACGTAAAAATGCTTGAGAAAACACAATCTTCTTCAACACTCAGACTAATAAACGGGCACATAAAAGAGTTACATATTTTAAAGAGGCTTGATGCATGATACTACGACCTAGGAGTCGTTGTATCATAGGCTTAATGTACAGTAAGTGGCGCCATCTACATGTGGCATCCGAACTAAGAGCGGATTTGAATTTCATCCCTCAAAAAGAAACCCGAGATCCTAATTTCGTGCAATTACGCCATCCTGTTGATGAATTATTAAGCAAAACGGGATGATCATTTGAAGACACAAGTGGATAAAGGTGTCATGTCACAAAATTATTATTCTGAGAAAAATCGATTTAAAGATTTTAGATTGGAACTTTTTTATGCACCACATTTGAGGCATATAGTTCAAGTATTTTTAAAGCTTAGTTACGTATTTTCTTCGTCTGTTTTTTAATTTGCAGACATTTATATTTCACCGGAAAATGGACTTTGAATGTACATACATGACATCTTTACACATGAAAAATTGGCATAGCTTGTATTCAAAGCATATGGATAAAAGAGCTGCGTAGACAAACATTGGTGTTTTTTATTGCAAAAAAAAACACAAAACTTGAAACTAATCTAATCACTAATTGGTTTTTCTTTTTTTCTTTGGATGCCCGTCGTTGTCTTCAAAAATTTTTTCATAGAACCATATTTATACTCTTTCTTACCTTGACTCCTTTATCCACTGTGAAAAGTAAAAAGTGTTGTACATAACACCTTTATCACTTAAATATCGATGTTATTTATGAAAATAACATAACAATGGGACTTAAGAATGAAATGGAAGCACATTTTAAGCTTATTAAATGAAAAATACACATTTTTGAAAAAATGTTACATGACACCTTTATCCACTTGTGTCTTCAATATTATAATTTCGGCTATTATCAACTTTTGCACTGAGGTAAGTCTAGTTAAATTTCAATATTTTTAACAAGAGAACCTACAGTTTTGCTGCATTGATTAGGGGACACCCTATAAAACTTCAACAACCAAACTCACTACTCCTCAATTTTCACCTGATTTTCATCCAACAAAACAATATAATTTTCTGGGGTGTTCGGCCCTGTCTCCTGATTCCGTTATAGCGGTTGGCTGCGGCACACGCGTTTTCCAACGAATCTCCCCAAGGAGGCGACAAATGGAATTTTTAGTCGCAGTGTTGAGGGGGTATATTGTACTGCCACCAAAGTTGGACCTACGCACGAAATGGTGACGTTTAGGTGAACTTTAGGTGAAGGGTTCTGGGCGGTTATTAAAATGTTCTCGCTTTTCACAGTTTGAAGTCTATTTGAAGCGACTTATTGCTAATACGATTAAGACAGATAACATTTTACTCGCAGGATGATATACATACCCCTTGCAATGATTATTTGTTCTCTCTAGTGTGTCCAAAACTGACATGACACGATGTAGTAATTCAAAATTTATTTGTGTTATTCTGAACAAAGCTTAGGAAAATTAATATGGTTGATGTTTGACTGCACAAGAGATGGGAGTTTTACTGGTAGAAGTGGTAGAAACAACAGGATTATAGGAGGAGGAACCAAAAGACGACTAATCATGGAAAGGTCTAAAAGTTAGTGAGTGCACGAGGAGTAGGAGCATATGAACTTAAATTCTAGTTATCCTATACCGGGGGATATTCACGCACAAGGCAGTGCCTTCTGTGAATGACCTTCATTTATTCATGTAGCTTTTAGAATGAATAAATAAATAATAATGAATGCAAACTAGTTCAATTGAGAAAGTATGAGGTAATAATAAAGATATTACCAGCTTATTGGTTCTTGTTGAACTATCGCCAAAGTTTAGATTTCCTTTGTTGGAAGAAAAATACTAAATTGCTGGTTGTATAGCTAGTTTAGCTTTTTCTTATGAAAGCCATATTGAACCCTTTTATTTCCATTTCTCGAGAACTACTATTAACAATATATAACATAACATCATTTGCATAAACAAACGGAGTTCTATATCGCTGATCTGGGAAACGAAGTTGGTGGTAGTTAACGACTTACTCGTATAAGATAGACAATATTGCAAGATAATGATAGATTGAAGAATAATGCCAAAACATTTTTTATTCATAAAATTTTCGAAGGCACTTGTACAAAAGAACAAAATTTAATTAGTCATGTGAATAACGAAGTTGATAATGGTTAGGGAAATAAAGATGATTTCAGGAAACGAACCATTTTAATGAGAATTGAATAAAAGAATAAAAAGGTGCAGTGAAAATTTAAGGATATAAGAAAAACATGAAAATAAAATATAACAGGCGATGGAAGAAAACGAAATATTTCAGTTTTTCAAGTTATTCCAGAAAAAAATAATTAACTAAACATTTCTGCTAAAAAAATATTTCATTTACATTCAGTGTAGTGTTTTAATAAAGTTATTGAAGACGCCAAAATAGGAGACATTCACACAAGTTCATATCGCAAAATATTCTTGACACTGTGCAGTCATCAGTCATACTGAATTGTATATTTAGATGTTTACCAAAGCCAATATTTAATAAAAGCAAAAGATTATTGCTAAAAAGGCACTAAACATACTATACCTAGGTAGATCTCTCATCCGAAACTATGATCACTTAGTAGATCAATGATAGTATAGGATGGATAAGAATAATAGAGGATTCGCTGCAACGATCAACTGAAGGTAAGTATACTTTATTCAGTTTGGGAAAAAACATAAGCCGCATAAAAGAAACTCACATTTCGATCAGTGATCAAGATCTCTGTCCATTCGAAGAACTGAAAAAGACACCTGATTGACTGTATTAGTACACTTGAGACCCAGTAGGCAAGAATACAAGTGCTACACAAGATAGTACCATATGGAATTGCGCTGAAATATTGACAAATCCTAAACATGGAAGCTACCCCTGAAAGCGTTCGACAACTTGAAATATCAGGAATAAAAGCCTCCCTGTAGTATTCAGGCATTTCTTGTTTCCTTCAGTTATCCAGAAGAAGTGAAGGAGCAACGTGAATTTACGACCGAAGAGCATCTACAATTTACACGATGAACACGTTCCGAGTTCCGACACCTTTATTTTATTCGAGCAGAAATCGAAGAAAAATAAAGGTGATTTGTAACTACTGTCGAGGTGTAAACACAGGAAAACGATTTTCACCATTTGCAAAGTCCTTTCATCAAAAATAATAGGCTGCTAGTAGAAAATTGCGAGACTGGAAGGAGCTTACATTCAGATTAAGTTCTAGCAGACGTTTCAAGAGTGAAAGTACGTTACAATGATGACTATGTCTAACTTGACTTCAAAAACCTACATCCGATTTATGTACTTCAAAGCAAAGGAGTACATTTTATTCTGAAGTAGTCAATGATGTCAATGATAATTAAGACAGAACCGGTTATAGTTTGATTGAAGAATGTTACAAAATATAAGGGCCGGTTTCACAATGATGGGTTAACTCAAGGTTGTGTGTTGACCGGAGGTTAACCCTAGATGTCATGTTTCACAAATGGTAGTTTTCGATTTTACTTGAGGTTAACTCTGAGTTAACTTGACCCCAAGAAATACTTGAGTTAACCTCAGGTTTGCGGTGATGCATGCGCATTAGGTTTAGTTTAAGATCCGAATATAAGACGACCTTTACCGAACTGGTAATGGATGAAAACCATTTTATATTAAATTTAATATGTTAAAAAACATATCGCGAATAGGTTGGCTGAAAAATTTCAGTCCAGGATATGATTAATTAAATATTGAAAAATATTTTTTTTTTAAACATTTCACTGGTTTGGTTAATAGACAAATCACATACCAATCGTAAGTATGAAGCCCATAGAATATGCAAACGTTAGGTTGGCTACGTTTTTCCCGTCCCAACTATAGGGTAGGCAGGTATAAACAGGTACATCAATAATAGTAATTTGCACCGGCGTGGTTAATGCATGAAACTTATATCAAAATAAAGATAATTTTATTGCAAATACGTCGATATAGAGTGTCTGCAAAAAACAGTCTGGAATTCCGGTTGTCGAATTTTAAAGATCAAAATATTGCTGCCAGTGAATACGTGCGCCAGAGAGGTCCGAGCGAACTATCCCGTGTATTAACAAAGGACGCAGCATAGCAGCTGCGTGTAGCTCGGCCATTGAATGAAAGAGAGTGTGCATGTCATGTGTCCGTGAAATTGAAAAGGATTAAATTTAATATAAAATGGTTTTCATCCATTAACCAGTTCGGTGAAGGTCGTCTTATATTCGGATCTTCTACTAATTATGTCACTTTGGTTTTGCTACTTGGTAGGCGTTTGAAGTTTCATATTTTATCGTTTACCTTAACGCTTTCCATCGTTCTTTTTATTTGAAATGGATGGTTATTAAATTTTTGTATTTTTCTTTCAGCACCTTTACAGATCTGCGGCTATTATTTGCACATTTGCATCTTTTCCATAACAACAATAGGCGCTGCTAGTTTTATATACCTACGTATGAACCAACAATGGCTTCAACTATTATATCTAAATATATAAACCATAACAGTGACTTTATTGTCGTCTTACAGGTAAAGGTTAAAGGTTAAAGGTATTTTTATCGTCCTATCTTATACAATATTTGGACAGGAATATGACAATAGCAACAAATAAAGAAATGAAAAACACAGATAATGTCATGGAGGACCTCTCTCAGCTTCTCCCTATCTGTCTTTGCCTCTGTCTGTCTCTCTCACTCTCCCTCTCTCTCTCCCTCTCTCTGTGTGTCTCACCGTCTCTCTCTCTCTGTCTCTCCCTCTCTCCGTCTCTCTTTCTCTCTATCTCTCTCTTGCATTAAGATGATAGCGGGACATGATAGATACACAGACTTCCTCATAGACCAGACCTACTCTTTCTTTCTCTCTCTCTCTCTCTCTCTCTCTCTCACACACACACACACACCCGCACACACGCACACACGCACATGCGCACGCACAACGATGGCAAGTGGACATGATTGCTTCCAAGAATATCGGAAATATTTCATGCATACGGAAAGAGATAATTGCAATTATTACTGTCACGAATTAAACTCTTTGCCTGTATACAAAGGTAACATGAAACATACATAATAGATCAATATCTACAAAAAATGAATATACTATATAGTATCTAGAACAGTAAACTCGAACTGGGAAACTATAACTAATTTTACCAAAAATTGGACGAAAAGAGTTAGATATTATAGAGTTGGAGAAGAAAAAGTGATAAACGAAGAAATACTGAGAATACCATAACCACGTCATTTCTTGAAACAAGTAGTAAGTAGCAACTAGTGAAGACGAGAAGGTTTGGTCGGAGTGACACTGTTAGATACAGAAACTACTCTTATAGTGTGCACTGCTCGCGTTCTTGTCAACAAACAGATATGGACGCATATAAGAAAGTCATTCACCGTAGGCGCACCTTGATGACCTCACCGTCTTCTTTGCGTTACCTCAACAATCACCACACCCATATCCAGAAACACCCCACTCTGACCGGAGCGATCCAGAAATCCAGACCGCGTTGGCGGCAGCCGATGAGTCATCCGGAATCCGGTGACCTACATGTCTACCCGGAGCAGCTCGCCGGAGTCCTGTGACCCCGTTATCGATTTGCCGAGCACACAGAGAGGCAGCAACCCAAGAAGCTAGAGATGGGCTTGACGGTAGCAGCACGCGAAAATGATCGCTTATCGAATAGGTACACCTTCGATCACACAGGTAAGGCCATTATATGTGAGCGCTGAACGTATAGCGATTTTAGCGCTGAATGTATAGCGCTTTTAGCACAAGGTTAAGGCGGCTCCTACGGAGAGCATAAACGGTCATTTTCAAGTGATTTCATCCCAATTACTGACGCTCTAGTTTTCAATATTTTTGCATGAAATTTTTACGTGGAGTTTAAAAGGAAATTACACTATCGGGCTACCGGAGCACTTTTTGAAAAAAATTGGTTGAATATGAAATATGATCGCTTGAAGTTGCCTATTTTCTTCGTCAACTTTGTAATTTGTTTTAAGAAAAGCCCAGAAGTAAAAATGAAAAACTGCTTCGATATTACTCTGGGCAATTTCCTTCTAAACATCATGTGAAAATTTCATGTAAAAATATTGGAAAATGAAGCGTCAGGAATTGGGATAAAAAACATCTGCAAATCGCCTTCCTCTTCAATTTTACAAATTTCGTGCGACGCGCTAACATGACTGTTTCCATTTCGTTCTAATGTAGCGCGCACCTGTTTATTTATCACGCCCATCGTCGGTTCCTCTTCAGCTCCCCGCATCTTCCGTAGAAACTATTCCGGATTGTAGGAGCAGCGTTAACGCATATTGCTGCACTAACTGTTACTGGGTTTTTTGATGGACAGCCTCCCGGAAAGGCTGGAAGTTTATGGCGCCGTATAATTTTAGTGACTTTATCGCGTAAACACAAATGGCGAAGTCTGACCTAAGGCCATTCATACTTAACCAATTGGATTGGTTGTATACAGTTTGGTAAAATATGGACAATATAATCAAAGGAGGGCCAGTTTCATATTACGTTGCAACAATATATGACGCCCTCATATATTACTTCGGCAATTACATTCCAATATTTGGCTTTCAATTGTCGGTTTTACAGCTGAGCAGACGCGTAGGCTAAGCCTAAATACAACAGACTGTGGTCGCTATGAAGAGCTTAGGTTAGGAGAAGTTTGTTGTTCCGAGCTTCAACAAAATCAATAACCGCAGGCTCAATAAACACATATCTTGGCAGTCCATTTCAAGCCCTGGACATCCTGGGAATAAATGCGCGGTCGTACTGCTCGGTTTTTGATGTATTAAAAATGACCAATTAAAGAAACATGTTTGTGCCAGATGTTTTCTGAAATGCTGACTCTAAAACCTTCTGATTTAATACTTTTGAAATACTCTCTCACTCGCTTTCTGATGGTACTCTTCCCCAACAAATCTTGGCAAATTTCGGTCACCAAGCAATCAGTGGCAACAGCATCAAAGTATACCGACACCAGCTGACCAAGTGATTTGTTCTTGTTATGTCTATGTTCACTTTTGATAGTTAGTTAGTTCGACTTAAATTGTCTAAATTTGAAGGTCAGTTATTCAATTTTAAAAGTGCTGTGCAAATTAGCCCAACACTATTTTCTATGATACCTTGCAGTCGGTGTTTCAGGGACAATACGGAATCATTACGCAATGCGCAGTTGCATATTGTTACAGGATTTAATTCATGTATAGTTGTAGTCTTACCGGAAGCAACTAACAATAGTACAACGCTAGGGTATATAGGATATTCAAAATGTAACGTATTGGAAATGCCTTGTAAAGACTATCGGCTAAAATTTTAAAATCCGTTACAATGTTCGTAATCTACGAAATATCTTGAAAATAGATATTATAAAGAATAAATCTGATCATCTGCCTATTATATTACTACTGCTACTAGTCCTGTACTGTTTGGTGCTCGCCTTTACCCTTGGACTTTCTCTAACCCTTCATGACTTTACGTTTTGTCATTACTCTCTATAGCCTAGATTCTAGCTTATTTTAGCTACTCAAAACATATGTAATACTTGAATTTGCATGAATTTAATGTTTATCTATCTTAGTTCGTCCGAGTTCGTGAAGTGCGTAGTGAAAGCCTCTTAAAATGCCAAAAAAAAAAGTCACGAAATTAGCAGTGAAAGACGTTCTGCCATTATTGATTTACACAAAGAAGGAAAATATGCCTCTTAAGTTGTCATTCAATGTAAGGAAACAGGCAGTAATCAAAGTCGTCGAAGATATAGAGAACCGAGAGCAGCCATGACTAAGCAGAACAAACGCCTAAAAGCACCAGAAATCTGCGCAGAAGTAGATAAGTCCTGATCTAAGCCTGCGACAGTGTCCAAAGAAAAAATATGACAGAAAAAAATGAATACAGTGAGCCCTTTGCTCATAAAGACTGGGAGTTCTTTGCACTGATAAACTCAAGTTTTATATTGTTTCTGACTATGTAGTGCCAATCGTCAAGCATAGCAGTAGTTCGAATGCGATCTGGGCATGCTTCTTAGGCCATCAAACTGGAGATTTGATATGAAACGAAGGAACCATGAAAAAGGAGAAGTATAAACTAATTCTAATGTTACTACAGGGAAGTGGCGTTTAACATAAATAATAAATGACTTTTTTTCAAGATAATTATTTAGAATATGTCTAGAACACACAAAAACGGAAAGGGTGTTAAAAAAGACGTGACCTTATTAAGGGAAGAGTGGATTCGTCTCTGTTATCAAATCTAGGAAACATTTTTAAAAAGTTAATTCATTATAGGATATTACAACAGACGCAATTTTGTCAGCTACGAATGAAATTATCGCTAATATTGATAGAAAAATGGTATTGGTATCTTTGCTGACTTAAAAAATGCGTTTGGTACGGTGAGCCACAGTGAGCTTTTATAGTTGATGGAAAGATTAGGTTTCAGAGGAACATCACAATTATTAATAAAAAATTATCTCTCAAATTATATTCAAATGGTAAGAATCTCTAACACTGATAGTAAGAAAATGTTGATTAATATATGGTGTTCCACAAGGAACCGTTGTATCTGAATGATTTATTTGAATCTGACAGTGTTGGAAAAATAATGTTTTGACACCCTCATACTATATAAAGCTCATGTCTGGACAATATTGAAAAAATTATTGAAAAAGATTTTGTTAAGATTATTCGATGGTTAACAGCAAAATTTTTACAGAAAATGTCAAAAAACCAGTTTCTGTCCTTTGCTTCCTATGCTATATTTTTACCTTGCTCCATTAAATACCATGAAAAAAAAAGACTGAAATCAGAAGAGTAGAAAGTATGAAGCTTGGAGTATATTATCTAGATTCGCATTTAAAATGGTATATGCAAATTTTACATTTCATGAGAAAAATGTGTAGTATATAAACTTAAAATTCTATCCAATATTCTAACAGATAATTTCCTCAAAATATTACATCATGCTTTAATTGAAACACATCTAATATATGGAACTCCAGCTTGAGGAGCTGCCTGCAAATCATATATTATATTTTTGAATTGGATATATTACAAAAATATGTGCTGAAATCGATATCTCATAGATCTAAGCTCTATCCGTCAAACGATTTATACCATGGAACAGGGATACTTGATGCTAAGCAACTTTGCTTCTTACATACTAGCAATTTATTCCAAAAAATCAGTGTTGAAATGAAACCTGAGCATATACAGGTATATAGAACTAGACATAAAACATAGTCATCAGACTTAGTTAGACCAGACAAAACTATATTTCAACGATCATATCTATATCTAGCGCCGAAATGATATTGTGCGGTACCATCTACCATGAAGTCTGTCAGATTTGACAAAAATTTAAAACAAAAACTAGAAGAATGGATTTACTCTGTAGAGCGAATGATTATACATAATATTATTAATCAATTAAATTTGTTCAACTAATATTTTGGATATGTACATATATTGCTAAATATTTAGATTGATATAAATTAGATTTTAGATCCACCTATAAGCAATGCCTACTATTAATTTATACACATATTTGCTTACCTAGATTGTAATTATGATGAATAACTATTACTACTATTATTAGGTATTACTTTTTTTTAATTTTTCAGAAATTTATTCAGCAACAAATGGCATACAATACAGTAAACAAAATTAAAGTCAATATAAAGAAAATAAATCAGTACAACCAGACACCTAAGCTGTAAGCTTGTGTGTGTCACAACCTGTATTATTACAACTGACAGTGATGGTCATGAAGTAGGTAGAGTAACATAGCACGGAATAGAAATTGAGCAAAGTGATAAAATATTAGAATAATATAAATAATATTATATTGTAAATAAAAGAAAAAGAAAATAGGCGTAAAAAGCAGTTAACGAATAATAGAAGCAAGACTATAATGAGGTTGTATAATATATATTTCTTAACTTCCTTTTTGAATGTATATTTAGGCATTGTTTTATATTCAGCTGGTATATTATAAGATATGTTAATTCTACATAGTCCGTGTGTCATACATGTGACTTAGCATGAGATCATTTTTAGCATCAATGTATTTTAAAGCAGCTAATATATATAAACCTTTCAAGATTAATAGTTTATTGTCTGTATAGGTAACTTTGCGACTTGTCCAACATGGGACTCGAAAAATAGTTCTTAAGATGGGTAGTTTGTAAAAATTTTTAAATTATTCGTGTAAGCCGCACCCGATATACTTATTCCATAGCTAATAATGGATACCACGAATGAATTATATATCGTCAAGAGACTCTTCTTGCTTAGAATATTTCTAAGAATAAAGAGTTTGAAAATAATCCTCCTCATTTTTGTTCCTAAGTGCTCGGCATAAATTTGCCATTTTAAATAACAGTCAACCATAACTCCTAGGTACTTGATAGAATCTACTCTTTCAACACTGTCAACACTTTTGTTTATTATTAGAGGCTGAACATTTGATGGAATACCTACTTTAGTTGGAGAGAATGTTACATATTTAGTTTTAGTAATAGTAAGATTAAGACGATTGATGTCTGACCAGCATTATACTTTATTTAAAGATGTTTCAGCGTTTTGAAATGCCGCTTTCCATGAGTGACCACTACATATTAATACTGTATCATCAGCATAAGAAATCGTTTGACAGTTGAAATTACCTAGGTCATTTATATAAATAAGAAATATTGTAGGACCCCGTTATATAATGCTTTTAGATTGGTTAGACTCTAACACCGCAAAGGATATGAATTGTGATAGAATTTCACATATTTATCTTGTATCGCGTACCAGGTGACATCACCCTGATAATTGCCAATACATCACTTTCAGCACCGGAATCGCGTAACAAGTCCCCGGAGGAATCCGGCGTAATTACACATATTTATAAGCATCCATTATAAATACCTAGTGAGATGGCCTTTACTCTTCCGTACGCGTCGGCATTTTTCTTTGTCCCGGGAAGAGCTGCGGCCATGTATCTCACTTCCCACTTAATCGAGTGTATCGCCGTGAAGGGTGATAAAAGTGTGCAAAGCAGGGTAAGGGGGTGTGTGTGAAGAATCGCTGCGATTTTTTACTAGAGTCCTTTTTCGGGTTGATGTACCAAAGACTTGTGGAACAGGGGTGTCGATGCAAATGGTCGAAAGGTTGATGCTTTTTAATGAATTGATCATGTACCCTTTTAATTTTATTTTTCTATTTAACTATACTCAAAGACAGACAGAGAAAGAGTGCTAAAAATGACATGGTTCGTTTAAGAGCCCCTATTTCAAATCGATTGAACTTGTATGGGAAGAGCTTGACAGGAATGTATGCACTAGTATGCAGTCGTTGCTTGTAAGAAGACACCTTCAAGTATTAACAATGAAATACGCCAGTCTAGTGAAAAAAGTGTTTTGACAAAACATTTGTTTAATATATTAATGCTATTTTTCACATAGGTGACTGATGTGCCTGGATATTTCGTTTTTCTTCGGGATGTATGTATATTATGAATGAGCATTTCATTCAATAATTAAACAATTTTGATTTTGCTTTGGTGTTTGATTTTATATTCATACATTGTTGGTCTCAAATTTTTGGATAATAGTGGTTGGATGAAATGGTTAATGATATCGACACTGCAATACTTCACATATTTCAGATATCTGCTATCCTAAATACCTTTCTGGGAAAAGTGAACAATGAAAAAGTTTAAGCTCTATATCGCAAATACGTGTAATACCTTCTGGATGCCAATCTAGGGACAAAACACTATTTTCCAAAACAAAACAGGACACTCGACACCGACTTTCAAAATGTTGTCCCTTCCCTTCCCTAATAAGTGTAGATCTACGTAGTAATTCTAGGTAACCATAACCTCTTTGTCATTATATAACATATAACCTTTTTAAAGCGAAATTAGTTTTAAAAGGGCCTGCCGACGATTGCGAGAAGCATATCCCTCTCATTTGCAAAGATACAAAAAGATGCAGATTTTAAAAATATTTTCAATTATATAGGATGTTTTAGGAAAATAGGTATTCCATTTTTATTTTTCTTAAATATGACACCCTGTATAGTGTATACTACTGGATACTTGGATTTTACGGAGAATTGCAAGCACATTTCATTTAAACGTTTTATACCTACTTAAATCTAACGGTTTTTGCCATATATTGAAGTGGCCAAATATAAACAAAGACGTTTAAATACAAAAGCAACGTAAACGTATTTTTTATATAGAAACCCAGTATAGCAAGTTGTCTATTTAAAAAATGTGTAGTTTGAAAATGCTACTGATTTGATATTTTTTATATGAATTATTAATAATAATCAGTTACGGCGACGTTAAAATAGCAATCAAGTATGTTTAGAAAACTTATTTCTCGCGACGGTAAATGCACAACATTTGTTTCAAAATTGTTTATCAACTTATAAATATAGTAAAAAAAGGGAAAGCCAAGGAACTTAGACAACGAAAGACAAAAATTACTAAGTCATATTAAAAACTACAATTACACTAAAATTTGATGAACATATTGATTCCTGTCTCCCAAAAAATAGTTTCTTCATAATGAACATTCGAAAATAGGACTTAGTTGTTTAATACACTTGTCAATTGTTATAATAAGTTGTTGGAGATATGCTTTGACAACCTTCCTAATATTACAATATATTACGTGATTTTTAAATGCCAGATATTATCGAACTATATAGCATTCTTCCTGCGTCTTGACGACAGCTCTTTGTATTTTTTACATTACGAGTATATTATTTTATAGTAACTTGAATTTGTTACATTAATCATGCAAATATGAAAGTTACTGGACGGCGAAATAATACTCAAAAAAGAATGAACTTTAGAAAGTCACAAACTTCGATTTTATGTGCTTTTGAAGTTAACATATAAATAACTGAGACCTTGTCGCTTATAATTAAATCATAAATACTTGCAGCTATCATCCAAGGTATTGTAAAAAATTTTGCATTTAAAGGTGGTGCATAAGTTTTTGAGTTTACATTTTCAAAAATACAGATTTTTACCCCAAAAAATTAGATACCTTTGTATGTTGGCTCCAGCTGCTTATTCCCGCCACTGCATCTGATTATTGCGTGTCTCTTTGATGAATGACACTCCGCACTTTCACATAGCCTCCCTACCTCATAAAAGTTCACTCTAGTCCGCTGGGGGCTATTAAACGCATTTGAGTAACTTTTACGCTTTCTTCTTGGGGTACGCAAATTGAATGAATGTTTCTTGTTATTGTGTTTGTTGTATGTATATGGAATCACAGTCTGGTTAATTTGCTGCGTTTTATTTGTTTCCTCAGTCTTTTATCAAATCATGCAAATGCAAAGGGATGGTTGTGCCTGATTTTGATTCATACAACCTACCGAGTTACAAATAAAGTCACTTCTAGAAATGTATGCCTCGCTGTGAGGTATAGGAGCACACTAGTTTAAAAACATCACTAACGCTACCAAAATGTCGCTGATTCAGTCTCTTGTGTTCTCCATATTTTTGTATGCCTCGGAAACTTGGATTGCTAAAAAGGCAGATCGAGCTCGCATAGATGCTTTTGAAATGTGGACGTGGAGGAGAATGCTGAGAGTTCCTTATACCACCCATCGAACAAACGTTTCCATACTGGATGAGCACGGTAATCCAAAGAGACTATCCTCCATTGTGTCGACGAGTATGCTTACATTTTTCGGACATAGCGATAATATGGAGAAACTTGTAGTTCAATTTAATTAGCACGACAGAGACAGACATTATATCGTCTGCCCGTATGTTGGAACCCACCTGTCCGCCTTTCAGTAACTGCATTTATAATAATAAATTGTTATCCTTGTTAAAATAAGGTAAAATATTTAAAAATTTCAATCAGTTTTTGAATAAAAAAATTAAGTCAAGTTGATTAACTCAGTACTTCCCACACATTACGGTGATACCAGTTCCTTATTTTTCCATAACATGCAGTTATAACCTGAGATCCCCTTGCAACCAAAACATCGCCGCCCCCTCCCCCTCCCCTCCCAAAGTGTGTTATGCCGCTAGGACTTTCCTGCACAGGTCAGCCTATTATCAATACAATAAATTTTTACAACCCACTACCCCCCATATTTTTAGTTTTTTGATTATTGCAGCGCTACCGCTGACACGATTTCTAAAAACCATACGTGTTTTCCATACTCGACAAGGCTATAATCTACCGTGTAGATTTTAAGATAATACGTCTTTTTGGGCATTTCAGTAACCGCTGCTTGGTTTGTGATTAAATATGGGTAGTGATATGCTGTGGGGTTATAGTGGATAATGCTGCTATAATTTTGAAAGTCGCTGTATTGGCGGCGGATAGGTTAGTAAAAAACGAAACATTATCAGAACCCCTCCAAACTTCGTTTTTGGGCTCCTGATACTCTTCCATCTTTTTTTGAGGGAGTGGAATCGAAGTGGTGGGGCAAATGGGGGATTTAAAAACACAAACATTTGTTGTATTCAAAAAATATCCTGCATTGCGCTAACAAATTGACTTTGGTGATATCTTTTTGCTTTTATATATCGTTATATATCTGTGGAATAATTACATAGGAGATAGATACCCTATAAAGTGTCACTTGGAACATACGAACTTGATTGTGACGAAATTGTGATACCGTATTACTCCCGTAGAGGAAATGGTGACAGTGTATCGTTGTTGGAACTCTTGCCAGTGGCGGAGGAAACATCAACAAAATATGAAAAATCATAAAATCAAAATTCTTTCTTAGATGTATCAAAGATCCTGGATCGTTGTCTACTTTTATGATGAGGATGGTGTAGGGATAGAGGAATACCAAAATTTTTTTTGTTAGCACCTCAGAGTAACAACTGAACATAGAGGTATAATACACAAACCACTTCAGCATGGGGTGCTCAAAGCTATCACCTTTTGACACTTCAGCCTCCAAACATTGCCAACTAACCTGAAAATTCTTCCAATGCAACCCATGTTATAAACACTGCTCTGCACTGTCCCATCTCGCAAAACTGTTAAACTACACTCGAATATAGCACAGCAAGTCCGTAAAGCTTCACTACAGTTACCAACAATTAGCGAATTCGATTTTACTGACCAAGCATAAAAGACGCACAAACAAAACAAACGTTTGACAGTCGGGGTTTACCGGAAACAAATCGCAGGAAAATTATATAGGCGTTGCTAGCTCCTCAAAATTTATGTAAGACAGGATTTGCGTTTATGATGAAGAAATATGCAGTAACGCAGTAAAGGTCAACATATCTATTGATTTTGCTGTAATCATTCCTGAACCATCAAAATACGGTCTTTTTTAATGTAGAATGGAATATTTCTGGATACTATACAATCAAGACGATAGTAAACAATTATGATTGCCGTATCTGGTGGTCAATATGACAACGTAAGAAAAGATGTTGGCCTATTAGAATTAGTTGTTTACTACCTCTATGTTCAGTTGTTACTCTGAGGTTAGCACCGATAATGTATGGAAAGCACTGAGTCAAGACACTTGACGCAATTTTGTATGACAATGGCTAAGGATGCAGGATCATATATATGTACGGATAACAGAAATCAACATCTTACGCGCCTTCATCTAATAGATTGTTGTTATAATCATCATGAAATAGGCATTCATTTCGGAAGACCGATTAATCATTTCATCTCCCTGTAATTGAATATTCCATCTTCGTACAAGGGGTTCGTTGACAAAGGATACCCCACTTGATACCCAAGACAATAAAATTCAGGTGGCAGGAGATGGTACGAATACCCTGTAGTCCCAAGTATACCACCGCTCAGACACTTAAGCATATTAATTTCCGTGCCCTTATTTAGGTGGGACAGCACCAGGAAAACAATTTATCTTGTTCAGTAAACAAGCTTCCCAAACCCTCCGTGAATGAATTGTTAATTTAATTCAGTCGACTAGGTCAACCATTAGTATCACTTTCATTCGAAGAAACTGACACTACGCAGCTCAAATGGAATTTAGTATAATCAATAAATGTTACCATCCGGTCATACATATAATTACTGAAAATCTATTTAACAAAATAACGATCTGATATCTGATATTATAACAGATAAATATCTATTATATTATATTGGTTACTTCATACCTCAAAAGCAAATTATTGATTATAGGATGTGATTTAAAAACATATCTATTTGGTCAGTTAAGGGTCTAGGGTGTAGCGCGCGAAATTGAGAATCCAAGAAAAGAAGTATTCCCATGTTAGCGAGGAAGCGTGGCCGCCTGTTCCCTTTCTCCAGTGTGTGTATCTAACATGAGGGGAGATAAGTCCAAAAATCTAAAGTGAAGGTCAAATGGTCCAAAGGTAAGGTCCAAAGGTCACCATAAAAATGAATTTCGCATTTCCAAGCTCGTGACGTTACCTTTAAACCAGTGGTTCCTAGCCTTTTCAATATTGTTACCACTATGACCTATGTGGAAAACTTATTTTACCCCCCTTTAAAATGTTATCAAAACAAACAGTACAAGTAAATACAACCATCTTGATTTATCTTAACTTGCACAACAGCCTTACAATTTTAACTAATTTATATGTATAAACAATGGATTAATAATACCCAGTTGCACTGACTAGTAGCATTGATTAACGGTAATTAATGCTTAGTAGTGAAACTAATTCTAACATAAAAAACTAATAAATGGATGTTGGCGGTTGGTATTGTTTTGCATTCACAAGTTTTTTAATGTTAGGTTTAGCTTCACTTCAAGCGCATCTCAAGTCATGTTCCACATTGAGACGATTTCTGACCTTTGTTTTGAGTGTTACTAAAGTAGAACAACCACTCTCACATCTGTAGGTGGTTGCAAATGGTATTAGCATTTTTAAAGCTTTGTTAGCTAAAACGCAGTATATTCGGAACCTGTTTTGAGCCAAAATGTGCTGAGATTGCGCAGTGCTGTGTAACTTTTTTCTGTATTTTTTTATTTTACGATCCTAATTATTAGGTTCCGTATTAGCCCCGTAAAATAGCTGATTTACCCCTACGGGGGTAATAACCCCCAGGTTAGGAACCACTGCTTTAAACCTACAGTAATGACTCAAAGTGCAAATTGAAGAAGAAAGCTTGCGCTTGTACACCTATTTAGCCTTTTTTGATATCGTGTTTGGTTGTTAAATTACAGGCATTTATAGAACGTATGATTTTGCATTGCGAGTTTTTTTGCACATTAAAAACCTTTTTGAGAAAATCGAAAATAGTTGTCATTCATTAAGGTCTTAACTATCGCCTTCTGAAATATTATATATGTAGTTTGAAAATAAAGTGAGTTGTGCGGGAAATTGTCAGTCCATGTTTTACATGGCAAATACGTATGTATAAATGTGTCTACCCAGGCCCTTTAATGCAGGTTCCATCCTTTTATTAGCTTATGTATGTTTCATTCACGTTAAAGCATCAAATTAAGTTACAACTATGCAGATGCATTAAGAACCGATGGTAATGAGTAATCTAATTAACTTTATGTACATAGTATAACCGAGAAATATAGTTCCATGAAGCAATGAAATAAATCACAGTCTGGATAATTCGCCGAGTTTTATTTGTATCCTTGACAGTCTTTAATCGAATCATGTAAATGCAAAGGGTGCTTGAGTGCTATTTTGATCAATCCGAGTTACAAAAAAGCCACTTCTCGAAATACGAGTCTTACAGTGAGGTATAGGAGTACACTAGTTATGATGTAACTTCCGAAACTTATCACACCACCACGCTTTACTGATTAGTCTTAGGATCAAAATCTTTACAGTTTTCTAAAATCTGCTTTGGTGGTTTGATTACAATTTGGTAGATATCTGTAATTTCGATGTTATTTGAAAGATATTTAACTTCAGCCAGCCGTTTATTAATTTTTGCATGTTTTGTTGTCCATGGACCTGAAACTTATTCTGGTAGGAGGAACATCAATTTCTTCATCTTGGTATTTCTGTGTTACAGATAAGAAGTCGATGGTAAAACAATAATGATATGTAATAGTTCTAAATTGTCCAAGTAGTTTTGGAGTTATACGAGGAAATTAAAATTATTTTTCAACCTTAGATTTTAGAATTGTAAGGATTTTGACTCTAAGACTAATCGGTAAAGCGTGGTGGTGTAATAAGTTTCGGAGTTATAACAAAAAACTGGTAATATTTTATCTTTAAAGCTAATTGGCACAACGTACCTATATCTAGCCATACTCTTTCAATGTTTGGCAATACAATGAAAACTTCGACTGTTTGATGCCTGATGATGACTACATATTAGTCGATCTAAACGTCGTATAGAGAAAAATAAGAAGTTTTTGTTTTAATTGTGACATAATACTAAAAAATAACAACCATATTAGCATCTAAGGATGTTAATGGATTAGCAATTTGCCATTTTTCCAAGTTCGTCAAAATACAAATTTTCTTGCAATTCTATTTTTTTTATTGATGTTTTGCTGAATTCATATAAAGTTAAAACGACATTGAAGTAAAATATAAAGGAATGAAGGAACCGAATACTGGATAATTTGCCGCTTTTTTTTGCATATATCGATATCGACTTAAATAAAGGAAAGCTACGACAAATTTTACATATTAATCAATAATAATGAACCGTAAAATAGCGGCAAATCTTCCACTGTTCAGTTTATCGATCCCTTCATTTTTAGGACTCTGTTTCGCTGGCCTCATATAAAGTTAGAAAAATTTTGTTTTTTAAACAGTGGCAAATTTTGTACTTTACAGATAATTAACGGCAAAAGTGGAGTCAAGCTGATTGACTCAGTACTTCCCACACATTACGGTGATACCAGTTTATCATTTTCCCATAGCATGAAGCTTTAGTCTGAGATCCCTTGCAACCAAATAATCGCCAGTCCCCCCCCCCCCCCCCCTAAAATTGTCTTATGCCGCTAGGTCTTTCCTTCACAGGTCAGTGGACAGTTTATTATGAAAGCAACAAATTTTTCAATTTTACAACCCCCCACCCCCCAACCACCCCAATTTCACCGATTTTCAAAATTATAGGAAAATTACCTACTACGACCTCACAGCATATCGCTGCCCAAATTTCATCATAATCCATGCAGCGGTTGCTAAGAGTACGAGGCTAGAAAAAAACGACAGACAGACTGACAGACCGACGGAAATGAGTGACGTGGATTTTCGTTATGTAGACATCATAAAACGCCCAAAAAGCATATTATCTCAAAATCGAAAATTTTCGCGATCACAATACTCCCCTCACCTATCGGTGTGCGAAGTAAAAAAGTGGCAAATTTCTAGTCTGTTAACAACCATATAGTCTCGTCTAGTGTTTTGCTAATTGCACAACTCTAGTTACACTCGAACGCATACTGAACTAAATACTTTAATTCGGTATAGTTCACCTTGTATGAAATGCAATGAGGCCATCACCAGATACTCCATATTCATCAACTTTCATGCTGGGTTACCCCCGAAATTGGACCCTCTCTCTAACTACCCTGCCGATATTGCTTAGGCTATCTCCTGGCCGTTCGCCACGGATAATCCCGTGACAAATCGCGACCTTTCGGCTGCGAACCCAACATCGCCGGAGTACGTTCTGTTGATAAACTAACGACCAACGCGTAGAGTTGGTGTCGAATTGCCGAGGGGAGCTTCGGGTTTCGATCGACGAAAAATAGCGTCCCGATTAAATGCGGGGGTCAGGACCATCCCCACATCCATACCCGTCCATCAGCTGCACAGCTGCAATAGTTTGGAAATATTTGGCGTTTGTCGAAAAATATATCGAATGCTTTCCAATACATCAGTCGAGTTATACAGGGTAGGGCATAGGAATCAAGTGTTTTTGAAATAATCATAGAATTATTAGTTTTTGCTCTACAAAAAAATTATTGGTAGTAGAACATAGCTGATAATAAACCATTTTGAAATATCTCAGTGCAAAAATTACATCTGGCATATGATGCAGCCGTTCACGAAAATTGCACCCCACTGTTTCCAGCATGTCTCTGTTGATTTTTGAGAGATTCCATGGCGAATCGCTTCTTTCTCTGCGTTTAACGTACGGGCCTGGTCCTTTAAACACGTGACTTGAATTATCCCCATAGAAAAAAATCATAAATTGATAAGTCGGGAGACCGAGGAGGTCATGAAATGCCACCAAACCTCGAAATTGAACGATTTGGAAACAGGTGGCGAAGAACAGCCATGGATGCTCTGGCGGTGTGTGCCGTGGCCCCATCTTGCTGGAACCACAGATCTTTGATATCCACACCTCTTCTTTACAATCCAGGTATGGAAAAGGTATTCACCATATGAATGTAACGTTCAGATGTTACTGTAGCGGTGACCCCATTTTCTCCAAAAAAATATGGGCCACGCCATACGCCACGCGTTGTTCTAGCGTCTACCCCTCCATGATGACAGGTAAATGGTTTTAGTCAAGGAATGGATTGTAATAAACCGCGCGCTCTTCCCTTTTCTAATATATGAATACTACTCAAACCAAAAACACTTGGTTTTTATGCCCCACCCTGTATAACAAATAAATACAACTACAGGTAAATACACTGCTTACTTTAAGTGCTGGTTATACAATGTATCCGGTCATCGGTGTCGGAGCCGTTAGAGGAATAAAATACGTTAATTTTTATCGACAAATCAACCCCCAAAAGTATTTTTTTCTCCCACCATAATAAAATGGCAGCCTTTTTTTGCTTAATTGATGCACGAGTGTTGCACTAATTTAGCCATAGCTACCTATGTAGAGCTTCTACAAACACAAAATAAGTCTCATTCGATAGCGAAACATGTAGACTATAAACTATTGGTAGACATTTTCCAAATTTCAGTTCATATCAGGGCAAAAAAATTGTAAAAACAAAATAATTATGTAATTTTTTGCGTTTTTTTACAATTTTATCTTTTTCAAAAAATCTAAGCTGTTAACCTGTAAATTAGAAAAACAAAAGAAATTGTATGGATAAATATATTTGAGTCGTTGTTTCTTTACTTAAAATCTACCTAGATTAGACATTTTTAACTTATTATTGATTTAAAAGGCATGATAATATGTGCAGTTAAAAAAAGAATCACAGAGCGCAGCGCGACTGCGGCGAAGCGCGTGGGGCCTTCGAACTCGTGCTGGAAAAAGTAGGGTAACTTCGATCGTGGATTTCCGAGCCAGGAATTATCAAGTCAAAATGATTTTTTCTTTTGTTTGCTTTCTTTTTTATTACGGGTGTTTTTGATCTCAGATTCACCATCAAAAAAAGTTACGTCCAAAAAAGCGGCGATTTTTTTGTTTGCGGCGCTCTCTCGACTTTGAACGTCAATAACTTTTTTCTGAAGCACTGAACGGTTTTTTAAAAAAAAAGACAAGTCCTGACGAATCCAAAGATCTTGCTTCACTCGATGTCCGATAAGTAGGAAGCAAGATATAAGCGTTTGAAGAAACAAATAAATTCAAAATGGTGGCAGAACGGTGAACTTTGGGCATGCGCAAATTCAGGGTTCAGCTTTTTATTTGAGAAGCTTTCGATCGAGAGGCAAAAGAAGAAATGTACCCAATATTTTAGGGTACCAAACTAAATGCACTGGCCTATATTGTAATACCGGGTGTCCCACGACGATTAAGACAAGCAATATATCGGAACTGGGCAGTAGTAGAGAATTATAATTTTGGGAGTGTAAATTAGAGCAAATATAGTATCTTTTCTTATTATTGTGTAACCCAATGAGGTATTTGTTTTTGGTCACGTGACGTCCGATTCAAAATTTTCAATGGAACGCCCTGTATATTTGTCACTTTTTGTGTTCCTCCCGATAAAACAATTCCAACAAACTAGCACACTTGGGGTCTAAAGTGATTAATTCAAGAGCTACAGGTATTTAAAGGACTGTACCACTACCATTATGAAACACAACCAAAGTAATTCAACTGTAGGGGTACATGTTATAATCAATGGTAGTGGTACCCACTTTAGACCACAAGTGTGCTAGTCTTTTGGAATTGTTTTATCGGGATGAACACAAAAAGTCACAAATATAGAGGGTGTCCTTAAAAATTCGAATCGGACGTCACCTTACCAAAAACAAATACCTCATTGAGTGACACAATAATAAGAAAATATACTATATTTGCTCTAATTTACACCCCCAAAATTATAATTCCCTACTACTGGCCAATTCCGATATATTGCTTGTCTTAATCGTCGTGGGACACCCTGTATATGTATAAAACATACATTTCAAAAGGCGGAGTTCAGCATCACCAAATTGCACGAATTTGGCTTATTGGTCTTCCACGCAACCTGAGAGTGGAAGACCAGTAAACCAGAGTATATGTTAATAATATATTGAATGTTCTCCAATAGATCAGTAGACTTGCAAAAGCACCGATTTTCCACAAATAATACATGATTTAAGACGCCGTACAGAAATACTCCACATCAGTTGAATTTTTCACTCCTAAAACTATCGATGCCCGCCTATTTAAAACTGAATCCATCGTTTACCACTGGCTAATAAAACCAATCCATTGCTGTTGATTAACTAACGAACAACGCAGAGTTAGTGTCGAATAACTGAGGGGAGTTTCGGATTTCGATCAACGAAAAATAGATTCCGATTAAATGTGGGGTCAGGTTGATTAGACAATTCCCGTTTTTTAGTGGATGTATTTGTTGAAAAATACTCGTATATTGAATGTTTTCCAATAGACCAATAGACATGCAAAGGTGCCGAAGTTCCACAAATAAATACTACCTATTCGTTACATATTTTAAACCCTGTACTGAAATGCTCGATTCCAAAGTTCTATCAATCACTCCTAAAACTATCGAAAATTATAGATATGGTTGAGGAATTGAAAGCTGAATCCATCGCGTACCACTGGCTAATAAAACCAATTTATTTCTGTTGATAAATTAACGAACATCGGAGAGTTGGTGGTGTTGAAATACTGCTGTTTTGAGTCCGAGAGTTTTAAAAGAAAACATTTTTTTAAAATACAATTTTATTTTTCTATATAGTTCGATACATTTAGTTCCACGTGTTCCGATATTTGTGTTTCTATTAAATACTAACCTTTTTCAATTTTCTCAAAATAAGCGTTTGTTTCAACGGTGACCTCGCAATTCGGCCCGAATTTCCTACCACCTTGCCATTTTTTCAGGTTTGAAAACAGCAAATTCCTGAGGGAGCAAAATTTGGAGAATATGATGGATGAAGTAGCAGTTACCCAACTGGTGGAATTTTGGCATGGTAACTACACACTACAGGTGAGAAACAATTTATTGACTAATTTCTGTTGTCCTAACGATTGTATGTCATGCTTCTAACATTATTTGATCACGATTGTGTTGTGGTATATAGTTTTTTCAATTTAAATCTTTTACCTAACAGTCATAATTTTCCGACAAGTAGTTTCAAGGACGTATTTCTGACCCAACCAAGTAGAAAAGTTCATATAAACATGAATCTGTCTTAAAAAGTCTGGTTTTCACAGTTTGGAAAGCATTCATTCTTTATCAACTTCTTAAATATCATTAAGTCAATTTTTTTGTAACAAAGCAGTGTCGTTCACTGCAACAAGACGCTAAATCACCACTGACTAGAAGATAATTATCATTTCCAATGGTGTCTCGGGGGGAAGTCCCATAAATGATATTAGCAAAAAAATGTAAAGAACGGTGTTTTGTTTTTCAGATTAAGCAGATAAAAATACAACTTTTGTGTCTCTTCGTATCTCACTTTGTTTTCGCGAAAAAAAAGCACATCATAGCTCCATTTCTTCGACAGTTGTGGTTTTTACTTTTGGTCTCAAAACAGAGTATGCTCTGAAGAGATATCAAGACACAAAAAATTTGTATTTTTGTGTTTATTTTTTTAGCTTTTTTAAGGTCAGTGGCATACATTCAATTTTTTCCAAACTTTGTATTTGGAGAGCAAGACTCTTTAGGGCACAAGTTTATATGAACTTTTCTATTTTAATTGGGCCAGAAATGCGTCTTGGAATTACGCCCTATCATTAGCTAACACCCTATATAGATATAAGTTTCACCCATGACTACTCCCTTCTTATAAGTAGCTACTCTCTACAATCGGTCTGTCAGCTACACTGACGAGATTAGGACAATATAGCATAGTATGTATACCTGCAGCAAACGAGTACTGCATCAAAATGTTCTCTAAACTATTTGTTATGTGGCATATGGCATAATAATAATAATAATTTATAATATATTACATACAGCACCACAAACATTTTACCAATGTATACAGCACCAATAATAATTTATTGGCGCTGTATGTATTAGTAAAATGTTTGCACATGTCAATAAAAAAAATAAGTTAAAATATACACAAAATTACAGTACGAAATCACTAAAATCATTTGTTAAAAATTGTTCAATATTATAGAAAGCCTTATCAATCAAATATTTCCTTATAGCTTTTTTAAACATCGTCTCATTCATGTTCTTACAGTGGTCGGGTAATACGTTAAAGAACTTTACCCCATGGTAATTTATCCCACATCTTGTTCTTAGTAGACGTGTGAGTTGGGTTTTATTGGATGATAGGGTCCAAAATAAACACAACTTTAGCTCAAATTTGCCAATGTTTCGAAAAATATATTTTCATCTTCAGGACTCCTTTGTGTTAATAGTTGTGGTAGTCACCAGGTTCTTTAAAATTGAGTACATGCGTGTGTCCTAGGTATTGGGGTTTTGGTCTCTATATTTGCACACACAAACTACAGAAGAAGTTACTTCTCTTAACGTTAGAAACAGACTGTGGACGTTAAGAGAAGTAACTTCTTCTGTAGTTTGTGTGTACAAATATAGAGACCAAAACCCCAATACCTAGGACACACGCATGTACTCAATTTTAAAGAACCTTGTGACTACCACAACTTTTAACACAAAGGTGCCCTGAAGATGAAAATATATTTTTCGAAACGTTGGCAAATTTGAGCTAAAGTTGTGTTTATTTTGGACCCTATCATCCAATAAAAAAAAGACAGTAATAAATCTATAAGAAGGGTCGTAAAATCATTACCAACTATCTGATTTTTGTTTCTTGTGTCGTAAGTGTGAACGCTACTGTTTTTATTGTAATCATCAAAGGTGTTTCCTTATATATATGAGACATTCCAAAATGAATATACTTGGAACGCTCTATAGAAGAACCTACACCGATAAAATTAGGCTAAAGAAGAATGCATGCCTATAGCAAACTACAGCCTCAACCGGGCGGCATTACCTATCTACAAATATTTGATTTCTACTGATTAGGTCTCCAAACTCAAAGTTAGCATAAAAATCGAATTACTTTTATACAGGGTGTAAAATAAAAGTGTGTCATATCAAAGTTGTTTTTTTTAAAATAGAACACCCTATATATTATTGCATATTTAGATTCCCTGGTCAATTCTAGTGTGACTTTATGTATCACACATGGGACGTAAAGTAATAATAAATGCCTTTATTTCAAAATATACATTTTAAAAAAACAGGGTAAACAAAATATGGGCGAAGTTCAGCTTAATAGCTGCTCTTCCACTTAACCCGTGAACCAAGTCTGTGCATAAATAATTATTAAATGATCTAGTTATTACATACATACCCTTTCTACAAGCCGTAATCCTACTGTACAAAATTATAAGTCACAGTGTAAATTTTTGCGTGTTTAAGATGCGAGCTTAGCGTTGCTGGATTGTACGATGTTTATATTTTTTCAATTCACGTTTAAAGTTTAAGATGTTGAGACTCTTATATTGTGCTGGAATCGAGTTGTAAATTTTGCAAATATGATAGCTAAACGACCGTTTGAATTGTACCGTTCGGAATATCGGAGGCGTCAGCAGCCCCCTGGATCTCACATTGATATTGTGGACATCGGTCCTGAAAGTGAGTTTTTCAAATAAATAAGCAGGAGACTTAAAAAGAATGATTTTATGGAATAGTGTTGCCGTATGTAAGAATCTCCTTGCTTCCATATTCAACCAGTTCGCTTCCTTCAATTTATGTGAGATTCGCTCTTGTCTGCGTATACCATATATTAATCTGAGACAGGAGTTTTGGATGATCTGGATTTTTCTCTTATAATTTTCAGTTATGCAAGGTCCATATAAACAATCAGAAAAGTTAAAATGTGAAAGAACCATGGATTCACAGAGACTTATTTTAACTTTTATGGGAAAATTATGCCTATTGCTATACAAAACTTTTAGGGACGAATACGCTTTTCTAATGAGAGAGTTAACGTGTTTTTCGTACCTTAAATTTATATCTAGTATTACACCTAAATTTTTTGCATCATCCACAGTGTCAAGTTGTTCATCGTTGACTTTCAAATTCAATGAGTTTGCAATTACCTGACGGATGTTTTTTGGTCCAAATACCATTACTTTAGATTTAGTGGAATTAAGATTTAAACAGTGCTCTTCCGCAGTTTTAGTCAATATCTGTAGGTCGTTGTTAATCGCCACTCTCGCAGTATTAACATCGAGGGGAGGAAAACTGTGATACAGTTGAGTGTCGTCAGCATAGCAGTGAATTTTACACGTATTTAGACCTTTGCTCAAACTTGAAGTATATAACGCAAAGAGAAGTGGCCCTAAAATAGTACCTTGAGGTACGCCCGATACCAAGTCTAACAGACCCGAATAGTTTTCTTCCACCAAGACTTTTTGCTGCCTACAATTAAGATAGGTCTTGAGAAGGTTTGTACTGTGGTGATCAAGACCAATATAGTGTAAAATATTCAAAAGCAAATCATGGTTAATTGTGTCAAAAGCCCGGCTGAAATCTAACATTATTAAAACTGTACAGTGACCTTTGTCAGAAGCTCTAAGGATGTCATCAGTGACATGTAACAATGCAGTTGTACAGCTAAAATTTTTCCTGAAACCAGATTGAAAAGGTGGGAGTAAGGATAACGTTGATATATGTTCCATTAATTGTGACTCTATAGCCTTTTCCAATATTTTTGATAGCGCAGGTAATATACTTATGCCTCTGAGATGATTATACTCGGTGGGATTTGACTTCTTCGGAATTACTTTAACAATGGCACTGCCCCATGCTTTCGGAAAAACGCTTTCACTTAGACAAAAGTTGATTATATGCTTAATGTACGGAACCACATGGGGGCAGCAAAGTTTAATAAGAAATATGCTCAAACCATCGCAACCTGCAGCATTTGTTTTAATGCCCAAAATAGTTTGATGTACAAAGTTGTCATCAACTGCTTTAAATCTTAATTTAGAATTTGTTAGACAATTGTTTTTATAAAACGTTATCAAGGAATCCGGAGGTTCAGTCGAAGATGCAGAATTAACAAAATAATAGTTGAGATTATTCACGTCCGACAAATTAGGAGGCAAGGTATTGGTTAAGCCATCTTTCACCATTTTGTTTTGCTTCAAAATTTTCCACATTTGCTGCGAGTTGCTGTGTTGGAACTTATAGAAAAAATACGCCTTTTTCTCTCTTGAAATAGCACCATTGGTATAGTTTTTTAAGTTTTTATAGTATCGCAAATCTATTTCATCTTTGGTCCTTTTATATTTTCTAAGAGCTTCATTGCGCAGCCTCATCATTTGTCTTATTGTGTAAGTTAACCAAGGTGCTCTATCTTTCGTGACGCGCTTTTTCACCAAAGGGGCGTGCCTATCAAATAACTGAGTTAAGCAGTTTGTTAAATAAGCGACTTTAGTATCTACATTATCTTGGTCAAAAATTTGGAAAAAGGATATACCGCGAAGGTCATTCAAAAAATCAATTTCATTGAAGGATTGGAAATTCCTGTATGTGATAAATTTTTGTTTTGATTGCGCTCTGCAAAGAGATATCTCACAAAAAACAAGAAGGTGATCTGAAACTTGCCCTATATCAATTATTCCTTTGTCAACAACAAGTTCCTCACGTACCAATACCAAATCCAGGAGCGTCGCCGACGTATTCGATATTCGTGTCGGTCCATCAACAATTTGCGTTAGCTCAAAGACTTCTAAAACAGAGTAAAAGCTATTAGCGGTGTTACCACAATCTAACAAATTTATGTTGAAGTCCCCCGCTATTATAACATCATCTACTGTTGGATATATCGAACTCAAAGTAGTTTCAAAATCATTCAGAAAGTTGTTTATGTCAATAAAAGGGGGCTTATAGATAACACCGACTGCAAAACGAAGTGAACCGTTTAGGTGCAAGTCACAATTTTTGGTATAACCGGGCGGCATTACATATCTGCAAATATTTGATTTCTACTGATTAGGTCTCCAAACTCAAAGCTAGGATAAAAATCGATGGCATGGAAGTACCTGGCAACATGGAACTGACAAATTGGCAACCTGGCATCATTAGTAGCTGCAACTGGACGGGGATGGCATTGTCCGGCGGCTCTCAACGCGGAAGCGATGAGCGTGTAATGGACCTTTCTGGCCGAAGGCTAAGGATTAAATTATTGCGTGAAGTGCTGCTGTACACCTCTCTCCTATCAGATGGGCGGAGGTGAATGGAGGGAATGGAATTGCTCCGGGAACCAAGCCTTAGGGGAGAAAGTGAAAAGGCTGCGATGTATACCGGCACTACGGAAAAATTCAATAATGCCAATGTAAAGGGACACTGTTGGAATGAACAATACATATCTACACACGTGCTTTTACCGTGAGGACGTCACGAATAAGAGGTATTTTAGGAATTCACTGTTACATAGTGAAACTTACAGACAAAAAGTGTCAAAGTTTAGTGAGTTTTAATGTTTACCAAAATTGGTACATAGAGATTACGCGATCGCAAGATAAGGTTACAGGTACATCTTAAAATGTAATGTTCGGATAGGAAGTGAAGTCTTCTATAAATGCAAAGAAAATTTAGATCACCATTGTTAAAATACCCCCCTTATCTACGGCCTAGGAAGTAAAGAGTGAACAAATTGTCATGTACAAGAGTGTTTCAAGTAATTGCAATAATGCCATAAAAAGTATGTACCATTCTTTTTAAAGTTATATCGTTAAGCTAAATTTTTGTAAACGGTGCTGGTCCGCGGAAGATAGTAATGCACGGATGTTTAAAATATGGTGAAGGTCGATGCAAAAAAGCTAAACTTTTATATGTATACAGGGTGCCCAAAAGTCAACGTCAAGCCGCAACGGGGTGACAGGATTGGTTGTATCTGTCATGAGCAAATCAGAAAAAAAATATCCCATGCAGTTTGAAAATTATCGGCATTTTAAAAAAATCTAGAAATTTGGTCAAATTATAACAATTTTTGCGGTTATTGTGGTTAACTTTTATTATTTTTCTTCATTTAAACTTTAGAACCATAACCCTAAATAACATTTCTAGGAGCTTTTTTTCTAGGTAGCTTCAAAATTGATTACTCTTCTATCTTTTAATCTTCCCAAACATTACGTTCAATGAAACTTACGCATCCACCATTTTTCAACAATAAGTTTAAAAATGGTGAAGGTGTCTGCTCTACATAGGTTTATAGGGTATAGTGACGGAGAGCGTTTTTAGATGTGTCTACTACGGCATTTTTTATTTTAAAAATTAATTTTTCCATTGAGGGATTTCAGGAGATTCTTTGAGAAATTGCCTACTTGCCTCTAGAATATATCAACTATGAACAGCAATATCAAGAACGGAGGCGCTCTAAAACTAATGCGTTTGAAAGATTGAAGAATCGTTTTATTTGGACTGTGTCATATAATATTTCATAGCCTACCTGATAGATTTGAATTTGAAATTATTTCCTCAGCACACTTGACCTATAATATCTCGTTAATTCAGTGTTTTGACTTGATCGAGTACTATTATGGCCTTATATTTTGGTTGTTTGTTAAGCAAAAATAAAATTTGATGGTATTTTCTCAAAATAAATAAATTTTAGTAAACAAATAGAAAGTATATTTAAAATTTCTAAAAAAATCGAAATATTTCAGAAACAGATATGGTGACTGCAGCCATAACAAGTGCTATACAGAGATCAAAGAGTATATTAATATCAATTTTTTGGTATAATAAAATATTGGGGGTAACATTTTAAAAAAGAGAGAAAATCTAGATTTTACATTTACATCATCCTGTATACGAATATGCGTCACAGGCTTTTTCTATAGCCGATTTTAAAGCCAGGGAATATGTATTCATCCGTGTAAAAAAATGATTCTTGAATCATCACTATACAGTACGTTCATTTGACAGCGATTTGAGTATAAAAATGGTCATAACTTTTGAAATACCCTGTATATACAACTTTTTTCGCTATCTTCTACAGTAGTGGAGTTATCGACCGAGCCGGTGCTAAAAACTCACCCTGTATGTAAATAGATCAATTTATATTTTTACCTATTCCAAATAAATACTTGCGATTATAGACATAATTATTTGGATCTCCTACGACCTACTGTATTATAATAATATAGATTTACATAATAACTCAACTGCAATATAGGAGTGTCGGCGCTGGCGCTGGTTAGGACCCGAAAAAAATATAAACAGAGCCAATAGCTCTGTCCGCAACAGTATATACAAACTTTTATTAGTCAACTGGAACCTGTGATTCATCCCCATAATTCTACATGTAAGATGGTAAATCTCACAAATTATGCTATTTCAGCTGTTGTATCCTTACAAATATCCATCATCTAACATCTATAAGCAATTACCTAATTTATATAGGTGCGCGTTCTATTTTATGGATATCTGCACAAACTATATGTTGCGAAACAGGGCCAATCCATCACCCCAGAGCGATTTTCTACTCCAACTAATTCTAGTTCACGCACACGTGACCATAAATCCTTAAAATTTATACCCGAATCCTGGGACTTAAAATATTGCGGATTGGTTCACCAGCGTGCATTCCCATGCAATCATAAAAAAATATTAAGCCGCACACTGTAATATACGACGTTGGGGTGGTGGTATCTGTAAATCAAACTTACCATTAGTTATGATGTATTTTGTGTGGAGATGACGTCATATTACTGGAAAGTTATTATCCTACGCGGATCATACATTTTCCGCGAAAATGTTTCAAAATAAAAATCGATAACGTAATTCACAACGGCAAATATGAACCTCAATTTATACAAACCCTTGAAAATAATCTAGTTGTTCTATCTTATATTCTCATTTCAAACATATTATGTATATCCATGTCTCTTACAAATTGTATAAGATAGGATAAGCGACCAAAAATAGGGAGCAATAATTAACAAAATACCTTAGAATGACTACCAAAAAACCATCTTTAACTATAAATAATATAAAAGAATCATGTGTCAGATGTCTACATTAGTGATGTAAAATGTCATAATTTGGACATTCGCGGATGTGAATGCAAATGAGAATGTTTAGTTTTTGATTGAATAATGGCGCCAAATTTGTTGAATATTATTTTTTGTTTTGTTCAAGAAGATAGTTATAGCTATAACATCAAAAATTCGGTAAAAATTCATAGAATTATTTTTGTTTCTTTACAATGCATTTAGTATATATTTTTGTTAAATTTTTATGAAAATGGTTAAGCTTCATTGCCCAACGTTAAATAAATAAGTAATATCAAATGATAAATAGAAGACTGATAATGTGTGACAAGTTTAAGGTACTTTATTTACATTAAAAACTTAAGTAATGAATGGATTTTGTTATATTAAGCAACTATTACATTTAAAAAAATTTTACTCGCAAAACATTCGCAGTAATTTCACGGATGCGAATGCGAATATATGAAAAAATATGTGAATATCAGCGAATGCTAATATTCGTTACATAACTAGTCTACAATAAGAGGTCTTTCTTTATAGTTCTAAATCATTCAATAATTGCTTAACAAGTCGCACCCTTAATTTCCAAGTACAGTTCGAAAATATGTTCATGAAGTACATAAATACATAAATGTAACAAATAATTGTTCAAATAGATAGATAGTATTGTACAATACAGTGAAAACTTTGGCCTACTTATAAATTACTGCAAAAACTAAAGTCGTTGCCTTTGTCAAGATACCTGTATAGGCTCATCTGATTATTATCAATGGTAGTACGGTGGAACAAGTCTAGTGATACAAATATCTGGGGTGTATTGTAAATGAGGTATGTGACCCGAAGAAAGAAGTAAGATGCCGCATTGAACCAGGCCAGAAAGGCATTTATGAGTATGCTAAGATTTTTCATAAGGTCAGATCTCAGCCAAAAACGGATACGCATGGTCAGATGCTACATTTTCTCGGTTCTTCTGTACGGATGTGAGAGTTGGACTCTAGACGCTACATTAGAAAAGAAAATTGACGCCTTTGAAATGTACATTTATCGCCATATACTAATATCATGAGTTCAAAGAATAACGAATGATGAAGTCCTTACTCGTATGAAGAAACAAAAAGAACTCATGCCATCAAAGAACGAAAACGGCTTATATAGGTCATATCATGCGAGGGGAAAAATACGAACTTCTGCGACTGATTATAGAAGGAAAAGTCCAAGGTAAAAGGTCTGTTAGCAGACGCCAAAATTCTTGGATGAAAGACATTCGAAGATGGTTTGGTAATATTAGTAGACTCAAGGGTAAGTTCGCAAGTTGTATCAATGAAAGAGCCTCTTTAGAAAATATCATCCTTTTGTAAACCTAAATCGACTTTCAAAACCATCACTCAACGGCCATAACCAAACAACAAACGTCATTTCTGTTTACAGAGCACATTATCGCAGTCCCGTATCTCGTATTTCTTTACCCTGGAATGATAAATCTTTCCACCATGTTACTTCCATGTCATTTAATCGATCCGTATATATTTCACAAGTCACTGATACGCCTTCCACAATAACAAAAAACATCCTTTCATAACAAGGTCTATCTGGATAAGAAGTGAAAAATGTTTCGAGGCCGGCTAGTTATAGAAAAATATGAGAACTTGAATAATAATTGCAGGGTTTATTACGTGTATATTTCACTGCTGTTAGGCCGTAGTGGTTCTTTTGTGGATAGACTTACACAGAGTTCTTTAATGAATAGGGTTATACAAATTAGTCTTAAATTTGATCCCATTCTTCAGAACTTTGGATGTACTTGATAATTGTTGCCGCTATTTATGATCCTTGGGCAGAGAAGCCCACAATTTTTATGTTCTATATGTAGAGGTAAGGTACAGATACATATGCTTAAAAATCATGCTATTAATGAGCAAAGCTACTTCGTAGCATGTGTATATGCGCTTTGCTCGAAATAAGCATGCTAATTTCGAGCATGCTAAAGAACCGGCGGTCATGCGATTAAATGGAAATGTGTCAGTGACAGTAGCATGCTAATTTTGAGCATGCTACTGTCACTGACAAAGCATGCTATTTATGAGCATGTGTATCTGTAGCAATAGCCATCAAGTCTCAACATTTTTATAAGCGCATAAAATAAACACATCCATAGATTATTTCTCATAACTTTTAATGCCATTTAACTGGCATACATATAAACCCTAATTAAACTTACTCATACATTGATGTACCTGTAATTATTGAAGATATAGGTACTTTTTTAATTACTCATTCATTTTTTATGGCCCGATGTCATCTCAAAGACTGTTTTTTCCTAACACCATATTAGACTCATTCTGTACAACCGACTAATATCAATACCCACGCACAATACTGTGGGTCATAGCATCAATGTACTTTAATAAAATGCAGGTATGATTATTAAATACGTTATTATTATTACTTTTTATGTTTTATTTGATAGATCTTTCTCAGGGGTGTAGTGGGGCGACCACTCTGATCATCAGATTTGATCACAGCATAGTAAACAATCAGCACAATAACTCAGGTTGGCGGCAATTACACGCGCGTCCCCACTTTTGGATGATTTTTTTGTAGGGATGCTAACGATACTTCGATACTTGTACTTCTTCACTGATATGGAGTATTTTTATCTTAGATACTTTTTGAGCGATTCCAAGCTGGTATCGATACTTTTGTGGGGGTATCGCTATCGAAAATAATGATATAATTGAGGGGCGTAATCAATTGCACAACATTCTCTGTACGAACCAAACGCGCCTATTTGGCTAAAAAATATAGAGTTGGTACCGGTATCGATTTTTTCATTTTCGCATCTCTACCCAAACTTCACAGCCATAAAATCATCCATAAATCATCCCAAGGTCAAATTTTGTGGGAACCATTTTTATATAGGAAATCCTCACGAGCTATCGTGCTGGTTATTTACTATGCTATGATTTAATCCTGTTTTACGACAAATAATAAAAACTAACCAGGATTCGTTAGCTTGACTACGCCAGCATATTTTCAGAATAGCATCAGATATGTTATGTCAAAGAGAGATTCTTTAAGGTAGATGATAAGACTTCTGTTAAAATAGTTCATATCAAATTCCTTAAAGTATTTGATTATTGGATAAAATTAGCTAGTTTCTTCTATTTATTATCAGTATTTTATTTCTAAATCGTACCTATTTTGAAATTTGACACTATATCATTGACAGCTAGCTGTGACTTTAATTAAAAAAACTCAAAACCTAAGTCTGCCAATTTTGATAAGAATTCATCCACTGTTTAAGAATATAAAGGGGGAAGAGGATTTTATGACCTAGTTATATTTTTACGTCTTTATATCATATGTTGAATATTACGATGCCATTCAAACCACATGAAATAATGTCGTAATATCAGTAAGGGCACTAAAACCAGTATTATGTTTTTTATTACAGGAAAAACATATTTCAACTAAAATAGCCATGAATATTGGTTGATTTATATACTACCCAGCTAGCTTACAAACTATACAAGATGTCCCGCTAAAGTATAGACCACAAAGATATCACACATATTAACCAGTGTTTCGGGTCGGTTTACAAACTATCCACATCATTTGGATAAGGTATGCACCTAATATCTCTAGTAATACATAGTAACCAACTCGTTGGTTATTATGTAAATTAACGAACTCGTTGGTTAGTATGTAAACTAATTTTCTTTGGTCAATTTAACAGAAAAGTGAGGTTATGTTTATGGCAAATACAAGTGTAACGTGTTGGTATTGTTTACTGTTGTGCCTTGTAAAATTTGTTTAAGAACAGGTATCTGGTTACCAAAAATGGATCAGCAACAGCAATTTGAAAAGTTGCTATTGGAATGTTACGAGAAAAAGTCAAATACACTAATAACAAGAATGATTATCATGTAATCAATACTTATGATTTACAGAGAATCGAATCGAATAGCAATTGTAGGTTTTATCTATGAATGAACTTTACTTTTGACTAAAAATTATTGTTCTAAACTAAAGTAACCAAAAAGGATAGGTTAGTTTACATACTAACCAACGAGTTGGTTATTATGTAGTCCTAGAGATATTAGGTGCATAATTTATGCAAATGATGTAGATAGTTTATAAACTGACCAGAAACACTGGTTAATATGTGTGATATCTTTGTCGTATATACTTTAACGGCATATCTTGTATAGTTTGTAAGCTAGCTGGATAGTATACAAACCAACCAGTATTCATAGCTATTTTAGTAGAAATATGATTTCCCATCAAAACAACCAGACATATGGATAGTTTGTATAATATCCAGCTAGTATATAAACTATCAAAGTAAACACTTTAACTGTAACATATACACTAATCGTGTGGGATCGATCTCGCTACTAGCAAATTAACATCACATCGAAATAAGAATCATTCGCAATTCCAGTCCTCCTTCGTTAATCTGGGTTACGTGAACTGGCTAGCAGTATAAATATGAATATCAAGATTGGTTAGCCTCGCCTCCACTCGATCGATCGCTGCACAACTTTTCGGATTATTTTGATTTATTGGCAGACATTGAAGCAAACTGTTGTCGACCCTCGACGAGGCACTATATTTGGGTAAGGATGTCAAGTTTACCGAATTAGTGAAAGCGGAATGGTCTTGATGCTGTCGTTTTGTAGAAAAACCAATTTGGTAAGTAGAACCCGGATGGCTTATACGTATTCTGCAGACGCATAAAGGATAGCAGGATGGTTCGTGAATTTTCAGTGTAGAATCAACCAACGTGCGCCAGGCTTGTCATCTGGAGACGTCGAGGCATATTTGTGCATCTGCAATTCACAGTTTGTGCAAACTAAAGAAGATAACGTTTGAGAAAAAGTTCTAGCGATTTATGATTGTCACGTTATAGATAATAAACCTTCAGAGTTGAATTAGAATGCAAGGAAACGTAGATGTCAGTACAATAAAACTATATCTATTTTTTACAATAGCAAAAGGCTAAGAGTAGGGTTATATATTTGTTTTCCGATCTGCTTTTTCGATTTTTAGCACGCTATCAACTACACCTGTATTACTTAACTTTTTTAATTAATTTATTTCGCTGTATTTTTTTAATTCATATAACGGCGTTAACTACGACACGCGACGGCTCATTTAAGTCATAGTTCGCTCGCTGTATTATCACATCGTTTGTTCTGATCCGTTATACCTTGCCATCTGTTATTTAGTTTATTTAAAAAGAGTCTGCAATAGCGTTATACATGGTCTACAAGTTCACCAAAAATGTAGGTATTACGAATTTCACGGAAAAAAATAATTCTCATGAATATTCTAAAATGGGCCTATACCGTGATCTCAAATTGATCAATTTATCTACTGCGGTATTATTTTTGATGATACATAGAACCGTTTACTGTAAAAAGTCAGCAGAAAACTTGATCCAAATGAGAATAACACTAAAAAGAAAATTGTACTGTAATTTGAAATAGCCGATGATGACGTCACCTGTAGGGAACCAATGAGAAGCATCCTTTCGTGGTCCGATGACTACGAGCGGATGCTATTGTTTTGTATCAGTGAGCTCTTACTAGTTCCCTACAGGTGACGTCACGACCTGGGCGGGAAGTGTATGGATTCAAAAAATTTAATATTTAGAGCAATTTTTTTCGGTTATAAATACGATAGAAAAATTTTGTAAAATTATTTATGGCATCTACGTGGTGTCAGGGTTCGGTTAAGCCAATAAACAAAAAATGTGGTATAGGCCCATTCCCGTAAAGTTACAAACAACAAAAAATATACGTGTATTTTTGATAAAATTGAAATTAATGCAAGAAAAAGGTGCTAATAATAGATAAAAACCGCATTCAAATTTACGATTACAATAATTTCTCTCGGCCTCTTATATTATAATAAATGACTACTATAATACTTACTCACGACTTGTTCATATAAAATGCAGATGGCCTAGCATAAACTACGTCAGCAGATTACATGGGTCAATCGTACATTCAATAATAATCCTTGTAACCTGCAGACGTACTTAGGCTATAATTCTGTATTTGTTTGTTTGTTTGCTTTTTACTGCTTTTGTGATCAGGTTGAATTATAATTTTCTATCCCTTATTTGAAGTATTTTATCTAATATTGTTTGTCACACTTTATATCCGAGTCATGATTAAAAATAGAACATATATAACGATGCAAAGTGGTCAAGTAACTATCACAAAGTAATCGTTACTAATGGATGATTATAGGTAACGATTACTCCATTTCGGAAAGACTCGATACTTTCGCTCTCGTTACTCAAAGTCCGATACACAGTCCTGAGTCCGAGCTAATCAGTTATAACGTTCCCAAGACTGCACCAGAGCTCTTTGGGTCGGTAATGGCACATACTATTCAAGATACACATTCATAAACACATTATTGTTCTTCTTTAAGTTCCATCTCCTATCATGGCAATCCTATCTTTATTTGCTGCTGTTCTAAATAGTTGATTTAAGGTCATCCCAAACCAATCCCTCGAGTTTTTCAGAAAAGAGGTTCTTCGTCTTCTTTGGCTTCTCTTGCCCTTGATCTTCCTTTCCATAATGTTTTGTAGTAGACTATATTTGGGTCCCCTTATAACATGACCAAGGTACTCTAGTTTTTTTGGTTTGAGGATATCAATTATATCTTCCCATTTTTGGATTCTTTGCCGTAGTTGCACATTTGAGACCCATCAGTCCAAGGGATCTGCAGCATTCTACTGTAACACCATCTTTCGCAAGTCTCTAGTCTATCCATTTCTGCCTTCTTACACCTCAGCTTTCGTACTCTTAAGTTTCAGAATTATATCTCTGCTGCAAAAAACTTTATTTAGTTTTACAAATGCAGTTCTTGCAGCCTCTATTCGAGCTCTTATTTCCTGATGTTGCTGTGCAGTTTCAGTTAGCCAAGTTCTCAAGTATTTATATTTTCTTACTTGCTCTACTGACGCGGCGTCTATTGGAATATTTCCGATTACGTGGTTATTTAAAAAAAAACATTAATCAATAATAACGTTAATGTTAGCGGTACATTATTTATTTTATGTTATTTATCAGACACTACCTAATCATTCTTCTTTTGTTGTCTTTGTCTTTAAATATACTATCTTTGTATTATGAATAGCTACTAAATACAGTCACCGACCACAATGCCCTAAAAATAACTAAATTAAGTCAAAAGTAGCATGTTCAACTGTTAGTAAGATATCTAAAAAGTAACTGAACTAACGAATAACCAATTCCGAGTAACGAGTCCTGAAGTGGAAAATAACGAATCGTTACAGGTCCTTCAAGGTAACTAAACTTTGATACGTCACTACTGCAGAATACGGGTATATCCGGTATATTGTTCGCTTTCATATGGGGACGTCCTGATCCTCACTGCCTGCGATGGGCTTCTTGGTATCGGATTCGATAGTGTAAAACACTTAAGTACCAATTTTTGGTCATACAATGGCAAATACTATATGCCATGTAAACTTGTATGACCTTTAAAAATACGATACCAAGCTGGGATTTCACTCATCCAGTTCCAACGAGCTTTAACGAAAGCGAAACGGTGCTGTCTACGACTGTTTTAAGTTGAATGAATGAAATTGCTAGGATTTAATGTTAGCAGAGAATATACTAATAAGATTATCTCGAGCCGGATGCTCATTAGCTCTCAGTATCTCCATCCTCGTAATTACCACAGAATTGTAGCAGTTGGAGTCTGGTTCACGCATATTACCAATAACGTTCAGCCTAAGATCATTGTTTTTTCATTGGAACATTTAATAATAGTATAATATTGAACTAGTTATTACCATTACCGTGAGTTGAATACTATACTTTATCTACGATAGAAGTAATTAATGTACGATTAAAATACATAATCATTCTGAACTATTGACACCCCTTCCGTCACTAAAATAAAAAACAGTGTACACCTCTCCAATTAGCGTTTGACGTCTCATAGCCACCTTTGCAGTTATTATCGCGTGTATTTAATCATATACATTTCCAAGAATGCCTGGTAGAAGTTGTTCAGAACCCACGGCCGGAGCGTGAGCTTTGAAGAATATTCACACTATTTGTTTATATGTCCAAATTTGGTAATCGTTGTATAACTTAACGGGAGTAGATAAAATACTTTGCCACTTCTGACTACAAAATTAGATGGACGAACTAAATGGAAACTTTATTTTTATAGAAAAACAGGATTTCAATTCCTAATAACATTTTTGCACTGATATAACATCCTGCACTTTCTGTATTGCATGCATTCTACCTGCCAATTAGTGGACTATCCGCACTTTTGTTTCATAATAATGTGCCTCTTTTAGGATTTACCAATCTAAATTAACAACGATAAACAGAAAGTGACTACTCTCGGGGACTACTGCATTGACAGGTCAATGCCTAATCGATGTGATAAAAATCCGAGCAAAAAACTGAACATGAACAGGCTAGCTACGTCGCAGGTGTACCTTTTTAATTCTGTATCTCGCTTATTTTTAAGTTTTCTGAGAAAGTTATTTGAAAATGTTTATTTTCAAGACTTCTATACACAGTTAAAAAATAAGTACCACCTTAGGACTCACCCTGTATAAGCTTGTAGGTTTAGAAGTGAATAATAAGTAGTAAGTTAGTAATATTATACAGAAGTAATATCATAGTTATCAGAATGATATAGGATATTATGGATTACAGCGCAGGGATTTCGGAAAGATTGGAAACGTTTGATTATTAGATAAAATGTCATAGTTTTAAATTTTCGATTCTTCGATCTTGAAGCGTCTTTCTTGAGTAGTCAAAATTTTAATTATGCAGGACTGGTCATAAAACCGTGGCATTAAAAAGTTGAATTTTTTAAGTGGATGACCTTATATGCTATGAAATGAAAATGAACCTACATTCAACCGTTTCCTTGTTATCGAGTTTCGAAAATGATAAAAAATTTGTTGTACCTAGACTTTATGACCAACACTGTATAAAAACAAATTTAACTGCACTTAAAATCGTAAAACTCACGTTTAAAACTTTTTTCGGTGACTTGAATATTTTTCTGATAGTCCACAAACCTTTCTAAACCATTATATTGCATATTGTCATTACGAAACAGTTTGATATTAGACAGTTGATATGTGACAGTACAAAGTGACAGACTGTAAAACTAGTATTGCTGCATTTCATCAATAAATAATTCTATTAGTAACAAATTGTACCCTAATGAAACAAACCTGGTTCACCAATATAACAACGTCCGCTTGTAGATTAGCACTTGGTTCTGCAGTCAAGTGCGCAATATGCAATCAACTACTCACGCAATCATGCAACAAGCAGTAAATAAGCAAAGTGTGTCCATAGAGTCGTCTGCTGTATTTGCATTGTAAATGCACATAAAGATAATCTCGTTCAATTACGGGCAAACACGAATAATTACAGACTATTTGCGGCCGAAACGACAATTGAATTAAGCCCTGGTGAGTGTAACAGACACACTGGGAGCCAGACAGATCGCTATCAGAAAAAAATATCGTGTTAAGTAGTTTGATTGCGTACTTTCCACGGATTTTAATTACGCAAAAAATCCTTAATACCATGTGCAACTTAATAAAGGAAAAATGGTTTGTCAACGAAATTCAAAATCAGTAATTATCGACCGATTAGGCAGCTTTAACGACTGGAAAAGTGTTGTTAGACTACCCTTGGAATGGTTGGAAATTCGAGGAAAATAAGACACAAAGTTTAACGATACGTTTGTAGCGATTTCCAATTCCTAATTTGTCTACCCGCGTCTCCAATTTTATGACCCCAATTTCTAAATATAATTAGGTACCTCAAGAACGCTCAAATCTGGAGTGCGAGGATGTTCGAAGTTTGCTGATTTTCCTTTTCGATGATAAATCCACTTTACCGGATCGACTGTCAACACCATATTATTTTTCTGTCCTCGTCACGTTAATAATAATGTGTTACAACTTTAATTGCAATAAAAAAATGTAGTCAAGTTGATCGACTCAGTACTTCCCACACATTCCGATCACCAGTTTTATTATTTTCCCATAGCATGAAGCTGTAGTCTAGATGCCCTTGCAACCAAATCATCGCTCGCCTGACCGCAAAAAAAGTGTTTTATTCTACTAGGTACTTCATACACAGGTCAATGGACATTAATACAACAAATTTATGAGTTTTACAACCCCCCACCCCCGAACCATCCCAACTTCACCCCTACCCAAAAAAAAGTAGAAAATGATCAGGAACCCCTAAATTGCCTAAAAACGAAGTTTGAGCTGTTTTCAAATTTTTACTTTTTTTAATATTGCTGCGCCGCCACTGAGACGATTTCTAAAAATCACATCACGCATTTTTCATCCTCGGCAAAGTAGTAATACTGTACCGAAATTTCATGAACATCAATTCAGTAGTTTCCACATTATAAAATACAGAACGATCTAAAGCAATACTCGTATGTATACATCGGAAAATTCTCTAAGTCCCTTGTGTCCTGTAATACAAAAGGCAATGTTCGGATGGACCTAAAAAGGTGTATTATACCGCTAGGTCTTTCTCTCTCAGGTCAGTGGACAGCCTATTATAATTACAACAAATTTTTCCGCTTTACAACCCCCCACCCCCCAAACCACCCCAATTTCACCACCACCCAAAAAAAGGTAGAAAATCAGGAACCCCTAAATCGCGTAAAAACGAAGTTTGAGGAATATTTGAAATTTTTCGTTTTTTGCTAATTACTCTGCCACCCATGCACCGATTTTCAAAAATGTAGCAACATTACCTACTACGACCCCACACCATATCGCTACCCAAATTTCATCAAAATCCATGCAGCGGTTACTGAGATTAGGAGGCTAAAAAAAACGCCAACAGACAGACAGACAGACAAACCGACAGACAGACCGACAGACCGACAGACCGACAGACCGACAGACCGACAGACCGACAGACCGACAGACCGACAGACCGACAGACCGACAGACCGACAGACCGACAGACCGCCAGACCGACAGACCGACAGACTGACAGACAGACCGACGGAAACGAGTGACGTGGATTTTTGTTATGTAGACATCATAAAACGCCCAAAAAGTATATTATCTCAAAATCGAAAATTTAGCGATCACAATACTCCCCTCACCTATAGGTGTGGGAAGTAAAATTAACATAGTAGTTCGTAATTTGCGTTGTATACTCACTCACTTGTATTTAAGAAGACGAAAACTAAGTACAAGAGCGGTACTAAAGCAAATTAGACAAGGTTGCATCTACTCATAAACTTTGCATGCTGGGGATGGCTAGCAGATACTGGTATCATAAAAAACTCCCTTTACTCATACAGAGCTATGAATACTTATAACCAAACAGGGACAAAATATTTTGCAACGTATTACACCCCTGCTTTAAAGCCAGAATATAAAATTTACAGCTTCCAACTAAGAGTAGAATGATACTAAATACTTTCGTCCAGATGACCCAACCACATACATGAAATTTAAATAGCAAATCGAAGAAAAGTGAGATAAATGTGAATGCATATTCACAGAGGGTCAAAGACGAGAAATGAGGTGGGTTGCGTTTTCTGTCACGAAAATAAAAACAAGCAAGAATTATACAGACTCAGAATGTTTGATATATACGGTTGAGGTGACAGCCATTCAGTTGTTATGATCTTCACCGACAGCAAGTGTAGAGCCAAGAGATTAGTGCATTTAATATCACCGACATCATCTCAGAAATAAATGACTTTACTAACAGATACAACAAATCGGACAAAGCGTCGACTATAGATGGAGTATAGCTGAGAAATTTAAAAATTTCCTACAGTGACCTACCTACCATAGAAATCCATCCGGAGTGACATAAAAACCCAGCAGAACATAAGAACAGAACCCTGGTTTCAGAAAGAAACGAATACACCACTTGTGGGGACCCTTTGCAGATTAAGGTGTGGACATTGCCTAAGCCCTCAATACAAAACTAGAATTGGTTTAAATGATGATCCTTACTGCAGATGTGGGAAGACTGGTATCGCTGAACACTGAATATTAGATTTCCAATTGATCGATTATAAGGTGACAGACCTGTATCAAAGATTATCAAGCATGTTCCGTTACCTGCTAGTATGATCACTATACTAGCTAATAAAGACAGCTGTGCATACAAACCATTGAATAACTTTTGTACACAAAGACTAAAAATAACACCTAACTTTCAACTACAATATTAATAGCATTAATGTGAAACAATATCATTCTGTTAATAATTATTAATAAAAAATAGGATAATATTAAAAAAGAGACAAATAGAAGAAGAGGAACATAATTGGAAGAAAAAAATTGGGAAAAAATAAAAAAAATAAAATATATGAAAAAAACAAATCAAAAGAACAGATGGTAAAAAAGAAAAAAAATGGGAAATAACTGAGAAAAAATAACTCTTTCAAAGAAAAAATATAAACTACAAAATATTTAATAGAAAAGAGAAAGAAACGAATTTCAGTTGTAGGTTATGCAAACCAACAACCAACACAATGTGTACAGTACAGCTTATTATTAATGGGCATGCTTGGTACAATTTTAGAGTAATTCGATGTGGAACCACAACGCAGCTTACGTATTTGTCCGCATCCCTCTATGTATGTCCTCCCGTTCCCAAATTGCAAGGGTGTTGATATCGAAAATTACAAGCATATGTCAAACGCAAATAGCTATCTGTCAAATAAAATGAATTTGGAATTACATAGGATATTTAATATATCGCCCATATATTCGCGCTGTATTTACAATGCCGGCGCTGAATGCACATAAGAACATAATTTAAACCCTAACCACGTATTTACAAAATAAAGTATTCAGACTAAATTGCATTTTAGGTTCGTTATTGACAACAATGTGATTTAAAATCAGGGATGTTTGAATAAATAACAATACGGGGTATTTTTATTTTTGAAGCAGTATTTCACAACATAGTCCTCACTCTCTGCTCTGACGAATCCCAACAATTTACATTGTAATTAACGCTGATGCATGGATAGGCGTGTGTATACGATCTAATTGAAATATTTAAAAGGCACAACTGATGTCAGTAGCGGAACATGTTGGAGCTCAAATAACTTTTTAGCTACCATTTTCTTATATAAAAGTTTCGTGGATGACAGTACTTTGCACGCAGGCTTTCTAGATAGCGGCTGTTCCTTTGTAGAGGGATCTGGAAACCCCGCTTATGAACTAAAGAATGTGGTACAATTAAATGATTTCAAGACCCAATTCTCTGTTCTTATCAAACAAGAAGTGTCCAAAATAAACATCTGGTTCAAATCAATCACAGGCTTGGACAGGCAGTCACTCGTAGGAGTGGTGATTACAAAAAAAAAACATGGTAAGAACTTGTTTCATCAACTGCCAATATAAGACTGTGCTTCAAAAAAAGGCTTTTGATAGTAGAAGGTCGGAAAGAAATGAAACGTAGAGTGGAATATTGGTCCCCTGAACCTACACCTATAAGTTTGCGACCTTGGGGGTTGCCGGTCAAGGGTTGGGGGAGGGGGGGGGGCTGGGGTGAAAACTCTGCTTCGCGACGATTTTAGCAAAATAGCGTGATTTTGGTAAGCGATATCGTCTTGGACAAAAGCGAACCGATATCATCTACGACTGCTTTAGGATGAACGAATCAAACAAAAAACATCTTTTATCCGTATACCTTGATTTGCATAATATGTTGATATGTTTAAAATTTAAGTTTCTACCTGAAGATAATCAATTTATTTTAAGCGGTCCAGTGAATTCAAAATGGATAAAGTTCCATAGAACTAATAAGTGACTAAAATGATGAAACGGGCTTCTGTAAATATAAGAGTAAGTTTATAATCATTATTACTAGTACACATTAATACAAAAATTTAAAAAACGAAGAGCACATTTGTGACATAAACGCTTTCAAATGCTAGAAGCTTTCTAGCAATATACCGACTGTAATAATTAGGAACATATAAAGATTATGAAGATGAGGGTTGGTATTTCTATAGTAGCTCAGATATTATTAGGGACTCTAAGGACAAAACTCAGAAATGATCCCATTAAGTTAAGGGTCTAGGGTATAGCGCGCGAAAGTGAGAATCCAAGAAAAGACGTATTCCCGTGTTAGCGAGGAGGCGTGGCCGCCTGTTCCCTTTCTCCAGTGTGTGTGTCTAAGATGAAGGGAGGTAAATCCAAAAATCCAAAGGTGAGGTCGAAAGGTTCAAAGATCTCTATAAAAATGAATTTCGCATTTCCAAGCTCCTGACGTCACCTTTAAACTTACAGGAATGATTCAAAAAGCAAATTGAAGAAGAAACCTTGCGCTTTGTTTTTGATATCGTGTTTGGTTGTTGAATTACAGACATTTGAAGAATGTATGATTTTGCATAGCGAGTTTTTTTGCACACTAAAAAACTTTTATGAGAAAATCGCAAATAGTTGGCATTCATTAAGGTCTTAGCTATCACCTTCTGAAATACTGTGCATGTAGTTTGGAAAACAAGTGAGTTCTGTTCGAAATGGAAATCCGTGTTTTAACATGGCAATTACATATGATGTATAACTGTGTATACTCAGGCCTCTTAAACAGCCATTACCAAGCTACTTTTGACTACCTATAAATAAACAGTAGGTATTTTTTATAACTCTCGGTCCAGCCGTAGGTTATAAACACCGCCTACTGGATACCAGTATTGATATCTAGGAAATGCATAGGTTTAAGTGACAGAAGTGGGTTAAGTTGTCAATATTATATAATACTATTCATAGCTCCGGTCGTAGACAAGGTATAGTAATGAACTCGGAGAAATGGTAATACCTCACTGGTTGATTCACAGCACTCGCCTACGGCTTGTGCTGCAAACTTTAACTGCGTGATTTATTAAAATCATTACCGCTCATTGAACAATATACTATTTTCGTGTAAACTGGATTCACAAACTTAATTTTAGTACCATTTTATTTAGTTGCACATGTTCCTGTGAAAAGCGATAGACTGGTAAGTTATAACAGCCACCTAACTAGCTTTTTTTAATGGAAGATAATCAAGCTTATCGAATGTGCATTATGTCTATAAACTAGGAAAGCTTTAGTCTTCTTAACGGCAACGTGAATGCGCTACGCTACTGCCGTCCAATCACAGCAGCGGAGTTGGGAGTAGCCGAACAATTTTCGACGTAATTGGCATTTAAAATGACAGTCGATACGCTGCTGCTCAACTGATATTTTGTTTGGAACGATCAGTGTAAATTTACGCGTACAGTATCCATAAATCGAGTTATCTTGTCTCTGAGGGCTGAATGAAACTCGCTTGATACAAATTATAAAGCGAGAGGCGGTATGGTACATCTTTAGACACTCACGCCATTTAGGTTGATCTAAACAGAGTTTATAGAACAACATACAAGTTGCCTTCTTTCAAACGCTGATTATTCTTTATTAATTATCACGCTTGGTACCTAATGCTATAAACTGTAACTTGCAAACTTTAAACTTAGTTGCAATAAAATTTTGATAACCTGTTAGTACCGAGTTAGTTCCGAGATTATGAAAGTACTCCAGCTCACGAAAAATCAGGTAAAAGAACTGCTAACTTGTTACAGATCAAATACCGTATGGCTTCATTCAGTATTCTAGTTGAAAAATAGATGCAATTGCTCCAGCTTTTAGTTGCAGGAAAAAAAACAGATGTTCATTTTGCAATCAATAAGTTGATCAAGTAACCCCTAAAAAGAGGCATTCCAGCAAATCGGAAACAGTATCGACATGTGTATTATAGAGAATACAGATGTATGGCAAGTTTCATGTTGTCCGTGCCAACCAAGCTTGGATAGCACATTATTTAGCATTGCTTAGGTGCTCCTGAAGCAGTACAAAATGTTGGTAACTACTGATTTAGTTTATAGTTGTTTCGGCCGGACAAATGGTGACATATTAAAAACAAGTTTAGAACAACCACTATCTATATCCCAAAACATTGCTCTAAAGAATATACGGCACCTTTATTTATACAAATGCTGCATTATCTTGATAAAACACACCTGTATTGGTACTCTCTAAGATAAGAAATAGAAACGTGTTTCTATTACCATGGCAACCATGACGATCGGGCAGTTTCGGGTTACGTGTACTACCCTACTGAAAACATTTGACTCAGCCCAGCCTGTGAGCATGGATGGAAAATAATTGTTAGAAGCATATGTTGTTTTATGTCTGCCGGCGAATTCTGTTTTGTGCATGGATCGAAAATAAAGTGGATGCACATGTGTCAATGTTTTCAACTTGATATTTCTGATTGATGTTTGATTAGTTAGATTTTGTTTGTTTATTGTTATTTAAAATTATTAAAATGAATAATGAGGGTCTACTTTAATTCATTTCGACGGCTCAACTTATTTCGGCCTCACCAAATTTTTTATAGTTTTTTAATTAGTTTTGGGTTGGTGGAATAAATTTTTGAAATTAGGACTGCTATCCCTAACGTCATCTTCTGTGTCTCTGTGACTTGTGAGCTGACAAACATCTGTTCGGCAGATGTAAGCCAATGGGTCATGTCAATACAGAGGTTTTTGAAAATTGAGATACTTTGAAATAAGCGCATTAATTGATTTGTTTAAAAATATTCAAGAAGAGAAAATCATATTTTACAATACGGTGATGCCTTATGCTCTCAATTGCAAGCATTACTGTAAAAAATAATGGTGTAGATTCTTTGTTTTGTCCAAAGATGAATCGGAAAGGAAAAATGGATATTTCCTTACTTCGGTAAGTAATCGAATATTAATTATTATTATATATTGTTGAAGCTTGGTTGTATTGCCCTGTCTGTTATTCCTCACGTCGGTTCTAATTAAGAGATAAAAATAGGTTATTTAATTGTTTGGGTTGATTCATGAATCTACTTCCTTGACTTTTGTCGCTGATGATTTAATAAAATAATATTTCTTCAGGGAAACAAATAGAACATTCGATTTATTCTCTTGTTCTTGCTATTTCAAGGACAGGGATATAAAAAAATGGACCAACCATTTTGAACATAAATCTATGAAGTAGGGGCACAAAAACGCCTAGGAAATTGAACTATTATATTTGCAAGTTAGTAGAAAGCATCTGCTAATTAATCTTTTTTGATATTATCTAAGCCTAAGAGGCAGACATGAGGAAATATTTTGTATGTTGTATGAATAAAAAATTTAAAAATATGAGGTACCGGTTACAAATTATGTGTATACTGTAGCGATTCAGACTCTGTATAAACTGTTTCTTAAATCTCATTATTTACAGGAGACAGCTTCATGAAAGACTCATAACTTAAGAAGTATGGAAGTATAATGGCTAGCAATCAACCCTTCCAAAAGCTATAGCATATCCCAACATGCGCTGCCTTTAAATACCATGGAGGTACAGAAGCTTAAAATTATTTTTTAAGGAGGGAGCTAGAAGAAATGAAGGAAAAATTAAACAATCTGTTATTTTTTATTTCTAACATATTAAAAGCAGTGATGTTGAATCAATGTTTTTCTGGTCTGGCATTTAAAGATCTTCATGAGTTTACGAGTTGAAAGAATGTGTATGTATCTATTACCTCTGACAGGTATAATTTTGAAACCTTTATCTTAAAAAAAAAATCGAATTTTGTTTTAATAATACCTATATTCATCTAGTGTGTAATACAAACTACATACCTACACCATGGAGAAAATAAAACTAGTTTTTGCCATTGGCAGTACATAATGTATGAATATGACATTGTAATCTTATGAGACAGAAAATAATGAAGATACATCAAAGTAGAAGAAAGAAAAGAATAATTTTTATCTGTGCAATATGATTCAACTAATGCCCTAATTATTTGCGCATAAATAAATGTAATAACTTTTTAGCTCTTGATTTTACACAACAATATTTTCATATGTAGAGTAGAGCTTCCAAAGTGAAGCTCAAATGGATTTTGCTTTGGATAGGTGTGGGAAACCCACAAAAAGTGAAATATCACATTCAAATTGGATCGCTTTATTATAATTAAAAGTTATTGATAAATTTGATGTTTCCTTTCTTTAATTTGTTTGCAAAGGTAAGTATGACCAGAATGTTTGTTAGATTGCTGATTCACAAGGAAAACACTAATTCTCTGCATTTGGTTGAAAAATTAACAATGAGACATTAATTTCTAACACACGACTGTTATAAAACCATTGTTAACGAATTCAAAGAAGTATCAGTACCTCAGCAATAAAATATGCCTTGCCGATGCATCACTCCTTATATTTTGGATTATAAGATTCAAATCACCAAGTATATTCTAGAATTTATAATCATCAAGTATGTTTCCAAAATATAATATGTCATTTACTAATCTTTTACTGTAATCTCATATTTCACTTTTTTAGCAGTTAATTTGTAATTTCATTGGATAGACAGATGAATTTCAAAATAATTGTATAATTACAAATTTTAAATAGGCCATTGAAGGAGTTTCTAAACTAATAGGCATACATAAAATAAAGCACACTGGACTATACAAACAATTGTATCTAGAAAGATTCTCTTTAGCGTATGGTTTCATATCACATAAGTCTTTGAATAATCAAAAGCTGAAATGTGTTACGTTAGAAATAATTTTTATCTCATTAGGCAGTTGGTAGTATAATTTCATGCTAGAATAGCATAGAATAAAGGACCTTTCTCTGTGTATGACAAAAATGAATAGGATAATTGACATAATTTTGAAATTGTTTTATAAGAAATAATGTACACTTATTAAGGTCCAGGTAAAGTTAATAAATTGCTTTCTTTGAAAAATCGTCTGTAAGTTTGTCTATCTGCCAAATTATGTATTATTGGACATGCTCCTTTCAATACTTTGGAAATTTCAATAGCAAATGATCATCTATTAGTGTTTCTTATCATAGCACTGAATGTAGTTTTCAGTCAGAATAAGTTACATTTATGGATCACCTCTTGTTCAGAAATTATTTTTTTTTTGTTTGTTTATTGTACATTGTTCCTTACAAATACAATCACAATTTAGAATAATATTCTATACAAAATAATGTCATGTAATAATATGTATAAGTCAATATTATATAAATCTGTGGGTCAAGCGGGGATTGAACTAATACAGCTATCACATTAGGCTTGGAAGTCTGTTTCGTAATAGTGTATTGCTCAATCCCACAAATCATGTACAGAATATTAATATTAAGTATGTAACCTAAATTAAAATACAGAAACAAAATTACTATTATATATTAACTACACCTACTAACCTTCAAGGAACTAGTGAATGAAGTGGCCAAGGAGTAGTGTTTCAGAAAAATATACAGAAATCGGTATAAATTTAAATAATGAATTTTTTTTTATTGTTTTGTATAAATGTTTTGATTTCTTTTTTAAACACGCGAAATTTTTAAATCAATTTTAATTTCTTGGAATTTTTTTGTTGAATAATTTGGGTCCGTAATATCTTTCAACATTCAGGCATCTTGTCCTTGCAGCCTCAACGCAAGCAACCACTGAAGCGGCAGTGGTTCCAAATCACATACTTCCTCTATTGAACTAGTGAGTACTGTCTTGCTCATGGATGAAAGATAAGCTATTATTAGCACCTATGCTGAAATTATTCCTCCAGACTCTCAGAAAATCTAACATTGCAAGTACCTACAAAATTATATTATCAGCAAACTGTAACTCCTCATGAAAAGCTCCAACGTGTCTTCCAAACACCAACATGCTTCTTTATCTTTACTCAGTCTGAAATTGTATTTAGAAGCTGGATTAGGAATAGAAAATGTGTCTTTGGCATTTCATATCATCCTCTGAAATAGGTAGGTATTTGAAGTAGATTTCGTTCTTCCGCCCGTGACAACTCCATGAACAGTTAGAAAATGCACAAAAGGCAATGTGCCATTCTTATAAAATTGCTAACATGTCCATATCTATTGCACATTAGTGATATTTTGCATATAAAACTTTTCCAAAAATGAAATCACCATGACTAATAGAAGAAGGTGGTGGCTATATTACCAGTGCCAAATGAAAATTTCTGTATCAAATACAAACTATTGTGACTGTGTCGTCTGATCTTTTTTTCAGAAATAGAATTTTACCTGATTTTAAATTCTGGGAGGAAAATAAAAAAAATTGGCATGAAGTTTCATAAAGAAGTTATAATGCATTATTAGGTAGGCAAAAAAGAAGGCACTTAGAGGGGTATACAGTTATAGACATGTAGTATTTGTAGTGGTGGTGCCAATCATTAGATATGATGGAGATGAATGTTGTGTAGAATGGTTTCATTTTGAATGCGTAGACCTAGAAGATACCACTAATTTTCCATGGTACTGTTATAACTGCAAGTCGAATGTATAAAAATGAAAACAAATTTTAAAAACAATAATTGATATCATACAAGTACAACGTGTATTCACAATTATTTCGTACATAAAGTTCCTGTCATTGATCAAAATTTTGATATGACCCCTTTAAGTGTTTTATCAAGGTAGGAAAAGTGCTCTTTACATTTGGGTTATTAGGCTTTTTACTGCACTAGATTCCTTAGTTATTATATTCGAAACTATATTTAGTGAGCCCAAATTTGGTAATTTGTTTTTGCAAGTTTTAAATATAATGAATATGAATCTTTTTTTCTGTTTATTCAATGACAGCTTGTTATGTTTGTCATTCAGATATATTTTTGCAGCATGTATCTGATAATATTGCCTTAATAATTTACTAGATGGTTTATATATAATGTCAAAATGATTACTCCCAGTACTATGACCATTTAATTACTATTGAGTTGCTCATAGCACCATCAGTATTGTTAATCAAACATTATATTTTTTATATTTTCAGTTATACAATAAGATTATTAAAACTCCATTGACTTTTATCGATTTATTTTTTTATATTAATAAAACTTATTCATTAATATTACAAATAAATTAATAATATAGATAACGTAATAATAACAAATACATGAGTTTGCAGATTATAAAAAAATATCTTTTTCCTTGTTATTGACAAAATATCACCTACTGGTAACAAATTAATATTGATGTAGGTATTTCAAAATGGCATGAACAGGGTTAATATATAATATTTTTTTAAATTACTTGTATTTTTATTATCCCTCAGCACTACACAGGATGGCGATGTCATCTGCAAAATTGTTGTTTTTAAATATAGTGCACTAAAAGCTATCCAGATCACAACAAAAAACAAGTTTTCAATGAATTTACTTAAAATTACATTTATAGACTTGTTTCCAGAATTCTACAAAGATTTTTATAATGGAATAATAGGAAGGCCTAAATTTATGAGTACACAAGAGACAATAACAATTTTATCAAGCGTGCTAAACGTTTCAGACCTACTACCTTTTTTCGACATACTGATTGGAATAGTACCCCTAAGTATTCTAAACTTATTTTTTGAAGACTGATAACCCTTTGAACATGTATTCGTACATGATCAGTTTGCCTAGTCTCCTTGATTTCTATTGGATGCAGTTGATTTTTTCCCTTTGTGAATGCTGGAATGACAAGTTTTGCCCTGTACATGCTCAAAATATTGCTGATTAAAAATCCCCTATTTTCCAGAACAATGTCACCTGGCTTGATGCTCTCTAAATTTAATTTATTGTCTGGTGATGTTTATAATTTGACCAACAAGTCTGTTCAGTTTTTCAGTAAATACCTATAAAAATTTATAATGACAGTTGTTTTATCATGAAAAACTTCCCTGAAGCATTTGAGGATATTAATTTTAAAGTAGAATGGCCTGGCCACCTTATTAAAATAACAAATTTGTTATATAATAAGTGAATAATATTTTCAAGATCCTTAAAATCCACAACCAGTTTCAATTTAATAAGCATTAGTATTAGTAAAGGCAAATGAAGATGGTAGTTGTACTGCTAGAAATAACAAAATCTTTAACATTTTGGAAAATTATACAATTCACTATATTATATAATATGAAGAACCTGTATAATATTTCCATTTCACTTCATCTGCACCAATAAGGCCAAGTAATGAATTTTCCACTTTCTCTTCTAGGTCTGCATTTTTTTGCTTTACCAAGTCTTTCAAATCGTTTTATCAATTCCTTCATTGCCATGTCAGTCTGTGAAGAAACTCCACTTTGCTTGCTCACCCTACTCTTCAGTTGGTTCAACACTGTCCGCCACACTGTCACAGCTTTGAGTTTTTCTAGAAATATAATTAGTAACTTTAAGACCCCTTCCCTTTTTCTCACCATTTTCCAGTAACTAATACAAATATAAAACCATGTAATAGTCTTTTACATTTATAAATAATAGCCTTCTATACAAGAAAACGAGACAGAGAGCCAAGCACGTAGTCAGGGGGGGCGAAGGTTACAAATTATCTTAGTTGTTTATATATTTCTAAGCTGTTGAAACTTTTATGCTAAAATTACTGGGCTACAAGCTTAGAAAAAACCATCTCAATATTATTTACTGGGTAAAATATTCAAGGGAACGAAACAAATTTAAACAAAAATTTTGGGGTTTCTAGGTATCAACTATCTAAGTTATAATAAGTGGTGCTCATTAAAATAATTGACAAATAAACAATAATAACAACTATGTCTAATGATATTATTAACTAGTGATACATCAATGAAAAGCTAGATGTACTAATTTGCATCGTTTGGTGTTGATAAAAATAAGAAAATTCTAAAACAGTTGAATTTATGTACTACTATTTATGTATTATGATGCATAAAGTTTTCACCCAGAATTTAGAGAAGAAATCATCTGTACGTTTCACCTTTACACCCAAGTAGGCTATAAAGAATATTTGTTGAGTTTAGTTCCTTGATAATATAATATATAAACACCCTTAAAACATGCATTATTTTCATATCCTTTGATAATTCTATATTTGATATAGTTTATTTTTTGATTTCAAAGAATAGATAATAGCCAGTAAAAATATATTGAGCTCAAGTCCTCCCAGGGGCTTGGGAGGTATGTAGATAAAAACAGGCTTTGAATATTTCGAATACACAATAGGTTGCCCTTAGGAAGGGCCACCACCTGAACAATTATTTCATAGCAGGTAGGAGCCATACAAGCTTTTGTTTTGCTGTAATGATGATGCTTCTCTACTGCTCCTCCACAAAGTTTGAGAAATGGAAACCTAACTATCTGGCCCCCTTTTTTGCTTGCGAAAAATGGTGATACCTGACTGCTCCCAGTTTTTAACCCCTCCCCCGCCTGACGCAGATCAGAAAATTAAGCTAGTGAGCCCCCCAAAGTGAAATCCTGGCTATGGGCCTGCAGAGAGAGACCTCACAGGGCTCAGACCCCAAAGCATAAACGTTCCCGTAAACCTATGAAATGAATATCTTAATATACCAGTATGAAATAATCCCTAGCTTGGTTTGAACAATATGAGACAATATTTTCTGCTAATTTTATTACTAAGACTGACCTTAGAAGCTTGCAGTTTTCTTCTTTTCTCTAGCCTCTCCTTTCTTTCAACGTCTCCATGTCATTTTAAAACCTTTAGAGCAGTGTGCCTCATGTTCTGTGATGGTACCCAATCAGGATGGTTTTTATCCTCCAAATCATCTCCAAATCTGTAGGTCTACCTGAATTAAATTGAAGGATAAGCATAACACAAACCACATTTACTATATATAAACGAAACAGTAAAATGACTGCCTTTGTAAGGCGATGAGGGCCTTACCTGTGATAAAATGCTTGCTGATGAATTTTTGATGTTTCAGTTTTGATTCTATGAGATCATCTCGTTTAATTGCAGCTATAAACAAAACTCCTGCGTTGTTGGGATAATTCATTTTTGCGAGTCAAAGCTAAGTTTTTCTCGGTTAGATCAAGATCCACACCCAACCACCAGACACGTATACTATAGTATAATTATGTTTTAATCAAAATAATGCTCAAAATACCCTCCACATAAAGAAATTCTCAAAAAATAAATAGACAAACAACTTTTAATTACAGGACTCACATGACAACAAGCCATTTTGGATTATTTTGACACTTTGACAGATCGGACGATCGCCCGCCTTTAGGGCAATTCCAATCTACGGTTGTATTACCGTCCTAGAACTGTTTTCGTCATGCCCCGCCCATTTTGTGATTATAGAATTGATGATTAGCTGGTACGCTGGCAGACCAACCAATCACCGTTTTTAGAATTGTAAAATGGGCGGGGCATGATAAAAACAGTTCTAGGTCGATAATAGAGCCGTAAATTGGAATAGCCCTTATAAATTTCCTGTTAGAGTCAATGTTTTCAGGTCAGGATAAAATCCCGAACAATCCCGATCTGATAGTAGATAGAAATACGTTTCTATGTTAGAGAGTGCCCCTACTGCATACATACGAGTATAAGACGGCAAGTAATCAGCCTCTTTGCCCTGCATTACATGTCAAAATCTTTTGGGCAGCGATCTATCACAATTATATTTGGATAACTGAAATAACGAAATATCCGGTAGAGCCAAATTTCGGTGAAAACCTTGGGATTACCATTAAAAGTAAAATGATAAAGAATCCCATTGATCCCGCATGTGCTTCGACACGCTTCAGCCATCAGTTATGAACAACGCCTACTAAACACCAATCTTGGAAATTCATATGATTAATTAAATACATGCTATAATAACTGCAAATGTGGCTATGATACGTCAAATGCGGTCTACAGTATTTATTTTAAGGACAGAAGTGTTGTTAAGTGGGCAATAACCTGATGTACTGCACCGATAGCAAACAAGCGCTTCAAACCCTGAAAAGACCTCGCGGCATATCAGGGCTAGCATTTGAATGCCACCAATCTTTAGCCCATGCTTCAGACAAAAACAATATTGACCTGTGGTAGGTTAAAGGGCACAACAACAACAACAACAACAACAACAACAACAACAACAAAGGCAACCGTATAGCGGACGGTCTAGCCAGGAAGGCTGCTGACCAAAGAATTTTAGGACCATGTGACCTTTCTGGAATGACAATTGCGGAAATAGCCAAAAAATACTCCCATGCCCAAATGGTAAAACGATGGGAAGAACTACAAGTATGCCGATTTGCCAAAGAAACCCTTACAGGTCTTGGCATGGCAATCCAAGAAATACTTGATGATAACCAGGTCAACCTTACATATCATAGTAGGATTAGTAGGATTCCTGACTGGCCATTGTGATCTCATGAAGCATCTCCACTTTATGGGGTTAAGTGACACACCAATATGTGTAGAAAGTGTGAAAGCGAAGACGAGACTGTGGAACGCGTCTTATGTGAGTGCCCAGAGTTATCTTCTATTAGAGAATATGCGTTCGGTGAGTCTTGGCAAAAACCTGCTCACATAAGGGTGATATACCTAAGCGACTTATCCACCTTCCTTAGATTGGCAGCATGGACGATGACATGAGGAAACAACTCCCTGGAGGATGCACTATGGGTCCGTTGTGGTCTACATAAGTGCAGTGGGACTACTCACCCTCCCCCACTCTAAAGATACAGAGAATCGTACAACTTATTACCACAGCATAGTAAACAACCAGTATAATATCTCTGAAGAATTCCTATATAAAAATGGTTCCCACAAAATTTAACCTTGGGAGGGTTTATGGATGATTTTACGGGTGTGAAGTTTGGATAGAGATGCGAAAATGAAAATATCGATACCGATACCAACTCGACATTTTTTAGCCTCACAGGCGCGTTTGGTTCTTACAGAGAATTTTGTGCAATTGATTACACCCCTCAATAATTATATACCGATACACCTACAAAAGTATCGATATCAGCCTGGAATCGCTCAAAAAGTATCCAAGATAAAAATAGTCGATATTAGTGCAGAAGTACAAGTATCGAAGTACCGTTACCATCCCTACAAAAACTCATCCAAAAGTGGGGATGCGCGTGTAATTTGTGGGGATGCGCGTGTAATTTCCGCCAACTTGAGTTATTGTGCTGGTTGTTTACTATGCTGTATTATTACTATGGTCGTAGGTAAAGTATAGTATTTATTCTATTGTTTGTTTGACGTTGTCAATATTCGAAATTGTCAGTGGGAGGGAAATGTAGGATTTATATGATACGAGTGGCAGAATGAATGGGAGACTCCATAAATCAGATGTTTGTGTACCATGATAGCTAGGCAGGTGAGGGTAACACCGACGTTGGAGTGCTGGAGTGCTGAGGACCGCTGCGCTGCTGGAAATGTGAAAATTTAATGTTTCATTATTATCAGCTAATACCGTTATATAAGGTGTTACCTTCAAGGGTGGCACTTATTTGTATTGGTACTTGTATGAATGAATAATAACAACTTGCTGCGTGAGTTATTACCGTCATTACCGCTCGTCAATTAACATGACTTTGTTTTTAGCATCGTAGGATCCCATTTTTTCCGCACTACTACCCGTTGTTCCCCATGGCGCGCCGATAGCAATCTTTGGCGGGATTATCATTTCCATCGCGTAGAACCGCGTAAACGATGCGTTTGGCGGTAGCGGTGCGGTGGTGCGTGTATGGCTTCGAATATTAAAGGTGGATAGAATTAGCATTCAGCTAAAGTATGGGAGCACAGAGGGGGTATTGTTTCTCCTCATAACTAACAAAGCCTTTATGTAGATGTTGTCAGATTACCCCTCAAGATTTCTGATCACTATTGCACAAACGCGCATATGATATTGCTTAAATACCGGGAAGGCAATGAATTGTATACAGTATGGCAACGCCGGCAGTGATGTTTATTTGAACATGAATGGAGACGTGACCGAGACTCCGGCTACCGATTGGCCTTTCACTTCGCTGGCTCCGTCCGCTGATTGGTTACAAATATACAGAGCGTAAATAGCAGTGGCGTAGTCAATTTTTAGAAATTTCTGATTATGTAGCGTATTGGAATTATTTTATTTAGGTATTTTATTCAAATTTGTGAAACTTTTTTTGTTTGCCTTTGGGTCCTGCAAAAAAACACCTGAATAAAAAACACATGATTCCACAGTTTTTTACATGATTTCATCATCATTGGAAACTTTTTTTATTATACATCGCGCTGCCCCTATCATAACGCGACAGCTTTTGAGGAAAAGCAAAATGGACGAAAACACGTATTTTACCGATTTCGAGTACTCGTACGCTAGGATCATCGTAATCATCAATGACCTTATCAGTCAGCTGACTGCCATCTAATAGCAGGCCTAAGAACTGAAAGTGTGAAAAGGGAAAATATTCAAACACAAATAAATTACAACATTGTGGTAGTAGACTTTATTACCCTTCTTTTAAATTTCTAGATTAGAACTAAAGTAATATGTAACCATACAGGACACAAATTATCACAAAAAACATTACGTCGTAGTATCACATTTTTTTGTCACAAATAGAGTACAATAAACTGCTTTTTTAATATAATTGGATGAATAATGTTGATTCCTATTGCTATAAATGACAATTTGCATACAACATACCGATCAACTGATAGTAAAATAATCACTGCTTTTTAAAAAAACGTCGTTCATTATAAGGTTCAATCCTAAGTTTATGCCCAACTTCGCCAGTCTAAACTCATTAATACAGAAATGCTTTTATCAAAGATATTAGTGCACGTTTACGTTAACTGAAAATTAAATATCTTAGGTGAACACACAATTTCATCATCACAAGCATCACTCAGACACGACAAGGTATAAGAAATTATAAAATATAGATCAGAAGTATATTTCGCAAAATTGAGTAACATCCATTTCACAAATATTCAATCGAGAAATATCTGAGCAGATAAAAATATTGGTTTGCCATATATTCAGGTCTGACATCCCTAAACTGACCACCCATTTCTGCCTTTCAATCACTGTCTTAGGCCACCTGAAGTTTGAAAATGTGATGAGACTCAAGCATATTAGCATATATAAAAGTTTAATGAAAATGATAAATGTGCCTGTTATAGCTCTTAAAGGCTAAATGGGAATTAAGATGTCAAACAGAGATAATAACTAACTGTGTAACTAGAAGATCGAACTGCTCTGTGACATTTTTTTTGGTACACAGTTTCATCACAGTTTCATGAGTTTTACAATCAAAAAGACGCTATAATATACCAAACCGATGTGACGCCTCTGGTGGTATGATTGTAAGAGTGTATGGCACTTACCTATGGAAAGATCGCTGTTTATCACTTCCACCGTATTTTCCACACACGTTACACCGTTTAGGCATGGTTTTCGATTAAAATCCAATCAAATTTTCACTAAAACGTCAGTAGCAACACACTAGCAACAGGTTTTAGAACATATAACCACCATTTTGTTTTTGAGAATGTACGATGGGTTGCGGACGTTGGACGTTAGCGACGTTGCCGTATGTCATCCGCGTTTTCCCGTAAGTCGAAACTTTTTGAGCTCAGTTATAAAAATAATACTTCTAGGGCCTAGGGCTTAGTGTTGGTACTTCACAGGTCAATATAGGAGCAAGGTAAAATATACTACAGATACTAACAGTGCTTTTTGTTATTTCTCATTCCCTACTTGTACCTGCATATGAGCTCGGATGTCATGTGTTTGAAATATGCATCTGACAACACTTTATCCAAGGCTTTCATTCATCAGTATTGTCTAGATTCTCAGCCTTCCCCTTACCCCTCAGTGTTGAGGAAAAACATGAGATGTTTATTTTTAATTCTATCCACCTTTAATATTCGAAGGTGTATGGCATGCCTTGTGCTTGGTGGCACGACGGCGACGTCGGCGTGTTAGCCCTTCGGCGACGCATCCACTATCTTTCTCTCATCCTAAACGCCACCGCTCAACTTTTGGCAATCGACAATATTTGTCGAAAGCTAGGGGAGAATTTCCGTTTATCTGATGACGTGATGGCCCGGTCATTTTAGTTAAGGGCCGTATTCATAGTCGTCCCTTGAGTAATTTCAAGTGTGGCTTTCCTTGTGTAGCTGTTTCCTAGATAACATCTACGATATGGTGGGATTTCTTTGGCGACGTTGTCATATTCCAAATATAAGTCAATTTGTTATCTGTCGTGGTATTTTTCTAGGCTTAGGTGAATTAAAAACAAAAACTTTTTGTTACTCCTTCACCTTCACCTTATCATTTTGGCAAGTGGTGTTATTTTTAAAAAAAGTAGTTCTTCAGACATAGTTTTTAATTCTTGTTCATTGTGTAGTCGTCTATTCTGTTTCTAATACTTTAATTTCACTATAATTGCCTACCTGTGTAAAAAAAATCAGATCCCTGAAGATAGATACCTTAGACGAAACGTTGCACAAAGACTAACAAAAAGTTTTTGTAAAAAATACCACGACAGACACCTTACTAGCTCAGAATCGCTTTACCAGGTCAATTTGTTATGTCTATGTCTACGCATTTTGATGTTTTCTGTTATCTCTTTTTGTTTTGTGCCAGTATTTCGTTTTTCCAGATGTGACAGAAACTGGCAAAATTGTACTCCAAAATTAACCTACAAAATCGCCTTGACTGCAACGAAAAGTCATGCTGACATGTCTTGTTGACATTTCGTTACTTAAGTATTACTCAGTGGTATTACTCAAGGAGCCTTAAGATACTTAATACTTGTGGTTAGCTTTCAACGCAGTACAAAAAACCATTGCACCTATATAAATGTTAGTCAGTTTGTTGTTATGTCACTCTGGCCACTCAGAAACCATTCAAGGTTATGCACAAATGGGAGAAGTAAAAAAGAAAGAGCATAAAGAGAGAAGCGCAATTTTTAAAATACTTTTGATGATCTAAACATAATTTTGGTGGGATCAGATTTCGATAAAAAGTAAATTTAGATGATCAAACCTTTCGCGATTTAATTTTGCTACCAGGGGCTTTTAAACGGGCAACACTTTTACTGCAACGTATAGCTACAGTAGTGTAGCCGGCAACATTGTCAGTAATAACGGTCAGACTGTGCAATATTTCTTGTATGGCCCGGCCATATAGCCACATATATTTGGCATTGCTGATATATTTTTATGTGTTGCACATTGTAAGCATGTGGCCGGACACTTATTTATTTATTTATTTGATTCATTCCCAACAGGTTAACACCCAGTGACAGGAAATATACTAAATATATATCTAAATAATTCGACAACGAAGGTAAAAATATGTTGTAACATAGACAAAAACAATATAGTATTAACTATAATATCCAAATGAGAAAAAAAAATACAAAAACATATGAATAATGTCTCTACTCCACTATAATACCGCAATTGACTCTAACTGACCAGAAAACCACACTTCATAACATTCCAGAACAAAATCCTCACTATCACGAAACAAATCGCACAATTCACAAATAGCATTGAAACATGTACACATAATGTTTATAGGAGATCTAGACATAGCATTAGTATTGTAATTGTCAGGGTAGAACATGTTTTGATGATGACTTCCTAATCTAGGCACATGAAAATTAATTTTACCCAATTATAGTGCAATAGCTCAACGTCAAAAATATTCAGAAAAACAGATTGTTCAAAACCCCTTACAGGACACCTGCTGGCAATATAGCTCTGTTTTGGTTTTTGTTAGTTTTGTCTCATTTTATATTTTGGCTGGTTCTCTGCAAAGCTCGCATGTGTGTTTTAGCTATAAAGAAAGTCGCAAAGTTATATAAAACCTACCCCAAACCTGACTAGTCTAGTCTAGTGCAAATGTTAGAACAGGAATGGTTAAAATAACTCGTATAATTTTACTGCTCTAAACATAATTTTTGTTAAAATGTATGTTTAAAAATTTCACGATTTTTATTTTGCTCACAGCGCCAGCCGTGGCTTGGAAGGTTTACGGGCTTGTTCGACTTTGTAGTCGAAATATCTATGCAGTGTGCCATTTGAAACTTATTATTGGGAATTTAGCATAGTTTTCAGGATTCTATTTTGGAAGAACTGCAAAGCTCGCATATACGTCTTAGCTAGTAACCACTAAGCCGCTACGAAGATCAAAAAAAGTAAATCAACTGTGACACTTACCCGAAGAGCACACCTCTAAGGTAAGTAATAGAAAAACTTTGATACTTTGCGATCGTTTTGGAATTTTTTGCATTGTCTGGTACTACTGTTTTGATTTACTTAAATCGTCTACCAGTGGCGTATTTATTGGGAGCAGACTTCCAAAATGCATTTTGTTCAAATTTTACAAATTTGAGATACAGGTAACGCTGTATTTCTATGATCAAATACTTACTATTTAATGACAAAAAGCAGACCAAATCCCTTTGTTCTCCGTGCTATTAAGTAGGAAATTATACCTAGACAAACAAACTGATCTAAGTCTAGTCACATAGTACTTAAAGTGCATTTAACTTTAACAGCTACTAAAAATCACCATTCATTTATAAAAACAAATACTTTGCTGCCAGATTTTCTCGCTAATTTGTATTATAAACTATACTGTAAAACTACATCGAACTCGTATATTTGAAATTTGAGACGCGGAAAATTGATTTCAACCTATGTTAACCTATGTTACTGATAATAAACCAAGCACGCCACTTTGTGTCCTTCCAATATGTTATGCTGTGCATGTTGTTACATTATCATTGCAATAGGGATGTCGGCAATATCTGGTATCTAATTTATCTGACCGTCAGCAAATACCATCCGTATTATGAACAAGTGACTCGGTGATCACATAATTCAAACATCCACCCAGCAATGCCGCCCATTTACATATTAATCGACCTATTTTGATTAATTAGTGCGTTGTGATTCAATTTGCTTATGGCAGCTCCGATTCCGTGATGGGTGAACTGGTCCATTTGGATATAATCACTCGACTAGAATAGAAACATGTCACACAAAGACAAATATTCGAAGTTACTGCTCTTTCACTGAACATTATTACGCCAATATGGTAGAAAATGAACGTTTAGTAATATCACCTGTTAGTCTAGCCGTCAAAGTCACCACTGAGTTAACAAAAAAATGTATATCTTTCGAAAAACCATTCAAATGGTAATAATAAAATTTGGGCATTCATCTCCAAAACTTGGAAATAATTGATCTGGTGTTAATTGAATTTAATGACAGGTAACTGCTAAAAAACTTTGCCGTCCGTTAAAAGTCCAAATAATACCGTTCAAGGATTCAAGCATCACCAATAAATTTTTTTAAATCAGAAAGGGGTAAAATTAAGGGAGGAGGTTCAGGATCTGGGGCGGGGTTGACTTAGTCCAAAGAAGCGACTTTCTTTCCGCTGGAGGTATCAAAAACAAGTTCATTGACCTTCAGACAGGGTAAAAAATGAAGTTAAATACAGTAGGGGTGGATACTTAGCATAAAAAATGTATTATTATATGAAATACCTCTACCCTAGGCTAGATACTGGTACTGCTATATAAATTCTAAATACATATGTCTCCAACGCAAAATAAAAAAACCTTAAAAACCACCAAAATGAGAAGTGTATATTAAAAAAAACTGTGATTTTTTAAAACTCAAGAAGAATAAGTGAAATATTTCAAATTAGTACCACAAAGTCCACATCTGGAGGTCACGGGTTAGAACTCCGTTGACTTTTTCCGATATTTTCTGGTACGAAAAAAATTAAGAAAACCACTTGCGGGTGGAAGCATGAAAATAAACAGAAAAACAATAACTAAAATAGGTATGAACTTTCTAAAAATTGTCATCATCTTAAAAAGTTTGATACTGCCATTTTTCGCCGAAAAATGAACATGGTTCAATTAACATTCAATAACGACACTAAGAATTTATTTAAATTTGATAGAACAAGAACAAATGGTTAGGAACCTCTAGTACACCTCAAAACAAAGTTTTCACTTTCTGCTAATTAATGCGACGCCACAGCTATATTATATATCTACCTGTATACATGCAACTGATTGCAAGTATTAGCCGGGCTATGCTAGGCTGACGTCATAACATGCATGTCTTCAGCACATTATAAAATCAAGTGTATAATTATATTGTTAGGAGTCTGTCGATTACAATATGGTATCTGTTTTTCTTATTGGACAGACCAATTAATAGTATCAATAATCTATTAAATCAAGGTCACCGAGGTCGAACCCTAATCTCGTTTGCGTTGTACCCGCACCCTAATCTGTCACGGTACAACAAAAAGCCGAGTAAGACCAGAGATCCCGGTTCACCACAACTGCCGCCGAGATAATCACTGTATCCAACTCTGCGAGCGCAAAACAATCCCTTGTCAAAAGTTGCTGAATTCCTTCACTGAGCAGAGGGTAGATAGCCATTGAAGGAACAGTTCAACAAAAAGTTCTGACAGCCAGATTGAGCGGCTAATCTAGTTGCAATACAAATCCCTGAATACGGGATGGGATGTTGTTCTACCTAATGCAGATCCAAATTTTTACAAAGAAATGATTATAAACATTGGAATACAGCGTGTCCCAGCTAGAATTTGCCACACCCTTATCTCTGAAATGATGAAAGAAAATAAAAATCGTCGTGGCACGTCGATTTGCATGCCGAAGGGAACTCTTCCACCAAATACGTCATGATTGTGCCATCAACCCCCTCACCCCCAGCAACCTCTACTTCAAAATCTTAAATGAGTCCACCATACTTGTGATACATCATTTTGAAGGGAATTCATTGACAAATACAACAGTGTAATTGCATTGATTCCATATTATGGAAGTCAATGAAAAATATGGTGATTATCAAAATGAAGTATTATTTTTATTACCTGAACTACTATATTATCGTAAGAAAGGTTTCAAGTGGGAGTCATTCTGTCACAGGCGATATTCAAAATATCTTCGCAACATCTCTGTAGTCACTGTGGAGATGGCTTGTAGGACCGGGTTCCGTAATATAAACTTGGGATTCCAAATGTTCCCATAAAAACAGTCGAAGGCATTCTGAATATCGCCTGTACATCTGTATGGAACAAAATGGCTCCCATTTGGAACCTCTCTCATATCTTTTATTAACTTCCCATAAGAGTGAATCAATTTTCAATCTGATTATAGTGTTGTGTTCGTCAATTAATTCTCTTCAAAATGATGTATTTCAAGCATGATGGTCTCACTTAAGATTCTGAAGTATTGGTTACTGGGGGTGACGGCTCAATAATGACGTGCCCGAACCATCTGTGGATATGCAAATTGCAATTGTCACATCTGGGTAGCTCTGGCCAAGGTGGAGCGGTAATGTCTCTGTCACTGGACAGAAACCGGCTAAGGTTACTTGTCGGCCTGTTATTTGGCCATAACACCTTCAGACGTCACTTGTATGTGATGGAGGTGGTAAGCAACTGGACGTGTGCACGCTGTGGTGAGGAGGAAGAATCCTCGGCACACGTTCTATATCGCTGTGAAGCCCTTGAGTATCACAGGCAGACTATACTAGGTTCAAGAGTCCTTGAACCTGAAGACATAAAATGGGCAGGAGCCAAGACCATCCTCACCTTTGCGATGAGGGCTGGTCTTCGGATCCAGTGTAAGGAGAGGTACAGAAGGGCCTGCTTGTAGGGCTAAGCACTGTGCACTGGTGGCTCTGGTCACCGGAAAGCCTTTTTCATTCAATAATTCTAAAACCAACAAAAGCATTTTATTGCAAAAAATTAAAATTAGCCAAACTGTTCCCACACTGTAATTAGTTATTTTTCTTGTATGAAACGATCAAATATTTTGTTATAAATACAAAACAAGGGCATGCGCTTTAGTAACACAGTCATGTCATATGTCTTATGTCTGTTGATAGTTATTACTTCTGTCAGTCACTGTCGTGCTGGCAGTATGCCACTCCAACTCATTGTTCTCGTTTTAACATTCTGAAGATAATCTTAAAGATGTTACCCCAAAACATTTAAAATTAAAACTACCTATTTTTTACAGCCAAGCTAGACGCAGGCCCTAGTAGAAGTAGATGTGGGGCGGCCGCGCCTGGCAAGTAGGCCCCACTAGGCCCTTTTTGCCATCCCCGAATATAACCCCTCAGCCACCACCACCTGCCTCCCCCACCCTACCAAACCTTCCCGACCTTTTAACAAAGGCCAGTACATCGGCCCAGCTTAGGGAGGGTAATTCCTCTGGCTGGCGTCTATCGGATCCAAAGATCTCATATCTCAGCCCGCCCAGCAACTCACATTCCGCAAGGAAGTGGTAGGCCGTTTCATCGGCCTCTCCACAACCCATACATAGGAAGTCGTCCTCAATTTCTCATAGTGGTAGATGCCGTCTGAGCCTACAGTGGCCTGTCAGAACCCACACGAGGTTTCTGATGGCCCATCGGCCTTGGTTCCGCAGCCATGCTGACGTAGGTGTGTTCAGCCCGGGTATAAAATCCTTGGCTTGCCTGCATCCCTCACTTTGCCCCCACTGTTCATCTGTGGTATCGTTTACCCTCTTTTTCAGGGCTGACGTTACCTGCTGCCTAGTGCCTACTTAATCCTATAGCGAACTTCGGACCAACAAACGGTCTCCCGGTGCCGAGTCTGGCCAATCTATCGACTTCCTCATTATCAAGAACACCCGTATGACATGGTACTCACCTCAAGATAACTTCGTTCAGTCTTGCCAAGAGCAGCCCCTATGAAAAAAGTCTGATTTACCTCTTCTCGACGTTATTTCAACCCTATGAAAAATAAAGATTAAGTTATTGGGAAAAAAATAGGTATCACTAGTTTTTACGGCCATGTAGAAAAGTCCAATTTTGGTTGTAATTTTCTAAGTAGAAGTAAAAAATTGTAATAATCTGATCGCTTCATACCCAAATTTGGTCCACAACAATCACACAAACAGAAAACAGAAAAATACGGGCAAATTGGGGTTTTGAATAAAATATTTTTTTGTCATAAGTGGAAAGAGCATATATGAGTTTTGTGACAAAACCATTTTTCTTTTTTTCGCAATAATTCAAAAGTTGTATCAAAATAAAAATGGGCTTTTGAATCCAGGATCGAAAACACGCCGACGGAGCCGAGCCGGTACGACTGAACCCATATGAGGTGACAAGGGTGGTCACGATGCTCCTTTGACCAACGATGGCCTACTCCGATAGTAATTCTAGATTCCCAGGCAATCGTGAAAATACTTGTAACTAGTGTATATTTGTTGCAACATGACGATGAATATGAAGTTTGCAGCTCGAGACGAAGTCGAAGCCTACGATCGAAATAAATATCTTTATCTTCCGCAACGCCAGATGGCGCAGTGGTTTAGAGTGTTAGTCGGTGAATCTGTATTCAGGAGAGTGTTGGTTCGAAACCCAGGCTTAGCAACTCTTTTTTTGTACCAAAAAAGTGTTTACTCATGTTACACACCATCGACATACATATATTTTTGATAAATTTGATTTAAACATTTTACTTGCACTACGTAGTGCAAAAACTAAGTACCGGAGGCGGTGGAGAATTAAAAAAATCAGTGAAAATGGAGTTTGTCCGCCATTATCAATCGCCAATTGCTGTGAATGCGATATCAAAATGACATTAACGCAAAAAAGTAAAATTACTCGCAATTTTTGTTGTACTTGTAGTAAAAGTAGAAAAAAGTGTTTCATCTATTACTAGGAGCGATTTGGAAAACAAATTAAAATTTCAACTACCTGTTCTCTTAAATGCTCATTTTTGGTCTAATTTTCTTGCCGAACTATCTGTTCCAAGTTCCCTCACCATTACATTTAATCATATAATTCGTTTTGATATAGCGAATAGTGATGTAAACTTTAGTTACTTTGAAGGACTCTTAACGACTCGTTACTTTCTACTTCAGAACTCGTTACTCGGGATCCGTTACTCGTTACTTTATTTACTCTTTAGATAAGTATGTCTGTTCAAGAGTGTACTTTAAACGGTTGACCATGCTACTTTTGACTTGACTTGACTTCAATTGTTTTGTAGAACGCTGAGATTGGAAAGTATATTTAGTAGGTACCTATTTATAATACAAAGATGGATATTTTATTAAAAAACAGTATGTTTGATGACATTTCTTCGAAAACAAGGACAACAAAACAAACAAAACTGATCGAACTAAAACCTACTTACCTTCAAAAATATCTACTTAGTACGTAGCTGCTTCTGAAATTTAGTTTTAAGGGGCTAGGGTTTAGCGCGCGAAATTGAGAATTCAAGAAACGACGTATTCCCGTGTTAGCTAGGAGGCGTGGCCGCCTGTTCCCTTTCTCCAGTATGTGTGTCTAAGATGAGGGGAGATAAGTCCAAAAATCCAAGGGCAAGGTCCAAAGGTCACCATAAAAATGAATTTCGCATTTCCAAGCCCCCGACGTTACCTTTAAACCTACAGTAATGATTCAAATGGCGAATTGAAGAAGAAAGCTTGGGCTTTTTCACCTATTTGGCCTTTTTTTACCGTGATTGGTTGTTAAATTACAGACATTTGAAGAATGCAGGATTCTGCATTGTGAGTTTTTTGCACACTAAAAAACTTTTTTGAGAAAATCGTAAATAGTTGTCATTCACTAAGGTCTTAACTAGCACCTTCTGAAATACTATGAATGTAGTTTCAAAAAAAAGTGATTTATTTATTTATCGTATGGCTCACAAATCACATTCAAGATATAAATAAGAAACAAAAAAAAATAGATATAAATATAAATAGAGTAAATGTAGTATAGACTACAAGATACATAGTCATTATTTTCACAAACAAACATCCAAATTTTTAATATATTCGACTGTTCCGTTGGTCAGGTTCAAGAAGTCTTCTGCTTGGCCAGTATACAGTCTCAAAGGACATTCTTCGATAATGTGCTGGACGGTTTGTCTCTCGGCTCCACAGTCACAACTTGCCGAAGGCGCTTTACCCCATTTTTTCATCATATCTGCGCATCTCCCATGTCTGGTCCTTATTCTGTTGGCACGAGACCATGTTTTACGTGGCAGTTCGAACCCTGTTGGTTTTGTGGTGATGCACTGTAGGTTCCGAGCATGTACTGGAGCGGTTGCGTTCCACTGGCTCTTCCATTGGTCAGAAATGGAGAAACCATCACGCATTAACTGTTCAGCCGTTTTGTAGGGGGGATCTCTGGATCGGAGTCTGTTAATGTCAAGGCCCTCGGAATAGTCATGAATGGGAAGTGATTCGTTTTTCCTAATTTTTTCGTATTGTAAAAGAAGAGCGTTTTTCCTGCGTAGTTGTGGCGGGGGGATATGGCTTAAAACGGGAAGCCAGTAGGCAGGAGTGCTGGTTATCGTGCCTGTTATGATTCGCATGGTGCGGTTTAACTCAACATCAACTTTCGCTGTATGGCGGCTGTTCAGCCACACCGGTGAGCAGTACTCTGCTGCTGAGTATATCAAGCCCAGAGCTGATATACGCAGTGTAGAAGCTGAAGATCCCCAGGTGGTTCCACAGAGCTTTTGTAATATATTATTTCGTGTTCTCAGCTTAGCAGCGGTATTTAGTATATGTTGCTTGTAGCTCAGAGTCCTGTCCAGAGTGACTCCTAGGTACTTTGGGAACTTGCTATGCTTTAAGACGGTATTTTCGAGACGGACGTTTAGTTCTCTATTCGCCAGTCTGTTATTGAGGTGGAAACAGGTTACTTCCGTCTTATTTGGATTTGGCTGGAGCCTCCAGTCACGAAAGTATTTTGCTAATTTATTGAGGTCATTTGTAAGAGTTTGTTCTGTTGTTTCTATCTTACTATGTTGCGTGGCCAGTGCCCAGTCATCCGCATAGCCAAACTTTTTTGATTCTGTTTGGGGCATGTCTGCTATGTAAAGACTAAATAAGAGCGGTGCTAACACAGACCCCTGAGGGAGCCCGTTATTTAGTTTCATTTGCGAGCTCTTTTCGTTACCCATAATGACCTCAAAGGGTCTGTTGCTAAGCATGTCATTCAGTAGGTTGGCCATGCGCTGGCAGGGTATAACTTGCAAAAATTTAGCGATCAGCCCCTGTCTCCACACAGTATCGTATGCAGCCGTTAAGTCAACAAAAAAAGTGAGTTCCGTTCGAAATGGGAATCCGTGTTTTAACATGATAAATACATATGTATAGCTGTGTACACCCAGGCCCCTTAAATAGGATAAGCTTTTTGCGAAGTTTTTATATAAAATGCTTTATGTAATCCACGGTAGCATTTTTAGGTTAGAATTAAATTCGCGCTTGACATAACGCATCAATAACTCTATTTCAGAGACGATTTTAAGGTCACTATTCGTGTAAGGATGGCAGTATTAATGGATGGCACTATTTCAATAACTCCCTAATGTGTTTGTGTCTCAAGAGTAACAACTGAACATACAGGTAGTAAACAACTAATTCTAATAGGCCAACATCTTTTCTTACGTTGTCATATCAACCACCAGATACGGCAATCATTATTGTTTACTATAATCCTAATTGTATAGTATCCAGAAATATTCCATTCTACGTTAAAAAAGGCGGTATTTTGATGGTTCAGAAATGATTACAGCAAAATCAATAGATATGTTGACCTCTACTGCGTTACTGCATGTTTCTTCATCATTAATGCAAATTCTGTTTTACATAAATTCTGAGGAGTTGGCAACGCCTATGTAATTTTCCTGCGATTTGTTTACGGTAACCTCCGACTGTCAAACGTTTATTTTGTTTGTGCGTCTTTTATTCTTGGTCAGTAAAATCGAATTCGCTATTTGTTGGTAACTGTAGTAAAGCTTTACGGACTTGCTGTGCTACATTCGAGTATAGTTTAACAGTTTTTCGAGATGGGACAGTGCAGAGCAGTGTTTGTAACATGGCTTGCATTGAAAGAATTTTCAGGTTAGTTGGCAATGTTTGGGTCTGAAATGTCAAAAGATGATGGCTTTGAGCACGCCATGCTGAAGTGGTTTGTTTACTACCTCTATGTTCAGTTGTTACTCTGAGGTTTGTGTATGCGCTGTGTATCCTGAATAGTGTATACCGTTCCCGGTCCAATACGCTCTGATGGTGCAGTTCTGGGATTTACTGGTTACGGACGGCGTGGCGTGATTGTACTGACTGTCAGTGCAGACTCAGAGGACTATGTATCGGACTCTCGAGAGCAAAAGTAACGGAAGTAACGAGTCTTTCCGAAATGGAGGACTTTTACAGTTACTCATTAGTAACGATTACTTTGTAAAAGTTACTTGATTATTTCACATCACTAATAGCGAAGTCAAAGTTGCGCTTATAGCTCACTGTTGCCAGGTCCGCCAGCGTACCAACCAATCATCGATTCTAGAATCACAAAATGGGCAGGGCATGATGAAAACAGTTCTGGGACGGTAATATAACCGTAATTTGGAACAGCCCTAATATCTTGACCTTAAAACATGGCATCATGATTGCTTGATTATCGAGCGATTTTTTAAGATGAATCCATTTTTAATCAAAACTTGAAATTTTCTTTCAAAATTATACTATTTTGAGACCCTAAACCGAAGGTTTGGTCAACCGATCACTTTTCATGACTAATCATTATGTATTCAGCAGACTATTCAAGTACCCATAACAAAAATTGAAATGCGATGCCAAATTTTTGCCGAATGCTCCGTTGAAACTTTTTACTCTCGGAGATCCATTATGGTTTTAGAGCTTAAATGGAATCTTATTGTCTGTGCTGTGTTTACCACATTTACAGTTTATGGTACCAATGGATAACTAGAGAGATGGGAATGTTTCCACCGCAAGGTGCATGGTTAATTATTTGGTGACTTTTTAAGATACATTCATTTTTTATATAACGACGTAATAGTATAATTTTTAAGAACTAATACCAAAAATTCCAAAATCTGAAAATAAAATTTTGTTTTATTAGTTTTCGTTTGGAATTCTGCATTTTATTGAAAATCTTTGAAATTCAATTTAAACTGGAAATTATAGAAATTGGACATGGTCAGTTTATTAGCTTAATACCTTTACTATCCTTATTCTGTACCTATATTATATAGTTTCAATTGATTTTTGCATATCTACTAAGATGTTACTAAATATGTATTTCGGCATTTTCATTTACACCCTCCCCCCCTCTCCCCCCAGCAGAGGTAGCAAGGGAAATCTAATCTAGTGAAATCCTAGGGATTTTTTTAAACGTCATCTAGTGACCTTCTCGCCTTATTTACGCCTCAAGCAGCTCGCCGCTCGGCGTGAAGCGTCAGCACAACGTCCTCAGGACGGTCATAAATTCAATAATGGCGGTCGTTACAATCGGAGCCAATAAAGTTATTCGGTCGAGCGCCTTTCTAGACACGTTCACGCGGTCTGTTTATACTGTTTATCTCACGTTCCCGTCGCCCTTTGGGGTTGACAATGCAACCTAACTTACTCTCTCGCGCTCTCTCTGAGAGGTAATCGACCTATTCAAGAGTTGTTTGGAGTAGTTTTCCAGAATGTGAAATTAAATTGAAGTTGTCTCGTGTTTTATAACAATATTACGGTTAGAATACGAAGTGAACACATATTCTCAAGTTCGTGTAGATTGTGGATACCTACACTCACTCTGGTGGCAGGGCCGTACTAGGCACTGACTATAAGTGCTTTGTTAGCATAGTGGCATGGAAAATTAATTTAGAAAAAAGTTAGTCAATTTTGAAACGTCTGTTGTAGCTGTTCTGATATACAGATGGTCGCTCAAAAGCTCGGCGGTAACTCTATTGCATTTTCTTCAGTTACCTCCTAAAACAACAATATAACGGTAACATAATTAGAAGAATTAGAAAGAGAAGATCAAGAGTTTTATAGGAATTTTCTTCGACTATCTGCCAAGAATATCCATTTCTGAAATTTGCTATAGAAAAGCAAAACAAACATACGGGAGATGCAATTCGATCCCCTGCGGGGCTTCAAACAATACCTTAACTCAAAGGTAAACGCACTGGTATCTCGATTTTGTTTCAGAGACAATACCATTAACTCAAGTGCAGCAAGTGAAATACGACGCATATCATGTATACAGGTTGAAACTTGTTAATGAGACGGATATCTAGTAAAATATTGTTTCGTGAGATTTTTTACAATATTTCATGTATCTCATCACGCTTGTTTCCTTTTACAAACTTAAAAATGTTGACTGGTGAATGAAGATAATTATGACATCTATTTGTTAATAAGATATTCAAGCTGCATTGAAAGCATCCAAATGTGTACATCCAAGGTATAGTATGGAGTTGCAAGTATGTTCTTGATTGACAGAAACAAAATCTACCTAGTATAGATACTAATACTCGCAGGGCACAAAGAAAACGACGTAGCTGTTCTTTAAGCTAACAGAGGTGCATAAAACGCGGCGAAACACACTCACAGACCTAAAAACAAATCCTTAATTCTAGAATTTTAATAATCTTGAAGATGTAATTGCGACAAGGACATCTGTCTCGCTCTAAGAAAATGTACTACAAAAGATAAGCTACAAAATTACCAAAGGGTTACCCAGGAGCTCTTAGATGCTTCTCCCAAGAAGAATAAAATCTTGAGCTATTTGCGTCAAAATTATGAAAAGCTTTAGTTAATAGGCTATATGATTTCGGTAATCTTACTTCAAAAACTTTTCCAGGATTGGATTGAAAATAGGGGCTTCTAAACGGACACTTCAACTGCAATAGTGTAGATGGCAACATTATCAGCAATAACCGACAGCAATATTTCTTGTATGGCCCGGCCATATAATCACAGACAGGGTGTCCCACGACGATTGACGAGGACTGTGCCACTATACCATTATGAAACACTACCAAAGTAATGTAATTGTGGGCACATGTTATAATCAATGGTAGTGGTATCATCCTTTAAGTACCTGTAGCTCTTAAATAAATAACTTTAGACCCCAAGTGTGCTAGTTTGTTGCAATTGTTTTATCGGGAGGAACACAAAAAGTCACAGATTACAGGGTGTTCCATTAAAAATTTTGAATCGGGCGTCACGTGACCAAAAACAAATACCTCATTGGGTGACACAATAATAAAAAAAGATAGGTTACTATATTTGCTCTAATTTACACCACCAAAATTATAATTCGCTACTATTGTCCAGTTCCGATATACTGCTTGTCTTAATCGTCGTGGGACACCCTGTATATTAGCCATTGCTGGTATATTTTTGTGTTGTAAGTACGTGGCCGGAAGATCGCTTGGCGAGCGAAAACATCGACAATATTGCTGTTTTGGTGTTTGTTTGTTATCTTCGTCGCAGATTTAGGGGTAAAATGACTAATACTTGAACAAACGAGAGTTTTGTGGACTTCTTTGGCGAAATAAAATTATATCCTGGGTTTTTGTAGGGTTTTGTAGTTTGGAAACCGGAACATAATACAGAAATGTCAAAATACTCTTATTTCGAAATTCAAGTTATCTAAAGTTTCATATAGATTGAGGTAAAGCCGAATTCACAGTGTTCTGTTTTTTTTTTCAATTTATTTATACAAATCGAAACAGTATAAACCACTGCGACACGTATAATTTCATCAGCCTTTGTTACCCGGTTATATAGCTCGTCTATGAATAAATTTGTGGGCCATACTATTGCAGAAAATAGCCATATTCTGCAATAAAATGTTGTCGCGATGGCCGAGCTATAGTTGTCGATATTATAGCCAAATATTGCGGTAAAAGTATTTTCCTTTAGGGAGGTGGGCCAGGTCAGTCCCCTGGGCCTTCTGGAGGAAACATAAATAGGTCTGAGCCTATGTTTCTAATAGTCCCAGGGGACTGACGATGTATTTACTTTACGATAAACCTAAAACCAACATATATGATTTTGGCATTTTATTTAACCGGACTATTATATTCAAACGAAAGCAGGCAAACAGAAGTGCGAAAACAATCGACCGAAGTAGTTTCGAGTAGTTCCACGACTCCATCTTTCATTCACGGGACGAAACAAATTAAATTCAAATTGAGTTGCGTGCTAGCTCCTGAACGGTTTTGTTAGTATAAAATGACTAAAATGTCGCGCTCTGTGTTTGTTGATTACGTTTTGAGTAGGTTCTATATTGCGGTGAATGCTTTATTAAATTACCCAATGCTTAAAGTTGCGAACTTAACTTGTTGAGAACTTTAAATATGAATTACGGCCAGACGTGTTGTAAGCAAAATGTTATTCTTGAAGCCCTTATGAATATTAATATTATCTTGTGCTAGGTACATGAAAATCGCTGCTAGGAGCTAACTTTAACAAGTTCCTCATTCAAAGTTTCTTCGTTATATCTCACAAGATAATCGAGTTCGTATTTGAAATATATCAGTTATACAGGGTGGAGCACAGTAACGAGCGATTTTGAAAATCCCGCATGGCACGCTGCATTTTTAGGAAGTGGTAGGGATGCTATCAGCCATGTTGTCTGCATATTAGTATTATTTAGTAAAAATGGAGTAGTAAACAGCGCAGCATCGTGACTACGCCGTGAAGACGTTTTATCAAAATAGTGATTCGTAAACATAGACGCATCGTACATTCCGCCGACATGTCAACATCCATCGCAGTAGACGGTACCGTCTGCCTATGCCAATAAAAAATGGGTTAAAATGTTTGAGGAGATTGCGTCAACCACAAAAAAGAGGCCTGGAAAGTCAAAATTAGTTGGTACTGCCGAAACAGCGATCGTGTGAGAACTGCTATCGAACAAACCCCATATCGTTCAGCTTGCCGCCATAGCACAGCACTTGGGTATCTTGGGATTTCAAACCGACGCGTCAGACGGATCTTACACCAAGGATCTACATCGCGATCCATACAAAATCTAAATCGTGGAGCCTCTTCGAGCGGTTTTAGCACGAATTTTAACACAGAAGTGTTTTGGGTAATAGCTTGGAAAACATTGCAATTAGTCATTTCTACAAAATAAGTAGTTTCAGAGAGACGACTGTGTCACTGCGTGGAATAATGTCCCACCAGAACTAACACGATTAGTGACATGTGACATTATAACAACGAAAATACCGCGTTCTGGGATGAGGTTTCGCATGTTTCCCTAATTTATACGTAATTTTAACTACAACAAAATTCCGACTGAATTTCAACCAGATTTTAACTTTATATTTGTAACTGACATATCCTATATATTTACAAGGATCAGTGAACTTTAAGGGTAAAAATAGGACAAATGTTCTGTCGATTTTGCCTTGTCCAAGGTAATATGGACTTGAAAATTAAAAACACAGGTGAAATTTAACTTTGGAGTTGAGAAGGCTGGAATGATTGCTTTTATATATTGGAAGCCATATTGCAAAAAATCTTTTTAAGAATTATTAAAGTTTACAGTCAAAGATCATATAATGTAACTCCTAAACTATGATTAATTCAATATTAAAGTATTTTAGGATCAATATTTGTACCTGTGCTGAAATTTGTATGTTATAGTTTTTCAAAGTCATCTAATTTTTATTATTTTTGTTTTAAGTGTCTGATTAATGTGCTAAGCTAATGTGCAGCTTTCACAGTAAAATTTACTGCGCAGTCAAATTCTAATCGGAAAGAGCAGCAACGCTATTTCTGATGACCGCAATCCAATAATATCAGTTTCTTTATCAAACAACTGACCGCCTGTCATATGGTGTGTCGTGTGTACTTGAATTATATACAATAAATAAAGGGAAAATATTACCTCATGTTGCCTACATGTTTCATATCGTTTTGTTAGAAGGATTTATTTATCTACTTCAGTCTATAAAATTTCAACCAGAATGGGTCTCTCCATATAACCGCATTAACTAGCAATACCTATATTTCGTTCTGAGTTGCCACGATTTTATCCTCCACTATGGTGAAAATAACGTCGAGAGGTAAATTTGACATTGTCTAGCATGGTCTGCATCTAATTTGGAAAAAAAGGAAATTTGGACTTGAAATGTTTGTTGGGTATACACAGTTAAAAAAAGTATCAACTTCGGACTTACCCTGTATAATGTGTCCCTAGATAATGTCTACAAGCGAAACTATGTGGAAATGGCGCTATGTGAAACGAATACGTTTCTGTGAAGATTTTTTGGATTTAACTGATCAAGATGAGTATATTCTAAACCATCTACGGATGAGTATCGGAGCCCATTTCCATTTGTCGGGTTACGTCAATAAACAGAACTTTAGATATTAAAGTAACTTGAAATCTAGACAACTGCTTGAAAACTCCTTTTCACTTCACAAAAGTTACAGTATGGTGCGGTTTGCCTTCATTAGGTGATCCGACTATAATGATCACAATGATATTCTTGATACGGAATCTACTATGCTATAAAATTGGAAACTTGTGATCCTCTTGAGCTAATTCATGATTACTGTTGTTAAGCTTTTTTGTTTCCTAATCAGATTACAAGCAACACAATGTCAGGAAGATACATCCTACATTTTTCATACACAACAAACACCACAAAGAGGTACATATATTCCGACGTCCTTTGCCGTATAATCTTCTTAGTCAATTATGTGAAACGGCAAAGCGTAAGTAGTAGGGACAGTAGAAAAATCGTCAATGTCAAAAGGAATTCCGAGTCCCTCTTCAAAAACGGATCCATGGCACGCAACTGGGAATTGAATTACTGGAGGTTTTATTTTGGAGAACCATCCTAGGAAAAATGATACAGAAAAGACATTGTCGGATAAAAGACTGCTTGAATAATGCTTGCCATTTATATTTATACTAACATCCTACATGCGAGATGGAAAAGGCATACGAACATTGAAAAAAAATTATTGTAACATTTTTTCGTAAGCACGCAGCTATACTTTTTTACTTCGTAGGTTGTAATCTAGCACTATAAAAATAGTAATCGCTACATGAAATTTAATTAATTGTGAGATAAATAATGTGAAGATCGGTGTCATTACAGGATCATTCAGGGAGTGGCAAGCAAGATTTCTTTTCAATAATCATAATTTGACCTTTATCAAAATCTTCAACAAGATGAAACATTACGTTTTTTATATAATCCATTCATTTAATCATATGTATGTGGTAAATCAGATTCAAATTTAAATTGTTTTGCGCCATGACGTATATGACAGCTCAGGTATTTTACCTCCGAAAAGATGGAATTTGTTCTAGATTGTCATGCAATTATTAAAAACAATCGCTTATGACGATTTATGTATGATCTTTATTGCTTATGTATATCGTTTAATAAAAGTGAAAAAGGAAAGGAATCATCGTTTATTTTGGGCATCCACCACTCCTAAAGGCCGCCACTCACGGTAGAGCCATTTGGACCGGAGCTTTTGGTCCAAGTCCATTTAGCTCCGGTCCAAATTTCAGGTATCACACACGGCCGAACCATTATCGTCGAGCCATTATTAAGTGTGAGTTCCAGAAGTGAAGAGTAGTGTCCATACCATTGTGCATGTCTATCATTACGATGACTATGACTATCGATGAATTCTACAACTTATCTGCCACTGCCGTCTGCATTTACCTCAAGAAGAAAAAACCAAAACGCAAATGGCAAAAAGAATGGTTAGCAACTAGAAACCAGTTAACACATGTCTGGTTGCTGGAACATCTTACACTCGAACCTGCTGATTTTCGTAACTTCCTACGAATGGATGAAGAAACATACAAAGTTTTACTTAAAATCGTCACTCCAGTTATCAAGAGACAAGCCATTGCTCCTCACGAAAGGTTGAGTGCAACACTTCGGTATTTAGCAACCGGATGTAGCTACGAAGAACTTAAATTTGCTACACCTATTTCACCTCATCAGTGCTTAGGGCAGATGATTCAGTTTCTTTTTAAGAGTTTCTCCATTTGCCTTATTGTCCACCGATTTAAAAAGAGGCAAAATATCATCCAAAGCTTCATTCCTTTTAATTTTATCGTGGTAATCCGGATGTACCACCTGCCATAAGCACGGGCGATCCCAGTACATCTCTATTACCTCCAGAACAAAATCCCGACCACTGACACTCGCCATCTTCACTGCTGGGCGTCTGTATGAATACTGACACATTTTTGGACGCGGGATTCACCAGTTCACCACACACGGCAGAGTCAGAGATGGCGCCGATCTATTTGGCGCAGCGATCCGCCACACACAGCAAGTCCATTTTATGGCTCGGTGGCTCGGTTCGGTGGACTTTGGATCGTCCGAAAATCCATCTGGACCGCCGTTCGGTCCGTTGGCTCTGCCGTGAGTGGCGGCCTTAAGGCCACCCCCATGTATTAGATTTTCAAAAACTATAAAGCTGTTTTTTGGTTGTTATAAACTATTTTATAAAAAACATAAGACCAGATGATGACTGTCTTATATTTGTCAAAAAGTCAGCACTCGTTTTTATTTTGATTTATAGCTGACACATTAAGTCAACTTAATAGAGAAACGTCTGAAAATATGTTCCAAGTAATATAACATAATTTGAAAAAACGACACATTTAAATTTCTCGTGAGAGAACGAAAAAACACATACAAAAAAGTTTCGATCGCCTCTCATAACATCAAGACGGAAGTCCGCAGGAATCGGCCTTGGCCTGTTTCTGTTGCACATCAATGACATGCTTTCTAGTCCTATACAATACACAGTTTCGTAGATGATAGTACCACAGCTCAACAGACAATCAGCTGTCTTACTCAAGGTGTAGGGATGCTTTGCACCGACCCCTTTGCGCATCGAGATTTTGGGTTAGATTGGTTCTGTTTTCAACAGCCGCAGCCCGGCAGGGTCATGGCTATCTAATAGAATATGAGGGATAAATAATATGGATCTCAGCGCAAATCTAGTACTTTATGGGAGGTAAACATCGAGGACAACATAAATTTTATGCTGTCTTTAATGTTTACCTTCCTTTTACACCACATGGGTTGAGTATTATTTCTTAATTCTGTCCTGTTGTACACTTTTTTCTACTCCGCCCCTGTCAGTGTGAATGAAACTATCCCAAAATGGCGTCGCTGACATCAGATGTTTACAACCACCGACTTTTGCAACATGTCATCATAAAGGAACTGACCGTGAGTAGGACAGTTGATTGGTTGTTAAGCCGTGGTAGTACCACAGCATAGTAAACAACCAGCATAATATCTCTGAGGATTTCCTATATAAAAATGGTTCCCACAGAATTTGACCTTGGGAGGGTTTTACGGATATGAAGTTTGGGTAGAGATGCGAAAATGAAAATATCGATACCGGTACCAACTCGATATTTTGCAGCCTCATAGGCGCGTTTGGTTCGTACAGAGAATTTTGTGCAATTGATTACACCCCTCGATAATTATATACCGATACATCTACAAAAGTATCAATACCAGCCTGGTATCGCTCAAAAAGTATCTAAGATAAAAATAGTCGATATCAGTGCAGCAGTACAAGTATCGAACTACCGTTACCATCCCTACAAAAAATCATCCAAAAGTGGGGATGCGTTAACTTGAGTTATTGTGCTGGTTGCTCACTATGCTGTGGTACTACTTTGTACCCAGGAATCCAGACCAACCTCTGAAAGCGAACAAGAAGGTTATCTGTAAAGGGATCTGACGATCATAACCGTTTAGAGACTTAAAAATATCATAAAATTCAACACTTCCAAGACCTAGTAGCTATATTGAACAAAATGTGCCCAGGTGAATAAAGCTCAGCAGTAAGTGCAAGCTATATGTTATGCAAGACTTCTATTACTCGGCAAAGTTTACATAGACGTCCTCAGTAGATTCATTAACGGTCATTGCAACATAGTAGGTTCATCTTCATCATCATCATCATCATCATCATCATCATCATCATCATCATTTTCAACTGACATTGAAAAATGTATAGGGTTCGTCAAGAATGATACAATATACGAGTATATGCTCATTTATACACCTATATGCCTAACATACAGAGAAGAATAAATAATACAAATAGTATAAAGTCAAAACTTGAATACAAATATATACTCGTTAATGGAATAAAAACTGTGATGGATAAGATAGCTTTTCTCAGTTTTGAATAATCTTAAGCTGGTTATACTCTTTATATGTATTGTTTGGTAACGTGTTAAAAATTTTTGGATCAAGAATATTTGGAAATCTGCTGCCATCCTTGTATTTCGTAAAAGGTAGGTCAATTTCAAGTTTCTGTCTTGTACCGAAGTCACGAACATTTTTATTTAATTTATAATTTTACTTGGTACTGTAGGTATATACAACCATTTTGTAAGGTATACAAGTATTTGCTCTGTGGTTATTTATCTAGGACAGTTGTAGCTCAAGTACTTGCAGATTATTTTCTCTTTAATACAATACGCAACAAATCCCAAAGGGATGTCATCCAATATTTCATAGTCACACTTCAGGGAACGACTACAAAGCAGTTTATTCCTAAATTCGATTTTTTTCATCGTACATCACAGTCTACGCTGCGGGAAGTAAGAAGAGTTTATGAACCATGTCGTTGCCGCGGCTGTGTTGCCAAGAGCCGCAAAGCGGGAATTTTGACACGCTTATTAGGCAGTCATCCCGCGCCCTTACACGTAACTCCCGTTTCATCTCTTGGATTGCACTTTCAATATGAAAAAGGGCCTGAAAAAGCACATACGCTATCAAGAAGGAGAGCGTGAGCATTCCCCGGTCCTCTTTTGCGGCTGGTTAGAATCAGAATGAAAGACCATCGTAGGGGGGGAATACGTAAATTGATGTTTACAGTTATCTCTTTACTCGTATACAGGGCGGCTCAGAACGACTGCCTCTTAATGTCAAAATAATACGATTGAATCAATCAATCAATTTATTTATACCAATGAAGTACAAATAGTATTAAAACCCCAAAAAGGATTTTGACAAAAAAAAGATAAAATGGGGCCAAGGATTTTGACAAAAACAAATGGGGCCAAAAGTCAACGAAAAGCAAAAAATATATATTTTTTTACTTCTTTACAAATTATTTCTTCTCATAAAGCTAAAATGCAGTCTTCTTAAAACTTATTCATTCTGATCTACAACTAATCTGAGTATTTATGCGTTCAGAGAAAAAAAAGTGCGAAAATCATATTTCTGTTGTAAAAAAAGTTACAGGTCCGTCGTTCGACTGATTGTACCTAGTTCGAACGAAGAATATCGAAATTACGAAAGTAGTCTGAAAGGTATCAATTTTATTCTACTAGATTTGGGGTATATATCTGTATGCTTCAATAAAGGCTATTAAAGGCTAAAATATCTACCAAATTTCTAACAAACTGTCCAGGTCGTTTTATTCTCGACTTATCAACAGCTACATTGTGCTTCATTTCACTTGCTTCCTCAATTAAGGTTTGTCCATTATTATATCTGAGGCAAACAATGATGATAATTCTGTAGCACACAAATTACAATCAGAATTATCAATCCTATGCAGATGGACTCCAAGCTCACCACGGTCTAATGCCAAAAGCTAGAAATCGGAAGACAACCTAGACAAATAGTCTAGGTTTTAAATTGCGGTAGCGACATTTGTCATAGTATTTTTGTAGTTCGCCACTTAACTAACGCAAGTCTTTTAGTGAGCTACTAATTTCCAAAATGCGATGTTAGTCCACGTTTTTTAGTTGTTTTATATTGATTTGAACACAAACAACTTTTTGGGTAACTGAATATTAGAGCCCCACGGCTTCCCTTAAACGCAAATAATTAGCCTAATGAATATTGTCGGCGGTATCAACATCTGCCCTATGACCTCCTACATAGCTAGTATATGTATTTTTTGGAACTTATCCTGCAGTTGTCTGTCAGGTACATCTCGCATACCCAAAGGTATTTATGTATGACAAAATAAAAAATAGCATTTATTTTGTGTTGTAGCTGTATTTACATATGTAAAATCAATCCTTTATTTTTTTGTGCATAGGATCGCTCCTCCTATGAAGAATATCCAGAATAAGCATCGCATTACTTGCATAAGTTGTTCGCCAGGGTTACAAAATGCAAACCCCAATCAAAAAGGTACCGGAGGTAAGGTGCTTATTTACTGCTGTATAGTAAGGAAGCTCGGCATCACATTACATTCCTCATTAGAGAGGAAATCGTAGCAAAATAACACAATCAAGCTGAATATGTCATTAAGATTATTGTTTCCCGTCTCTGTGAATAAAAGCAGCACTTAGCGTATAAAGCGCTACGAAACTAATAACGACCAGGTAAAGTGTTATCTCAGGAAAACAATTGTTGGAAATTACATTCGCACGAACTGGTTTATGCCCGGTATGATTTTATCGCGCTTCATCGCTCATCATTAAAACCGCACTTGTATGAAAAGATAAACTTTTTACTGATTTTACGGCCACTGCTGTAAATATAGTTGAGCATCAATTAGGCAATCTCAAAAAAAAAGTTTTAAGTTTTTTCTAGGCTTTCCTGTGTCTTAATTTGGAGTTACAGTGCTGTGAGCTAATTTATTATTACGTCATAAAACAAACAGCGTCGAGATCCTGATATACCGGGTGTAACTAAATAAGAGTAAAACATTTAAGGGGGTGATTCCTCATCGAAAAAAATATACGATCTTTCATTTAAAGAAACTCCATTGGAGCCTCCTTTGTTAAGGTACAGCCCCTTAAAGGGGGAATATCGAATTTGTTCAACAGTTTCTTTCCACAAGCATTAGAAAAGTTACAATTTTGAAATTAACCTGACATTTTCTACTACCAAAAAGACATTTAGGGCAGGTTTCTCGATGTCCGGTTAAAAGTGTCAGATAGTTATCTGCCAGATAGCGCTTCTATATGGATACAACAAACTGTCAGATAAGATTTTCGTGAATTCGTAAGTTTAACCTTCAATTGTTTAAACAATTTATCTGTCAAATAACCGTTAACTTCCAGATAAATATTTACCTGGACATTGAGAAACCGGCCCTTAGACAGTAAATTATTTGGTTTGCCCCATGGTTGTAAGGGCTGGAAAACGCAACCCCTAAAATTTATTTCCAATGCAACTTTTTGTCTTATTATTTGTTTACCATTTAAAAATTTATTTCCGATAGCTTGTTTCATTCTAAACAAAACATGTCTCTTGAATTCTTAGCCCTAAATAAACCAGTTCGCAGCAAAAAACTATTTTACGTTTATTTTTAAAATTTATTTTCGCAAACAAAAGCTGGTTCTTGGCGGAACTGGTAATCAGAGGTCCCTATTTATAAAAATGAAGCATTTCCTTCAAAGATAAAGGTAGGAGGAAAAGGTAGAGCTCACAAGGAAAATGCATAAGGAAAAGGTTTTGTTTTATTTCGTTTCATAATATTTCCCTTTTCTTTGCAAGCAAATCCTCGCAGGAAAAAGGTAGACACGCGCTATTACAGTTACAAAAGCAAATGCGCTAAAAGTAATTAATGTTAGATAGGTACAGAGTATCTGCTGGTACTGCTAAGTTTTACTTAGAGCTTTGAGATTGTATTCGATAGCTGTGCTAAGGATGGGAAGTGACGACTGACCGTCAGACTACCGGGAAGAGGTAGTTGGAGGTATGGTTTAACTATTGTGAATTGAATCACCTAAAAAAGTTCTCGCCCGCAAACCGGCGGCGTCCTCTTTGGAATGCATGGGCGGCGGGACAGATATATTTTGTTTTCGTTAGGAGATTAATATAGATACATAGTACATAGAAAATACTTATTGGAGAAAATTTGATTGGAATTTTACATTTACTTTTTCCAATACGTATGCTCACTTTACGCCTCTAAAAGGCTTTTAATATATTTATCTTTTCACCGTTTAACAAATCCTACGATCAGTAGATACGATCAGTATACATGTTACTTAATTACTAATGGTTTTTAAATATTTCATGTTCTAGGACGTGTAGTGTGGTACTTAACTTTGGCTGTTAAAAATAACATGCAAATTACCAGTTCCCTCAAACAAGCGGCCTCACGTCCTGCAAGTTGTCACATTGACATTCCATCAATTTGAAGAATTTATGTTATACCATATTGTAGTACTTATATAATAACACTCTATAAGTCTGCAATGCATTATTTGATCTGATGTTCAACCATTTTCTGGATCATATTACAGCAAACAATATATTTGAAAACTAGCTGAATACATAAATGTAATAAAAATAAATTGTGTTGTACCGACACTAGTCATGAGCGACATATTTTCACATACTGTAATTGTACCACATGTTCAAACATCACATATTCTATATCACGACTGTTCCTGTATTTCCAAACAAAGCGAGTTTTGATACTTAATTTTAAGTTTAAGCACCTCATCGACCTCCGTCATCGTCATTGTGAAATCGTGCATGTATTGTTATATTGATATGCATAGAAGTTGAAACTGTTAACATTAACTCAAATAAATATAGCTGTTCGACATTTTAAACGATCAACTTGTTAAGAAGTTTTTATAAGACAGCACAAAATTATACTACCCATAATGCATATTTATGATAGAATTCGACATGTCTTCCTACAAATATAAAAATATATCGATTACGCTAACAAATGATATACCTATATACCTCTTCAAGACAACGCGTTGGCAAAGCACATGTAAATCTTTGTTTTTGAACCCTGCAAATTCATCTTCAACATTGTTTGCATCTCCCTAGTCGCATTCTCCAAAACGCTATTTTGATATTGTAGAAGGCAGATATATATGAGCTGTTTATATTTCTTTCAGGTCTCAATCAGTGCAGTTACGATATTATCTAGACATGAGTAATGATAAAATCGTAATTATCTATAAAAAATTTATATTATAACAATTCAAAAAGTGATAGGAGATCAAAATAATAGAAAGTACGAATTTGCAATAGATAAAAACAAAATAAATTTATCTATTTATTGTATATTAACATCTGATTATACACAGACATATACAATTTTGACTACACTAATGACGGTGCCAGCTTTATCGCCAGGGCAATAAAACATGCCGAAAGGAATAAGGATCACCCCACTCGTCGGTCTTCTTTTGAAGGATTAAGGGATTCTTTGTAGTGTCGGCACTCGGTAGGAGGACAAAAAATGTAAACAGCTCTTATATTTCTGACGCATACTATACATATCAAATCTTTCATTTCAATAAATTCGCTACCTGATGGGACAATACTCGCGCCGCTAATGTATTTCCTACAAATAAGTGATCGTCTCCACGGCGTGAAAAAAAGGGCAACCAAAAAAAGGGTCTTCTATCTGTCGGTGCCTCGTGTCTCCAAAGCCGTTCGGCTAAATATTAGAGACTAGCCGCTTGTGCGGCGTGTCGCCGTCAAGGAGTAATTTCTTTGGTCGATTGTATTTGAGTATCGGGGGCTTTCAGATGGTTTTCGGGCATGTTTTGCGTTTATTTATTACGTGATTTCGCATACAATTAATGCACCCTGGTATAGCAGTTTGAATGAAATGTGATTCAATTCAGAATAGTTAAACCATACAAGACATAGCACAGGAGCAATTTGAGTGTAAGCCCGTTGCCGAAAGGCTAAAACAATACCTTGAAATATTGAAAAAAATCAACTCCCAGCGAAAAAAGCAAAGGAGCATTTTTGCATTTTTTTGCTGACCATTTCACTTTGGCTTCCATCACCTCATTTTCAGTAGATGGGAACTTGATCCAGTAATTTGCATTGTCCATAATACGACGGAGAGTGGTATCGCCAATCCTGGAGACTGTAGGTTGTTACATCCCAGTTTCTCATAAATACCGCTCTGGAAACCTGGATCACCCATGTACCATAAAAACCTTTTTTTGTGTACTGGTGAAAGCGCTCCTGTCCTGGTTTCCAGACTTGAAGCAGTTGGCTAATCACTGGACGTTTATTTCCTCAAACCGAAAGTGAGTTCGAAAATAGCACTGACGTGGATTTCGTCTCTCTTTGGACACTTTCCGTACGAGTACGGGGGCTACATCCGCTATTATAAATTTAAATCGAAAAAATCACGAGCTTACTCTCCAACTAAAAACACCTTAACCTTCCAAGTGCATACACATGAATGGAGTAAATGGTCGAAAGCTGTTCCGGGCCAGATGAATATTTTCTGAAGCAAATCCTTCAATTTTTGAAGCAAATGCTCCTGTTTAGGAATACCAAAAAACTGAAACCTTTTCCTCTAGAACAACACCTTTTCTTTTTGCTTATGAATGATGGAATGTGAAGCAAATGCTTCGATTTCTACAAGTAAAAGCAAATCTTTAGGAATATGGCCCAATGTCACTCAGAGATTGTACCCTAAGGGGCCTGGGTATACACAGTTATACATATATTATGTATTTGCCATGTTAAAACAAGGATTCCCATTTCGAACAGGCTTCTCAAACTACATACACAGTATTTCAGAAGCTGATAGTGTAAGACCTTAATGAATGACAACTATTTGCGATTTTCTCATAAAAGTTTTTTAGTGTGTAAAAAAACTCGCAATGCAAAATCATACATAATTCAAATGTCTGTAATTTAACAACCAAACACGATATCAGAAAAAAGCCAAATAGGTGACAAAGCGTAAAAGCTTTCTTTTTCAATTTGGTTTTTGAATCATTACTGTAAGTTTAAAGGTAACGTCAGTAAGGTGACCTTTGGACCTTACCGTAGGAGCTTTTGACATTAACTTTGGATTTTTAAATTTATCTCCCCTCATCTTAGACAAACACACGGGAGAAAGGGAACAGGCGGCCACGGCTCTTCGCTAACACGGGAATACGTCTTTTCTTGGATCCTCAATTTCGCGCGCTATACCCTAGAGCCTAGAGCCTTAACAAATGTAGTCTTAATTATGGATTATGGGCCTGTGAGGTGCCATGAACGACAGAGACAACTACAGCATACATTTCAGAAATTTATTCCAAAGCGATACGTATCAAAACAGGAGCATGGATAACAAAAAAAGTGTAAGATGAAACCTAGATGTTACTCTAACTCACAGCACCTTCGTTGGAAACTCTTTTTCCGCAATTATTCGTGGCGACGAAGTTCTCCGGCAGCTTGTTGACACTATGTCAGAAAAAACTGCTAAGTGTGGAGTCGAGCGTAACTTTCCAATTTACATAATTCCTGGCTGACAAACTTTACTCCGAGCTGCAGAGATACGACTTCCATTATGTATTGCGCTTTATTTTTCCCGACTTAACGTCCTCTATAATCCGGTTAGCAAGCCGGTGAGTTGTCGTCGAGGCGTTTCACGAAAAAGTTAAACCGAATGCATTGTTTATACAACAGGGATTCATTTATAAGGCCTGTATTTGTAATCCAGTAAAGGGCTCTATGCACTTTTAAACAACAAATTGGTTGACTATATTCGAATGAATACAAGAAATAGAAAATAAGGTTCTACAAATGCCGTAATACTCGATTAAAAGTGAATTTTTGCTGTTTTTAGCAGACGTTGAAAGAGTTAGTTCTGAAAATGTGGGATCTTTGTCATTCTGGTATTTAATAATTAATGAGCAACATGGTGTCATAGTGTGCCAGCCCTTTATTAATGTTTCGTCTTTATCGAAAAATATAAATTCACCTTGTTTTGGAATTAAGTATGTACTAACAAGAAGTACAAGTTTACCACAGTTTTTATGTAGGCTCATTCCTCAGGTTTATGTTGAAGCTAACCATCTGATTGAATTTGATTTTTGTATACTTTCTTCTTTTCGTTTCATTCTTATCCACTGAAAAATTTTATGTCTCTATACTATAATTGTTCATCTATTTTTGTCATTACAATAAGGTTGAGTGGAAGAACGGCAAATGCCGAGCTCTGCCTTTTGGCAAACTATACACTTATTATTTATTTTTTCTTTTTGTCATTATATGTGTTTTTTTTTCATGTATAGATTTGCCAATAAAAGCGATTATTATTATTTAGAAACACAGCTTAAATATTTATATTAATATCCCACGGGGCTTGTCAAACGTGGCTTCGTATATTATTATCAATTCATTTATTAGTGAATAATTATATTTTCTAGGACTGTAAAGTGTTTAGTATGATTAAAGTTTTGCCGTTCTCCACAAAGGGACGCAAATCAGCACTCTGAAAAAGAAAACATATTGGCCTTTGAACGTTAGTTTTGATTTAGTCTATATGGCATGTTCCAAAAAATAACTCTATCCTTATTATTCCCTAAACGTTTAAATGTTTCTCTGATGGCCATCATTTTTATTATATTAACTAGAGAAAATCACAAATTATAATACAAATACTTGTTCAATACAAATTTGCGAGTATTACCGGGTGTTCTGTACTATTTTGCATTATTAATAATTTGCAAAATACTGCATGCTCATTTTTCGTAATATTTTTACCAGTTGCTCTGCACTGTATTGCATTAAAATGAGTAATTAAAGTTTTGTTGTTTAAAATATTACAAATGAAATTTATGGAATCATATTATTTGTCAAAATTTTCTGTTACCAGTAAGTCTAGACGGTTTACGATAACTGCGCCAATTCAATCGTAAATAATAATTAGGTGAAGTGAAGCACTTTCTGTAATTTTAGACTGAGATATTACTTTCGTCTTCAAAGGCAAATGATGCCTAGCAGAGTTGCTAGGAAATCATCAATGCTCTGCTACTATGTCTGTCTTGAATATATCTTTGCAATTAATATCGTTTGATTTCATCACAGAAATGTTGAGAATCGTAAATTTCACAAGATACTTCCTAGACCTTTGTTATACTTTGAATTTTAGAATGCAGCTCCAAGAAAAGACTTGCGTTGAACATCAGTGGCAGCCACGTAGCCACCTCCCGAAGGTTACAAAATATCTTAGTGATTTATACATATATTTCTAAACTGTTGAAACCTTTATGCTGCAATTACTAGGCTACGAGCTTAGAAGAAACCATTCAATAAGTTTGGAGATGGTCAATTGTTGGGTATAGAAATAAATTTAAACACAAATTTTAGGGTTTCTAGGTATACGCTATCTAAGTTCTAAGTGTTGCTCATTATAATAATTGACAAATAAACAATATTAACAATTATTTCTGATAGTACCAAAATGCTAGATGTACCAATTTGCAGTTTACGCCAAATTACCTTGTTTTGATGTTAATGAAAATAAGAAAATTGTAAAACAGTTGAATTTAAGTACACATCCAAGTATTTTGTTACATACAGTTTTTACTCTGAGTAAAGAGAGAGAAGTAATAATTTTTTTGTTTCACCTTTACACCCAGGTAGGGTGTAATGACTATTTTATTAGTTTAGTTCCTTGATAATATAAACATAAATACCATTAAAACATGCACATGCAACATATTCATATCGTTTGATTATTCTATGATATACTCGTATGTCATATAGTTTATTTCTTTACTGCTCCTCCACGACGTTTAAGAAAACCTAACCGCCCCTCTTTTTCGCTTGCCAAAAATGGTGATACCCAATGACGACTTACTCCTGCCCTGCAGTAGGACGTTATTGGTGATGCGTGACTGCTCCCGGTTGCTACCCCCCCCCTCTGTAGGTCAGATTATCAAGCTAGTGAACCCACCCTCAAAGTGAAGTATTTGTAAAGAAGTGAGTGGTTAATCAGTCCAACCTAGTGATGAAGACATTGACACAGCGTTGCCTTGAAACGGATTCTCGCACTGACATGGCAGTTGGACAAGCAGCTATATTGTTTTAAATTTGCGCCAATAAATAGCACATTATGAGATTTAAAGAGGTAGCAGGATACTCATGAAGGACCCACTTAAACAACTACTAGCTTTAATATAAATTTTAATGAACTGGGGATGCTTTCCGGGTCTTTCATAGAGATTGAAAATCTGATTTACTGAAAACTTCATCAAGATAACGGCATTAATAGCTATGCGAAATTTCGCCCCAAGTGAATACATTAGCGGGGTATCATGGATTCGAAAAGGGTTTACAATGACCATTTTGAGCATATTACTTTGTACTTTCTATGCAAGGAAGACCTCCAACGGACATCTAAAAAATTTGGTCGAAGACAAATAATAAAGAAGCATCGTCATGAGGTAAACATTGTTATAACTAAAATATACTTTGCCATCCATTATAAAAATTCATAATTATATATCTATAACATCTCAAAATCCTTATATAAATAATGTAAGGTTCAAGAAATCAAAACTTTAGCTGTTTCATATTTTTTAACAATGCATTCAACTAGAAGTGATCCTATTCAGTAGATTAATGTTTGAACTGATTTAAAGTAGACCACTCCATATTGTAGCTTATTAGAACATGTTTACACATTCTTTTAAACTTTATAGGTGCCACTCTTTGTACTATCTGTAATAGCCGCTTTATTCATCTTTTGAAATCCTACTAGTTTGACTGAAACTTATTTCGAATATATCTCTATACGAATTGTTATTAACTTAAAAATACCATTCTTGTCGTATCGTTTGTGCGCGTTTGTTTGTTGCTCCCTTAATTTTTTTACATTGATAATGATTTTTTAGTGGAATAAAGACTCAGGATTTGTGGGAGCACAGTTAAACAAGGTCGGTTCAGTCACTGTAGCGAGATGCCATTTCGCAGCATCTCATGCCATTTGGCAGTCGAGACGGTCTACAAAGTACCAATACACTCATATAACCTGTCATGCTACAGAAGCGCTTCTTCGCTGCTGCACCAGGTAGGCAAGAAGATAAAGGTAGGCGACAACACATTTTTTCATAACCAAATAATTTACCCGCAAAACAACTTCATGCAAAAAACTACAGTTTACTAAATTATCAAACAATATTAGTAGTTCGTTTATCATTATTTTCAGCTTATATTAAGAACTATTTTTCACATTTTATAAAAGCATGTTGTTTGGTTTTTTAACAATATTTATTCCCATTTACATATAATTTTTGACTTCACAAAAAATATATATTTTTATTTTATAACTATTAGTACGTTATATTGTCCTATAACAATACTTTTGTCTTTTTCGTCTATAACAAATCCATGGTGCTATTCATGGATTCCGTTGGTGGTCAAATTTGACAAGTATGAAACAGAAATTTGACGTCAAATAGGTCTATGGATTTCTTCACGAATTTAGAACCTGCTCAAATTTGTGGACAAGTTTGAGATCAAATTTAGTAGTGCCAACCATAAACAGCATATGATGCATGTTGCATCCCCGACTCTGTACAAACATTTTCTAAATAAAAATCCGCAATCAAATGATGAGTTTTACTGTCAAGACAACAAAAAATACGAATACGAATTGAATACATCTTGCGAAAACTGCTAATTCATATGGCAGCAACAGTGTGGGCAGCACTGCATGCTGTCACAAAATCCATGGTTTTATTCACAGATGTAAAATACAAACAGTTTGACCTTGAAAAAGACCATGGATTAATCCATGAATAAATTCGCGAAGAAATCGTCGATGTAAAACGGGTATTATGTGCCCGCCACTGTTGGCAGATGATTAAAATCGCCGTCGTCGAATCCCAGCGGGCTGTGGCCCGAGCACGAACGGAACAAGCGTCTCGACGCGGAGCGTCGCGAGTCGGCGGCGGCAGCGGCGGCGTCTCTCACCTCAGCGACGCGAATGCCAGACACCTGCCGCGGGATATGCTCCGCCTCCTCATCTTTCGAGGTCCCGTTGGCGGCTCCTGCCGTGATTACGTACGTGCACCACCACAGTCCTCTTAAAATTCGAAGTACTAATAGTACTGTCAATACCCGATTTGCCCGACAAGCATCTTGTAATATTTAGAGCAATTACTGCCTTTTTTTATCGGATGAGAGGGTCCAAAATAAACACAACTTTAGCTCAAATTTGCCAACGTTTCGAAAATATATGTTCATCTTCAGGGCTCCTTTGTGTTAAAAGTTGTGGTAGTCACCAGGTTCTTTAAAATTGAGCCAAGCGTGTGTCCTAGATATTGGGATTTTGGTCTCTATATTTGCACACACTAACTACAGAAGAAGTTACTTCTCTTGAATCATCCAATTAAAAAAGGCAGTAATAAATCTATAAGAAGGGTCGTAAAATCATTACCAACTATTTAAAACAATGACGCGTAGCTTCTGTGTCGAGAAAAGAAAGAGGATGACGCGTGGTATTTGAGTTCTACACCTTTTCCAGCTGTAGTTTCTAAAGCGTCAAGTGCTAATTCAAAACGGTCAAGTTAATTTTCCCACTCGTCACTTGTAATTTCAAGCTGTCAGGTGTAATGTATACCTATCTGTTTGGATTTACAATTAACGAGTTGGAAAAAGTAACTTGACTGTTTTGGATTATCACTTGATGCTTTAAAAGCTACAGCTGGAAAAGGTGTAGAGGCAGTTTGGAAACTTTTTCGCCATTGCACCATAACCCTAAAATGGGAGGGATCGGAGATAGAGAGGGAGTATTGAAAAGTGAAAAAAATTGTTATGAATGAAAATGCGGTTCTATTATAGTACACCTACCAATTACTGTTCCAAAAAATCGTCATCCGAAAACTATGGGCGGTTTGCGCATACCGATTTTTTTAAAATGAAAAAACTGGTCGGAACTAGATGGAAAATTATTTTTTTCGAAGTTCGATTTTCTCGTCATTTTCGTTAAAAATCGTTGAACAATTATTAATATCGTTTAAACCGGATGACGTTTTTTTATACATTTTTGGGAGTTCCAGCTCTGACGCCTTCCGTATCCTTCAAGAAGGCGTTCAATTATGTCACCCCTTATAGGGTTTGAAAAAGGCAGTTAAGCATGACGAAAAAGGATAGATACATGTCATAGATGGGCCTTCCAAAGACATGTATACAAAACGTCATACGTGTTCAACAATACTAACAATTTTTTAACAATTTCTAATGAAAATGACGTGAAAAATCGAACTTCGAGCTCAAATTTCTCATAAAGTTTTTCGCTATTTAAACCTCATATAAAGGAACGTTTGAAGTGATTTTGGATGGATTCAGAAGAAACACATCAGGGGATATAGCGTCAAATTAAGTACAAGTCCTGGTTATTTTATAGAGGGCATTTCGCATTACTTCCTCAAAACAATAGTTAAACACGAAAACTGTTATGAAAATAAGTCATGATTACACTGACAGTTGGTGTGATTAACATAACATAAAAGTAGCAGCAGGTTGTTTTAAAAAATGAGGATCTAAGTCTAATTCATGCTTCATGAGCATGAGCATACAAGTTTCTCTGTTACAAAAAGCTAAGGAACAAATACTATCGTTTCCAATATGACTTAATTCAAAGCAAAACGTGTCCAAAAAGTTGATATTTTATTTGTTTACGATAAGAATTAGTCGCATCTGTCATTACTGTGCTTATGCTGGTCATACAAATCCATGAAAACTTAAACCTGTACTTTAACAAATATCGGAGAAAGCAGCGACTTTTTGTCCTTTAATCAACTCAAATTTACCAGATGACTTCACATTCACTTCATTCTCGTTTCAATTTTTAGCATTTTATATGTCGTATTGGGAAAAATACAAATAAAAAGTTTCCTTGTACCTAATGTCCTTGCCCATGGATATTTAGAAGATAGTGTAAATAATCCTGTTACTTTTTGGCCGCTACATGAACTCCACCCGAAGATTCTACAGTTTCCTCTCTATAAAAATTTAAAACTTACCAGAAACTTTGCGGTAATGTTGACTGCTAATATATTGAGACTAGAGGTGACTTACCTGCAAAAAAAAATAGTATTAGGAACTTCTTATCATCCGAATTTGAAAAAAGTATTTATGTAGTTTATATTCTTTTCTTAATCGGGCTTTCAGTATCGATAAATAATTAATGAGAGAATAATCAGGCCCAGAAAAATACTTAATGTTTTAGACTTTGTAGTACCCATCTTCATTCTACGTTATGTGTGGCACTCAGCAACAATTATCTTATTATTTCACCACTATGACTTAATACTTGGGACCTAGTGCTCCTACATATACATATATGTGTATGGCTTATGTGGTAGTTTTTAATTAATAATACAAATACTTCCTCCTATACTCAAAACCATTTCAATATCTTTAGAAGACACAAATACCAAAACAACGCTATAAGCGTCTGATATTGTGACGCCCTTGGGAATGACAGACAGACTAGACTAGGTTGAAGGGTTCTTGAGCCTGAAGATATAAGATGGGCTGGACCAAACGCCATCTTCATCTTTGCGATGAAGGCTGGACTCGGGAACTAAAATAAGGAGAGGTGCAGAAGGACCTGCTTATAAGCTTATGGACTGCGGTGGCTCTTGTCACCAAAAAGCCGCTCTCCTTTCAATCACTCAAGCGTCTGTTTTTTTGAAACAGAAGTAAATTTCCATAATCATCAGCAAGATTCCCCACATGCCCATTCACTGTTCGGTTCAAATTGATAGTGCTGTTACTAAAGTGGCACCGGGAAACAGTAAAAACACGAGGCAGGATCATATGTATGCGGGGACGCATAATTCACATGGCTGAATGGCAAACAGCGCTGGCGCTCGGACATCGAACATAGTAGCTTCCTGGCGGTCAGCACTTGTATCAGGGAACCCCGTTAGACTTTCCAGGAAGGTCACAGCATCCCAAAGATGCCGTCCCTACATCGTCCTCCCTCTAATAGAGAACAATGAGCCTTAAGGTTCGGCTCTCGGTTAGTAAACAAGAATATTTGTAGATAACCTTTCTGTTTTGTTCTGAAAGTAGTAGTGCCCGGAAGGCCAAGCTAGTCAAGTAGACCTTTTACACTTTTTGCCGACCCCAAAGAATGAAGACTAAATCCTTCGTGGCCTCTTGGAGAACTCCTTTTGTCCTGGTAAAGGTCTGTGTTCCTGATCAGTTTACAGAGTATAATAGTATAATAGCTGAACTTGAAGCTGAAACTGACATCACATCTTTCCAGAAACTGAAACGAAGTTTCGACTCCTGCACAGCAATGCTCCGTGAGAACCCCCAATAAAAGGCAAAGCGATTCTCTGCCTTTGTTGAAAAGCCATAACGTGCGGGCCTTTTTCGAGAATGCTATAAGCCTTTTTGCTTGCTTACCGTCATGTCTTTCTTTAACCAAGCTTTCGCTATTTCATTGTAAGCCCGCTCAACCAGTGCGGTACTGGGCTAGTACCTACTAATTCATAGCATGGAGCAGGATCTACTAGCTTCTTCCAGCGAGATGTACGGTACACCAACATGTCAGGACCCCACAACAGGATCACGTGCTCGTGTCACTTTAAAGGCCCCCACTCACACGAGGGAAGGATGCACGGGTTTGACTGCGCACCTTTAGATTAAGTTAAACCTGTGGATTGTCTTCATCCTCACACACAACGAGTAAGATCGTCAGTTTTGCGTAGATTGGCGTCACGAAGAGATCTTATATTGATGACAATGGCGTACTTAATAGTAAAAAAAAAAAACAAAATCCGTCAAAAACCAGGAGTCTTAGATCCAGATGGATGAAGGAATGATTAGTTAAAATATATGTAAATTCTCAAGTGAATTTATTATCAGAATTACACCCTGCTGACTGTCATAATTATTCAAGAATGGACGAAGACACTTATTTGGAGTAGCTGGCCGTTGTGTGTCGCCTGATAAAAAAGTCTGCAAATGAGGCCACCTATAACAGCTCATGATAAATTAACGGCTACTCTACGGCTCATGACAACGGTCAGGACCTAAAGTTTTCAACTGCAATATCGCCACAAACACTGTTGAGAAACGTCACTGCTCCAACCAGAAACTTGTACGGACTTGTTTACCACACACGTACACTCTTTCCTGTGCAACTATTAACTGCGCATTGCGTACGTCAAAAATCAAGCAGTGTTTCATTCCCAACAACTTAACTGTGCACACCACACGCTTGCCCATGCACAGTGAGTTTTAACTGTACTCTGTGGCGTGCGTATTCAAGTCTTGAGTTACCCCTCTGTGGAGTGCTTTAATTTCTGAAAGGCTGTGGGTCATTCCAAAGCTGAGCTCGGAGATGCTACCGCTCTCAATTAAATTTGATACTTTTGAGGCAACTGTAAGCCACTTGGCACCATGACCGCATGCCTTTTCTCTACAATGACTCGGCTAACAACCTCTCACCTCGACGTTAAAATACGCCACCGCACCGTAACTTTCTAACCCCCTAGGGGTCTTCTGTCGCCGTGATTACGTACGTGCCATAAATTAATCCGGGGTATTCTTAATAATCCGGTACTTTGCGAGATGGAAATGGGGGAGTGATTAAAAAAATAAGATTAAAACGTATTACTATACGGAAAACGGATGTTCGAGCTGTGCTTTGCTTCTAGCTCGTTTGTGTAATACGCTTGAGGGTTGCTGACCTAACAAATGACTTGTACGCAGACAAATACATTTCAATCCTAAACGTAAAGAACTTAGCAATGGGAGCACAACTTGGAAAGTACGAAGATGTTAACTATTTATTAAATGTTCGTTGCCTATGAATTGACTTTAAAAAACCTTCAAACTTTGCATTGCAATGGAGATAATCTCGATTTTTCTATCAATCTGTAGTTTTTTTGTCACGTTGTGTTGGCTCCTCAGTGACCTGATGTTAATGAATAAAACTTGCCAAACTTTGAGATTTAAATTGTAAATCATACCGTTATAAGTTTTGTGTGCTGTCACTTGTCAGTAAACAACTGATCCATTCCTTCGGAAACAAAACAAGATCCAAATGGATAGTTTACTGATCCTTAAACAGCTGATAATGATCGAACTGGAGATCGCGATCCCTATTTTCGTAAAGGCCTAAGAACACAGTTCAAAACACATTTACGTCTGAGAGTGACAGTTTTAAAATCCATGGCCCATGGCAAAGTATAACCGTTGAAAATGATTACGCAATATTCATTCCTAAGCAAGTACTACATGTACTAGTATTGTAATTTCTATATAACTTATCCTGCGGTTGCTTGTCTCTCTGATGCATGCTTTACTAGATCATCAGTAGATCCACATCTGTTGAAATATAAAATCTTTACTAACTTTTCTGTTTTCTATGTAGCTTTATTAAAGTACAAAATATTTGACGTACATTAGTTTGGTATAAGTGACAAAAATGTGAGAATTAAAATACATGCGAAATATCAGAAGGCCAAAATATTCGTCCCTACGTAAGTATAAATATGAAAGTGTACTTTTTATCATCGATTTTAATACTTTTACTTTTTTTCACTAATGCAATCATCTTCCTACCATCGACTTTTGACTTTTTTTGACTGTCTTATTATATAGCATCACCAAAATCTGTCACTAATTTCTGTTGATCTATCTGTTATCATTCTTTTACCTGCGTAATTTCTGTAACCGCTGCACCGATTTTGATGAAGCTGGAGACGCAATACAAAAAAAATTCTACAATCTACGAAATTGTGACACTATCTTACTACCGAAGCTTTCGACATCGCTATAATGTCGATGTAGTAATTAGCAAAAAGTTAACAGGTATAAAGACGTTTCGAAACCTTGATTTTAGGCGATTTCGGAGCGCATTTTGAGGGTCGGCTGCATCTGTATGCAGGTTTACCTCAAGCTTTATTGAACACAGCCTTTAGCTAAGCTCATACATACATAAAGTTATCATCCGTTGTACAATCGTCGGCTTTGTTAAACCTGGTTGATAACAAATTTCATTACGGTTGGCACTAATGAACCAAAGCGCACTGTCATACTTATCTAAAAATAATAACCTTTTCCGGTTGGTCACTTGTGACTGCAAAATTCGGACAAGGGCATAGCCTTTAGCTAAGCTCATGCATAAAGTTGGCATCCGTTGTACAATCGTCGGCTTTGTTAAACCTGGTTGATAATAAATTTCATTACGGTTGGCACTAATGAACCAAAGCGCACTGTCATACTTATCTAAAAATAATAACCTTTTCCGGTTTGTCACTTGTGACTGCAAAATTCGGACAAGGGCATAGCCTTTAGCTAAGCTCATGCATAAAGTTGGCATCCGTTGTACAATCGTCGGCTTTGTTAAACCTGGTTGATAATAAATTTCATTAGGGTTGGTACTAATGAACCAAAGCGCACTGTCATACTTATCTAAAAATAATAACCTTTTCCGGTTTGTCACTTGTGACTGCAAAATTCGGACAAGGGTCTCTGTTCTTTTATTTGCTTTCTTTTAAATTAGACATAAATATTTCCGAAAATATAAGCTAATAAAGTGCCAAGCAATTCGAAGGTTACTGCTTGACACATCATGTCATTTGTCTTTAAACCACAATTAAGCTCTGGTTAAGTTGCGTTATCCGTCGGTTTACTGTAAGATCGTATTAAGCTTGGAATGGCGTGCTAGCAGTGTACAACGGACGTTTTGGAACTTCTGTGGTTTAACGGCGGCTCACCTTAAACCGAAGTTTAAGCTTGCAATGTAATACCGGCTCTTTATCATTTCCCCAATATATCAAGAACTGGTTACATAATCAAAAAATGAAGTCAAGTTGATTCACTCACTTCCCACACATTACGGTGATGCCAGTTCATTATTTTCCCATAGCATGAAGCTGTAGTCTGAGATCCCTTGCAACCAAGTCATCGCCAGACCACCCCCACCCCAAAATTGTGTTATAATATGCCGCTAGGTCTTTCCTTCACAGGTCAATAGACAGCCTATTATCAATACTACAAACTTTTCAGTGTTACAACACCCCACCCCTCAACCACTCCAATTTCATCCCCACCACAGTAATAATACGTTGTCAAAATTTTATTAGAATCAATTTAATAGTGACCACGTTACAACATACAAAACGATCTAAAGTAATAAATACTCGTATGTATACAGAAAATTCTAAGTCCCTTAGTTTCAGTAATGGGCTAGGCAATGTTCAGATGGACCTAAAAAGGTGATTTATGTCGCTAGGTCTTGCTTCACAGGTCAGTGGACAGCCTATTATGAATACAACAAATTTTTCAGTTTTTAAACCCCCCATCCCCCAACCACCCCAATTTCACCCACACCCAAAAAAACGCAGAAAATAATCAGGAACCTCTAACACGCTTAAAAATGAAGTTTGGGCTGTTTTTATATTTTTAGTTTTTTTATTATTTCTGCGCCGCCACTGACACGATTTATAAAAATCATACGGATTTTCTATCCTCGCCATGGTAGTAATACTGTGTCAGAATTTCATTAAAATCAATTCAGTATTTTCCTCGTTACCCAACACAGAACGTTCAAAAGCAATACGCGTATGTTTATACCAGAAAAAATCCAAGTCCTTTAGTTTCTGTAATAGGCAAGGCAATGGACCTAAAAACGTTATTTATGTCGCTAGGTCTTCCTATTACGAAAGCAACACATTTTTCAATTTTACAACCCCCCATCCCCCAACCACCCCAAATTCCACCCCACCCAAAAAAAGTAAAAAATGATCAGGGACACCTAAAACGCCCAAAAACGAAGTTTGAGGAATATTTGGAATTTTTTGTTTTTTGCTAATTACTCCGCCGCCCATGCAACGATTTTCAAAATTATAGCAGCATTACCTACTATGACCCCACAGCATATTGCTGCCCAAATTTCATTACAATCCATGCAGCGGTTACTGAGATTACGTGGCTAGAAAAACGCTAGCAGACAGACAGACCGACGGAAATGAGTGGCGTGGATTTTCGTTATGTAGACATCATAAAACGTCCAAAAAAAAATCACAATACTCCCCTCACCTATCGATGTGGGAAGTAAAAGTATCAATATTCCCATACCATGAATGCATGTTGATCAATTCCAGATGATCTTGTGATATAGTCTTATTCATTATGGACAATGGCATTTTAAGGAATCGAACAAAAAAACGGTGTCTCATCTAACGATATATGAGAATAGGTGAAAAGCGCTGAGTGAATCAACTTGACTCCACTTTTTGAGTAAGAACTAGCTTCCGTATACAGCCGATCGATGTAGTGATGGAAACCAGATCCATACCTCCAGGAACGTGAAGGTGTATTTTTATTATGCACACAGCCATAACAGTTATACGGTTCCACATTTATATCGAACGGGATACGGACACAGTACACAGTAAAGCTTCCAACTTTTAGTTGCGCTTTACTGCCTGCAGTCCTCGGAAACATTTTCCGCATCCCACAGCTTGTATGAAACGGTACAGTTCCGTGTTTTTTGATATTGTATGGAAAGCAACTTTCCTCATGTTCACCACTCACAGTTCAGCATTGGAATAGAACTTCTGTATTCTGATTATATTTTGCTTCTCATGGAAAAGATATGATAACAAGCATTTTAGTATTAACTTTTTGGTATTAACTAATATAGTCCAATAGTTTGGCTTGTAGCTTCCCTTACATCAATAAAGGTTAGTTCTCGAATTTCTGGATATCTCAAACGGATTGAAGCAATTCAGGAAAAACCTATGTATGATATATCGAAAACGTATTATGATATCCAAAAACTGATCGGATCCTATCGAAAGTCATAACTAGAGACCAGATTGATCGGAAGTGCATAAAAAATATACTTAAAAATATGCACAACTAATGTTTATACGACTTGCAAAATCAGTTCAAAACCAGTAACGGATATTTAACAAATTGTTATTTTTGTGAAGAAGATTAATAAGATCCCTGAAAATATTACTTTAGGACGAATAAATATAGTTAAAAAAAAACAAAAGACGCACTCCTAAAGAACATCGGTCAAAAAAGTTAAAAATTGTCTTTAGAACAAGCGTAAAATAATAATGAACATGATTGTGAAATAGGTGTGGGCGCCATATTATTAGTGAATCGAGCACCCTATGCTTTTTTCACAATCAAACTAGTATTTTCCGTTCATTATTGTTTTAAACTTATTTTAAAAATTATTTTTCGCTTTTTAGTCCGCTTTTCCTTTAATGCGTGTTATTTAGTTTTTTCAAAGTATATTTATTTTTAATTTAAACTCCAACAGGGGTTCCATTTTTTTGATATTGAAGAAGGTTTTAGGAGAAAGATAATGATCTCAGTGCTTTGTTTAATGAAAAACACCTGAGCAACATAAAATCCTAATCACCTGTCAATCATATTAACTAAATATATTTTTATAGGTCCTTTAGCAAAAGGTACTTCGCTATCTTAAGCATTTGCCAGATTGCATTGACAATGACGTCATAGAGCATACAAAATCCCATTTGCACACAGCGAATGTATGCATACATGCCAACTCCTATGAGAAATCTTCCACGATACCTGTGCCTGGAAACTGTACTGTATATATACATATAGGCATTGTGTATATCTGCTCGAGATACGGAAAACTGGGTTACGGATCTAATTTATTTCATTTCGGCCGTAGGAAACAAGAGGTTTTGTGGTTTGGAACAGGAAACACAAGTGGGGATTTATATACATATGCCGGTTTAGGATTAACATCCATGCTGTAAACGAGAAAAAGGTACAAAAAGATTTGTTTTAACAAACCCACCGCATTTGAAGTCATGGCGCACCAGAAGAGACTTTAGGAATAGTTAAAACATTTTTAAGCGGAACGCAAAGGATTTATCCGGTTTCATTTAAGCAAAGCATACAATCTATTCGATATACAAAAATTATTCCTGCAACAGTAGTTCGTGATAATTCATCTGATAAAAATTAATTTTGTTTCAAAAGGTAACTGTTACACGAACAATAACCCACGCTTTCAAAACAATGTCTATGCTGTTAGAGAAATTGGTAAGTAGTATTCGTACCAACAACATCATATATCAAATTCAATGGCCCTTATTGTTCGCTGAACTATAATCAGTATTCGGCGGGACAGTTGTCCCGATTCAATGAACGTAAAGAGAAAGGAGAGGATGATCATCTTAGTGTTATCTGCGCCAACATGGACGTTCCGTTGTGTTGTTTCGTGTTTGCCGTATTGTGTCATCTCGTGGTTTCGCGTATTGCAGCAGCAGTTGTGTGATTTAAATGTGTCCAGTTATATATTAAATGGAGGACCTACTGAGAAATTGGAGCTTAGAAGAGCTAGGTATGTATGTAGTTATTTAGATTAGTCAGACAGTTATATTTCAGGTAACAATGCATCAGGATTATGTCTAATTCTTATATTATGCTCCTTATAACTTCATACAAAATCACACCATTATACATCCAAACGAATCGATCAGCTATCCTCGCAATAAAATGTGTTGGTCCCAGGAAAAAAAAGTAGTTCGGAATCAATTACAAAACACAGGTTTGATTTAACGACAGGCTGCGATTGATCGTTCATTGGAATCCAATGACATCTTGTAGTTGAATCGACAATACGATATAATTCGTTACCAACTATACACTTCCCATTGGATAAAACATCGCTGTGTTCGAGGAATGCTAAGTGTAACGTTCCTTTGAATCAAAGCGTGAGTCTTTGAAAAACGACAGATTTTTCTGTGTGCAGTAATACTATTCTATACTAAGTTTTTCAGCCATGAACTGCGTCTTCTCCCCACAGTTCTTTTCCTTGTATTTTCCCTTGTATTATCAGTTGTAGAATGTGGTGACCCTTTCCGTCCAAGAAACTCTGAGTATGCATTTGTATACCCACATCTCGCAAGCCTCAAGTCTTTTTGGATCAACCTTGTCCGTTGTCCACGACTCCATCCCATAGAAAAGGATTGAGAAAACGTAACATCTGGTCAAACTGATCTTAAGGTTCATGTTCAGATGTCTAGTGTAGAATACAGCAGCAGTAACCAAATATATAATTATATAACCCCAAGTATGTATTAATATATTTGGAATGCAAAACGGCGAAAAAACTGATTTTTTCCGCAAGAACTTTTTAATAACAATGCGTACTTACAGCCAAGTGTGTATTCGACATACATTCCACATTTGAGAGTTTTAGGTTCTCTCAATGTGACCCTTTCAGCAAGTTTGGACGGAGCACACATTAGATAAGCTGTTCAAGCTAGAGACTTCTCGATGTCTAGAGCCTCCAGACCTATCTCATCTCAATGCCCAACCTATTTAAGTCCTGAAACCATAATCAGGCACCTAAAATCGTCACTAGTTTTGGTTTTATTTATTCATAGACATGACGATAGATTAAATTGAGTTTTTGAGTGCAGAAACTTTAACTTGTTCCATGCTAAAATTGATGAGACACTGGAGGGATAACTAAAGATTATTTATTTTGTTAACTTTGGGCGTCGTATGCACATAACACAGTAAGGCCTACTAACAAGAAAAGAGAGGTCGAAGGCGCATATGAATGCTGAGATTTCATACAGACCATGCAATTACGAGGCAAAATATGGTGGACTGATTTACAGTAAGCAAGCACGTTTAAGTGGGAACGGTAAACATCTTGAGTCAAGTAGCCATGTCCATATTGGACATCGCGAATAATGATTAGTATTACTGTAGCCCCTCCTTGGGTATGTAGTTGAATCAAACTTCGTGACTTGCCATAAAATGACTGATCACTATGATTACTTATCGCGGTATTCACATCTATCCATATCTACGAAACTCACCTAGAATCAGATAAATCTCAAGTAGTAGTAAGGTAGTAAGGTAAGTAGGACTTGATGTTAATGTACTATGAACAGAAAAAATAGTTTGTATCTACATAGATTCGATGGATCGTCGTTGTCATTGTTTGAACATTAATTCTACGAATCAGTATTACAATGATACCTAAACGTAGATGACGCCATACATAAAAACAGGCAAAAAACAAATATTAAACTATGGACGCAAAACAAGGAGAAATTACTATCTATCACTAAGACAATGATTTTATGAACCCTGCCAAGACCTTTCAGAAACCGCTCTGGATATTATGATAGATCAATCGTATAGAATTGCTATTACAAGTAGCTGCTGCCGTTAGTAATATTAATGACTGGTGATAACAGACTTATGTTCACTGCTTATTGATATAATGCACAGGAGCCGTAAGATGATGTATTTCAGTTTATTGATGTTTGAATAACCTGCAAGCGTGAGCTCATGCGTGATAATTAGTATAAATATAAAGTAATTATTATTATGAATACAAATACCGTTTGTCAAAACACCTTTTATTGGTACCCTTGGGACTCTTTTAATCCATTTTCTGATGTTTTTTGTCGTTTATTGACACAAAAAGGAATATGTTATTGCTTGTTTCTATAGGGGTGTGCTCGATAGCCCTAAAGAATGTGTAAAATAAACGCCGAAACGTCGACTCTTTGAGTTAAAACCTCTTGCACTAATTTATCCCAAAATACGAAGAAACTTTTTCTACTAAAAAAAACTGGGATAAGAATTACTTTCAACTGTAATACAAAAATTGACATACGGCTTTTAATTCATTGTATTAAGAACTCACAACGACGTCGCAGAACTAATGTTAACGTTCATCGACTTTATGTACTTTTTTATTAATATTACATACTTTTTTCCGTTCAATGTGTTTTGACAGTTCGTGACTGATATAAGCAAACAAATATTGAGTAATCAGAGTATTTTTACATTAAGTAGTCATAAATTTAGACTATGGTGGTGAAATAACTTAGGTTCAACGTGTAGGTATCTTTCGCTACCGTAACATTTTTTCAAGTATTTCACCACATTCTATGTAGAGGCAGGATGATAGTCCTCAGTAAGGCCATGAGGTACCACCTTATGAAGTCAACCCAGCAGACAGAAGCTAGGATAGCAATACTGACTGACTGTTGCCGAATATTGGGGATCCAGCAGTAGAAAAAGAGCACTCCTGAACGCAATCGTCCAGCAGGATCTGGACAGGCTACAAGGGAAGTCACTGCTGAGGATAGCCAGTAAAGCGGTGACAGGAACATCAACATTGCATCTGCTGACTGAATAAAGAAGAGACATTTACGTCTCACAAGGGGACACAGAAGCAAGGCGGAAAGACTGCAGACAACGAACCATAGAGAAGCGGCAGCAGACATGGTCTCAAACAGCGGAGGTTGCGCTGTGGACAATAAGACTCATACCATTAGTAGGAGAATGGATAAGCTGCGAGCTTAGGACTATCAGCTATTTCCTAATGCAAGCTTTAACGGCACACGGCCCGTTCCACGTCTATCGGAAAGGTCATCCGCTCTGCATGGTGAGGAAAATCCTGAGCGCCAAAGAAAGAGAGGAACGTAGGTGTGATGATTAAACCACAAGATCAACGAGCTCGAACCAGCCCTACACTCATGTTGTTATGTCGTTCGACGAAGGTTCCGTGAATCGTAGGAGGGCTTGAAGGTAAGAAAAGAGGGAACGTGTTTAGCCGGTCGGGCTATGGTGGCATGTCGGATGGACGTGTACGCATTCGCTGGACATGTGATCAAAGGACTCAAGCTGGTCCAACTTCGGGCGGGCAGACTCTTTCTCACACCTATGGGTTTGCGAGTGTTTCTGTGCTTGCGATTAAGCCGATTTCCTAAGCCTTCTATAAAAAAGCGTTTCACATTTCGTAGCAGTCCAATCAAACCCAAATGACCTCGTCCCATTTTAATTTAGTAGTATCTGTCAAACAACCTGTATATAATATACTCCTGTAATATTAAATACTCATACATCAAACCGATATTAGGCATATTACGCGAGATCCCATAACTTCAATGTTTCTCGGTAATAGATATCTAGGGGTATCCCAATTTTAACTTCATGAATAATTATACAGACATGTGCAAACGAAAGCGGTGAGGGTGACGTGACATTCAAGCTACCAATGAATTCAGTTGTCGGATAAACATGAACAGACAAAGACATCAAACATTATTCATTAACTCCTCTGAAAGGTCACGTTCAGCTGATTCATATCGTACCCTCGTCATGACGAGATAGTCATTAGGGATTTAAGCTTCATAGGGTACTTTTACAGGGTTGGTTAACTAAAAAAGTATTTTCCTATAGCCAAATAAAACAGTATACAGTATATGTAATTATGTAGCCTACTTGCACTTACTCTGTTTCCATGGTTTGTGACACCGCATTTTGATATGTTCTTATATGCCATCTTCTAACCCACAGTATGGTCTTGATTCAGTAACCACCATAAAATGTTGGATATGTATCATTTTTGGTCCCAATAATCTATGAGGTAGTTGTTAAGCGTGTAATCTGTGATAGTTTTAAGTACACTAAGTTGGTCATAAAAACTTAGCGTATCAAAGATACAATTTCAAATGGAACACTTCATGTATTATATATTTTGTTTCTTTCGGAAATATACCTAAACTGAACCTTTTCCGAAACATCAACTTTTAAAATTACAAATAAACCGTAATAATATTTGGAAACGGGCAATTTCTGGGCAAAATAAACAGGCTATCGAAAAACATAAAACAAAAGTTTTATGGCAGTTAAGCAGTCAAAAAGCTAATTATGCAGAGTTGCCTATAAAGTCGTGCGAAGGCTGTACGTAAATGGAATACCCTGTATATTAATGACTAATTTTATCATGTTACACACAGTCTTCACCTAGAATGCAAGGAAAAATTGAAATACCTAATAAGATACAGGGTGTTCTGAAAAAAAAACAAATTTGATTTACCATCACTTTATGTCCAATACTGTATAATTGAATGTTTCACTCAAATGAACACTTAAAAACCCTAAAATTATTGTTTAGAAGTTTTCTTCGATACCTTGGCTATTTTACCCAATATACGACAGTTTTGAAACTTCCGTCAAATCCTGCATATGTGGATAGCATTCACAAAACATGCAATTCACTTGCAAATCTACAACGTATGTCCTTGCTAAACCAAATCATGTTAAAAAATGCCATAAAAAATGTAGTGCAATGGGATTCGAACTCAACCCTCTCTGATTACCGTAGTTGGTACCTGGCTCATAGCGCTCTTCTGGCAAAATTTTCGGGCCTGGACTTTTTTTAAGGGACATTAACCCACATGGGAGATATCCATACGCCATCTTCCACGATATGTTTTTATCGACGATATCTACCACTATTCTGATAAATACGAGAATTGTATTTTGTATCTCAAACTGACTGGATGCACTCCCTCCCATATTCGAGAGTAAAAAACAAGCAGCAATCTGGAAGCTTCAACTGTCAACTATCTTAATGTTAATAAAATAATGACAATTCAATAAATTCTAGTATTTCTTAACTCCAACTGATTTTTAATAACGAAAAAATACGTAATGCAGCATCTTCAGTTATTTTTTGTAGAATAAGGTCATTCAACCAAAAACTTCTTATTTTTCTGTATGAGACGTTTCGACTTATACGGGGTGTCCCACGACGATTAAGACAAGCAATATATCGGAACTGGGCAGTAGTAGAGAATTATAATTTTGGGGGTGTAAATTAGAGCAAATATAGTATCTTCTGTTATTATTGCGTCACCCAATGAGGTATTTGTTTTTTTTAATGGGAGCTAAAGCTGATTGTGCTTTAACCCTGTATATTTGTGACTTTTTGTGTTCCTCCCGATGAAACAATTCCAACAAACTAGCGCACTTGGGGTCTAAAGTGATTAATTCAATAGTTACAAGTACTTAAAGGACTGCACCACTACCATTATGGAACACGACCAAAGTAATTTAGCTCTAGGGGCACACATGTTATAATCAATGGTAGTGGTACCATCCTTTAAGTACCTGTAGCTCTTGAATTAATCACCTTAGACCCCAAGTGTGCTAGTTTGTTGGAATTGTTTTATCGGAAGGAACACAAAAAGTCACAAATATACAGGGTGTCCCATTAAAAATTTTGAATCGCACGTCATGTGATCAAAAACAAACACCTCATTGGGTGACACAATAATAAGGAAAGATACTATATTTGTTCTAATTTACATCCTCAAAATTATAATTCCCTACCAGTGCCCAGTTCCGATATATTGCTTGTCTTAATCGTCGTGGGACACCCTGTATTAAGTCATCCTCAGACAACAGAAAAACGAAGAAGATGACTTAATATAAGTCGAAACGTCGCATATAGAAAAAATGGAGTTTTTGTTTGAATGAACTTATCCTACAAAAAATAACTGAAGTTCGTCAGAGTAGGTCAAAATCCTTTACAAACAATGTAATGCAGCAATATGTCTTCAACTGACACTCAACTGATGCTACTGAAGCCAATGTTTTAATCGCTGAAAATCGGCCAAACAAAACGTCTGCAAAAATTTAGTAATAACGACTCTTGTATATTTGAAGCAAATACATTTCTTCTAAGGTTTTGCAGTACGCATTTTTAAAGAGAACGAAAGCACTTATTATGTGCTGAAAATGATCTAAGCAAGCGGACACTATAGTTCAATTTATTGTTCGATGTACCAAGAATATGAGCAATCACTTTGAAATTACGAGGACAATAAATTCCTGCTTATTAAAATATCCATAGCAAGTTAAAATTGCAACCATCTTTCCTTCATCTCTACAAGAACAAAAACTTCTTGATAGGTTCTTGCCGTGGAAAATTTAATAATCAGTCTTCTGCCAATCGCAACACAAGCCGTAGCGTAGAACAAAGAAGCTTGAATATAAACGGGTAGAGAACTTTCCGGAAACTTTTCTTATAAATTCTTTTTTGCCACGAGTAACGTAGTTGAAACAAATCAGAGACAGTTGGGGATGGATATTCTGCCTGGATTTTTATTCATAGTTAACAAATCCTTGAACGCTATTGGCGGCTCTTGATTTAATAGCAAAATCGCGCCATAGCCATTTGAAACAACAAACACGCTTTTATAGCAAAACAGGAAAATAGTTTTTAATATACGCTGAAAATGGTAAACGAATAATACTAGTATTATTCCTGATAACTTGGTTCTGGGTAATCTTTGGTTCTGGGTTCTTTCTGGTAATGCGTTTTTATTAATTAACACGCTTTTATCAGATTCACCTGTATGTTTGTTTGTGGGCTTGTAACGTTAGATTTACAGGTCGGGTCGACCATTGAACGCTCCTTTGGATTACGAGGTCGGACGTAATGTTAACGATTACGCTAAGCATATTGATCAAAAACAATCTTTAATCTTTGTCTCACAGAATATAAATAAATACAGTTTAAAAAACTAAAAAAACATGCTTTAATGATAAAGTTAACTAAAAACTTAAAAATAAATATAATTTAACAAAAACTCAAAAACACGCTTCCAAAGAATATTGCAATTATATTTTTAGGATCGTGCAATATAACAAAATAATCAGAAATCTATATTTCATTTGTGATGTAAAAACGACTTGGTTTTTTCTTGAAATGTAGTGGATGGTGGGTTCTGGACGGAGATGATATTTTACTTTTACTTCTCAAACTGGATTGATCCTTTTGAGAATACTCCAGGTAAGATTAAAATTGGTGATTTTTTTGTATACATGGTACTGCGGAAACTGTTCTTGGAATCCGTCTCTCCATTCTTGTGTACCGGGGGTTACAAAGTTAAAAGCAGTCAGATGCAGATGTGATGCATATCCAAGTGATCTTGAATGGAATCTGTAGATGTCAATGTTTGGAAGATATTCGTGATTTTTTTACAAGTGTGGAAACAATAATCACGGTAAAAGTGGTTAAATTATTTAAAAATGTTTACGAATATCTACCTTTGGGATGATTCTTTCATTTTTAGCTTCCACTTTATAACTTACTTATTAAGCATATAAATATCATTTAAGTAGATATAGTAATTTACGTAATATTCTGTACTATACGTTTCCTGACTTAGCAAACATGAAAATTAACCTCTGTTATTATTATCAAACAATAATCAGTGAAATGATATTCCAGTGTCATTGATAATTTGTTCAATCAGATTTGTATTGGAGCCCTAGACGCACCTACTTCATCCTCATTAAGTTGTCCAGATGGAATTTAAACTGTTTTAAAATGGTTGAGAATAACAACGAGTCCTTGATTCACGATCTAAAACATCAAACAAAGGCGTTTAATCCCCAGTCAGTAAAAAATGCAAATTCCTGGGAAAATCCTTCCTTTTAAAATATCAAACAGGTTGCCGTCGCGATCTGAGCAGCTCGCGACAAGTAATTTACTTCATTGGAATTTTCAAGATATTTTCAGAGAAGCCGCTGTATTGCTTTACGTTGAAAGTAAACCTTTTAGTGCAGTCAAATCAGTAAGCTATCAGGCGCCAGTTATAATACTAAAATATGGATTGATAATTCAACATTCAAACGAAAGTTTCCAAAAATAGGTAGTGGAAGAAAAAAAGCCAATTATCCATGTAACTGTGGGTAAAAATCCAAATTTCACAAGATACGTACGAGTGGGGTTTGATAAAGTTTTCTGCAAGCCACACCTCTTCAGTTTCCACAAAATTTAAATTTTTTTGACTTTTGCTAATTACTCCGCCGCCCATACACCGATTTTCAAAATTATATGAAGATTACCTACCCCTACCTACCCCACAGCGTATCGCTGCCCAAATTTCATCACAATCCATGGAGCGGTTACTGAGATTACAAGGCTAGAAAAACGCGCACAGACAAACGGACAGACAGACCGACAGAGAGACCGACAGACAGACAGACAGACCCACGGAAATGAGTGACGTGGATTTTCATTATTTAGACATCACAAAATGCCCAAAAAGCATATTATCTCAAAATCGAAAATTTTCGCGATCACAATACTCCCTATCGGTGTGGGAAGTAAAAATCAAACAAAAGAAAATTTCGTGTGTCGACTTAGTTTATGTTTTCGCAAAAACGTTACCGAAATGAATAAGAAGATTGATTGATAATCATCCATAAAATCCATGGAACGATATTAGACGATCAAACTTTGAGAGTTTATGAGTTGGCTAGGCTAGGCTAGGTTGGTATAATAACTCAGCAGGTCTATCACATTTTTCATTGATATTTTTTAGATATGCGAAAGCAGTCTGCGCGATGGGTGCAATGATTGCTCACGATCGACCATGAACACAATGCAAACTCTTATTTCGAGAATCTTAAAAAAGGTTAATATGGAGTTTTTGGGTCAATTAAAATAACTTCGGAAATCCTCGTCACGTTGTTTACGATAGCGCTAACTACTTCTAGAGAAGAATTACTTTTTGGGCGAAAAAATAACCACATTTTTTTTATTTGATGTTTTAATTGTTGCGCTCGGGTATAACCTACGCGTTAAACTATCCCCATCATTTTATTATGGATGAGATCTTTCAAAACGTCATTGGAAGAGGTTACCCATTCGTTTTTCTTTTTGTTAACCATCGTACAGCATTTAAACGTGTGGGTGGAAACGTGGAAGGTGGAACCTTAAATGTTCAAAATTCATTATTTTTGAGGGTCCAAAAACTTCCTATTATTTAATGGCACACAAAATTAGAGATACGATATAAATGTTTCGAGTTCAAATGAGGCTATGTGGAAAAATAAAATTATTTTTTATCATGGACTAATCAAAACTTCAAAAAAAAAAAAGAAATGGTATAGATTGACTTTGTGCTTCTTACGCATTAATACAAACCAATTTTTATATTACGAACACAAACTTTCTGAACCTTCTAAAAAGGGGTTTAGGGAAGAAACAGCGATAGCGACAATGCCACTCGATGATGGATAGTGACTTTCAACTCGATCTGTCGACTTTTGAGTCTTTTACTTTAAAATAACTTAAACTCGCAGCGCCACCGCTCTGCATAGGACTGTATAAGTTTAAGTTTGAGTTTATCGATACAGAAGAGTTTGGATTTGGAAGTTTGCATAAAGGCGGAGAAATGTGATCCTACTTTATACACCTCCTAGTAGTGACCTGCGAATATATCTCTCAGAAAAGTAATTCCCGAGTACAAGGATTATCAGACAGAAGACAAACAAGCGACATATTGACTGGCGGAACAAAGTGGCATGTTTTTCTTGAGGTTAGATATGGTAAAATATTTAAAAACCTATTGCATTAAAATCATTTTCACGTTACCTCCCTTCATCAGCGTGGGAAGTAAAAACACTACGCGTTATTTTTTGCATTAATACCTAGCATCAAACTAGTTTATTTAGTCCCTTGCTGTAATAACTAACAACAATGAAAGCACAAATGAAAAAGTGTCCAAGTATTGGTTTAAATAACTCAACTGCTCCCACGATTGAAGCATTATTCAAACTTATTGTCCAGTTCAAATTTGATGATATTTGATGATCGATATTGAAGAATGATGCATTGCATACTCGACAAACTGAGTTTTCTGGATATGAACCATTTTTCTTCAAGACTAAAAAGTACAATCGTGCCTTACCAAATTGCGTTTACTTTGTCTCTATGCTATTAAAATCACATTAAATTGCAAAATAATACACGATATTGGTCCTTGAGGCTGTTAAAATATTTAAAAACAAGTGTTAAATATTTTGGATGTAGTCATTTATGGTTATTCAACAAAAAAATGCACAATCGTTGTAAAGGATTTAGATAATTACAGAATTCAAGAACTCAAAACCGTAGTTAACTAATCATAATTATCATTATTATGATAGGGCATAACACAAACTATCAACACCTTAGTATTTGTGTACTACTTATTTGATAAAAACTCTTAAAACTCCATATTTGCACTAATATTGAGAAAATAACAGAAAATAATTAACCATCATAGTCTCAATATCACAACTAGAGCCATTAATTAATAAATATAGTAAATGCCAATATAGCCCATATAGTAAATTACTGGACTATGAACTGAACTAAGCAAATCGGAATGAAATTAAGGGAGCTCTCGTTTATCTAATGAAATGGGAGCAGTAATAATCAATTTTCGATTTGCGTCATTCCTGTGATAGCTTGGAGGGGTGTTCAGAATAGATCGGTTTCTTGTGCAGAGACTTTTTAAGTTCCTAAAGAAAGAAGGGAGGGATTAATGAAAGATTCATTTTTATGTCAGATCAATCGACACTTCTTTTGTGAATTATGTTACGTAATATTTTACGATTCCTTGTGCCATACTATAGTAACTTGTGCTACTGTTCAGCTTTACAAGAGACGAAAAAAAGATTTTCGCTCCTAACCAACTGCAATATATAGTGATTTAGAGCAGCGGTTCCCAACAAGGTAACGAAAAGGTGCGATTCCACCAGTGTGCGGCACTGGGCGGCACTGTACTGCACAGTGTATGACTGTATGCCACAAAAGCTTGTCTCACTGGAATCGTTTAAGTAAACATTTACAAAATGTACGTACGTACGATTGCTCCCCCGCGATGTTCGCGTACAACTGTGAACTCATGTGCGCGCATCTAGGCGATAGACATAAAAGGGCTCCCACACAATACAAGCGTACTCAAGCTTAGATCTCACAAAAGCAAAATATCAGTCAGTTTCATCACTTATGATAGAATATATTTCCAGATCATCAGCAAAACATAGACATTCACATTGAAAAACCTCACACAAATCGCTAATAATACATAACAAAAACAGTAGTGGACCTAAATTCGAACCTTGAGGTACACCGGAAGAAGCTGCGTACGTATCACATCTAGAGATTCACGACTTGACTTGATTTTAAAGCTACTTGACTTGACTTGATATCAAGTCAAGATCAAGTCAAGTATTTGTTTTCAAAATTCAAGTCAAGCCAAGTAGTTACACATCAAGCAACTTGAAAATCAAGTTTTTCAAGCTAACTACTCGATTTTCCTTGAAAAAATAATTCTTTTTTGATATTAATCTGATTAAGCTTGAGCTTTCAAGTCAAGTCAAGTATTTAAGAAAAAACTCAAGCTACTTGGCTTGATGAATCCCTAATTACATCGGAAATTATTGTAAGAGACAAATTGTTACCTGAGAGATAAATATGACGTCAAGAAATTTCTAACATCTTTTGAAAAACCAAATTATAAAGTTTTTCAGCAAAATAGAATTATTTAATCGATCGAAGGCCTCCCAGAAATCCGTGTAAATAGCATCAACATGACTGTTGTTAGTGACTGTCGACGGTTTACTGTTTGCTGTATACATACGAGTATACAGAATTATCTCAAATGCCTTCGAAAACATGGACAAAATAGATATGGTACGATAGTTCTCAACGTTTGATTCGTCTACAGATTTTAAAACAGGACAGACCTTAGCAATCTCCCAAAATTTACGAAAATATGGTGAAAATGAATTATCTATGTTCTCAATAGAAAATATCTTCATTAAAAAACGACTTTAATGACAAAGTACTTAAAAAGGTATAGAATTTATATACAAAATGTGTGTCTATTTGTTTGAAATATTTACATGTTGTCTTCCATTTGCATTTTTTGACCTGCATACACGTGATCGCTTGTTGTTGATGTTAGTATTTTTGACATAAGCTAAACGACCACCTCATTTAAACATTTAAACTAGAGCTGGATTGAGATATAAATGAATCCCGTGATTATTTTTTAATTGCATATTTTTTAAGGTATTTTTAATGCAAAATATAAGTACCGCCACTGTATGAAATATGTAAGTATGAAATAAATACTTAGACAATCATCAATATTGAACGATTAACAAAACATGTATAAGCATACTTATACTTGAGGCTGGTGGTAATATTTATAATAGGTATTCATTTACGTAACAGAATAGTGACCAAAAGAACTTCGATACAATATACAAGTAAGTAATTTTGTTCTAATACAGTCGATGATTGGTGCAAAGTTTTCCTCTCATACATTTATAGAAACGGGCATATTCTGCTTTAAAATGAAATATGGAATCTAAGCGCCGTGAATGTCTGAATAATATCGTACGTATGCACATTCTTTGCATCAGCTTAAAGGCGAACATAAAATGCGGGAACCAGGTCTGCGGAAAACATATCTGAGGAATATTGTGCATTGGAAACTTGGCACCGGGCAAGCTGTTTCTGCAGATTTGGAATGGGGCGGGAATGTGTTGAGCGACCCGTAACTCAATAGCTTTTTCTGATAAATATAAAATGTATGTATTGCTACAGCATCATAGGCGCGAAAAAACATTTACAACAATAGGGTACTTGCAGAGGTCGTCTCGGGAGTAAAGAAAACTATATCAAGAAGCAGTAGGAAACAAACAACATTATTTTACTGACGGCCAAAAAAAGATATTTGCAAAATAAAATAAGGATATATTCAAATTTTTCTACGTGACTTAAAACAAGGGCTGACGTCACAAGTATCTTATCGATATCGACAATCGATACTGCTACAGCGCAGGTCAGTGAGATTCAACTGCCAACTAGAGATGATCTGAATTCTTTAACAATGCGACCCAGTTTATTGATACTTAAACATATTTGAAACAGGCAATTAACCCACTAGCATTTTCGTTGCAATTCATTTTTATATCTGATAGGTATCGCAGTTCATCCTGTTTCTGACCGAGATTCGCAACTAATCGAAGCCATCATTTTATTTCGGCGCATGCATGAATCCAAAGATAGAATCTAATTCAAGCCCATCGCTACAAAGTGAATTAGTAATCTAGCCTAACTTTTATTCTTTTGAGTTTTGTACTTTTGAGTGTGGCTGCGTTTTGTGGTTATAATGATCAATATCAAAATGTTAGGTTAGCAGTGGCTATCGATATCGAATATCAATACTTTACATCTCATCACTATAGGATATCACTGACGTCAGAGGTTGTTTGCGCGGGATTTTCCGGCATTTGAAGTAATTTTTGGAATATCTCTCACAGCCGATTCCAAAAAATCAAACAAGTGATTTTGTCATGTTTACTAAGCTCTAAGGAACGCGTAAACGACATAATATTTTTTCTGCAAGTACCCTATTATGAACAAAACGTCAAAATAGCTCACTACTCACTAACACAGTTCTTTGTAAGCCAAAATGTTTTTCAATATACTGAATTTATGAAACAACATGAACGTACAGTTTTGGAAAATGTTTTGTCTCCTTTGCAAGATGGACAACATCAACGATTTCATTGTCACTGAAAATATATTTGGCAACATAGATTTTGTTAAAGAATGTAGTACTCAACTTGATTTAAGAGATTAATTTCACTTTCAAAATTTAAAGTAATTAATAGGTGCCTTTCATCGATATTTTAATAAATAAACAGTTTAGAAAAACTAGAAAACAGAATTTGAAGAACATCGCACTAAAAAGTTAAATATAGTTTTTAGAACAATCTAAGAACAATAATGAATGAAAAATTCTTGTATTATTGTGTAAATATATTCATAGCATTATCTATTACTGTATAAACGATAAAATAAAGCTGTCGACTTTCCACAAAATACCAAATCCGAAACAGTTGAATGTCACGTCTTTCAAGCGTCGTCGCTACGCCTCTGTGTAATATTAACAAACTTTAAGGTGTCTGCGGCATCTCTTAGCGGATACGACCGACGGTGACGGTTCGACAGATTTGAAGCCATTCGCGGCTTAAAATCTGACGTAGGTAGGAAAGGAATAGATATAACCCTTGAACAACACAAAATGGACTCCGCAAGATGGAGATGATTCCAATCATTTGGTTCACAGAAAAATCGGAAAAAAAGTGAAGGGTACCGGCTGGATTCGAACCAGCGTCTTCGGCATTCTAGACCGGCGTACAGTTAGGAAAGCGCTGGCCTAGAATGCCGGAGACGCTGGTTCGAATCCAGCCGGTACCCTTCACTTTTTTTCGATTTTTCTGTAAACCAAATGATTACAAAATGGACAGTTTCATATCGACTTGTCAATTTTCCATTAAGCCAAGCCAAAGCACCTTGCAAGCATTTTTAGGAGTTTGGAATTGAGAATGATATATCAGTTTGGTCCGAAACTTAAAAGAGTTATTAGCTCAACATAAGGCAGATTTAAGTCATTGGAAATTAGTCCGTAGTGTAGAAAAAAATACAGTCGAACAATGCAATGAATAGTGATAAATGTCGTATTGTAAACATCTTCAGATTATATGACTATTTAACGTGTTCCTACGCCATGTAATGAATGCTTGTGGGTAGATCATGTTACACGTTGTTGCACATGTAGGGGGACATAAGGCAATGCTTAGGAGTTTAAAGTTAGTCTAAATCCAACCCTGAAGATACTAACATATAGTTAGCCAAACACCTGTCAGGTTTAAAAAACATTTGTTTAGAGAACGGTTAGAGTATAAAGGCTTTTCAGGCTCAAAAAATTATTACAGTGAGAGTAGTAGCTCTCAAACAATAGAGAAAAATGGTTTGGGTTGATTTATGAAAACATGTAAATTGATATCACTAATCACTATAAAAAAGAGTGTGACCTGTAAACTCATATAGATTGCGAAATATAGAATTTGGTATACTTATACAGGGTGAATTTTTAGTACCGGCTCGGTCGATAACTCCACTACTGTAGAAGATAGCGGAAAAAGTTGTATATGGAAGTTGTAGCCCTGATATGCTCCTTGCTATGAAAGTATTTAGATTTATACAGGGTGATCCATAACTACTTGGTGATGCAAACATGCATTTTTTTGAATGAGACACCCTATATATTATTCCATATTCAAATTCTAATAATGATTTCCGTTCTTCCAACATAGGATGTTGTTACATCCTACAGGGTATTTCAAAAGTTATGACCATTTTTATATCCAAAACGCGGTCAAATGAACGTACTGTATATCAAAAAGTAATGAATCAAAAATTATTTTTTATACATGAGAAGACTGAAAACATCCTCTAGTTTTAAAATCGGCTATAAAAAAGCCCCTGACGCATATTCGTATACAGGATGATGTAGAATGCAAACTCTAGATTTTCTCTCTTTTTTTAAATGTAACCCCCAATATTTTATTATACCAAAGAATTGCTTTTAATATACTCTTTCATCTTTGTATAGCCCCTGTTATGGGTGCATTCATTAGTTTCTGAGATATTTCGATTTTTCTATAAATTTTAAATATACTTATTATTACATTTCATTTTTTTCATTTAATTGTGATACTTATTACAAACTTGCCACCCTCGAAGGTAACACCTTGTATGAGCGTATTGGCTTAATAATTATGACATAATACATCACATTAATTTCATATATTCGACTGTTCTTCATATTCCCAGTACGGGCTGCAGTGCCTCCACTCCCATTAGTACATCCTATCACTCCAATCATTAGATATTAACCAGAAGTTTGCCACAACCAATTTCTTCTCGTAAATTCCTAAATTATCACCGCGTATTTATCAGACTGAGATTTTGACGTGATACATTTTGACATATTTGTTTACTAAAATTTATTTATTTTGAGAAAATACTATCAAATTTTATTTGTGCTTAACAAACAACTAAAATATAAGGCCATCATAGTACTTGATCAAGTGAAAACGCTGAATTAACGAGATAATATAGGTCAAGTGTGGTGAGGAAACAATTTTATAGACGTCATGCATAATTATCAAGCAGATGTATCAGGTAGGCTATGAAATATTAAACGACACAGTACCTACAAATTAAACAATTCTTCTATCTTTCAAACGCATCAGTTTTAGAGTGCCTCCGTTCTGGATATTGCTGTTCATAGTTGATATAGTCTAGAGACAAGTAGACAATTTCTCAAGGATTCTCCTAAATACCCTCAATGGAAAAATTAACTTTTAAAGCTGGTTTTTCACAAACTACGGAATTATTGAGCAGGCTATGAAAAGTGCCAATTTTTTAAAGCCTACCTGATAAATCTGCTTGATAATTATCTTTATTATCTCGATAATTTAGAGTTTTGACTCCATTAAATAGTAACATAATTTAGTTGTTCGTTAAATAAAAAACAAATTAGATAGTACTTTCTCAAAATAAATGAATTTCAGTACACAAATAGAAGCTATATTTTAAATTTACCGATAAATCGAAATATCTCGGAAACTGATGGACGTATGTGCAACAAGTGCTGGACAAAGATGAAACAGCATATTAAAAGCAATTCTTTGGTATAATAAAATATTGGGGGTAACATTTAAAAAAAGAGAGAAAATCTAGATTTTGCATTCTACATCACCCTGTACATGAATATGCATTAGGGGCTCTTTTTATAGCCGATTTTAAAACTAGAGGATATTTTTAATCTTCTCATGTGAAAAAATACCTTTTGATTCATTATTTTTTGATATACAGCACGTTCATTTGACCGCGATTTGGATATAAAAATGGTCATGACTTTTGAAATACCCTATATAATGTAACAATACCCTATATTTGAAGAACGGAGATCATTAGTAGAAGTTGAATATGGAATAACATACAGGGTGACTCATTTAAAAAATGCATGTTTGCATCACCACATGGTTATGGATCACACTGTGTAAATCTAGATATTTTCTGAGCAAGGAACATATCCGTCGCTACAACTTTTATATACAACTTTTTTCGCTGCCTTCTATAGTAGTCGAGTTATCGACCGAGCCGGTACTAAAAACTCACCCTGTATGTATTGTTTTGTATGTAATAAAAAATATTTAAATATATCTATCAAATTAAATTATGAGCAATTCTCTTTATATTCTCGGCGAAACTACAAATATTTCCGAAATTTTAATGCTATTACAATAATTCCATTCCAGTTAGGGATAACGCTAAGGATTATCAGACATACACAAAGACTAACATAACACGTATATTCTGAAGATCCATTCGAGAAGCCATCCAATAAATGTTATTCAACGATACTTCCCAAAAATGATAACATGCCTATCTATTCAGTTCAATTATATAACAAATTCAATCATTTTTTATATATCCACACACAAACAGATAAAATACTATTACAAAGTTTCTCTTCATCTAAGTTTGACTCCAAAGTCATCCGTCGTATGCTACAGCATTTATTCTGTCGAAAGTTTCTCAGTTACAAATTATTCGTTCGCATATAAACTCTAACTTTGGCGACTCCCAACTCCTTTGCAAAGTTTTATGTATACAATATAATTCCGCGAAGCACTGGCTCGTTGAACTTTCCAATCTGCCGTGGATAAAAGGCTATTTATTCCTGTTGGAACATAATGTGAGCTTAAAACACTTAAACCTTCCAATGAGTTTCAACATATATTATTTTTTGGAGCTGATATATACCTGTTGAAAACATAGAGTGAAATATTTTTTGCTAGTAGGCCCCTTATCTACCTATTTCTTATGGCAATCAGCAGAAGGTAATTAATTTGAGGATGATACGTTCCATATATCTTATGAAATGCATAACGGCAAAAATAGATATGTATACATATGCTACTATGTTTTACTTCCCACACCGATAGGTGAGGGGAGTATTAATTGTGATCGCGAAAATTTTCAATTTTGAGATAATACGCATTTTGGGCGTTTTATGATTTCTACATAACGAAAATCCACGTCACTCATTTCCGTCGGTCTGTCCGTCTGTCTGTTTGTCTGTCGATCTGTCTGTCTGTCTGTCTGTCTGTCTGTCTGTCTGTCTGTCTGTCTGTCTGTCTGTCTGTCTGTCTGTCTGTCTGTCTGTCTGTCTGTCTGTCTGTCTGTCTGTTTGTCTGTCTGTCTGTCACGCTTTTCTACCCTCGTAATCCCAGTAACCGCTGTATGGATTGTGACGAAATTTGGGTACCTATATGCTGTGGGGTCCTAGTACGTAATGCTGCTAAAATTTTGAATATCGGTGCATAGGCGGCGGAGTAATAAACAAAAAACAAAAAAATTAAATATTCCCCAAACTTCGTTTTTAGGCGTTTTAGGAGTTCCTGATCATTATCTACTTTTTTGATAGGGGTGGTATTAGAATACTTAAGGGGTGGGGCTCGTAAAACTCAAAAATTTGCTGTATTCATAATAGCCTGTTCATTGACCTGTGAAAGAGAGTCCCTGCAGCATAATACCCTTTTTTAGGTCCATCCGATCATTGCCTTGCCTATTACAGAAACCAAGGGTCATAGAATTTTCTGATATGTATATATGAATACATACGAATATAGCTTTAGATCGTTCTGTATTGAGTAACATGGAAATTATGGATTGATTTTAATGAAACTTTGCCACAGTATTATTACCGTGCCAATGATGGCAAGCGCGTATGGTTTTTAGAAATCGTGTCAATGGCGGCGCAGCAACAATAAAAAAAACTAAAAATATAAAAACTGCTTAAACTTTGTTTTTAGGTGGTTTAGGGATTTCTGATCATTTTCTCCTTCCTACTTCCCACACCGATAGGTGAGGGGAGTATTGTGATCGCGAAAATTTTAGATTTTGAGATAATACACTTTTTGGGCGTTTTATGATGTGTACATAACGAAAATCCACGTCACTCATTTCCGTCGGTCTGTCTGTCGGTCTGTCTGTCGATCTGTCTGTCGGTCTGTCTGTCGGTCTGTCGGTCTGTCGGTCTGTCGGTCTGTCGGTCTGTCGGTCTGTCGGTCTGTCGGTCTGTCGGTCTGTCGGTCTGTCGGTCTGTCGGTCTGTCGGTCTGTCGGTCTGTCTGTCTGTCTGTCTGTCTGTCGCGTTTTTCTACCCTCGTAATCTCAGCAACCACTGCATGGATCGTGATGAAATTCGGGCAGCGGTATGCTGTGGGGTCTTAGTAGGTAATGTTCCTAAAATTTTGAAAATCGGTGCATAGGCGGCGGAGTAATTAGCAAAAAACAAAAAAAAATTAAAAATTGCTGAAACTTCGTTTTTACGCGTTTTAGGGGTCCCTGATCATTTTCTACTTTTTTTTGGTTGGGGGTGAAATTGGGATGGTTGGGGGGTGGGGGGTTGTAAAATTGAAAAATTTATTGCTTTCATAATAGACTGTCCACTGACCTGTGAAGAAAGAACTGGCGACATAAATAACTTTTTTAGGTCCATCCGAACATTGCCTTGCCTGTTACAGAAAGCAAAGGACTTAGAATTTTTTCTGATGTAAACATACGGGAGTATTGCTTTAGATCGTTCTATATTGTCTAACGAGGAAACTGTTGAATGGATTTTAATGAAATTTTGACACAGTATTACTACCGTGGTGAAGATGGAAAGCGCGTATGGTTTTTATAAATTGTGCCAGTGGCAGCGCAGAAATGATAAACAAACTAGAAATATAAAAACAGCTCAAACTTCGTTTTTAAGCGTTTTAGAGGTGCCTGATCATTTTGTGCGTTTTTTTGGGTGGGGTGAAATTGGGGTGGTTGGGGATGGGGGGTTGAAAAATTAAAAAATTTCTTGTACTACTACTACTAATAGGCTGTCCACTAACCTGCGAAGGAAGATCTAGGGACACAAATCATTGCGTAGCTTATTACGGAAACTAAGGGACTTAGAATTTTCTGTATACATACGAGAATTAGAATTTATTGGTTTAAATCGTTTTGTATTCTGTAACGTCGACATTATTAAATTGACTCTAATGAAATTTTGACACAGTATACTGTTACCGTGGTGAGAATGGAAAACGCGTATGTTTGTAAAAAAGTGAGGTGGTTGGGGGGTGGGGGATTGTAAAACTGAGAAGTTTGTAGTATCGATAATAGGCTGTCCATTGACCTGTTAAGGAAAGACCTAGCGGCATAAGACAATTTGGGGGGGGGGGGGGCTGGCGATTATTTGGTTACAAGGGATCTCAGACTATAGCTTCATGCTATGGGAAAATTATAAACTGGTATGAGCGTAATGTGTGGGAAGTACTGAGTCAATCAACTTGACTTCATTTTTTTTAATGGGGGTGAATTGGGGTAATTGGGGGGGGGGTTAAAACTGAAAAATTTGTTGTATTCATAATGGGCTGTCCATTGACCTGGGAATAAAAAATCTAGCGGCATAATATAGTTTTTTAGGTCCATCCGAACATTGCCTTGCTTATTATAGAAACCAAAGGACGTAACGCGAAAACTATTGATTTGATGTTAATGAAATTTTGACACAGTATTAATACCACGGCGAGGATGGAAAATGCGTATGTTTTAGAAAAATTATGGGGTCAGTGGCGGCGCAGCAATAACAAAAAAACGCCAAGTATAAAAATAGCTCAAACTTTGGTTTTAGGCGTTTTAGGGGTTCCTGACCATTTTCTACTATTTTTGAGTGGGGGTGAAATCGGGGCAGTTGGGGGGTGGGGGGTTGTAAAACTGAAAAATTTGTTTGAAAAGTCGTGTCAGTGGCGGCGCAGCAATAATAAAAAAACTAAAAATATAAAACAGCTCTAACTTCATTTTCAAACGGTTTGGAGCGTCTGATCGCTTCGCATCGTTCAGTTGAAGCACGCAGGAAAAAAAAAACTGTGGCGTCCTAGTTCCTAAGAAGGGAGACGCAAGAAACTATTTACGAGAGTTTTTGTGCTGGATGTTTTTTTGCGGGCGGATGGGCGATGATTTGGTTGCAAGAGGATTTCAAACTGTAGCTTCATGCAATGCGAAAATAATAAAATAGTATCATTATTATGTATGGAAAGTACTGAGTCAATCAACTTGACTCCATTTTTTTAAAACTGTACATGTGGTGTTTAGACGGTAAACACTAGACATCCATAAAATTCGAATCGAAATCATTATTGATAATACATAATCAAGTCAGTCAAGTTGACTGACTCATCAGTACTTCCCGCACATTCTTATTTTTGATTCGCTTACAAGTATTCATTTGTTTTTGCCTGCTCGACAGACAAAACTTGATCTTTTTTATCTACTTGAGAAATGTGGATGTAATTATGCAAATTCTAACAGGCTTTTTTTTATTAGTTTCACTTGTATATTTTATGTATACTATATGCATGTTGTTTGTAACAGCTTTAGGCTAGATTTTGATCCACAACGAACGAACAGGTTTGATTATAACTTTGTACACCCATCAAGACCCGGTGACAATATAATCATAATAAATAGAATAATAATTTAAAAACTTTTTCTCATTATCCTGGCCAGGATCACCATGATTGATTAATTTAAGGGTAAAGTGTATTTGAAGATTCGATATAATGGTGAAGGTGTCAGATATTAAATATCACTTGATTTAGAAATGGTGAATGAGATACATAAATTTGGAAAATGAACTGATTTAATTCAAACTTTGTGCAATTATCAAGAATCGGTGATAATACAATAAAATCAATAATTTTGTCTCCTTATCCTGAACAAAAAAGTGGAAAATAAATATAGCTTAAAGAACAAAAAAACACGATTTTATAACACCAAAAAGTAAAAATAATTCTCATTCTAAGCTGATAATATTATTTTCAGCTCATAAAGAACCGTTTTTACTTTATTTTTGTAGTACTCGTGAATGTCACAATTTTAGCAAAATAACATAGTCATTTCACTATTATAAAGTAAGTAGTTTCAAAGTTGTATAATCAATGCAGTCAAATTGCACAAAAACATGTTTTTATTTTTAGGTCGATTACTGGAATTAAAACACTGCAATAATATTGCTAAAGAGTGTTTACAAGCTTGGAATTCAGGATTTGATAGAATGTTTTGAACATCTTATAATTACCGTTGAATATTGTCAAATAAGGGTATCTACATGAGCTGATCTTTGTAATTATCATTATTATACACAATAAACTGCAAACAATTCAGAAATAAATACGAGACTGTAATTGTGCCACGACCATTGAATTTAAAAGTAGACAGTCATCGTGATAGTGCCTAGCGCCAAATTTCCGTAGCTTACCATCAATTACCCTCGGAAAAAAGGGCTATAAATTACAAACGATATCAGTTATTAGGTTATGACGTTCCGCTTATTTATGGCCTAAGCAGTTCGTTTTCCCTGCACAAAATTTAATTAGCAAACATTCATTCCGATCGTTGGATAGTCGACAGACGAGGATTTTACCTGTTTATGTACGTACCCGAACTTTAAAATTTATTAATTACGGCATTAAATTTAATCGGACTAAATGGGAAGTTGGCCAAGTTCGACATTAGTACAGTCAACGAATAACTTCTTGGAACAAAATGTCCAAAAATCTATTTTAACATTAGCTCTATGAGCGACTACATTGTTCTACACCGAGACACTGAGGCAGTATCTACGTGGTCCACTTCCAACCATCTCGAACTGAATGTGAACAAATGCTATATTGTGTCCTACACGCGAAAAAATAACATTATAATGTTCCCATATAGTATAGGTAACCATAATTTAAAACGTCAGGAGCAAATGCGCGACTTAGGAATTCTCTTTGACCAAAAAATGACTTTTGCTGCTCGTATTGAGAGTACTGTATCCGCAGCCAACAGGATGTTGGGATTTATCCTACGAAATGGAAGGGAGTCCTCAATCTCAGTTATCACCACACTATAATATGCTATGTGCGTAGCAAGCTGGAGTATGCTGTCCTGATTTGGTATCATTTCTGTGCTAATCAGATAGGACAGATAGAGCGTGTCCAAAGAAAATTTTTAAAATACTTGCACTTCAAAAGAACTGGTGTATACCCTGAGCGAGGATTTGATTATTCTTTATTGCTAGATGAGATCAAATTCATTTCTTTAAATATACGAAGAATTTTCCTGACCATAACGTTCTTGTATAAGCTGTTACATGGTAATATAGTGTGTGAGTATTTGTTGGAAAAAATTCCATTCTCTGTTCCGCGACTTAACAATAGAAATGTAAGGATATTTTATTGTGAATGCTGCATACAAATATTATGAATAAGTCGCCCGTATCAATTATATATGTAACAATTCTAACCGTAGGTGTAGTAATTGTGACACCAACTTCTCCACATCGTCAGATATCTTCAAATGTATCTTACAGCTTACTTCTAATATGCAGCTATCATATAATGTTTTTTTTTGATACATAACTTGCCTTCTTTTTTTTTATTTTATTTTAGCTAATTTACTGAGTTCATGTTTTTTTTGGGTGCGTGCACCTGTTGGACATTAATAAAGATCTATTCTATTCTATGTGCCATGGTTTAAATATAATGGGTGTTTCAATGAGAGCGCATTTAAGAGTTGAATTACACTTGAAACAAAATATCTTCTACATGACATGCGTAAGATTTTGAAATTCGCAATAAAATTATTTGTATATGTTACGGTTAAAGTCTCTACTTGGATAGTTTGTAAACTAACTGGATAGCATCTAAACTATCCAAATACCGGGTTAATTTAGTGGAAAGTTACCTTTCATTCAAAATAGCAATGTTGGTTAGTTCGAATACTATCCAGTGATTTTGTAAACTAGCAAAGAATTGCCATCAAAGTACAAACCTCAAAAGAATAATACAAATTGGCTGGGGTTTTTAAGCTAGTTTACAAACTGTCTATAGTATTTTGATAAAGTGTGAACTGCATATTTCTAGCAATGTATATCTACCAACTCTTTGGTAAACCCTATTTTTTGTTAGAAATTATTTAAATTAAATTAACCAAAGGAAATGGCTTAGTTTGCATGCTAAACAACGAGTTAGTTATTGCATATTACTAGCAATATTTAGTTCACACTTATCAGATACTGTGGTTAGTCTGTAAACTAGCCAAAACGCCCGGCTAATTGGTGGATTTTTTTGTGGTTTGTACTTTAACTACAACTCATGGTTAGTTTATAAACTATCTGTATGTAAGACAAATTAACCAACATTCATTGATATTTTAATTGAAAGATAACTTTCCACTAAAACAACCAGGCGCTTGGATAGTTTGTATACTATCTAGCTAGTTAAAGTAGCCATGTAAGCATTTTAACCGTAACATATTCATATTACAGCAACAAACTTTGGCCTTCAATACTCTGGTGTCCGCGAGTTTGGTATAAATCTTTGATATGACATGTGCATCGTCCTGATGAAACCAGAAGTCGTCAAAAGCAAAATGTTTTAATTGAGGCAAAAAACTGCAATACAATAGAAGGATAACGTTCGTCATTCAACGCTAATGCATACTGATCTGATCTTAATGATCTTAAAAAAAAATACGGTCAAATGATTTCTCCAGACCACAATAGATGCCAGTGACACGTTTTGGATGCATTGCTTTTTATGGATTTTGTAAGCCCAAAATGCAGCAGTTTTGCCCATTAATGAAGCCAATGAGGTGAAAATGGTTATCATCAATCAAAATGATGCTTTTTATTTTAATTTATAATTTGGTAATAATAATAATAATAAAAATAAATAATAAAAATAAAAATAAATTAATAAAATAAAATAAAATAAATAAATAAATAAAAATAAATAAAATAAATAAAAATAAAATAAAATAAATAATAAGAATAAATTCCTCACACAAGGAATAACTTATATAAAACCAAAAAACGCAGATACCAGAAACCCTGCCAATTACCGCCCGATCACTTGTCTCCCAACCTTGTACAAGATCATCACCGCAACAATAGGCAAAAGGATTGAACAACACCTCACCGAAAACAACATCCTGACTGAAGAGCAAAAAGGATGTAGAAAACAAAGCCAAGGATGCAAAGAACAACTCATAATCGATAGTGTCATCATGGAGCAAACCAGAAAAGAACACAGAAATCTTCATACCTGCTTCATCGATTATAAAAAAGCTTTTGACTCTGTACCCCATAGCTGGCTAAAGAAAACTCTTCAAATATACAAAATTAACCCAGTCCTTCGCCAGTTCCTTACAAGAACCATGGAGACATGGCGAACCAACATACATCTTAAAACTCAGGACGGCCATATCCAAACAGAGGAGCTACTCATACGACGCGGTATCTTCCAGGGTGATTCGCTTAGTTCACTGTGGTTTTGCCTTTGCTTAAATCCACTCTCTAACGCACTTAACAACACAAATTCTGGTTTCAACATCAGACACCAGAAAGTCAATCAGCACAGAATAAATCATCTTCTCTACATGGATGATATAAAACTATATGCAGCCACTGAAGTGCAACTAAAAGAATTACTCAGAATAACAGAAGTTTGTACGTCAGACGTCCGGATGGAATTCGGTATGAGCAAATGCAAGGCGCTCCACGTCAATAAAGGCCAATGGAAGAACCAAGCCGAACAGGAAATATTAACTGGCCAAACGCTGGATAACATGGACAAGGACGAAACGTACAAGTATCTGGGCTTCAATCAGAACATTAAGATCGACCACATACAAGTCAAAGCTCAACTAACACAAGAGTTCAGAGACCGCCTCGTTAAGCTTCTAAAATCAAAATTGAATTCCAAAAATCTTACAAAAGCAATCAACACATTTGCGATACCGGTCCTCACATACTCCTTCGGCATCATCAAGTGGTCACACACTGATATAGAAAACATCCATATCCTCATACGGACAGAACTTACGAAACACCGAATGTCACATCCAAACGCATGCAAAGAAAGGCTCACCATAGAAAGGAAACAGGGAGGCAGAGGGATCATAGACATACAGTCACTCCGCGCAAGACAGATAAAAACGCTCAGGCAATTCTTCCAAAGCAAACAAACAAATTTACATCGAGCAATAGCAAAAGCAGACAAAAGCTATACACCACTTAACCTATCATGTCTAGACCACGCCGCAGACACACACAACCCCATACAATCACAACAGGAAAAAATAAACACCTGGTCGCAGAAACCACTCCATGGCAAACATAGATACCGTATTACGCAAGATCAGATAAATGAAAAACAGTCATATACCTGGCTGCAGGATGGCCAACTCTTTCCAGAAACTGAGGGATTTATGCTTGCTATCCAGGACCAAGTTATTGCGACGAGAAACTACAAGAAATACGTAATTAAAGATCCATCCATAACCAACGATAATTGCAGAAAATGTCACCAACAGAAGGAAACAATAGACCACATAACCAGCGCATGCAAAACTCTCGCTGGAACTGAGTACACGGCTAGACATAACTCGGCAGCCAAAATAATACATCAAGCATTAGCCACAAAAAACAAACTAATCGACAACTCAGATCCATATTACAAGTATACACCAACATCAGTACTCGATACACATTACAAACTATACTGGGACGTTGAAATACACACAGACAAAACCATCAATGCAAACAGACCAGATATAGTATTTCAGACAAAGGCAGACAAAGTTACCTACTTAATAGATATTGCTATTCCCAATGATGTAAATGTTCAAAACACCTACGCTGGGAAAATATCTAAATACACTGACCTTGCCATAGAAGTGAAGCGACTCTGGAAACAAGATAAAGTTATTATTGTCCCCCTCATTATGTCGGTCTCAGGCCTCACACCGAACACATTTACACAACATCTACAACAGTTGGGCCTGGACGAAGGGTTACATAAAATATTCCAAAAGTCTGTAATCCTTAAGACCTGTAATATAGTACGATCTTTCCTAAATTCCGATCAGTAATAGTTCAGGTGTTGACTTGGCCTAGCCCGTCAACATTTGTCGTCACCGCAGTCATGCGAGAGAAGTTTGAATGAACTATATAATAATAATGTCAACAACTATATATCCAATACGTCAACTTTAGATCTGTAAATTTATAATCAGTAGCCATTTGGATGCGGGCGAGCATTTAAATCTACGCTTTTGTGTTCTGCTTAAGATGCGTTTCCATTTACAAAACTTCCAGTAACCTGCTACCTGATATATTTTGATGGAGACAAGGTCCAAGCTTTCAGTACACGAGTACAGGTTTGTACAGTTAATTACATGCAGTTTTTCTAGACACAGTTAAGTATAGCGAATTTATATCTATATATTTTGCGAAAGATATCTATTTTTTACTTTAATTTTATTGTTTTGTTTTTCGGAACGATCTGCAAATTCCTCTTGCTAAATTTCAGATAGTATGTAATTCTCCTAATTATTTAGGACATAAGGTCTACCTGACAATATTAAAAGCAGCAAGTCTCTATACTTATTTAAAAAGTGTCTGAAAGAATTTTTAATTCGTAATAGCTTTTACTGTTTCTCGAGCTTTTGAGGTTAAATCGTGGCAATGATTTTTCTGCTTTGTTTGTATTTTACCAAATTCGTTTGTTCATACATCTGTTTTCTGCACTCGACAATATCCTACACCTATTTGTTAAATGGAAATAAATATTAGTATTATTAGATAAAAATAATCATAATTGTGTACGTTGAGCTGAAAGTCTACTTCGGAACAGTATCTAACCTCAAAACGAGCTTAGGTGTTTGCCTGAATAATTTACACGGAAATTAAGTATAAGCTAACTAACGTAAGTATCGGCCAGCTTTGGTCGAGCTTAAACCTTTGAAAATATTTCAATATCCAAACAAATAACGGATTTGAAAAATAAAAGAACGTCTGACAAGTCGGTTGTAAACCGAATATAAATTTGCAAGCTACGACTGACCAAACCTTGGCTTCAGCATCCTTTAGAAGGCTTTGCACACAAACATATTTCATATCATGTTTGTATAAAATCAATATGCTCTATAGCACCTTGAGGTTGAAATAAACAAACTTTTTGTAGAGGTAATAAAAAAATGATAATTATAAATATTTACTTATATATAGGGTTATATTATAGTTGTAATATTGCGATTTTTACTTTTTGAATCCAATTTATAAGTATACAAATAACACTTTATAACTTCATCTAATCATGCGACTAGCAGACTACAGTTCTGATTACAGATTTTTCTAATGGCTAATACCTGCTTGAAAAAGATCCATTTGGAGTTTACGAATTTTTTTTCTAGATTTTGATCTTATTTTCAACAATGTGTCACTAGTTGTAGTAGTATACCAGAAATTACTATAATATGGTTTATATGTCTTCTTAGAAAACTGGGAAAGTAGATAAATCGGAAACAGTTAAAGTTAAGTATTTTGTTGAATTGTATTAGCTTTTTCCCATAACTCGCATATTTTACTCAATAATGCACTGCTTCCAAACTTCATCAATTATTATCTCGGAAACCCAACAACTTGGAAACCGTCGAATTATGCTACACACATAAATAATACACCGGTTGTTCCATTTAAAAAATGAAACTTACTCCACGACTTTATGACCAAACCTGTATAACTAAAATATTCACAGCCTAGTAGTCACTTAAGCATCTTAAAACTGCTGTTCAATTTACTTAACAATCGATGTTTCCAAGCTTTTCTAAAACTCCGTATAGTGAGCCAGTACGGCAACATAAGGCTCTAATATTTACCTACAAAATGTTATGTTTACTCCGTCTAGCGTATTCAAGGTAGAAACCGTTCCAGAGTTTATGTATATTCTGACGAACTACTTGTATATGTATAGCTTACAGTAGAAACTTGCATAAATTTGATACGTTACTTTTGAGGCGATCACGTCCAGGTTATTGGAAAACTCTCTAGCAGCATGCTGCTGTCCGTGGCTTATCTTGGTGGAAGTTGCATCGACTGGGATCACGTACAAACTCATCGATTTATGTGTAAATTCCTCTTGGTTATGACGGACACGTGCAATGCCGGGCAATTTGCAAACAAATCGCCGCTACCGCCCAGTCTGTCGGTCTGTCGGTCGCGTTAGATGCCACGAGGCGAGTTAGCGCCTGCATGAGAATTTCATTTAAACGTTTGAAATTATTATGGCACATACGTCGTCGTCAAACGTTAAAATTTATCGCTGAAATGCTTAATCATTCCTCGGTGAGCAGCCATAGCCTAGACTTCGCCATCAACAATATGTACGAGTTTCTGTTTACTGGGTTTTAGAAAAGTTTGGAAACCGTCGATGATTTAGTACAATACTCATGACACGTAGAAAAGTTCTATACGAGAGTTTGAGGGTTTTTGAGTTTCGAGTAAGCAGTGAAATTCTGAACTATACAGGATTTGTCATCTGTTAGGCATTCCAGGAAAAGGTGTGGCAACAGCGCATACTTGTGCTACGATCGGTCACAACGGGCCTATAGGTATCCAATTTTTTGTTTTTGGGTTTTAAAAAAAACCTTTCACTTTACAGATCCGATGAATAATTTCATATAATTTTTAAATAATAATAAATAAAATAGCTTTAAAAATCGTATTTTTTACCGCCAAATCCGTGACGTCCACGGAAGTGACCTACATACAAGAAAAATAGCTCAGAACAAGAAGTATTGATAGCATCCTGATTCTGACCCCTTTGCATTCCGTACTTCAAACATGATACTGACAGTACAGACATATTATAACTTTTAAATACCTGTTTACTTTTGCTTCATAGTGTCAGAAATTAGGTGATTATAGCTCTAAAAGGAAAGTGGAATTTTATGATATTATTATGCAAAATTGTCATCATTTTTCTATGGGTTAAATGTAAGAATAGCTTTAGGCTAAATTTCGCCCAAATAAAGTTGAATAAATAATTCGAAAATTAAGGTATACTATGTTGCTGCTTAAAAGTCTAGGAATATCTAACAGTCTACTGAGTGCTTCACATAAAAAATTTAACTTTTTGAACGAATCTACTATTTCATATCTAGTACTTTAAAAATGGCTTCTGTATCTTTGGGCAGGTGAAAGCTTCAATAATGTCAAAAATCCTGTTCGACTAATATGATCCCTGTAAGATTCAAGAAAACTCAAGTTGATTATTATTGGTCGAATTAGATTAGCCTCTTGACTGCAGTTAACTCTCTCAATACCAGTTACTGCTGATTCAGTGCAACTAAAAAAACATATAATAAAGCCTTAACACGAGTCTACATACTTTTTCTATTGTAGACGAGGTAAATTGAGTTAACTATGTGAGTATTGACAATTTAGTACCACACACTGATCAATTATTTAAGTAAGTCCATCACAGTAAATAGCTTATCTCCATGAATCCTTACGATAAGCTATTTTTCAGATCATAAAAAACAACAAAAGCAATCGGCTATATTCTCCAATGGTAGTCCTAGCAGTATAGATCGATAGATTCGCAGATCCATAAATTATGGTGATTAAGATATGTTCACGTTTCGAAACATTGCGAATAGTACCACTGAGAACCTATCTATTTTTAAACAAAAATAATGGAAAATTTTGTCACTATAAAATAACCTACAACCGAGAATGTCTGCTGAGTCGAGCGCACCTTCACCACAGAGATGTGCTATGAAAATGTAAGCAGCGAGGATGTGTAGCGGAGCTGTGAAACGGTGTGGGTGTTTCCACCAGAGATGTGCTAGGAAGATGAGCGGTGCGAAGATGTGTGGCAGAGCTGTGAAACGGTTTGCAGATGAGCAGAGAAAGAAATAAATGGAAAGCTTACGGTGCTTACAGCGCTCGATAATATGGTCAAAGAGACAAGGACATCGATAAAAGCAGATATTTTCCAATTCTGGCAATCATCAACATATAAACTCCTAGAACATAGAGCTAAGGACAACACAACTCAAAAGGTTATAATACAGAAAGTTTACTTTTTTATATTATTCACCTGTTCACTTTCGATTATTAAAAGAGTTTACAATGAAATTAATTTGTGTAACATTTACTATCACTCTTTGAAGTTTTGCCAAGCGTTGGTTTTGATCCAGGCCAAGAACCTTATTATTTCTCGGTCAGGGTCACGGCTAAAGCTGACAACAAATTTTAACTTTAACATGTTAGTAGAATACATAGTGTTTCATAAGTTGGGATTTTTATTCATAGGGTATATAGTACTCGCCAAAAGGAGTGGTTTTGCCCAGTAACCTATATACAAAATGTTTAGCGAGATCAAAATAATGACCGTTGATGAAATCCTCATTTCTAATTTCGTCCCTGTGTGATTACATCAAAACAGAGACAAAAAGCGCAGATTGTAAGTAGCAGCTCGCTCGAATTGTTGACAGGACCGTACTTAAAACTTAGCTGCGAACGAATAGTATAAGTACTTTCTTACCATTCTTACCATTTTTTTCATATTCTTCTGCTACTGATTCACCGTACATTAGCTTTGTCATTTCAAAGGCAGTTTCTGAAAAGGAAAGTCCCAACTTCGGAAACATCCTATACAGGGTTGGAATAAAGTATGGAACTAAGCAAATAACTTTGGAACGGAAAGAGTGATATTGCTGAAAATTTGCAGGCAAGTGTAGTGACGTCTAATGCATCCGAAGACATTATGTTAGCTATTAATGTACTCCCAGTTTAACCGGAAGTACTATCAACTTTTTTAATTTAAATGGGACACCCTGTATATTTTTGCAGATTTTAATTCATCTTTTTTTTCCGAATACGTCCATAGTGGGTTTAGTATTTGTTTCTTAAAAAATTTGTCTCACAAATTCGTCCGTGGCGGTCTGCGGTCTTCCCGTTTGAGGTAATTTTTTTTTAGTCACCGTCAAACGTGTTACAGGACCCCTGTCGGGACGTGAATCATTAAAAGTTGACACACTTCTTTGTGAGTTCTCACGCGATCGCCAAAACCGACTCTGAATGACCGGCATTTTAAACACCTCAAATGATAAAGAAGCTTTATCTTTCCCGTTTTTACAGAAACTAATGCCAAACCCACTATGGACGTATTCAGAAAAAAAAGATGAATTAAAATCTGCAAAAATATACAGGGTGTCCCATTTAAATTAAAAAAGTTCACGATACTTCCGGTTAAACAGGAAGTACATTAATAGCTAACATAATGTCCTCGGATGCACTAGACGTCACTACACCTGCCTGCAAATTTTCAGCAATATCACTCTTTCCGTTCCAAAGTTATTTGCTTGGTTCCATACTTTATCCCAACACTGTATTTGACATATAATGTACAATTCAAACCAGTATCAAAAATCGATTCAACAAATGCCTTGTGTTGAGCTTCAACTAAAATATTACACTGCCACATCTTACACAGACTATGGTAGGATCGATCAAACAGAAACTAAACACATAACTAATAGTTTAAAAAACTATATGCTATATATGAATTGCTATAAATATTTGATCAGTTACTTAACTGACTATCTACCGCTGTTTGACAAAATCTTATCAGTTATATTTATATTCATCTCTTTAGTTCGATGTGCTAAATATGATTTTTGTTTTGCCTGTTCAAACTTTAAGCGTTACTTATTGCAATAGTAACTTGAAGACCCAACTTGTGCTGGACAACTATCTGTGTTACTTTCATGAAAAAATGTAAATGAGCTCAACAAATGAAATAACTGTTGATCGTAATGATCCTGGTTAGGTGATTATTAAAATTATTTGGATCACAGAAAAATCGAAAAAATGAAGGGTACCGGCTGGATTCGAACCAGCATCTCCGGCAGTCTAGGTCGACACGATACCAACTACACCACGGTGCCCCGGTGAGTGAGTGTGAATCTCCCACCGCTATTTGCACGACAGCTCTCTTCCTTACTGAAGTACGACTCCTCATTCGGCCAGGATTTCATAGAATGAAAGGTGCTTGCTTACTCCGCAAGAGGGAGATAATTATTCAAATTATTTGGTACACAGGTGATTATTATTATTAATAACTGTGTTGTCAATTCTTAATACGTATACAAAGTTTAAGCTGACTTTTTAAAGTGGACAAAAATCACATTCCAATACTCCGTTACACAGATACGTAGCTAAATACAGAGCATCGATTCTAAGGAGACTAAAACGCCATAAATCATGGTCGGACGCCCTAAGTTACAAATGCAGTAGTTGAAACTCTACCTTTCAAGTGTTGGAGCAGTAGCGGCAGGATCTTCATATGTGCATGCACAGTGACAGCAGGTACACTGCTTTGGCCACCGCCGAACACGCATTTCAAAGGAGGTAAGCTGCGCCGGCTCGCGCGTATATGCTTGAAAAATTAGTATGTACATGTATTTATAAGCCACTTTCAGCGTCGGTGGGCGCGGATTCCCAGCTTTGGCCTGCTTTGATCTGCGTGCGGTTCGGCGGCGGGTACCAGCAAGCAGGCAAACTGCTTCACTGTGTCTACGCCCATACATCTGGGTGACATCATTGATTTTTTTGATAACTTTTTGTGTGTAGATACAATTCAAATATTCAGTGCCTAAACATGGATAATCTGTGATGAAATACGACGATTGGTACCCTAATTAGTCTAATTGCCAGCTCCGAGACACAAAATAATATAGGCTTTATCTATAATTCCATATCTATTAGGCAATTGTTTGCCTATTGGTTGGCATACGGCCATAGAATATGTAAGTCAAGCGAATAAAAATGAGTCAAAAAACAAACATTTTGCAGCTGTTGGTCAGTTACTAGCAAAATATCCAACTTAAGATTCGCTGACGATACAACTCTTATTGCTGTTTCTGAGGAAGAACTAGTAGCTCTATTAAACATCTTAGAGCAACACAGTGCAGCCTATAGTCTTGGCATTAACTACAAGACCAAGGTTATGATCGTAGATAGAGAGCATGATAATAATCGAGAAAATAAAGTCAATAGGACGTTGTGAAGTAGTTCAAAGTTTTGTGTACCTTGGTTCTTTGATCGACTTTCGGCTAGCAGGCACGTGTGGCCATGACAAAACTTACTAAAATATGGCGTGACCACAACATCACTAAAGCTACCAAAATGTTGCTGGTTCAGTCTTTTGTGTTCTCCATATTTTTGTATGCCTCGGAAACTTGGACTGCTAAAAAGGCAGATCGAGCTCTCATAGATGATTTTGAAATGTGGACGAGGAGGAGAATGCCGAGAGTTCCTTATACCGCCATCTAACTAATGTGTCCATACTGGATGAGCTCGGTAATCCAAAGAAAGTATCCTCCATTGTGGCGACCAGAATGCTTAAATGCTTACATTCTTCGGACATATTCACAGAAGCGATAATATGGAGAAACTTGTAGTTCAGTGTCACGCCCCGAGTGGGCGGCACCGTGGCCGTTCCCCTACACGCTGGGTGGATACGACGAAACAGTTGCTGGATATGAGTATCAAGAGCGCCACTGAACTGACAGTAAATCACGAACGATGGCGAGCTACAGTTCTCAAAACGATTGATAATATTTGTGTCGGCAATACTCTAGCTCCGACTTAATGCATTTTACGAGTCCACAACATGTCTGTTAAGACATTGTGACGATGATGATGGCCAGTTACTAGAATTTCGCCTTGATACGAGCACTGCGACAATACTGTCAGCTCAAATCATCTCCAAAGTTCAACGGGATACACTATTCTGCAGACGATGCTAACAGTAGGTTCAGACAGATGTGCATTTTGATATACCAGTAACCTTATTAATCCCAGAAATAGTTCCGATAGAGTGTTGACATGATGTCACAAACGTAAGATAAACTGCAGAGAGCTGTATGTAACGTTGCCAAATGCATTCATTTTGAGGCCACGGCGGGACAGTCCATTTCCCATATTTATTTTAATATATATGACAAAAAATTAGTAAATAGAACAATTTCCGCAAGAAATTCACGCCCCATTTAATACTGTGTTTCTTGCTAGGCTTAATTATGCTTTTTATTGTGCTTCTTAGTATAACTAGTCACAAAAAAAATAAAGGTCGCACGTGGCATGTGTAATGCATTACAACTTCGAGTTAAAATCAAAAGGTTTAACCTGAACTTGTAATGCTTTACTACTGATTTAGTTGACGGCTTGTCCTTGTTTGTCTGATCCTTCTGGAACTTGCAATTGTATATCTAGATATATAAATGATTCCTGAACATCTTTATCATCTTTTATCAAAGTTACTTGTTCATCAAACCAGTCTGTGCAATAATTTTACACAATGACCATTCATTTTTTCCAATCCATTTATTAGCCACATAATTATTGTTAGACTATCAGATTTGATTTAAACTTTCAAGGAAGCATTGCGAATTCGATAAATTAAGACTTGGTTTAAAATTGAGTAACAATTTATTCAAAATATGCAAGACGATTGTATTTGTCCTGAGTAAAAAAGATAAGTGCGATAGTTTTAAAGCTTCATAATTACTTGGCGCTTAAAGTTGAAAAAAAGTAATGGACCCCAGTTGTATCATCAAACTAGGTTAGTTTAGTGATTTTTTTGTAGTAATCTTTAGTCTGGATACCCTAGAATATCCCTAAACATTCGGTTATATGTTACTGAGAAAAATCAGCTCTTTTGGCGAGTACTCCATGCCCTACGAATAAAAGTCCCAACTTAGGAAACAGTTTATTAGACATCATTATTTTTGAAGTAAAATCCCTTGTACATTATACAGGGTGCGGCAGCATAACTTCCTTTTTTAAAATGCGCGCCATTCAGTCGGTTGATGTCGTAGCGGAGCGCTGGTAGTCTCGTTTGAGAGGCGGGACTATAAAGTTTTGTCCCGACACAGTTCAGTCGCCATCATGCGTTGGAATAGTGTGAGGAGCGTGCTTTTTCCATTGAGGCCTATTTTTCGAGCGGATGTTCTGTGGTCGCAACCCAGCGCGCCTTTCGGAATCACTTCAATTTAGCCCCATTGGCCCCTGTCCCGGACCGGAAATCAATTGTTACGTGGGTCACTACGTTCAGACAAACTGCAAGTGCGACAAGACGAAGAACTGGAGCCCCTCGGCCCATTAGATCACCTGAGAACATTGAAACAGTGCGAGCTTCAGTGTTGAGATCACCACGGCGTTCTGCGCCCAAACATGCCGTTGCCCTTGGACTTTCCGATCGTTCTGTGAGGAGAATTCTTCATGATGATCTCCATTTCCATCCTTACAAGATGGCGATTGCCCAGGAACTTTCTGAACATGACTTTAATTCTCGGAGGAATGCGTGTGAGGATCTCCTCGAAGTCGTTCCTCAGAACGCTCTTGTTCTTTTCAGCGATGAAGCCCATTTTCATTTGTGTGGATCAGTCAACAAACAGAACATGCGCTACTGGGCTGACACCAACCCTCGAGAACTGCAGCAAAGACCTTTGCATTCGCCTAAAGTCACAGTGTGGTGTGCAATTTCCTCAGCTGGAATTATTGGTCCCTGGTTTTTTGAAGAAAATCAAGTCACCGTTACAGTGAATTCGGACCGATATGTAACCATGTTACAAGAATTTTTTTCCCACGGCTACATGAGTTGGACTTAGGAGACATTTGGTTCCAACAAGATGGTGCAACGGCACACACTTCAAGAGCATCAATGGCTGTTTTAAGGGAACAGTTCCCAGAGCGCCTCATCTCCATTCGAGGTGATTTGGAATGGCCGGCCCGCTCTCCCGATTTGTCCCTATGCGATTTTTTTCTATGGGGATTTTTGAAATCCCGAGTTTATGTGAACCGTCCAAGGACCCTACAAGATTTAAAGACCAACATCCAGGAAGAAATTGCTGACATAACGCCTGCTATGCTGACAAGAGTCATGACAAACGCGAGAAATCGGTTTACTCAATGTATAGAGAATGGAGGACGTCACCTAACAGATTTGATCTTCAAAACTGTGTAAAACAAAACTTTAGGTATATGCCTACATTATAAAAAAACAAATAAAATTTTTTATTCATACAGTGAGTTTTATTAATTTTTTAAATAAGGAAGTTATGCTGCCGCCCGCTGTATTGCATATTTGAATTCTTTGAACAGTCCCACAAGGCCACATCACACTTCGTACCTAAAATTAACCGTTCAATCGCAATTAAATATTTTTGTTATAAAATTCGTTATTTTGCTATAAGACGATGTCAGAAATAAACTGAATATCTCAGTATTAATAAATCATAAGAACCGATGACCTTACGGTCTTAGTATCCACGTAGACCAGATCTCCAAATTCAATTAAGTTTGTGCGGAAAAAACGACCAATTTAGAGAATTTTAATCAGAGGTCACGCCACTTTTTCAAATGGAAAAAACCAAATCTGAAACTGAGTTACCCTTCTAATGATATAATATTGTCAGCAACGATCTCTTCTAGATTAGCGATACTTTGAAAGAGACATTGCAAACAGAGGAGCATTGACGATTATTTCTCTGAAGCACAATGTTCGCTCAATTGTGCATCTTCTCTCGGAGCGTCTAACAGTACTAAAGTTATCTTTTGTTATATACATCTTTTGTTTAAAGCTAACAAAACTTTGAAGTAATCATGCGCACATACGCTGTCTACTCTTATTTGAGAAACAATGCGGATATCATATCAAATTAATAGGTCATGATACTAGTTTTGAAGTTTTCGGAGACCCATTTTATCCTATTTCTCTAAAATATTCATTACAGTACACTAAACTTGAATGCACAATGATAACATAATTTTAATGGTTGAGCTGCCCCGTATTATTTTCCCTACTTTTTTTGGAACATCAACGATGTAATAAAGATAATTCATTGCCAAAACTCGGTCGCAGTTACAGAATTTACGTGATTAATTTCCACATAAAAATGATAAACTACAGTTTTTCCAAGCTGAGCGTTTCATATTACCTATGTTATGTACCGTCTTAGTAATTAAGAAACGTTGGATAAAGAGTTCAGCGGACAGCAATTTTGTGAAAAGTAAAAAGGGTTTTTGCTCTTTCGTTAGCTGTACAAGCGACGGTATTTCTTTTGACATTTCCATTTAAGATAGTAGCCATAATTCAATACAGATCCATTATAAGATTAATGTTTTAGTGTTCAGTTAAATAGAGTTTGTTTTCTTAAATTTTAAATCAAATATAACGTGTGTAACATATAAGTGCATTTAACCTACTTCAGTCTACAGGGTTATTCACGTTATTCAACACGGAGCATTATGGCTAAAGTATTTGAAAAAAAAAAGAAAATAATAATCTCTGATGGATAGAGACCCATAAAAGCTACATTTCAAAAATATTTTCATGTTATACATGGTGTCCCAAAAACACGAAATGTATCAAAGTTATGTTTTTTTAAATGGAATACCCCGTATATTATTGCATACTCAGATACATGGGACTTAAAGCGAACCGTTTAGGTGTCGCCATTCTCGGTATAATCAGGAAAAAATTTAAGAGATTATAAAATTTGGAAGGCTGTGACTTTGCCGTATTACTACGCATAAAATGTGTCAGCTTTGATGAGACTGTCCAATTTAAATTACGTTTATGCTTGGCGAAATCGGTCGATTAATTAAGGAAACTTTGATCAGCGATAACTCGATTTTTTCAAATGGGAATGCCTAATTTTTTTTTACGGTTCAACGTAGAATTTGATAACCTTTCTAATGATATAAGGTTGTGAACATCAATCTCTGGTAGTTTTCATTTAATTTTAAATTTTCAAACAAATCGGCGTTTTTCAATTTTTCTACATATAAGCAACGTAGCAGGCCATGAAATGTAAAAAAAAAACATGTTAATTTAGATGGAAGAACAAGTAACTTAGAAAAAAGATACAGACGAAATAGAACAAAGAGACAAGATGATAAAAATTCCTTACAACAAATCAACTCTCCCAGAAACAACTGCGATAACATCTCTAAGGTCAAAGAGAAGCTGGAGTATGGCAGTAATAGATATTTTTTACAGTCTACTGGCTACCGCAATTTACTAGAGGTTAAACATTTCCAAGACAATTAAAAACCCTGATATGAAACAAAAACAACCAGCGACTGTTGCTCCAGCACGCAATTATCAATCATATGTAATGGTGTAAAAAAGTAGTAATTTGCGTCGAAGTCGATACCTCTGACTGGAGCCCTTTTATTTTTCAATACTTATTAGCAATATTGCTAAAAAGGAATACCGACAAATCAGATTTAAATTTTCTGCCATTTAAGTTATGTTTTATAATTTGAACAAATTTTAATTCATTCTTCATTTTCTGCGTTCTTGCTAATAGGTACTGAAGAATCTTCAAAATGGAGTTCTGAGAGGTACTTTTGACTTGAGTTTTGACAGAATTGCATACCCTTTTATATCAATAAAAGTGAAATTTTATTATGAAAATAATAAACTGCCTACAACATTGTCTAGTAGATTTCGTTTCATTTCAACATTTTGAATGGTTTTGGAAATTGCCAATCTCTAAGTACATTGCAGTAGCTAGTAGGCCGTAAACAAATCCATTTCTGCCATACTCCAGCTTCTCTTTGACCAAAGATATGTTACCGCCGTTGTTTCTGGTTAGATTTTGTTTGTTGTGAGTAATTTTTATAATCTTGTCCCTTATTTAGTCTAGTTCGTGTGTATTTTTCTGTTAAGTTACTTGTTTTCTTCTACCTGAATAGGTTTTTGTTTATATTTTATGGTCTGCTAGGTCGCTTATAGGTTGGAAAATCGAAAAACATCGATTTGGTTGAAAATTTGAAATTAAACAAAAACTATCAGAGATTGATATTCACAACCTTATATCATTAGAAAGGTTATCAAATTCTACATTAAACCGCATAAAAAAATAAGGCATTCCCATTTGAAAAAATCAAGTTATCGCTGATCGAAGTTTCCTTAATTAATCGACCGATTTCTCCAAGCATAAACGTAATTTAAATTTGACAGTCTTACCATCTGAATCTGAATATGCAATAATATACGGGGTGTTCCATTTAAAAAACATAACTTTGATACATTTCGTGTTTTTGGGACACCCTGTATAACATGAAAATATTTTTAAAATGTTTCTTGTTTATCAAATACTTTAGCCATAATGCTCCGTGTCGAATAACGTGAATAACCCTGTAAAAACATTCATTTATTGTACGGAAATATTATTTCCGCGTACTATATATTTCTTCAACAGTATATAATACGGAGTCGCGAAACATAGTACAATACTATAATTTATAGTACGGTTGGCAACTCTAGTCCTCCCACCTATTCATATCCATCAGGAACATGCATGACTATAGCAAAGCTATATAGTCGAATATACAGGGTGAGTTTTTAGTATCGGCTCGGTCGATAACTCCACTACTGTAGAAGATAGCGAAAAAAATTGTATATAAAAATTGTAGCCACGGATATGCTCCTTACTCAGAAAATACTTTGATTTATACAGGGTGATCCATAACTACGTGATGATGCAAACATGCATTTTTTTAAATGAGACACCCTATATATTATTCCATATTCAAATTCTACTAATGATTTCCGTTCCTCCAATATAGGGTATTGTTACATTATACAGGGTGTTTCAAAAGTTATGACCATTTTTGTATCCGAACCACGGTCAATTGAACGTATTGTATATCAAAAAGTAATTAATCAAAAATTATTTTTTTACATGAGAAGATTAGAAATATCCTCTAGTTTTAAAATACGTTATAAAAAAAATCCGCGACGCATATTCGTATACAGGGTGATGTAGAATGCAAAATCTAGATTTTCTCTCTTTTTTTAAATGTAACTCCCAATATTTTATTATACCAAAGAATTGCTTTTAATATGCTCTTTCATCTTTGTATAGCACTTATTATGGATGCATTTATTAGTTTCTGAGATATTTCGATTTTTCTACAAATTTTAAATATACCTTCTATTTGTTTAACAAAATTTATTTATTTTGAGAAAATACTACCAAATTTTGTTTTTGCTTAACAAACAACTAAAACATAAGGCGATAATAATACTTGATCAAGTCAAAACACAGAACTAACGAGATAATATAGGTCAAGTGTGTTGAGGAAACAATTTTATAGACGTCATGCGTAATTATCAAGCAGATGTATCAGGTAGGCTATGAAATATGAAACGACACAGTCCAAATAAAACGATTCTTCAATCTTTCAAACGCATTAGTTTTAGAGTGCCTCCGTTCTGGATATTGCTATTCATAGTTGATCAAATATTCTAGAGGCAAGTAGACAATTTCTCAAAGATTCTCCTAAATACCCTCAATGGAAAAATTAGTTTTCAAAGCTAGTTTTTCACATAGTACGGAATTATTGAGTAGGTTATGGAAACTGTCAATTTTTCAAAGCCTACCTGATAAAACTACCTGATAATTATGCATGACGCCTACAAAATTGTTTCCTCAGCATACTTGACTTTATTATCTCGATGATTTAGGGTTTTGACTTCATCAAATACTATCAAGACGTTATAATTTAGTCGTTCGTTTAATAAAAAACAAATCAGATAGTACCTTCTCAAAATAAATAAATTTCAGTACAAAAATAGAGGCTATATTTTAAATTTACCGAAAAATCGAAATATCTCGGAAACTGATGGACGTAGGTATAGTAAAGCCCAGAGATATACCATTTGTTTACAAAGTGAGGATCTTCGCAAAAAGTGCCGACAGAGAAAGGGAACGGGGTCGGACTGGGCATTCGAATTCGTTGGAGTGGGCAACAACGAAAATGTTCATTCAATCCAATAAAGTGCTCATACATCAGTTGGTTGAAAAAGATGTTTGAAACTTTATTATCTGTTGATAAATATATGGTAGAGACATTTCAATATAATCGTATAAACCATTATTCCTTTCTACACTAAATTTTAACGGTAATAAAGAGAGGCAACTAATGTTGAAAAATGGAAGTTATATCAAAATTCCGTCACAATCCAGCTGGTAGTATCCAAGCTATATGGAATCAAAAAATCTAAGTTCTCAAGGTTACAGGCATAGAAAATATTCTATTGATTTTTCTTTAGGGGCATGACACAAAAACAATTGGGAGTATTCTTTTTATGTAAAAAATTATGAGGTCTTGAACTGTACTGTATTATTATATTCGTCCTCAATAACCCTTACTTTGTTGATGTTGCTAAACCAGTCTTCATTATTCATCATGGCAATCTCAGATTTGATCAAGTCTATAACTTTTTTGTCAAATTTTGGTTCAAGGTTTTTCCTCCGGATTCGTTGTTTTAGTTGTCCCCAAGTTAATTCTATAGGACTGAAAATGCAAAAATAGGGAGGCAACCTTAAGACATCATGACCATACCTTTTAGCTATGCTTTCTATGACATATTGTTTCTCAAACTGTTCAGTGTGGAGGACTTCCAGTAATTCAGTTTTTTTTGTAAGTTTCTTCAAAGTACAAATCCTGTTTTATGAGAAAATCTTGTATTTCCGCCTTCGATGACGTTGAATTCGGAATTTTGTATCTTTGTCTGGAGTGATAGCTTGCGTTGTCCATTACGATGACGCTAAATGGCTTTAAATTGGGAATAAGGGTATACTCAAACCATTGCTCAAGTATTCCCCCCCAAGTATTGTGGTAGTCCATATTGCAGTCTTCAATTTTCTTTCCGCATAATTTGAGTGCGTTTTCGACCTAGCCGTCAGATGATCCGCTGTGTAAGATAACTATACTGGATCCTTTATTTGGTGGAACGCCTTTTAGCTCACACTTCTTTGTACCGTCGGTTCATCCCTTTTTAGCGGTATCAAGGACGTTAAAACAATTGTTTTAACGTCCTTGAGCGGTATCATGGGTATCATATCAGGTCTCGTCAAGGTAGTACACTGACCTCCCCTCGTTCCGGTATTGCTCTATCTTATGCAAGTAATCGTGCCGCCATCCCACAATCCTTGCACTTTCCATTATAGCCATTCGTTTGTTCACAGTTCTGTACCTAAACCCAATCTTCCTAATCCATCGCTGCAATGTACTCCTTGGATACTGTTTCCCCATTCTAGCCCATTGTCTTTGAACGGATTCGATTGTGGGTAGTTCATTAATTTTGTACTTTTCGTACACAATATTCCTCAATCATTTTGTGATCGTGGGATCTAGTTGTTTTGAAACACCAGCATCAAACCTACGCTTCCTCTTATGTGGCCCCTTTCTCCAAATTTCACATACTGTTGGATATGGAACGTGTGTTGGAATTGACATCTTTTTGATCATACTTCCCTTGTTTTCATTCTCCGGATCCTTCCTTAGTTCATTATCATTTAGTACTATTTGTTTTGCATCTGCGCTAAGATGTGACCTTTTTGTGAGGTTTTAATTGGTCTACCTCCACCTCCCTCTATTCAAATTCATTATCAGTGTCCGTACTATAGTCACTACTTTCACCACCGTAATGACAAACCGCCGACGTAGCTTCACTGCTGCAGAATAATTCACATCGCTGTGAAATCCCATTATCTTCCCAAGGCCGAAACATACTGTAGCTGACACACTTCCGAAAAAAACGTCCGATTCAGACAGAAAAGTAACGCACAAAAGTAAATGAGATTGGCGTTGCTATCAAAAACGGTAGCAATACCTGCCTAAACAATTTGACTAAGTCCGGTCCTCTTCATCGATCGAGTGGCTAATAATCCTGAAATGTGTCGGTCTTATCATAGTTCAGTCAAAATATACATCGTGAACGTCATCCGACAGATTTACGTTCAAATACAACTTAGAGTTTCATTTTCACCATTCTAAAAGGTTACGTTTTGATAGAAAATTGGTTAAAAGCACATTTCATGAATTGGTTACGAGTACGAAAGTAAAATAATGGTAACCATTGAATATTATCAAAACTGTATCTATTCCAAATGATGAACTGTACTAAGAGATGGTATGCAGTTTTTATATAGCGCAAAACGTACACAAATGGTATATCTCTGGGCTCTACTATACAACAAGTGCTATACAAAGATGAAACAGTATATTAAAAGCAATTCTTTGGGACAATAAAATATTGGGGGTTACATTTGAAAAAAAAGAGAAAATTTGGATTTTGCATTCTACATCGCCCTGTATACGAATATACGTCTCGGGCTTCTTTTATAGCGGATTTTAAAACTAGAGGATATTTTTAATCTTCTCATGTAAAAAAAATAATTTTTGATTCATTCCTTTTTGATATACAGTACGTTCATTTGTCCGCGATTTGGATATAAAAATGGTCATAACTTTTGAAACACCCTGTATAATGTAACAATGCCCTATATTGGAAGAATGGAAATCATTAGCAGAATCTGAATATGGAATAATATATAGGGTGTCTCATTTAAAAAAATGCATGTTTGCATCACCACGTAGTTATGGATCACCCTGTATAAATCTAAATATTTTCTGAGCAAGGAGCATATCCGTGGCTACAACTTTCATATACAACTTTTTTCGCTATCTTCTATAGTAGTGGAGTTATCGACCGAGCCGGTACTAAAAACTCACCCTGTATATGCACAAGACGAGTCGTCATTTTTTATCCTTATGGATAACCACTTCACATAGGATCTACCAAAAAATGGACGACTGGATGACGAAATGGGGAATATACGTTGCGATTAAGGTTACCAAGTTCATACCATATCCACCCTCGTCACGAGATAGAGCCATTTAGAACTCAAAAATGAAGGGATTAATAACATAGTATGGTAGTTGGCGTAAGTCGACCGGTCTGTGACAAATGAAAGGACGTTTTCGCTATGACTGGCGGTACAGGCAATTAATGACTTCCACGAGGGTTATAATGACTCACAATTAAAGCACATAGCCGTGCTCAAAAAATCTAAATTTATCGAGGTTTAAGAGTATGATGATATGTTTCCGGGACTCTCTCTCACAATAGTAAAGTGGTGAAGAGGGGCGCCAAAATGGTAATGAGGGAGTTTAACATTAATAAATTTTTTCCCTTCAGTGTATGTGCAAACAAGGATAAATATTAGATATTAGAGACCTTTAATTTATATACCAAGAGGTGACATAACTTGATTCCGGAGCATCATAAAAATTGCTATACTGAATTTTGGAAATAATTAATTGTTCGCACTTTTTTCGCAACTTTTTTAGTAAATGTAGACATTATATGTTTGTTAGCATATAGTAAGGCTTAGTACTAAATAACAGTCTTTAACTACGCTGTTTCATCAAACAATGCACCCAGTTTTTTGACTTTTTTATTGTTCAATATAACATAGAACTGTTTTGAATTTTCATTGCTATGGATAGTTAGTAAATATGTACGCTTTTCTTCCTGAAGTAATAAGCAAGCGCTAGGTTTCGTAGCCATAAGCCGATAACTTTCCCCCGGTGTTTCTGATATTTGTGCAATTCATAAAATGTTAGTACTATATTTTCCTTTAAATTGATTTCAAACGGTCTGTTAGCTATGGTGTAAGGGGTTTACTCACACGCACAGTTCGTAAAGGAGAATGCTTATTGAAAAACTACTGAAGATGAGGAATACATGCAGAATTTCGTGAGTGGTTAGACTAAGTTGCATCCTGTATCTATAAAAGCGACTGTATCGTGCAAAATACGCTCACATTCAAAGCATTCTGAATACGGTAATCATTCAAAGAGTGGTTGGAATTTAGGGATGAAAGTCCAGCTCTATTAATGCCCTCTGTTACCCTGCGCCCATGTAGTAAAAAAGGTTCAACACTCTTTATTTCCATTCATACCTCAATTAAATTTAATTCAACTGTGAATCACTAATGATGATGACCCTAAGTGTCATTACTTGTCTCTGCTTCAAATAGGCAATTGATGTGGGCAGTTGAATATCCACAGAAAGGCACCCTATGCCTTTGAAGCAGTTGATAAATTTTATTTCCGTGAAAAGAATCTTAAAATATATGGCACAAGCTCTTGTGGATTTCTGTGGGCCCACTTAGGTTAAAACTACTAGTAGATATTGCTAGATATTGAGGAATCAATCAACTTGTAAAACTGGAAAAAGAAAGTCCTAGCGGAACAATACAGTTTTACCTTCCACACCGCATTCTATGATATCTACATAACGAAAATCCGCGTTACTTATTTCCATCGGTCTGTCTGCTTGTCTGTCTGTCTGTTTGTCTGTTGGCGTTTTGCTAGCGGCGTAATCCCAGTAAAATAACCGTTGTATCGATTGTGATGAAATTTGGGTAGCGACATTCTGTGGTGTCATATAATAGGCAATATTGCTATAACATTAGAAATCGGTCCACGGGCGGCGGAATAATTAACAAAAAACAAAAAAAAATTCAAGTACTCCTCCTTGGTGGAGGTGAAATTGGTGTGGTGGGTTGTAAAACTGGAAAATTTACATTAATATTCATAATAGACTGTCCATTGACCTGCGAAGCAAGGACCTAGCGGCTCAAAACACTTTTTTGCGGGCAGGCGAGTGACGATCCTATTGCAGACTATACCTTCATGCTATGGGGAAAATAATAAACTGGTACCACCATAATATGTGAAAAGTAAGGAGTCAATAAACTCGACTTCATGTTTTAGAAAAAGATCCTAATAAAGTCTAGGAAGTGCAAAGGTAGTTCAAGTTTGCATTTTTTAATCAAAATTTGCACCCATAATGCACGGTTTGAGAAAATGATTGTTCTAATTATTATGTCGAGAAGCTGTAGGAAGATACAACTATTATTCAAAAACCTCTGATACACTTCTATCTACATAGTAATTTCGTTGTTTTGGATACTATAAAAACATAAGAAGACAATGAAACCACCCCCACTTAAGTAGGTACTTTAGATAAAATCATCGGTCTAGTAAAAGATACAATCGTGTAAAGACGTGATTACAAAGTCACTTTCCCTCTTTAACAAGCTTCTTATAACTCTACTACTTCCTCCGAAACACAAACAAATGGGGACTGAAACTCACGAAATACAAAGATAACGAACTTCGTCCAAGCATAAAACAAAGTTTCTATATAAATCAGACTGAAATTGCTGTCGAATTGCGTTTAGCCGATATCCAGCTAACTGTTCCAAATAAGGACCAATGGAGAAGATTCCCACCAGTATAAATCTATTTTGTAAGTTAGGAGGAATGATTCTTGAAGGGGGGAGAATATCGGTAAGTGGATCTGTTGGAAGTCTCTTGTGTATCTAGACCCTCCTGCTGCAATAAAAGTCGCCCAAAATATGGGTGATATAAGAGCAAAAGGTACTGACATAAAAAAATCATATTATACATTTGTAATGAAATAATGTGTCTGCGAGGAAAAGAAGTTTCTAACTTTAGAAAACAGTTATGCATTATAAGTATGATTTGTATATTAAGGATTTTGTAAATTATCGTTCTTATATCTTAGACCCAAGAAGACATAATACAGGTATCAGACATATCAGCACATTTTATATATCAGATCCAATATATTTCCATTCAATGTTGCCACTTTAGCCTAACTTGGGCGACTTTAATGTTTGTGTTGATTTTTTATTGTAACGATATCTAATTTTTTAACTAGTTTCATATTTTCAATAGGTGTGGCGTTACTCCAGGTAATATTGTCGGCTAGATTCAGTTAACGTTTCCTTTCCTGGCCCTTATATGAGTAGTCAGCCGTGGTAAATTTTTTCAGGACTGTAAGATCTACGATTATGTATACGGTTCAGGTTGAAATAATCCTTTGATATTGGGGTTGCCAACCATTCTAAGTTCTTTGCAAACCTTGAGATGCAGTCGAATATAAACATGTTTAGCCGTGTCCTCTGTCTCACCGCGCTTCCTGCATAATGGGTTTGCCACTTCAACCCTCAGCGTTTGCAGGTGTGCACTGAATGTCCAACGGCCAGTTATCATCCAGACACCTTTTTTAGTTCCTTCTTGTTTGATCTGAGAGCGTCTGCGGTATTAGAATATGAGGGTCCCCTCAGCATCCTCTTAGACTGAACATTACCCAACCCAGCACTTCTGCTGCTCATTTGACACCCATCTGGTGACAACTGTGCGTATCACGTTGTATAATATACCACAAGCTGATTTTGGCTCGATCAAAAGGAGTTCTGCGCCTTCCTTGGCACACCTGTCGGCCTTTTCATTACCACCCACTCCTATGTATCTAGGCATCCAAGATAATGTTACCTTGTTGGTCGTCGCCAGTGTCTTCAGGGTATTATGGCAGTCCCACACTATTTTTAAAGTACAGTGGTTACTCGCTGAGGCCATCAGAGCCACCCGGCTGTCTGAGTTTTCATAGTTAGTCTTTTTGCTGTATTCTTTATCTATGCATTATTGCCACATTCCAAAATTGCGGCATTTCTTCTTAGAAAACGGTAGCCAGTTTATCTAGGCGGATACTTACGTTCCTCCATCCAGGCCTACCACCGTATATGATGAATTTTTGGAGCCAGCCATCAGTGTACCAGGTGATACCATTCGACATAACGTAGAGGTTCTCCAAGAGCCCATTCCGATCTATCACCTTGGTTGACCTTGTATGGGATCTCGGTGTCCACGACTGTTGGAATTCTGTCGGGTGGCATCTCAAGTGTGTTTTACCCACACCCGGATCAACCATGGGGCTAAGGGCGCTGGAGCTGCGGGGCCCGCGGTTCAGTGGGACCCCGCAGGGGCTATATTATTTGTATGTTATTCATAAAGGGCCCCTGAAAACTCTTATAGCTCCAGGCCCCATAAAAGCTCAATCCAGCGTTGGTTTTACCGCAGGTTGTCAAGTATCGTGGTGTGTTTCATGGCAGGGTACTATTAGCAATTTCTATGGTTGCCAACTATACTTTGTAATAAATTAACCCACTTTATATTTGATACACTTATGTGCTGTTTAAGAAAGTCGAGCAATGTATGCCTGCAGAAAAATCAAAAAGTGTATAACTCATGTCAGAGGTTGCCAAATATTCAGACACTGTGAAAAACAGCTTTTCATTTCATTTTTAGAAGCAATTTAAATTTCTATAGATCTGAAAAGTAATTCTGAATTGGTCTGGTTGTGTATACAGAGTGTTACCTTGTCTGCTATACAGCCCTCCTACCTCCCTGTATCGGAGATAATGGAATGCCAACATTTGGTATCAAAACTACCTACAATTCCGTAGATACTGACACCCTCGAGGATGTTTTAATTGGGAGGTTAAAGTCTGGCATCTTGCAATATTGCCATCCGATACAGAGCACTACTAGGGTTGAAAAGCAGATACGGTAACACCACAGCAAACCAAGCGATCAGCAGAATATCTCAGGTTAGCGGCAACCATCCGCGCATTCTGCCATTTTGGATTAGAATCTGTCATATACGTCAGTGGACACCATTGACGCAAGGTCGACACTCGTATTTTCTGCGATAAAATGTATATGCGTAGGCTATGGGATTTTGTATACGCGGTGTTGATAGTACATGATCTTTGAAATAGACAAACAATGTGCAAGTGTGTGCGCTGCTAAGCATTGCAGAAATAAGTACTATAATTGCAGAAAACAGTTTTTTAGATTACCGACTGATAAGGTAACTACAAGCTAAAAGGGAAATATGTACTCAAAAATGTAACGACACTGTTTTTACCGATCGATTGAGATGACTTAACTGAATAGATATATAATAGCTGATCAGCCAGTATTCTTTTGAGTCAAATTTTATACAAGCCTATGTTTTTTTGATTTAGTAATTATTGAGCAAAAATTGAGGGCTCACTGAAAGGTGTAACCATTTACTTGAATGTTTGTTATTGTCAGTAGTATTTCTGGACAAAATTAACTTAAAACTGTTAGTGACTAATCAACAGCGTTTGATGCTACCATCTATCAAACCGGCGCAATTAAGCGAAGGAAACCCTTCCGTTAACTTTCTTTAGACTACTACCGCCATGTATGTATGTATTTATTTATAAAGAAGGGAATCCTGAGCTCCTGAGGTCATTCTTCATTTGTTTTATTTCTTTGGATAGTTCAAGCCGTGGTTCGGTGCCTAATGAAACTAGACTTCTATCTCCGGTACTCCCAATAATATTCGTTGATTGCGTCTAAGTATGCCACTAATAAAGCGCAATTATTGGTTCTATTTTAAAAAGTCAGGTTCCACTACAGCCACTCAAAAAAATATATTAAGAGTACAAAAACTAGTGGAAATAGATCCAACTTGAAAAAGCATTTAAACAGTTTAATGTCTTTAATATGCAATTTTTTTGGTATCGGTATCGACACTTTTTGTCATTTTCCTATCCCTACTCAGACTTCTAATCCATAATGGCGTCGTCAAGATCAACTTCCGTAAGAATCATTTTTATATAGGAAATCCTCAGAGATATTCTGCTGATTGTTTAGTATGCTGGGGTAACACGGTGTATACAGATTTTTCAATTCTGAAACTTACCATTCCTAGCTATACTTAGCACCAAACTTACCTGAAAAAAAAAAAACAAGTCGTTAGTAAAATGTTAAGAAGAAAATTCTGAAAAATAAATAGATGTGATTCATCGCACCTCAGAGGCCTATAAATAAAACCGCATCTATGGGAATGAACTGAATTGTAGATAAATAAGGACTACCTAGTAAACGTATCTTGTCTTGATAGGTATTACGATATGGTCTGTCTTATGAACTAATAATGTAACATATAGTGGTGCCACACAATACAACATAAAAAACGCACCTCATTTGGGAAAAACATAAGGTCCATTTTTTTTATTTTGAGAAGAATGATAGATTTCTACCTTGCAGCTTACCCAACATCACTGGGCTAAATTCTGCTGACAAAATAGCAATGCAACCATGTTTCAATTCTATATGGATAGATCCCTTTATATGACTCTTCTAACGTCAACATTAATTACCTAGGATCTTGTAATCCATCAGTAGACTGTGAACTAGTATGGTTGGATAATTATCAGGGAAAAATCTGACCAAAATTTCCCAAACCAAGAGTGCTGCATTTTTCCACATTTTTTGATGTAGTTAGGTATAACCTGTATTTTATTATGTAGATTCCAGATGCTAAAGCATGATTTATCAAGTTTGAGATAGTCCTTTGCTTTAGTAGTAACCGTTTTCCTAAATACATGTCAATGTAACCCCTCTTTTTTACGCCCAACGCAGAACAGATTCTTTCTGAAACAAAAGGATTCGCAAGCGGATTCCCCTTTGGGCAAAGGCCGAACCGACTTGGTTCTCGAACTTCCTTCTCAAACAATTAAACTTTTCACGAAACAATCAGAAATCAAGGTTCCGATCCCTACAAGGGGAGGACAATTAAAATGTACTTTCATCTCCCCTTTACCCTTCAGACCCTTTGGCCAAGTTGATAACGTCTACTGTTTCAATCAATGAAGTTGCTGTACACTACGTTATGCTTCCCTTATCCACCGGATAAATATGATGTGCAGGACAAAATAACAAGCGCGGAAATGGTACTATTGAATTAAGCACATCATTGTCACAGGGGTTCATTTTATGTCCATTAGTCCGTGATGAAACAAGATATGGCCGTTATCATGCCGTATTCAATCAAGTATATAGTGTCTCAGAAAAACGCTACTATGGAGCGGCCAGAATAATACAACTTAACACAATATACCTATATAGAGTATATGAGTACCAATCTGGAGGTGGCGGGTTCGAATCCCGCTGGCTGATGGCCATTTTCCTACATTTTCTGTTACAAATTTGATTTAAAGAATCCGACTTGTGGCTGATAGCAAGAACATAAATAGTTTTTTGTGCGTTATATTGACCGTTTCATTTTGTTTGTCCTTTTTATTTCAAAACATCATAGCTTTTGAAGCATTGCGTGTATTTCGTTGAAATAACAACTAGTAATGCTACTAATATCTCGCAAGATATATACCTGGTAGAGAAAAAATTCAAATGCAAAAGTTGTTTGATTGTGGATGTTCATAAAATATTTTGGTATATAATAGATGCTTAGCAAATAAAGAACTCCGGCAACTAAAATTCGTGAGCTTAAAAAAAATATATTTTTTTAAATGTTAGACCTTTTTTTGAACAATATTTCGATTTTAAAGGAAATATAGTGCAACAGTATACTTTTTTTGTGTCGTCCCATTGATCACCAGCCAATATTCTTTCTAATAGAAAAACTGCAGCGTTCTATCTTTTGGATGGACGTTAAGTCGAAGCATCTGCGCGAGCCTACCATCCCTCATTGATCCTTATTGTTTGTTATCGCTCAAGTACAGACCCTTTTTTTGCATCATCACTGCACAGATATTTCAATTTGGCATCTCCTAGAAAACAGTTGCTTACACCGACATGTGAATGTAACGTCTTGTAGAAAAGCGACCCTTACACCGACGTTTTAGTCTAACATTATAACGTCATAAAAGAAAATTGTGCTAGACTAGACAAGCCAAGTTTGTAATAAAGATAGAATATTGCAGATTTTTTATTAGACATGACATTACATGGGGATGATTGGGGCGAGAGAGAAAGGCATGGTTATAGGGTATTTCCTTGAAAATTCAAATTTAGTTCAAAAAAGGTCTGACAATTGTAAAATATATTTTATTTTTGAAGCTCACTTACTTTTCTTGGCGGCTGAGTAGCTTCTATTATTAGGCATTATTATTGTTTTTAATTTAACGAAATGCACACTTTTAAACCATTTTTTTTTGTCGATAAATTAGTGTCTATTTACATGCAGTTTTGTTTGTGGTCTGTTGTGCAAAAAATTAAATCGATAAATACAATATCAATGTACATAAAAAAATTAAAAATGAATCAATATCCCGAATAGTGAGATATCGATATTATCTGCTTAACCTATTGGGTATTTATGAAAACGTTGAGAAATGATCATATAAATTCAGGGTGTAGGTAACTCGATTTATTCAGAAGTAATCTTTAGTGAGATGTCGCATGATTCAATCAACTAAAGAAGATACATTGTGATGATTACATGAATTAATTAACCTTGTAGTTCTGGGACGTATAGGATATGATCAGCCAGAAAAGATTTGGGCAATGGGGAATATTTTGAAAATACATACGGCATATTTGAAATATCATAAATGAATCGATAAATGCTTGAAAATCAAGTTGTGAAATGCAGTGAACCGGGTCTTCCAGAGTTGCATCAGTTGCTTGATACATCCCACTATCTGATTATCCACCGAAAGACATGCTAACAGCCGCACAATCAGCTCATGAGACGTAGTCTCGAATGCCTTTTACGACAGTCAATCAGTCCATAGAAAACTTTCGCTCATAGTGCGTGACACATAGGCACTTTCTTTTTTGACGCCGAATGACATGTTTAAAAAATATATTGGTATTTTTTTCAATTGAATATTACTACAGACTCATTCCACTACAAAATGGATAATCTTCAAATCCCATGACAAAAGGTCAAGATCAAATCTAGAGCTTTCGAACGCCACATATGTAATCCGCTAACATTATACTTTATAAAGGTCATGATCAAGGCCATTGCAAGGTTAAATCAACAAAAAACTATGTTATAAATTCCAATCATCCACTTTTTAAGTTTTTGGTGTCATTAAATCCGAATCTGAGACAAGTGTGCTATCATCAGGTCAGAGCCAAGATAAGACATTCAGACAGACCGACTAACCAACGTAAGAGAGTTGTATAGATATTCGTAAGGTTGCCATCACAAAACGTCCAAATAACGAAGGTATTATCTCAATTCCAATGATTTTTGTGTGTATAGTAACTTCATCGCCTCCTGACGTAGAAGGTAATATAGCCAAGAATTTCAATTTATTTCATAAATATTAATAATTCAGCCCTCTCAACCCGTAGAGGCTGTTTCGCAAACAAAACAATTTTACAGAAATCTGAAATTAACACACCTGAAGATGGTGTAGATTAAAATAAACCGAAACGTAGTGAAGGAAAGTTATAGCTCCAATCGTTGACCGAAACCCATGAAAATCAACCATAATCTATGGTCGCGGTCACTAGAAAAATAAGCATACAATTCAATGGTAAGTAAAGTATTCTAAAAAGTAACCAGAGTAAATACTGAAAAGGTTTTTATTCGGCAATGATCGGATACATCCTGTATATCCTTCCAGAAGCAATTGCCCAACCTCGTCAGCCATTCCTTAACAATAGGAACGGTCGTCGGAGGGCATAGCAATGACAACAATTAAGTAGAGACTGTGGAGGAGTGGGCCCCCTTTTATCGACACGTTGGTTGTTGCTGTAGTGGGTAGACTTATAGTCCAGTGCTATTATTTTTTATACCTATAAATCAGAACAATAGGGTCGTTCAGTGAAATTCCAATAACCATATTTATGCACATTTTCATGAAGTATTACTTACATATAACATACAAAAAAAATTTGAACTTAATTGGATGAGAATTGAAAAAGTTACGCGCCTTCAAAGATTAAAATATTTCATGCGCTCAAAATTCATCGTTGTGACGTCATTAGGTCTGTTGGCGAGCCCAGACCGGCTGGCGGCTGTACAGCGACAGCGCCTAGCATACGTTTGTAATACGTTCAGCTAGTAAGTGCTTTGGTTGACGCTATCTTTTATTTGAGCGGGTGGTTTTCTGATAGAAAAAAAATGTGTGATACGGATTTTGTTAAGGCCGATTCCTCTAATATGCCGGAAGTAGATGTTTTTATTTAGTTTGTAGTACATGTAATTTTCAACATCTTCCTCCAACTAAAACAAAATATACAAGATTAAGATACACATTTCAAACAGGGATATTGTATAAGCTAAATACCCAGGATTTTCTACCCAAAATAAGTGCAGAAAAATGAACCAAAGAAATAGATAGTATATATAAAACAATTTTTTCTACATAATTAAAATACATATGAATGTTGGGTAGGTACATCAAAGGATTGAAAACTGTCTTTCACATCTTCCATATATCAATAAGAATTGATTTTTACAATGCTTTTATAATTGTTATATGATTAGGTCAGTATTTGGATTAAAAAAATCTATTTGTATCTCTTACGTTTTAGTGTAGGTACCAGTAACAGCAAAATCTGCGAACAACTGACATCAATATATCTTTAGAATGGCATTGACAAATGCTTGAAAACTTTTTTTTAATTTCAGACGTAATCCCACAATACACTTTCCGATTTCATAACCGGGCGGTTTCTTTATAATACTACAATTGACGATTCAAGTGGTTATAAAAATACTATTAAAATGGTCCTCACAGCAATGCTTTGTTGACTTATCGCTTACAAATTCATTCCTACGCATAGCTCTCTGCCACAACTTCCTGATTTTTATATTTCGTGGCAAACTAATAAAAATTTTATCAGGAGTGGTCACTGTCGTATTTTTACAGTGGGGAACTACACAATATTTATAATTTTTCTTCTTCCGTCTTCCTTCCATCATTATACTCCGTATCAACGAATTCGAATAGGTTGGTAAGTATCCCGTGTCGATGAAACAATTAAATAAATTATACAATAGACGCGTATGCAGTTCACAACGCTTGCCTAGCGAGTAGCATTACTCATTAGCGGCAGCGTTACTATTTACCGAGCACCCGTACGATGCGTGGCTGGGACGCGGCGCCGAGCCGGCCGGTCGGAAAGGTTTAATGACGTCACAGCCGCATACTCGCAAGTGCCGCGGGTTTTAAATTTGCACCACTTTGGTAATTTATTTGAATATGAAAGCGAGCTCAGAAAATTCTGAAATTTTGCACAGCTACTAAATTCAACACGCTCTTTTAGAATATGCAATAAAAAAAATTTGCTGAACGAGCCCATTGATATCCTCAGATAGGAATGTAAAGTGTATACGATGTCACTTGGAACAGCAAAAAATGCTTGGGCGGCATCTCCTTTGTGAAACGCGGTAGCACCGACACTCGGTTTATCGTCGGAGCGCGGCAGGTATACAGGGTCCCGGGGGCGTTTCACAAAGGAGAAGCCGCCCAAGCATTTTTTGCTGTTCCAAGTGACATCGTATACACTATACTACTCTCTCACAGCACCGTACATTAACAAAGACAAATAAGGTCACTCGCCGTGCCGACTTTGATGTTAGTCTCACAAATGCGAGCCGCCTCGATTTGAGAGGGGTTTCCTTCGTGCGGTCTCATTTACTTACAGGGAATCTGACTGTGCAATATTGTCGATGTCAACGGTCGACGTTCACTTTACTTATACGGGGGCCAATAGAAATGAATTCTATAGTATAGATAGATAGTATAGATAATTTATTATCCAATAAACCATTCAACACAATAACTGCAGATGCAGCTATAGTACAGCTTATCTATATAACATTTGTTGACAAAAGTTCAAAAGAATTCCTATATATGAATAAATAAATAAATGAAATAAAACCCTTATGGTTTTTTTTCGACAAGTTATATTGTATGGTCCTGTTTACGCGCAACTTTCTGTAAACAAATGTTATATCGCTGAGACGTACTATACTGGGGTGGCAAATAGCGCAAGAAGTATTATAGGTTATGTTTTGTCAGATAGATGTAGTAATTTGAAATGTACGATTCAAGTAGTAAAGTAACAGTAACAGTCTGATCATTCATAATTTGTTGTCAATAACCTTAGGTGTAAACATAAAAGTACTTGCGACAAAATATAGAAAAGAAGTAAACAGAGCAGATCATAAAAAATTCCTATCAAAATTTGAAAAGAATATTCAAACTACAGAAGTTCAATCATTTCAGGAACTAATTCACTTAATCACTTCTTGTAAAAAAGGTTCGTAATTCAAAAAGACGTATAAGATACGCGAAAATAACGACTGGATAAATCAAGAAACTCTCGAAATGATTGAAAACCCTGTCAAAATTTATAAACAAAAAGTTAAAGAACCCGGGAAACAAGAATTTGGAAAAAGAATTTAAAAAAAACTTAAGAATCAAGTCAATAATAAAATTAAAGTATTAAAAACAGATATTTTAAAAATCAAAGGGAATAAGTAGGCACAAATACAAAAAAACAATGGGACTATGTAAATCGGCTTGTCAATAATAAAGCAAGTAAAACGCAGATTGATTGTATGATCAAGGATCAACAGGAAATACAAAATAAATTAGAAATTGTAAATCATCTTAATGATCATTTTGCTAATATTGGTGCTAATATTGTTAATGCCTTGTTTGCTATTGCAGCCATCATATACAGAGCATGTCGCCGGCATTTTTTTGTGAAATATGCGCAAAACGCTCAATAACACACAAACAATATTTATTTAGGCACCCCGGTAGATCCGACCGATTGTATCCCGTGCACCGTGTCTCCTGTTAGGTGGTGTTAGGTGGACTGACCCTGTAAACCACAGCTGTTAGCGTTCGGCTACTGCGCGAGATCAGCGGGCGCCAGAATTCGCCAGCTTGCATAGTATCCGATAGCCGAGTTGAAAAGGTAACGTTGGGGGCGGGGCTTAGAGTGACCATACTTGTCTTTGTTAATGTACGGTGCTCAGAATAAGTAAGTAAAAATCGATTCAATTAAATATGGCATGAACATGTTTTAAAGCAGGAAATACAACTAGTAACAGTATGATTAGACGAATAAACAGATATGTATCTGCATGAAGGGTCCCTTATTATTATTATATCTTGAACATTTGTATAAATGTGAGCTATAAAAGAATCAATATCTATTCAGTAATGCTACAGTTAATAATAGGGAGAAATACATTAATAATCTGAACATTATCAATTATAATAAGTACAGCTGAATAATGAGATTCTTATATTATTTTCGTAAATTACTATTTAGACAAAGGCTGTGCAAAGGCACTGAAGCAGTTTTTCTATTTTGGCGACAAAGAAGCACCATTTTATAGTTTGAATTTAGCTCAGTAATAGCTATATATAAGATGTATAAAAAAGAGATTCAGGATGGTTTGTATTCTTTTTCGCTTAAAAATGCACTATTTCAAAAATATCACATTCTACCAAAATCCTAATAAGTCGATGACAAGACTACTAGGATAATAATGTGGGAAGAATCGTAACAAATCAATACTAAAAATCAAATTCATTTTTTGATATGTACACGTGTGGTAAGAGGATAACCATTATCAAATATGGATGACAAATAAATTCTGAATGCTCTTCAATTTTATCAACAAATTGAGCCCTCCTGACATTCTCAATTGGATTAGCAATTGGAAAGCTGGGTACAAAAATATAGCATATCCCCTCCAAACACAATGCTTCCCAAAACTGGTACAGGAGGTTAATGACACTAGACCGATAGACGGACTGGCAGTTAGAATTCAAGACACATGCACCACAAGCAGTTAAATCAGCAACAAAACAGACCGACAGACAGACATATAGGCTGACAAAGGGATAGACAAACAAATCAAAAGATCGGCGCAAACGGTGGATGAAAATTAAGGGCAGTTTATTTTATCCCAAATTCAAAAATGTTTGAGATTACCATTTATTCCCGTGCCTATGTATGGGAAGTAAATTCAAACCCCCGCGACTTCAAGAAATGGGCCACTGCATAGTTGAGAAACTTTTCCTTTTATTTTCGGTATTACTTTTATCGACGGAAGCTATGAAGGTCTTTAGTCTTTAGTTTTTACACAACCTTAAACCTTATGCCACGCTTTTTACTGAATTCAAACCTTTTTGACATTCCAATTCTACCCTAGCTTATTTGTGGGGAGAAAAAAGAAGCTATCCAGGAATTTCTGGAAACGAGGAATTCCTAAAGCGACAGTTATTTTCAATTATCATTGTCAGAAAAAGCTGTGACAGTCGTCTTTAGAAAATTATAGAGAAAAGTCCAAAAACGTCAGCGTAGACATATGAACAGTATCTGTTGAGTAAACATTTAAAAAAAATTCAACCGTGAAGATATAGGGATTTCTTTTGACGATAGATAGGTGAATCACATACACTTTTGTCAATACGTTCAACAGGCGACGAAACATATTTTCACATGTCCCTGAACAGTTGTCTTATCTATGGAATGGTACACCTGTACTATTTGATCGAAGTAAAGTAGGGTTAGCGTAGGGCGAGGGTGGCCGGTTTCTTTGAGAGAAGCAGCAGTGGCTGAGCGGTGGCACCCTTTTGTTTTGGCCTTTTCAATGCGACCGGCATCAGGGAGGGCGGGGGTGATGATTCCAATTCCCCTCCCTCTTGCGATCGCATTGAATTTCATCTGCGGGTGATGAGTTGCACTGATCACCGTCTTCAAAGCGTCAACGCAAATACATCTCGTTTACAGCAAGGGTTATGGTATGCTAAAGATTCATATCAAATCACAAGAATATCGCTTCCTTTAAACTTTTAGCTTTTGAGATATTATTAATTTAACGAACGAATACTCATATTGATCATGAATAAACGGCTTATGATCAACAGCAAAAATAAGACACAAATATCCCCATAGCATAATTATTAAATGTTTTTTTTGCCGCGACTAAATTACTAACGTTCATGAAGCTTAACTAAAATGAATTAAAATTGATATATGATATCCTACAAGAGTTACTAATAATTAACTTCGAGTAAAGTAATTTACTAAATTGACGATTGGAAAGTTACAGGCCTAAGGGGCCTGAGCATAAAAAGCTATATGTACATATACAGGGTGGGCCAATAGTGCGTGGACGGAGGATTGTGGGCTTAATAAAAAATATTTCAAAAATCTGTCACTTGATCATGGTAGGGACCCTTGAGGGCTATGACGTAAAAATATTTTCACTCAAATTTTGACGTTTATACAGGGTGATTCATATCAAACTTACATTTTTTTAAATGGAACCCCCTATATATTATTGCATATTTGGATTCCTTGGTCAATTTTAGTGTGATTTTATGTATCACACATGGAACTTTAAACGAACCGTTTAGGCGCAAATCACCATTTTTGGTATAAGTAGGTATCAGAAAAAAATTGAATATCGCAGCGATTATGAAACTTAGAAGGCCGTCGCTTTGCGGTACAACTAAGCATGAAATGCGTCACCTTAGGTCAGACGGCTGAAATTGAGTTCTTTTTGTACTTGGAGAAATCAGTAGATTAATTAAGGAAACTTCAATCACAGATAACTTGATTTTTTCAAATGGCAATGCCTATTTCGGTTTAAAAAATCGAATGTAAAATTTTATTACCTTTCTAACGATATAGCATTCTCGATATCAATCTTTTTTGGTTTTCATTTTATTTCAAATTTTCAGTCAAATCGGTGTTTTTCAATTTTCCTGCGTGCAAGCAACCTAGCAGGCCATGAAAAATAAACAGAAGCTCGTTAATATGGAAGAAACCAACTAACTTAGTAGAAAGATGCAAACTAACTGGAGCAACGAGGCAAGATTATGAAAATTCTTTGCAACATATTAGCTCTAACCGGATATAACAGCCCCAAGATATCTAATGTAAATGAGTAGCTGGGCTATGACAGAAGTATTTGTTTTTCACAGCCTACTGCTATCGAGGTCTACTAGAGCTTGACAACTTTCCAAAACGATTAAAAATTTTGAAACAAAAGGAAAACTACCAGCGATTTTTGCTTACAGTCTAACATGTTTAGAATTTCATATCTAATGAGATAAAAAGATTAGTCACTTCCGTTTAGTCAAGTCAAAAGTGAAATCTCCAACTGGAGCATTCTGAACATCTATTGAAATAATTGCTAGAATTTTTTAATTACGCTATGTTGTAATTGTTTATTTCATGTAGTTTTCTGCAAACTAAATTATGTTTTACAATTCAAACAGACTGCAATTCAAGTTTCATTTTCCGCGATTTTGCTAATAAGTAGAAGTACCTACTGAAGAATTTGAAGGGTTCCAGTCAGAGGTATCATTACTTTTGACTTACGGAAATGGCTACTTTTTTATAGCATTAAATGTGAAAATTTATTCAGAAGAAATAGATATTATACTGCCAGCAACAATCACTAGTAGTTTTCCTTTGATTAAATATTTTTTTACTGACGTTGGAAATTGACTAATAGCATTGATTAACTTATTCACAGAATAAGTTAATCAATGCTAATAGCTAGTAGGCTGTGAAAAATGAGCGTTCTTGTTACCGCTACTGTTTCTGGTTAGAGCTAATATGTTGTAAGAAATTTTCATAATCTTGCCCCGTTGATCTAGTTAGTTTGCATCTTTCTACTAAGTTAGTTGGGTTCTTCCATATTAACGAGCTTCTGTTTATTTTTCATGGCCTGCTAGGTTGCTTGCACGCAGGAAAATTGAAAAACACCGATTTGACTGAAAATTTGAAATAAAATGAAAACCAAAAAAGATTGATATCGAAAATGCTATATCGTTAGAAAGGTAATCAAATTTTACATTTGATTTTTTAAACCAAAATAGGCATTGCCATTTGAAAAAATCAAGTTATCTGTGATTGAAGTTTCCTTAGTTAATCTACTGATTTCTCCAAGTACAAAAAGAATTCAATTTTAGCCGTCTGACCTAAGGTGACGCATTTCATGCTTAGTTGTACCGCAAAGTCACGGCCTTCTAAGTTTTATAATCGCTGCGATATTCTTTTTTTTTCTGATACCTACTTATACCAAAAATGGTGATTTGCGCCTAAACGGTTCGTTTAAAGGTCCATGTGTGATACATAAAGTCATACTAAAATTGACCAAGGAATCCAAATATGCAATAATATATAGGGGGTTCCATTTAAAAAAATGTAAGTTTGATATGAATCACCCTGTATAAACGTCAAAATTTAAGTGAAAATATTTTTACGTTATAGCCCTCAAGGGTCCCTACCATGATCAAGTGACAGATTTTTGAAATATTTTTTAGTAAGCCCACAATCCTCCGCCCACGCACTATTGGCCCACCCTGTATATTTGCCATGTTAAAACACGGATTTTCATTTCGAACAGAACTCACTTGTTTTTCTAACTACATACACAGTATTTCAGAAGGTGATAGCTAACACCTTAATGAATGAATGACAACTATTTGGGATTTTTCGAAAAAATACTTTAGTGTGTAAAAAAACTCGCAATGCAAAATCATACATTCTTCAAATGTCTGTAAATTAACAACCAAACACGATATCGAAAAAAGGACACCACAGTGATAATTGCGCTTTATCTTTCTTCTTCAATTTGCTTTTCGAATCATTACTGTAAGTTTAAAGGTAACGTCAGGAGTATCGAAATGCAAAATTCATTTTTATGATGACCCTTGGACCTTAGCGTTGGATTTTTGGACTTATCTCCCCTCATCTCAGACACACATACACTGGAGAAAGGGAACAGGCGGCCACGCCTCCTCGGGAATACGTCTTTCCTTGGATTCTCAATTTCGCGCGCGATACCCTAGACCCTCAAGGACAATGCGTACTCGTAATACATATAAAATATATATTATGTATCAAAAAAATCTACCGACACATATCGTCAAATGGAATAATTGGATAAGTATAAATGTAAGAATATATATAGAAGACAGTCCTTCGGGTACAAACAATTTTTAGAATTCGCTAAAACTCTAACTTCCCTACCACCGCAATTTCACCTCTCCCCAAAATTATCGAAAATGTTCACCTAAAATAACACCTAAATTATCTAAAAACAAACTTTGTTGTGATTCTGTTTTCCCCTGGGACCTGGGAAAAATTGGAAAAACACGGAAAATATATATTTTTTTAAACTTATGGCCAGAAATCTAAAAACAGAATATAAATCGCTTTAATAAAAAACAAAAATTATATACTACAATTATATATTAATACTTTATTTCATCATACTTAAAAAAAGGAAAAGCTCTGGTTAACACAATAACATAAACTTTAGATAACTATATGTATAGTGAAAAATACATGAAAAAAAATTAAAAGAATTTCTAAAGTATGAAAAAAACATACTTGGACAAAATATATAAAAAAAGAAAAACTCTTGATTTGGTTACCAAATAACAGACTTCAGAGCATGTAATATGTATGATAAACAGAAACTGACAGAGAAGAACTGACAAAACAAGTGAGAAGACATTATTTGGCCAAATCCAGAAGACATGGAGGCACTTTATCGTCAAGATCTGAGTCTTTGGAGAAAGAATGGTTCTGATGTCCTAAAAGCGGACATGGTCTAGCATTGTAGGAGAATTATTCGTTTTCGTCCAACAACACTGTCAGGGTGGTACCGCTGCACTTTATATTAAAAATGTGTTCAAATCAATTGTTGAATTGATTAATATTTAATACGTATACTTCCCTGAGTATCAAAGTAATTCTTTTTATTTCTAAGGAAAGCGCATTTTTCCTGAAATTTACCGTTTTTTTATTTTTCCGGAAAACAACCTGGTGTTTTCCGCCACCCAATTTTTCCGGATATTTTGAAACACTAATCAAGACTGTTATTTCTTTGTACACTTTTAAGAAGAAATATCGAAGGTCCGCTTCTTTTCGAAATAAAACTAGAAGTACTCTTTCTAGAAAATACCATTTACTCGACGAATATTAGAATTTCGTATTTTATGACTGAGTCTTACATTGATACCTATTATTTTTCTGCGCATCTAATTTATTTTTCCCGTGTCAATTTTTCTGCAGAATTGTTCGTAAATTTGACAGATGTGTTTATACATCTTTAATTATTGTTATTTATATACCACACTAAGTTTCATGGAAGTAAAGTATTATTATTTAAGTATTATTATAGAGACAAACAAGTAATCATCCCTTTATATCTCCTATAGCCGAGCCACTCGTGTGGAAAATCCTAACATGAAAGTATTTCTAAATATGTAAGAAATCAACAAAATATAACGCGGATTCCGCACATGAGTACAAGTATTTGTGTAGTCTCTGTTAGACCGGATGAAAAATGAACTTTAAATGTGACCCCTTCATGACAAAACATTTCCCAAAACCCATCGATACGAACAATACCGATGTATTTCTCGCTCGAATGAGGGTGGGTGTCAGGCCCACACAAACTTCATCCGAATGGAATTATTGTATCAATACGCACTGTACAGTGTACAACGCACTGAAAAGATATAAATCCCCATTTTGCTGCCGCTCTACGTTTGCAATTCATCCTGCGGTGCACATCACATTATGGTACAGTCACTTTAACAGTTAACAATATACGAGATGGTTTGTGGATTTTCTCTAGATCGTAAGCCTATCAGATGAAAAGCTGGATTAGCTGATAATCTATAAAATATGGGAAGGATTGTAATTTTACAGAAGATCAAAATAATATCAATACATAAAACTACATTAGTTAATGCAAAAAAAAAAGACCAGCTCGTTGGCAGCTTCTACAGCCTCTTAAGAAATAGAGAATATTAAGAAGAAAAAATTAAAATCATAAACTAAAATTTGGTTATTTGATCATTGTTCTAATATTAGGAAAATTAAGTCCTCACAGAACATGAATTATATTCTTTTAAACACCTGAATGATGTAACATGTTTTGACTCTCACAGGAAACACACGTATGTGAAAGACCTTAAATAAAACAAATTGAAAATTATCGTAATGTTACTGATTGCTAAGATATCATGGGTTACAGAATGATGTTATAAGATATCAATAAAAAGGGGTAGAAACATGCAACCGTTAAGTTCCGTACTACAGAGAAGTCTCTGACTGATTGATTGGATGATAGAAAATGGCAATACAATGGCAATATTCAAGCCTATTTTGTCATTCGATGTTTTTTGAAAGCTCAACTTGCTTCGAAGCGATAGTTCAAACAAAACTTTGGATATAACCATATTTCATATATTTTTTTTAAATTAGTGACGTAGCTGAAATAAAAGTAATTTGGTTATTTGATCATTGTTCAAATTTTAGGAAAATTAAGTCCTCACAGAACATGAATTATATTCTTTTAAACACCTGAATGATGTAACATGTTTTGACTCTCACAGGAAACACACGTATGTGAAAGACCTTAAATAAAACAAATTGAAAATTATCATAAAGTTACTGATTGCTAAGACAAGCCTATTTTGTCATTCGATGTTTTTTGAAAGCTTAACTTGCTTCGAAGCGACAGTTCAAACAAAACTTTGAATATAACCATATTTCATATTTTTTTTTTTAAATTAGTGATGTAGCTGAAATAAAAGTATGGCCCACCATACAACGTTTACTAAACAACATAAATCCATTTCAAACTTGGATATCATTTGAATACGTCCTGTGATTGATCACCTGGTATGTGCCGGATTTATTGAGACTGAAGACTAAAGTTTGGCTGTTTGACCTGTAATTTCTGCCGTTAATAGTTAAACTTTTGTTGGCGAAGTCATCTGTGATGAATCTCTATACGACCGCCGAGATGTCTGATTACAATATTTTTTCTGATAAAAAACGTCTTCAACGCCTTCATAAAACACGTGATTGAGAAAAATTCAGGTAATTCCACTCGATCAAGTGGAAAAATACTATGACTGTAAGTTTGGAAAGTTATTCTTCACTCCTCCTTGCTGTGTATCGTCAACAGCTTTAGCAAATGATGAAGTCCGAGACTAATTTTTCATAGCAACCAATAAATTGCCAAGGTACCTGAAATCATTTTCAATGTCAGTTAAAGGTCAGTTCTTTTTGACCTTTTAAGGCAGGCGTATCACAATTTTTTTGGACAGCTACATCAGTTTCTGGAAGATGCAACATGGCGATAAAAAATGCAATTTGGTTTAAGTACGATGATGCATAAGTGCATTTTTGTAGCATTGCTCGAAAGCAATGCACAATGCTAAGTATTTAACGGTCACAAACGGAGGTAGATGGGCTGGTTGAGGTAGATTCTGGTAGGTTTTTGAAGCAGTTTGATAGTCAATGAAAAGGGAATTCATGCATTCTAGAAAGTAGTGATTTTCTGCAGGTCTTATAGACCTTACATATAATTTTTGATAATAAAATGTTGTTGCTGGCAATTTTTTTCCTCGACTCACTGAAGCTTCGTAATAAACCAAGTTATTAATAATCCTCGGAAGACAAAATAGTAAAATAGTCTTTTGTGTACTAAACATGTCAATATTTTTTAGTTTAATCGAAAATTTGGAGTCAGGGCGCAGCAAATTCTTAGTAAGACTGGAAAAAAATCGTTCAGCATGGTAGAAGGACATACTTCTTTAAGCGACTGTCTTACCATGAAGATATAACACTTTATAGAAATACTATGCTTAATTTTGCGTATAGTACATCTCATCTATATCAGATTTGTTTACGAAGTGGAAAGTTCAAAAAATGCCTGCAAAGGTTTACAACTTGTACAACAATTACAAATAAGTAAACAAAATAATACCTTATTATGGTTTTTTCGACAGTCTATGTTGTCCCCTTCATGTGAAACTTCTTACTCGGTAAACAAATGTTATATCGCTGGTACGTACATTACTTTCACTCATTTTGTGTTTTACTGATTTCATATGTATTTAATAGGTAGCTATTTTAAATACCATATTGGTGACACTACCAGCTATGGCTAACAGTATACTGTTCAACGAGCAGTGATAACGGAAATAACTCACGCAGTTGTTCATAATCGTTTTATGGTAGTAGGTAAACTTTATTTTTTTCTCTCTACTATGGTACTTTTATAAATTCAATAACAAGCTTATAAAATCGGCCATAAGGACAAAAAGAGCATAACAAAACGACTAGGGAGCTTACGCGAAAGAGAGAATAAATAAATCCCCTTTTCGTTATTTTCCAGAAATCAACTTTTACTACACAGAATAAAAATACAATAAACAGAAAATTTTGATTTAGAGCTGGTGATCTGCACATTGTGAAAGGTGAAATACGAAAAATGAAATATTTTGAGAAATATCTTAAGAAATAATTATTTAATTTAATTCGTATTTATAAAACTATGGTTGAAAACATTCGCCATAAGATGACATAGATTCACGGTTTACTTTTAAGTAACAAAAATTTTATTTACAGGTTACAAAAAACGAACAGCAAGTCTTAAAGAAGTCATAAGCTTTGTTTCCACATTTAAATTATATATTAAGGTGCGGTTGCCTATATTGAACTGTCTCCCAAATTGATCCTTTGCCGTCGCCCGTAAAACTAAAAACGCAATGTTGCTATCGGGTATTCGACACCACACCTTTGAATCTTCTTTGGTGTTTACCAACTTCTCTTGAATAGACATTAGTTCAGTTTAATTTGTTTTTCTAGAAGTATTATTCCTATTTTATCAAGATCTGAGAGAAGGTTCAATTTAAGAGATTATGACTTCAATTTGAGCACCTGGTTGCCTGAAATGAATCATTTGCAACACCATCTTAATTTTGTTTTTTCTTGTTTTTAACAAATATAAAAATAATCTGTGCTACTCAAAATATTCCCCAAGGTCGAGAGATTTGTTTTGTATTATCAATTTATTTTATGTTTCTAATGTAGGTACAATGTTTAAAAATTTGGTTTAATGCGGGCAACCTCATCCTATGCACGTTACTTACATTGAGTATGTTGCTATTGTTGTATGAAAATGTCTAAAAGGATTTTTTTATTTTACCGTGAAATCAAATACGACAATTTTTTGGTAAAGGTGAATTTATTGGATTCCGTACGAAACCTTCCCAACTGCACTATATCGCTCAATCTCCGTAAATCCACATGTATCGTATCACGTTCGCCTAGTATGATTAATTTTTATATTTCCGATCGAATAGCGAGGATCCTCCAAGCTCCATTTATCATTATCGTTGTCGACGAGTTCTCTAACGGTATTGTAAGCATATCCCTGCGGTGAAATGTAGGGCTTTTCGTCCTTATTTGAGTATATAAATTGAGGTCTATTGTGGATTGCTGCTCTGCTGGATGCTTTCAACAATTTATGACAGCATTTACTGACCGTTGGTGTTCACAGGGAGCTTGATCGATTATTATCATCAGAGTATTTAATAATTTTTGAAGATGCGTTATTTACTATTCTTTTGGGAGATATAATTTTTGTCCCGGCTTTCGGTGCTAGAACCATCTCTAATTCAGTCCATTCCGACCCAATCTTTCGACGTCGCGGCGGTTGACACTAACTTAAACGCGTTTTATGGACTGACAGTTGATGTTATGCCTAACTTGTATTTATTGGTGGTATGCGTTCAGTCGTGTTTCTCAGGCAAACTTCAAAAAAATTATATTAAACCTCTGGGAATCAATGTTTTGTTGTGGGGAGTACAAGTGTATTCATCGTATAGCTCCGTATAGCTATACGGAATGTAATTATAATATAATATACTTGTTATTATCACAATATCACAATGTATATCTATGAATTAAATATACAGTTATTTTTAGTGTACTATTTATCAGAATTTTCAATAATGTGAATAACAATAAAATCATCTGTATCACTAGATGATGCTGACGCGATTGATGGTAACATATACATATCAATTCAATAAACCATCCACCACAAATAAACAAAAAGAAATCAAATCAAACAGCAAACAGCCCCAACCTAATATGAAACAAATGTTGCAGGATCAAGCAGGATTTTGGGCTTACAAGCATATTACAAGGGTTAGCAAAACAATGTGCGCAAAATCTAATTATTTATAAGGAATAAATAAATTAGAAATACTTTGAACTAAATTAAGTGAAAATAAAATGATCTTTATCAATTGAACCATTATTGTTTCTCTTGGTAGTCGCAAATATCATCTAGGAAAGACCCGTGAAGATACAAAAAAATTATATTTAGTCAAATTTGCGTAAATTATAGACCAAGGGGCAACAACACCATTGCTTTTAATCGATAACAATGAATTCTCAGACAACTTTATCTTATATTAATGTTAATAATATTTGTATTTGCGTATAGGTTACGTAGTTCCAAGTAAAAAGAGGCATACACTACAGATTGATTTAACGTTCATGGTCAGTGAAGAAAAAAAGTCAGTAAGTAACTTTTGTGTGGTCTTCAAATTATACTTCTTGCAACACTCTATTTGAACTCTAATTTGTGTGATATAAGGCTGACTTGTCAAAGAAAAAGGAGCTGGGTATCACCAGCCTAGGATTGTATGTTTGAGCGGCGAACAAATTTTGAAACCTCAGCCGTGTAGATACTTCTGACGTGTGCTTCTGACATTATTGTATTCGATTTTTTTGTTTTGCATAATGACACTTAACGTTTAAAACTCAGATGACACAAGAAATTTCATAGGAATATAATTTTATCTGAAACAAATTCTTCATCATGCAAGTAATGTTTTATTGGTAAGTAATAAACATGAAAAGAGCTGTCTCCAGATGATGTGGGAAAACGGAGGTCATATTTGGATCCAAGATATTTTACACAAAAATCTAAAAGGACTGCGCCGGACTAAACTTTTCATTATAGAGATGTTTTTCATAGAATATTACTCTTACCCGTCTAATCACAGAACATTACTGATACCATCATAGCTCCAAGCGAAGCACGCTTATTTTTGGGGTATTATTAGTTCAACCAGGATTAAAGACGAATAAATAGATAATACCACAAAACACTTAATCGTGAATTATTTTAGCTGGTCATAAGCTAACATCCATTTAAAAAAATGCAGGTACAAGTTTTCCACTTTGCCAGGAAACCAGTATAACATCGCATGTGTGTGCCGCTCGTAATTTTTCATTTTCTCCGGACTTAATTTACCGCGCGGGAACAATATTCGATGGAAAATACGATCATAATCCCATCACACAACACATCCGATCCGAATGGACCTCCCATTCTTCTTAATGATGAAAAAATCCGGGCAGATCGAACGATCGGCGACCACCAAAGCGACTACCATACCATCCGACATCCACCTACCCCTGTCTGTTCTAAATCATTAATCCGGCGCATATTCCATCAGGGAGGGACGACGGTTCAATTGCCCCCCGGGAGAAAGACCTTAACTGACCAGCGTTCAGCCATTACACCGGGTGGTCTTTTGATGGGTTGATATTCTTGCAGCAAGAGGAAGCGATATTGAATTTTATCGATATTCTTTTCATAAAAGTATGTAAATTGCAGCCTAATGTGTATTTCCACCTAAAATACAGCATTCAGATTCGCATGGATGCCACAGGAAAATCAATAAGTTTACGAAAGTAAAACATACATAACTCTTTTGGTACTAAGAACAGGGGCATATCCAGACCTCAGTCTTGGAGGGGGTAGCGAGGTATGAAGTTGTGAGTGCTTTCACCATTTTTTGTAATACCTTTTCTGAAGGACGTTGATGCAAGAGAAAAGTAAAATGTTAATAGTATTAAAATAAAAAAGAAGATATAAATAGCAAGTGAAACAGTGGAGTATCAGGTATTTTAGGGCGATGAAATAAAAAATCTATTGATGCATTAATCAATTTTAATTTTACGGAATACAAATAATACGTGATACGTATCATCATCATTCGTGAACATTTTATTGGCACAGCATACAAAACCAAACGATCATGAACACTCAACAGTCAGGTAGCCTACTAGCCCCAAAACATACTCCATATTTTTTGATTAGTGTTTTAACTTTTTTAATCGGTGCAATTTTCAAAACAGGTAATTAATGAGTTAGGTAAATTTTGTGACAAGTTACCACATTGTACAGGACATTCAACTGATTATGTAATAATGGGAATATATTAGATATGCATCACTGTAATAATGCAAAACAAACCGTTTTGTAATTTAGTTACTGCAAAAAAGATTTTTTTTCAGTGCGACAATTGCTTGAATAAATAAGTCAAATAAAATAAGTCAAAGTTGAATTGAGTTTTTTTTTAGAAAACCTTGGGAGGGGTAATTACCCGTGTCACCCCCCTTGTATACGCCTGTGACTAAGAAGCACCACTGGAATGGCGACTACAATATACAAAGAAACCAGGCACACCTCAAGTCATGCTACGTCCACAGCATAAAGAGTAAACCAACAGCGCAACTGAATCCAAATGTTTGAGGGCATTTAGATGACCTTGGATATTTCGGGTGTCGCGTCGACCATCGCTATAGAGAAGCGATTCCCACAGGAGCTGAGTGAGAATATTATACCCGTAAAAAATCCCATAGTGATTATAATTATATGCACGCCCTGGTACAATGGCCCACATAACCATTAAAAGACAACTATGAAAAGATAATACAGAAACAATTTGGGCAGGTAATAACTCGGTAATCCTGGAAAACCGGCAAAAAGACAATGAAAACAACTGAATAAGGCCCTGGGATTAACAATGTACACTCGACAACGGCAAAGCGTATACTGAAAGTGTGAGTATCTGAATAGGGAACGCAACGGGAAGTAGGCGAAAAAGTTTGTACATATTTCTCGCATCAATTTGAAGAGTTGCGCTGCTGGTTTACTCTTTATGCTGTGCTACGTCCATGAAGAAAGACGATACACAGCGGATGTTATAAGAGAGCGCAAGACTGTAAGGTTCAATAGCAAAGTATTCAGATATTTGTTGATTTATAATGAAATTTAGGAACTATTTGTGAAACAAAACATCTTGTTAATGGCTATGCTGGCATTCACTGCATGTCGTTAGGTACATATGCTCCAAAAGCACAAGACACTGCGTTTATATAGCACGGCAACGTTCGCTATTCACCATAATGTCAGGATGAGAAAATTTAATAATTCAAAAATATTATTATCCAAGAGTGAAGTTATACAGATAGAGCCTAGATAAAAAAGGTGAAATCCAACCGTGGTTAAGATAAATAAATCATTACCCGGCCGATATTATTTTCTAAACACTCTGATGCGCTGCCCAATTATTTGGGCTGTTCATCACATTGAAAATAAGGCCAAAAAGTGCGTATAATATCTATTTTATACCTGCTCGGAATTACGTCACTAACCAGGACTCTTTTAGCCGAAATATCACTCTGAATAGTACCAAGTGGTATCACGTAAAGCAAAGAAGTGTTGAGTTTCAATCTGTAATAGCCTAGGTGAGTTTTCTTACAGAGTACCCAATTCCAGCAATTGCATCGTTATTGACTGACATGTCAATTTAATTATTGTGTGTTACACTTATTTGTAAATGCGTTTCCTAAATTACTAACAAACTTTCATACACACATTTGTATCATTAATGGTATGATAATTCAGTTCTGGAATGTCTGTGATATAAAAACAAATAGCACGTCAAGAATTGTCCCTTCATACTTATCTAGTTGAAACAAGTGGATACTTTGCGCGAGTTGACACGTAATACCGATGTCCCTAGAGATGAGTTATGTTATTTTGTATAATTGCACAGTATAATTATTATTTCATCTGCCTATGTGGTCTTTAAAGATTTATTTGTTGTGCGTGAACTACTAGGCAATCTGTTTTATCATAAACATTTGCTCTGTCATCCAAATTCTTCTTTGATGAATTGGTTACTCAGGTATATTTTTTTTATTTAATTTCCAGATGTGGCATCTCGAGCGCTTTTCTGATACACGCCCAACCTTTTTGTGCTAAATAGTAAATAGTAAATGGTAAATATACAGGGTATCCCACGACGATTAAGATAAGCAATATGTCGAAACTGGGCAGTAGTAGCAAATTATAATTTTGAGGATGTAAATTAGAGCAACCATAGTATCTTTTCTTATTATTGTGTCACCCAATGAGCTATTTGTTCTTGGTCAGGTGACGTCCGATTCAAATTTTTAATGGAGCACCCTGTATATTTGCGACTTTTTGTGTTCGTCCCGATAAAACAATTCCAACAAACTAGCACACTTGAGGTCTAAAGTGAATAATTCAAGAGCTATAGGTACTCAAAGGACTGTACCACTACCATTATGAAACACTACCAAAGTAATTTAACTGTAGGGGTTTATAATAATCAATGGTAGTGGTACCATCCTTTAAGTACCTGTAGCTCTTGAATTAATCACTTTAGACCCCAAGTGTGCTAGTTTGTTGGAATTGTTTTGTCGGGACGAACACAAAAGGTCGCAAATATACAGGGTGTCCCATTAATAATTTTGAATCGGACGATCAAAAACAAATACCCCATTGGGTGACACAGTAATAAGCAAAGATACTATATTTACTCTAATTTGAACCCTCAAAATTATAATTTGCTACTACTGCCCAGTTCCGAAATATTGCTTGTCTTAATGGTCGTGTGACACCCTGTATTTCATTGTTCCTACCTAATTTATTTTGGTCATTTGTTTATAGAGTGAATGACTACCTTATCAAATGTTTATAAAACTATCGCCCAGATTGATCATTTGTTCTTATATCTCCTATAATAATGCATTACGTTCTTTATCTTCAAAGAAATATGGTCCAGCTATTGCTCCAGACCACAAGCCACAGAATGCTTTTTTATGAATCCTTCGTGGATTTTCTAAGCACCAGATGCTACATTTATTAACGAAGCCAACAAGATGAAAATGGGCCACACCACTTGAATTTATTTTGTTCGCAAAATCGGCATTCACATCTGCTGGCTCAAGGATCCATTTGGTGAACTCTCTTCGCTGTGCATCAGCTGTTGGCAACATATGTTGAGTTAATTAGACTTTGTAGGCATGTATGCATAGATTTTAAGTGAGAAAATACGTTGAAGAGTCTCTGGACTATCGGCAACAATCTTGCGAACTGCCGTGTATTTTTTATGACTCTTTTCAATTCTTTTCATGGTAGATGCCACTTTATCGACCCAATATTAAACTTACCTTACAAATGGAAACTTTAATCATTTTGATAATAATATTTAACAATCACGACATTTTGTTCTACTATTTAATGTCTATTTACTAATTCCCGTATGCAAACTCATTATCCTGATGCATTTTTGCATGATCAACTTTTTGGATATTTGTTGAAAGTTAGCGAATACCAGTTCAATTTAAAACCGTACTAGATAAGTGCAGCGAAACCTACCACAGGCATTGGTATTTTGTATCACGAACTCTAATGTCAATTTCTGATAACATCTTATACGTAATTTGAGGAAAGCTTTCATTTGAGTATATGGAACGATATTTTTGTAAGACCTTCAGAAAAATTCAGAACATACGTTGTTTTCAACCTCTAGATACAATGATCCATATGGTACAATATTCAATCTAACAAACCGAGTTGGTAATAGTAAAGCTGCCGTCACCTTACATCTTAGCCTCAAAGCCTAGCTATAGGCAAATCACTGAAAAGTTCAAATAGAAACTCCGACTACAAGGTCAAAAGATTCTAGCCAACGATTTAGGTGAATCACCTTGCATATCTAAATATTACGATTTATTTAGCATAGCTTTCTGAAGTTGAATACATTTTTAATTTTTGAATCAAAATGCAAACCTTCGATTTTCTTTTACGAACTTTTCCTATTATAAACTTAACTCCTATTATATAGGTATTATCCTGCAAATGGTATAATCTTTATAATAATTGAAATCACCATAAGTAATGTTCTGCATATCCGGAAATATGATAGTATCGATAACAAAGGTTATAATGATTCGCGATCGTATCACAAACCTATGTATATGGTAGCACACCGGAAATATCAACCTTCACCGACGGAAAAATAGATGGAAAACAAACCTTGACAGCGCAATCAGAATCGAGTTGACCGTGATAATGAATTTATGAGCCAAACGTTCGAACAGCGGAAGCTGACGGATATAAAACTAAATTTACACAAATTTTAAAAATAAACGATACAGACGTATACTGCTTGTGCTAGAAATTGATACGTCAACATGTAAACGCGGGCTGTTGAAAAAAAGCCGATATTTAAAAGCAGACGTTAATTTCGTGAAAAACCAAATTGGAGTGGCGTAGTTCGGTGGGTTTAGGTACATCTACCCCTGCTTTTGGATGGATGAGGATGATCTGATTGTATCAAATAGATAAAGAGTTATATTTTTGTCTAAGGTAAATCTAAATAATAAATAAATAAGGACTCTATTTTACCTGGCGCGTAATAGCCAAAGCTGGTGTTAATAGCAACTAGAAAAGCAAAAATATGTAAGAATGATCACACCATCAGTTGTACAAAAACTGTAATGCAACTATCTTGACAAAAAAATGAAGTCAAGTTGATTGACTTACACATTACGGTGAAAACAGTTTATTATTTTCCCATAGCATGAAGTGTGAGATCTCCTTGCAACCGAATCGTCACCAGTCCCCCCCCAAATTCTGTTATGTCGCTAGGTCTTTCCTTCACAGGTCAATGGATCAATGGACAGCCCATTGTTCATACAAAAAAAAAAATCAGTTTTATAACCCAGGCCGCTACCCCCATATTATTGCAGCGCCACCACTTACACGATTTCTAACAACCATACGCGTTTTCCATTCTCACCACGGTAATAATACTGTGCCAAAATTTCATCAGAATCAATTAATTTAATAGTTTCCACGATGCAAAGTACAAAACGATCTAAACCAATAAATACTGGTAGGTATGAACACTGAAAACTCCCTTAGTATCGGTAATAGGCAAGGCTATGTTCGGATGGACCTAAAAAGGTGATTTATATCGCTAGGTCTTCCTTCACAGGTCAGTAGAGAGCCTATTATGAATGCAACAAATTTTTAAGTTTTTCAACGTATTGCAGCATATTGCTGTCCAAATTTCATCACAATCCATGCAGCGGTTACTGAGATTACGAGGCTAGAAAAACGCGTACAGACCGACTGACAGACCGACGGAAATAAGTGACGTGGATTTTCGTTATGTAATCATAAAAGGGCCAAAAAACGTATTATCTCAAAATCGAAAATTTTCGCGACCACAATACTCCCCTCACATATCGGTGTGGGACTACTACAGCTAACCAGAGATACGAAATAATACCTAGTAACATGATATTAACGGTATTTTTATTTTCAAAAAGACAAATATTTAAATTTCGAAGGTACAACTGGGTCGTAGAGTGCTTTAGTATCGATAACATAAGATACTACCTATTCAGAGTTCATATCATTTTGCACTAAAAAACAGTGCCAAATTACAACAAAATTGGCATAATAATATTCAAGATATTAATAAAAAATCATTTTACATTTTGATAACTTTGAACGTACAAATAAATTCTAAATACATTCAAAGCACTTCAAAACTAGAGACCATGTATCAAGATCATGTATCAAATACTAAAGTAGCGCAGTAAGAGAAATGGCAACAGACCAAATGACAGACCGACGAATTTTTCATAATGACAGATTGCCTGATTTGGCGCACCAACAACATATAGGTACTACACAGCCTTCTACACTTGCCGATTTTTCCTAAGCTCGAATCAGAGAAGATTTAGATTAGTTCAAAACTAAATAATTTCCAATGCTAAAATAGCGAAACACGTGTCGGGCTTTGAAAAAATCGGTTTAGTGAGTGGTTAGAATGAAAACCGTTTTTTGACTTCTCGTGACATATACAGGGTGTCCCACGACGAATAAGGCAAGGAATATATATCGGAACTGGGCGGTAGTAGCGTATTGTAATTTTGGGGGTTTAAATTAGAGCAAATATAGTATCTTTTCTTATTATTGTGTTGCTCAATGAGGTATTTGTTTTTGGTCACGTGACGTCCGATTCAAAATTTTTAACGGGACACCCTGTATATTTGTGACTTTTTGTATTCCTCTCGATAAGACTATTCCAACAAACTAGCACACTTGAGGTCTAAAGTGATTAGTTCAACAGCTACAGGTACTTAAAGGATTGTACCATTACCATTGATTATAACATGTACCCCTACAGTTAAATTACCGTGGTAATGTTTCATCATAATAAATCAACGCTCTAATTCAAATCTAAAATTGATTTCAATTTGCAACAGTAGCGTCAGTTATGAAATTAAAACTAGTATTTAAAATATATAAAACATGCATCATCGATTTTCTTCTTTCATACATTTTAAAAATATTTTAGTTTTACATTGCCTCCAATAAGTTATTACATTTCTGTCTGTAATTATTAGAATTCTACCCACATGCCTGCAAATAAACATGATTCGTATAAAATCTCTCAAAGTGCACTTTAGAAGCCAACGCACCAATTTGTTGAAGAGAGCACTCGTACAAATTCCAGTCCGCCTCAGGAGTTGCTATAATTGCTTGCCGGTGAAGCGGCAGAGTATTTAAGTCTCAAAACACGATTTCTCGAGTACCGAAGCTAATTCAATTAGCCTAATGGCCAGCCTTGCATGTATTTTTACTTCTGCCGATATACCAACACCAACCAGAGAAGTTTTCACTTCGTTTACCGCTTAAGGAAATCCTTAGGAACACACAGATCCGACTGGATGTACAGTGACGTCCAGTTACTTCAATATTTAAAGAACTGTTATTCATTCATGCTTAGTGTAACAAATTTGCTTTCTGCAGACGTTTGCACAAATTTTTGTATTTTTTGGAACTGAGCAGACCGAGTAGGCAGTGCCTGAATACCAGAGTACCGAGGCTGCTGTGAGAACGTTATGTTAGAAGAAATTTGTTAACGCCAGAATTGAGTAGGTCCAATAAATACATCTTGCAGTCCATTCCAAGCTTTGGACGCCCTGGGAATAAATGTGCGATCGTACCGCTCGGTTCTTGTGGTATGAACAACCGCCTTATAGGATGAGATGCAGCAGTCGCGCGGGTGCATCTGATAGTATCGATCGGTAGGTGGTAGAACTATAGAGGATAGCTCAGAGGAGCAATTCCGGTAAAATATCGACCATACCAACATGAATAACATCTGTGATTTCCAAGCAGACAGTTTAGTTGATACATCCTGGTTTGCAAAGCAAACCTCGCTCTGGAGAATTCTGGAAAAACTCTATCAGACACTCCCAGTCTTTCCTGGAAGTGAGTATGATTATACACGCAGCAATTTTGCTTATAAATATAATAAAGCCACAACCTATTAAAATCCATAATTTATTACTGTAGTGTTTTAAACAAAATCTTACCACGGCAAAAAAAGAAATATGTATTATATTTAGGCGGATAAAAGCGGGATGAAGTTCCTCCTGCGTTAGTAATTTTAACAGCGCAAGAGTTTTTAATAGTGCATGAATTTTGAATTATACAGGGTGTCACACGACGATTAAGACAAGCAATATATCGGAACTGGACAGTAGTAGCGAATTATGTTTTTGGCGATGTAAATTAGAGCAAATATAGTATTTTTTCTTATTATTGTGTCACCCAATGAGGTATTTGTTTTTGGTCACGTGACGTCCGATTTAAAATATTTAATGGGACATCCTGTATATTTGTGATTTTTTGTATTCCTCCCGATAAAACAATTCCAACAAACTAGCACACTTGGGGTCTAAAGTAATTAATTCAAGAGCTACAGGTACCTAAATGATGGTACCACTACCATTGATTAACATGTATGCCTACAGTTAAATTACTTTGGTAGTGTTTCATAATGGTAGTGGTACAGTCCTTTAAGTACCTGTAGCTCTTGAATCAGTCACTTTAGACCCAAAGTGTGCTAGTTTGTTGGAACTGTTTTATCGGGACGAACACAAAAGGTCACAAGTATACAGGATGTCCCATTAATAATCTTGAATCAGACGTCACGAGACCAAAAAACAAATACCTCATTGGGTGACACAATAATAAGAAAAGATACTATATTTGCTATAATTTACACCCCAAAAACTATAATTCGCTACTACTGCCCAGTTCCGATATATTGCTTGTCATAACCGTCGTGGGACACCCTGTATATTATTGTACGTGGTTTCTTAAAAAAATGTTCAAAACAAAAAATGCACTCTTGCGCCTTTAACTACGTCAATGCCCAGGAACTATCAGAGGAACTTAATTGATCCGGACGACAACGACTCGCGAAACGGGATACATTCGCTAAAAGCTGATGATGGTGCGTACGCGACGAAATTTCAGAATTATCAGCCGACGACAGGCGACAAAACAAAAGCCAATCGAGGTGATTACAGCTGCGTTCGCTGAGCGTAGGCGATTTGTGAAAGGATGGGGTCGAATAACTCAATTTGGCTTATTGTGATTTCTGAAGGGTGTGCAAAGAACTCATTTACATTATTAAGCAGATCTAACATATCGATACCCAATACGAAATGAGAACGTGCAAAAACTGGTGACTACATACGAGGTGTCAATGAATTAGAGGCATACTGCAAGAAAGCGGATTATATGGGTGAAAATATGTAGATTAGTTTGGTTAAATCTTAACATCTTCACCCAACGCAACTGACGTTTAATTTAGTCTTAGCTTACTTAGATGCAAATGTGACCATCTGGGGATCGGAAACTGTGTACATACTAACTGATACACAGATATCGAAAACACTGTTACTCGTAGCTACACAAAGCAGGTATACATTTTTTTTAAATTCGTATAATATATAATATCAAGTATTTGAGCTAATATACCGTCATTATGATGTATAATAAGAAGTTATTTTTTTAACGTAAAGTTAGTGGCGCCCTCCACAAGTAGCATCCAAACTAAGAACGGTTTTGAAACCTTCGCCTCTAAAAAATCCGAGAAGCTATTTTTGTATGTACAAGTTTTTCCCCTAAGGTGGATTGGAAGATGGGCAATTAAGAGGAAGGCCAGGCCCCCATACAGCTACAATGTAGGTGCTTTGAAACCCTAAAACTTTTGTAAACTTCTTTCGATACACTGAATATGTTACCTAATGAACTACAGTTTCCACTGTATATCACAAATATGTATCATATGTACAGTCCATTTGCATTGGTCTAATACTCTTACTGATAAGTCCCCCAATATGTCGTCTTTGCGTCAAAAATCAGAAAACTTATAGTATACCTCGATAAGTATAGATCGGATCTTTATAGTAAATAGCATATCACTGTGGTAACTGTAGGAAAGTTTAATATTTTCGAAAATCTATCAGAGCCAGAGTAGTGAGCAAAAAATGGTTAGTTTTTGGTAGTCTAGTAGTCGTCAAATTTGCATAATAGCCAAATGTACTAAAAAATCTAGCAGCTTGCTTTCAAAGGAAAAATCGAAATGATTTTCAATTACTATTCTTTGTTATATAATTCGTATTTTTAATAACTCTATAACCTGAAAATAACGCATCTCTCCGTAATGGATTGTATACAACTTGTGCTTACATTGCTAGAGAGAAGCACATAGTTATGGTTTCTGAAAACCATTTGAGTGGGTGTGAAGTAATAATAAAAATGTATAACCAAAACATAAGAGACACTCAAACTTTGCTCTTGAAATTTTTCGGAGCCCCTGATAATTCTTCAAGATTGCAGTTGTGTTAGTATATTTCAATCACTGTTATTTTATATTAATCTCATGTTTTAATTTTAAATTTTTACGATAGCTCTATTTAAACAATCTAAACAACTGACTGCTGTAGCTGGAACATCATCCACTTTGTATATATATTTACCTTATACCATGAAGACTGGTTTTTTCCTCAAGTAATTCAAAAAATTTATGACGGTAATTTAAGCGCGGCTAAAATCTTAATACCCGCTTTAATTCGGAATTGTAACATTAAAATGTGGTATTCTGAATTTAAATACAGACGTCTACCCATAAAAAGCAGAAGGTCCCAGTCGGCACTATAGCAGAGGCGCGTACTTGAATGCTAAAATTAGGGAGAAAGAACGGTAGTGCTAACATTTACTAAGATTTTCTAACTTGGTAAAATATTTCAGAGTGCTAATCACGAGAAGCTGGATTAGGTAAATTTACTCGCCTTCTTTGCTCAATGTATGAGACTCTCTGAAAATAAGGCATACTGCTTGCCCAATACTAAGGGTTTTGTTGTGTAGAGTGACATTCTTTTATTCACTTACAAAATTCAATATAATCAACACGTTGCGTTGTTAATTTACCCCACCATTAATACTGCTTTAAATAACATACAGAACTTTAGAAGAGTTTGGAAATGGCAATTATTAGGTAAAATATTCTAGGCATTAGGTAGGTAGGTAATCATGCAGCGAAGTATTTCTACTTTTACTTCCCACACCGATAGGTGAGGGGAGTATTGTGATCGCGAACATTTTCGATTTTGAGATAATACGCTTTTTGGGCGTTTTATGATGTCTACATAACGAAAATCCACGTCACTCATTTCCGTCTGTCTGTCTGTCTGTCTTTTTTCTAGCCTCGTAATCTCACCAACCGCTGTATGGATTGTGTTGAAATTTGGGCAGCGGTATGCTGTGGGGTCGTAGTAGGTAATGTTCCTATAATTTTGAAAATCGGTGCATAGGTGGCGGAGTAATTAGCAAAAAATAAAAAAAAATGAAATATTGCTGAAACTTCGTTTTTAGGCGTTTTAGGGGTCCCTGATCATTTTCTACTTTTTTTTGGGTGGGGCTGAAATTGGGGTGGTTGGGGGGTGGGGGGTTGTAAAATTGAAAAAATTGTTGCATTCAGTAATAGACTGTCCACTGACATATGAAGGAAGACCTGGCGACATAAATAACTTTTTTTGGTCCATCCGAACATCGCCTTCCTATTACAGAAAGCAAAGAACTTAGAATGTTTTCTGATGTAAACATACGAGAGTATTGGTTTAGATCGATCTATATTGTGTAACGAGGAAACTGTTGAACTGATTTTAGTGAAATTTTGACACAGTATTAGTACCGTGGCGAAGATGGAAGACGCGTATGGTTTTTATAAATCGTGCCAGTGGCGGCGCAGAAATAATAAAAAAACTAAAAATATAAAAACAGCTCAAACTTCGTTTTTAAGCGTTTTAGAGGTTCCTGATAATTTTCTCCGTTTTTTTGGGTGGGGGTGAAGTTGGGGTGGTTGGGGGGTTGGGGGTTGAAAAATTAAAAAATTTCTTGTACTCATAATAGGCTGTCCACTAACCTGTGAAGGAATACAAAGAAAATTTAGCTGTATTCGTTTTTTTATTATTTCGGCGCCAATTCTGGCTGGCGATTATTTGGTTGCAAGGGATCTCAGACTAAATCTTCCTGCTATGGGAAAATAATAAACTGGTATCAGCGTAATGTGTGGGAAGTACTGAGTCAATCAACTAGTAGCAGCATGTAGGTTATGGACATAAATAATAATTGCAGTAGTACATAAATTATTTCGGCCAATACTCTACACAAAGCATAGTCTTCAGAGAGGCATTATTTGTGTTTGTATGGCGCTATGACAAATAAAGTAAAGGCTTCATTTTTTTGGCTTATAAATAAATATAAATTATTTTGCTGTACCCATAATTCTTTTGCCATTTAGAAAAGCTAGCATTTGTACACTAATAGAAAAAGTTTACCTAGGTAAATGTGAAACAAAGCTATTCTATTATTAATTCGCAGCTGCCTTGTTTGTTTGTTGAATTCAAAATACCTTTTTCTGTATGTTTTCTGGCACTTAAACAGGAAAGTCAATAGTCAAAATTAAATCAAGTTGGCTGAGAGGAACCTACAAACTATTACGCTGAATAAGCGTACTCAAACTTCGTTATAGCTTCGAGATTTGTTAAATGCATTTTAGGGGTACTAGTAATAATAACATGTTTTGTTTTTCATCTTAGAATCTCGATAACACTGCCACAGTTAAATTGAGGTAGATCATGTTGCAAAAGGTTTCGCCCTACTATCCGAAGAAAAATTGAATTATCCAATATTATACTGGGTGACATTTTGGAAACGGCTAGATTTATGGTCATTAGGGAATTTTTGCTTAAAACCTAAGGATAAATTGAAACATCTAATAATATGCAGGGTGTCCCATTTAAATTAAAAAATACAAATTTGATGCAAATTCATCACTAGTCCTGTATAATTGTTCAGTGCTCAGTAGACACTTAAAAGCCCTATAGCCCTTTAAAATTTATTCAATAGCCTGAATGTTTTACATTTCCAAACATTTCTAAGCCTCTTTAAGCGTCAATAGAACTAGCCCCTGGATAGTCTGTTTCTCTACTAAAGTCATGTATATAGGTATAGCTTGGTTTGGGGCATTCATCTTTCCAGAACAATATCTGCATATATGAGTACTCTGTTTTATATCATCTTAATGAACTCCCAAACAATCCTTATTTCTTTCGGTAAAAGGATGCGCTTTCATCGAGTTTTCTCCAATGATCTTTTTGGAGAATACTACAGTTTCAAGGGTGATAAACCCAGCAAGGTACAATCCTGAGATAAGTTACATTGGCAGCAGTAACATCCCAAATAGATCAACGAAGACATTGGAAGAACAGTTCAGTGCAGATCTAAAATAAAAGATTCAGTTCGACGGCAGAAAGTCTCATAACTGAGTAATATTGCAACAGGCTTGTTCTAGTATGACGAAGATATGGAATAGGGGCATAGATATGTGGTTGTAATACTGATGTGATGAGGATGAAGCATTTTTGGATTTATTTCACAAAGGACATGTATATGCTTGAGGTACTACATGGTAAGAGCGACTACAACTACCTAAAAATTCAGTAAATTAAAGCTCAACCGACTCAGATTGAGCAGGTGAAGCATCTATACTTGAAAAAACATATTTGAAAGGTTATTCTTCTGGAGAATGCCTGTCATATAAAATGAGCTGCTAGGGAGTTGTTCTCCTATAGTTATAATTTATAGCACTGTAAGGTTACTGTTCAACAGGCACGTGTGGCCATGACAAAGCTTACAAAAATATGGCGTGACCATAACATCACTAAAGCTACCAAAATGTCGCTGGTTCAATCTCTTGTGTTCTCCATATTCTTGTATGCCTCGGAAACTCGGAAAAAAGCAGATCGAGCTCGCATAGATACTTTTCAAATGTGGACGTGGAGGAAAATGCTGAGAGTTCCTTATACCGTCCATCGAACTAAAGTTTCTATACTGGATGAGCTCGGTAATCCAGAGAAACTAGCCTCCATTGTGTCGACGAGAATGCTTACATTCTTCGGACATATACACAGAAGCGATAATATGGAGAAACATGTAGTTCAGGCCGAGTGGGCAGCGCCGTAGCCGTTCCCCTACACGCTGGGTTGATACGACGATACAGTTGCTGGATATGAGTATCAAGAGCGCCACTGAACTGACAGTAAATCGCGAACGATGGCGAGCTACAGTTCTCAAAACTATTGATAATATTCGTGTCGGCAAGACTCTCGCTCCGATTTAATGCATTTTACGAGTTGATAACATGTCTGTTAAGACATTGTGACTATGATGATGAAGGTTACTGTGAATAAAAACTTATCCTCCTCCAGCATATTTAAAGTTGTTAAGAGATTATCTATCCAAGAACATGCAAGTGTAACCATTTCTCCTATCAAGAGATGTAGGCCAGATTGATTGGGTGTATAGTAAATGAACCCACGCTGATGAAATGTTTACCAATAATACCGAAACTGAGCAACCTATTAAAGCAATAGATGCTACCTTGCCGCCATGCGTGCTTTACAAACACTATACGTTAGTGTCATGAGGTTATCGACAGAAGGCGTATGTTGTAGTCCTACTCTAAATCGACTATACTAAATTATCTAGTAAGTGCAATTTAAGTTGTTAATTAGTTTTGAAACTACACGTGTAGAGTAAGTTGTTCCAGCTATGGTAGCTGCCTCTGCAGTACCTATACATGTATACGCGGATGATTCATATAATTGTCAGGAAGCTTACGGCCTCAAGTTGAAAGTTTGACAACATACTATATATGTGTATGGGCACTTGGTAATCGGGTCGGACTGTACTTTAGAGAATGTATGGATGCACCACAACTCCCACAGAACTTGTAGAACCTTAAGAAGGTATCTTGGGTAGCTAAAATGATGCACATATTTTATTATAATAATGAAAGTTACAACAGCTGCAAACCAAACCAAACATACGAGAATTGCTTTAGATCGTTCTATATTGTGTAACGAGGAAACTGTTGAATTGATTTTGATGAAATTTTGACACAGTATTACTACCGTAGCGAGGATGAAAAATGCATATGGTTTTTATAAATCGTGCCAGTGGCGGCGCAGAAATAATAAAAAACGAAAAGTATAAAGCTCAAACTTCGTTTTTAAGCGTTTTAGAGGTTCCTGATAATTTTCTACGTTTTTTTTTTGGGTGGGGGTGAAATTGTGGTGGCTGGGAGGTAGGAGGTTGTAAAACTGAAAAGTTTGTCGTATTGATAATAGGCTGTCCATTGACCTGTGAAGGAAAGAACTAGCGGCATAAGACAATTTGGGGGGGGGGGGAGGGGTGGCGATTATTTGGTTGCAAGGGGATCTCAGACAAGGTTCATGCTATGGGAAAATAATAAACTGATATCACGTAATGTGTGGGAAGTACTGAGTCAATCAACTTAACTACATTTTTTCACACAGCTCAGAAACAGCTATATACATAGTTTCCATACTCAAGTTCCACCTCACGGACCGGAAACAACACAATCTACAGAGCTCACACTTTCCACATATTGCAATTAAATTATTAACACCAGCCTCACGTAATGCTCGATGTCGCTATGCCTTTGGAAACGGCTTTAATAGGGAATAATAGGAGCGGATATGCGCGAACACTGCTACACACTTCTCCTGGGGTTTTTGTTAATAAATACCACCGACGCGACGCCTGCATGCAGTGCGGATTTGGGCTCGCTCAACATAATTGAGCTTGATTACACATACGCTTTGTACGCTAAAGTCGGATGCGGTTATTCCGAGCAATTGAGCCGGCTTGGGAATGCGGCAGCTGGCACAGCAGTGGACTTTGGGGAGCCGATGATCGAAGATACGGTACAATGAGATCAAAAGTATATCTCATATCAAATAGCTCCCATAAACGAAACGGAATTCCACTTTTTTGGCCTCGATCGTAAATGAGTGATGAATTTTCGCCACGGTGACTGCAGCAATGGACTTTTGGGAGCCCATGATCGAAGATACGTTACAATGAGATCAAAAGTGTAAGGAGATCAAAAGTATGTCTCATATGAAATAGCTCCCATGAACGAAATGTAATTCCACTTTTTTGGCCTCGATCTGAAATGAGTGATGAATTTTCGCCACGGTGACTACAGCAATGGACTTTGGGAAGCCCGTGATCGAAGATACGGTGTAAGGAGATCAAAAGTATGTCTCATATGAAATAGCGCCCATGAACGAAATGTAATTCCACTTTTTTGGCCTCGATCTGAAATGAGTGGGAGCCCATGATCGAAGATACGGTACAATGAGATCAAAAGTATATCTCATATGAAATAGCTCCCATAAACGAAATGTAATTCCACTTTTTTGGCCTCGATCTGAAATGAGTGATGAATTTTCGCCACGATGACTACAGCAATGGACTTTTCGGAGCCGATGATCGAAGATACGGTACAATGACATCAAAAGTATATCTCATATCAAATAGCGCCCATAAACGAAATAGAATTCCACTTTTTTGGCCCCGATCTCAAATGAGCGATGAATTTTTGCCACGGTGACTACAGCAATGGACTTTGGGGAGCCCGTGTGATCGAAGATACGGTGTAAGGAGATCAAAAGTATATCTCATATCAAATAGCTCCCATAAACGAAACGGAATTCCACCTTTTTGGCCCCGATCTGAAATGAGTGATAATTTTCGCCACGGTGACTACAGAAATGGAGTTTTGGGAGCCTAAGATCGAAGATACGGTACAATGAGATCAAAAGTATATCTCATATAAAACAGCACCCATAAACGAAATAGAATTCCATTTGTTTGGCCCCGATCTGAGAATTTTCGCCACGGTGTCTACAGCAGTGGACTTTGGGGAGCCGATGATCGAGGATACGATACGATAACATCAAGTATATCTCATAGTAAATAGCTCCTATAAACGAAATATAATTCCACTTTTTTGGCCCCGATCTGAAATGAGTGATGAATTTTCGCCACGGTTACTACAGCAATGGACTTTGGGGAGCCCGTGTGATCGAAGATACGGTGTAAGGAGATCAAAAGTATATCTCATATCAAATAGCTCCCATAAACGAAACGGAATTCCACCTTTTTGGCCCCGATCTGAAATGAGATAATTTTCGCCAAGGTGACTACAGCAATGGAGTTTTGGGAGCCTAAGATCGAAGATACGGTACAATGAGATCAAAAGTATATCTCATATGAACAGCTCCCATAAACGAAATAGAATTCCATTTGTTTGGCCCCGATCTGAGAATTTTCGCCACGGTGTCTACAGCAGAGACCCGAGAAAAATGTAGAAAATGATCAGGAACCCCTAAGATGCCCAAAGTCATACGCGCTTTCAATCTTCGCCAAGGTGATAATACAGTGTTGAAATTTCATTAAAATCAATTCAATTGTCTCCAAATTTCACAATACAGAACGACCTAATCTGAAGCAGTACTACTCGTATGTATACATCAGCAAATTCGTATGTTTACCAAGTCCTTTGGTTTCTGTAATAGGCAAGGCAATGTTCGGATGGACCTAAAGAAGTGTATTATGCCGCTAGGTCTTTGTTAGACAGGTCAACGCCCATTATGAATTCAACAATTTTTTCAGTTGTACAACCCCCACTCCCCAACCATCCTAATTTCATCTACGCCCAAAAAAAAGTAGAAAATCAGATCAGTAGATCACACATAAAAAGCCTAAAAACGAAGTTTGAGGAATATTTGAATTTTTTTTGTATTTTGCTAATTACTCCGATGCACCATGCCCATGCACCGACTTTCAAAATTATAGCTGCATTACCTACTACGACCCTACATCATATCGCTGCCCAAATTTCATTACAATCCATGGAGCGGTTACTGAGATTACGAGGCCAGAAAAACGCTAACAGATAGACGGGCAGCCAGACAGACAGAGCGACAGACGGACAGAGAAACCGATAGACCGACAGACAGGCCGACGGAAATGAGTGACGTGGATTTTCGTTATGTAGATATGCATTATCTCAAGATCGAAAATTTTCGCAATTACAGTACCCCCCCTCACTTATCGGTGTGGGAAAATGTTGATATGTTGGAATAACTTTACTTTGTACATGAATTTTTGGGAGTAAGAAACTTTACAACTCACTTTCTGTCACTAGCAAACAAATTTTAAAAGCGTTCATAATTTATATGCGGTACTTTAACTAGTGTTTCACAACTTCGTGATTATGGAGACAACTACTCGAAAAATTCCAGAAGTTACATAAAGTTAGCCCGATTAACTATTTTTTTTCTATCTATACATGATACCGATTTTTTAAAAACAGATTCTGACCAGCAGTAGCAGCTAGCAGTGAACAGTATACCCCGACTGGATTTTAGAATCCCATTCCAGAGCGAAATTAAGTAATTGGTATCGGTTGAAACGGAATGAAAGGGAGAATTAAGGATAATTGCCTATTTACATGTATTGTAATGGTCAGTCTGCCTGGCAATGTGGGGGAGAAAGAACGTTGCACACAGGGTGGATCAAAATGGAAGGGAAAGCCTTCCAAGGCGTCCAAGCAGATTGAATTAGACAATCCCAATTGCAAGGAAATAACACCAATTGCCTACAGGAAGGTCCATACAAAAAAACACAAACTTTAGCTGTTATAAATGCATATCTCACTTACTACTAACTAAACTCGTAATCGACATACTGGAAGGGAAAGCCTTCCAAGGCGTCCAAGTAGATTGAATTAGACAATCCCAATTGCAAGGAAATAACACTAATTGCCTACAGCAAGGTCCATACAAAAAACACAAAATTTTAGCTGTTATAAATGCATATCTCACTTACTACTAACTAAACTCGTAATCGACATACTGGAAGGGAAAGCCTTCCAAGGCGTCCAAGTAGATTGGATTAGACAACCCCAATTGCAAGGAAACAACACCAATTGCCTACAGCAAGGTTCATACAAAAAAACACAAAATTTAGCTGTTATAAATGCGTATCTCACTTACTACAAACTAAACTCGTAATCGACATACTGGAAGGGAAAGCATTCCAAGGCGTCCAAGTAGATTGGATTAGACAATCCCAATTGCAAGGAAACAACACCAATTGCCTACAGCAAGGTTCATACAAAAAAACACAAAATTTAGCTGTTATAAATGCATATCTCACTTACTACTAACTAAACTTGTAATCAACATACTCGAAGGGAAAGCCTTCCAAGGCGTCCAAGTAGATTGGATTAGACAATCCCAATTGCAAGGAAATAACACCAATTGCCTACAGAAAGGTCCATACAAAAAAACACAAAATTTAGCTGTTATAAATACATACCTCACTTACTACTAACTAAACTCGTAATCGACATACTGGAAGGGAAAGCCTTCCAAAGCATCCAAGTAGATTGAATTAGACAATCCCAATTGCAAGGAAACAACACCAATTGCCTACAGCAAGGTCCATACAAAAGAACACAAAATTTAGCTGTTATAAATGCATATCTCACTTACTACTAACTAAACTCGTAATCGATATACTGGAAGGGAAAGCCTTCCAAGGCGTCCAAGTAGATTGAATTAGACAATCCCAATTGCAAGGAAACAACACCAATTGCCTACAGCAAGGTCCATACAAAAAAACACAAAATTTAGCTGTTATAAATGCATATCTCACTTACTACTAACTAAACTCGTAATCGATATACTGGAAGGGAAAGCCTTCCAAGGCGTCCAAGTACATTGGATTAGACAATCCCAATTGCAAGGAAACAACACCAATTGCCTACAGCAAGGTCCATACAAAAAACACAAAATTTAGCTGTTATAAATGCATATCTCACTTACTACTAACTAAACTCGTAATCGACATACTGGAAGGCAAAGCCTTCCAAGGCATCCAAGTAGATTGAATTAGACAATCCCAATTGCAAGGAAACAACACTAATTGCCTACAGCAAGGTCCATACAAAAAACACAAAATTTAGCTGTTATAAATGCATATCTCACTTACTACTAACTAAACTCGTAATCGATATACTGTAAGGGAAAGCCTTCCAAGGCATCCAAGTAGATTGAATTAGACAATCCCAATTGCAAGGAAACAACACCAGTTGCCTACAGCAAGGTCCATACAAAAAAAAACACAAAATTTAGCTGTTATAAATGCATATCTCACTTACTACTAACTAAACTCGTAATCGACATACTGGAAGGGAAAGCCTTCCAAGGCATCCAAGTAGATTGAATTAGACAATCCCAATTGCAAGGAAACAACACCAATTGCCTACAGCAAGGTCCATACAAAAAAACACAAAATTTAGCTGTTATAAATGCATATCTCACTTACTACTAACTAAACTCGTAATCGACATACTGGAAGGGAAAGCCTTCCAAGGCGTCCAAGTACATTGAATTAGACAATCCCAATTGCAGGGAAACAACACTAATTGCCTACAGAAAGGTCCATACAAAAAAACACAAAATTTAGCTGTTATAAATGCGTATCTCACTTACTAACTTACTAACTAAACTCGTAATCGACAAACTTGACGACTAAAACTTAATGCACCATCTCAAATAAATTGCAGACTGTAATTAATCTTTCAATACTCTATTACCAAATATTTCTCAAATGTTTAGTAACGTTTAAAAATGTGCAACACAAACTTCAATCAAAAAACAACTCGCAAATTGTGGAACCTGCATTAGCAATATTACAGTTCGGGTTTAAAAATGTACTCTGCGTTTCAAGAAGTGCTTTATTCTCGTCAAATAGGTCATTTATTTCACACCTAGATCTTCATTTACCTGGTGGGGTTCCTGTTCCTGTAATGTTTCCCAAGTTTTGGAGTTATACGACCCCACAAAGTTGGTAGTAGGTATATACCAAGTATGAGAAGTATAATACTTAAGTATAATATCCAAACCCACAAAAAAGTGTCTAAATTCTTTGTTCGAAACAAACATTTCCTTGGAAGGAACCAACAGTGGCTTTGACAACAGCTCACCAAATACACAAAATACATATACAATTTATTCTTATAGCCACGATATTACTTGTTTGGTTTCGAGATTATCACATGGCTAACTTTAGGTTCTTGGTATTTTTACTTCCAATACATCAGTGTTTAACTAAAAATATTGGGGAAGGAACTATGTATATTATGATCACAAGTATAGCATTCTTGTTCTGAGATTGTTATATGTTTGTGCATTCAGTGTCTATTTTTATGTGTGTATGCATATAACGTTCATAAAAATTGACATAATCACCAAAAATATGAATTAAAAGGTTTTAACTACCTGAAGCTATTCAATATGTCCGTTTATTATTTTATAATTACTTCTCATTCTCCGCAAAGCAAACGTTATTGTTCAAAAAATATGGAATAAACTCCCCGGCAGGGGTACTACACCTTTTTCAGCTGTAGTTTCTAAAGCGTCAAGTGATAATTCAAAACGGTCAAGTCAATTTTCCAACTCGTCAATTCTAATGTCAAACTGTCAGCTGTAATTTATACCTGTCAGTTGAATTTACAATTGACGAGTTGGAAAATTAACTTGACCGTTTTGAATTATCACTTGACGCTTTAGAAACTACAGCTAGAAAAGGTGTAGAGCATGCATTTGGGCGGTCTTAGTCCTTAAGACGAAGTCCTGATGATGACGTAAATGAATGAATTTCAAGCCACAATATGTCAAAATTGACTCAACACACAGATCAGAAGGATGACAGCCTCTCTGGTAGTTCCATGTATTGAGGACTCGTATTTAAAATATCGGCGTGGTCTTGTGGTCCTACAGTATAAGCTTACAAAACAAAATAGATAGTCGCAGATGCGGGTTTGACCCCTGCTCCTTAAATTTCGCAGCTTATGTGTCTTAATTATTATTTCATTGTAGAACGAGTTGATATTCATTAAAAGTATAACGGAAAAACTTTCGACACGAATCCTTTTGCTAAAGGTGATTCAAACTCTGTACGGGTGAATCAACTCGACATTTAATCAGTTAAAGTGCCGTGTGAGATTTGTAACATTCAATACACTTACGATGGGAATATATTAGATTACGATAGCAGTTAAATTTTATTACCATGGTTGCCGATGAGAATCTATGAGAACTATTTTCTGATATTGCGCCCATTCTACTTCACGTAAATGTAAAATTCATAAGGCTGTAGAGAATGTCTGAGAAGCAGCAGCAGAAAATATTACCAAATTAACTTTTCAACTGACCGACGGTGTTCTCGATCATTCATCTCTTTCATAAGTCATCCAGGTATCTCGCAACTTTTATAGATAACACAGACAATTGAGGTTTTGAATCAATTTTTTTTTTGTCATCAATCGAGAGATCATATATAAGTTTTATAATAAAACTGTTTTTGTTTTCTTTTTTTTCGCAATAATTCAAAAGTTATATCAAAATAAAAATGGGTTTTTGAATAGAGTACCGAAAACACGCCGACGGCTCCCGAACCCGTGTGACGTAATGATGGCGGTTAATATGCTCCTTTAACCAACGACATCCTACATTGATACTAGATTCTAGATTCCCAGCCCAACGTGAAAATACTTGCTAGTAACTAGTGTATATTTGTTGCAATATAGCCGATGAATGAAGTTTGCAGCTCAGGACGACCTCTACGATCGAAATAAATATCTTTTTGAATGTTTGAAATCAGATTACAGATTCCAGTAAGTAAGTACCTAATCAAATATGTCTTATTGAAACTATCTGGTGCATGTTCGGCTGGCCTAGTAGTTAGAGTGTTGGCTAATGGATCCGTTGGTCTGGGTTCAAAGCTCGCAGCCTGTCCAATTTTTTTTTTATTTTTTTTTTATCAAATAATTCATTCATGTGCTTTTTGCACTTGTTATGTACATTTTTTTCTACGATCAACATAAATATGTTTTTGAAACAAATTCTATCAGACATATTACTTGCACTGCAAAACTTAAAAAATGAATGGATTTTGTTTTATTAACCAACTATTACATTTAAAAAAAATATTGGCGGTTGATATTGACGTACAAACACCATTTGAACTGATTTTTTGAATTGTCCACCGCGTCCTGTACTTAGTTTTTGCACTATGCAGTGCAAGTAATATGTCTGATAGAATTTGTTTCAAAAATATATTTATGTTGATCGTAGAAAAAAATGTACATAACAAGTGCAAAAAGCACATGAATGAATTATTTGATAAAAAAAATAAAAAAAAAATTGGACAGGCTGAGCTTTGAACCCAGACCAACGGATCCATTAGCCAATACTCTAACCACTAGGCCAGCCGAACATGCACCAGATAGTTTCAATAAGACATATTTGATTAGGTACTTACTTACTTACTGGAATCTGTAATCTGATTTCAAACATTCAAAAAGATATTTATTTCGATCGTAGAGGTCGTCCTGAGCTGCAAACTTCATTCATCGGCTATATTGCAACAAATATACACTAGTTACTAGCAAGTATTTTCACGTTTGGCTGGGAATCTAGAATCTAGTATCGATGTAGGATGTCGTTGGTCAAAGGAGCATCTTAACCGCCATCATTACGTCACACGGGTTCGGGAGCCGTCGGCGTGTTTTCGGTACTCGATTCAAAAACCCATTTTTATTTTGATATAACTTTTGAATTATTGCGAAAAAAAAGAAAACAAAAACGGTTTTGTTATAAAACTTACATATGATCTTTCGATTTATCACAAAAAAAATATATTTTTTTCTTTATTCAAAACCTCATTTCTTCAAAGGATTCGGTATTATTTATGCAGAAAGTTTGCTTCATTTGCCTGGTAAACATTTCAAAGTATTAGATTAGAATTTTTTCCATGTACTCCAGAGAACTTCTTTTTGCAATAACATCAGTTAAAAAATAAAATCATCTGTCATCACACAGTTATTTTTTCAAAGTGAACCAAGAAAGTGATTTTATAATAACTACACAATATTCCCATAATGTTTGTCATAAAATTAAATTGAATTGCTGTGTTGTTATTTATTTCCCGTAGAAGTTGTTCTTTGTTAACATGAGACAAAGCGAGGTAGTCTGAAAGATAACTATTAATAATAATTAATGATCTGTTGCATCTGGAAGGTACATTTTCACAAATAAAGGCAGAAGGCTGACTTGTGACGCGTATCACTATATTGATTACCACTATTATCATCATAGAATTGTTAGTGATATACACATAGTTATGCAAGTTAACAGCAGAAATATCAAAAATGCATTTAACAATTCTCGAAGCTATAACGAAGTTTGAATACGCTTATTTAGCGTAATAGTTTGTAGGTTCCTCTCAGCCAACTTGATTTAATTTTGACTATTGACTTTCCTGTTTAAGTGCCAGAAAATATACAGAAAAAGGTATTTTGAATTCAACAAACAAACAAGGCAGCTGCGAATTAATAATAGAATAGCTTTGTTTCACATTTACCTAGGTAAAATTTTCTCATAGTGTACAAATGCTAGCTTTTCTAAATGGCAAAAGAATTATGGGTACAGCAAAATAATTTATATTTATTTATAAGCCAAAAAAAAAAATGAAGCCTTACATACAAACACAAATAATGCCACTCTGAAGACTATGCTTTGTGTAGAGTATTGGCCGAAATAATTTATGTACTACTGCAATTATTATTTATGTCCATAACCTACATGCTGCTACTTGATTGACTCAGTACTTCTCACACATAAATATACCAGTTTATTATTTTTTCATAGCATGAAGCTATAATCTGAGATCCCCTTGCAACCAAATCATCGCCAGAACTCCCCCCCCCAAATGTGTTATGCCGCTAGGTCTTTCCTTCACATGTCAATGGACAGCATATTATCAATACACTGATTTTTTCAGTTTTACAAGTTACAACCCCCCCCCCCCCGGATCACCCCAATTTCATCTCCATTCAAAAAAAGTTGGAAATGATCTAGGACACCTAAAACCCCTAAAAACGAATTTTTGCCTGTTTCTATATTTTTAGTTTTTTGATTATCACAGCGCCACTACTAACACGATTTCTAAAAACCATATGTGTTTTCCATTTTCGTCAAGGTAATAAGACTGTCTTGAAATTTCATTAAAATCAATTCGGTCATTTGCAGGTTACAGAATACAAACGATTTGTTCCAATGCGCTTCACTGGCCTATCAAAAAAAACTGTGTGGCTCTTATTGAAGTACGCAATTTCACAAAAAAGTTAATTTTGAATTTACAAGTGAATTTTTTTAGTAATGAAGCTATTTCATAAAAAAATTGTTTCCTTAGACAGCTGTCAAACAATGTCACTAACATCACTCAAAAATTATATGTGGTTCTTCAGTAAAACGGAAGAAATGATCGTAGATTTTCAATTCCCATAGATTTGTGATTAGTTTCACTTACTTTCTTCCGCTATAAACATACTTCTATGCCGTAAATATACAGGGTGTTCAATTGAAGACTTCCCAACAGGGATTAATAGAAATCCACTAATTAAATGAAAAAACGCCGAGAAACGTCAACATATTTGTCAAGGGGGATTATTTTTCAACCAAAAACTACTTTCATCCACTAGGGTCATCCCCTAAAAAAATTTAAATGACTAACGGTATCTAGTAATAGCTGGTTTTAAAGGTATGTCAAAGTTCCGTATTTTGAAATTTGATTCTTTTTAAATCGCTCTATTCGTTCTCGAGAAAATTGGCAAACCTTTGTGTATATTAATTTTCTTAGTTTGTTCAGATACGAAACAAAAACCTACAAAAATACCACTTTTTATTGCAATGAGTATTACTGGCTAAACAACGATGTAGGCGCTGTTCAAACTCCTGACGTGCAGTTGCAAAAACAGTGGAAATGATAACAATGTGGGTGCCCATAATCAATGTGCTCGACAAACTGCCGTTCCATTTAACGCCCCATTGACAAATCTTTTGTAATGTCTCGGCGTTTTTTCTTTTAACCAGCGGTTTTCGATAAATCGATGGGATGTTTTCAAATGAACACCCTGTATACTATACTTGAAGAATGTTCGATGTAACACATAATATGATGGCATGCGATGAATACATTGCAGCACACAAAGAGCGGAAGGATGTTTCAGAAACAGATAAGGAGTCTTGCATTCAACGCATACTATGCGCTACCTTTTGGGTTAAACAATTTGAAAAAGCGTTGACCTCGTTTCTTGATAAATGGCTGGACACCATAATAGTGAAGGTTAATAATACTGTAGGCGAGCTAATCAAATGTTCGAAAAACAACTAAATATTTGATTTATTTTGGACATTTAAGGAAAAAGATTTGTTTGCATTATAAATGAGACTGAAGAGACCTCTCTTTCTGTTTCTTAAATATGTATAGATATAAGTGATATAAAAAATCTGGCCCCTAAAAGTCCTAGGCTCTCACATGAGCCTGATTTAGTCAGATGAAACTGGCAAAAACAATTTTTTTACTCTACCAAAAATGTCGGTTGTCTCAATACATTTATGCGATGCCCAAGAATGATCAATAACAGTACAAGCAAAAAAAAAATGAATTTGCATTGCTTATCAGTGCTAGACAGTACAGAAATGTTTATTTGGAAAGCAGTATTTAACCAAATTCTGAAATAGTGGTGAAAAAGTGGAAATATAAACAAGATAAAATTTCACCTAGCCTTAACAAGCATAAAATGATGAAACGAAATATGTGCACTAGACTGTATGCAAAAGATGACAGATCGTAAATACTTTTGCCTAAACCATATCTTCATGTGATTTGATTGGATATTATGTCAAATAAGTTTTCGTTCATGAGAAAAAAATAGATTGTCAACTATTTGAACTGCACAAAGATTTTTTTTCAATTACTGTGACATTAATCAATCCAACAACACGATCATGAATCTCGTTAGTATCAACAAATCTCTAAAAACTAATCGAAATATCTCTGTAGGGACGTCCGTTCATTGGATAGTGTTCATAGTAAGTAGATAAGTAAACTTAAATAATAAATATACGGTTACATCTCTTAGCTTCATTCTGCGTATAACTTCGTAATTTCTCAAAACTGATGATAATAACAATGCGTCAAAGCATTCCAATTAAGCCAATAGCTATTAAGTGGCCTGGTTATCAGATATTTGTACGTTTTATGCAAAAAGCTGCAGAAAAGTAACGCGCTATTGTAAACTATTCTATAACATTATTTCTTCCACAAACAAATCAGAAACCATATATCTGGTTATCACCAAAAAAAATCGCCAAAAGATAATTTAAACATACATGTATGGATATCGGTAGGAATGCAGCAACAGTATGAGAGGTTTACTTAGTTATACAGTCACACCGCTTAGCTTCATTCTGCGTGCGACTTCGTATATTTTTCATAACTGATGATAATAATAAGCAATGATTCTTCAGCTGCAGAAAATTAACCCGCTATTGAGAATTATTCTATAACATTATTTCTCCCTCAAACAATAATTTAGTTATATCCTATATGAATTTCGGAACGAACTCAGCAGCAGTATGGGAAGTTTACTTAGATATACACTCACATCACTTAGCTTCACTCCAAGTAATACGTCTTCATACATAATTGAAGGCTTGTCTGTTATCGGATGTGAAGACTAACCATTTGGAACAGTGTTTCCACCATTCCAGTGAATACAACAAGTAGGTGGTGTAAATATGTTTTACCTGGCATCGATTCTATAATGATGTGGACATAATGATCACATCAAACTCTAAACTGCTGCTTTAATATTATTCTCCAGTTTAGTAGTAGTAGTACTGCTTCTAAGACCACAAGATACTAAACTGTACGTCGCGATAACGATTCCTAATCCTGGTTAGTCTCACCCATTCTCGTTAGCTGAAATAATTAATCCGAATATCACGTAGCCCTCTAAGAAACTGCAAACGATCCTAGGGAGAATTTTGTAAATTAATTACACTTTTCTGACTACACTAAACACTTACTAACACTTTGCCAGCGCGTTTAAGCGAACCGAATTAATTGAAGATGTTTATTATTTAGTTTCAAGTTTCGACTGGGAGAAAGATTCCCTTCCCGGTTTTGCCAGCGGGCATTTTCTCGAGTATACAGGACGCTAATTAATGAGTGATTTTATTAAATTCAATTAACAGCGGTGTGCTAATGGTAGACCGGTGAGATTAATTGAAATCATGTGTTAAACAGCCCTTGTTTCTCTGAAGTTTTAGGGTGCGCGCACACTGGGCGTCACTACTAGGAGCAAACGAATTTTCGATACGGGGTGGGCGCACTAGACTGTGCCTTGATTTTTTCTAGTCATATTGCGGTCACACGGTAGAATAATCATTATAAAAGAAATATAAAGGAAATGATTTATATTAAAAATAATGATAAAGCTATAAACTTTAGATCTGATGTTGACACGGTTAGGAAATATATACAATAATTTATAAAAGGTGGTTTCTGCATCTTATCTATATCAATAAATTCATTAATACAAATATGAACGTTAAGTTACCACCCTACACCCGCTCTCTAGCTTTTGTCACCACCACTTTCTAAACATTGGTATTTTATGGCATCTTATAATTCCAAACTTTAACATGCAGGTCATTCCGTTCCCTGAACCCTCAGAGACGGTTTCGTTTTATATAATGTTTGAGAAATAAGTAACAAACTTTGAAGCAAAATGGAAGTAGTTTTTACTAAAGTAAAAAAATAATTAATAAAAAAAAATAAAACAATAATGAACGGAAAACACTCCTACGATGGTGACAAAAGCGTGGGCGCTGTGTCGTACTATTCGTAAATCAAGCGCCCAACAATTTTTTTCATAATAATACTAGTATTTTTCGGTAATGAGTGCTTGAAGCTTATTTTAATAATTATTATCAATTTTACTCCTGTTCTTTAAAGCATGTTTTTCAGTTTTTTTTTTAAATATATTCATTAATTAACAACTGAAACTGAAACAATCTAACTATATGAAGTTATTTTTTTTGATTCGCCAGTGCACTGTGACACAGTGTGGTTAAATATGCTTCAAGGAAGGATCTTGTCGATGTTGTTCAAACCAAGGGGCGGATCATAATTATCACCAAGTTTTTTATGGTTTTTTTCTGGATTCTCAAATAAGGTGCGGTTTTACCTTGCCAGGGTCTTTTGTTTCTCACATCAACCAGGAAGTAGAAGGTGGCACAGGACACAGCTGATAGTTGTTCTCTATTTACCCCAGTTTCAATTTACTAGTGTGTCACTATTCATATATGTCATCTCGACATCAACGCATTTATACAAAATACCTGTAACTATACCTGAACTTATTTACTGTTCAACATTTGAAACTAAATGCGTAATATAAAGCTTTTTTAGGTTAGGTTATCCTGCACGGCAGTCATTTTTGTTTTCTCCACTAACTGTTTTGCCGCCTAGGCTATAAGTAATGTTGCGGAGTGAATGAACTAGTTATTTGTTGTCGGTACTCTGCGTTTCTCACGGTGTTACGTTAACAACGTAAAATACTCTGAACAATATGAACACATTTTTCAAATATCAGAGAAAATGATAACACAGCAAAAACCAGCTACACGCAAAGAAATCCCAAATGTGGAAAATATTCACTAATGAAGTTTGGCAACTAATTTTGGACCTTTCAAGAAACTCTTTTTATAAAGCTTAACAGAACTACGAACTCGGGAACTTACGTGTATGACCGCCGATATAAGAATGGGCAAGTTTTGGATTTAATTCTCAAGGAAAATTGGCCCAACTTGGTCGGTGTATAGACGTACCTTGGTAGTGTAGCTCGCCATTCAAAATCCTCTTTGCTTCCCAAGTTTCTCACCCCTTGCTTATAAAATCATCAAGGATTTTGATACATCGGAAATCGGCATTGGACTAACAATGAGTACATTCCTATACTTGTTAGCGGAAATACCTCCCCACAAATCAAGCGAGAAGTCTCATGTACGGCAGAATGAAGTAGATAGTCATTAGATGAAAGATCCCCAGGATTCAGACTTAAATCCAGGAACTATTGCATTATGCCAACAAACCCCCTGATAGGACTCCAAATCAGTAACCAATAAAGAGGTACTGTGGAAGCGACGGCTAACAGAGAACCACGTACCAACTTGGATCACAACTGAAAGCCTCCCAACCGGATCACAACTGGAATGGAAAATGGAAAAGTCTCAACAGGATTACATGCCAAATGGGCAGATTTGACACCAGTCGCTGGAGCATCTCCTATCTTGCCCATCCTTCAAAACGCAAATACAGACAATAATTTCTGGCTTGTGACATCTGTGATCATCATATATGTTTTTCCTTCCTTACTTGAACATTCTAGCTCTTTGTCCTTGGTTTTCCAAAAATAGAATATTCCAACATGGCGACAATAAATTCTTCGACCTCAAGATCATCGATCTTTTATCGATTATTAACACTCCGTCTTTCATTTCGATCCGTGTCATCTGTCAAAGTGATATAGACAAGTGACAAGTGTCATTGTTTCTGAATGTCATTCATTTTAAAACGACATTTCCACGTGGTTTATTGAAGAATAAGATAACCGATTTTACTACAGATATATGATTTTAATGCGTTTTTAAATATTTAAAGTCCTTTGTATTAATTTTCAATGTTTTGTGACAACGATTTTGTGTTTTACACAAATTGTGCTATTATTGTGAAGACTCTCCCATCCAACATCTTTTCGCATAAATCTCAATAACTTTTGTAAGTATTTAACATCCCCTTTTTTGAGATTGTACATACTCAAAATTTTATTGTAGCCCTGAAGATGGAATCATAAGTTTCCGAAAGCTTGGAATAAAGTTAAAAGAGTCCACTTTTGCGTTTAATTGCCGCAGTCCCAATTATTAACCGTTTGTTACTTAACTGTTTTTTTCTTCTAAAATTACTAATTTAATAATACTAATCTATATAAAAAAGCTGAAAAAGCTAAAAAATAAAAAAAACTAACCAACTAATTCAAGTGTAGTGCAGACACGCTTAAATAAATAAACAAATAAAAAATTCCGATTCGGTTAATAGCTCCCAGGTGCCATATTCTTCAAAAATATGTATATACATATTATGAAAAATTCTTTAAAATATGGAGTTTATATTATTGTATTAGAAAATAGGGTTGCCGACGTTTTGAATTAGTTATTAATTATCTTAGTCATGGCAGTTAAAGCTGCTTCGGAAATTAAGAGAAAATATTGGAAACTGGCAACAGCGCGCTGTTTTACAAACTTACAGCCTCTCTCTCTCTCTTTACGAAAAGGTATAGTGGCAGTGTGACGTAAGTGCGCACTGTTTGTCGGTTTGGTTATGTTGATTTGTTGACGTCAATGCTCAGAAACGCGCTGTTGACAAATTCATTAGGTAATTACAATGGAGTAAAAATAATAATTAATTTAGATGAACTAATATTTTAAATAGGGATCTTATAAAAATAAAAATAATTTATAAATAATTGCAAGATTATTATTATACTTTGCAACTTTTCTAAAGTCCCAAATAAATTTCATAGAACGTTACTACTTATCTGAATTTGGAGTAGAGAGTGGACGTCTCCTAAAGATAAAATGTCGAAGAACAATACTCGTATGCAAAATGTCACCTCGCACGAGCATACTTTGTAAACAACATTTAAATGCGGCAAGGGTTGATGGGAAATGGGTATCATTGCCGGAAGAGTGGTAAATGATCTACTGCTTGCTTGACATTCTGCCCACGTAGACGTTGATGTATTTTATGTATCTTTCTAACAATGGGACTTCCTATACAAACCCTTTCTATCACTGTCTAAAGACGTGCAATGCCGGTAAGGGACAGATAATCTATTCACTTGAGGATAGCACTTGCTTCCTGAAATTTAAATGCGTATTTACCTACCAGTAAACTTAACGTATGAATGCATATGATCACAGCTTCTCTGTAAATTGTTACTATCCAGATGAGAAAAAAGATTTACACATTTCGGATTACGATGCTGTCTGAGACAAAATCGTATCTCACTTGGATCTAATAACAAACTATGAGGAAACATAGAAAAACTGATGACCTAGTATTTAGTTTGGAGGGCATTGATCATATTTTTCCTGAAAAAGAAAAACCTTCAACATTACCTATATTTTTTTACTTTTCTCAATTATTATCCTCCTTGATCATATTTTATACACTGTGCCCTGTCCCCCACAGGTATCTGCTGAGGGCTTTTTTTAACTGTGTGGTTGGAATTGAACTTGATAGTTCTTTTACCACAGAGTACCTGCTGAGAGATGATTTTGATATTTCGCTTTAGTAATGTAATTTTTATTTTTATGTTCATCGCATCTGCATTGGAGAGGTTTTGAAGACTCGCCAATATAACACTTTCCACACAGACAGTCTGTTTAATAAAAAAAATGGAGTCAAGCTGATTGACTCAGTACTTCCCACACATTACGCTGATACCAGTTTATTATTTTCCCATAGCATGAAGCTTTAGTCTAAGATCCCTTGCAACCAAATAATCGCCAGCCCCCCCTCCCCCTAAAATTGTCTTATGCCGCTAGGTCTTTCCTTCACAGGTCAATGGACAGCCTATTATCGATACTACAAACATCTCAGTTTTACAAGCCCCCACCCCCCAACCACCTCACTTTCACCCCAACCCAAAAAACTGGTAGGAAATCATCAGGAACCCCTAAAACATCTAAAAACCGAATTTGAGTTGATTTCATACTTGTCGCCTTCTTTGATTATTGCTACGCTGCCACTGACAAGATTTACGCGTTTTCCATTCTCACCACGGTAACAATATACTTTTTAGTTTTTTTATTATTTCTGCGCCGCCAATGGCACGATTTATCAAAACCATACACGTTTTCCATCTTCGCCACGATAGTAATGCTGTTTCAAAATTTCATTAAAATCAGTTTCCTCGTTACAACGATCTAACGCAATACTCTCGCATGTTTACATCAGACAAAAGTCCTTTGCTTTCTATAATAGGCAAGGCAATGTTCAGGTGGACCTAAAAAGGTGATTTATTTCGCTAGGTCTTCCTTCACAGGTCAGCGGACAACCTATTATTAATACAGCAAACTTTTCAGTTTTTCAACCCCCACCCCCCAACCACCCGAATTTCACCCCCACTCAAAGAAACTCAATAAATGATCAGGAACCTCTAAAACACTTAAAAACGAAGTTTGAGCTGTTTTTATATTTTTAGTTTTTTTATTGTTTCTGCGCCGCCACTGGCACGATTTATAAAAACCATACGCATTTTCCATCCTCGCCACGGTAGTAATACTTACTTGTTAAAATTTCATTAAAATCAATTGAACAGTTTCGTCGTTACATAATTTAGAACGATCTAAAGCAATACTCGTATGTATGTACATACATCGGAAAAAATTCTAAGTCCCTTAGTTTCTGTAATAGGCATAAGGCAATGTTCGGATAGGCCTAAAAAAGTTATTTATGTCGCTAGGTCTTCCTTCACAGGTCACTGGGTAGTCTATTATGAATACAACAAATTTTTCAATTTTACAACCCCCCACCCCCCAACCACCCCAATTTCACCCCCACCCAAAAAAAAGTAGAAAATGATCAGGGACCCCTAAAACGCCTAAAAACGAAGTTTCAGCAATATTTAATTTTTTTCGTTTTTTGCTAATTACTCCGCCGCCTATGCACCGATTTTCAAAATTATAGGAACATTACCTACTACGACCCAACAGCATACTGCTGCCCAAATTTCATCACAATCCATGCAGCGGTTACTGAGATTACGAGGGTAGAAAAACGCGACAGACAGACCGACAGACCGACAGACAGACAGACAGACAGACAGACCGACGGAAATGAGTGACGTGGATTTTCGTTATGTACACATCATAAAACGCCCAAAAAGTGTATTATCTCAAAATCGAAAATTTTCGCGATCACAATACTCCCCTCACCTATCGGTGTGGGAAGTAAAGGTGTTTTGAATTAATATTTTATTATTTTTAGATACCTTAAACACTTTAGAGGTTCCTGATCATGTTCTACTTTCTTTTCGGTGGGGGTGAATTTGGGGTGGGTAAAGGGTGGGGAGTCGTTAAACTGAAAAATGTGTTGTTTTTATAATATGCTGTCTACTCACCTGTGACAGCAAAATGCAGCCGCACAATACGCTTTTATTCACGATCGGGCGGTAAGGTACGCATTATTGATACATTTAGGCCCGATTTTGTCAACATGCATATTTAACAAAGACTTTGACAAAGCGTTTCTATTGGATGTTGTTTAGCAAAAGCTTTCTATTGGGTATTGAGGGCTAGGTTAATAAATATCCAATAATATTTAATCAATATTGAAAACAAAATGTCAAAGCTGGATGACACTTTGCATCATATTGTACATAAGTTTTATAACAAAACTATTGTTGTAACAAGTGTATATTTTTGCAACGTAGGCGATGAATGAAGGGTGATCGGTCTCGAGCGCGCGCGGTTTGATTTTACTTCCCGCACCGATAGGTGAGGGGAGTATTGTGATCGCGAAAATTTTCGATTTTGAGATAATACGTTTTTTGGGCGTTTTATGATGTGTACATAACGAAAATCCACGTCACTCATTTCCGTCGGTCTGTCTGTCGGTCTGTCTGTCTGTCGGTCTGTCTGTCGGTCTGTCTGTCGGTCTGTCTGTCTGTCTGTCTGTCTGTCTGTCTGTCTGTCGCGTTTTTCTACCCTCGTAATCTCAGTAACCGCTACATGGATTGTGATGAAATTTGGGCAGCGTTATGCTGTGGGGTCGTAGTAGGTAATGTTCCTATAATTTTGAAAATCGTTATACGGGGGGCGGAGTAATTAGCAAAAAACGAAAAATTTCAAATACGCCTCAAACTTCGTTTTTAGGCGTTTTAGGGGTTCCTGATCATTTTCTACTTTTTTTTGGGTGGGGGTGAATTTGGGGTGGTTGGGGGTTGGGGGGTTGTAATACTGAAAAATTTGTTGTATTCATAATGGGCTCTCTAATGACCTGTGAATGAAAAACCTAGCGCCATAATACAATTTTTTAGGTCCATCCGAACATTTCCTTGCTTATAATAGAAACCAAGGGACTTAGAATAATTTGTGATGTATACATCCGAGTGTTGTTTTAGTTTTAGATCGTTCTTTATTGCGTAACGCCAAAATTATCGAATGGATTTTAATGAAATTTTGACACAGTATTACTGCCATGGCGAGGATGGAAAGCGCGCATGTTTTGGAAAAATCGTGTCAGTGGCGGCGCGGCAATAATAGAAAAACTAAAAATGTAAAAATAGCTCAAACTTTGTTTTTCGGCGTTTTAGGGGTTTCTGATCGTTTTTTACTTTTTTTGGGTGGGGGTGAAATTGGGGTGGTTAGGGGGTGGGGGGTTGTAAAACTCAAAAATTTATTCCATTTATAATAGCGTCCATTGACCTGTGAAAGAAAGACCTAGCGGCATAATAGACGTTTGTTAGGTCCATCCGAACATTGCCTTGGCTGTTACAGAAATCAAGGGATTTGGTATTGGTAGGGGTAGGTATTGATTCAGGTCGTTCTGAATTTAGCAACATGGAAATTATGGAATTAATTTTAATGAAATTTAGACACAGTATTATTACCGCGGCAAGGATGAAAAATGCGTATGGTTTCAAAAATCGTGTCAGTGGCGGCGCAGCAATAATAAAAATCTAAAAATATAAAAATAGCTCAAACTTCGTTTTTAAGCAATTTGGGGGTTCCTGATTGTTTCGTTTCGTCCAGTTGAAGCTGAATTGTGTCGTTTTAGTTCCTACGGAGAGATTTAGGAAACTATTTACTAGTTTTTGTGTTGGATGTTTTTTGACGACAGGCGGGCGATGATTTGGTTGGAACTGTTATGTGTGGGAAGTATTGAGTCAATCAACTTGACTCCATTTTTTACCTGTTTACAAAAAGGTGTCTTCATCGGCACCAGTCACTTGCGCGCCGAAAGAAAATTAAGCTTGGATATTCCTAATGACCGCATCCGTTTTATTCTTGCGAACTTTCATCTGTCTTTTCACGACTTGCGGTAGCTTACAGTTACTTCTTAGATTATTGAAATGACTACCCGGCTTCTGTAGGTGTATAAAACTACCCTTAATGAAAATATTTCAGTAGTTTGCAATCCTTAGTTGCTGTTTTTTCATCGTGGAGACTATGTAAAGTGTGAAAGGGAAGAAATTAATAGTCCTTGAAGAGTATACGTTCCGAAGACATAAAGGAACCACCCGTGGTAGTCTACAGATGCTTTAGAAGAGGATGCATAGCATCTTTGCTGATGGATCAATCGGAAGAGATTGTTCTTAAAAGAAATAATGAGCACAACCATGATGCTCCCACAAAACAAACTGTGAAGATAAACTTCTCGGACTTTTTTTTACATCGTCAAGAAATCGATCAAATTTGTGACAAATTAGAACACGTTCTGATTAATTAAAATTTTTTGGGGTATTATCAAGACATTTCGGTCTGCTGACAATACCAACTTCTTTATTTGCATCTATTATAGTGATCAGATTAACTTATTATGTTCAGAACAAAGTTTCGCATTTAATAATACAAAAAAAGTAAATCATTTCTGTCAAGTCAAAAGTAACGATACCTCTGACTGGAGTTCTACAAATTCTTCAGTAACTATTAGCAAGATCGCAAAAAATTACGAATGAATTAAAAATCAATTAAAATTATAGTCATAATTATGGGATTAGGACAAATCTGACCGCGGCGCGCTAGTGTCCTATGGCTCATCTGGTGATCGAAATATTTTGTGCGCTTCTGACCGGTGGGATTGGTACCAATCTGACCGCGGCGCGCTAGTGTCCTATGACCGAATGAAGTTTGCAGCTCGAGACGAAGTCAACGATCGGAATAAATATCTTTTTAAATGTTTGAAATTAGATCACAAATCCCAGTAATAAAGTACCTAACCAAATATGTTTCATTGAAGCGACCCACTTCGGCAAGATGCTGGGTGGCCGAGCGGTAGAGTGTTAGACACCGAATCCCTAATCATTGATATGGTATTTACTCATGTTACATACATTTTTTTGTACCATCGACATAAATATGTTTTTGAATCAAATTTTATTAGACATTTTACTTGACATAGTGCAAAAGCTAAGGACCGGAGGCGGTGGGGAATTCAAAGTCAGTGGAAGTGAAGTTTATCCGTCAATATTCAGTGGATCTATCAATTGCCAATTGCTCTATTGCGGTAGCAAAATTATTCGTAATTTTTGTTGTACTTTTAAAACATCTAATAAACTGATGAATTGTTTTTATGAAATTTTGACACAGTGGCGAGAATGGAAAAAGTGTATGGTTTTCAGAAATCGTGCCAATAGCGGCGCAGCAATAATCAAAAACTAAAAACGTAAAAACAGCACAAACCTCGTTTTTAGGCGTTTTATGTGTTCCTGATCCTATTCAATTCGTTTTGACATGTGAAACAAAAACCTAGCGACATAACGAACATTATTTTTTATGCGGGCGGGCGGGCGATGATTTGGTTACAAGGGGATTTCGGACTATATCTTCATGCTATGAGAAAATAATAAACTGGTATCACCGCAATGTGTGGGAAGTATTAAGAAAATTAACTTGACTTCATTTTTTTAGTCCCCACGAGTGGGCCATATGTTTTTTCAGGTTTTTTTGTTTGTTGTTGGCTCCCGAAAGATCGAGGTTTTGTCTAGTCTTGGGCTTCACTCTGGATGTAAGCTTCACCCATCACAAAATAGACAACATCGTGATCCTACGAAGCTCATATGTTTCTCTTTCATTTTAGTTTTACGAGTATGAATACAAATCTATGTGTTTAAGATTTCAGAATCACCTAATGTTATGTTTCCAGATCTGAAAAACAAAAACTGTTTCCTAACGCATCTATCAAATAATGTCACTTATTTTAGTTTGAGTTATTGTTCAAGCACTTTTGATAAAGGCTACTACTACTGCTACGGCCGAAGCATTAGTATATGTATGTATATGATTTTACGATGGTGGCATACTGATTAGTATATGTGGGCCAGTACAGTGCGATGGATCACAGGCTCATCCACACGTTTGAGAAATTACTTTATGCTGGCTTTATTGTGGATTCTATTTTGATTGTTCTATTATAGTATAAACATCATGAATAAGCATCAGATGGCGAACGCCAACATTTACTGGGTCGCATGGTTATCGTTTATCTTTTCTTACGTAGTTACGCATAAACGAAAATTTGACTTTATTGTTTCTATAAAATTACACAAGACCAAGTTTGCCGAGGCAACAGTGTTTGAGCGCTACATCGTTGTTTTGTCTACATCAACATAAATCGATCTAAAGCGCGAGTAAGTGAAATACGATATTATTTCAACCCCTGTGTTGATGGGGGATGTTTACCTTTTCCGTCGACACGAGGAGTGATGACATGGTGCTGGTAAAAGGGGGCAATTTCCGAGCTTAGATGTTTGGAGTGAAGGCACGTTCTTAGATGTTTGTGGGGGAATAAATCCATATTATGTTCTTGAACAACTTAGAAGATTTGCTCGCTATAGGAGCGGGTAACCTGGCAGGGACCTGGTAACAAAGCGTAGGGTGAAATGCATTTCTTACATTAAAAAACTCTGATGTCGTTTGGAATTTAAAAAATTAAATTGTTACATTTCCGTAGAATTTCTTCTCAAAATAATTAGACGTTCAGATTTACAAGAACAGTAGATTCAAGAAATGCATGAAATAAATGAAACTGGAAATGGACACCTCAAAATAATTAGAAATTTTTGATCCATCCATAAGAAACACAAATACACTATAAAACAGAGCTTTAAACCGAAACTTAGGTAAGTATACTTTTTTTGGTAAGTTTGTTGTTCTTTTTTAAGTTCCGGCTATCATTCCAAATTTTCCATTGCACGTAGCAATCAAGAGATGAAAATGTAATTAAATAACGACAACATCATTAATGCTTCTTTATCGTCAGAATTTAATACCTGAATATTTTTTGTTTGTCTCATACAACTATAAACGATACAAGTTGATAATAATGAAAATAAAAAAATAAAGTTAGTGCTATCTATTCATTAATAGTCAATGTGATCCTTTTTCTTACTAATGATACAAAATATGGAGTCAAGAAGGTGGACTTGGTTGCTTTTCGAAGTGGTCTCCGGCCAGTTATACAGGGTGAGTTTTTAGTACCGGATTAGTCGATAATTCTTCTACTTTGAAAGATAGCGAAGTAATAAAAGTTTTAACTAAGGATATGCTTCGTGCTCAGAAAATATTTTTATTTATGCAGGGTGATCCACTTTTTAATGATACCCGTTCTTACAATATAAGGTATGTGTAACATTATATAGGGTATTTCAAAAGCTATGACCATTTTTATATCCAAATCGCTGTCAAATTAACGTACTGTATATCAAAAAGTATTTTTTTTACGTGGCAAGATAAAATATTTCTTCTAGTTTTAAAGCAGACTGTAAAAAAGTCGATGACGCAAGTCCATATACGGATTGAGGTATAATGAAAAATCTAGATTTTATCTTTTTTTAATGTAACCCCCCGCATTTTATTATACCATAAAATTGCTTTGATATACCTACATTCATCAGTTTCTGAAACACTTCAACTTATCTGCAAATTTTAAATCCACCTTCTATTTTTGAAATTTATTTATTTTGAGAAAGTACTATGGAATTTTATTTTTATTTTAGAGAACAAATAAAATATAAGGTCATAATAGTATTTGATGAAGTCAGGACTCTGAATTATCGAGATAATATAAGTCAAGTATGCTGAGGAAATAATTTTATAGACGTGATGCATAATTACCATCTGACAGATAAGTGCATATTGGGATGACTCACACAACTAAAACTAAAAGAGCATAACAATCCCTCATGTCTCACGATTAAAGTATTTCTTCTATTACTAGAGGGGGAACTAAGAACCTAAGGGTGTCTGAAGTAAATAAGAATTTCTAGAAATATGTTTTTCTAAATGGAGATTTAATATAATTATAAAAACGCCCTGTAGACAATAGTAGAGGTATTGGCATGACTCACACAAATAAAACTATCGGGCATATCAATCTAACTGTTGTCCAGTGCTTTCGCTCTATAGAAAAAGAAAAAACAAATGACATTCTTCCGCCAACGCCAACGTTCTGGCGCGCCGAGTGACAAATAGTCATGATTGGAGTGCGAGTCACCACAAGGCAAGGCCGCGAGTCTGATGGAAATGTGGGCTTATTCGATGTTGCCAGGTTTTCTACATGCTTTTAGCAAATTAAGTAAGTCCGAAAGCGGTGAAAGGAATGCAGGCGAAAGAGCTGGTTAAACATTTATCCCGAGAGTAGGTAGTTAAATCTAAAATAATTTGAATACAAGTGGACTATACTGTTATTCACAGCCAAGCTAGACCGAATGAAAACAAGCCCGCGTGCGTGATCGGCTCGTGTCGGTACGGTCCCTAATAATCCAGTGCATTATGTGTGGATTGTGTGTTATAATCTGGCAAGTCAAACACTGACTGAAAATGAGATCCAAATCGGCGATGTCAAGTATTCATTGCCCGATGATCATTTCAAAGTAGCAACTGGCTACTTTTAAGTTGCAATGGGCTAATAAGACAACTCTTTTAAATAGTCATATAAAATTCCAAAATTGCACTGGACTATAGCTGGCGCGTTCGCAGACGGCATCGGCAGCCGACAGTAACCACACGAATGCTACATGCGACTGTATATTTGGAGTCTATCTTGGAATTGAATATAGTATAGATATACATCTTCGTGGCCGCCGAGATGTTTTATCAGCTATTTTACTAACTATTCCAAAGACTGTTTTCAATAAATACTGAACACAAAGTCGTTTGTTCTGAGGGAGGTTTGTGGGACCTTTGACATTGTTACTCCACACCACAGTCTATCCTATAAGGCACCACACATTCTCAATAGAAAGAAGAGGAAAAAGGGTTCACCCGTTTTCAAAATTATTTTTATATTATTTACTTGGTTACCACATACAAATAGTTTGTAACTTCCATTTTTAGCATTTCCTCATTATGTATACTAGTAACGTTTTCATAACTGTTTGCTTTTTACTTCTTCCTTTTCCCATCTCTATTTCTTTCAGCTGGAAATATTATTATATTATACAATCTGCGCACAAATTTTGGGGAAATCTAATGAGTGGGGGGGTTTGCTCTCGCTCTCTACCAATGTTTCCTTTTGTATGGAAACACATATCTCTCCCCTTTTGCATTTTTAAACTCGAACAGTGAACACATAAAATAGCTATGCCTCTGTAAGACAATTTTTTTGTGTGTGTGCAAATTATGTTGTAACCATCACCAAGCTGCGCATTTATTGTTACACTATAACCAGCTTTGTACAAATTCCATATCTTTATGTTTAGGCCACAACTTCTGTGGTTCTTATAGCTGCGTTCCACAGACCTAGGGTGATTTTAAAAGCCCTATAGACTTGATGAGTGAAACATTCACGAGTCTGCGGTATTTCGCAAAGTGTCTAGATATGGGAGAGCCGTGCACATTCAAGGATGATGTGGATCAAAATTAGAAGTACTTAACTTGGCTTACAACTTGGATGTTCTGGATTCAATAACTTAAATGAGGATGTTAAACGGATGTGCCCTATTCGAGTTCGTGAGAGGCATACCTACTCCCTGCCTGTCAGTGTGCTTATTTTTAAGGCTGAAATACGAAATAGTTTAATAGCCAAAAAGTGAGGTTTTTGATATATAAGATATACTTACTATGTCGAACCAACATTTGTAGTTTTCTATCTTAAAGCGACTTACCTGAAATAAAAAAAAAAACACTGGATTAGGAATGGTATTCTGGGGCACTACATCTAAATATGTATTTGTCTGGAAACAAGGGCTAGAAAGCTTCCTTGCTAGAATAGAATTTGCAACTCTTTTTTGTTTATAACACCAAAAGATGGATTAAATAATAAATTGGAATAACTAAGTATCGGCTCTAAAAGTAACTCGAATAATTTTTTAGGCACTTTAAAGCCCGTATAAAATATATCATAATAAACATATCTTTTAAGCGCCCCACCCCCATGTGGGGGCGGGTTACAATAATATCTCCCATCGTATATCCTGCGTGTCGTAAAAGGCGACTAAAAGGAACCGAACTACTGTCGGTATAAGCAGTAACCTCTTCTCAACCAACAGCTTTGGGTGGACGAGTTGACAAGAGTCAGGACACCTTCTTGTCCTTGGGGTGAGAAATTGCCCCTAAAGGCGGATGAACCAGTAGATACCATCTAGTCAACGGCATGAGGATGCAGAAAGCAAATGGGAAACTACTGCATTAAAGATCTTACAGATTTCCCAAGAGAAACTAATAAAATGAGTTCACAGTATGTCTGTTACATTACAGACATTGTGACTATGATGGTGAAGCGGCCCATAGGCGCTCCGGAAATCCTCAGAGGAAAAACTGCACACTCCTCACCTGAAGACCCTTGCACTTTGGCTTGAATACACCCTTCTTCACAGACGCTCAGGAAACCTTTCAGTTAAGTTCAGTTCTAGCAAACATGGCATCAAAAGACGGCCTGCGCAGGCGATCGAATGGTTTTTTAATTCCACATCCGGCGGCCTGTACAGTCCGGCGAACATACGCTCCCATAATCCTTGAAGCCAGGACTGTGCAGTTTTTTCTATGAGGACTTCCGGAACGTCTGTGGGCCGCTTTAAGAAAGAATAAAGTGTCAGGTCTCTTTTTACTATCAACCTCCCTGTTTTATTTTTAATTGAGCTTCATGTTTTTTGCATATAATTGAATGTTGTATTTATTACCCGTAAATATATAAAGCACAATAAATCATAATTTTTCAATTAACTCATTTTTCCTGTACACAGGGTAGTCTGATAAGTGCGCGAATTTTTCATTGTTCCGCGCAATCAGTTTAATGGCAACACTGCTTTATGTTTTATTTACATTTTGCCGAAAAGAAAATGCATTCTCACATGGCTAAGGGGCCTGGTTACACACAGATATACATATGTATTTGACATGTAAAACACGGATTCCCAATTCGAACAGAACTGACTTGTCTTTCAAATTACATGCACAGTGTTTCAGAGGTTGATAGTTAAGCCCTCAATGAATGACATCTAAGAGCAATTGTTTCAAAAAAGTTTTTTAGTGTGCAAAAAAACTCGAAATGCAAAATCATACATTCTTCAAATGTCTGTAATTTAACAACCAAACACAATATCAAGAAAAGGCCACCACAGTGACAAAGCGCAAGCTTTCATCTTCAATTTGCTTTTTGAATCATTACTGTAAGTTTAAAGGTAACGTCAAGAGCGTCGAAATGCGAAATTCATTTTTATGGTGACCTTTAGACCTTACCTTTGGAAATTTTGACCTTATTTTTTGATAACACGGGACCCTTAAGGATTAGCCAAAATACCCTTGGATTTCCGAATTTGATTTTTAACCCTTAGATACTTTGTAACTTATTCTCCCAAACAAATTCTACTAACAATACGTAAACAGGGAAGGGTAATATCGCCTTTTATTAATGCAACTCATCAAGTACAAACAATTAAACAAGCGACAACGAGCAGCAGTCTTAAAGAGTCGTTCACCCAGAACAATCTAGTTGGTAATTAATTATAAAGACGTGAAAAATATGGTAAAACAGATAACCTTGTGTCGCCGCACTGCGGTGACCGTGGTGGCGAGCCACTTGTAGCATAGCCGACATTATTTCTCTTTTCTCTGAGCGACTGTCTCACTATCATTTCTTACTGACATGACTGTACGTGCACGTTTATTTACGGGATATCGGAGATACTCAGAACAAAGGCTCGTTAAAGATAAAAGCATCGCACGCAAAACGCCCTGAACTAAAAGCAATTCTTAATAAATTATTTAGTTAACTCTTCTCAGTACAGAATCACGCCTTCTCATCCCCAACATACCGCGATGCGTAAGATTCATTATAATGAACACGAAATTTTCTAATATGACCTAAGATAAAAAATACATGAAGAAGCTTTTGCTTATTTCCAAGAATGATAGCAATAAAGACAATATAAACTTGGCATAACGTTAATTTGAACTATGCATTAGATAGCATTTTATTTTACGCTGACAAGAAGAAACTGCTTTGACTCTCAAAATTTACCAAAAAATTTCTGAAGCGGAAATTACAGAAAATGTTAATCTGAAAAATAAAACCACAAACAAAAAATGGCTGAATAGATTTTCCTGAATCATAGCTAAGAATACTCTCGATCAAAAGTACTTTCAAACAAAAAATAAGTACCTATAACAAAATCGGATCAAATGTTTAGGAGCTATGCTGCCACACACAGACCCAAACATGTCAACACACACGTTAAAGAGGTGATACACGTACGAGTAAGTACGCGTACTTATGGCTCGACGACCTTTTTCGCCTGTGTGTCACCGTAAGTACGCGTACTTTAAATCCGTCGCGCAAACCGCCGGCGATCCAACTGGTTTGTTTGAAATCCTGCTCGTAGCTTGTCTCGGCTCGTACTGAGAGCCGCGAGCCACCACTTTGTTTCGGCAGGCCATCGATGCGCAACGCTTGTTGTATTTGGCGTTTGTTAAAAGTTTTGTTTATTTAGGAAAACTATCAAAATGAGTGATTTCAGCTTCACGAGTGTCACCGACGTCGAGCCGAGTAAATTCGCGAACTTAAAAACCGCGTACTTAAAGTTCGTATGTGCGTCACCCCTTTTAAACTTCTCTTTTTGCGTCAGGGTTTGAAATTACCACCCGCCTCGCAATATCTCCTTCACCGCCACCTCAAAAATCAAACACTGTACACACGGAGTTTGTCACTATTTTTTCACAATTAGGTTTTTCGTTATGCTCATAAGTCATAAGTATGTAATTAATATATCAAATAATTCTAAGCTTACATCCACTAAAAATTATAGAGTAAACCTTTCGTAGTCAGTACTTTTCGGTCAGTTTGGTAAGTAGTACCAAGGAGACAGCCAATATTTGATATACATGTGGTGGTATCCCACTGCACATTTCATTCATTTCTAATTCCCGGCTTCAACGCTTCGATAGTCGGGAGATTATCGGTACAAATCTGTGATTTCAGATAATTCTTTCCCAAATCGGGAAAAGACACGACCAGGAGCAAACCTGTGTCAAGAGCAATATAATATTGAAAAAAGTATGGTCCCATTATTCCGCCAGACCACAGTACACATCAAACAGTGCCACATTTTAGATGCATTGCAATTCGGTAAATCTGTCTTGGATTAACGAGGTGAAAATAAAGCTAATCACTGGGAAATGTTTATCTACTCTATCCGTAAAAGTAGCATTCGAACTTAATATGTAAAAGAGGTTCTTCGGACTTTGGGATAAAGTACCGTGAGAGGTTTTTTTTACTCAAAGAGTCGACGTTTCGGCGTTTATTTTACGACTTCCTCAGGGCTACCGAGCACACCTCTATAGCAGCAAGGGATAAAATAAGCGCCGAAACGTCACATTTTTGAGTAAAGAACGTCTTCTTCTAAAAAAACGGGAATAAGAATTACTTTCTACTGTAGTAGCTGATAATATGAAAAGTCTTTAGTGAGAATACCCTGAACAGTAGCTATGGTAATTCCTGGGTATGACGATGAACCGACGTTTTTGAAATTGCGGCTGCATTCTCGCTAACTGTTGAATGTCTTCTAAAAACTCGAATGGTGTTTCACATCACTGAATGAACCAAAAATTTTAAATTTTTCGATCATTCCTTCACATTATATGAATTCTTTACCGAATATTGGATGCATTTTACCAATGGTGACAATCAAACCTTCATCAGTTTGATAATCAAATGGTTAAATATCATCAGGACAGGTTCTATCATGTTTACTATGCCAGCTTTGGTAACGTTATAATCACGTGGCATTATGACTGACATAGCGGGCAATTTTATTGCTTGCGTCCTTACTGAAACATCCTTTAGTTACTTTTCACTTCCCACACCAATAGACAATATATTTAACTCAAATTTTTGGAATTCATTATTAAACTAAATTAAAAAAAATAAAAAAATATACTGCTACTATCCTGTTAGCTACTATGCTATTGGGACACCGCTGTGTACGAACTCAATTAAAAGCATTTATGGTAGCCAATGAATGCAGTATTTATCATGCGGCGGCTTGGTCTGCCTTATTTAAAAGCTTCTCAGTTCGTGTTCTTGAAACTTTTCTCCCCTTTTTTCCATAGAAAAGTAGAAAACTTTCTGAATATCTTACGCATTTCACGGATTTAAAATTTCGTGTAAAACTTTGTAAGAGAAGAGCAGTGAAACTAGTCCTCCGCCTCGACAAGAGATGCCATTGTAATGAAAAGCAGTGCCGGTTGAAAAGCGCACAGAAAAGAATATCGAGCAATAGAAGATCTCTAAACTTTAAAATTCTAAAAATTCGGTGACAAATAATATTAGATTGGCAGGTAGGTGGGTGAGAATGTCGAAAAGTGCTCGAAAAATATTCTTGACAAATTTTATTATAGTATATAAAAATAATATATAGCTTGTTGAAAGCTGTAAGTGGGCTGCGATTCACCCAGATTTTAATTGGTATGTTTCTGTATGTACAGGGTTGGGATACAGATGAAACCAAGCAAATATCTTTGAAACGGAAAGGGTGATATTGCTGAAAATTTGCAGGTAAATTTAGTGACACATAATGCATCCGAAGACATTATGTTAGCTATTAATGTACTTCCGGTCTTCCCGGAAGTATCGTCAACTTTTTTAATTTAAATGGGACACCCTGTATATTTTTGCAGATTTTATTACTTTTTTTCCGAATATGTTCATCGTGGGTTTAGTATTTGTTTCTGTAAAATGGGAAAGATAAAGCTTTTTTATTTACTGAAACGTTAATTTTATGTGTTAAAGTAAGAAAATAAGGAAATTTAAAATGAATTATCTCAGATGTTCAAAATGCGCGCCATTTACTTTCTGACTATGCAAGTCTGTTAACAAATTGCTAGGTTATCTTTTCCAAGATGTCTCTACGAATCAATTCACGTCAGGATCAGGACGTCAGGAGCTAAATGGCCAGCATTTTAAACATCTGAAGAAGCTTTATCTTTCCCGTTTTTACAGAAACTAATACTAAACCCACTATGGACGTACTCGGAACAAAAAGATGTATTAAAATCTGCAAAAATATATAGGGTGTCCCATTTAAATTAAAAAAGTTGACGGTACCTCCGGTTAAACCGGAAGTACATTAACAGCTAGCATAATGTCTTCGGATGCATTATACGTCACTACACTTGCCTGCATATTTTCAGCAATATCATTTTTTCCGTTTCAAAGTTATTTGCATTGTTGCACAAACAGTATCCACACAGATTTAGAAGATAAAATGTTTTGAGCTCTGTAGCTAGCTCTATCGCTCTCTACGGTGCCTCGATTTGGGCGTTTGCCATAACCAGAGGCTGTAAGCTAAGAAGCTGGAGACAGCTTCGATCAGAATCTGCAGTGCATATCGCACAATATCTACAGATGCAGTCGCATGCAATAGAGCTTTTAGCGCTGGAGATGGTCAAGGTATACCAGGGCGCAGACAGAAAAATAGCTACCTGTATGAGGAATGCAAGCAACGCTGGAATACTGATGCTACCGGACAATGGACAAAGACCCTAACTAGAGATGTCAGAGAGTGGGTTGATAGACAGCATGGTTGAATTTACCCTCATCTAGCTTCTATCTAGACACGGCTGCTTTAACTCCTAGCTAGACAAGTACCGCATTGTAGACTAGCCCAATTGCGAAGCCTTCAGCGCAAACGCAATAGATGACGCCTGTCGTACCTGCCGATGGGCTACGCACAGACAAAGGTGCAATTCTGTGGTAGGCCTGATAGTTATTAGTTACCTCAAGGAACTTCATCGACACCATGCTAAACTTCCAATGTCGCATTATGTCGGTCAATCACAATCGTATGCTGAACAGGCCCAGGTAACGAAGACGATCTGGCATCCGTAGTAATTAACTTTTGCGTGGTTCCGGACAAAAAACAGAAAATATAAGAAGAATGCTCATTGAGAATGTAAGTAATGTTCACGTTGTCCCGTTGCTGTGTAGAGAAGAGAGGTTTTTTACTAGGTAGGACCCCCAGTCGCCAATACCTCAGTGTTTATAGTATGTACCCTATTTTTTGTAAATAACAGGGTACTATGTGTTAGTATACCCTAATTCCGTCCCATTCCAACAACACTGCTCATCATTAAACCAGTTGCAACTTCATTTGTTCATCCTAATCCAGTCGTAGAAGTCGTACTGATTTCGCTTTTAATAAAGTTATTCTATACGACTTAGGCACAGCATAATAAACAACCAGCATAATATCTCTGAGGTCTTCCTAAATAAAAATGGTTCCCAAAAAATTTGACCTTGGGAGGGTTTATGGATGATTTTACGGCTGTGGAGATGCGAAAATGAAAATATCGATACCAGTACCAACTCGATATGTACCTGTACCAACTCGATATTTTCCAGCCAAATAGGCGCGTTTGGTTCGTACAGAGCATTTTGTGCAACTGATTACACCCCTCAATAATTATATAATTATTTTCGATTCCGATACCAAAGTATCAATACCAGCTTGGAATGCCTCAAAAAGTATCGATGACAAAAATACTCGATATTACTATCAAAGTATCGTTAGCACCCCTATAAAAAAACCCTCCAAAAGTGGGGATGCGCGTGTAATATCCGCCATCTCGAGTTATTGTGCTGGTTGTTTCCTATGCTGTGACTTAGGTTTCATATGATTAAGTGAAATCACATGTTGGTACCCGCAAAACTAGTAAATGTATGCGCAAAGTATTGATAGTGAGAAATCGCTTAAGTTTATCTGACAATGCAGAGACATATCATAATTACGTGATGCTGCCTTTTTTGAGTGAGGATGTTTAATAGAAAGGCATTGAAAATATATACTGCACACTGAAGTGGAAAGCGAAATAGTATAAACTGAACATACGCTTGCAAATTTCCTTATTTACAGAAAATCTTTCAGTTAAAAGTAGCGGAGCTTTCTCGCATTCGCACATAATTTTCTCCGTTCTACAGTGCAGTCATTATCTGCTTGATACTGTTTCTAGAGAGACTCTTTTCTTAACACCTCTCTGTCATATCCCGCTACATTTGCATACGCTACACATAGCATCTTCACGGAAGGGTCGTTACACATCCGGGTGCAGGAAATATTAATATTCACAGCGCCATCTGTCTTCCCGGTAATATCTCGAAATTAATAACTCTCCTCTCCGGGTCTCGGGTCTCATATTGCAACCTCCACCTCGTAACGTACACCTTCTTGCATATTGCATTCGACGCTCTCAGAAACTACTATAAATTGATATGCCATTGTGCTTTTGAATTAATTATATCGGCTGGTGGATGTAACTTATGGATAACTCGGTGTACTACAAGACGAAACAATTAAGTGCAGCGGTTGACTTCTGACAAGATTTGGTTAGCAAAATTGAGCTTACGTGGGCACAGCAAGCATTCATACCTTTCGATTGATGATATAAGCACGTCCGAAATACGCAGCCATATATATTTTTTTGTAGTGTGGGGGTTATCGTTCAGTTGACCTAATAGTTGCCGCTCAGCCCTAAGGCTTATTGTGCACCCCCAGTCAAAGTGATCAAACATAGTTCCATCCTAAGTTTTTTGGGAACTTTGAGATGCATTGGACTATGGTCTCCTGTCTTCCCTTCTGGTCTACATTCAGATAGGAATTCCTTCTTTCATTCAGAGCAGGACAGTCGAAGATTACATATTTAGTTGTTACCTTTGCCTCAACGCACTTCCTGCATAATGGATTTGCCACAGCAGTCCTCAGCTTTTGCAAGTGTGCACTGAACGTCCAATGGTCACTGATAAATCTAATCACCTTTCGTAGTTCCTTCTTGCTCAATCTGAGAACGTCTGCCGTATTAGAATACGAGGATCCTCTTATACCGAACACATTTTTTTGTATTTAGCAGCATCGACTACTATGGTCATTAGCTGCGTGGCATCGTTGATTTAAAATAACTTAGGCATATACTACGAGATTGATGTTGAGGTAAGTAGTGTAGGCCTTTAAAGTTCAAACTCTCCTACATAATCCTACGACTTTCAGGAATATAATAACAGTTCTAGAATTCTGCAATAGAGTGAGACATTGCTTCAAGTTGTTGGGGAATATCCAGCTGTCTATGCGGTGTACTATATTGTTAGTATTCAAGATGAATATGGTAATAGTACTTAAAATTCCCCACCATTCTGTCTCAGCGCTTCTGGTGTTCATTTAACACCCATCTGGTGACAGCTATCCGTACCGTGTTGTATGATATACCACATGCTGGTTCTTGCCCGATGAGAGGAAGTTTTATGCCTTCCTTGGCACACCTGGCGGCCCTCCCATTGCTACTTACTCCTATGTGGCTGAGTTCTGCAGCTTCGTTAGCACTCCTGTCAGCTCTCTCATTACCACCTACTCCTATGTGACTAGGCACTCAAGACAATAATAGTCCATTTATAGTTTTGCGGCTCACACTAGTTTTCACGCAGGCATCATGAGGAATAGACCGATCCCTGTGTGTGTGTGTCTAGTACTCTGTCTGACATAATTATGGCACTTACCGTTTTCGGGTAAAATCCAATTTTGAGAAATTATCTGAAATATCTGTCTCATTGCTGCAATTTGTGAACAACCCTTTTGATTTTACATTAATTGCCAATAAATATTTAAATATTGAATTATAAAAAAAATATTTATTGAATACATTCAAGGTGGTAATTCATCTCTCTCTCTCTCTCTCTCTTCAGCCGCAGTTCGCTCCTGAACGTCGTGACTCATACATGGTTATGGTGTGTCAGTGATCGCCATGTTTCTCGGTCTTCCACGGCACGCATTACTTCTGAGACCGACATGTGCGTGAGGTCCCTTATTTGGTCCATGAACCTTATAGGGGATCTGCCCCTCGTTCTTTTGCCGTCCACCTTCCCTTGAACCATGAGCTTATCCATCCCGTCCCTGCGCATAACGTGTCCGAAAAATTTGAGCATCCCACGTTGTATGGTTGGTAAAAGCCGGTCATGATCTTTGACTTTGAGCTCCCTGAGGATGGAGACGTTCATTCTGTGTGCACACGTCATTTCAAACGCCTCTATTCTTCTACGACAGGAGGCGTTTAGAGTCCAGGATTCTGACCCATAGGTTGCTATGGGGAAAACCAGCGCTTTCATTAGTCTGGTTTTCGTTACTTTGTGGATGTTGTGGTCCTTCCATATTCTTCCCAGTCTACTCAACGCCTCCTTTGCCATTCCGAATCTACGCTTTATTTCGGGTTCAAAACCTCCTTTGTTTTGTATACGTGCGCCTAGATAGATAACGTGATCGCTCGTTTCAATATCGTTGATGAGCCGTAAAGGTGGTAATGTCTTGGCTCTGTCCACTATCATGAGGCAGCATTTTGACCTGTTTAGACGTAGGCCCGGTTCTAAACTTGCTTCCTCCACGCGCTGCAGAAGTTCATACATTTCTGGTTTGTCTTTGGCTAGTATGATTGTATCGTCGGCGTAACGTAGGTTAGATATTTTTTTCCCTCCAGCAGAAACTCCCGCTCCCCAGTCCCCCAAGGCTTTCCTCATTATCCATTCTCCATAGCAGTTGAAAAATATTGGAGAAAGAACACAGTCTTGCCTGACACCTTTCCCCACTTTGAAATTTGCTGAGTAGTCGCCCTCTATCTTTACCTGTGCCGTATTGTTATCATACAGTGACTTTATAAGATGGACAATATGTTTGGGAGCTCCCATCTCGATCAGTATGCTCCACAATTGAATCCACTGGACTGTGTCGAGGGCCTAGCTATAGTCCAGGAAACAGAACATCGCAAGCACGTTGTATTCAAAAAGTTTTTCTATTATTTGTCGAACATTCATTAGTTGGTCTCGTGTTCCTCTCCCAGGTACAAATCCAGCTTGTTCTGGCGGTATTTGGGGCAATAGGTAGTTTTTTAATCTCTCCTGGATGACACATAATAACACCTCGCTAGCGTGACTTATGAGGGCAACAGTTCTGCAGTTACTGCATTCATCTTTCGGCCCTTTTTTGTGAATTGGTATATGTATAGGTTGATTTACTCCAATCCTCTGGCCACTTACCGGTTTCCCATACTTTAAGGCATATTTGATACAAAACTACAAATGTGTAGAAAGGAATAGAGAAACGTTGATGGAAGATAGATTTTTGAAAAACCTCAGAAAAATGCGACATACTCGAAAACTGTAAGACTATTACTATACATAATTGATATTAATTTGATAGGACATAAATCAAACTATCATCATCCGGTCATATGGTCCATTTGCATGTAAAAATATATATTCTATTCATATTCTCTGTCGATGTTTGTACGTAGTTTTTCCTGAGATGCACCTGCACTACATCCGGTTGCGCCTCTGTATGTCTGTTTGTAGCCCGATGGTATGACTCACGCCATCTGCTATATACATTGCGTTCTAAAATAGGATACGTTGCACAATTGGAAAACAACCTACTGCCGATGGCGAATTCAGCAGTGAAAGAGAAGTGTACTTCTAACTGCATTGAAATGACACACATTTTAGGAGACATGTCGTTAGACATGTTGAGATTGAATCGCAACTGTTCCGTATCTGTGAGGCATCGGCCTTGCTATTAGTATCGGAGTCATTTTAATATGATATTTATACTTTTCTAATCGATAAAAAAGCCGCTAACTAATTAATAAAATAAAATTTCTCAGTTTTACGCTACATTTTACTTTCTACACCATAGATTTTATGATGAGTACATGGCGAAAGTCCATTTACTTCGATGTGTTACGCTCAATACCCGAATTCGGGCAATGCCCGAAAAAAATACGCAGAACTAGTTTTGAGCAAGGAATATTTCCCAAACCCGAAATATGAATGTTATACGGCTATTGAGCATTACCAAATAGGCAGAACTAGTTTTGCGCATCTTGAAATACACAGAACTAGTTTTGCGCAACTTGAAATGCACAGGACTAGTTCTGTATATTTTCTGAATGACCAGCACAAATTCTGCTTCTTCCATTTAATCAGCGCCAGCGACGGACTCAAATAAGTATAAAGTTGGAGAAGTTGAATATATTTTACTGAATACCAACAAATCATAAATCGCCAACTGAGGCTGTTCTAAATTTTTTATTTGACTGTGTGAGCATCATATTGGCTTGTGCTTCCAAACCTCTTTTTGCGTTTTCACGATTCGTACTTATATTGCAGGAACGTTGGCAAAGAAACCTAACCTAACCTAAACGATAGGTTTTTGTCGGTTTTTGACACACAATGCATAACGAATGGTCACTTTGGTTGTCATTCCGTATCACAGAACTAGTTCTGTGCATTTCAAGTTGCGCAAAACTAGTTCTGTGCATTTCAAGATGCGCAAAACTAGTTCTGCCTATTTGGTAATGCTCAATAGCCGTATAAAAATACAATTTCGGGTTTGGGAAATATTCCTTTCTCAAAACTAGTTCTGCGCATTTTTTTCGGACATTGTCCGAATTCGGCTATTGAGTGTAACAGATGTACATATCTGTCCGTCAGTGGACATTTTAATTCCGCGTAATCTCAATAACCATCTTGATTTTGATGAAATTTGGAAGCAACATGGTCTTGCTACTACTTTTTTTCAATAAGCAAAATTATTCTAAAATCTCCCCAAACCTCGATTTAATGCGATTCAGCAGGTCAGTGATCATTGTCCAATATTTTTTTAGGGTGTCAAATTGGGGTGATGGAGAGGTTATAGCCATGCTCTTAGTCAAATTTTTCGTGATTTCATAAAATACTTTTTATACCGCTCTGAAAACAGTGGCCATGGTTACATCCTGCACTTTCCAGACTTAAGCTCATTGGCTTCATTGAAAGACTGTGGTCCTAGAACTTGACTGCCCTTTATAAATCTCGTAACCTGTAAGTTATAAACTAACAAGTAGATTGCAAGGAAATTCATATTCCGTTGAACATACGCATAAAATCGTGCCAGTCGTAGTGGAGTAATAATAGAAATTGAAATTGGGAGGAGCCAAATTGGAGTGGAGGGAGAACCGTACTTTTTTTGATAACATTCTTTACTTGTCAGACTTACTACTGCGTTTAAAGTTGTTACTACCCTGGCAGAGACGGAATAGAAGGGACTGATACCAATACAGGGATACCGGTATACTTTATTTATACTGGTATTTTGGGTATACGTGGCATGATGTCAGCATCAAAAATCAATAGATTTCATAACTTAGGTATTAACTCCAAGGATATGCCTTTCTAGCTCCGATACAGTTCAGTAAGATCTGAATGATTTGAACAGATATGGAGGTAGGTAACAAACTTAGGTAAGATATAGCTATTCCGATGTATATATTTCTGGTGTGGAATGTCCAATCTCAATTTTTTTCTTAGAAATGGGCTCAACCAAGGGCTCAAACGAATATGAATTTATCTTTCGACAGTGCTTGAAGCATTTCAGAATATGTAGAAACTGGTTTCGGTGTCTAGGAATGGTCATCAATATTAGGTACCCTTCACAAATTTGGAGTAACATTGGCTTTTAGTTAAATTATGTTGGTCTCATAGCTTCTAGTTTATATATGTGGTAGTTTTGCCGTAACAACATCGTTTTTCCAGTTTTTCTGATGCATAGAATAACTTTCTGTATGCGAGGTATTTTTTTTGTAAGAAAGTGTTCGAATCAATCATTCCATCGTTGTAAAATTCGAGTATAAATCGGTTAGCGTCGGAAAAACAAGTGATATTTCAAGTAGGAAAGAAGTTTCAGATACGTTTAAGGTTCCTGAAGTCTGGGCAGAAGAAAACTTCTAAGATATGTATCAGTATGCGTAACAGAGGTGAACACGCAATGTATCACGTCGTTATTCGTTTTTCTATACGTCACGCTCGATCTTTTTGAGAGGGATTAAGATTGATTTGACTTTCGTGCGACGAGACACACCACCCTGCGCCATGCTGTTTGCCCTGTCGACCGACCAGATTAAGAAAAATTCTCTTGTGGGAATTAGTTTCCATGTTCGGGAATTCCCATAGCACTAAATTGAAATGGAAGTTGGGAGTTTTTGGTTTTATTGGATTAAGGTTGAGCGCAGGTAATCTCAGCGACAAAGTAGAGGTGACAGAAAAGGCATTTTAATAAAAGTTTGTAGAAGTGGGCTGGTCAGAGATTACTGAAAACCTGACCAAACTAAGAATACTGCAAATACTGCAAGATTAATTCATTTTATATAATATATCGTGCATTTGATACGTTGTTTCAACCAGCAACCTATTATTCCTTTCTTATATTTACTAATCGAAGTTATTAATGTTCGACTAAAAACACACTCAACGAAATGCACTAAAATTATGTCAAGTAGTTTATTGTTGTTATTGTAATATTATAATGCATTGTAATATTAGTTTATTATTTTTATAATATTGCGATTTTTGTTTTCTAAATCCAATTTACAACGAGTGTGTCTTCGCCTAATCATTCGAATAGAATAGTAGGGCCACAGTTAATTAGGATTGCAGATTGGCTCAAATGCTAACATCTAGGCGATCCTAAGGCACTCCCTAACATAGTCGTGGAAACTGTAAAAAACGTCTTCAGTTGAAGTTTAAAGTACTCAAATCAAAATAAATTAATGAAAATACGAAACTGATATTATTGTTTTGTAGATAATTTTTCCGCGAACAGAAAATTATAACACTAATTGTGAATTCCAAACTACTTGAAATGAATTTTTACCATAACCCTAACCTGAGCTACATCTACAAAGAGTAGACAACAGTAGACAAGAGTTAGTATATATGTTACGGCTAAAGTGTTTACTTTGATAGTTTATATACTAGCTGGATATTATACAAACTATCCAAATGTCTGGTTATTTTGATGGAAAATCATATTTCTACCAAAATAGCTATGAATGTTGGTTGGTTTGTATACTATCCAGCTAGTTTATAAACTAACCAAGATATGCCGCTAAAGAATAATACCACAAAGATATCACACATATTAACCAGTGTTTCTAGTCAGTTTACAAACTATCCACATCTGGTTACGATTGGTATTTACCATTTTAAAAAATTTTGTATATTTGAATCTCCCGCGTTTTGACTTGCGAGTTTGAAGTCTGACGGTTGACGCGGAAGAAAGAGAGAGTCGTACTTCAACTACCGAGGTGAACGGACGTGTGCGTGATATCATTCACCCCGTGTGTAGCGGGTACCTCCAATAAGGGCGACCACAGCCTTACATCGCTCAGCTAACTAGGAATCTGGATAGAGCAACGCAGTACCCAGCTGGGGAAGACATCCGACGCCAACCAACAAGGGGTGAGTCAACCGATGCATGATTAACTTTCAATTCTCGTGAGTCATTTGCGGTTATTTGCCAATTTAGTTGGTCCTTCACAATTAATCTCTTGGCTACAATTACTTTATTGATCGAATTGTAACCATTTTTTGGCCCTCCGAGCACGGATAAATAAATCGCGCTATAGTAAAATAGTCTACGTAAAATCTAAATTGGTACGTATCCTTGACAAAAAACGGAGTTTTTTTGTGACATCGGAATTTGTTAGTGTTGCGCGCTGTTTGTAAAAATTGGTTATATTCGAAAACAAGCAACTTTTGGTGTATTGTGTTGGTAATACATATCTGGGGAGTTTTCTGGGCATTTGAAATTGACATTTTGCGAATTGCGTGAGCGCAAAAGTTGTTTTGATTCAGTTGGTTACATTCGGTTGGGGGTTCGAAAACCGGCGTTTCGACAATTGGTGTAGTCGACGGAGATTTCGAAAAAGAATAACAACTGAAAATTTTGTGATTTGTGTGTGGTTGCCGTATTGTTTGTGTAAAGAAGTTGTGTTTACTAGCAGATTGATTCTAAATTTGATTATTTTGGTCTTGTGTTTACATTGAATCGTTACCTGATACCTGAACATGCCTAATGCAAATGTTGTGAAGTTGCAACGGCAACGCGCGCTAGTTTTAAAATCTATTAAAAATGTTCTTGAGGCGGCCAAGAAGGCTCGTGATAATGGCGAGTATCGGACGGAGTTTTTTCTCAGGTATGGAGAGCTGGATGGGTATGTAACGAGGTTTGAGAATTTGCAATATGAAATAATAGCCTTGGTAGATGAGTCTGCCTTAGAGGAGGAGGAAGCAGTTCATACAATGTTTGATGATATGAGATATTCAATAAGGGGCATTCATAAAGATCTTTCTGATGAGATGATGGCTCGTAGTGAGCATGAAACATCTGCAGTGGTCGTAAGAGAAAATTGTTTGAGGCTTCCCAAAATTGAAATACCGAAGTTTGATGGTGACCTTACAAGGTGGCCTACGTTCATCGACTTATTCAATACTCTTATTCATAGAAATAATTCGCTGTCAAAAATAGAAAAGTTTCAGTTCTTGATTTCTTATTTAGAAAAAGAGGCAGGTCTAATAGTAAGGAATGTGCCCATTACTGAGGATAATTATGAAATAGCCTATAATGTATTAATGAGTCGATATCAGAATGAACGTGTTTTATTGAGCAATTATTGGTTTTCAATTTATAATGCTTCTCCCTCTAGGCATGATTCTGCAGTTGAACTTCGAAAATTGTTGTCAATATTTTCTGAAAATTTGGTGGCTTTAGAGATGAGTAACTTGAACCTATGGGATTTTACCAAATTCAATTTATTGTTGCAGAAATTACCTTCTTCCCTCAAAACGCGATTTGAACTAGAACATAATGGGAATAATGTTCCGGGGTTTGACATGCTTTTTGGATTTGTTGAGAAAACCTGTCGAGCTCTGGAAAATACATCCCTTACTTCCGCATATCAAGGGAGTAATGTGTCTAATGCTAGTGGTGGGTTTAGAAAGAATAATAGTCCTGCTAATCCCAAGGGAAGGCAGACACTTAGTTTTTCGACTGGCACATTAACACAGGAAAAGTGTAATTTTTGCAAGGGTTCACCACATTCGTTGATCAAATGTGATAGATTCTTGCAGGCAGAATGTCGTAAGAGGCATGCCTTTGTCAAGCGGACTAGAATGTGTTTTAATTGTTTGGGAGCTACTCATCTAGTAAATAAATGTAAATCAAAAGAACTTTGTGGGGTTTGTGGTGGAAAACACCATGTACTATTGCATTTTCCGGACACTAAAGTGACAGATTGTGATGTCAGTGGTAGTACCTCTAATGAATCTGAGAGTCATGTTCAAGTCATGGCAAGTAAGTTGTCTGTGCAGCCTAGAATGTTGCTTGCTACTGCACTAGTCTCAATATTGGATTCTGAGGGTAGATCCACCAAATGTCGTGTTTTGTTAGATTCTGCTAGTCAAGCCAATTTTATTAGTGAATCTTGTGTGAGAAGGTTGAATCTTACTCGTAAGGAGTATTCAACCCCTGTTGTTGGCATTAATGGGATGTCATCGAATGTGAGTTCGGGAAAAGTCTCTTGTGTTATCTTTCCCTACAGCAAACCGTATCCTAGCTTCAATTTGGAAGCTATTGTGATACCTCAGATTTGTGAGAAGGTACCTCAAATTCCTGCTGTTGTTCAGAAGTGGAAGTATTTAGAAAATCTTTGCCTCGCAGAGCCTTTGGCTGCACATGATCAAATGGAAATTGATCTGCTTCTAGGGGTAGAAGTATTTGGTGAGATCTTACGTTCCGGTTATGTGAGAGGACAGAATGGTGGGCCACATGCTATTAACACCGTATTTGGGTGGGTGTTAATGGGCAAGTTGGGTGGTGTTTCCACTAATAGTGTGCTGAATTTTCTAACTTCTGTGGGGGAATTGGATTGTACATTGAAAAAGTTTTGGGAAATTGAAAGTATCCCTAAGTGTGTCGCATTGTCTGAAGAGGAACAGCAGGCTGAGGAATTCTTTACGTCATCTTGTTGGCGTATGGACTCAGGAAGATATGTGGTGAAGCTTCCCTTTTCTGAATTCCCCCCAGTTCTGGGTGATTCCTATTCACAGGCTTTACATAGATTTAAGCTGTTGGAAGGACGTTTTCGTCGTGATTCCGTCTTACATGAAGCATATTGTGATTTTATGGCTGACTATTTGGAGCAAGGCCACATGTCTGAAGTTGGGAACCAACTTCAACATTCCTCATCATGCGGTGGTGAAAAGGAATGCGAATGGTGAAATAAAGCTTCGGACTGTCTTTGATGCTTCAGCTAAAACTACCAATGGAAAGTCCTTGAATGATGTTCTTCTAGCAGGTCCCAAGTTACAAAATGATATCGTCTCAATATTGTTATCTTTCAGGTTGTATTTGTATGTGTTTACCGCGGATATACGGCAAATGTATCGACAGATTTTAGTTGAGGAGTCTCACACTAGTTATCAAACTATTTTGTGGAGACCTAACGGTGACGAGCCTATAAGGAAATATCAGTTGAAGACCGTTACCTATGGAGTAACGTCTAGTCCTTTTCTAGCGATTAGGACGTTGCTGCAACTGTGTAGGGATGAGGGTGAAAGGTTTCCGTTAGCTGTAAATATTTTGGAGAATTTCTGTTATGTTGATGACGCCATTGGAGTAGCAAACTCCAAGGAAATTGCCTTGGATACTCAAAACCAGTTGATTGAATTATTGGCGTTGGGAAAGTTTGAACTGAGGAAATGGGCAAGTAATTGTTCTGAAGTACTTGCTCAGGTACCTGAGGTTCATCAGCAGCCACTTGTATTTGATAAGGATTCTCTTGGAATAAAAGTGTTGGGTTTGCAGTGGTGTCCCACTACGGATTGTTTTTCTTATTCTGTACATCCTCAGATACGGTCCTGTACAAAGAGGAATATTTTGTCAGAAATAGCAAGACTGTATGATCCTCTAGGATTCTTAGCTCCAGTAATCATTGTTCCCAAGCAAATACTTCAGCAATTGTGGGCTTTAGGGATAGGTTGGGATGATGAGCCACCGCTGGAAGTTGCAAACCAGTGGAAAACTTTTGTGGCTGAGTTACCTGAGCTATCTTCGTTGAAAATTCCTAGACATATACTTCATATAGAGGCAAAGTTTACAGAAATTCATGCTTTTTGCGATGCTTCGGAGAAGTCGTATGCCGCTGTAGTTTATCTGAGACAGGTTTCCACGGAGAACAGTATTTCTGTACATTTGGTGTGTGCCAAAACTCGAGTGGCGCCTTTGAAAAGACTGTCGATTCCACGACTGGAATTGTGTGCAGCCTTATTAGCCGCAGAGCTGATTGATTGTGTATCCCATATAATGGTAACACAGAAAATAGATAATGTTTGTGCTTGGACGGATTCGAAGGTAGTTGTGACGTGGGTCAAATCTTCTCCGCATAGGTGGCGGAGCTTTGTAGCCAATCGTGTAGCTATAATCCAGGAGAAGGTAGCTCCTGATTCATGGTATCATGTGGTTGGGAAAGAGAATCCTAGTGACTGTGCTTCTAGGGGGACTTTTCCTCGGCAATTTCTAGAACAACCCTTGTGGTGGGAGGGGCCAACTTGGCTTAAGCTTCCTCGGGATGATTGGCCTGTAACTTGTGTAGGTGAGCCTTCCTGTACAGATGTACAAGAAGAAGCAAAGGTTGTTTGTATTACTATTCACGGCTCTAGTATTGTTTCAGAATTGTTGAATAGATATTCTTCCTTACGCAAAATTGAGCGTGTTGTTGCTTATTGTTTGAGATTTCGTAAAAATTGTTTGTGTCGAAAAAGGGGTTACCCGCGTGAGATAGGTAATTTATCCGAGGCTGAATTGTATGAAGCTATGGTGGTTCTGGTCAAAGACGTGCAAAGAGTTGAATTGGATAATGAACTGCGGAAAGTTCGTCGAGCGGAGGTCTGTCCCAAAGCTATACAGAAGTTAGCTCCTTTCATTGATTCCCAGGGTGTCCTGAGGGTGGGCGGTCGCTTGAGACAGTCTAGTCTAAGCTATGATCGGAAGCATCCAATTCTGCTCCCTAGGAAGCATCGATTGACTTATCTCATTATCCAAAGTGTGCACAATAGGAGTTGTCATCCTGGACCACAAACTTTGCATTATCTGTTAAGGCAGAGATATTGGATACTATCTGCCAAACGGGCTATAGCTTCAGTGTTATCTCGTTGCATAAAATGCTTTAGAGTTAAGCCTCCTCCAGTGGTCCCCATAATGAGTGATTTACCTTCCGTTAGAATTTCGGAAGTCAAACCTTTTTCCCATAGTGGCGTAGACCTTTTTGGTCCTTTGAGGATGTCTTTAGGTAAAAGACGAGGCATTAGTTCTCAAAAGGTGTATGTGTGTCTTTTCGTGTGTATGGCTACTAAAGCAATACATTTAGAAGTTGTGTCAGATCTAACTAGTGAAGCTGTTCTTGCAGCACTTAGGCGTTTTATAGGGCGGCGAGGACGTTGCAGTGATATTTATAGTGATCAAGGTACGAATTTTGTTGGTGCTTATAAAACTTTACAGTTATTGGGTGCTAAAGCTTCTGAAGCTTTGCAAATTAAGTGGCATTTTAATCCTCCAGCTAGTCCTTCCTTTGGAGGTATATGGGAGTCCGGAGTGAAATCTGTGAAAACTCACTTGCGGCGGGTGATAGGTGCGCAAGTGTTGACTTATGAGGAATTGAGCACCACTTTAATCCAAATTGAGGCAATGTTAAATTCGAGACCCTTGTGTAGTTTGAGTTCTGATCCTAACGATGTAGGCAGCTTGACTCCGGGTCATTTCTTGACATTAGAGCCCCTGAATGCTCCGCCTGACGAAGATTTGTTGTGTGTGAAACATAGTCGGTTGAACAGGTGGCAGTTAGTGCAACAGATGCAGCAACATTTTTGGCGGCGCTGGCATATGGAGTACCTCCACACCCTTCAGCAACGACATAAGTGGAATACACCACATAATCCTCCCTCGGTCGGCCAGTTGGTTCTTCTCAAGGATGAAAATACCCGTCCTTTACAGTGGCCATTAGGCAGGATTATTAAGTTATATCCCGGTACGGGAAACATTTCGAGAGTCGCCCAAGTTAAGACGAGTAAAGGGCTGTTAGACCGTCCTTTATTGAAACTGTGCCCTTTGCCGGCACAATAGGCCATGATTTGCTTGTATATGATAATTTTTTTTTTTTTTTCGTGTTGTGTTATGGGTGGGATAATTCCACTAATTTTCTTTTGTGGGTAATATAGGAATTACTATGATTGGAAAAAATATTTTTTTTTTTTTTTATATTTTTTGGTGGGCGGAAAATGGTTACGATTGGTATTTACCATTTTAAAAAATTTTGTATATTTGAATCTCCCGCGTTTTGACTTGCGAGTTTGAAGTCTGACGGTTGACGCGGAAGAAAGAGAGAGTCGTACTTCAACTACCGAGGTGAACGGACGTGTGCGTGATATCCGTCACCCCGTGTGTAGCGGGTACCTCCAATAAGGGCGACCACAGCCTTACATCGCTCAGCTAACTAGGAATCTGGATAGAGCAACGCAGTACCCAGCTGGGGAAGACATCCGACGCCAACCAACAAGGGGTGAGTCAACCGATGCATGATTAACTTTCAATTCTCGTGAGTCATTTGCGGTTATTTGCCAATTTAGTTGGTCCTTCACAATTAATCTCTTGGCTACAATTACTTTATTGATCGAATTGTAACCAACATCATTTGGATAAATTATGCACCTAATATCTCTAGTACTACATAATAACCAACTCGTTGGTTAGAATGTAAACTAACCAATCCTCTTTGGTTATTTTAGGTTATGACAATAATTTTTAGTCAAAAGTAAAGTTTATTCATAGATAAAACATACAATCGCTATTCGATTCGATTCATAAGTACTCATTACATGATAGTCATTCTTGTTATTAGTGTTAGGTCCTTGTTCGCGTATTCACTTTATATGTTACAGAAGTACATTATAATCACTGTCATTCATTAATTTTGAATTTTGGGACTTTTTCTCGTAACACTCTAATGGTAACTTTTCAAATTGATGTTGCTGATCCATTTTGGTAACTAGAAACAAATTTTACAAGGCATGACAGTAAACAATACCAACACGTCACACTTGCACTTGCCATAAACCTAACCTCACTTTTCTGTTAAATTGACCAAAGAAAATTAGTTAATTTACATACTAACCAACTAATGTTAGTTAATTTACATACTAACCAACGAGTTGGTTATTATGTATTACTAGAGATATTAGTTTTTTTTTTTTATGGTCGGCCTCCCGCAAAGGCTGAAAGCCTATGGCGCTGCAGGAGCGCTGCGAGAGGACAAATGTCTGTTCACGTTAGATTTGAAACGCTGCAGGTTGTATCCGCCGGGAAACAAGTTCCCCGGCAGCTGATTCCACAGCGTCGAAGTTCTCCAAAAGAAGGAATGCTGGAGGAGATTGGTTCGGGGAGTAAGGACCTCGACCTGGTAAGGATGAGCTCGCAGAGCTTCTCTAGTATTCCTGGTTCGGACGGCCTTTGGTGTTATTATCTGGGAGATCTCACTCGAACATCTTCCGTGATAGAATCTGTAAAACAGACATAGGTCAGCCACCCTCCTTCGATGCCCCAGGCTGTGGAGGTCCTTTGTGAGGTTAGGCGTATCGATTAATCTAATTGCTCTTTTCTGGATAGTGTCCAGAAGCTTTAGAGAGTGCTTCGGGGCACATCCCCATACACGGGAGCAATACTCCAGCGATGGTCGGATCTGCGCCTTGTAGAGCAGCAGCAGTTGCTCTGGCGTATACAACTTCCTACAGCGGAACAAAACTCCAAGCTTCTGGGATGCCGTTTTAGCAATACTGACGACGTGGTCGTGCCAGGACATGTTATTGTTGATGTTGATTCCCAAGAGCTTGACGGAAGGTGATTCGACAATGGGGTGACCCTCCATTTCCATGGTTGGTAAGCCATCGTGAGACTTCTTTGTCAGTGTTGTTGCCTGAGTTTTTTGTACGTTGAACTGTACTTTATTTGCTAATCCCCACTCTACAATTGTTTTGATATCTGCGTTGATCTGTGAGGCATGCTGCTGTCGCCGACGTAATGTCTCCTGGGATGATAGTGGCTTGCCTGGTTCCATGCAAGACACTAATGTACTGTCATCTGCGAAGCTGTAGATTGGATTGGATGTTAAGGTAATTACTTTATCCAAATGATGTGGATAGTTTGTAAACTGACCAGGAACACTGGTTAATATGTGTGATATCTTTGTGGTATTACACTTTAGCGGCATATCTTGTATAGTTTATATACTAGCTGGATAGTTTAAAAACCAACCAATATTCATAGCTATTTTAGTAAAAATATGATTTTCCATCAAAATAACCAGACATTTGGATAGTTTGTATAATATCCAGCTAGTGTATAAACTATCCAAGTAAACACTTTACCGTAACATATACATAGATAGACATTGTGATTGCAACAGCTCAAACAGCAGATTATATGTTGTTAATTTTTTTGATATAATTTATTATGAGAGAAATGGTCAGTGTAATGAAAAATGCAACCTTTGACACTCTTCAACACTAGAGAATGGTGTGAATGAGTAGTAGATTCTGATGTTTGGTTCTGGTAAGTTCTCCCAGGATCTAATTTTATGGTTCATTCGGTGCAAAATAAAATTGAGTCCACCTTCTGCCTTTCATATCTCATACATGTCCAAAAAGTGGTAAATTACATGACCTGGCTGTACGAGTCTCGGCTCAAAAGGAACTAGAGGTAACATCTACCAACAATTATGACATCCCAAACCATGACGCCCCTTCTATTGTATACAAAACTACGGTCGTTGTTCTTCCCATACCCAGAAGACATGGAGAAAGGCAAAAGTTTCAGTGTTTTGTGGAATGTGAGGGTGTACCTACAACATAGAGTAGCCATTGCGTAGAGTGACATAGCAAATGGTAGCACTCAATCTCTAGTTCTTCTGAACAGGACATGAATGCTCATGAACATGAGTAAAGGCTTATCGCCTCAAACCTTTCCTTACGTTCCACAACTGCAAGATCTTATCTTTTTTATCAAGATAGTGCTCCATATCAAACGGCTACTGTCTGTACAGCTTATAAAATTTTAACACATGTTTAACAATGTTTACTCGCATCATTGCGAAACTAAGAAGTACTTTTACAAATCAAGAGTTGATGTTAAATCCGTCATGGAACTACTCGTGCACAAAATGGCTCCAAAAGCTACCGAAATATTTTATCACTTGCTTTGTGTCATAAAATTTAAATTTTTAGTTACGGAAGTTTCATTCTTCACATTGGCGATACTTGTAACAGATTAAATACATTTGATATTGAGCTTCCATTCAAAAAGCGTTTTCGCGAAACAAAATGAATGATAGAACAACGTACTAAAATTCTCCCTAAAATCGATTATTATGCCGTGGTTTCTATTTCCGTATATGATGACTAATGACTGCTATGACTTGCGATGCGGTAACTATTTATTTCTATAAGTCCATTGACCTAATGTGGAAAACATCTTTGCACTTGATTAAGTTTTATTAGGCGGAACACTATTAATCTTCATTTCATGGTTAACCTTATACAATCAGCTAGCATTCCAAAAAAAAGTATCTATTTTTTATGTAATGAAATGACTATAAGGGACAGAATCATTTTCACACCATTCGAAACTGTCAGTTCCAGATGACCAAATAATTAATAAAACTAAAGGCGGGTTCATGAAACATTTCCTTTGCCGTAGCTTGAGCGTTAGAATTAACTTTATCCTTAACTTTAGCCGTAAGAGAATCGACGTTCATGAAACTTGAATTCAGCGTTAAGAATGACAGATGTGACGTTTCACAAATTCTGCTAAAGGTAAGTTGATCTCAGTAGTGGTTGTCTCATGCCAGATCATAATTTTATGTTCATTGCGTTTCGCGCATGCTCAGACACTCCTAAGATTTATATTTATCTTTTGCGGTAAGGTAAAGTTGGAAGTTAATTATCTTTTCAGGGTCATGCCTTACGCCTGATTCTTGAGTTAAATTCAAAGCTGTTTCATGAACAATTTCACTACTGACGGTAGGTTCAACTTTGGAATTAACACAAACGCTAATTTACGGCTAAATTGTGGCAAAGGAAAAGTTTCACTAACCCGACTTAACGTTACTGAATTGAACTAGAGTACCATCGCGCCTCACAGTTGCCCATCAATAAAAAAAACCACATACACTGTGTTGCACAAATGCACGTTAGACACTAAAATTAACGTTCGCAAACTAAACGTTCAAAAATGAAAGACAGATGGATCGATTTGACGAAGAGAAGGTAATGATTCCGGATTCCGTGTCCTTGCTGGAGGTACCTCCGTAGTCTGTCTGCGATGTCCTTAGCTTCGTGGATCCAGGGGTTGTGTTTTCACTGCTTTAAATCGCGGTTACGCGGTATTAATCAAAATTAGTTCTAGAGGATGAAAATCCTTGTTCTCGTTTCGGTAATTTTTTTGTACTCTCCTTCTTCTCTCTGTCTCTCTGACTCGTTCAACCCATGTGATTCAGCGCGAAAATTAAAATTTATATGCTGTTTGTGTTACAGGAACATACTATAAAATAAACATCACTGACGTTTGGGCCACCTCAGTAGCTTTTCCAAAACACAAAGTTTCAAAACTTTTATTTTCGTAAAATCAATCACTTTCATTGTAGCAACACATACCGTTACCTATTTTTAGTAGTTAAAGAAATAGAGGACGTTAAATAGTAATATATAAGTAATATTTTTTTTATGTACAAAATTTAGTTCCGTGTTGGTACTTTCAAACGATATTACTTTTCTTTCTAAAAGCCTAAATTTTGTCGGTCAGCAAGTTAAAAATTCTACAGTACAAAGATCATAGAAACACGCCATATCAGTAACTTAAGACAAAGAACTATAAGTGGTGTAATCATTTGCCACTTAATAAATCCAATATCCTGCACCCTCATTCCGTCTTCGCCGGATATTCGATTGATCGTATCAAATTCTCGTTCATCTACTACGGAATTCAAGATGACGATAGCACGAGGCTTTCTTTTATCCGCCTTCAGCTGTGTTGCATGGAGTAGAAGACATAAAGTATGAGCCGTTAACAGATGGTGCTCGTTCTGTTCTTATAAGACTACTAGAAATGTTCGCTGAATCAGAACGGAATGCGTCTTTTTGGCGCTGTTACGGAAAAGAACTAGGAGATACTTGTTCGTGCCAATCTGATGTAAAAACTGTTAAACCTGATAAACCTCACCCAAATGTCGAGGCGCTGATTTTAAGGAAATGATCATGCTATAATAGGGAGTCTTTGGACCACCATAAATAAATAATTTCATAGCTAAAGTTATTTTGAGCATGCGCAGAATTAAGAAACAGGGATACAGCTAATAAGGATAACAATTTTTGCCGTCATTTTTGACATGGAACAGAACGTGTTATCCACAAGACAGGATTGTAAATTCTATGCTTTCAAGCTGCAATTTCCACGCTTCCACCCATATTTAACCTCAAATGTTGTATGGAAGTCAACATTCCTGTAGAATAAGAAAAACGAATGGGTGACCTCTTCCAATAATATTTTGAAACATTTCAGCCATAATCAATACGATAACACAATTAAAAAGTCAAATAACGAAAAATGTGCTTATTTTTGTTGGTCCAGGAAGTCATTCTTGTCTAGAATTAGTTAACACCGAGGTTAACGCTATCGAAAATAACATTAACGAGGATATTCGTCATATTTGACGTTATTTTAAGTGGTCCAAAAACATCCTAATATTTTACATGAGTCTGCGACCTTAAGAGAAAATGATCTTGTAATGTCTTATTATATTCGATACCTGTATGCTAAACAGTATCTGAAATTTGGAAAGATTTCCTGAGGAAGGATATCATCAGAGAGCCACCAAATCGGATCGTTCTTATCTAAAAACACGATTTACTACAATCGACCTGCAATTTTGAATAGCACTTGAAACTATAGTGCAGTGAAGTACTTTGAAAAATGATCTACACGTACTTATAGATACTCATGATTTATGGAGACTTTTCACCATATATGAATTTGTAAAATAAACTATAATCATAATTTCAACTGAAAACAATGAAAAATACGCCTTGTAGAATTACAGAAATCGTATTACGGTATGTAATATATAAATTACTGCTACTTATTTAAATATCTCATCTTACTATAAAAATTCCACATAACACAATCAAGCTAAGCGGACTTTCTACGTTCCTAAATTATATAAAGACGTTTTGCGGAATGAAGCAAAGCGCAGCTCCTGTATAAGTACAGAAACTTCTCATAGGCTCCAAGGTTTCCTTCGACATCAGTAGTTGTTCCTTGTGTATGAAACGGCGACATCGAGTGGTTGTTGAACTCTTCCAGGACAAAAACGGACCAGTTCTTCATTTATTGTCAGATTTGTTCATGGTCATAGTATAGGTACGTAAGTCTGTCTGGTGCGGAAACCCAGGAAATAAACGTCAAAGAAAGGAAAGTGAAAACTGAGGAATGACACATTCATGAGAAATGACGCCAAACGAAATAATTACACCTAGTTTATATCTTTACTTCAAAATTTTTTTAATTCATTAGTTGATTAAAGCTGAATAAAGAAGAGTATTTCTTCTGTTACCTTCCTTGTTTAGTTTTACTTATCTCCAAAAGGCGGCGAAAATGTCAAAGATATATCTTTATCTAAAAAACTTATATAGAACTTGTGATGATTTTTTTATATTCACAAGACGCTAAATGATTAAACAAGTCTTAGAATTTCACTTTAAATTTGTCATATAATATCGAATTATAAGCTAAGTACCCGCCCTTTTAAAAGTGTACTTGAATCGGGTCACTCCTAGGTTCAAATGTCGGTCTGACTTGAAGTTTTCTGTTTCTTTCTAATTCATGACTCTTGTTGGGTTTTTTAACGCACGCTCTATGCCGTATACATATATTTACTAGAAGTGTCAAGGTAACGCTGTCGCTTACCGCTTTATTTACGTGCACCACCACCGAACTTGATTAGATTTTTCTATATCATACCAAATTTTTTTTATTCGATACCCATGTTATCGAAATTATACAATACAAATTACTTCATATATAACTACGGATTCCGTAACGCTGACAACCTTAGTATAGCTTCAGTATAGCAGGCGTCATAACCATGTACTTTCACTAGTGTTCACTAAACATCGATGTGCAATCGATAGTCCGATAGGCTTATCGATGTTTTCTGCAGCGTATAAGATTGCACAGAGTTCCCTCGAATTCATGAATGAATCCAGCCAGTACCGTTATTTGTTTTTTTTTATCTCGAACTGTGTATTTGTTGATCCAGAGCATGTGCATGAAAACAACTAAAAGGTAATTTCATTGAACTCATGTGACACTGCGGAAAAAGAAACAGAAAGTGTATGGACATATTTTGGCAATGCAACTTTTCCTTCATAAAAATATGTAAATTCAATAAAAATTTGCAAACAAGATTTATTTCACATTCCAGTTCAAACGTTCGTTAAAATAATGCGTCTGTAGTTTTTTATAAGTATTATGTATAACTTCTGTATAAAAACAATTATTTCAATAAATGTATATGTTTTGTGTTTCACTATAAAGTAGTTTTTTATCTCAAACTTTACCCCAAAATGCATTCATTATAAAGATATATAAATATAACTTGCCGAAGCAATTGCTGAACAAACGAAATGAATTTATAACCGACCAAAACAAACACAATCTTTGCAACTGCAACCTATCCGGAAACATCGGCCCAGCCGATGTTTTCGGGTACTATCGATAGACTATCGATAGCCGATAGTCGATGTTTAGTGAACACTAGCTTTCACTCAATCGTTTTATGAATAAAAATTCATATTTTGGGAAGAATAACCATAGGTTAATACAATATTAGAATCCCATCTTTCTATTTTTGTATGCTCGCATATTCAATAGACTTGCCCCAGAACAAGTATAAAAGCAGTAGGAAGTAAGCGGATAGAACAGTGTCTATGCAGCTCGATCCTGAGATATGGCGCACATAGAGGTTTAACATGTTAGCTTAGCCGAACCGCACTATTATTGCGCGACGAGACTGTCTCGGCTGCTACTGTTTAATTTTCATGTGAACGCATACATTTTCGAATTTTGCTCGTTCCATCTATTCTACAAAGCTCGTACACGCGCAAAGGGAAACAAATAATGGCAAAAGCGTACTGCGTGAATCATGTAACACATAGAGCAAAAACGTGCCTGTTATCCTATAAAAGCGCTTCGAATAGTGAATCGATAAAACGCTACTGCCAAAAGCAGCAACACTCTCTGTGAAAAAACGCTAACAAATAGCTTCATTGCGTACTTCCCAGGCAATCGTGGAGGTAGACTGAAAATTTATCTAAAAAACCGCACAACAGATAAAGACTTGTTTATACGGCTACATTTATTTGAAATCTTTTCTTAAGATCAATTGTAATTACACCAGGTGACGTTCCTAAATCTTTGAAAGGGGGGCGAACAAAATTTAAAATAAAAAACTACACGAAAATAACCGCAGCTGCACCCTGCACATAGCAAGAGTTTTTAGTTTCCACAAACAGTTATTTCTCAAAAGTTTTTTCTAGCGATGTCATAAAAATTCACTTCTTAAGAGTGCTTTGCTTGGCACTCATCACAAAATGTTATTTCTTAAGAGTTATTTATTCCCGAATAACCACAAAAAAGATCGTCTAGCTTGGGAATCTAACTCCCAACGCCAAATTGAAACACGTCACCGCAACCTACTGCACCAAGCAGTCGCCTACATCATTTTGTCAAAACATTGTACATTATTAGTATCTACTTATTTTCATCTTTGTAATGTCATTATTTATAATTTCCTTAATTTTTATTTTGTGCTCGGCCAAATTTCATCTTAACAACGCGTTCACCCAATTATACATTTTAAATAATAGGTTAGTAGGTTAGAATCGCCGATGTAAACAACGCGTAGTGACTTGAACAAGAGAAGATGACTGAGGTGCGTCAGCAGGAGCGACCTCTGTCAATTAATCACGTGACGAGACACTGGTTAAGTTCGAGGAGCTTAGTGTGCTGAGAGTGCCAGTCTTTATAGTCTGAGCATTGCGTGCTACTTACAAATCATCAGGCAACCGATTGTAGCTAGAAATAAGAATTAGCACTACATACATACCTACTAAAAACTATTTCTTTTCTCTTTTGCTCGGGGGGGGGGCGCCGTAAAGCCAAATCTCTGATTTCTTTAATTTTTCGCTTTTATTGTTCAATATCAACAAACTGTTGTAGATTTTGTGCCAACTTATCTTCATCATCAGTTACTGTTAAAAAGAAATGCAAGTAATAGAAACAAGCTGAATTATCTGAGTTATAACTTGCAAAGATATAAAATTGTCAACATATTTGGGTCAGTTTCACCATAAACGAAAAAATTGGTCACCGCGTGTTATATAAAAAAAACTAAAAGCTAACTATTATTAAGAGCAATTCGTGGAGCTCTTAGCCTACTGAGTGTTTCCTATATAGATAGGAAAACAATAAAGGAAGTAAAACCTCCTCTTCGTTACCTGTCTCCCCACCTCTTGTTCCACACAATGAAGAGTTTGTTGTTAATTTTTTTTAATTAACATGTGATACCCTTGACGTTGAATTATTGTCTATATTTATGGTGAAATTTGAAATTAAGTTTTCTCAGCATCAAATTTCTCATCAAAATCTCGCTTCCGTTAACGTATTAATAATTTCATGCTATTCGCTTAAAACCAGAGCGTCATCTGGCAGGGCAATACTAGAGTTAAGACGCCATCTATGTGAATGATTTCTTGCAATTTTACGGTGTTCGAAGGACAATCACTACAAGTTCACCTAGAAAATGTCAGTAAAACTATACTTATAAAACATACTACTCTCTTCCGTTGACCTGTGTATGGTCCAACCAAAATAATCACGAACAGACATAATTTATAATTTATGGAGAATAATAGGAAATCTCGAACGAAGTAGTTGAGGTTAGGTGAAATGTTTTGATTTAGTCAGAATTATCCTCGAATGCAAAAATTCTCCCCTCCGTTAACCTATCCTCCTTTAACTTTTAAGGTAACGGAGGAGAGGGGCCTGCTTAACGGAGTGGATACTTAGTAAAAAAAAATTGTAACACTTAATGCGATTATAAAAAAAAACAATTTGCTGCAGATACAATGGGCAAGTCACAGATTAAAGCAGACAATGACAAACAAAACAAAAAGAAACTTCAAATACGGATCTATGCGTAGACTCCGCGAACATTTTTTTCTAAAAATGTCAGTATTTTGTAAAAAAAGAAATATTTTGGAGCTCGACGACTTTTCAAATCCTTTTCATGTATGTTTCGGGATCTCTATGAGTGATTGGCAACATCGCCTAGTTTGGAGGTACCCTATTCAGCACAATCATCATCCGAGATCCATGATACATGCATGCGCGCATGGAGGTTACGTTTTCGGGACTAAAAATAATAAACCGTGTAAAACGAATATCTATGCCTCGTTATTTCAATACATACCAAATTGGATCAGTCAAATCAGCTGACCAAAAAGTATAACACAAAAAAATTACAATTCGCTTAGCATAATATTCTGAATTTGGTGAGAATGATCCATTTACATTTGTGAAACTCGCAATTCAATGATCAATTATTCATGTAATAAGTCCACACTAAGTAACCCGTGCTAGCACCCTTAATCATTTTCCTTCAGGAACTCTCCGCTAACTCCAACATAACTCAGCCTTGAAAGGGGGAAGATTCCCTTTCTAAATACATATATCTCACCGTGGCCGTTCCAGACACCTAAATCACAGGAAACGGGCTTTAAAGAAGAGTAGCAGAGTGCGATTGTTATCTGTCCGCCATCGTAAAAATCTGGCATTGGCAGTAAAAACGACTTACGCCTTCTCTCCGGTTTGCTCACATATCTGCCCGGAGCATCTGTTCCTAATCGCTTCACATTAGGTGTTCGGTGTATCTCACGGTTACGGGCGTTCTCAATGTGTTTATTTCTATTTTCTGATGGTTTCGTCACAGCAAAGGATATGACAGTGAAAAAGTAGGTATGTCAATTCTTTTTTTTATGATCAGCCTCCCGCAAAGGCTAAAAGCCTATAGCGCTGTAGAAGCGCTGCGAGAGGATAAATGTCGGGGCACGTTAGATTTGAAACACTGCAGGTTGTAGCCAGTGGGAAACAAATTCTCCGGCAGCTCGTTCCACAGCGTCGAAGTTCTCCAAAAGAAGGAATACTGGAGGAGACTGGTACGTGGAGTAGGGACCTCGACCTGGTAAGGATGGGCTCGCAGAGCCTCTCTAGTGTTCCTCGTTTGGACGGCCTTTGCTGTTATTACCTGGGAGAGCTCACTCAAACATCTTCCGTAATAGAACTGAAGAACAGGGACAGGTCAGCCACCCTTCTTCGATGTTCCGGCTATGGAGGTCCTTTGTGAGGTTAGGCGTATCGATTAGTCTAATTGCTCTCTTCTGGATAGTGTCCAGAAGCTTTAGAAAGTGCTTCGGAGCGCATCCCCACACATGGGAGCAACACTCCAGCGATGGTTGGATCTGTGCCTTGTAGAGCAGCAATAGTTGCTCTGGTGTGTACAGCTTCCTACAGCGGAACAAAACTCCAAGCTTCTGGGATGCCGTTTTAGCAATGAAAAGATCATGCTATTTCGCTACCTGTGTTAGCATATTCACGGGAAAATTTTAGAGTCTTAATTTTTCACCCGACTTTGGTACTATAGTTAGCGAAATATTACGTGTTGAGTTATTGGAAATCATCAGGTTGGCTAGTCGTTAGGTTGTATAGTATTTGCTGGTGCTGTACCAAACGATTCAGTATCACATAATCATACTGAAGCTAACTACTCTTAAATATACATACAGAATGATGTTCTCGCCGATTTTTGACTTTGGACTACCTTATCATATAATAAAGAAATGTTCTTGATCAAAGCTCATGCATTTTACATACTCATTAAATTTCGCACGTAAGGTTTACTTATTATTAACGTATGTCACAAGAGGTGATTTTTTAAATATATAAATAAATAATGCCCAAGCCATTTACTTTGGTGACATTTTAATATTGAAAACATTCAACCTGCTGTATTGTGTAAGACTTCCGTGGTCAGTCAGAAGTTTGGAATCATCAAAACACTGACAGAACGGGCAAGAAGTGTGTGTGAGGTGCCGAGCTCGAACATCTGAAGAATGCGTTGAAGGCAAACGGCTACTCAGAAAAGCAAATAACAAGATCTATGCGAGCTGGTAGAGTAGAGGTAGAGTACCTTATGTTCCCCAAGTCACAGAATTGGGGGGTTACTGCAAAAGGAGAATATTAGGATGATATACAAACCAACTGGGAAAATATACCAGCATTTAAGATCGGCAAAGGACAAAAGGCGTCCGTGGACAGCAGTAGGAATTTATCGAATACCGTGCACTTGTGGAAGTGTACATCGGAACAACATAGAGATTGGTACAAACTAGAATGTTGGAACACAAATCAAATTGCCGATTAGGTCAGACGGAAAATCTGCAGTAGCCAAGCATGCACTCCAAGAAAGCGGTAACCACAAGATAAAGTTTGACGAGACACAGGTTCTGGTTACGACCCCCTCTTATTACGCCAGATTGTACAGGGAGTCCATTGAAATTTATAAACATAAGAATAACTTCAACAACAAAGAAGAAGCATATAAGCTCGACAGATTATGGATATCCGCCTTAAGAGACGCAAAGTTTCTGGGATGCGCCGACACCAAGGCAGCGGAGCGTGTCGATTTCGGCCGTACAGCCCAAGAACCAAAGGTTCATCATTCAACCTACTGTTTCTCATTAATTTGTAATTTTTTGAAAACAAGCCATTTCAAGTGGAGCGTCATAAGTAAATGGTTTGTACCATCGAAATTACTGTCTAGGGTATAGAGGCAAAAAGCTCCTACATTTGCCCTGAACCCATTCTAGCATTAGGAGCCAGGTAAATATTGCTTTGAATGAGTGGGCTTACAGGGGATTGAGTGAGAAGCTTGCTTAGAGGTTGACGACAGCAGGCAAGCAAGAACGCTATGGATTTTTAGGATAAGGGTCTCTTCTAGTTGGTTCTTACAAGCTACAGTCGTCTGTGCAAACATTTATTACTCATGAAAGTGGTAAGAGACCTTATGAGCTCCAGATGCTGGGAAGAAGACAAACCTTCGTTTCACTATCTTTCCAGATGTGCATCGCAACGTTCGATATTTAGCACGAAGGAGTTTTGAAGGAACCATTGGACTCAGTAAATTGGTCGGCACCCTGATCTGCAAAAGGTCTAGTATGTTCCTCAGAAAGTTTTCCCGATGCTATGAAAGTTTTTACTGTTGATTCCGTGGGGTTAGCAAAATAGGTCAAAGGTAGTCTATTTGTACCATTGAATCAAATCCCAAGCTCTCCCTAAACCCCTCGAAATCTATAAGGTGTCGTCGGCGGCGGGTAGATAATTCTATCATAGAACTACCTAGCTACATTTTTAATTACTTGTCGATAAATATTTTAAATACCAAAAAGATTTTCTGATTTACTATCACTAATTTGGCAGTGATGATGAAGGTATAGTCCTCCGGAAGTTTAGAAATAAAAGTTTACTGCCGTTCTCCTAGTGATCCGAATTTATATTGTACTGTAATAAGTTTTCGTATGATTATGTTTGCTCGTTGTTGGCTTAGGGTATAGGTAACTAGGTAACTATCGCGATTACAAATTACAGTTTCTAAAAGACATATTCTTCATTTAAATTTTGGTTTTTGGAAGCGTGATAAGATGGATCACAACATCCATCTGTTATCGGACAGAAAGCTATCAAATGGTATCAATGGCATGACCTCCCACACATTTTTAGTCAAATATCACACAACCATGTCCAAAAATTTTGAGACAAGTACCTGCTATGATCCCACGTCATAATGAATCTCAAATTTCAACAAAATCGGTCCAGCAGTTATTAATATTGCAAGAATAAATGAGACTCTCCTCGCCTTTGGCACGGGAAGAAGAATCCACGGAAAGTGGTAGTGTTTTGGGGTAGACTCTGGTCACGTAAGACAATTTCTGTGCCTTGAGCGGGTTCAGGAATTTTTTTCAATACTATTGTCAGTTTCGTCATCAGGCTGCGTCACACAGAGTCCTTCTTCTCGTTCCGAGTGCCTCGCAGTCCAAAATGATATGTTGAGCAGTCTCTTGGCACTGATCGCAAAGTCAATACTCTTGACCTCTGTTGGAGATTCAAAGGGTGTATAAGTTTCGTCTGAAGTGGCCATGTCCAGCTCATTTGGGTCCGTAAGCAGCTTTGTGATTATTGCTTGTTCGGAGTGCCATCGTTGGCGATGTCCCTCGTTGGACTATTGGTTGCTAACCTTGTGGGCGATAGCTTTGCTTATGCCACAGCTTGAGTCTGGACGAAAGAATGACATGCTCGCGCCTCTTCTTGCACAATCATTGTCACCAATACCTTCATGGTCTGGTAACCAACCGGGATGTATAGAGTCGCATAAGCTAGTAGGCTGATGCAGTCTCTCCGAAGTCTTTAAAGCAGCCTGGGAGTTCGAGAGTTTCACAATACTCCTGTCACGATACCGTCTATCATGGCTCAGCCTTGCACAAGCCGAGATGCTACATACCCTATTGTCCGAGGCTAGCCCAGAGCTCCATCTTGAGAGATCTGAGAACAAAGCTTCCTTAGGCTTTCGAATTTAGCTATAATTGTCGTTTGGTTCACGTTTGTCTCTAAAATGCCTAGAAACAATATTTAGATCATCTACATATTTATAATAATAACGAATTTATTGCATAAACATAAATGGCGACGTCTGACCTAAGGCCATTCATACTTAACCATATCCATTTACCAAAACTTTTTAGGTCTTTGCTAATACTCCGTCGCCGTCGCACCTATTTTCCCACCCATCGCACATGAAACTTAAAGATTCATAAAACAGGCAGACCGATCGAAATGAATGTCATAGATTTCTCAAAGACGATATTCCTCTCATCCTCACAACTACGGTATAGTAAGTAATATTAGAAATTAACATTATTGAGCTACGTATTCCGTGAAACTCGCTGAATCCACTTGATAGCGTGATGCGAAACAATCCATAAAATACACTTCAATGTTCGGGGTAGGGATCAGTGTCGTAAAAATCCATTGTTCGGAATGAAATATCTGCCAAAAAAGTTCGAAACGAAAAAAATTCTAGCGACAATAGAGTCCAGCCATTGCGCCCATTGTACGAAGTTCGACCGGTATGTTATACGAGTATATTGTTTATGAAAGGGCAGCCGACGACCATAGGATCTCTACTAATGAGAAAAGTTGGTCGATTTTGCTGAGCGGTGCTGTGTGATTAAAAAGTGGCAGGGTATCGTGACGGAAAATTACTTCGATTTTGTCTGACGCCCTGCGATGCCGCTGGCTGGCCGTTTAGCGGAAACGAGTAGACGTAATTGCTGGAAAATTATATTGACGTGGAAGCACTTAAAATTTCGAGCAGAAAGTTATCTGTAAAATACTGAGGTCTCCAAGCTCCAGTTAATTGACAGCATGAAGGCAAAAAAGGTACTCAATATTATGTTGGCCAGTCTTCAAGGGCTCTCCAATGTGGAATCAAAGAACAATGAAACTACATAGCTAAAGGAACGCCGTCAATATCAGCTTTCAGGGATTCAGAAAAATCTTTTGGGAGTCCGAATATATATTCAATGCAAATTGGGGTTACACAATGCCGCGTATTTCGCATCAAAGCTTCCACCCCCTATCTGGCCAATCCTTTTCCTGCACCTGCGATTCTTCCATAGCCTGTTCAACTCCGTCTTTCGATGACAGTCTTGATCCTCCCTTTTTTCTTCCAGCACCATATTTTCAAGGGCCCTCCAAATCAGTAACCAAAAAGATACTGTGGAAGCGACGTATCAATTTGGATCACAACTGGAATGGAGGTCCTGGAAAAGTCTCAAAAGGATTTGATGCCAAATGGGCAGGTCTGAGGATAACCTAGTGAGATGAGGATACGCTGAGGACGATTTATGTGCCTGCGGTGAGAACCAGACGATGGAGCATCTCCTATCTTGCCCATCCTTGGAAACTCCATGCACAATCCAGGACCTATGGGAAGCGAACGACACCGCAGTGCAGTTTGCATATATGTAATTTATATAAAAATAAAAACAAAAAAGGCTGAAAAATAAAATAATATATAAATATCATATAATGGGTCTCATGAATAAAAATGGAGTATTTGCTTGAAGTACAAAGTGAAGTAAAAGGTAGAAGAAAAAGCATTTACCTCGTTTAATATGAATAATGATTTGCTTTTGCTCCGTAGCAAATGCTCCGTTATTTAGCCGTTTACTGCGCTATTTAGCAAGTCTACACATGAATGTTGTTGTGATATTTGGTTGAATAAAAAGACGTTCTCTCAGTTATTCAGATTTTACTGTCATGTGTTGAACTGGGCCATTGCACATCTACACTTGTACATTTTTCCTGTGCATCGCACGTTGCTTGTACATTGATGCTAGCAAAACATTTGCCGTTTATATCATCATCATAGTCACAATGTCTTAACAGACATGTTGTGAACTCGTAAAATGCATTAAGTCGGAGCTAGAGTATTGCCGACACGAATATTTTCAATAGTTTAGAACTGTAGCTCGCCATCTTTCGCGACTTACCGTCAGCTCAGAGGCGCTCTTGATACTCATATCCAGCAACTGTTTCATCGTACCCACCCAGCGTATAGGGGAACGGCCACGGCGCCGCCCACTCGGGGCGTGACCCTGAACTACAAGTTTCTCCATGTAAGCATTCTCGTCGACACAATGGAGGATAGTCTCTTTGAACACAAGGGATTGAACCAGAGACATTTTGGTAGCTTTAGTGATGTTATGGTCACGCCATATTTTAGTAAGCTTTGTCATAGCCACACGTGCCTGTTAAATGCGCTTCTCATTTTCACAGCTACTCGAATTGTCGATCAAAGAACCGAGGTACACAAAATTTTGAACTACTTCACAACGGCCTACTAACCTTATTGCTTGATGATTATCGTGCTTTCTATCTAAGATGTTTAATAGAGCTACTATACCTTATCCACCGAACAAACGGAGTAACTATGCACAATGTACGTAAATTTTTACTGTATGGTCAAGGGTATATGCACACCGTCTACAAAACTGCATACTGAGAACAGCGATATTATTATAAACAGAAAAATTAAGTTCGATTTATCCGAGTAAAGCCCCAAAATATGGGTTTGAAACAATTTTTTACTCCGTTTGCTCGGTGGATAAGGTATAGTCCTTCCTGAGAAGCAGCAATAAGGGTCGTATCATCAGCAAATCTTAAGTTGGATATTTTGCTTCCGCCAATAGTTATACCGCTATTTCAGTTGTCCAATACCTGTCTCATCACAAATTCAGAGTAAATGTTAAATGTGTTGGGCTTCACGTATTTCGTCATTAGTAGATGGAAACTTGATCCAGATATGTGCTTTCTGCAAACATTTGTCCATTACTTTTGCAATTGTTTTTGATCCTGTACTTTGATGAATTCCAATTATTTCCGCTACTCTATTTTGGTAACCTGGATCTGCGATGTAACGCAAAAACGCTTTTCTGAAGCGATGATAATGCAGCACCTCGTGTTTCATTTTCATCACCAAAGAAATGGTTGGCTAACCAATGTGCGTTTGCTTCGTTGAAACGATGAAGTCATTCGGTGACGTCTGCAGACGACTCTTATGACGTTTTACAGCTCTTGAATTATTTAAAAATGCCATTATTACCAAACACGTGTTGCTTCCTTGGACGCGAAGTCTGCACTGAGAGTACCTTCAGAAAAATGGAGCTTTTGCTACAGATTCTTAGCAAAAGCATGATTTTATGCATATAATCTAAAGTATCTGCGTTTAGTGTATCAAATGCTTTTACTGCGGTTGCAAAGCAAAAGCTCCAAATTTTTAATCTTATACTTTGAAGGTTTTGCTTCATAAATTTGAAGTAAAAGCATTTACTACATTTTATTCATGAGACCCAATATCAAACTAACCAATTAATTCAAGTGTAGTTCAGACACGATTAAATAATTAAATTAGTGTAGATTATTTCCCAAATAAGTATGATAAACATTGGAACTTTGTAAAAATTAATGAAAAACATACATAGAACATATAAGTTTTACACAATTTTATGAAAGTATGATTTACTCGAAAACCGTAAGATTTTTATTAAGCATAATGGCCTATCCTTTTATAGATCATAAGTCACCCGGGAGATTGAGCACTGCTTAAGAGATACCCTGTATAACTGAAGTTATCATCGCATCATTAACGAGAGACAAAAGATGATACATTCAGACTCGTCCAATAAAAATATATAATCGTTCGTATTCTTTGTTGAAAACAAACAAATGAGCTGGGAAAGTTGGGAGAGTTAACATATCCCCGATCGACCCCACCAATCACTAAACTTTTCTCGTTAGCTGGAGTCCTCAGTACTTTTTGGAAAACACAACGCGATGAATGATGGGGAATGATCACAGTACACATGCGGCGTAACGACGGAGGACTTTTTCTAAATAATGAAGCGACGCGACGCTTCGGGAGTACTTTCATTAGGGATTGCGCGAGCGATGCTCGGAAATCTGGAAGTTTATCGACCTATCTATAGGAACAGCTATTTTCATCTGCTGCTCTTTATAGGAAGTTTGCTGCTGCTGTCGTTACTGAACTTTCGCAGAGTTCAATATGAATATATCAGTTGTTTTAAAATTTGCAGACAAGGTAGATGTTTCGAAAGGTCTATTCTGTATTCTCTATTGGAAGAAGGGTGCTCTATCAAGAATTTATAATACAAAATAATACACTGTATTTTCGTTCCATAATATTATTCACTATCTGATAGATCAAGTGCCAAATTCTGAAAAAGGCTCTTCCTTCATTATTTTTTTTTATTATTTGTAAACTGTGGTGTTCTATTTTAGAAGATGCTTAAACTCCACTGAGTTTTTTCGTTGTAAATAATCATCTAAAGACCAAACGTAGTTCTCAGGATCGAGTTAAATGGAATGAGGATCTGATGGATTAAACCATATTGTGTTTTAACGTAAATGGTACGCAATATTTTTTGTTAAAGTATATCCAACACCATGGTATTGTATTTTAATTTAATCTTTTGAATTTCTTTGCAAAAATTCCACTATCTTTTTGCGAAGAACAATTTTCCAAAAACATGCGATATCTTGCTAAGTTATTTACTTTGTTGAAAAACTTAATGCCATAAATAATAGCAGTAAAGTCTTGGACAATATTCATGTTCTCACAATTAAAACGTCAACCTCATTAGTTAACGATCCTAAACCTTTTTATTACTTTTGGTTTTTGGAAAATATTTCAAAACATCTAATTATAAATTATAAAAATGAGAAAAGAGTAATTAATTGAAGACAGTGTTGTCCATATTTTTTTATTTAATTTTATTCGCAAAATTTAAGGAAAAATATTTTCATCAGATGGACAAGGTCAACTCTAATTCAGATTTTGAACCATTAGTGTCATCCTAATATATACTACTCATAAATGAAATCCAACACTGGGAAAAAAGGGATGCGGTTTATGAAATGCGGCAGGACTGAAGACATTAACAAACAAACCCACTTGCTTTAAATCATCATCATAGTCACAATGTCTTAACAGACATGTTGTGAACTCGTAAAATGCATTTACTCACTTCACGGGTTTCTCTTCTTTAAGATCTTTAATGCAGCAGTTTTCCATTTGCTTTCTGCATCCTCATGCCGTTGACCACATGATATCTACTGGTTCATCCGCCTTTAGGGGCAATTTCTCACCCCAAGGACAAGAAGCTGTCCTGACTCTTCTCAACTCGTCCACCCAAAGCTGTTGGTTGAGAAGAGGTTACTGCTTATAACGACAGTAGTTCGGTTCCTTTTAGTTGCCTTTTACGACACGCAGGATATACAATGGGAGATATTCTAACCCGCCCCCACACGGGGGTTGCCTTACATAATTTATAAAAAAAACAATAATGAGTGAGGCCCTCCATGTTGACTAATGCATTCCTCTAGCCTACGCGGCATGTTCGTAATCTGGCTGTTAATAAACTTTAGTGGTATAGCCTCTTAAGCTGTCCTCACAGCGTGCTCTGTTTCGTCCAACGTGGTCGGAAAATTGGGTAAATCGCGGATATAGCGACCCATCCAATTCCATACCGATTCAGCTGGCGATAAATCGGGTGATCAAGGGGGCCAGGCAAGCTTCACCGATCTCAGATTACTGTAGGAACCTCACCGACACCCTTGCTGGAAGAAACCCTCTTCAAGACCCTGGACATATGGCACAGCAACGGTTTCTAACGCCTCGTTCACATAACGTTGGAACCGTCATTGGGCCACGAATCACAAGTAAAGGTGACTCGGTGTATAATGCAATGTCACCCCAAACCATCAAAACAACGGAAAACTGGAGATCTCGTTGTTCACTACGGCGTCGTCTAACACGATAGCCTCCGTCGTGTGCCCTCAGACAAAACCTGGACTCGTGGGAGAAGCCGTCTGATGTCAGCATACCATTCTCGGTGTTCTTGGCACCAATCTAACCGCTGGCGACGATGATTTGCAGTGAGTGGAAGCAATAGATGCGGTTGATATCTTAAAGCCTATTCCACGCAATCTATGGTACACCTTGTAGATTTTTTTTTTTTTTTTTTTTTTTATAGAGGGGATTAGGAATCTTCATAGACACTCTGGGTTGGCTTTAAAACGTCTAATACCTCAGAGCGAGACCCGATTCACCATAAAGGCGCCTACGGACTAAACCCTTCCCCCTCTCCCACTATATCACCTCATGGGGCCGCTTTCGCATTACTACATGAGGTGAGTGGTCAGTCATTCGGTCTGTTGTCTGTCTGCCTGTCCATCCATCTGTCACTCATAGTCATATTTGTTCGGCACCAAGGACTCCGCTTGCTTCATTTCTCGGCTTTTACGCTCCAATATGTCGCGCGCCATCACAGCCACAGCGTTCCAGTTTTCCTCAGAAATCAGCATGTGGTCTACAATGTTTTCAGGACTAATGCTGAGCCCAAGCTGTGAACTACATTGCTCTCTGACTGATTCCCATCTGTGGCAGTAGAAGAAAGTATGTTCCACATCGTCATTTTTCCCACAATACCAACAGGCAGGATCATCCCATATTCCAAAACGACACAGATACTGTCTAAAGCAGCTATGCCCCGACAGCATCTGCGTGAGGTAGAAATCGACCTCCCCATGGCTTCTTGATGTCCAGACTTTAATGTTTTTGATAAGCCTTCTCGTCCACTGGGCCTTACTGGATGCACTGAAGCGTTGTTGCCACCGATTTACTAGTTCGTCGTCTTTGCTATGCTTGTTTGACGCACCGTACGTCCTGCTTCTCATTTGGACTACTAGGTCTATTGGTGGAATACCCGCAATCACCTCCACAGCGTCCGCAGAGATGGTGTTGTATGCGCTGCTGACCCTTATCGCGATTCTGCGATTAACCGATTGCAGTCTGGTCCTATACTTATTTACCGCCATGGCCCCCTGCCACACCGATGCCCCATACAAAATCGTGGAGAATGCCACCGCGCTCAGCACCGCTCGTCTGCTTGCCCTGCATCCACCCACGTTTGGCATAATTCTTGCCAGTGCCGATAGGATATTCATTGCCTTAGCGGCCGTTCGGTTAACATGCTCTCCAAAAGTAAGCCTTTGGTCCAGCCAAACCCCCAGATATTTAATGGCTCGTTGTGGGTGTATATCTTGCCCTTCAACATTAAACGATATCGGGCTCAATTTTCGCCTCTTGGTTAATAGAACGGCTTCTGTTTTATCAGCAGCCAATGTTAGTCCATTCTCCTTTAGCCAGTAGCTAACATTCTCTATTGCCCAACTGGCTTTGAACATCAGGCTGTCTTCGTCTCTAGCCACCACCACCAGAGCCAGATCATCCGCATACGCAATTGCGGTTACCCCCTGTGGCATTTCTATTTCTAGCACGTCATTGTAAACTATGTTCCAGAGTACGGGGCCCAGAATTGATCCTTGCGGGACACCGTTGTCTATTTTCATAGTCACATTGCCATCAACTCTGACTCGACGTACTTGTAGATAACTACACAGAAGTTGAAGTATATGACCATCCGACACAATGCGACTGAGTTTTTCAATTATTTTCTGTCTGGGCGCCGCATTAAACGCATTTTTCACGTCCAATGTTATTAGTGCACAGAGCTGCCGCTGCCTGTTTATCACCTCGTCCGCTCCTGCTGCTATATTGACTATGGCCTGGATTGCATCTGTAGTAGCTCTGCCGGCTCTAAACCCATATTGCCTATCCGACAGTATTCTCTTCTCGTCTAGATCCCTCTGTAATCTGCCTAGTATCATGAGTTCTAATAACTTTCCCGCGGTGTCCAGCAAAGATATATTCCTGTATGAAGAAGGTAGCTCTTCTGGCTTGCCCTTCTTCAACAGCAACACTACATCCGCTAGTTTCCAGATGCTGGGAAACTGTCCATCTGCTAGAGCCTTATTAGCCACCCTTAAAAATAGTTGCGGAGCTTCCTTCGCAAGTATTTTTATTATTTCCGAAGGGATACCGTCCGGCCCCGGTAGATTCCAAGCCTCCGCATAGTTACAGCAATTGCTCTGAAAGAAGCACCTCTTTTCGGTTGGCCGTTCTGACCCGTTCAAAGAGAATAACTGCGTATTCTGGGGCTGACGTCTTCTAGGGATCTTTACCCAGGCAACTAGTCTACTATATCATAGTTTCTGGATCAAAAGACATGCTTTATTTTTGCCCTTATAAAGTTTTTTGATGGTGTCATGTAGATAAATAGCGTCATATGAATGAACAACAAGTGTTAGATGTGTACTAGAGAAGGTTCTGCCAAGCTGTGCACACATTTTTAAAGCGAATATCCCTTTTACTTCCCACACCGATAGGTGAGGGGAGTATTGTGATCGCGTAAAATTTTCGATTTTGAGATAATATGCTTTTTGGGCGTTTTATCATCTCTACATAACGAAAATCCACGTCACTCATTTCCGTCGATCTGTCTGTCTGTCTGTACGCGTTTTTCTAGCCACGTAATTTCAGTAACCGCTGCATGGGTTGTGATGAAATTTGGGCAGCGATATGCTGTGGGGTCGTAGTAGGTAAGGTTCCTATAATTTTGGAAATCATTATACGGGGGGCGGAGTAATTAGCAAAAAACAAAAAAAATTAAATATTCCTCAAACTTCGTTTTTAGGCGTTTTAAGGGTTCCTGATCATTTTCTACTTTTTTTAGGTGGGGGTGAGTTTAGGGTGGTTGGGGGCTGGGGGGTTGCGAAACTCAAAAATTGTTTTCATTCGTAATGAGCTGTCCATTGATATGTGAACAAAGAACCTAGCGGCATGATACACTTTTTTAGGTCCATCCGAACATTGCATGCTTGTTATAGAAACCACGGGACTTAGAATTTGTGATGCATAATACGAGTATTGTTTTAGATCGTTCTATATCGCGTAACACGAAAATTGTTCAATTGATTTTAATGAAACTTTGACACAGTACTACTAACGTGGGAAACGATGGGAAACGCGTATGTTTTGGAAAAATCGTGTCAGTGGCGGCGCTGCAATAATCAAAAAAACTCAAAATATAAAAACAGCTCATACTTTGTTTTTAGGCATTTTAGGGGTTCCTGATCGTTTTCAACTTCTTTTGAGTCGGGTGAAATTGGGGCGGTTGGGGGGTGGGGGGTTGTAAAACTGAAAAATTTGTTCTATTCATAATAGTCTGATAGTCTGTCCAATGACCTGTAGAAGAAATACCTAGCGACATATTACACTTTTTTAGGTCCATCTGAGCCAATGCTTGCCTATTACAGAAACCAATTTTGTGATGTGTACATACGAGTTTTGCTTTATTTCGTTCTATGTGTATTGCGTGAAGCAAAAAATATTGAATTGATTTTAATGAAATTTTGACACATAATTTACTGCCGCGGCGAGAATAGAAAACAAATCTGTTTTTGAAAAACTGTGTCAGTGGCGGCCCATCAATAATCAAAAAACAAAAAAATAAATAAAATCAGTTCAATCTTCGCTGTTAGACGGGTTGCAGGCTCTTGATCGTTTCGTATCGTCCAGTTGAAGCATGCAGAAAAAAAAAACCATGGCATCCTAGTTCCTAGGGAGGGAGACGCAAGAAACTATTTACGAGGGTTTTTGTTTGGATATTTTTTTTCTGGCTGGTGGGCGATGATTTATTTGCAAGGAGATTTCAGACTATATAGCTTCATGCAATGGGAAATAATGAAATGGTATCATCATTATGTGTGGGAAGTACTGAGTCAATCAACTTGACTCCTTTTTTTTCTAGGTGTTCGGATTTTAGTTGCGAGGAGTATAATTTTGTGGTGCCTAATCCCGAATATCCCAATTTCATGGTATAAATCGTTGTATGGGTGGAGCCTATAACCACGAAACTTGGATTTCAGCACATTTTTGCAAAACGTTGGATTCGTAACACGTTGCATAAAACTCTGAACATATCGTGTTGGCGTTGAAATTAAATCCAAGTTTCGCATAGGCTTACTAATTGGAAGTGTAATCATAGAACACGTACTTGTCACCAAACGCCGTCGCTCCGTCGCTTTTCTCTGGCGCCGATTGCACGAAAATGCAGATACCGTGAAAAATCAGCCGTAATTGGTAGCAGCCGTTGCAGTAACGAATCGGTCTATCCGAATCGAATCCAAAAGCTCGACGAGTGGTGCGTTTGATTTATAAGCTCTGCCATTAACAGGGGACTACCAGGTTCGCTTCTTGGGTCTTTCGTCAAACTGTACGACACGTGTTGTGCGTCGCTATCGCCTCGGTCTGTTCATCGATCTCGAAACTCTAATAATGGATCACCACGAGACGACAGTGGCTGTTTGGGGTTTGAATTGCATACGGGCTGTTGAATATGGATTGCAAAGGACTTCAGAAATGTTGTTCAGTGTTTTCTATACCTCAGTAACTACGATGGAATGCTAAAGGGTGCTTCAATATAATCAAAAGATTATAAGGTTCAATAAAACATGATTATCTGTAACAAACAGGGCCGGTTCCTCCTTGAGGCGCAATGCCGTGCGCCCCCCCCCCCCCCGAGCAAAAGAGAAAGAAATACTTTTTAGTAGGTTGTATGTATGCAGTGTTTCTAGCCACAAGCGGCTGCCCGATTTGTAAGTAGCGCACAGTGTTCAGACTATAAAAACGGTGTCTCGTCACGTGATTCACTGAAGGCGCTCCTGTTGGTCAATCACATTTCAATCGAGGGTTGCTCTTTATTTCCGTCAACCACCAGTACGCATACAGCTGTTTCACGTTTATTAGCGATCATCAGTGCGCCATAGGTCGATTGAAGGAAATAAAGAGCATCAGTTCTTTCAAGTTTACTAAACATGTGAAACATGTGAGAGCAGAGACAGAAAGGTTCTGCCGGTGCACCATCTGGTACCCGAAGGTAACAGCAACCAAAGAAAATCGCTGCTAAACAGCAGCAGACCTCTTGGTGGAACGCCACGGCGCGTCCGCTTTAGCCACCAGAGAGCGCGGGTTCTATATGCAGCTGCCTATGAAAGCCGATATACGAGGGTTGCTCTATATCTCCGTCAGTCCACCAGTACGCAGACAGCTGTTTCACGCTTATTAGCCATCATCAGTGCGCCATAGGTCGATTGACGAAAATAGAGAGCATCAGTTCTTTCAAGTTTACTAAACATGTGAAACATGTGAGAGCAGAGACAGAAAGGTTCTGCCGGTGCACCATCTGGTACCCGAAGGTAACAGCAACCAAAGAAAATCGCTGCCAAACAGCAGCAGACCTCTTGGTGGAACGCCACAGCGCGTCCGCTTTAGCCACCAGAGAGCGCGGGTCCCATATGCAGCTCTATATGAAAGCCAATATACGAGGGTTGCTCTATATCCCTTTCTGTCTCTGCTCTCACATGTTTCACATGTTTAGTAAACATGAAAGAACTGATGCTCTCTATTTCCGTCAGTCGACCTATGGCGCACTGATGATCGCTAATAAGGGTGAAGCAGCTGTCTGCGTACTGGTGGATTGACGGAGATATAGAGCAACCCTCGTATATCGGCTTTCATAAGCAGCTGCATATAGAACCCGCGCTCTCTGGTGGCTAAAGCGGATGCGCCGTGGCGTTCCACCAAGAGGTCTGCTGCTGTTTAGCAGCGATTTCCGTTGGTTGCCGTTACCTTCGGGTACCAGAGGGCGCACCGACAGAACCTTTCTGTTTCTGCTCACACATCAATCGCCTTTGAAAATGACCAATGAACAACAAAAGGTTACCAATGACATATGGCCGCTCCTGCTGACGCGCCTCAGTCATCTTCTCTTGCTCGTTTACATAGGCGATTCTAACCTACTAACCTATCATTTAAAATGGATAATCGGGTGAACGCGTTGCTTAAATGAACTTTAACCGGCTTTCTTAGAGCACAAAATAAAAATTAACGAAATTATAAATAACATTACAGAGATGAAAACAAGTAGATACTAATATAATGTACAATGTTTTTACAAGATGATGCAGACGGTTGCTGGGTTCAGTAGGTTGTGTTGACGTGTTCCAATCAGGCGCTGGGAGTTCGAATCCTAAGCTAGACGATTTATTTTTCTTGGTTAGGCGGGATGATGAATTACTGTTTGTAGAAACTGAAAACTCTTATTATGTGCAGGTGCAAGTACTGAAATATTCATTGATTTATATTGAATCTCATTTAGGAAATATACCGGGTGTCCCAGAATTTCCTTGACACGTAATATTTGCGTAACGGAAAACGGTTCAAGCAAGAACTGAGTGGTACTTTTGAAGGTACTATAGGATCTATCATACCATGCATTCAAAACATTTTTTTTGCGTCAACCCCTAAAACTCACCCCCAACTTTTTTTTTCAAATAGCACCCCATAGGTTTTCCTGCATAAATGATATCCCCATTTTATTTGAAATCTTGTGGTACCTTTAATTTTATATGCACACTTATTTTTTCCGTAAAATCATAAGCATAAGACAAATGAAATGATTTGACGCATGATATTTTTGTAACAAAAAAGGATAAAAAAGAAAAGTAAGTGGGTGTTTAAAGGGTAGTGAATGACCTATCATTCCTTGCTTATGAATCATTTTTTCTTACTTAAACCCCTGGAATCCACCCCTAGCTTGTCCATTCAAATTTCAATCCACAATTTTGCCTGGAAAAATAAATTCTTTACTTGAATTTAATTATCGTAGCTCCTTACTTTTTATGCCTCTACTGCAATTTTTTGTTAATTTTGGCGCCCGTGTGCGGGACACACCCTGCACATGGGGTTGGCGCGGCCCGATGTAGCCATAAAACTTTTTCACGTTTTTGCACTTAATTTTGTTGTCACATTTTTTTTATTAGTTGACTCATGAAAATAAAAAAATATTTTCCAAACATGTGTTTTAATTAATTCATATTTACGATTTCATGGATTAAGCGAAAAAATTAACGATAAATTGCAGTAGGGGCATAAAAAGTAAGGCACTACGATAATTAAATTCAAGTAAAGAATTTATTTTTCCAGGCAAAATTGTGGATTGAAATTTGAAAGAACAAGCAAGGGGTGGATTCCAGGGGTTTAAGTAAGAAAAAAATGGTTCATAAGCAAGGAATGGTAGGTCATTCACTACCAGTGAAAAACCCACTTACTTTTCTTTTTTATCCGTTTTTGTTACAAAAATATCAGGCGTCAAACAAATTATAATTTCATTTGTCTTATGCTTATAATTTTACGGAAAAATAAGTCTGCATATAAAATTAAAGGTACCACAAGATTTTGAATAAAATGGGGATACCATTTATGTAGGAAAACCTATGGGGTGCTATTTGAAAAAAAAAGTTGGGGGTGAGTTTTAGGAGTTGACGTACAAAAAAAAATGTTTTGAATGCATGGTATGATAGACGCTATAGTACCTTCAAAATTACCACTCAGTTCTTGCTTGAACCGTTTTTCATTACGAAAATATCACGTGTCAAGGAAATTCTGGGACACCCGGTATATGAAAGAAATACCTTATAAGTGGTTTTGGTGGTCTTCGACAAGATTCACAACGACATCACTGTGGCGGTATTTCAATGACACAGTATCTAATGTCGTTCTTCAATACTTATAAACTTGGAGCGTAAGATAACTCTATAGCCAAAAATCCTTGAGTGTTAACTCACAAAAACATGGCGGCCAGTTCTGGTAAATAAACCGGCCAATGATATGGCCAGAAGCAAACAGCGAAAAGTTATGAATGCACTGCTTTTTAATGAGAAGGTTGCGGACTTTTTAAGCCTCAAATGCGGCAATTTTGCCGTATAATAAATCCATTGAAATTAAAATAGGCCTTATCACTTAAAGGATTTTGTTTGCGAAAGCGGCATTCATGTATATAAGGATGTTGTGTATGGTTTGTTATAAAACGAAAAGGGCTCATAATTTTCTGCAATTATTACCCGTATCTAACGTTTATGAATAACAGAAATTTTCATACGATGTGATGTTTTTGTATTTAACTTTTTTGACAAAAATAAAAAACCAGATTCTGAAACATAATATACTTACCAATTTAAATACGTCAATTTTAATTATAGTTGGGAACTCTTACAACGAGTAATACCTATAACGAGCATTTTTCCAACAACGGTAGAGCAAGCACTTTGTTCACTACGGATTTTCTTTGTGAAATTACTTCGCTGCTTTGACAATAAGCAAAGCTTTGTAACATATTATGGAATATTTATAGCTGCCTCTTTAACGAGGAATCAACGACAAATTTTTCGGCTGTTAACTGCGATCATTAGTAACGTCGTGTGAATGACTGACGATTAGTAGCAATGCGCAAATAACACACTATACAGAACAACTTATCGATACTATTTTTAGCGGTACTGCACTTTGTGCTAGACGAGTAGTATGGACACTTGGTGATAGTTTATTACAATATACGAATCATTTGTATCGGCCAATCATTTTTGCTGTGAATTTCTAGATATTAGGGTGATTTGTTGTTATAAATAGACATTACTTTTCGGCAATGAGATATTCAGTTGAAATACTACCACAGAATAGTAAATAACCAGCATAATATCTCTGAGGATTTCCTATATAAAAATGGTTCCCACAAAATTTGACCTTGGGAGGGTTTATGAATGATTTTACGGCTGTGTAGAGATGCGAAAATGAAAATATCGATACCGGTACCTACTCGATATTTTTTAGCCACGTTTGGTTCGTACAGAGAATTTTGTGCAATTGATTACACCCCTCAATAATTACATATATACCGATACACCTACAAAAGTATCGATACCAGCCTGGAATCGCTCAAAAAGTATCTAAGATAAAAATAGTCGATATTATTGCAGAAGTACACCGGCGATTGCAAATTGAAGCAATGGTCAAGTTTCCTTAATCCGGGATATGAAAATTGCAGCGGCTGGTTATTTTTCCATTTCAGGTAAACATGGAATTTGCAGCGGACGACCCTCTGTTAGGGAGAGATGAAATAGTAATTACTTTGTATGCAGACTATTTAGTCGAAAATTATATATCGGGAGATTCTGAGTTTCCTCCAGAAATTTGGGCAGAACACTCTGTCAACACATCTCGCACTACCAATGCCTGTGAATCACTTCATGCGCACTTTAACGAGAGTTTTTATAACAGCCATCCATCATTGTTTATTTTTGCAGAGTCTCTGATAAATACTCAAACAGACACATACATTAAAATGAGAATAAAGCACGCTCCAAATGCAACAACTAAAAAGAAGCAAGATTTTTTGAATCTTAGAATAGGTTTACTCAATGAAAATAGAATAAGAAGATTAAAATATATAAAAACTGTATGTCATTTTTATGGTGAGAACCTTAGTTAGTAATTATGGTTTTCATGTATATATTTATTTAAGACAATTTAATTATGTGTGTACATAAAGTTATGTATTATTAACAATTCACAATTTATAAAAATATAATTTTCTTTCAATCTCAATAGTTCTTGTTTTATTATTAACTTTTCTAACGAGAGAAGGTAACTTATTAGTTTCAGTCTAAAAAAACGCACATTGGGTATATTGTCACCTTCCAAAAATTGCAAAAAAGTATCAAAGTTGTCAAAATAATTGTTGATATTGCCGAAATTGCCTAAAATAATGGAAATCTGTATCAAGAAATTAACTTTCCTAGTTAAGTTCTAGTTAGTTAAGTGCGAATAAAATTTTGGGTTTGTAATTAAAAAAAGTCAGTATGATGTCATATAGTTTTCAAGCTAACAGAAGTAGGTAAGTAAATGCCACCATATTATTTTTATATAATATTTTGCTATACAAATCCAATTTTTAGAATACCTTCAAACAGGTAAACTTACCTTAATCAGCCCCCTGCGGCTACGCCGATAAGCCGATAAGGGATCCTCGCTGCAATTTTCAACATCTTTTATGGTCACATTTGAGATTTATAAGATTATACCCTAACCTCCGCTGCAATTTACATCCGCCCAAATACAAGTATCGAAGTACCGTTACTATCCCTACAAAAAATCATCCAAAAGTGGGGATGCGCGTGTAATTTCCGCCAACTTGAGTTATTGTGCTGGTTGTTTACTATGCTGTGATATTACTAAGACTGCATTGCCAACCCAGATCACTACTAAAAAATTGACTCTGAGATGCACTTCTTAGTCAGTCTATCAAATAGACGTCAAGCCAGTACAAAGCAACCGGAAAATTGTATATTATATAAAATACAGTACACGTATTTATAACTATCCTAAACCCGTTGTCATCGATTTTAGTAAAAATAATGTGGGTTCGCTAGTTATAAGCGGAGTGCATTACATTGATTTCGATAAAATGCGTCATACAAGCGAAACTGTGTACGTAGCAAATCACCGAAACATGTAATGCAAAAGATGTTTTCCTTGCAACTTGTCCTTTAGATTGATTGATATAGGCATATTAGTTTGTTATGCGTCTGACAAATTAAGTGAACGTACCCTGTAGATATCTCATACCATTCACTAAAGCTTTCATTGTGGTTATACCCTTTGTTTATACAAATATTTACCTCCGAATGCCCTTTAGGGATGTAATAACAACCGAAACGGCCGTACAGGAAAAATAAAAAGGCATCAAGACAATGGCTGTCAAGTGGTCTCTTCCCCAAAATCACCCTTCTAAGGCTTCGGCTCCCCAATGTTTGGCCGACAGCCCACCTAGAGAGCTTTTAATGAAAAAACGCTGCCTCAGGTCATTACGTATATCACAGATAGAACAAAACATATGAACTTGGTTTTTGATTAAGCAAAGTGGCAAACATAATGGTCACAAAATTTTTGGATGTTGTATACTACAGATCTCTATATCGTAGGTATATAAATCGCGGAATACCTCGCCAGACCAGTCAGACTCTTGTCGAGTACAAATTTCCAAAAATAAAAGCTTTAGAACGTTTATCATATTACTCATTGTGGATTTTTTTTCACAGAAAGGTTTCCTTCGAACAGGATTTCACTTAAAAGAAGACACGGTAATTCAGAAGCTTTGCGGCACAACATCGGGTGTTTCGGCTGCCACTTGATAGTCAGATCTGGGACTGGTGCACTCTGATGCTTAATACCGTGTTGTACGATGAAAACAAAATGGTTAATTCCCAACTAAAAAAAAAATAATAATAATATCGCGGATCATAACATACTTCGACTTACTGGTTGCCAGCCATATAAATATGTGACTCTAACGTAAATCACTTTTTAAAAACAATTCATTTAAACTATTGAGTACATCAACCTCGAAGTATGGCATATAACTGACTCGCCACGGGCTGAGCCTTACAATTTATAATAAAGCATTATCTTAATGTTTACAATTAGTGATAATGATACAAAAGAATGTAGAAAGTTAGGGACAGTTTCTACATACATGATTATATACTACTATCATACCTACCGACGACAGTCAAACAATCATATTATTCACGATGATGTTATGACATTGACATCTATAGACTCCATTCCAGACACTAATCGCTTTGAAGCACAAGACACATTCGTCTTACTGGCGTTGACCAGGCGTGTGCCATAAGTGTTTATGGAAACAAGAATCGACAGAAAGTGCTATTACTGGTTCTAAGGGTCGTATATACTAGTACGGAGTCTATCATGGAAAATACAGGGTGGTCCAATAAGCGCGCGGTGCTTTCTAGCGGCCATACGGTTTAAATTAGACAAACATGTTTCAAATAAAAAACGTTTCTTTTCAAATGCTCTACATTTAGAAATTAATTTCAAAGATAGCGGACTTCCGGATATACCGGAAGTAGGCATCAACTTCCTTATTTTAAATGGAACACCCTGTATATTATTACTTTTTTGAATTCAGCATCGATTTTTAGGTCCAGTTTGTTAACCATTATTTATGCCTACGAAGCCTATTTTCGGAGTTATTCAGCGATTTTTACAAAATTTGACGTTTGTAGTACCTTACAAGAAAAGTTAATATCTAGAAAACTAAACGCGATAGAAAGATGCGGTTTTCGGTTTTGAAACAAGCAAGGAACGTATTTGTGTTTCAGTAAGATCGTTATTTCAAAAGAACATTAAATCAATAGACTAGAAATTTTCAAATTTGAAAAGTTAAAAACGTTAAAAACTTTTATTTTTCAAATGGGATGGTATCATAAGTTTCACATCAGTGGATGCGGAATTACATTCTCTTTCACTTTTATCTAGGCACATGTGGTTCTATCTTCGATGGTTTTTAAGATATTTACGGTTTTGTAATTATTGCGTAGGAATTGGAAACATCGTAGGTGGCGTGGCTCGCAGACGAAACAATTGGCAGGAAACCTTTCATCCAAAGTGTTTCGGTCTCTAGTACTAAAATGTGCTTTTGCTCCATCTAACTGTAACCACATTATTCTTAAAAACTCCTGTGGTGAAGTTTTCAACAGGATTTCCATGGTTACAGTTAGATGAAGCAAAAGCGCATTTTAGTATTAGAGGTCGAAACACTTTGGACGAAAGGTTTCCTGCCAATTGTTTCGTCTGCGAGCCACGCCACCTACGATTTTTCCAATTCCTACGCAATAATTACAAAACCGTAAATATCTTAAAAACCATCAAAAATAGAACCACATGTGCCTAAATAAAAGTGAAAGAGAATTTAATTCCGCATTCACTGATGTGAAACTTATGATACTATCCCATTTGAAAAATAAAAGTTTTTCACGTTTTTAACTTTTCAAATTTGAAAATTTCTAGTCTATTGATTTAATGTTATTTTGAAACAACGATCTTACTAAAACACAAGTACGTTCCTTGCTTGTTTCAAAACCGAAAACCGCATCTTTCTATCGCGTTTATTTTTCGAGATATTAACGTTCCTTGTAAAGGAAACGGTATGGCCGCTAGGGAGCAGCGCGCGCTTATTGGACCAGCCTCAACAGAATAAGAAGCCAACTTGGCAGATGTGCGGACTCCGTCTTTAAGTGCGCTAAAATATAATATCCTCAAACTACAAATAGTTATTATCACCGAACGTCATCTTTGAATCCGTTTTCATACGTATATTCTTACAAACTATGTACCTATATAGAAATTTCATCCGCATAATGTGTCTGGTAATGTATACGTATTAACGTACGTATTTACTTATGACTTCAATACCTGTATCTTGAATACCTTGCTGTCACATTTTTATATCAGAATCGCTTGATGTATTGACGAAATAAATATGCGTTGGCGCTATTTTATAGGGACCTATACATAAAAAAGAATCATTATTCACTTTTACGCTCGATTTTCTTTCTGTCAAACCTTTTTCAGACTTTGTTCGAGGGTATCCGTAAAGCCAAACGTCTGAGAAGTTGGAGTGTCGTCCCTCATGACACTTCCAGAATAATAGGTAAAGTGAGTTTTTATGTAGCATTATAGTGCGTAATATAAACATGATTACGATTGATTTATGGTGAGGGCCTAGATGGCGTCTTTGCACATCAGATGGAGTTTCAAATTTGCGTCCGACAATGTAATTTTTACAGCATAGCATTTGGACACATTTGAAAAATTCAGCTAAGGATAATTTAAACTTATTAAGTTGTTCTAATGCAAAAAAGCTGACTATAAATTGGAAAAATTGGCATTGGCTTCATATGAAAGACATCTACGAGAGGCTAGTATTGTAAACATGGGCATTAAAAGCATTACCTCTAATCTAAACATAAAATAATTAGGTGTTACAAAAGATTCTCACCTAAGATGGTTGAAGCAAGGTAAATGTATAGGGACAGTGCAGCTTGATACCAAAATTTATGAAAATATTCTCGATATAAAAACATTAAGAACACTATACTTTTTATTAGTTAAATCGCACCTAACCTATGGTATAATAGCGTGGGAAGGCATTTCAAATACTTATTCGAGATTTATAGAGGTAACTAAAAGATTCCTAATAAAAATTTTGTAATGATTGTCTGCTACTTGATATAAGACAGCTATTTTGTAAAAAAATTGCAATATTTCTGTATAGAGATAAATCTCTTCAAGCCTATATTTCACATACCCATAATACACGAGAAAAAGCAGTAAAACTTAATGTACCAAAAACTTGTAAACTCGCTGGTCAAAAAAGTATTCACCTTTATTACAGGTATAAAGATTGAATGCTCGCAAAATTATATTAAAAGCAAGGGTCATAAGAATTAGTCTAATTAGTGTTATTAGTGATAGTAGTAGCAGCAGTAGTAGGAAAATTTTGTGTATGATTGTATTATTTATATATTTGTTTATATTTATTATATACTATATATATTTTCAGCTTAATCATTAAAATAACAGTTCGTGAATAAATAGTTTACGAGTATTAGTACAAGCTCCAAAAAATTATAAGGATAAATAAAAAAGGGATCCTATACAATATGCAAAAATATTTCAAATATATGTAAACCGTAGCTCAATATACTCACATATCCCTTCAAAAAGCATATAGCAGATAGCTAAACGACTCTACCACATCATACAAAATAAATGCATGAGGTTCCTGCTGGGTTGTAAAATATATACTAATATAGGTAAAATGCAACAGATACTAAATTGGAAGTCTGTGGAGCATTATATTAAAATACGGACGCCTATATTTATTTATGAAATTGTTAATGGTCTATATTTCAATATACAATACCGGTACTATGCACACAACCACCATACACGACAAATGCATCATTTTGATAGAAGACCTACCAAATTGACAATAAGCAAAAGAAGTATATTTGGTGATGGGATGAGAGAATATAAAAAACTTTTTCTGTGTAAAGTGTTCTCCAAATGTTGTTGAACTATTTATGAGTGATCACATTTTTTCTCTCCTTCCTAGCAGCCTATATATAACCTTCAACCGCTATAATTGTAGGTCTAGTGGAGCTCATGAGTTTTACTCATGGTTCTATTTTTCACTCTATTTTATGTTTTCTTAGCTTGTTTATCCACACAAACGTCTATACTAACACTATAATAAAAGCTTTCAAGTGCTTTGAGCATCGATTAAAACACATGAAATAAGTTCAACTGTGTCAGACATGTTTCAGATATTTTCACGAATTTTTCTGAATTCAATGTGCCAAGAAATGTTTCTAAAGCGACCCATAGATGCAAGCATTGCATCAAAAGACGGCCTGCGCAGGCGATCTAATGGATTTTCAATTCCATATCCGGTGGCTTGTACAGTCCGGCGAACCTCCACATACGCTCCGATAATCCTTGAGGCCAGGACTGTGCAGTTTTTCCTCTGAGGATTTCCGGAGCGTCTGTGGGTCACTTTAGTTAGAGTGAACTACACAAACATTCGCTGCGTAAGTAAAATTTTCAGACATTCCATAAATTTTGCGAGAGCAAACAAATTATTCCTTCATTAGACTATGGTATCTGTGTCGATGTACGATATACTACAGTTTACTGATACGATCCTCTTATGTACATACGTACATAACTAACGCAATGCCCGCAATTCCAAGAATTGGTAGCTGTTAATGCGACCAGAAACAGCATACCGCTAAGGGGATTTCAATAACGCAAACCATAATGATGGCTACCCACGAAATCCGCACCAGTTCTAGTTTGTTATTCGCGACCGGGGATCGTGCCGTGGACCGATGCGATGCAGCTTGTCTGCTTGTCTAATAAATTAATCAATGCACCGTGCCCTGCTGTCTGCGAGAAGATTAAACTCCAACGCATCTACAGGGCCGTCCCTGCAATATTATGTAGCCTAAGTATCATCGCGCACTGGCGTGGCGGCGCGGTACGTGGGAGGAACATCGAGAGCGTGCACTTAGTGCGGTACATGCGCCTGGACTAAGCGAAATAATATACATATAAACGAACCCTTTTCATTAGTTTATAAAAAATACAACAGATCAACAATGAGTGAGGCCTCCTTTTTAATCTGGTTGTTAATAAACTCTAGAGATACGTGTTCAGCCTTCCAAGCTGCCCTCACACCATGTTATAGTTCATGCAGCGTGGTAGAAGAATTGGTTAAATTGTTAAATTAAACTCATTTTCCTATAGGAACCGCATCGACACCCTTGCAACATGAGGACGCGCATTAACTTGTTGGAAGGAGCCGTTTTAGAGGAATATGGAAAGGCAACTGGTTCCAACTCCTCATTCACAGAACGTCGGGCCGTCATTGTGCTGTTAAAAGCACTGGACTCCCAAACAATCAAACTAATAGAACGGTGTATATGGCGCTCAATAGCAAACTGGAGATCACGTCGTTCACCTCGTTCGTTGGCCTCCATCGTGTGCACCAGAGTGGAAGCTCTGAAGGCGAACGATATGACCCTGAAGCCCATTTCACGCAATCTGTGATACAAGGTAGCTAGATGCATACCAAGCGTCAGCAACAGCTCAATATGTTTCGAAGTGCCCGTAGTCGTAGATGACGATCTTATCGGCCTGTAGTTCTTCTACGTGCTCCAGAACCTCTAGCACGCTGAATTCGCCCTTCTTCAATACAGGCGCTCCATGCTGTTACAACTATAGCCACGCTAGGCCCCATGGTTACAGCAATTGCTCTGGAAAAAGCACCACGTTCTCGTTGGTCTGTACAATCCGACACCGTTCAAAGATGTCTACTGCGTAAACTATGACTGTCATCTTCTAGGGGGCACACAACCAACTTGTCAATCGCCATATTTACAACAGATATCATAGTTTTTGGATCGACAAAAAGCCGTGGTTTGTTTTTATAGAATTTATACAATGAACGGTATGTACCCGCGGTTAAAACCTGTTTTGATGTGCCTGGTTGACGAAAGAGTGTTATAAACACACTAAAACAGTACAATTATGATTCCTTCATAGATCTCACTTACCGCACTGTGTTGTACTAAGCTTAAAGCCAGCGAGCCTACTTTAAGCCAGTAGCAAGACGACTTACTAACAAGTATCTACAATCTATTATTTTTGCCTTTTTCTATACGAGTTATTCAAAAACGTCAACTGCATACTTCCATTATCTATACAATTTTGATAGTATAGCAGTGTTTCGATCGATTTACTATTTTCAATCGCCTTAATACCAGAATGCGGCAAAAAGTACGGTGGAGAAACGAAAAGGCCTCTAGGAGCGAGGATCAAGGAACACCAACTCAACATCCAGAAAGTACAGACAGGGAAGTCCAGAATAGCGAACCACGCATGAAGCGATCACCACTAGATCTTGACAGGCCAAACTTTAACATAACCGTAGCAAGCATAAATCATTGAGCGACCGAGTCAGCAAATGCGGGCGCCACTGAACTGGAACACCACACCGACCAATAGGAAGAACGATATGTCAGCAAGACGAAAATAAATAACCTAATCTCACCTGAAGACAGTAAGACAGTTGAAACATTGTGGTACTAAAAAGACGGACTGAATAATAGATATCCAAAAAAAGACCTTTTTAAACATCTATCTTGTCTACAAATTTTAACACCACTCAAAGGACTGGCAGATTCTATAATGTCAAACCTCTGTTGTAAGAAAGGATTTATTTGTTCTTGACTAACGCTGGCAAATTTGCAAATCTGATTTCAATGTGATGCAGAACAGAGACGGAGGTTGTACTTTTTTTAGGGCCGATTTCTCAATGTCCAGTTAAAGTGTCAGATAGGTATCTGCCAGATAGCGTTTCTATGGATACAACTGTCAGATTTACGTGACTTCGTAAGTTTAGCCTTCAACTGTCTAAACAATTTATCTAACAGTTGATGTTATCTTGCAGATAAATATTTAACTGGACATTGAGAAACCGGTCCTTAATAGAGTAACAATTGCTTGAGGCAGGTGACCCACCCATTACTTATAGTCAATGACGGTCCTGTTCGTAAGCAATCTGTCAGAGCAAATCCCTGTACAATCTGGGATTATAAGGAAAAGTGTTGGCTGGAGGCTGACAGAGGAGGAGGGGGTAATAGAGGGGTGCCTAGGGGAAATCAATCCGGGAATCTAGTTATTACGCGCGCATTATCCACTCATCGATTACTATGGGGAATATTTGTAGGGGTGATTTGGCTTGTTTATGAAGAGCAGAAGGGCAGCGGAGTGAGCAGTAAAGCTGGAAGGTACATTTTATATTTACGTTTATTTATTCACCATTAAGCAATGGATTTAACCACAAAACAATACAAGGGTAGCCACTGAAACTGTTTGTTCGTCTCATTTCCAAATGACCACCTTTGTTACGAGCGAATGGCGCTGATAGCGTGAAAGCACATTGGTGGTGAGGATATTGAGAGAATGACCAATAACTGAGTACGCAGGATTGGCCCACGTCAGAATTATATGAGAAAGTTAATGAAGAAATGTATAAGTGTACCGAAATTTTAATATTACAGCAGTATGATTAGGTCACCACTATTAGGATCAGATGTTCGAGTGAGCTCTCCCAGATAATAACATCAAAGGCCATCCGAACGAGGAACATTAGAGAGGCTCGGCGAGCTCATCCTTACCAGGTCGAGGTCCCTACTCCACGTACCAGTCTCCTCCAGCATTCCTTCTTTTGGAGAACTTCGACGCTGTGGAATGAGCTGCCGAGGAATTTGTTTCCCGACAGATACAACCTGGAGCGCTTCAAATCTATCGTACACCGACACTTATCCTCTGCAGCGCTATAGGCTTTCAGCCTTTGCGGAAGGCTGACCAAAAAAAAGGTGAATGAAATGAAGTAAGTGAAGCTAACGAATCAATCAGAATTACTTTCCACAGTACCAGGTCTGCTATATTTATATCTTACCTTATCCTGCCTAAAGGGGAGTACACAGAGTATTCAAGATCACGTCAACTCTATCCTGCTTTATACAGCTCCTAGTTATGCAAAAGAACAAAAAAAAATACAGAAAAGTTATGCTAAGAAGTTAGTATATGCAAGTACTGCGCGTAACTTTTGCCTATAAAACGGTGTCCACAGATGCCCTATTGGATGAAGTAGGTGATTCAACTTGCTGGCAGGAGAGAGATGTGAACTGCACATGTGTGGAGATGCGCTCCGAAGCACTCTTTAAAGTTTCTGGACACTATTTAGAAGAGAGCAATGAAACTAATCAATACGCCTAACCTCACAAAAGACCTCAGCAGCCTGGAACACCGAAGAAGGGTGGCTGACCTGCACCTGTTTTACAGATTTATCACGGAAGATGTTCGAGTGGGCTCTCCCAGATAATAACACCGAAGGCCGTCCGAACGAGGAACACTAGAGAAGTTCTGCGAGCTCATCCCTACCAGTTCGACGTCCCTACTACACGAACCAGTCTCCTCCAACATTCCTATTTTGGAGAACTTCGACGCCATGGAATGAGCTGCCGGGGAATTTTGTTTCCAGATGGCTAAAACCTGCAGCGTTTCAAATATAACGTTCACCGACACTTATCCTGTCGCAGTGCTTTTACAGTGCCATGGGCCTTCAGCCTTTCCGCAAGTCTGACCATAAAAGAATATAAGAAGAAGCAGGTGATTTAACTTGCCGGCGGAAGAGAGATCTAAATTGCACAGCAAGGTCAATGCAAAAGCAATAGTTTAGTAAATAGCAGAGGAAAGAGGAAACCACCAAACCATGAGACGTGGAACAAAAAACCTCCATTATAGAATTGGGGTTAACAAAGGAGTCTGAGATTAGACCACTACCATGCACAGATCACTAAAATTTATCACATCCTTAAAAAAACCGACCCATTTCCTAACTTATCCAGCAAATGAGGCTGATTGTCTTTACATACATGTTTTTGTATCTAAGTGAAACATATCATTTATACTCTTTTATGAAGTAGGTTTTTATGCATATGTTGTCAAAATGAAATGATAAAAAATATTAGCTTTAAAGAAGCCACAACCTTTCATCTGCTGAAGTTAATACCTTTCTGATGAAACCATAAGATTTCTTCTTCTTTTAATCGATGTCATAGATCCATAAATTCTTTATGACGTGGCTGTAACTTTCTTCTGAAGGAGCAACTTTTGTTCTGCTGGAGCGGAGTTTCTTTTAGTGCCACAAGTATTTCATCTCAAGGGCCCTTATTTGACGCAGAAACATTGTTCCTTTTACACACCCTGTTCAACATTATTCCCTTTGTATTTGCCAAATTGTTAAACGCTTAGCGGAAAGCACCTCGCATATGAACCATCTTTTGTAGTTTCTTGGAACCCTCCGAGTGAGTTATGGTTCAAGGTAACCTCATTATTACCCTCAAATTATGGGAGTTTATACCGAGGCTCATTTAATCGGTCTTCTAACATGTCGAGTCTCACACTTCGGGAAGAGCAGGTTATTCGGTATATTAGCAATATACAGGGTGTCCCTGAATTTCCTTGACACGTGATATTCTCGTAACAAAAATAAGTTCAAACGAAAATAGGGAATTTTTGAAAGTACTATGGGGTCTAATCATACCATGCCTACAAAACATTTTTTTTTGTATTTCAACCCTCATAACTCACCCCCAACTTTTTATTTCAAATAGCACCCAAAGCTTATCCTACACAAATTGAGTCCTTATTTTATTTAAAATTTTGTAGTACCCTTTGATTTTATACACAAACCTATTTTTTTGGTGAAGTCAGACGCATAATGTAAATAAAAAAATGATTTACTTGAGGCGTAATATTTTCGTAACAAAAACAGTAAAAAAGAAAACTATGTGGGTTTTTCAAAGGTACTGAATGGCCTAACATACCATGCTATCGAAATATTTTTTTTGTACTTCAACCCCTAAAACTCACCTCCAACTTTTTTTTCAGATAGCGCCACACAGCTTTTGCTACATAAACGAAGTCATTATTTTATTTAAAGGCTTGTGGTACCTTTATTTCATACACAAACCAATTTTTTCGCAATTCCATAAGCATAAGATACATAAAATAAGGAAGCGTAATATTTTCGTAATAGAAAAAGACAAAAATGACATTTCTCTTCGAAAGTATGCATCAAATATCCTCTAAAATACACTTACTTTCCCTTTTTCTCCGTTTGCGTCAACAAAATTCTCATTTTATGTATATTATGTTTACGATTTCACGCAAAAAGTAAGTTTGCGTATAATATCAAAGGTACCACAAGATTTTAAATAAAATAGGGATATAATTTATGTAGGAAAGTCTATAGGAAGCTATTCGAAAAAAAGTTGGGGCTGACGTACAAAAAATTTTTTTAAAGCATGCTGTGATAGACCCTATAGTACTTTCAAAAATTCCACTCAGTTTTCGTTTGAACTTTTTTTTGTTATGAGAATATCACGTGTCTAGGAAATTCAATGACCAACCTTTTTTATTTGATAAGGGTTATAAAATATGCACCGTTATCGAACCTAACACATGCCGTAGAATTCCTTGCTACATCCTAAAACGTGTGCCACTGATTTTCCGGCAATTTATATACAACAAAAAATTGGAAGCGCTGTTGGAATACTAATATCTGCACGAGGACACGATATGCGACAAGTGCGGACGACACTCACACTAGCCTTGTAGCTGGAAGGCAGAGAAAGGGCGAAAAACACGTACATGCTGCCGAAACGCAATTAAGCGCCAGTTTACTCAGCTGGCGTTTTTGGCCACCGCCGTTGGATTAATTGTTAATTATTAATCTGGTGGAGGTAATTGGCTGGAAAGGGCCAGATTGGAGAGGTGCTGGAAGCGCCGTCGTGCCATCCCGCCAAAAGGTGTCGGGTGTCAGGAAGCTCTCCCACAGGGGGCCCCGAGAACTGCTTAGTATGGATGAAACGGGCAACGAAACACGGGTTCTATAGATGTTGAATACAGACCCGGATTATTTTTTATCCTTTTTACAGTCGCGGAAAATTTAATTAAACATTTTTCATCCACCTTGCGGATTTGCAAGTAAATGCAATTTTATATTTTTTTTTGAATTGGGATCAAAAATCAAGGGCATACAAGAATTTTGGATTTTGGAAGGTGCAAGCTACAGAATCACAGATACGAGTTCGAGTCTCACCAGTGCCTTATTTTTATAATTATTTTTTTTTTACAAAAATTCCGTTTTGGAATGATTTTATATTTCTCTGATAATAAATATATGTTGCAGAATTACTCAAAAGTTTGCAAGAAGTAGAATTAGTAATAGAGTAATCATAATAATATAATTATTTGGAGTACTATCGAAGTCATACAAATTTAGCTGGCGTGCTACGAATAATGATTTTCTCTACTAGGTATACGTATGATTTGATTTCATATATTTTCTCGACCTGATGCTACTTTAATATTTATTTCAACATGTCAATATCACATCCATACAAAATGGCTAAAAACTTTCATGAAACATTTTTTATTTTGAAAATATCAAAATATCACATTTCACAAAATTGATTTTTTGTTTACATTAGTGACTTTAACAACATACGAATATGAAGTTCATTTTATCGTTAAGCGACACCAAAAACGGTTTTGTGCAACAGCCTCTCTTGCTCTACTAGCTCATCGTTTTTTTTTTTGACACTGCGATACATACAAGTACAGAAAATATCCTACTCATTGCAATGCGGTTCGGTTAGTTCACATCTATAGAATAATAAATAACTACAATATTAAAAATGTGCAATAATGTAAAGTACTTACGTGTTTTAAAAAATACGCTTTCCATAAACTTACCTGCAATAAAAGAAAATATATTAGTAATCATAATATCTTAGCAAATAGTGTAACATCGAAAATTTTATTCAATTACATTCAGGGTAGCCATGTATGTGGACCGAAATGTTAGGGGGATAGAATTCAGCATAAAATGAATATTGCTCATTAAAATACGTGAATAGTATACGCTTCATATTAATTTGCGGTTTTTGGGTTTTTTAGGCCGGCCTCATTTAGCGTTGAACATTGACGTTCCACCACCACGAGTGGATGGCATCTTCAGAAGCTATTTTTTCACTTCGGCGACTTCCAAAATACTAGAAGTATGCTGGAAGATTTTTATTTTTTTTAAATCATTTAAGAGGTAAGGTGGGTGGCAAATTTTTGCAGGGACATGCTGAATAATCCTAATGGTAAATATTTTTCAGTTGTCAACGTAAGTGATAAAAGAGATCGACATAATAAATTCTGCAATAGCTTTACTGATTGACATTCATACTGAGGAGACTGTATGTCACCCTTTGCCCTAGTGAATGTTTGCAAATCTGTTATGTCGTGCTCTAATTCTAGTTAGCCCTTGTTTTCCACTGAAGATTCAAACTAGGAGGTTTTTCTTATGGACACGACTGGGTCTGATACTATTTCTGAACGTTCACTACCTATTCATCCACCTTTTTACAAGGTTAAAGCCAGTCAGATGCAGGTGTCTTACACTACCGATAAATGTATGCCTGGAATAGAGTTTATCGATCTTTATGTCCTTAGGATCAAAGTGGATATGAAACGTGAGATCTTCAGCATTTTCTCTTATTCTGTTATTAAAACGTTTGACGTGCTTAGATACGGTGGCTTGGTACACGTTATGAACCTTTTCGTCCAAGCTGCAGCACAGAACTCAGCAGAGGACACTGCAAAGCTTCTGTGTGATACTATTGCTGAACTTCTGTGTCGTGCTTACTAAGTCGAATCCAAGCAGATGCATGTGTCTTGTGGCCTCTAGCTTCTATCGATGCGTGTGTACCAAGTAAAGCCGATGACGAATTATATGGTGTAAATTTTCTTAAAGTGAAGCTAGTTAAAAATATCTGAAAGCAATGGCACACCCAAGGTTTATTTACCGTTTGGTGTAAACTTTCTTAAGGAGAAACTGGTTAATACATTACGCGAACGCAATGGCACTTGACTCAATGTTTAGTTATTCTTTGGGCCACATGAAGGGAAGCGGGCTTACCATGAACTAGAAAAAGAAGTGTCAAAAAAGCAAGATTGGGATGCAATGGAGATAAACTTATTTCAACACCAGAAGCGCCCAAATAGCAGTAAGAGTCGAAGCGATGAATGCAAAACTTGGGCAGGCCATTATTTGGAGATTACGATTATTTGAAAGAATGCAGTTTACCTGAAGACGATTGAAGATAATAGATGAATCTAACATTGTACTCAAAAATTATTTATATTTTATATTGAGAAAGAGGCAACTGGAAGAACAGAAAATGTATCTGTTTGGAAAAATGATGAAAACGTTTGTCTAAATTTAGCCAAACTGGCGAAATATGATTCATATTTCAAGAATATAAATGTAATACAAGAATATCGCAGTTAGAAAAACGCACCCCGCAAACATCATAAAGAAAAAAGAAATACGTTCTCAAAATTTTGTAAATGGTCTAAGTGCCAAACAAATAAATGCTTGAAATAATATAAATACCACATATCATAATATCATCAAAAATGAACTAAATCAAACAAAATCAGCTGTTTACATATTCTAAGTATCAAATATGCAGCAAGAAAACCAACTAAAGTACAAACATAGTACACAGACACTCTAAATCAAAAAAATAGTAATAGACAAAGAACAGGTTTTCAAAAAGTGCTCTCAATAAGCCTTTACGGTTAGGTCTTCACAAAGGGCACAATATTTTAAAGGAATACAGTCCAATATATAGATTACAGATTTACCAACGTTGCCGCACTTATTCTCCAAGGTGGGATTACATCCGAATGGAAACCTTCAAGTGTTTTTGCCTTTTCGAGAACATTACATATTTAAGCTGATGATGGCAATTAGAACATTTTAATGCAAAAAAAGCTATTGTTCTTACTAGCAGAGCCATCTACGAGACACTGTTCAAGGCGATTAGAAATTCAGTGGCATTCATCGCGTTTACAGAACAATTGACGATGGCACATAGATCGGTTTAAAATCAAAAACTCAAAAAATGAAAAACTGGCATTTAGACCATTTAGAAGTTACACTCTTCAATTATATTATACCACCTCAGTAGCAAGAGAAATAATGTTTTCTACTGCCAGGCGACATATAACAAAAACTCAAAATATAGTGAAATCAAACCACAAGTAATAATTTACTATTTGTAACCACCAAGAGAAGCAGCAACGAACTAGAGTCATTCGATATTTTTTACTCCTAACATGTATTTCATTAGAGTCTTCTTCCTTTTCTCACAGTTTTCAAATTCGCTTTTCAGAATATAGCACTATTTTGTAAATTTGCCGCGCGTTGTATTTTCTTTATATAAGTTGTTATTGTGATTATGTTATGTTACCTAACATAGGTACCTAGATAAAAATATATTATGTAATTATATTTTGATTATTTAATAAATTTAGTATAAACTAGGAAACAAAAAGAATATTAACCAGTAACAATATTTGTAGTTCGATTATGTGTTTTCAACAGAAGTAGTAGATAATGTACAAGTAACAGTAACCAGACTAATCTCAGGTAACGAGCGATATCCAGAGAACAGTTTTGGATACTTGGGTACAAAATTTTTGGAGTATGGTCATCACTAATAGTCTAAATAAATGAATATAGCTGTTGTTATCGAACTAACCTCCTGGTAGTCCGGCAATTAGTAGTAGTCATAGTTATGTAGTTTCAGTGCTACCAACAATTACCTAGTAAAAATAGCCAATTATTGATATGCGACCTTTTACGCAAACTAGCTAAACAGTCCCATTTATCATCTTTAACGGCTTACCATAAATACTGTAGAAATGCATATCACATCCCATAAAGTACGCGCAATCCTACTGTTGAGAACACCCGCAGAACCGCACATACAGAGACACACACGAGTTCGCGTTAAACACTTGGAGTGTCGCGTATACGTATAATGGAGATTTGTTTACAAATAAATTTGGGTCAGGCACACAATGGCTCCTCTCCATATACACGGTGTGGCTGCAACGCTTCTGTTAGCTTTTGTTTTTGTGATAACACGTCGGATTATGGCGCTGTGTTGTTCGGAGTTACACGCCAAGCCGCCTTTATCCCCGTGTATGGGATAGAGTAATAGCGTAATTTCTCTTGTACGGTACATGTTAAAGGCGCAATTTATTTATTAATAATGGGGGAATTACTCTGTGAGAGCCTATATCGTTTATACACAAATTATGAGATTAATTCCTGGCGCTATATTGAGCTAAAATAATCGTCTTTTGGTTTAGCGACACGTACCGCACCCGCATCGATCTGGTCGATTCGTTTATGATGACTCGTATAATTTAAACAGGAAAGCTCTATTTCAGAATTACACCGTGTCCCAGGACGAATCTTGAAAACTTTAAGGGATGATTTCTGGCATATTATGTGTGTTAATTAGATCGCGAATTGAATGTGTGGGCCTCCTTATCATCTTCGTACCGTACAAGAAATACATCATATATGATATTTGCTGTAAACAATCGACAAAAACATTCAAAATACCCGTTAGCGTGATTCGACATCCTTCGTTTCTACAAGGAATTCCCGAAAGTGAAAGTGGGCCACACAGGATTCAGTTATCTTTACAACCAAACTTCAAACGTTGATTTCTCTGAAACAAATGCGAATTTCAGAATAATTCCTTTTGATATCAGCTTCACATTCTGAAACCTAAGTGCGATTTCTTTTTTCGGGATAATAGGGATAAACTCGTGTTGTTAGTGGACTCTTATCACCAACACAATTTTAAGGTTATGTTTAGATTAGGTCTATATTTTTAGTTTAGTTTAGGGTTTTCATGATGTGTAATAAAAGGAAATCTACGAAAATGAGTGGATATCAGGATAGCGCAAATTCTAAGTTAGAAACTGTCATTCAAACGATGGCAAATAATATGTATTTTTAGATATAATACGATGATGCGTTTTGTTGTAATAGTTTGGGGAAATATACTATCCAAAGTCGTTGAGTTGTTTTATCACTGCATGAACCTTGTTTACGACCTGAGATAAGAGAGTCTTTGCACAGTGAAAGGGCTTGTTGAGAGTGACCCGAAAAATAATACGACGTCATTCTAAATCAACTATGGTGGACCATCCAAGATGGCGAAATAGTTCTTTTTAATGCACTTCTGAAATATGGGTATCAAATAAAAGGGCTTGCCGAGAATAATTTTGTTTGATATAAATGCAAGTTAGTAACTAAAAAGTAAAAAATAAATTAAAACAAAAAGCTTTTTTGAAAAAAGCTTTTATTTAAAGGTTCTAAAAAAAAGAAAAAATGTTCCTTTAGAGTGTTAACTATCAACTTATAGCCTCATTATACACAATTTATATGATCATAAAAGCTTGTCGCGCGATATACTTGTGTAAATTAACTAGAACCTATTCCATTGACTAACTTGGTATGCTAAATTTAAGTGTGTTAAAATTTCAGTTTAATTGAATTCCTATAGGTACTTACGCAAACCTCGCGACAAGCTTTTATGATCATGTAAATTGTGTATATTGAGGCTATAAGTTGATAGTTAACACTCTAAAAGAAATGTTTTTTTCTTTTTTTAGAACCTTTAAATAAAAGCTTTTTCTTAAAAGTTTTTTGATTTAATTTATTTATTTTCTAATTTGAAGAAATGATTTGGTTGAGAAATGTTTAATTACCGGGAAGTTAGTGACATGGACTTTAGTTCACTGGCCCATAAATGTAGTGATATAATTATGCTGCAATGTTTCTACTGACACTTCAGCCACCTGTGGGGCTTTCAATGAACCATAAAATAAGCAAATTTGTAATACGTGATATTGTTCGACATGTTCCAGGAAACAGCTACCTTATTTTGTGATCTAACTTCCTAACTCTGAAATGAAAGAATAAAGAGAGGTGCATTCTGCATTGAAATTAAAAATAAGAGCCAATAGTGTAATAATATCCTAGGATTACAACACTGTCCCTATTATGACTGCACATTGAACATTTAGACAACACTCCGTCGTACTGTGGCGACAAGGCGACTGACTGGAGTTCCCATCGACTGAAAATTAAGTGATGGAAGCCAAAGTGAAATAGCCACTAAAAAATTTGCTGCTTTGCTTTTTTCGCTGAGAGTTGAGGTTTTTCCAATATTTTAGGGCATTGTTTTACTTTACTGTATCAGCAACTTGAAGCCTGTTGTCGGCAAAATACCAGTAATAACGCCTGTGTACCTTTTCCTTTTTTCTGCGAAGATTTGGTTGCAAAGGAAAAAACAGACTGAAAATGAAATAAACCAAAACCCTTTCCTTCTACCTCTTCCTCCTACCTTTACCCTTGAAGGAAATACGTCGTTGGATTCTATACATTCTACATTTTTTCGACTTCTTTCATCCATAGTATACGAATAGTATTCGTCGATTTGATAATCGGCCCTGCGTGTGCGTCTCGCTAACCGTTTATCACCGTATGTTCCAGCAACACTGTAGTTACCTACACGATTAGTTCTTATTTATCGCAGGAATATCCGTACTACAATTACGGCAAAATTGCTGCAATTTTTACGTAATCGTCAAAGCACTGGGTACGCCATTCAAAAATTACTATTATTGCAGCCTAGGCGCTGGGCTGGACGAAAACAACTTTGCCGTTACGCAACTTTGCTTAATTGAAGTATGTGTATTTGAAAACGAACGCTCGATTGACATTTTCTTCGTTTTCCATGTTATCGCTGTCTTTTACGTTTGATTAATAGTTATACCATAACATTATTATTTCAAATGGGAATGTCTAATTATTTTTATACCACCAAATGTAAAATCTTATAACCTTTCCAACAATATAGGATTGTCAATATCAATCTTTCTTAGTTTTCATGTTATTTCAAATTTTCAGTCAAATTGGTGTTTTTCAATTTTCCTACGCATAGTAAGCAACCTAGCAGGCCATGAAAAATAAAGAAAAATACGTTAAGATGGAAGAAACCAACTAACTTAGTTGAAAGATACAAAGGAACTAGAGCAATGCGGCAAGATTATGAAAATTTCTTACAGCACATCATCTCTAACCAGTGATAAGATATCTAATGTCAATGAGAAGCCGGAGTATGACAGAAGTGTTTTTTTTCCACGGCCTATTGACTTTAAGGTGGAAATTGCATATAAACATGGTTGCGCAACAGGTTCATTTTTAAAATACAGGGTGGCAAAGTTTGGAGGAAAAATAGATTTTTTTATTAATTGCTTAAATATCAGAGAACCAATTTTTTTGTAATTTGGCACTAGTGTTCACCGCAATGAGACGCTAAGTTAGCATATTTATCCTTTCCAGTAGCGTCTTGGGGCAAATATTAGCAAAAAAATGTACGCCACTGATCTTAAAAAAATAAATGTTGGTTTCCGGCTTAAAGTAACAAAAATACAACTTGTCTGTGCCTTGATGTCTCTTCATATCTGACTGTTTCCGAGGGAAGAAATAAAAACCACTTCATAGCCTCTCGAAAAAAAATCTTAAAAAAGACAATTTTGTTTTTCTTATTGATCGGCCGTCAAAATTAACTTGTCTTATTTTAACATTTTTTTCGATGTTATTAAGTGGTTTTTATGTTTTTACTCCAAAACAAAGTGATATACGAAGATACAGCACGAGAAAAAAATTTGAACAACAACATTTAATTTTTTGGTCAGTGGCATACATTTTTTGCTATTATTAGCCATGGAAATTATAATTATCTTCCAGTCAGTGCTGACTTATTGCAGTGAATAATACTGCCAAATTAGATACAAAAAACGGCAAAATGATGTTTAAGAAATCAATGAAAAATCGATTTTTTTTCCAAACTTTGACACACCCCGTATCTAAAAACGCTATAACGCAGCCACGTTTATACGAAATGTGCACCTTAAAGTCCGTTTTTCGATCGAGTGTTAAAGTCTTTGCCATTAAAGTGTAGACCATCCTGAATAACAGAACAATATCTGAATCAAAAATATTGGCTGTTGAGTGTTGACAGATATCAGAAGTTGCACCAAGTTGGAGGATATTCAGAAGGATGTTTGCGACTTGTTTACTACAAGGTAGCTAATACATGAAAATCCAATTATTGAACTTCATCTCACGATTTCATTTTGAAGCCACAAAATTTATTTTCAGAAACTTAAAACCCACTGTGAACTTCTAAGTGAGATCAACTTTCCAAATGAACAAGGTATCACAGATTACTAGATACGGACGACAATAATGAGTGACACGTTAATTACGGTGTAGAATAGTAGAACATAAAAAAACTTATCTCAAATTCCTAATTTTTGTGATTTCCTTGGTCACTGGCGTTGGAAATATTAAGAATGGTAACATGATCCAGTTAGCTAGGTGCAACGTTCGTGCAGCTGGGTGTGAATGCTAAAAATACTAGGTATTAATGAAAGTAACAGTAATGGCATTTTCCATAGAACGCCCGAACATGTCAACGTATTAGCACGAAAAATATAGTTGGTTAACATACTACCGCCCCCATTCATAGAATGTAATAAACATACAAAACCTGACAGGCGAGCAGCACAGGGCGTGTCTCTGAATTTAACGATTAAAACGTACAGTGTTGAACAAAAGTAGCAGATGGTCCCGTTTTTGTCTTCACTATGACAGGAAAAAGTTACTCAAATGCACATAATTCATTGTATCTGCCAGTTCTTTGAGATCCTCAATATCAGTCACGCTTTGTTTTGATGCTTCCAAATGAAAAATGCTTAATGTTAAAAAAAGTCATTTTATGCAAATTCGATTTCTAAAACAGAGAAAATATTATGCTGAGATAAGAAGTTACAGTACTTGCTTAAAATTCTATCAACTTTATCTGATAAGCAGATCTTTTTAAAGTATATCCGTAAAGGTCCTTGTCCGATTTGAAATTGTATTCTGACGCTGTGAGGTAAAAGCTCAAAAGTGAGTGGTTCGCCAATTTTGTTCATCATTCTATAGTACGATTATTTAGTAGATATTAAAATAGGTGTTTAAATATAATTATGAGTAATATTATGAATCTAATAAAACCAGTATTAGAGCATATGAAGTTATCTATAGTATATAATTATGAGAGTTATTTTTCCGAATCAAACAGTGACGTCACTTCTAGCCATTTTATAGCTCCCCTGTCCCACATGTATTAATTACACAGAAACGGCTTTCCTTCATACAAGACAGAAGCACACGTCAATAAGAGGCAATATTGGAAAATGTGAGTGACACTATTAGTGCGAGTGTGTCTCGTGTATCTGTCATCTATTTTGAATGAGTTGCCACATATCACGTATTACCAATCTATGAAATAAACCTTTATGACCAATTTTTTAATTCTGAAATCTTACAGATACTCTAAGTAAACAGTATACGAGTTCTTTACGATAGTTTCAATGTCTCTGGAAATATTTCTGTTATGCTTTGGAATGAACTGTCTTCTGAAAAGTCAAATATGAAGATTAGTATTCATGAAAATATTCCGTTCATTATTTTATGAAGACACATAAATAAGTAACCCTAAAAAATAGACAACGATTATTGGCGATCCTGCCATCAACCAAAAATCCCACCTCCTAAATTTTAGAATGGGGTTAGGAATTTCTACAAAGTATCAATTGTTTTACTTCCCACACCGATAGGTGAGGGGAGTATTGTGATCGCAAAATTTTGGATTTTGAATTAATACGCCTTTTGGGCCTGTTATGATGTCTCCATAACGAAAATCCACGTCACTCATTTCCGTCGGTCTGTCTGTCTGTCGGTCTGTCTGTCGGTCTGTCGGTCTGTCGGTCTGTCGGTCTGTCGGTCTGTCTGTCTGTCTGTCGGTCTGTCGGTCGGTCGGTCTGTCTGTCTGTCTGTCTGTCTGTCTGTCTGTCTGTCTGTCTGTCTGTCTGTCTGTCTGTCTGTCTGTCTGTCTGTCTGTCTGTCTGTCTGTCTGTCTGTCTGTCTGTCTGTCTGTCTGTCTGTCTGTCTGTCTGTCTGTCTGTCTGTCTGTCTGTCTGTCTGTCTGTCTGTCTGTCTGTCTGTCTGTCTGTCTGTCTGTCTGTCTGTCTGTCTGTCTGTCTGTCTGTCTGTCTGTCTGTCTGTCTGTCTGTCTGTCTGTCTGTCTGTCTGTCTGTCTGTCTGTCTGTCTGTCTGTCTGTCTGTCTGTCTGTCTGTCTGTCTGTCTGTCTGTCTGTCTGTCTGTCTGTCTGTCTGTCTGTCTGTCTGTCTGTCTGTCTGTCTGTCTGTCTGTCTGTCTGTCTGTCTGTCTGTCTGTCTGTCTGTCTGTCTGTCTGTCTGTCTGTCTGTCTGTCTGTCTGTCTGTCTGTCTGTCTGTCTGTCTGTTGGCGTTTTTCTAACGTCGTAATCTCAGTAACCGCTGCACGGATTGTAATGAAATTTGGGCAGCGATATGTTGTGGTATCGTAGTAGGTAAGGTTCTGATAATTTTGGATTTTGTACGGGGAGTGGAGTAATTAGCAAAAAACGAAAAATTTCAAATATTCCTCAAACTTCGTTTTTAGGCGTTTTAGGAGTTCCTAATCATTTTATACTTTTTTTTGGGTGGGTGTGAATTTGGGGTGGTTTTAAGGGTGGGGGGTTGTAAAACTGAAAAATTAGTTGTATTTATAATGGACTGTCCAATGACCTGTGAATGAAAGACCTAGCGGCAGAATACAGTTTTCTAGGTCCATCCGAACATTGCCTTGCTTATAATAGAATTTTGACACAGTATTACTGCCGCGGCGAGGATGAAAAATGCGTATGTTTTGGGAAAATCGTGTCAGTGGTGGCGCAGCAATAATAAAAAACTAAAAATATAAAAATAGCTCAAACTTTGCTTTTTTGCGTTTTAGCGGTTCCTGATCATTTTTTTTGGGTGGGGGTGAAATTGGGGTGGTTAGGGGGTGGTGGGTTGTGAAACTCAAAAATTTATTCCATTCATAATAGGCTGCCCATTGACCTGTGAAAGAAAGACCTAACGGCATAAACGACGTTTGTTAGGTGCATCCGAACATTGCAACTGTTATGTGTGTACTGAGTCAATCAACTTGACTCCATTTTTTTTAATCTTTCATACTGTCATGTGTTACATTTCAAAAGTTATATTTTTCGTTTTTGTTTCAATACCAACAAAATTTCAGCACGACCGCACTGTATAGATCTAGAATTTGAAATGCACATTTAGCTTTGAAGCTTTTTTTATGTATAAATTGACTTTATTTTGCTCATACAATCCCTCCTTTTTCTAAGCCTATTTCACTGTACACATATAAACCAAAATTTTATAAAAAGATAATATAAACTAATTCGAAATTAAGTAATTAAGTTTTTACAAGTTCCTTTTATACAAGTTACATTTGTTACATATAATTGACTTAGTTTGTACAAGTTATATTTTGTAGTTTGTTTCTTATAGACCTTGAGGTCTGAAATCTGAAACGACACGTCTAACTAATTACTTTGTTCGCGATCAAAAGGAAATGTGTGTACGTGATCCTTTACTTCCTGGATGTTTTCGTAGTTACTTATTGTTCGTCTTTGATGCTACCTCAGAGTAACAACTGTATAGCGATTCTGTAACTTTCGCTATAGTGACGAAAGCAGACGAAAGCGAAGCTAATCATTTACGAAAACGATTTTTGACGGCATTCCATAACCAACGTTTCCATAACCAACGTTTAACGCTTCGTTACGTTTTCGGCATGGAGCTCGATGACTCACGAGCATTCACGAGTTGGCTTAAATATCTCTGGATGAAACTCTGCGAAATCCAGCAATGCCGACCATTGCGAAGGATTAGTTTTTTCTCTTCGATTCATTGCTGGTAATTAACTATACAAATAAATTTAAGCGAATTGTCACTTTGACACACAGCAATAATGACGTCAAAACTTGACAAACGAGATCCAAAATATTTCGCTATCGCTTATAACGTTCGTCTGCGTTCGTTATATCCGAGTCGGAACGAAGACATTTATGGAATACCGAAACGAGCAAAAGCGTTGGAAATATGTCGCTATCGCTTCGCTTAGAGTTATAGAATCGCTACACTGAACATAGAGGTAGTAAATAAACCACTTCAGCATGGCGTGCTCAAAGCCATAATCTTTTGACACTTCAGACCCAAACATTGCCAACCAACCTGAAAATTCTTCCAATGCAACCCATGTTACAAACACTGCTCTGCACTGTCCCATCTCGAAAAACTGTTAAACTACACTCGAATATAGCACAGCAAGTCCGTAAAGCTTCACTGCAGTTACCAACAAATAGCAAATTCGATTTTACTGACCAAGCATAAAAGACGCACAAACAAAACAAACGTTTGACAGTCGGAGGTTACCGTAAACAAATCGCAGGAAAATTACATAGGCGTTGCCAACTCCTCAAAATTTATGTAAGACAGAATTTGCGTTAATGATGAAGAAACATGTAGTAACGCAGTAGAGGTCAACATATCTATTGATTTTGCTGTAATCATTTCTAAACCATCAAAATACCGTCTTTTTTAACGTAGAATGGAATATTTCTGGGTACTATACAATTAAGACGATAGTAAACAATTGCGATTGCCGTATCTGGTGGTCGATATGACAACGTAAGAAAAGATGTCGGCCTATTAGAATTAGTTGTTTACTACCTCTATGTTCAGTTGTTACTCTGAGGATGCTACAATAACCTGACTATGTCGAATAGAAGCAAGGCCATTGACGGCCAGCAGCCTCTATGTGGTAGCCACGGCTGCAAGTAATCACCCTCAAGCTCGTAGAAACACCCGAGTGTGCTAGATAATAGATTTTTAAGTGCCAATAAACCATTGACCACCCCATCAAGACGGAATATCCATTAAATGGCGTACTACTACATGCAACGGCGGAGGCACGAAATTTTAGTGAACAAGATTAGCAAGTTGCTAATTAATAGCTTGCAAGTTGCAACAGTTTGGTGAACTGTTGCATTTTATTTCATAACGCGTAATATGGTTAAGGTTTGGTCAAACTTACGAGCTGTTTCTTGGTAATTCCTCCTCTGATTGAAGTTGTGAAATAAAACACAATTTTGCTTTACCTAGGACATTTCGTCTAGGTACCTAGACTTCATCAGCAATTATATTTGTAACGAAAATTTTTTTTTAAATACACCCCCCCCAATGTCCACAGGTTACTTTTGGCCTAGTTTTTCCGACTATAAGAGATACATAAAAACTTAATTAGTATATTATTATAATATTTAGAAATTTTTATTGGTTACCAATAATTTTTCCTCTTTTTCTTCATTTTGAGATATTATGATTTACTGGAGATTTGAAATTTCGAAACTAAGATATAGGATCAGGTGTTCAGGTGGCAGATGATAAGTGACACAACGTTGACATGATAGAAGGAGGGTGTCTAAAATGTAGGTATATCTAGTTTTATGTGAAAGACAGCTTGATTATTTCACATGTTTTATGCCTTAGACTAGCGATCGGAGTAGAAAGTGTTCGTTTTCAAAAATTGGGGACTAACTACAATTTTAAAGGGGTAAAAAATTCATTATTACTCGTTGCAAGTTTGTGTTACATTTTTTTATACAGTTAAACTTGAATGGATGTCAATTATTGAAGCTAGGGTTTTTTAGTAGGAAGTGATGTTTTATTAATTTTTAGACATGTTTTATACAATGAAAAGTGATTCAATATAAAGGGGTTTATTGGTTTTTTTGGAAAAAAGGGGTATGGTAGTTTTTTTTCTGTAATTAATATGGAAAGATTTATTATTTAATATATGAAAAAATGTTAGAGTTAAATTAATTGGTCAAACAAAACAAATCTTTAATCGCTTTGCCGATGTTTCTTCGGTTTTTCTGCTACCTTCAGGGCACTAAAATTACAAATCACAAATAGGTAAAATAAATTTTACAAACTATAATAACAGTAACCCCAAAAACAGGTAGTATTTATACTAGTAGTGGACTCCTTGAAATTGCATATTACAACACTAAGGCACTATGGATTTTTACCTGCCACGCGTACCTTCTTTAAATTTATTGTTTTTTCAAATTGACTTGCTATGTCTTGCTGCACCTAGATATTTCATACAATTTATACTACATATGCTTATTCCATAACATATTCGTATGACTCATGGAATCTACAACCAATGCAAGTCCACCCTGTTTTTGAAGGTACTTTCTTGTTAGTATAATTTATGCAATTCATTTTCATACTGATCATTTATATCATCAATAAATTCGAAACGTCGGCCAAGCAGTTAAAGAGACTTCTAACTCTCTTCTTGATCTAATTCAACTATCTGTTTTCTGGAATTAATAATTTTACTTTCAGTATGATCTTATTTACAAAAATTCAGAAGTGATTAGGAAAACAATATGCCAACATCAAATGGGAAATGTGTTGGAAGCAAAATTGGTAGGATTAAGGTTGCGTATAACGTGACAGTAAAATGAAAATTAAAAATGTGATCGTCCACGCACAAAAAGATGCCGCACGGGCAAAAAAGGCATTGATGGCAAAAAAACGACATTGAGCGGAAAATTTTTAATTAATCTTTTCCCCAGACCCTGTCGTATAAAATCTCTGGAATGCTTGATTGATCTGGTGAGTGGCGTGTGTAAAAAAGTATCGACAAAAGCTTAGCTTATACGGTGTAGGATATAAAAGATATGTCTTTCAGAGCTATGCTGTCGCAAGAGCAAAGCCTATGCACGATTTGCAAGATGGGACCTAGAATGCCAATATAAACCCATCGGACACAGATAGCCGATAGCCTTTAACAGGTTAAAGAGAGAACGCAATACCCTTACCCCCCACTAACCCACTTCCATTCTTTAGAATACGCGTTCCGCACAGTTGCCAGGTGTAGCGATTTTTAGCCAAAGTGGCGATTTCAAAACTGGGTTAGTGACCAAAAATGGTAGCTGGGCGTTTGACGACTTTTGGTGGCGCAAAGCACACAGTGAGTTGGAGACTTTTGCGTATTTATAACTTCCACTTCTTTGGTTTTCCCCTCAAAAATAAGGGCTAGCTTCATGACCAACCTTCGTTATCGTCAATGGGCATCATTTACCTATTTCTTATTATTGCGTATACTCAAAATAACGAAATTCATTCCAAAAAGGCCCAATGTCTCAAAATAAATATTATTTGAAAAGCTGGAGTTGTTTTGCCATTAGCAAATGATCAGAAGTTTCAAAATGAACTGCTCCCACTGGGAAGTGGTTTTAATCCCAATTGGATAGATAGAGAGTGGATAGTGAAACGTTTTTCAAGTGAAAAAAATGAAGTTAAGTTTATTGACTCAGTACTTCCCACACATAATGATGACACCATTTTATTATTTCCCATTGCATGAAGCTATAGTTTTGAAAACCTCTTGCAACCAAACCATTGTCCACCCGCCCGCAAAAAAAAAACAATCCAACGCATAAAAACTCTCGTAAATGGGTTTCTTGCACATCCCTCCTCAGGAACTGGAACTGCACAGTTTTTTTTGCATGCTTCAACTGGTCGATGCGAAACGATCAGGAGCCTTCAAACCGTCTAGAAACGCGGTTTGAGCTGTTTTTATATTTTTAGTTTTTTTTATTATTGTTGCGCCGCCACTGACAGGATCTTTCATGTTTCAAAAACAGACACCTCTTGCATTCTCGCTGCGGCAGTAAAATCTGTGTCAAAATTTCATTACAATCAATTCAATAATTTTCGCTTTACGCAATATACACAGAACGAAATAAATCAAAACTCGCATCTATACATCACAAAATTGGTTTCTGTAATAGGCAAGCCAATATTCAGATGGACTTAAAAAAGTGTAATATGCCGCTAGGTATTTCTTCCACAGATCAATGGACAAATTATTATGCATACAACAAACTTTTCAGTTTTACAAACCCCCACCCCCGAACCGCCTCAATTTCACCCCCACCCAAAAGCAGGTAGAAAATGACCAGGAAAACCTAAAACGCCTAAAAACAAAGTTTATTTTTGTTTTTTATTATAGCTGCACCGCCACTGACACGATTTTTCCAACAACATATGCGTTCCCCATTCTCACCGCGGTAGTAATACTATGTCAAAATTTCATTAAGAGCAATTCAATAATTTTCGCGTTACGCAATATAGAACGATCTAAAACAATACACGTTTGTATACATCACAAATTCTAAGTCCTTTGGTTTCTATAATAAGCAAGGCAATGTTCGGATGAATCTAAAAAGGTGTATTATGCCGCTAGGTTTCTCATTCACAACTCAATGTGCTGTGGCATAATACACTTTTATGAATACACCAAATTTTTTAGTTTTACAACCCCCCACCCCTCAACCACTCCAAACTCAGTCCAACCCAAAAAAAAGTAGAAAATGGTCAGGAACCCCTAAAACGCATAAAAACAAAGTTTGTGCTTTTTATTATTATTATTTTTGTTTTTTTATTATTCCTGCCCCGCTACTGACACGATTTTTCCAAAACAATCCTCGCCGCAGTAGTAATACTGTGTCAAAATTTCATTAAAATTAATTCAACAATTTTCGTGTTACGCAATATAAAACGATCTAAGGCAATACTCGTATGTATACCTTACATATTCTAAGTTCCTTGGTTTCTACAATAAGCAAGGCAATGTTCGTATGGACCTAAAAAATGTATTATGCCGCTAGGTCTTTCATTCACAGGTCAGTGGACAGCCCATTATAAATACAACAAATTTTTCAGTTTTACAACCCTCCACCCCCCAAACCACCCCAGATGATCAGGAACCCCTAAAACGCCTAAAAGCGAAGTTTGACGATTATTTGAATCTTTTTGTTTTTTGCGAATTACTTCGCCCTCCGTCCAACAATTTCCAAGATTATAGGAACATTACCAACTACGACCCCACAACATATCTCTACCCAAATTTCATCACAATCAAAGCAGCGGTTACTGATATTACGACGTTAGAAAACGCCAACAGACAGACCGACAGACCGACAGACAGACCGACAGACAGACAGGCCGACGGAAATGAGTGACGTGGATTTTCATTATATAGATATCATAAAACGCCCAAAAATCGTATCACCTCAAAATCGAAAATTGTCGCGATCACAATCCTCCCCTCACCTATCGGTGTGGGAAGTAAAACAAATACGTAGTAATGCTTATGTATTTTCGACACAATACATGCGTGGCCTGATACCTAACTGAGATGTGTAGCGTTGCGTGAAGCTAGTAAGCTGAGAGTGTTGAAACAGTCCCATACCAGTTCTGATGTAATCTCCTCCAAGAGTTCAAGGCCTTTCGAGCGGCCTAAACTAAGAACCAAGACTAATCTCTGCATTGATATCGTCGGAAGAAGGAAATAGCATCTACCACAACCCTGTCTCTCTATTTCTCTCTATCTCTATTTCTCTCTGTATCCCTGTCCCTCTGTATCTCTATCTTTCTCTCTCTCTCTCTCTCAACAGCTGTCCCCCAAATGCATGCATTCTGCGGATAGCCATTGCTGGCTATGTCTCAAACTCGAATGCTTAGGATACTTTCCAACTATACATAAGCTGTGTAGCTACAAAAAGAGAAGTTGTACTTCAGGCATAACCAGGCGGCGCGGCGTTTAGCTATCCTTCGCTAGGGTAAGTGACATGTTGGTTGGCAAGTGAGTAGCTAGAAGGATGATCCCAAGCCACCCAAGAGGATTTATGAGCCAACCGTTTTAACAATATTACCAGCCGGTCGCCTATAATATCACCGTTGGACTGATGAGTGGCATTTTAAGAAGTATTACCATGTTGCTGCCGCCGATGCATCCACAAGTCTCGGGTGATAATCCGTTGCCTAACACTTCTTTAGATTAAAGCAATAAAATTAAGAGTAGTACTGCCGTAGTAAAAAGTCCATAAAGGTTCGGAACAATTGTTTATATATAAGAGTAGGCGGCAGAAAAGATCTGCCTGTGCGCCAACTGGTACCCGGAGGTAACGGCAAACCAAAGAAAGTCACTGCTAAACAGCAGCAAACTTCTTGGAGGAACGCAAAGGCGCATTCGCTTACCTAACCAGATAGGCGCGCTTCTAGTTTATATATAGGTTATGTATCCACAAGCCGACACTATCATTTCATCCAATGTTTTTAACCAATTTAGCAAAGTTTTTTAACCATTTATTCGGTAGAAAAAATAATTGCAATTCATTGTTTAACAAGGTTTCCAATTTTTTCCACTAACAAATAGATTCCAATCCTTCTAAAACAAAAAGGCAAATAAATCAATTCAGATATCAGTTCATTCAATGGTGCACATATATGCGCGCAGAATTAGGGATATATATTTTTTTGTATTTCCGTGATGTTCGACTGAACGTCCGCGTAACATTTTTTGTACCTGTGGCGTCAAAATTAACAATCCTCCCGAATTGTCTCGTGTATATTAACCGACGGTTAAAAACGTCACAGCAAAGAATGTTGACTGATACGTCCACACACAACAGTTTTTTCCGCGCCAGTTTATCACGATGGACCGTACGCGTGCGTGCTTGTTAGCAGTGGCAGCGGTTTTGGCAGTCGGAAAAAATTGCGAAAAAATAAAAACTCGAAGAATGTAGACCTAAAGACTGGCTAGTTAAACGCAGTGCACTGTCAGATGTAAATTTACTGGAGGAGCTCAGATTGGAGCCTGGCGATTGGCACAATTACTTGAGGATAGACGAGGATACGTATCGGAAACTGCTAAATTTAGTGACACCGTTAATTGAGAGACGTGATACCCATTTACGTGAATGTATCAGTCCTCACGAACGCCTAACAGCTACTCTGCGATTTCTGGCCACTGGCCGCAGCTACGAGGATCTGAAGTTTGCGGCTATTGTCTCACCGCAGGCACTAGGACGCATAGTCCATCAGCATCCACTTCTTTGTATTTCACCAGTAATGCTTCATACGCCTTGTTTTTTATTCGGTCATGGTATTCTGCCGATTTAACTTTCCACACGCAAGGAAATGATCTATAAACTTCGATAAACTCTAATAAAAAGTCTCTGTTCCACTGCCTAATATCCGACATTTTTATTATCGCCAGTTTCAATAATAAACAACAACAAAAACGCTGAACGCCACTGCCACTAATAAATGCCCGAACAGTCAAGAGCACACACCTCGTTTTTACTCGAAAGATTGGCAAGATAACTGACAGGAATCAAACATCGCTTGACATTTTGGAACGACGGGCATAAACGACGTTCTTGCACATACACTTCGTTTTTGTGACATTTTTACCTTGACGTTTTTAACCGCCGCGCGTTGGTTTAACCCGTAAGTACTATGCTCCGTAAATAATCACACTCACACTATCCTCCCATCTGATAGACGGGTTTCAGAAAAATGATTGTAAAAAATAAACTTTTTGTTTATTGCTCTTTTTTTGACAGAAACAAGTAAATTGATGATCTCAAGCTTTGGAATACAATGAGAAAAAATACAGTTTACGTTTATTTTCACTGGAAAAAGATTAAAAATATGGAAACGTGCAATCCATTTTCTTACCTTTGGCACGCCTCTACTTTTTATTATATTAAAAAAAACTGTTTGAAAAAATACAAAAATATCTTTTATTTCCGAAAAAAGAAAACATAAAGAAATATTCTTAGCCAAGAAAAAATACAAATTAACAGTAAAAAAACTGCAAAGCCTAAAGTTGGGCCTTTTCGCCACATTCTGTGCACACTATTTATGGCAAAGTTCTCATCACATTCAGCCTCTACGTCGCTATTATCGCTTCCAACTTCTTCAAACCACTTTAGAAGGACATCTTCGTAATCTGGGTCGCCACATTTAACCCTCTTGGAGCTTCCAGGTCCGTCATCCATTTTCCACAAAATAAGGGAAAACTTACACCTACACTATCTACCCGTCTCACAGACGGAACTAGCAGTTCGAATTGAAATATATCCGCACCAACGCGTTTCCGCCAACTGACCTTCGGTCATCTAATTTGTATCTACAAGCAGTGTAAAGTCATGAACGGTTGACGCTGTGATGCGCGTGGTGGGAGAGATATCACAAACTCAGATATGGTATTCCGTCTGTGAGACGGGTAGATAGTACTTAAGGGTTAAAACGGCGGAAAAGAACGACGTGAGTGGGGCCCTTTACCTTCTGTTCAAGATCCATTCTACCTAGAAAGCCTCGAGTTCCCAATTTCTTTATTTGTAACGGACAAATGCCCAGTGTGGGGGCGGGTTAGAATATCTCCCATCGTATATCCTGCGTGTCGTAAAAGGCGACTAAAAGGAACACACCGAACTACTGTCGGTATAAACAGTAACCTCTTCTCAACCAACAGCTTTGGGTGGACGAGTTGAGAAGAGTCAGGACACCTTCTTGTCCTTGGGGTGAGAAATTGCCCCTAAAGGCGGATAAACCAGTAGGTACCATCTGGTCAACGGCATGAGGATGCAGAAATCAAATGGGAAATTACTGCATTAAAGATCTTAAAGATATCCCAAGAGAAACTCGTAAAATGAGTAAATGCATTTTACGAGTTCACAACATGTCTGTTAAGACATTGTGACTATGATGATGATGAATGGACAAATATATGATAGATTTTTTAATGATATATGTTACATCAACGTTGGTGTGCTTTTATTCCTTACCTTGTCACACCGCATACAGCAAAACCTTCGAATGAGCTATCGGCTATTACTTCCAAATTTTGGATGCCTATAGCAGTCAATCATTGAGTTCAACGACCCTTACCAATAAAAGTACACCTTTAGTTCAATAATTAAAATAAAAATTGGCACAGTTCCTCATTACATTGTAAACAGGTGTTCAAAATTTATTTGATTAAGCTGTTTTCGGCTCACTCATCTGTTTACCTAATCATTAATTCATTTCCGTAATGGAATGATTACACCAATTTCTCCTTATGGTCCATTATTCGACTTTGTAGTACTTCTGCAACAAGCCTTTATTTCCGTCGTAAATATCGGCCCATTTCGCTCTATACGATCAATACAAAAATACGACCGCACACAACATTATCGGCCGGTTTTCTATTATTCGGGAGAATTTTGCCCATTGTTAGAACGACTCCGTTAGCATCTAACAATAGCCCTAGTTAGTTTTCATGTCATTAGACTGATTTCCAAAAGAATGGACAAGCGCGTACAGTGTAAAAACATCGAGATAATATCTCTAGGATAGCACGGAAAATATGTGCCCGCTGAAGCTCCGTACGTTGGGTAAAAATAGAAAAATTATGGATAAGGTCTCAGAGACAAGGCAATAAATAGCTGTAACAGCATATGAAAATCGATGTAACTTACAGATGACGTAAGCTCTGCGTAACCGCGAAACACCGCTAGAAAAATCCCTAAAAATATGGAGTCTTGACTTAGTACTTCCAACATAAATATATTATATTATTCTCCAATAGTCACAACAACGCCACTGCACCGATTTCTGAAAACACAGCATAATTACAAACGATCTTAACACAACATACCAAACAACACAGTTCATTAAAATTTATGAATACGGTTATCGACATTACCTTGTTAGAAAAATGGCAACAGACAGACAGATCGACGGATATTGTTGACATTGATTTTCGTGATGTAGAGATCATTAAATGTCCAAATAACTTAATCTCAAGATCGAATATTTTCACCATTGCAATACTCACTTCACATACTCACTTCACATACCAATGAAAGTAAAAACAATGCAAATTTTGACATATAATTCGTGATACTTCTAAAAATGCCGTCTGAATTTGATATGGATACTTTAATTTGCAAAAATGGACACTTACCTAATATAACGAATGAATGAATGAATAGTACGCGAAGGTAGTCTTTTTAAACTTCAACACTATTTTGAAGTGACAGTGCTTCATTCTGGGCATACCACTTTCTTTCTTTTTTTTCAGGTGATAGGGTCCAAATCAAACAAAAGTTTAGTTTAAACTTGCCTTCTTTTGCCCATGTTTTCATTTCGGCTGCTACTTCTTCACCATAATTAATGCAAACATCTTCATGAAAGCCCATTGTTATCTAGTGTACTCTCTAAACTTCTCCAAATTTAATATAGTTTCTTAATACTTTTACGACCTTTCTTCTACAATTGCTATTTTCTAGTTTTGGGTTATAGAGTCCAAATCAAACATAACTTTAGTTTAAACTGGCCTTCAAATTGTCTTTCACCACTTATTTCTCAGTATATCCTGCACTATTCCACGCCACCTATTTCTGTCTGCCGTCTTCTCTTTCCAGTGCTTAATATTAATTTTCTTTAAATCATCTTCTGCCTTCTTCAGCCATCTCTCTCTTGGTCTACCCTTCCTTTTTTTTTCCTATTGGTCTCCGGTTGAGAACTAGTTTTGCTATTCTCATCCCATTCTGCCTCTCCACATGTCCTAGCCACCTTATTCTCTATGCTTTGATGACTGCTATAATATTGGGGTTCTTATATATGTCTCCCAGTTCCTGGTTTGTTCTGCTCCAGCTCTCGTTTGTCCTTAGGCCTCCATAAATACCTCTCAACATTTTTCTTTCCCATCTTATCATTTTTTCTTCCTCCTCGTTCTTCATAGTCCACGTCTCACAAGCATATGTCGCTGTTGGTCTTATGACAGTTTGTAAATTCTCTCTTCGGTCTTTTTGGATACATATTTGGATTTCATGAGATTTTTCAGGGCTCCATACTTCTGGTTTCCTTTGATGATCCTTGCCTGTATTTCTTATTTCTCTTGTCCCTTTGGCTCTATGACTACCCCTAGGTACATAAATTCCGTAGTCCTTTCAAAAGTATATTTCATATTGTTGGCCATAAAAGTTAGGTTCGGCTGATCATCGGAAGTTCTTTCCATTTGCCCCATGACCATATAAGTATTTTGTCTTACTGTGATTTATCTCCATCCCAAATCTCTTTGCTTCCGCATCTATCCTTGCCGTAATTTTCTCTAGTTCTTTCCTTGTTTTCGCTACTAGTGTTCGTTATTAAATATCGTTCGATTTGTCTTAATTTTGCTTTTTCTAATTATGGATTCAAGGGTCAGATAAAAAAGTATCGTTGATAGAGGGTCACCTTTCTCAGTTCAAATTCCTGTGACTCTCTTCCCATCCAAGTAATTTTGTTCTTGATTTTTTTTAATGTCATTTTTATTAGCCTGATGAGTTTTCCTGGAATTCCTAGTTGCACTATTGCTTCATACATTCTCTCTCTGTTTATACTATCATAGCTTTGTTTAAAGTCTATGACAAGCACATGTAGTTCCATTCTAAATTCATAGCTATACAGGCAATACAGGCTATAATAACCGAAAAAGTGGCTACGAAAATTCAAACGTTAATTTGAAGGCATTTATTTTAGTGTCAGAAGTGTAGGTTAGTTGTCAAGAGTTTGTAATTATTATGTATTCAGAACATACTATTTGTTCTTACAGTCTACATAAAGAATTAGTATATCTATTGTCTGGCTACCTTATAAACAAACTATCCGTAGTGAAACCATACAGAAAAAACCAATTTGAGTCCAAATACCTTAAAAAAAGTTACGGTTAAAAATCAGTCGATTTTATTCCACCATTTGTAGAATCAGCCATATAGTATTCAACTAGCAGTAATGGTGATAACTCACGTGTTGCCTGCGGCTCGCGCTAGAAAACTCCAGCTACGTGAGTTACTATTGTCAATACCGCTCGTTGAGCAATATACTATTTTTCAACGGCCATTGAAATTTTCTCATATTCCTTAATCAAAGTGTTTGGCTTACGTAGATATGGTGGAGGAATATATTTAAATGCTAGTAGCCAATAGGTCGGAGTTGCCTTGAGACAGCAATACAGAGTACACTAGAATGTTTTATCTTCCATCTTTAATTGAGGATTACTTGGCCTCCTTTAAACAGCTTATCTAAAACTCCATATTATGCGTTCCTTGAAAATCAATTCAAGACTGTTTAGCAGTTCCGATTTATAACCCTATACTTCATCTTCTGGGTCATCAGTGACGCGCAAATCAGAAAAAAAAACTTGGAATGGCGTGGATCCAAAGGAAGCTCGCTGCATCCAATTTATGAATGCAGCACTTTTATGCAGCGACGTGACCTACATTCCAGAGAAAAAAGAAAGTGATCTTGAGAAGAGTGAAAAGGTCTATAAGAGTGCAACCTTGCTCGTAATAGATACAACATATGAATGACCTTCCGTTACTCCTATATAAAACACATACGGAAATAAAGGTTGTTGCGAGTTTCCTGTTAGAGTCACGTTCGGGTTCAGTGCACTTACTTGTTTCAGTTCAGTTTAACTGACTAGTTTTAATTTTGTCGGGGTTCCGTAAAACAGCTATTTCATTCGAATAGAAACAAATCTTTCCAAAATATTGACTTGTCATATCCTCCACGTATAAGACCCATTTTCAAACAAAGCGTAGTAGATTGATATTCTGTATATTTTCAAATTACGAACTTAATAATAAAAATAATTGCGTATTCCATGAATAGTTCAATACAATCAGGTTACAAATTATTAAAACTTTAGTAAATCTTGCACACCACTAGATAAACGTTTGGCTATAGCAGTAGTATATCTATTGACTAATCCAAAGCATTCGATCGAATCAATAATAAACTTTTATGCACTAAACTAAGCTATATAGGTTTTGATGTTACAGCTGTTAGGTTTTTTCGAAATTATTTGGCAGGTCGCTCACAATGTGTTTCTATCAATAACCAGCAATCTGATATAACATTAATTCCATCAGGTCTACCACAGTGTTCAATTTTGGGACCGGTCTTATTTTTAATATATACCTTTGATTTATATAAAGTTGCAGAATATTCTGAAATACAGACATTCGCCGATGATACGCAAATTATTTATCATCTTGATGTTGCTGATTTACAAAACGCTGCCCCAACTTTACAAATTGATCTACAAAAAGTACAACAATTTTCTCTTGATCTTAATTTAGCAATTAATTCTGATAAAACACAAGTCTTGTTATTTTGTTCAGACAACAAAGGAAGAAATGTAGAAGATTCATTTAATTTAACACTTGATGGGGTGGTGTTAAATCACAGTCAAACAGCAGATATTGGCAGTAGAAATTGACAATAAATTAAGATTCACGAACCACATAGCCAATTTAATGAAAAAAGTATATCCTCGTCTTAGAGCTCTTTATTCTAACCGATATTTGTCAAATTTTAAAGTGAGAAAAAGATTTTGCGAATCATTGGTGCTGTCTGTATTGTGTTACTATGATGTTGTTTATGAGCCGTGTTTGGATCAGCTGATGAAAAAATATAATTCAAATCATCCAAAATAACTGTGTACGATTTATATTTGGACTGAAAAAATATGATCATGTCAGTCTGAAATATAAAGACTTGAAGTGGAGTAGGCTGGGGAGCATTGTAGAATATATGTATTTAATTTTAGTTCACAAAATTTTATCGTCATCAAAACCAGAATATTTGAGAAAAAACTGCTTTTTAGTTATGAGGTTCATAACAGAAGTATTAGAAATCGAAACATCATTGGACTTACTCCACATACCACAACTTTATTCCGCAGGAGTTTTTCGTACAATGCGGCCACCTTTTACAATCAATTAAATAATTCGTTCAAAACTCAAACAGTGTCATGTTTTCGTACATCGGTTAAAAGTATGCTACTTGTTAGAGACTGATTAGTGAAGCTATAACCTGTTATTACAACTTCCTTTCAGTATATTTTTATCAAATAAACATTTTCTTTTTCTTCGTTGGGCCAGCATCCTAACAATTATTTTTCTCACTATTATTGTTGGTAATGTTTTATGTAACTCTTTTACATTTACTTTTGTATATTTTACATCGAACATCTTTGTTCTAACCGACACAAGCAGTTAAGTGTAAGAGTAGCCAAGGCTAAACTTCGCTGCTTGTGTCCCTCTTGGTTTTTGAAATAAAGACGATATTATTATTATTATAATAGGTATGTCTTAAAAGTCATGGAATATTTTTTCTGCCGCTACTACTCGTAGCGTAGTCGGACTGGCCGCATTAGTGAGGGGAAGCCTTAGCTTCGCAGCGCAGTCAAATTGGTCTGCTCTGAACATCCGGAACATCAGCATCGTTAAATCAGTGCACGTCTGTTTTTAAATCTCGCCGATTCCTCGATTCAAAAGAACAACATTGGGCGATTACATTCTGTCTAAAGTTCAACAAAACCTCTATCGAAACGCACTTACTGCTCAAGGAAACTTACAGGGATTCCGCTTTGAGCTATGTCCAAGTAACGAAGAGGGCGAAGAAGTTTAAAGAGGAGGGCAGGAAGGGGTGCATGACTACCCAAGATCTGGACGACCGCCAACAAGCAGAATTGACGAAAATGTCTATCGTGTTCCTGATATAAATGAATACTGACAGTACTCTTAAGGGGCCTAGGTATACACAGTTATCCGTATGTATTTGCCATGTTAAAACACGGATTCCCATTTCGAACAGAACTGATTTGTTTTTTAAACTACATACACAGTACCTATTTCAGAAGGTGGTAGTTAAGACCTTAATGAATGACAACTATTTGCGATTTTCTCAAAAAAGTTTTTTAGTGTGGAAAAAAAATAAGCAAAATAATACATTCTTCAAATGTCTGATTCAACAACCAAACTCGTTATCAAAAAAAGGCCAAATAGGTGACAAAGCGCAGTCTTTCTTCTTCAATTTGCTTTCTGAATCCTTACTGTAAGTTTATAAATGCGAAAATAACTTTTATGGTGACCTTTGGACCCTACCTTTGGACATTTTAACCTTAGCTTTGCATTTTTGGACTTAGATACACACCACAGAGTTAACATCTATAGCCAGCCAAAATCTATAGCGCTTTTGCCACTCTTCTTCGTCCGCTTCCAGTTTCTTCAAAGTCTGGCAGTTTCCGCAGTTTGAACACAAAGTATTTAACTGGGTATTTAACTATACATTCCAATATTCTTGCAATGTAACTGATTTACGTGAAGATAATATGTATTGAAATCTCAAAAATGGTAAGTTTTATAGCGAAATGTCGCAATAACTTCTAATATGTCATAAATTTAGCAACCTACAATCGGCGTGCCTTCAAGCTGTCATGTGGCTGTCACTGTAGTTGTGGTTATTGCGTATGTCGAGATTTTTGTGGTTTTAGTGTATATTTGAGTGACTTTGTGACTATTTGTGGTGTGAATAGAATAATTATTTATGAACAATATTGTCATAATTGCATGATGAGACAACATAAAAAGTGCATACTGCATAGTTTGCTGTAATAGCGACAAATCGGTGAACACTTCTTATCATAGGTGAGTATAGGTTTTGTTTTAGTTTTCAGTAGCGTAAAATATGGGGACAACTGGGAACAAAAAAACTTCACTCCAGTTTGAGGAATAATAATGGTTGTTTAATGTATATTATGTGCATCTGTGTAGGTTTCCTTCGAATATAGTGATGACAAACAAGTGGCTTGATGGATTACCGCTGAAAGCAGAAGACATAAATGACCATTCAGTAGTCTTAATAACATTTTAATATAAAGTCGTACGCTACTGGTAATACCCTCAAACTGTCTAAATTTCCGTTACATGTTGGCTGGTCAGCGACCTGTACATTTTGTTGTTTACACTCCCTCTATAGATGTTAACTCTGTGATACACACACTGAAGAAACGAAACAGGCGGCCACGCCTCCTCGCTAACACGGGAATACGTCTTTTCTTGGATTCTCAATATCACGCGCTATACCCTAGACCCTTAAGTAGAAAGATTAGGAAAGAGGGTCCTCCGCGTGGGAGAAGACATCGCTGTTACCTGGGTACTGCATCACGACAATGCGCCAGGCCACACTTCTCTGCGCGTCCTCCGTGAAATTCTGGAGAAACACAACGAGGCAACGCTGCCGCAGCCACCTATAGTCCTGATTTCGCTCCCCTTCACTGCTTTCTTTTTCTGAGAATCAAGAATGGACTCAAAGGAAACCGTTTTGACAGCATTCAGGAAATCCAAAACGCTGGCGTTCGAGGCTTTCTATGGGGTTACCTGGCATGGAAAAGCCGGTGTAGCAAATGTGTAGATGCTAAAGGTGATGACTATGAAGAATATTAACATTTCGTACAAATATATCCAATAAATGTTTTATGTTATGTTTCATGACTTTTGGGACACTCCCTTCACTAATGGGCTGCGATATGGCTCAATGTTATTACCCTAAACCTTTCACTGAAATCGAAGCAGCATTTACCCACTTCAAAAAAGTATAAGAGGGTTTTCGTCCTTGCCGTTCTAGTACCTACTAGATCCTTATATACTTTCAGCAAGGGCTGAGGATTACAATATACGATTATTATATTTCCTTCGCTTATTGACGTTAGGAGTAAAACATGCGCTTCTAGATTCCGAGTAATAAGAAATGTTTTATTAGTCCGATATGTGGTAAGAAAATATCTCAACAATATTTTGACGAATACCCACCCAAAAACGTAGGCTGCTTTACATTAATATCCGTCTGGTCTCTCTGTTCGAAAAGTCTCCATAAATCGGAGAGCAGCTAATTGACCTTAATGAGGTTTTCACAGTAGGTTACTGCAGCAGCAAAGACAAGGGAGTTTCATAATTTTCTCCAATAGTGACAGGGAAATGATAAATTAAGACTAACGAAACTTCGCGTTTAATCAATGATCATTATTCAATGTCCCTGGAACGAGGTCAAATGGTAGAGAGAGGTCAGAGAGAATTAGTGTTTTTGGATTAGTCCAGAATTTACTGTATTCATGAAATTATTTTGCTTCCACCAAAATAATTCTATCCTAAAATCTATCCGAACATTGCCTTGTCTATTAAAGAAAACAGACTTAGAGTTTTTTGATGTATGCAACTATACATACTATTACTGCTTTAGATTGTTCTGTACCTGGAAACTGTTGAAATAATTTTATTGAAATTTTGACACAGTATTATTACCATGACGAAGATGAAAATCGCTTTAGAAATCGTGTCAGTGGCAAAGCAGCTATGATCAAAAAACTAAAAATGTAAAAACAGCTCAAACTTTGTTTTCAGACGTTTCAGGGGTTCCTCATCCTTTTCCATTAGAGATGTGTAGAACGGTTCTGATCCGGTTCATTGATTCGGATCTTTAAGCTGATCTAACTGAACCGAATCCTAAATTAAAACTCAACGGGTCAGTCGGGTCACAAATCCGGCGGCTTGTTCATTCAGAATCACAAAACAGGATGGTGCGTGCCACGGCGATATATGTCGGTCAGTCGATCTGACGATTGGCGATGTGTTCAGTTTTCGGTCCAGTATTTTGCTGAAGCTAAATGATAGCCATAATACTTAATGTTCTGGGATCTGAATTTAAATGAATATTTAGATATATATTTTAGGGCGAATAATAAATAATTATTTTTCGTGTATGATGAGTTGTGGGTGTTTATAGTAGAGACAAAAAATTACTTTTACGTGCGAGGAGTGTATTTTAACAAATACGAGAAACTCAAAACTAAATAATTATTTAGGTATTAAACGAATCAAATCTAAACGTATTAATACATATGTATCCTCTAGGTACATATTTATACAAGGAAAATAAATATCATCTGATATAAAAATAAAAACAAATTATACAGGGTGGGCCAATAGTGCGTGGACGGAGGATTGTGGGCTTACTAAAAAATATTTCAAAAATCTGTCACTTGATCATGGTTAGAACCCTTGAGGGCTATAACGTAAAAATATTTTCACTTAAATTTTGACGTTTATACAGGGTGATTCATATCAAACCTAAATTTTTTTGAATGGAACCCTCTATATATTATTGCATATTTGGATTCCCTGGTCAATTCTAATGTGACTTTATGTATCATACATGGTCCTTTAAACGAACCGTTTAGGCGCAAATCACCATTTTTGGTATAAGTAGGTATCAGAAAAAAATTGAATATCGCAGCGATTATAAAACTTAGAAGGCCGTGACTTTGCGGTACGACTAAGCATGAAATGCGTCACCTAATGTCAGACGGCTAAATTTGGATTCTTTTTGTACTTGGAGAAATCAGTAGATTAATTAAGTAAACTTAAATCACAGATAACCTGATTTTTTCAAATGAGAATGCCTATTTTGGTTTAAAGAATCAAATGTAAAATTTGATTACCTTTCTAACGATATAGCATTCTTGATATCAATCTTCTTTGGTTTTTATTTTATTTCAAATTTTAAGTCAAATCGGTGTTTTTCAATTTTCCTGCGTGCAAGCAACCTAGTAGGCCATGAAAAATAAACAAAAGCTCGTTAATATGGAAGAAAACAACTAACTTAGTAGAAAGATGCAAACGAACTCGAGTAGCGAGGCAAGAACATGAAAATTCCTTACAACACATCAGCTCTAACCGGAAACAAAAGCGGCAAGATATCTAATGTCAATGAGTAGCTGGGGTATGACAGAAGTGTTTGTTTTACACAGCCTACTAGCTATTGAGGTCTACTAAAAAATAGTCATTTCCGTTTAGTTAAGTCGAAAGTAAAGATATCTCCAACTGGAGCATTCTGAACATCTATTGAAATAATTGCTAGAATTTTTTTATTACGCTATGTTGTAATTGTGTTTATTTCATGTAGTTTTCTGCAAACTAATTTATGTTTTACAATTCAAACAGACTGCAATTCAAGTTTCATTTTCCGCGATTTTGCTAATAAGCAGAAGTACCTACCGAAGAATTTGAAGGGTTCCAGTCAGAGGTATCATTACTTTTAACTTACGGAAATGGCTACTTTTTTATAGCAATAAATGTGAAAATTTATTCAAATTTTTTCAGAAGACATAGATATTCTACTGCCAGCAACAATCACTAGTAGCTTTCCTTTGATTAGATATTTTTTTACTAACTTTGGAAATTGGCTAATAGCTAGTAGGCTGTGAAAAATGAGCGTTCTTGCTACTGCTATTGTTTCTGGTTAGAGCTAATATGTTCTAATAAGGAATAAGGAATTTTCGTAATCTTGCCTCGCTGCTCTAGTTAGTTTGCATTTTTCTACTAAGTTAGTTGCTTTCTTCCATATTAACGAGCTTTTGTTTATTTTTCATGGCTTGCTAGGTTGCTTGCATGCAGGAAAGTTGAAAAACACCGATTTGACTGAAAATTTGAAATAAAATGAAAACCAAAAAAGACTGATATCAAGAATGCTATATCGTTGGAAAGGCAATCAAATTTTACATTTGATTCTTTAAACCAAAATAGGCATTCCCATTTGAAAAAATCAAGTTATCTGTGATTGAAGTTTCCTTAATTTATCCTCTGATTTCTCCAAGTACAAAAAGAATTCAAATTTAGCCGTCTGACCTAAGGTGACGCATTTCATGCTTAGTCGTACCGCAAAGTCAGGGCCTCCTAAGTTTTATAATCGCTGCGACATTCAATTTTTTTCTGATACCTACTTATACAAAAAATGGTGATTTGCGCCTAAACGGTTCGTTTAAAGTTCCATGTGTGATACATAAAGTCACACTAGAATTGACCAAGAAATCCAAATATGCAATAATATATAGGGGGTTCCATTCAAAAAAATGTAGGTTTGATATGAATCACCCCGTATAAACGTCAAAATTCAAGTGAAAATATTTTTACGTTATAGCCCTCAAGGGTCCCTACCATGATCAAGTGACAGATTTTTGAAATATTTTTTAGTAAGCCCACAATCCTCCGTCCACGCACTATTGGCCCACCCTGTATATACTGTACTGGCTCATTTCTGTCTGCACCGAGTATACCCAGATTGGGTGGTTCCCCTCGTGTTTCGGTCAAGATCGAAGGTGAACGATTGCATTCGCTAGTCAGGATTCGACTGACCCGTGAACCGGATCACTGTACCGGATCTTTGAGGTGATCTAGATCCGCTGATCCGCATCTTAAAAATGACCCGATATGCCCGTCTCTATTTTCCATTTTTGTTTGAATTTATAAAACATTTTACATTGCACTGGAGATCGATGGCTTATATCGTGTGCTTTTTAGACTTGTTTCCCTATTATATAACGAGTACCTAGAAACTACGAACTTGATTGTGATGAAATTGTGACACCGTATTACTACCGTGGAGGAAATGTAACCGTGTATCGTTGAAGGACTTCTCGCCAGTGACGGAGAAGAGATCAACAGAGAAATTTCAAAATCACTTAAACTTCGTTTTTAAACGTTTTAAAGGTCCTTTTCTACTTTTTACTTACCACACCGATAGGTGAGGGGAGTATTGTGATCGCGAAAATTTTCGATTTTCAGACAATACACTTTTTGGGCGTTTCGTGATGTCTACATAACGAAAATCCACGTCACTCATTTCCGTCGGTCTGTCTGTCTGTCTGTCTGTCGGTCTGTCTGTCTGTCTGTCTGTCGGTCTGTCTGTGTCTGTCGGTCTGTCTGCACGCGTTTTTCTGTCCTCGTAATCTCAGTAACCGCTGCATGGATTGTGATGAAATTTGGGCAGCGATATGCTGGGGGGTCGTAGTAGATAATGTTCTTATAATTTTGAAAATCGGTGCAGGGGCGGCGGAGTAATTAGCAAAAAACGAAAAATCTCAAATGTGCCTCAAACTCCGTTTTTAGGTGTTTTAGGGGTTCCTAATCATTTTCTACTTTTTTTTGGGTGGGGGTGAAATTGGGGTGGTTGGGGGGTGGGGGGTTGTAAAGCTGAAAAAATTGTTGTACTCATAATAGGCTGTCTACTGACCTGAGAGAAAAAGACCTAGCGGTATAATACGTTTTTTTAGGTCCATCCGAACATTGCCTTGTGTATTACAGGAACCAAGGGACTTGGAGAATTTTCCGATGTATACATACTAGTATTGCTTTAGATCGTTCTGTATTTTATAATGTTGAAATTACTGAATTGATGTTAATGAAATTTCGGCTCAGTATTACTACTTTGGCGAGGATGGAAAACGCGTCTGATTTTTAGAAATCGTCTCAGTGGCGGCGCAGCAATATTAAAAAAACTAAAAATATGAAATCACCTCAAACTACGTTTTTAGGCGCCTTAGGGGTTCCTAATCATTTTCTACTTTTTTGGGGCGGGGGTGAAATTAGGGTGGTTGGAGGGGTGGGGGGTTTTAAATCTGAAAAATTTGTTGTACTCATAATGGGCTGTCTACTGACCTGAGGGAGAAAGACCTAGCGGCATAATAAACTTTTTTAGGTCCATCCGAACATTGCCTTGCCGATTACAGAAACCAAGGGACTTGAACTTTCTGATGCATACAAAATACATACGAGTATTACTTTGGATCGTTTTGTATTGTGTTACCTACGTGGAAACTTCTGAATTGACTTTAATGACATTTTGACACAGATGTATTACCGCGACGAGTATGGAAAGCACGTATGGTTTTTGGAAATCATTTCAGTGGCGGCGCGGGAATAATAAAAAACTAAAAATATAAAAAACACCTCAAACTTCGTTTTAGACGTTTTAGGGGTTCCTGATCATTTTAAATTTTTTTTTGGTTGGGGGTGAAATTGGGGTGGTTCGAGGGTGGGGATTTGTAAAACTCAAAAATTTGTTGTATTCATGATATATTGTCCATTGACCTGTGAAAGAAGCACCTAGTAGAATAAAATACTTTTTTGCGGTCGGGCAAGTGATGATTTGATTGCAGGGGCATCTAGACTATAGTTTCATGCTGTGGGAAAATAATAAAACTGGTATCATCGGAGTGTGTGGGAAGTACTGAGTCAATCAACTTGACTACATTTTTTTTGATGAGGATGGTATACGATAGAAGAACTCCAAATTTTTTGTTAGCACCACCAATGTGTGGCAAGTAGTGAGCCAAGCTACTTGATGCAATTTCTTTGAATTACCTGTACAGTTTATCGCGGCGTATTGGTTCACTCCATGCATAACGCTATCCATACTTGCATATCACAGAATTTCCTCGAAATAACAATGTCCTCACCCACAGTCAGGAACGAGAGATAAGCGGCCGGGGAATTCTGCATGATACGGAAGATGCGCTTGATAAAATGCGCTAATCCCCTTTCTGCCGGGAGTTGGGCTGTGGTACATGCATACGCTGCTGGGGTTTTACCATAGTAAAGGGCTACTACCCCGCGAAATTGCCACCATCGCGATTTTACGACACACGTTAAAGTTGTTGACTGTCTTTCAGAGCAATTTCAAGCTACCTCAGGCATTCCTCAAGGAAGCAATTTGGGGCCCATATTTTTTTAAATTTTTGTTAGTTCTTTACCTGATTGTTTGAAATGCAGATGACTTCAAACTTTTCAGTTACAGCAGGACATAGATTCTGTTGTAAAGTGGTTTGAAGATTACCATATGATATTGAATATACAAAAGTGTGGAGTGTTGACTTTCACACGGAAAATTAACTATGTTATGAATAACTATGTCATATATAATCAATGCTTAGTCAGAAAAACTAATTGTAAAGGCTTGGGCTTGAGACAAGGTTGAAATTTAAGGGGCACTATACAGAAATTGTCTACAAAGCATACAAAATACTATGTTTGTCATCAGAAATTCAAAATATTTCAGCATAAACACAACAATTAAGTTGTACACGGCCTTGGTTAGACCGATTCTTGAGCATGCATCAGTAATATGGGCACCTCAAACAGAAAAGGTACAAAAAAGGTTGCTTAGATATTTGTATTTTAAAAGGTATAATTTATATCTTTACTCGTACTTAGGGCCTACCAAAGACTTGCATAACATGTTTAATATGCAGTCCTTAACGAAGAGGAGAAATATGCATTGTGTATTGTTCTTGTATAACATTATTAATAATATCAAATATAAGAATTGTAATCTAATCAATTTTGTAAAGTTTTATGTACCAAAGATTATCCTAAGGTAATAGTAATGACCTATTTTATTCTAATCCGTTCAATAAGTCTCCCATAAACTATATGCAGAATCAGTGTAACATTTTATTAAAGCACAGTAACCTGGAATTCTCCACTGTCAAGGAGATTAAGAAATTCTTTATGGCAAACCATACACTGGCAGATGATGATCCATAAAGTCACAATTTATGCTCTGTGGTACCAAAAATGTGAGTAACATTTTACATGTTTTGTTATTTTTGTTTAGCATTCTTAGAGAGTAAGGTAGTTATTGTGTTAGGCCCATAGAGCACTCTAACTTCACCACGAAAGTGGTGTTTGTAAGATTATCAATAAAATACATAAATAAAATACACAGCTTCGACCATAGATGTTCAGAACTTTTCTGCATGCATAATTTAAAACGAATCTGTTTTAATAGGTGGGAGGCACCAAATTCATTTGGCCGAACTCTTATCGACAAGAAACGAGCTCTTGGGTATTCAAACATTTACATTACCGTATCTGTAACAGTGTCCTGGTTGTTTATCCTGTCCGGGGAAGCATAACGGGCGTAACATGCGCTCACAGCGCAGCGTAACAATTCAATAACATCAAAGGTCAACTCAATGGAACGATCTTGTATTGCAGCGGTCGTCGTGCTGCTAATAGCACAGTAAAGCTGTCTCAGGAAGCTTTTAAACTGCGTTGATGAGCTAAGAAGTTGTGATTTGGTCAAAATATTTTAATGGGTCTATACCTAAGTTTAACGCGCCTTTATTAGCTTCACCTGTACGTTTGTGAGTTTGTAACTCACCTTTGGTCGGGTCGAGCATTGAACGCTCCAACTTCGCCGCGAAAATGAATCTTTCGGGAGCTCGATTTAAGAATAATACTAGTATTTTTCGTTCATTATTGTTCTAAGGTTATTTTGAAAGATATTTTCAGCTTTTTGGACCGATGTTATTTAAAAGAGCGTTTTCTAGTTGTTTTAAACTATATTTATGTTTTTTTGGTTTAAATGACATCATACAGATGCGATAAATAATTGCATAAACAAGATACTAACCTTGCGGTGTATAATCGGTTACAAAAAGCCATATAGCGATATACTTACTAGTAATACTTGGTGAAACAGCCTGAACTTTTGGATGAATCAACTTACCTGAAATAAAAGACAACAATTACTACCTTATAAAAATACACAGAATAGACTTTGGCTTATGAGCTACACATTCAATTTGCACATTACATTTATTAGCTTTTATTAATCATTAGAAACATGAAGCAGCTATTAATAATTCGCAGATTAGCTTCTGTGTCAGAAAAACCATCCATTTCGAGAGAAAATAATGGCCAAGACTAATATACACAGTCGCATATTAAGGTAGTAGCACATCCACACATTGTGCTCATTTGATTTAACAAAGGCATTAGGTATGCAAAAATATATAGAACAAATAAAGCTCAATCTTCTTTTTTTTTAATGTTGGGGATGAGATAAAAGTCGAGTGGAAGGGGTACTTTTAGGAAGTAGAAATGATCTCGTTGACCTTTAGGCGAGTAAGTCAATAATTTTAATACCTGTCAATCGATACGTACTTCGATACTCATGTCAGCTGGAGACCTCTGACCTGGTCGTAATAACATTTTGAAACATATTATTAGTACCTACCTTGATGAGGGCTGAAAACCGCAAAATGAATACCATAAAACGTTACAAAAATATTTTATCTAAAAGTGAAAAACAGCAAAAAAATAAGTCGACTGAAAGAAAAAAAAAACAGTATCTTCTCCATCAATTAATGAGTCACTAAATAAATGTTTAGCGACCACTGAGTAATGCCCTATAAAATTTATAATAGTGAATCTATTATCATTGATCCATCAACAGCAATAATAAATACTATACATTGTTTTAACGAATAATGGGGCATTGATTAAAGGTTAAGTTGGAAAGTCTACTTAAGGAGCTATCACGTATATCCTCGTGGATAGGCAGTGAGAGATTTGTTTTGATTTTGTTATATTCTTTCAGAAGGGCAATTTATAGAGCTCATGACAGCCTGGAATAGCGCCAATAGCTATAGTCGTACTAACATTATTGACCGGAGGTCATAGAATCATGGTAACTGTTTATTGATATATTCGGCAGCAGCCGTAGGGGATTATTTCGGTTAGTTGTATTAATAATTAGCAACCATGGATTCATACGCTGTAGTCATTCAATAAATATATGCAGCAGTCGTACCTTAATGAACATGAAGACTGATGACTATAACATCGTTGGTTCAAACTTAATGATGACGTTCGTCGATATCTTGTACCTTTTTATTCAGTGTCTGTTATGTCTTTGACTTCTATGAAACAAAAATGCATTTTCAATTTTTTTTGTCGCTTTGACTTCCCACACCGATAGATGACGGGAGTATTGTGATCGCGAAAATTTTCAATTCTAAGATGATACTTTTTTTGGGCGTTTTATGATGACTACATAACGAAAATACACGTCACTCATTTCCATCTGTCTGTCTGTCTGTCGCGGTTTTTTAGCTTCGTAATCTCAGTAACCGCTGCAGTGATTATGATAATGAGATTTGGGTAATGCTGTGGGATCGTAGTAGGTAATGCTGCTATAATTTTGAAAATCGGTGCATCGGCGGCGGACTAATTAGCAAAAACAGAATTCAAATATTTCTCCAAACTCATTTTAGGCATTTTAGGGGTTGCTGATCATTTTCTACTTTTTTTGCGTGGGGTGAAATTGGAGTGGTTGGGGGGTGCGGTGAAGTGGGGGTGGTTGGCGGGTGGGGGTTGCAAAGACAAAAAATGTGTTGTATTCATAATAGGCTGTCTATTAACCTATGAGAGAAAGACCTAGCGGCACAATGCACATTTTTAGGTCCATCCGAACATTGTCTTGCCTGTTACAGAAATCAAGGAACTTACAATATTCTGATGTATTGTATACACACGATGAGTATTGCTTTAGATCGTTCTGTATTGTATAACGAGGTAATTATTGAATTGTTTTTAATGGAATTTTGACACAGTACTACTACCTTGGCGAGGATAGGAATAGCGTATGATTTTTAGAAATCGTGTCAGTGGCGGCACAGCAATAATAAAAACCTTCAGTTCAAACTTCATTTTTAGGCATTTTCCCCGATCATTATCTACTTCTTTTGGGGTGAAGGTTGGGGGGTGGAGGGTTGCAAAACTGAAAAAGTGTACGCATAATATGCTCTCCATTGATCTGCGAAAGAAGAACCGCATAATACACGTTTTTAGGACCATCGGAACAATGCCTTGCCTATTACAGAAACCAAGGGACTTAGAATTTTCTGATGTACTATACTCATACATACGAGTACTACTTTGGATCGTTCCGTATTGTGTAACCTGGAACTGATTTTAATGAAATTTCGACACAGCATTATTACCGTGACGAGAATGGAAAATGTGTATGGCTTTTAGAAAACGTGTCAGTGCCGGCGGCGCAGCAGTGATAAAAAACTAAAAATATAAAAATAGCTCAAACTTCGACGGTGCATGATCGTTCCGTTTCATCCAGTTGAAGCTTGCAGAATACAGACTGTGTCATCCTAGTTCCTACAGAGATGCAAGAAACTATTTACAAGAGTTTCTGTGTTGGTCGTTTCTTTTAAGGACGGGCGGGTAATTATTTGATTGCAAGGGGATCTCAAACTCTCATGCAATAGGAAAATAATAGAATGATATCCCGTCATGTGTGGGAAGTACTTAGTAAACCAACTTGACTCCATTTTTAATCTTACACTTCCATGGGAAGTAAGAAACGTGCAAAACTTTAGCAGCGGTATTTATTTTGAGGTAAGAGTAGTCTTAGTCCGACTGGACTGATAGCCACGGTATCTCTCCGTTCCACTAGACTTCTCTTGTCCAGATAACATGAAAAAGAGAGTCGCGTTGGCGATACACCTGCGCTTTGCTTTGAGAACCATTGTGACAGCCACTTCTAAGAAATCTACAGAGTTGATAAAGAAAACAAGGTTCGTGCGTCAGGAACGGGGAGATTTTACCGTAAAGACTACATTGTGATATGGCATACTACTGTTATATCAAAGATACGGAGCTATACCTTCTGTGCACTATGACGTAAATCAAATGTTTTCCTTTAAAACAATGTTTTTATCCAGTGCTGGGGCTAGTGATAGTACAACCTCGGACGAGCAAATTTGAAACTCTAGTTTTCAATACTTTTGCATGGAATTTTTACATTAGGTTCAAAAGGAAATTACACGGGGGGCTATGGAAGCATTTTTTGAAAAATATTAATTGAACATGAAAATATGATCCGTTGAAGTTCCCTATTTTCTTCGTCAACTTTGTAATTTTTTTAAGAAAAGCCCAGAAGAAAAAATGAAAAAGTGCTTCGATATCACTCTGGGCAATTTCCTTATAAACATCATGTGAAAATTTCATGTACAAATATTGGAAAATAAAGCGTCAGGAATTGGGATAAGAAACATCTGCAAATCGCCTTCCTCTTCAATTTTACAAATTTCGGGCGACGCGCTAACATGACATTTCTTTCTAATGTAGCGCGCACCTGTTTATTTATCACGCTCATCGTCGGTTTCTTTTCAGCTCCCCGCATCTTCCGGACTATTCCGGAGAAACTATTCCAGATTGTAGGAGCAGCGTTAAGCCTTAGGTTTTTCGTACATAAATTAACATGAGTTTGTCATATTTCGGACAGATGAAAATCTGCGTGGTAAACTTGTCACCGTTCAATGAGGTAAACAGGAAGGGACGTTCTATCAGTGAAAATGTTTCAGTAATGTAAGTGTAGTTTGTGTTCCTGCATTCCTAAAGAAAGTTGAATGATTAAGAACAACACTGCATCTATTTACTACTTGAAGAGATTTTATTAAAAAGCAGACATGTCCATTTTGAGGAAACTCGAGAAAAATACCAAAAACTGATTCAAAATCGATTGATTTAGAAAAGTCAGAATTTCATGTATCAGTATAAAAGGGTACCAGTAACATATTAAACAAAAATTATTCCAAAAAACCTTTTCCGGGAGATATTATTATTATTATGTCTAGTTTTGAACGTGTGAATGATCATGCTCTGCTTCCTCACTACCTTCTTCCAGAGTAGGTTTAAAAAATTCTGAAGTAATATTTTGCCACTGAATATCTGTGCAATAAAACTGTTTTTCCAAGAGGATCTTAAGATGTTTCTTTTTTTGGTCGGAACTAGTTGAGATTCCTCTAATTGGCTATCTTCGTCTACTCTTTTCAAAAATGAAGTATTTTTGTTGGGGGACGTTTTTATAGTGAAAAAATGAACAACCCTACATGACCTATATTTTATTACAGTCCCTCTGGTTGACGCAAATTTTCTTATGAAAAATCTCTTCAGGTCTTAATTGCCGTAACTTTCATATATGTTTCTGAAAGTACTTTGACATTGTAAGGTTTCTATTATTTTAATACAAATACTATTTAGTAACAAACAAATACAACACGTGCACTTGTAAATAATTAACGTAACAAACTAGATAACAAAGCCATAGGTCTATTCGAATTGTATGTGGATATGTTTTTGTAACTTGTGAACACAAGGTGCAAATTTAATGGCTTTTGTCTTATTTTGTTTGTAAAAAGTTTATATTTGGATATGTCTTGTTTTGGCTGAACTCAGCATTTTTGTATGGCAAATAATATTGGATATGTAGTGTTTTGCCAGAATCTGAAATCAGCCAGCCCTAGAAACCATACCAGAAAGTACGAATTTAAAAAAAACGCGATTTGTGTTGAAAATAGACATGTATGGTTTTGCATGAACACTCCTCATTTATTACTAGGTGCACCTTTAGGCGCCATACGATAAAGGTTTTGTTTCTTTTTCAACTACAGTAATATCCTTACGTTCTGGTTTCAGTCTTCTCTGATAGAAATGCCGAAACTAAGATACATTTAAAGTCACATAGGGCGATCGTGAACAGTTTGGTTGGTTCAATCAGAATGAAAGGATATTGCTTATAGTGCCTACAAGGAGGGTAATAAATAAGCTGCCGCCAAACCAATTCTTTTATATCATTTGCAGCGGTTTCACAAGTCCCAGATAAGTGTCAGATAGCCCATCTGTCAATTAATGCCATGTAAACAATATAGGCTTATCTGACAGATAGGTTATCCGAAAGTCATCAGGGACCGGTGAAACCGTCCTTAAACTGCCCCCGCGGCTGCTTAGATCTGAAAGAGAACATATAAAATACGCGTATACTTTAAAATTAAATATACTCAGATACTTTAATCATTTCCATGCCCTGTTAGGAATAAAGGACTCTTTACACAATGCTTATGCCTTAAAATGAAACCAAACAACCGCAGATTCAATATACAAACTAGCTTTCATATGCCCTGTGCACAGAGCTTGAAAAAAAAGTCATCTACGGTGTCGCTGGATAAAATAGGAAAAACGTTTATTTTTATTATCCAATTTAGAGAATGCTGCATACGAAAAACGCACTACAATGTTCGGTTCGTTAGATTTAATAGAAGCACTAAATTGAAACAAGATATAAACAGGCCTTTTGCGGGCACTAATATTACCCTAAAAGTTTTTACTGTTGGAAAAGCGTATGCTGTTTATTTTTATGTCTTAACTGAACAGGGGTTCTACGTATTTTATGAAATAGTTAGAATGTATATAAATATGCAGCGAAGTATGACAATCTGATATAGTCATAAATATTAAAGTGATTTTATGTACTCGTATACAGTTACGGAAAGCAGCTCATAAAAGAGACTAGTTACATGAGCTTAAGGCTATGTAGATAGTAGCTTTATCGTAAAATAAACGAGTTTTGGAATGTTAGATGTTGGAAGTTTGATCTGATAAGAACATGTGAAGTAGATTGTAACGCATTGTCGTGCTATTATTCTAGAATGCTGAGTCGAACATCTCTCATACGGGCAGCTGCACCATATGAGATATTTCTTTGTTATAAATTGAGTTGAGAAGAAACGCAACAGAATACTTATAGAAAATTTGTTTCACCTACAACCTATTAAAAGTTGCGTCCTGTACAGTCAAGAGCCGAATATCATGTCATTGTCATATGTTGTGATTCATTTCGAGACAATTATTTCAGAAACGGTTGCGATTAAAAATCGATACCTATACTTAAGAATATTTCAGTTCTTCTTTGCGAGGTTTTTACATATAAAAAAGTAGGAAAGAATTTAATTGAGTAAATTCAAACGACGCTCTCACTGTGGAATTTGTTGGTATGAAAATTTAAAGTTTTTTTTTCTAACCGGAAGCGATATTTACAAAACTGGATCTTTTCCCGGACTAGTTTTTTCATGCTGATTCCGAATCTGTACTTAGTTTTTCTCCAGCACCTGTAGTTTTGTCTATCTTTTGTATACGGACGGACGGACTGATAGACAGAGGCTCTGCATAAGCTTTCTGAAGTCTCGTGTCCACTAGCAAATAAAATTGCTAGAGTTACTCTCACAAGTCACTTGCGTAGCGTGTGCACGACGTCATTAGAGAAATACTGCAGCACAATTACTTGCACATAAAGAACTTGCGACTTGCTGAGAGCTTGTAGCGTACACGGTTACCTTCAGGCAATTAGTTTGCCACAAAAATTTCGAGCCTATTTCGAAAGACTTGCAGCAAGCAGTATTGTAAATCAAATATGGAGAAGTTCAACTGGACGAGAGAAGACACGTGTCTTTCAATTGAAAATTTTGAATTATATCCTGAATTATGGAATGTACATACTCCAGAATTTAAGGACAGATTCAAAAAGCAGAATGCATTACAAAAATTGACCTAGCTACCTTGGGAAGCATAATTATTCAAGTTAACCAAGAATGGAGGAAAAGGAAAAGTGGACAAGGGACTAATGAAATGTATAAGAGTACTTAGGAGTTCTTTGAGTCATTAAAGTTCATGTATCCTTAGATTAGTACTACGCCAAATCCACTTTCTCATCCAACATGTTCTCCCTCTTTTACTATCGTTCTCTTGTTTTCTTTTTTTTAATTAAATATATCACAACTACCGCAGTAGCTACAGATTTTGCATACGACATCTTATCTATAGTGTACACGGCATCAGAACAATCAAGCCCAAGTGAAATTGCGAGAACAGTTAAAGATAGTGTAGACAAACAAGCAAGTACTTGCTGCAAAAACTATCGCAAGTTACTTGCAAGTGGACACGAGGCTTTACAGTGTACAGTGAGAGCTAAAAATCTTCAACAGGCTTGACTCAGTACTTCCCATTAGTTGGTAATAACAAACACCACTGGTTCGACCATGGCCACGAAAGCTTTACACAAATACATAATTCACTAGCTGTTGTTTTCCGTCGTTAGAACAGTATTTTAAAGCAAGGTAAATACCCTCCCATTTTTGCCACTTCACTTGCGTATAGTTTCCTAAAAACTAGGTGGCTTATACGTATCTCTATGTTTTGTGCTTCGATGGATAATAACATAAAATCCATCATCTGGTCCCGAATGCTGGAACAACACATTAGCAATACAATATCTTGGCAACGTAAGAGCAGTTTCCCTGAATTATTTATCGGATCTCATCGATAAGCGTTTCTAGTGATAACAAGGATCGCCCCCAAAGAAAAAAATTGATGACCGTCCGCTTCTGCCACAAAAAGTACAATCAATCACGGAAAACGTTGAGAAAAAACTCATCAATTTCCCGCCAGGGGCTACTATTTTCTTTCGGGACTGATTAGTGCCGATTGCTGCAAATACTTGATGCTTCCGTTCCCCTCGTCTAACATTTTTTTTTTCACCCCCGTCCTCTTGACTAGATCCCTAAGGTCTGCGAGGGTATTGATTTCAATGGTGTACCGCCCGATAATAAATTGGAATTAGTCCAGTAATTAACCTTGGTTTCATTAGGAGAATATTGGCGATTCATTTTACTTCTCATACCAATAAGGGAGAAAGTATTGCAAAAAAAGACACATTCTCGACGATTTGCACCAGTGCATTCGATTTCGACCGTTATTAAATTCTCGAAATATTGCCTTAAAAACAAAACATCACAACTTCCTTTTAGCTACTCTTTGGGGGTAGTAGCCAACTTTTTGTTTTGGATCTAGACTAGAAAAATGGAGTCAAGCTGATTGACTCAGTACTTCCCACACATAACAGTGATATCATTTTATCATTTTCCCTTTGCTTGAAGCTATATTTTTGAGATCCCTTGCAACCAAATCATCGCCCACCTGTCCTCAAAAAACATCCAACACAAAAACTCTAGTAAATAGTTTCCTAAATCTCTCCACAGGAACTAAAACAACACAATTTTTATTCTGCGAGCTTCAACTGGACGAAACAAAACGATCAAGAACCTCAAATTGCTTAAAAACGAAGTTTGAGCAATTTTTATATTTTCAGTTTTTTATTATCGCTGCGCCGCCACTGACACGATTTTAAAAAACCATACGCATTTTTCATCCTCGCCACGGTAACAATACTGTGTCTCAGTTTCATTAAAATCAGTTCCATAACTTCCATGTTACTACATTCAGAACGATCTAAAACAATACTTGAGTATAATAGAAAAGTCCCTTGATTTCTGGAATAGACAGGGCAACTTTCGGATGGACCTAAAAAAGGGTATAATCACGCTAGGTCTTTCTTTCACAAGTCAATGGACAGCCTATTATGAATTTTTGAGTTTTACAACTCCCCACCCCCTAACCAGCCCAATTTCACCCCCATCCAAAAAAAAGTAAAAAATGATCAGGAACCCCTAAAACGCCTGAAAACGAGGTTTGAGGGATATTTATTTTTTGTTTTTCCGATTTCCAAAATTATGGCAGCAGGACCTCACAGCATATGTATACCCAAATTTCATCATCATCCATGCAGCGGTTGCTGAGATTACGAGGGTAGAAGAACGCGATCAGACAGACCGACAGACAGGCCTACAGACAGACAGACAGACAGACAGACCGACGGAAATGAGTGACGTGGGTTTTCGTTATGTAGACATCATAAAACGTCCAAAAAGCGTATTATCTCAAAATCGAAAATTTTCGCGATCACAATACTCCTGTCACCTGTCGATGTGGGAAGCAAAAACTGTCAAAGCTTATTTCTGTAGGTTTCTTCTTCCTAGTCTTCATGTTCCGTTTGCGAGGCTGCACTCAACGGTAATTAGTTCTATGCAGATCATATCTAAGCCTGTTTGGGTCACTAAAAATATTTTAGGCAGCCTAAATAAGTTATATAAGGTTACTCTGCGTATCTGAGTATCTGCCTATGACGGGTACAAATGAAATGAAAAGACGGACCCTCAGGGAACCCAATATAATAGTCTAATTGATTCAGGTCAGAATGCTTATGTGGTGCAACCTGGAAATATATTAGGTTATGCGCCAATACATGAAGCAGGAACCTTTAGACTGGTCGGAGTCAACCAAGGATGAGATAGGTGAAACTGTTCATATGGTACAAAAACAAGGATTCCCGCAAAAGCTATTTAGCTTGTGATAACCATAGTAGGTCTGTTTAGACTTTATGATCAACACTGTGCCTATCCGTAACTGGAGTCCTATTAAACGATCAGCTCTCGACGCAGTGCTTTGAGTGACTTTAGGGCACTAAAAGAGATTCAATTGGGTCGTAGTAGTATAGGTTGATTAGCAGTCTCCGGAAAGGCAAAATAGTTGAGTCTATATGGTCTCCTCCTCTCATTTTAAAGCATAGTCAAGAATCCATTTTCTATGGGTGCAAAAGTTCGATTTATTTAGTGCCTGAAATATTTTTGGGGTTCTAAATCTCTAATGAGAGTTCCTTATACCGTCCATCGAACTAACGTTTCCATACTGGATGAGCCCGGTAATGCAAAGAGACTATCCTCCAATGTGTGTGCGGAATGCTTACATTCTTCTGACATATTCACAGGAGCGATAATATGGAGAAACTTGTAGTTCAGGGTCATGCCCCGAGTGAGCGGCGCCGTGACCGTTCCTCTACACGCTGGCTGGGTACGACGAAACAGTTGCTGGATATGAGTTTCAAGAGCGCCACTGAGCTGACAGTAAATCGCGAATGATGGCGAGCTACAGTTGTCAAAACTATTGATAATATTCGTGTCAGCAATACTGTAGCTCCGACTTAATGAATCTTACGAGTTTACAACATGTCTGTCAAGACATTGTTACTATATGATGATGAAATGTCTATTATTCGCGGTTTGCTCAGCTCCTCTCCATTGATGACATCAGGTGAGAGGTTCGTTCATCACAGGTACTTTTTACTTTGTTTTTTAAACATATCTGAAGGGAATAATAGAGTAGGAATGGGAGGCGAGAGCACACAACTGCCTGGAGTATTTACATAGTATGTACATCATATTTTTCTCGAGAGCGAAAACTGGGACTGTGGAGGTGTCCTACCTAGTTTCTCCGATATCTATATTAAGGGGAGTTGAAAAGCAGGAAACTGAATGCAAAATAAAAAATTTGCAAACCCATTTCTTAAGGGGCCTGGATACACACATTTATACATATGTATTTGCCGTGTAAAACACGGACTCACAATTTCTCACATACCACACTCTATTTTCACACTACATATATAATATTTCAGGAGGCGATAGTTAAGACCTTAATGAATGACAATTATTTTCGATTTTTTCAAAAAAGTGTTTTAATGTGCAAAAAAACTCGCAATGCAAAATCATACATTCTATAAATGCCTTTAATTTAACAACCAAACACGATATCAAAAAAAGGGTAAATAGTTGCACAAGCGCAAGCTTTCTTCTTCAATTTGCTCTTTGAGTCATTACTGTAAGGTTAGAGGTAACTTCAGGAGCTTGGAAATGCGAAATTCATTTTTGTAGTGACCTTTGAACCCTTTGACCTTACCTTTGGATTTTTGGACTTATCTGCCCTCATCTTAGACACACATACTGGAGAAAGGGACCAGGTGGCCACGCCTCCTCGCTAACACGGGAATACGTCTTTTCTTGGATCTTCAATTTCGCGCGCTACACCCTAGACCCTTAATACAAGGGATGCGCCAAGTCTATCTACTGGACCTTATTTTTTATATATGTATATACCCTAGAGCATCCTGCTCAGAGAACATTTTCCTTTTCTTATTTCCATCTTAAACGTGATACGGAAGCATTCTTGAATTTTTTATTAATTCTCCACAGACCCGTTAGCCTCTAAATAAGTTTTTAAGAATTTAATTTTGCTGGCAATGTGAGGTAACGGGAAGTTTATTTCGTTTTACTGGACATTTCATTAAATTTTTACAGCCAGCTGAAATGTTTACGCGTTTAAGTATGTAAGAATTAGAACAGGCTTTGTGACTATGTAAAGAAACTTAAAATCTTCCATTCTTAATTCATTTATCCACTTATGGACGGGGGGGGGGGAGGTGCGGTTGAAGGAGAGGATGGTATTACAGGCACAAGCGCTATGAAAACATATTGACAAACAGTATGCTTTTACTCAATCTGACAAACCCTTTCTAAACTCATTCGGCTTATTGATTTCTACGAATAGAGAATCAAAAAGTAAAGAAAGGTCTCCCGATGTTATTTCCTCAGTTTGCGGAGTGTTATAAATAGGCCTACGGAAAAAGGACACCCTGCCCTACACATAAATCAATTTTTTTGCTTAAACCCATACCGCCGGAATCGATCCCTTGTGGTCGATATAAACAGTTATGGGAGTCACTGGTTTAACTACTCAACCAAAATATCGTTTCTTTCCAGTGTGTATAAATTTAAAATAAGTATGTTTTGGTATATCAACCATCATTCGGGAGATTTTTTGTTTTGTTTACGGCATCGACGAACAAACTAATTTTGAATAGCGTGAATTACTGTTCATAACTTACTCTCTAGCTGTAGGCTATGAACTTGAAAATGCATATGACATCAAATATACGCAATAATAATTGCAAAACTAGCTATGAAACGCCAAACGCCAATAGTTTCTAATTATTATATATTTAAATCGTACTATTTATTGCTTCGGTCGTAGATAGGTAGAAGTATGATATTCAACTCGCGGTAAGGGTAATAACTCACATGATGATCCAAGTCCATACACGTATGTGCATTTCCAGCAGTAGTTTCAAAAGGATCAAATTACATTTCTGATTCGACAGTTATAGTTTCAAACTGTCAGTTGTAATTTACACCTGAATTTAAAATTGACGCTTTAGAAATCTAATTTGTTCCCTTTGAAACTACTGCTGGAAATGGTATATAATATGTACAGTGGAATGTTACACAATTAAATTATTAATTTACCTCCCAAAAGCAGGTGGCAGACAATGGTCAATGGTTGTCGACATAAATGAGTTCCCTTATGTCATAGGGGCATCTTTCAACAATATTAACGAAATGTCAACAACGATTATTGACGTTCTTGTCATATGGATACTTGCAGAGGTCGTGAAATCGTCTTGGGAGTGTACATAGCGTAAAGATAACCGTATCAAGAAGCAGTAGGAAACAAAAAACATGATTTTACTGACGGCCAAAATAAGATATTTGCAAAATAAAATAAGGATATATTCAAATTTTTCCACGTCACTTAAAACAAGGGCTGACGTCACAGGTATCTTATCGATATCGACAATCGATACTGCTACAGCGCAGGTCAGTGAGATTCAACTGCAAACTAGAGATGATCTGAATTCTTTAATAATGCGACTCAATTTATTGATACTTAAACATATTTGAAACAGGCAATTAATCCACTAGCATTTTCGTTGCAATACATTTTTATATCTGATAGGTATCGCAGTTCATCCTGTTTGTGTCCGAGATTCGCAACTAATCGAAGCCATCATTTTATGTCGGCGCATCCCATTATGAATGGATCCAAAGATAGAATCTAATTCAAGCCCATCCCTACAAAGTGAATTAGTAATCTAGCCTAACTTTTATTCTTTTGACTTTTGTACTTTTGTGTGTGACTGTGTTTTGTGGTTATAATGATCGTTAGGTTAGCACTGGCTATCGATATCGAATATCAATACTTTACATCTCACCACTATGCGATATCAGTGACGTCAGAGGTTGTTTGCGCGGCATTTTCAGGCATTTGAAATAATTTTGGGAATATCTCTCACAGCCGATTCCAAAAAACCAAACAAGTGATTTTGTCATGTTTACTAGGCTCTAAGGAACGCGTAAACGACATAATATTTGTTTCTGCAAGTACCCTATTGTTTTACCTACTTTTGTAAGGCTGCTGTATATACCTTCAATAAGCTTTTATATTCTGCTTATGGAAAAGGACCCCAAGGCAGATTAAAGCCCACATTTTGAGGTAGTCAATTCTACAGACTGAAGTATTTGCAGGCGTAGACTGTGGGAGAGGAGACACAAATCGGCTGGGACTATAAGAAACAAAGACTTTGAGTCCACCTAACTACTCGTATGCATGACCTCAGCAAGAAACGAAAGCTTGCATCGAAAAACAAAAACCTAGAGAACCAAATCAGTTTTTCTTCGTCTAAAGGCCCGGTTAAACAGAGAGCGTTCTAGAACGCGGCGTTACGGCGTTCACTAACAATACAATGGAACGCTGTAACGCGGCGTTCAAGAACGCCGGAACGCCGCGTTCTAGAATAGTCTCTGTTTGACCGGGCTTTGAGTTCATCTATGTTTCAATCGCTAGACATCTTGACAAAAATTGGCGTAACGCTTTTGCTCAACCCGTCAAACAGGCCTGTTTGATACAAACAACGGAATGCTATAACGCGGCGTTAGAGAACGCCGTAACGTCGCGTTCTAGACCGCCCTCTGTTTGACCGAGTCTTAAATCTGCGTGATTCAGCTAGAATTACTCATAAAGTATCAGCGAAACTACGCTTGTGATAGAAACAAAAAGTCAGTATGATCTATCTAGAGGAGCCTACAAAATAAGAACAGTGAAGTAGCCGCACCATCAGTTTTCCATTCTAAATGAAGTGATAAGTTTTCTTCATGTATGCTCTAGTCAGTACCACATGCTATAAAGTAAATGAATATCACTATACCAGTTCATAAAGTTCTGAAATAATTGTGTACACTAGGTCGCTAAATTAGACTAATAAAGAATTCTGTCCTATGTGTATCCACTGAACTCTAGAATCCCTTCTTTATCATTCAGTCATACATTTTAAATGCCCAAAGGGGTAATCAAATTAGTTGTACTCATGAGAGTAGATATTTTTAAGACTGCATTTTTAATCAAATTAACGAGGCACTAGATTAAACATTTTTATTATAATGCAAATGCTACATCGAGTGTCACAAGTTCCAGGCAGAAGTGTAGTTAGCTTTTTACAGTAGGGTCATTTGATTGAACAGATAAGTTAGCATAAAATATACTCCAAACAGCGTAACCGTTACTTATTTCGTGGACGCTTGGGGGGCGACACTGATCCAGCTGATCTCAGAGGTCACTAAATTTGCAGTACAACATTGATTTTCCTTCCCTATACCTGAAATGTTTGCCTTCAATAGAGCTGTTTTTTATGAATATTGTCGCTTATTTTTTCATAATTTTAACATGAAAACTTGATTATAGTTGAGTTTTGAAACTGTGTTAGTGTCGCGTTAGACGTAGAAATAGTGCATTAATTTTTCAAGTCATGCCATTGGCGTTGGAATGAAAAGAACAATAATTTAAAAAAACCTTATCTTAATCTTATAAGTAAGTCTCTGACCATTTTCAGTTTTTTGAAAGAGGCCATACTGGGAGGATGGGAGTTGGGAGGATTCCATAATCTTTTTGAATTTATAAAAGCTGTTATATTGCTGTGAACAAACTTGGTCTTGGTAAGATTCTGTACCTTCTAAGATCTATGAGAATATGGCTTAAACTCTCAAAACTGTAGACATTATTTTTTTACATATTGCCTTATGTAACCCTATCTCCCAGAACTGGAAAATGCTATCCAGATTATAATGACACGGTGATATTTTGTTGCTACCGGAACAGACTCGGAAAAGTACATGGTTTTTGAAAATCATCTCGGTAACGGGGAGTAAGCAACAAAAAAATAAAAGAATAAAAGAATAAAAACCAACGACTGCGTTTTTAACACCCCTAATTAAGAGGTCGGACCAAACATTGAATGCTCCAACTTTGCCACCAAAACTACTTCAAATCTGTTGGGCCAGCGATCGTATCCGCTGACTAAGAGATGGCGCAGACACCTTAAAGTTTGTTAATATTACACAGAGCTTAAAAGGCATGACATTCAACTGTTTAAGAGTTGATATTTTTGTGAAACTTATTCAGGAAATTCGACAGCTTTAATTATCGTTTATGCTGTAATGCTAAAAAAGCGTGGGCGTTTTACTTCCCACACCGATAGGTGAGGGGAGTATTGTGATCGCGAAAATTTTCGATTTTGAAATAATACGTTTTTTGGGCGTTTTATGATGTGTACATAACGAAAATCCACGTCACTCATTTCCGTCGGTCTGTCTGTCGGTCTGTCTGTCTTTCGGTCTGTCTGTATGTCGGTCTGTCTGTCTGTCGGTCTGTCTGTCTGTCTGTCTGTCTGTCGGTCTGTCTGTCGGTCTGTCTGTCTGTCTGTCTGTCGCGTTTTTCTACCCTCGTAATCTCAGTAACCGCTGCATGGATTGTGATGAAATTTGGGCAGCGGTATGCTGTGGGGTCGTAGTAGGTAATGTTCCTATAATTTTGAAAATCGGTGCATAGGCGGCGGAGTAATTAGCAAAAAACAAAAAAAATTAAATATTGCTGAAACTTCGTTTTTGGGCGTTTTAGGGGTCCCTGATCATTTTCTACTTTTTATTGGTGGTTACGATTGGTATTTACCATTTAAAAAATTTTGTATATTCGAATCTCCCGCGTTTTGACTTGCGAGTTTGAAGTCTGACGGTTGACGCGGAAGAAAGAGAGAGTCGTACTTCAACTACCGAGGTGAACGGACGTGTGCGTGATATCCGTCACCCCGTGTGTAGAGGGTACCTCCAATAAGGGCGACCACAGCCTTACATCGCTCAGCTAACTAGGAATCTGGATAGAGCAACGCAGTACCCAGCTGGGGAAGACATCCGACGCCAACCAACAAGGGGTGAGTCAACCGATGCATGATTAACTTTCAATTCTCGTGAGTCATTTGCGGTTATTTGCCAATTTAGTTGGTCCTTCACAATTGGCTACAATTACTTTATTGATCGAATTGTAACCATTTTTTGGCCCTCCGAGCACGGATAAATAAATCGCGCTATAGTAAAATAGTCTACGTAAAATCTAAATTGGTACGTATCCTTGACAAAAAACGGAGTTTTTTTGTGACATCGGAATTTGTTAGTGTTGCGCGCTGTTTGTAAAAATTGGTTATATTCGAAAACAAGCAACTTTTGGTGTATTGTGTTGGTAATACATATCTGGGGAGTTTTCTGGGCATTTGAAATTGACATTTTGCGAATTGCGTGAGCGCAAAAGTTGTTTTGATTTAGTTGGTTACATTCGGTTGGGGGTTCGAAAACCGGCGTTTCGACAATTGGTGTAGTCGACGGAGATTTCGAAAAAGAATAACAACTGAAAATTTTGTGATTTGTGTGTGGTTGCCGTATTGTTTGTGTAAAGAAGTTGTGTTTACTAGCAGATTGATTCTAAATTTGATTATTTTGGTCTTGTGTTTACATTGAATCGTTACCTGATACCTGAACATGCCTAATGCAAATGTTGTGAAGTTGCAACGGCAACGCGCGCTAGTTTTAAAATCTATTAAAAATGTTCTTGAGGCGGCCAAGAAGGCTCGTGATAATGGCGAGTATCGGACGGAGTTTTTTCTCAGGTATGGAGAGCTGGATGGGTATGTAACGAGGTTTGAGAATTTGCAATATGAAATAATAGCCTTGGTAGATGAGTCTGCCTTAGAGGAGGAGGAAGCAGTTCATACAATGTTTGATGATATGAGATATTCAATAAGGGGCATTCATAAAGATCTTTCTGATGAGATGATGGCTCGTAGTGAGCATGAAACATCTGCAGTGGTCGTAAGAGAAAATTGTTTGAGGCTTCCCAAAATTGAAATACCGAAGTTTGATGGTGACCTTACAAGGTGGCCTACGTTCATCGACTTATTCAATACTCTTATTCATAGAAATAATTCGCTGTCAAAAATAGAAAAGTTCCAGTTCTTGATTTCTTATTTAGAAAAAGAGGCAGGTCTAATAGTAAGGAATGTGCCCATTACTGAGGATAATTATGAAATAGCCTATAATGCATTAATGAGTCGATATCAGAATGAACGTGTTTTATTGAGCAATTATTGGTTTTCAATTTATAATGCTTCTCCCTCTAGGCATGATTCTGCAGTTGAACTTCGAAAATTGTTGTCAATATTTTCTGAAAATTTGGTGGCTTTAGAGATGAGTAACTTGAACCTATGGGATTTTACCAAATTCCATTTATTGTTGCAGAAATTACCTTCTTCCCTTAAAACGCGATTTGAACTAGAACATAATGGGAATAATGTTCCGGGGTTTGACATGCTTTTTGGATTTGTTGAGAAAACCTGTCGAGCTCTGGAAAATACATCCCTTACTTCCGCATATCAAGGGAGTAATGTGTCTAATGCTAGTGGTGGGTTTAGAAAGAATAATAGTCCTGCTAATCCCAAGGGAAGGCAGACACTTAGTTTTTCGACTGGCACATTAACACAGGAAAAGTGTAATTTTTGCAAGGGTTCACCACATTCGTTGATCAAATGTGATAGATTCTTGCAGGCAGAATGTCGTAAGAGGCATGCCTTTGTCAAGCGGACTAGAATGTGTTTTAATTGTTTGGGAGCTACTCATCTAGTAAATAAATGTAAATCAAAAGAACTTTGTGGGGTTTGTGGTGGAAAACACCATGTACTATTGCATTTTCCGGACACTAAAGTGACAGATTGTGATGTCAGTGGTAGTACCTCTAATGAATCTGAGAGTCATGTTCAAGTCATGGCAAGTAAGTTGTCTGTGCAGCCTAGAATGTTGCTTGCTACTGCACTAGTCTCAATATTGGATTCTGAGGGTAGATCCACCAAATGTCGTGTTTTGTTAGATTCTGCTAGTCAAGCCAATTTTATTAGTGAATCTTGTGTGAGAAGGTTGAATCTTACTCGTAAGGAGTATTCAACCCCTGTTGTTGGCATTAATGGAATGTCATCGAATGTGAGTTCGGGAAAAGTCTCTTGTGTTATCTTTCCCTACAGCAAACCGTATCCTAGCTTCAATTTGGAAGCTATTGTGATACCTCAGATTTGTGAGAAGGTACCTCAAATTCCTGCTGTTGTTCAGAAGTGGAAGTATTTAGAAAATCTTTGCCTCGCAGAGCCTTTGGCTGCACATGATGAAATGGAAATTGATCTGCTTCTAGGGGTAGAAGTATTTGGTGAGATCTTACGTTCCGGTTATGTGAGAGGACAGAATGGTGGGCCACATGCTATTAACACCGTATTTGGGTGGGTGTTAATGGGCAAGTTGGGTGGTGTTTCCACTAATAGTGTGCTGAATTTTCTAACTTCTGTGGGGGAATTGGATTGTACATTGAAAAAGTTTTGGGAAATTGAAAGTATCCCTAAGTGTGTCGCATTGTCTGAAGAGGAACAGCAGGCTGAGGAATTCTTTACGTCATCTTGTTGGCGTATGGACTCAGGAAGATATGCGGTGAAGCTTCCCTTTTCTGAATTCCCCCCAGTTCTGGGTGATTCCTATTCACAGGCTTTACATAGATTTAAGCTGTTGGAAGGACGTTTTCGTCGTGATTCCGTCTTACATGAAGCATATTGTGATTTTATGGCTGACTATTTGGAGCAAGGCCACATGTCTGAAGTTGGGAACCAAGTGGGGTCTAATAGTGAGTATTACATTCCTCATCATGCGGTGGTGAAAAGGAATGCGAATGGTGAAATAAAGCTTCGGACTGTCTTTGATGCTTCAGCTAAAACTACCAATGGAAAGTCCTTGAATGATGTTCTTCTAGCAGGTCCCAAGTTACAAAATGATATCGTCTCAATATTGTTATCTTTCAGGTTGTATTTGTATGTGTTTACCGCGGATATACGGCAAATGTATCGACAGATTTTAGTTGAGGAGTCTCACACTAGTTATCAAACTATTTTGTGGAGACCTAACGGTGACGAGCCTATAAGGAAATATCAGTTGAAGACCGTTACCTATGGAGTAACGTCTAGTCCTTTTCTAGCGATTAGGACGTTGCTGCAACTGTGTAGGGATGAGGGTGAAAGGTTTCCGTTAGCTGTAAATATTTTGGAGAATTTCTGTTATGTTGATGACGCCATTGGAGTAGCAAACTCCAAGGAAATTGCCTTGGATACTCAAAACCAGTTGATTGAATTATTGGCGTTGGGAAAGTTTGAACTGAGGAAATGGGCAAGTAATTGTTCTGAAGTACTTGCTCAGGTACCTGAGGTTCATCAGCAGCCACTTGTATTTGATAAGGATTCTCTTGGAATAAAAGTGTTGGGTTTGCAGTGGTGTCCCACTACGGATTGTTTTTCTTATTCTGTACATCCTCAGATACGGTCCTGTACAAAGAGGAATATTTTGTCAGAAATAGCAAGACTGTATGATCCTCTAGGATTCTTAGCTCCAGTAATCATTGTTCCCAAGCAAATACTTCAGCAATTGTGGGCTTTAGGGATAGGTTGGGATGATGAGCCACCGCTGGAAGTTGCAAACCAGTGGAAAACTTTTGTGGCTGAGTTACCTGAGCTATCTTCGTTGAAAATTCTTAGACATATACTTCATATAGAGGCAAAGTTTACAGAAATTCATGCTTTTTGCGATGCTTCGGAGAAGTCGTATGCAGCTGTAGTTTATCTGAGACAGGTTTCCACGGAGAACAGTATTTCTGTACATTTGGTGTGTGCCAAAACTCGAGTGGCGCCTTTGAAAAGACTGTCGATTCCACGACTGGAATTGTGTGCAGCCTTATTAGCCGCAGAGCTGATTGATTGTGTATCCCATATAATGGTAACACAGAAAATAGATAATGTTTGTGCTTGGACGGATTCGAAGGTAGTTGTGACGTGGGTCAAATCTTCTCCGCATAGGTGGCGGAGCTTTGTAGCCAATCGTGTAGCTATAATCCAGGAGAAGGTAGCTCCTGATTCATGGTATCATGTGGTTGGGAAAGAGAATCCTAGTGACTGTGCTTCTAGGGGGACTTTTCCTCGGCAATTTCTAGAACAACCCTTGTGGTGGGAGGGGCCAACTTGGCTTAAGCTTCCTCGGGATGATTGGCCTGTAACTTGTGTAGGTGAGCCTTCCTGTACAGATGTACAAGAAGAAGCAAAGGTTGTTTGTATTACTATTCACGGCTCTAGTATTGTTTCAGAATTGTTGAATAGATATTCTTCCTTACGCAAAATTGAGCGTGTTGTTGCTTATTGTTTGAGATTTCGTAAAAATTGTTTGTGTCGAAAAAGGGGTTACCCGCGTGAGATAGGTAATTTATCCGAGGCTGAATTGTATGAGGCTATGGTGGTTCTGGTCAAAGACGTGCAAAGAGTTGAATTGGATAATGAACTGCGGAAAGTTCGTCGAGCGGAGGTCTGTCCCAAAGCTATACAGAAGTTAGCTCCTTTCATTGATTCCCAGGGTGTCCTGAGGGTGGGCGGTCGCTTGAGACAGTCTAGTCTAAGCTATGATCGGAAGCATCCAATTCTGCTCCCTAGGAAGCATCGATTGACTTATCTCATTATCCAAAGTGTGCACAATAGGAGTTGTCATCCTGGACCACAAACTTTGCATTATCTGTTAAGGCAGAGATATTGGATACTATCTGCCAAACGGGCTATAGCTTCAGTGTTATCTCGTTGCATAAAATGCTTTAGAGTTAAGCCTCCTCCAGTGGTCCCCATAATGAGTGATTTACCTTCCGTTAGAATTTCGGAAGTCAAACCTTTTTCCCATAGTGGCGTAGACCTTTTTGGTCCTTTGAGGATGTCTTTAGGTAAAAGACGAGGCATTAGTTCTCAAAAGGTGTATGTGTGTCTTTTCGTGTGTATGGCTACTAAAGCAATACATTTAGAAGTTGTGTCAGATCTAACTAGTGAAGCTGTTCTTGCAGCACTTAGGCGTTTTATAGGGCGGCGAGGACGTTGCAGTGATATTTATAGTGATCAAGGTACGAATTTTGTTGGTGCTTATAAAACTTTACAGTTATTGGGTGCTAAAGCTTCTGAAGCTTTGCAAATTAAGTGGCATTTTAATCCTCCAGCTAGTCCTTCCTTTGGAGGTATATGGGAGTCCGGAGTGAAATCTGTGAAAACTCACTTGCGGCGGGTGATAGGTGCGCAAGTGTTGACTTATGAGGAATTGAGCACCACTTTAATCCAAATTGAGGCAATGTTAAATTCGAGACCCTTGTGTAGTTTGAGTTCTGATCCTAACGATGTAGGCAGCCTGACTCCGGCTCATTTCTTGACATTAGAGCCCCTGAATGCTCCGCCTGACGAAGATTTGTTGTGTGTGAAACATAGTCGGTTGAACAGGTGGCAGTTAGTGCAACAGATGCAGCAACATTTTTGGCGGCGTTGGCATATGGAGTACCTCCACACCCTTCAGCAACGACATAAGTGGAATACACCACATAATCCTCCCTCGGTCGGCCAGTTGGTTCTTCTCAAGGATGAAAATACCCGTCCTTTACAGTGGCCATTAGGCAGGATTATTAAGTTATATCCCGGTACGGGAAACATTTCGAGAGTCGCCCAAGTTAAAACGAGTAAAGGGCTGTTAGACCGTCCTTTATTGAAACTGTGCCCTTTGCCGGCACAATAGGCCATGATTTGCTTGTATATGATAATTTGTTTTTTTTTCTTTTCGTGTTGTGTTATGGGTGGGATAATTCCACTAATTTTCTTTTGTGGGTAATATAGGAATTACTATGATTGGAAAAAATATTTTTTTTTATATTTTTTGGTGGGCGGAAAATGGTTACGATTGGTATTTACCATTTAAAAAATTTTGTATATTCGAATCTCCCGCGTTTTGACTTGCGAGTTTGAAGTCTGACGGTTGACGCGGAAGAAAGAGAGAGTCGTACTTCAACTACCGAGGTGAACGGACGTGTGCGTGATATCCGTCACCCCGTGTGTAGAGGGTACCTCCAATAAGGGCGACCACAGCCTTACATCGCTCAGCTAACTAGGAATCTGGATAGAGCAACGCAGTACCCAGCTGGGGAAGACATCCGACGCCAACCAACAAGGGGTGAGTCAACCGATGCATGATTAACTTTCAATTCTCGTGAGTCATTTGCGGTTATTTGCCAATTTAGTTGGTCCTTCACAATTGGCTACAATTACTTTATTGATCGAATTGTAACCAATTGGGTGGGGGTGAAATTGGGGTGGTTGAGGGGTTGTAAAATTGAAAAATTTGTTGCTTTCCTAATAGACTGTCCACTGACCTGTGAAGGAAGACCTGGCGACATAAAAAACTTTTTTAGGTCCATCCGAACATTGCCTTTGCCTATTACAGAAAGCAAAGGATTTAGATTTTTTTTTTGATGGAAACATACGAGAGTATTGCGTCAGATCGTTGTAACGAGGAAACTGTTGAATTGATTTTAATGAAATTTTGAAACGGCATTACTACCATGGCGAAGATGGAAAACGCGTGGTTTCGATAAATCGTGCCAGTGGCGGCGCAGAAATAATAAAAAAACTAAAAATATAAAAACAGCTCAAACTTCGTTTTTAAGCGTTTTAGAGGTTCCTGATCATTTTCTGCGTTTTTTTTTTTGGGTGGGGGTGAAATTGGGGTGGTTGGGGAGTTGGGGGTTGAAAAATTAAAAAAATTCTTGTACTCATAATAGGCTGTCTACTAACCTGTGAAGGAAGATCTAGCGACACAAATCACCTTTTTAGGTGCATCCGAACATTGCCTAGCCTATTACAGAAACTAAGGGACTTAGAATTTTCTGTATACTATACGAGAATTTATTGGTCTAAATCGTTTTGTATTTTGTAACGTGGACACTATTACATTGATTCTAATGAAATTTTGACACAGTATATTGTTACCGTGGTGAGAATGGAAAACGCGTATGTTTGTTAAAAATCTTGTCAGTGGCAGCGTAGCAATAATCAAAGAACGCGACAAGTATGAAAGCAACACAAATTCGGTTTTTAGATGTTTTAGGGGTTCCTGATCATTTCCTACCAGTTTTTTTGGGTGGGGGTGAAAGTGAGGTGGTTGGGGGGGGGGTGGGGGTAGTAAAACTGAGAAGTTTGTAGTATCGATAATAGGCTGTCCATTGACCTGTGAAGGAAAGACCTAGCGGCATAAGACAATTTTAGGGGGGGGGGTGGCAATTATTTGGTTGCAAGGGGTCTTAGACTAAAGCTTCATGCTATGGGAAAATAATAAACTGGTATCAGCGTAATGTGTGGGAAGTACTGAGTCAATCAACTTGACTTCATTTTTTAACTATACTTATTAGTTATTAGACATCTAAATATTTGTATTTAAAGAAGTTGTGCTAAAAAACTAGATCCTGGAAATATCCAATTTTTAATCTATATTCGACCACATATAGCCTGAAAAATCTGATAATACTGTCACGACGGCCTCTTTTTCTTCACCCAGGGAATCAAACTCGACGTAACTTTCACCGTTTTACTTCACAACTGGATACAATATCTCTTAACCTTATCTCAAGTACCACTCAGCTCAACTGAACTACTGCTACGCTACTCGTGGCGCCTTATATACTTCATCGAACCATCTACAAGATTCGAGACATTCAGATGACATTCGAGAATGCCGATCTGACAGTCCAGAAAATTCCAGATGATTCGATGACGTTTACACATCAAAAAAATCTAACCTAACATCAACAAACATCAATAAGCAATGCTATATACAGGATGTTACAATACTAATGCTCTTCAGTTTGATTCAGTCTGCTAGTTGTTTGTCTATTGCCACCAGACGCAAAAACTAAATTGTTACAGTGAGAGTGACTGAGGATAGGAAAAGCAACTAGATGTTAGATTTTGGTTTTTAGCGGATAGAATGCCACCGTGAACTATGAAAACCTTTTTCGCATGGACATTGGTAAATTATAAACTTGACTCCATATATTTTATCTATTAATTATTTATTAACAAATAAATAAGTCTTTGATTTTTTTGTGTTAGGTTGCGAGAGTCTGAAAAGCTAAACGATAGGAGAAAAGTGGGGTGTTTCTCATTTTGCTGTTATACGTAAAGCAAGTGGCATTGCTACTGTGCATATATTTTATCCACAATTACAGTGAAAGCAATCATGCTCACCAAGTAAGGATTTTATGGGTATTCCGTTTCTAAAGAGGTTTGTAGGCTTACCGGAGAAATTACTTTCATAAGAGGCAGAAAATATCAATGGAAAATCCATTAACTGATCGTTCAATAGGCACTATATTAACCATTATGCAGTGCGTCATTTGTGTGTATATGTACATAAATCAAAATTTCCATAAGGCAGCCGCAATATCAATAGGTCCTCATCATAAGTGTTGTGCTAACTACAGTGCATTGTGTTTCGCTTATATTAAACTGCCTTTGACGAGTAATGAGTGCGCTCCAGTTTGTATATACACATGAAGACTAGCAACCGGTTGCAATACAAAACGTATAAATGAACCATCGGCATCGTTATATTTTCGCAACTCATAATAACAATACGGACCCTTATTCTACGTACTTGGTAATAGTGATTTATGTATATAAACAGTAAACATTTCTCCAGATAACTTGTTTTATATTACTAGTTTGAATAATTCAATGTGGTTCATAGTTGGGTTACAATAATTTATTAAATATTGGGAAACATTACTTTTTACCTTAAAGCTAAAATACTTGTGAGCCTATAGTAGGAAATACTGGGCTGAGCTTTGCAAGACATATCAAGTCAATGTAACTAGAATGTATCATTGATTGACCGCGTGTCACTGATCGATGGGTAAAATCATTGATATTTTGTTTTATACCCCTGCAACGATTTGCCCTGAGCAGAGTTTCAATGCTCTTAAGGGACCTTCAGTACGATATATAGATCAACATTCAGGTTTAAAAAAACAAGATTCCATATCTACGCGACGGTTACCAGTTACTACGGGTAATAGCAAAAGGTGACACAGCGCCACCTTCAGAATCTAAATTCAATGTTTTTACTCATACTTTGACAAAGGTTTCCGATACATTAATGCTGAATCTGGGTTTATTTATTGATAATGTTGAATCTGGGTTTATTTATTGACAACGTTAAACACTAGGTACTTTGAGAAGCGCAGGATTTCAGACTAGACATTTATATATGTCTCAGTTCCTACAATTTTAGGGTGTATTTAGATCCCAAACATTTTCAGGAAGCTCGAATTGAGTGACTCAATATAGGTACTACATTTAAATGTTGACACAGTTGAGGAATATTGGAATTTATATTCGCTAAAAACAGATTCTGGTATAACCTGGTACTTGTAACGAGGTCTCATTATCTCGTATACTTCTGTTTCTTATACAGCCTTTAAACCACAAAATTTTTAACTCAAGCACTCTACTAGCGTATAAGAGATTAATATAAATGATGCCCTGCCCACCAACTAAACTTGATCAACTGTAAAGCGATAATGGGAAATATTCGGCAACATCTAAGATTCCTGGAAACGGCGTTTGTAGGGTACTGCTAATTTTTGGTGTTTTACAGTCATTATTATTTCAAGGCGTCCAACAAATATATTCTTTTGAAATTATTCGAGATTATAGTACCCCTTTCATCTATAATGTGGAAAGTAAAAATGGAGATTTTAATAATTTTGAGAGAAAGGATTTACACATTTTTTTACAGAAGCTTCCATCTGTACAATAAGCAGAAAGTTACGGCGACAAATACGTATAATGTAGAAGCGTAGGTGTTTCTGTCGGCCTCTACTGATTAGTTTCTATTCGTGTTTTTGTACAAAAACGTAAATTGGATACCCAACCCAGCCCGGGGGTAGCCTTCAATATCGCTAGGAAAATGGAAAAGGCGGTGGCCGCAAAAAGTGGCAATCGGGTGGAAAAATCTCGCGTGACCGATGACCGCTATAGTCTGCACAAAAGACTCGCCTCAGTTTCCTGCAAATAGGGTTTTTTTCTGTGTACTGTGTATTTTTTTACAAACCTTTGTTATCACGTGAAAAGAAGCGATGTGGAGTAGCATATTTATTATATTTTTTGCTTTCACCTTATTTAATCAGTCCGATTATCCCCTTTAGAGTACGGAGCTGCCTCCGGAATAATGTGAAATAACATGCTATATTGGAACAAGGTTTCTTACCGGATTATGGTGTTAAAACATATACAGAGTGTTCCTTTGAAAACCTATCACTACGGATTTATCGAAAACCAGTGATTGAAAGAAAAAAATGCCGAGACACGACAAAAGATTTGTCAAGGGGGACAACTTTTTAACTAAAAACTACTTCATACCTTGTACCCTCTGCCCACCAGGGTCATACCCTCAAAAAATTAAATCACAAGGGGTATCAGGTAATATCTCGATTAGAAGGTATGTCGAAGTCTGACTTTTGATTTTTTTAAATCCGTCACTTAGTTTTCGAGAAAATTAGAAAAATATTTATGTATCTTAATTTGTGCAAATAGAAAGCAAAAGCTCTCGAAACTATCACGTTTCGTTGCAATAAGTGTTCAACATGTTGCGCGTTATTGCACAAAAAAATGAGATAGGCGATCCTTAAATTCCTAACGGACAGTTGCAAAAATATTTTGTGGGATATCAATGATGCGTTGACGAAGGTCATCCAAAGTTTCAGGTTGGGGACCAAACACAAAATAGATTTTAAATGACCCCATAGAAAAAAGTCTAAGGGCGTCAAATCAGGAGATCTAGCAGGCCATTCTAAGGCCCCAATTTATCTGTTCTAGCCATTGTCAAACCGGTGGATATAGTGAGCAGGAGCGCGGTCTTTCTGGAAATAGATTGCAGCCTCATCAAGTATAGGGTTTTCATCCTCTCCGATTTGGTTTTCAATAGTTTCAGTGACAAGCGGATTGATGGTATTTCCCTATATACCCAGATAAATGTCTCCATTTAAATTTCTATTCATAAATAATGACTTTGTTTCCTAAAATACTTCCCCATACCCCATACATTTTATTTTTTGGGAGTACTGGGTATACTCTTCCACAAAAGCATGAGGATTTTCATTGCTCTAATACCTGGAGTTATGCTTATTAACAAATTCAATTAGATAAAATGTGCATTCATCAGTGCGGTAAATATTCTTAACTTGAATGGTTATCTCTGAAGTCATTTGTTCACAAAACTCAACTCGCCGATAGAAATCGCCTTCGATTAACTCTTGCACTATTTTTATTTTGAATGGATAAAATTTATGGAGCTGTATCGAGCCAAATGAAATATCAATCAGATCCACAATTTTGCGTAATGATGTATAGGGATCTATGCCAAAATAACCCAAAAATTCAACTTGAGCGGCTTCATCCAGAACTCCTCGTTTGTTATTTGCTGCACAATGCACATCCAGTATGAGTAAATTTCATAACAAGTTCCAAAACATACCTATGAGAAGTTATCTTCCCCAGATGTCTGGCGTTAGGCCAGGCGCGCACTTGCGATTTTCTGTCGCACGATTGTTCGGTCGCTAAAATAAAGCGTACAACGTACAATGCGACTGCACGCATTTGCAACAGAAAAATAGCAGCGACTAAAAAGATTGTACCAGCCCTGTTTTTGCAGCGACGCGATTGTCGCAGATTGAAATAAACCATACGGACAAACATGAACCTGCGCTCACTCGCTACTTTTTAAACACGCTTCTTGATTTGCGGACTGCGGAATACGTGTATTTTGTACTTTGCGATGTCATCTAGTGTCTTGGCATGTTATTTTGGTCCAATAATATCAAGTAGTTCATTAAAACTAGGTATGCTCATCCAATAATATTGACTGAATTTTTTGGCGTAATCACACAAATAATGATGAATTTTGTGGAATTGCCCTTTGAGCACCCGGGTCACAATTGGATGCACCCAATACTTTTTACGCCGTTGTTTTCTAGCCTTTGCGCGTAATAATAAGGCTATCACACAAGCTGTTCTGACGGAATCCATTATACTACTGCGGTCAATTAGACGCAAGTGCGCGCATATCTAATTTTACTGGCGATTACGATTTTTCAGTAGCTGCGACAGCAGATCGCAAGTGTGCGCCTAGCCTTAAACGCAACGGCAGTTTGCCGAACACATTGATTTTGGGCACCATAAATTGATATCATTTCAACTGTTTTGCAACTGACCGCTAGGAATTTTAACATCGCCTATATCATTGTTTGGCCAACATTTTCAAAACTTATTGCAATAATAAGTGGTATTTTCGCGTGTTTTTATTTCCTATCTGAATAAATTAAGATACATAAAGATTTTGCTAATTCTCTCGAAAACGAATTCACCGATTTTAAAAAATCAAACGTCAAAATAAAAGACTCCGAGAAACTTTTGAAACAAGCTATAACTCGATACCCCTTGTCATTTACAGTTCCTAAGCGGATGATCCTGGAAGGGTAGAGATTACAAAGGAGAAAGCAGTTTTTAGCTAAAAAGTTGTCCCCATTGAAAAATCATTTTGACATGTCTCGGCATTTTTTCATTTAATCAGTGGTTTTCTATAAATCCGTGGCTGGAAGTTTTCACATAAACACCCTGTATAGTATACATCACACACATGATACATTTATACATATAAAGTTTTGAATGAAGTTAGATATGTAGAAACCTAAGTAGTCTAAAAAAGTCGGACTATACCAAATATATGTGAATCCATTACTAGTTCAAACCAAATACGGTCAACTGTAAATGACAGATTAGGCAAAATAAGTAAGCATCGATATCTGAAAACTATACCGTACATTACCTTCCTTTATGCTGATAAAGTTTTCCGAAAAGTGCAATCGTACCGTAAAGTCGATCAAACTGTTTAATGAGTAGTCGGTCTGGTCTGATGATTAAGCCGTCTTTGTTCTTGGCACACACTCAATAATTATGAGGAATGAACTTTCTAGCGGGCTGAAGCTATTAATTTCCATCTACACATAGAACTGTAATTACAATTAGGGAAACGTCGAGAAGTAGGTAGTTTTCAGTGAGTTCACGCTGCTGTGTCCGACACAGACGACAATGGAAATGGACCAATTTGAATTTTGTGCAATCGACTAGAAGCAAAATATATTCGCTTAATTTCCTGAAAGTTATAGACATGGCGATAATTGGCCTTTTGATAGCAAGGCAAAAGTATATCTCCTTCCTAGAGGAACGCAGATTATAACTGCTCCTATCGTTGAGCCTTTGTATTAGACGATCCATCAAACTTTAATGCCCCATCAATAGAACCGCATATGATGAAAGATAACCTTTTTATGTTTAGGTACGTCTGCAATAAAACATTGATTGGTGATTTGGAATAAGTGACATCGTTTTGCAGCTACGCCAGAAAGAACCTTTGTTTTTTTAGAACTAACTTCCTAACTGAGTCCACAATTCTGCAATTTTACAGACCACATCGCTGCATGTCTTAAAAATGGAATACATCGCTTTCTTAGCATTTCGATACTGTTTGTCTTAAGCAAATAATGTGATACATATCTCATTTGGTATCCAACAATAAACTATTGGAAAACTTAACGACGAACTCTATCATGGTCTGGACATTGATCAGATTTTTTCCTGAATCCCAACTATACGAGGTCATATATCACTGATGAATTATCATAAATACAATCAAGACTCAACTTTACATACATAGGCTAATTCCTTTATTTGCATTTTATAACTATTAATCGCATTTTATGCGAATTATACTTAGTAATACCTTGTATACGTTTTTTACAGTATTTCATGATACCATGGTTTCTTTACATTTCTGAAAACAATTTTCATTTTAGGTGATGCTGCCCTCACAGCATATTCCAGTTCATTCAGCGTGGTCTGAGGATTGGGTAAATCGCCTATGTATCGACCCATTCCATCGTGGAGGCCAGGGGAGTACCCCGAACTCAGCTTCTTGGAACCTCATCGATACCCTTGCAATATGGGGACGTGCATGATCTTGCTGGAAGAAACCTTCTTCGAGGCCTCCGACATATGAACGGCAATTGATTCTGACACCTCATTTACAAAACGTTGCGTAGTCATTGTGTCACGAATCACAAGTAAAGGTGACTTGCTGTTGAATGCAATGGCACCTCAAACCATCAAACCAATAAGACGGTGTTCATGGCACTCAACAGCAAACTGGAGATCACATCGTTCACCCCGTCGTCGTCTTATGCGTTGGCGTCCATCATATGCCCCCAGACAAAACCTGGATTCGTCGGAGAAGGCCGTCTGATGCCACTCAGCATGCCATTGTCGGTATACTTGGCATCAGTCTAACCGTTGGCGACGATGATTTGCAGTGAGTGGAAGCACTAGATGCGGACAATATGACCCTAAGCCTATTTCACGCCATCTCTGGTACACCATGCGGATTCGAATGGGCCTCTCTATAGCTGTATACCCTGTATACCAAGCGTCAGCAACAGCTCGAGTGGATCGCATTCTGTCTCGAAGAGCCAGTAGTCATGGATGACGATCTTACCTGTCTGTAGTTTTCCTACGTATTCCAGAACCTCTAGCTCACTGCATTCGCCCTTCTGCGATCCATGCGCGCCATGCTGCTACAACTGTAGCCACACCACGCCCCATGGTTACAGTAATTGCTCTGAAAGATGCACCACGTTCTCGTTGGCCTACAATCCCACCCTGTTCAAAGGGGCATAACTGCGTAAACTGGGGTTGTCGTCTTCATCTTTAGGGAATCTTTACACAACTAATTAGTCTCTCGCCACATTTGCAACAGATATCATCGTTATTGAATCGACAAAAAGCTATGCTTTGTTTATACAAATCTAGAGCTTTTTAGAGGTGCCATGTAGGTAAATAGCGTCTGAATGATCAAAAACTGCTATATGTGTACTAGAGATGGTACTGCCAAGCTATATATACAAATGTTCATGCAAATATTCCTTCTTTGCTAGGTGTTCGGATTTCGGTTGCGAGTAGTATATTTTATCCCTTGCACTTTCACCACAATGAATAGTTGCAAACTGCCATAAAACATATTTTAGAGTTAGCTGTCTACTTCATTTAGGGTTCCAAAATGTATTTCAGCTTTTCCTGACAATTTCTCCGTTTTTTGTTTTCCCTTGTTAAAAAACACTACTGGTTCAAAGTTTTTTGAAATATCAGTCCTCATTCTAGGCCCCGTTCTTTAACCATAGCTAAACAAAGATGCTAAAATTTTATTCTCTCTAGGTGTAATGAAACTATACCCTGATCTGATAGAAATCAATTTTTGTATTACGGTATTACTTTTGATCATAAATATCACCATTTACTATAAAAATAATGCAGAAAACTTGAATATAATGAGAATAAAATTATAAAGAAAGTTGTATCGAAAATTAAAATAATTTTGAACCGACAATAAATACTTTACAGCTTATGAACCAGTAATATTCAAACAGTAAACACATGTTTCAAGGTTATAATGGTATGTACTGCCAGCATCATCATACATACGAAACGCAAACGGGTCAGAATTAGGATGCTATTGTTCTTATTGGTCGGTTGTCCGTGACGTCACGGATTTGGTGGTAAACGTTTACATTTAAAAAATACGATTTTTAAAGCATTTTTTCATGATCGAAATAATGGAAAATTTATATAGAATTATTTATCGCATCTTTATAATTTCAGGTTTCATAGTCCAAAACCTAAAAATTTGGTATAGGCCCTTGAGCAGTTCGAACTTATATAAGATTATTTACTCATTTGTTCCCTGAAAAGAAAAAACATGAAGAATGTGAAAAGATTTCAAAAATATTTAATTTCCTGACACCTGAAAAGTGCCCATGGACAAAGTACAGCTTTATGGTAATAAAAAAACATTCTGCTCTTTGGTTAATTCACCAGTTAAGTGCTATGAGTCAAGAATTTTTCGTTCACCTACTTCCTCAATATCTTATTGGATGTTCCGTCCCAGTGGCCACAAATAAAGAGGTTATTATTCACCCAGCTTTACTCAAGTGAAGAACATATTTGGTTTTCCTCTGTTTAGCTTATTTTGTTCAAGCCATTTGATGCGATAAGGTTACAGAAAATAAGGTGCAGTTTAACTTTAGAGGAAATTGAGCGAGGAGGTGGAAATGGCCATCAATAACGCCGAACCTATGAACAATTTTTTTTCATAGACGATCGGTGGAATACTTCCGAAATGACATCGAAGCGTAGGAACTGCTCTAAAAGCTCACACAGACTATTTTCTTATAAGTGTACTCTGGGAAAGCGACGTTAGAGAACCTGCAAACAACTTCAATCGATACACCAATCTCTTCGGAACACCGTAAAAGGGAAACTCTTCTAAGCCGAGCTTATCGTCTTGTGTTTTCCGGAAAGGGCGTCCCGTCAACTTGGCGTTAAAACATCGTAAAGGATTGCCCGTTAAACTAACGGCGGGACGCTGCCGATTAAGATTTACCTCACTTTCAGCTAAGACGCCGGAAAATCTCCATGGCCCGCCTGCCCGGCCAAATTGCTGATGCCTCGCTGCGGCAGCTTAAGAGCTCATCCGACATTAGCGACTTAATTATACGGTTGAGTTGTCTTTGAAAGGAAACGCTCATAGAACTACGTTAAAGATATGATACGCTGACACTCATTACCTTTGTGTATTTTTCGATAAATTTTAAGTCGATTAGTGGAAACAAATTCCGTTCGGAGATGTATTGACATCTAGTTGGACTAGTTATGTTAGTTTTTTTCTTGGCAGCAGTCAGGATGACACAAAACATTAACACAATCAATTATTTTTCGGCCGCCATGGCTATAGCGGATTGAGGTTTACGTCCACATTTCAGAAATTTTGAAGCGAGATATTTTAAAACCTTCCAAAATAGGGCCAACGAACCCTGTATTTTTGAAAACAAGAGGAAAATATATTTCTTTCCGTGATATAATATACAAGGTGTCCCATTTAAAAAATATAAATTTATTCGAAAAACAGGATATTTTTTATTTTATCTTTTTGTTCCTATGAAATTCTAAATGACAAGAGAAAACTATAAAACTTTCATATAACGATTTTAGCTCGTGCCATGCCTCCTGTTGAAACAACAGCTTTGTGAGCCTGTAGTGCGCCCTACACTAATTGTCAGATGGGACGACATCCCCTGATCTGTTCAGGAAGAGCTCGGCTTAGGCGGCTAGCATAGTCCTGGGTCTTCGATCTCGCTCCCAAGCTTCGATACGCAACACTACTCGCGACGTACTGAGGGATAGTGTATACGCTGAAATACTCACATATCGATTCTGAGCCCTACTCCACGTATATCACGTTATCACACTAACATTTTCTTCGATACATTGCGTTTGTTTATAGCACCATAGGCCTTTACGGAAACACTGATCTGGATCCGGATCGATCAGTTATCTGTAAAGCAGCTGTCAAGTGGGATTTATGATTCCATGGATTTAACGGATATTGAACAACGGAAAACTTGATTTTAGAATAAAAAACAGATCGTTAAGAAAAAACCTACTGATCTGTACAACCCAATCGGGATCACTTACTGTACAATAAAAAATTGACCACATTTATGACTGATCCTCACTTTCCGAACGTCAGGATCAGTGATCCAAGTGATCGGGTTAACCCGATCATAGTTCCGTAAAAGCCTCATATGATCCTCCATCACTTGGTCAGCTGATCAACACAAACAAGTCTTTTAGGTTAGGCTCATCAGCTGACGGCTGAGAAACAGGAAGCAGCCATCACTGTCACGATATGCCTAACAGGATTGCCACTCGCTTGGATATTTCAAAAATTGGCGCAAGCGTACGAAATGACCTGTTTTCCAGAGGTTATCCAACGATTTTCCAACGATCGGTTGCCGATTGGCTCCGTGAATAAGGCTGCCGGTTCTAATTGCCGGTTTAGTAAAACCCGGTTAATCATGAAATCCGCTAGGGTTGGCACTAATGAAGCATGCGCACTGTTATAATAATTATCTAAAAAATAACATTTTCTGGTTTGTCACCTGAGACAGTTTGTGTCAAATTGGTTGGTCAACGGTCAAAGAATATGCAAGTTCTACTGTTCTGTGACACCTTGATCATCGAAGTTCCATTTTTCACTTCTCCGATAAAGGAGGGGTAAGTTATTAGAATCGGTCTGTTTCCGTAAATTTTGTCGAAATCAACGTGCGAAGTGTCGTTTCCAGGGTAAAATTACATCCTGACTCATTTTTTGAAAAGAAAATACTGTTTCATTATTTTTTCGAGTAACCCACACCACCCCCCACCATTAAATCGTAGATTTGCACCAAAAGTGAACCAAAAGATAGAGAACGAAAACCTCTCTATGACAGTAAAGTTTGAAATTATTTGGATCATTTTTGTGTCAGTTACTGCCATTTTGAAATTCGAAAGTTTGCTATTTTTTACGAATATTTATTCCGTCATTTTGAAAATTTTGCAGCATGCGCGGTAGCATTTTCGACATGAAAAACATGCTCTTTAATGTGGTAGTATTAGAATTTCACGTTACAACACTATTTTTCGAGTTACCGCTTTTTTATCATCACAGCGGGATTAAAAACTAGATTTTTGTTTCTAATATTAACCTTTCTATAGTGACGAAGTTTAAAGAAAATCGGAAAACTTTGGTTCTTTGATGTCCGTCTGTGTGTGTCTGTACGTCCGCGATTTCGTTCTTCAACGATTACTCAAAAATGCCTCAAACGATTGCTCCCAAAATTGGTCAAATTGAATGAATAAAGGTCCTTTCAAGTTGAAGAGGTTTTGGCGCGGATAGAACAATGGGGGTGGAAAAGGGGGGGGGGTGGTTGCACAGAAAAATGTAATACAACATATACATTTGATAGCACCAGTTGAAAGAGAATGCGTCTTTAAGTATAAAACAACATATCACAGGTCACAGGTTATTTTTTTCTGAAATGGAGGCTAAAAAAATAAATAAATTAAAATACTCAAATTTCAGTAACTGCTATACTTGTGCACTGAATTGTTTGATATTAGCCAGTCGTAAATAACATAAAGATGTCTACCTCAAAATAATATTAACATTCGATTGGACTCTTAAGGGTTAAAGGGAGTGGGGATTGCAAAAAAAATTGTCATATAACATACTGCTACATCTGATCCCACCAGTCAAAAGACGACGTGTTTTTATGCTAGAGATGATAATCACATGCCGCTTTTTACTCAAAATAGCGGGTAAAAAAATTAAATAGGGTGAAATGTACAAGTTAATGTCAATAACTGCTGTAACAAGGTTATAGTAAAACAAGGACATGGGATGAACAACAACCACTTGAGTCGGGGAAGTTCCTAGGACGGGTCTACCTCGTTCAATGTAGTCATCCCTTCAGTATAATTATGAGGAGCATTTTATAAGTTAATAGAGCTATAAGACAATTATAGTGCAAAGAAACAGTTGTCGTGATAGCTTGTTGAGAAGCTCTGTGTTATAAATTTAAGTGCGCATAAGCAAAAAAAAAATGACCGAAAGTAAAACAACACAGTGACAGCCGACTATGTATCTCCTTCGAGCAGAAATTATCATTTTGGGGACCTTTAACCATTTTTGGTGAAGAAAATGGATCTTTTCTAAAAAAATATCGCAAAACCTAAGCTGTATGTATGTTTTTTGGCATCTAGATTAACCGAAGATACCTGTCAGTTTGAATTTACAATTGACGCTTTAGAAATCAAATTTGATCCTTTTGAAACTACTGCTGGAAATGGTATAGTCTAATGGAATTCTGGGACTGCAGTTAGCAGAAAAGCTTTGTAGCGAATTGGCGACGCATACTTGGAGTGCTGCCATGTCAGCGGCAATTGGAGTGTATGTTGCCAGATCGTCAAATCGTTTTTCAACTATCTGTGAACTCTTAATGTCATAGTTAAACACACGTTATAAAACATTGGAAACTGAAAATTGCTGTGCAGTTGGTTAATAAAAAACGGCTGGGTATCAGTGGCAAGGTACTCAATATTTTAGCAAGTTCACCAGGAGAATTATGGCAAGGACAGACCTAAATACTAAGGCACTATACAGGGTGTTAATTAACATGGGTCCGGAAATGCTTCCTAAGGGAGCTACGCCCCTTTGCATGGGGCACCCCGAAGACGGTTTTCCCTCGATATTCTCGAAACCATTCATAACAAAATTATGAAATTAGGTACGATGGTTAAACTTTTGACGCTGAATCTGATTCTGAATTCAGAATTTCATAATTTTGATCAGAGGCGTATCATACGGGAGGAGTTAAGGGTAAAAATAACCCCATTTTCTAAATGGCAATTTTTTGACATTTTGATTTTAGGATATGGTATTTCAGAGATTTCTATGTAAAAATGGTCTCTTGGTACATCTCGATAGGGCTAACCGTTTTCGAGAAAAATGCAAACCATTGAACACAACAGCCTGCATCGATTCAATAATTTGCATTTTTCCAGAAAACGGTTAGCCCTATCGAATTGTTCCAAGAGACCATTTTTACGTAGAAATCTCTGAAATACCATATCTAAAATCAAAATGTCAAAAAAATTACCATTTAGAAAATGAGATTATTTTTACCCTTAACTCCTCCCGTATGATACGCCGCTGATTAAAATTATGAAATTCTGAATTCAGAATCAGATTCAGCGTCAAAAGTTTACCCATGGTACCTAATTTCGTAATTTTGTTATGAATGGTTTCGAGAATATCGAGGGAAAACCGTCTTCAGGGTGCCCCATGCAAAGGGCCGTAGCTCCCTTAGGAAGCATTTCCAGACCCATGTTAATATGACATTTTCTTTCTATTTTTCGGTGTACTATTCGTGGTTAAAGTTTGTTAACATACTTAATTAACACCCTGTATATTTAAAGATATTTAATACCGCTACTGTGTCGCAAAAGTACGCGGGAGCCACACCATCAGGCTGTTTTTAAACGACTGACTTCATGAGGGAACAGTCGCCTAATCGCTTGACGATTGACGAGTTCTGAGTCTCAGTACGATAGACTGACAGTATATCCATCAAATGTCAGAATTCTAATGCAGATAAACTTAGAGTGACATTTTGCTTCCGCTTCTACTCTATCAACGCTCGGAAACCAGAGGTGGCAGAAGGTCGCTGCATTGAGGTCACTGACTATTCAGACTAAGTGGCTAGGAAACATACTTGAACTCACTTTATTATTCAATAGCTATGCAAATTGGAAACAATGCTGCTTAATGAAACTTCCAACGTTCAGGTTAAAAATGTGTATCCAGAACATAAAGGTTGATAAATGCGATGCAGTTCTCTATATTGAACCCTGTCGCTGCTAACAAATTATTTACCGTAGACACAATTAAATTAGATTAATGATTCCCGACTGAACTTTATTGTTTTGCCGTAAAATTACACTTAATGTCACACTTAGAGCAGTAAGGAAAATTAGTTGAAGGATGCAAGCAAATTATTTCATTTTAGTCCTTATGTAACCTCTTATTGCTTTATTGAGGCTCGGATGTGCTGATAATTCAATAGCAATGTTATTTATTTGCTAATCCACCGTTCGAAAGCTAAACAAATCAAATTAAAAACTGACAAGGTTCGAAGCTGAAACTTTTGGTTAGCGGTGCAATGGAGATTTCATTTAGACTAAGATACACTAAATATCTAAATTCTAATGCCCCGATGCAATAGGTACGACCTTCCTATGGTATCAATATGATCAACCATGTATTACGAGTCCCGGAAGATAAATCACATTTTGGTGTCAGAATGTGAAGTCGATATCAAAAAGAATTATTCTTAAATTCGCATTTGTTATAGAAAATTAAAAGTTTCAAGCTTTGTTGTAAAGACGCTTGAAACGTATGTGGCCTGCGTTAAAGAAAAGGAAACCACTTTCGATGTTACAGCAAAAAACGGAGAAGGCCATTTAGTAGTGTTACGCTAACAGGTCTTTTTATTGTTTTTGTCGATTGTTTACCTCAACTATTAGGTGTTCGAGATGTTCGTTACGTACGAATATGATACTAGCGATCACATACTACTATTTCGCGATCTATGTATGGACATTTTAAATATTACAGATAAAATATAATCTAAACATAATATTACAACATAAGTTGGTACCAGCAATCGTTCTACAAAGTTTTCGGTATTGGTCTTTGGACACGGTGCATAGTAACCTACCATATTAGACATCTATAGAAACGCTATTTACTTGCTAATCCGCACGATGGAAAAGTGACGTTAAGCAAATCGAAATGTGTCGCAAGTCCTGGATACTTTGCGGTTTGTTTTCTATTACAGTATATTTTGTCAAAGTCATATCTTTCGGTTTAGACAGCGACAAACTTAAGGACAGGATACGTCCTTTGAAAATCAAGTACGAGTCCATCCTATGCTGATGTTAGTAGCATTGTATTGAACGTTTGAACTGGATTGTGAAAGAAATTTTGTTCGCAAATTTTCATTGAATTTACATATTTTTATGAAGGAAAAGTTGCATTGCCAAAATATGTTCACACACTTTCTGTTTCCTTTTCCGCGGTGTGACATGAGTTCAATGAGATTACCTTTAGTTGTTTTCGTGTACATGTTCTCGATCAACAAATACATACTTTGAGAGAAAAAACGTAAACAACGGTACCGGCTGGATCCATTCATGAATCTGAGGGAATTCTGTGCAATCTTGGCGCCACATAAAGCATCGATAGGCCTATTGGACTATCGATAGTTCGATAGCCTATCGGACTATCGATTGCACATCGATGTTTAGTGAACACTAGCCTTGTACGAAGTCGGGCACGCCTTCGGGCAGCTTTGCCACAGCAGCCGACGTGTAGCTGGTATATTTTTATCATGGTTCCATTATAACGGTAGCGCTCGGTAAATAACTGATCGTTAAATTCGATCACACCACCATATTGATCTGAAGCACTCACGCTGAGGTCAGAATCCAAATACCTACACTAAGAGAATTTCGATGTAAATGGAAATTATGTCTGAACGCAGGACACTGTAAGTGCATCTTTCCATCATGAATATCTCTCTCACAGTCGAAGATGGCGGACGAAATGGTACCTATATCAGAACTTCATTTATGAGCGATGTGGTAGTGGTAGTGTCTCACACTGCGAGAGACAAAATTAAAAAAAATAACACTTGCAGTTGCGCTTTTTGTTACAGCGAATTATAACAGGATTTTCCATTTAAATATCCAATACGGAAAAACGCTTGGAACCAGGTGTTATAAATGCAGTAGATTACAAGTAGTATTTTTTTATTTTTATTTTATTTATTTTATTTGTTCTAAAATACACAATTTCCAATGTTATACCTACGTGCGTACAATCCTCTTAAATGTCTGAACATTATAATTAACGAATACATTTGAAACATTATACCTACAGAAATTCTGCAAGTGGGGAAGACAAGGCTGGAGGCGGATGCTGCTAAGACAATCTTTTAAGAACTAAACTTATCCTGATTCTCAGTTATGAATTCCTTAACTTTGTATTTAAATTCCTTGAATTTATTTACACGTTTTAGATCTGCTGGGAGTACGTTGAAGAACTTAGGTCCATGATAAAAAAAAGTTTTTTGTGTAAGTGTTTTTCTAAAAATATCTATACTCAGATTTAAATTAGCTGCTGCTCTAGATACTGTGCTTAATTTCTTGAAGCTTCTTTGCTTGAGGTACATTATTGTGAGACACTGATATACATAAATAAACTTTATACTGAAAAAAATTAGTTTCTTTGTAAGGTAAATCTGTGGGAAATAGTTTGTGTTTATTAAAAATAATTTTTATTAAAATGTTTTGGGCTCTTTGTAGATTTTGCAATGTTGTTGTAAAAGCTCCTCCCCAGATGGTAATGCAGTATTTTAAAACGGAAGCTACAAGTGCATTATACATCATGATTAAAACTTTTCTTGAACATATATCTCTAAGACATACATGCGGACACTGTTTGCAATAAATAATCAAGTGTTATTAGAGAAATTTGTATACGAATCGATAACGTGAAAACAAAATCGTTGATTCAGTAGCACTAGAAACCATTTTTCGAAAGTGTAGAAACATTCGGGAGCTAATTAGCAATAAGGCAAGGCGCAAATTGAGACAAGTATAGCGCGTGTGACGTGACACGAGAACCACGACACTTACGTACTATACACGCCGCTCGGTGATTCACATATTGAGACGCAGTTTTGAAGTGATACGCTTACCACCACATCGGAAAATATCACGGACGAAAGACTTATTATCGAATCAGAATCCGATGATCTTGAAGTTGTTTTATACCTTGTTAAAACCGAAATTATTGATCCGATTTTTCAGTTTTGTCTTCATATATAGTTAGCGACTTCCGTATCGTGCAGCTTATTGTGTACCTACCCTTATTGCCTCTATAACTTCTGTTCTGCCATTTTTATCGAACTAAACGAAAACTACTTATTGCAACCACTAAACGTAACACAAAAAACTGTGTCTGAACTACTGCACCGCGCAAGTCATGCCACGTCGCGTCTTGTGGCCAATTCATGTTGATCCATTTCAATCAAGTAGTTACAAAAGAACGTGCTGTGCTGCGTCACCTCATACGCGCTACACGTGTCTCAATTTGCGCCTTGCCTTTAGGCATATATACGAGTAGCACCTGTGAGGTGACGCAGCACACTCATACGTTAGTTAAACGTTATTTAATTCCTGACACCTTTTCATTTTTATGTTAATTTTTAACGTACAATCAACTTAAAAATGTCGCGGTTTCTAACGTTACAAGTAACGTATAAATATACGTTTTATCTCGGATTTAAAAAAGCGATCATTATACGTTTGAAAAAGTTCAATTTGTAACCCTTTTCGAAAACGTTTAAAAATCGTGTATTAGCAACGTTAATAAGATATTATTTTTGCCCCAATTAAAACATTATTCTGAGGTAGTATTTGAATTGCTATTAATAGTGCTTATAATTTTAAGGGGTATCATAAATAAAACGCAACGGTTGTTTTTTTAACGTATTTATTGAACTCTCATTAATAAGTGGATACATCAAATTATAAGGCTGCTTATAAAGGAATATACATATAATACATAACTTAAAATAAAATATACACAACTTTAAAAGCGCTTATAAAAAACGCAATGTAAGATTTTTGTTTCGTTAAAGTTGCTCGTTTTGTTACTTTTCTTTGTACTTGACGTTTCGAGAGAATCTTGAAATGTGGCATAATTGACAATTACCTAAAAGTAGAGCATTTTCATTAAATCTAGAACAACCCTAACTATTTATTTTTCATGACCGCCACCACAATATGTCCGGCGTTAATAAAAATTAGGAGATCACAGTTTCAATTTTACGTTAATCCAAATCATTATAAATACATGAAAACAAACCAATACAGATTTGTTCCTTCAACAGTATGAAACAAAATGTAAAAAAAGCCAAATAATAATCAGGAAGCATGATAATTACAATGCTACTATTAAGAAACGGTTATAGGTACTCCATATGAGTAGAGAAGAAAAACCAGAACAAACGCACGCCACCAAGCGACGAGTTGTAATAGCATCATTTGCATCTCTGAGGTCCACAGCAAAATTTTAGCATTAGAGACATTCGCATTTTCATTTCAGCAAATTAGTTAGTCATGTAGATGTACTTACCAAACGCAAGACCTGTACTAAACAGCTGAAAATTCAGCGAGCGGAGAATACTTGTTGACTCTACAACAACACGGGCAGAAATGGCCGCCAGTACCGATGTCACGACATTCACGCGCAGCCTGGCCCTTTTAGACCAATCAAATTGCTCCGTTTAGAAACTACGTTATTATAACGTTGTACCTGAACGAGCAATGCACGTTATTTTCATCTGCTATCATAACGTTTTGTATAGCTTATAGTGGATTAGCAAAATTATGTATTTTGTTTGTTGTTAGACGCTTGACCAGATTTCGCTCCTAATTTAAAAATGAAGAACTTTTGAAAAACCAGTTGCTCATATGGTTAATAAAATGGTTTAGCCAAACGTTACTTCAACATTTAAACTCTATGGATTGCAGAATGATTATGAATCAGAACGTTATATTAACGTCTGAATACATCATTTTTGTCACACCTTATTTGTGGAGTACACAACGTTACTCTAACGTGAAAGCGAGCCACCGTAGAATTATGTATTTAATTAAACGTTATCATGACGCTTTAATCAAACGGTATAATTTTACACCAAAATCAAACCGTTAACATTCTAACGTAAACGTTTTATCAACCGTTCACACGTTTAAATTACGTTTAAGTAACGTATATGTGTCTACTGGGATTGGCCACAAGACGCGGCATCGCACGACGGTCACGGCGCAGTAGTTGGGACACAGTTTCTTGTTGAATGGTTTTTATTTTCAAGCTTACATCCGCTTGTGGATTTAAATTCGTAACAAAAAATGTCGGAAAAAGTCCGCGACCGGCGGGACTCGAACCAACGACTTCCAGATTGGTACTCCGGCGCTCTCACCAGTTGAGCTAAGATCGCCCCGTCAAATTAACTTCGACAGCGCCATCTAGAACTACGCGCGAGCAGGCCCGCCCGCTGACGAGACTCTCTCACGCCATCTCCTGGTACCACCAGCCGCCCGCATCTGTGACATCAAGAGATCTGATGGGTCGGTATTGATCTCCGACCGCGTTCGATCTAGGTGTCAGTCGTCCGTTCTCTCAGTTTTTCAGTCACGAAGTGCGTCTCATCCCCGCACTCCTTTTTGTCCTTGTATTTTCCCTTGTATTATTATCAGTTGCGGAATGTTGTATCTTTCTCCACGCATAACGTAACCCAGGTCAGAAAGTTTCCCCACTTTGACAGTATCTACTATTGCTGTTTTCTATTCATACACCTTAAGATTTCAACATAAGTGACCCTTTCCGTCAAAGGAACTCTGAGTATGCGTCTATACACCCACATCTCGAAAGCCTCAAGTCTTCTCAGATCAACTTTGTTCTTTGTCCACGACTCCATCCCATATAGAGGGATCGAGTAAACTATCTGGCCAGCTTTACGATATGGAAGATGCTAACTATATCGCTATATGAATAATTCAACCTAAGTAATAGGATTAATAATATAAATTGTTCTTCTTGCCATACAGTATATAATAATCATCTTCTCATACAAAATAATAAATATAAAGCAAAGTGTCAGCCAGCGGTCTCGATATCTTTCTGCACTAGTCTTCCTTTTTCTCTATTACCGCATGGTTACCTAATATTTCGGTAAAAGCGGGTCGAATCTCGAATCGCCGACATCACGTTTATATTTAACCTTCGGTTACTGACCTACAGTAAACAGGCAGCCGCAGCCGGTATCGTCGGGCATTGGCTGTGTGGTCGACAGATCTACCGGCTACCGCGAGACGCGGGCAACACTCATGGAGAGAGTGCAACAGCTACACTGCGTGGTCTTATCTAAGGTCGTTCGATAATTTGTTAGAACGGTAGATATCTCAATGCGATAGAGATTGATCCGCCGGTTGGGAACGGCGGATCTATGTTTATGTTAGTGGATTTTGCCACGCGCCAGATCTAACCGGTACAGCCCGGCCTGTCAGTCCAGTTTTGTGACAGCAGTTTGTTTTCATATGGCATATGATGGCGTCTGAGGAGAGTGTCGTTGTACCGAAAAAATTTCTAACAAAATTTATAGAAATACATAGAGAACATCCGGCTTTGTGGAAAATAAAAGGTAAAGAATATACAAACAGAAATTTGACGAATAGGGGCTACAACGCCCCTATAAAATACAGTAAATCATTTTACCCAGATGCAGACAAAAGTTCTGTTACCAAAAAAATACAAAATATGAGAGGAGCCTGTCGAAAAGAAATGAAGAAAGTCGAGGCTTCCCTACAATTAGGGACACCCACTGAAGATGGTTATGAACCACACCTGTGGTATTTTTGTTTTCGGGATCATTTTCTCTTAGCTCTTTTAATAGTAGAATATGACCAAATTCTTGTTTCCTAAGTAAATAACTCTAATAACCCATTTAGGACGTCGCTTTCTAACAACTTTCGTCCAGCTAAAATTCCGCAGATACGGTTAGATCCTCGGGTTAATTTGCAGTTTCCGTCCACTAACACACGGTTATAATTGTGGCGGATCAAACTATAAGATTTAACCGCCCATTTTGATGCTGCGTTAGCGGACTACAGCAGTTTTAATGGACGGCAGATCAAACTGGCGGATCTATCCGTCAGATCCGACAGATCGAACTATGGCCAGCTATTCTCTGATTTACCAACAGATTACCTGTACTGGTAACGTTGGTTTCATTAGGCAGTTTTCGTTACTCGCGATGTTCCGTTTAACGCTATTTGACAACTTTGACATTTGCATTTTGTTTTACGTATATCGTAACCGCTAAATGCCGGTATTGTATGGACGATAGCCTTAGCGATTAACGAAGCGACATGCATGCGCAGCACGAATAAAAATTAGATCATAACCTGTTTTGGTTTTGACTGCGACACTGGTTTTGACTTTTGAGTAGATCTGCAACAATTATTATCCGTCGTTTTACAAAAATGCTTCCAAATAGCTCAAGATAATTTTAGGGGGCATCTTACAGTGGTGTCTTGCTCCGAAAACTATTTATTTATCTGTCAAATAGCGGTTCTGACAACGTATTTGTTAACCGAAGCAGTAAGATTAATTAAGAACAACGAAAACTACCTATTATCTAACTAGTCGGTACTCGGTACACCTTAGGAGGAAATACTCGCGACATCCTTACATGCCACTACTATTAACTGTCGTCTACATGTGACAGTTGTACGCATTTCAATAAAGGATACCGCATTCCAGGAACTGCATAAACGTCAAAATAAATATAATTTACCTCTGCCGCTTACCTGCTTACTACAATTATACAACAAAGGAGAGATATTAGCGGTAAACATGAGTTCCTGGTTACTTTAAGGCACTTCAATATACACAAACAATGGCTGATGCGTGATGCGTCCGTCCTTGTATGACTTAAAAAAATGTTAACCAACGGTATTTTTATAGTTCAAGGACGTTCGTTCACGAGAGGTGTTGGTAGATAAAATTAATTTTGTTTGAGTTAAATCACACAAGTATCTACCCTAAAAATAACAAAAATTTTTATTGATCATTTCAGAAAGTTATTGACGATTCAAAATCAGAATTAAAAAAAACATTGTCCCTTATAATGTATTAGCGTTTTCTTATATTTAAACGTGTAACAAACATATTTTAAGAGTAGATACAAAAATAAATAGAATAAATAAAAAATAAATAGAAGATACTATTATTGCACTAAAAAATAGGGTTGGCTGCAATTTGAATTAATTGTAAATTATTTCAGTCGTGGTAGTTAAAACCGTTTCGGAGATTAAGACACAGTATTGAACACTGGCAAAAGCGGGCTGTTTTACAAACCCACAGCCTTCTTTCTCTTCAAAACAAGCCATGGTGGCAGTGATGTAAGTGGGTAGTGCTCGTCGGTTAGGTTAGGTTGCTTTGTTGTCATTGTCGTTGTGTTATCGTTTGATTTATCTGAGAAACATTGACGTCAATGGTGCGAAACGCGCTGTTGAGAAATTAATTGAGTAATTAAAATGGAGTCAAAATAATATCTAATTTAGATTAACTGTCATTTTAATATAATATAATAGAGACCTAATAAATCTCTAATAAATCTCTAATTTATATAAAAAGGGTTTATAAATAACCTCTTGTTTCAAAACCGAAAACTGCATCTTTCTATCGCGCTTAGTTTCCGAGATATTAACGTTTCTTGTAAAGTCCTACAAACGTAAATAATCCGAAAATAGGCTTCATAGACATAAAAAATGGTTAACAAACTGGACCTAAAAATCGATGCTGAATTCAAAGACGTAATAATATACAGGGTGTTCCATTTAAAATAAGGAAGTTCATCATTGAAATTATTTTCTAAATGTAGAGCATTTGGAAAGAAACGTTTTTTATGTAAAACATTTTCGTCTAGTTTAAACGGTATGGCCGCTAGAGAGCACCGCGCGCTTATTGGACTACCCTGTATATTTATCAAGGACACATTAAGAATATTTTGTCAAAGATGTTTTTACCTAAAATTAAATGAATGTTTCCATCTTCTTGATAAGATGCGGGAAGTGATTATAAAAACAAACATCATCTACTTTGAAAACTAAGGGTAAACTTATGTATAATAAAAAACAAATTTAAACCATATTTTTCAATATCTAATATATTTTAGGGTGGTTGCTGGAATAGATCCCATTAACAAATCTACAGTTACTGTCTGGCACTTAAAGAATTAATTTTATCAGTAGTGATAATGAAACTGAAGACTGAAAGCTGAACCGATCGACACAAACTCTGTAAATGTAATATTGAAATCCACATGTTAAGGGTATAGCGCGCGAAATTGAGAATCCAAGAAAAGACGTATTCCCGTGTTAGCGAGGAGCGAGGCCGCCTGTTCCCTTTCTCCAGTGTGTGTGTGTCTAAGATGAAGGGAGATAGGTCCAAAAATCCAAAGGTAAGGTCCAAAGGTCACCATAAAAATAAATTTCGCATTTCCAAGCTCCTGCCGTTACCTTTAGACTTACAGTAATGACTCAAAGAGTAAATTGTAGAAGAAAGCTTGCGCTTGTGCAACTATTTAGCCTTTTTTTTGATATCGTGTTTGGTTGTTAAATTACAGGCATTTATAGAATGTATGATTTTGCATAGGGAGTTTTTTTGCACATTAAAAAACTTTTTTGAGAAACTCGAAAATAGTTGTCATTCATTGAAGTCTTAACTATCTCCTTCTGAAATATTATATATGTAGTTTGAAAATAGAGTGAGTTATGCGAGAAATTGGCAAATACGTATGTATATGTGTGTATCCAGGCCCCTTAAAGGTCTCTCTGGGACATTACCAATTGGTGAAAAAAACGTAATAGAAAAATAGGCTGATATTTCAATCACTAAAATCACGACGACAGGTCCTTCAAATCTTTTAGCAGCCGATTTAACTTTCAATCTATCGTACGTCCCCTCAGTGTCCCTTGCCATCATCTATCTTTCGCTTTAACCATATTCCATTAACTCTTGCATGGTCTGGTTATCGTGACCGCAAAGCAAAACCCCTGCAAAGGGACAAAGGATTTATGATAAAAGTACTCGCAGCCTGAAGAGCATCTCCTAAAGCCGCCGTCACCTAAATCTCGAGATGTCCCACTAATCGCCGCCGTATATCTTGGAATGTTGGCGGTGAGCGAGAAGCCACGAGGAGGAGAGGAGGAGGAGAAGAGGGAGGAGCACGTCGGGACACGTCGCTAAATTAATTCCTCACTCCTGCGTGCCTAGGATGGCTGAACGGAGGTGGATGTTGCCCGTAACGAGAATATCTTCCAGGCGTCCGAGCCAACTTTCATGCCGCATTGCTCCTGATAAACGGGCTACGTGTCCATCTGTATCCAAACAGTGTAAAAATTAGATACAACTAATAGGCGGCATCCCTTTTTCGGGACTAAATTTTACTCCCCACACCGATAGGTGAGGGGGGTATTGTGATCGCGAAAATTTTCGATTTTGAGATAACACGCTTTTTGGGCGTTTTATGATACCTACATAACGACAATCCACGTCACTCATTTCCGTCGGTCTGTCTGTCTGTCGGTCTGTCTGTTGGTCTGTCCGTCGGTCTGTTTGTCGGTCTATCTGTCGGTCTGTCTGTCGGTCTGTCTGTCGGTCTGTCTGTCGGTCTGTCTGTCGGTCTGTCTGTCGGTCTGTCTGTCGGTCTGTCTGTCGGTCTGTCTGTCGGTCTGTCTGTCGGTCTGTCTGTCGGTCTGTCTGTCGGTCTGTCTGTCGGTCTGTCTGTCGGTCTGTCTGTCGGTGTCTTTGTCGGTCTGTCTGTCTGTTGGTCTGTCCGTCGGTCTGTTTGTCGGTCTATCTGTCGGTCTGTCGGTCGGTCTGTCTGTCGGTCTGGCTGTCGGTCTGTCTATCGGTCTGTCTGTCGGTCTGTCTGTCGGTCTGTCTGTCGGTCCGTCTGTCGGTCGGTCTGTCGGTCTGCCTGTCGGTCTGTCTGTCGGTCTGTCTGTCGGTCTGTCTGTCGGTCTGTCTGTCTGTCTGTTGGCGTTTTTCTAACGTCGTAATCTCAGTAACCGCTACATGGATTGTGATGGCGGTCTTAGTAGGTAATGTGCCTATAATTTTGAAAATCGTTGTACGGGGGGCGGAGTAATTAGCAAAAACCAAAAATTTTCAAATATTCCTCAAACTTCGTTTTTAGGCGTTTTATGGGTTCCTGATCATTTTCTACTTTTTTTGGGTGGGGGTGAATTTGGGGTGGTTGGAGGGTGGGGGGTTGTAAAACTGAAAAATTTGTTGCATTTATAATGGGCTGTCCATTAACCTGTCCATGAAAAACCTGGCGGGATAATACACTGTTTTAGGTCCATCCGAACATTGGCTTGCCTATTATAGAAACCAAGCGACTTCGAATTTGTGATGTATGTATGCCTATACGAGTATTGTTTTAGATCGTTATATATTGCTTAACGCGAAAATCATTGAATAGTTTTTAATGAAATTTTAACACAGTATTACTACCGCGACGAGGATGGAAAGCGCGAATGTTTTAGAAAAACAGTGGGGGTGGTGGTGCAGCAATAATAAAAAACTAAAAATATAAAAACAGCTCAAACTTCGTTTTTAGACGTTCTGGAGGCTCCTGATCATTTCGCATTGTCCAGTTGAAGCATGCAGAAAAAAATGTGGCGTCCTAGTTCAATTTTTGCGTTGGATGTTTTTTTGCGGGTGGGTGGGCGATGATTTGGTTGCAAGGGAATTTCAAACTTTAGCCTCATGAGCTTCATGCAATGGAGAAATAATAATATGTGTGAAGTGCTGATTCAATCAACTTGGCTCCATTTTTTAAGAAAGTATTGATGTTGCAGACAGAAAATAGGGTATATGCCAAAAGGAGGAATCTCATATATTAAGTTCAGCTTTTAAAGATGTTTATGTTATATACATGTTTCATAGCGAGTTTTATACTCACAATATTGACTTCTATTTGTAGGATCACCAAACCACAAAAATACAGGAATGTATAAAACTCAAACACGGCCCCCATTACTGCGCATGCGCTAAAGTCTACGTTGCCTCTACTCCTCGGAGATGTAAAATTAAAAGGTAACTAAGCACGTAGGATATCATTGGAGGAAGAAAAAAATGGTTATCATACAGTGTCACCATTGAAATTTCCATATTTATTATACTTCATACATATTTTGTAATTTTAAATAGTTGAGAGGAAGCAGCATTTTTGCTCTACCCCATGAATTTCCCTTAAATACCTCGTTAGATTTTTATTCAAAGTCAATGTATTATCATAAATTTCACATGTTGCAGTCATTATTGCAGTGTCTATTATTACTAAATGAAATAATAATAATAATAATATTTATTCACCATAATTGCAGTGTAGTAAATAAATATAAATAAATCCACAATAGGCATTGCCTGTGGGTGGGTCAATGTGATCTAAAAATTTAAATGTTTTGAAATATACATATCAAAATATTACTAGAACAATTTTTATTGATTAATAATATTATGTATAATCATTCGCTCTACAGAGTAAATCCATTCCTTTAGTTTTTATTTAAAATTTTTACCAAATTTGAGGGACTTTATGGTTGATGGTACTGCACAATACAATTTCGGAGCTAGGTACATAAATTATCGTTGGAATATCGTTTTGTGTGGTCGAACTAAGTTTGATGACCATATCTTGTGCCTCGTGCTATATACATGTATATGTTTATGTTTCATTTCATCAACACAGATTTTGTGGAATAAATTGCTGGTATGTAAGAAATAAAGTTGCCTAGTATCAAGTATATTTGTTTCTTGGTATAAATCGTTTGACGGATAGAGCTTAGATTTACGAAATATAGATTTCAGCACATATTTTTGTAATATATCCAATTCAGAAATATATGTCTTGCAGGCAGATCCCCAAGCTGATAATCCATATACATATTAGATGTGTTTCAATTAAAGCACGATATAATATTTTAGTCCAAGATATTAATGTCAGTCTTTTTTGGATGGTATTTAATGGAGAGGTGTTCATAGCAAGGTAAAAATCTAGCATAGGAAGTGGAGCCAACGAAATTGGTTTTTTTAAAATTTACTCTTAAAATTTTGGTATCAAACCATTGAATAACCTTAATAAAATGTTTTTCAATCATTTCTTTTAATATTGTTCAGTATAGTATGAGGGTGTCATCCGCAAAACATATTATTTTTCCAACACTGTTAATTTCAAATAAATCATTCAGGTACAGGTTAAATAGAAGCGGGCCCAGTACGGTTCCCTGTGGGACACCATATTTAATCAACATTTCCTTGCTATAACTGATCGAGATTCTTACCATTCGCGTACGGTTTGAGAGATTTTTTAATAGAATTGTGATGATGATGCAATACAAGAATGAGTAATCAAATATATGGTTTACCAAAACGAGAAAACAACACACATAGAAATAAGGAAATGGAAAATGGTGGTCGTGGTATGTGGTGATCAAATGGCAACGTTGGCATGGTATTGCGATTTGACATACGCATGCGCATTCGCGGGAGCCTTGTTTGATATGCTCACATACTCCTCAAAAATACAGAGATATTCGTAAAAGAAAAATTGTTAAATATAATTCAGTAATACAACTGTTTATCATTAAAAGGTCTATTTCCTTTGTGAAAAATAAGTATTGCGTTGTATAAAGCCCGTATGAAGTCGAACCATCATACTGGGATCCTCAACTTCCCGTTACGGGAGCAGGCGAGTAACTACAGATAAATGTAAGAATGTTACCGCGGAACTCTGGTACTCAAAACATCTGGATCGGTTTATTTTATTAGTTATTATATTTGCTTTAACTATGAAATTACTGATTATTAGGCCTTATAAAACTTCCAGCCTTTTCGGCTGGTTAGCTTTGAAATATACAATAGCCAACTCTGCTTTCTTGCCTACTTATCTCACCGGATACCTTATTTTGGGTTATATGGCTCTAAGTCTGCTGAATTTCTCATCTATCTGCATAATTTACAATGTTTCCAGTGGCGAGTACTTCATAAATATGATACCTGTTTCATTTATCAATTCCTTCCTATAAACCTAATATAATAATTTCTCCCTCAGATATAGATCAAAAGAATCTCAGCTACCAGTACTCGAACCTTCGGTGATATTGTTTCAAATTACTCACTAAATATATCTGATACATCGAAGACCATACAAAACTCGACCTTCTACAAATGAAATTAGTTGTCTTCAGTCATGCTGGTATCCTAGTCTTAGTTTTATGACACAAGCTAGCCGGTTCAGAAGATTTTTAGTGTTTCGCATTCCTGGTGCTAATGCAGTCAATTAAATAAGGTATGTTCATTTTTTCAACTAGAACATGAAGCCAGACATTACTTGTCGCCTGAATTAGAGCCATGGTAGATGAAAGAAAAACGATTACACGTTGTAAGCACAATCAAATTATTTCAGTAAGAAAAAGGCACGTAAAATCGTTGAAAATATAAGCATTGTCGTTAGTGCCTTGATAATCAACCAACCTCCAATATTTGGAAAGCTTAGCGTCGGTACTCTCTAACTTAAGAGATAGAAACATATTTCTATCACCTTGACGACCATGACGATCGGGCAGTTTCGGGTGCCTATCACGTGTCTACTATGCAGCCACGGCAGGCTGTCATATTTACGAGGCGACCCGATTCCATAGTACATAGTGCATAGAAACACGTTTCTAAGTTACAGAGTACCGGCGCAGATTTATAAAATTCGAAACCTGATGATTTCATGGATGTTCTTATGATCCATGTATTATTTCTTCAAAATACACAACTGCTTCCCTAATCACCATTCAACAGCTCAACTGTTCCCAGTTTCCACTTCTGGTTGTTGGCTCTTGATGTAAAAACTTCTGTCAAGCAGAGTACGTCTCTTAATTACTAACTGCATACTCAGCAAACATTCTGAACACCGTAAGGAAGTTTTTTGTTCATAATCAGATCACCCTTTCAACAAGGGTAATACAGATGTGTTAGAAAATTGAAAGATATGCAGTATCAGCGTCTTTTTTTCTCTGTCCATATCTTTCCTCTTCGGAGAAGAATCAACAAATGGTCATCAGGACTCGTCAGACTCACGAAATGATAGTACCACCCAAACGTTCCCAAGGAAAGTTCTAATTACTATCGTAACTTCAAGTTCTGTATGTCTCAGAACATAGTCAAAAGTAAGTAACTGATCAAAACTATAGTTAAGGAGAAAGAGTAAATTGGAATATCTAGTCAAAAAAAAGTAGCAGCGATGCAAAGATGGTCTGTTGCCATATTAATATTCGGATGCGCTACTGGACCTAAACTCATATTTAATCAAGCTGATGTCATCCCAGTTTGAGAAAATGGATGTCTTTTTCAAACTAATATTTCCAGCATGCCAGTGAAGTGAGTCAAGATTCAACGTGCGTACAACATTTATCTAAGTAAGTGGAGTGGTTAAGTTTCCGCAACTACACCAAATTCACCCTCAGATTTGCCCTTATCGTGAGCAAACCCTAATACCGTCAACTCTGTCTGAAATTTATGTTACTCCTTCCCCAAATTCCAGAATCGGATTGGCTCGGATACAAAATGTACCAGCTCGAACAAGCAATGCAGCGTTCTGAGATTGATAGTGCTTTACTAGAGAAAATATTCTAAGATAAGCTGGCTTCATTCGTCATTTGCAGAAATTATTCTTCTTCCTACTTGATGAATTATGCAATGTATCCACTAGATATCCAAACAACCAATTTTCTTCGAGCTTCTACTTTTAACAAAAGCAGTTCTTTACCAAATTGATATATCTTAGCTATCATTTCAAGTTTCAGTCTCTAAATACAAACAGAAATATATATTTCTCATCGCGGTTCTGGAATTCTGGAATTTTAGTTTAGAAAAATGTTATGCTCAGATGCTAAGAGAGGTCAGATTAGGAGAGTCTTGTATGTGAAATATCAAAATGCTTCATTTTGTAATTTATTTTTGTGAGATAACACATTTTCGAGAAAAAAAAATTATAAATTATCATAAACAAGAGAGAAAGAGTATTCGGATATTTTAGATACCCGGCCTCAAATCTGACTATCCATGAGCTCTGACCTCATGAATTATAAAATATTTCAGGGTGGTTTTACAAATCTGACGTAAAATAAGTACAGTTTAAAAAAACAGAAAATACAACATTGCCTTGACTATTACAGAAATCAAGGGACTTGTCTGATGTATACATACGAGTATTGCTTTAAATCGTTCTGAATTCAGTAACATAGGAATTATAGAATTGATTTTAATGAAATTTAGACACAGTATTATTACCCTGGCGAAAAAACTAAAAGTATAAAAATATAGTTCAAACTTCATTTAGAAGTTCCTGATTCTTTCGTTTCGTCCAGTTGAAGCTGGCAGAATCAAAATTGTGTCATTTTAGTTCCTACGGAGAGACTTAGGAAACTATTTACTAGTTTTTGTGTTGGATGTTTTTTGAGGATATGCGAACGATTACTTGGTTGCAAGGGATCTCAGACTATAGCTTCATGCAAAGGGAATATATAGTAAAATGATATCACTGTTATGTGTGCGAAGTACTGAGTCAATCAACTTGACTCCATTTTTTTTTTAGTTTTTTTAAACTATACTTTTCGCTTTCAGCAATTCCGTCGATTGAACAATTTAATGCTTGAAAATGATAGCATTTGGAAAATCATTAATTACTTCCATTTCAAGAAATTAAGTATTGACAGCGTTTTCAAGGAATGCAGCCGTATAGTTCCTACATTAAGGGTCTAGGGTATAGCGCGCGAAATTGAGAATCCAAGAAAAGACGTATTCCCGTGTTAGCGAGGAGGCGTGGCCACCTGTTCCCTTTCTCCAGTATGTGTGTCTAAGATGAGGGCAGATAAGTCCAAAAATACAAAGGTAAGGTCAAAAGGTCAAACCATATGTTTTCCGTTTATCTATGAGTCATATGAGTTTATAACGAGACTTTGTCCTCACGGACTTCAGGGACCAAATTGAGGTAGTCCCACTCTGTCTAGATGAAATTCCATCGAGCTTCCAATGCTATCCTGAGGTAGTTTGCCGTAGCGCAAATTGGAGTTTTGCATTCCGTTTTTATCGATTTAATTAAACTTCAGAAATTAGGCCATGTAGTGGGCCGTAATAAGTATGTGCTATATTTATACATCGCTCAAGATTCCTCGGAAACTCTAAGCATACATAAAATTTGATTGAAGCACTTAACGGAAATCGATTCATCTGCCAAGTCTTACCAATAAATATAAATTCCAAAACAGAGAGGAGAGATACGCTTGAATTCTAATTTTATTTTGTGATTGGAAAAATGGAATCAAGTAGTACATCCCTCCACCCTAGTCTAGACCGATTTTAAAATCACAGGTAAACAGGTTATGAAGTTTGAATGTGAAGATGAAGTGTAGTTTGCTTTCTTTTTGAGGACAATCATTTTTTTGACTACGACCTCAAACTTGAAAAATACAAGAACCGAATTTAGCATTTAATATTTATGACCCCATCAAAAATCTTATTTCGCTGAAAGGGGATTCCCTATTTTGAAAAAGTAATAAATTTCTTTTGGGACTTATTTGCGCGGTTCTTGTCGAAACCAACGTTCCTCACGGCCGAGGCCGGCTCCCAAAATCCTTCTTTGGAGTCTGTTTAAACACATCAAATTATAAGTATATGTTAAGGGGCCTGGGTACACACATTTATACATAATTATGTATTTGCCATGTAAAACATGGATTCGCAAGCAAACGCACAACTCACTTGTTTTTCAAACTACATAAATATTATTTCAGAAGGTGATAGTTAAGACCTAATGAATGACATCTCAGAGCAAGTTTTTCAAAAAAGTTTTTTAGTGTGCAAAAAAACTCGCAATGCAAAATCATACATTCTTCAAGTGTCTGTAATTTAACAACCAAACACGATATCAAAACAAGGCCACCGAAGTGACATAGCGCAAGCTTTCTTCTTCAATTTGCTTTTTGTATCACAACGTCAGGAGCTTCGAAATGCGAAACTCATTTTTATGGCGACTTTTGGACTTTACCTTTGGACCTTTTGACCTTTGGACTTTTGGACTTACCTTCCCTCATCTTAGACACACACACTGGAGAAAGGGAACAGGCGGCCACACCTCCTCGCTAACACGGGCATATAATTTTGCGCGCTATACCCTAGACCCTTAAAGGAATTTTCAAAGTGATTTTTGTGAGTACTTGAATTAATAAAATACCGATTTTCAAGTCACAAAGGTCAGAAAACCGCGGACGATGTATCTCTACTGAGCTGTTCGACCATTTTTTAAGTTTCGTTATTTTGGTGTCCTTCCCCACAACTGGCGCGATTTTCAAGATTAAAGCCTTTGGGTCTTTACTGAAGGAGTTACCATAAAGATTTCTATAACCACTTTCAAACATGATAGGGGGACAAAGGAATACTCATGACTTGTTCTGCTGCCACAGGACCTGATTTTCATAAATTATAAAGCTGGCCCAAATATATCTGGTTCAAAAAAAAAAATGTTGAGGAACTCCTAAAACGTGTAAGAATTAAATATGCAGCAGTTTCGAAAATTTAAGTTTTTCAACAATTATCTGCTACAACCCCATCATCGCGCATTGCGTCCCAGTTCCTATAAAGTTCAGTTTCACGGTTACTGAGAGTACGCGGTGACTAACATCACTTTTGGTGTGACTGGTTTGAAAACCTAAAATGAGAATAGCTTTTGAATAATACTGATAGGTAAGGTAAAATCTCATGAGGTGATCACGTGAAGCTCTTTTTAGATTATTTGGTAATGTGATTAGTGATTTCAAGATATCAGTGGGTGAATCATCAGTTTCATGAGATGTCTATCGACCCTAATGTGAGTTAATCATACCCCCAAAAATAGTGGATAAGTTTGAATACACCTCCAAATATGAAAGACAACGATTTCTTTTTTTAACATATCTATTAATAATATTCCCACGAGAAATTGATATTTTTAAGGAGTTTTCACCTGTAGCGTAATAGTATATTGTTCAACGAGAGGTAATGGCGGTAATAACTCGCGTAGTTGAAGTTTGCAGCACGAGCCGGAGGCACTCAACTTGAATACTGTCACCGTTCGATTTAACGTTTCATAGCGACATTCTCAGTTGTTACAGCGTCTGTTTAATCCTATGCTTTTCTAAGAGGGGTGATACACGTACGAGCAAGTACGCGTACTTATGGCTTGACGACCTTTTTCGCCTTTGTGTCACCGTAAGTACGCGTACTTTAAAACCGTCGCGCAAACCGCCGGCGATCCAACTGGTTTGAAATCTTGCTCGTAGCTTGTCTCAGCTCGTACTGCGAGCCGCGAGCCACCACTTTGCTTCGGCAGGCCATGGATGCGCAACGCTTGTTGTGTTTGGCGTTTGTTAAAAGTTTTGTTTATTTAGGAAAATCATCAAAATGGGTGATTTCAGCTTCACGTGTGTCACTGACGTCGAGTCGAATAAGTTCGCGAATTTAAAAACCGCGTACTTAAAGTTCGAACGTGTATCACCCCTTTAAGAGATCAGTATACTGGTATTCAGTAGGCGGTGTTTGTTCATAACCCTCAGCTGGACCGTAAGTAATGAAAAAAAACACACGCTATTTTTTATAGGTAGTATAACATGTTCTGAAGTAGTTTGGTAAGGGCTGATTAACCTAATGGGTGTAGATAAAATCTAATCACCTACGTCGGATTAATTTTTCGCACCGTAAGACACATTTTTTGCGTCCTAACTTTCAATGTACACATTGGAACCAGCATAAGTACAATACCAGCTCATAACCTTTATTATTATGTAGGGCTTTGTTGTTGATGGATGCATGCCTGAGGAGAGAAGTTAAGTATAATTTTTGGTTGAAATATTATGTACATCCTAACTTTCAATGCGCATCGACAAATTAATGCCTAGTTAAGATGGACCAATGAGCAGCATTTCATGCAAGTAATATTTAGGATACATGTAAACATATAAAGTCCGCCTCCAAGCCTGAAAATGGAGGGCCCGCCAACATTCAGGCGAGCTTCAAAGGAATTTCTTGGTCGTGTTCGCTAGACCGGAAAAACCGTCTTTACCAAAAGCCGTGCTTTCGTCTAGTCTGGTCAAATTATTACAACTCGTACAATAACGATGCCTATTTTAACAGGTGCACTTCTCTCTTTGCTCTTCTTTTTCCTTATTCCCTCTCTTTTTTCTTTCTATAACATTGTCTGGTTTCTGGGTGACCAGGCCGATAGAATGACAAACTGAGTGACGAACTATGACATAAAAGCAAAGGTCCTCCGGACCGCCTTGACAGCTAACGACGAATAGTAACTCGTACAAAAGAAGACCCGTTGTAAATTATCACATATTACATTGGTAAAGCCATTGAACATAACTATTGATCATTGATTGGTAGCTGATCGTTATAAAAAGGAAATAACATAACGAGTTTAGATATTAAATGGTTTCTATATATAGTCACTATAATAAAACAGCTACTTTGCCTACTTCGCATACCATAAATATCTCGATAAATATAAAGTAATAATTTAGAATTACTTTTCGACCACCTCCGTTGCACTTATTAAAGTACAAAATGTTTGACAGAAGAATAAGTGACATTTCTAGATTGATAGCTGCCTCAGGAGACAGGTTTTGTTTCTAGGTCATTGATTATGACAGAACAGGTTTTTTAGATGTTTTTTTTTAGTATTGGTTTGTGTGTGTTTGACCTTCCTGTAATTGGTCTGGATTCAATTAAATATTAGTAGTATATTACTATTGCGACATGAAGAAAAAAACTTTATTTTCTACAAATCGATCTAATTACGCAATGAACGTTTTAAAAATATAGATCATTATAGTCACAATATGTCTTAACAGACATGTTGTGAACTCGTAAAATGCCTTAAGTCGAAGCTAGAGTATTGTCGACACGAATATTATCAATAGTATTGAGAACTGTAGCTCCCTATCGCGTATAGATAATACGCGAGCTACATATATGAAAAATCCGAATATTAAAAACAACTTTGACTGGACTATGTCTGGATGGAGCACGTCAACGAATATTATCGCATAGGTATTTATCGCAAGAACGACCTCATGGAAATGTAAATAGATCTATCTGAGAGACTGCACTGGCATTTCGGAAGAATTCTATTCATATGGCAACAGCGCAGCGCAATATTACCACATCATATTCACGTACCAGCAACGAGACTCTACAAATATTACGCAAACTTTTTGTCCGACTATTCATGACCTTGAGTAGGCTGCTTCAGCGTAAATTACAACTGACAGTTTGAATTTACAACTGACCCATTAGAAATGTAATTTGATCCTTTTGTAACAAATGCTGATGGAAATAAATTGTGTAAGGCTTTCGCGATCATGGTCCGAAGAACTGTCAGTTCTTGGGGTGTTCGGCCGGTATTGGCGTCGGAGTACTTCGCTGCTTGAAGTTGAGCCAACATGAGTGGTTGGCATCCTCAGAAGCTATTACCTGTTCGGCAGAGTCAGTTTCTCGGAACACGCTGAACAGGTCACAGCTTCTGAGGATGCTAACCACCCGTGCTGGCAAAACGTCAAGCAGTGAAGCGCACTGACGCCAATGACGCGTACGTGTCGACGCCGGTTGAACAGCTCAAGAACCAACATTTCATCGGTATAGTAATTGCCTGAGTTAAAATACAAGATATGGCTTCAGTTAAAGTCTAAGACGAGCATTGAATATTAGGCTTGTGACTTGTGAATCGTTCAAACAGGTGCTCTAACAAATATTGGTGATCCGTAGATGTTCGGGCACATTGAACTAATGTTAGTGCGTACAATGAAAAAAATGTAACCAAAATACTACGGCCTTTATGACTTGTCTCGAAGTTAGACAACGTCTTGGTGCGAGTTACGTTACAATAAATAGCAATCTGCTAGTTATAGCACCATTTTAAGGCAATGTTGCTAACTATTTTTACAGAAGGCGAGAGAAACTATTCATTCGGTTTATATAACACGAGTAGGTTTGGATAAGAAACAACAAAACGTTACATTTAACGTGCTCGCTCACTTAGACGAAGCGTACCGAACGGAAGCGGCGCGAGGCGAAGCGTCATTTAACCGATGTCCGCACACTGGGGCGAAGCGGCGTGAAGCGTGGCGTCGCGTCTCTTACGGCGCGACGCGAATTTTATTTGTTTTTAAGCAGTTGAACGAGGTACGTTGTCTAGTGAGGTACGATTAGCAGTTCATCAGAGAAGGAACTCTTTGTATTGAGTTTAATTGCCACTATGGAAGAAGAAGAAAAGAAAAAAAAACAAAAGAGAATGCTGGGTAATTAAATGACCTTTTTAATTGATGTCTTTGTATCACGACCAGAGACTGCAATTTAGCACCACTTCCTACAAAATACTGCTAAACACTGAAAATATGCGAGAGGCATCAAGAAATATTTGAATCTTCTCGCCGCCTGGTATCGCCCATTCAGGCGAAGTGAAGCGAAGCGCCAAGAGAAACGACGCCTAGTTGCTCCGAAGAGAATTCGCGCGTCAAACGACGCGCCTCGTCGCTTCGCGCCGCCTGGGTGTGCGGGCTGCCATATAACCTAATGTAAATTTCTCTGGCGTCAAATCTACAATTTTCTTCGCGCCGCTTCCGCTCGCGGTACTTCGTCTAAGTGGACGAGCACGTTTAGACGAAGCGTCGCGAACGGAAGCGGCGCGAGGCGAAGCGTCATTTAACTGATGTCCGCACACTGGGGCGAAATGGCGCGAAGCGTCGCGTCTTTTACAGCGCGACGCGAATTTTATTTGTTTTTAAGCAGTTGCACGAGGTACGTTGTCTAGTGAGGTACGATTAGCAGTTCATCAGAAAAGGAACTCTTTGTATTGAGTTTAATTGCCACTATGGAAGAAGAAAAGTAAAAAGAACAAAATAAAATGCCGGGTAATTAAATTACCTTTGTAATTGATGTCTTTGTATCACGGCCAGAGACTGCAATTTAGCACCACTTCCTACAAAATACTGCTAAACACTGAAAATATGCGAGAGGCATCAAGAAATATTTGGATCTTCTTGCCGCCTGGTACCGCGCATTCAGGCGAAGCAAAGCGAAGCGTCAAGAGAAACGACGCCTAGTTGGTCCGAGGAGAATTCGCCCGTCAAACGACGCGCCTCTTCGCGCCGCCTGAGTATGCGGGCTGCCATTATAACCTAATGTAAATTTCTCTGGAGTCCAATCCACAATTTTCTTCGCGCCGCTTCCGTTCGCAACGCTTCGTCTAAGTGAGCGAGCACGTTTACACAAAAACAAATTTGCTCACAGAGTTTGCCGTTTCCTAATGGAAATCCACTGTTCAAAAAACTACTACCACTCTTTCACACATTCACAATAAATACTACGCTACTAAAAACAGCTTTATACGAGGCTTTGTATTTATTTGATAGACACTGTGTATCGAAACAATTGTCGTGTAAGATTACAGTAGTGAAAATAAAATATTGTTTACTTCTTGAACCGTTATTTCCTCCTACTTACCAAATCCCAACGGTAAGCTTATTAAGGCTATTACGCCATCATCAATTCCCCGCAGCTTAATCAGGCAACATCCTTTCAATATATGTGATACCTACGTGCTGCATTACAGGATAAACAAGTCGAGGAACTGTATTCCTGAGAGACACAATCCATTCAGTTTCTTCTTGCGTAACAACTCTACATATGTATATATCGAACATTTTTCTCACGTGCCTATTAACGATTACAGTTAACACCCGTGAATTCAAGAGTTCTACCTACGCACTCTCAATATCACCTGTCGATACAATCAATAAACTTAATGAGAACGTTGTCGCACGTAAGAGGTTCGTGAAAAACTGTTTAGCATTTCGCGTAATATATATGTTTTCATATGCTTTTATTTCTCACACCGACCGGTGAGGAGAGTATTGTGATCGCGAAAATTTTCGATTTTGAGATAATACGCTTTTTGGGCGTTTTATCATGTCTACATAACGGACATCCACGTCACTCATTTCCGTCGGTCTGTCTGTCTGTCGATCTCTCTGTTCGCGTTTTTCTACCCTCGTAATGTCAGCAACCGCTGCATGGATTGTGATGAAATTTGGGAACCGATATGCTGTGAGGTCCCAGTAGGTAATGGTGCTATAATTTTGAAGATTGGTGCAGGGGCGGCGGAGTAATTAGCAAAAAACGAAAAAAATTAAATATTCCTCAAACTCCGTTTTTAGGCGTTTTAGGGGTGTAAAAGTCAAAAATTTGTACTATTTATAATGGGCTGTCTATTGGCCTATGAAAGAAAGACCTAGCGGCATAATACCCTTTTTTTAGGTCCATCCGAACATTGCCTTGGCTATTACACAAATCAAGGGACTTTGATATCAATATACATACAAATATTGCTTTACATCGTTCTGGATTTAGTAACATGGAAATAATGAAATTGATTTAAATGAAATTTAGACACAGTATTACGACCGTGGCGAGGATGAAAAGCGCTTATGGTTTTCAAAAATCGTGTCAGTGGCGGCGCAGCAATAATAAAAAAACTAAAAATATAAAAATAGCTTAAACTTCGTTTTTAAGCAATTTGGAGGCTCCTGATTGTTTCGTTTCGTCCAGGTGAATCTCGCAGAATAAAAATTGTGTCGTTTTAGTTACTACGGAGAGATTTAGGAAACCATTTACTAATTTTTGTCTTGGAATTTTTTTGAGGACAGGTGGGCGATGGTTTGGTTGAATAAGGACCAGAGGCTATCCAGCACGGAATGTGGCTGGTGCATAGTCCACACGATGGGCCCTTTTGTGCCTAATGGTGGTAATGGTTTGGTTGCAAGGGATCTTAGACTTTTTGCTTCATGCAAAGGGAAAATAATAAACTGGTATCACCGTAATGTGTGGGAAGTACTGAGTCAATCAACTTGACTCCATTTTTTATCATCATATGCTTGCTTAGATGACTTGTGCAGTTCTACTGCATCGAAAAAGACAAAGTTTTTCTATTTTCGCGGAACATTATTCTCCTAAGTAAACGTGCTTAAATTTATTTAATCGAAAGCATATAAGTTTTTAGAATACGTCGACAAATTGGGAATTTTTAAAATCAATCTATAAGACATATTTCTAATTATTTCGAGTTGAGTCTTTTACTGAAGATTATTAAAAGAATCACATTTTCCATCAAATTTCTGTTTCATAAAATGCAATAGGCATTTTCTCTGAAGAGCACCTTTTAACAGTTTCAAAGAAAACCTCTAGATGATGGAATGATCCGCAAACTGGATCGATTCTGCAATATGGTGAAGTCTTACAAATGGGTAAGAGTAATTTTCTATGGGTGAATTTATACAGGAAGTATTTTACTTTGGGATTAATCTAGTTTTCATTAAACAATGAGCTTTTATATGTCTGAGACTCAATCACTGGTACTTATCACAGCAACCTGGGGTTTCCCGTGCAATCGTAGACCAAATCGCCGAATAGGTGTACCCAAACCTGAAACAGGTCCCATCCAGAAGTGGTGACATTTATTAGAGTGATGATGCCCTTGAAAGTCTCCAAACCGAGCTGGATATATACAAGGGCGGATCGAATGGTTTTGGAATTAATATTTCTCGGAAAAACTATAGCTGTTGTTCCAGACATCTGGAAGACCAATTGTTTTTTTCGTGAACGTATGATTGAAGCTTATAGTGAGTTAGTAGAGCGGTTATCACGATGTGTCCAAGTTTTTTACATTTTGGAAAATAAAGTTTACTGTTTAACGGGTTCAACTGTAGCAACTTGCTGAGAAGATAATAACATAATATGATAGGTAAGCAGTATTTAACTGCTGTTTTAATGCATATCCCCAATTGGTTCATCTTTGCATGGAAGCTGTTGTTCCACCCAGGTTGGCGCTGAGTTGCCAAGAAAAAACATTTTGTGATGTCGTAGGTGCCGGTAAATGATAATAATAGAATCAAGGCGCATAGTGCAAATTAAGACACGCATTTCTATAAAAAAAAATGAAAAAAAATCTATCACAAGATGGGCTGTATTATATTTGGAGGAAACATGGTTGGACACCCATTACATTGTTCAATATGGTTAGGTAGACAACTCCCAGCATTTTAGCTCGAACGGAGTATATCCGGAAGAAAAGCATGTTATAATTCTTCAAGGAGCAGGCAAATATGGTTTTGTATCTAAGGACTTGTCACTGTTAGCAAATAATATAACACCACTTTCTGCAGATTACCATAAAGACATAGTCATTGACTATATACCTTAATTTTTCACGTTTTAAAAACATATCAAATCGTTAAAGTAGTAATTTTCATCCAAAACACTTGACTATTCATTGAAAAATTAGCAACTTAACATACATATAATCATAGGCATAAAGTGTACCTCTGATATGAGGACCGCTTGAGCTATTATACGATTTCAGTTCCTTCCTTGACTGCAATAACAATGGCCCCGAAAAACAGCAGAATACCTTGTTATCAAATTGATCTTGATGACACTTATGGCATACCAAAAATTATTCCTACAAAGTTAGCTCAGGTCCGTATACGTCTTACATCTGATTTGTTAGCACTGGAAACATTCGTTTATCATGTGATGCGATATAAATCTTGCTGTTGCGACGTCCTACCATTCATATTAGTCCTTCGACCCACTTACAGGACGTTTTTCAATTACGGCGTGTTTCTCGTATGGATAGGGGGTCCTTTCGTACACCAATGTGGCGCGACGGATATGATATATTAACTTTTGCCGAAATATCGAATTTTACATCACGGCCATATTTTATGTTGCGAATATTCCCTGCTTTATATGAATATTTTATTTCGAAAATGATATGTAGCGGACGCCAGACGAGAAGAATGTTCCCGTTGACAACGGGTACGTCGTCACGCCTGTGTATACTACTACAGCTAACAAACGTCTACAAAAATTTTTTTTTGTTCTAGGAAAAAGAAATTGATGAACCATGAAACCCTAGAACTGATGAATGAGAGAAGAACCCATAGGGAAAATTAAAGGCTATATAATCAACTGAACAGAAGGATTAGGAGAATGTGCAGAGATGCAGAAAAACAATAGTTGTCCTTGAAATGTGATGAGCTCGGAATACTTCAAGAAAAACTACCGGGGAATTTGTTTCCCTACGGTTTTTTCCAGGAGTCGTCCGACCTTGCTGTCCCCGTCAATACTTAAGCCTTAAGGCCTATTGTATTATTGCTCCTCTCTTTTACAGTATCCACTCCAGCAATCTGGATCCCTGCATAAGTTTATGCAGTTCACCTACTGGTCCTGGTGCTGAGCCGTACTCCATTGGTTCTAGCTTGGTCTTCCCAAAGAGCTGTTGTCTCTTGTGATTTAGCGCTTCGCACTCACAGAGCATATGTAGGGCTGACTGAGTTCCTCTTCCACACAAGTTGAGGTCTCCATTGTAGAGTCCCATTTTATTCAGGTGTTCCTGTGAGGAGACCCGTCGTTATTCGGAGCTGATTTCTACTCAAGGAGAGCAGTGTTTCAGCTATTTTCTTGCATGGAGCTTTAATGAATGTTTTTCCATGAACACATCCTGGCAACAAGTTCCACTGCTCCTTGTGCTGATGTTTCATCCATTCTCCGACCTGGTGTCTGATTGTGCTTTTAGGCACCCTCAGGGCAGGTTCTGCTCCAATGTATAGGGCAGGCGAGCCTATACTCTTGCTAGCTCGTCCGCCCTTTCATTGCCTCTTATACCTGAGTGTCCAGGCACCCACTCCAAAGTTACTTTGTTGTGTTCTGCTAGTCTTCCCAGTACTTGTAAACATTCCCAGACTAGAGCAGATGTAACTTTGGGCGCTTCTAGTGCCCTAAGTGTAGCCTGACTGTCTGTAAGTATTGCGATCCTCTTGTTTCTGTAGGATCGTTCATTATTGATCCTTGCACATTGCAGGATGGCGTACACCTCTGACTGAAATACCGGGGCGTATTTTCCTGGCGGAATGCTCTGTCTAGTTCCTCTTCCAAAGATTCCCGCTCCTGTGCCTTGCTCGGTCTTTGATCCATCTGTGTACCAGATTGTTTCCCGATGCAGGTTGTTTACTTCACAAAGTTTTCGATCTCTTACTATAGTTTCGAATTTCTTGTTGAAGATGTATTTCGGAGTTATGTGGTCCTTTCTAGCATCCATTATGGTGTGCCCCACATATTCTGCGATTTGGTTGTGTCCAAGATCCTTGTAAATTCCTTTTGGTAGGGTTTGTAGTCTTAGAGTAGGCCATTCTCGCCTCGCCCATTATTACAATTTGCAACGGAGGGAGGTCCAGGATGTTTCATCTTTGGCCACCAGACCAAAGACGCATATGTAATCATGGGTCTTACCACCATTGCGTATGTCCAATGCACCATGGCTGGACCCCATGTCTTACTATGCGAGCGCCTCAATAGCACTAATGCCATCTCGGCTCTTCTTTTAACTCTTTTGAGCTGAGGGTTCCAGGTTAGCTTAGAGTCTAGTACTACGCCTAAGTATTTAACCTCCCCTGACAGCTGTATTTAGCTACCCAGAAGTTGTAGAGGTCCTAGTCCCTCAACTTTTTTCCTTCTGCTGAAGGCAATTATGGACGTTTTGGAGGGGCTGACCTTCAGTCCCTCCTTAAGTGTCCAGCTTGTAACAGTGTTTAGAGCCCTTTGTATTTTGTCCCTAACCGTGCTGTTGAATTTTCCTTGCTCTAGAATTACCAGATCGTCCGCATATCCTAGAGTCCTGTGTCCATCCTTGTCTAGAAAACTGATTAGCTCGTCAACTATGAGGTTCCAGAGTAATGGCGATAGTACGCCGCCTTGAGGGCATCCCCTCGTGATTCGAGCCATCATAGTCTCTTCCATGATGGTTCCCTACGATTACAACCTGCAGCGTTTCACATCTAACGTGCGCCAATATTTATCCTATCGCAGCGCTTCTACAGCGCCATAGGCATTCAGCCCTTGCGAGAGGCTGACCATAAACTACTACTACTACTACTTCGTATTTACCCCTTGAATAAAATTTCATTCTTAGCAGATCCTTCTCGAAGAATAGAGGGGAATAAGCAACAGCACCAACATCACAATACATTAATATCTCCGCAACGATCTTCGCCGTCGTAGCTATTAAAACTGATTTGTTACAAGGCAATCTTTCAGCTCCCATCTGATATGAAATAAATCTTGATGCACAGACGACACACCATTTATACTTTTGAAGGTCGGATGTATTTTGCTCAAGCGGAATTGAAAATGGAACTGGAAAGGCAAAAGCAGTGCCAAATAATTTTACAAACGCTAGACCCTTCTTTGGTTTTTCTTATAACTATTAAAGTAGGTACTCAAAGTATAGTGTATTAAAACTACATCACTTTTATGGCAGGGTAGAAATACTGAATAGAATAAGAGAAATATTACCAAGAGCCGAAGATCTTTCTTCGATCTTGATAACATTATTGTACCAGTACCAGTCCTAGAAATATAATATTTTTAGGATCTCTCTAGCTAAGAGCAATATAGCTTTATAGTGATTGAACACCAATACCGAATTGGTGCCAAACGGAGGTAAGATACAAAATGGCCCCGTTCCAAGGTTGTTATGTCTTCCATATTTCAATAATCTTTTACTTCCCGAAGGACTTCACTTATTGAAACTGTTGAACAAAAACACATTAAAGTAGTAATAGAATACAATAAATAAGATGCAATAATCCAAAATAACAAAGTCTTACTGACTTAATGTCCTTATAAACAGAATTCTTTTTTAAATAATAAAAAATAATAAAAATTTTTGTTAAATTGGTGTTATTTTGAAAAATATACGAATACGCATCAGTATGTACAAACATCTACATAATAATATGAACACACAAGCTATGCGGTCTAGCCGTATATGTATAAAAGGATTCGAAGTTATATAATAGTTCTTGGTTAAGATGGCAATCTTAAAAAACATTGTAAGATCCACGTCAAGCTGAATTATTTTTTAAAAGCATATTAACACTGTCGCAGGTTTATCGTAATGACTTCAAATTATGGTGAATGAATTCCTTCATAATAGTCTTGGTGAAGTTTAAATAATTGATACATTACCTTACCTTACCGGAATGTCGTAATGGAACCAGCTTGTGATAATTGTAAACAAACTACCGAGCTGCATTACAGTCATACACATGCAGCCATTAACAAAGATTACGACAGAAACGTCAATCATCATAATATTTTGACCTGAATCTGTAAAAATAACATTCTAGAAGGTTTCTTTTGTCAGTATCCTCTTACCTAGCCAAACCTTTTATCTGACAAATTTATGGTGGCTAAACCTCAATGAAATGAGAGGAACGAGACGACGAAATAAAAGGGACGAAGACAAAAGCCCCGAGTTGTTAAGTACGTCTTTTCGTATACTAAGCTTGAAAAATTGCAACATTACCATCTCTTTCAAATTGCGATTAAAATGAAATTCAGGAATTCAGTGTAGAGTCATGCATATTTCATAAGTTCACAGTGAAGTTTCAGTTTTACTAATTATCTCGAGAAACTTAACATAAATTGATGCTTCAGGAGTCCTGAGCATCTGCATTCGAATTTGCTGCAGCTTCTGATATATTTTCTGAGATATCAAAGTGCTGTGGACAGCAGGCTATTTTATAACTTCATCCGTTATTGAAAATATGTAACCAACAGCTATTATCTATAGGACACACTTATCTAATTATCACACAGATTGTCTCTGCTTTTGGGTACTGTTTTTTATACAGGATGTCCCATAACAATGGCATAAACACTTCAGGCTGTTTAACTATAATGCCAAAGCAAATTGTTCTTTTTATTTCCCACACCGATAGGTGAGGGGAGTATTGTGATCCGATATTTTCGATTTTGAGATAATACGCTTTTTGGACATTTTATGATATCTACATTTCCGAAAATCCACGTTACTCATTTCCTCGGTTTGTCTGTCTATCTATTGGCGTTTTTATAGCCTCGCAATCTCAGTAACCGCTGCATGAATTGTGATGACATTTAGGTAGCTATATGCTGTCGGTAACAAGTGCTTCAAATGCCGCTCCAATTTGAAAAAGATTCAGGTAGGTCATGAAGTGGGAGTTGTAGCATATTATTACCTGAATTATTGTAAGATAACCTGTTGAATTCAGGCCATGTGCTTGCTGGTACATGGAAGTAATGTAAAGGCAACTGTCAAAACTTCGTTTTTAGGTATTTTGCATGCATTTGATAATTTTTCTCTGGGAGTTTTATTGATTATTACCCATGATAATTTTATAGCCTGTAACTTGGAAACTTCTTATTTGATTGCAATGAAATTTTGATGCATTGTTAGTACCTAGAATGTTGAAAACTGAGTCAATCTATTTGACTCTATTTTGACGTTTGTATACGTTATACCCATCGGTGTAATATCTATTCGATGATGTTCGTGACATGGTATCGGTGGTGATGTTACATTTTTGATAAACTTTTTTTGGTAATTAGTTAAAAATCAGCTCCAGCCAAAAGCATTCGTATTCGTCTGAAATATAAAAAACAAAGCATTTCAAATAGCTGTGGTCGTGAATTCATTTGATTACTTATTTCCGAAAAAATGCTTGTGACAGTGACACTTAGTATGCAGTTGAAGTTCATAACAATATTAATTTTTTACATATCGTTCTATATACTATGTGTAAAAGCTCACACTTTTTACAAATTCTGGCTTTATTTTGTATCGCGTTTATTGATAAACAACAGACACAAAATTCTTACTGCACCCATCGGCTCAGTGAACTGCAGTGGGCAAGAATCTGAGGGGATCTCATAACACAGTATCATCCTATAGAGTATAGAATAGAGTATGGGACAATGAAAATCCTAACAAAACAATACTGTTGCCGTGCGCTATCAAAACCGAGATTGTGTGGAAAGTAGTGAGTCATCAATTTGACCCCATTTTCAAGATCTTAGTTGGCTGCCTTCCTAACAGTTACTCCGTTTCCACGGGTTTTCAAAACGTTTTGTGAGTTTGAATTGTCGGTTGTTCCACGGTAGGATTCAAAACGATTTTCGGAACGCATTCAAAACGTTTTCAACTGACACTCTTGAAAAATGTCATTTCCTAGTTTATAACCTATTTTGCTGTTTAGCATGAATCTTCAGTATCCAATTTCGAATAAATTTAAACAGAATAACTATAGTGGCATTAGACAACAACACAGTGTTCCTTCGAAGATTGCAGGATTCTAAGGCATGTTCCATTTAAAATCTTTTGAAAGTGACAGCTGGTGTTTCCACGACATTTGGATCTCGATACGATCCGAAAAATTTGCGAACCAACCTCGAACAGGAAACTTTTTGAAAACAATTCCAACTGACGTTCCGAAAATAATGACCACGTTTCCACGGGCTTTCAAAATGTTTCCAAAACGTTTTGAGATTTGTAATATATTCTGGAAACGTCAATTGGATTCGTTTTCAAAACCTCTTCTGTTCAAGGTTGATTAGCAAATTTTTGGGATCGTTTGGAAATGTCATGGAAACACCAGCTGTCACTTTCAACAGCTTTGAACTGGAACATGGCTTCGAATCCATTAATGTTCGAAAGAACATGTACACTGTGTTGTTGTCTAATGCCACTATAGCTAGTTTGTTGAGATTTATTCGAAATTCGAAACTGAAGATTTATGATAAAAACAACAAAATAGGTTATAAAACGAGGAAATTACATTTATCAGGAGTGTCAGTGGAAAACGTTTAGAATGCGTTTTGAAAACCGTTTCGAATCCTATCATGGAAACATCGACAATCCAAAATCGCAAAACGTTTTGAAAACAATTTTGAAAGCCCGTCGAAACTATACAGCGTTGGGAGAAAGTATGGAATCAAGCAAATAACTTTGGAACGGAAAGAATGACATTGCTAAAAATTTGCAGACAAGTGTAGTGACGTATAGTGCATCCGAAGCCATTATGTTAGCTATTAATGTACTTCCGGTTTAACCGGAAGTACCGTCAACTTTTTTTAATTTAAATGGGACACCCTGTATCTTTTTGCAGATTTTAATACATCTTTTTTTTTCTGAATACGTCCATAGTGGGTTTAGTATTAGTTTCTGTAAAAACGGGAAAGATAAAACTTCTTTATCATTTCAGATGTTTAAAATCCCGGCCATTTAAAGTTTTAATGATGATCGGTTTTGGCGATCGCGTGAGATCTCACAACTCAACTTTTCAATGATTTACATCCCGACAGGGGTCCTATAACACGTTCGGCGGAAACTAAAACACTAAAACGTTTTAATTTAACTGGAAATATTAAAAATTTATCTAAAACGGGAAGACCGCAGGCCGCCACGGACTAATTTGTGAGACAAACAAAAAAGGTTTATCTTTCCCATTTTTACAGAAACAAATACTAAACCCACTATGGACGTATTCGGAAAAAAAGATGTACTAAAATCTGCAGAAATATACAGGGTGTCCCATTTAAATTAAAAAAGTTGGCGGTACTTTCGGTTAGACCGGAAGTACATTAATAGCTAGCATAATGTTCTCGGATGCATTATGCGTCACTACATTAACCTGCAAATTTTCAGCAATATCATCCTTTCCGTTTCAAAGATATTTGCTTGGTTCCATACTTTATCCCAACCCTGTATAAAAGCTTTGATATGGATCATCCAAAATATAGGTAAATTCTCATATTACACTGATTGCCTTGGATCAGTCGGCCTTCGTAATTGATGTTACGCAGTAACGCTACACATGTTCCATTTAACATTCCAGTGTCCAAACCGCTCATGAGTTAGCTGCGGTTTCGGCTGGCCTAGCAGTTAACAGCAACCACAAGAATGCCGGTGTGATCCGGATATTAGCAGTCGAGTTGTTAGTCTCGGATGGCACGCTGCCAGAAAGCCTATTAGTCTGTGAATGAAGGGCGGTTTAGTGAAAGTTAACCTCTTTCGCGACACGAAAACGCGCCACCGGAAAATCTATGGCGGTTGCACGAGGTAACGTGCATTCTCTTGGATTGCTCCTTTTTTGTGTATCTATGTAACAGTGTTGTCAGGTTCAGCTGAAATCTTTAGATGGAAAAAGACTGAAAACAGATACAAAGAGTGCATATCCGACCGCTCAGTCACAATGAACGAAAAAAAAAAAAAATAAGTCAAGTTGATTAACTCAGTACTTTCCAGACAGTATGGTGTTACCAGATTATTATTTTCCCATACCATGACGCTATAGTCTGAGATCCCTTACAACCAAAATCATCGAACGCCCGCCCGCAAAAAAGTATGTTATGCCGCTAGGTCTTTCTTTCACAGGTCATTGAACAACCTATTATGATAATGTGCTACAAATTTTTCAGTTTTATAACCCCCAACTACCCCTATTTTACTCCTACTCAAAAAGTAGAAAATGATCGGGAACTCCCATTACGCCTAAAAACGAAGTTTGATCTGTTTTTATATTTTTCGTTTTTTGATTCTTGCTGCGCCGCCACTGGCACGATTTCTAAAAACCATACGTGTTTCCTATCCTCGGCAAGGTAATAATACTGTGTCGAAATCTGATTAAAACTAATTCAACTGTTTCCACGTTACACAATACAGAACGATCTAAAGCAATACTCGAATGTATGTAAATAGTCGCTATACCTTGGTTTCTGTAATAGGCACGGCAATGTTCGGATGGACCTATAAAAGCGTATCATGAAACTTTTGTTTTTTTTTTTGCTAATTACTCCGCCGCCGATGAACCGATTTTCAAAATTATTAGCAGCATGACCTACTACAGCCTCACAGCATATAACTACCCAAATTAAATCACAATCCACGCAGCGGTTACTTATAGCATTTTCGACTTGTTGCCCTATCACTGCACTCATAGGAACTGAGTGTCAAAATTATGTTCGTCTTACATTTGAGTGCAAAACTAGTGTGGTTTTTTGTTTCCGACTTATCCGCTTAATTGCACTTGAGTCTAAATTATCACCACGGACTCTCTGAGCTCGTGAAGATTTCAGTGCATTTTTGACATCTAGAAAATATTACTTATAACCTATTTCACTTGTCAAAGAAAAAGAATTTTTGAATCAAGAACTGGGTAGTGGGATAGTATACATAGTAGTGTGAATGCTAGGATAGGTTACGGAACGTACGGGAAGTGTAGTTGAAAAAATTGAAGCATATCTAGATAAATTGCAAACAACGGCTGCGTGTGTTCCAAAACAAAGAATGTTTGTTGAGTATGTTGTTCATAAACTGACGGAAGAAGAGATATAACAAGATATACACAAGTATTTATCGATATAGAAAGATATTCATTTTTAGTGGGCAAACCCTAGGCTGGTGCAAAAACCATATTTCACAAAATGCTGTTAGGTTTTACTTCGATAAATCAATAAATGACTGAACAAGGCGGATTCAACCTATTCAAATTCCAAAACCACCACAGAATGAAATTGAGCTCTCGGGATGCAAAATGACATCAAACTGTCGTCAGTTGGCTGACAGAACAGTTACTTCAATTGCACTGAAATTTGGTGTATGTTCGACTTACCAGTTCAGATTTATTGCACTTCTGGGCACCAGACGAGTTTTCAATGCGCACTGTAGTGCAATCGTGGTTAAAATCAGTGCAGTAAGTCGAAAACGCTATTAGATTACGAGGGTATAAAAACGCCAACAGGCAGACAGAAAGACAGAACGACAGATAGATCAACGAAATGACTAACGTGGATTTTCGATAGGTAGATATCATAAAACGCCCAAAAAGCGTATTAGGTATCTTGAAATCGAAAATTTTCGCGATAACTCTATTATCAGTGTGGCAAATAAAAAGTACGTGACATTAATAAAAATTTACATCAAATCAACAAACATCGACCTCAATTTTACACCAACGATGTTAGGCTTCATGTTTTGTGATTATATCATGATTAACCGAAGTGCATAAGTTTACGAGTTTCATGGATTATATCAATGTGCGGTAACCGTGAATCTATGTTCGCTAGTCATTAATACAATTAGTATCCGTATGATTGATCTATGCCTGGTCTGATCTATACTCTTTAGCTCAACTCTAGCGCATCACCTGAAAGTGAATGACTGGTTCATGATATCAATGCCTTAGTGTTTATCCAAACAACGTATACAGTTCATTATTTTTTATGTTTTCTGTTCTGTTGTTAAAGAACAATAATTAATGAAAGAATCATAATTCATTATCACCCAATTCGAACATCCTCATGTTCCGAAAGGTCAGTAACACTACACACATATCCACAACTGAAAATCATGCTCACAAGTTAAAGTCTATCTTCAGCAGAATTCCATGTAGAGCAATAGAAATACTAAGGTGTTCAGGTATGATGTGTAAGAGTGAGATACATAATCCTTTATCTTAAGTCACCCTTACAGTGTATCAAAAAGTGAAATAGAGAAAACAAATTTCAACTTACATAATCGTCCAAAGGAGTGTGAAAGCCTCTTCCGAAGTTTCTGCATTCGGGATAACGCTCCACTTTTCTTCTCACGCATCGTGACTCCTGACGTTGGAAGACCGGGTAATCCTGCAGACAAAAAACAAATGATAGCACAAATATACAATTTCGTAACCGAAATAGATTGCAATCATGCAAAAGCTCTGGCAAATTTAATATACACTGAATTGTTATTGCCCATAAATTGTATCTACAAAAAAATCAATTGCGCTTTTATCTGAAAACTAATATACATCAGCAGTACTATATATTCTCCTTGTTACTGAATATTTCTGTTGTCAGAAGGCTTAACCATGGCTACATTCTAGTGGATATCGGATGAGAAAGCCGAAAAATGGTGTAGAGTGGTGATAACACCGATGATCTGTCCCAACATCAGACCAGTAATCACATCTATCAAATAGGGTGCGAAAAATTGTTTACCTTTTCTTTTAAGGTGAAGAAGCGCCAGAAATTCTGACAAAAACTTAGGTTTTTTATAACATCCATTCATGGTTTCTAGATACGCAAACACAACACTACCGAGTCAAAGACACTTCACGTTTTACTGAGAACAGGTCATGATTCCTTCCAGTGAAACTGCTTCCCCAAAATTTTAGATAATGACGGTGTTTGATAAGGAATGAGATAAAATAATTATTTTATCTCTGTGTACAGACACAAACAAACAGCATCTTACAAGCGCACTATGATAGATAGTAGATAACGGTATATATACAAACAAAATTTACCAGAATTCCGAAATGACCTAAAATTGTTTGTACGATCACGGAAGTGTGTATACTCGTATTTACTCTTTATTATTTATATTTAAGTTTACTGATACCTATTATTGGTAGTGAGAAAGATCTGTCAACGTTAAACAGTTGTTGCAGTTGCTTGGGTTTTTTCATCATAATAGGTGTGCTTTTGAAAAAGTGAAAAGTTGTCCTTAAGGAATTTCTATGACTTATAGGTAAATAAATATCTACTGACGCTTCTTTGTCTTCTGATCATCTTCATCATAGTCACAATGTCTTAACGGACATGTTGTGAAATCGTAAAATGCATTAAGTCGGAGCTAGAGTATTGCCGACATGAATATTGTCAACAGTTTTGAGAACTGTAGGTCGCCATCGTTCGCGACTTACTGTCATATCAGTGGCGCTCTTGATACTCATATCCAGCAACTGTTTCGTCGTATCCACCCAGCGTGTAGGGGAACGGCCACGGCGCCGCCCACTCAGGGCATGACCCTGAACTTTTGTGTATATGTGCGAAGAAAGTAGGCATTCTCGTCGACACAATGGAGGATAGTCCTCCACGTCCACATTTCAAAAGCATCTATGCGAGCTGGATCTGCTTTTTTAACAGTCCAAGTTTACGAGGCATACAGAAATATGGGGAACACAAGAGACTGAACCAGCGACATTTTGGTAGCTTTAGTGATGTTATAGTCACGCCATATTTTGGTAAACTTTGTCATGGCCACACGTACCTGCTGAATGCTGATAGCCTTTATGAAATCACACAATATGTAAAAAAAAACTAATTTGAACTGTCACATCGTTTGAAAGTTATGCGGGAAACAGCCCTTCTTTTATTTTGAGAACTTCCTAAGGCGGTAATTGAGAAGTCGTAAAGAACACAGCCAGAGTCAGTAATATACAAAAGACCTAGGCCTAGGATGACGATGCACTAAAACAAGACACTTATTCCGAATACAACAAACCATAAGAAAACCCGGAAAATTTTGACCTAATATCTTTACGGTTTATTGTTGAACACCAAATGAGGCGTGGTTTTGTTCTGTCTTGGAGTTGCGGTCCGTTTGTTTTTGTTGTTTGTTTGTTTATTTGCTACTCAGATACATTAAGAGCACATTAACACAATTCTATAAAATAATACATCACATCACAGATTGAAACTATTCTTAAAAAAAGAGTAATTTCACAATAGATCTTCAATAGAAAAATAAAACATCAGGCATTACTACCTAAAGATTGTCTTCTAAAAATTCTTTGATGCTGTAATAAGCTTTAGTCACAAGCAGATCAGTGATCTGTTTCTTTCTGACTTAATTCAATGATGATCATTTTTTTTTATGATAGTTTCTTATAGAAAGTGATGTAGTTGTAAAGTGGCGATTTTTATAATATTCTGTTTTATGTTTTAGGATTTGTATAAGATTGCGGTGTCTAGTATTGCGATTGTGGTGTGTAAAGTTTAGTTTTTTTAGCAAACAGCAAAAACATGCTTGCTCCAGCTCAAAGAACATTCCCAGATACATCCTCAGTATTTAATATCATCAGATAGATTTATTTTGACTTGAAATTCTGGGTTTAGAGCAGAGGTAGTATGCATGTGGTGCTGTATTGAAACTGTCTTTGAATTGTTGTTCCTACAGCACCAGGCATTCATATTGTCTATCACTTGAATAACCTTTGCTTGCAGCTGTTCTGTGGTTTCAGAAGATATTGTAACTGTAGTATCATTAGCAATCATAGTTACCCAGTTACCTTTGATAGTCGGGTAGTCCGTGTGTCATAATATTCACTGTTAGACAGTGATCCTAAGACACTGATACATTACTAGCTCTCGTTCTGGATTTACCAACGCTACAAAAGCGACCATGTGCATTCTTTAAGATTTCAAAATATTTAGCAGGTTAACACAAAAAACAAGATCTGTACCATGGTGTACTGTATAAGACTTTCGCGATCATGGTCAGCGATGAACTGCTGGTCCGTGAGCTGTTCGGCCGGCGTCGATAGAATTGATTACAAGTTAAATTTATAATTGTTATCCATTTGGGAAGAAAACCATGTAAGCCACCCAGTTTATTGAAACACGACGAACAGAACAGGCAACAGCCGCTGAGGATGCCATCCACTCGTGTTGGGGAAACGATAAGCAATCGTTAGCTTTTTCGTTTATTTCAGCGCCTTCACTGCAACGATTTCCGAAAAACATGACCAAATTGACCTCATACCAGGTCAATTCTTTTCAAGTTAAAAAATATAATAAAATAATAATTACAATAATAAATAGGCCAATGCTATTTCTTTGTGATAATTTCTCCTCCGCCAATGGATGACTTTCATAAACTATAACGAATATTTTATCAACACTGTTCCAGTATTTTCCTGGTTATAGAGGAGCCAAGGATTACCAGACAGACGACAGAAAGACAGACATACCATGGAAATAAGCGGTTTTTAATGATGAACTTAACGCCCAAAAACGGTATCTCAATTTTTGGTGCAATTACAATACTTCCCTGGCCTATTGGCCTGGGAAGTAAAACTGATGTGGACCAATGAGAATGCCAGGAATTTTTATTGTATGAAGATATATTGGAGAGGCACTATTACGTTGGACTCCGTCGTAATCGTATACGTCTCCAGCTACCAGTTTTTCATTCTCCATTACGCCAGCCAATGCATATTTCTCCAGACGACACGGAAATTGAATTCCCTAGAGATGGTAGGAACTCTAACCACGTCAATGTTTATTTATTATTGCTGGCAGCCAGATCTATTCAGGAATACTTGGCATAACGGTTCCAGATCAATACAGTCTCCTAAGGGAAATTCCAAATATTTTTAATTTAAAATATATTTTTGGTTCATTCAATAAAATTGGTATTCATTCTTGCTATTAAAGTTACTTCAAAGTGTCTGAAAGATTCCTGGTTACAAAAAATGTTAATATCTCAGAAACTCAGCAAGACAGAAAGATATGATTTTCGGTTTTAAAACGACCCTGAAACATACTTGTATTTCAATAAGATCATTATGTCAAAAGGATGTTAAATCAGTAGCCTAGCAAATTTCAAATTCGGAAAGACTGAAACGTTAAAAACTTGTTTTCTTCAAATGGATGATATGATAAGCAAGATAAGTAGATCCAAATATTGAGAGGTTTGTTGACAACCAGCATGGAGTCTAAACACTTGGGGTGGTATTATTGAAAACCGCATAATAATTTAATGTTTCCCAAAATTTTCTAAATGAAAATTTGGAAAACCTGCTGGTAAAGGGGAACCGAATCATAATTTGCAAAAATGGTTAATAATATTTTGGTAAAGTAAGTCCAAAAGCTTTAAATATAAACAGAGAAGCTAGGCAAATTGTACCTTATGTATAAAAATCAGAGAAAAGTCTAAAAACCTCACGAATACAACGTAGGAAATGTTTATAAATGCAATACAAATGTCACGGAAAATGTATCATTGCCATAAGCCTTACTGAAAGGCTATGCCAACCAAATACCAAATCTATAAAGTTGGAAACTACCTTAAAAACAGCAAACAGAATGTCCATTTTCACCAAAACAATTTATATGACAATTACTTTGACCCACAGTTCCTTTACCATATAAGAATAAAACCTCTCTTATATGTGGATACAACTGTATTTTTGAGGAAATAAATATTTTGTTTACCTTTAGTCAGCCTCATGTATGATAACTGTGCGTTTATACATGAGTACATCTACAAAATTAAGATTATAAATGTGTAATCAGTACACAATTTAACAACTTTTTGAGTGTTTTATTAAGTCCTGGTAATAAATTTTCAATCTCAAATTAACAAATATCGGTCTGGAATGGGGGATCCTCCAGCCCGCCATTTACGAAACAACAATAAGCGGTATAAGAGCAATTTCGGATTCAGCTACAGTTCCAGTTATAAATTTGTACGAATTTAGTAGCTCCTGATGCAATGCCGAGTGGGGCGATAACGATAATAACGGTGTAATAGGGCAGACGAGGGGATAAGTGAAATTAACCTTAAGTTTAATTTATCTTCGAATAAATCTCGCCCTGAGTTGGATTAGGAGGAACAGTTTTGTGATTATCTGATACACGTTGCACGCTTTGTTGTACATTCTAATACTAATTTTCTTGATAAATCTATTGTAAATACTGTCGTTTCACACATAATAATATTACCGTTTGACATTCTGCCACATTTTTGAACTAATACGGTCGCCGAATCTTATCATCGATCCTATAGATTTTGATTAAATTATAAGTTTCCACGAGTTATTTATTTACTCCGCCGCCTATACGCGTTTACTGTCTCAACTTTTGTTGTAAAATAAATGATATCAGAGTTTTATTGCAATCATGTAAGTAACTTCTAAGTTACAGGTTATAGCGTTATTAAGTGTAATATGTGTCAAAAAGTTTCAGTACATAGGTATGCATCTGAAAGCAATGGGTAGTTCTAAAAGGAATATCCCAAGGGTCAACATTACTAAGGACAATGGAATCCTTTTTATGAATTCAAAAACTCTTAGAACTTTCCGTCCAACCACCCTTCACACTAACCTAATTTCACTACCAAAAAAAAGCTAAAAATGGTTAAAATCTCTAAATTACATAACATGACATCTGGAAGAGTTCAGCGCCGGTACTCTGTAACTTAGAAACGTGTTTCTATGCACTAAGTACTATGGGATCGGGTGGCCTCGTAAATATGACAGCGTAGTAGGCACGTGATAGGCAACCGAAACTGCCCGATCGTCATGGTCGTCATGGTGATAGAAACATGTTTCTATCTCTTAAGTTAGAGAGTATCGACGCTGGTAGTTTTTTGGTAATTGCTGTTCCGTCAGAAAAATAATTTTGAAAAATATAGCAATAATGGCGGCAGACAGACCGATAGAGAGACTGAAAGTAATCAGTGATTAAGATTGTCGTGATGTAGACATCACATTTCCAGATTATTATCTCAATATTCTTGTTTATAATACTACCCTTACCTAGGACCTGGGAAAAAATTACGCAGAACTTCAAAGCGAATTTTCTGATAGGCCTATAGCCTGTAAAGTACATGGATGTTCAAAAGTCCAAAATGATAATGCATTTTATATTGCTGCGATAACAATGTCTGAGTAGACAACTCCAAGATTGGGGTTACACTTTTATGTTATATTATTATCTCCTAGCACAGACTCGATCCAGTATTATCCAAAATTTAGATGTTCCACTTTGTGAACTTTCGAAGGCCGAGGATATTAGTGTTTAAAACAAAAGAATGTTATCGAAGAACAGCTCTTCAATCAGTGCACTGTTATTCAAAATTTAATTCTTTGTCACGCGATATGTATATTCATAACAATAATTTAAATCGCAATGGATTTTGACGTGTTTTCTTTTTGTATATATTCTTTAACGTAAGTATATGTTATCTGTATTATAACCCAGCTACGAATTTTTGTACCACTAGTCTCTCCATAAGAATAAGGTTGCTTACACCATCCCGCAAAAATATTTGAGACTGTTGTGGTATAATTTAAGTTTTCTGTGCAATTTAGGTTCAATTTCAAGTTGTGATGTGTTTTATAAAATTGTAGATAATGTTTGTTTTTCACGTTCATATTTTTGTATTTGTTGTACGTGTAGTTGGATCCTTACGAGTCCAATTTCAATTTTAGCTATTTAAATATATCATTGACCGCGGGGTATCTCATGATTTTATTACAAAATATTGGATTACAACGGTCAGGATACAAAAAGTAAATACACTCAGTGTATTTCCGTTATAGGAAACGTATTGTTCAGTATAAAATGGAGTGGTCTCAGAGAAGATTTTATGCTTTATTGTCTTGATATTTCAAAAAGAAATTGCAAGCTGCTGAAAGAGTGCCCGGAAGCGGAAAAACACATCAATGTGATTGCCAGTCGTTCCGTTACTGATACAGATTTTCTGAAAGTAGTGTCCTGCTTCTCAACTTTGCATATTCAAAATCTGCAGAAGACATCCGTACAAAAGTTTTTTACTGCCCACTAATTTCTTGGTTTTTCAAAATATTCGTTAATACTGCTCCACTATTAGCAATTCTTTCTCTTAATAGATTAGTCTACGACCACCTTTTTTGTTTTTTCTTCTTGTACAATTTGAGATAGCGATATCCCATTGCAATGAAAGCAGCACTCGCAACTTCTAGATCTGTCATACCGAACTATTTATATTAGTTAAGAAACAAAACTAAAGCTAAGAGCTGGGTAGCAGCAAATAGACAGCGAGATGTACTCTTTAAAATTTATATATTTCCTAGCTTTCGGAGTTCTTTGACTCGCAACTTCTAGATCTGTCATACGGAACTATATTAGTTAAGAAACAAAACTAAAGCTAAGAGCTGGGTAGCGGCAAATAGACAGCGAGATGTACTCTTTAAAATTTATATATTTCCTAGCTTTCGGAGTTCTTTGACTCCTTCATCAGGGCTACAAAAAATGAAAGAAAGGTTCAGCAAGAAGTGGTTAAAAATGGAAAAATTTAGTGTTACAACAAGCTGGACGAGATTGGTGCTGAACGATATTATAATAAGAAGTCCAAAGAAATAGTAACACATCACAAAGTACCTAAAGTCATGTACATAAAGGAGACAATTATATTTCAAAAAACATTAAATTCTTAAAAGTTTCTCCGAAAAAACTTCCTGCTGTCAAACCTGTCGAGATGTCACGTCAAAATTTGTTGTATAAAATATCGTATAAATGCATTTATATACGAAAAAGAAGTCTTGTGGGAAGCTGTGGTAGCCTCATTTTCAGTCCAGGAGGCCAGGAGGAAGAAGGAAGAAAAAATCATCTTCAAAACTGAGCCACTTGGATAGGATGCATGCAATAGGTTAGATAAATTATAGTCTTTCTGTCTACCTATGTATACCTCATACAAGGTATTGCCTTTGAGATGGAAATATTTGTAGTTCATTGATACAAATAAATTGTATTGAATTGAAAAGTGGAGCACTGTTGACGAGAACATTCGAAATGAGCATTCGCTGCATCGTGTAAACACGAGCTTTGCAACGTAACGCTCATTACGAGCTCAACGAACATTACGTTACAAAGCTCAGCTCAAGTCAGTTGCCGCCTTTACTAGGAACATTCAGCTCAGCCCTCGTAACTAATTCGCTATATCACGCCTTGTTACAACTAAGGACGAGGTCACGTATTGAAATCATGTTCAGTGTCAAAAAAGTCGGTTCAGATATTTACCTTGAAACCGGAACGCATACCATATATTCGAAAGGCTGCACCGAATGCGAATATTATGATTTAGGTGGTTATAAATATAATTTATGACACTTTAAAATAATGACCGTTGACAGATAAGGAGCTTATGATTTATTGAGGGCGAGCTGGTATACACAACATGACTCACTGGTCCATGATTCCAAGCATGCATTTTTGATCTAGCCGTTCAATCAACGTGATATATCCAAGAAAGTTGCCGTTCCATTAAAGGCAATACATGTTTACTGCTATCCAAGGATCCCACCGAGTGATATGTTTGCCATTTTTAGGTACAACATTTTGTATGTAGAATTGTTACCGGGTATACAGCTGTGATAGTATTTTTATTATAGAGGGTTTAGGAAATCGACTTGATTGCAAGGACAGAAGCACTCGCATACCCGAAAGTGTGTGAGAGAGAGACTGCCCGCCCGACGTTGAACCAGCTTTAGCCCTCTGATGTCATGTCCAACGGACGCAAATGCGTCCATCCGACAGGTCACCACGGCCCGACCTGCTAAAACACGTTCTCTCTTTCCTTACCTCTGCTCAATCTCCATCTGCACCGGGCATCATCGTGAACGATATTCTTCGCAGGGCAAGATGAGTTAAGTATGCTTTTCTTCTCCTTCTTACTACGTGTCCCCACGTTCCTCTACCTCTTTCGATTTTAAAATTCTTTGAACCATCTCATGTACGATCTTCCAGCGTTGCTCGCTCGATATCATTATAGGCACCACGGTCTCTGGGGTCAGGTCCTCAGACAGGTTCGCTCTCTCTTCCTGCTTGTGACAGGACCATCTGCCACACTCAAATAGGGAGTGCTAGACTGTGTCGCTCTGGCCGCAATGTCGACAACGATCGTCCGTCGCTAGCAATATTTTGTTCCTATATACCCGAAAGGGGCCCGACAACGCCTGTGTTAGGTAATAGCAGGTTGTCCTGTGTCTAAACTCTGCCCACTCTCGTATATTTGGAATCAGGCGCTTAGTCCAGTACGCCACCTCCCCTGCCACTCGTCCATTGTTTTCTGCTTGGCGGTCCTCCGCCGCTCTGGCAAGGCACCCTCCGCGATATACACATCTCCTCTCCTTGTCCAACAAATGCAGTGGCGGTATCGCTGTTATAACCTGCAGCGCTTTGGTGAAGACACTTCGATACGTACTGGCCACCTTCAGCAGCGACTTCCTTTGAACCCTGTCTACGGTTTGCTGATGTTTTTTCCTCTCCATCGCTTTATATCATACTGGAGCTCCGAATACCATAACTGAGTGGATACTTCCGTTCAAGATCTGTCTCTTCCTCATACTTGGGCCGCCAACGTTTGGCATTATACGTGACAGTAATGCCACCTTTCTTTCTGCTTTCACCGCAGTTCTCTTTATATGTTCGTTGAAACATCGTTCGTTGTCTACGGTAATACCCAAGTACACTATCGATTTGCTGAGTGCTATTTGCACCCCTCTAAGACAGAATCTCACTTGGTTTCTAGTGATCCTGGAACCCCCGAGAATGACCGCCTCAGTTTGGCTTGGTGCGAGCTGAAGTTGGTGCTTGGACATCCACTCATCTATCCTTCTCAGACAGCTGTGTTAGTAAAATTAAACAGAGTACTCTTGTGTTTGCCCGTGTGGGGGCGGGTTAGAACATCTCCCAACGTATATCCTGCGTGTTGTAAAAGGCGATTAAAAGGAACCGAATTACTGTCAGTATAAGCAGTACCCTCTTCTCAACCAACAGCTTTGGGTGGACGAGTTGTGAAGAGTCAGGACACCTTCTTGTCCTTGGGGTGAGAAATTGCCCCTAAAGGCGGATGAACCAGTAGATACCATCTGGTCAACGGCATGAGGATGCAGAAAGCAAATGGGAAACTACTGCATTAAATATCTTAAAGATATCCCAAGAGAAACTCGTAAAATGAGTAAATGCATTTTACGACTTCACAACATGTCTGTTCAGACATTGTGACTATGATGATGACTCTTGTGTTATATAGAAAATAGCCGATATCAAACTTACTAACCCAGCCGTGTGATATAATGTCACCATATGTGGTCAGCTTAACATATCAGTATAATATCATATCTATACTCTGTTACCTGATACTTTAGACTCGCTTGACGTCTATTTAATAAGTATCAGGTGACGAAGAAATGTATCTCAGATTTAATTTTTAGTAGTGGTCTGAATTGACAATCCTGCAAGTCAGGATCGTCTTAGTAATATTTTTACTGAATATCTCATTGCCAAAAAATAATGGCTATGTTTGTGAACAAGAAATTGATTCACTATCTAAAAATTTACAGCAAAAATGCTTGACCGAAAAAATACATTTACCGTTTATATATTGTTAATAGTCAGTTACTCGTCAGTAGCGGTACGAGCACCGAGTGCAGCTCTGTACGTATGCCGTCAAAAGATGTGTCAAGATTCATTCTGGTGGATTTTTAGTTATCACTAACCGAACATCTGTTAGCTCACAGAAAAAAATACTGTTGCGTTTCCAATTAACTGTTAGTATTTGGATGTTTTTCCATCGCTTTAAATATATTTACAGTTGTTTGAAATCCATGTCATTGAAAGAATTCAATCCTTATATTCGAAGTAATCACAGGTACGCCAATAAATTCAAAATAATTTTATATTCGTTCTAACGATATGTATAATCCCTCTAATACCAGTATTGACATATAATGCAGTTAAAACATCCTTTTGTTTCTCGAAATTTACCCTATGTACAAAAATTATTGCTGCAACAACAGTTCATGATAATTCATCTGATAATTTTGTTTCACTGGCCCTTGTCGTTCGCTGAACTATAATCAGTATTCGGCGGGACTGATGTCCCGATTCAATAAAGGTAAGAATAAAGAACAGGGGGATTATCTTAGTGTTACTATCGCCGCGAACCTGCCAACATGGACGGTTGTTCCGATGTGTTGCTTCGGTGTTAGCGTGTTGTGTCATCTCGTGGTTTTGCGTATTGCATCAGCAATTGTGTGATTTAAATATGTCCAGTTATTTATTAAATGGAGGGCCTACTGAGGAATTGGGACTTAGAAGAGCTAACACCCACATTTGAATGTAGGTATTTAGATAGTTAGACAGTTATATTTCAGGTAATAATGCAACAACTGGTGCAGGCTTATGTCTAATTCTTATATCATGCTTCTTATAACTTCATACAAAATCACACGATTAAACATCCAAACGAACAAGCAGCTGTCCTCGCAATAAAATCTGTTGGTCCAAGGAAAAGAAAGTAGTTTAGAATCAATTACCGAACACAGATTCGATGCAACGACAGGCTGCGATTGAATTATTCATTGGAATCCAATGACATCTTGTAGTTGAATCGACAATACGATACAATTCGTTACCAATTATACACTTCCCATTGGATAAAACATCGCTGCATTTGAGGGATGCTGAGCGTAACGTCCCATTGAATCCAAGCGTAAGTCTTTGACAGAACGACAGATTTTTCTGTGTGCTGTTGACACGGATGTCAGTCTAAAGTTTTGACTAACAGGGTATACAGTGGTACTGAATTACTTATGCCCATATGATGTTACTTCTCTCTTTGATGAATACTAATTGGGTAAACAGTGATATATTTTTGATGGTGCACGTATTTCCCGCACCGGTTGGTTAAATATTAATTAGCTCGTGCGAAATAGGTATATACAAAATCGCGATGCCATGCGACTTGATATTTGAAAAGGACTGGCGAAACTCTCTGAGTATATAAAGCAGAATCTCCCTAGACGGTATTGCAAGCAGAAATATACGCGATTTCAGCTTGTGTCTCCCGTATCACGAAATTCAGGGGCATGAGAGATTGATCATTATCTCCTCTAAACAGCCAGGCAGCAATGCAATTTAGAAAGGTCCTGGATGACATTTTGCCAAGACACGATGTCACTTATGTCGGTGCCGAGTCAAGCTGCAGTTTTTGGTAATGAAATGGCGGATGAGGTCGCAACGCGAGGCTCGCGAAATAGTTTCCTGTGTTCTGAGCCGGTTTTGAGGCTGGGAAAGGCGCATTCCCGAAAATGCATAATTTTCAATCTCACCGTACTTCTAAGGATGCCAGTGTTAAGGTGAAGTCAGGGCCACGCCAAGTGTTTCTGCCGCCCGTGTGCAAATGATAAGTGGCCGCCCCTATTACCCCAAGCACAATGAGAGACGGTAAAAAAATTTCAGAGACGTTTACTTTTGAATTTTGTTAAAAATTTAATATTTTTTACACAAATACCACATAAATAAAAATCCTTAAAACTAAGCAACAAAAAAAGCGAGACATATAATTATGTACTTGAACCTTGAAAACAAAACTTCCAGAAAACAAAATTAAATATTTTAAAAACCCTAAGTTGACATACGAGGGCCGCTCTAGATCTCCGTCAATCCACCAGTACGCAGACAGTTGTTTCACGCTTATTAGCGATCATCAGTGCGCCATAGGTCGATTGACGGAAGTAGAGGGCATCCGATTTTTCATGTCTACCAGACATGCGAAGCATGTGAGAGCAGAAATGTTTTAAACTTAAACAGTGAAAAACAAAACATAATTATGTACTTCAAATTTATAAACAAAATCTCCTACAAAATAATATAAAATATTTTTTAAAAACTTAAGTTTAATATTTTAAACATAAACAAGAAACAAACAAAACATAATTATGAACTTTAAACTTAAATACTCCTAGAAAATAAAATATGATGCACCTATCTTATTATAAAATTTATAGAAAAGATATTTGCCTTGCTTTAAGTGCTGCAGAATCCTTTATAATTTGATCTGCATTTAGTTTTTCACATAATCCAGATTCAATGGAAATTAATGCCAAATTATTAAGTCTTGCATGGTCTTTCATCGAGTATCTTAAGTAATTTCTAATGAGCTTTAGCTTTGAAAATGATATTTCTCCGCTTGGAACTGATATTGGAAGTGTTAAAAGGATTCTAAGAGCAATAGAAATATTGGGGAATGTGTCAAACAAATCATTTTTAAATATATATTATAACACCTCTAAAGGACAGCTGAATGGCTGGTGTCAGTGGCATGTCCCATAGTGGGCGATACTGAACACTAACAGGCGTATCGAGCGGGACATTCAGGACTGATCTGATTCCAAAATAATGGAGTCTAAAAAAGACAGAGTTATCCAGATCACCGAAATATCATAGGCGCCGCTCCGCCGCCCTTTTAGGCTTGCCGCCCGTGTGCGGTGCACACCGTGCACACAGGGTTGGCGAGGCCCTGGGTGCGGTGTTCGTTTAAATAGTATTTTTTTTTCAATTTAGCCTAGGAGTTGAGTGCTCTGGCAGCAATCAGGGAGCACTGAAAGCATTAAGTGCTTGTAGGTTTACATCAAGGTTCGTTCTGCAATATACAGGGTTATTCACGTTATTCGACACGGAACATTATGGCTAAAGTATTTGATAAAAAAGCAAATAATAATTTCGGATGGATAGAGACCCATAAAGGCTACATTCTAAAAATATTTTCATAATATACAGGGTGTCCCAAAAACACGAAATGTATCAAAGTTATGTTTTTTAAATGGAACACCCGTATATTATTGCATATTCAGATTCCTTGGTGAATTCTAGTGTGACTTTATGTATCATACATGGGACTTAAAGCAAACTGTTTAGGTGTAAATCACCATTTTCGGTATAAGTAGATATCAGGAAAAAATTGAATATCGCAGAGATTATAGAATTTGGGAGGCTGTAACTTTGCCTTATCACTAAGCATAAAATGCGTCAGCTTTGGTGAGACTGTCAAATTTAAATTACGTTTATGCTTGGAGAAACCGGTCGATTAATTAAGGAAAGTACGATCAGCGATAACTTGATTTTTTCAAATGGGAATGCCTAAGTTTTTTTATACGGTTAGACGTAGAGTTTGATAACCTTTGTAATGATATAAGGTTGTGAATATCAATCTCTGGTAGTTTTCATTTAATGAAAATGGTGATTTACACATAAACGGTTCGCTTTAAGTCCCATGTATGATACATAAAGTCACACTAGAATTCACCAAGGAATCTGAATATGCAATAATATACGGGGTGTTCCATTAAAAAAACATAACTTTGATACATTTCGTGTTTTTGGGACACCCTGTATAACATGATAATATTTTTAAAAAGTAGCCTTTATGGGTCTCTATCCATCCGGAATTATTGTTTTCTTTTTCATCAAATACTTTAGCCATAATGCTACGTGTCGAATAACGTGAATAACCCTGTATATTGCAGAACGAACCTTGATGTAAACCTACAAGCACTTAATGCTTTCAGTGCTCCCTGATTGCTGCCAGAGCACTCAACTCCTAGGCTAAATTGAAAAAAAAATACTATTTAAACGAACACCTCACCCAGGGCCTCGCCAACCCTGTGTGCACGGTGTGCACCGCACACGGGCGGCAAGCCTAAAAGGGCGGCGGCGCGGCGCCTATGATATTTCGGTGATCTGGATAACTCTGTCTTTTTTAGACTCCATTATTTTGGAATCAGATCAGTCCTGAATGTCCCGCTCGATACGCCTGTTAGTGTTCAGTATCGCCCACTATGGGACATGCCACTGACACCAGCCATTCAGCTGGGGATTTGAACAGCAGAGGACCAGGTTAAGGGGACTCCCGTTGAGCTGCATCCACCACCTTTCTCACTAGGTTGGGATGATTGAACGGTCAGTTCTGAGGAATTCCTGGGACGATGTACAAGCGGTCCAATGGCGCCCAAGTGCTTCGATCTTTGTAGATCTCCCTCCCTCCAATGTTGAATACAGAAGCGAAAAATATAACATGAATAATACGTATTACGCGGTGTGAACCTAAGACACTGACTTGAGCTGTGTACGGAAATTAACATCAGCGGTAACGCTTCCTTCCACTAAATGAATCTACGGAATTTAACGGGCATTAAAATACTTAAATGCATAAATTAGTCTCAATTATCATGGTTTTCAAATCAATTACGGATTGGTAATGTTGATCTATAATTTATGAAATAATTGCCACCGTAATCGGCTGATAAGGGCATTGATCTGTTGCAACACAGATATTAAGATTGCTTGACTGAAGATACATACAATATAGAGAATTACTAAACTCAACTGTAAGCATTAGTCAATTAAAAAAAAAACATGGCGGTGAATCGTGGAAGGTAACTATGGCAGAAACCGCTAATAATAACCATCGGGACAGCAACTGTTCACGATTACCTACTGAGGAAACAAGAGAAGTTGTAACTTCAACTCTGTAGAAGTTCTGTATGGACCACTTCCAATATCCTTCTCGAAGGATTACTTCCAACAGCCTTTTTGAAGAAGTTCTTCTACATGGAGTCCTTCCGTTTTGACCTTTTTGTAAGATAATTTGCCGTGTGTCGTTTTTATTCATTAAATTGCGGGTTTCAAAGCCCAGTGGTTCACAATGACAGATTGGAAAAATCAACTTCTTCGACACTTCGGTGCATTTCTATGATGATGTATCTATGACTTAAACAAAAAGTGAAAGTACTTAACATGTTACCGTATCGGTAGCCCTCCTTATCGGATAATGTGATAGAAGATGATTCAACTTCAGCTCTGCTCAATACAATATGATGCCCATAAGAAAAAGAATTTAGAGATTCAAGAAACAAGAAACGTCAAAGATCGACTCGATTGCAAGGACAGAAGTACTTGCCCACCCGGAAGCGTGAACTGTGAGAGAGAGTCTGTCCGCCCGATGTTTAACCAGCTTAAGTCTTGATCACATGCCCAACTGACATGCCACCACGGCCCGACCGGCTAAAACCTGTTCCCTCTTTCTTACCTCTACTCTATCTCCATCTACACCGGGCATCATCGTGAACGACGTCCTTCGTAGTGCAAGATGAGGTAATGATTATATTAGGAATACTTTGTATATATGTATAATGTTCCATGGCTGGACAACGTCAGCGGATCCATAGCATTTGGGGTTAGCTCACCCTCCAGTTTTTCACTTGCCACCTATCTGTATGGCCCCCATCTGTCGTTCGTCTCATAGTGCAGGCATACCTTGTCCGTCATCCGTTCTACGCTTTTTCTATGAATCAGTGCCCATTCTTCAGCCAGCAAGTATAATGGTGGTATTGCTGTTATCACTTACAAGGCTGTTGTCGACACCGTGCGATAAGCACTGGCCACCCTCAGCAGAGACTTTCTCTGCAAGCTATATCCAGGACCCTCTAGTACTTTTTCCTTTTCGCGCCTTTACACCACACAGGAGCTCCGTATAGAATAACTGATTGTACAACCTGGCATACTAGTGCCCTTTTGTTGCTACTAAGCCCTCAAATATTTGGTATCAGTCGTGACAGTATTGCCGCCTTCTCTGCCTTTGCCACTATTCTTTTAAGGTGCTCTCCGTAACACCTCTCGTTATCCAGTGTGACACCAAGGTACACTATGGACTTGCTTGTTGGGACTTGGACTCCATCTAGTTGGAAGACCACGTTAGCTTTCTTGCTCCTTGGGCCGCGCATTATAACTGACTCTGTTTCTGAGGAGCCAACCAAAGCGTGTGATTGCACATCCACCTGTCTATTTTACTCAGCCATGCGTTTGCTCCATGGATCAGCTCTGTCTCTTCATTTGCCACGATAACCAGTGCCAGATCATTGGAGTCTGTCACCACTTTTACGTTGCTGGTCAGCGAAAGCTTTTGCACCCCATCATAAAGTACATACTGCTACTAGTACTGAGAAAGTGATAGGCTTCAGGTTTTAAACTGAATTATCAGCTAGCTCACCGATAAGGACTCTTCTCTATATTTACTTCCCCTGTTATTGAGATCACAACGGTAACAGTCGAATCTGAACCACTTTGTATATATACCAAACATTTCAGATGCTTCGGAGACAAGCGATTAGCAGTTGCTCAAACAGGCATGTTTGCTGTCCCGCCCGATGCGCGTCATCATGCATTCTAACTAGATACCCGATGACGTCACAACGCAACGGACTGTCCATTTCTGATTAATATTTTATTGTTCTGAAAACGTCTTCGTTTATTAAACCTGATTCAAACACCTTGCTGTTTAAGTCTACCAGAATACGTCTATTTATCTCTAAATTTTTTAGTACATATTTTCATCCATAACAGAAAATAAGTTTAGGGAATTGCTATTCCTTATTGTAAGACACTATATCAGGCAGTGAACTCACTCTACTGGACGTTACACCTTCATTCTCCGATTTCAGCAGACTTACCTGAAACAAAACAAAACATTACTAGGTGTGTGACAGATAGATACCAGGACATACCAGGAACAATAATATAGCAACGATATTATTACCAACACATAATAAAGAGCTACTTGTGGAGGTATTTCATTCCACAAGTGTTACACAAGAGATCCATCTTTGACGCATTTAATTCCCACACCGATAGGTGAGGAGCATATTTACATAACAAAAATTTCAAATATTTCAAACTTCGTTTTTAGCCGTATTAGGGGTTCCTGATCGTTTTCTACTTTTTTGGGTGGGGGTGAAATTAGGGTGGTTGGGGAGTGGGGGTTTCTAAAGCTGGAAAATTTTTATATTCATAATAGGCTGCCCATTGACCTGTGAAAGAAAGGGCCTAGTGGCATAATACACTTTTTTAGGTCCATCCCAACATTGCCTTGTTGATTACAGAAACCAAGGAAATTTTCTGATGTATACATACGAGTATCACTTTTGAAGTGACTTTAATAAAATTTTGGTTTTTAGAAATCGTTTCAGTGATAATTTTCAATAATTATGAAACTAAAAATATAAAAACAGCTCAAACCCGTTTTTAGTTGTTATAGAGATTCCTGATCATTTTGTGATTTTTTTGGAGTGAGGTGAAATTGAGGTGGTTCGGGAATAACCTGTGAAAGAAGCACCTAGAGGAATAACACACTTTTTTGCGGTCGGGCGGGCAATGATTTGGTTGTTTTACGTTATTTTGGACTCATCATCCGAGGCTGTAACGACACCCGTGTATGGAGCCCGTTATCGTCAGTTTTGTACAAGTGCAGAAAATTATGTAATGTCAAAAATAGTATAATTGTTTACCCAGGTTAAAAAGCGGAGTAATTGTGGAGAGAAGTTTATAAATTGATAATCATATTCTCGCCTGAAGAGCTGTGTTCGAAAATAGAAAGAGATAAAGAGAACCACAAAATTAACGCACAAAGTTGGTATGATCAATTTTTTGGATTTCGTATTCAGTCTTATTGGCTAGAAATGACATGCAAATTCAATCTAAAGGGTGTATTAGTCTAATATCGTAAAACTACAGCAAGAGGAAAGTGACATCATAATATGACAGATGGAAAGATACTACAAATGTAATATACACTGAAGTCTATAGATGAGTTTATATCGAACATATCAAAAGCGCTGACTAATTAACATTGTCTAACACCATTTCTATCTCAATATGTTGCGTATACAGACAGTACTGCAGTAAATATTATTTCTGAAACTTATCCCATGGTTCTCTCTCTGATTCATTAAATCAAACCGCACCCCATGATATAAAACTTCACAGTTACATTTTGGATAACTGTAAGAATGCGTTTCAGCTAGGTACCTGTTTTCTTAACACAGCTAGATAAAACGTTAGTAAACTGTTTACTTCGACCAATTTATTTGTGGGAACGTGAAGGGCAATACTTTACTACTACTACTTAAATACTTTAGTAGTCTTTGTCAAACCGTGGGCGTGAATAATTTTTTTGTACATGAATGCCGAGTTGTGGATCACATCAACTTTTCGTTGGGTTTCTAGTTTCTGCTCAGACTGGATGAAACCAGACCAAAATTAATCGACAAAAATATAAAAAAATGATGCTTTATATTGACATGTTAATGTTTTCTGTTCTTAACCATAACTTTTGACCACCTATTGAAATAGAAACAAAAATGCCTAATAATAAATACTACCTAACAATCAAAATAAGTTAGTATATTTTTTTGTTGACAGATTAGCGCCTAGCTTCATCCAGTTTCCTTGGGCAGAATATCCTGGGCACAATCGAATGTTCTGGATCGCATTTCTCAGAATATATAACATGAATGAGGCGCCACAGAATTCATCATTAAGATTAAATGGTTAAATTTGAGAAATAAAAGCGTTAAGACTATGAGTTTAAAAGTCACTTAAATTGCTTCCTTGTAAAAGACAAAGGCTTGGAACTTGAACATGGAATTCTTGTTATACTGCTATAGAATAACGAGCATATAACATTTGCACTAGCATGTGTATACGTACATAGTATGTACACACTCACTACTATGGTATGCACGTCTAATGAATCTATTCATCATTCAAATTCTAAAAATAATCTGCACCCATGTTGCATTATGAATCATAACAAGACAAGAATTAACCATTTCCTCTGAATCAAATATGTCATCATCTATGATTTGTTCTAATTAATGTTACATCATTTTAATGTATCACATATTTTTTTAATAAAATATTCATTGTCAATAAAATGTTCGGCGAACGCGGTTTTTTATGAACGTATATAGAAATAATGGACGAGTATAATCTGAATCGGATGTATGGAATTCGAATAAATGTTGGGCATCTGTAAAGCTCACCGTATAACGCATTTTTATGATGACGTCATGTTTGGATGAAGATTAACAGCGTCTTGAAAAACTCTTGCGCTAATTAAAAAATCCAACATTGGGACCAATTTCATATTTTTTTTGAAGATATCAGGCAACCGAAATAATCAATTTTAAAATATTTGATTTTTTTTATGATATAAATATACGCTGCCCATTTTCGCTGTTCTGTCTGTTGAGTTTTGTCTTATGTTATCTCCTTGATAATCCTTAGTCTATCTATAATGCCAGTGGCGTTGGAGTAATAGTGAAAGATAAAAAATGTCGAAAATAACTTTCCTCCAAACCCCATCTTAGGCGTCACAGGTCACTAAAAATATTTAAAAATTTTGAGAAATCTTAAACTTCGGGAAGACTAGCGAAACAACCGCTAACACACTAGTAGTAGTAGTATATAATGAAACGATTAAGAATTCATACCCTCGTAACCAGATGCGGAAAATATTAAAACAATCTACTCCACGCTATTTTGCTGCCATCCCCAAACATTAACCAACATACACACATAAACCGCAGATAATTGCAGCTAAAGCGCTCACAATATCAGGCACCCATCCAAAAAAAGATCATAAAAAGTAACAACACATCCCTCGCATTAACAAATCTTATCAAGAAGTCATAAAACCTTACCGAGCAAATGTTGATAAAACCGTAGTTAGGCTACAGTAGGATGTGATCAATTATTTATGATTACCAAACATAAAAGGCGCAGGATCTCCGGGATGGTGAGGGCGAGCTTTTGGCGTCCACAAAAACGTGAAGACATACAATATGATATAAATTGACTGTCCTAAAGTTGTGGCTTTGAGTAAAGCTGGCTGTATCAAGTTATTGAATGTGGATGCTAACAGTTTCATTTTTCAAACGCTAGTCATCTTAAATAGGGAGGAAATGATAGAACTTAGAGCAGAAATTCAAGCCGTGAAAAAAGCCTCAGATACACAAAAAGACGAACAAACAAATAAAATAAAGGTACTCGAAGCTGAAATTGAGAGGTCTGAAAAAGATAAAATCAGGAACAACTTAGTTATAACTGGTGTTGGTATGGAAACAGATGATAATGAAATATTGAAAGTTAAGATCAAACACACAATAGAGCGTGAGATGGGGGTGAAAGCATCCTTCAATAACGTTCGCGGAATGACCGAGAAAAAATACTCAATAGAGCTGCCTACATGGGACAAAAAATGGAAATTCTTAAGGCAAAAAACAAGTTGAAGGGTAAAGACATTTTCATAGACAACGAACTTACAAAAAAAGAGAGACTTATACAAAAGAAGATCAGGGATGTTGCGACGAAAGATGAAGCTAAAGGACAGGATGTCAAAGTCGGATTCCAAAAACTTTACAGCAAAGCGATCCAGAGTTGACTACTTTGAATATCTAGGCAGTCTAGTTTATAACACAGGTGGACAGATCAAGATATTCAACAGCGTCTACTCAAAGCAAGAAGGACAGTTGGCAATTTACCCCGTTTTTCCAGGTTTTCATTAATAGATGTCTACAGAGGGTCGTACGGATTTTTTGGCCAAGGACAATATGGAATGAAGAATTGTGGAAGATATCAACGCTGAAGAGAGTAGGGATGGAGATCAAACAGAGAAAGTGAAATTGGACGTTCTGCGAAGAGAGAGAGAGAGAGAGAGAGAGAGAGACAAATTGGAAGTGACCTGGAGAAGCCAGTTACAGACGAGGCAAGAAGAATGGGCAAGACATGGAGAAAAATAAAGCAATTGCGGAGAATAGATGAGACTTGCGTCAGCTTGTAGAGGCCCTATGTTCCTTAATGGAATAATGGGACTATGTAGTATGTAGTCATCTTAAATAGGCTTTATCTTGGGGCGAAAAAATAACAAATAGTGTCGGTAAACAAAATGTTTTATCGCGCATCACTGTATCATTATTTAAAAAATCTATCGAAATCTAATACTTTACTAACGACTTAGACCTCTAGCTTCAAAGGAAAAACTTAGTTGTAATTTTTTACGATTAGGTTAGCAATAAAACAAAAACTCATTATTCCTTATCGATGCGACGTTTTGCCTAATATATAGTCATCATCGGGCATCAGAATGTCGAAGTGTTCATTGTATTTAACAACATGGCAAGAGTATCGCCAGATATAACTACAGACACTGCCCACAGTAATATCATCGACATTTTTTTACAACACAGACACACAATTAAAATTAATTAAAAACGATGAAAAATTGGGTACAGCATCACATTTGCATTCCACGGAAGAAGATTGATGAAATTATATTTCAGCAGTACTCTTGCCACGTTGTTAAATACGATGAAAACTTCGACATTCTGATGCCTCATGATGACTATATATTAGTCGAAACGTCACATGGCAGGCACGTATCCAGGATTTGGTTCTGGGGGGGTCCAGATTATGGGTGTCACTTGCTTGACCTTTCGGGGGGGGGGTCCAGATTAGAGTTGCCACCTTAAATTTGCTCTCGTCCGGGGGGCGGGGGTGCAAAAATTTGTGGAGTCCATATTTTAGACGGCATTATATAACGTTTCGGGGGGGGGGGGGGGGCGCGGACCCCCTGGACCCCCCTCTAAATACGTGCCTGTCGCATGGATAAAGGATAGTAAGTAGTTTTTGTTTTGTTATTATTATTAAGTTCGTCACCGCAGGTCTAAATTGTTAATCAAATCAAAGTAAAACATTTACAAAAAGTAGCCTGGAATAAGTTAGGTACAATGGTGCATAGCTGCGTCAGGAAGTAGATTTTGTTAACATGTTCCTAATTCGATCCAGTATTTACATAAAACCATTGTTCTTCAAAACTGACACAGCATTTTACCGCAAGTGTTCTTCGACTGCAATTTCGATGCACTTCCGTCCAATATCTCTGTCTATACAGCAAATTCAATTCCGGTGTCCAATTTTTCCGGGCCCAAATTTCCTATTACATTTTCCTTTACAGATATGGTCTCCGGTTTGTTCACCGTTACGCTTTTGGAACGATTTCTGATCATTTTATCCTATAAAATATGGCAGTTTTTCATCGAAACAACAGATCCAAATGAATCAGGGCGTAGAGCGACTCTTAAAAACTGCAAGGAAGAAGTTCAGGGCACAGCTCAAAGCGCACAATGATTTTTGTAATAAACAACAAAAAACTAATACAGATAGGTAAATAATATTTTGTTTTTATGACTGATTAGTTAGTGTTCAACAAAATATCATATTTTTCCTGTCCTTCCTTTTCAAAAATTGTATTCTATAATCAAAGTATGAGAGCAAACGCTTTAGAACTTCCAAGTGCCAAAACAAGATTAAAAGAATAACTAAGCATTTAAAGTATTTCCCTAGGATATTGTAGAAGTCCCTTTACTGAAGGGGTTATACAAGTAGACACTACATTCATAGCCTATACAGGGTGAGTCCTAAGTGGACACTTTTTTCTAACTGTGTATAGAAGTCGTTAAAATGAACAACCCTTTCAGAAAGTTGAAAAATAAGCGAGATACAGAATAAAAAAGTATATCTGGGTTTGTGAATCAAGACGTATCTAATCTGTTTACGTTTGATTTTTGCTCGGATTTTTGTCAAATCGATAAGACATTGTACCTGTCAGATAGAGCAGTAGTCACTTTTTGTTTATTGTTGTTTCATAATAATGTGCCAGTGATAATTTTAAATTGATGAATGATTGATGAAAAGTGGAACATTATCAAATTTTAGCATTTAGCAATTAAAAAGTAACTATAAGTAATGATAAACTGAAAGTGGCTATTCTTTTATAATTGAGCAGACCGCGTAGGCAGAGCCTAAAAACCAGGGTACCGCAGCTGCTATGAAAAGGGTTATGTTAGGGGAAGTTTGTTAACGCGGGATTTGAATGGGCCAATACCCACAGGCCACTAATTGAAAGTCCAATTGCTTGGGTCAATAATAATAATATAATAATAATAATAATAATAGAGGATCTAGCAACCCCGCGAGGGGTTGCTAGATCCTCTCAGTGGCGCCTCCCCAAGGTGGCGGATAGGGGAATGCCTCCCAGATATGGGTGGTACCGGGGAAATGAAATACCCGGGGCGGACCAAAACTAGCACAGTGGAATAGCGTCTGCATCCAGAGGATCGGCTATTCCACAATTAATAGGACACGACGGATCTCCATGTGAGGAGCGGTACTCCGACAGCGTCTGTTCTTCATGTTAGAAGCGGCTGTTTTCATAAACCCCCAGGAAGCCGCCCAACATCAACAGGCTATTCGGTGCGTGGCGACACCGAGGGGTATACCGAAGCCAAAGGATTAAGTCGGTCGGCAACCTTCACAGGTCCATCCTCTGGAGGCAATTTGGACGGCTGCCTCCGGAAATGTCGGCTGCGGGCCCTAAGGCTAACCACCTGACGGGCCCTATCTTCGGGTTCGACCACCTCGAAGGAAAAGCACCCACACCGAGCCGGTTTCGGAAGCCGGCGTTGGGCAAGGTGGCGGTGCTCCGATTTGCCCTGATGACGACCCCCGCAATAACATGGACCGTTTTAGGTGGACGACGGAGCTCAAGGATGACCTGCTGAGCTGCTACGAGAGCAGTAGCCCGCGCCGTAGGGGATACATGTCCCGCATGTATGAGAGGTGGTGTGAAATGCACCCAGAGCATAGCACGCTTACCTCTCAGAATTTGCGAGATTATGTATCGTACCTCCGGAGCAGCTCAGCGTGCCCCTTCGGCGGACGGAAGGCCTGTTAACCAGGCTGAAAGTTCGCCGGTAAGGCCCGCTGAGAGGAAAATCGACCAAGTCGTCTCACCTGGGGATTTCAGAGACCGAAGGGCCTTGCATAACAACGGAAGGTCCTTGAAGCTGGCAGATTTAAAGAGAGAGGATGAGGTTGTTGGTGAATGTCTATCGGAGGCCTCTGACATTTGGAGCATCAATTGCGAAATTTACGCTGCGGCTCTGAGGCTAGCTAGACAGGGGAGAGTGAGAGACTCTCCTGTTGAGAGAGCACAGAGACGGGTGCGCCAAATGGAAGCGAAAATCCAGTTGGCTCGCCAGGAAGCATCCCGTATCCAGTGTGTGATGGAATATAGAGCGGCTGGGAAGCCATTTACGCGCCGAGTGCGCCAGATAGCCTACGGGTTGAGGCGCGACCATCATACACTCAGTCAAGCGGTACTGGTTGTTGTCAAGCAACACTGTCTTGACAGGATACGGATGCTAATCGCTGCTAAGCGATCGTTGGTGGCGCGGGCGAGAGGTCTGTAGCAGAACAGAATGTTCTACGAAAGACCTTCTCGCCTTTTCCAACAGCCGCCTCCAGCCATAGAGCAGCCGCCAACTGCTGATCGCGTGGAGGCCTTTTGGAGGGACATTTACGAACAGCCCAAACCTCTCTCAGCAGACACTACGGTCTTGGCGCAGTTCGAGTCCGTTTGTAAGAGGACTCCTAACTTGAATGTACTGCGTCACCCGATAAACATGGAAGAAATTCTTGACGCCTTACGAGGCGCAAAGAATTTCGCAGCTCCTGGCCCGGATGGCATAAACACCTACTGGTGGAAAAAATTCCCCAGTTGCCACCGGCATTTAGCTAGAGTTTTTAACTCGTGGCTAAATCAGGAGCAGCCAATTAAGGCTTGGTTTGTCGAGGGTCGAACCGTGCTTCTCCCGAAGACCGGAGATTTGTCTGATCCCAAAAACTACAGGCCAATAACATGTCTGAACGCGTGTTACAAGCTCTTCACCAGAATCTTGTACATGCGTATCCTTCAAGCTGTGAATCCTGTATTTCTCGACGTGTATGAACAGAGGGTCAAAGAAAGGAGTAGCTGGCTGCAAGGAGAACCTGTTGATTGACCGATGTGTCACGCAGGACTCTGTGCAGTACAAGCGAAACCTTTCTATGGCCTGGATTGACTATCGCAAGGCATTCGACAGCACGTCTCATGACCTCATTGTGCGGCTGTTGGAATGTCTTTCGGTGGATAATCAGATAGTGGGATGCATCAAACAACTGATGCCACTCTGGAAGACCCGGTTTACCATAACATCAGGTGAAACTCGGGTTCAGACAGAGTTGGTGTCATTGAAAAGAGGTGTCTTCCAAGGAGACTCCTTGAGTCCCTTGCTCTTTTGCATCTCACTTTTGCCTCTGTCCATAACGCTGAGAAATACTAAAGGATACAGCTGTGGCACGCCCAATAACCGGAGGCACAAGGTCACCCATCTGTTTTATATGGATGACCTAAAACTTTATGCCTCCGGCCAACGCGAACTACAACAATCGCTGAGGGTGGTGCAGGAGTACAGTCATGCTATCGGAATGGAGTTCGGGACAGACAAATGTGCATTGGTTCATCTCAAGAAAGGACGAAGCGGAGATAGTGGAGATGAGGAACAGCTCGTTGATGGGAGCATCTTGCGACAACTGCATGCCGGAGATACTTATACCTACCTTGGAGTGGCGCAGCGTCATGTCCAAGAGGCAGCATTGGTTAAAGAGTGTCTTCGCCGCAAGTATTTGCACCGACTCCGGCGGGATCTGGTCGTCAGAACTGTCCGGCAAGAACAAAGTCGCTGCCACAAACATGCTTGCGGTCCCATTGTTATTATACACCTTTGGTGCTATACACTGGAAAGTGAACGAGCTGAAGGAAATCGACACGAAGACCCGCAAAAGGATGAATATGGAGAGAAGCCTGCATCCTAAGTCCTCTGTCCCGCGAATATACCTCCCGCGACACCTGGGAGGGCGTGGACTATTGAGTTTGGAGCGTCTGCACAACAAAGTAGTACTGGCCACTGCCTGCTATGTAACGAACAGCACCGATCCCCTGATCCGCTTTGCGCGAGAGCACGAGAATGCGGGAAAAGGAGCCTTTCTTTTTAGCGCAGCGAAACGAGCAGCCGAGGAGCTCAGCCTCACACTCGACTTCAAGCAGAGGTGTCAGCAGTCCATTACGGAACTTGCTCCCGCAGAATTAAAATTAAAACTGCCGAAGTCGACTTCCTTTTAAGACTTCATAAAGATAAGCCAATGCATGGAATCTTCTACAAACATCTGGAAGAGCATGGCTTGTCTGAGCAGTTGACCTTCTCTTTCCTAAGGTCTAGTGGGTTGAAGTCGGAGACTGAGGGCTTTATAATGGCTTGCCAAGACGGTGTCTTCAACACCTTGGTGTACCGTAAAAGGGTTATGGGTGTAGATGTACCGGACACCCATTGTAGAGCTTGCCGACAGGCGCCAGAGACGCTTATGCATCTCTTGTCGGCGTGTAAGGCGTACGCTGGGACGGCTTACGTCCATCGGCACAACGCGGCTCTACGAGTGCTCTACTATCATTTAAGGCACTCATACGGTATCGATGAGACGCCGGTGCTGCCTTACGCTCCAGGGGATATAGAGTCCGTTGTGGAGAACGAGAGATGCCGGATTTACTGGAACTACTCGTTCCCCACGCTCGAGCTTGTACAGGCAAACAAGCCCGACATAGTCCTTCTCGACCACCAACAGAAGACGATGTTCGTTATAGAGTTTTCGGCGCCTGCCGAGGTGAACATCGTCTCTAAGGAGGAGGAAAAGCGGACCAAGTATCAGGAGTTGCTCGGACAACTTCGCAGGCTCTGGCCAGACTACACTGTAAGTCTGCTGGTTATGGTCATTGGATCCCTAGGTGGAAAGAGGAATACGCTGCTCTCTGCACTGCGCAAAATACCGATGTGCGGTGCGGCGGCGCACATCTTAGCCGCCAGAATGCAGAAGGCAGTCATCCTTGGGTCCCTTCGTCTACTTAGGGCGCACGATTCGCGGACCCAGTGATTGCTCACCTCACGGTGTGAGGAGTAGTCATTGGGTAATGAAACAGCAGCTCGGTGTGTCGGAGCCCGGGCTGCACTTTTTTGTTTTAATAATATAACTTTATTTATCCTGGCGGGGTGTCTGACAGGCAGGTATTAATCCCAACCAGTGAAGTATACAAAAGTACAAACAAATTACATAAACAAGAAGGTACATTAAAACAAATAATATATGACCTAGCTTAGGTTGATTTCGTTTGACAGAAACAGTTGTTTTACCTTATCTTTGAAGACTTGTGGACTGTATGTTTTTAAGACAGGTGGTATTTTATTGTAATAATGAGCAGCATTATAAGTAAACGAATTTTTATACATTTCTGTTCTGTGTTGTGGTATATCCAAGGTGTTTTGAACAAAGCGCAACGAAGTTTGATGCAAGGAGTTTCTAAAAACTAATCGGCTATTAAGATATGACGGTAATTGTTTCACTATGATACGATGTACCAAGCAGATAAGGTGTAATATCCACAGTAATTTAAACTTCAAAATTTTGTGATGCTCGTAAATCGGGGTTATATGCTGTCTACGCGGTGTGTTCGTAGCAAATCTTATACATGAATTATGTAGTTTTTGTAGCTTATTCATCTCAATGGTATTTAAGCAAGGACCAAAAACAACATCTCCATATTGCACTGCTGACATAACTAAGGATTCAATCAGCTTCAGTTTAGTTTCAGTTGACAGTATTAGTTTATAGCTATAGAGATGTTTAAGCTTAGAGTAGGATGACTTCATTATCTGTGTAACATGATCTTTGAACGATAACTTATTGTTAAAAACTATACCAAGGTTTTTGACCTTGTCCACTACCGGAAGAGCTTGATCACCCATAAAAACATCAAAATTAACCATAGTTCTAGTTTGAAAGTGGATGACGGCCGATTTGGTTGGATTTAATCTTAAGCAGTGACCTTATAAGACAAAAATCCGAGTGAAAAACTAAACATGAACACATTAGGTACGTCATGACACAGGCATAGATTTATTTTTGGAATTCTGTGTTGTTTGAAAAAGTTGTTTATGCCAACAACTTCTATACCCAGTTTGAAAAAAGGTGTCAACTTAAGACTCACCCTGTATAATGAATCCTAATTATTTAGTATTTTTGTTCAAATTATATTAATTCTGATATACTTCTTATTTATGATCATACTTTTTCGTTCGTTTCTTGTGTTGCTCTCAATGAAAAAATAAATAAAACATGAGAGTTTGTTTTACATAATGGATATTAAAAAATGATATTTTTCAGAATAATCAATTTTTAATGTTTTTAGTAGAAATCCTACTCTAGTGAAACACTAGGTACTGGTGGATCTCCGCATTCTAAAATGTGTCCAGTTCTGGTCTATATGCAATCAATATAATTAGCGTTCTCACTAATTCAACAGCTATTAAACGAAACTAAATGTAAGCGTTATATATTGAATGAAATTTCTTCATAGTAGATTCTAATGAACAGAGTGAAAAACGTCAAATGAAAGCTCCATAGAAAGGTCGATCACCCCTTTTTATAATTTAAACTCGTCTACAAGAAGCACAATAGGCCCGCCGTTGCTGGGTCACCCTCACATACAAACAAACAAAATCAATGCTGCCGAACATCCATACAAAGGTCCAAATGACCATTCGACACCTCCCAAAATATAGTAATCGTATTAACAGTGACGACTCAATCCACATCCAGAGGCGCAGCATAACGGGGATGTGACACAGAAGGCTTCTGCGAGCCGCCAAACAGGGAGGGAGCACTATGCTGAGCAATAAGTACGAGGGGGTTTTGAAATTATGTCCCTTTTAAAGGAACACACTTTTATTTTTTAGTAAAAAGTAATTTTATTTTTAACTTTCTCGACAAAGGAAGGGCAAGTTATTAGAATCGGTCAGTTTTCGCAAATTTTATCGAAATCAACGTGCGAGGTATTATTTCCAAGGTAAAATTACCTCCTGACTTCTTTTCTGGGAAAATGACAGTTACTGCCATTTTAAAAGTTTTAAAAATGTTCTACATTATATTTTTATTCGGCCATTTTAAGAATTTTGCAGCATGCGCGGTGGCTTCTTCAACATAAGAAAACATGCTCTTTATTGTGGTAGAATTAGAATTTCACATTATAACATTATTGAGTTACCCCCACCCCTACCCTTTTTTTATCATCGCAAAACTAGAACTTTGCTTCTAATGTTAATATGTTAATCTTTTTATAGTGAACAAGATATTCTGGAAACTTTGGTTTTTTGACGTCCTTCTGTGTGTCTGTAGGTCCGTGATTTCATTCTCCAACGATTACTCAAAATTTGGCCAGCTTGAATTAGTAAAGGTCCGTTCGAGTTGAAAAGGTTTTGGTGCCGATCGGACAATGAGCGGTGGAAAAGGGTGGGGTGTGCACAAAAAATAATACAGCATTACATCTGATATCACCAGTCGAAAGAGAATGTGTCTGTATGTCTAAAATAAAACGATACAACACTTGTTAATTTTTTATGAAATGAAAGCTAAGAAAATTAAATAAATTCAAATACCCAAATGTAAAAACAACAACCACTTGAGTCAAGGAAGTCTACCTCGTTCAAGATCCACCTTTTTTAACATAATCTCCTATAGTTTAAAGTCTAACTTTTTTCTAGATAATAATAGCTTTGCTCAGAAGAAGCATTTAATTCAACTATGACTTTATTATTTGACAAGAATCTCACACCACCTATAAAGGTTTGAAACAGGAAATAGGGGAAGGACGCTAAATCTGGACAATATAGTGGATAAAGTAGCAGTTCGTAGCTCAATTGAACAAATTTTACCATGGCGACTATTGTAAAAACGTTCGAGAGATACCCGGCAGTAAATCTTATGGCACCAATCTCAAAAAGTTAATCTCCTTTAATGGCCAGAAGCATTTATTATACAACGCACAGTGTCGCGTGCCGGATCTTGAGGACAGAACCATCCAGGGCCGCACTAACATTAAAGAAGAAAACCAAACGTGGTTGCCTATTAGATTTTTAATAACAATAACAACATTATTTTAGAATACAAATTAAAAATCGAGGAAATAAAAAGAGAGTCAACGTCCGATTCATACGATTCGCTATCATTCAGGTTGAAAACGATTTCACTCGGTTGTGTATTTAAAAACGATGACTACTTTTATTTCACATTTAAAGCAGTTTCGTCGTTTTTCTTGGGTGATTATTCTACTTTCTGATATACTTTTCATAAAAATTGTAATTTTTTACTAATTCCAATAACTGAGTTTTTGTTTTAATTTCTGGTGGAATTGTTAGGTATTTCTTTTTCTCTCAAATATGACGGAGCAGTATTCATAATTACTATTCCCGTGGGAATTACATATTTGGTAATCAGTGACTTTGAAACTATTTTTCAAATAAAACTCCAGACGTATCTTCGTGGTAGTCAGTAGTGCTATCCTTAATTGCTTTAGCGGATATCAAAAGCTCCTTAATCCAACAGATTAGTACAAAAATTATTTCAGTACTACCCTGGTTGTAACACTTTTTTGCTAAGAGCTGTCATATCTGCTTCTAAAGGGTGAGATGTCAGTCAAACAGCTATTGTCGACAGATCTATACTGGCCTTCTTCTCTGCAAGGTCACCTGTAGAAACCCACTGTTTATATTATCGATGTCTCATCTGAACATCCCCAGGCACTTCCTTAATGTAACCACACCGCTGTGCTTATGGTCAATTGTCAGCAATTGCAGAACCTATCCTGCAGAGAGCTTTCTCATATCTAAATATTCGTGCAAAATGTATTGCACTTGCCAAGTAGAGATGATTACAGCCTCAACCAACTCACGCACTTCCAGCCTTGGATCATCCAATACCATTTAGTGGATTTTACCGATGTTTTTTCGTGAAACGACTTCTTTTGGGTAAACCTGTACTTCAGGATGATTTGTACTATGGCCACGAAGGAATCTAATAAACCACTTTTTAACCATTTACAGTGACGATGCAAAAAGTGCTGACTGCCAAATATAAACAAAACAACGCAGCTTGCTACAAACATCCTATTAATGTTTACAAAGTAACCGATGCATCAAAAAAGATTGGAATTGCAACTTACGGTCAAGAGAATGCTTGCTGTAGTGCACCGCATCCTAAAGGTACCTAATGCACAAACGGACCTCTAACTCTTGGGATGTACATGAAAGAATGTATGTATTTATTATACATTGCAATAGTCCACTGAAGTATAGCCTTTTCTAATTTTTGAACGAAAACAAAGAAAAAAGATTGGGTTCCTCAAGAAGCGGACTAAGAATGTTTGTTGATTTTTGTTCTTGCTCATCAGAGGAGACTATCTTCTACTCACAAGGCTGAAAGAGATTAAGTCGACAGGTCAACAATGAACTGAGTATTGTTTGTTTGTTGCTATCGAACAACACGTATGCCGAAGTCTTTTGTATATAAAAATAAATAAATTGAAGACACAAGTGGACAAAGATGTCATGTCACAAAATAATTATTCTGAGAAAAATCGATTTAAAGATTTTCGATTGGAACTTTTTTATGCACCACATTTGAGGCATATAGTAAGTATTTTTAAAGCTTAGTTATGTATTTTCTTCGTCTGTTTTTTTTAATTTGAAGACACTTTTATATTTCACGGGAAAATGGACTTTGAATGTACATGACACCTTTATACATGAAAAATTGGCATAGTCTGTATTAAAAACATATGGAAAAAAGAGCTACGTACACAAACATGGTATTTTTTATTGCAAAAAAAACACAAAACTTGAAACTAATGTAATCACTAATTGGCTTTTTTTCTTTGGATGCCCTTCCTTGTCTTCAAAATTTTTTTCATAGAATCATATTTATACTCTTTATTACCTTGACTCCTTTATCCACTGTGAGAAGTAAAAAGTATTGTACATAACACCTTTATCACCTAAATATCGAAGTTATTTATGAAAATAATATAACAAAGGGACTTCAGAATCAAATGGAAGCATATTTTAAGCTTTGGATGAAAAATACACATTTTTGAAAAAATGTTACATGACACCTTTATCCACTTGTGTCTTCAAATGTATTTTCCTCTAGACATCACTGACTACATCTTAGTAAAAAAACTGTTTCAACAACACCCTTACACTAAAGCATAACAAAACAGTATGAGATAACCCCAAACTCATGTGTCATGCTGCGAACTCTAGAAAGAAACTTTACTCTTAATACTCTTAACAGTGGATAAAGGTGTCATGTTGTTGACTCCTCTATCCATTGCGAAAAGTAAAAAGTAAAAATATCATAACAAAGGGACTTAAGAATGAAATGGAATCATATTTTAAGCTTTGAATGAAAAATACACATTTGTGAAAAAATGTTACATGACACCTTTATCCACTTGTGTCTTCATTAATAATAGTATACAGCCACTCGAAAGGCATGGCAAAGGATTTGGTGTATTTAAAATAAAACACAGCAAAGCACGTGAAATCGGATGTGAATTTTGCTGTAACATGCATTCGAGGTCCTTCGCAAGGCAAAATGCCAACGCCACATTGGCTTAGTTTGCCCGAAGTTCGATTTCGATTTTCTACGTGGCATCGAGATGCGTCTCGGTCGGCAGAGCAGGGCACCGGTAACAATGAAGTTAATACTTCGATCCTCTCTGATTTTCACATACGTGGGTTTTGGTCTCACGATAGAAAGCCGCTTCGTGTCGTATAACCACATTTATCTCGTGGCGTTAGGACTCAGAATGACGTGGATGCAGGCTTGTATCAAACAATTTCTAACAGAGAAATGTGTCTTAGCTGTTATCAACAAAGTGTTATAGGAGAGTATACCAAAAGCTAGGTTCAAATTTGAGAGTACGCTATTTTCGAAAAGATATAGTTGTTTTGAAGATAGAAGAGATTGATCTGATGATTCATAATGCTTATGTCACCAGTACTGTACTTTGTAATGGAATTATTTATATGACTATAGAAACCGTATACTGCTTTGCGATATTCCAAGAAAACATAATGCAACACTAAGATATTCCTATATCGAAGCTACTGTAGAGCAATAGAGTATTGTGAATTACCAAAAGATGATTGATTACTCAGTCGTTCAATATTTAACTGATGTGCAGATCGCAGATTGAGAATGGGCTAATTTGTTTCAAAGGTAGCATTGTTTCATTGTCTTATTTTTTGTACAAAAACAAGGGAGACACTGTTAGAAACAATGCATTGGACAGCTTTCTAACTTGACAGGATGAAATAAATCAAACAGCTTTAGTTCGCTTTTGCAAGGACACAGTATGCGTAGTTAAGTCCCTGAGGAGACTAAGCCTCCCAAGCCCCCACCTAACTACGCCTATATCAAGGAAATGTTCTCTCTTACCTTCTAGTGATCTGGCAACTCTACTACTCAAAAGTGTAAAAAACGATCATTGCAGTAGCGGTTAAATAACGAACAAGCTCTTGAATGAATCACTTTAGATCCCAAGTGGGCGAGCTTGTTGGAATTGTTTTATCGGGAGGAACAGTAAGAATCACAAATTTACAGGGTGTCCCATTAAAAATTTTGAATCGGGTGTCACGTGACCTAAAGCAAATACCTTATTAGGTGATACAACAATAAGAACATACACTATGTATATTAGCTCTAATTTAGGGCCGGTTTTTCAATGTCCAGTCAGTGTCAGATAGGTAGCTACCAGTTAGCGCTGCTATGGATACAACTGTCAGATAAGATTTACGTGACTTCGTGAGTTTAGCCTTCAATTGTTTAAACAATTTATCTAACACTTGCTGTTATCTTGCAGATACATGTTTAACTGGATATTGAGAAACCGGTCCTTAATCGTAGTGGGACACCCTGTATTTTTCATTATATAGGGTTATATGAAGTAAATCAATCCAAAACTGGGAAAGTCTTGAAAATAAGAATGTCGAAATCTTCAATCAAGTATATGGTAATCTTGAAAACAAAACAATAACTGTATCACCTATAAGAATACTACAAATTGACTGAAGCATTTCATAATGTTGGCGCAAACAGCTCAAGATTTTGGACTCTTGGAAGAAGAATGTCGATATCTTAAATCAAGTAATCTTGAAAACAAAACAATAACTGTATCACCTATAAGAATACTACAAATTGACTGAAGCATTTCATAATGTTGGCGCAAACAGCTCAAGATTTTGGACTCTTGGAAGAAGCATCTAAGTGTATTTGTATAAGCATTCGGCGATTTCACGTTAAATAATATTTTTGAAAAGTTATTTTGAAAAATACATTACAAATTACCACCACAGAAGAATAGATTACGCCCTCCGATGCGTCATTATTTATATTCCATTCACAACTACTGACATAAATACAGGGTTTCCTGAGTCGAAATTTTTCTTCATAGGGCATATATTACTCGCCAAAAGGAGTATGTTTTCCCCAAAGCGGACTACGGAGTAGAGATATACGTAAGACTCGTATTTTTGTGCTACATCGGACTTTAAAAACATACAAAAATGGTACACTGTTATAACTATAATGAACTGGTGGAGATGATTTTAGTGTACGGTGAGTGTGGTCAAAACGTTTTCGCGAGTGTATGCTGATAGTTTCCGTATTCACCCTGCATCTCATCGATTTGTTTATCTCGTACAAAGAGCTAGAGACACAGGATGTTTGTATCCACATCATGGTGGACACGCCGGAAGAACTAGACCACCCTGAGTCGCCCAGATTGAACAAGAAATACTTGCACTGTTCAAACTCGCGGCGCGAAGATCGAACCGTATCCATAACAACACCTCAAACTTCGCAGCGTACGAATAGTAAATACTTTCTTACCTATTTTTTTTTAAATTTTCTACTGCCGATTCAAGCTTTATCATTTCAAAGGCAGTTGTTTCCCAACTTCTAGTACGAATGTATATGTATGATGTCCCCACAATCCCAACTGTGCAGCAATCCTTTCATGAGAGTACAGCACACAACACAGGTAAAATTATGAATTATTTGTAAATGACTATGAGGCCTATGCCAATCTGTCCATGTGCATGAATCAAGATTTCCATATTCTCGGTAGAGGTACTTCACACACACACAAGTTTGTATTCTTGATCAAACTAATAGGAGCTTAGTTGGAAAATATGATAGCCTTACTAAAAATTTATGAAATACTTGGACGAAAAGTACTGAAATTTCAGTTGTAAAAAAATTATATTTTTAGTCAGACCACATTTCTTTACAATGAGTATTGAACTCAAAAATATATTTCTTTTGGTGCAAATTAACCATTACTTCCCCATCTAGAAATTTTTTTCAGAGCGAGTATATCCTTACAAAGTTATCAGTGTTCTTGAATTGAGAATATATTTTATGTGTATTTTATGACTAAATAAATATTATTATTATTCCATACCACTCCATAATAAGGTTATAGATATAGAGCATTTTTCACGACGTTTCTTCACATTTACAAAAAAACCAGCACACAACAACTTGATTAGTGTGTATGATTAGTGCTGTCTCTCGGTATTGTTCTTCAAAGTAGCGTATGCTAAAGCTGACTACGTAACGCAAACTGACACTGCATATTTTCCTCTCCTCGATATTGAGTCTGGATGCGTAAGGGGGACGGGACGCCATGCATACAGCTACAGCCGCACAGGGAGGGTTAGACAGACATGGAGGGTAGATGCGTCGTCCAGATAGTCAAAGAACGCGGCCCGGACGGCAGATTGAATGTTTCCATGGCTCGTCCTCGTGGAATTTGCAATTAACGATTTCGCGTATGAGTTATTGTACGGACGGGTAGGGGGCGACGCTATGCGTCGACGATGTAATGGTTTAATTTATAGGAAAGCGCAGGGGTGCCTCCGATTTTTACCGTCAGATTACGCGGCGGCCCTCCATTTGGATATATCATAACGGTCGTGTTGGTTTTGGAAAATGGCTAGGGGAGACACCAGTGACGTAAGAGAGCTCAGAAGCTGATAACGGACGGCTATCAAGTAATGCCAGACTAGGGTTACCAAGTGTCTTTTTAACCTTTATGTTATCCTGTCTCCTTTTTGCTTCAAATTTCCTCCTTTTGCAGTTTCCCAATATCCCATAGCCCGTAAGAAACTGTTATAAAATAAACATGTTGAGACGAATTAAGCCACTTATTTTTGCTCTGGAAGAAATGCTCTCCCTCTTATAAGCAGAATTGCAACAATCACGATTTATTTGAAAACATCGAAAAATCCGATTTTTTTGGTTAAATCCTGATTCTTTTGTGTTATATCAACTTGTGTGATAGTTTCCCTAAATACTGCAATAGTAAACATTAAAATCACTTTTTTTTAATCAAAATTAGCGAGGAACATAAGTATTAAATCGATGCCACAGCGAGAGAAAACATTTCAAACATCTATTTAAAAAGATCTGCCAAACACTATTTAGCTATTCTGAAGCCTATTTCTGTTTCCATTGATAGGTTTCAAAGAAAAGATGCAGCCCCTTCTGATGTACAAGAATTCAAAAATCTCGAAGCAGCATTTGACAAGACAGATTTTAAATACTTTTAAGTCAAATGCAAAAATTTAGTCACCGATTTGAACAATGCATCATTTCGTATCATCTGTTAGCATTTCTTCTAGATCCAACAAAACTACAACATATATTAGCTCTAACAGACGAAGAAAAGAGTTGTGCTGTAAAAGAACTACTCCCAATTCTGGATCTCTCATGCCACTAACAATTCAATACATGCTAAATCAGCTCCTTTTATCAACATGATGAAGAAGTTCTCAAAACTTCAAATGCTTTAAATGAGTGGAAATCCCTATAGAATATCCAAGCTATTCAAAAAGTACTGCTCATCATTAAGCAACTGTTTTCTGATACACCTCTTCAGCATCTGTATTGTGTAAGACCTTCGTGGCCGTGACACGATGAACTGTTTTTTTTCTTGTGTCATCGGCATCGACTGCTCTAGTAATTAGCCTCCTGTTCTGTTTAGGCTTTGTTACTGTTTCCCGGCGTCACCCTAGGAACAGCATTGTTAACTAGAAGGCTCAGGTGGGGATTCTTCGCTGAGCCTTTTTATGGGTATTTATTTTTGATTGAAAAAACCAGAAATAAATTTCCGCCTCTAACGAGAATCGAACCCGGGACCTTCCGGTCACGAGCCCTCGACCCTAACCGCTGGGCCAATCCACCCCCTTGATGAACTGTGGGTTCTTGGGCTGTTCGGCCGGCATCCAGAACGGCATTCGGCATTCTCGGCATTCCGAGAACACCAGAACACCAGTTTCCCGGAAGACTGAACAAAATCACAGACATCAAAGCTACTGGCGAGGAAAACAAATTAACAATCTACCTGAAAATTCACAGCTATGTAGTGCGAGCCTTAATGTTTTGTTAAAAAACAAAATTTGGAAAATAAAGCAGTAATTATGTTTGAATCCAATTGCAGCATTCGGATTAGAATTTGCAGAAAATGAATCTTATGGAACTGCGAAAAATGGTCAATAACATTTGGCTTAAAATTATGCACATCCACCATTTTTAAAAACTGCATTATTTGAATCGGCGAGTCCAAGAACAGTACAAGTCCAAAAATATACTTTTGAGATAAATGAAAAAACATATTAACTCCAAAATGAGTAAAGTTACTGTGTTCGCCATCATACAAAAGTTGTTGTAATTCCTTAGACCAACGAGAATCCAATATAATAGATCCAAAAATCTCACTCTCGTCCAAGCTATTAAAAAAAATTGATGCCCTTGTACTGTTCTTGGTCTGAGTCTACAGGCTTTTTTGTATTATTTTTACTTTTAGCGTATCATAAGGTTGTTTTATTATTATTAACGATATCGCGAATCGTGGCGCTGACAGCCAACAATGAGTTGACCAATGACGTTAAAATCAGTACATGTCCTGGGACTTGTTTTTCATCCGCAACGCCGTAGACTTGTACTATTTTTCATCACAATGCCGTAAACAGATGATGCGTATAATGGGGTTATTCTTATATTTTGTAATATTTTTAAGCGCAACCGATAGATCTTTGTATCTTAAATGTTTTGGCCAGTCAAAACGCCATTTTTTGGACTTGTACTGTTCTTGGACTCACCGATTCAATTATATAAGCCATCAGAACAACGTCTCTAGTAGATGAGCCCAGAGATATCATTTAAAAACCAGACTGTTGATGTGGGGCAAGATTCGCCGAACACAACTCTTGAGTTTTGTTGTAAGGCTTTGAGCTTCATACTCGCCCACGAAACTGCGGTACATGTCGCGAAGGTTAGGACTTTTCCCAAGTCTACGCCCAAAGTTATAAAACCTCTTAAAAGCTTGATTAGCTGAATCTGCCAAGCTTTTTATAGGTTCTTCGAGGAGCAACGAAACTATGAAGCGTCCATTGATATCCCTGCCATGGGGATGGGGGAATTTGAAGTTAGGTTACACGCTTCCTCCTCAGTGGATAAGTTTAATGTGCCCCGGTAGGTATCAATTCGAATAAGGGCATTGAGCAGGGCTTTCGTTGATTTTGAAGATTAGTGAATGATCACTATTTGATTGAATGACCTCAGCAAACAGAGACTTTGTTATTTGGACGAGCCAAAATGCCCATAAAAGGCTTACAAAAGTGTTTCAAAACTGACAACCACCTGCAATCCGGTTACAATGCACTGAGATATACTAAAGCTTCTGTAAATAATTGTTTTATTACTTATGGAACGCACGTCATACGTGTAACACCATGTTCACATATTTGTATACAGACCTCTCATCGGTAGGCACGCGCTTATTAGCCCTTTTCAAAAGACAATTAATTTCAGTCCCACGTATGCACACGTGTGCACATCCTTTCATCATTGCATAACCTAACGGCCCAACCAGTTTGTGTATGCCGCCATAGTAATTAAATTTCGCTCTAACTTCATTACCGTCGTTTCCGCAACATCTGCTATTTACTGCGGATGCCGTGATATAACCGCGTGCTTTGTCAATATGATTGATACATAGTTCATGTTGATAACACTACTTTTTATACCACTAGTATTTACTGATGGATTGTACTACAAATTCAGCTGGCGTCATAATCGGATGAACTTATCATTTCAAAAAAGGCTGCAATTACATCTATCATTTGAAACCAATCGTAGTAGACGGTACTGCTTCAGTTTTATTGAAGCTTGTCAGTACGACTAATGTTTCAAATAAATAAATAAAATCATGTGTTAGTGCTTCAAACGCAAAGTCCATAGTTGTTTAAGTAACATATTGACAGTGCGGGATATTATCTCACGAAAACATTATTTCGCAACTACCACAATAGTTTAAACGTTTCAACGAAAAATATTGTATTTTTTTCGAACATTGTTATTGATAGCGGTGCTATTCTGTTCTGCTGGATAATTTCGAGATTTTATAAATAGTTCCTTTTTGACTAACTGGAAGACTTATTTTTTATTGTACACTGTCATTAGTTTAACATAACTAACTTAGATCTGTAGCATGTCACTCAAAGGTTCTCTCTAAAATGTGTATATGTATAAGTACAAGGCACATGTGATAGGTCCGTGGCTTTTCCAATTTCCTGCGCAGGAACTTTAATGGCAACACTGCTCCTATTATCTGACGGTAGACTACTGCAAGATTTTGAGCATGTTGCCCCATTTAGTTTATGTTTGACAGCCACTTATTCATTTATTAATTCGTGTATGAGCTACAGCTGAATTGAGTTGGTTAGTTTTGGACATATATTTTTTTAATTTTTCTTTGTTTTATATTGTTATTTTATATTTATTAGTATTCATTATCACTAAGTAATTTAAGGATTCTACACCACCAATTTCAATGGTTAAAAAATAGTTTGATGCGGAGTCGAAGCTGACCACATTTGATTGTTTTTGCGAAAAAAAAAGCGGTTTACTGAGTTACCGTGTGGTCGTACCATGCTACGTACCTTCGGTGGAATCCATGTCATGACAATGAACAATCGGGGATTGAAAGTCCGTGAGTTTGGCTGAGGTGACAGGTATCTCAACTGAGCGGGAGCAACACACTATTTGAAAATTTAAATATGAGAAAGATGTGTTTCAGGGAAACACAACGATGTGACAACTTCAAGTGGTGATGTTCAGTAGCAATCTGAAAAGTAATTTCGTTATCATCACAACAAAGACAGAGACCGAAACAGTGGGCTGCGACGAGTGAGCCTGCACCGAAGAAGGTTAGGATGAGTGTTGGATAACAAAGTCATAGCCGGTTTTCTGGTATTCACATGGTGACATTCATATCTATCACCATGAAAATGTAGCTGTTGGACACATTAACACGGTTCCTGAACCTGATGAAATGGTAGAGATGGTAGAGTCCACTGAGTTATTTTTAGAACAGGCGCTTATTATGAGTGCTTGAAATTTGTTATTATTCCTACTACTACTACTACACTACTACAAAAAATGAAAACACGCTGAGCGTATATAGAAAAAAAGTAATTTTTTGGCGAAAGAAAATGTTTTGTATAAGTCATGGACACATCCTCGTCATATTCACATGAGCATGTCCCAATTTCAACTTCAGATTTTAGTGTTTGCATTGATTTTTCGACAAAAAATGAGTCTAGCATTCTAGCACTATTTTTATTTGAAATCCTTTTCTGGATTCTGGGTCTTGACGTTATATTAATTATTCATTGATGGAATGCATGATCGTATTCAACAAGTACGGACAACAAAATATCTAATGAATAATTTGTCGACACAAAAAAATCATTATAGTGCCTACTGTTGTATTTTTTGCTTTGTGGTAAAGAATTTAATATTATACCTACATATATACAACCTAATATTTTTAGAAGCTAACAGAAGAATCTTAGTGTGACAAACTAACATAAAAGCAACAATTATTATTTTCAATGGCCTAAATGTTGACTCAATAGACTGGGGAAATTAAACGAGCATTAAAGAATCTATAGAATTTTACCAATGGAAACAGAATTTGTAATTTTGCAAATAGGGACATTTCAGAAATATCTTTACTGTATCCGCACTGACTGCTTCTTCAACAGAACCTCCGACAGAACTCTACTCGAAGCCTTCACACACACCCCCTTCCCCCTTTAAAAGATGACAGGAAAAAATCGTGGAAAGGGGGTTGGGGGCCTTGATGTCACATCATGGCTATCTCATGTGTAGCGTCGATTGATTGATGAGTTAACAACAGGATGATACCGACCTCAAACCCCAGGCACGTTAGCGGACAAAAGATTCCCCAGTCAGCAGTCGACACTGCTCTCCATCACCATCAAGTCATGGCCTTGCCAAACACCCGGAAACATGCGTCCATCTATCAAGACCGGTAACGATAAGTTAGCTTGGATAATAACACTTGCAGTGTACAGAAGTGCAGTGAATTATTGTCTGCTTTGGATTTCAAGGAGTTTCAGCTTCATTTTCATTTCATTTTTACCGTTAAAGTTAACACTTTTTTGGCAAAGCTGGAATAATTTTTGGTTCATCAGCATCATAGTCACAATGTCTTAACAGACATGTTGTGAACTCGTAAAATGCATTAAGTTGAAGCTAGAGTATTGCCGACACGAATATTATCAATAGTTTTGAGAACTGTAGCTCGCCATCGTTCGCGATTTACTGTCAGTTCAGTGGCGCTCTTGATACTCATATCCAGCAACCGTTTCGTCGTATCCACTCAGCGTGTAGGGGAACGGCCACGGCGCCGCCCACTAGGGGCATGACCCCGAACTACAAGCTTCTCCATATTATCGCTTCTGTGTATATGTCCGAAGAATGTAAGCATTCTCGTCGACACAATGGAGAATAGTCTCTTTGGATTACCGAGCTCATCCAGTGTGGAAACGTTAATTCGATGGGCGGTAGAAGGACCTCTCAGCATTCTCCTCTACGTTCACATTTCAAAAGCATCTATGCGAGATCGATCTGCCTTTTCAACAGTCCAAGTTTCCGAGGCATACAAAAATATGGAGAACACAAGAGACTGAACCAGTGACATTTTGGTAGCTTTAGTGATGTTATGGTCACGCCATATTTTAGTAAGCTTTGTCATGGCCACACGTGCCTCTTGAATGAGCCCTCGAATCTCATTTTCACAGCTACCCGAATTGTCGATCTAAGAACCGAGGTACATAAAACTTTGAACTACTTCACAATGGCATACGGACTTTATTGCTCGATGATTATCATGCTCTCTATCTACAATGATAACCTTGGTCTTGTTGTAGTTAATCCCAAGACCATACGCTGCACTGTGATGTTCTAAGATGTTTAATAGAGCTACTAGTACTTTCTGAGACGCAGCAATAGGGGTTGTATCGTCAGCAAATCTTAAGTTGGGTATTTTGCTTCCGCCAATAGTTATACCGCCATTACAGTTGCCCAATACCTGTCTCGTCACAAATTCAGAGTAAATGTTAATTTTTGGTTATCAGTCCATAAAATATTCAAAATTTTCCCATTTCAAACAACAAAAATCACTCCCGAAAAGCTAACGCGTGAACACCGAGCGCAGGAAAATTGCAGTGCAGACTAGTGCTGACAGGAGATATAGCTGTAAGTGATATGGGACAAATGGGAGCAAGGACCGTATTTAGGGTATTAGTTGCATTAAAATTCGTGCATACCGAGCTGGAAAATAATACTACTACAAGTAATAATTGTAATTCGAGAACGAAATATAATATGAACGTCTATCATGAACGTTGTGTATGAAAATACATCGACTTGAGAAACTCAGAGCAGCGTAGGAGTCGTATTACCGTCAAAAGTTGCTCGTTGCTTCGATATGTTGAACATCATGCCACGAACCGATGTCTGTTTAAACAGAGGTTGTCTCCGCTGGAATAATTGAATGATTAGATTGGGTGCACAAGAAATATTCTCCCTCCTGCAGCAGTGAGATAAATTTGGGGAAAGAGCTTCGGGTCAAGATAAAAATCTTGGAAGGCATCGGCCATGGTGGTCAATCGGTTGATGTGCTCACACACCTGCCCCACGGACCCAACACTTAAAACTTTTATGGATTCCTGGATAACTCCCCTTTATTAAATCTATGGAATGAAGGTCAGTATGCCCGAGCGTTTAACTGAGTATAATGCTTTCTCTTCAATTTCGTCATGCCAAATACCTGAATCCTAAGATTCAACAGGCACGTGTGCCATGACAAAGCTTACTAAAATAGGACGTGACCATAACATCACTAAACCTACCAAAATGTCCCTGGTTCATTCGCTTGTGTTCTCCATATTTTTTTATGCCTCGGAAACTAGGACTGTTAAAAAGGCAGATCGAGCTCATCCACGCAGATGCTTTTGAAATGTGGACGTGGAGAAGAATGCTGAGAGTCTCTTATAACGCCCATCGAACTAACGTTTCCATATTGGATGAGGTCGATAATACAAAGAGACTATCCTCCATTATGTCGATGAGAATGCTTACATTCTTCGGACATATTCACAGAAGCGATCATATGGAGAAAGAGAGAGTATAAGACATTGTGACTATGATGATGAAGATTGTGATAGACAGCCATTAGCTAAGGAAGAGAATCAAAGTTTCGTTTTTTCCAGCATTTGGAAAAATGGAGAGCACTTTCATGAGTGATAAATATCTGCTGAGCTGCTCAGCTGGCAATCACGTCCACTCGTGGTGGCGAAACGTCAAGCCTTAACGCTAAACGGCGCCGGCCTAAAAACCCAAGAACCACAAATTCATTGGAGATGACTTTGTTCACCCTGTCGTCGTCTAATAGAGCTCGAGTAGATCGAATTCGGTTGCGAACGGCCAGTAGTTGAAGATAACGATCTTGGCGACATGTAAGTGTTAAGCGGCCTACAGATGCTCCAGAAATCCTCAGAAGAAAAACTGCACAGTCGTGGCCTGAAGGCACTTGCACCTTGGCCTGAATGCACCCTCCATCACAGACGCTCAGAAAACCTTTCAGTTCAGTTCTAGCAAGCATGGCATCAAAAAACGACCTGCACAGGCGATCGAATGGTTTTTCAATTCCACATCTGGCGGCCTGTACAGTCCAGCGAACCCCCACATACGCTCCGATAATCCTTGAGGTCAGGACTTGCAGTTTTTCCTCTGGGGATTTCCGGAGCGTCTGTGGGCCGCTTTACAGAACCTCTAGCTCGGTGCATTCGCCCTTCTTCGATCCATGCGCGCCATGCTGCTACAACTGTAGCTATGATTTATTTTATTTGTATAAATAGTGAAATAGCTGAAATACCTTGCAACCTCGAATGCTTAGCTTTGTATGAGGTATAGGCTATTAACAAATGTACACTACTACGTATATAGATTTTTGGAGGTATACTAAAAGGGTATTGCCAAGCTGTACACACATTTTTAATGAGAATATCCCTTTTTTCTTCTGGGTGATCGAATTTCACTTGCGAGTAATATGTTTGAAGCGTCTGTCAGCCAGAGTCTGTATTCGGAAGACAGGAGGTACTAAATCGTAATCTAATGTAATGATACTGCGAACTGAGCAGTGGGGGAATTCTATAACTCTAAGCCAAGCGATAGCGAAGCGATAGCGACATTCTTCAACGCTTTCGCTCGTTTCGGTATTCCATAAATGTCTTCGTTCCGACTCGGACATACCGAACTCAGACGAACGGTATAAGCGATAGCGAAAGATTTTGGATCTCGTTTGTCAAGCTTTGACATTATTATTGCTGTGTGTCAAAGTGACAATTTGCTTAAATTTATTTGTGTACTTAATTAACAAGCAATGAATCGAAGAGAAAAAACTAATCCTTCGCAATGGTCGGCATTGCTGGATTTTGCAGAGTCTCATCCAGAGATATTTAAGCCAACTCGTGATTGCTCGTGAGTCATCGAGCTCCATGCCGAAAGCGTAACGAAGCGTTAAACTTTAGTTATGGAATGTCGTCAAAAATCGTTTTCGTAATTGATTAGCTTCATCTTCGCCTGCTTTCGTTACTATAGCGAAAGTTACAGAATCGATCCACTGAACTCTCGTGGGCTCTTGGGCTATATGGCTGTCATTATTCCTCCACATTAGGGATTTCGTAGTTTAATTCTTGCACATGTCTACCCGAATATATCCGAAGCGAGCAGTTCAGATCGTGAGTTGCGGTCGAGTTTGAATTGAACTGTTCCGGATTCCGGATTGGAATGTCTTTTGTCATAAATTGTTCTAACGATCTGCGGCCTGGAATCTGGAAAGCAGGATATAGTTTGCGAACACGGTTGTAGAATAATAGAGCCCGCTACGAGGAGGCCGGGTGGAATGTTATTCAATTGAAAACACGGCTGGGAATTTTGAAGAGCAATTGAGATTGCACTTTAGCCTTGTAGGACTTTGTCTATTGATGACTGTTTCTAAGACAAACGAACAGAATAGGTCTATTAATCACCTGGACGCAATATTTTTTCATTTGGAAGCCTCTTTCTCTTGGTGAGATTTGATAATGGTTATATCAATATTTCAGTTATTTTTTGTAGGGTAAGGTCACTTTAACAAAAATTAATATCAATATTATTCCCTCTGCTCACAATAATTATCCTATCTTTCATAAAATTAATCCAATAATGAAAAAATAGTTATGCTAATGTATTGAGTGTCTAAACATTATATTATCGATTTTGATATTATAATATTTGCTATGCAAGGTAACAGCAACATTTAATATGATGGTGTTAATGTAAACCACCGACGATGGATAAATCAACATATTTCATAATAAGTACAGTATTCTAATTGCTGCAATTTTAGATCACATGTACTACACATGGAATTTCTGCTATAGGAATTATTTATTTGCTTAATATCACTAGAGTCATAAATACCTAATATAAAATTATAGTTATCCTGGAACTGCTGCGCTTTATTCAAATTAAGGTACGCCCATTACTAATGTCCATGCTAAGGATCAGTATTTGTGACAAAAAATATTAACTAACTTCAAAAATTGACGTTTTTTCCCACTTTCCACCCTTTAAGCGAGAATTGGAGTTATTTATTCCTATGTTGGGCTCATGTAAATATCTTTAAGCTACTATTATATGACATATAAAGATATACGGGATGTAGTAGTAGTGATGGGGAGGCGAAGCCAGGCAAGTAGGCCACCTTTGGCCCTTTTTTCCAACCCCATTGAACCAATCACCGAAAACACTAAAATTCTACACCCTGCACTCCTGACGAAAGTCGGACCATTTCACTGAATATAGTGACTCCTCCCCAAACTCCGTCGTGCCGAATATCTGAACCCTAAGGTTGCGATAAGCTGCACATCTGCCCAGGAAGTGGAACGCTGTCTCGTCCTCCTCCCAGCGTCTGGAGCAAATGGGGTCCGCTACCACTCTCATGAGTGACAAATGTCTATTCAGCCGGCTAGATACGGGATAGCTTGATTAGAACCTGATATACTATAGATTCGACTATTTACTTTGTGTTGTAAACTACAGCCTCATAATAGAAATATGTATTTATAAAATATCATATTTTGTCAGCCCAATAACATCTTGATCTTTTCATAGCGCGATTCTAGAGGCTAAAAAATCTGAAGACTGCCAAATTTAATCTTTAAGATTCTTCACATTTCGGGTGACTTCACGCGTTGGAAATATTTCGAAGAATATCTCTCTCATTTTTTATCCACCATTATTGGGGATATTCAAACCTTTGCATGGTGATCACAATCTTTAATATGCATAGCTTTGACATACGTGACAAGTGCCGAGTAAGACTACTTGATGCCATCGTTTTGTGACAGCGATTATACACTCGTATATCATCCACAATTTACTGTAATAGCTTTCAGAGGAAATTAGTAATATTTTTGTTTTTACAGATACAAGAGAGCATTAAAAATGCTTTTAGCCGAATAAAACAATGTTGCAGAAGTGCTGTTGGATGCCCCTTCAGCGAGCTTTCAGTATCACTCCACCATGTGGTTACGACAATTATTTTTGGGAAAGGGGTTGTCAAGGGAGGCTTTGGGGGAGAATGGTGTGCGGTTTACAGTGTTGCCGATCTGCCGTTAGTTAAACAGATACTATTTCAATCTTATTGAGTAGTTGGTGAATAGAGGGTCTTCTGTGCTTACTCGGTTACAAAGAAATGGAGATCTAACAGTCTTCGGCTACAATTCCTAATGATGCAAAGCTGTGCCGTTCTCTGGAGATAGAAAGTAAGTGCAGTGTAAGGATCGTTACCAAATGTCTGTGACTTATAAATTTGGCATCGGCAACCCCAATGTTCTAGGAGTCGGAGCTAGAATAATGCCGAAACGAATATTATCAATAGTTTTGAAACTGTAGCTCGCCATCGTTCGCGAGTTACTGACAGTTCAGTGGCGCTCTTGATACTCATATCCAGCAATTGATTCGTCGTATCCACGGCCATAGCGCCGCCCACTCGGGGCATGACCCTGGACTACGAGTTTCTCCATATATTATCGCTTCTGTGAATATGTCCGAAGAATGTCAGCATTCTCGTTGACACAATGGAGGATAATCTCTTTGGATTACCGAGCTTATACAGAATGGAAAAGTTAGTTCGATGGACGGTCTAAGGTACTCTCAGCATTCTCCTCCACGTCCACATTTCAAAAGCATCTATGCGAGCTCGATTTGCCGTTTTAACAGTCCAGGTGTCCGAGGCATACTAAAATATGGGAACACAAGAGACTGGACCAGCGACATTTTGGTAGCTTTAGTGATGTCATGGTCACGCCATCTTTTAGTAAGCTTTGTCATGGCCATACGTACCTGTTGAATGCGCCGAACAAAGAAAACACTCAAACAGTTTCTTGCATCTCTCTCCGTAAGTACCAGGATGACATAGTTTTTTTTCGGCAAGCTTCTAATGGACGAAACAAAACGATCAGGACCCTAGATCGTTTAAAAACGAAGATTCAGCTGTTTTTGTATTTTGATTTTTTTATTATTGCTGCGCCGCCTCTTCAAGAATACTGTGTCGAAATTGCATTAAAATCAATTCCAGGCTACACAATATAGAACAGATCTTAAAGCAAAACTCTTATGTTTGCGTCAGGAAATTCTAAGTTCCTTGGTTTCTTTAAATAGCCAAGGCAATGTTCGGATAGACCTAAAAAAGTATATTATTCCGCTAGGTTTGTCTTTCACAGGTCAAATGGATACAAAACATTTTTCAATACTACAACCCTCTACTCCCAAACCACCCCAATTTCGCCTCCACCCAAAAAGAAGTAGAAAATGATCAGGAACCCCTAAAATGTCCAAAACCGAAGTTAGAGGAATATTTGAAATTTTTTGTTTTGTTTTTACTTGCTCCACTGTCCGTGCAACGAGTTTCGAAATTATAGCAGCATTATCTGTCACGACACCACAGCATATCGCAAATCAAATTTCATTACTATCCATGCACCGGTTACTGAGATTACAAGGCTAGAAAAAATCCAACAGACAGACAGACCGACAGACAGACTGACAGACCGACCGACGAAAATGAGTGACGTCCAAAAAGCATATTATCTCAAAATCGAGAATTTTTGAGACCACAATACTCCCCTCAATTATCTCGGTGTGGGAAGCACAATGAATGAAATCCTATATATATTAAGCTCTAAGGAAGTTTTGACTTTAGGGTAGGCGACCACTGGCCGCAAAGTTAACACGGCGTTTAACATATATTGTGGAAATATTTGCGTGTAAGACTTGCAGACTCTAGTTAGGAAAAAACTTGTAACTCAGAAATAATTGACAAATTTTAATGGAATGGTCTTAATGCGTTAACACAAGAGTAAAGACGAAAAATATTTATGAATTTTCGAAACCAGCTCAGTGATACCACGTAACAACAAAAAAGAGTAAGAAAAATCAAATAATTCGCAAAGGCGACAGTTTTCGAAAACTGAACCAGTGGCTGTACTGGGAGGGGTTGAGGCTTGGCGGTTGAAACACGCTTAAATATGCCTAACCTCGTTATTAAAGGTTGTCATGTTTGGGTCTTTTTAAGTGCATTTAAAAATATTAGGAAATGAAGACTTTTTGAAATCCTAGTAAACTTGGGAGCTCCAAATTTCTTATATGAGGGTAGCCTGAAAATTAACACTAAGTTTTGACTTATCGATTGGTGATGTAGGCCCGACTAAAAATCAATCTCCCTCCAAAACGAAAATGTATCAGTAGTCGCTGGAACTGGTAACACAAAAGTCGAAGCACTCATCAATTAAACAAGTGACAGTCGCACACGCCAGCCACAACGTCTCAGCAAGGGGCGGTGATAGAAAGCAGAAGGGCCAAAATAAACTTTAAAGAGATGGAATGTAAGATGTTTTCTTTTTTTGAGAGAGCTTTGGGAATACGAAAAAGAAGCCTAGCGATTCAGCAAGGGTAAACTAACTTGATAGAATTTTCATGTACGCTCGGGATTTATTCAATCTCGAAGCGAATACCGAGTCGATCCTGTAGTCGTGAGGTTAATTTGCTGGGAGCGTGTTCTGTCTCATGAATTTACAAATCCCTTCGTTTTCTGTTGTTCACTCGGATATTGCCACAAGAAAAAGCAGTGTCTCGGCAAACGAGCTTTCATTTGCACAATACGATCTAAAAATATAATTTACAGCCAGCCGTGCAGGCACTTTTATCCCCGAGGAAAATAATATACAACCACATTCCGTAGAACAAAAAAGAAAAAAAGTGTATTTTTTTTATTTTTGAGCAGTTTGTTATTTCTATACGAAACATGTAAACAGAGGACTCCATAATTATGGAGGATACCCGATATTATAAAAAATGGCGAAAAAAAAAGAAGATAAAAGCAAACATAAACGCGTACAACCAACACTAAAGGTACAGATACACATGCTTAAAAAGCATGCTATTATTGAGCAATGCTACTTCGTAACATGTGTATACGCGCCTTGCTCGAAATAAGCATGCTAATTTCAAGCATGCTAAAGAACCGGCGGTCATGCGATTAAATGGAAATGTTTCAGAGACAGTAGCATGCTTAATAAGCATGCTATTTATGAGCATGTGTATCTGCAGCTTAATGCATTTATTTTACAAATCCAGTTATCAACTTTCAAAAAACGTGCTCGAATCTATGGCGATGGTGGCAAGCCATAGATTAATCACTGCAGACATTAATATATATTTTTTTTGGTATGCAGCGTCAACTGCAATGGTCATTTGGCGCGTCGATCGACACATCTATTTTCTTTCAAATATGTGTGATATGACCATGTTTCCCATACTCAGGGTAAGTACCAATAGGTATTGTGGTATTACTTGCATGATGTTTAAATTTTGTAAAATAGACCCGTGTTTTTCAGAAATTGGACAACCTTTCTTATTTCTTCCAGATTACTGGAGTTCAGATCAGTTCAGGTTTAGCGGAAGTTGTAACCTTTGCATTGCATCAAGGTTGGATATTAAATGGTACACTTCTATTAGGAATAAACTTACGCTAAGTGTGGACCCTTGCGGGCTCCGCTTTCTTGGGGTACGAACTCGGGATAGAATATTTTCTACCTTAACTTTAAAAGATCGATTGCTCACGAAAGTCTCGATAAATTTCAATAGACAGCATTTTATTCCCCATTGACGCAGAGTTTAATCTATAATGTCTCCATGTTGCGTCGTATGCTTCCTTTAGATCGAATGAGATAGCTACTAGATGTTTTCGCTCAGCAAAGCCATTTTGTATTGCTGACTTATAAGGAATAGTTATCTGTGTTTGCATTAATATTACTAATATCTGTTAATGCTATTAATATCTGTTATCGTTCATTTACGGCACCTAAAGTTGATTTGATGTACCTCTTTATTAATATCATACTATGCTATGCACTTTTTTAGTTCACTGTAAACTCGACTTGTCTTATTCTCCTCCGGGCGAAATTTAAGTGCATACATATTAAGAAGGGAATGTTTATAACAGCATTATCGTTACTTAATAGACGTCTGCATCCATTTTATTTCTCATCTCCAAAAATACACACAAAACATTCTTCGGCGATGATTTCATCCTGTGAGTAATTTTAAACTGTGACATTGACCTCTGAAAAATATATCTTTGTTTAAATAAATATCACTTCTGTCGTAACCGACCGTCGCGTCTGCGGTCCTCTGCTAGGCACCGGATGCATGGGAATTTCTCGAAAATAGCGGTAGTATGATAAATAAACTGCAACATTTATTAACACCCGAGAAATACTTCGCCTCAATCCACCCAAAAAGTGTTTACTTATATTAGACAGATATTAAAAATTATATCTTTGTTTCATAAGTCCTCTAAGGGAAACAATTTATTGTTTTCGGCAAAAAAACTTATTTTTCTACATGTCCTTTTAGGTGTTTCCAATTTATTATTCCTTCTAAATAATCAGAATCAGAAATCATCATCCAAAATGAAAGTTACATATTATATTTGACATATTTTGATAACTCTGTCTTCGAATTTAGAATTCTCTGACAAAAACTGGTGCTACGGCAACTATGTACGTACATAGTTCGAATAGATACCTGAGTGAAATGGAACCAAATCAAAACTAAAAAAGACGCAGTGCTTGAGAAGTTCTTGCTCTCAGACGCGAATTTAGATGTTCTTTAGTCATGTCGTAAATGAAATTATAATGCTTATTATCCCTGTAGGTTTGTTATATTGGGGAAAAAGGTTATATTATCTGATAAACAGACTATCACATGCCTTATGATTACAAGGATGTTTTTGGTGAATATCTGTCTTAAATTTCAAATTTGACATTAGACTCGAGAGAAAATAATGAACTGCTCAGACTTATAAGAGTGAATCTCCCATCCGACTTTCAATTTACTTGAAAACACGCATCCAGATTGGAAGTGACTAAAAATAACAGTTAATTTAGAGTGGCAGGCCAATTACTTCCAGGAATTTAAACTACTCGTTTCATTATTTCGTACAGCATTTAGTTTTACCGCCAATTGAATATATTTCAATATATTCATGGCACATACCAATGGACGTCGCCACATTCTAAGTAAATACGATATGAGCCATGCGGGCGACGTGTTGGCTACGTTTGTATCGTAACAGTCGCAGATAGTTATTCTGCAGTTAGAACAGAAATGCTGGTTTCTCTACATTTCCGGATGAAACCTGCGTATGGTTCGTGGACGAAAGCTGGGCGTTTAACGCAAATCAGATGCAGATTCCATCCGAAAGTAAAGAATTTTCTAGTGAAAATGCTGTCGAAATTTACAAATCAAGATGAACTTGACATAGTTAGATAGTTAGTATATTTCATCCCAAGATCTAAATCCATAGATATAAGACACGTCAAAATACAGGTAAAGAATATAACAAATAATTAAAATAAATGAACGAGCACAACATTAAAAAATAGGTAATATTACAATATCACATTCAAATTCAAATTTGTGAATCAAAAAATTCTTGTAAGGAATAAAAGGGATTTTCAGCCAGCAAGTATTTCAAGTCTGCCGTGCGGCGGTTGGGTGATGTGCCGGACTATCGACTTTGAGCTCACGAAGCAAGCGTCGGGATTGCAAACGATGAGGTGAGTCGTGCTCGTGCGACTTTTGTCCATGTTAAAATGTTTTTATCATAAATACGAAATGCATAATGCTTTCTCTTTTCGATAAATATATTTTACTTTACTATCTTTTTACTTCCAACACCGATAGGTGAGGGGAGTATTGTGATCGCGAAAATTTTCGATTTTGAGATAATATACTTTTTGGGCGTTTTATGATGCGTACATAACGAAAATCCGTCGGTCTGTCTGTTGGCCTGTCGGTCTGTCTGTTGGCCTGTCGGTCTGTCTGTCTGTCTGTCTCTTGGCGTTTTTCTAGCCTCCTAATCTCAGTAACCGCTGCATGGATTTTGATGAAATTTGGGTAGCGATATGGTGTGGGGTCGTAGTAGGTAATGTTGCTACATTTTTGAAATTCGGTGCATGGGTGGCGGAGTAATTAGCAAAAAACGAAAAATTTCTCAAACTTTTTAGGGGTTCCTGATCATTTTCTACTTTTTTTTGGGTGGGGGTGAAATTGGGGTGGTTTGGGGTGGGGGGTTGTAAAGCTGAAAAATTTGTTGTAATCATAATAGGCTGTCCACTGACCTGAGAGAGAAGGACCTAGCGGTATAATACACTTTTTAGGTCCATCCGAACATTGCCTTTTCTATTACAGGAACCAAGGGACTTCGAGAATTTTCCGATGTATACTTACGGGTATTGCTTTAGATCGTTCTGCATTTTATAATGTGGAAACTACTGAATTGATGTTTATGAAATTTCGGCACAGTATTACTACTTTGAGGAGGATGGAAAATGCGTCTGATTTTTAGAAATCGTCTCAGTGGCGGCGCATAGCAATATTAAAAAACTAAAAACATGACAACAGCTCAAACTTCGTTTTTAGGCGATTTAGGGGATCCTGATCATTTTCTACTTTTTTTTGGGTGCGGGTGAAGTTGGGGTGGTTCGGGAGTGGGGGGTTGTAAAACTCAAAAATTTGTTGCATTACTGATAGATTGTCCATTGACCTGTGAAAGAAGAGCCTAGTAGAATAAAACACTTTTTTTTGCGGTCGGACGAGCGATGATTTGGTTGCAAGGGCATTTAGACTATAGCTTCATGCTATGGGAAAATAATAAAACTGGTATCATCGAAATGTGTGGGAAGTACTGAGTCAATCAACTTGACTACATTTTTATTGATATGCGATCACTATCCATCCACATTTTATCCGACCAGTTGGGCAAAACAAGATACTTAGTAACAGTTAAGTAACAGTAACAGTTAAACAAAGAGTAGGTGTCAGTAGCATGGCTCGAGAGTTTCAAGTCAAACAACGTTAGCCATCCCGTATTAGCTAAGTCTCCCCTACTCGGTTGATTCCCGAAATAAAATTAAAAATGGAATAAATACCCTTCTGAGTAGCATAATCCACAAACTAGGCAAATGAGTCGATTATGTATAAATTCATAAACCTGGCACTAGTGAATATTCCATGCAATGTATTTCCATGAAATGTAATAAAGGATCGTATTCCAGGAACTGAAACCTACGTTAAAAATAAAGCTGATCATCAGGAATATTCGCGTTACGCCATAAACAGCTTATCGATTGAAACTATATCCATTGCAAATTAATGTAGTTGCAGACTGCTAGTATTATTAAAACCGAATTGTCACAAAATCGTATTACAGGGTCAGCATTTCCATACAAATATTTATGAGTAGGCTATAAAAAATGAAAATAAGTTTTTAAAATCAAAACCTGTTCAAAAACTTACAATTTACATAACATCTGCACAAAATGGAGGCCAAATTGGTTTGGTATGCGCTTTCAGATTTCAGTTGTTATACGTTATTCCGAGCCCAAATGAAAACAACAAAACAAAAACAAAACAGCAACTCCCGACACTTTGGAAAATCGACATTCAAGCAACGATTTCATTTTGTTTTATTTTCACCGTAGCCATCGTTTTCTATATGAAACCAGCAAGTAAGAACAGGGTTAAGACCGTTTTCTTTCTTGCTCACATTATTTTTCTAACCTTTGTAATGGGCCTGTAATGTCAAAATCGTCTTTGAGCCTACAAAATTTGTTTAGGTTAGATGTCAGTTGTCACTATCTGGGGGGAAGTTTGATTCGATATGCTTATGCTTAGCGTGTGGTGGATACTTTATTGGATTGATAAGGATCTATCGTGGACCTGTTACCATCAAGCGCATCATCATCATCATCATCTAGTGATACAGATGATGATTTTATGATTATCCACATTATTAAAAATTCTGATAAAGCGTCCACTAAAAATAAATACATGATTGAATTTAAAAATAAATCTACACTGTGGTACTGTGATACAAATCTACGTCATCCTAAGAATATTTATTACACTCTATATAGATTACGCAGCTATACGAAAATCTCTTTAACTCTCCACAACAAAACAACGATTCCCAGAGGATTTATCTCATTTCCTTCCCTGCGAAACATCAGAGAACCAGTAGCGTGCCAAGGTTTTCGGCCCCCCCCCCCCCGCAATTTTTTTCACGGGGTCCCCCTGTATATAAAAAATAGTATTTCAAATCGGTTTATAGATTGAAAAAATTTGGGGTGACCTCAATTTTATATTTTTATTTTTTTCTTTCGAGTTTTTGAAGAATAAGGATCCACAGACCTTAGGTACAATATAATTATACATCGATTAATCACATTAATGTGACAAACTCCATCTATATTATATGGTCACTATGAGTTTTAGGTTTAGAAAACTACAGAATTTGAGATATTACTTTATTTAATAAACATTACTAAAACATAACACAAAACTATAACAAAATCAAAAATAAACAAATAAAACACGTTAGTCCCAAAAATTTCATTACTATGATTTGACTCGCACGTGAAGAAAAAAAACTATGTTTTTGTATGTAAAGCTACAAATGTATCAACTATTTGGTCTAAGTCTATGCCTTCTGCCCGTTCATTGTCTATAGAAATTAATGCCAAAGAACTTAGGCGCGATTCACCCATTATTAGTTTTGAAAGTGATCGTTCTGCTTGAGCCGAACGTGAGTGCCAAGGCATCGGCATCGACTGTCTGAGATTCACAGAAATAGCTTGTCGGCGAATTCGAATAGGTTAGAAGTAAAGGATCCAAAGTAGTGATTGACCCGCAGCTTGATGATGGTATTTATAGCATGCTGACCGTTAATAAACCCGTATACCCTACACCCTCTTCGAGATATCAGGTAAAGAACTCTAAAACTAATAGTAGGATAATATAAATTGTTGTGTGTTTTGTCTGTTTCGGGTTTACTGTTATGGTTTTGAGTAAATTTAGGGTTTTAACAGTGCAAAAACAGACTATTTTAAACAATAATCCACAAGATTTAAATACTGCGGATTTCTGTCAAAAATAAGATCGTATTTGTGCACAGTACCTAAATGATAACAACGGGATCTTGGAAACACATACACACATGCCTGTTAGAGCATTTTTCTATAACCTATTCGAATTCGTTGGCACAGATACGCGTGACGTCAGTGTACTGTTGCACTTATTCTTGCCGTTTTGGATTCTACGTTTGACTACGTTGTCGTGTTGTCAAATTTTGCCATAAAATAAGTCCAGAAAAGGCAAACTATGTCAAAATATACTTAATTTGATTTTGGAAAATTATGATTCCATCGCTATAAAATAAGTATATGTATTATAGTTATTACTATCTACAAAGCCTGCTCGAGGTAGTCCAGGTTGAGCGGGGGCCCCCCCGGATGCTCCGGGCCTCCGCACCGCGGGCCCTGCGGGCCCTTTCGGCATGCCACTGCAGAGAACGCATATCACCACAAAACACAGGTTAGGTATGACACCAACCATCAGTCCATAAAACGCCTTTACGTCAGAGTCAACCAGGAATCGAAGTCAGTTCTCTGGATCTGACTAAAAAAATGGTGTTCTGGATCATTCAAACATCGAACCGTTCTAGGACGGTACTGGAAATACTGGAATCTTACTTGGACTGAGATATTGCGCATCCCGCTCTACCCAATCCGTGAACTACCCGGGGATGGTTCTAGGACTGAAAACCGGAACAAAGCTATTTTTTTTTGTAAAAGGGAGGTAGCGCTTAAGAACTTGAGATACTTTGATTGAGGACATACCGTCCTTTTATGTGAAGCCAGAATAACAATTCATCAGAGGTAAAACTGGACTAAGTGATTTCACTCCTTACTACCAGTACGTATCTTTCCACGGGCAGCAAATTTAAACGAATAAACGAGTAGAAATAATTGATACCCTTATCGATTTTCGGTCCTTGCCATCACAAGCACCCTGTTATTAATAAACAGTGTATGAACGCGGATAATAGTAGGCAGGAAAATTATCTATAAATCTATATTGTCACGGGCATGCCGGATCGAAAGACAATATCGAGCACTCCCCACAAATTGTTTTGAAATCGGATCGAGGTTATACTACCCATAGTGCTAAATTTCCTTGCGATATAATTCATAGGTTCATTCATTATGATATTATTTCAGTGATTAAATGGCTGTCGATAGATATTATGGGTGTAATTGATTGCGGAAACATTGATGATGATTTCGATTGAAATTAATATACTATAGAAGTTTGAAAATAGTCTATGATAAAAATATACCACGAATCGATGCATCCAAGTAGTTGATGTGGGTGTTTTCAAAAATTATCGTTATTTCCATGTACTAGTGGATAGATCGTATTAGATAAGTACCTCCATAGGGTTGCTCAACCTTTTCCAATGGCGTTTATAGTTTATGAACTATACTCGATAATTAATGAATGTAAAAATACTCAGTTTTTGCCACCACGGGCCGTGGCGTTCCACCAAGAAGTCTGCTGCTGTGTAGCAGCGACCTTCTTTGGTTTGCCGTTACCTTCGGGTACCAGATAGCGCACAGGCAGATCTTTTCTGTCGCCTACTCTCACATGCTTCACGTGTCTGGTAGACATGACAATTCTGACACTCTGTATCTCCGTCAATCGACCTATGGCGCACTGATGATCGCTAATAAGCGCAAAACAGCTGTCTGCGTACTGGTGGGTTGACGGAGATATAGAGCAACCCTCGTAAAGGATAACTGAAAATAATTATGAACGAAAAATACTAGTATGGTTGTGAAAAATCCTGGTGCGCTCTGTGTCATATTTTTCGTATATCGAGCAACCCACGCTTTTCTCACAATACCTACTACTATTATTCCTTCATTATTACTTTCAGCTTAAATTAAGAATTATTTTTCACTTTTAAATCTGCTCGGTTGCATCGTTTGCCCCGACGGGGATCATCAATATTGGCGATAAATTAATGTAAATCATTCACCATTTCTAAAAAAAAAGGTACGTGGGTTGGTTTACTTCCCACACCGATAGGTGAGGGGAGTATAATTGTGATCGCGAAAATATTCGAATTTGAGATAACACGCTTTTTGGGCGTCTTATGACATTTACATAAAGAAAATCTACGTCACTCATTTCCGTCGGTCTATCTGTCGGCCTCTCTGTCGGTCTGTCTGTCTGTTGTCGTTTTTCTAGCCTCGTAATATCAGCAACCGCTGCATGGATTGTGATGAAATTTGGGCAGCGATATGCTGTCGTGTCGTAGCAGGTCCTATAACTTTGGACACCGGTGCATAGGCGGCACAGTAATTAGCAAAAAACAAAAAAATTCACATATTCCTCAAACCTGGTTTTTAGGCGTTTTACGGGTTCCTGATCATTTTCTACTTTTTTTTTTTTTGGTAGGGTTGAATTTGGGGTGGTAGTTTGTAAAAGCGAAAGATTTGTTGTATTAATAATGGGCTGTTCATTGACCTGTGCATTAAAGACTTGGCGGCATAATACACTTTTTTAGGTCCATACGAACATTGCCTTGCTTATTATAGAAACCAAGGGACTTAGAATTTGTGATGTATACATAAGAGTATTGCTTTAGATCGTTCTATATTGCGTAACGCGTAAATTATTGAATTGATTTTGATGGTATTTTAACATAGTATTACTACCGCGGCGAGGAACGAGGATGGAAAACACGTATGTTTTGGAAAAATCGTGTCAGTGGCGGCGCAGCAATAATAAAAAAACCAAAAATATAAAAAAGCTCAAACTTTGTTTTTAGGCGTTTTAGGGGTTCCTGATCATTTTCTACTTTTTTTTTGGTGGGGGTGGAGGGTTGTAAAACTGAAAAATTGTCCATTGACCTGTGAATGAAAAACCTAACGCCATAATACACTTATTTAGGTCCATCTGTAGTGTCCCAGTTCCCAAGGAGGGAGACGTAAGAAACCATTTACGAGAGTTTTTGTGACTTGAATATTTTTTTGCGGGCGGGTGGGTGAAGGGATTTCAAACTATAGCTTCATGCTTGGGGAAAATAATAAAATGGTATCATCATTATGTGTGGGAAGTACTGAGTCAAACAACTTGACTCCATTTTTTTAACTGGCACCTGCAACGTTATATCGAAACTTCAAATAAGTTTCTCCCCTGAATTGGCGATACTCGTCAGAATAATGAGATAAACTTAAATTTAAATTATTGTATTGTCACTAGTTCTTGATAAATGTACAAAGTCTAAATTCAAACCTATTCGTGAAGTGGTCAAGTTAATAAAAAAGCTAAAGAACAGCTTATGTTGTAACAGTATCTGAAGAGGTTCTTCAAAATAGTGGGATAGTTCACTGCCAAAGCAGTTCCGAGTTTATTTATGCAACAACAAAATTTATTAAAAACACCTACAGCTCAAATAGAGAACATATATTGCCATAAACACTAATTTCGCGTCTTTTGGTTCTGAAAGCAGGAAACAGATCGGACTATAACTTTCAGCTTCCAATATTAACATATATGATTATGTTGTTGATATAATAACAATACGTTATCCAGATTAAGAGCAGGATTAATGAGCAAATTGGTTTTGGAATTAGACTGCAATCCAACAAGTGCATCGTATTAAAATTCCAATATAAACAATATGATTTTCTCTATCATATACATATATGTATCCATCCGAATGGGTGATGTGCGACTATTATTAATCAGATTATTGAACAACGTCAGCATATAGTTATCGGATCATTAGAGTTTTCAGATTTAACAAATATACAAATTCTGTGCTTTTGATACTGGTTCATCTTGTTGCCCTGATGATCAAACTGCAAAAAACCTACAAATTGCGTGGTGGGGGTTGTAAGAAATAAGCACTGTACGTTTTAGTTGCGCACAGCTTTTCTGCTGTTTTTTTTCTCGTGAAATAATTTGAGTGATTATCGGTTTCTGAAATGAAATGCATGCAATTCATAGGAAAATTAATCCTCCTTCGGATATAACTTTGTTGAGAATGATCCCCTAAAACATCTTCACAAACTGCACGATGTCAGCAGTGTCATGATTAGCATAATCGGATGAAGAATATAATATACCACAATCCATTGCTTTTCACGGGTCCATAAGTAAAAATGCTTCCGTGGAAATACATAGTTCACTCATTTTTCGGCTACTTTGTAGTCTAGTCATATTTATTTTTTATTTTACTATAAATATGATTATGATTATGATAAACCACATTTATTCCAAATAATTTTTTTTCAAAATTTTTGTAAAAATTTCTAGAGGCAACCATTATGTCGGTAATGTGTTTACCTCAACAGATGTAGTTTTATTTATGGGTCGCTGGAGAGCATTGAATTGTTTGGTCAACCATACGATTTAAATTAAATTAAACAATCACGTATTTTTTTCAAATCACATCATTCCTACAAAGACCGAAGTAATCATACGCGTTGCTATATATTTACATTACTGTAATAAGTAGGTGATATTTTTATTAATTTTTGCATTAAACGCTCAAAACCAACGTAGTCATCGTGTAGTCCACTATAAGAGTGTCTGTTATATCTATGTAGTACTTACTAATATTACTTGGCCAACCAGCTTGTATTCTGGATAACTGAACTTACCTGAAACAAAAACACAAAATTACAATCTTGTACAGTCAGCAGTGATTATGTTCTGTACATTCGACTAATCAGGTTTGCCACATTCTGTTAACAAGACTGTCGAACTTGCATTAAACACTGGAACCTATGAAGGTCAAAACATGAACAAGGGCCCGGTCAAACAGAGGGCGTTCTGGAACGCGGCGTTCTCTAACGCCGCGTTACAGCATTCCGTTGTTTGTATCAAACAGGCCTGTTTGACGTGTTGACCAAAAAGCGTTACGCCAATTTTTGTCAAGATGTCTAGTGATTCGAACATAGATGAACTCAAGGCCCGGTCAAACAGAGGGCATTCTAGATCGCGGCGTTACGGCGTTCTAGAACGCCGCGTTACAGCGTTCCGTTGTATTGTTAGAGAACGCCGGAACGCCGGCTTCTAGAACGCCCTCTGTTTGACCGAGCCTTAATGCTTTTGTAAAGCTGCGTACACATCTGAGCACACACGACTTGAGAACATACACGTATGTGTGGGTGCTCTATTTTCCTGAAGCTCGTCCAACCACATCGAGTTACAGTTAACCGATTAATTAACTATTATCTTCTTACTATAGGGACTTGCTGAATATATTAGTAATTTACTCTGAGGCCAAGCCAGTGACGTCACATTTACTTTGGTGCACACGGTCGCCGTCCATATTGTTGTCAGCAGAGCTCCGGTTACGTAGATCTGTTGAATATCCTTTTACCTAAATACGATGTCTCCGAAAAGAATTGATATCAAGTAATATACTTTTTTTCGCATCATGCTATTATTCAAACTGGGATTTATAAAACATATGTTACGCCGCTGACTATAAACAATATCATTCCCTTTATTTTCTGCGCCGCACTGGTCCGCCATCAGTTCTCCGGCGTCACTGGCGTCTTCTGAGAGGATGCCAGTTAGCTGCATACTAATAATACGAGAAATTTGCACCTGGAAGAGGTTTAGTGCCCTCTCCATGCTATCATCACTAGTGCATTTTCTTGTACGTTTAGGGAACGTCGCTTATGAAAAGCTTGTTTAAGTATACAAATACACCACTGGCTTTGTTCTGTGTAATAGGTCTTTATATACTTTTCACAGTTAAAAGAGCAACTTATTAGCTTGTTCTGTACCACTCCTGCCAAAAGGCAAGTTTACAACACCGAAACATTTTAACCGTAATGCTGGAAACATTAGCTGAACACAACAGCAAAATCATAATTATGCATTCTGAACACTGTTCAGTTCAGTGAACAGTTGATCTACAAATTTAAGAAACCTACCTCTATTTTTCTCCTTTTCTAAAAATACCATTGTCGTGCCGAAACCTCAATGCTTCGAGAGAAAACCCATCGAAAAAACTTGTATGTAAAAGTAGCAACTATTTTATGCCACCCACGACTGTAACACCAAAAGTAAATACAGACTTGAACAATATCTGTCTAAAAAGATTCCAACTGTCCTTATTTGTACTACCCATTTGACACAATGATAAATATTATCGTAACCCATTATCTCAGTTTGTGTCTATTTAGTCTATACTGGCCGTACCAGACACCAAATTTATTATCTCCAAGAGTATGCTTCCATTGTACACAAACTTAGTGCATGACGAAGCTCTCAGAAATTTTTCTATTTCGGCCTGTTAACATGTTTTAAATGAATGATGCACTCGGTCGTTTAAGAAAGGAAATTACCGTCTGGTGCACAACAAAAGAGCAGCGATCTTTCTGAACGTTTTCGATTGTAATAGGAGTGGCATGGGAGCGTCGCGTCGGTGCATAATGCTTACAGAGCGTAATATGTATTCCACATGATCTCTTGTTGTTGAGATGCTGATACTCTTAATCGTAGGACTTTTAAATTGCAACATTGTTAATATATCAATTTTTTGACTATTCGACTGCTATACATAATAGTAGAGACCTGATTTATATGTAGTAAAAAGATGGAGTCAAGTTTTTTTCCATTGCATGAAGCTATAGTCTGAGATCTCCTTGCAGCCAAATCATGGCCCGATCGCCCTCAAAGAAAAAACATACAACACAAAAACTCTCGTAAATGATTCCTTGCATTTCTGTACGAACTAGGACAACATAGTTTTTATTCTGCAAACTTCAACTGGATGAAACGTAACGATCAAGAACCCCCAAATCGCCTAAAAACGAAGCTTGAGCTATTTTTATATTTTTAGTTTTTTTATTACTCCTGCGCCGTCATTGACACGATTTCTAAAAACCATACGCATTTTCCATCCTCGCCACAGTAGTAATAGTGTGTCCAAATTTTATTAAAATCAATATCATCTCCTAAAAACTTCACATACGGATCATAATTATATACAGGGTGTTAATTAAGTATGCTAACAAACTTTAACCACGAATAGTACTCCGAAAAATAGAAAGAAAATGTCATATGAACATGGGTCCGGAAATGCTTTCTAAGGGAGCTACGCTCCTTTGCATGGGGCACCCTGAAGACGGTTTTCCCTCGATATTCTCGAAACCATTCATAACAAAATTAATTACGAAATTAGGTACGATGGGTAAACTTTTGACGCTGAATCTGATTCTGAATTCAGAATTTCATAATTTTAATCAGAGGCGTATCATACGGGAGGAGTTAAGGGTAAAAATAGCTCTATTTTCTAAATGGTAATTTTTTTGACATTTTGATTTTAGAATATAGTATTTCAGAGATTTATACGTAAAAATGGTCTCTTGGTACATCTCGATAGGGTTTTCGAGAAAAATGCATTTATTTATTTACAATAGCCTTCACTGATTCAATAATTTGCATTTTTCTCGAAAACGGTTAGCCCTATCGAAATAAACTATTATTTTTTTTTGTTTTCAGTTCCTGTTGCCAATTTTATGTTTTATAGCCAGAGTTAATTTGGTTTGATATTTACTTTTCACCAGTAAAAATATGGTTTTGTTGTGTTTTTTAATCGAAACGTACTTTTGTTTACTATATTTTTGGAATCCTATCATTGCTGTTACTAGTGTTAGAAAATTCTTGGAAAAACTGGAAACCCCAATGAGAACACTGCTCCGTCAATTTTAATGGTTGAAAAATGGTTTACTGGGTTGCGCATTAGTACAAATGAGGCTGAATGTTCAGGTCACCCAAAAAAAGTCTTTACGCCAGAAAATCATCGATAAAAGCTTTGGAATGATATTGGGTCATCAATGATTGAAAGTGCGTTAGTTCAGTGAGGCTACCGGCATCTGAAATGTGGGTGCATCACATGTTGCATGAATACTTAGAGCTATATTCGTCATGGGTGCAGCAATCGATCACCATCGAAAAACAACCGTGTATCCAATTCAAAATAGTTTCGTGGATGTTCAGTGTTTGAATCAAGATTTTAAATAAAAACAGAAACACTGTCTTTTTCTGATTACCATGATTGAACCTATGGGATTGATATCAGATAAATCAAGTATACAACTGATAAAGGCACAGACAACCCAAAATTTGTTATTTCCTTAAAATACAGCAACACAAACATTTCCAGATAAGCTGTTCAAAAAAACACTTGTAACAACTTTAGACGTCGCGTCGGTTGCTTATTCATAGCCCTCATCTGCCCTCAGCTAACGGCAATTGACATCTTCATCCCTAGGTATTCTGTATACGGGGCCAGAATCCATTGACAAATTAGTTTTTGCCCATAACTCTAATCTCTACATTAAATATTCCCCCATATTATCCCAATAAGCTGACCCCTGTAATGCCAGAATGAAATCGCTTTTTGCATAAAAGGGGTGGTATGTATGTGCAGTAGATTTGTTTTTCTACGGGTGTATTTAATTGGCTTACAGGCTGATACGTATAATCTGCGTACTTTTATTTTATTAGAGTATGTGGTATTAGTTCGGCGGTTGTATATAGCTAATGATATCTATAGTTTCTCACCTCGTGATATACTTTATAAAAATAGTATTTAGACGGCCACCCTGTTATTATTATTAGTTACCTGACTATTGGATACGTTGGATAGCAAATTGTTTTTAATCTTTATAATAAATAAAACTATGAAGTAACTGTCCTATTCTGAAATGTAACTTATGTAGCAATTTTTCATTTTATTACTAGTAGTATTATTCTTAAGTAAATATCACTTGCACGGACAAATAAAAAAATTTTAGCACAATAAATAATTATAATTCAGTACCTAAATTCACTATCATGATTTTTGGGTTTAACTAGTCTCTTGACTTTTTTAGAGTACATGTACAGGAGTAATATTCATGCGGAAATTTTTGGTTTTGGGATATGTATTTTGACGTATTTGGACGAATATTTAATAACACTTATATCTGTCTGCCGGTCGTTCCGTCCGTTTTGTTCCCATTCTTCTAACAGCGTAATCTCAATCACCGCTTCACCGATTTTGATGACATTTTGAATGTCATATTCTGTAGGGTCGTAAGTGGATAAGCGGATTTATGGTATTTTCCAACATAACCAAATAAATGCCTCCATTAAATTTCCATTAATAAACAATGGCCCAATCACTTTGTTTCCAAAATGCCTGCCACATTAATTTTTTTGGGGGTACTGGTATACACTTCTATAAAAGTATGAGGATTTTCTTTGCTCTAATCTCTGCAGTTATGCTTATCAACAAATCCAGTTAAATAAAATGTGCATTCATCAGTGAAGCAGATATTCTTATCATTAAAACCATTGAAAACCAAATGGAACACGATGGAAATCCTACACTTGTTGAAGTTGAAATCTATTTTCAGCAAGATGGCGCTTCTCCTCACTATGTTTTTCCGGTTTGGCAATGGCTACACAACGCTTTTTCAGATAAATTGATAAGACGAAGAAGGTCTACAGAATGGCCTGCTAGATCTTCTGATTTGACCCTAGACTGTTTTCTATAAAGCCATTTAAACTCTATTGTATTTACTCGGCAACCTGGAAGTTTGGATGACCTTCGCTTCGTCCACGCATTATCGAATGCTGCTATGATATCCCACAATATGTTTTCGGAACTGTCAGCCAGGAATTTGAACATCGACTATGTCATTGTTTGGACAATATCGAACAACATTTTGAACGGTTATTGTAATAAAAAGTAATATCTTGGTAGTAATGTTGAGAAACTAATTTTCCCGATCGATAGAATTTAAAAGTTCAAACATTGAATCAAAGGACTTTGACATATCCTTTAACAAGCTATTATTCGAAATCCCGTATCATTTAAAATAATCAAGGAGATGACCCTGGGGGCAGACTGTACAAACTGGGTAATTGTTTTTGGTTAAAAAGTGGTCCTCCTTGCAAATACTCTTTTAATCAATGGTTTTCGATAAATCTGTGGCGGAGAGTTCTCAGATGAACACCCGGCAATACTGTTTGGCGTTGATTATCATATGTGCCTCGAAGAATATATTACCAGGCCTTCGAACCCTCACGCACAAAGGCGAGTGAAAACATCCTCAGCTAGAGACATTATGTAAGCAGACTGATTTGTCTCTCATACATTTTTGAAATGAATTAAAATACGTTAAACTTTTATCTTAGCATAATACTGAGAGATATAAATAATTGCGTACAAAATAATGATGTTCAACTCTAGAAGAGGCAAAAACCTGAGACATATCTTCAAATACTTGTTTAGTTCGCTTAGAAAATACTTTTATTTCGAGTCATTAGAACAAGGACAATAATAATACATAAGTCGCTTACACTCTTATCAAACTGACAGTCAGAAGTCACATTGACTACTTTGATATCACACTTCAATCACTATGCCAAATTACAGGTTAGTATAAAAAATCACTTTAGTTGCTAGTAACTAGTACCATCCGCAGGAAATACTTACTGGTGCCGAGAAGCATCATAACTCAAACTTTATTGTATCCTAGTCCTTCTCAGAACTGTTCGCCATCCCTTTTGTAATTCGAAGAACGACCAGATGTCCGAACCATTACCATTTTCGACGTGTCCATACAAAGAACATTTAAAATTTATTAATAGATAGGAGGCGCATATTAGTCATCGTTGCTTCATAAATTCAACAGGCAATATGGTTGGCATTTTATAGCCAGCCTTTATTAGCATAACAGTAATGGGTGAAAACTTGGTGACATCAAATGGAATACTTATGTTGTCCAAAAAAGATAATTTAATTTGCAGTTATAGTTGTTAAAATTCATACAAGTCTGACGGATAGCTAGATGGCAGATTTCCTGGTTTGATATGGAAATTAATATTATGTATTTTATTATTACACGGCAAGACCTTGATAGTCCATGCCACAAAACATTACAAAACCAAGACATTGTTTTGTCATGAGTTTAGTAGTGAAAACAATATTTGAGTGTTTACAATAAAATCTGCTTATATTTGCTGTATAGGTAATGTTTCATTTAGTTTACTATTGTGGTTTATTCACAGTCAGACGTATTTAAATCTCTCGGGATAATCCTGGAATCATTCGATACAAACGTCTGTAGTGCCGATATACAGGGTATGAATTTCCTTGACACGTGATATTCTCGTAACAAAAAAAGTTCAAACGAAAACAAACGAAAATACTATAGGGACTGTCATACCATGGTTTTAAAACATTTTTTTTTTGTACTTCAACCCTTAAAACTCACCCTCATCTTTTACAAATTAAGTCCTTATATTATTTAAAATCATTGTACTATCTTTGATTTTATACGCATACTTATTTTTTTCGTAAAATCATAAGCATAACATAAATAAAATAAGAATTTGCTTGACGCAAAAAAACGGTTGAAAATAATACCAATTGGGTTTTTAAGGGAACCGAATGACCCATAATACAAGCTTTTGAAAACAAATGCTTTTTTATTACGAAAATATTTGCCTCAAATCCTCATTTTATTTATCTTATGTAATGTTAAACCATGAGTACGACGTCAAAGCCACAAAGTATTAAATAAAATAATGACCTCACTAACGTAGGAAGAATTGTGGGGTGCTATTTGTAAAAAAATAGGGCGTAAGTTTTAGGGGTTGAAGTAAGTAGTTTCGAAAGCATGGTATGATAGGTCATTCGGTACCTTTGAAAGACCCACTTAGTTTTATTTTCTATCGGTTTTTCTTACGAAACTATTATGTCTCAAACAAATTTTTATTTTATTTATTTTATGCTTATGACTTTACGAGAAAAATAAGTTTTTGTAAAAATCAAAGGTACTACAAGATTTTAAATAAAATAAGGACTTATTTTATGTAGGAAAAACTATTAGGTGCTAAAAACAAAGTTAGGGGTGAGTTGCAAGGATTGAAGTGCAAAAAAAATGTTTCGAAAGCATGGTACGACAGACCCTGTAGTACTGTCAACTATTCCACTCAGCTTTTGTTTCAACACTTTTTTGTTACGAGAATATCACGTGCCAGGGACACCCTGTATATCTCATGTGTTGTAGTTGTGAAGAATGTTATATCAAAGACAGTTATTATCATTACTTTATTATTTCTAATACCAGCTAGTTGAAGATAAGATAAAAATCTAGAAAATTTGACGCAAAAATCGATTCGTCTAATTTTTTCAGACTGATGGTCAGAAAGCTGTGAAAATTTGATACTGAAAAAAGGCGCATTTCGTTATTTTTTTATAAGCTAAGAAGGAACTACACTATACATATGTGCTGGAAGATGTAGAACATTATACAGAAACCTTCTGCCACTTTATTCAATTGACTTCTATACTTCAACAAGCTAATAATCCGCTGCCAGGGTTCGGAAGCCTCACGTGACTCAGTTTTATATATCCTGCTTTTCAGAAGACCCTATAGGAAGTAATTGTTATCACATCTACCTTATGCCTTAGGGGAATGAAACGATTCAAATATGCTTGTACTTCGCGACCACAACGTGCAGGCTCAGGAGTTGCATCATGCCGAGTTAAAGTATACCTACTGATATGGTCTATTTGTCATCCTAGAAAGTGCATAACTCGAGAACGGCTAAATTTACATACATTATGTAGGATACAGTTTTTTAAATTTCGCAGAAGAATTGAACTATTCAATAATACATCCATTAAAAATTATGCACTTTTTGGTGCGGCACTACTTCATGACAACCCTGTGTAATTAATTTTTTAAGTGCCTAGTTAGACAATGAAGCTTTTATTTTTAACTTTTATAGTTTAGCCAGTAATAGCTTTAGATTTATTGCTTAAAATTTAAGGAAAATTTGAAATTTCTAATGATGTTCAGAATGTTCTGCTTAAAACAATGAATGAAAACTCTTCCTCGATACCTTGAATAGTATACATAATAATCGGCCGTTGACAAACTTTTTATAACTATACATACATTGATATGGTTTATTTGTAATCCTAGAACGTGGACAACTACGGTTTTTTGACAGTCTTCTTCTGTTCAAAATCATATCTACCTTACATTAATAACATCCTTTTACTTTCCACACCGATAGGCGAGGGGAGTATTGTGATCGCGAAAATTTTCGATTTTGAGATAACACGCTTTTTGGGCATTTTATGATGTCTACATAACGAAAATCCATGTCACTCATTTTCGTCGGTCTGTCTGTCTGTCGGTCTGTCTGTTGGCGTTTTTCTAACGTCATAATCTCAGTAACCGCTACATGGATTGTGTTGAAATTTGGGTTGCGATATGTTGTGGGGTCGTAGTAGATAATGTTCCCATAATTTTGGAAATCGTTGTACAGGGGCGGAGTAATTTGCAAAAAACAAAAAATTTCAAATATTCGTCAAACTTCGTTTTTAGGCGTTTTAGGGGTCCCTGATCATTTTCTACTTTTTCTAGGTGGAGGTGAATTTGAGGTGGTTGGGGGGTGGGGGGTTGTAAAACTGAAAAATTTGTTTTATTCATAATGGGCTGCCCATTGACCTGTGAATGAAAAACCTAGCAGCATAATACACTTTTTTTAGGTCCATACGAACATATTGACTTGCTACTATAGAAACCAAGGGACTTAGAATTTGTGATGTGGACATACGAGTATTGTTTTAGATCGTTCTGTATTGCGTAACGCGAAAATTATTGAATTGATTTTAATTAAATTTCGACACAGTACTACTACCGCGGCGAGGCTGGTAAACGCGTATGTTTTAGAAAAATCGTAACAGTGGCGGCAAAGCAATAATAAAAAGCTGAAAATGTAATAACAGCTCAAATTTTATTTTTAGACGTTTTAGGGGTTCCTGATCATTTTCTATTTTTTTGTGTGGGGGTGAAATTGGGGTGGCTGGGGGTGGCGGGGTTGTAAAACTGAAAAATTTGTTGTATCCATAATAGTCTGTCCACTGACCTGTAGAAGAAATACCTAGCGGCATATTACACCTTTTTAGGTCCATCCTCGGGTCCATCTGAACATTGGCAATTATGTATACGAGTTTTGCTTCATTTCGTTCTATGTATATTACATAAAGCGAAAATTATTGGATTGATTTTAATGGAATTTTAACAGAGAATTTACAAGCCCGGCGAGAATGGAAAACGCGTCTGCTTCTGAAAAACCGTGTCAGTGGCGGGGCGGTGCAGCAATAATCAAAAAACCAAAAATATAAAAACAGCTCAAACTTCGTTTTTAGACGGTTTGGAGACTACCGATCGTTTCGCTTCGTCCAATTGAAGCATGCAGAAAGAAACTGTGGCGTCCTAGCTTCTAAGGAGGGAGACGCAAGAAACTATATACGGGAGTTTTTGTGTTGGATACTTTTTTGCGGGCGGGTGCAAGGAGATTTCAGACTATAGCTTCATGCAATGGATAAAATGATAAAATGGTATCATCATCATGTGTGGGAAGTACTGAGTCAATCAACTTGACTCCATTTTTTAGTTTTGCGAATGACACAGTTTTCCATGTAATATAAAGGTTTACCAGTAACTGTCTCCGTGTGAAAAGAACCGTAGACTATTATTGACCCAAGAATAAACCTATTGTGAAGTTATTTGTTTTCACCACTGTAACCTTTTTGAACAACGGATGATGGCTAAGCACCTGTTCTATCATGATACGAAGCACTATCTAAAAACTGATCTCTGTAGAAGAATTAGAGAATACAAGAGTCGCAACAAGTCATTTCTGTCAAAAAATCTAAAGATCTTCACCTCCAGAAGGAACATAAAACTGTGGTCAGCATCGATGCTTCAGTAATATACTCTATCAAACAGAGCGTTCAAAAGGTCTGTTACAAATTCAAAGGTTTCAAAGCACATTTTGCAACACGCCCGGATCAACAATGGGGCTAAAGGGGCTGGAGCCCCGGGCCCCGCGGTTCAGTGGGGCCCCGCAAGGGCTATATTATTCGCGTTTTATTCATCAAGGGGCCCTTAAAACTATAATAGCCCCGGGCCCCCTAAAAGCTCAATCCAGCGTTGTCTCGCAAGCAGCAGCAGCACCTGTCATTATAACCTTATACTATAACAAACTCATAGAAGGCCAATACCAAATACCAGTATTTGATTACCATTCATTCTAAACAATTCTCTATCGTTCCGCCGCTCACGGCTCCTATCAGATGCACCCGCGCGACCGCGGCATCTCATCCTAAGGCGTTGGTTTTTCACCGCACATTTATTCTCAGGGTGTCCAAGGCTTGGGATGGACTGCCAGGAGATGTATTTATTGGGCCTGCGGGTATTGGCCCATTCAAATCCCGCGTTTACAAACTTCCCCTAACATAACCCTTTCACAGTAGCCGCGGTACTCTAATATTTAGGCTCTGATGCCTACGAGGTCTGCTCAGTTATAAAAAAGAGCTGTAGCACCAACTGCACTGTCCATATTAGCAGTTCAGGGAAGAGCCTTTCGACTTATTCTAATGAACAAAAACTTGCAGCATTAATCCGCCTTGCTACATATAATGTTGAACAACAAGTCCGTTTGCGTGGGTCGTGAAAGAAAGAAAAATAAGCCTCGACCTTTTGGAAATCAAGATAATTTAAGTAAGTGCTTCAATGAATGTGATTTGATTTATTGGACAACTACACGCGATGGAACTGAAACGTGATAATATTCTATCAGTTTACTTTAAAAACCACATATATTGTATGAAGCGTATGTAATATACTTTCTAACCAACCTGCATAATTTCCATTGTTCCATAACACGGAAGTTGCTTCCGTCTGCCGTGTGATTTTCAAACAGTACGCACAATCTTACAGAGGCTGCTTACTCCAGATCAAGTGAATATTGAAGGAATTACCATATCTTATAAATCTGTCAATATTAAGATAAAGTTATTATCTGGGCTGCCATAATTATAATATGAATCACAAATTAATACTACTGGGGTATTTAAATATTTCTAATTCAATACCTGAGGTTTTTGAACATGCAGAATTCAAAAATGTCAGATTTACCACTTTTACGTTACACACCATAAATAGGGTGTTCCGTTTAAAACAACAATTATAACGCGTAAAGTAAAAGTGGTGAATCTGGCAACCATGTTGTTGGCATTTTTGAATTTTCCATGTCCAAAAACTCCCAGGTATAGAATTTTATCGTTCCAGCTGCGACAGTTCTGGACATATTTAAGCGTTCCGGTCCTTTTTATTAACCCGATATACTTCTGTTCATTATTCTACTAAATAATTTATTAAACCAAAAATATTGTTCAAAATTATGATGGAGCGGCGCTAATAATCAATTAGCGGGTGTCTAGATGGTACAGTTCAAGAAACATTCCCAAGTGCTCTATTTGTCTGCTGTTTTGCTCATAGATTAAATTGAGTTTTATCTCAGTCCATCTCATTTACACTAAAGACTGTAAAGCACTTTTCATTACTTTAAGTGGAGTGGCTGTTTTTTTCTCAAAGTTGACAAAGCGTACACGAGTTTTAGATTCCATTGTCCATAAATAATTGCCCAAAGTGGCCCCTGCTATGTGAAACTGTAACATAAAAAGCAACTGTGCAATCCCTGAATTACTAATTGAACTACATATCTGAGAGTAATTAGAAGCAGTAGGTACATAGTTCTTCGTGATTTTTGGGCTATTGGAAACTATATTTTATCTCCTATTTATTTAAACAATTTGAGAAATACTGTCATGCCCGTGCAATGTTTTTGATGTTTTCGAGACATTGCATAGATATATGATACTGATTTTCGGTATCAGATAGATAATTCTACGGAGTTTCAATATATTTGGCTTGCTTTATGAGGAAACGATGACATGAAATCTAAATTATAAATCTGTAAAATTGGCGGCTAAATTTCTTTGAATAATTTATTGGCAGAACAGGGTTGCTTAGAATCAAATGCACAATTGTTAGCACCTCTTGTTTCATGTTTCAAACTTTGTACCTGATTGACTTGTTGCCTGTAGCGGTGATGAATTCAGATCCATTGACAGAGACCAGTCGTTGCCAGCAAATTGCTCTTTCTTATTCAATGTATCAAGGGAACTATGAATATCATTTGCTGTGTTTTTTTAAGTCTCTGGAGCAGTAACAATACTGGAACTACCACCGAGCCCTGTGGCATATTTACATTGAACTCGTGAAGAAACATAACATGCGCGCTTGCTGTAATAGTTCAGTCCAAGCACTTTCTTTGAGGAAATATTAATAAAGTGTGACTTCCGCAAGACTATGTATGACTCCATTGTGTGCACCAGAGTAAAGATACATTTACTGTATCTGAACTACATCGAAAAACTCACCTAACAAAGCTTTTTAATTCGTTAATCTTTTAATGACCTTCAAACTGTGGAGGAACGCTATACATACACCGGAATTTTCCGCGTTTTCCATATTTTGCTATTTCACTATCAACGACATTCCTAAACTGAAAATAATCGGCAATTAAAATACTCAACCTCGAAGTCAAGCCGTGAAATTACAATTGCAGTCGCAGTATACAACGTTATAATAACTATTATCCAATATAATAGTCGGACATTAAATTCATACGTAGAAGTATCTTTCTGCCCTACTTGGTTTTGATTTGTAAGGAATTGTGTTACTAGAATTTTAATCGAACAGTGGTCAATTGACGCTCGCAATTATTACAAAAACAGCGGTTTTTTACTAGTGTCTCTATCCGAAAATAAGTAGTAGTAATAATAATGTTTATCTGACTAAGTACAGGACATATTGATATAAAAAAGTACACTATCATACATTAAAGCTAAAAAACGTTTTAAAATAATAAAAAAAATGCAGACACATCAAAATAATACAATAGTCGGACACGAAGTTCATTGTGATACTAAAATGTTATACAATACTACCCACACTGTGTGATGTTTGATCTACATAAATGTAATGCAAAGGCAGATCATTATTTTTCAGGTAAGTCAGTTCTGATGGAAACATCCTGGGCTTATTAAATATCTATTTTTTTAAACTAGTGTTGAGCATTTTCATAGAACAAACTTTTTGAGTAACATTAGGCATATGAGGCCCTTTGAGTCAATACTGATAACACGTTTGGTCAAATGTTTTACAAGCCCTGGGAATCTCAATATTCTTAGCTTTTAAACATACTGATATAAGATAATGAAACGTTTGATGTTGTAGGAGCGTTAGATGAATATTTGTCGGAGTCCCCAAGTTTTATATACAGTTGGTCAGTTGAATAAGCACATTTTACATGATTTAGAATTCGGGTATTTTATTTATATACCACTTCACAGGTTTTAGATAAACCTTGGTAGTACCGCCCCATCTAATTATTCCATAATTTAGATGTGACCACAGAACTGAATACATAGAGTGCAGCTGATCGACTTTAGGTAAGGAATATTCTTATCGGTATAGAGCTAGTATGATGTTGACAACTATATTTTTTTGGGAGCTAACTGCTGATATTAGTATAAAAGGGTAAGTTTGAAGAGTAACTGGCGAAAGTGTCCAATTTTAGTGAGTGGTATTGATTTTATTAGCTTTGGGCTAACATTTTCTATTCTAGATCTAACTATCATTTTTGACGAGACTTGATATTGCTCACTCAGCATCATCGACTAACATTTCATGTTTTTGAATCCAAATTCGTCTTATGTTTTCACACAAATGTTGAAATGACTTCCGTCTTGATTGTCTCATCTAGATCTTTTTACAGAATTAAGGCAATCAATTATAAACCGCTTGTCTGCATCTGTTTGAAGCCAAACTGCTTAAATGATATTTTTCTGCTAAACCATTTCAATTATTTCCATTACCATTTTCATTACCGTCACTTTTGTAGATGGGATCGAAAAATTAGAAAATGATTCTTTCATTTTTTCTTCCCACAGGGTTGAAGGGCAAGTATAGTAATCCCTTAATCATAAAACACAAAACAAATGACGATCACTCTCGATCTGTGGCAAAGGTAGAGGATCGTAGTTTCGAAAACTGGTCTTTTGGTTTCGGTACAAAAATCAATGACATTATTTTCGTCGGTCGATCACCTGTATATTGGCGTCTATTGCCGCATAACTACAGTAACCGCGATTTCGATTTATTTCCATTTCGAGCATTGTTGATGAAACTATTAGCAAAAACACGAAAAAACACACATCCCTAAACTTAAGTTTTGTACATTTAGAAGTTCCCGACCATTTTCTGAAATAGCCAAATCGCTGGAGGTATTTGAAAAAAACAAAAAAAACAAATTTTATTTTATAATGTGTTTTTTAGGTTACCGATTTTTGTACCGGTATTAAAAAAAATTTTTGAGTCATAATTTTTATGCCAATTTTTTTAAAATGGATATGTTTATCGTTGATTAACTAAGGACACTACCATATAAGCAGAAGCCTCAAAACACTCGGAACGTGGAATACTATACTGGTAGGGTCCTCATTATTATGGTTTTATAGCCAATAAAATCTTATGGATAAGCAAAATATCGTTTTATTGCAAGCTATAAATAAACACGCTTGATGAAGTAGAATGGAGGAATGTGCATGCCATGTGCGGTTACGGACATTTGCGCCTGTGGAGACCAACCATGTTGCCACGTTGTGCGGTAAGCAAATCAGTAGGCGCAACCAGTCGACTATTGTCTACTAAGCAGCAACAGTTTTATTTATACGGGGTTTGTCATATGATATGGCGCACCAAAGTTGTGTCTTTTTTAACGGAACATCCTGTATATTATTAGATGAGATGTTTCAATCCCTCCCTCGACCTTAACCAACAACTGAATCCTAATGTACCTAAATTCACCCATTTTCGAGTTACCGGGTTTTTAAGATGACAAATGAATTGTATAAACTAAGTTTGAACACAATCGATTATTGGATAAAATATACAACTAAAAAAAATAGTGTTTCTAAGCGTATACTAAGCACTCAAAAAATTATACAGTCGTGATGCACCAAAGCTCCATCATTTAGATAAATTCTATATACTATATCATATATCTAAACTTTCCGGGAGGAGTTTATAATATGAAATTTGAACAACTTAATGATAAATGTATTAATAAAATGCATTGCCTTTTTCAACATCATATTGTCGCAGTCTTTTTACAGCAATTTTGAAAAAGTTACATATCTATAGCAATAGTATATTGTTCAGTTGAAGTTTGCAACACGAGCCGTAGGTGAGTACTGTAAATCAATAAGTGAGTTATTACCATTACCGCGAGTTGAATTTTTTTTTTTTTTTTATGATCAGCCTCCCGCAAAGGCCGAAAGCCTATGGCGCTATAGAAGCGCTGCGAGAGGACAAGTGTCGGTTCACGTTAGATTTGAAACGCTGCAGGTTGTAGCCGTCGGGAAACAAATTCCCCGGCAGCTGATTCCACAGCGTCGAAGCTCTCCAAAAGAAGGAATGCTGGAGGAGACTGGTTCGGGGAGTAAGGACCTCGACCTGGTAAGGATGAGCTCGCAGAGCTTCTCTAGTGTTCCTGGTTCGGACAGCCTTTGGTGTTATTATCTGGGAGAGCTCACTCGAACATCTTCCGTGATAGAATCTGTAAAAGAGGGATAGGTCAGCCACCCTCCTTCGATGTTCCAGGCTGTGGAGGTCCTTTGTGAGGTTAGGCGTATCGATCAATCTAATTGCTCTTTTCTGGATAGTGTCCAGAAGCTTTAGGGAGTGTTTCGGAGCGCATCCCCACACATGGGAGCAATACTCCAGCGATGGTCGGATCTGTGCCTTGTAGAGCAGCAGCAGTTGCTCTGGTGTATACAACTTCCTAGAGCGGAACAAGACTCCAAGCTTCTGGGATGCCGTTTTAGCAATACTGACGACGTGGTCGTGCCAGGACATGTTACTGTTGATGTTGATCCCCAAAAGCTTGACGGAAGGTGATTCGACTATGGGGTGGCCCTCCATTTCCACGGTTGGTAAGCCATCGTGAGACTTCTTTGTAAGTGTTGTTGCCTGAGTTTTTTGTACGTTGAACTGTACTTTATTTGCTAATCCCCACTCGACAATTGTTTTGATATCTGCGTTGACCTGTGAGGCATGCTGCTGGCGCCGACGTACCGTCTCCTGGGATGATAGTGGCTTGCCTGGTTCCATGCACGACACTAATGTACTGTCATCTGCGAAGCTGTAGATTGGATTGGATGTTATTTCCAACAGCTCGTTGATGTACAGTAGAAACAGTGTAGGGGATAGGACAGATCCCTGAGGAACACCTGCGTTTATTGAAAATACGTCTGATGAACAGCCCTCGACTACAACAAACAGAGGTCGGTCGTTCAAAAAGCTATTCAGCCACTGGCGCAGGCCAGGTGGTAGTCCATAAGCAGCAAGCTTGACCAGAAGTCCCTCATGCCACACTCTGTCGAAAGCTTTCGACATGTCAAGTGCAACAACACGGGATTCGCCATGATTTTCTATTGCTTTGTTCCACAAGTGAGTGACGTAGGCAAGGAGGTCACCTGTAGACCTGTGCTTACGGAAGCCATACTGGCGATCATTTATGATGTTATTGTTGTCCAGGTATTTCAGGAGCTGTGCGTTAATGACAGTCTCCATAACCTTAGACATGATGCTGAGAAGAGCCACAGGTCTATAATTGGTGGGATCAGTTTTTTTGCCTTTCTTAGGGATGGGTTGTACGCAGCCAATCTTCCATGAAGCGGGAAACATGCCTCGTTGATACGAAAGTTTGAAGAGCTTGCAAAGAATAGGTGCAAGCTCAGCGGCACAGCGTTTAAGGACAATGGCTGGAATTTGGTCAGGACCAGTAGCTTTATTCGTGTTCAGTTTTTGGAGGATGTTTTTAACATCTCGATGTTGAAATTTGACCTCTGCCATTCTCGAGTTCACGCTTATAGTGGTGGTCGGAGTACTACCTTGAAAGTCTACAGTAGAATTGGCTGCGAAGAGTTTCCCCAAGATGTCTGCTTTTTCTTTAGGAGCAGAAGCGATGGACTTGTCCTCTCTGGTCAAGGGTGGTATTGACGAATAGGAAAAGTTCTGACTAACAGCCTTAGCTACAGACCAGAATGTTCTGGACGAACTAGGACATGAGAGGAGCTTGTCCTTAATTTTTTGGTTGTGTTCCTCCTTGCTGCTGTCAATCACGCGTTTACAATGATTTCTGGCGTCGATAAAACTGCGGTGGTTCTCGGCATTTGGACTTTTCCTCCATTCTTTGTAATGTTGGTTTTTAGTGGTAACTGCATCTCTACAACGCTGATTGAACCATGGCTTGTTTTTGGAGGGATGCTTGACGACATGAGGAATATAGGCTTCCATGCCGGATATTAATACCTCGGTTATTTCTTGGGCGCAAGCTGATGGGTCTCGTGACTTGAAGCAGACGTCGTTCCAGGGAAAGGACTGGTAGTATTCCCTTAGGTCGTCCCACTTTGCTGATCCGTAATGCCAGACCCGGCGAGGCTGTGTACTGTGGAGATCTGGAGAATGCATTCTGCATAGCGTTGAGATGGTGTTATGGTCAGACGTTCCCAGTGGGGCGGTTACTTTCACTGTGTAGATTGCTGGAGTAGTTGTGAGATACAGGTCCAACAGACTAGCAAAATCTCCGTGGCGGGTGGGGATCCTTGTTGGTTCTTTGACTATCTGCTCCAAGCCGCAGCTAATAGCGAAGGCTTCAGCTTCATGTCCCTCGTCGTCCGTTTTGTTTGAGTGTTTGAGCCAGTATGTGTTGTGAACGTTGAAGTCACCCAGAAAGACTATCTCTGAATGAGGGTGATCTGATTGTAGCGCGTCCACAGTGGCTGAAAGCTTCTCGAAGAGCTCTTTGCAGTTGTTACTGCTTGGTGGCCTATAAATGCAGCATATAAATTTGGATTGATTTTGGAAGGATATTTTTAGCCATATGATGTCAAATCCTTCCAGTTCGAGCTCTTCTTCTCGATGACAAGACAGCCCAGATTTAACGTACACGCATACGCCAAACCTACGTCGAAATCGGGTGTATAAGTCATATCCGGGATATCTGAAGCAATTATCCATTGTTGAAGAGCCGACTTGAGTTTCCGTAAGAGCCAGGATGTGTGGCTTCTCTGCCTGAAGGTGTTGATGGACAGAGTTTATGTTGGAGGCAAGACCTCGTATATTTGTAAAGTCGGCTTTGAACAAGTTTCTCTGGCCTTCGGGCCTGTCGTCAGTGCGAAGTTGCTGCGAAGGCTGGCTTCTGTTGTTAGCCTGACGAGGAGTGGCAGCACAATTCTTTAGACAAACTTCGCTTAATGTTCCCCCCGGACCACCTGGCACCCGGAGATCCGAACGGCCAGGCATTTTACCTCCGGAAACTTTTGATACTTTATACTTTCTACTATTCTTCTATACTTTCTTTATCTACGGCCGAAGCATTTAAGGGTCTAGGGTATAGCGCGCGAAATTGAGAATCCAAGAAAAGACGTATTCCCGTGTTAGCGAGGAGGCGCGGCTACCTGTTCCCTTTCTCCGATGTTTGTGTCTAAGATGAGGGGAGATAAGTCCAAAAATATAGAGGTAAGGTCAAAAGGTCCAAAGGTAAGGTCCAAAGGTCACTATAAAAATGAATTTCGCATTTACAAGCTCCTGAAGTTACCTTTAAACTTACAGTAATGACTCAAAGAGCTAATTGAAGAAGAAAGCTTGCGCTTGTGCAACTATTTAGCCTTTTTTTGATATCGTGTTTGGTTGTTAAATTACAGGCATTTATAGAATGCATGATTCTGCATTGCGAGTTTTTTGCACGTTTTTTTGAGAAAATCGGAAATAGTTGTCATTCACTAAGGTCTTAACTATCGCCTTCTGAAATATTATATATGTAGTTTGAAAATACAGTGTGCTATGCGAGAAATTGTGAATCCTTGATTTACATGGCAATTACGTATGTATAAATGTGTGTATCTAGGCCCCTTAATAGTACGATTTAAATACATAATAATTACGAACTATTAAAAACTTCTGTCACAAAAATGAATACATCATCCGAATTTGCGTTTGACGTCTCAAAGACACCATTGCAACTATTATAGCGCGTATTTAATCATATGCATTTCCAAGAGATCAATCAGCACTGGTGTCTAGTAGGCGTTATTCATAACCCAGGGCTGGAGCGTGTGTTATGAAAAATAATACACGCTGTTTGATTATAGGCTATATTACCTTTTCAGCAGTAATTTGGTATTCATTGTATAACTTAATTGAAGTAGATAAAATATTGTGCAACAATGTGTCACTAGTTAGCAGTGCTGCTCGAAGCATTTATTCATTAGTAATATGGTTCAATGGTTATCTTAGAACTTCATTAACTCGGAAAAGGATTAATTTAGGTACATTGCGTTTCATACTGTGTTTGTCTTGATTTCAAAGAAAATTGAATTTTCATCAATGTAAAGAGTAATCCACTCAAAAAGCAACTTTTATGTACAATAACATTATGAACATTGCTAAGCAGAACACTTAACTCACGTTGAAAGAGTTCTTGGATACCTTAATATTTTATACAATAAAACAATTATAGCAAAGGTGATTTCAGGAACAAAATCGTTACATAGGTATTGCATTGTAAAAAAGCAAATCAAGTTTAGTTTATTTCAGAAAGAATGCTATTTTCTAATCGTGATGATTTTGTTTACAGGCAAGTATACTCATATCGGTAACAACTATTGAACAACTTTCTTGTAATAGTATATAACATTTTTAAATAAAACAAGAAAACAGAACGTAATAAATTGAAAAACAAGAGAGGCAAACTAAAAAAATAACTTCATCAAGGAAAATAAACATAACAGTTACTATAATACGAATGCCAGTTCAATTATTCAATTAAAACTAACAGATAATAAGGTTAAATGTTTGATAATGTGATACTATTCAGAAGTGGAATAGTTACTATTTACAAGTTAGTACTATAGCTGCTATTAGGTAAAATAATGTTCATCTATATTTATTTCGCCTGACAAATACACCACGCTACATATGACAAAAAAAAATTTGTATCATTTCTAAGCTTCTTTGTCAAGTATCCTTGTTTACCGCATAGTAGGAGAGCCTGTTTTCGGGCAACCACAAGCCCTTCAAATAAATGCAGGGATACGTCATAGTCGAGGATTGCCCCAAAACACCATAACTGTACCATGCAAATGTTTTCAAAATGATTTTATAGCAATGATTGTAAAAGAGAGATAAAACTACAAATCTTCAATATTCGTTGCGAAGCATTCTGGCAGCAACAGAAAAGTGACGAATTTGAAACATAAGTCACAAAACTATCTACAGCTTCCATAGTTAATTAAGAACACATTAGAAAACATGAAAAATAATTATTTGTATAATATAAAATAAAATGATTATTAGAAATATAGTTGGGATATGTTTAATGTGATTGTTCTAGTGAGAGATTTGATGGAATGGGAAGTGTCGACTCAATCTAGTTGTTGCTATTTTGATGCAGGCACATCAGATGTAAGATTTTTAACTGTTAAACTGTAGGTCCTCGTATGTCTTGTAGTGCTAGGAGTAGGTTTCCTTTTAGCTTCATATTAATTCAGTAGCGCGGCGGTTCTGAGTTATTTCAGCAGACCCATAAAACTGTTAAAAAAATATTAATTCTTATTCACAAACTGCATTGAAAGCTTGTCCTGCCAACTTCATACACGTGTTTTTGTTCTGGCTGTACATCAGACGGGGCTACGTTATTCCATACGCTATTAATATATTCGATTCCACATTCAATTAAAATGCAACTTTAGCTGTGCTCCCATATTTGAAAATGAGAATCGGAAATACCGTCACAGTATCCGGGCTCATATTTGCGATAGTACAATAAAGCTTCCCATGTCAGACGTTTTTGTTGACGGCGACTAGTATTCATAGATATCAAAGTGCTTATTTTACAAACACAGACTTTGCGAGGTTGGCAACATTTCAAATAGTCTGATTTTTGTTTTGGTTTGCTTACCAGATAAGTAAGATATTTCAGTACATACATACTCTAAATAAATCTTTTCCGATATAAATAAGCATTCACCAAACAGGTATTTTACAATGCCTCCTGAATTATGCATCAAGTATGTGAATATTTTCTACATTAAAAAAATATTTAGATTTAGGTGTATGTTAGATTTATATTCTGAGGAAGTCTGAGAAGTCTACTGAACAAAACAGTAATTACTCATTAAATCGTGACTATATTTCTCACAACAGCGATGACTGTTCATAAATAATGCAAAAGCGGTTTATTTTACAGCAGGAGTGCGGAAATACTGGCGTACATAATTAGTCGTTACCATATGTATAAATGATTTAACATTAAATAAGAATTCCGTCGAGTTGACTGACTTACCACTTTCCACATCCATGTTTATAATCGCTATATAACAAAAATGTTGAGGTTTTGAGAACTTAAAAGTTCAGTAATAGGTGCACCATGTTGCAAAATATGCACGTATGTACGTATCTTACTATCGTATACATATACCATACACAGACATCATGTTCTAATGCAATGTTGCCAGCATTACAGAAACTATTGTAGTGTAGTAGTGGAATAGTGATAGGGTCGCAGAACCAAGCAAGTAAGAACTTTTTGCCACAACAATAAAAAACTTCATGGCCTCCTACAGAACTCCTTTTCGATCTCACTAAACTTTCAGTTTGCTGAGTATAACGATGCGTCTTCAAACTCTATCGTACCAAATATTTGTACTCTTATGATTGCAATCTTCTTCTGAACATACCAGACGCATAAGAAGAATTTTGCCACTTTCATTAGTTATAAATTGACCTTTTCGAGGCCTGCTATAAACTTCCACACACAGAGCAACATTGATATATCAGCATAAGAAGCAATTGTTTGTATGTTGAAAAAAGGATTACCTGCCCGAAATATCGTCAAATGTTATAACATAAATACCGAAAAATATACAGGTTGTCGGGATATTCGACCGATAACGCTTGACAGTTGATAGACATTACATTTTTATGAACATTGAGATAGGGATATGAAGCCTCAAAATACTTAACTTTCAAGATACAGGGTGTCAAAGTTTTACTTTTGTTTTGTTTTTTTTTTTCAATTGTTCTGCAATAAAATGGCACAACGGTCCAAAACTACGTATTAGGTTTTAGAAATCCAAATTCAACCACGGTTTTGCTATCATGGACAGAGAACGCCACCTACGGTACATTGAACCAATAAAAATTATTATAATTATCAAATTATGTGAGAAAGGTATACTTTATTTAAGTTTCTAGAGGTAACCGTTTTTGAGATAGCCTTCATTGAAATTTCCATGTAAATTGTGATCGAAAGAATTATCGGTATTTCCGCACAAATGAATAAGGCTCATACTTTTACATACCACTTAAGTATTCTCAAACTTCAACACTTATTTTGAAAGTTAGATATGTTGAAACATACTTTTTGATCTACTATTAATTTGTTCGAGAATAACGATAATTCTTTCAATCACATTTTACAACTAATTGAGGTGGCTTGGAAATTTCAATAAAGGTTGAAAACGGTTGCCTCTAGGAACTTAAACAAAGTATACTTTTTTACGTAAAACATATTGAAGAAACATTTTTTTAGCATATTGATGCACCTAACCGAAAAAAAGTTTTGTTAATTTAAAAGAGCTCGATGTGCCGCAGATGGCGCCCTCTATTCATGATAACAAAACCGTGGTTGACTTTGGATTGCTCGCCCCAAAAAACCCCCTGCTGCGTAATTTTAGAGAGTTGTGCCATTTTATTGCGGAATAATTGAGAAAAAATAAAAGTGAAACTTTGACACCATATTATATCTTCAAAATTAAGCATTATAAGACTTCATATTAATAACTCAATGTTCATAAAAATGTAATGTTTATCACCTGTCAAGCATTATCCGGACACCCTGTATGAAAATGTATAACGCAGAATGAAATTGTGCAGGGAATGCGTCAAAAAACATACATAAGCGGCAACACTCCAGTAACTAGCACTGGCTTTTAAACTAATCACCTACTGACACAACCATCTACATATTTCAATTCCTAACATGTAAAAGCACAGAAAATGCTATAAATTGCATTATGTAATATAGCACAATAAATTAGTTTATTCATTATTTAATTGGAGTTGTTTTCCTTGTTACGTCTTTTGAAATATTAATACACAGTTGTCTAAAACAATTTGTAAATTTCAAAATACTCCGCACAATCGTTGACGTTGACGCATCAATCTGTTTTGGCCCTTACCTGCAAGTGTGAACCTAAAGTTCTCGCTAGAGCAATATGAGCAAGCCTGTTACTAAAGGCCCGGTCAAACAGAGGGCGTCCTAGAATGCGGCGTTATGGCGCTCTCCGACGCCGCGCTACAACGTTCCGTTATATTGTTAGAGAACAGCATAACGCCGCGTTCTAGAACGCCCTCTGTTCGACCGGGCCTTTAGTTTAGTCCTAATGTGGTTAGACATTGGTTGGCCTTGGTTTTCCAAGTAGTAACGTGCCATCGACATAAAATGGTTTCTCCCTTAATTATAATTAGTCAGTGGCTAAAGTGTTCGTTTTTCTGATCGAACGAGTCTTACTGAGCTTAAACTTAGAAAATCAACAATTATAAACATTATGTATGTTAGGAGCAAACACCGATTTCGGCCAATGGATGGAAAATATGATCAAAACGCGTTTTGGCTGCTACCGTTTTGCCAATGTCCGAATTATCGCTTTCCGGCTGTTCAATGTAGCCCAGAACGCGTTTTGGGTCAACTACGATTGCCAGAACACGTTCTATATTCTACTACGAATAAATGAATCTCAATTATTTTCCGTTTTGTGTTACAATATTTCCTCTGAGCTTAGAATCCATAACTAAAATGAATAAAAGCACTTGTAGATCTTAGGTCCGTGAAAAAAAAACTGAAAGAAACATACCTCACAATCTCTTATGTCCAGCTCTCACATGAGCCGAATGAATCATGTCAAATAACTCGTGGGTCATGCAAAAATAACGCAGTTCGGCTGTTTCGTCTGTCCTTCTTTCAATTAGCTTTTCGATATAGCCAATTCTTAAAATATCATACCTTTTCAATCGTTGTCTTTGTTTCGAAGATATTGTATCACCGTTACTTTTACAAGCTTTTGTCGCCTTTACCTCTGTGAGTGTTTGGTCTTATCTTTCTCTTGTACAAATATTACTACGATCATTGCTACCACTTATGATTTTTGCAGTTCGTCATTAAAACATAACCTTAGGTCTTCCATGGCACTCTCTAGCTATTGTCTAACCCGCACAAAGATCAATTACTAAATGAATACACTAGCTCCAGAGGTATCGTTTACAGGCTGAGACACTCACAAAATCCACCACGCGTTATGGCAATCGCAGTAGAACAGGACGCGTTTTGACAATCGTAGTTGAGCCAAAACACGTTCTGGTCTACATTAAACAGTCAGAAAGCGATAATTTGGACATTGGTAAAATGGTAGCAGCCAAAACGCGTTTTGGCCATATTTTTCGTTCATTGGCCGAAATCGGTGTTTGCTCTTAACATATATATCGGATCGCGAACATTTATGATTCCGATATGATGTTGATTTCTAAAGTTTTAAGGTACCGACATCACGAACATGCGCCAATCAATCAAGTCAAAGTAATGACATTGTTTCACTTACAATACAATACAATACAATATTTATTTTCCAGAAGACAATACAAGATCGTGTTGGAATCGTCATAAGAAAACAGCAAGAGAAAAAAAAAACTGGAAATACAATAATTGAGAATAATAAATACAGACATTGAAAAATTAAGAGTAGTACAATAATAATTAAGGAAACATACATATATACACCTATATAGACTCCTATATATACACACATATACATATATATATATACAATATTAAGGAACTATTATACTGCGAGCATAAAACTTGGACTATGAAATGTTACAAAAATTCATTTAGATTGTATATACATTTGTTCACTAAGAAGTTCTTAATTTTCGCTCTAAAACTATGCAAACCTCGCTGATTTTTTATGTCATCTGGTAACTTGTTAAAAAGTTTAAGGCCTAGACAGCTGGGTGCATTAAAACCGAGTAGGTACTTTCTGAAGGGCACATATATATCAGATTGTTGTCTGGTACTTTTTTGATGTATATCACAGACACGACTGTAATTTTGTTTGTTTTTATATACAAATGTGCACATTTCAATTATAAATAAACTGGTGACAGTTAGAATATTAAGATTACGAAATGTATCCCTACAGGAGTCCCTCCTGGAAAGACCGGCTATACATCGTACTACTCTTTTTTGTGCAATGAAGACATCATGTATGGATGCACTCGTACCCCATATGCAGACGCCGTACCTCAGTCTGCTTTCTACCTGAGCATAGTACAACATCAATAATTGGTCTACTTCTAAGATATTCCTAAGGTTAATAAACATGAAAGCTGAGGAATTTAGTTTTGATGTCAAGAACTCGCAGTGATATTTCCATGTAAAACAACAGTCAATACGTAGTCCTAAAAATGTTGTGAAGTTTGAATCATCAGTGGTTACGGTATGGTTGTTAATAGTAATGCAAATATTATCACACTGTTTCTGCCGATTATGGAAGCACAGTACGGCCGTCTTTTCGGCATTCAGAAATAAACCGTTTTCACAAAACCATTGATTTACCGTATTGGTTACTGTATTACATTTTATATTCAAAGACAGGTCCGATTTATCCGAGACAATGATCGACGTATCGTCGGCATACATAGTTAAGGCTGCTGGTACTTGTAGATTGTCCAGGTCGTTAATGTATAGCAAAAATAAAAATGGCCCTAGAATTGAACCTTGGGCAACACCAATGTTGATTGTTATGCTTTTTGATACCGCAGAGTCATTAATGTATACATATTGTTGTCTATCAGTTAGGAAAGAACTTAACCAGCAGGAAGCATTTCCTCGAATGCCGTATCTAACTAGCTTATCTAAAAGTATTGAATGATTCACGCAGTCGAAGGCTTTGCTCAAATCGCAAAATATACCTACTGGACATTCTCCATCCTCTATAAAGCTGACTATGCGCTCATAATACGAGTATAATGCTGTACTAGTGGATCGATTATTTATAAAGCCATGCTGATTATTTGAGAAAACGGCGTGCTTCTCTAGGTACCCTAAAAGTCGATGTAAAAATCCATATTCAAATACTTTGGAAAAAACAGAAGGTATTATAATTGGTCGGTAGTTTTCTATGGATTTAACATTTCCTTTTTTATGTATCGGTACTAATTTTCCAAGTTTCAAGCGCTCAGGGAAGGCTCCAGTCATGAAAGATAGATTCACTAAATATACAAGAGGATCTATAACGATGTGGAGAACTTTCCTTATCAAAAACATTGGAACGTCATCGTAACCACTAGAGTATTTGTTTTTTATTTTATTGTAAAGGAGTGAATATAGTTCAGCATTGTTATAAGTATGGAGAAAGATAGAATTACATACTGAATTTGTGGCTGGAATCGTTCCCTTACTAATGCCATTATGATTTATATTTGAGTTTATTTGATTTGAGATATTTATTGGTGCCAGAAAAAAATGTTCATTGAATAATTCAGCTATTTCTTCATCGTTGCTGATAAGGTTGCCATTCTGTACGATGGATATGGTCTTTCTTTGTTTATTTTTATTTTTATTCAAGAGGTGGTGAATGGTGTGCCAGGCAGTTTTTGTCGGATTATCTGACTGGGTGATTTTTTCCTGATAAAATTGTTTTCTTGTAAAATTTATTAGTTTTTTGTGTTTTAATTTTTCTCTTTTATAGTAGTCGTACAAATCTGGATTATCTAATTTTATATAATGTAGATCTTTTAATTTTTCACCTGATTCAATAATTTTTTCGTTGATCCAGGGATTTCTATTCGCAGGACGACAATTTTTTTTGCGTTTGGGGAAGTTTTTTTCGAAGTAATAAGAGAATATTCTATGAAACTGACTGTATGCTGTGTTTATATCGTTTGAATCGTATACCTGGAGCCAATCTTCCGTTGATATGTCGGATATGAAATTTGCAATGGCCTGATCAGTGAAAGACCTGACAAAATTCATAGTATGAGAGGGAGCCATCTGCGCGCTGTCCCCGCAATCAAACAGTACAGTGCGATGATCTGAAATATTATTATCAATTGCAAGAGAAGCTGAATCCGTTGAGCAATTGCTGAATATGTTATCAATTGTTGATGCTGTACTATGAGTCACCCGTGTAGGCCACTTAACTCTTGGCGTAAGGCCGAAAACGTTTAACGCATTACATAGTTTTGCGTATTCACGCTTATTTCTAGTCGGATCAATATTGAAGTCCCCTAACAAGAATATAGTATGATTAGTCTTATATACGTCATAAAGTAAGTCAGTAAGACAATCAATGAACACATTACAGTTTGAGTTTGGTGATCTATAACAACACAAAATAATTGCTTTTCCTGTGCCGTCAATTTCTGATGAGATTCCACAAATTTCGAATTCTTTTTCTAAGCAGATATCATATAAATCTAATTCCTCAAACGGTAGGCCCGATTTAATATAAATTGCAGTGCCGCCACCTTTAGAATTACTTCTAGAATAGCTACTTGCTAGTGTAAAATTAGTAATATGGAGCAAAGAGATCATATCAGGCGTACACCATACTTCTGTTATGCATATTACATTAATGTTAGCATACCAAAGGTCTGTAAGTAAATTATTTAATTTATATTCATTAGCGCACTGTATATTAATAAGAAGAAATGTAGGATTAAAGCTTAGGTGTTTTCGTTGCTCTTCCTCTTTAGGAATAAAAACCGGCTTACGCAAGCCCCAGACGGCCAGATATCAGGATCCATTGCCTTCCGGAAATTACGATCATAGATACCTATTCGGAATGAGGAATACATGTCTGGATGTTTTGCAGTTATACTTTCACAAACTACTTCAGGGAATTGACTAGCAAGTAGCTCAGTCAGTGACTCTACAGTTGTTTCTTTGTTTATTCTATAAACATGCAAATAAGTATATTTTGGAACACCCTTAATGTTAGTATCATCTCTGTTACCAATAACCACGTTTCTTCTTCTTGGTTTCCTTTCCACCTTCTTCCAATTTCCATCTGCATCGTCTTCTACTCCTGCAGGAACTGTCTGCACCATCGACGAGGATCCAGGTTCTGAGGCTATTTTTCCATCTCTTTGGTCCTTGGTTAAGTTAATTATTTCATTGAATTTCAATTTTGTTTGCTCGTTTAATATTGCCGATGCTACAATTTTGTTTGAGACACCCTGTAAATCTGTTGGTGGGATCTCCTTTTCAGCATAAGTAACGGTAGGTATATTCTTCGTGATTTTCGTAGAATTTTTTGTCTGTACATTCTTGGAATTTTCTATATTATGTTTTGTGGATGGTATTTTGGAATCCTTATCTTCTAGCAATTTAATATGGGTTTTTAATATATCAATCTTATCATATAATTCTCGGATTAACTGGTCTTTCTGTTTTATGATATAATTGAAGATTCGGATATCTACCTTGGAATCTACTGCCTGTTCTTCTAGCGCATCGAAGAGTTCCGAATCGCTGTCAGGATCTAGTTTCTCAGAGGTTATACCATTGCAGCATATAATCTGTTCATTATCCAGTACTTTAACATTCTTTAAGTACTTTACACATCCCGTATGTATCACTGTATCACATTTGATGCATTTCATGCCGCTTTGCGCTGTACATTTGCATCTTTTACACACTTTTGTCGAGAGCTGATTTTCGCACGACTTATTGTTGGTCGCCATTCTCGCGTACACTTTCCTGATGAGCGCAAAAAACCATCTATTCTGTACGTTTTTGTGCCTGAACTGAAACCGTGTAAGCTAAAACACCCCTCATATTCCCTCCTAAGTAAGGAAAGCCTCATTTTGAAACCGCATCTTATTAAAAATCTACAACTACAAATCTCCTTTTCTCCTACCCTTTCAAGGGACTGCACAAGAATAGAGTAATTTAAATTTAAAGTGCTTTCCAAAAAATGTATAACTAATGATCCTAGCCTAAATTTTGATATGCAAGCATAATTATTTATAAGTATCGCAAACTTCACATGCAAATCAACGCACAGTACTTCGAAATTCATATCGCACATATTTACAAAGAAATTGCAAACGTCGGCGTCGTTAGAGCATAACGGAAACACTCCATATTAGTTGGAATGACATAATTAGTGAAAAACGAACGGTATTTCCTCAGCAGTTACCTGCACAAACATTTTCCTCGACACGTGACATAAGTGAGATTTGTCGTAAATACATACATGCAGTTTATATTTCGTTATACAGCCATTGTCACGAAACTGGGATTAAAAACATATGTAGTCCTATAAATAGTAAACGTATACTCCAAGTCTCGATATACGAAACGCAGCTGGGTTTACAACCAAAACAGATGTCATGTTTCCAAATATCCTGCACTTTAGCTTTTAGCGCCGATTGGAAAGGCCTATTCAACCATGTTTGGTGAAACCCTTACGTGAATGTTGAGACAGTCATTCTTTGTTAACTGCTTCATGAGCTTTTGATGTGTTTGCCACTAAACTTGAAATAGACAAACCTTTACCCAAGACTGACAACACAGTTATCTCAATGATCAATTACTGCAATTGAGGTTTTTTCGCAATAATTCAAAAGTTGTATCAAAATAAAAATGAGTTTTTGAATTCAGTACCGAAAACTCGCCGACGGCTCCCGAACCCGTGTGACGTCACCAGGGCAGTCAGGATGCTCCTTTGACCAACGACGTCCTTCTCCGATACTAGATTCTAGATTCCCAGCCAATCGTGAAAATACTTACTAGTAACTAGTGTATATTTGTTAAAACATAGACGATGAATGAAGTTTGGAGCTCGAGATAAGTCTACGATCGAAATAAATATGTTTTTGAAAGTTTGAAGTCAGATTACAGATTCCAGTAAGTACCTAATCAAATATATTTCGTTGAAAAGATCTAACCAATCGCCGGATGGCCTAGTGGTTAGAGAGTCCGATAGTGAATCTGTGGGTCTTTGGATCGAAACTCAGGTCATTCCAACTTTTTTTTACTTTTCTTAACAAAAATTTATTCATGCGCTTTTTGCACTTGTTACGCACATTTTTTCTACGATCGATATAAATATGTTTTTGAATCAAATTCTAATATAGCTTTTACAAGTACCAAATTGGGGTTTTGTGGGAACTGTGCTCTAGTAATGTAACGAATGTCAATGTCACATTTTTTATATTCGCGGATGCGAATATCTACTACCAACATTCGCGAATCCGAATATCCAGTTTTATATTTATCAAAATAAAAGATAATTTTATTTTTGTTTACTTGGGGTGTTAACTTTTATGTAAAATAATTATATTCATAGTTTATTTATTGCAGAAGTATTTATTGATTATTACTTTTAGTTCTGGCCAAGAAGATAATTATAACATTGAAATTCAGAGAATTATTTTTGTTTACTTCTATTGCATTTATTATACATTTTTGCTTGTTAAATTTTTATGAAAATTCAGTTGTTAAGCTTCATTGCCCAAAGTTAAATAAATGATAATACCAAGTGATAAACAGAATGTGATTTCGAGTTTTTTTACACAAAAAAACTTAAAAAATGAATGGATTGAATGAATGAATGGATTTTGTTTTATTAACCAACTACTACATTAAAAAAAATTAATGACGATTGACATTGATAGACAAACCTCATTTCCACTGATTTTTTGAATTGTTCACCGCCTCCTGTACTTAGTTTTTGCACTATGCAGTGCAAGTAATATGTCTAATAAAATTTGATTCAAGCACATCAATAAATTTTTTGATAAAAAAAAAAATAAAAAAGTTGGAAGGCCTGGGGTTCGATCCAAAGACCCACAGATTCACTATCGGACACTCCAACCACTAGGCCATCCGGCGATTGGTTAGATCTTTTCAACGAAACATATTTGATTAGGTACTTACTGGAATCTGTAATCTGACTTCAAACTTTCCAAAACATATTTATTTCGATCGTAGACTTCGTCTCGAGCTCCAAACTTCATTCATCGTCTATGGAGGAGCATCCTGACCGCCCTGGTGACGTCACACGGATTCGGGAGTCGTCGGCGTGTTTTCGGAACTGGATTCAAAAACCCATTTTCATTTTAATATAACTTTTGAATTATTGCGAAAAAAAAGAAAACAAAAACAGTTTTGTTATAAAACTTATATATGATCTTTCCATTTATCACAAAAAAATATTTTTTTTCTTAGTTCAAAACCTCAATTGATACGGTGACTAAGACGACTAGAACTTGGTTTGAGTTCCAGATCATAGCGGAGTAGGAGGCACTGTATTGCCCGACACACTCGCAAGAGGAGCAACCGAATCTGTATTCATAGGATCAGAACCATTCGAGGGCACTGCGAAAAGCACTGCTAAGAAGACCACCTCAGATTGGCCAGAGAGGAAAGAATTCCTGCATTGGCAAGATACACCAGGGCTTCTAAACTGGAAGGTGTTCATACCATACCCCTTTAGTCAGGTCGCCTCGAGGATCACAGAACGGAACAAGAATGATTTGCGCATTATGGCTGGTCTGTTGACGGGATATTTTCTGAGGAATCACTGGCGGAATTTAGGTCTGAAACAAACAACGGATAGTCACTTCTGCTACGTGGTGGACGAAACAACGGAGCACATATTGTGCTCCTGTCTAGTACTGGAAAGAGCTAGGTTTCAGACTGTCGGATTCACCCAACTGAAACCTACTGACTTCAAGAAAGTTTCGCCAAACATGAACATCGCCTTCGACAGGAGGTGTGGATTGTACGGTTAACTCTTAATAGGTGTGAGCCCCAATAGATACAATAGGGTCGCACTGGAAGGAGGCACAATTGTTCTGTTCGCATTAAACCTAACCAGGCAACTAGAAAGGCGACATTACGATCGCAGACATTATAAGAAAAAATTGAGGATTTCTATGTGACATCAAAATCATAGACATATTTCCACCCTCAGCGCAAAATTAGTCCTTTTACAAACAACGGATATCAAGTCATTTTACCTGGAGAACCGCAAGAACACTATTCAACAATCCGATTTCAGATAGAACTGTATTAGTAGCGCCATATACTAAAACAATTTAACTTCCTTAATTATTGCCCAAAATTCGCACATTAATGAAGTTTATTGAAACTTGAATCTTCCACTACTGTATTTAATATGATTTTCCTTACAAACGTTTTAACACAATTTTGTTGCGAAACGATCAGTTTAATTTTTTGAGAATTGTCCTAAGATCCTGGTATTAGAACTACATTTTTCACAACCATCACCAAAAGATAGGTTATAATGAAGGTTATAATCAGAAATAATCATGTATCAGGTGGGCTATGTGTACATACAGAGAAAAACAGCCTCTATGTAAGATAGCATGAACATCGTTTTTTATTTTACTAGCCCTGCCAATAGGCCAATAAAGGTACTAAAATTTCGGATTTGAGCCCTTTTTGTCGTTTTATGAGAGCTGAACTAACAGACCGACAGCTCTTCGGCACAATTAAAAAAAGAAAAATAGCCTACCTTGGACACGTAATACGGGGAGAACGTTATCAGTTACAACGCCTGGTACTTCAAGGTAAAATCGAAGGAGGAAAAAGAGGAATAGGAAGAAAAAAAATATCTTGGCTCAGAAACATTCGGCAGTGGACAGGAATGAGAAGCCTCGGAGAGATACAAAATGCAGCTGTGAATAGAGAAATTTGATAGGAAGAGGATGGATGCCTACGCAGGAATATGCATGGCACTCTAAGAAGAAGGTCGTTTTATGACGTCTAATAATTATGTAGACCCTGGTTCCTCCATAACCGAAATGTAACTCAAGGAATGTTCAAGTAATGGTCACAGTATTCTTAGAGGTTTCGAAAATCTATCCGCGGCGTAGTAATTTAAAATCGGTTCTCTTGGCCTCTCTATAACTTGGAAATTGCTCCAGTGGTAGTGAAGAAATAATGGTAAAATACAAAACATGAAAAAAGCATCGTCTTTAGAGATTTTATATGAGAGTGAGCAAAACTGAGATGAGAAGGGTAAACATTTGGAAAAACAGGTTCAGAGGGGGTTTTATTAGGTCTCCCTATTATCCTGCCAGTATGCAGTACCATCCAGTACTAGCCAGTTATACTCTCCTTCACATACTTCGATTGTAAGGAAGTTTGTATATGTTATTACTACCTTGACAGTATCAAAAAAGCTTACGGCCTTTGTAAGCAGCTCCACTGGCAACAGAATATTCATCTACAGGAATTAAAAAATACCCAAATTCTGTTTTCGGACGTTTTCGTGGTGCTAATGGAAGTTTCCTCAAAATTTATTTTCTATGCCTTCCGAGTTCGCAATTCGTTTGGGAGCAACCAAAAAAAAATTGCTTTCATTGTATGCTTTGCATATTTTAGATTTCCGTCCGCGCCGTCAACAAACTTTTGAAATAAAAATCTCACATTTTTTTAAATTCTTGGACTTAGGCAAGAGCCTGACATGATCTTCAGGATGTTTAGTGTAACTCGAAAATACGTGGGAAATACCGATTCAAACTACTTGATGCATTTTTTTGTGAAGTTTATACAAAAAAAGAACAACTTTAACATTGTCAGTAGCGGAAGGCTGTTGTCGGTTAATAAATGCTGCAAAACCGCTACTAACTCGATCCATTATAAAGCAGTATCGCATGTCATGGTGGTTACCTGAAAAGGTGGAGACCAGTCGGTATACGGCGGACGGCAGGTGGCTAGTCAGGTGTTACGCACAAAAACTGACTACGCTGGTACTTTTTCTTTGATTTCAACACGGATTTATTTCAGACATGCTGAAAATTCCATTGTTAAAATATATCATTATTATCTTGATACTGTCCTGTATAGCCAATAAATTCGAAGGCTATGCCAGAAGTAACAAGAACCAAACATCAGTTTGTTATTCATAATATCACCTATAGTCCGAATTCGTTTACACTAGTGTGCACTCACGTGTTTGGATGCGAAGATTGTTTAAAGAAAAAATAATGGTAGTGGAGCTAAGTTTAAAATATTTTGTCCGTAAATTGTTACACAAAATTATTACTGTCTACTAAGGGATGTGATAATAGTAATAATAAATGTTGTTATTAATGTAAAGTAATAAAACGAATGATTAAGAATTTCAATTAAGGCGAGGTTCAGCACATGCCCTTAACGGGACAGGCTGCTCTACCACCTAACCCCATAAAGAAAGAAAAGCTAACACAAGATAACCATTATGGTTTAGTACATATCCAACTTAAATAATTTTGTACACTATCAGAAGCTGCATATTGTTTGACATTAACTAGGTACTGACTAGTTACACTGCTGGCTCATCAAAGCTTGAGCGAATTTTGTTTTGAACACTGATTTACTAGATATAACTCTTATGTAGATCATTCGGCAGACTGTTGTAAAATTTAACGACATTGTAGAAGAAAGATCTTTTAAACTGCTCAGTGCTATATTATAGGCTGGGTAAGCAGATGTTTGGATCGCAGCTTTACATTATGTGCTTCAATACGAAATTTCAATTTTTCAAGAAGGTACTGGGGTTCATTTGACTTTAGAAGTGAAAAATACATACAAGCACTGTGAAGAATGCGACGATTTTTCATATTTAACCAGTTTGCGTCTTTTAGTCTGTGACTTATATGATCGTACTTTCTTATACCATAAACTAACCTAAGACAACTATTTTGAAGCTTTTGAATTCGATATACATCTGAAACTCTTAAAGATGTATCACAAACCATACCACAGTAATCAAGCTGAGATAGTACTAGAGACTCACAGAGCATCTTTTTCAAATTAATAGTAAGGAACTGTCTGTTTTGATAGATTATTTTAGGTTAAAGTATGCAATCTGCAATTTATATGTATTTAATGTGTTCGCTAAATTTTAGTTCTTCATCTAGCACTAGTCCCAGGTTTTTCACAGCAAACTTTCTCTCAATAAGGTCACTATTGATAGTGATGGGTAAGTTGATTGAATTCCGAATATATTTTTTACCAAAGATACAGATGATTTGAGGGTTTAGCTTAAGGCAATGTTTCAGCGGGTTGACATATAATGAATTTAAATCAAAATTTAAAGCGCAAGTAGCTCGATCAGCTTCATCAGGAAAAAAGACAAGCATATTTGTGTGTCATCGGCATAGAAATGTTGTTGACATGAAAGTACGGATAATTTCAATCGGGATATATAAATCGAGAATAGCAAAAGGCCCAGAATAGAGCCCTGCGGCCTGCGGGACTCCCGTACACGAACGTAAGAATGTTGATTCATTGCTAGATAAAGTAACTGCATCACGAATAAGTTAAAGAACAAGTGTTTCATAAAGAGATCAATTATTCTTTTTTGTGGAAATATTCTGAGAGGCTGAAATTCGCAAAAGATAAACTACTCGTTTGTTTAATGAACTGCACAGTTTATCATTTATTTAGTTTCACAGATAAAACAGTTAGATAATAATATATGAATGACTGAAGTGAATCTTTTTATTTATTTATTTGCAAGAAAATTACGAATAATGGCACCCCTTTTTATTAGACATACGGCTTAATTTAAGGGATTATTCCTTAAACCATTCCAAGCATGTTTTTGATGTTTGACCAAATTTTTGGCAATAATATAAACGACAAGAACAAACACTGCGCAGTCAAGCTAGCGCCAGACCAATTTTTAGCTCTCACTAAAGAGACCTTAGGCAGATCCTCTGTCTATCCGTCCGTCTGTCCGTATACAAAGGATAGCCAAAACTACAGGTGGTAGAGAAAAACAAATACAGATTCGGAATCCGGATGAAAAAACTAGTCCGGGAAAAATCCGGTTTTGTCAACATCGCTTCCGGTTCCATGGTGAGAGCGCCATTTGAATCTCAAGTAAATTCTTTTCTACTTTTTTTTTTTAATCCGACGGGTGTTTCTCTGTGTTAGCATCTTTGCGCTACTTGGTAAGTCATCATATCGGAAACACAGTAAATAATCAATACTTTTTCAAAGTACTGCTTCCCAATGTCTATATATTGCTACTACTAATACTAATATTTTCATGCCAAAAATAAATGTCTGTTTTATTTTTTATAAGCTTTATAATAACTTAATCCTTTAGCTTAACTAAAACCTGTTCGTCCTAATGACAACGTAAAAAATGTATAAACGTTCATTAACTGTGCAAATGTTGCATTGCACGCTAAATACGCTAACGCAATTTGTTATACTTTCAGATTTTTTGGCTTAACTCCAAGGTGCTGGATAAAATGCGTAACAAAATTATATTCACTTTCTTCTGTAAAACAATTTGAGACATAAATATGCCAGATTTATACAGGGTGTTCCGTTCTTTTTTCCAACGTGATCTCCAGCACTCACATATTGTGTAAGGCTTTCGCGGCCATGGTCCGATAAACTGTTGGTTCTTGTGCTGTTCGGCCGGCGTCGACACGCTCAGCTGCCTTGGCGTCGGCGCGCTTCGCTGCTTGACGTTTGGTGAACACGAGTGGTTGGCATCCTCAGAAGCTGTTACCTGTTCGGCTTGTTCCAAACTCTAGCACTGAATCCGTTGATTTTTTGCATAATGGGCTTTCTTATAGCGTTGCTTTATAAGACCTCTGTTGTACATACTGATGATTTCAGGAATCGCGTCATGTGGTCCTATTAGAAATACACCCGACATTTTTCGTATAATATCCAATTAAATGAGTCAAATGTTAGCGTCGTGCGTTATCTCTGAAAATTTATTTTTATGTTTGTTGTTGTTATTTTGTTATCGTTGTTATTTGTTCTGTTTTTGTAGTTGTTGATGAGAAAAAACCTAAAATGATGTTAATTGATCTTTTAGGAAAGATTTATCCTCGGATTAATCGCTCTGTGAATTATTATGGAAATGGTTTGCTATTTTACATTTTTGTTGTCAATTTTATGAGAAAAGCTGCAAATTGAATCCCTCATCCGAAAAACATCAAATAAGAATTTATAGACATACTAAAAAGTTCTGACACAAAATCATGTATGTGTTGGCTTTTTCACCCCCTTATCCAATCTAAGGGTTTCTATCTCCAGCTCAAACTATCATTTTATTAGCTTCATGTATCAAAATTGTATCAATATTTATTTTCTCTGAATAATCTCATAAAATACATATTGAATAATACCAATGTAACTGCAACTTGCAGTGGAAGGAGTCTTCAACAAAAAAATATAGAAACTATCTCCTGCTGAAATTTTGCCTGAGAATGTCTTCCCAGTTTTTAAACTTCCGTGACAATATTACTCATTTACTATCAAAAGTATTGACTTTTGCTGTGGTATAATACAAAAAATGGACTACATATGTTTTGTTAAACAACCCCAAAGTCTATAAGATTGTGCTGATGCTTTATTTCACCACACCATCTGAAAACGTTCTTGATTGGAGACTTCAAATTATTTGAAAGTGTTTAGTATTCAAAGACTGGATGCAAACAATATTATACCAAAGATTAACATGTGAAGCTCCATAGGTTAGTTCTGATGTTAAATTTAGAACTCGTACTCTCATAAACGATTTATCTGACTACAACACTTCGCAACGAAGTTGTTTGTTTATTCTCTCGATGTTAGGATAATGCTTCAAAACTAATAGGTGAATCGTACCGAAACTCATATTTATACTCGTTTTAACAAAAAAAAAAACTTAAATCGATGTGCCAAATTATTTTTCGCAGAGCATATCAAAATGTCATTCCTCCGGAAAATTGGCCAACAGCCCGACATACAGGTAAACACAGTTAGTTGTGGGTAGATTTTACATACCAATAGAAAATATAAATAGCAAAGGCAGACAGCTATCCAGACAAGTTAATATAAAAATGTTACAGCAATGAAGGAATATGAGGATACTTATTTCTTTACTTTCAATCAAATTACCATTTACTTTATTGATATTTGAATTTGAATTTGAAGTTTAAGTGAGTGTGAATACATTTATAGATAAAGTAAAATAACGTCTATACAAAACCTGGTAGCAAGTAAGACACAGGTGCTAATTCATAAGCAGCAAGCTTGACCAGAAGTCCCTCATGCCACACTCGATCGAAGGCTTTCGATATGTCAAGTGCAATAACACAGGATTCGCCATGATTTTCAATTGCTGTGTTCCACAAGTGAGTGACGTAGGCATGGACGTCACCCATAGATCTGTGCTTACGGAAGCCATACTGACGATCATTTATGATGTTATTGTTGTCCAGGTATTTCAGGAGCCGTGTCTTAATGTCTCCATAACTTTAGACATGATGCTGAGAAGAGCCACAGGCCTATAATAGTTGGTGCGATCGGTTTTTTGCCTTTCTTAGGAATGGGTTGTACGCAGCCAATCTCCCATGCAGCAGGAAACACGCCTCGCTGATCAGATAGTTTGAAGAGCTTGGAAGAATAGGTGCACAGCACTTAACGACAATGGCTGGAATTTGGTCAGGATCAGTAGCTTTCTTAGTGTTTAGTTTGTGGAGGATGCTTTTTACATCTCGATGTTGAAATTTGACCTCCGCCATTCTCGAGCTCACGTTTATGGGGGTGGTCGGAGTACTTCCTTGGAAGTCTACAGTAGAATTGGCTGCTAAAGCCTCCCTAAGATGTCTCCCTTTTCTTTAGGAGTAGAAGCGATGGATCTGTTCTCTCTAGTCAAGAGTGGTATTGGAGAGTAGGAAGTATTCTGACTAATACTGTGAAGTCGCTTATTCTTGTTAAGCGACGGATGTTTTGCAGGCTAGACAACTTTTTCCTTCTAATTCCTCTTCTCCCTCCTTTGACCTTTCCTTGAAGTTCCTACGTATTATATGTCCTAGGTAAGCTATTTTCACCTTCCCCATAACTTCAAAAAGTTCTCGTTCTGCTAAGGCGGCTCTCTGGAGAACTTTCTCATTTTTTACATGATCGACCCAGGATACGCAGCATTCGCCGTATAGTTCACATTTCGAACGGCATTATCGGATGGATATTAGTTGATCAAGCTATTATAATAATAATGATACAACTGAAACTATAACGTCTCGCAAAACTCAGTTATATGGAAAATACCGATAATCGTAATAATATGCAAACTTTGGGACTAAGGCATCAGTTGAAAGGGAGCTCAACTGTAAATAAACCTCAAATTTATTTACTTATTCTAATATCCACTCACCATTTTATCAGTTTACTCACGCAAGTGGTCTCAGAAAGGCCAAAAGAATGATTTATAGCATGAATCGTTTTTTGTAAGTAAATGAATGACACTTTAGGATGGCTACAGGACTGACACAATTACTTTAGGTTTTTGGGCCGACAGTATAGTTCGATACAAAGGTACGAATTATGAAATTGAAGATTCCAAACAGAAGCCAAACATTGAATTTGATATATTATCTTTTATAGGGTTTCGTTCTATCTTGCATCACTAAAACTCATGACACTCTGCTCTGTCCAGCTGTCGTTATACTTGCTTTTAGACAGGGCCGTATATAAGGGGGGGGGGGAGTTTGGGGGCTTCAAACCCCCCCATGAGTATTCCCATGAATGAAATAACTACTGAAATAATACAAAATAAAAATAATCAGGGATGCTTTCTCCAAGCTTAGTGATTTATTCTACTACTAACCAATCCCTAGGCGCTCATGATATATTAGCAGCGATACAATCTGTACAAATTTTACGCAAATTAAGACATTACATATTCTTTTATACATGAACCCCCCCCCCCCCCCTAAGGTCATCATGAACCCCCTCCATGGTCAACGCCTAGCTACGGCCCTGGTTTTAGATCTTTTTAATTACTGCTTTATTTTTTCCTGGATACAGAAATAAAAAAAAATGGCCAAATTTTTTGCATATTGTTTGATCATTTACTGAGTGGAGCAATCTCCCTGAAAGTTCGGTGTATTGGTGTACAAGAGCTACAAGTTTAACAGAAGTAAACTGAAATTATCTTCTTTAAAAAGTGTGCGCTGGCAAAGTACTGGAAGTTTTTGTTCAGATTTTTGGTCATGGGCGGATTTTTCGATGTCTTGTGAATACTTCAATAGCTCTTTTAACTTGAAAGATACTAATATACACCTGTCATGAAATTTTTACTCCTTCGCAACCCATATCTTATGAAGTGCAGCTCCCAAATTGTCATCAAACTTGTTTTTCATATATTAGTCAAGACATAAAATAGTAACCAGATTGCAAAATAGTAAAGCTCAGAGATTTTACGTTCTGGGCCATCACTTACTCATATTACAAAACCTTAATGTGAAATACATAATAGTTCTGTACATATAAATAAGTAATTGTTTTTTTGCTATTGTAGAAGCTATTCAGTGGGATCGTCTGAGTATAAAAATGTACAAAGCTATGTAATAGTACAAAAGAAAGTTATTGTGTTCAAAAAGTCTCTGATATCACGCTGCTTCCGTCATTCAGACTCTCCGACAAATGGATGCTAAATTATCAAATATGTCGATCCACATAATGTTCTGGGTATACACAAACGATTTATTTGCATTTTTACAATATTATATAATTACTTGATTTAGGTGTAAGGAGAAAACAAGTTTCAACTGTAACTGAAGGTTAACTGAAGACTTCGGCATAGATATTTGGTCCTTCTAACCGTATAGTTGTCCGGCACGAAGGACCAAATGACTATCCTAACGCAAAATGCCCATAAGTTGATAGTATTTCCTACCTTGGTGATCCAACTTAACTGTTTTAAACACCTCGCTCACAAAATACCACTAGAGTTTCACCAAAACCACTTAGCCTGACGTCACTGACACTGCATTCAGCTGTTATTCACCAAACTCGTAATCCAAACAGGTAGAGTGCCCGAAAGGTGGTTCAACCTTTCTTCGGATACCGACTGTTGACAAATCCACAGGTAGAGAAGCGAACGAGTGCGCGATTAGTCGCCACGACCGCGTCTAGAAAACAACAACGAATCGCAAAACGAACGTACGACGACCCGGCCTTCAGGGTCGGCTTTATAAACTGACGTGAAAGGAACAGTCGACTGTCGATTCAACTTGGCAGCCCACAACAAACGCGCTTTGGAATTAATGTTGTGTGGAAACAGCGTTGCCGATGTGTGAATTTATTACCAAGTTTAGATATAACCTAGTTTGGAATGCTCGCGGGGTATTGAGGTCCTACGAAATCGGGTTATGTTAAGTTACGACAGCTGGCGCAAGAGGGACGATAAACTCCACAAAACCGTTGTTGTTCCGTTTACCAAAAGACGGAAACTAGACAAGCTCCGCCTACCTAGAATAGCGGGAGAGTCAGTTCAGTTCGCGGAGAAGGTGAAGTACGTTGGTCTTATATTGGACAAAAGACTCACCTTCAGCTCCCGTCTGGATAACAGAATTGATAAGACCCGACTTGCCCTCTGGACGCTCTTAAGTATATGCGGCAAATCTTGGGATGTTATTCCTAAACAGAACTACTGGATATAACAGATGAGACTAATGGTAATACAGGATGGGCATAAAAACAAAGTACTTTTGGTTTGAGTAGTACCCATATATTAGAAAAGGGAGGAGCGCGCGGCTTATCACAATCCATTCCTTGACTCAAACCATTTCACTTTCTTACTTGCCACTTACCATCATGGAGCGGTGACGCTAGGACAACGCGTAGCATATGGCGTGGCATCATTGGCCCATATTTTTTTTGGAGATAATGGGGTCACCGCTACGGTAACATCTGAACGTTACATTCATATGGTGAATACCTGAATTGCAAAGAAGAGGTGTGGATATCAAAGATTTGTGGTTCCAGCAAGATGGGGCCACGGCACACACCGCCAGAGCATCCATGGCTGTGCTTCGCCACCTGTTTCCAAATCGTTCAATTTCGAGGTTTGATGGCATTTCATGACCTCCTCCGTCTCCCGACTTATCAATTTGTGATTTTTTTCTATGGGGGTGACTCAAGTCACGTGTTTATATAAAGGGCCAAGCCCCGTACGTTAGACGCAGAGAAGGAAGGGATTCGCCATGGAATCTCTCAAAAATCAACAGAGACGTGCTGGAAACAGTGGAGTGCAATTTTCGTGAATAGCTGCATCATATGCCAGATGTAATTTTTGCACTCAGATATTCCAAAATGGTTTATTATCAGCTATGTTCTACTACCAATAATTTTTTTTAGGGTAAAAACTAATAATTTTATGATTATTTCAAAAACACTTGATTCCTATGCCCCACCCTGTATATGGTGCTGTTGTCTGGTGGCAGAAATGTTTGAAACGAACAGCCAGAACCAAGTTGGCGGCTGTTTCTGTTGCCATGTCCATCACACCAACACTGGCCATGAAGACCCTCCTAAACTTAACATCTCTACACATTGAAGTACAACGTCCTTTTTCTAGGAAAGGACGAATGGAAAAGGAGTGACAGTTTCATATTACTCTTCGATCTTGCGCTATTCTCAAATGGCTCCAAGTCAGAACTGGAGACAGGAGTGGGAGTAGTTGGTACCAATCGAAGACTTGAAATTTCAGTAAACCTTGCGAGGTATACCACAATCTTCCAAGCAAAAATGATAGCCATAGAGTTGGGAGTCAGGGAGCTGAACATAAGACGCCAAACAATCATCATCATAGTCACTACGTCTTAACCAGACATGTTGTGAACTGGTAAAATGCATTAAGTCGGAGCTAGAGTATTGCCGACACGAATATTATCAATAGTTTTGAGAACTGTAGCTCGCCATCGTTCGCGATTTACTGTCGGTTTAGTGGCGCTCTTGATACTCATATCCAGCAACTGTTTCGTCCTATCCACCCAGCGTGTAGGGGAAAGGCTACGGCGCCGCCCACTCGGGGCATGACCCTGAACTACAAGTTTCTCCATATTATCGCTTCTGTGTATATGTCCGAAGAATGTAAGCATTCTCGTCGACACAATGGAGGATAGTCTCTTTGGATTACCGAGCTCATCCAGTATGGAAACGTTACTTCGATGGGCGGTATAAGGAACTCTCAGCATTCTCCTCCATGTCCACATTTCAAAAGCATCTATGCGAGCTTGATCTGCCTTTTTAACAGTCCAAGTTTCCGAGGCATACAAAAATATGGAGAACACAAAAGACTGAACCAGCGACATTTTGGTAGCTTTAGTGATGTTATGGTCACGCCATATTTTAGTAAGCTTTGTCATGGCTACACGTTCCTGTTGAATGCGCCGTCGAATCTCATTTTCACAGCTACCCGAATTATTGATCAAAGAACCGAGGTACACAAAACTTTGAACTACTTCACAACGGCCTATTGACTTTGTCTCTCGATGATTATCATGCGCTTTATCTACGATCATAACCTTGGTCTTATTGTAGTTAATACCAAGACCATACGCTGCACTATGTTGTTCTAAGATGTTTGATAGAGCTACTGGTTCTTCCTGAGAAGCTGCAATAAGGGTTGTATCGTCAACAAATCTTAAGTTGGATATTTTGCTTCCGCCAATAGTCACACCGCCATTCCAGTTGTCTAAAACCTGTCTCATCACAAATTCAGAGTAAACATGGGAGATAATATACATCCCTGACGAACTCCTTTTCTGGTTGCAGTTTGACCAGACAGGCCACCATCAATTCTTACACGACCCCAAACAAACAAATCTATAAATGCCTTTTCAGATAACCAGGTTACCCTGAAAGCACGTATCTTTGGTTTCGGCTCCAGGTCATATCGGAATGGACAGAAATGTATTGGTCATCACAGTTGCAGGAGGTGGAACCTGGATCTGTGTTCATAGGACCCGAACCATTCGCGGGCATTCCGAAAAGCACTGCCAATGAAAACCTTCACTGGCGTGATACACCAGGGTAACTACACTCGAAGGTGTTCATACCATACTCCTCTAGTCAACCCCCCCCCCCCCCCACCCGAGGATCATAGAATGTAACAGGCATTATCTCCGCGTTCTGGATGGTCTGTCGACGGGACATTGTCGTCTGAGGAACCGCTAGTGGAAGTAAGGTTTAGAACAAACAACGGAATGTCGTTTCTGCCATGTGGAGGACGAAACAGCGGAGCACATATTGAAAAACCCGTCCATTACTGCAAAGGCTGGCTAGCTAGGTTTCAGACTTTTGCATTCACCCAATAATTATTGGAAACTAGTGACTTCAAGCAAGTTTCGCCTATCACGGCCATCGCCTCTGTCAAGAGGTGTGGATTGTACGGTGACCTTAGATAGGTGTGAGCCATAATATACACAATAGCGTCGCAGTTTTTTTTCTGTCTTTAGCTTACTCTGTCATCCGGTACCGCGTCAGCATTGCTTCGGATGACAGGTCGTCTATTTATTCATTAATCTGCATGCTACTTCTCTTGTCAGTCATTATTTTCCTAGCTAGGTGTTGTATGGCAGACCAGTGCTGTGGAGATAACGACATGGTTTCGATTAGATTCTCCGGTGTTACTGCCCGGCCTACTGTGGTATTACATGCTTCTCTGTAGGTTGTCCATCTACTGCATACAAAGAACGTGTGACGCGCATCATCAGTAGTGCTGCATGCTGGACAACTGGGGTCCTCCACAATGTTATATTTGTATAGGTATAAGTTGAAGCAGCCATGACCGGAAAGAACCTGTGTCAGGGTAGAGTCCACCTCGCCGTGTGGTCTATTTACCCACTGTCGGACATCTTTAATAAGGGTCCTTGTCCGCTGCCTGGTAGTACCCGTGTGATACGTATAGGTCCTCTCTGGCTGTCTTCTTTTCTGTCCCCTCGAATGTCTTGACCCGCTCCTCCGCAAGTAAGTCTATTGGTGGGAGGCCAGAGATCACTGCAGCTGCATCTGTAGAAATCGTGCGGTATGCACTACAAATCCTAGTCGCCGTCCCTAGGGTCGCAGTGGAAGGAGGCATATTCGCCCCGCTCACTTTCAACCTAACCTATATTAAGCCAATATTTTCAGTTAATAACTGGGGAGAGCCTGGAAAGAAGAATATCAAAATCTTAAATTGAGCTTATTATAATCTTGACGCAAAACAGACCATTAGAATACTATACTGTTGACTGAAGCATTTCACAATATTGACCTAAACAGTTGAACTCATGTTCCTTACAATAAGAATCTATATAAGCATTTAGTGATGTTGCGGAGCTTTTGGTTCCTTACCAGACAATGTTTTTATTGATCTTTTGTAGAAGTACCGTTGCGGAAGTATGAATTTATCACTCGCCTTAGAAATAACCAAGTTTGAAATGTTTGCCTGGATATTTCCTCTGATATTGGTCTAGAAGTAATGTTGAGGGTGACCAACAGTACAGTGAGAAAGGGTTGAGACGACTGAAGGGTTGTAGGAAGCTGATTGCTAGATGTAGGCATGGGGAAACAATTTCATAGAACTATCTGAAACAGGTATTGGACAATTGGAATGGCGGTATAACTATTGGCGGAAGCAAAATATCCAACTTAAGATTTGCCCTTATTGCTGCTTTTCAGGAAGAACTAGAAGCTCTATTAAACATCTTAGAACAACACTGTGCATCGTATGGTCTTGGTATTAACTACAACAAGACCAAGGTTATGATCGTAGATAGAGAGCACGATCATCGAGCAATAAAGTCAGTAGGCCGTTGTGAAGTGAAGTTTGATCGACAATTCGGGTATCGGTGAAAATGAGATTCGACGGCGCATTCAACAGGCACGTGTGGCCATGACAAAGCTTACTAAAATATGGCGTGACCATAACATCACTAAAGCTACCAAAATGTCGCTGGTTCAGTCTATTGTGTTCTCCATATTTTTGTATGCCTCGGAAACTTGGACTGTTAAAAAGGCTCGCATAAATGTTTTTGAAATGTGGACGGGAGGAGAATGCTGAGACTTCCTTATACCGCCCATCGAACTAACGTTTCCATACTGGATGAGCTCGATAATCCAAAGAGACTATCCTCCATTGCGTCGACCAGATTGCTTACATTTTTCGGACATATACACAGAAGTGATAATATGGAGAAACTTGTAGTTCAGAGTCATGCCCCGAGTGGGCGGCGCCGTGGCCGTTCCCCTACACGCCGGGTGAATACGACGAAACAGTTGCTGGATATGAGTATTAAGAGCGCCACTGAACTGAACAGTAAATTGCGAACATGGCGAGCTACAGTTCTCAAAACCGTTGATAATATTTATGTCGGCAATACTCTAGCTCCGACTTAATGCATTTTACGAGTTCACAACATGTCTTAAGACATTGTGACTATGACGATGATCTGAAACAGAGGTTAGCAGTTGGCTTATTAGGAATGGGCTTCGTATAATATCAGGACTACTATCAATATAATGTGGCCTGTAAAGATATATAGTAGAGGAGCATAGTGAACCTTTCACATTCTCTGTGAGTGTGAAACTCAAGGTCGCAAGGGGTAACTTATCTTGGGAATCAAATACACGTAGTTTACAGGCAAATAGAAGACACAAGTAGATAAAGGTGTCATGTAACATTTGTTTGTGTTTGTATTTTTTTCATTTAATAAGCTTAAAATATGCTTCCATTTCATTCTTAAGTCCCTTTGTTATGTTATTTTCATAAATAACATCGATATTTAGGTGATAAAGGTGTACAATACTTTTTACTTTTCACAGTGGATAAGGGAGTCAAGGTAACATGGCACCTTTATACACTGTTAAGAGTATTAAGAGTAAAGTTTCTCTATAGAGTTCGCAGCATGACACAAGAGTTTGAGGTTATGACATACTCTTTTGTTATGCATTAGTGTAAGGGTGTTGTTGATAAAACTGTTTTTTACTAAGATTTATTCAGTGATGTCTAGAGGAAAATACATTTTCAATTGTATATACAAATAGGTAAAGCGTTATATACTCTTACGTGTATATTACTGGAGAGGGTGCGGTAAAAATGCAAGGTATAAGGGCAACAAACCGCAATGCTGCCATGAAAATTTTGTCTGTGAACGCCAACAAAAGGACGACAAAAGAGTAATCGAAGAAAATACCTGGTATTACGATCACTCATTTTTAGAATCGCTGCACTTGAATGCAAATTGCGACCCTAACTTTAGTCATATTTGGTACCTAAAATTTTTTTAAACATGATATTAAAAACTGAAAAAATGATTCATTAATGGTATAAGGTCTGCATAAATTGATCAATACAACTCCTATAAACGGAGAGTCACGTGACGCACCATGTCAAAAACAGAATTCCAGCAGATTTCGAATCTGCATCACGTACGACTTACCATGGTTCAAATCGCGATTCATTTAGAATTGTTCCTCGAAAATCAGTGCTACAATTTTGATATTCAAGACGGATGTTTTTGCCAGCTTCGCATCCACTTTTTCAAGTTTAAATGTACAAAGACGTTCATTATTCTTCATCATCATCATTGTCTACAACCTGAAGCACTTAATACCCTATTACAGGCTAAAGTAATGAAATCTACCCACACGCACCTTACAAAAACAAGTGAATAATAACTGCATTTTATTATCAAACTTTAATATCTTGATGTGACTTGTAACGACCATAATACTGTTTGAAGCGATGCTTATCGGAACACATAATTATGGCGCCATAACGCTAATTAAAGAAATGTTTTTAAGGTTACCCGAGTATTAGTATCTGGTTTATTAGTTTTCCAAAAGAGTCAGAATTGCTTGACGATGTTTTATTGTCTATACTAATATGTAGGCTGATTCGACTTTATAGCTATAAATGACGGAGAAGCCACACTCAGTGCCAACGAATAGAACTGAAGATGAAAGCATCATGTGAGTGGATTTCAACCAAAAAAAAAATCAAAAACTGCACAGTGACATAAACGTCTATTCTCGGGATAGGTAGATAAGCTGCAGGCATCGTTTTCTAAACTACCTATCTGGATGTGATCACTCTGGTGCCTACCTAGGAAGGGTGAAGGCTGTGAAGAGATCAATACTCGATAGCATGATCTGTTCATACAGGGCGTAGAACAAACAAAATACTTATAAAACGCTCCGATGAACCCCGACGCATTAGCACACAACATGTCTATTAGTTAAAAAAGCAGGAAACACGAACGGTCAAATTCGCGAAAGAGGATCGGGAAACTCTGTGTCTACCATGAACACGGGTACGACCATTCTGAAGCGATGTCTAATGACAATTCAAAAGCAAAGCAGAGCAGATTTTTTACTCATATAGGATCCTACATAAAATCCCCTCCTGACACTGCAAAGAATAACTGGAACAAGACAATTTAGACAAAAAAACTACTACTACTAATAATCGGTTTTTTTTATCTATAGCTCATCAGAATAGTTAATTTCCATTGCATTTTTTAAGAAGGACAATTAAGGAATTGAGGGAAAATTGGAGTGTAATAGCTATTTCAAGTTTCTTGTCTCTGTTGTCTGTCTTGTCTGCTATGTCTCTTGTGAGTATTCGAATAAACGGAAAGAAATAATAACAAAGTGTAAAACGAACTCCATTTCATGAGCTGCCCATATAAAAAATATATAAGCAGCTGCTGAAGTCTGAAACCTCATACGAAATGTCCAAATAGTTGTTTTTTTCCTCTAGTATAATACCTATTTAATCAATTGTTTTGTTTATATATTCTGTTCCTTTATTTATATGGTTTTTTCAATTTGTTGGGCTTGGGTTACCTTTGATGAATCGCAGGCAAACCCCAAGTTGACTTTTGTGTTTGTTGAAGGACCACTCTTGTTTTTAAGTTTGCTCAGGTCAGCGTTATATTAGTATTGTGTTTAATGTGCTTCTAATGATTGATTGATTAAAATAAAAAATATCTGATTGAACTGATTGTCATCGCCCCGCGAATGTTTCTTTATTACAGGGTGTTTTAAACGTGACTTAACAATACCTAAAGAAAGTAAATCAAGAAAAAGAACCTGTATTTATCATTTTATCAATCTAAACAGAAAATGATAGTGTATCATTCATGTAAACACCGACACCTTTAAAAACATGTAGTTAGTCTAGTTGAGTATTACTAATCATATATTTGTAATGGGTAATATGTTTTGCTTGTTTCCTGAAGCGTACAGAGTTGCATTTTTTTTAAAATGTGAATATACCCACCTATGTTATCTAGACTTTTTAAACTGTTGTGGTAATTGCGCGAAACAGAGAATATTTTTAGATCGTCTAAGTACAACAGACATTTATGAAATCTAAACACTTGTTTTATATTATTTACATAGAATAAAAAATAATGACCTAAATGGATACCCTATTGCACACTTATTGTAAAGGCAGCCGAAATGGTAACAAATCTTTTTTGAACGAGTTTTTACTTATTGCCCAGTAAATTATGATACATGTATGTGAAAAATAAACAGCACATCATTAAAAGAGGCAAGTAAATTCTGCAGTTTGTTATTCCGCGTCTTGAATCAAGACATTGACGTAATTTCTGAAACATATCCTGTGGTTGTCTCTCGGTTTCTTTGCATTTCACTGGCTCATTAATAGAAAACCACATATGATGAAAGATAACCTTTACTAAGTGATAAGACAGACAGTATCCTAGGATGATGATGATTACCGGCTTTCATATCGGATTTATCTACAACGCAAATGCATCAGCTTATGTTCTTCAAGATTATATAATTATTGCATAGTTAGTTAGCAAGTTACAAAAAACAAAAGCTGTTTCCTGGCACAGCTTTTAAAAATTTTCAGTGTCATGTATTTTTTACTTATATAAAGGTCATAAAGTTGTGGCCGAAACGCCGGTAAAGTTTATCTTCCAGCATGTGGTTTCGTATTGAGCGCGATGTAACAGCACAACAATGCCCAACTCACCTTTACCGGCCTGCCCGATAATAGCTTCCTCTCTCATTTAAACGCCTTCAATGTCCCTTGTAAAAAGCCTCCTTCAGCAACCAACAGTGTCCGTACAACCTCAACGTCAATACCACTCACGTCAACATATCAGTCCAGAGCCAAAAGCTGCCGCAACACCTCCAACGCAACGTCAACACTACGTGCCGAAGCCGTCTGTACCAGCGACCAATCAGGAGCAGCGTACACGAGCCAGCGTCCAAAGCCAACTCCGCGATGCAACTGTGCGTCGCGGCGCTTACGCGGACGCCCGAAGCCCGAAGGCGATCCCCTCGCGCCGCCTCGCCGCCCGGTGCGTAACCCAGAAATCAGGGGCGCAAACGCAGTCAGTTGTACGGATGAATAATATACTCATTCTGTTTAGACGGTTGAAGCAGCTACCATTTAGACAACCACAATAAAGTTGCAGGTGAGTTGATTGACACCTTTCTTACCACACATCCTCGGTACTATTCGCTGTTCAGCGAAGGAAAAGAGTGATCACGCTCAAGATGAGTGAATTCTTGTCGCCTGGCCGTAGGCAAGCTTACACCACACTTCACCACAGCAGACCGCCTCTTGAAACGAACACGATGTGGATGGTGTTGTGGAATTTAACATAATTTTGGTTGTAAACGTTTATTTGATACCAAAACCTGGACATTCCATTCTATATTGAGCATAAAAGTCCTAAACCACTGTTCACATTTTGGCGACATCTGTGGGCAAGTTCATATTCCATATTGTCAAACCAATAATCCAATGAAGAAATTCATTAATATCCATCCAGCGGATAAACGGGAAAACAGGTGAGCAAAGAGTTCTCGTGGCTTAGTCAGGGGCAAGCTTACAGCACTTGGAAATGCCAATGTCTAAGCGCACGCCTGGCAGCGACAAATTTGGAGAACAGGCCACCTTTCCTGAAGAATCAAATATATACACAGCTGTTTGTCGACGCCTCCTCATAATATGGCCGCGGTCGTATTGTGGTCTAAACAGTTTTGCCAGACATCGAAAACACATGAACATGAACATCACATTTTTTGTGCCGTTTTTCCGCTGGATAAATTATTGAAAACTATAAGTCGTTAGTGTAGATTGATAGATGAAATATGATATCAAAACTGTACAAGATAAGGTTGAACGTATTCCTTGAAGATATATTCGTCGGCAGACCAGGTAGGGGTATTTTCAATATTTGATTAGAATATGAAGCTAGGATGAGTACGCAAAAGTAAGTTGGTTGCTGCTCACATAAATATGTAAATACAAATAAACATCTCTCATTTGAAAGAATAAACAAAGTCAAGGTTTTGAAAACATCTTGGAAGAAGTTGTCTTTATTCAGATTCAGAGATTGAGGAACAACAACTTTGTTAAACTCAGCGTACTTCAAGCTTATTTGGGTAGATAAGTGGTCCATTCCTCCTAATAAATGTTATGTCTGCTTCGGTATTTTATTCCTAATTTTATTTGAATATACAAAATTAAAATAAGAGTGTTTTTTAACTAGTACAGTCCAGAAGGCAGCTTAGTACAAAACTAATTTTCTCAAAACAACAGATCGATGGCTGACGTCACTATTGTATAACACCGTCCATTTATCGTTCCTGAAAATACTGTTACCGATGCATCGGTGGTTACCATGTAAACAGGTCTTGCAAATATCGAAAGCACGTGAACACCATACATCTTTTGCGCTCTTTTTCTTCGGTGGACAGAGTAAGAAGATAACAGTCAAGTCAAAAAAAATATATATTGTAGTTAAAAAAACTAAAAAATGGAGTCAAGTTGATTGACTCCGTACTTCCCACACATAATAATGAGACCATTTTATTGTTTTCCCATTGCATGAAGCTATAAGCTGAAATCCCCTTGCAACCAAATCATCGCCCACTCGCCCGCAAAAAACATCCAACACCAAAACTATCGTAAATAGTTTCCTTCGTCACCCTCCTTAGGAACTAGGACGCCACAATTTTCATTTTGCATGCTTCAACTGGACGGTGCGAAACGATCAGAAGCCTCCAAACCGTCTAAAAAAGAAGTTTGAGCTGTTTGATATTTTTAGTTTTTTGATTATTGCTGCGCCGCTACTGACATGATTTTTCAAAAACAGATGCGCTTCCCATTCTCACTGCGCCGCCGGCACGCCGGCCCTCTCGTTCATGTTGTTATTCCTTGTTTTCAGTAGGGTAGGCGACGTCGACTGTGACAAAACGATGCACTGCAGTTTATTGGTACTCGTATTATTAGAATATGTCTAGCAGACCGAGAAACTATAAATATTGTATTGTACTCAGGTGTACTAACATCACCATAAAAACACCAAACAGATATTGCAATGGATAGCCTATTATTAATACAAAAAAAATTAGTTTTATGACACCCCACCCCCCAACTATCCCAGTTTCACCCCCACCCAAAAAAGGAGAAAATGATCAGGAGCCTCTAAAACACCTAAAAACAAAGTTTGGGGAATACATATTTAAAATTTGTGGTTTTTTGCTAATTACTCCGCCGCCCATGCACCGATTTTCGAAATTATAGGAACATTACCTACTACTACCCCACAGCATATCGCTGCCCAAATTTCATCACAATCCATGCAGCGGTTACCGAGATCACGTGGCTAGAAAAACGCGTCTAGACAGACAGACAGACCGACAGGCAGACCGACGGAAATGAGTTGTGTGGATTTTCGCCGAGGGGTAAAAAGCTGCTCGAAATGTGTACACCAGAAATCCATTTCTTTAGAATAAATCCAATAAATCCATGGAAATCCACAGAAATCTATGGAAATCCAAAGAAATCCAAGGAAATCCACGGAAATCCAAGGAAATCCAAGGAAATCCACGGAAATCCACGGAAATCCACGGAAATCCAAAGGAAATCCAAGGAAATCCAAAGAAATCCAAGCGTTCCAAAGAAAACCACTTAAAAATAAAAACAAAGTCAAACCACAAATAAACAATTAATTCCAGAAACTCGAAAATAAAGATAAAACATGAGATATCGTAACAAATAAGTCATACTATATAATCCTAAAAAAGTCGATGACGCTAAAACGAAAAAAAACTTTTCAGCGCACTCGTCATTCACAATTTTCGTGATTAGACCTAAATACCAACGTTTTTCTTAATAGATGGCATACAATTTTCCACATTCCTGCTGAAATCTCTCAAACTTCCTTTTTAGGCGTTTTAGGGGTTCGTGATCATTTTAAATTTTTTTTTTTGGTAGGTGTGGAATTCGGATGGTTGAGGGGTGGGGGGTTGTAAAACCAAAAAAATTGTTGAATCCATAACAGGCTGTCCACCGACTTGTGAAAAAAGGCCTAGCGTTATAATACACTTTTTTATGTCCATCCGAACATTGTCTTGCCTGTTACAGAAACCAAGGGACTTAGAACCTTCTGATGTATACATACGTTTATTACTTCTGATCGTTTTGTATCGTGTAACATGGAAACTATTAGATCAATTTTAATGAAATGTTTACACAGTATTACTACCATGCGAGGACGGAAAATGCTTAGGATTTTTAGATACCGTGGCAGTGGCAGCGTAGCCATAATAAAAAATATATGGACGTTGAACGAGATAGACTCATTCTAGGAACTTCCCCGACTCAAATGGTTGTTGTTCATCCCCCGTCCTTGTTTTACCATAACGTTGTTACAACAGTTATTGACATTTGTAAATTTCACCCTATTTATTTTTTTACGCGCTATTTAGGGAAAAGCGACATCTGATTATCGTTTTTTGTATAAAAACACGTCGTCTTCTGACTTGTGGGGTCATATGTACCAAGGTACCAATATGACATTTTTTTGTACAACCCCCACTCCCTTTAAACCTTAAGAGTCCAATCGAATAGTAATACGAATAGGAATATTATTTTGAGGTAGACATCTTTAAGTTATTTACGACTGCCTACTATCAAACAATTCAGTGCACAAATACAGCAGTTAATGACATTTGAGTATTTCAATTTATTTAATTTTTTTAGCTTCCATTTCAGAAAAAATTAACATGTTTTAGACATAAAGACACATTCCCTTTCAACTGGTGCTATCAAATATACATGTTGTATTACGATTTATTTGTGCACCCCCACCCCTTTCGATTATAAATTGTCCGATCGGCACCAAGACCTTTTCAACTCGAAAGGACCTCTATTTTAATTCGAGTTGGCCAACTTTGGGAGCAATCGCTTGAGGCGTTTTTGAGTAATCGTTGGAGAACGAAATCAGGGACGTACAGACACAGACTGACATGAAAACACTAAAACTTTCCGATTTTCTTCAAACCTGGTCACTATACAAATGTTATCATTATAAACAAAAATATGGTTTTTGGTCCCGCTGCGAGATTAAAAAAGGGGTGGGGTGGGGGTACCACACGTTTTGCTAAGTCGAAAACGCTACCGCGCATGCCGCAAAATTTTCAAAATGGCGGAATAATGATCCAAAGAAGTAGCAAATTTTCGAACTGTAAAATGGCAGTAACTGTCACAAAAATAATCCAAATAATTTCATATTTAACTGTCATAAAGGGATGTTTGTTCTTTTGGTGCAAATCTATGATTTAAAGGTGGGAGGTGGTCACTTTGGTAAGGACACACCTCGCACGTTGATGTCGGTAAAATTCTAATTACTTACCCCTTTTTTGATTGGCAAGTTAAAAACTAAAAATATAAAAACAGCTCAAACTTCGTATTTAGGCGCCTTAGGTGTTTCTGATTATTTTCTACTTTTTTTGGCTGGGGGTCAAATTGGGACGGCTGGGGGTGGAGGGTTGGAAAACTCATTGACCTGTGAAAGAAAGACCTAGCGGCATGACAAATTGCTTTCTGCTCGGACGGCCGATGATTTGGTTGCAAGGGGATGATATGCTATGGGAAAATAAAATACTGGTATAACCGTAATACGTATGTGGGAAATACTGCGTCAATCAACTTCACTTCATTTTTCTTAAGAATGTACGAGTATGTGCGCCTTCGCGCCTTCCTTGTTTTACGTTTAAAAGAACTATGACTAGAAGTTCTTGATGTTTTCACTGGTTTACTTGTAAAAAATCTTCAATTTATTAATTCAGGTAACTGAAATCAAGATGGTTTCAGCCGAGACATCCGTGTTTGCGCATGCGTACTGGCACAGTAAACCCACAGAAATCCACGGACATCCATGGAAATCCACGGAAATCCACGGAAATCTACGGAAATCCACGGAAATCCTCGGAAATCCACGGAAATCCACGGAAATCCACGGAAATCCATAGAAATCCACAAGCGTGTACACCAGAAATCCACAGCTTTTTACCCCTCAATTTTCGCTATGTAGACTTCATAAAACACCCAAAAAGCATATTATCTCAAAATCGAAAATTTTCACGATCCCAATACTCCCCTCACCTATCGGTGTGGGAAGTAAAAGTCCATAATCATGTCGAGATCCACTTTAGGAAGATTACTAGAATCACGACCTTCATACTTCAATAATATACTGCAGTCTGCTCGTTACAACAAACACCTTCGCCGTTCCACTCAAGTCTAGATGTCGCATACTGAATAGCGCAGCGTTTGCACAGCGGGTCCCGACCAGATTGTGGCTGCCGCGAACAATTCGTGACATGTGACGTCATACGGCATTTCACCACCGCGGTCGCTTTACGCAAATATAAAATTGAATAACTCTGGCGTTTTTTGGAATATTCAGATGATTTTTTCGACATTCTTCAAGTGAAGATATAGATTATCAGATAATAATGAATTTTCCAAATTTTATTTTTTAGGAAACTTTCCATTAAAAATTCAAGAAAATGGTGAATGTTGTAACTAAGTAAGATATTAATGCGCTCATTCACCACATTTTAAAAATGTGCTTTAATCTCGCCACCTTATGGCGACCAGCAATTTGGAATATACCAGGAATAATAAAATATGGCAAACTTATTTTCGTCTATCAGTTTTTGTCACGTATCATTGAGGGAAATAGACGGATTTTTCGCCGTTGCAATGTAAGGTTCGTTTCACAGTGTGTAGTTGAAAAGAATTGACTGACTTGACTTTAAGCGGGTAAAGCCTCTTAGTGAAAGGGCTAGAAGTACTAAGCCCTAAGCCTTTTCTTAAAGTGCTTCCACTCTCAAGCCCAAAATCCTTAAACATAACATTAATTCGTTACTTGCTCAAGCAAATACATTAGGTGTTGAAATTCGATCGTATGCACAAAACGAATTCAAATCCTTACAAAAATTATGGTCTTTAGACATTTAAAAGTAATTGAAGCACATTGAAACATGCATTACTGTTTTTAAGTACAAATCTACGGAACCTTTCTGAAGTAACTCACTTCTCAAGCACCAATGACCAATTAAATAAGAAGGCTTGTAGCACAACGATGTCATGACCTTACAGTGTTCCAAGCTTAAAGCACAGCACCTGTTGCGTTGAAATTTAATTGTATAGGGGTTATTGTTTTTCGAAATTATCACTTTCAGTCAAATAAGGTAATCTTGTTTGAGGCCTATTGCGTTAGATCATCTCAAGTTTGGTATATGAGCATGGTTTAATGATGTAGCAAGTAACCAACGGGCGACTTCTGCATTTTTTCTTAACGTTCAAAATTAAAAAAAAAAACATTCCAAACTACAGACTCATACGAAACATTTTTATTGCAAATTAACTTCGAACAGCTTCAATTTACAGTCACGACCGCTACCTTAACAAGGGTTAGTGTCAAAACATGATCTTATAAACTTAATACCGCACTAACTCGACAGACAATATTGTGCATATACTATGAACATAAACATTTCATAATTTTTCTTATAATCTTGTGACTCATAATCAGAATATCGGTTCCAGTATGTCATAACGAGGTACTACTTACTAATAAAAATTGGTGGTGGTCCATCCAGATACATGGACTTACCTGAAATAGAAATCAAAAATTAGTACCTTGTACAAAATACACAAAACCAATTTTGTTTCATTTATCCTTATCATACAAGGTTGCATGTAGTATATAGTGCCAGTATTTTTAAAGCAAATGACATTGGTTATATCTCATTTAAAAGATACATTAGTTGCGCAGAAGTCAATAGTTTAAAAGTAATATGTATATGCAGCAACGAAACCTAAATTTTTCTGAAAACAATATTACGAATGACAAAACATAGATCCATATGTACTAGTCTCTGACTCAATATACAGCAATCTTAACACGATGAACACAAAACTTAATGTACAACCGTCCACTTATTAACGACTCATGTCGTTGACGCAAAATTACTGATCACGATCGTTGATTTCATGCACTCTTTGTGAATATTACGCACGTTTTTGTTTCTGTATAACTACACGAGTAACTCTGGATTTTATGCACATATCTTCAAATGCATTCGACAGGGAATGTTACTGAGAGTGATAAAACATCAAAAATAGTAGTCACAGGAGGGTTTGCCCCTCCTCAACACCTGTGGCGGAAGGTATTCGATAGAAGTTATGGAACAGGAGGGTGAAACGGGGAGATTGACTTTAAAATCGTCTGGATGGTGTCGTTTCGTTTACACCGAAATGGATTTTACGATTGCGGAAAGACCTGAAGGAAACATTTCTGCTAAAAGAACACTTTAGGTCTCTATAGTGACGTGTTCAATGTAGGGGTAGTCCTATATTTTTAACCGATTCAAAAAAGCAGGGTGTCGCTTAGAATTACATTTACGAACTGACTTTCTGAAAATAGGATCAATTGAAGTAATGATTATTTATAGTGATGTCTTTCTAATGCCGCAAATGCAAACACCGCAGTTTTTCGTGGATGCTACTCAGTGATCGAAACGATAATTCTCTCCAACGTGTAGCGACAGTTTAGTTTATGATGTTCGTCAGGGATATAGATTAAAATTTAAATTAAATATAATAATAATAATAAATTAATCTACCGTGTACTAGTATGCAAAATATACTTGTATATATGTGCATAAATAAATAATATTTATAAACCTGCAAACAACTAGAAGGTGTGGGTTACGTAAATAGCTCTATTTATTTTATTTGAAAGAGCCTAGTTAGGTTGAAAGGACTGAGTGGCCTGAAATGCTTTTTATGAAGGTATGTTGTCATTGGCTATGTGGTCGACGCGATTCCCCAAGTACGTCTACTCGGCTTCGCATGTCAATCTCCTCGTTTTCTCTGCGATCAGAATTGAAATGTATTTCGAGTGGTTCGTGTGTCCTGCGCGACTGATGGCGGTAAATACTTGAAAATTAGTCTTGGTTTTATAATTATATGTAGTAATATGAGGACATTACAAACTTCTGGGAACGAGAACGATAATCTTGTGCGACTATTTTTTTTATTTATTCATTTTAAAAGCTACATACATGAATAAATGAAGGTCATTCACAGAAGGCACTGCCTTGTGCGTGAACATCCCCCGGTATACAAAAACTAGAATTTAAGTTTATATGCTCCTACTTCTCGTGCACTCACTAACTTGTAGACCTTTCCATCATTAGTCATCTTTTGGTTCCTCCTATAATCCTGCTATTTCTACCATTTCGACCAAAAAAACTCCCATCTCTTGTGCAGGCAAACATGAACCATATCAATTTTCCTGAGCTTTGTTCAGAATAACTTCACAAATAAATTTCGAATTACTACCTCGTGTCATGTCATGTTGACTATAAACGCGTCGATCAGATCGACTCATGTTCGAAGAAACTTAAAGTATCTATTGGTTGTGTTTGAGGCTTATCAGATATTTCAATATTATAATATGTATTGAGCTAATATATACTGACCAACAGCAATACATAATAATCATAAAACTACAATTCTCTGCAATATCATCATTTGTTCTTTTATCCCCTACAGGTCCAAACACTGTAGTACTTGTAACCAAAGAAAACAAAGTCTACTGCAAATTATCTTTTTATCATCACTTTCGTTCTTTTATTCTTATCTTTATATAGCAGCCATTCAGCCTCGCTTTACCATATCCGAGCTCTCCGATTTAGCGACTTGGTAATCTCCACCCTCGTTTTCTCATAATTTCAAACCATTACCTTCACCACAGGTGCGTCAGCAGGACTGGCAGCCCCCCGTGCATACTATTTTTAGTGTTTTACCGTCCCCTCCCCTAAAACAGCTGCGTGTCATCATAATGTGCCACTGTGACTTCGAAGGGGCGCTCGATTTGCAGTGGTGCGTCCGGGCTGTATGAGAAAATATCACGTCGCGAAGGAAAATTTAGCAAAACTAGATTTAGTACGAAACGAATTAAAAAAAGATACAACTAGAATTGCTTGTTATGATACTTTCCAGGTATTAATGTGGTCAGTGTTCGAATTATGGATATACATTCTTAGGCCCATCAGTTTAACAATCATTGGTAACCACTGGTAGTCACTTAACCGACAAATGGACGTAAACCAGTAGTTATCGGATCGCTTTGTATCAGAAATAAAACCAATGGTTTAAGGTTATTTATCTTCAAGTTGGCAGCACGGATGGGTCTCAGAGCACTGCCATATGTGTTCTGTGCGTGTGAATACAACCTAACCCTTAGATAAGGAAAGAGAAGGGATACCGCACACCCGTTTGATGCCATATGAATTAGCTGTGACCGAAAATGGATAGCTATTTGACAGCTGTCAAAACATTTTTTGTATGATATTTAGCGTTTTTAAGACCAACCATTGTAAAATATTGTGGTGTGCATAATGGTAGGGTGTGTAGCTTACGGTTGTAAAAGCCACAGCAGCAGCAGGAGCCAGGAATCACGTATCACAGGTAAATTTAATAGCGCTTTGGTACGTTTTTGGTGCCATTTGGTAACAGAAATATCAGTCGCGCGTTCCGTCCTCTCTCTTTCCTTGTCGAAGATCTGTCGAAGATCTAACCCTTTGACAAATAAACCTAACCTTTGTGTTCATATTTTTGACTTGTGTCGCAACAGACTATAATCAAAATCACAGCATAGTAAACAGCCAGCAAAATAACTCAGGTTGGCGGCAATTGCACGCGCGTCCCCACTTTTGGATGATTTTTTTGTAGGATGCTAACGATATTTCGATACTTGTACTTCTGCACTAATATCAGATTTTTTTATCTTAGATACTTTTTGAGCGATTCCAAGCTGGTATCGATACTCTTTTAGGGGTGTCGGTATCGAAAATAATTATACAATTATTGAGGGGTGTAATCATTCTCTGTATGAACCAAACGCGCCTATTTGGTTAAAAAATATCGAGTTGGTACCTGTATCGATATTTTCATTTTCGCATCTCTACCCAAACTTCAAAGCCGTAACATCAACCATAAATCCTCCCAAGTTCAAATTTTCTGGGAACCATTTTTATATAGGAAATCCTCAGAGATATATTGCTGGTTGTTTACTATGCTGTGATCAATATCCATCGACGTCTTAGACGTCAATGCCAAAATCCATGTTTTTATAACCTCCAAAGCAAGCTTATGTGTCATCGGTTCACCACACAAACGTCAGAGATAACCCACACTTTATATTAACTTAACTACTGGATAACCAGAGCTTTTAACGTAAACCGCCGATTAAGAAGCACAAAGTGTTCGCTTACCACTAGTCTTTTTTCAACCTCTAGTTAACTACCGATTGTGAAACTGGGGCTTAACATCATAAAAAACCGTTTAATTTAAATTCGTGCCAGAAAATGTCGGAAAAAGTCGGCGGCAGGGGGGACTCGAACCCATGACCTCCAGATGAGTACTCCGGTGCAGTGATGCCAACTTAGGAAATTTTTCCCTAGTTCTAGGGAGTTTTTGGTGCAAAAGGGAAAAGGGGAATTTCACCCAATATCTAGGCAATTTTCAACTTTCTCAAGCTGTTAAGTTCAATTAATATAATTTCATCAAATTTTAATATTAAATACCCTTAATGACAAAACTTATTGAACGTGTACCTTGGGTTAAGGTCAAGATATTATTATCCTAACAAAAATATCTCTTAACGTGCTGACGTAACCTGTATCTAAGGTTTTCAATTCGTCTTTCTAATTGCACCACACATTTTTCACTAAATAAAAATCATTCTAGTCTAACGACAAAGGAAAATCTTTATAAAAGAGGATTGTTGAAAGATGCATTGCTTTTTGGGCCCAGAATCTTTGATTCTTGTTAACCACTTTTTTGACACTTAGTATTTAGATATGTATTTATTTTATCAGTTTATATTATGATTACTATATATTTACGTTTCTCGTTTATGATAATAAACATATATAACATATAATCCAAAAATACTTTATTTTTATTTTGTCGTATTATCTAGTCTAGAGTGTAAATATGTGACATAGTTTTGACCTAGGGAATTCTAGGGAATTTTCCACATAAAAATTGGGAATTTTCGGCGAACTTGGTTGGCAACACTGCTCCGGCGCTCTACCCAGTTGAGCTACGGTCGCCAAGTCAAATCAACCTAGAAAGCGCCGGTGCCGACTAGGTACGCAAGATCTTCCAGCCCGCCGACAACTCACTCGGGCTATCTTCTGGTACCACCAACGGCCCGCATCTATGGTATCAAGACCTCTTTGTATGTCAGTTTTTAGACCTCTGTGTATGTCAGTTCTTATTTTCATTCTTACGTAGATTTCTTAATTTAAGTTCGCATTAAAATTCTTGGAAAATGTCGGCGACTGGCGGGATTAGAACCCGCGACCTCCAGATCGATACTCCGGTGCTCTCGCCAGTCGCCATGTCAACTCAACCTCGAAAGTGCCGACTAGACACGCGAGATCCTCCCGCTAGCCGACATCTATCTGTCTATCCGGTTATATAAACCTCACATTGAGTATTTGAGAATGTTCTCACTATCGACACACTATAGCCGACAACTCTATTTTTTTTTGTCTATCCGGTTATATAAACCTCACATTGAGTATTTGAGAATGTTCTCATTATATTTTTTATAAAAAATATATTAACTTAATAGTACATCATAATCACTAACAGGAAACTAATTAAAACATATCACTGATTGTTTGTCATCCATAAGCAAAGAACAACTGGCAGGTTTTTCTGCTCATATCAATAGATAAATACACATTCATTGGATCGGAAGGAAACATTAGTAAGGTCCGGCTGCATCTTAGGCCCAGTTTCACAATCATTGGTAACCTCTGGTAGTCACTTAACCGACAGATGGAAGTTAACCAGTAGTTATCGCGGAGCTCTGTTTCACAAAGGATACCAATGGTTAAGGTTATTCATCTTTATGATTGGTCTCAGATCAGTGCCATAATGCTGTTACGTGTATACAACCTAACCCTTTGACAAAGAAACCTAACCTTTCTTTTCATATTTTTCATTTATGTCATTACAGAGTACAATCAATATCCATCGACGTCTGAGACGTCAGTGTCAAAATCCATGCTTTTATAACCCCCAAAGCTGTCATCGGTTGACTACAACAAACGTCAACATAAGCCATACCTTGTCCTTGGGTTAACATAACTACTGGTTAACCAGAGCTTTTGACGTAAACCGTCAAATATGAAATGGAATATTTTCGCTAACCACTAGTTTTCTTTTGACCACTAGTTAACTGACGAATGTGAAATTTTTTCAAAGTACACATTAATCGATAAGTTATAAGTTATAATCTCAAATCACAGTGGTGTTGATTAATAACTGTTAGGACGAATTATTAAAAACCAGGAGATGCATCTATAGAAAGCTCCAATATAAACACATTTCATCCAAGGAATCTAAACGCCAATATCATGTCAATCTGAATTTATTTATCGTATCGCTATACGCATAATAATAGAAAAAAATATAGCGTATTGAGCAGGTTTTGTTTTTTTGTATGTTATTTCAATGCATTCATTTAGTTATTTATTTTTTTATTTATGGTAAAGAAGAACATAGACAAATATATCATAGTCACAATCTCACGTCCAAATGATTAATGTACATAGTTGACTGCACTTCGAGTTGCAATCAGAAAATCAGTCATCTCACCAGTATAGGAACGTAGTGGGCATAGTCCACGATATCTTCCACAGTTTGTCTATCGACGCCACAGTTGCATTGTGGGAATTGATTTTTCTCCCATCTAAAGAGGGTGTTTGCATACTCCATGATTTGTCCGCACTCTGTTCAATGAGCGTGGCAGTTCATAACTCGGAGGTTTCTCTGTTATACATGGTAGCTCAAGGTATGCGGCCGGGGCGTTATTGACCCACTTTTCCCCTCGGTGCGTTTGGAACTGTCACTATTAGGAGATTATCTAAAGGGGGAAGTCTAGATCGCAACCATATTAACAGGAAGTTGAGGATTCTGGATTATTTTCCTACATTTCCTTGGGAGTGCTTTCTTGCTACGAATTGCCGGAGGCGATATATGACTACAAACAAGGAGCCAGTTGAATAGGATAGACTTGATAGTGCCAGATATGAGGCGCATTGTGTTATTGTCGATCTACCACCTTGGTATGGGCACTGTTGAGCCACACTGAACTACAGTACTCGGCTACAGAATATGCCAATCCCAAGGCTGAAACACCTCAATGTAGTCGTTGAAGATCTCCACACACAACTTTTGAAGGATATTGTGTCTAGTGTTAACTTTCAATGCGAGCTTAATTAAATGGTTTTTATAAAAGAGTATTCTGTCCCATGTGACCTCAAGATATTTGGGGTTTTTATTGTGCTTTAGCAGTTTTCCCTCAAACTATATTTTAGCGTCAGCTTATTATTCTGACGAAAACATGTAGCCTCCATTTTTGTCGCACTCGATTGGACCTTCCTTCTGCAGAAATATTTTCTCAAAATGTCCCCTGTATTGAGTAGCAACTGCCCAATCGTCTGCATAACCAAATTTTCTAACTGTTATATTTGGCATGTCTGCCGTATATAATAAACTGAAGAACAGAGGAGCTAGGACGGGTCCTTGGGCTTTGTAAATCTGGAAATGACAGTGGACTGGTCTCAAAAACACTGTCTATAGACCCTTTTCAAGTATATCTATCCAGGGTAGGTAATAAATCACTGAGGAATTAGAAATATAATAATAACTTTACACATGCACGCTCCTTTAATTTCCTTTTACAACAATTACTATCTTCTTTGTTGCACAAACAACAAAAACCAGTTGAACTCCCTTGAAGGTGAAATGGAAACCACAAACAAAGAAGTCCTCGCACCTGCCCTGTTTTATGGAATGGAGTATGCGGTTACGTTATATTGTTTTAAGAATGAGGTTGCGCTGTATTTGTATCGGTAGTCTATAAATCTGGAATGTATGATGGGGAGGTGGTCCTTTGGGATATATCGGACGTCGATTTACATGGATATGGATGACGGCACACCCTTGCGGTATGCGTTTTGTACTGAATGTGTTAGGGCCCTGCTTGCGTGCAGGCCGGCTTTGACTGAGGAGTCTTTGACCATTCGACTGCAGAATTGCCGAAGCTCGGTAAAACCGCAAAGTGACAATACATTAATCTAATGACATAGTTCAAGTATAAACAGCCGTAAAGCCAAAGCCTAAACACTTACGAGATGCGTCTGCTATAAATATGGTCAGCTTGGGAACAGTTGTAACAGATTAACCTTTCTGTACAGAGCTGCTCATAATAGACGTAGGACAGAAGACTACACATTTTTCTTTTGCATCCAAGTAGAGTATTATATATGTATTTGAAGTTCATGTATGCCACATATTATGTATAGGAAATGTTATCACTAAAAAGTTCACTACGACTCGATTTACAGACGCCCACACGATGGCGCTGATTGAAATTTTTAGATGACATTTTCTAGAAATGACATTTCTATGACATTATTTGTAAGTTTCATGCAAATGAGTGAACAGTGTTATTCTTGAAGTTTTGGATGGTAGCTGGCTTATTAATTCAGATTTTACTTTTCAAATATCCCCATAAAAATACGACTAATGGTATCAAATCGCGTGTTGTGACAGGGCACAAAAAGCGACCCTAAAATTAATATCATCTTCTATAGACAGGGTTTTGCGGCTTTCCTCTTCAGAGGCAACTCTGCCTTTGAAATGACAAAACTAATGTACGGCGAATCAGCAGCAAAATATTTGAAAAAAATGGTAAGAAAATACGTACCTACTATTCGCTCGCTGCGAAGTTTTAAGTGCGGTCCTGTCATAGGCCAGATCTAATGATTTCGTTTGTTTACTGTCTCATTCAATGTGGAATAAGCTTCATGGCTAAGCAGGACTTTTGATGAAAAAGTAGCATCTATGTTACGGTGTTCTATGATGGTAAATTTGCTTCCCCTATTTAATCATTTGGATTTACACTCTGACGAATAAATTCTTTGCGGAGAATACATAGGATTCTGGCTCCTGACTTTTCACGCTTTGCTCTACACAAGTAATATTTTCTGGGATACGAACATCTCGAAGCAGGCTTGCGACCAACGACAGCGACTGATTTTGAAAACGCCGCGACAAATACGCTCTCCCCAGTTTCTTATGCAGGCAGTCGATGTTAGAATAGTCATTCTTTCAGTCTGTTGGTGGTCAATGTTGCAGAAAGGTAAGAAATATTGAGTGAAAAATGTTTGACACTCATTTATTTATAAATGAAATTCAAACACAAAGTTACTGCAAGCTTCTCTTGAACAGCATTAGCGTCGTTAAATCTTGTTGTTTGCCTCAGTAAACTTTCTTCCGCATAAGAACGCCGTCAAATAGATTACATACTCAGTCTAAAGTGCCAAAAAATATTTTCTTTGTTGTTTCTCAGAACGCTAAACAATGTGTGAAACTGAGAGTAGGCGATAGAAAAGATCTGCTTGTGCGCTATCTGGTACCCGAAGGTAACGGCAAACCAAAGAAGGTCGCTGCTAAACAGCAGCAGACTTTTTGGTGGAACGCCACGGCGCATTCGCTTGGCCTGACCAGAAGAGTGCGTTTCTATGTCAACTGCATATGAGAGTCGATATACGAGGGTTGCTGTACATGTCTGGTAGACATGAAAATTCTGATGCTCTCTATCCCCGTCAATAGACCTATGGTGTACTGATGACCTCTAATAAGCGTGAAACAGCGTCTGCGTACTGGTGAATTGACGGAGATATAGAGCAACCCTCGTAATGTGTGAAACTGATCACAACTGAGTCTTTGTGCGTTAACTGGACGCTGAGACAATAACTACTGTCAACAGCAAATAAACTTTATCCATCATTTGGTTTTGAACTGAAGCTGAAAAACGCTGTCGCAGATTTACAAGCGTGGCCACGTGTAAAGAATTTACAAGACAGAGACAGAGAGCGGGTCGCGCGCTTGACCGTAGCCTTAGCGCGCAAACACAGTGGGGCTTTTTAGTGAGCGTGCAAGGGCGTGCGAAGGCGTACAGGTGCCGCATGCAGGCTCACCTGCTCAACTGAGTTTTCGACCGCTTACCAGCGTCGGAAGCCCGCTTGAACGCCTTTATAGTAACAGAAATTTAGTTTGCTACCTGGTTTCGTCTGTGCCGGTCGAAGATGAGTAGCGATAAAGAATTACTTATAGCTTCAGTGAGAGCAGACAGAAAGAATTCTGCCGGTGCGCCATCTAGTACCCGAAGGTAACGGCAAACCAAGGAAATCGCATGCTTAACAGCAGTAGACTTCTTGGTGGGACGCCAAGGTGCGTCCGCTTGGCCACCAGAGAGCGCGGGTTCTATACGCCGCTGCGTATGAAAGCCGATATACCGCCGATATAAAGCAGCCCTCGTATATAGCTTCAGTGTTTGCGAAAACCCGTATTTGGGATAAAAGACACAAGCTGCACTATAACCGCACTACGATAGAAAAATGTTGGAAGGAATGAGCATTTAATGATGTTATAATTATCTTACACCTGGCGGGCCAGCCCAAAGGACCTGTCCGACACGGGAATTCCCACCGAACCCAGGTCGGTCCTCATGCGTTGCCAAATGCAGGAGCCTCCTTATATAGCGCGTCCAATGTCAATGTTCTTCCCAATGCCCACAAAACATATTATCTCAAAATCGATAATTTTCGCGATCCCAATACTCCCCTCACCCATCGGTGTGTATCGGAAGTAAAAGCTATTCTAATATTAATGTTTAACAAAATAACAATGTACCCGACCAATGATATTACGAGACCCAAATATATAACGTTAGGCAATTGGATTTACTACGTACTATCACTTAGTATCAGGGATATATTCAAATGAGCATAACACATTTATACATAACCACAACACTAGATGTAGGCTAGGTACCACAATAATTTCCAAACCAAACAAATCAGTCATGCGGCGGTCATATCTCAATTTAGCGCCAAAATGATACAACACTACAACACACACTCTACCAGAGTGGATAGCTTCCTTAATAAGACGCGCACAAGAATTCGTTGAACATGTACAGTATCAGTCACATACTGATCTGACTGACAAATTTCAACTAAATGGTTCTAATGTATATGATGTGAGTCTACATTTGTATGTACTAATAGTTCATTTGACAACTTCCCACCACGGGTTTATCACAAACCGCTGATTAAACGAAAAAACGCCAAGACGCGTCAAAATATTTGTCCAGAGAGACAACTTCTTAACCAAAAACTATTTCACCCCCTATTGTACCCTCTAGCCCCTCAGGGGAATCATTTCCAGTGTTTTTGCAACTATCCCTCATTGTTTTGCCAATAATGGGCAACATTTTGAACCCTTATTGCGTGTTTCCTATACCGTGTCTAGATGCGGCTGGACAATCTTTGTACTCTTTTTCTTGTCTGTTTTCACTGTACCATGCACTGGTGTGTTTGACTACGTGCGTAATCGGCGCCGGCCTGCTTCTACCTGCCGAGGGGACTCGGCGTTGGCCAACGCACTCCAACGCTCTCCAACGCTCCTATAAGTCGCTACTGTGAATGCCTACTTAATTTTGATCCAGGCGTTTATCGATTGTTTCTACCTTACGACTACCGACAAGTGTGTGCACCCGCTTGCAGTCCGACTAATCCCATAAAACACCTCCTGCCCCATCTGTTCAGGCTATCCTTTATTCACGAGTTCTAAATCATGATGAATCCCATTCACCCGCGCTCCCCGAGCAACACGTCTGAAATATAGTCCCTCCTCGTAGGTACATTGGAAACAATTTTAAAATTTGTTAGAGGGCGGCTGGAATGGGGTGAATATATTAGTACGCAAGTTTCGGGCAAAGCGACCATTTACACAGGCTGAGGCTGTTAGTGGTAGTATCTTTTACTTCCGATGTTAGGTGACGATTATTGGATTTGCCGTTTGCCCTCATAGATCGGTGGAGTTAGTGCTGCTGTTGAAAGATTAATACATGTTGCCTCTAAGATAACATAATAATAAACAAATAAATAATATTACGGAGAAAGCCTTTTATGATATAAAAAATGGCGTCAAGTCTCTTGACTCAGTACTTCCCATACATTATCGACTCAAATGAGTGACGTGAATTTTCGTTATGTAGATATCACATAATGCCCAAAAAGCATGTTATCTCAAAATCCTATCACTTATCGGTGTGGAAAGTAAAACGTCGAGAACGATCAGGAACCTCCAAATCGCCTAACAATGAAGTTTGAGCACGTTTTGTATTTTTAGTTTTTTATTATTGCTGCGCCACCACTGACGTAATTTCTAAAAAACGGATGCGTTTTCCATCCTCACAACAGCAATAATACCGTCATAAAATACAGAACGATCTAAAGCAATACACGTATACTAATACATCAGGCACGTGTGGCCATGACAAAAGTTACTAAAATATGATGTGACCATAACTTCACTAAAGCTACCAAAATGTCGCTGGTTCAGTCTCTTGTGTTCTCCATATTTTTGTATGCCTCGGAAACTTGGACTGTTAAAAAGGCAGATCGAGCTCGCATAGATGCTTTTGAAATGTGGACATGGCGGAGAATGCTGAGAGTGCCTTATACCGCCCATCGAACTAACGTTTCCATACTGGATGAGCTCGGTAATCCAAAGAGACTATCCCCCATTGTGTCGACGAGAATGCTTACATTCTTCGGACATAATCACAGAAGCGATGATGTGGAGAAACTTGTAGTTCAACGTCATGCCCCGAGTGGGCGGGGCTGTGGCCGTTCCCGTACACGCTGGGTGGATACGACGAAACAGTTGCTGGATATGACCATCAAAAGCGCCACTGAACTGACAGTAAATAGCGAAGGACGGCGAACTAGAGTTCTCAAAACTATCGATAATATTCGTGTCGGCAATACTCTAGCTCAGACTTAATGCATTTTACGAGTTCACAACATGTCTGTTAAGATATTGTGGTTATGATGATGAATACATCAGAAAATTCTAAGCCCTTGTTTCTTTAACAGGTAAGGCAATACTCAGATGAACCAAAAAAGGGTCAATTTTTATGAGGATGGTCTCAACTGACTGAATCAAGACACTTGACGTCATTTTTTGGCACATGCACATGATGGACAAGATTGCACTTCCAGTCGTCTCTGAAAATGCCGAAGGTGTATCATATCCAAATCAAGCAGATAAGCATGGCAGTAGGTTCCGATACATATTTCTTCACAACAGGAGTCATGTAGGGACATTGTTGATCAAGCGACAGTTGCACCTTATGGATAGTTTCAGTCATCTATTGTAAAAAATGCCGCAAAGATCTTGAGAAATAAGTCGGGTTACTTTGGAAGTTATAGTAATTGTTCCAGTTATCAGAAGGAAAGGATGTGGTGCAATTTATTTCTCTGTTTTACTTTTGCGCTGTGTTGACTTTTGAACTTTCCTACAGATTCTCTTTCTTGGTAAAACATCTGCCTCTGTATGTCAACCTTTATACTTTCATATAAAAAGTTTCAGTAGGTACATTCAATATATTTAATAGCACAGTTGGCCAGGTACGCATTGAGCACCACCTTCTCTACTATCTCGCTAGATCAAGAATTGATTGAATTAATATGTTGCTGCATATTATTTACTTGATCTATCAGTATAGACGATTTTATATTCCCCTCCATCATACCTCACTTTATCAAATGCCGTTCAGCTAGTGCAGCCAGTCACTTTAATAAACAGTAAAGCGTGCAAATGCAAGTGTGCAATTTGTCAGAAAAGTTATCTCAGCGTTGCCAACAAACTTTGAGAAAAATTCCTTGAGTGCTCTTTAAAATTTCCCTAGATTAGCACCTCTTTCCCTAAATTTAAATTCCCGGAAATGTTAAAATTAGTTGGTAGTTATGTTTATTGAAAAAAGTTAGGATAAAACGATAAAAACACAAATAAATGCGATAGTTGGCAAAAGCATCCTATAAAACATACATTATTAAAAATAAAATGCCTGGTTACTTTAACAAACGATATTAAAACAAAAAAATACATAACTCACTTAATCTGATTCATCGTCTGATTCATAACATTTTATTCATTTTACCCAATAACGAGTTATCAATTTCAACATTGTAACAGTATTTTTTCAAATCAAACATCCTTTTTGTGTGTGATAACCAAATTAATGATTTGTTTTGAGTTTATTTTGATTCTTAGTTTTAATTAGCACATTAGCACTAGAATGCGGTAAAGTAAATATGTGTCCAACTAGCTTTTTTAATAACGGAAATGCCAAATTTCCTTCGCCGTTTTTTATTTTGGTAACATAACCCCAAAAACTTCATTTCCAGTCATTTTCCACAAAATCAAAATCATAATTTCTCAAGATTGACACTTTCTTCTCTGTCTAAATAATTATACATGTTTTCTTCAATTCCTGTTAATTTTAACTCCACAGCTAATGGTACTATTATGGAAGCGTGCCTCTTAATCTTTTATGTTTTCTGGAATTATTATTTATTATGTCCATACCATAAGTCGGTGGTCTTTTCTCCGAAAATCCAGCTTAGTGAGTTGGAGTACAGATGGCGAATAGCGATCCAATCATTTTAAAATGAACAATTGATTTGAATATTGTGAAATGATTGTTTTATTGAATTGATAGCTCTACCAGTTCTACCACTAATTTTAAATTGAGAAAAATGCTGCTTTTCAAAATTTCTGAAATTTCCCTAGAATTCAAGCCAGTTTCCCTAACTCCCTAAGGCTGATCAAATTTCCCTAGAATAGGGACATTTCCCTAGATTTGGCAGTTATCTAAAAACTGTCATATTGAATGATTCTAACATACATTCTGGCAGATTAGAATCATTTTATGATTTTCTTCCGTTTCATATTATGATTATTAGGAAAAGTTGCTTATAATCTACTTTCTCAGTGATGTGACTTGTGATAGATATTTTATTCTTGTTATATACATAACATGTCCAATTTTACCAGGCTATTGTCTTTATTCACTATGATGATCGCCGTGGTTCTCCATTTGTATCAAATTGCAGGCTAAGAGTAGAGGGGGGATTTCAGGATATTTGTGGAGTACATAACAGGGAGCTTCGAGGCCCATTATAATATGAGAATAACCTACAAAGCTTGACTGAACGACGTCTGCAACTCCTTTGACCTAAGACGCATATTTAGTACCAAATTTTCTCGTATCGCATTTTGAAGAAGTCATATACCCCGCAGAAGAAGTCCACAAAGAAAATGAAGTCGCGTTGATTGACCCAGTACTTCCCACACAATACAGTAGTACCAGTTTATTATTTTCCTATAGCTTGAACCTACAGTCTGAAATCCCCTGAAACCACATCATCGTCCGCCCGCCCACAAAAAAAAAGTATATTATGCCGGTCTTTCTTTCACAGGCCATTGGATAGCCTATTATGAATACCACAAATTTTTCTGTTTTACCCCTTGGTTTCTGTAAGGCAAGGCAATGTTCCGATGAACCTAAAAGAGTGTAGTATGCCGCTACGCCTTTCTCCCACTGATCAATGGATAGCCTATTATGAATACCTACAACAAATTTTTCACTTTTACTACCCCCCACACCCAACCACCCCAATTTTCCCTCCATCCAAAAAAAAGTAGAAAACGATCAGGAACCCATAGAACGCCTAAAAACGAAGTTTGATTTGTTTTTATATTTTCAGATTATTGATTATTATTGCTGCACCACCACTGACACGATTTCTGGAAATCATACGCGTTTTCCATTCTGTGAAGTAATATTATGTCAAAAATTCATTAAAACAGATTCAATAGTGTCCTGGTTACGCAATACAGAACGATCTAAAAGAGTACTCGTATGTATACATCAGAAAATTCCAAGTCCTCGGTTTCTGTAATAGACAAGGCAATATGCTGATGAACCTAAAAAAATGCATTGTGTCGCTAGGTCTTTCTTCCGCAGGTCAAAGCATAGCCTATTATGAATACAACAAACCCCGAAAACGCCTAAAAACGAAATTTGAGGAATGTTTGAAATTATTTGTTTCTTGGTAATTACTCTGCCACCCATGCACCAATTTTCAAAATTACATCATTCATTACCTGCTACGATCCCACAGCATATCGCCTATCTATCGGTGTGGGAAGTAAAACTATAAAAATCCATACTTTTAAAACGCGCTTATCATGCACCTTTAAGGCTAACATGCTTCAAATATGTTTGTTATGATTCCATTAGAGTTGTGACAAATTTCGTCAACATTCAGAACTCATTACCGTCTTAGCTGAAAAACACAATATTCTCTTTGAAGTGTTGTGACGGTGCTACTGTTATGCAATACATTAATAATTGACGGTATTTACCACTGTCCATTACCTATGGTAATTTTTTTTGAAGCTGCGTCACCGCCTAGTTTTTTAATTGTATTTAATTTGTAAGTTTACAGAAATTCAGAATTGATGTGTGCTAATACGGTATAAGTCTCAATACTCAAGAGCCCGCGCACACAGATGGCGGTCTGGAGCTTCGAGTTCTGCGTTCAGAGTTTTGCGTTCATTGTTTGGTCTTCTGAGTGCACACAGGTGGCGGTCAGTTACCAACGCTCCTGTTTTGTTCCTAATATTGTTCGTGAAACATGTATTCAGACAGCTCATCTTCCGACAAAGAAGAAGCATTGCTTTGTTGAGGCTGCAGGCGTCCAAGAGAAAAAGGAAACACTGGGTGCACCCAGTTAACAGCAAGCGAGAAGATCAAGGGGAATTTCATACGCTATTTGCTGAATTGCTTGAAGATGAAGATTTTTTAGGTATTTTCGTATGTCAATAAATAGCTTCAATGAAATGTACAGTTTAGTAAAACATGATATAGAAAAACAAGACACCAACTGGAGAAAGGCAGCTCCTGAAAAAGAGAAGTTGGCAGTATTTTTACGATTTTCATAATCATTGTCACTTAAATCATATAACAAACGTCCTTCTCGAACCAATTCAATTGATTTTTGTTTCCGACATGACGGAGTTCACGCGTTCTTTGTCTTTCTGTGAACGGAACGCAAGAGTTCTCAGTGACCGCTACGGTTTGACTGCCGGCAGTGTGCTTTGTTACCAAGTATAGTCCATAATTTACAAAGAACGCAGAACTCTGAACGCGAAACTCAGAACTCCTGACCGCCGTCTGTGTGCACGGGCTCTAGATTCATTACTTCCAGAGTCAAAAACGCTTTCTGGTGCTTTCAGAATTTTGATATTTTGTGGGTACGGAATCTGATTAAGGATTCATGTTGAAGGGTAGAATTTTCTGGAAGTACCTACTCTACCCCATTTTACAATATCCGCTGAAAGTACATGAAATAGTCGAATGTCAACATTAAGTCCGCACCCATCAATGTGTCTAACATCATTTTCGTCATCGTCAACATACAATTTATGTACATTGAGTTGGATGCTGTGCATTATATCAGCAAATAAGAATCATGGATGTATGATCGTCGATCATTGAGATTACGAATGCAATAACTATCTGCTAATGTCACTGGTGATAAATCTATGACTTGCAGTCATCAGTCTCAGCGCCTTTCTTGAAATATGTTGAATCAAGACCAAAAAATCATTATTCCAGACATGGTTTAATGAGTGCCAAGCGTTGGTCCGATAAATATTTACACTATCATGATCATAGTCACAATGTCTTAACAGACATGTTGTGAACTCGTAAAATGCATTTACTCATTTTACGAGTGTCTCTTGGGATATCTTTAAGATCTGTAATGCAGTAGTTTCCCATTTGCTTTCTGCATCCGCATGCCGTTGACCAGCTGGTATCTACTGGTTCATCCGACTTTAGGGGCAATTTCTCACCCCAAGGACAAGAAGGTGTCCTGACTCTTCTCAACTCGTCCACCCAAAGCTGTTGGTTGAGAAGAGGTTATTGCTTATACCGACTACTTCGATTCCTTTTAGTCGCCTTTTGCGACACGCTGGATATACGATGGGAGATATTCTAACCCGCCCCCACACGGAGAATTTGCACTATACTGATGGAGCAAGCCGTATTTTCTTTATGTTCTGCGTTCATAGATCCATGTTGATTCTTTTACTATATCATTATATTCCATCACTAATCTAAAATCAGGAATCCATTTAACAAACCCCGTTGCGTATGCGTTCCCTCCACAGTTAGACTTGATACAATTTTTCCTCTCTGGAAGAGAAATTCTAAGAAACTGTATACCCATGTTCAAACTCGCAGCCCTCCATAGCCAGGAAACATAAACTAACAAAAGCGCTGCAATTTGGTTCCGCAAATATTCAGCGCGGCCAGCTCATCACCTCTCACGTAAAAATAGAAAACCCAAAATGACCTTAGCGCTCTCTTTCAAAACAAATCTTTCGACAACGGTGCATGCACAATGTCTCTTTTACTTTTATTGCAGTTGAGTGAATTACAGCATTACAGGCGCAGCTGAACTGCTGGAGTGCCGCTTAAAATAACTTACACTAGGGTGCTTGTATAGTGGTGTACAGATACAGATTACAACAGATCCATGTGTCTGTTACACTTGAAAACAAATGAGATACGACGAGATAGTATCTGGAAATAAATGGCCGATGAGGATTATTCTGATCCCAGAAGTGTATCTAGGAAGAGTCTGTAGGGTGTGCATGAAATACAGCTTCTGTATAAGTAACGTGGAGTACACAAAATAAATTGAATGTATAATACGAACTTTTAATTGCAACTGTAATTACAAGAGTATCTTCGTCATTATGTAAGGCCAGCTTAAGGTGCCTGGATACACACATTTATACATACGTATTTGCCACGTAAAAAACGGACTCACAATTTCTCGCATAACTCACTCTATCTTCAAACTACATATTTAATATTTCAGAAGGCGATAGTTAAGACTTTAGTGAATGACAACTATTTTCGATTTTCTCAAAAAAGTTTTTTAATGTGCAAAAAAACTCGCAATGCAAAATTATACAATTTATAAATTCCTGTAATTTAACAACCAAACACGATATCAAAAAAGGCTAAATAGTTGCACAAGCGCAAGCTTTCTCCTTCAATTTGCTCTTTGAGTCATTACTGTAAGTTTAAAGGTAACGTCAGGAGCTTGGAAATGCGAAATTCATTTTTATGGTGACCTTTGGACCTTACCTTTGGACCTTTTGACCTTACTTTTGGATTTTTGGACGTATCTCCCCTCATCTTAGACACACATACCAGAGAAAGGGAACAAGCGGATACGCCTCCTCGCTAATACGGAAATAAGTATTTTTTGGATTCTCAATTTCGCGCGCTATACCCTAGACCCTTAAGATCTAACAAGGTAACAAGCACAACACAGTCCATCAACCGAACTTTCAAAACCGACACGTATTTCGTTATGTTAATCAGCATCTTTAGGGGAAGATTCTATTTGTGTTTTAACTCGTAATCATTACTTTACATACCCAAAATCTGTAATCAAAGGTGTGCATATTCAAGAACGTTTATTCGCTTCGCTAGATTCAAATGGGTGCTAGCTGCCTACGAAATTTATTTGGCACTTTAGAAAAGTTGCAAAGTATAACAATAATCTTGCAATACATTATTTTTATATAAACTAGACATTTATAAGGTATTTATATTAAAATATCTGTTAACTTATATTAGTTATTATTTTTACTCCATGTAAATCAATTTGTCAACAGCGCGCTTCTCAACTTGACTCAAATAAACCAAAGGTTAACATACAATCAATAATCCACAAAGCAACCTAACCTATAACCGACGAACACTGCGCACTTACGTCACTGTTACTATGGCTTTTTTTTGAAAATAAAGAAGGCTGTGGGTTTGCAAAAGGGCGCGCTGTTGCCAGTTTTCAACGTGGTCTCTTAATTTCCGAAGCAGTTTTAACTACCATGACTAAAATAATGAATAACTTTATCAAACGGCCGTCAACCCTATTTTTTTAATGTAATAATATAAACAACATATTCCAAAGAATGTTTTTAATTGATTGTTAAATTTTCTTTTAAATATAAAAAACGCTGATCTGTCATAAAGGCCATATTAAAATTATGATTTTTAACCTTAACACCTTTATGAAGTGATCGATAAGAAGCTTTGAACGTTCGAGGGTCGATACCGGTGATTAAACTTATCAACACTGAAAAAAAAATTATCTACCAACAACTAAGGTGAACGAGCAAACTGTTTGTGATCGAGCCCCTTTCCATTACAGCGTTTGAATTTCTTTGGTATTTCTAAGTTTTCATATGCGTCCAGCAAGTATACTACACCTCGAACTTATTTCAATGTGCTTTTGGAACAATGATCTGACTGAAACATATACTACGTTCCAAAATCCCATCTATCCAGTGAGCAGATCAATTTTCGAGGACAGTCACGTGATTCCAGATGTTAGGGATGTTGGAATATTTATGAAACGGCAAAGATCTTTCTTTGACAATTTTGACATATCACATAACCTGGGATGGGATTCCGTTTTAAAAATGATATCGAGTTTGATATCAAAAACGATAGTAGCGATTCCGTTTGTCACAATTCGACAATAAACTCGATATCTATACTCGACAGCTGCAGAGCAGTCGATTCGATGCTTAGATTCCCAAGAGTGAGGTTATGCATCTGTTTACAGAAACATTGAAATTTTATAGTGAACTCTGAGCTTAAGTTTTTTGAAACTTAAGCAGTAATTCTGAGTAGGTATATTAGTGGCAGCAGTAACTAGAAAATAACTTCAATTTCACTATGGATGTCTGACTCATTCCAGCTGTAAATTCTTGTCCAATACATCGTTGGTATGAACCTGTGGCGTAAAATCTCAAGGCAGCAAAGAACTTAGGCTCTGGAGTAATGCTCTTTCTTGAAAATCTTTCCTGGACAAAGGTCGAATTTCCTCAATCAGATGCCTACAGGACCTTTTGTTTATGTTATATAATTTCGATAAAAATATATACATGTATGTACCTACTTTTTATTTAATCGAAACAGTTCCTTCTATAAACCTATTGTCGGGAAGCTCGAAAGGATTGCTTTTCTCTCTAATTTTCATTCTTCGAATATTAATCAAGTGTTGCTGTTCTCTCTGTTGCTGTAATAGATGCTCTATCGCAATCGGCAACAGTATTATGTCTATGAATATTATTATTAAAAAGATGGAAACAAAAACAAAATAATGAGGCTAATGACCAGAGCAGTGAATGCCGATGACACAGAAGTAAAAAAAAAGAGAAAAAATAATTTTTCCGGGTATATTTGAGGTTAGGACCAAAAAACAACGATTTAATTTCATAGTTAGTTCATATGTGTCATTTCAACTATCGAATTCCCGAAGATTTCCGAAGCCAAAACAGATCGAGTAACAGAATCCGGGTTTATAATTCTATCGAGTTGATCATCTATCGAGATCGAGTTTCTCGATTCAGAATGAAATCCCACCCCTGCGCTGTTTTCTCAGAGTCAGAGTGTCAGAGTAGTCGTACCCGTTAGAATGTCAATGCATACAAATAAAGCACAATAGATTATGTTAAGTTGTTAGCTGTCAAGTGAATTATATCTCATGACAGTCTTGACACAAAGGTCGCTAAAATCTCAATTTGATTTCCGAGCAAAACGATGACATCCATGGCCTCGGAAATGCAATAACCGAACACAAATTTTTGTTGACAGTTTGATGTTGAGTGAATACTGAAACGCTACAGAGCAAATCGAGGTCTTTGATGGGATTTTGGAACGTAGTAATAGTACCTAGATTTCTTGCTTGTCTCAAAACCGAAAACCGCATCTTCCTATCGTGCTCAGTTACCGAGATATTAACATTTTTTGTAAAATACTACAAACGTGAAATTTTGTAAAGATTGTTGAATAAAGGTTAATTCAGATGCAAATGACATCCAACGATATGGCGGTACGAAACTATTCTTATTGGTTGAAATATTCAAAATGATGTCAAATCAAAATATTTCAACCAATAGGAACATTTTCGTACCATCCTATCGTCGGACGTCGTGTGCATCTGAATTAAGCTTAACTCCAAAAATAGGCTTCGTAGACATAAACTATGGTTAACAAAATGGACCTAAAAATCGATGCTGAGTTCAAAAACCAATAATACACTATTTACTTCCGGTATATCTGGATGTCCGCCCTCTTTGAAATTATTATCTAAATGTAGAGCATTTGAAAAAAAACGTTTTCTATTTAAAGCATTTTAGTGTAATTTAAATGGTAAGGCCGCTAGAGAGCACCGCGCTCTTATTGGATCACCCTGTATACCTCGTGCATGCAGCACCTCATGCCAATATACCATAAATTAGATGTATTTCAACTAATGCTTAGTAGTATACTGTACGTAGATACTTTTCTATTAAAATTTTTGTTAGTAATTTTATTTTATATGGAATGAATGGATCATTAATATGTATATCCCAACGTAAGTGTGGGTCTAATTATATTCCTATATGGTTTATACTGTTTAACCGTTTAACCTGTTAATTTTATTTTTTTTATTATTTATGTTTAACGTAATATTGTTGTCTGAAGTCTTTCAGAAAATTTGAATGTCAATTTTCTTGAGTAAGCCATTGAACAATTTTGATAAAATCGTTTTCAATAATGTGTTTTAGTTTATTCCAATCTTTTTCCTTATACAGTATGGCCCTATCGTCTGAAAAGCTGATTATTTCACCAACACAATCAAAAGATCATTCAAATATATATTAAATAGAAGTGGCCCCAAAACTGTTCCTTGTGGAGCACCGCACTTAACAAAGATTTCCTTACTTAATGATTTTACTATCCTTACTGATTGTGGCATGTTAGATAGATTATTTTCAAGTATACATTGTCCCACGAAACACAATCCTTTCTGAAGCTTGTTGTAAATCAACAAATATGCAAATACAAGGTGTTTTCTCATCCATATTTTTATAGATTCCATTCACTACCGTCAAAATTGCATCTGATGTAGATCTACCATCTGTAAATCCAAATCGATTTGAATGTAATAAATTTTATTTAGTTAGATATTCTTGTATCCTAAATTACTTTTGATATGTTTGGTATTGCAGATATTGGTCTATAATTGCTAACCTCTGCTTTATCGCCTGCTTTGCAAACAGGAGTGATTACAGCTTTCTTAAATTGCGAAGGATATGTTCCTAACCGAAAACAGCTAATACAGCTGATAATAAATGTTTCCGTTATTTCATGTGCTATGATTTTGAGATGCTCGGCTCTAATGCCATGAAATCCGGGACTTTTTCGATGGAAGCAGTTATCAAGCAAAATGAGAAGCTCATTTTGTTCATGAACGATGAAGCCCAGCTTCTTCTTAACCCTCCGCGGAACGGGTATGTCCTGTGAGGACAGCACCCTTTTAATTCATGGAAGCTTACTCTTATTTTATTTCAGCGGAGGGTGTGACTCCACCTACCTTCTTCTATGTTATATTAGCACGAATCGATAACGTAATCAGTGCGACGTAAACGTTCGTCCTGGTAATATCGTGCAATTTGTCCTGTGAGGACATACCCGTGCATTAACGTTACATAAATATCAGGTGAGGTGCATTGAAATTTGGTGTGACGTTTAAGACGTAAACAGCAATTTTCTTTTATTTTAGCGCAATATGACTTCAAATGATCGCTATGAAAAGGAACGAGCAAGGCTTTTGGCTCTGTGGTAGGAACTTAAATCTGACGACGAAGTTGACGAAAACGAAATTCTGGAAAGTGGTGATTCTGAAATTGGTGGGTGTGAAGAACTGCAACATGGTAGCGAAACAGTGCAAGAAGATTTGGATGCTGATGATCAATGAATACTTTACCAGAAAGTTGCAGTTCAGATGCTAATAGTAGGTGGACAGAGGCACCCTGTGCAGACCGAAAACGTGGGAAATGCGTCTACTGTAGAAATCGCAATACGCGATATTTTTGCCAAATATGCACGAAATGGCTTTGTTTGGAGCATGTACAACCACTTTGTGCTAATGATGTCTGTCAAATAAATAAATAATGAGAATGTTGAGATTCGCTAGCTATATATTACAGAAATGTTTTGGTATTATAAAGTTTAAGCTAAGCATGCATTTTAAGTATTAAAAACATGTTTTCTATTCATTTCTTTATGAAATAAACATCAATACACAAAATAGTTTCTTTGATTTTCCAAATATAGATGTTTTTCGTCAGTTGTTATTCACATGACTTTATGTCCTTGCTAAGCTGGTACTCCGACTCACCCGTTCCGCGGAGGGTTAATGACATGGCGGTGCTCAAACTCATGAGTCAGACGGAACCCCCCGTACCTCTCTCGCCGTGATTGTGGAAGATTACTAGCCATTTAAAAAAAACGTCCGCCCTTTATGCCGGACACTGAACAATCACCGAAAGTGAAGTTAAAAACTGTATGTAAACTTTTAAATGGATTTTACTTTATCTATTATCCCCTATCTGAAACGTCATCTCAAAAGTTCAACTTAGTATACATATATCACTTCCGGCAACCTAAACACATTAGTACTTTTAAAATTAATTAAAACCCCAAAACTCATCCCATAATGTTAGACCGGTATCACGAAGGGGTGAGGACAAGCTCGTTTTCGTCCCACTTGGTATAAAATGTATTAAAATGCCACTTTCGCGCGATGATTTACGAACCATTTAATCGGAATTAGGGCAGATTTATTAACGTTATTTCCCTTTTTGAAGCGCCATTCATTTCCTTAGTTCACAACGGCCTAATAGCAGTAATGCCAGTTGTCGATAAGGTCCACCTTTATATTAATGAGAAATTATTTTTCCTTTTATCTCCATCATTTCCAGATGCTGAGATTGACGTTAATAGAGGAACAAATCAAGAAAAATGGATGTGATTTATGTAACGATTCGACGTGAGTCACGGGAGGTATGAATGTTTTTAAAAGCTTTTATTTAACTTGCAATGAATGTACGCTTGTCCGGGTGGAATCTTGCAACTCAATTTTGAAGCAGATATATTCAACCGATTGAGCTGAAATTTTGTATACACGTTTAGTTTGGATGACAATGCACGATAAGCTGTATGACATCGTTCTAAATCCAATAGTAGAATAGTTACTTAATGCATTTCTACAATATGGGTATCCATATTGATATGATAATCTAATGAGAGGAATGTCATCACTGACAATAGACCCACTGCTGTCATTTTTATTCAAACGATGAATTTTGTTGTGAGAGTTTGGGGAAAATATACTATTCAAAGCCAGCAAGTTGTTTATCACTGCATGAATCTGACGACCTGAGAGAAGAGAGTTTTTGCATTTGGCGCTCAACTAGAGGCTTGTGGGGTGAGTAAGAATCTGGCAGTCACATGAGATTCTGGATCGAATTGTACGAGTTCGTTGATCCAACCTACGCAGTGGTCATCACCAGGTTGTATCGACGACGGCAACGGTGACGATATCGACATGAGGTTAGGGGGTAGCTAACGAACCGCTGGTGCACCGAGCAACCACGAAGGGTAGACCGGACAGCCGGTGTGTATGCCTGTGACGCGATGTAAGTGGTAAAGAAGATCCGCGGTAAGGATTTTCAAATAATAAGTTGTAAAGGAACATTTGGGGTGCTAGACTGACTTTGGGGAAGTAATAGGGATAAACTCGTGTTGTTAGTAGACTCTTATCACCAACACAGTTTTAAGGTTTTGTTTAGAGTAGGTCTATATTTTTAGTTTAAGGTTTTCATGATGCCCAATAAAAGTATATCTATGAAAATGAGTGGATATCAGGATGGCGCAAATTCTAAGTTAGAAGCTGTCGTTCAAATAATGGCAAATAACATGTATTTTTAGATATAATACAATGATGTGTTTTGCTGTAAGATTTTGGGGAAAATATACTATTCAAAGTCGGTGAGTTGTTTTATCACTGCGTGAACCTTGTTTACGACCTGAGAGACAAGAGTCTTTGCACAGTGAAAGGGCTTGTTGAGAGTGAAAAATAATGTGACGTCATTCTAAATCAACTACGGTGGACCATCGAAGATGGCGAAATAGTTTTTTTAATGCACCTCTGCAATATGGGTATCAAATAAAAGGGCTTGACGAGAATAAATAAAAATTTTGTTTGATATAAATGCAAGTTAATAACTAAAAAGTAAAAAATAAATTAAAACAAAAAACTTTTAAAAAAAGCTTCTATTAAAAGGTTCTAAAAAAAGAAAATAAAATGTTCCTTTAGAATGTTAACTATTGCCTCATTATACACAATTTATACGATCATAAAAGCTTGTCGCGCGATTTATAAAACTAGTACCTATTCAATTGACTAACTTGGTCTGCTAAGTTTAATTGTGTTAAAACTTCAGTTTAATTGAATTCTTATAGGTACTTACGTAAACCTTGCTACAAGCTTTTATGATCATATAAATTGTGTATAATGAGGCTATAAGTTGATAGTTAACATTCTAAAGGAATATTTTATTTTCTTTTTTTAGAACCTTTTAATAAAAGCTTTTTTTTTTAAGTTTTTTTGTTTTAATTTATATATAATTATGAATAACAATATTGAATTTAAACCAACAGCTATTAGACAAACTGAATAATGAAAACTAGGGATGAAGGTTCAAAGTAGGTAGTTAAGGTCAAGTTTAGGTTGGAAGTGAGCAAGGCGATTATGCCTTCTTCCACTGCGACCCTATTGCGTCTATTGTGGCTCACACCTATTTAGAGTTCACCCTACAAGCCACTCAGACAAAGACGATGGTTGTGTTGGGACAAACTTCCTTGAAGTAAGGAGGTTTCAGTTGGGTGAATCCAAAATCCAAAGTCTGAAACCTAGCTCTTTCCAGTACTGAACAGGAGCACAATGTATGCTCCGCTGTTTCGTCCTCCGCAGAAACGACAGCATGCTGTTTTTCTAGACCTAGACCAACCAGAATGCGGAGGTCATTCCTGTTCCATTCTATGATCTTCGGGGGGCATGACTAGAGGGATATGGTACGAACACCTTCGACTGTAGTAGCCCTGGTGCAGGAGTGTTTTTCTCTCTGCACAATCTGGGATGGTTTTCTTAGCGATGCTGTTCACAATGCTCGCGAATGGTTCTGGTCCTATGAACACAGATTCGGTTCCTCCTCTTGCGAGTGTATCGGCGAATACATTGCCGTCCACTCCACTATGACCTGGAACCCAAACCAAAGTTACTTTACTCCTTATTCCAAGTTCGTTGAAGAGATGTATGCAGTTCCATACGAGTTTTGAGTCAATCCGTTTGGAGCTCAGTGCTTTCATGACAGCCTGGTTGTCTGAGAAGTTTTTTATAGATTTGTTTGTCAGAAGCAAGTGGTTTAGTAAATACTCACAACTGCGACTTTCTGACCTGTTGTTGCCCAGGCTTATAGTTTTCCACTACCCCTTCAGAAAATAGACCTACTTGTTGAGGAAGGCATGAATAGTGATTACAAATTATTGGTAATTGGTAATGTATACATTCGGTAAAAATATTGGGAAATATTCGGTAATATTCGGTAACATTGGTAATATTGGCATAAAGCAAGAGAATAAGTAGTATTTCAACATCGACTGACATTTTTTACTTCAAAATTGTGTTGACGACTGATTTTGAATATGAGTCCTGTGTGCATTCAAATAATATAGCTTAAATGATACATACATTATACAACATCCAGCAACCCAACGAAATACACTACTACATTGAAAATTAAAGCTGCTGACAGGTTAAAAGTTGGTACTAGAAAATACGCACTAGCAAATACTGAAATAGATGAAATACGAATTACTGCAAATTAATACTACATACTTCAAAAAATCTATAAACTTCAAAATAAAACAAGCTGTAACAGCAAATAAAAGGAAGTCTTAAGAAACTCTTCGAAAGATAAGTTTATAATAGGTATACAAAATCAAACGTGAACATCATTAACTGAAAATCTTTCTTTCTAACAAAAGTAATTCTAATACTACAATAACGAAAGGATACCGTCACGTCAATAAATGATGCTATAAAATAAAATAAAACGACTTGAGTAAAAGTAAAAGGAACTGTACACCGGGTGAGCAAAACGTACCGGAATGTTTATATATCTCCAAAACTGCCAAAGCAGGAATAACTAAAATTCAATACCTGGGGGTTTTTGAATATGCAGAACCATATAATGCTAACAGAATTGTTGCCAGATGTACCGCTTTTACGTTACATGTCATTCCATTTAAAATAAAATTATTTTTGCCTATCACATTTGTTTGTTTACTACCTCTACAGTATGGTGCGGACTGATTGCAGATGACAACTGGTCGATGAAAAGTGACTTGATTTTATCAATTTATTGATGGTAGAATCCCTGCAACGTGCGACCTGGCTGTCCCAGTTTGCTTGAGCGCTCGGTTTAAAAGTATCTGAAAGAATTCAACTTTGAAGCTTGGTTACACTTAGAAACTCAAAATCTAAAATAATGCCTGCAGAACAATGCTGGGTCACCGACCGCTAACAATGTCTGTGATGGGTGAGGTTAGCAATTACTAATAAGTCCAAATACTGTACTCTCAACTGGAAGTGTGGTCAGAGTAGTAGTTAGGCACATAAGTATTGTAGATAAAATATGGATGATGAGAAGTGCCTAGTTCAGAAGAAATATAGTAGCATTTCCCAGCAGCTGCTACAGTTAATGGTTCATGTGCTAGGACCGACCATGGCTGCTAGAAAAATTATATGATTATCGGGCTATCCGCGTCTCTTATGTAGTTTACCAAGATGTTACAATGATAACTAAGAAAAAATATAAGTTTAGAATATATTCAAAGTAACAGTATGTATAGACCATCTTATTAGAAGGGTTAGTTATGCAGATGTACTTGAGCAACTTCCTTGCTAGTAGTAGTAGTAGCAGTATCCCTCACGCCATGTATTGTGCATTTATCATAGATATTATACAACTCCCTCAGCATCAGTTTCCAACTGAAAAAATCCTTCCAAAGCGCACAATCCCTCCAAATAAACTCCCCTCCTGGCACCGCGCAGGCAAATCCTGGGGTATCTCTGGAACGTGAATAATATGCAAAATAACGTATTCCATCCACAGGGTGTGCGTGTCTCCCCTTGATGCCTGAGCAAACGGTCGACCATCATCAGTAAGAGAACAACTGCGCTCCCATTTCGCAGTTCCCGGACTACAATAAATAGACCAGGAGCAGGAGGCTATTACTTAATCGCTAAAACTCTCCACAGGATCTGAAGCCATGCTAGGAATTGGTAGGTGCCAGGTTTGTTGACCTGGATGATTGGGGTAACAATAAACTAGCTGGTGAAAGCTTGGTTTGCGAGAGATAACTGCAGGTAAGCAAAAATGTTTATAGTAGGCCCGAACAAGAAACTTCATTTGAAAACTTCCCATACCGGATTTCTCGAAAACCTTCAACTAAGAGAAAAAAACGCCGAGACACGTCAAAAGATTTGTCAAGGGGGACAACTTTTTAACCAAAAGCTACTTTATCCCCTTGTACCCTCTCCTCCACCATAGGATTATCCCCTTAAAAATTACAATGACAAGGCGTATCGGGTAACACCTTGTTTTTTAGGAATGTCAAAGTACTTAATTTTGACGTTTGTTTTCTTCAAATCGGCCGATTCGTTTTCGAGAAAATTAAAATCTTTTTGTATCTTGTTCAAATAGAATACAAAAGTACATGAAAATATCATTTTTCATTGCAATAACTGTTCAAATGTTGCCCATTATTGGCCAAACAATGATATAGGATAGGCGATTTTCAAATAGATAGCCGGAGTCGTGACGTCACATCTGTCATTTTGTTGAGGTAGGTCAGGAATCACTTTCCAAACAAATTTGTTTTACTGTGGTTTTCCCTATTTGGGATTGCGTTATTTCAGTAAAATTGTTGGTAAATAAATTCTTCAATTTCTCTCACGTAAGTATAGATTGAGGTACACTATTGACTATTATATTGCATACTTGTCACAGGTACTTATAGTATTCAATGAGAATATAAAAGTATGTGTCTATAGGTTATGTTTCTCATTTTAGAGTTGTATCCAAACACGTTTTGAGGTTTTCGGCAGTGGTGAATATCTTCAAGGAGAAAAAAAAGCCCATAAATCAAAGAGAGAATGCTGTTGAATCTGACCACGAGGATATGGTTTTTGATGGGTATCTTTCAGTGATAAAAGGCAATGTTCATACTTGTTTGTATGAGGCTGAGGGGGCCACATATTTACAACCTTACATTATTATGAAACAACTCTTAGGAGTTACCAATTTAAAATTTACCATGATAAACTGAAAGCTTAGATTTAATATTCGAAGACTGAAAGTTACTAGTGCACTAATTGACAGGTTCAATGCCTGATTGGTAAGACAAAAATCCGAGCAAAAAAGTAAACATAGACTAGGTAAGTCTTGATACAAAAGCCCAGATTTACTTCTTTTATTCTCTCTCGCTTAATTTTCAGTTTCAGAAAAAATGTTGTTGGAAAAGGTTTTTATTTCAACAACTTCTATACACAGTTTAATCATACATAGATTGTAAATATATAGCATGCTACCTAAAATAATCTATGTGCATATTGCAGTTACAAAATCAAGTTCCTACCTAAAATTTAATAGAAATATGATGTATATTATTATAAAACAGGTAAAGACCTTTATTTAGTCTAGTATAAATCTTCAACTTATTTAATCAAAGAACAGTGAAGGTTTTTTAATGCCATCCATGTTTGGAAAATTTAAGTAGAGGTATTAAGCTTTGCTGCTTCTAGGAATCTTCTTTTTTTTTTCTCGTGTGAATCTGGGGTTTTTTGGAAAATGCATGTTTTTCACTGTAATGTTTGAAATCAAGAGCAAAACACATCACCGTTTCAGAGCAGTATATTTTGTCTCCACAATTAACTCAAAAAAAGTGCGTAATAACCTATAAGAAACATAACCTATCAAATCAGATCAAATTTATTTACCACACCATAACAAATACAATTCGCTGGACAGCAGGAAAATGCATATATACATACAAATGATTGTAGGTACTACTTAAGGTAGAAAATCAATGTAAAAATGTGACATTAATAATAGTATGTACATATTAAATTGTTCAAAAAGAGAGAATAAACAGAGAAACGTAAAAAAAGGAAGAACAACTATAAAAAAAACATATATTCACACATATACATATATTTACACTTTGATTGTACACTACAAGTATCTGTGACAAGTATGCATTATAAAAGTCAATATATACTTATATGAGAGAAATTGAAGAATTGATTTACCAAAAACAAAATTTTACTGAAAAAACGAAATCGCGAATGGAGAAAACCTTACGTAAAACAGGTTATTTGAAAAGTGATCTCTGACCTGCCTCAATGTGACGTCACGCTCCGGCTGTCTATTCCTGTCGGGCAGTTGCAAAAACATGTGGTGGGATATCATGGCAGCTGTCGATAATGCGTTGACGAAGGTCATCCAAACTGCTCATCAGGAATTTGAAAATTGTCTTTATCACTGTTTGGCCAATAATGGGCAACATTTGAATACTTATTGCAATGAAAAGTTATATTTTCGTATGTTTCTATATTTTATTTGAACAAGTTAAGATAAAGTTAAGATAAATAAAGATTTTTTCGAAAACGAACCGGTCATTTCAAAAAATTAAACGTCAAAGTAAAGGACCTCGACATTCCTTTAAACAAGATATTATTCGATACCCCTTGTCATTCAAAATTTTTAAGGGGATGATCCTGTGGGGCACAGTGTACAATAGTGCGAAGTAGTTTTTGGTTAAAAAGTTATCCCCTTTGACAAATCTCTTGACGTGTCTGCGTTTTTTCCTTTTTTCTTTTAAGCAACGGTTTTCGAAGAATCCGGGGTGGAAAGTTCTAAAATGAACATCCTGTATAGCTATTTAACAAAGGCAGAGAATCGCTAAACCTTTTCGCGTGAGTTCTTACAGCCATTTTCGGCTGAGCAGACATGTGTTACTCATAAAACCGGTAAAATACTCAATCCCATCCAGATGCTGCGAAGAAGACAAAACTTCCTGAACAGATGAATGTGCTGTGTATCCCAATCTTTGGCTTCAGATGTCTTGCACGGCGGAGTTTGAAGAGAAATAGTTATTCAGAAGGCTACCAGAAACTCCGGTAGGTTGGACAAAAAGGTGCCCTCCATGAGACCAGGAAGGCTTTTAGTGTTGTTATCACTATTAGAAGTTGACTTTCCTATAGCACCTTATATAATACATAATTATGCTCCTTCCGATGTTTTTCGAAACATAAGTATTTAGACTAGTCAAGATACAGCGAGGAACATGGAACCATTCATGCGAGACAGGGCTTCTATCTATTCCAAGATATCTCTGATAGAAGCTGCGATTTTCCTTATAAATATTCATATTATGCTCCACAGTTTTTCGAAAGGTTGTATAAATGATAAATTATACTCCTTCACAGTTTACCGTGAGATTCTATAATATGTTTGAAATAATTCAAACAATGTAGAAAGCCTATTTAAAAACGTTGTACAATAATAAACTTAGAGCAAGCTCTACTGAAAAGGACATTAAAATTTGATTTGCGAAGTAGTTCATTGCAGTGTCCAACCTTTGGTGGATTTTGGGTGTGCGAATTCTGGATCCTGTTGTGCAGGAGTGAGTGGCTATGGACATCAGTGATAACATTTATATCCAGTCTGCTTATGGTGAGTAAAAATATGTAGAAAATTGAATTCCAAACGTGCAGTAATAGTTTTATATGTATACATATACAGGGTGGGCCAATAGTGCGTGGACGGAGGATTGTGGGCTTACTGAAATATATTCCAGAAATCTGTCACTTGACCGTGGTAGGCACCCTTGAGGGCTATAACCTAAAAATATTTTCACTTAAATTCTGACGTTTATACAGGGTGATTCATATCAAACTTACATTTTTTTGAATGGAACTCCCTATATATTATTGCATATCTGGATTCCTTGGTCAATTCTAGTGTGACTTTATGTATCACACATGGAACTTTAAACGAATCGTTTAGGCGCAAATCACCATTTTTGGTATAAGTAGGTATCAGAAAAAAATTGAATATCGCAGCGATTATAAAACATAGAAGGCCGTGACTTTTCGGTACGACAAATTTTTTCACATCAAGACGAGGACAGTAGCTGTCACATAATTAAAAATGACGTTTGCAAGGAACAATTGATTGTCAATAGTATAAAATTATTTCACCTAAATATTCAGGGCATCCGAGATAAGATCGATTCTCTAAATATGTTTTTAAATTGTAATAAGTTTGATATAATATGCCTTAGTGAACACTGGATTAAACAAAAAACAGTTTTGACTCAAATGAATATATATGGTTACCGGTTAGTATCAGCATACTGTAGGCCAAGTAGAATACATGGTGGAGTATGTGTGTTTGTAAAAAAGAACATTACCTGTAAAGCGATTGATGTAGAAAGTTTCAGTTTGGAGGCCTGCGCAGAGTTCTGTGCGCTAGAATTAAGCCAGCAGAATATAATCGTTATAGTAGTTTATCGGTCATGTTTAGCAGACGTTTCAATATTTTTCGAGAAATTTGAAGAGCTGTTGTACTCTATTAGCGGTAAGTACGAAAAAATCGTAATTTTGGGAGATTTTAACATTCACTTTAACCTACCCAATGACAAATATATGATAGAGTTTTCATCACTCATTGCCAGATATGGACTAAGTACTACTATATCTGAAAACACGAGGTTCGGCGTTACGGGTGATAGTTGTATTGACAATATTTTGACAAATTTACCAGAAAGCGGAATCTTAACTGGGGTACTAGATCCCGCAATAAAATCAGATCATATTGGTCAGTTTATCGAAATTAATTTAGAATTTTCCAAAAAAACTAGTAAATCCAAATATCGGAAAATAACACAAAAAGGGCTTGACAAACTATATTCCCTCCTGGAAGATTTAAACTGGCAATATTTCTATAATCTACAGGATGTTGACGAAAGCGCCAAGTTTCTGCAAAGTAACTGCCAAACACTTGTCAGAGCCTGTTTTCCTCTAAAGGTTCATGAAATATCAAATTCTCCGGTTATATTTGAAATAATAATAACACAAAGGTTAAATAAGTATTTTGAAAAGCATAATCTGTTTAGTAAACATCAATTTGGATTTAGAAAGGGGCGCTCAACAGTTCACCTAATATCAAAAATCGTAAGTCTTATTATTGATGCATTTGAAAATAGAGAGTATATTGGTCTTAGCTTATGTGACTTAAGCAAAGCCTTTGATAGTATTTCTGTAGACTTATTAATAACTAAATTAGAGAGATATGGCATAAGGGGTGCGCCCTTGAATTTAATTAAGTCATACTTGTCAAGAAGGAAGCAGTGTGTGGTTGTAGATGATACAAAATCGAACATTATTACATTGAAACACGGCGTCCCATAGGGCTCTGTCCTAGGACCCTTACTTTTTTTGATCTATATAAACGACCTATATGATTACCTCCAGCCACATACTTGTTTTTCTTATGCGGATGACACAACATTGGTTTCCACTGATTCAACATTAACTCAGCTACATCTAAAGATGGAATGCTTGGAACAGAAAGCTGAAAGATGGTTTAGCAACAACAACCTTAAGCTCAACATGAATAAAACACAAAACATTGTTTTTTTCAGCGATGCTCAATATACTAGTGGTAATACCGTAAAATCTTTAGGGATAATACTTGACGATCGTCTATCATGGAAACCTCATACTACATATTTATGCAATACCTTATCTTGTGCAATTTTTGCCCTCCGTAGGCTCTCAAAATTGGTGGACCAGGAAGTACTGATAACCGTTTATCACGCATTGTTCCAATCTCGTATGAGTTATGGTCTTACACTATGGGGTAATTCCACCGGCGCACTCGCGATCTTTAAAATACAAAAGAAAGCTGTACGGATAATTACTGGAATTGGATATCGTGATTCCTGTCGTAAGCATTTCGTGTCTCTGCGAATCATGCCCCAGCCAACGCTGTTTATTTATTACCAACTACTGGAAACACACAAAAATGTATCCGAATTTGAAAGAAATTTGTCATACCATAACTATCCCACACGAACTAGAACTAGAACTAGAAGAGACCGTAGATTCAGGCTGGCAAGGTCTGCTGAAAACTCTATCAATATTAAGTTGTATAATCATCTACCAAGTGGCTTAAAAGATTTGAACTATTACGACTTTAAGAAAACGTTGCAGGAGTACTTGTTAAATGAATGTTTCTACTCTGTTGATGAGTTTCTAGCGCACAGAATTGTTGACCAACAATAAACACTGTTATACCTGCGCAGGACTTATTTGTCATATTTTCATGCGCCTTGTTCGTCTATATACTTCTATGTGTTTGTTATAAATCTTTTGATTTACGTTACTGTTCCTGTTTTTTAGTCTTGCCAGATATTTATACATACTTTTTGTTTTGACTTGCTACATTGTCTGAAGATATTTTAGTAGCCAATAAATGTCTATTCTATTCTATTCTATTCTATACTCATGTTCATACTCTTTTTTAAATATGTAACATGTAAAAAAATGTATTTTAAATGGCAGTTTGCTTAACATAGCGTGATTGGTTTCTATCTTATCAAACAAGCTGAGGATCATTACTTGAATAAAAAACTAATGGTTGAATTTTCCTATAATTTTATTGTATATATTTTCTTTCGACGCATTAGGGCTTGTTCTGAACAGTATATAGTTCAGTGTACCGGGAAGGGAGATGACTGAAGCACCATTCAGTGATTTACTGCTACAGTCCCTTCTCACGCAGTGTGGGTCAATATTATTCAGTTCCTTAAAGTAATTATTCACTTCCATCTAGCATCCTGAAATAAACCATACTTTTGACAAAAATTGAAGAAAGATCAAGGTGCAAGTAACAAGAGGAATACACTTGCATTCAAATATTTTCAATAATGATTACTACTGTGACAGCTATTTACATAAAAAAAATTCGCTGCCACTCCTCATCAGGCTACCAACACAAGCCGTCCTTCGCACTGACGACAGGCCCGAAGGCCAGAGAAACGTGTTCAGAGCCGATTTTACAAATATACGAGGTCTTGCCTCCAACATAAACTCTGTCCATCAACATCTTCAGACAGAGAAGCCACACATTCTGGCTCTTACGGAAACTCAAGTCGGCTCTTCAACAATGGATAATTGCTTCAGACATCCCGGCTATGACTTATACACCCGATTTAGACGTAGGTTTGGCGTATGCGTGTACGTTAAATCTGGGCTTTCTTGTCATCGAGAGGAAGAGCTCGAACTGGAAGGATTTGACATCATATGGCTTAAAATATCCTTCCAAAATCATTCCAAATTCATATGCTGCATCTATAGGCCACCAAGTAGTAACAACTGCAAAGAGCTCTTCGAGAAGCTTTCAGCCACTGTGGACGCGCTGCAGTCAGGTCATCCTAATTCAGAGATAGTCTTTCTGGGCGACTTCAACGTTCACAACTCATACTGGCTCAAACACTCAAACAAAACGGACGACGAGGGACGTGAAGCTGAAGCCTTTGCTATTAGCTGCGGCTTGGAGCAGATAGTTAAAGAACCAACAAGAATCCCAGCCGCCACGGAGATTTTGCCGGTCTGCTGGACCTATACCTAACAACTACCCCAACAATTTACACAGTGGAAGTAACCGCTCCACTAGGATCGTCTGACCATAACACCGTCTCAACACTATGCAGGATGCATTCTCCAGATCCCCACCATACAATGCCTCGCCGTGTCTGGCATTACGGATCAGCAAAGTGGGACGACCTAAGGGAATACTACCAGTCCTTTCCCTGGCACGACGTCTGCTTCAAGTCACGAGACCCATCAGCTTGTGCCCAAGAAATAACAGAGGTAATAATGTCCGGCATGGAGGCCTATATTCCACATGTCGTCAAGCGTCCCTCCAAAAACAAGCCATGGTTTAATCAGCGTTGTAGAGATGCAGTTACCTCCAAAAACCAACATTACAAGGAATGGAGGAAAAATCCAAACGCCGAGAACCACCGCAGTTTTATCGACGCTAGAAGCCACTGTAAACGCGTGATTGACAACTGCAAGGAGGAACACAACCAAAAAAATTAAGAACAAGCTCCTCTCATGTCCTAGTTCGTCCAGAACATTCTGGTCTGTAGCTAAGGCTGTTAGTCAGAACTTTTCCTATTCCTCAATACCACCCTTGACCAGAGAGGACAAGTCCATCGCTTCTGCTCCTAAAGAAAAAGCAGACATCTTAGGGAGGCTTTTCGCAGCCAATTCTACTGTAGACTTCCAAGGAAGCAATCCGACCACCAACATAAACGTAAACTCGAGAATGGCAGAGGTCAAATTTCAACATCGAGATGTAAAAAGCATCCTCCAGAAGCTAAACACGAAGAAAGCTACTGGTCCCGACCAAATTCCATCCATTGTCCTTAAACGCTGTGCCGCTGAGCTTGCACCTATTCTTTGCAAGCTCTTCAAACTATCATATCAGCAAGGCATGTTTCCCGCTTCATGGAAAATTGGCTGCGTACAACCCATCCCTAAGAAAGGCAAAAAAACCGATCCCACAAACTATAGACCTGTGGCTCTTCTCAGCATCATGTCCAAGGTTATGGAGACTGTCATTAACACACAGATCCTGAAATACCTGGACAATAACAACATCATAAATGATCGCCAGTATGGCTTCCGTAAGCACAGGTCTACGGGTGACCTTCTGGCCTATGTCACTCACTTGTGGAATAGAGCCATTGAAAACCATGGCGAATCCCGTGTTGTTGCGCTTGACATATCGAAAGCCTTCGACAGAGTGTGGCATGAGGGACTTCTAGTCAAGCTTGCTGCTTATGGACTACCACCTGGTCTGCGCCAGTGGCTGAACAGCTTTTTGAACGACCGATCTCTGTTCGTTGTAGTCGAAGGCTGTTCATCAGACGTATTTTCAATAAACGCCGGTGTTCCTCAGGGATCTGTTTTATCCCCTACACTGTTCCTGCTGTACATCAACGAGCTGCTGGAAATAACATCCAATCCAATCTACAGCTTCGCAGACGACAGTACATTGATATCGTGCATGGAACCAGGCAAGCCACTATCATCCCAGGAGACGGTACGTCGACGACAGCAGCATGCCTCACAGATCAACGCAGATATCAAAAAAATTGTCGAGTGGGGATTAGTAAATAAAGTACAGTTCAACGTACAGAAAACCCAGGCAACAACACTTACAAAGAAGTCTCACACTGGCTTACCAACATTGGAAATGGAGGGTCACCCCATAGACGAGTCACCTTCCGTCAAGCTTTTGGGGGTCAACATCAACAACAACATGTCTTGGCACGACCACGTCGTCAGTATTGCTAAAGCGGCATCCCAGAAGCTTGGAGTTTTGTTCCGCTGTAGGAAGCTGTACACACCAGAGCAGCTGCTGCTGCTCTACAAGGCACAGATCCGACCACCGCTGGAGTATTGCTCCCATGTGTGGGGATGCGCTCCCAAGCACTCTCTAAAGCTTCTGGATACCATCCAGAAGAGAGCAATTAGACTAATCGATACGCCTAACCTCACAAAAGACCTCCATAGCCTGGAACATCGAAGAAGGGTGGCTGACCTATCCCTGTTCTACAGATTCTATCACGGAAGATGTTCGAGTGAGCTCTCCCAGGTAATAACAGCAAAGGCCGCCCGAACGAGGAACACTAGAGAGGCTCTGCGAGCTCACCCTTACCAGGTCGAGGTCCCTACTCCACGAACCAGACTCCTCCAGCATTCCTTCTTTTGGAGAACTTCGAGGCTGTGGAACGAGCTGCCAGGGAATTTGTTTCCCGCCGGCTACAACCTGCAGCGCTTCAAATCTAACGTGCACCGACACTTATCCTCTCGCAGCGCTTCTACAGCGACATAGGCTTTTAGCCTTTGCGGGAGGCTGTCCATAAAAAAAAAAAAGATATGCATCTTGTTAAGCATAAAATAACCGACACATCTCGATTTATTTTCTTTATGTGGTAAAGATTAAATGACAAGGATGCAGTATGACTATATCAACTGTCTCCCTAGTGAATGTTATAAGTGTAATTTGCGAATAAACGTTATTTTTTCTTTGCCGTTTTCAATATGCGTTCAAGTTTTCATCATGTATTATCGCATGAATTACAGCATTTTAATTGACAAATCTGCTTACCTTCTAAAAAAGGTTCCTTGAAAAACACAACACAACAACAATTATGGCAAAAATATCAAAAAAATAGTAAAAACACAAATAAAAATCCTCAATAATACATGGCGGTATACAGAAAACAAGCAGGTTTATCCAATATCAGCTGATGAAGACGATTGAGGTTATGTTAGTGGAATTGCTCTATTGAGATCCTCAACAGTCAACCCCACACCGCAAGCTCCCGGTCTATAAGCGGTCTCTGTTCCAACGACCAAAGACGCATAGGGCCATTACTTAATTTACCAAATGATCTCCAGCATGGCACTCAACTGATGACGTCGTTTCTATTTGCGCTGCCATAAAGGCGGCTTTACACTCTTCGCAGTTTTACCGACGGCGCGGAAAGTTACAAGTTTTATTTGTGTTCTCATCATCCGCCCTGTCGGAATATCAGAAGCAGGATTCACGCTACTGTGCAACTGCTAAACTGGTTTTATATGCACGGCGAATGCAAATGAAACAATGTAGGAGAGTGGGCGCGATAATAAGATTACAACTTGTCAGGTTCTCTCGTCTACTAGTTGTACAACTTCACTGTGAATCCCATATTTGTGTAACGTAGAGGAATCTAGCTGTAAGGCTAAAATATCTACTAAGTAATTCTGAGTTCAGTGAGCCAACATAATAGTATATTATATTACTTGGAATAGAATGCGCTTATTATGTGCCCAGAAGTTTTCTACCGAGGCGCTATACGCTACAGAGATAACGAGGCCTTCCTTCCTTTCTAAGTAGTATATATAATATTTTTTCTTCAAGATTTCAAAAACTAGCAATGTTCAAATTAAACAAGAATTAAATTGATAGTTCCTACCTACTCGATCATTTGTGTAACACACAGGAATCTAGGAGCAATGTTAAAATATCTACTAAGTAATTCTCAGTTCAGTGAGCCTAGGTAATAGTATATTATATCACCAGGAATAGAAGGCGCTTATTATGTGCACGGTTGGTCTCGTGCTTCGGGATTTATTGTTTTTATTTATTTGCGGTTCAGACCTATAAAAGTACTAATTTGTTTTATTTTCTTGTTTCTGTTTTTTCTTTTTTGAAATTTAATTTTAGATATTACCTAATTAAACATTCGGAAAACTAATTAGAAACGGATGTACAAATTCAGTAGATAATTGTAACTTCCTGTGCAGGGTTCCTGATCCGTTTTCCAATTTTTTTTAGAGGGGGTAAAAGTGGGGTTGTTGGGTGACATGGGGGTGTGGAACTGAAAACTTAGTTGTATTTGTAGTGGGCTGTTCGCTGTCCTGTAAAGGAACGACATAATTATACTTTTGTTCCTAATCCGAGTATACTGCCCTACCTTAAACACAAAATAATTTTTGATATGATTTTGTAGAAAATTTTGTGATGTGTCTAGCCAATCACTAAACTGATAGCAAGTAAATTTCTAAACTGTACCGTGAGTCGTGGTAGAGATCGATAAAATCTATGTTTTTGTGCTGGTAGCGGTCAAAGAAAAGTAAAAAATACACTGTGCAATATAAAAGTCGAGTGGTTAAAATGAGCCGAGGTAAGGTGGGGTCTCGGATAATATGGTTGGGAAACCCCGGACCATTTCATTGCCCTTTAAAGAAAGATACTGATAATATAATCTGTCTGTAAATGTTGGCAAATCGGCATGCCATGTGATTAGGATAGTTGAAGATAGCAGACTAAGGCGGCCCACAGAGGGTCCGGAAAAACTGCACAGTCCTGGCCTGAAGGCCCTTGCACTTTGGCCTGAATACACCCTCCTTCACAGACGCAGGAAACCTTTCAGTTCAGGTCCATTTAGCAAGCATAGCATCAAAAGACGGCCTGCGCAGGCAATCGAATTGTTTTTCAATTCCACATCCGGCGAACCTCCACATACGCTCCGATAATCCTTGAGGCCAGGACTGTGCAGTTTTTCCTCTGAAGATTTCCGGAGCGTCTGAGGGTCGCTTAAGAGGTATATACACATACATACATAGTCCCATCATTCCATTAAGGAACATAGGGCCTCTACAAGCTGTCGCAAGTCTCATCTATTCTTCGCAAGTGCTTTATCTCTCTCCATGTCTTGCCCATTCTTCTTGCCTCGTCTGTAACTGGATTCTCCAGGTCAATTCCTATGTGTTTCTCTTCGCAGAATGTCCAATTCCACTTTCTCTATCTGATCTCCATCCCTACTCTCTTCAGCGTTGATATCTTCCACAATTCTTCATTCCATATTGTCCATGGCCAAAAAATCAGTACGACCGTCTGTAGACATCTATTAATGAAAACCTGGAGTTCTTGCTTTGGTTCTAATTGAGTACGGGGTAGATTGCCAACTGTCCTTCTTGCTTTGAGTAGACGCTGTTGAATATCTTGATCTGTCCACCTGTGTTGTAAACTATACTGCCTAGATATTCAAAGTAGTCAACTCTGAATCACTTTGCTGTAAAGACGATGAGGTTTTTCACGCTTACTCTTAGTCCCATATTTGAAGGTATATATAACTTTGGTCCATCTGGTACTATTCTTGCTTGTAGAGGTTTCTTTGATGAGTTGGTTTAAGGTGAGGAGGTCATCGGTCTCCTGCACCCGAGAGTTTCCCCTTAATTCTGTTCCATCCGTGTATCCGTGTTGAGATTTTCTCCTTGATCCTTCTCATTTGTCCTGTTCGATAGCCTTGTCATTAGCCTACTGTCTCCGTTATAATCTGGGTTTAGTGTTTTGGCATAAGTCTGTTCTCTTCTTGGTTCCATACCAAGGGCCTTCCATTCAGTATTAGTTTTTGGAATCTGACTTTGACGTCCTGTCCTTTAGCTTTTTCTTCCATCGCAACATCCCTGATCTTCTTTTGTATAAGTCTCTCTTTTTTTGTAAGTTCGCTGTCTATGAAAATGTCTTTACCCTTCAACTTGTTTTTTGCCTTAAGAATTTCCATTTTTTTGTCCCATGTAGGCAGCTCTATTGAGTACTTTTTCTCGGTGATTCTGCGAACGTTACTGATGGATGCTTTCACCCCTATCTCACCCTCTATTGTGTGTTTGATCTTGACTTTCAATACTTCATTATCATCTGTTTCCATATCAACACCAGTTATAACTAAGTTGTTCCTGATTTTATCTTTTTCAGACCTCTCAATTTCAGCTTCGAGTATCTTTATTTTATTTGCTAGTTCGTCTTTTTGTGTATCTGAGGCTTTTTTCACGGCTTGAATTTCTGCTCTAAGTTCTATCATTTCCTCCCTATTTAGCATTATTTCGGCTTTCATTTCCTTCACTTCATTCCTCATGTCCTTTATGTCTTCTCTGATATCTGTTTTCATTGCCGAAATCTCGGATTTCAGTTCTTCCTTCATGTTTCGCAACATTTCTGCAATTAAGTCCATTTCTGATTTTCCCGATGTTCTGTTTGCGGCTTTTGTTGGTGTTCTTATAGCCAGCTTTCTTCTTTCGAAGTGTTTCAGCTCTTCTTCTGAGGGCGAGTCGAATCCTCTTATTAGATTTAAATGTGGCACTAAGTAAATTCCTACTACGGACCTGCTGTGCAAGTCTGGTTACCTATATCATTTACTGATTTTATGTCGATATTATAAATACATTACCTAGTTCAGCATTTGTTGCGCAAGGAAGATCAAAGCAAATCGACTTTTCGGACTTTGGACCTCCTATCAACAATGCTGCTATTTTCAGTAAATGTCTCTTGAAACTCGAATATTTTGCTTCCTTCACTATTGGTTAACGTCAATGATCTTAACTCTTAGAGTTTACGTAACTTACACTTTTATTTGCACTGTTTCGCCGTCAAATTACACAAATTATAGGAGATCACTTTTCCACCTTAAGAGGTATATGCAAGATACTATTTTGATTTAGTTTTTTTTTTGTGAACAAGGGGCGATGACTTTATTGGAAGGGGATCTCAGATTATACCTTGTTACTACAATTTATGGCATCAACTACGTGCAGATATCTAAGTAGTTTGGGCACTAGATGGAGGGTTAGAGACTCCTATTCATAGTTTAGAAGGGCACCTGATAATATATATTGCTTTTGCTCGGCTTGTATTCATTTGGTGGTACCACCGCAATGTGTAGAAAGTACTGGGTCAATTAACTTATCTTCATTTTTTGCCTCACTAGCTCGCGCAACTACCATGTTGGGTTCTGATTCTGTAGATGCTAGACCTTGATTTCCGAGGAAGATCAAAACCTGGGCCTGGATGTCTAGAACGGAGCCTGTCGATATTGATGTCTGCAAGGTCATTGTGGATATGAAGTGTTTGTTTTTTAGCAATTTAATAATCTAACTTCTTTATTGAGGCGTTTGATTTGAGTTTGTAAGTTGGAAGTATATGGTAGCCAGTAGAACGGGGTAGACTTGACGGTCCCTATTATGAAACTCATTAGCTAGTTGGGTTGAGTGTCATTCATTTTTGTGTAGCGACTGTATACTAGCACAGTACCTACCAGCAAATAATTCAGCACCAGAATATATAGAAGTCCCCGAGCTAAAGATCGCAGAGTGGCAGCCGAAGTATATCTTGTAGCGTAAAACTTCACAATAATGCTGTTTCTTATTTTTTGTTTTATTTTTAAACGTTGTTTGGAACAAACAATATTCTCAGCTTTTGCAATATATAGTTATAACTATTTCTTAGCGGAGTTTGTTACAGCATATGATTCTAAAATGCTCGTAATATATATATGCATATTGACGGTTATCTATGAACTGACGTGAACATTCAAAGAACTATACAGCAAAGGTAAAACAAGTAAAATCATTCATAGAAATGGTGTTTCATATACATCCAGATTGTCTCGAGATCGCCTCTGTTACAATAATGGTACATTTCGTGTCATGCGCACAAATTCCTCATATAACCAGACCTGTTTTTTTATTAGTTAATCTCATCCCTAAGTGCACTTCACTTTACGAAAAAAGTATTTGCATGCTTGCCTCACTCGACGTGACAGGAAATTATAATATCCTCCCCATCCGAAACTCGTGACACCAAATTTACACGTGTAACGTAAGAGATAAGTATAAATGTATCAAAAGTCTCCTAAAATGTATGAAATAAGATAATTCCTGGGTGAAAAAACGAATAAACGGCTTCGCGTGATCGTTTAGTGATACAAGAAAGAGGTCTCCCTATTACCGGTCGTGCTATATAACTACCGCATAAACAACGAAAACTCAATCACCGTAACGCCTAAAGGGGGAGCCACGATCGTTCCCGCATTTTAACGGGTGAGCTTTCCAACAGGTGCTTTTGATGGGCTATCCAACTAATCGCTTTATCAGATGTATTTTTATAGATTATCATGCAGACACAAGTAGCATTCGTTGATGTGAAAAAAAGTCAGGCATGTAGGCCACGTTTAAAGTTTTATGCCAATCCAACGAAACCAAGAATATACAACACGCCAAACAGGTGACATCAGCTTCTGAGGATGCCGACCACTTGTGTTGGCGAAACAACAGTTCATCGGATAATGGCCGCGAAAGTCTTACACAATGCAGAAGCTTAATGTGTCTGATTTGTTGTACTTACTAAATAAATATCAGAACTCGTTTTCTTTCCACATCTGGGATGTATGAGTGTCTTTTTCCACTCCTATAAGTGGCTGTCCATTGATCTGTGAAAATCCTCACGAGAAGGCCGAGCGTTTCTTTGTCTCCGTTTCAAGCCATACCATACGGTACTTGTTGAAACCACCAGGAACCTTTTAGCTTACCTCTATTGATATCCCTCTAATCATGCTTTTGCCAATTTGCTACGCTCAGAGTCAATGTAGGAGCTCTTAGCCCCAGTCCTGCCAGGTGATCCAATTTCCCATTGATAGCCAGGCAGTTCACAACAGTTTCTGAAGCGCGATATTTGTGAATCAGAGCTGATCTAGCCTTCGGAAATGTCACCGCTCTTGGAGCTGCTTGACTTTCAGTTACAAGTCGCAAAATATAGATTATTTAATTTCCAACAAAGTGTTCAAATGGCAAAAAAATTAAATTTACTACGTTTAAGCTCCGGAGTGTGGCATCTACAGAACATGCTCCTAAAGACGTGCCATCCACCAAATTAAATTTACAAGCCGTAATAACATTGCGTATAGCTCTATGAGTAACTCTTTTCAAAGTTTTGTGCCACTAACATGATTGAACGCCAGAGAAATTATGCTGCCATAATGTATCCATTGTGGCAACATTATGTGCTTGAAAATGGACAGTACAGGAAACAAAATAGTATCAAAATATAGGACGGTTGTGACTGCGACAATTTCTAAAACACTAGTATTAATTTCTGAAGGGTCAAAAAATGATAATTGTCACCAAACAACCAAAACACCTCCAGGGACTTTACTAAACTTCACCACTTGACGGATAAAAGCATAGCAAAACATTCCGTTTGTTAGGGGTTGTTGTCTGTCTATTGAGTCCTCCAAAGCCATTACATCAACATAACATAGTATTCTAGTTCCACAAACTACAATTAATTTCAACAAAATTGTATTTCTGCAACTAACTGTGTACCTCCTTAAATAACACAGTACTCTCAACTTACTGTTTGCACAATAACCTCTGCTGTGCAATTTGTTTGAAATTTATACCAATTTAGATTGTAGAGTATCCAGTCAACAATTATATATTATTTTTGCATCTCACACGTTCGGCTGATGATATGTTGTGTTTGAACAATAAGGTCCTCAGTTTTATTGGTCCTCTATTCGTCGGTGAGTCAATCCTAAAGCCGTTGAAGAAGTTTCAAGATAAATATCAACTCAATCACCAGCTGTTCATTTTCAGACTCATATATTTTCATAACAGTGAATAGTCTAAATAATTTCTATAAAAGAGTTCTATATCAAAACGTGAATCAGTCTCTACCGTCGTCTCTATGACTTCAATATCATTTATACATACATGTCATGAGCGGACAAAAATGGCCCATTCCGATTCTGGAAATTGT